>OY757236.1:16596039-21396039 GCA_963583995.1 Xylota segnis | reverse complement strand
GTATCACATTGTGCTGAATTCCAGGATAGATGGGCTCTCAAAGAAATGAATTGGCTGGTGACCTAGCTAGAACAGGCTTGAATTCGAACGACCTACATACAGCTCACTTGGAACAAACGCCAAAACCGATATTGTGAGGATCACGTACCGTGTTTCGTGACTACTTTGGGCTCAATACAACAATAACAAAAAAGGTCAAAGAAGTCGTCAAAAGCTGACCCTCTTCATTGGTCACAACGCAATGGCGGGCCACCTCCGAAGAATAAGAATCAGCAGAGCACAGACCTAGGCTGCGGCGACAGTGAGGTAGACGACACGACGGATGCTCAAGCCTTAACAGAACTAGATATTTAGTCCTCGAATCCTTTGATGACATTAGCGAACTAGGTAGCATGTTACCTAAAATCACCAATAAAATTCATAATAAAAAGTTGCTGATTCAGGAGGACGCTTCCTGTCATGGACTTATCTGTTGGACTAATTTTAGTTCTCTCTTTTTTAAGGTCTACAACACCAGGAAACAGGACGTGGCTTCCCAAGTATTAGTATCTGACCGTCTATTGCAAGACATTTATAGAGAAAATGCTTCAGAGTTTCTTCCTTTCCTATCCCCGTCTTTGTTAAATTCATGTGTCCTATGTACTAGCCATCAACCGGTCCTAATTGAATTGACCGAAGCGTCTTACCTAACAGTGGACGTTCAGTCATCTCTGCAAGTTTCAGGAAAGCGACACAAGCTCCAATGACTTGTTGGAGCTTAGCTGGTAAATCCTGACTATGTAGTTCGACCATAGTCAGACCAATCATTGAAATTGACAATTGGATGGACAAAGCACCACGGGGCATAGCATGACATTCCTCTGTATTACAGGGGCCAAAATACTATTGGAACTGACTTCTCTCCACGTTGTGGTTGAAGAACGTAAAATCAAAACCGTTCAGCGAATGGCCAAGGAAGGAGAAGGGAAGATAGCTGCATGGCATCGAGCAATTCAATGCACTACTCAAGAAAGTAACACTCCCGGCCTATCCTAGAGACTATACTATGGTTCTACTTCCAGAAGAATTTCGGCACTAGGCAGCAATGAATCCACTATCCACAGACTGAGGAAACTCAGAACGAAGTGGTACACTAATGGGTCCGGAACTGGCAAAATAGAACTGGAGCAGGACTATTTTTGGTACTATGACCATATGCCATGAATCCATGGGCACAAGAACCACTTTATAGAAACTATGCCAGTTGTGATAGTGATAGTATCAGACAGCCAGGCTGCTATCAAGGGACTTGAATCCTATGACATTAAGCCTAAACTCGTGTGGGAATGCCTGCAGAAACTTAATAAACTCAGTAGGAGCAACGGACTGACCCTCTGTTGTGATAATAGAGAGTAATGAAATAGCCGACTCCCCATCTAGAAGGGGAGCATCATTAACTTTCGTGGTTCGTCCTGAACTATTCTGCGGAATAGGGGATCATACCATGAAATAAGAATTCAGAAAACTAGAGAGGGAAAGCCGGGCAAGAATTGGAAATGACGGTCAGGGCATGAGGCAAGTCAATACAAAGGCAATACACCCGAAAAAGATTCGAAGCATCACAATGAACCAGAACAACCAGTATATCCTAATAGGACACTTTCAACTCAAGCAGCACCTAAGGAAACTGGAAATGTCTGCAAATTCTATGATGACCCCAGAAAAATCGGACATCTTGGGCCAGTCCTTAGAATGTTAAAGGAAACTGGATTAGTAAGAGTGCTCTAGGATGGGTTTCTTCCTGCGAGGCATAGCTATAGTACATACGAGTCCATAGGCCTCCTGTACTGCCTTTTCAAATAGTCCTGCATTGCTTTGAAGTCTCTCCTTTAAGCTCTCAATTCTGGAAGCAGTCAACACGACAGTTATTTTAACCTGCAATCCTATAGGGAGAAAGTTCAAGACTGTCTCCATGGCAACCATGTCCTTCGCTACATGTAGTATGTAGTATGACAGAGCATATTGTTTCTCTAATATTGGATGCAGAATCGACTAGACTTACTTGAATTTCATGACACACGTGTTAACACAAGCCTTTGGGTATCCTCAGTGAACCCTTTTGTCATTCTTGATCCTGTTTCTTAGACTACATCTCCACATTAACTTGTCGTTCAAAATCATCAAGATCGATCACTAAAGCAGCTTTGATAGGATCCTGGCTTTCAGAAGAGTTGACTTTGTTTGGCGCGGCTTTAGAATTATGTCTAAGTGTCCAATAAACTCGGCTAGAGTTAGGACCAATTCTGCTCTGTTTCCAACAAAACTATACTTCACCTTTTCAAAGTCTGTTCTGGAAAAGAACCTAGTTCAGACTAAGCTTCTTAAACTAGGGACAGATAGTCAAAATCAAAGTCGCATCTCTTGATTGCATATGTAGATGTTTAACCACCTAGCATCCACCATCCACCTAGCCTCTTGGTTTAGAACGCAGGCAGGTTGCCATTCATACTATGACACATATGACACAACTTGTCATACATGTGAAAGGTTCTTGTTCGCTAATGCCTAACAAACCTAAAGTTCGAATCGAAAATTCCGTACAACCAGCACTTCTTGCATTCGTCAGCCAGCTACTAAAACCATAAATCCATCACTACCATGAAACCACTCTCTAGAAAAAGTCACGCACTCATACCTTCAAGTGAGGTCCTTCAAAATGTCCATGGCATACCACTTACGCACTCAAGTTCCACTTAAATTCGCTATACACTCACAATGGCATTTGACAGATTCAATTTAACGCATTCTCTGTCCCCATGCCACCACCACCACCACAATAATCAACTGAAATGCTGAATACTCAAATAAACAAAAAAACAACAACAACAAAACAAATATCCTCGCGAGGACATCGATAATTAAAAAGGTCGTTGAAATATTTATCGCACCGCGCCAGTAGATGCCATGCCAATGCTGCCGACATTTACCATATTCATCCGAGAAAGGACACCACCACCACCAGTCAACTTCAATAATAATATAACGCGCGCACCTATCCTGCGTTGCGGTGCTACACATCAATGATGGGCATTGCACGTCAAATCGTCGAACGTTCAATGGACGACGACACCGACAAGGACAACGCCAACACCAACGCCAACGCCAACGAAGGGATAGCGAACAATTTTGCGAACAATGAACGCGTTAATTTCACACTTGAGTCCTTGTGCTGTGTACCGGACTAAGGTTTTATGAGCGACAGCAGCATAAAATAGGCAACAAAACAAAAACAAAACAAAAACAAAAAAAAAAAAAAAAATGTATAAAGGACACCACCCAGGATTCACCCCACGGACACATATACGTACATAACGTTAAAACATGTTATTCCACTCTTAACCCGGACAGGTGTGAAGTTCGCTATCGCAAGGATAATGGGGAATAATTATTGTAATTGCACTCTCACGCACATATGTTGCAGACGTTTCGTCTGTAATATTTGAGCGAGCTTTGCATATCCTTTAGGCCAGCAGCGCGACACCGTGCGTCGGCTTGTAGTGGTTAGCTCGACATCCAGCCGTATCCACCATGAAATGAACTAAAGGTCGCTGTCACTGCTGCCTATTGGCCGCGATAGGGGGTTTGGGGGTCTTTAATTATTTCGCCATTCGAATGTGGGTTTTAGTGGGCGAAGCCAGGACATCTGTATATGTGTACCTTAACGAGATGCGATAATTTGATTGTATTAATATGCATCGTCCTTTCTCCTTTTTCAGTTTAATCAATATTCGATGCAATTACAGATTGTAAGTGCTGGAGGTTGGTCAATTCAATTTTCCACGGTCGGGGTGGGTGGGATACACTCGTAAGTATATGGGAAAGGCGCGGAGGATAATGAAAAGGAAATGATGAGATAGCTTTCACGTATTGGTAATTAAAATGGCAGCGCGATCGCCGGTTGTTTGTGGGGAAATGAATAAACGAAGTGATAAAATGTAAAATTGTTTAAAGACCACAACAGTTGTTGAGAAGCACTTGAGTTCCAAGTATTTTGGTGAATCATGTTGAAGTTTTGCAGATAAATGCGCTCGAAATGGTTTGAGGTAATTGAGGTATTTCCTGCTATCCTGTGAGTATCGATTTGGGGGGCAGGATGTTGAACCTGTCCTAAGGGGTTTCACACGAAACCCTCTTCTGTATGGGAATGCTGTTTCAAGCTTAAGTGTACCACTATCAGATAGCAGACATTGTTTAGTGCTCGTATCAAGGTCAGGAGGAAGAAACGAAACACATATTGAGGTGCAATTTCATTTCGAATGATGGCACTTGATTCAGAAGGATCAACATTTCATGCGAAGTTCTACCAAGTTGGTAAAGATGTGGGCACTCAGGTAGATAGTACTATGATGGCTGCATGCTAAGGGTAGACACTGACTGACGTCAACTTGGTAGTCTTTGGATACTGGTTGGTATCCACAAGGACGCGACTCGCTGAACTTAGAAGCGCGAGTGTTGAACACGAGCAAAATAACAGCTCCACGACAGTTAACGACATCTCTCGATGGAGTCAACGGTGGCGCCACAGGTTCAAACGGAAGGAGAGAACATACTTAAGTCGAAACTTCTTCGAAATATTGGGAGCCCAGAGTGGTAAAAATTTCCAAGAATAAGTCAGTTTCTTGGAAAAGAGACGGTGGTGGGCCAACCCCTAGTGGGCCATATTAATTCACATCGACTCTCCATCGGCCCCTCGTCCTAGGAGTTTATAACAAACCAACTGTTCCTTCAGCTTGGAGCTTGTCAGAGTAACTTGCCTACCACGTTATGGGAGAGGCACGAGCATCGAATAAAAACTGACCTTTTCACGACGCAGAACGTTCGCGGACTATGAATTGATGGTAGGCACATGGAACGTACGCACACTGTAGCCCGATCCTGCTTAGAAACTTGAATCTGTCCTCAGGCGGCGTAAGGCAGATCCAGAAAATTCGATGAACAAATGTCGACTCTGACCGCTTTCATGGTGCACCCAAACTCGCAGGTCGACTATTCAAAGAGAAAAAAACTGAGAATCGCCCAGAAAAGTAGCCTTAGCACCAGTACCGCGACTTCATCAAAGAGGTAGCTGAGACCACCATAGCTTACCAACCACCACCTCAGAGGAGCCCTTAGTAGGATGAATGATGAATGCGTTAGTCGGAAAAAGGTGACAGAAAGGTGACCTACAAAGGCTGCAGCGCAAAACAAGAGCAACTGGGGAAGAGTACTGAGTCAGAAGAAGGGAGGAGAAAAAGATCATGGGCTTAGGTAGTCTTCCTTCTCAAGGATATCGAAGAGTCTCGCGAGAGGAACAACACCCGGATGTATTTTAGGAGAGCCAGGCTCTTCGAAACAGTGAAGGAAACCTAGTCACCAAAGCACAGGGAATAGAAGGTGTACTTAAGGAGTATTTCCAGCAACACCTTAATGGCCATCAAATATAGACACTGATAGGGCAAGAAGAGAACCCGCATCCAGTCAATGAAGAAGCCATCTCAGTTTTGAAGAGGTTGGCTCAGCTACAAAAAAAAAACTGAACCAGACCAACCGGATAGCCTACTGCGCTGAGCTATTCAAACATGGTGCATGCACCAAACCATCAACCAAGTATAGGTGGACTATCAGCTTCATATGGCCCATCTTCAAGAAAGGCGATCCTATGTCTTGCAAGAATCCGCCTACAAGATCCTATCCAACGTACTGTGCAACACCCTAATCGTCAAGTACCAGTATGGCTTCCGACCCGGCAGATCGACGATCGTCTGAATCTTCACCTTCGTGGAAAAGACCAACAAATTTCAAGACTCATTATATCTTCAACGATTCATTGTCTTGAGTTCTACAAAGCAGTGATCGAACTCGAGATCCCGGTAAAATCGAAAGCACGCAGTGCAATGTGCAATTTAGGAACAGTTCCTCTGGAGCCAAGTGCTGGACGATGTGGAGGAAACGCAGAGCAAATTTTGAGCGAATTCGAGAGGAAAACTTTTCATTGAAGGAAAAGATACAATCGTAAGCTCTATGTACCAAGACGTGGATGCTCTCCGAAAAGCCAGAACACCAGGTCGGCAACATCAGGGAATGGACAATGATGATCCAGCAAAGAGAATCTTCGAATCACAGCCTCTAGTTTCGAGACGACAGGGAAAACCGAATCTTGATTGTAAGAATCAAGATGTCGCAGGTGTCAGAGCAGGGTGTCCGTCGAGTGGAAGGCTGCCGTATGACTATACTAAATAAGGCTATTTCAGACTAGGTGTGACTAAATAAAGAGAGACTCATAAGCATGTCCATCATTACTTACTTAACTCTGACCAGGTGACTGTGAATTTGCAAAGGAATGGAACGTCTTGCTGCGCACTTAGGTGACTATTCTCCGATCACAGTACGATATATGTACTTGCCGGTCGCTTCCGTCTCTCTTGGAACCATTTGGATTTATGGACGCATTTCCAATTTTTATTGATATCCCAATCGGCAGTATCTTCCGAGTCCTCGAAGAAGTATTCTCCCAGAATCTAGCGTATTTCAAACCGAAGTCAGTGACATTTGTCAAGCAGCTGACTGGGTGGCGGGTAATGCAGTATTCATCGAATATTGTCGTATACATCGACAGTTAGGCAGCATTTAGGTCTGGTGCCGCATATCTCTCAACCAGATAGTTGGACATAACAACCTCACACTTTGCTGGGTCACCAGGTCACTGTTATTGTGAGGCTGACGTACTGGCTAGAAAAGGGTCCTCTGGTTTAGATAGTATAAACGTCAACAAAATCGAGGCGCCAACGTCTTATGCTTAATACCTTATTAACCCCAACGCTGTATGTGAGGCCCATCATCGATCAATGCAACACCGCTAGGCTGCTATGGCCAACTGTAAATAGAACCAGGTCCATCGGACTCCTAAAACACCAGAGAGGAACACTCTGCAAGAGAGTTTATACCCTAACCGGTCACTGTGCTATACGAAGACATGCTCAAACTGGGTGTCAGCTTACTTCGCCAGAATGGGTCTCATTAGGAATGGCTGCGTGATCTTCAGAGGCATGAACTGATACATGGTTTTCTATCTCAATGCAGAATGCATTAGAACCCTCTTAGAACGTCTAGACGTGGTTAGTCCCACAGAAACAACTCTACAACGGAGTCTGCCCCTGTGTCCAATCCGATCTTCGTCATAACCTAGTAAAGTTTATCATACAAACTCAAAAGATTCTCCCACCTCTCGATGACGAGTGTGTGATGGATAGCCATCCGTCAACTTAATTTGTTTTCCCAATCGAAATTACTTTCAAAGCATTCCTCAATACCGGGAGTTATAAACAAAATACTCAGCGCTACCCCTCTGCTGTGAAAAAAGAAAACAAAACAAATTCAAGGCGCCCATCACAGATGCCCGAATCCACTAATCTTCACATCACATCTCCGAATCTATTTCCAACCTTTAACTTGCAATCTTCCTGCTCCCCATCCACTAAGCAGCAGCAGCAGCAGTAATCACTGCTTGTCTCCCCTCCTTGCCAGGCAAAGAACAACATCACTTAATTACCATAAATATTTATTTGTTTTTCATTTATTTTCATTTCCATCGTTTGTTATTGTTATTGTTAATACAAACTCGCCCATTCTCTGAGTTTCCACTTCTCAATCTCAACTCCATCCATCCCATCGAGAGATGTATCTATGTATCTTGAGCTACGCCGCTGTTTCGAGTTTCAGATACAAATCATTGCCCACTGGCTGTTGTTGCATGAATGCTACTACTACACTACTGTAGCCGATGATGATGATGATGATGATGATGAGTAGAATGGGAAACGCTGATAGAGCGGAATCCTATGAAAGTTCTTGATTATGAAAAAAAAAGTATCTACATGGCTTCGCTTCGTTCTGATTGCAGTGCTGCGCTGACTGTTTGAATGGAAAACAAGAACTTTTTCGAGAGAAGTTTTTTTTTTGTTTTTTTTTTTTTCAAAATATTAGAGTTAAAGGAACCCAAAGATGTGTCGAAGCAGGCACGTCCACCAAAGCCGAGTTCAATGGATTTGAAAACTTCTTTTCCTCTCTATTCGTCGACCACGTTCGGTTCTGTTATTCTTTCTATTGTTTAACTTTTTTTTTTGATTTGTTTTTATCGGAAATCATCATCATTAAGACGTCGCGCAATTGTTGCATTAATGACATGTCCTACTGTGGACGCGGGTGCACAGTGTCGACTATGAACCTCAATGACGAGACGTGACCAAGCAATGGACTTGTCCTAGGCTTTGTTATTGTTACAAGGGGACGTGATGAGATTATGGATTAGTTTGTTCAACGATTTCATTACCTGGGAAGACATGACATTTATGCCGAGGAGAAAATTTATTTTTAATCAGAATTTTATGTTGGGTGGGCGTCATTTTTTAACTGCACTCTGATCGAGTGTTAAATTCTCGTTGTAATGATTTATGTTACTAATATCTACCTACGCGCAAGTTTTATTAAATTCTGAACTCTGTACAGTGCCGGGGAAGCACGTGTTTCGAAGGAAGATATTGAGACGTTCAGAGGGAGGATTGGTGCAAGTTTTCCATGTGTTGTCAATGCCTACACAGCGTGGGATGGAATTTTATGATGTGCAGTCAAGCACTACTTGGAGTTATGAGCACAGGAGATGGTATGTATTTCAATTATGTGGTGATACAGTCATCCTGGCAAAATGTACCCCTAATGAGAAGTATAATGCGGTGTAGATACATGGTGTAGATACAATTCGCAAATTAGTGGTTTCTGACTAATGATTCCGTTTATCAATTGCGAAGGTGCTCTGGCATTAGTCCATTTCCTGAATACAATGTGGTTGTTCACAAGAGGTTTCAGCAAAAGATGCTAACAGGGGGATCTACTTACTTAAGTCCTGTATCCCCTTGTGGGTTCTAGGGCCCATCGTGTGCGGTTTCTGGAAATGTGTTTCAGTTCTCCCCAACTCTTTCCCAGTTGCCGTGCTCCCTTTTCAACCGTTTTGCGCCACGTACTCCTAGAAGCGCCGTGTATCCTGCCTTCCTGAGTAAGCGGGTTCGATTGCATGGACCTGTCACCCTTTCGGAGAGTATGTCCAATCCACTGCCACTTTCGTTGTCGTATTGTTGTAACTATAGGTTCATGGCCCGTTCTCTGATGGAGTTGTTCGTTAGAGATACGGTTTGGCCAGAAAATCCTAAAGATATAACGTAAGCATCTATTGACGAACGTTTGCAGCTTTCTCGTGATAGTGGCGGTCACCCTCCAGGTACCACATCCATATAGCAGCACGGATTCAACATTGGAACGGAACAGTTGTAGCTTGGTGGTTGAGCTAATCGCATTGCTACGCCAAACTGTAGATAGCATCCCAAACGCAGATTTTGCTTTGCCTATTCGGCTGGCTACATCCAGTTCGGTTCCGCCATCAATTGAGACAATACTTCCAAGGTATTGAAAACTGTCAACTCTCTCAACCGTTTGTCCAGCAATGCATACATGAGCTGATGAGCTGATGAGTTAATTTTCAGCCCAACGACCGACGGCTGCCTCTCTCTCCACGTTTGTTGTCATTTGGTGAAGGTCCATAATTCTATGTGACAGCAGGCATACGTCATCGGCGTAGTCGAGGTGTTTGAGTTCAGATGTCAGAGTCCATCGAATTCCACCGCTTCCTGTTGATAAGGCCGCATTTAGCACGTCGTTAATCACCAATAAAAATAGTATTGGTCAAAGTATGCAGCCTTGCCGAACCCCACTTTGGACTTGAAATTCCTCTGTGCAATACGTGACATGTGGACCCATCATTATGTAGCCTTGATAATTGCTATTAATTTATCAGGAATGCCTCTCCTGCGCAAGGCAAGCCAAATAAATTCCCGATTGACACTATCAAACGAAGACAGTACAAGCAAAGAAGCTGCTTGCAATAGGTATACGAAAACTAGAAACATCCTTGAACCCATGTTTACGAAGTATTTTAAGGATCTTCTGGCTTAAGTGTATGTCGAACACTTGTGGATTATGTTCGCTCCAAAAGTAGGCCTCGTCCGAGAAAATGATTTTTTGGCCAAAATCCGGATCTCCGACCAGCATTTCCATTGCCTATGGCCATGCGGCTTTAATACTTGCGTCAGCAAATCGAACCCCAAAATAAGTCAGATTGACTTTCTGAAGACGCCCAACTCAGCTGATTGGTGCTGAATCGACATTTTCGAATCTTCTTCGATACTGGGCGCTGCGGCGGCTATGTTTTTTTCATTTCGCACCAATCTCTGTCAGGTTGGTGGCTTAAGGTCCAAAAGAATGTACTTACGCTCAAACTGTCTGTACACTGAAACCATGATGATGACCGACCTCACAATAAAATGCATGTTGTGTATTAAAGGCTGAGCGGAAATTTCGATAATATTTAAAAATTTTTCAGCATGTTCGGCAAGCGTGAAACGATCGATGACAGAATGGCAAACCTTTCTGAATATTTTGACACCTGGGTGTCATTGGTAACTTTGACAGCTGCTAAAATATAACAATTGGAAAAAGTGTCATTGCTATCTGGTCACCCTATATGTGCCAACTGATTCAGATACCTCCTCAGATGGTACACAACGCCTTTTTGCCAGAATTTGTAATTTCTTGGAAAACATTTGTGTCCTGGTTTCCATATCAAATTTTCATAATTATTAGATGCAAGGAACGAATACAGGATTTGAGAGGCGGGGATTCTGCTTAGTTGTCATTTTACTAAACTTTACAATCTGGTGTCGAAGTCATTTGTGGATCAAATGGTACCAAGAGGAATTAATTTCTGTAAAAATTGAAGACCACTCGCAGCTACTTTACATTCTTAGAGAACTGGAATCTTTTAAAAATTTTATCTGAGATTATGAGGATAAATTCAAAGTAAACCACAAGCTAACAAGCCCCGAATGGCTTGAATTCTGGTTAAAGAGGTTCTCAAAGTTTACAAAACCATTCAGAGAAAAGTACAAAGTAAAACTTGGGGACTATTAAGTAAAAAAAAAGGCTCTCTGAGGCATCAAGGGTCAGAAGTATCTTACCTTCTTTTCGTAAGTCTTTTAGTCATCTGCAATGAACCCTTGAATCTCTAGCTGCTGCGATGACATAGTACATCCTTTAGAACTGCCTCATGAAAACTCGGAGAAAACTGATAGGCGGCCATATGTCTCTAAACCAGCTGTCTTCACAGCATGCTTCCAAACCTTGCAGCCTTAATCCTCTAAGTTTACAATCCTATGGGGATTGTATCAAGTTCTGCTCTTTCCCGTAATGTGAACGTGGCATTCCTCATTTTCGATGAAATTATAATCATAACCTTATACTGATAGTATACATATGTACATACATATTTACATGTTGAAACTTCAACAAATTTTTGTTTTTTATAAAAGCGCCTTCAAAAAGTGGGCGTGGCCATATTTCTAGTAAAAACCCAAACTTGGTACGCCATTACTACCATTTATCTTGTGACGTCGATATTAACTTTAAGCTCAAGTAGAAATCGTAGTTTCGTATTCCATATTGGCTCTATGTAGATACCAGTTACACTATATGGCGTGATCGACTTGTGGGCGGCTTTGCAGAAAGGCTGCTTTTTACTCGCCTTTTCGGCTTGTCCATACATCACTAAGAACCACTGCAACAGCAGTTGCAGATATTTATACCAATAAAAAAGGCAGCTTGTGCAGCTACTCGTTTCAAGATCTGTGGTCTAGTCTAAGTACCAGCGACTCGTCTATTCATAAAAATGTAAAATTTGTTTAGCAGGACTTAGACTACGTACTTCCACAACTTCTATTCCATAAGAAGTTTGATTCGCGCATTTCATCAAGAGTAGCCTTGTGGCCTCAAAATAGGGGATCCATATGTGGACGGATCACAGACAGAATCCTTTTGCCTTCCCCGTCACTTTGGAGTATTCCAAGCGGAGATCATAAAGACCAAGAGGGCCTTGTCATCGATGAAGTATCTCATGGGGATATTGACATTTTTCCGGATAGTCAAGCAGAGATCAAACCTTCGAAGCGCTTTACATTAAATTCAAGAACTGCCCTAAATTCTCGCCGAAATGAGTGAGTGTCAATGCTGGGACACTGCGATATTTCAGGGAACTGTATAGCCAACGAGTTTGCCGGTCAGTGTACAATCTTACAGTTTAACTCCTCCTTAAACTGGACTCCATGGAGTGGGTCACTTTGAATGTATTGCAATATTCTTGGAGACCTTTAAAGCAACCGGCAGCACGTCTTCCTTCTCATCGCCAAATCTAGCAAAGGCTAAGGCTTACTTCTAAACAGATACTAGCTGCTGTTTCCTTGTTCCAAAGGTTAAAAATATCATCAACAACAACTGATTAGCCCTGTATTTCATAACCAGATTTGGTTGGTGATTCTAGAAGTTCAGAGCATGAGAGAGACTCTGGTTGTATTCATTCCTCAGCTCATAAGCATGGTGATGTCTTTGTAAGAAGTGTTGGGAATGAGATTTATCTGTGAATTCAATCAATCCCGCAGGCGGTACTACATGTCTCATTACTAGACAGATCTCAAGCTTAAGCTGGATCAAAAACGCTTCAACTATTTGCTCAGATAGAGAATGTCGCTGATAGTAATGACAGTAGGTGTCATCACGGGACACTGGGTTATAAGTAGACCCATGGTCAGACTGGGACTCCCGCTAATGATTTCTCAAAAAGCCCCATGGACGGAAAAGGGGAAGAACTATACTCCACCTGCTCTTTGCACGTAACAAGCTCTCTCTACTCGCAGAAGATCGCACTGGAATCGAACTCACTAATGCCAGCATCACCAGCCGCCAACGTGTTATATTGAGCTCCAGCTCATTCTCTCATGAGGATTTCAGATCCTAAGTGGTCTAAGTGGGTCTGCTTAAGAGCTCTGCCACCTTCTTAGCCATAGAGACGGGGAACATGACGAAATTCGCAGCTCAAAGTAGACCACAACTGACAAGTTCTTAAATCAAGATCCTACGATTTATCCACAATCATTTAGTGGTCTAAGCCTCACTAAGCGGTAAATCCTGAGCGACAATCCTTTCTTCAGGTCACGCAAAAGTATTCAAACAGAACGTGTCAACGAATGATGGCCATATCACGCAAGGACTTGCCCCACTCCAAAGAGTAGATTTTACGATTACACGTGGCAAAAGCTACATTCGGCCAAAACACAGAACCAACCTTTAACCTTATCAACAAGGGAAACCAAAAGAAAAAAAAAACCAATCATTTCCCGGCCAAGGAAAATTCTTATAGGCCCGTAAATTTATTCGGCAATTCAATTTGCCATTTAACGATTTATCTCTATTCGAACGGAAAACGTGACCATTTTCTCAGCTAACGCAACAATCTTTCGTCCCCTCTTCAAATAATTAATCGAAATTAATAAAAGCGCAACTTTTATCACCTTTTTCCTCAAATCGATAGGACATTCGCGATAGGAAGGACACCCCTCCACTCACTCACTTATAGGCCATCCCACCTGCGTGGATATTTTTGATTAATCAAAATTGATTAATGGCACAACCAACGACGCTGCCGTCTCTTCTAAATATGGCCAATAACAGTAAAAATCTAATTTTGACGTGACACTCCAGGTCATGACACACATAAAAATCTGTTTTCATCGTTTGAACTTAAGGAACAGAAGCATCATCGCACAACACCGGTCAATAGTCCATGAAATATATAAAAAAAAAATGTATCTACAAGGAATCTCCCCCACACTGTGGGTGCCGTAGGATGTTTAATTGAGGTATTTTCGCCCTTAATTGTCGTTAGCCATGGTCTTCTATTCACGATTTTTTACGATCCATTTTTAATGGTAGACAGGCCAATCTGGAATGGGCCACAATATTTACGTTTTGACTGTCTTCTGCTTGAGTGCATGGGACGATGCACAATGCGTGCTCGATATAGTATTTCTTAAATTTTTTTTTTTTTTGTTTTTTATTGAGATACTGTCTGAATCTTGATTTATACTCAGTCGTCTTCTTCTTTTTATATTTTTTGATTCTTTGGTGTAAAATAAAAAACAAAAAATAAATATTGCAGATGGCGCCGAGTTTATAGGGGCAATTGAGCCTTTAAACGGCAAAAAGCTATTTGACTCTGGGAAAGCAAACACAAATCGGAATGCGCCAGCTGTGTGTTAAGATTTAATGTGGTCCTGTCACCTTAAGTTTCTGCCTTTGGGCCTTCTTTTTCGGTTTTTACTTGTTTTTTTTTTGTATTTTTCGTTTTGCAACTTTTAAAATAAATTAACTGGCGGGTGATTAATAAAATCGAGAATCATCCAAGTTGGCGGCACAGACGAGAGATGGTGGACGGTCGGTTAAAGGTGTTTGGGAGAATGTTGCTGGTCGAGCTGTTCGAGGTCGGTTGGTGGTCGTCGGTGGCCATGCCATGCAGGTGGTTGTCTTGGGGGATTCTTATGGTGCAGGTGAAGTATAGTTGGGCATTAATTTCAATTGCATTTGTCATCCTTAAGCGCGCAGAGGTGGTGTTGTGGAAGATAATATTTATGTCAGTCGATTGAGATACATTTTTTTTTCTTTGGCAGGTTGCATGCAATTGTTCACTTTACAGTCAGACAATGAAAATTTTAAAAGCTGAGTAATGCTGTGTAATGAGGATTGTGCTGGTGTAAGGAACTGCACGAAATGTTTGGCAGGGATCACGCAAAGTGGGACATGATGAGGATGTTTAAGGCTAATGTAACAATGGACATGAACCGTGTATGTGCGGGTTGATTGGTGGTTCTTTACTTGCGACTTATAGCGCTTTATCGTGTTCACTTTGTGTTTATGTTGAAAGGTGCGAAATTGATGAACCAAGTCGGGCCAGGTGATGGTATATACTTCTCTGCTTGACATCAGGAGTTTTACAACTATAAGTGCCTAAGGATTACAGTGGTAAGTATCATGAGAAGACGTACGAGGATGGGTTTTCATCAGTATTCCCAAGGTTTAGAGGTAAAATTAATCTCCTTCAGACCCCCCCTGTCTCTCATACTTAACCTTGTTCTATAATTATGGTCCTTACAGTGATAAACTTGCAGGACTTGAGATGATTGAGTGGATGATATCCCGTTTTTGACTTTCTCATGTCCAAACTGTCTTTTCAGAACCTGCAGATCCTTATTTTATCGAATCAATTCTTCTTTGGTCATACAAGTCCTTAGGAAGGACCATATGCTTTTGCCGTTTATTAGAATCTTAATTTCTGCTTCGAGCTTCTGACAAAGGAGACTAGTTCTGTTAATGGTGGTCTAGTCCATCATAACGCATGCGACACCAATATGGCCCAAAGCAGTGACAGTTCAGACGTACGCAAGAAGGATTAACCCAGTCAAACGACTATGTTTGCTGTGCATATCGGAATTTCATCGCGGAAATGCGACCAGCAGAAATCTTTGCCAGCGAGGGACAAACGGTCTAATTCAGGATCACGGAGCTTCATTCAAAGATATCAATCTATTCTTCTAGCATATAGAAAAGCTACAATCCCTCTGGATACAATCAGCTCTTATGAAGAAGGCGTGGCCGCACGGCATTTTGGCATCAAATTTCAACGATATCTTCGATTGATAACTTGTCTTTCATGCAGGAAAACGCCCCCAAAAAGAGGGCGTGGTTTAAACTGATGTATGGACGACTTGTAGAGAATTCAAATGTCTAAATATTTTGTCTTAATACAATTTTTCGATTTCATACAAAATAGTGAAGTAAGCGGATTGCAAATATATTTGCACTTGTACAGCCCAGACATGAAATTTCATCCTCCCAGTTCAAAATCAAAGATTCAAAAACTGGTGGCATACGGACGGACGGACATGGCTCAATCTTTTTGTCTACTGATGCTAATCACAAATGTATATACTTCATAGTGTGTATTTCGATGATTTACGCATCACCTTAACGAATCCGAAGCCGGGCATTCAGATGAGGTGCTCAGATGATTCGTCATCTTCAGAGCACAACCTACATTCTATGACCGGGCACAGATTGAGTTTGTTGAGGTGATACTTCAGACCACAGTGACCTGTGAGAAAGATCATCAGCTTTCCTTGTACGAATAAGACTTAATTATTCTTTTGGACTGTCTTAACCCCGTTAAGACGAAGTTTGTGTTCCCATTCATTAATCAACGCTGTGGCGGCGGCCCAGTTGACACTACATTAGGGTTTAGGTCCTATAAAGGCAGAACCTCAACCAGCCCTAGCTAGTTCCCCTGATGAAATGTAACCAATCCAAGTACCTTACTATTGTGTCTAGCAAGAGATTGTAGTGCATCGTAACAGCACTTAACTGCTATGGAGTCCACTAAATTGGACGACAGCGCTCCTTAGAGCTCTTAACCTGCCTATCTATCTGGAAAGATATAGATCCTAGCGCCCTGGATACCCACACCAAGGTTTAACCACACGCAGATCTCAATGGCATGGAGTTTTGCCTGGAAAACCGTGGGACACATTCCCATAGGTATCGAAACTTTGCCGTTGGGTCCAAAGACACCAGTGCCCAGTACACCAGAGTCTATTTTTTATCCGTCAGTGAATCAAATCTAGGGGTTCAGTGCCCGAACATTACTAAAGAAGTCTGCACAGTCTAATATTTTAACCTCAAATAACCTTCCGAAACAGTATTCCCTGGACATAATATCGGGGATAGTGCAGAACATGTCTCTCTGTGGGATTGAGTCAAGAATTTGTAGGTGTTCCACATGGTCACCTGCTTTAAACTGGTAGTTTAGGTGCAATTTGACAGCGCCGGGGTTCAGTGCCCGAACATTACTAAAGAAGTCTGCACAGTCTAATAATTTAACCTCAAATAACCTACCGAAACAGTATTCCCTGGACATAATGTCGGGGATAGTGCAGAACATGTCTCTCTGTGGGATTGAGTCAAGAATTTTTAGGTTTTCCACATGGTCACCTGCCTTAAACTGGTAGTTTAGGTGCAATTTGACAGCGCATCTAGCAGCCGTCTTAATAATCAAGATTTGTAGGGGTGTGAGCCCAACGATAGCTTCTAAAGCTCCCGTAGGACAGGTACGCATGGCACCTGAAATACCGAAACAGCCTATTCTTTCTAGATTCTGAAGCTTAGCTGTCCTTGTCCTTTCGGGCACCATACGTTGGACACGAACATTGTATGTATACATCCAATGTATCATTCTTGGATTGAGACCCCAAGTTCTGTGGGCGTCTACTGGCCCACATGACCCTAGTGGTGGGTTCCATGGCGGACTTGATGCGACGTCTAGTTAAGTCGTTTATCAAGGATAACTCCGCGATATTTAACTTCACTGGAATAAACCAACTCACCAAGACACCACGTCTCTTATGGTGATAGGTCCCGGATTGACCAGTCTTCTTTGAGTAAAAGGCACTTCAATCCGCATAACCAATGGCGATGTAGCCTCATTTCTGTAGATCTGCTAGAAGCTTGTCAATAACTAGTGACCACGGAAGGGCTACTGAGTATCCATATAGGATACCCCTCGTCGCATTATTCCCGGATTTTTTCTTTTCCCTAAATTTTGAAAAAGTCACTAAAATATTCCCCCAGCTGTGGTACCACTAATGACCAACTCCAAGTGTCACTAAAACAAATGACTCATGCAAATCACTTTTCCACATTTACCTTCCCCCATCCAGCAAGGGCTATTTTTACCTTCTAATTGATACACCCGTCCCCAGCAGCCAACAATTAAATAAAATTAAACGAACCACCGAAACAAAAGTCCAACGATTTATTAAAAATAATACCAAGTGTATGTGTAAACGCTCCCGTGTCCAAACAATTAACCGCCGCCGCCAAGTATCCCAGACCCTACCCCACTGAGACTATACCAAAAAAAAAAAAATCCAAAAACAGGAAACAAACTACTTTGAGCGCCAAACAAGAGCTCTAATTAACGCTAAACCACTTTAACGAAGCAAGCGAAGAAGACGATTATTCAAATGAGTTTCTTCTTTTTTTTTTTTTGGCTTCTTTGCTCCTTTCTTAGCCCCAAAGCGGGCCACTCCTACTCATCACAAGAAATGAAAATTTATTCACCACGAAATTGTTATGATTTTGTTATCTCCTTAATTGCGGTAATTTGTGTCCATGTATTTCGACGAAAAAGGATCTGCAAAACCAAAAAAAAAAAAAAAACACCAAAGTTCCTTAATTGCAACGTTTTACTGGTACGAGTACTCGTATGTGTATGTGGGCTGCATTCTACCTACGCTCGTAGCATACCAAAGAACCTCTGGCCAAATTAAGATACTTTCTACTACAGTGACGACTATATACTTTGTTCGTTAAAACTTCAAAAGGAACACTGCTCGCAGCTTTGTTTACACTGCGCTGAGCGGTGATAAACACATTTGTTGTGCCTATCTAAATGGAGACCATTAAAAAGATACTTTAATGACTGCATGTATCTTGTTCGTCGGCAAAGGACGCACCGCCCCGCCACACATCGTCACAGAACAGCTTCTCCAGAAGTGAATCCGGGGCCAGTTGTTGGCGTTTTTATTCGATCGATTAATAATGTTCCGCTTGCGGTTTATCGCCGGTTCGTATTCGAATTGTTGCACACTATGCCCAGAAAGACAGGCAAATGAATTTGTCTGGCGGTTTTTATGAATCCACAATAATAAACTACAGATACACAATGAGAGAACAAAACAAAAACAAAAACAAATACCAAATATACATATAAACAAATAATTGTCAATGAAATTTTTAAATGATTGTAATCTGTGTTGTCCTCTAGCGGTATAATCCATTGCTATTAATCGGCCATAAAGCGAAAAACAAAAAACAAAAGCACACATAAATGTATTATATATCCTTTTAGTGGAATCAAGCGGAAGTTTAAAACTGAAAACAAAAAATCGATATGCACCCTCTAAAGAGGTCCTTTTTTTTTCGTTGTTTGTCCGTTCCACTCCTGATGAATATCCATTGATTCTGTCTGCATGGCTAGTTAATCGTGTGGGTGTGTACCTTCATTTTTGTTTAAAATTAAATAAAATACAAATACACACATGCATATGCACATATGTGCATATAGTGTATACAAATAAAGTTGAAAAAACATTCAATTGCATTTGTTTGCATTATCCTTTTTAAAGCACTCTGCCGGCACTGTCCTTAAACAGTCGCCCTCCTCCTTGCCCAATTAAAACGAAAGCAATTTGTTTTTCGGTAGAACAATCAAACTATCAGCATTGTGCTTGCCACCTAAGGCGGTTTGGTGATGTCCTTTTGAACCCAGATTTACAATAGTTAAACACTTCTAATAATAAGTGAAGTTGACATTTTAATTTTGAAAATGTCCTTTGGTAATAACACGTGCGGTGTATCTGGTAGCAAAATCAAATGAGGGTTAAAGGTTAATGAATGAGGATAGCCTTATATGTGTGACAGCAAAACTAACCCAGGAGCAGTGTCTTTAAGTTCAATTACTTAAGGATGACTCCATGGGGGAATGGGGGTGTTGACCGCATGTATGTTTATATCCTTTGGTCGTAAAATAGATCGCCGAAGAAATTATTGGTATTAAGTAGAGGTTTAGACAAAAGCTGAGTGGCCATAAGTTATTGAAATAAGTGGTCGAGCTTTAAAAGTGATTTGGTTCCCTTCTAGAGTTGTCTTTGGAGTTCTTTGTATGTGGCAACAGATTCCTTACTGAGGACAAGCAGTGCAATCAGTTTTACACCCAAGGACAGGGAATGTATAGCTGTATCTATACAAAAGAGAAAGTGCCGGAGAACTGGTCATATCCTTCTTAGGTGGGAACATTTTATTGGCAGAGAAGATACAATGGAATTGTTTAACACAAACGAGGATCCTATAAAGCAAGGCAGTGGAAAAGGAACTAGAAGGTGTCTGACTAGAATCGATCGATGGTGCATTCGGTGCAGAGTCCTATGACCTAAAAAAAAATTTTAAGCAATTAAGTAATTTTCTTTACATCCAAACATCTGACAAACATCCGGGAGTATGAGTATCATGAAAAAGCTTCTAAAACAAAACAAAATTGCCCTTCAGATACAACCTTAGACAGTAGACACATCCCACTGAACATAACTCGTACAAGGTAAATGACTGTGGGAAGGTAGACTCTGGATCTTCTGGGCCCATCTCACAAAATATTTGTACAAAAGCAGTCAGGCTTTCGTTCTACCACCAACTAAGTCCACCTGGAATAGCCCGATACTTAAGAAGGTTTATAACCTTGTTGGTATAAACAACAAGTACGCACGTCGATGAAAGCGGCTTAAAAGCGGCCTGCAAATACGAACTCGAATAGTACTGTATGGATCCATAAAGGGAACATAAAGTGCAACCTTGATACTCAAAATTCCGATTTCCCCTCGAAATGTGTGCCCACTCCAGCTTGGCATGCAAGTTACCATGGACTTTCGCTGGAATTATCAGATTTATGAAGCTGCGGAAAACGGAGCTAGGTGCCTTGTATTGGTGTAAGTCAGTCCTGACGACTTGGCTACTATCTCTAAGGCTTATATTCGTCCAAAACTAGAATACAACACACATGTATAGACGGAAGCTCCCGCAATTTACTTGAACCGATCGGTGACCTTTGAATTTGCGATCAAATCTCTTCGCTAGAGCATCGTCGGAATGTTGGATGCTTATCGGTCCTAAATCGATATTTCCACCGCCGTTTTGCGGATGAAATCTATAGATGTGTCCCACCTGTCCGTCGGTTCAATCGTACTACACGAATCCGTTTAGGCTCCGGTCGACCGTATAGACAGACCCCCACAGAATTGGCGGACCCACTTTTTTGAAGCTCTCCATCATAGTAATGCCAAGTTCGAAATTTTTCAGGAAACCAATATGTGACTTATAGGTGTCATCTTGCAACCTTGAGGAACACCTAAGAAAACTTATCACAGCAGAGTTCAGTGAGTTCCTGAATCACATCCTCGCTTTATGTGAGACACTGGCATCAAGTGAGACATTGGACACAAGTACGACACTTGCATCATGTGAGACACTGACCAGAAAAAGAACTAAATTATTTGGCCAAGTTCTAAATGTCAAATAAGTACATGTGACTCCTACTCGGGTTTCTGAGGAGAAAATGGCCTGTAAAAGTTGTGTTAAGCTTAACTCTTTCTGGTGTCTGACAGTAGGTATAGGACTCACAGCAGATATGGACTTTTGGTTTGAGCTGTACAATGGTGGATCACATTTCAAAACTTACGCTTCCGAGGAAACAGAGAATAAGTCATCACAAGTCACTTACCTGAAAAGAAAAAGAAAAAAAAACATTAAATTTTCAATTAAAACGAGGTTTGTGTCCAAAATTTACATAAAGTCCTTCTAAATATAAGACCTATAGTGTTGTTCCTACTTTGAACCTTAAAGCCTCTTCAACACTGAACGAATGCTAACTGAGAGGGAAATTCAAAACCGAGTTCTTCTTGAACTGCACGGTGACAGTAATGCAGTCCTCGTCTTGGACCTGTAGAATGAACGTAAGATGGGTAAAGAAATACCAGGGTCTAATTCTAGACGAAACACTTATGTGGAATACCCACCTCACGAAAACCATAGAAAAAGCCACGATTGCCTTATAGACCAACAAAAGTCTAATTGCTAGGAGATGGGTGATAAGCCATTGCCAGACCAATTGTCTCATAAGTACCATCGGTATGGTGTGAAAGACTATCTTCTGTACACACTACAGGCGCAATGCGAAGGACTTTTTTGGCAGCTTCGGAAGTTATCCTTCATATCTTACTACTCCATCTTTAGATCTAGAAAGAAGACCTCCATGGAACGTTCATTCATTGCCATGGAATAGTCAAAACTTCAAGGCTACGTTCCCAGATCGTTAAAACTGGGAACAGAATAAACCGTCCTTTGCTACCGATCCTCATGAATGATATGATACAGATGATACAGAAATATAAACAGATCTGTACGAAACAAGGATGCCAATGTTCTCTCTGAAAGCAAAGCTGCTCTTCCAGGCATTAACTCCTACGAAATAATATAAAAGCATATATCACTAGACAGCACAAGCTAGGTCTATCCCATTTGGATCCCATGACATAACAGATACTTATGTAATGGAATGGCACACAAACTATCCAGAAAAGGATCAGGATCGACATTCGTGATGATGACCGAAAAACAAACTTTATCTTACAAATACTGAAGGTAACAGACAGGCCAAAATGTTCTTGCCAAACATCTCCCCTCACGACAGAGAAACAAAGACTAGAAGTCAAATTTATATAGTCACAGGTTTCCTGAACACTGTCAAGTCAACCCCACTATGGCTATGGGAATAACCGAGATAACACTTGCAAAAACACATTTTGTGTCACTGTAACGCTTTTCCCAGAATAAGTCATCGTAACATAGCTTCCTCACTCAAAGATCTACTTTGACTCAGGTATCAGAAGTGAGCTCCAATTTGGAGGAAATCACAAAAGGACATCCTGTGGCCCCAGTGTTCTGGTGACATGCTCCTAACTCCACCGTTTAATCTAATCTAATCTTCAAGATCAATCCGTTCCCTCCTCAGTTATTAATCTATTTGTGTACAACTTTGGCGTGTGGTTATTCATTCTATGGATTTTAGATACACGAGGTGTAAGAGAATTTGGGTTTCACTTACCTTACACGAAGTCGCGTGAGCGTCTAACTTAGCAAGAAAAGGATGTAATCCTAGTATCGAGCGAAGCGACCTGCATTTCATCGTATTTCTTCTACATATACATACATACATCTTTATATCTATGTAGGGCCGATATCCGAGCACAAGTTACATTTAGTCCTGGACATTATGCCGCAGACATAGAAGCTAGTCAATATTGAAAGTCAGAAAAAAATCACATAAGTTTACAAATTTCTATGTTTTCTAGGTAGCTACCAATAGTGATGCAAACTGGTAACCTTGAGGTACCCCAAACAAGTGTAAATCCAGTCATATATTGGTCATGTAAGTCCGGTTAAGTTCAAGATAAAATCCAAGGATTTTGAGAATGATTTGATACGACAATCGTAACAAGCTAATGTTCTCTAAGGCATGACGAGGTAAATGTCAGATTTATGATGATCTACCGACCCGAACTGGATGACAGTCATAGTTACATACATCGTTCGAACAGCTTTTTTATGGACTTCCTCGTATCAGAGAACGGGGCACAACTTTAAATATCGAAAAAGAATGTACATTCCTTGATCGACCAGAGAGTATATAAGAAACTTGAAGACGCTGTTCAACTGAAGTTCGAGGAGAATTTCAAAACATGCCATGGCGTCCACAACAAATGCGATGCGGAGCAATGGAACTTATAATAAACAATGGAACCTATAAAACAGGAGCCTTGTTCGTTCAAGGACTATTCCTTACGACATACATACATACATATGTAAGTAGATTCATAAATTGTACACAACGTCAAGCCAAGAGCCAGCATTACCTTCGCACAACAACTTTCGTTAATTTATGGACTCGAAATAGATAAGAAATCATGTCAGCCAGTACTTCTTACGCAACCTTGTAGTTCCCATTAAGATGCGAACCCAACTATGACATTTGCGTGTTGTAGATACAACCCATAACCCAATCAAAACAAACATCAAAAAGACCAATTTTCCACACTCGCGTGCCCCAAGCTGTCACATAAATTAATAAGTTTTCCAATTAAAACCCAAAAAAGGAAAAAAAACACAAAACCTACTTCCCCACGGACTCCATTAACATGCCGTAAATTAATTCCAATCGAATGTTATTTAGAAAGTTAAACCAGAGCATGAGGTACAACACAAAATTGAATTCGCCATCGCCCAGCTGCACACAGTGCAAAACAAAAAGTATCTTAGTATCTTTTAGTCGTTTTTTTATCTCAAAATGCACGCGCGTCCGAATTCCTGCATCACATTCAACACATAGACCGGAGGACTGAGTGCAAAAAAAAAAAACGAATCCGGTTTTAGATTTCAACTCTCTGATAGACGTACAACTCCCGGGACGAAGGAAAAATGTCATATTTTGGCTTTCACTACAGGAACCGCATAAACTACAGAAACACAGCAAAAACCGCAAAACGACTTCCTGCTGACCCGAGATTGGAAGCCATAAGATACACACGACAACGACGGCAGTAACCGCCAACAACGGACAGCATCATTCAAATGTCGTGACCGTGGACGCAAAACAGAACGAATCCTGGGGGCCAGGTGCATTCGCCTGTCATTAATAACTTCGCTAATGTGACATGCAGAATGCAGTGTCATGCAGTGTAATACTCATAATTTCAGCCACAGAGACTTACGGTTATTCGGTTCTGTAAATTGCTTAATTTAACAGATTCTGCGAAAAGTGACGCTGCCGACACCAATGGAACGGTCAAGGACCCTCACCTCAGAACGTGATGGCAGCAGGTAGTTAGGTGATTCTCTGGCGGCACCTTTAAACTCTCAAATCATATTAAAATAAAAAAAAACAAAAACAAATCAAGCAGAAAAGATACGAGTATCCTTGCGGCTTCTGATTCATTGTCATCTCTCCCAAAAAAACAGCCATTAAAAGCCATGTCAACGCATCGCAAAGGAGTATATTGCTAGTTGCTAGTGTACACCAATGCAGCAGTAATGAAATGATAGTCTCCTTAAATGGTGGACATGACCACTGTCCACCATGATAAGTTTATCTCCAATTTACGGCTATACTCGTCGTCGTCGTCGTCGTCATCGTTGTCGTTGTCGTTGCCCCGTCGCCAGTGTCCATCCGACTGACCAACCGCACACTATTGTAGCCTCCATCGTGGACTGCAATAACTACGAATTACAAAAACTCAACGCATGGAAAGAGATATGAGAATAGAGAGGACCGCCACGGCTACCACGTCGTCGATGTCGTCGACGTCGGTTGATCTTTGTATCCTTTCGGTTGGTTGATTAAATGTGAATTGATGACCGGACCAGAGCAGAAGCAGTAGAGTTGATAGTGGTAGTCTGGCCGTTGAGAAACATACAAAATTCATCCGGCACCGCCATAATACGCGTACACAGTTCCTTCTTTTTTCCTTTTTTTTTTCCTGCTTCATGCTCTTGTCTTTTATTGAGCAGTGGATACATGGTTATGCGATACTGAAAGAATTATTGACAACGAGATGGCTGTTGGGACATTCGAACTCGGCCACAAAGAGGCTAAAAATAACATTTTCGTGACCATACTCTGGAGTTGTAATGTTTCTTGTATTTCATTTACAATGTGTGGCACAAGGTGGGATACAAATGGTACTTAAGCCTTCAGCTGAACCCATTCCTGGAGGAAACAAGAGAGATACATTACCCTAACAATTATCCAAGTGATACTTGCCTGAATAGCCCTTCTCCGGGTTGATAGATACATCAATTGCTTGAGATTTCCATAATACCAATGAATTGGCAAAAGGACTTAAGACTATTCACTTTATTTTCAAGAGCATTTCGAAGCCTATCTACTGAATGAATTTGTTGTGCACGACCGAATCAAGATTTTGAGAACCACTTCACTGAGCTACAAATCTTAGCTCTGACTGTTCTATTCACAAACACAATCGGTATTGCTTTCTGTCGACGTTATGCATTTTAGTTTAGTTCAGAGAACGCTCAATTCAAAGAATGCTCAGTTCACAGAACGCTCAGTTCAGAGAACTCTCAGTTCACAGAACGCTCAGTTCAGAGAACTCTCAGTTCACAGAACGCTCAGTTCAGAGAACTCTCAGTTCACAGAATGCTCAGTTCAGAGAACGTTCAGTTCAGAGGACGCCCGGTTCAAAGAACGCCCGGTTCAAAGAACGCCCGGTTCAAAGAACGCTCAGTTCAAAGAACGCCCAGTTCAAAGAACGCCCAGTTCAAAGAACGCCCGGTTCAAAGAACGCCCAGTTCAAAGAACGCTCAGTTCAAGGAACGCTCAGTTCAGAGAATACAAAATTCAGAGAATGCTCAGTTCAGACAACGCTCAGTTCCAAGAACGCTTAGTTCAGAGAACACAAAATTCGGAGAACGCTCAGTTCAGAGAACGCTCAATTCAAAGAATGCTCAGTTCACAGAACGCTCAGTTCAGAGAACTCTCAGTTCACAGAACGCTCAGTTCAGAGAACGTTCAGTTCAGAGGACGCCCAGTTCAAAGAACGCCCGGTTCAAAGAACGCCCGGTTCAAAGAACGCCCGGTTCAAAGAACGCCCAGTTCAAAGAACGCCCAGTTCAAAGTACGCCCGGTTCAAAGAACGCCCAGTTCAAAGAACGCTCAGTTCAAGGAACGCTCAGTTCAGAGAATACAAAATTCAGAGAACGCCCAGTTCAAAGAACGCTCAGTTCAGAGAATACAAAATTCAGAGAACGCTCAGTTCAGACAACGCTCAGTTCCAAGAACGCTTAGTTCAGAGAACACAAAATTCGGAGAACGCTCAGTTCAGAGAACGCTCAATTCAAAGAAAGCTCAGTTCGACAACGCTCAGTTCCAAGAACGCTTAGTTCAGAGAACGCTTAGTTCAGAGAACGCCCAGTTCAGAGAATGCTCAGTTCAGTTCAAATCTGTTTCAGTTCATTTCACTGCTCAGAAGATTCGGTCTTGAGCGATTCGGGGACATACATACATTTGAAAAGTACACTTCACCGATCATTCAGTCAAAATATGAGCGGAACTGAGTCAATAAAAAACACAAATCAATAGACCATGAAAATTTATTATGCCCCCCTCCATACATGTTGAGAATACGGCACCTACTCGATCCTATTGGTATCGTATTTGGTTAAAAAATTGTGAGAAAATGCAGCTCCTTTGGAACAAGCGTGAGAAATAGATAGTTCTTTGAAAGCGTTCTCAAACGATAGGGACAATTTTCGAGCACCTTTTTCTTTAATAAGTTAATGTTATCTGGAGTAACCGGCGTTATAAGCCGTCTTGGATGAGGTAAGTTTTTAACTATTTCAAGGTTCTCTTTGAACGCTTTATATTACTCAAGGGCTCTTGTTCTCGATATTTCGAGTCCCCGCAAGCGTTCTCCAACATGTGTTACCCAGCCGAACAAGAAATATCGTTCGCAATACAAAACTTCAAACAAACCCTTTGCTCAATATTTTTAACATTTTAACAATCTTTTTGGCTGCTGTCAAAAAATCTCTTTTAAGAAACGATTAAGGCCGTTCCGAATGTGAATACAAAGCAGGAAACGCTCAATGTAGTTCAGCTGTTGTTACTGAAGTACCTTTACTAAATAAACTACTGAAAGAAATGCATTGTTGAACTATATTCAACTAAAAGAACTAAAGAACTGACATTGAGAACCAGTTCACTCAGCTCTCTTTTGAACTAGTTCGTTGGTGAACTACAAATGCCTACTTTCTGATGATGTCGCAAAACCCTTTAGATTTTATCAATAGAGAGAGTTGAATTCGTATCAAACCTACGTACTCAGTGGACAAAATTGTTCAAAATAAATCTGACAAAGGACAGTTACATCAAGGAAATAACCCAATCCTAAAATCCACAATAAGAATTCAACCAACTACCAACAGCGTCCAACAAATGCGAAAGAAAATTTAGAAACAAAAGGCGCTGGGATCACCAAAATCACTCAAAAATCGTAACTAGGAGTGTTTATCAAAAAAATAATTGACAGCGGATAGTGGAAAGGAACCTCGAAGTACTTCTACTTCCTAAGAATTAGAAAAAAGGTCGGAGTAGTCGTGAATCAGTAACTAAGGGTGTTCTAAAAGGACTCTCAAATATGTATGTTTTGAAACCAATGACTTCAATCTTATTCAAGATTTGAATGCATTCGAAAGTGGCGCCCAACGTGGGGCCTCATTATAGAAAATTCCCACAGAGTATACATACGTATTTCTGAGAAATAAACTACACTGATAGTCTTAGTGTTCACCAATCGCAAAAAAAAGGACGAAAGAGCCCCATAAAGACGTCCCGTCTGAAGAAATTAGTCCTAAGAGGATGCAATAGGTGACTAAAAGATGCTTAAATCGATATGGCATCATAAATACCTGATAGCTCATAAGTTGCCTGATAGCTCTAATAAGACTGACTCAAATGTTAAACACGATTGAAGGAGTTCTGGAAAGTATCGTCGAAGAAGTGGTAAGGACATCCAATAGGAAGTCAGGACAGTATATGCAAACGAAAAAGTAGGTACACTGCTACCATCAAGTTGTCACTTCCTGTGCCAGCGTTAAAAGAGAATTAACCCCTGAGGTTTTGAAAAGTTATAAAAGAAAGTACACCACATTAGAAATAGAGGTTTACGTTTAAGGGCCGTTTGGAGAGGTCTACCGATACCAATAAGGATCCTTTGTGACCCCGTGGGCCATTTGGTTACACAGTACTAAGAAAGTCATAAGGAGTTTGCCATAAAGCGACTTTTGGCCTTAGCTTTTCAAGGAAAGGAGCCCCTAGCTGGAAAGAGTTTTCATGGGACAGAGCTGACCAAACGCATAGGAAGTAGAGAACGATTTGTTCATGCTCCTCGTCCCTAAGCCTTAATTCAGAGTGGATGTCGCTTATAAGCGTCGGTGTAGGGACCTAGGAAATAAGATCGTCATAACCGCCAGGCGATATATCCGACCAATCAAATGAAAGGAAAAAGGACGTTTTAAGGGACTGGTCGTATAAAGCGAAGTCGGTATAAGCGACGAATACTGTATACTCAAATCTTTATAGTGACCTATGTATTGACTAACTAGCTTACATTTAATTAAACCCGTTACCGTCAAAGCAGTCGGATTCAGTACGTCATGCACCATTGTCGGTTAAGTATGTATGTTTCGGAGAGTGGCATCTTTTGACAAAATTCAGATAAAATATGGCTCACTTCAGTCGTCCAATCTCTAAGGATTTCCAAAGCTTGTACCCACAGAATGTAGCGAATTTGTCTGATTTCTGATTTTGGTTGTCCAATGTCTGAACTGTCAGAGCATACCTAGACATTTTTCTTCTCTTGCCCACCCCAGTGTACCACAAATGCCTTTCTCTCTCCACATATCGTAACTTTTCAGTTATTGGCCATCAGTCGCCTTTGTTTTTATTTACTCGCTATTGCAATCTTGTCCTCTGTTTGACAGTTCAACTGTCAACGAATGAATTTGAAATTAAAAACAAAAACAAAACAAAAAAAATACCAATCTCCCCGATGACAGTTGCGGTCGGTCTTGATATGGTGATGGCTATTGTTACTGCGGATTATGGTAGTGCCACTTAAATCATTCGCCACCATACGTGGAGTCAATGACTGAAATGTTAATTGTCAGTTGAAAAGAAAATGAACAAGCCCACTGTGTCAGCAGAAGTCGGTTCTGTCACTAATTACAAGTGGCAGTATTCAAGGATAGTTGTAACTATCACAACCACTTATCCCCCCGCCATGCCATTAACAACTGCATGCAGCACATCAAAACCGATATCTCACTTCAGCGAGCCGGATAAAATGACACGGCATAAGGAATTATTGCACACCATACGAGTACACACATATCGCAGTATCTAGATGCATTAGACATGCACCATTATTTAAGCCACCCACTCGGGGGCCTACAACCACCTTCCGCATGTGTCCGTCGGTCACTCAATCAGTGTTAGGAAATTTATGTGAATTTATTAGGAATTCAACACAATCCCGAAAATGACGGAATAACTGAGAGCCTGTGCGTACATACCTACATGCGATAGATACGTATCCCACGGATATAATTCGTCGTCCACCCGCTGTGCGGACAAAGATTTAGATTGCACGTTGTAGGTACGAGTACCTATCTATAAAAAAAAAATATATATATTACTCTGCCTCTTGTGGACAAAGATAAATAGCACACATCCTTTTTGAGAGTATCCTCGATCTTTTTATTCTTTTTGTTGTGTCCCTCTCTTTATCTACGGATACTTGGTTTGCAATTAAACTCCTCTATCCTGCCTCCAGGTTTGTTTTTGCTTGGTTTTTTCAGCCCACACACACGCGCTCAGCCTCAAATGTGGGATTCAAATTACAAAATGAATCACGTCCTACCAACGCCACCTACTTTGTGGCCATTTATTCCCTTGTCCCTCTTAGGAGACCATATATCTAGTATATGGGACAAGCATACAATATTACCATGGACGGGACACCTCATTTTGTAGGAGCTACACAACACAATTTGAATAACAAGTTGACAGTCCGCCCAGAGAGAGAAAGAGACTATGGTTAGCCAACAAACACACAAGACGTTTCAGACAAAACAAAAAAAAAAAAAAAAGCAAGTCCTGTGCAGTATTTTGCCGAGAGATGCAGCTAGCATGTCCTATTTTTAATTACGTGACATGATTTGAAATAGCGACGACCAGGAATGCTGCCAAGATATTTATGTTTATATCTTCTTAAGTGAGCGTGGGAAAATAGGTCATGACGTACAGATACTTTGGACATTAAACGGCAAAGCGGTAATGGGGTAAAGGGATCAGAGATGAAAGAACCCTGCCACAGTGTAAGCACTTAAGGCTTCGGGACAGAGTGCGTTTACCACCGAACAGCTATATTTACTTGGCATCGTTGTTCGTGGATCTGATCTCTTTATTGAATAATGAAGACGTGAACAAGGATTTAGCTTGGAATAGCTTTAAGAATTCATCGCACACGTATGTATCTTAAGGTTATTTGGTCGAGAAAAGGAGATGAATCGATAGCGAAACTCGAAAACATTTACGACCAGAGGCACGGAATTCGTGATAGCTTTTGACTTTTCATGAGGGGTGTCGGCAAGAGTTCAGGACAATCGAAAGTCCTTTTAAGTAAAATTTCTATGGGAAACGTAGAGGATACTCTGTAAGTTCTAATGTTAAGCTCAGTAGGCTGACGGATATCTTACTAAACCGAGTGCTGTTTTTCGTCGAATAGTTATCAAAAAATGACAGGACTCTTCATAATGCATTAAGCTTACTCATTTCGCATTTGATTGCTGAAATTTTGTTTCATAACCAAGCAAAACTAGATCCGTAGGCCCGTCCAAATCGGAAATTGAGGTTCTGGTGCTTATTTTAGTGCAGGAACGACATCATCTATATATTCTTCAAAGCTGACCAGACATTAGTGATATGAAACCTTGGAACACGTTCGTCATTGGCAAGGTTGAGCCTAAGTCGCTATCATTAACTGATTCCTAAGACCTTTTGTTAGAGATAGAATGCTTTAAGCCTCACAAGTTCAAAAGCCCTTTGTGGGCCCCCTTATGTTATCACAGTTCTCTTTCCCAAAACAAGGTCCACTTCTTTGTGCTAACCTTGACGATTATAAGGCTTTTGAAAGGTCATTCACGATACTTAGTGAACTCCATCTAGTCAGACATGCTAAGCAAAAGCCAATATGTAAAGGGTGACCAGATAGCAATGATACCTTTACCAATTGTTATGTTGCAGCAGCTGTCAAAATTACAAATGACATCCAGCTGTCAAAATATTCAGTAAGGTTTGCTATTACATTACGCATCGTTTCACGCTTGCTGAATGTGCGGAATTTATTAAAAAATATTTTCGAAATTCCGTTTCAGTTGTAAATACGGAACGTGAATTTCGTCGAGAAGTTGGTCTTCATTATGCCTTCAGTGTGTCACACCGTGTACACTTTTTTGGACCTTCAGTCACCAACCAGACAGAGGATGATGCGAAATGAAGAAAACATAGTCACCGTAGCGGCAAGTATCGAAGAAGACCCAGGGATGTCGATTCCGCGCGGATCAGCTGATTTGGCTATCGCCAGTGTCAACACGGCTTATTTTGCGGTTGGAGTTGGAGATTCAGCTCAGGCAAGAATTGAAGCCGGGCGACCAAAGACAACGGCGTGAGTTTGCCGGAAATTTTGGACGGAGATCCGGATTTTGGCCAAAAAATCATCTTCTTGGACGAGACCAATTTATATTAACAAGTGTGCGACTAAGCATCAATCTATCCACAAAGATTGCCTGTTTGGTGCGGTTAATGGTTTATGGTGGCATGGTCAGACCTTATTTCTTTCGAAATGAGGAAGGAAACACTGTTACTGTCAATAGTCTCAGGTATAGAGCAAAGTTAGCCGACTTTCTGTGACCTGAGATCGACAACATCGATATATCCGAGCTATGGTGCCAACAAGATGGCGCTACATGCCACAAAAACGACGCAATGCTCGAAGCTGTGAGGAAGAGATTTGGCGACCGGGCTAGCTCACGGCGAATATTCATCAATTGGTCGCGACATATCTCTGGATCGACATTTTCTCTGGATCTACGTCAAGTTCTTAGTCTACGATATCAAGCCTACCACTTTGAACGAGCTCGAGGCCAACATTCGAGATGCTATTGCCAGAACCGTACATATTGCGTACATATTGGACCGACCGGTTGAAGCACTGCCACCGAAGCCGAGGCGGCCATTTGAATGATGCGCTATTCCACACATAATGGCATGAATGTAGCTTCAAAACGTACCTAGAATCAATTTTATATCTCACACTGTTGTTGCTGCATTTAAATTCTTTTTCCTATCGTTCTTATCTGGTCACCCTGTATAAAACATTCCCAAGTCGGTGCACCGAACCAGCCAACACAGGACCTCATCTGGATGAAATGCTGATCGGAAGTGCCATACATTTTTTAGAATAGCAAGGAAGGGATGTTTGTAATCGACTTGGGCCGATCTTTTAAGCGTTTTTCGAAGATTTTCACCTACCAATCGAAATAAAGGATTAAATTCTCTTAAGCAATACGAAGAGGTGTTTTTAAAGCCCCTTTAGTAGGACGTATCTATCGGCTTTAGATTTATTTTATGGACCTTAAAAGGACCAGATTTACAAAGCCCTTGATGACTTGCACACCTGCGCGTATTCCTGCAGTATTTTGTGTTAGCCACATCTAGTTTGTTTGCTGTCCACTGTACAAGCAATTTGGGTGTGTTTGACTGAGTAACGCAAGTGTTCTCCTTTGAGTGTATACATTTGGGCCAGATCTTCGTCGACAGGATACAGCTCTCTAAGCCCCCCGACTTCAGTTGAACTTTTGACACATAGTGTGACCATTCCATTTCCTTTATCACTTTAAACAGAGACAGTCTAAGGCAAATGGGTAGGGCTCCCTGTACCTAGCCATGACCCTACCTACCCATGTTATGAATTTTAGGACCTATGTATGTACGCATGTAAATATTATAAACAATTTTTAAATGTAAATCCACTTCCCTCTAAGAGTGGGGATAGCACTTTTAAGTGGTGAATGGTAGCAGATAGTTCCTGACTTATAAAAGCTTGGACGTACAACTAATGACACGGGTGATGCAGCTTAAGTGTGTCACCACTAGGAGCTTGTTTCCAAAGCCAGGGAACACAACATCTGGTGCTGAAAAATTGAATAGGAAGGGACATAGTTTGAAGGAGACACTGTAAGCCAACATAGAAGGCGGTACTGAATCAATTATTGACACCAGTTTCACTAATAACACATCATGTCGGTTGGACGCGCATAATGGCCATCAAAGTACGCAAAATGTCAGCACCACCAAAACCATTCCCAAGGTACTACGGTTATATATAAGTACCTGCCTTATAGCCCACTCATATGTATGTATATGGGTTAACCACATCTATACGTCAAATTAATTTGTTAATGTTTTTGGGAACCCAACGTGTAGTTATTATTGTGTGGGTTTGTTCCAGGTGAATAAGCTTCCAGAGTTTTTTTTTTGTTTTTTTTCGTCATCAGATACATATCTATGTATCTATGCTTTTAGTGGGAATTTTCACACAATTAAATTGCCACTGTCCAGGGTATTCGATGCGAACCAATTAAACCCAATGTCACCTCGCAGTGCATAAATAATGCAGACTAGGACGCTTTTTGAATTCCAATCGATTTAAATCTAATTGTCCATTTCACGGCTCTGAATAATTCATCAGTCGTGGGAAACCATGCATGTCTGACCTGTCATTTATTTTGTTTTGAATAAAAGATTCTAAATATACAAAATAGCCTTTAATTGCATTCAAGATTCCATGAAACACTATGTATAGATACTTCCGCGTTCGAAGGGCCTACACATGGCGAGGAGCAAGGACCTCACTCTGTTTTAGAGTGTCATCTCATTTGTGAAATTTTTCCCACCAAACTAATGAGCTCCTGGAGAACTATTTAATTGCATCATCTGGTGCACGTTGCACTATCCACGACGGTGCACTGCTGCAGCCCATTAATTGCGAGGATTTTGAAATTAGATCCTTGACAAAATAGAACCAAATTAATTCCAAATTCCCCCCACACTCTCTGGCCAGGTATCCATGAATAGTTTTGCATCCTCCGGCTTCGCACATTATCTCTGGTAATAAATTAATGCAACACTAGAGTTGAACAAAATAAGAAAGATACTCGCAGGCGAATAAACAGAAAAAACACAAATGTATACGATGCGGATATGGGTGCATCTCGTGCACTGACATCTCCTTTGTGTGTGCCACAACGACGACGACGAGGAGGACGAGGACGAGGATGAGGATAGGATGAAATTAAAGCACGCGACGTGGGTGTGTGTGAGGTTTTAAATCAAATCACGTCTGCTAATGACGACGACTGTCAAACAAGCTGGCACGCCGCTACAGTGGTGTTCCAGAACGAAGGCTGACAGTCGGGACAACCAGAAGATACCATCGAGTGCAAGCATGCAAATGCAAAGCGCGAATGGCGAATGGCGCGCAAAACAGATTGTCAGATCGGAGTCGACTCTTCGGGGCCTGGAAACAGGCTGAGTTTCGCCATCGCCACCATTCAATCCCAGCGTCATCACAGGGTAATTATTTTCTAATTAAAGACGTGAATAATCGCTTACACATGAATGCTGGGAATGGATGGAGCGGCCCACGCTTGTTTGGTGTCCTATGGGGGGATCCGCTTTTTTTTTTTGTTTTCTACTTATTTGGGAGACTCCTGCTGCACGTTGCTGCATACGATATGTGGGCGGTGTGAGTCGAATTGTACATACAGAAAGGTTTACGTGCCCTATTCAGAGATTGTATGGTGAGACAAAGGCGAAGAAGACGGAATGTCATATGAAAAGGTTGACACTACTCCAAAGGAGGAAGTAGGTGGGTGAATGGCTGATTTGTCTGGGAATCGTATGGCTATTTGGAACACACATTTGGTTAATTAAGCCAAACTGACTATAAGCCGTTGAGGAAGTGCATGCGTTTCAAATGAATTTGGAGTGGTGGTAGGCGGTGCCATTTCAGGTTCATCGACAGGGATCATCGACATCCCACGAAAGCCGCTGGTAGTAAATCCTTGTGGCTCGAACCGGCTTAGATATGGTTGACCCGAGCCATTTTGTTTGTTTTTCTGTAGAAAAGGTGTCGAGCGATTGGTATCGTGTAAGTTCTGACGGTAAAGCACTTTAGAAATCCATCGACTTTTGTTTGAGAATCCCTGTGATACTTAGTATGAACAAGCAAATAACTTGGACAGCACATTGCTGATCAGTCTTTGCCAAGGCTTTAATGACGATGGTGTCTAACCCAACATTGGAGGAATAATCTTTCAAAAGACCGGCAATGGAGTAGTAAGGATCTATCCTAGTCCTACTTTATGGCGCTGAGGCATGAACTTTATCGAGAGCAACAATGAACGATACGAGCTGTACAAGGACATCAAGTCCTTAGTCGCCTGAGATGGCTAGGGCATATACAGCCCATGGACGGACACAAACCGAAAAGCTTGCAGTCCTCGAATCAAACCCGATGTGACAGCCCAGTAAAGAAAGACCTCGCATTTTGGGGTGCGCGCTAAAATTAAAAGGGGATCCCAACAGACTTGGAATGTCCAACTGAAGGCAAATAGCTGGGCTTATTGGAGAGTCTTGTTGGTTAAGGAATAAGCAAATATTTAGGAATCATCTTGAGGGCTGTTCTAGCTGAACCGAGCTCCTTTCCTTTTATAATTGAAAGTGTTTATTGCTGGCTTTACAATATTAAGATATAGCGCGGCTTTTAGGGAAATTACGGAGAGAAGATAGGATATACCGATGCACGTTGGTTTTAAATGCTTGTGGATCATAATGTGAGGGGAAAATAGAGCTTGGGACAGTGTTGTACGGTTTAGGAAAGAATCTCTGTACTTGCTGATACGTCCCAAGAAAGGCTTAAGGTTAAACTGACGAGAATTCGAAGAGTGATAGATGTTGCGAGAAAACTGTTGAAAGGGCCGAATGGAACTGGCTATTTCTCTGAAGCGCTGTTTGTAAGGAATTCACTTTCAGCCCTAAACTGAATGCCAATTAACTGGACCGATTCCAATGGTCAAAAACCTTCATAAAACCATCCTTTCATTCATGCAAGACTCAAGTTTTGGACAAATTTTATGTTTTTAGTGCGGTCCTTGACTTTTAAAGACAATTGGCATTCAGTTCAGGCCTAATAGCGTGTTCAGGCATTTCCTACGACTTTCGAGATTCAATAGACTCCGCTATAGCTCAAGACTCAAATTTAGGACAAATTTTATGTTTTTAGTGCGGTTCTTGACTTTTGAAGTCAATTGGCATTCAGTTTAGGCCTAATAGTGTGTCCCCTACCTTTCCTGCGACTTTCGAGAGTCAATAGACTCCGCTGTGGTTCTGTTTTCTATTAGTGAGCTTGGATTCTATCTAGCAGGTGCAAAGTGGTTCCGGATGCAACGGACAAGACATGGGCATTATACTCCACCTTGGTAAGGATGCATGCCTTATACATACATTGCATCCCGATCAGAGAGGTTTAAGTTCTTGTTGTATCGTTTGAGGAATCCTAGGCATTTCACAGCATTGTAAGCACCATCGAATGTATGGTCAATCCAAATAAGATTGTCATTTGTCATTTTTGTGTCTCAGCGATGCATATGCCATTCATTGATAATGACAGAGGGACAGGTTTAGCATTTGGGTTTTTCAAGGACTAAATTTCACTCTGATTATACCTCATTATGCGGACAAGTCCGGAAAGCCGTTCCAGTCCTACACGATTAAAGAGCAGAGGCGTAAGTCTGGGAACGAATATGAGAATTTGAGGATATTGTCGTCATCGAAGGATTGTATTGGATTAGAAGTACCAGACCAAATCTCATTTATGAATGTATGGAAAAGTATTGGAGACAAACTGGAGCCTTGAGGGATGCCACCATTCATATCGTGGATGGTTGGCGTGAAACCGTTTAAAGCTACTTTTATTGAACGTTCCGAAAGTACTTTCGAATCCATTGGAGAAGAGATTCATCGATGCCATATGCATGACAAAAGGGCTTGATCCCGAACTCTGTCAAATACCACATTCACAAAATGATGCAGACAGTGGCTCCACTTTTCAGTGCGAACAACTTCATACATCATCGGGGCAAGGACCTTTAAACAACACTGCACGAAGGAGAACCTTGAAGTGGAGTGGACGGCATAGAGCAATGGACAGGCTGGCATTCCGTTGCCGTAGTTCACGCCCATATATTAGATACAATGTTCGGGCGATTCTTGGCCTCTGCAATTTAGCTAAGAGGCTGAATTTGGATTCTCCTTCCAGCGCTAGGATTAGGATGTGTAAACAGTCAAAACACGACGAAGTTTTCCATATAACCCCGGGGGAGCTAGAGCTCTATTCTAAACACACCAACATATGTACGAATCTGTAGTAAGTGCATCTTGACCTCAAGGGTAGCTGCCGGAAATGAATGCACACCGTATTCATCGAACTCAGTTACAGTTGCCAATCATGCACGTACACATGCTACCTGCATACGCCAGTGAATCTTTGAGTAATCAGAAGCAAATTGATTTCTCGAAATGAAATGAAAAACACTTTGACGAGGGCATGTAAGAAAAGTATCTTTCTCATTACCATTACACAGTCATTCTGGAATAGAAAACATTACACTTCTATTAAATTAGGTTCTAGATACAATAACCAAAAAAAAGGATTCCTTTAACTCTAACAATCGCCCTAAATCTTCTGCACGATTTCTGTTGCCTCCTTCCTTCTGCATACAAAAACATGCATAAAACTGAAAGTTCTAAATTAAACAAAGGACAATGCGCGCACGCTATCAAAACAAGCGCGCCAAAGTATGAGAGAAAAACGCAGAACGCGGAAATTGAATTCAAATAAAGTTCATTAAATATGCAAATGCGGTTGTGGGTACTCTGGAGCGCGCGCAAAAGCGCAAAAGCGCAAAAAAAAAAGGCGCTCTTCCTTTATCACGCTTCTCACATCCAAGTCATTAAGATGAGGCACGTAGTCATTACAAACGAAACATCACACACAGCCACTCTCGCCACAATGTATGTAGGTATGTAGGTGCGTCCTTCCTTTAAGAAGAATATAATCCACCCACCAGCAGCTACCATACCGCATGTGGTGAGCACAGAATGGCGTTGCCTTTTGAATATTAGATTTTCCTAAAGAAAACAAAGTTGGATTTTAAATTCCCTTTTTTTAAGGTTCAACACTTAACGAGCATTAGATATGCAAATATCTGTTAATATACAGGACAAGGACATAAAAATGAAAATATGTTTAAAGCAGCACACTTACCGGTGTAGAATATGGGTGGGCTGTCAATCGTATCGCGTCCGTTTCCAGCTGCTCCCTCAGGATCAACTCCAATTCGTTGGGTGGCGTCTCGCATAGTATCTCCGTACTCCCAGACAATGAATTCGGATCGTTTAACATGAAATACACACTGGCCGCACCTTTTTCACGCAATTGCCGAATGCTCTTCAATAGCTTATGACGATGGGCCGGATTCTCAACACCGATTGCATCCAAATCGGGATCACCGACCTGTTTGCATATTTCTAAATCATCATAACCGTTATCGAGGAAACTTTCCGCGTATTGTGCCAGCCCGAGGGCACGTAACCACTCGCAAACGATATTACTTACTGCCATTATATACCGACGACGACGACGACGACGACAACAACAACAACAACGACCAAGACGATGGGTTCCAATCAATGACGATGCGACGTCAAAGGATACGCGAAGATTGCTCTTGTCTCGAATACTTTAAACTAAACATGCGAATTGATTTACTAGATAATAACAATTTCTTCTTCTTCTTCTTCTTCACAAAATGAATAAAAGAAAACTTTTTAAACAAAAAAAATTGAAAAAAAAACACACTCGACTCGACGATCACTTCGCATGGGAGAGAGTATCGCGATGTATCTTCTTCGTCTACAACACGACGCAGTACGTTTATCTTCCGGTATGATGTTGAAGATAGATAGATTGATTGATCTTCGATTGGTTGAACTATTTTACAATCATTGTTTAAGTAAGTTTCAGTTTTTTTTTCTATCTGTTTGTATCTGTATCTGTTTGTGTGTGTATCTCTCGGTGGGATCGTTGCTGGATGGATCTATAACGAAACATAAGAAGAAGATGAGGAAAAAATGTTAAAAAACGTTGTGCAGATATTTTATCTACACGTAGCAGTATCATAGATACATAAGTAGATAGAGAATGTTGGCGCTTTTTGATTTATTACAACTTCTCATCGTTTTTATGGAGGAAGTTGTAAATCATTTTCTACAGAGCAACTATTCGTATCTACTGCATTAATTCATGCGACGTTGTCGTCACGAGTACTGACTTTGAAATGAGCTCCTGTTCTTTTTTTTTTCTTCTTTTGAAACCAAAAACCAGTTCCTCCTTCCTTAGAGTTTTTTTTTTTTTTTTTTTTTTCTTTTAATGACTTACGTTGGGCGTTTAAACCAATTGGAATCGATTCCGAGCAATTATTTTCAATCAGAGGAAAAGAAAAATTTTAAAAAGTAATAAAAACAATTTGGGGGAACAATTTTTTGTTTTTTATTAGCGCCATCAATTAATATCTGACAGAGCTGGGATAGATGTCAAATATTTGATTATAACGAAAGGTTTTAATGACTTTTAAGGTTCTTTGTATTTTTTTTTTTTTTTTTATAAATATTTATACTGCTTATGCACTCGTAAATTAATGAGTTTTATTTTTTTGTTCTTTTTTTTTTATGGCAAACATTCACAAACAAAGAACTCCAATGGATTGAAAATTAATTGGCCGCTGGTTATATACCATAAAGGTGTATTTTTTTTGTTCATAAAACAAAATGCAAATATGTTAAAATTTAATAGTTATGCTTAACCATAAAACAGTAGAGTTTAATTTGGTAGCTAAATCATTAGCCTACTGCTTTAATTATCAGTCATTTCGAAACGACATGAGCGGGGCGCCAAAGCCCGCTGGCATTGTGAGTAGGCAAAGACCCTATTTGGTTGTTGAAAAAATAAAAACAGAGTTTTTGAATAGCGGTTATGATTTATGGAAGCGTTGTATCATTAACTATCGGTTATGTCACTGAATGTGGTCATAGTAACAGTTGCGATCACAGTAGGGTGTATGAACTTTCCTGATAGACTATGAGCCCTACCTGTATAAGTCATTATTGAAAGCCGTGTTCCATTGTAACTTAAGATTGACGAACAAAATTTTGTATCTTCAACTGGAATTGCCTATTCAATTTCGTTTAGATTGGCTTATAACCACGCCCACAACAACTGCCAATATAGAACAAGCGCTGGTTTTTTTTTTGGGATTTTGGTGGTTCTTCAAAAATCAAAAACAAAAGGTTTTGAACTAGTAGACATTTTTATTGAATTTTGACAGAAACCCCAAGGCAAGCTCTCTTCTAGGACAGTCCAGGAAGAGGAGGTGTTTTTGGCAGACAAGCCGATTCACGTTTATACCGAGACGGTTTGAAAACCAGTGAATGATAGTGGATACATTTTTTTGTGATATACTTAATCTCTGTCCCTCCTTTCGTCTTCCGAATTATTGTAGGATGTGCGAGGCGGAATTAATGACGATTCAGGAAGTCCTCTCTTGGCTCAAGAAAAATATGATACCCATTACAGAAATCCGCATCGATACAGCCAGCCAAGCTGCTATCAAATCCTTGGAATAATTTCCAGAATTTTCGGAAGTCGTTCTAGACTGTTTTAAGCCTCTCTAAAGAAATGACAGAAGAGTTGAATATTCACCTAAAGCATAGGGATATTCCAAGGAATTGTAGACACAAGGAACTTACCAGACATGGAAGGAATGTACCTATCTTAACTGGTAAAGCTACCTTAGGTATTCCAGCTACATGCTATTACTTAAATTAAAATTGCATGGTCTCGAGAGATCAAGTCTTAGATGGTCAAGAGGCATAACGCGATAAGCGACTAAACAGCATGTCTAACTATGTCATGTCTCTTAGCATGTCAGCACTACGATAGGTGTCATGACTGGAGATCGTCTAATAGAAAAGCACGGCACTAGACAAGGTGTGCTTTCAAATGATTTTTCCAGAATTGGTCGAGATGAAGAGAAGGAGGAATCTATGCTTCACCTCCTCTGCGCCAGTACTGCTCTCTTTCGACATTAGGAGTCCATTACGCTTCATTAAGAACTGAAAGTAATGGCGATTAAGTTTCGCAAGTTCGTTTGAAGGATGGACCTATTATTGGTCTAAATGTGCTGGCGTTAGCTGGCAGCCGCCCAAACCCAAACCTAATCATATGCAACCCAAGTGAGTGGTTTCTGAGGTGAAATTCTAGAGAATGCCTGGAATGCCATAGTGGAACAATTGCTAATGTTGGAATGTATGTCATTCAAATCATACCATCAGATGGCAAGTCATCGATGAAAGGGAGGAAGAGAAAGGGGCCAAGGTATCAACCTTGTGGAATACCTACAATTATGACAAACTGTCTACGATTAATGAGAAAACTGCTTAAACATTTCAGTAGATTTGCTTGGAAACCAAGAATCTTCAACTTCTTCGCGGGAACATTGTGTTGAACACGGTCAAATGCCTTCGAGTCAATTTGAATTTGAGTTTCCATGGTATATAGGCAAGAATTAGTGAAAATAACCAAATTAGTTGAACTTAACCTTTAACTCACAAAGCTATGTTGAAGCTTTCAACAATAAGTGGTCTATATAAACTGTAAATAAATTCTATTAACCGTTCCATCTACTCTGAACATTTTGGCAGATTTTCAAAGTCAATCATTACTCCCACTTTATTCAAACTCTATGTCCTTAGGTCACTATCCACAGTGGTCTCAGAGCCAGAACTGACGAATTGAGCTCAAGTAATATTACTTGGAAGCTAACACTAGAACAACACCATTTCTCTAATGCACAGAGTTGGAAAAATGGGATTTTACATGAACTGGTTCATTTCATCAACTCTAACACAAAATTTCACAAAAGAGTCCAACTATGCCTTCCTAACTTCGACTTTTCACTATTTCGTGTATCTACGCATTTCCTTCGCGAGACTTCAGTACTAATTTAAAAGTTTTTCTAAACCTTGAACCATTGTGACTTGCAATGTACACCAAATCGGAACGTGGGCTCAAGTAGTTAATACGTTGGACTACGGAGTAAGGGGTTCGAGTTTTGAGTCCCAGCCAAAAAACATCTAAAAGTTTTTTCACGGTGAGCGTTTGACGAACATCCGAGAGTACAACTGTCGTAAAAAGTTTCTCAAATAGCAAATTGCTCTTGGATATCCCATTTCCTATCAACTTTCGTGTGTGGAACATCACCGTGTGAGCATCATTCCATGCATGACGTCCACCAGTAGGTATGAAGTTAGTTAAAGTGAGCAATACAAAGTATGGTCCCAAGATTGCTCATGAATTGCCGAACATTCCTTTAGCATAGTCCAACATTGTCGAGGATTTTTCATGAAAGGTATACATATGTAGGTATAAATGAGAGCCAGACCAAAAAAAGTTGACCCAGTTTTAGACAGCACTAACTCGATTTGCACTGACCAACTTGACACTTCCTTGATCGCCAGTTATACTCAATTATCCGAATCTGGAAATTCGCATAGCATAGTCGGTATCCACACAAGTATCTACACACATATGTAGTATGTATGCCATCATTCTGTTGAAGCATCATTATTCAGAATCTACTCATATCTCATCCTAGTCATTACAAGCAAAAATTGAATAAATGCTAATCTGATCCCTAGTATGTCACGAAGTAACATTATAAGCAATAAACTACAACGGTTTATACAAACATTTTCATAAAAATTCATTTTTAATAAGAAACTTGAAACGCAAACAAAATATTCATAGGTACGTCAAACTCAGATCAAGTTTTATGGCTCCAAAGTATCTACTATCTACACATGTATCTAAACGATTTATGAACAATAATTTTGCTCCGCGCGATGTGAAACTCAATGTTAATAATCTGATTTACATTTTATGCGACAGTTTCGACCTCTGCGATAAATAAATTTAAAAAAAAAAATAATTTTTTTAATTATTGCCCTAAAAGAAAAAAAAAAGACTTTTTTAGCGTCGATGTCATAAAAATACCAAAGCGTGTGATTGAAACAATTAAATGATTCATCGGATTGGTGGATTTATGTCAACAACACGAGTATAAATATCATTTGTCACATTGTTTTCGAAGAAAACCGGAAACTTTTAATGAAATCTGATATGTATCTGTCGATAAATGACTGTATCTGTATCTCTTGAACTAAGAACTGAACTGTGGCATTAAACCACTCAAAACCACAGAGACCATATACAATCCACATCACTTCAATGATCAATTAATAGTAATTCCATCATCTGTCATCTGTCATCTGTCATCCTAATTGGTCAACGCAAGCAGTAATAGGAATAGCAAATGAATAATGTATCCAGCGTTATCCCCATTTTACCTACAATGATCCTGATAATGATCTCTTAATCGAAATGCTCAACTACCCCTGAAGCGCCATGTCTACCGAATAATGGGTCTACGGACATATCCCCGCTATGACTTTTGCTTATTCACGACTTTTCCATCCTAATGGACGTATTTATCGTCAAACAGAATCTACAAAACAAAAAACCGATGTCGTCATTGGAAGGCTCTCTCGTTGTGATTAGCTCCGCTCAGGAGAGTAGGTCAACACACTACAAAAACAAATTTAAACCAAAAAAAAATTCTGTTTTGAAAGGCATTTGGAGCCTCAACTCCAGGCCAAGAGATGCCTGGCTATGATTTAATGTGGGAACGTGTTGCTTTTCTCTTTCATTCGAACGAAGAGCCGTGTTATGTGGGTTTAATCTGAGTTTTTTTTTTCTCATTTTCTGTGGATCTCTGGTTGATTTCTGTTCTTTTTTTCCTTCGTCCACGATATACGCTGAACTATGTTGGTATTATTATTATTATTTTGGGCAAAACAAAAAATTACCAATCTCAGAATTTTGTAATTGGTCACGACTGTGCTTTGGCTTGTGCAATTATTTTTCGCGAGAAAAATAAATAATATTTCGATTTCGTTGGCCTACACAGATATGTAAGTCTTAGATACATAGATACGTGTATTTTATTTTACTTGGAGATGTCAACACAAGAGGAAGTAATTGCAATTGTAATGCGTCTTTCGTAAGTAGGCGCTCTTTAGCCTAAAAGAGAACTACTGGGAACTACTATGGAAAATGGATTTGGAACTGGAGCACATAGAGACGATAGGTAGCCAGGTAGGTAGAAGGAATGACTGTAGATCGTCAGAGCTCGGATCGCTAATGGATCCATTGTGAACCTCTGTCGTGGATAACCTAAGAACGAAGACAAAAAATAGTTTTGGGATAGCTAAGCGGTGTCCCTGTTTCATCCCGATATTGCTGTGAATTTCAAGATGATTCATGATGGCTTTCCTGACAACTTACCCAGGTCCTGGAGGGGACATTCGCCGAGGGTCGTTTTTTTAGTTCTGCATAGGAGCTGCACAGGTTAAGAGTTAACCCTTACTTGGTCATGTCATGTTGCGTCCAGAATTTTCTGGGGACATGACAAGACAAGAGTGGGCTCAATGTTTCATCAGCTAAACTCGTGAAGGTTTGTTCTATATTTGCCTAAGAAAGAGCCAAGGCCTACGCTCGTACGCTCATCGTACGGCGTACGCTCGTTCTTTTTGCAGCTTGGCTTTAAGCCAAAAGAACTGGACAAATAGTCTCTAATTTAAGAGCAGTTTGCTCAAAGATACTTAAATATAGGTCGATGAACTTATAGCAGCTGCTAGTCCCAGCAGTATAGGTACGACTTATAAAGGGTTTTTCGATAGCGACATAACAATTTTGTATTTTAATACGGAAGCTCCCTTAAGCTTCTTTTATGATCTGTCAATGTCAAAATGTCAGTCAATACTTACATTTTTATCATGGTGCAGACCACGAACGAGCAACTTTTGAAAATTATTAAAAATTTCTACCAAAATTCTGAGTCGATGGTCGGTACCTTAAGAGTGGTTACTCCCATTTGCGGTCGTAATAATCTTCCCACGAGACAAGTTGCGCATTCCTGCGGTGGTGAGACAACCTATAGGTTCAGGTATCGAAAATATCGCAGTCGTACGTGCAGTTCCAAATACGCCAAATCTCTTACTTCCACGCCGTGTTCAGGAACTTGTGAGAATTTGACTCTAAAGAATCGAACGCTCCAAAAGTGTTCGCGGTAATGATCATATGAACGAGATTGAGATGTATGTTTAAATTCAACATGTGTACTACACTTGGAATGAATTTCAGCTCAATATCTCAAATATTCTGTTTTTTTATTTAAATAGAAAATTGTTATGTCCTTATTGAAAATCCCTTTCCAATTACTTATTTCGTTCGTAAAGCTCAGTTAACAGAAAATATTTTTACAATAGGACCGACCTTTCAAACGACTAATGGTCCTAAACAAGTTTTGGAAAAATAAATGCACAAGAAGAGAACAATATGAACGAAGGCGGAAAGTGTCCTTCCGAACCCAAAGGAATATATATTTTTGGATGGACGCAACTAAGGTTTCGGTTCAACTGTCTATACCAAACATGCATCTTAGAGTACCTGCACCTGGACTACTGCACCTTGTTTTCAGTTCTCGAGAAAATTTCCTACAATGTCCATTAATATTGGTTGACCATACGTAGGAGAGGCAGTTCTAAGATTGTTATGGCCAATAATTGTGTATGTTCTGCATCCGACAACGTGTTGGATCGGAAAATTGGGGTACGTCAGGGTTGATTACTAGTACCATTACTATTGCTGATAACCAGCAAAAGTATTAAATGTGGTGGGGGAAAGAAGAAGAATATAATGGACAAGTACATCTTATTCAAAACATGTGAACTCTGTTTAGAAAAGGTTCTTTATTTAGGGACTTTGAAAACGAAGTAGGATACATGGCATTATGGTTGCAAGTAGTCAGTTCTTGTAAGAGGCAAATTCTTTGACTACCACGACTCAGCAGAGTTCCTTCCCAGCAGCGTATCTTTTAGTCTTAATAGGTATCACAGTGAGGTTAAATTTATTTATGTACATGTTGCGCCATCTTTTATCTCGGTATGTAAACGTTGAATAATTTTGACATTTGTCAACCAACTGACTTGAGTAGATATGTTTTTGCAACGTCAATTCAGTAACATTTTAAACCATGAATCGCTTGACATCGAAACAACGCGGCGATCCATTGAAAATAGACGGTTAGTTGCGTTAACTCATCGTACATATCGTCCAAAATACCATGGCCAGCAAGCACTGTCTGACAACACTATTCGTCGCAAAGTTAACGTAAGCAAGCCTCAGACCATTGAAGAGCTTAAGGCAAACATTCATGCCGAAATCATCGCTATACCTCAGGCTGTATCCTCAAAAGAGTGTTGGAAACTGCAGCAAAAAAAGGACTTTTTGCTTTGGTCAATAGAGGCGACCACTTGATTGATGTTGTATTCCAAAACTAGTCCCGAAAAGTTGTAACGGACCAAATTAAATAAAAAGTACCTCATTTATGGAAATCGGTTGTTCTTTTTCAAAGTTATTCAATATTCACATACCGACATAAAAGTTGGTGCACATGGATGTACCTGTGTTATACAGAAATGTATCTCCTCTTTCGTACTGCCAAGGGTTTAATATGGCAACCTTCCTGTACTCATTAAAATGTTTTTATTGTTTTATTCGAAAAATTCCCGCACCAATCACGAGTTGCAATACACTCGTATGTATGTATCCTAGGCAACCGCCTTGTCGACTATCCATTCGCGTTTAAGTGGCCTTAAAACCATTTACCGGATATACTCGGATGTAATCTACAAAAAGAAGAATCTTACAAAAGGGAATATGCCGTGTTCCGTTATTTCCATCCCACTTCCTTTGCTCAGCGCATTACAGCATAAAACAAAAAGAAAAAAAATTTATAATGATAAATGTCCAGTAGTACATCATGCACTCCGTCTTCCGCTGTCATATTTATTCACCTCGCTTCCTTTGGGTCTTACGTTTCTCGCTTTTACGCAGCACTTATTTTGACACTTAGCAGTCTAAGTGTGTGTCATAAATGCGATTAAGATTTATGCGAGTGTCTTGCTCCTTAATCTCTGTTACATCGGGCCGTATGCCATTTTGCATGTCTCTCTTGCCACTTGATTACCCTCATTATGGTTGTACGGCCGGCCTCGAAACCAATGTTATGTAGTGGGTTCCCCTTTGATAAAAGTATCTTATCCCTTTTTTCTTCCTCTTTCATTGTTTTACTGTCCGCTGTTGCTGGGTAGATAGATGACGGCTCTGGCGTTCCATCATAAATCTACGGACCTCTCGTCATGGTCGATTTGGTGCATAAATTTTGCGATGGTGTCACCAAACACAAACAATATGTTGTTCCTTGCGAACGGGGGGAGGGTGCTACGAATGACAGTTAATACGTGCAATGACATTGTCGTTACCACATTGTACCATGTCGCAGGCGGCGACGAGGAGAGTGTTTTCTAAATTTATATTCAACATCGAACTTATGAGTACAAAGGCCGTATCTAGTATGTTGCAAGATTGTTTGATTGATGACCTATTAGTGTCATTAGATTGAGATACTTTCGGTGAGTCGATTAAAATGTTGTAGATACTGCGATGCGACAGGAAATATTCAACTTTGGGAGTCAACTAAATGATTGATTGAGAGATGAGAGAGGAGCTTGCCAAAACTGCTCTACTACTGACGAAGTGCGTATGTTATTAAGATGTTTTATCCCCCGTTATGATGATGGCCATCAACAGATGACAGCTGTTTGATTTATGTTCTTCGTCAGGGAGTGGATGTGCTGATATTTACTTGCGTAATTGATTTTGAAATTCATTCCCATCAGCAGATAGTTTTTCGTTTTCCTTTTTTCTCTTTTGGTTTTCTAACGCTCTGGCCGATGGAAGAGTTAGCCTCTAATTGATTAGTGTGGTGGAAAAGTATCGAGAACTGTGCCATCGATTCATTAAGCTCCCGCATGAGAATTGAATAACACGCAGTTCGGGTACATGAAATCCCTGCGGGAGCACGATTTTGTTTTTTATGTTGACGAAGGCTTTTGAAGCGATTAAGTCTTAAGGCATCGCACGGTGCGTGTGTATGATTGGTTGACTTAAGCACATTCCATTTGGAATTAAGAAATGCAATTAGAGTTCGTTTTTTTGTATTTGGTGGGTGCAGTGGGCTTTGATTGCGCGCGCTGTGCCTTGATTCATTTATTCCTTTCGCTTTACACATTGGGGAGCGAATGTTAATTTGAATCAATTTTTCTTGAATTGGCTTGCTCAATCCCTGGGGAGGTTCTTTTAAATTGGTTTTGATTTAGAGCAGAGATTTGCTGCGGGTATTAATGGGCAATGTAAGAGACGAGTTAAATAGATGTGCCTGGAACGGAGCAATAAAGAAAAGAAGTTTGCCCTGCGAAATGATGCTGGTAATTTGGTTATATTTTAAGTAAATCTGTTTTTTTTTTTTATCAAATTCTCTGGGGTGTACTGATTTTTAATGAATTTGGTCATTAAAGTATGCATGGACTTGGAGAACAAAGATACACCACGAGCGCTCGGTCTCCCAGAAGAGAGATGGAACGATCCGCCCCTTTGCTATGTATTAAGAGTGTCGGCAGTGTCATCATGAACTACAACACCTCAAATATCAGAGGATATAATAGCAAAACAACAACAAGCTGCAGTAAAACTTCGAAAACCTTGAAACGATGACAAAAAGAATATTAAAATCCACGGCAAACAAATTTAGTAAAGGTTTTCCAATAAGAACATAACAATTTTGTATCTCAATAAAATATAGAATAATTGAAATATTGGGATGAAATTTATTCCAGAAGGACTAGAACATGTTGAATTCAAACTCAATCTCGTTCATATGACCGCCGCAAGCTACATTTGCAGTGATCGATTCTATGAAGTAAATTGATCAGCACTCTTCCACACATACCGCTCAATATTCCTCCTGAACTTGTTGGCATAAACCAACGACATAACCCCAAAAAAAAAAACTTCAGCGAGGCTGCTATACGACAGAAACTACACGATCACCAAACTTCGTCTTCAATAGATCATTTCTTCGACCAGTTGTGTGGCATGTGGCATCATCTTGTCGAAACCACGTTGCACTTCGGCGCTTCAAATGATCCAGATGCTTCAGTCTTGAGTTAATTTGACCTTTTAAGGCTGTAGGTCAAGTATTTTATGTCATAATGTGGACATCTTGGAATCTTTACCAAGTTCCTGAACACGGCATGGAATTAAGAGATTTGGCACATTTTGAACTGCACTTACGGTTGCCATATTTTGGATACTTCAACCTATAGGTTGTCTCACCGGCCCAAGAACATTCAATACTAAATAGGTTGGCTCGAATTTATACCGCAAAAGTTGTCTCGTGGGAAGATTATTAAGACCGAAAGTGGGAGTAAGTGCTCTTACGGTAGTGACCATCGACTCTGAATTTTGGTAGAAATTTTTAATAATTTTCAAACGTTGCCTCGTTCGTGGTCTGCACCATGATTAAAATGTAAGTATTGACTGACATTTTGACATTGACAGATCATAAAATTAGTTTGAGAGCGCGTTAGTATCCAAATACAAAATTGTTATGTCCCTATTGAAAAAACACATTATAAGGTGCACCAAACCACCTCGAGTTTGAAGCATCGTATCTTCTGCTTCCAATATACTGGCAACATAGTCACACACATTGGAACAGAATAAAGGATCATACCTAGTTTCAACAATATGGTACTAGATACGACACAGCTGGCTAACCAATCAATTTATTGAAGTCGAAGTTGGCCGTGTGATTTGACACCTCTTTGTTTGTACGAAACAAAAAGCTAGAGACCTTAAGATCAATATCGCACTCCAAATTCTCCAATTTATCCAGGTATCTCGCTTCAAATGAACTTGCATCCACCAATGGGCGCCTTGGCTCAGTGGTAAGTGGTATACCTCGCGAGCATCTGACAAACATCCTAGAGTCATCTGTCATAAAGAAGCTTCTCAAATAGCAAAACGGTTTTGGGAGGCTTTTAATGAAAAATCTTAAACTTTTGTCGACTTTATTTCTTTGTTTTACGTACCAACCTATTGTTAACTATGTCAAGGACATCCTCGCTGATCATTATATGCTTTATAATGGTATATCCCCGTCCAGTATTTCTATCAAGGATTCTCGATTGCTTTTGTGCAGATAGACTGGGAAAAGAGATAGTCGGCGGGCTTAAACATTTGTAGATAGATGTAGTTTATCAGAATGATCAGGCAATGAGGGGTAGTACCTTCCCTTGAAAGGAACTGCAAAAATAATTTCGACGGATCTGACAGTTTGATTGCTCCAGAAGCTTGGTTAGCTATTCTGTCCATCAGCCACAAAAGATTTACGGTATCCGAGGGTCCCCAACTGTGGGCCCATATGAAAGTCCTCTCGACTGAATGAATATTTTAGAGCACGTTTGGAATATCAAAGCTACAAAGGCTTCATGATAGATACTACTACATATCTATAGTAAGTAAGTACTCCGAGAATGTAAGGCATGATATCTAATTTAACTAAGTATGTCATTATTCAATGTGTACCCGCCGTCGGCTATGTCCATAAATATGTTCCCACAGATGTGTGCATACATCGTGCTGGCTGAGCATTCAATTTGTAATCAATGACAGCTTGCAGTCTCAATCTCAAGTAATAAGCCACCTCATGTGCACACCCATAAAGAGATTTAGTCACTTCGTCGCATATAGCCGGGAATAAAGCTCCTTAATTAAACCCACTTCCAATAGAGTAGATCAGTTTACAATTTAATCAAATCAATAATTAATCTCATCAGGTGTACATCAGGAGACCCTAATACAATCTGTTACACATATACCACCACACAGATACACTCGGTAAATACTTCAAACATTAATATGACAAATCGATGCAATGATGTCTAGCTCCAAGGAATCTCACTCAATCAACTGGGCCACTGGTATCGGTACATTTGCCCAACCTCAGCCTAACCTCATCAAATTTGCACAGAATTCCATTCAGATAGTCATCAGTTGGTTTGGAACTCCTCACAATCTCAAACAATTAATCAATCCGAGAGTAGGCAAAACCACCGCATATGGCATACATTTCCAATGAGATCCGATGTCCTGACATATTCATCATGCCACCGCTGTCGCCGCCGTTGCCGCCTTCGCCATTGTCGCACTTTAAAGCGAAACCTTTAGAACCAGGTCAGTGCAGGAATTGCAGCAAACTCATGTGCGAACAACGTTCTCTATTCCAATTAATTAATTAAATTGTGGATTTATTACTTTTAATGAGTCCTTCCGCTTTGTCGCAGCCTAATCGGATGCCTTGCCAACCACAGAACCTTTGACTTCCAAGTGGTCTCTCTTCAAGGTATCACCTGGTCCTGGTTTGTTTGTAGGCATTCTTAGAATGTGGGCCGAGGCGTATCGCACAGAAGTGATGCTGGTAATTAGCATTTTAATGATATCTCTGACCAGAAGGCGGCAGTCAGGCTATATGCAGCATTCGGCCGAAAAAATCTGACAAATTAACACCCAAACTCCTACGTACACGGCCGGGCCCGTGGATATGTGTGGCTACTATTTGGGCGGGCCGTGTAAATTAATAAAAATGCAAATGCCGATGAGTTCCTACAAATATCCGTGGGGATCTGATCTCAAGACAACGTAGAGCAGATAAAAACAACACTAATCGGCGCCGACTTTTCAATTTGCATAAAATTCCGATTTAATTCGCTTGTTAACAGGTATTCTTATTATGTAGATTTGTTTGTTTGTTTGTTGTTTTTTTTTTCTGTTTGTTCTCTCGCTTTGTGAGCCTCAAATTGGATTCGTGTATTGGGAGAGCTGACACGCAGGCCTAGATAAATCTTGGGCTAAATGTCATGTGACATGTGTCATGTTTCGAGTTTGATGATTTAAATTGCCCTTATGTGTGTCTGGTCTATGATGAGGGGTTGTGTTTGGTGTTCTTTTCGAGATCTCGAGGTGGAATGCGGCCAAGGGAAAGTGGAAGATGTTGGCTACCTTGTGGGGATAGGTTGGGTGACCATAGATATCGAAAATCTGCATATGGAATCGATTATGTTCGTAACGGAGAGTGCTATTTTGTTTAAGCTCTAAATTTGGAACCTCAAGTTTCAGGTCTTTTTGGTGTCAGATACAATGGCTTCAAAGGGAATAGAATGGAAATTCAAATTATGATGGGATTGTTGCATTTTCTAGACCCAAAAACTGGTTAATATGTTCTATATATAGCTTCTCCAAACCATCCTTATCGTGCAGGTCTTTCAAATCGATTTTTAGCAGCTAAGCAGATGCCTAGACTTACTCTATAGCTCAACCCTTTGACAACTATGCCACAAGGCTCATTCTTTTTGGACTACGTCAAGGTTTTCTGTATCCCAAGTCAGGAAATTCTATTCAGTACGAGGTGGTGGGCACTGCACAAAGGCACAGCATGTCCCAAACAGTCAATCTTTGTAGATGCATTGATGGTCGAACACTTGTGAATTGTGTCCAGAAATGGCAATTCTGCTACTTGACATAGCCACTGAGCCAAAAATGAGTCCCGTCCGAGAAGATGATTTTTTGGTCAAAATTTGGATATCCGGCCAACATTTAGCGAACTCACGGGATTGTCTGTGGTCTCCCAGCTTCAATTCCCAATTTTGGATGCAGGCCCAAATCCAACAGCAAAATAAGCCGAGTTGACTCACCGCCGGTGCTCAATTCAGTTAATCGGCGCCGAATCGAAATTTGTGGGTCTTCTTCGATACTAGTCGCAAAGGTGGCTATGTTTTCTTCATTTCGCACCAATATCCGTCTTTTTGGAAGCTTAAAGTCCAAAAGATTGTACTCACGGTCAAACTCCTCCGCGATACGGCGAATTGCCCGCACACTGAAGCCATGACGACGAAATTCACGTTCCCTATTTACAGCCGAAATTTCGATCAGATTTTTCAATAATTTCCACTCTTTCGACAAGCATGAAATGATGCATGATGAAATGGCAAACCATACTGAATATTTTGACAGCTAGATGCCATTGATAACTTTGACAGCTGTTGAAACATAAAAATTGGAAAAAGTATCATTGCTATCTGGTCACCCTCTAGTAGATGAGGCGTGTCGCTTTGTATCCATATAACTTTCATTCCATGTGAAACAAGAATCTACAACTCTACCTACCTAACAGGATGTCATTCAGTCTCTACTTTGAAGACGATTTCTCCCATCTACCATTCGAAACGTCTAGGTTTGCCCCCACAATACAATAAACGCTCCAACTCTATCACATCACTATCAATACCTCCACTTAATGTCAATATTCTGAATCTAAATTGAAAGTGAACTTCCTCGAACTACATCGGAGGTCTCTTTGTCATCTCCGACTCTGGGCAGATGCCGGCCCGAAACACAAAAGCCCAAGACTTCTTTCTAATTCGTTTCTTTCACCATTCCGTCCGTCTGCACACTCCCCAATTTCGGATCCACTCCATCACACACTCGCTGACGTCGCCTCCCAATTCTCTCTCCTTAGGTAAACAATAATAACCCATTCAAATAACAATTAACTAATACGACATCCACAAATGGAGACCAATTTTCCACTTAACAACATTTTATTCCATTTTATCTACCGATGGACCCCACCATACAACAACGACCGACCGACGACCGACGACGACGATGATGACGATGATGAGGATGATGATGATATATGGGTGAAGTGTGGATCCTCATCCGCCAATGATTGTCTCTAGTCTTCGGTCCTAAGTGGTGAAATGGTGACATGGTGAGTGAAATCAAATTCTCATGTCACAATCATTAATATATTTTCGAAATGGAAGCTCTTCAAACCGACACTACACAAACAACAACAGAAGACAGATGAAAATACAAAAAAAAAAAAAAAAAAGATAGATATCTCTCAACGCACATAGTCTAGATACATGGATATGTGTATCTATCTACTCGTGGTAGAGTGTTCAAAGCAATAAATGTCCATTTCTGGTCTTTCAATTCAAATCAATTTCGATTGATTTGATTGCGGTGAGTGTGTGTTGTACGTTGTGCCTCGGCTCACTCCTTTCAGCCCTCACACTCCCGCAGAGGGTCGAAATTGATTGAGATGGACTTCGACTTCGACTTCGACTTCGGACGGACTGTAGTACATGAACTTTACCATATACCACACTCCCGTGGGTTATTAAAAGTTTTCTATGTCCAGTTTGACAGCTGTGAAGAGGGCGGCAGCTAGTCATTAGTAACTTTCTCCCTTTGGACATAAATTGGCCAAACTAGGTACATACGCCACACGATGACACGTGACCAATAGAAAAGTATCTGCGCAAATGAGGGGCGAATCCCTGTGCATAAATACCAAATTAGCACTCCTTCTACACTCACAAGATGCAAGGAGTACGAGGAGAAATGTAATAAATAACGGCGCTCCAAATTTAAGGACAACACACCGCCACGAGGACGAGGGGGATGGATAAAGTGCAGAAATGTCAGATTCACGAGATTATTTCCAATTGTACATTGGGAGGAGCGCTCTCTGTGAATCCGGGGATTCTTTCGAATCTGAAGACACTTAAAGGAACAGAAAGACAGCTGTCGCAGTTGATTAATTGCCTTGGATTGGAGTGTGTATGTGTGTTCCTACCCTTCGGGAAGATGCATCAAAATGTCTCCTTAGGAGACGATTTAAGGCGGAGGTGATCAACTTTTTAGCAAGTGAAAATGTTCCCTGGTAAGGCATGGCCTTTCCTTCTTTTTTATTTTTATATCTCATTCCTGAAGCCTTGAGAATGAGTACCGGCTGTTAATGTCGGACAGATGTAAGTGAATGAAGCGAAAGGAGGAAAGGTGATTGATTTATGAGATTTGCAAATCATTTAATTGTTTTATTTTATTTTTCGATGGCAATTCGTTCTCGTTTGATTTTTTTTTTCGGGGGAAATTGGAAAATGACTTAAGGAAGTGGCGGCGATTAGATAAATTGATTCGAAAGAGGATCGAAAAGATATGTCAATCGAAAGTTTATTTCACTTTGAGTGAATGATTAAGTGTTTTGGACTCGACGAAGATGTTATTAGTGCCATGGTGCCCGGTCCAAGGCAAAGTCATTCACTTTTTTGTTGTCTTGTGATGGACTGGATTAGTTAAATGGATTGAAAGTAAAGGGTGCGATGTGGGATTGGAAATACTTATCGTTTCCTGTGCAAACATTTACTGTCATGGAAGTTGAGCTGCAAAGAAATGGTATCTTTTGGTTTTAAACAGATAGAACGTCTGTTCTTTTAGGAGAAGTGTTCCTAAACCTATATAGAGGTTCTAGGTCTGCTCTTAAATTTCAGGTGATGGGAGATTTTTATTAGCAGATGACCTCTACCCTCTATCCTCAGCTTGGCCATGCCACGCCAAGCATCTAGTAGGGACATACTTAACAATTACGTATTTTATTAAAGGGTGACCAAATAGCAATGATACTTTTTTCAATTGTTATGTTTCAGCAGCTGTCAAAGTTATCAATGACACCCAGCTGTCAAAGTATTCAGTGAGGTCTGCCATTCCATTATGCATCGATTCATGCTTCCAGAACATGCGGAAGTTGTTAAAAACTGTTATCGAACTTGCGGAGCAGTTGCAAATACGTTACGTGAATTTCTTCGTGAAATTGGTTGTCATCATGGCTTCAATGTGCAAGCAATCCGTCGCACCGTGGATAAGTTTGACCGTGAGTACACTCTTTTGGACCTTAAGCCACCAACCAGATGGAGATTGATGCGAAATGAAGAAAGTATCAAAGATGACCCTGAAATGTCACTTCGGCGGCGATCAGCTGAATTGGGCTTCGCCAGGGACAGGGACTCAGTGGTTAGATTTGGGCCTACATCCATATACGCTGGAAATGTTGGCCAGAGATGCGGATTTTGGCAAAAAATCTTCTCGGACGAGTCCCATTTTTGACTCAGATGCTACGTCAATAAGCAGAGTTGCTATTACTGGAGCGAACACAAACCGCAAATGCTCGACCAAGCATCAATGCATCCCCACAGACTGTCTGTTCGGTACGGTTTGGTAGACTGCAATACATACATACATATGTCTATCACTTGAAAGGTCCAGGAGGTATACTTGAAGATCGATTTATCCACCCTAAGTAGCCCTAACCGGTACTCACTATCTTTCTATCAATTTTAAGCGGTTGTTACCGACTTTGCAGAGAATATACTTTATAGAATGATGTTTGGTACTAGCAACCCGCCGTAGATGTTCTACCTTCCAAACATTAGACAGCTTTCGTGGTGGTATACCACAGGGCTATGTACTCTCACCAGCTCTGTTGCTGATTTTTCGGTTACGTCTGTTAAAAAGGAATTTTTGTGGACAACAACATGACGCAGATGTTCTCCCTACCTGAGGTTAGACACTATTCATGCTGGTACACCACAGGGCTATGCACTCAGACCAGTTCTCCTTCTGATATAACAATAACAACACGGCATTTATGTGTAGAGCTAACGTTCCTTCCATTGGGTGTATCCTTGCAAAATCCTCCATTTAAGCGGAAACCATTCAAGAAAACGATTCTAAATAAAGTGCTCGACGATTCGTACGTACCTTCACGTTTACAAAAGTTAGAATAGAAACTCAAGTCTCACTCTTCGTAGGCGTATGGTATAATAAAGTGAACGGCGTTTCTAAGTTTTGCATGCATTTTAAAAGTGGGCGTGCCAGCATTTTCATTCCACCTCAGCATGACATGAAGCTATTCGGCTGTGGAGGCTACAGTGGCAATCACGGACAGACAAGATGAACGGAACCACATCTTCAAACCTCTTAAAACCAATACTTGTCCTATAGGTTCATATAGGTTAGCTCTGACATCAACTTCTCGAATGAAACTCATATGCACTGTGTCTTGGATCCCACTGTGATACCATGAAAGTCGTCTCCTGCTAAGAAAGTCCATATCTTCAACTATCTCCTCATTAGTGAAAGGAAACCTTATTTAAATCAAACCTCAAACTTTCCATTTAGCCCCATTTATACCCAGATCTTTAAGATTATTTTTTTTTTGCAGTTTTAAAGTTTGTATCTCTCTGGTACGTATGTATGTATGTTACACGAACAAACCAGTTCGCAGGCATCCTTTAATACACCCAATTTACTGCCATTCCTATGAACTCTTACCCTAATTAAATACCAACTTTCAGCATGTCTAAACGTCACAAAACTAATGAAAGATATAAATCATCCGAAATCCGAAATCCGAAAGCACTCCTCGAAGATGAACGGACGAACCCAAGGAAAAGGATAGGATGCCTTCGAAACTTTTCACTGAAATTCTCGGTCAATTACTCAACCTCCTTTCATCTGTTCATCGAGGTCAAATTAGGCAACACATAGCCATGTACCGAAAGTTTCCTCACATCCAGTGCTAACCACAACTTGTGCGCGAGACAACCACATCGAAAAAACCTACTCAGTGGGTAGTCAAATAGAAAACGCAAATATAAATCCAAACAACGGCACAAAGGCAGAGATACAAAAAGCAAAAAAAACAACAAAAAATAAAGACTAAATTGTAAATTGAAAAAAATTACTTCTTTTACTTGATTAACTCGGCCCGGTGTGTCTAACCACACCGTTTCGCGGAGTGATGATGTTAACTTAAGGTGAGTATACGAGCCGGGACCAAAGCCATTCGCCTCTAGCCCTCGCGGTATGGGTATGAACCGCAAATCACCCGAGCGATTGTTGCACCGCTTGAGGTTGTTCATTTAGTTAGAACCGCTGCTCACCGCTCCTCGACGGCCGCCCCCACTGTGTCGTCGTCAAGCCGTGCCTTGATTTGTATTTACTTTTCGTGTTGGACACCCGGGAACATGGAAAAATTAAATTCATTTCAAAGCGCGAACTATCCACCATCCGTCATGTTGCTGAAAATGTATCTGCAACAAAAGTGCCCAAAGTTTTCCCTACAAACTAACGACTGCGAGCTGGAGTTTGCTACGTTTGGAGGCCTCTGAGCGCCAAATTGTTAACAATTTATTGGCAGTGACCACCTGCTGTAGAATGGTGGTATTCCAGAGAAGCACGAAAGAGGCGGTCGGTGGGTGGTGGGAGCTGCACATGAGCTGCAAAGGTAGGAAATCAATTTTTTGTTGCGGCTGCTGTGCTAATGCGCGGACTATGCACAAGAACGCTTTGGGCCTTTTGCACACACACACACACAGACACACCTGAAAAAGTAGATACCACAATGTACCTGTGTATCTAGATAGACTGCGCTGCTTGGCACTAACTTGAGTGTTGGGTTTGACTTTTTGGTGTTCACATTGAATGGTGTACAGTTCATGAGCTGGAGGCATCTTGTGGCTAAGCCAGCGACATTTATTGTTAGTCTTGCACGGAGGAAGACAGAGAAGATGCCAGCGGACACTAATCAAGTTGGGAGGAAAAATGTGGGTTGGATGGCAGAATACGTGGGCAGAGAATGCTGATGAGTGTTTGAAATGCCATGGGGGCAGTTCATGGGTTGATGATGTATGGAACGCAGTGGCTGGAGTTAATGTGGCAGTTACAGTGCAACTGGAGGAATAATAGGACCAATAGGCAATTGCTGAGGTTGCGCAATTGCAATGCGATGTTTAAGTGGTAGTGACTGTGGATTTATGTGGAGTTGGGTGCGTTAGACGGGTTTTTACGTTATATTTTCTTTTTTTTTAGAGGTTGACTGGGGTCTGGGGTTTGGCATTACCACAAAAAGGTTTGTCAGGACTGAAATTGATAGACCAATTTACCTTTCAAAGTGGCAAGGCCTATATCCAGACGTGGTCGCTGTAATTTTCCTACAACAGGAAATATCAGTGCGAACGATGAGGGTACAGACTACACAAGGAAAGTGTAACCAAAACCCATCTTTACCGCAGAAAATGTCCTACATCTTCGGAAGAATATATAGCACTTGCCACAAGGAACGAGTATTCCGCGACCAGTGGAAGAAACAAGGACTAATCCTTCTTCCAACGTATAGACCTCCATGAATGTTGGATTCCATAGGAAAATATTGAAACCTATCAAGAGTGACAGACTGGAGAGTACCGTCGATTAGACCTCCAGATAGCTAGTATGGTTTCCATTAGGCACGTACTACGATTGACGCAATCAAGGAAGTCATGAGAACGTCGTGAATATGGTGACATCGATGGAAGATATTGGAAGGACGGAAGCAAAGGTATTGGACCGTTTTCAACAATACAAACACCTACTGCCCACAAAGTACCAGACTACCTAAGGAAGATATGGACGAACAAATGTGAAAAATAGGATTCCGCACAACAACAAGGACCCAGTGGGACTAGGACATATAACGTCACAAACAGCATTCCCGTCCTTAGCAATCCATAGCAATCGTTGTAGAGAGTAGAATGAAGATATCGAGATAGGTCAGGACTAGGTAGTATGCAATCGCTTGCAACTTGTAGAGAAATTGAAAGATGAATTTCTGATCAGTAGCAGACTTAAGGTACGTAGGCAACCAGTGGCAGCTGAAAAGTCTACATAGACACTTGCTGCCCTGAGAAGGATCAACCCAAACATCAGCTAACCAGAGTACAAGACAAAAAGAAACTGATGTTACCAAGAGTTGCAAACACGAAAACGTCCCACAAAGACGAAAACGCACAGATGAAGAGGACTTGGGAGTAGGCCGCCCCTTCCGAACAATTTCATACGAGCGGTATGTGCAGTAACTGAGATGGTACCAATCCACCTTTCTGGTGACCAAGCTTAATAGAAATACAGCGACATCGACTGTAACTGACGCAATACCAAGAACAAGTCTAGACGAATGAAAAGCGATATCACTTAGATAGGGTCAGCTGGATGTAAAGATGGACCCCTTATATAGAGAGACGCATCAATAGAAAGCATAGGGAGCTGAGTTTTATTTGACTTAGAAACTTGCTGCTCATTCAACCTGGTCAATGAAAACCCAAACTTCCGTCCACCCGACCAAAATGAAATGCGGATAGAAGTACCCAAAACTTAAGCAGAGCAATGACTAACTTTGATTATGTTTCTGTTTATGCAGGATGACGATAGAGAACGCTCGCTGCTCCGTAGAGGTCGGAAACAAACTTACTAAGACCTTTGACGGCAAAAAAAAATTCAGACAACACGATGCACTGTCATGTGACCTTGTCAGCATCATACTTTGGAAAATCGTATGAAACTCAGAAGTCCACATGCTGATGAGATTGACAGAATTTAGTGACCTGTCACTGCTACCAAAGCCAAGTAAAAAAACTTTGAACAAGTTAGGGAAAATATGTACCTTCCTCGACTTCGCTATAAAGAAACCCTTGTCGATTGCTGTTTCTTTGGGCTAAGAAGGCAAATGAGTAGCAGTAGGGCTTCTAAAAAAAACCCTTAAGGAGACTCTATATAAGACCACTATCCCAGTCTTGGTCTAGAACAAATCCGCATAAAGATATGGAGGAGAAGATTTAACAGCGAACACTGCGCGCCGTAGACTGACACCGACCTAGTCAGAAAAGTACGCATCAGTCTTCTAGACATGTCTATGACTAAGACATGGACTGAGTGAATGGACATCAGCGCTCCGGCTCCAATCTGAAGGGACAACGCAGAAAACAACATCGCCTTAAGTGGCCCACACAAGTGAAATCTGTTAGTCAAAGACCGTGCTAAGTGACAAAGCCCTGGTGGTTGCGACGTAGATATGACCTGGACTTTAGTGCCTTCTAAGTGCCTTCTGGTCGTAGATGCTCCAGAAGATGCCGTGAAATACGGCCAAGTGAAATAGGGACAAATTCAACCACAGACCGTCCAAAGGTACACGGAAGCATATTCCATTAAAACTGAGTAACCTCTAGCTCTAGACAATATCACCGAATAGGTGATGTACAGGGAAGAGACTTCGAAAGCCTTATGCGACACTGTGCCAACCATTATGAAGTAGTAGCGAAGATAACGACCACGAAACCAAGTGAATCCTTTACGACAGTCAAACCTAGACTGAGTACCCTTTCGAAAGTTTTGAAGGATGAGGTGTGTACAAAAGATCCAACTGAATCCGGTCCTAACAAACTTAACGAACTGTGTAGACGAACACGTTTTGCTTGCAGGTAACGAGGCAGGAAATATCTCAGCAAAACGAGAGTTAGGTCAGCCCTTCAGGAGACCTGAGTTATTCTGCGGAATAGCCAGACTAAGAAAGGCTTAAAGCATACATGAGCCTTATAAGTGAACAAAATAAATACATGAATGTGCAATGAGTCTCAAGGAAACTCTTTATAGCAAAGGCAATCCTTATATCGCGTGTAGGCATCTAAGCCTACCTTAGACTCGGTTTTGATTCTCAAAATTCTTGGTAGGCCGGGCCTTCAATGTCTGCTTAACCGTTCTATACGAAAAAACATTTTTAAACTCACTGTCACAAGGAGCCTCAGGATTATTTGAAGAACCTCTCAATAAGTAGATACTCCTCCCCACGTCACTTACCTGAAAAGAAACAAAAACACAAGAATAAAACATTAAAATCTCAATTAAAACAGAATTTGTGTACAAAGTAGATATACATTTGCATTATCTCTTAGTCTTTGACTAATGCCATGTAGAAAATAATAAAACCACCAAACGTCAAGCCTAATTAACCACTTAACAGCATTTAAACAAAAGCAAAGCATTAACCCCCTCATCCTCACATCCTTTTCCTTGCAAAATGAAGAAATTAAGTCGCATAAAGAGAAGAAAAGAAAGAGAAGACTTTTGTTATGTTTTCCACTAAATTACCATCCGTTCTTCTATTTATTTATTCACATTTCTTTCCTACACACCAGAGGATAAAGCACGAAAAATGGAAATGTCCCACAAAGGACATAACAAAAAGGAAACTTAAATATGTTCCTGCTCCTGGTCTTTGGTTGTTTTTCCTTTCTTTTTGACCAACGCTTTCTTATAAAAACAAAACAAAACCAAAAAAATGTGTCCATACAATTTAAGTACGGTCAAGGAAAATCAAGAAAAAAGGATTCATTATCCTTCCCTGGTCCTCATTCAGAACACTTATAGGGCGTTAATTTATGGTCTAAGAAAGATTTTCTCGCCGCCACACGGCAGAAACAAAAATAGAGAAATAAAAATGTTGCATTTCAGGGATTCTCGTAAGGAAAACACAAAAAGGACACCAACTGGTGGCATATGTCCCCAGAAGAAAGTATAGGATTAGAACGTTTATAATATTTAAAAGTGACGACACCTTTTTTCTTTTTCGTTTTATGTAGAAACCGGTTCGAATTTCAACAGGATAACCAAACAAAAAAAAAAAGAAAGGAATATCAGCCTACTCATTCGAAAAGGGACACATGCCTCAGCTGCCGTTGTATTATCCGTGTGTATAGCCGATATCCTTGTGAGTGCAAAAATAAAATAAAAACGTATTGCCGCCTGCGCCTGAAATGAAATATAAAAGACGCCACGTCGCTGTCCTTTGTCGTGACTTTGTTCCTTGGAGAGGACACGTTGCTTGTGGAGTGTTGTTTTTTTTTTTTAATGTAATTTCCAGTTGGCAGTAATACGAGCTAATTATTAGCATGATGATATAATAATGTCTTCGTGGAGGATGAAGAGCTGTGCTAAAAGAAGGACGCACAAGTTTTTTGCTGTAATTCGATGCAGAAACATGGTTTTGTCCTTGAAATTACCGCAAAATGGTTTGGTTTTTTATTAAGGACGATAGGACTTGCGTAATTTGAAAAGGATGTTTGTTCTACGATGCCGACAGTTGGAGTCTATTACAGCTGGACGGTGGAGAAGGTCAGTCGAGGGTGGGATATGGAGCAGGTACCAAAAAGGACATGATACCTATTGTTTCTTACATCTCGACTGGGAGGCATTTCTGAAGGTTTGCATCAAAAGTTTAGTCCAATATAGAGGGTGACACCTTCACAGAAGGACATGTGTTTTTAAGTAGTGCTAACACTAGAGGTCATACCTTGCTTACATTCAGACTTCACATCTATTAGATACGTAATGTTGTACCACACTACGAAGAATGTAACAAACTTACAACAGACCCATAGCAGGCTATGACAAGTATGACTATTTTTAGATCATAAAGTCACTGTAAGTAAAGAATAATAGATTGCAGCGGAAGTACCACAGGACTTCATAGTGGGAAACATTTTGTAACACCGGCATCCATAATTCCATTCTGTTTCTTTTCACGTGCTTGCGGAATGTATAGAGTGTCCAAATAGCAATGATACTTTTTACAATACTTATGATTCAACAGCTGTCAAAGTTACCAATGACATCTAGTTGTCAAAATATTCAGCAAGACTTCCCATTTTATCACACGTGGTTTCAAACTTGCCGAACGTGCAAAAATTATTAAAATATAATATCGAACTTGCGGCTCAGTTGTAAATACGAAACGTGGATTTCGTCGTTAGGTAGGTCGTCATAATGGCTTCATACGTAGATTTGTACGAAATGAAGAAAACATAGCCGCCATTCTGGCCAGTATGGAAGAAGACATAGAAGTGTCAATTCGGCGCCGATCGGCTGAATTGGGCATCGAGAGTCAATCCGGCCTATTTTGCGGTTGGATTTGAGCTAACATCCGGATGAGGTTGTTCTGACTCAAGAATTGAACCCCAACGACAATACACAACCCCGTGGGTTCGCTACTTGGGAGCCGAAAATGTTGCCCGGAGATCTGGATTTTGGCCAAAGAATCATCTTCTCGGACGAGGCCTATTTTTTCGCTTCGAGGCTGCAGTTAAGCTAGTTTGCGGTTTGGATACACAGAGGCAAAACACCTGGCTCGACAAATGCGATTTTAGGATTTATCGAAATGGGGGGCCTGTAGATCTGTGGGCTATACATAGCCCTTTTCACACATTTTTTGGTTAAAAATTTTCTGCTTCTAATCTCTATTTCGAGACCGCAGTTGTGCTAGTTTCTGGTCTGGATACACAGAGGCAAAACACCTGGCTCGACAAATGCGATTTTAGGATTTATCGAAATGGGGGGCCTGTAGATCTGTGGGCTATACATAGCCCTTTTCACACATTTTTTGGTTAAAAATTTTCTGCTTCTAATCTCTATTTCGAGACCGCAGTTGTGCTAGTTTCTGGTCTGGATACACAGAGGCAAAACACCTGGCTCGACAAATGCGATTTTAGGATTTATCGAAATGGGGGGCCTGTAGATCTGTGGGCTATACATAGCCCTTTTCACACATTTTTTGGTTAAAAATTTTCTGCTTCTAATCTCTATTTCGAGACCGCAGTTGTGCTAGTTTCTGGTCTGGATACACAGAGGCAAACCACCTGGCTCGACAAATGCGATTTTAGGATTTTTCGAAATGGGGGGCCTGTAGATCTGTGGGCTATACATATCCTTTTTTCACATATTTTTTGGTTGAAAAATTTTCTGCTTTCAATCTCTATTTCAAGACCGAAGTTATGCTAGTTTCTGGTCTGGATACACAGAGGCAAAACACCTGGCTCGAAAAATGCGATTTTAGGATTTATCGAAATGGGGGGCCTGTAGATCTGTGGGCTATACATAGCCATTTTTCACATATTTTTTGGTTGAAAAATTTTCTGCTGTCAATCTCTATTTCAAGACCGAAGTTATGCTAGTTTCTGGTCTGGATACACAGAGGCAAAACACCTGGCTCGACAAATGCGATTTTAGGATTTATCGAAATGGAGGGCCTGTAGATCTGTGGGCTATACATAGCCCTTTTCACACATTTTTTGGTTGAAAAATTTTCTGCTTCCAATCTCTATTTCAAGACCGAAGTTATGCTAGTTTCTGGTCTGGATACACAGAGGCAAAACACCTGGCTCGAAAAATGCGATTTTAGGATTTATCGAAATGGGGGGCCTGTAGATCTGTGGGCTATACATAGCCCTTTTCACACATTTTTTGGTTGAAATATTTTCTGCTTCCAATCTCTATTTCAAGACCGAAGTTATGCTAGTTTCTGGTCTGGATACACAGAGGCAAAACACCTGGCTCGACAAATGCGATTTTAGGATTTATCGAAATGGGGGGCCTGTAGATCTGTGGGCTATACATAGCCCTTTTCACACATTTTTTGGTTGTAAAACTTTCTGCTTCCAATCTCTATTTCGAGACCGCAGTTGTGCTAGTTTGTGGCCTGGATACACAGACGCAAAACAGCTGGCTCGACAAATGCGATTTTAAGATTTATCGAAATGGGGGGCCTGTAGATCTGTGGGCTATACATAGCCTTTTTTCACATATTTTTTGGTTGAAAAATTTTCTGCTTTCAATCTCTATTTCAAGACCGAAGTTATGCTAGTTTCTGGTCTGGATACACAGAGGCAAAACACCTGGCTCGAAAAATGCGATTTTAGGATTTATCAAAATGGGGGGCCTGTAGATCTGTGGGCTATACATATCCTTTTTTCACATATTTTTTGGTTGAAAAATTTTCTGCTTTCAATCTCTATTTCAAGACCGAAGTTATGCTAGTTTCTGGTCTGGATACACAGAGGCAAAACACCTGGCTCGAAAAATGCGATTTTAGGATTTATCGAAATGGGGGGCCTGTAGATCTGTGGGCTATACATAGCCATTTTTCACATATTTTTTGGTTGAAAAATTTTCTGCTGTCAATCTCTATTTCAAGACCGAAGTTATGCTAGTTTCTGGTCTGGATACACAGAGGCAAAACACCTGGCTCGACAAATGCGATTTTAGGATTTATCGAAATGGAGGGCCTGTAGATCTGTGGGCTATACATAGCCCTTTTCACACATTTTTTGGTTGAAAAATTTTCTGCTTCCAATCTCTATTTCAAGACCGAAGTTATGCTAGTTTCTGGTCTGGATACACAGAGGCAAAACACCTGGCTCGAAAAATGCGATTTTAGGATTTATCGAAATGGGGGGCCTGTAGATCTGTGGGCTATACATAGCCCTTTTCACACATTTTTTGGTTGAAATATTTTCTGCTTCCAATCTCTATTTCAAGACCGAAGTTATGCTAGTTTCTGGTCTGGATACACAGAGGCAAAACACCTGGCTCGACAAATGCGATTTTAGGATTTATCGAAATGGGGGGCCTGTAGATCTGTGGGCTATACATAGCCCTTTTCACACATTTTTTGGTTGTAAAACTTTCTGCTTCCAATCTCTATTTCGAGACCGCAGTTGTGCTAGTTTGTGGCCTGGATACACAGACGCAAAACAGCTGGCTCGACAAATGCGATTTTAAGATTTATCGAAATGGGGGGCCTGTAGATCTGTGGGCTATACATAGCCCTTTTTCACACATTTTTTGGTTGAAAAATATTCTGCTTCCAATCTCGATTTCAAGACCGAAGTTATGCTAGTTCTCGAAAAATGCTAGGCTCGAAAAATGCGATTTTAGGATTTATCGAAATGGGGGGCCTGTAGATCTGTGGGCTATACATAGCCTTTTTTCACATATTTTTTGGTTGAAAAATTTTCTGCTTTCAATCTCTATTTCAAGACCGAAGTTATGCTAGTTTCTGGTCTGGATACACAGAGGCAAAACACCTGGCTCGAAAAATGCGATTTTAGGATTTATCAAAATGGGGGGCCTGTAGATCTGTGGGCTATACATATCCTTTTTTCACATATTTTTTGGTTGAAAAATTTTCTGCTTTCAATCTCTATTTCAAGACCGAAGTTATGCTAGTTTCTGGTCTGGATACACAGAGGCAAAACACCTGGCTCGAAAAATGCGATTTTAGGATTTATCGAAATGGGGGGCCTGTAGATCTGTGGGCTATACATAGCCATTTTTCACATATTTTTTGGTTGAAAAATTTTCTGCTGTCAATCTCTATTTCAAGACCGAAGTTATGCTAGTTTCTGGTCTGGATACACAGAGGCAAAACACCTGGCTCGACAAATGCGATTTTAGGATTTATCGAAATGGAGGGCCTGTAGATCTGTGGGCTATACATAGCCCTTTTCACACATTTTTTGGTTAAAAAATTTTCTGCTTCCAATCTCTATTTCGAAACCGCAGTTAAGCCGGTTTGTGGTTTGGATAGACAGAGGCAAAATAGCTCGCTCGAAAAATGCAATTTTAGGATTTATCGGAATGGGGGGCCTGTAGATCTGTGGGCTATACATAGCCCTTTTCACACATTTTTTGGTTGAAAAATTTTCTGCTTCCAATCTCTATTTCAAGACCGAAGTTATGCTAGTTTCTGGTCTGGATACACAGAGGCAAAACACCTGGCTCGAAAAATGCGATTTTAGGATTTATCGAAATGGGGGGCCTGTAGATCTGTGGGCTATACATAGCCCTTTTCACACATTTTTTGGTTAAAAAATTTTCTGCTTCCAATCTCTATTTCGAAACCGCAGTTAAGCCGGTTTGTGGTTTGGATAGACAGAGGCAAAATAGCTCGCTCGAAAAATGCAATTTTAGGATTAATCGGAATGGGGGGCCTGTAGATCTGTGGGCTATACATAGCCCTTTTCACACATTTTTTGGTTGAAAAATTTTCTGCTTCCAATCTCTATTTCAAGACCGAAGTTATGCTAGTTTCTGGTCTGGATACACAGAGGCAAAACACCTGGCTCGAAAAATGCGATTTTAGGATTTATCGAAATGGGGGGCCTGTAGATCTGTGGGCTATACATAGCCCTTTTCACACATTTTTTGGTTAAAAAATTTTCTGCTTCCAATCTCTATTTCGAAACCGCAGTTAAGCCGGTTTGTGGTTTGGATAGACAGAGGCAAAATAGCTCGCTCGAAAAATGCAATTTTAGGATTTATCGGAATGGGGGGCCTGTAGATCTGTGGGCTATACATAGCCCTTTTCACACATTTTTTGGTTGTAAAATTTTCTGCTTTCAATCTCTATTTCAAGACCGAAGTTATGCTAGTTTCTGGTCTGGATACACAGAGGTAAAACACCTGGCTCGAAAAATTCGATTTTAGGATTTATCGAAATGGGGGGCCTGTAGATCTGTGGGCTATACATAGCCCTTTTCACACATTGTTTGGTTGAAAAATTTTCTGTTTCCAATCTCTATTTCGAGACCGCAGTTAAGCTAGTTTGAGGCTTCAATACACAGAGGCAAAATAGCTGGCTCGAAAAATTCGATTTTAGGATTTATCGAAATGGGGGGCCTGTAGATCTGTGGGCTATACATAGCCCTTTTCACATATTTTTTGGTTGAAAAATTTTCTGCTTCCAATCTCTATTTCAAGACCGAAGTTATGCTTGTTTCTGGTCTGGATACACAGAGGCAAAACACCTGGCTCGACAAATGCGATTTTAGGATTTATCGAAATGGGGGGCCTGTAGATCTGTGGGCTATACATAGCCCTTTTCACACATTTTTTGGTTGTAAAACTTTCTGCTTCCAATCTCTATTTCGAGACCGCAGTTGTGCTAGTTTGTGGTCTGGATACACAGACGCAAAACACCTGGCTCGACAAATGCGATTTTAGGATTTATCGAAATGGGGGGCCTGTAGATCTGTGGGCTATACATAGCCCTTTTTCACACATTTTTTGGTGGAAAAATTTTCTGCTTCCAATCTCTATTTCAAGACCGAAGTTATGCTAGTTTCTGGTCTGGATACACAGAGGTAAAACACCTGGCTCGAAAAATTCGATTTTAGGATTTATCGAAATGGGGGGCCTGTAGATCTGTGGGCTATACATAGCCCTTTTCACACATTTTTTGGTTAAAAAATTTTCTGCTTCCAATCTCTATTTCAAGACCGAAGTTATGCTAGTTTCTGGTCTGGATACACAGAGGTAAAACACCCGGCTCGAAAAATTCGATTTTAGGATTTATCGGAATGGGGGGCCTGTAGATCTGTGGGCTATACATAGCCTTTTTTCACATATTTTTTGGTTGAAAAATTCTCTGCTTTCAATCTCTATTTCAAGACCGAAGTTATGCCAGTTTCTGGTCTGGATAGACAGAGGCAAAACACCTGGCTCGACAAATGCGATTTTAGGATTTATCGAAATGGGGGGCCTGTAGATCTGTGGGCTATACATAGCCTTTTTTCACATATTTTTTGGTTGAAAAATTTTCTGCTTTCAATCTCTATTTCAAGACCGAAGTTATGCTAGTTTCTGGTCTGGATACACAGAGGTAAAACACCCGGCTCGAAAAATTCGATTTTAGGATTTATCGAAATGGGGGGCCAGTAGATCTGTGGGCTATACATAGCCTTTTTTCACATATTTTTTGGTTGAAAAATTTTCTGCTTTCAATCTCTATTTCAAGACCGAAGTTATGCTAGTTTCTGGTCTGGATACACAGAGGCAAAACACCTGGCTCGACAAATGCGATTTTAGGATTTATCGAAATGGGGGGCCTGTAGATCTGTGGGCTATACATAGCCTTTTTTCACATATTTTTTGGTTGAAAAATTTTCTGCTTTCAATCTCTATTTCAAGACCGAAGTTATGCTAGTTTCTGGTCTGGATACACAGAGGTAAAACACCTGGCTCGAAAAATGCGATTTTAGGATTTATCGAAATGGGGGGCCTGTAGATCTGTGGGCTATACATAGCCCTTTTCACACATTTTTTGGTTGTAAAATTTTCTGCTTTCAATCTCTATTTCAAGACCGAAGTTATGCTAGTTTCTGGTCTGGATACACAGAGGTAAAACACCTGGCTCGAAAAAATCGATTTTAGGATTTATCGAAATGGGGGGCCTGTACATCTGTGGGCTATACATAGCCCTTTTCACACATTTTTTGGTTGTAAAACTTTCTGCTTCCAATCTCTATTTCAAGACCGAAGTTATGCTAGTTTCTGGTCTGGATACACAGAGGCAAAACACCTGGCTCGAAAAATGCGATTTTAGGATTTATCGAAATGGGGGGCCTGTAGATCTGTGGGCTATACATAGCCCTTTTCACACATTGTTTGGTTGAAAAATTTTCTGTTTCCAATCTCTATTTCGAGACCGCAGTTAAGCTAGTTTGAGGCTTCAATACACAGAGGCAAAATAGCTGGCTCGAAAAATTCGATTTTAGGATTTATCGAAATGGGGGGCCTGTAGATCTGTGGGCTATACATAGCCCTTTTCACACATTTTTTGGTTGTAAAACTTTCTGCTTCCAATCCCTATTTCGAGACCGCAGTTGTGCTAGTTTGTGGCCTGGATACACAGACGCAAAACAGCTGGCTCGACAAATGCGATTTTAAGATTTATCGAAATGGGGGGCCTGTAGATCTGTGGGCTATACATAGCCCTTTTTCACACATTTTTTGGTTGAAAAATATTCTGCTTCCAATCTCTATTTCAAGACCGAAGTTATGCTAGTTTCTGGTCTGGATACACAGAGGCAAAACACCTGGCTCGACAAATGCGATTTTAGGATTTATCGAAATGGGGGGCCTGTAGATCTGTGGGCTATACATAGCCCTTTTCACACATTTTTTGGTTAAAAATTTTCTGCTTCCAATCTCTATTTCAAGACCGAAGTTATGCTAGTTTCTGGTCTGGATACACAGAGGCAAAACACCTGGCTCGACAAATTCGATTTTAGGATTTATCGAAATGGGGGGCCTGTAGATCTGTGGGCTATACATAGCCATTTTCACACATTTTTTGGTTGTAAAACTTTCTGCTTCCAATCTCTATTTCGAGACAGCAGTTGTGCTAGTTTGTGGCCTGGATACACAGACGCAAAACAGCTGGCTCGACAAATGCGATTTTAAGATTTATCGAAATGGGGGGCCTGTAGATCTGTGGGCTATACATAGCCCTTTTCACACATTTTTTGGTTGTAAAACTTTCTGCTTCCAATCTCTATTTCGAGACCGCAGTTGTGCTAGTTTGTGGCCTGGATACACAGACGCAAAACAGCTGGCTCGACAAATGCGATTTTAAGATTTATCGAAATGGGGGGCCTGTAGATCTGTGGGCTATACATAGCCCTTTTTCACACATTTTTTGGTTGAAAAATATTCTGCTTCCAATCTCTATTTCAAGACCGAAGTTATGCTAGTTTCTGGTCTGGATACACAGAGGCAAAACACCTGGCTCGACAAATGCGATTTTAGGATTTATCGAAATGGGGGGCCTGTAGATCTGTGGGCTATACATAGCCCTTTTCACACATTTTTTGGTTAAAAATTTTCTGCTTCTAATCTCTATTTCGAGACCGCAGTTGTGCTAGTTTCTGGTCTGGATACACAGAGGCAAAACACCTGGCTCGACAAATGCGATTTTAGGATTTATCGAAATGGGGGGCCTGTAGATCTGTGGGCTATACATAGCCTTTTTTCACATATTTTTTGGTTGAAAAATTTTCTGCTTTCAATCTCTATTTCAAGACCGAAGTTATGCTAGTTTCTGGTCTGGATACACAGAGGCAAAACACCTGGCTCGAAAAATGCGATTTTAGGATTTATCGAAATGGGGGGCCTGTAGATCTGTGGGCTATACATAGTCATTTTTCACATATTTTTTGGTTGAAAAATTTTCTGCTGTCAATCTCTATTTCAAGACCGAAGTTATGCTAGTTTCTGGTCTGGATACACAGAGGCAAAACACCTGGCTCGACAAATGCGATTTTAGGATTTATCGAAATGGAGGGCCTGTAGATCTGTGGGCTATACATAGCCCTTTTCACACATTTTTTGGTTGAAAAATTTTCTGCTTCCAATCTCTATTTCAAGACCGAAGTTATGCTAGTTTCTGGTCTGGATACACAGAGGCAAAACACCTGGCTCGACAAATGCGATTTTAGGATTTATCGAAATGGGGGGCCTGTAGATCTGTGGGCTATACATAGCCCTTTTCACACATTTTTTGGTTGTAAAACTTTCTGCTTCCAATCTCTATTTCGAGACCGCAGTTGTGCTAGTTTGTGGCCTGGATACACAGACGCAAAACAGCTGGCTCGACAAATGCGATTTTAAGATTTATCGAAATGGGGGGCCTGTAGATCTGTGGGCTATACATAGCCCTTTTCACACATTTTTTGGTTGAAAAATTTTCTGCTTCCAATCTCTATTTCAAGACCGAAGTTATGCCAGTTTCTGGTCTGGATACACAGAGGCAAAACACCTGGCTCGACAAATGCGATTTTAGGATTTATCGAAATGGGGGGCCTGTAGATCTGTGGGCTATACATAGCCCTTTTCACACATTTTTTGGTTGAAAAATTTTCTGCTTCCAATCTCTATTTCAAGACCGAAGTTATGCTAGTTTCTGGTCTGGATACACAGAGGCAAAACACCTGGCTCGAAAAATGCGATTTTAGGATTTATCGAAATGGGGGGCTTGTAGATCTGTGGGCTATACATAGCCCTTTTCACACATTTTTTGGTTAAAAAATTTTCTGCTTCCAATCTCTATTTCGAAACCGCAGTTAAGCCGGTTTGTGGTTTGGATAGACAGAGGCAAAATAGCTCGCTCGAAAAATGCAATTTTAGGATTTATCGGAATGGGGGGCCTGTAGATCTGTGGGCTATACATAGCCCTTTTCACACATTTTTTGGTTGTAAAACTTTCTGCTTCCAATCTCTATTTCAAGACCGAAGTTATGCTATTTTCTGGTCTGGATACACAGAGGCAAAACACCTGGCTCGAAAAATGCGATTTTAGGATTTATCGAAATGGGGGGCCTGAAGATCTGTGGGCTATACATAGCCCTTTTCACACATTGTTTGGTTGAAAAATTTTCTGTTTCCAATCTCTATTTCGAGACCGCAGTTAAGCTAGTTTGAGGCTTCAATACACAGAGGCAAAATAGCTGGCTCGAAAAATTCGATTTTAGGATTTATCGAAATGGGGGGCCTGTAGATCTGTGGGCTATACATAGCCCTTTTCACATATTTTTTGGTTGAAAAATTTTCTGCTTCCAATCTCTATTTCAAGACCGAAGTTATGCCAGTTTCTGGTCTGGATACACAGAGGCAAAACACCTGGCTCGACAAATGCGATTTTAGGATTTATCGAAATGGGGGGCCTGTAGATCTGTGGGCTATACATAGCCTTTTTTCACATATTTTTTGGTTGAAAAATTTTCTGCTTTCAATCTCTATTTCAAGACCGAAGTTATGCTAGTTTCTGGTCTGGATACACAGAGGTAAAACACCTGGCTCGAAAAATGCGATTTTAGGATTTATCGAAATGGGGGGCCTGTAGATCTGTGGGCTATACAAAGCCCTTTTTCACACGTTTTTTGGTTGAAAAGTATTCTGCTTCCAATCTCTATTTCAAGACCGAAGTTATGCTAGTTTCTGGTCTGGATACACAGAGGCAAAACACCTGGCTCGAAAAATGCGATTTTAGGATTTATCGAAATGGGGGGCCTGTAGATCTGTGGGCTATACATAGCCTTTTTTCACATATTTTTTGGTTGAAAAATTTTCTGCTGTCAATCTCTATTTCAAGACCGAAGTTATGCTAGTTTCTGGTCTGGATACACAGACGCAAAACAGCTGGCTCGACAAATGCGATTTTAAGATTTATCGAAATGGGGGGCCTGTAGATCTGTGGGCTATACATAGCCCTTTTCACACATTTTTTGGTTGTAAAACTTTCTGCTTCCAATCTCTATTTCGAGACCGCAGTTGTGCTAGTTTGTGGTCTGGATACACAGACGCAAAACACCTGGCTCGACAAATGCGATTTTAGGATTTATCGAAATGGGGGGGCCTGTAGATCTGTGGGCTATACATAGCCCTTTTTCACACATTTTTTGGTTGAAAAATTTTCTGCTTCCAATCTCTATTTCAAGACCGAAGTTATGCTAGTTTCTGGTCTGGATACACAGAGGCAAAACACCTGGCTCGAAAAATGCGATTTTAGGATTTATCGAAATGGGGGGCCTGTAGATCTGTGGGCTATACATAGCCTTTTTTCACATATTTTTTGGTTGAAAAAATTTCTGCTGTCAATCTCTATTTCAAGACCGAAGTTATGCTAGTTTCTGGTCTGGATACACAGACGCAAAACAGCTGGCTCGACAAATGCGATTTTAAGATTTATCGAAATGGGGGGCCTGTAGATCTGTGGGCTATACATAGCCCTTTTCACACATTTTTTGGTTAAAAAATTTTCTGCTTCCAATCTCTATTTCGAAACCGCAGTTAAGCCGGTTTGTGGTTTGGATAGACAGAGGCAAAATAGCTCGCTCGAAAAATGCAATTTTAGGATTTATCGGAATGGGGGGCCTGTAGATCTGTGGGCTATACATAGCCCTTTTCACACATTTTTTGGTTGAAAAATTTTCTGCTTCCAATCTCTATTTCAAGACCGAAGTTATGCCAGTTTCTGGTCTGGATACACAGATGCAAAACACCTGGCTCGACAAATGCGATTTTAGGATTTATCGAAATGGGGGGCCTGTAGATCTGTGGGCTATACATAGCCCTTTTCACACATTTTTTGGTTGTAAAATTTTCTGCTTTCAATCTCTATTTCAAGACCGAAGTTATGCTAGTTTCTGGTCTGGATACACAGAGGTAAAACACCTGGCTCGAAAAATTCGATTTTAGGATTTATCGAAATGGGGGGCCTGTAGATCTGTGGGCTATACATAGCCCTTTTCACACATTTTTTGGTTGTAAAACTTTCTGCTTCCAATCTCTATTTCAAGACCGAAGTTATGCTAGTTTCTGGTCTGGATACACAGAGGCAAAACACCTGGCTCGAAAAATGCGATTTTAGGATTTATCGAAATGGGGGGCCTGTAGATCTGTGGGCTATACATAGCCCTTTTCACACATTGTTTGGTTGAAAAATTTTCTGTTTCCAATCTCTATTTCGAGACCGCAGTTAAGCTAGTTTGAGGCTTCAATACACAGAGGCAAAATAGCTGGCTCGAAAAATTCGATTTTAGGATTTATCGAAATGGGGGGCCTGTAGATCTGTGGGCTATACATAGCCCTTTTCACATATTTTTTGGTTGAAAAATTTTCTGCTTCCAATCTCTATTTCAAGACCGAAGTTATGCTTGTTTCTGGTCTGGATACACAGAGGCAAAACACCTGGCTCGACAAATGCGATTTTAGGATTTATCGAAATGGGGGGCCTGTAGATCTGTGGGCTATACATAGCCCTTTTCACATATTTTTTGGTTGAAAAATTTTCTGCTTCCAATCTCTATTTCAAGACCGAAGTTATGCTTGTTTCTGGTCTGGATACACAGAGGCAAAACACCTGGCTCGACAAATGCGATTTTAGGATTTATCGAAATGGGGGGCCTGTAGATCTGTGGGCTATACATAGCCCTTTTTCACACATTTTTTGGTTGAAAAATTGTCCGCTTCCAATTATGCGACTTAGATGCTATAAATAGCAGTGCTTTTCTAAATGAACCATGAGAGTAGAAAAGTTTGCTTGCTCAAGTTATAGCTACACCGCTAGTACTGATCAAGAAACGTAAAAAAGAGATAAAATAAGCCCATCGAGACCCTGAAAACAAGGTTTGTATGGGTAGAGACAAATCTATAAAGTATGAGATTATTATAACATTGAAACACTAGAGCTCGGATTCGGCCCCTTGTACTTCCAGACAGATTCGCTTTTTTCGTACAGGGACTCGAGAAATTTTGAATGTTTTTTTAAATGGCTTTGTGACTGTGTTTGCTATCAGTTGTACGGGCTCAAACCAGCCTAGTGCGTGTCAGAAGCAAACACACTATGGACTATGCACCAATGCTACCACTAGGTATAGACATACCAATCCATTTCTTTACTTTTAGAGGACGAACAGGACATGATACCGATTTGAAGTAAATCTGGGGCCCAGCAACATTGTATTCATATACATATGTAAGTAAGTACAAACTCGAAATTTTAACGAAAAGAGGGCCTTTTAGAATTGTAGCCTTAAATTACCTTGAATTCGTAAAATATCATTTCCTTGATTTGTTTGTTTCAATTCGTCAAGAAGAAATCTTCATCCCTGTGACCAGTTAATAGAGTAGAACTGCAGGAACCGGTCTTATGGAAACTTTTTTCAAGATGTTGAAAACGATGACTGGTCTCATGATGGAATCTTCTTGACAATATTTCCAGCAAGGCACCACTTGACCACCTCTTCAGGGATCGCAACAACTTTGTACCTAGAGTTAGAAATCATTGAGCAAAGAGATATTAAACTTTCCCGGCTTTTCCAGTTGCCTAGAGTTGTACAAAAAATGATTCTAAAAAAAAACTTTTGAGAATTGACTAATTTGAAAAATTTTCAAAACAGAAATTGACAAGAATACTGACAGCCAGATTGCTCACTGAATTCTGATTTTGTCCAGCTAGGTAAAGTGAAAGTGAAATAAGGAATAAAATGTTCTGCACAAAAACGCCAAGTCATTCTAGAACTTGGTACCTTGGCCTCCTATACCTATGTACTTAAAAAAAAGTCACAAACGCTAGTGTACTTCCGCTTACTTTTTGAAAGAACCATTGTGTGCCTGTAAGTCTTGGCGATGGAATAACAAATTCAGTAGTTAAGTTGGGCCCTACTAAGGTTCTTAATAGACTGTCAAAAGTTTTAAAAAACTATTGGACATGATCTGGAAAAAATAACGTACATCTCCAAGACCTACTTACAGCTGGAGTAAAATGTCTTAACGATTTTTTAAATACATGTCTTAGAACCCAGTACTTCTGAAATAATTGGCGAATACAGCCTTTCACCTCGAAGCCACCTCCAAGCTGCATATGGTCATGAAAAGAAAATCTCTCTCGGAAATATGGTGTACACCACGCCATGTATAAGTTTTGAAAATAACTCCCTCGTCACTACTCTTCCAAATCACTCTGAAATGAGAATGCATTTTCTTTGAACCAATAAACCTTAAGCTTCTGTTTAATCTACCAAAGCGAATTCCAAGCGGAAATATGATTAAAGAAGTCCCGTCCTGGTCTGGTATGCAAAAAGCGTGCTAGTCGTTAGAGATGTCCGCATATTTTCAGACATTCAAGCAGCAATCAAATGCTATTTGTTCGAGACTGTATCTCGTCTATTACGGACCATATTTACCTCTGGTGGGTGCCGTGGCTCATGTACTTAGCCCGTTGGACTACAGAGCAAGGGATTCAAGGTTTGAATCCCAGTCAAAACGTCCTTTTCCCAATGACTAAGTGTATTGGCGTGTCTAAGTTGCCACCAACTTCAACTTGACAGGAAGGCTACAATCCATCTAGAATGGATGATATGATACCCTTCCTCTTTCCTATGCAACCCTTTTAAAGAGGGCGTGACTATAATAGCTTTCTTCATTGAATTACTAGGATAACTTCAGACTTGTACTGATGTTGCATGAAAAATGGCACAAAAATATGTTTTCTTAAGAAAACGCCCCCAAAAAGTGGGCGCATCTACGGACAATGCATGAACGAAGTGTAGAGAATTTGAATATCTAAATATTTGGTCTTAATGATTTTTTTCGCTTTCATATAAAATAGTGAAGTTTTACTACTTCTCCTTTGAAAAAAAAAGCCCAGATATAAAATTTCATTCTCCGAGTTAGAAATTTTAGGGCCAAAATCTGGTGATTTACTGTCGTGTCACATTAGTTTTCGCTCTTGATACTGATGATGAATATGTCAAGTGCCAGTCTCTGTGTGTCTTCCATAATTTTTTCGGGCATCTCGGGAGGTATAGCGATAATTTTGGGACGAAGGTTTGCCTTGAACTCGTCAATTGAGCATATGCCGGCCCGTACAGTCCCTTCATCGTCATGCAATGGTGTTTCATGGATTCGCTGCATTTAGGGCAGCGATTTTGCTTGTTACTGGCGTCATAGAGTGTGAAATGGGCTTTGTCGGTCCTCAAAATTTCCTTTCAAAATCAGAGTCAGTGTCAACCATTCGAGCGACTGCTTGGCTGCATTCCAAGCCCGACGTAGACGGTCTGTCGTTACCTAATATTCTTTGATTCGATTGCACCTTATTCGGAAACAAATGCGGTGGTTCCACTGAGCCAAAAATGCTGAATGCGGTGACGATACGGGACATGTTGGTTCTCGGCAACACTCTCTCTTACCGCTTCAACCAGTTCATTGGAACGTCTTGGGCATTGAAGAACTGAATGTCGATAATCACATAAAACCACGAGTTCTGTTGTCAGACGGTGCTTTAGGGTATTCAGTGGATAGGTTCATATGTAGGTATTTTACCAAATCTCTGCAATGTAGAATCCGTGGCAACAAAACCTATCTAATTTATGCGAACTAATGAATATTGATTGTGAAGCGAAGGTACTTTCATTCGATCATATTTTGTAGATGAATAGCTCAATATGGTTTGATGGAAACGGTATGGGTACCATCGAACGTACTACCTGTATTTCGAGCCATAACTTATGAACATGCCACATAGAGGGATCGTACTTTCTCATTCAGATTTTGTTCACAAATCCGGCTACCTAATCCCCACATACTTCCGATGAAATTTTATGGTTAATCACTTGACTAAGTCAAACTGTCACTTTCACAACGTTTACACGGCATCTGGTCTTTAGTCAACCTTAGTTCTCCTTTTACGTTAAAACAGTTCGAATCGTCATCAGCACCATTTAGCCGCCTCTCTCTATTACCGGACCACTTAATCCCCTCGAATCTGTAGATTTATCTTCATTTAAATATGAGTAGGCCTCCCATTCAGCTACAGAATTCGACATCCGACATCAAAGACAAAATTTGTCCCTAATAACACAGATACACTCCAGCCCCAGCCGCGATGTACATAAGTATAACAAATAACCCATTTGTCAACAGAACCAGATGCATATTAGCCGGGCAATTATCACTCACCCTCTAATTGAAATCTACGCCAGATGTTAACTGAATTACATTACGCTTCCTGGCATTAGGCGGTCATCGACTGAGCGTGTGAGCGTCGATAACGACAGAGTGACTGTCTAACAAGTTGTTGAAGACCAGAACTGAAATGGAAATGCAATTCAAGCCACAGACACCCTTCCGCTTAGTCACGCATCTGTGACGCATTCACATATTCAAATGTGCGGCTAACTTCACACGCAAATGCCGTGTACTCACGCAATGTAACACAATCGCGCAACTTAACAGCCACCGCGCATAACAATTAATTTCAAAGGCGACACCCTCAATCCAGGGGCAAAGCTCATTGCCTATCCGTATCCGTATACGAGTATCTGTCTCTCGGTGCGACAGTCGATTAAACAAGAAGAAGGGAATACAAAAATAGCTTCACTTTTAATTGCAGCATAATGGGAAGCATTGTTCCATCTGGACACAGATACTACTTACTACTTAGTTTGGAGGAGCACAGTAGCGTCGCAGTTTCGACGCCGAGACTATAGCCTGGTCTCGGGTTAAACGGATGCGATAACCTTTGGTGCAGCGGAGCACCATTATTCGGTGGATTTATTTTATTCTTTCCATCGGATAGGCAAACATGACCCTATTTTCATGCTCGAATGCTCGGTGCGAGGGGGTGGATTGGTAAACACCGAATGGGCCTTGTTGTTGTTGTTTGTAGAGCACTCTACTGAGTGTAGTATATAAACGTTTCTTTTTTTTTTTTTTTTTTGATTTTGTCGCTAGAGTCCGGATTGAGTGTGTTATAGCGAGCGCTGTCCCGTTGCGTGTTGACATTAGATATTAGATTTTTTTTTTTTTTTTTCTTTAACAGATTTTCACCTCTCGGCCGAAGGGGTAGTACCAATACTGTAGTATGGCATGTGTACATAGGACTTTGTGTACACAAGTGACACTTATTGGCGTGTTACTTTGATCAGATGAGTTTGGGTAGTCATAAAATCGATCAGATACTTTCCATGGACGTGTGTTGCTAGTGGAGGGAAACAGTGTTTTAATTTGACGGATTAATAGGGAGAGAGTGTGACCAGTGGAGTTGTCATAAAAATATGTTCATGTGCGGCACTGAAGATGATTAATTTGTGATATTTGTTTTTGGATGTTTATGACGCAGTGGAGGGTGAGATGGTAAAAGGATTTTCGTGTTTCAGGAATTTATCTAATCATTTGGCGTGCGAGTTTCAACTCGGATTTATGGCGTAATTTCTCGTTTTATTTGTTTTTTTTTTTTCTGCGCCTTAGGATGTCGTGCGAATGTTGAGTGCTGGTTGATTATGTCATGTAGCTATGTACATTGGCTGAAGGACACTTAGTTTTTCTTTTGTATCGATGTTGAACAACAAGGTCAATGAACTAACATTCAGTATTTATGTAGAATGTAAAAATATGTAAAAATCTTGAGAAATACAGAAGTGCGGATGGATCCCACGGTTCATTTCAAAGATTTGTTTAGAGAAGAATATGCCAAACGAATGGTCGATACATAAACTAGCAGATCCACCCAGTTTCTTCATTAAGAGATCATTTACGACAATATTTTATTCGCATATGCCATATTCCGTGAATATCATTGAGGTTTCCCAGAGATACCATCAGTACAATGTTATAATGTAGAGAATGCCACGCCCACTTTATCAAGACTTGAGCATTAAGGTGTAAGTACGTACGAACTAGTCGTGCATTTCATTTTATTTTTTTCTTGAAAAGGGTAGAACTCGCAGGCATATGTAAATACCTAGACCCAGTAGGACACTTGGAAATGAGTTGTAGAATCCCTTGAATCGAGATCCACCTGCGAAGGCACGTTCTCTAGAAATTTCACCTCCATCTTGTGTAAATTTTGGTGGCTGTTCGCTTGAATGAATGATGCTTAGGATGGTTTGAGCTTTGAAAGAGGTATCTTGCATTGAGATACTGAAACGATCTTTGTTTTGTAAGCTACTATATGGTCACCCCTACGGAAACCATAAACATAGCAGGTTTCACTTTACCTGGAATCAGTGTACAACCAATTGTTTCTAATTTGCTTATGAATGGCAGTGAGATCGTCATAGACTCTCGCAACAAGGACTTGTTAAAAAGCCAAAGGGCCTCGATAAAAACAAACATTTTTACAAAACATAGGCAGATCATTTATGTACAAGCAAAATACGATAGGACTTAGAATTGAACCATGGGGCACTCCTGAGAGCAGGCTCCTAGGTTCTGAGATTCTATCATACTAACGATAGTACTGATAGATAGTGGAGAATACGATAAGCAGAACTATTACTGAAGTCATAGACACAAGTTTTTGACACAAAAGACTTTGGACAAATCAAATCAACAAATCAGGGACAAAACTATCGAATTGGACCATTACACCATCAATTCACGACCTCTGTGGAAGAGCTATGATATTGGGAGCAGGGCAAACTGATATTGGAACAGAAGACTATGTGATTCAAAGCCTCTAACATCTAAGTATTTTCTCCAATACCTTTGGTATCATCTTCCGATCTGGGAAGTTCATCAGCGATTCCTATTCGTCCTGGGAGACATGTAGTGTACTTGTAGTCTGGACAGCTGGTTTCAAACAAGCTTAGGCTCAATGTCGAAGGGTATAAGAGTTGCAAGAACTGCTGACAGAGATTTCTCCTAGTACACACTCTGGCAAAGAGCTCAATAGGAAAAACTTCTCTTGTTTGTTAGATGGAAGTAGAGTATCTTATCTATTTTACATTTTTGAAACTGTCGGAGTACCGTATATATTGGTTAAACTATGACTCAGATTGGGAGAGAGGCTAATATAAAATTCGAGGTGAATACAGCCGATAAGGATATTAGGAAGGATTATGTTCCAATGTGACCTTTTGATCTATTATGTCCGCTCAAATAAGATTCCTTTCGGAATCATTCTTCGGGTCATACACTCTTACTACGCCTTTGGGGAAGAAATCTGTCCTAAAGCTGTTTGTCCAAAACAGTTTTCTTGAAAAATCCCAGGCTAGGAATTCATGATAATTGGTAATTGGGTAAGCATTTCAGTCTTTTGTGTATCTATACCCCTCAATCGGGTCAGGAAAACGAGGAAATAGGTCAAAAACCTTCTTATGTCCAACTTGATTGCTGGTTTTCTTGTTACTCGAACTCGTAGTGCTATTAAGTACTAAAGTTATGCCTAAGGGTCTTTCGAACTCAAGATTTTTATCAAACTTGACGTTAGTATGATCGAGAATTCCACTTTCGTCTGTCGATTGGACTCCCTGTGGTGCCACGATTCGAGGCGAAATCAGACTTTTCATTTCAGCCTCAAAATTAAGGTTTCTTTACTTAGGAACGGTGTTTTTCATGAATCTTAGTCATTGGGTAAGTTTGGGTACATGATATATTTTTTTTAATAATATCCTTGCGCTCAAGGGGTTTTTGACTTAACCCTTAAAGTACTAACAGCGCAAGCGGAAGTTGACTTGAACCTCTAACCATAGGGATGGTGTAAGTCAGAAGTGAATAGGGAGACAGGATCGATTTATGTGGTGAAGCGGTTTTGAAACTCAGGTGAGTTTAGGTTTATTGGGTGGTTGTCCACACTAAATGGGGAGATGATGTGAATTTTTGCATTCATCATAATTCGCAGGATATTTTTTCCACTACTCCGTGGCTTACTCCCACAAAGATGCCGTACCACGTTCTATTTTGTAAAAATAAGTATAAAAGTACTTTTGAATATCAAAAAACCAAGTCTAAGGGTAAAATGACAAATACTTACAACGTAATGGCGTACCAATTTTTTAAACTGTTAAATACACTTTAAAAAAACATTTACTTTTTTCAAATCTTAGTCTGGAAATCAAAAATCAAGAATACCACGCCTACTTTGGTAGACCTCATGAGTTAAAAACCAAGGCTTGAGTATCTAATCCTAAAAGATTGAAAAATTATAGCATTAAGATGCAAGTATGTACGTAGGACCCAGTCGTCTAAATTTTGCTGCCTAATTATGATTTTCTAAGTCTCAGGGTAGATGCTGAAAGAATATGTAGTGTTCCTGGCATTTTTGGTTCAACAAACAATCATGTCCTCTTCATCCCTCTGTGGATAATCACGAATTTTCAAATCTAGTTCCTACACATGATTGCATTCTACACAACCAAACGAACTGGACATTCATGTCAACTGCACCCTTAACTTAATTTTAAATGACATTTATTCTCCCTCCATGTGGTATATCCAACAAAAAAAAAAATGGATCATTCCAAAGCACCGAAAAAAGGTACGTTCCATGGTCAAAAGTCCGCACAAACCAGGCAAACAAAATGAACGACTATAAAACCAGGACAAGAGCATTAAACAAATAATACGCCAGCACACTTATACGAACTCAACCCCAAAAGCCTTTCTGTTAAAAAAAAAATAATTTAAGTCCATCCACTTGATTTTTAAATCAGTTTACAGAGCTCACATACCTGAAATACCAAATGCCAAACAAAAACATCCCCTTTGTTGTAATGCATTGTGCTGCATGTGTCGTTTGGTAGTCTTTTTACCAACAATAAGCCACCCCCTTTCGACCTCACCTTTTAGTTTTCTGTTTTTTTTTTTTTTGCTTTACCATAGGGGGTGTGTCTCTGCATTGTCAACGACTATTGTCGTCGTGTGTCGACCATGTGCATTGTTGAACACCTGGCTGGTAGAACAGAATTACATCACCTAAAGTGGCCACTTGACAGTAAATTCGATACCAGTGTCTGTATCCTGCTGGCACAAGTTACACCTATTTCCAAAAAAAAAAAAAAAAGGAAGGGTTTGAGGGCAAGAGGGTTGCCCTTGCCATGCACTAGTATTGCACTTTCTGTCTACTGCTAGTCAAGTTGGTTTATCCGACCGGGTGGTGTCGTTTTGTAGTGCAGTTAAAAAGTAAACACTTTAAAATATTTGCGATTTTGTAGATTTTTTAAAAACGCTTTATTCCACTTGATGAGATTTTCAAGTACACATTCGTCCAGATACACTGTCGGTCTGTGTCGGGGACATATGGCAAATGCCATGATACTTGTGGAAAATTGTTTAAATATTTTTTAAATATTTTCTTTTATTTTTTATTTGTTTGAGTTGGTTGGTCTTATTCAAATGGAAAAAATGTATAAATTGAATTTGTAGATATAATATTCCTTTATTGTGCAAATATAGAGGGCTTAACAGCAATTAATATGTCCTGTTTGGATTGCCATTGAGAGGGAGATTTTTGAACGGCTCTCGAATGGGTTTTCTAAAATTTCAGTATTCTAAAAAAAGGGATAAGATTTTATTATCAATATATGTATGTATGCTGACCGCAATAATGTGGAAAGCCCACTCGAGACATATCGTGTAGGCAAGTAGTTGTGCGGTGGATACGTCATAAGTTTTGGATTTCGAAACGATTGTGTGTTGATTCGGAACGGGGACAAGTTAATTTGGTACACGGGCTGTAGTTATTTCGTCCTGTGGAAGGGAAGTACTGAACAGGAATTTCTAGGTACAAAATTTTTAAACATGTAGGGATTCCATTTGAAAAACCAAGTCTTGCACCTTTTCTGAACTGACTGCGCTCAACTTGGTATGAAACATGCCAGGCTCCTCGGAGTAGGAATCAATTCTTGGTGAGCCAAACTCGTGTTTTTTCTCAAAAGTCGTGTTGAGTCAATATACCTCAAACCATTTTAGTATACCAGGCTTCACTGTAAGGCTGCGTACAGATGTGCCAAGTCTGTTTCAAGATTTGTTTTAAAAAGCCAGATAGCTGACGTGGGAGCTGCGACAGACTTTGGCTATTTCACTATGGCTTCACCACTATTTGGCTATACCACTATTTCTTAGTGGTGGACCATGAGCGTTACTATGGAAGCCATGAAAGCATAGCTTAGCTAGCGCAATCCTGAGATATAACTCATAGTAGCGTAGCAGACGTACAGCATGAATTTTGGCAGAGTAGAGCTGTAACCCAGTATCCAGTTTGGATAAAAATCAAATGGAGTCTTGGCCTTTTTTGGATGTTATAGCAAATTCCAATGCTTACCAGTCTTAGTATCATTTTATAGAATCTGTCGAAAACTGACGAATTTTAACATGTGCGTCAAACAAGTACTCAGGTTAAGTTCAAGCAAAGAATTTATGAGGCACTGTATCATTGCGAGTCAGCATTCGAAACTTGATTTATCTTCAAGAGGCTTCTAGGTCATACAATGGGGAGAAGCTGTTGCTAAATGTAGGAATGAGTAAATCTCATAAGTTTTACCATGTCAAGAGTTTCAGACCTATAAGTCTATCATACTTCTTGCTGTAAAAGTTGAAAAGAAGATTCGAGATTCACAGAAACAGGTCTCCACTGAGGCTGACCTCTCTATCTGAGATGCAACATGCATTCGCGAGGTCATTCCATCTCCACTGCAATGGGGCAAGATAGTTGCCTCCTGCTGCATATTCTCCATAGTTCACGCAGATGATGTTGCCATACTTTCAGTCAAGCACTATGTATGGTGCACTAGGAATAGGCTGTCTGTCAATCCTCTGGTAACTGAGGTTATTCTCGTTACTAGACCGAGGACTTTACCCGGTTTGTCTCACCAAGTGCTTAAGGGCGTCACTATCCAGATCTCCTATGAAGCGACAGTGATCTTGGATAAAAAAAACTTTCTAAAGTAAGGCAAGTCAAGTCAAAGACATCCTCTCAGACATGCTATCATTTTTTGGACAGTATAAGGCACAACATGGCACTTGTCACTGCCCTTTGAATCTATACGAGTACGACAGTAATAAGGTCTTTTTTCTGCTTAACCGTCAGTTGTCTTAGGGACAGCCTTCTACACTAAACTTTTCCGAGTACAATGTTCTATCAAGGCCATCTACCGTCTTAGACGATGTGGTTTTTGGTATCATCCGCACTGGAGTTTAGATGAACTTGAGAATAAGTGGAGGTGTCGGAGTATCTGCGTCTGTAGCGACTGTCAAGCCGCGCTTAGGCCTTGGTCAACCCTGCAACCCGTTCGAAAATAGTTCGAGAATTCATGAACTCCTTGCATTCAGTTCCGAGAATAAATTCCTTGACTGTTGTTTGGGCCCAGGTCACATTGGGATCGCGGGAAATGAGATTTTTGATGAGATTGCTAATCCAGGCTCGGAGGATGTTTTCTCAGAACTTGAACTTCATTAGGTCATCCCTCGTCCTCGTTCAGGACCTTCAATAACGAATGCGTCTCTCACGAATACAATTGTGATTGGTCCGTGAATTCATGGTCTCAAAGGTCTATAAGAAATCTGGGGCATTCTCACTGTTTCTCAGCAGCAAAGACTTATTGGAGTTCTTACCGGATACTTACTTTTCGCTAAGCAACTTAATGTGCTAGGTTTAGGAGACACTTGTGGAGTGGTATGATATTGTCCTGCCTTTCCCCGGAGTCAAGTGACAGATCTTCGGTCCTGGTCTGAATATTTTGTCACCTCACAGTTGCCATGATCCCCAATCCCAATCCCATATCATTCTTCTTTTGTTTTAGAATAACTTATTCAGAAAGAAAGTAGAAGGAACTGTTGTTTGATATGAATGTGATGTTCTACTAAACATCTAGCTCCGTATGGCACAATAAGTCAGACATCTAATTACCTATAAATTGTCTTTTCACTACTTGAAGCACCATCTGTTTTTCAGTAATACAGACTGACATCGTAATCCTTTTCTGAAGCCAAGGTAAACCCTGTTAATAACCTATCCATCAACCACATGTCCACATCGTTCAATTCATGCCTTCCCTGTCAAACAGGTGCCTAATTTGACAACCTCACATCATTAAACCCTTCAAAGTAGGTAGATAGGTAGGCATATTCACGCCCTAAGTCCCTGTTATCGTCGTCATCCCCTTCATTTGTTCCGCTTACAACCACAACCCTAATTCCGAATATTGTATCTAATAGACTACTCCACATCGCGATCGCTAGTGAATGACAACAAAGGAAATACCTCTTCCATAAGAAGCAATCAAAAGAGCACACCAGCTTGACGCTCATGATCCATGAACTCCTCGAAACTAAATATCCAGCAGGAGGGAGAGAAAAACCATAGAAAAGCGGTTATCCCAGGTACATTGAGTCTCCTCGACCATAGCTGTGCCTTATGAAGGCAGACCAAGGAAATATAAGAAAAAACACCAACTCTCTATGGAGTAGGTACGTGTCAGTGTCAGTGTCAGTGTCAGTGTCAGTGTCAGATACTTTGATGGAGAGCTTTCACGATTTATTTGTCTACTACTACTGCGGGCTCATGCAGCGGCTATTAATTCAACAGGGGGGTGCCAATTCATTTTGTTTTTAATTTGTTCTCACTGCATTTTCCTGTCCCGATCTTTCCACATCGATCTTTGGTAACTTGGGCCACTAAAGTGACGTTTGATGTTCCGTCCATTGGTTTGGATAAGATCGTGATATCTACGTGATTATTCATCAATTCGTTGCAGTGACGGAAACGGGTAGGCTTCCACCATCATGAGCACAACATGCAAGGCTGTGCAACTAGCAGGTGATAGATAGGCAGAGGCGCTATGGCCAAAACACACACTCAAGTGTGTATAATCGAGGAATCACAAGCCAGTGGTTAACGACGAAGCCAGTTGCTTTTCGATTAATTTTACTGAGCGATGATTGAGTGGGTATCTTCTAAGTCTTGTCAGATGATAGTGTCGCATTAAGTGGCCATTTTCGACGCCCACATACGGCGGCCAGTCGCTAGAAAGTGCGACGACTATGTCTTTGGCTTTGGCGCGTCATAGGAAGACGGCAATCATTTGCAAATTACTTCAGTTTAGAGTGTTTGGAGTCGCAAAACATGAAAAGGAAAGGCATTACGGAAAGATTAGACGACTGGCGAAGGGAGAGGTGTTGGTAATTTGTTGTTTCAATTGGAACATTGTGGATGGGACTCCCACATGGATTGGACATAAATAAGTTTATTAAGGATGCCAGTGGCTTAGTGGTTAATACGCTGGATAGGTGCTTAAACTTGGAACGCAAGAGATACCAAACGGTGCTGACTCTAGCGAAGATCTCACAGTACTATTGGTATGAGAGAACATCCTGGTATGTATCTCAGTATAATAGAGAAACAGCACAACATATGACCACACAACAAAGTCAATTTGAAGAACGAACCTCAATAAAAAATCAAATAGTAGTGAGGGTAGCAGCAGAGAGAAGAGAACTCCAATCGATCTGTAACCAAGGTTCCATTACAGAAAAGGGTGACCAGATAGCAATGATACTTTTTCCAATTGTTATATTTCAGCAGCTGTCAAAGTTACCAATGACATCTAACTGTCAAAATATTCAGAAAGATTTGCCATTTCATCGCGCATCGTGGTTCCATACAAGCAACGCAACGCTCTAAGTTGTAAAGGAGAAATTTGGCGACTGGGTCATCTCACGGCGAGCGTTCATCAACTGACCGCCGCGATCATGCGACTTGACACCACTCGATTATTTGCTCTGGGCCTACATGAAGTCCTTAGTCTACAGTAACAAGCAAACCCTTTTTGGACGACCTCGAGCCCAACATTCGTGACGCTTTTGCCGGAATACCGCCGCACATATTGAATCGAGTCAACAAAACTTGTACAAAGCTTGAAGCCTAGCCAGGGAAGTCTAGGCGGTCATTTGAATGATGTTATATTCCACACATAATGGCATGAATGTGTCTTTAAAATAAAGTCAGATTCAACTTTATATCTTACACCATTGCTGTTTAATTTAATTTTTTTTCCTATCGTTCTTATCTGGTCACCCTATATATATACGTTATTGGACAGCAGCAAGCCAACATGTGCTTCAAAAGAATCCATTGGAACCGTGTGGTGTTGGATTCATGTCGAAGGCGCGAAATGGTGTATCTTTTCGTCAATGTTCGCTATGGTGCCACGAATGTGGTACCAACGAGATGGTTCCACATGCCACACAACTGGTCAAACAATATATCTATTGAAGCGGAAGTTCGGTGATCGAACTGCGCTAACCTTACCAATCCCGCTTCGGACAGAGTTACCCTAACAATATGTCATTTCAGAATGTCCTGAGAAGAGTAAAAGATTTAAATTGTTCTGTAAGCTTTAGTGATCGCTTAGGAGGGCAGGGACTATGAATGCCAATGATGGCTCATAATGGTAACAGATACAGTCATCTTCTTGTTGTTGTTTGCTAATAGTTTCGCATATTGTAGATTCCTCTTTCTCCTTCTTGGTTCCTTGATCAATCTTTAGCTTATTAACCCAGTCCTTGGCTCTATTTCGATTGGCTAAGCAAGTAGTGAGAGTGTCAAATCCTATTTTTGAAAAACTGGTTTAGGCAGGCATTTTCCCGTCTATACCTTGTCTTGAGTGACTTGAAGATGATGGATTCTCAGGCAAAAAAAAAGTATAGGCGTGTTCTCCTTAAATCCAAACGAATTAGCAGCATTCGAAGAAAAGGTCCTCTTTCAAGTCACACACCCAACCCAAATACAACTGCATACCTGCACCGAAACATTCGTTACACATGTTACTTAATTTGAACGAAAATTCCACAAATGATGGACCATTACCTCAGTAATACCAAAGCGGTGAAATGACTTTAAAAAAAAACCAGCTCCACCGTCACAGACACGATTCGGCGGAACTCGTTTATGAACTCAAGCCCATCCCTATGGTCAATAGAGGCTCCGGCAAAGAAGATACATACCCGATGGCGGAACTAAGAGGCGACTTCAGATCAGAAAGTTTACCTTCTCCCCAGTTGGCTTTAGCCCTTAACCCGCCGCCGTCCCGCTCGCTGGTAAGTGGATTTTAATTTCGATTAAAATTGGCAATGGGAATGCGCTAATTGAAGTGAGCTTCACGATCCCCCCAACAAATAAAAACAAAAAAACTCGCAGTGAACGAGAAGAGGAATACCATCGCCAACCGCCGAAAGGCAGCAATTCCCGAAAAGTTTCAACTTTAATTGTAGTGAGCAAATAACAAAGTGAATACGTTCTATACATGTCCATGCATACATACGTACGTACGTATAGTATAAGGCACGTTTTTTTTGGTTGGTAAATTTTGTTGGTTTTTCGAAAACGTATTCGGAGTCTTTCGCCCTGTGCGGGGCCGTACAACAGGTGGCGATTTGGTCGTAGTTCCTGGTGGTTTTATTGTTATTGGCACTTAATTGAACTTTGATTGTCTTAGAGTGGTATTTGTGGTTTGGTTTTTTTTTTTTTTTTTGCCAATTTTGTAGACTCATTAAAGCAACTATTTGGAGCTGGAGATGGGTGGGGGAGTTCTTGGGCATGGGAAAGTTATGGCGGAAGTTCTTCCTGCTCGGGTGAATCAGAAGCTTCGCGATGACTTCCATATTCAAAGAGGCTTATGATACGATTAGGTTCCCTCTAGAGACTCAACAATTCTGGGATCTCTCAAGGATTACAATGGAAATTGGACCTGGTTTAGACTCTTTAAGACTGTTGCTTGGACATGCACTACACACCGAACAAACAACATGATAAGTAGCACGAATGGTATATTGGAATCTCCAATAGGAATGATTGCAGAAGACATGTAGACATGTAGTTCCATCGTTTCAAACCACCGCTATTAGATGGTCTTACTCCGAATGATCCAAGGAACTGTAACTACAAATTCCTCCAGTACTTTAAGGATTGTTCCTCGGTAGCATTTGACGGAGACACATACCAAGAACATGGGAAGAGCTTAAGGCTGTCTGCAAGTCTCACCTTCATCATCCTGAAAACCTTCGAACGGTTAATAGGCATATGCATTCAAGTCAGCTCTGTCCTGAACACCTATCTGCGGGACAGCATCTGTACACACACTAGCTGCGTTGCTGGATATTGAAAAACCATTCAAAACCCTGTCAAAACAGATGGGATGGGTTCTATGTACGTGAACGCTGACAAGTCTCAATGAAGACCACATCCCAATCGACTAGAGAGTGGGCATGCAATGGAAAGCCATATTAAAATGGAACCCAGGTAGAAGTATGTGCCTCCAGAGCCATTTATTTTTATGTTCTTATACCAAAGCTTAGAAACAGCGGAATCAAAGTCACAATATCAAATACTGCTAGCCACAGGAATATTCCTTCCAACTATCCTTAGACAATATAAGTGGAATGAGAACAACACCAAGGGCAGGACACGATGTTATCCTCAACGTACTTCCGCTAAACATTTTACGGATAAGTCAATTGAACAGCTGGAGGCCGCTCTCATTAATTAGGCCACACAAAGGTCACTCAGGAGTACGCAGCATATCCTGAATTTTTTTTTTTTTAAGTAGAGATGAATACTAAGTCCAGCAGTTACAGGATTATACTCCAACGTGACCAGAATAGAGATTGGTGCTGGGCATTTTTATGTCAGTCAGACTCACGGGTCACGAGTAGTGTTTATCTAGGAGGTAGAAGGTCCTACCAATGACAAGGGTTGCCCGTGAGATTGGGATTAAAGTATCGCCGCCAAAATAAGTTGCCTTAAGTATTTCCTGCTGAGAGACAACAAGAATGACGCTGATTTCGTAGAAAAGTCTGGGAGCCTTCGTTCAGTCGGACTGTAAGTCATTGTGTGTTCTGCGAGACACTAGAAGATCCAGAGAACGTCAGGTTGTTTAAATCATTCTCTGACGTTTGTCTAACAACTTCAGCAGAAATCTAATTCTCCAGACATGGAATCCTGCCAAGTGTCAAAGGGATCAAACTTAATACGAAATTCAGAGAGCGGTTCCATCCTCAATCTGTTTGAAACTAGTTAGCAATGTCTTATACACAGCTTGACTTCAGACGGAGTTACTTTGTCCATTATATCATTTTTTCAAAATATTCTTCATGAAAATTTGGAAAAGTAGTAAAGTCTAGCATTTTCACATCAGCCGAAGACCGTGTCATGGCATTACAGTCCTAATATACATAAGTGTCGCTCAATATCATACAATCCCCAGTGGAGATGATATCAAAAGCCTTCTCATCTAAGGCGATAGACCGCTGTGTGACACGAAAATCAAAAAAAACTTATGTGTACCCTAGACAGGAGGTTTTATGAAGGTAGCCCCTTGCGCAAAAACCTTTCTGAAAAAAATTCCATCACCCTTTGTCCTGGCTCTACTCTACAACATGTGCTAACAAGAATCACCTTGTGAGTGTAAATATCTACGTATTTATAGGTATATCCTTTCGGAATGGTACTGTAAGGGATAGTTCAGGGGAAGACTCGATCTTAGCATTGCATTTAACTCAAAACGCTCTTGCGTATCCTCTTTCAAATATATAGGTAAGTGGAACTTGTCATCGTTTATAGGTTTGTGAAGCTAGCCGCGATATCTCAAAAAGGACCTTATACGTGATGAACATTACCAGAACTAAGTGTCCATGGTCTACCAAAGATTCTGCTACATGCATGGCTATGAATATCAATCACCTCGGAGTCCAATAAATCCACACACATTTTCTCAGATATGCAGATGATGACTGCTATTAATTTCTAAGCCATTCTCGCATGGGATTCTTTGATTGAGATACAATTTGGTCCATAAGTCGATAGTAGGGGTCATTGTGTCATCAATTGACAAAGTATTTGGCGCGACAGGTCCATGGGATCGAGGGACTTCCTTCTCACAACCACTTGCCTTGCTCGTGCAGTATTGTTCAGTATTCTCAACTTTACTCCCGATAGTCAGCGATGGGTAGGACCGTTAAACACTTTGTGGTCCGAAATTCGATCCTCAGAAGTTCGACATACTAATCATCGATTTCCTTGATCAGAAACTCTTATCAGAACAATAGGACTGGAAAGGTTCACAACCCTCTCTCTGGACTCTGAACTTTTTTGTATCTTCACAATTTTATGTGGGAATGGATCAGACGTTTCCTTCTATCGGAGTGCAACCAATGACGCTCATCAAAAATATGAACGGCCAAAGCATGCAGCCCTGAGGTGCTTCACTTTGAGTTTTGATGTTAGGGGGGATTTTGTACGGTATTGCTACCAAATCTGGCAGAGTGGATGGACTGGTTCATTTATTGCAGATGCCTCCACAGTGCTACCTCCATCCTTATAGCATTACAGTCAGGCGTACCTCTATACGAACTGGGTAAATGGAATCCTTGACATTTTCTCATGTTTCATGTCCGAAATACTACCATCACAGTTCACGTACTCTCTCCCCATTTTAAGGTATTTAATCAAGAATCCATTTAATCTTTCTGAAAAGCACATAATTATCTGTTGGCACTGTGCACCCATTTCGAATGTCTATGTTTCTCCCTCGACAGCATAGAGTCATTGCATCATTCCAACCGACGATCCATAGTAGTAAAGAACTGTCTCTGCAGTTCTCCTTAACCTATAAATCCGAAATAAATAGACCGTAAAGTGGAACGCACAGCAATGCATCTGTGTCATCTCGCAATTGAGAGCCTTAATGAATCCTTATAGTATCTCCAGTGTACGAACGCATACACCAATAGGACTGTCAAAGCAAATCCAAAGCAATGAATGAATAAAACTGCAACAACAAAAAAAAATAATGTCACGGGCGTGGTAGGAGTCCGCAAAGCCCGTCTTCAGATCTAACAACATTCCAAACCTTTCACCCAACCTTTGATGAAGACACTCATACGTACGTCTTATATCCGCTGGATGCACATTAAGTTTGCCAAGATCTCGTTGTGAATCGTAGCACAGAGTGAGACTTTCAAATGTCAAATAGTCAGTTTGCCAGTTTACAGCAACTACGCGCCCCGTCATCAGGTTCGATTCCTGTGATTCCAGGCACCAAGAGGATACTCCTCCAATACGGTACTGACATAGTTTATGAGTTAACGAAATGGTTGGGTGTGTTGGGCGGAAGTCTCGGCCGGGTAGGTTCGTTTTACCATCATCAGCACAATTCAGAATGAAAGTTTCAAGTGCCACTAGCCGGGGAGAATGCTCCCCAGCATCAATCAATCACCTTTGACATAGTTTTCGACTCTTGTAGGGGCAGGATATTCCATTCGTTTCGTTTTGTTTTTTTTTTCTTTCCTGTGTAAGTATACAATTTGCGGATTATAGACTGATAGGCACGCTGAATAATTGAGGATAAAATGGGAAATCAGTGGAATCTGAGTGGATTTATGGGATGTATTGCATGTGATCAGATGATTGGGTGGATTGTGTGTGGGTGCGACCTAAATAATAGACTTGCAGCCTTGATTGTATCTGGGGGAGGCTTGACTTGTGCGTAAGTGGTAATTAAATAGTCAGATATCAGAGTATCTGTTGATCTATTTATAGATGGATTTAGTTTTTATCCTGCTGTCAGGTAGGCGCTTTACTTCAGTTTGTCATACGCAGTCCTACATCTTAAGTAGATATTTGTAGGTCAGGATTACCAGGGCGCACTCTGTTATTCCCACTTTTGGCTATTAGTACTTCTTCTCACGACTTCATCTAAGGCTCGCAGTAAACTGCCGACATTTGGAGAATACCTCATCGTTCTACATTACCTACGCCAATAGAATATCTGCTGAGAGTCGTCCTTCAATAATCATACCACGTATAGAGCTCCTCTCGATAAAGCTAGTACCTACCACCTACAATGTTTATTACTATTACTTGACAGCCCCATATGCGGTCTTGTCGCAATACCTATACGTTCCTTTATTGTGAGTTATAGGCATCCTATTTTGGCCAAATTTTGTAGTGGCTGACGGGTTTATTAGCAGCTGTGTGTCAGCAAACTATATAATTTTACCTCTCTTAACCCTTCTGAAACGCATCGTGCATTATGTTCAATAGAATGGGTCTTAACACACACTCTTGCGGAACTCCATCAAAGACCAGCTATTTATGTGTGTATCCCTTTGGAAGTGAAAGACTTAGAAATCACTTATAGATACATGGTTCAGGTATTAGTAGATATTTAGGGTGATTGCTCTAATTTGAAAAACATTTCGATCATCGGCTTTACTTTGGTGATTCAGCTTGCATATATCCTGCCTCTATCAGTGGAGACAATATTCTCAGGATACTAGCAGCTTTCTTGGTGGGCACCGTGGCTCAGTGGTTAGTGCTTTGGACTATGGAGCAAGGAGTTCAGGTTCGAATCCCAGTCGGAACACCTGAAAGTTTTTCACGGACCCACCTCTCGAGAGCGTCTGACAAGCATCCGTGAGTACAACTGTCCTGAGAAAGCTTCTCAAATAACAAATTGCTCTTCGGACACGGCATTAACAGTAGGCCCCTTCCATTCGTGTAAAGAATGTAATACGCACAACACGAGAAGCTAGGCCCTGGGTCCCATCGAAAGACTCGAATTGAGTCAAGAGCCTTAAAGACTAAAAGCAAAATCTGAAACACACCGCTTAGTCTGCTTTCGAACGAACATTCTAAAACCGAAGGACGAAAACTCAGCATAACTCAGCATCATCATCACACTAAGTATGTTCCCAACAGCCCTACTCTATCGTACACTATGCCGGATCTGCTCATTATCAACATCGTCTGCTCAAGAATGCTTACCAGCTCACCTTTCTTACTGACGGGCTCTAAGTAGTGAATAACATACTGATCAAGCCAACATCCTTGCACAGTCAACGTGACGGAACGGTTGCTCATTGTCCTTTACAATGGAATACAATGGATCGCGTAGATCTGCCATGTGGCTTAGAGCTAAGGTACTACCACATACATAATTCCTAACGAGATAGCTGTCCAGTAACACTCCAACTCTAATGTGTATTCTCATGATAAGAGCCATGACTTCTAGACATACATATGTATGTACTTTGGATTAAGTGTCATTACTACTAGTTACCTATAAAAGTAAATATGACTACCTGTCCTCTTTGCTAGTTCTAACTATTGAAGCCAGTTAGGGTAATCTCTCATTTCCGGTTTCACTACAACAAAACTGGTCTAAACGCACATTCCTGTGGTATGCCTTTGTTTATCTTCTATTCTTCAGGCCGTTTCTGAGGAAGGACTATTAGTATCTCTAAATTCAATTAAAAAGGATGTCACTTTCTTCTCAGGATTCTTCTCTTACTAGTTATACGAGTGATTGTCACTTGCAATCTGTGTTGAAAATGTTGTAGGTACCTACATACTTCTGTTGATGGCGCTATAGTCCGGGGTGGACCTGAAATAACAACCCACACCAGCTAGCTTTATGCCTCCAGTTTCGTATGTACGTCCAGATCGCTGAGATTCACCTCCACTTGTACATACATATGTAGTCCGCGTATGCACTATGCAACAGTGAACTAAAATTGAATGAACTTATGGCAAACCCTTGAAAAGGAAGGCTTTCTTGATGACAGGTCCTATTAGTTAGTAAACATTTTCACAACCTTTAAGGCAAAGGTCAAGTGTGTTGTTGAAAAGTTTCCTTCTGATGATAGATTCAGTAGATCCTGTAGATTCAGGGTCATATAATTACACTCCTTGGCTTACCGAGAGGGCTTAAGGCGGAGATATCCAATAATAGCAATCATTCCTACAAGTCAACCGCAACCTACACGAGTTCCAACTTACTTAACCTCCGTTCCTCTTCCATTTAATCACAGTGACAAAATAATTACTCCCTTCATTCAACAATTGCCGTGGGTTTAATCGAATTTCCCAGAATTTAATCAATGTAATCCTTCTCCCCAACACACACACACACAGACACACAGCCACACAGATGCGCTCCTCTCTATTTTTAACCCAGAATCCAATTTAAATGACCCACTGACAAAATCACAATCTGCTTCCGAATCCCATTCCGCCATCGTCATCTTACAGGAGCAGCTTCCATGGCATAAATCATTCCATTTCGACCATCGGTCCTCGTCGACACGTCCCATAATTGCCCGAACGCCCAACGGAACTGCAAAATCCTCACTTTAATCCTTAAATCGTAAAAGAAAAGCGGCCGCGCGAACAAAAACCGACTCAGCCGTCGAAAACTTTGGTTGGATTTTCCATTTCATCGCCGCCAACTCATAAATCCCAGTAATAAATCATCGTGAATTGAAGTCGAAATCCTTTTTATGCACACCGTGTCGACACCAGCCCAGCCAACATCCATCATAAGGTGGACGGTGGACACGAGAGCCGAGAGTATACTTTTCGGCTTACGATTTCGGTGGGTAGACTAGTGCTCCTTACATATGTCGTTCGTTCCTTTACCGTGAAAGTGTGTGTCAATTAAATGCCACACATGACTTCCGACCAGACCGCCTTAAATCAATAGAAGACCACCAAGACTACCGGACAAAAAAAAAAAGTGGCAAACGCACGTCCTTTCTTTCTATTTCTATGTTTGACAGGCTCTATGAGTGTCTGTGGCTGTTCACCCAAAAAGCCAAATCCTTGATCAACACTCGCTGTGTGTGTCGTCGTCGTCGTGTGAATCCAGAAAAAGTCAAGCAATACACCGGTTAAGCGTGAAATAGAATCGGCATATCCTTTGACATCGTGTTTCCTTTACTGTCATGGAATTTAATTTATCTTCCAACCAAACTGCAAAATCGATACCCGATTTGTATGCTGCCTTGTCGAGGCTTCGACCGAGGAAAAAACTTTAATTTTGTTGACAAAAAGATTGTTTGTCTCTCCTCCGAAGGGAGGGAGGTCCTGTCATGTCCCACAAAAAAAAAACAAAAAAGCCGAACAACTAAAATCAAAAATAAAAGTACGTGCCCAAAACATTTATTTTCAAAACGACTGGGATCACCACAACTAGGACTAGGACTACTTCACACATACACACGGAGTGCTATGACGTAGACACAGAGGCCAGCATTTGTCCTGTCAATATTTGCAGTGCAAAGAACAAACTGCATTCTGTCAGCAGTTATTTTTTGTTCGCTCTTTCGTTGGCTTCCCGTCCCCCTTGTGCCGGTATTGTGTCAGTTTCACATCCTCCCCTGCGATGTCCTGCATTGCGCCTTTATTGAGTTGTTTAGTTTTTATGGGGTGTTAATGTATTTGTTTGCATTTGAACAATTTTTATTTGTATTGGGAAAAGTTAAACAATGTGTTTAGGATTTAGAAAACGAACAAAAAAAAAATAGAAGAAGGACGAAATAATTTATAGAAAGGGGGAATGCGCGCGCCCAAAACGAGTTTCATTGCACTCGTATATCCTTGCTGTGTACGGTATGTCCGGCGGGCAAATAAAATACATTTTGAATCTTTTTGATTATTTCCCCGGCAGATTCGCTGTTTTTGGCGTTTGGGTAAATAGGAAAACTTTTGTTTCGGTAGCGGAGAGTTGGTTTTTTTTTTTGGTCTTCTCTCTCTGCCGGTAAAGTGAACTTTTTTTTCCAGGATTAGGGGCAATCCGTTTCGTTTTATTGTGTCGTTGTACTATTGAACTGGTTAGAACCAGGCGGGCAATTTTTTTTTTCATAAATAAAATACAGTCGAGGTTCTATAGAATTTTTTGGTAAAATTGAGTTCAGTTACATTTTTTTTTTTTTTTTTGAAAAATAAAAAAAGGATGAAGTAGATCAAAGTAAAACTCTGTTATCGATGCAATCAGTAGCAGTAGTCTAAGTGGATAAGTTTTACAACAACGGCAACGAAAAAAATAGTTACAAATTGGAATTGTGCGGTTTTTATTGCGAGTCCTTAAACTGCAGTTAAAAAAAAAAAACACACCCACAGTTACTGTGAGAAGAGTTAAAAGTTTATTTGGGTCAATCTAGTTACATCGGTTTATGATTTGATTGCTTTAGGATTGCGGTTGTGGAAATAGTTGTGGATGCAATAGTCGTTAGCAATTTTTTTTTGGTTACAGGATAATGTTGGCAAAGTCATGCGTAAGAAAGAGAGGTGTAAGATCAATAAAATAAGTCAGCTTTCCTTGAATCCTTTGGGAAACAGTAATATGGCCTAAGTTCGACTTAACCGGCAGGATGACCCGATCGTCAACCGATTTCTAGGTTGAAGGTTGCTATAGATAGAGGTCTGCCAAAATAGAAAATGAAAAAGGATATCCTGTTTATAAGTTATTAGGTTTAAGTTCTGGGGATTATGAGTCGGAAGATTGTGGATGTAATGCAAAAGCTTAGCTGTTCAAGCAAACAGAGCTGTCAACTTAATTTCAAGCTCTGACTTAATTTCAATACCCTAGAGAACCCTATGGTAACAAAGCTAAATCTGAACCATATCTTCCATGGATTTGATTGCAGTACAACTTCCTCTAAGCTGTCAAATTTGACCTCGAGCTCTTTCAAAATCGTTGGCTTCTCAGAGTAGACTAAGGGCTCGAGTGGGGTCAAGTCGCATGGCCAATAGATGAACGATCGCCGTTAGGTGACCCAGTCGGCAAAATTCTCTTTCAAAACTTTGACTGTTGAGTCGCTTGTATGGCTTGTATGGACTTGTTGGAACCACGATGCATGATAAAATGGCAAACATTACTGAATATTTTGACAACTAAATTTCATTGGTAACTTTAAAAACTGTTGAAACACAATTAATGGAAAATGTATCATAGCTATTTGGTCAGCTTTTAAGCCAAAAATGAACTTCACCGAAGATCAGCGAAAATCTTCCTTGAATCTCGTGGAATTCGAATTACGCATCTCAGAACATTAAATTATCGTATTTTGAACGAACTTTTTAGCGGGACCCGGCAGCATAATACCAGACGACTTACAGAAGTCATCGTACACATTTTTGCCAGTGCTTGAGTACATCTCAGAGATACATATGAAGTATAGTAAGAGACCTCAGGATTATTTAAGCCGTCTTTCACACTGCTTAATGGTCGGACTATAAACTTCACGCTGGGTGGAACGTCTACTAGAATATCTCTCAATAGAGTCACTTCTTAAGGACTTTGCACATTGTTCGCTCGGCGATACTAGGCATCCTGTTTCATTTGATACGCTGTGATAGAATTACCAAGCAAAAGCGGAGAGTCGGTCGCCTTAAAAGATGCTTCAATCGTACACTCACCTTCCGTCTTCCAGGCGGAAGTTATGGCGATTAAAGAGGTCATATCTTGATCTGCACCTTTTCGGACAGCCAAGTAGACTGGCGTTCCAGTCATAGAAGCAGCCTTACCCACCTTAGGTATGCCAATCGGTACTTGCAAGTTAGTAACAAAGCAAATTTGATTTACAACTCTGTCTCAGGATTTGATTTCTTCCAACAGATTACACATCCGCACTGCAGTTGATGTCAAGAATTGAGCTGCAAGACTGTGCATCTTTGTGAATGATTGCTGTGGTTCTTGCATGGATGTGATGGGGAAATCCTTTCTTTTTTATCTGTCAAATTTTCTCCTTTAGACGGAATCGTTTATTATAATGGTTAACGCCATCCGATGGGCATAGATACAAACACAGATTTTATTTGATACATGCGAAGCCCACTAAGAAGTGGGTTGAGATTTCCAAGCTGGCATCCACTTCGACTAGACAAATCAAGTACGCTTGAGTAGAACCTGATAAACGATGACATCATTTCGAACAGAGTACAATAAGTCAGTTCAGCAGTCAACACAGGTTTCACAGGTATATACCACCAAAGTGAGCTTTAAAATCACCAGAAGGTGAAACGAAGAACTGAAAACCTTAAATAAAAATGAAACTTGGATTGAAAAAAGGACGATATTTATTTCGGAAACTCAAAAGGCTTTAAATTCCAGTTTGGTCGTAAATCCACTGTCTGTGAGAGGTAACACGGGTAAAAATGGATAGAACGCCAATATATTTGCAATTTTGAGATGAAACGATGCCAATTAAGTTATTACTCTCCGATTCGACGAGTGGTCCACCAGTGTCCAAAACGTAAACTCGGGACCCATTAGAATTGTCGGCACAGATGAAATTTGTGGGTAACTCTTTTTTCTCGGTCGCCTTGGCACAGGCAGTGTTGTTGGTAACCATTAAAAGGGCAAATTGCAAAATATCAGGAAATACCTTTGCTGTAATGGGAATACAAAGATGTGAAGGCGCCTATCCAAATTATAACTTCTAAAATGATTTTACAATCGTTTGTAGATCCCCATCCAGAGACGACGGCTGCAAGTCCTTCATAAGTCGTGCTCAAGTCCGAGAGAGGTGGCAATTTGATAGCTTTAATCGTGTCTGAGTAGCTGATGGGGTCGATTTCTAGCAATCCAATGTCATTTCCATTACATTCTTTCGTGTTAAACTCAGGATGAACAATTATTTTGTGTGGAGATCTTTCTGTTCCTTGCTGACGATGTATACTTCCCGAGAAGGTTGTCAGGTCTTTAGGTTTCAATCTGTAGACATAAACAGATATAATTTGTTTGCACAAGTCGATTGATTTGAATTAATATTACAAATAGACGCAACTGGAACTAGTAAGGATGAACTTTTCAGATATCAAGGAACCTCCACATAGATATACCCTTAGTTTTGGATCCGATGTATATAAGCCGACTTGATATGGAAATTGTCCGTCTTTGGCGTCACTTCCCTTAACAATTTGTGAGTCCAAGTCTACATCAGCCGAGACCGATACCGAGACCGAGACCAAGACCACTACTAGATACAAACCGATTAGCTGCATGGTGAACAATATGCACTTCTTTCAAATACAAACTTGTGTCGAGTCAGAAATCGGGATCCGTTTTTATAGCTCGAAACGGTGGGCCACGGTAAGACCACGTATGCGTACCTAAAAAGTTTAGCGAACTACGACAAAGTGCAACGAATTCATGAAATAATTATTTTTTAATTGCTTCCTAACGGTGCAGGTGTTTTTCAAGTGAAAACAATTAGGAGTGTGTAATCAAAATATATCGGTCTTTATTATTATTTGTAAACACATTCTGGCACTCTTTTGAAGGTCAAGCGATCTTTCCAGAAATAACATTAATGTTCTCCAAGTTTACCTGCCCATTGTACCCAACAATACCAAAGTTAAAGTTGGAAGGAAGTTGCTATCCATGGTTCCTGTCCCATACATCCTTCACTGATGTACTGTCAAATGTCCATGACATATTGGATTTGAGATGGCAGTATATTTGCTATAGCAATGGCATCACCTTAATTTTGTTTGACAAAACAAAATGTTTTAGCCTTATCCTGTATGTGGGCAGGCGACTGGATAATATCACGTCGCCACACTCAGGTCAATACAAACCCATTATGATACCCAAAGGGGAAAAAGTCCCTTGCCCATTGGTGAACCCTAGTACTGATTTGTATCTTGTGGATCACCAAACCATCCTGTTGATGTGATGAACCTAAAAATTTCATTTATTGGTCTGTCTGGCCCCAGAAATTTGAATCTAAGGTGGATAAGCCCAGGGCAGTGACAAAGAAAGTGGGTTGTATCCTCATTAGCTTCCTCGTCTCCACATCCCCGACATAGATCTTCATCCGTGTGAGTCTTAACTTTCTCATGTGATACCGAAGAGAGTTATGCCCCGTAATAATTCCTATAAGGACACAAAAGAGACTTCCTATCCTTTAGCATAATTCGGTCGGTCCCACTCTTGTCAAAGCAAGGCCATAGGCTTCTGGTGATCACACAGGTGTCCAGGGAGGTCCATCCACTATTGGCCTCACTTCTGGCTCACTTCTGGATGAACACCGAGGTGTCTACCTGTTGCGACGTAGATTCAGAGCCTCTTCTTGCCAGTTCGTCTGCCTTCTCATTGCCTGGAATACCTTCGTGTCCAGTAGAGTGTAACCTTGTGCTGTGTTCCAATAACCCTGAGTTCTTCGCGACAGCACTTCACAAGCTAGGATTTTATTTCGTTTGCAGTAATCGCTTTTATTGCCGCCTGGCTGTCGATGAAAAAGGTGATACCTTCCGGTGGTATTGCCTTCATCGCAGTCTCACGGGCAGCTATTATCACTGCCAGGACCTCCGCTTGAAAAACACTGCTATGGTTCGGGAGGCGGACTGATCTAGACATCCCCAGCGGTTCAGAAAAAATGCCAGGCCTCTAGTCCTGTAGTAGGTGTTGTTCTCATGGCACTTGTAGTGCCAATGCAGGCCAATCTCTGGATCCTCGTGAGGGCCGCTAAGTTGGTGGACTTGCTGGCGGACGGCCACCATTCAAGACAACCATACGTCAGAATAGGTCTTACTATCGCCGTATACATCCATAGAATAATTTTAGGTTCTGGACCCCAATTCTTTCCAAATATTCTACTACAAGTAGTAGTAGGCTATAGTTGCTTTCTTAATTCTTTCATTGATATTAGGTCCCCAGTTCATTGTTTTTATCAAGAACGAGTGCTAGGTATCTAGCGCTATCCGAGATTTTAAGGGATTTAACCTCGCCAATCGTCAAGATTTTTAATCAAAAATTCGTCACAATGACCAAATCCTGTCGACTGATTTGAATTACTTTGATCAAAAGCACTTACGGCTGCGGTATTTGCAGTACTATGATCGGCCCGTTGTCTCACAGACACAAGATCATGCAATATTGAAAAGTTGGCTCGAACTTATCCACTAAATAGCACACAGGCTGTCTAGTGGGACGACTATTACGACTGGTGTTCCTAAAATCCTTAGCTAGTTCAAAAAACTTCCTGCAGTCATGCTGAAGCTGACAGAGACTTCTAACTTGAAGAAACATATAGGTGCAGTTCGACCTGTCGACTTGGAGCACTACGAGTCCCCAGATGTTAAGTACTATATTGTAATGGTGGTGAAGCAAGTTGATGCATGTCAATATCGCTGGAGAATCTGACATTGTGAGAGTCATGTTAGTAGTCGTCCGAAGATACCCACTACGAGGCAAAAGAAGCCTAACGAACTTAGTAGAAGTACTTCATGTTTAAGCCATGTTTTGAGCAGTCAGTGAGGTATCGATGCAGATGTCCTCCCAAATATGTACGAATTAACGACTGTCTTATCGCCAGATACACCCAAGAAGGCAGGGAGGTACTTCCCTATGTCCGAAATGTGAAATCAATTTACTACCTCTTGATATGTAAATCTCTCAGCAAAGTGCGAATATAAGCATAATTCCTTTTCAAAGACTGTATCTGTTTACATGATTACGAGAGAAGGAAATCTGATGAGAGAGACACAATAAAGTCCACAAATCCTTTCATTCAAACTCCACCCAAAGTAAGTAATATGTCCAGCACCTCCGCCGCCCCCCCAAAGACAAACAACAAATACATGTAATTCTATACCTTGTGTACAATCCCCAATCTTAAAGGCCTAAATCTTAAGTCTCTGCTGCTGTCGGAGGAGGCCTCAAACCATTGCACATTTGTGCTCAGTCCACCGAGATAAATTCTATTAAGAATAACAAAGAAATTCTCCATGCCACCGACACACGCATCAATTTCCACCCCAAAACTGCCATGACACCATCTGTTGCAACATTGTTTCGAACATCCCACATTCCCGTACACCATCCATCCCCTTATGGGGGATCATTTAAGTGGTCAACCATTGAGCGTAGATTGCAAGTGTTGTTCCTCGATATGTGTGTATACAGTCCTTACTGGCATGACAAACAAGCCTCAAAAAAGCCACAATACATGCTTCAATTTTGGCATCCTTCTCCTGCACATACTACATATATACACACGGTACCATTGCAAAAACATCTTTTATCTAGCACCTCCTCGCCTCGCATCCTATGTTTAAGGCAACATTACAATGGACATCTTCATGTCCAATTAAGTTCCACAAGCATATACGATGATGGACACGGATGCTATTTATTTGTGCTGTGCCGTGTAAAGTCCTTACAGAATCGGTTGACTTGGAGATACGAGTTGCACACAGCAGGCAAAGGGAGAGATTTTAATAATCTTGGCCATAATCCAAATGCGGAGGTTGTACACATGGATGGCTCCTTAAACAGAGGCAAACGCGCAACAAGATTACTTGTCGTCTACGAGTATCTTCTACCTTAGAAGAGTATAATTTCAATTTGCGATTAAGGACAATTCCTTTTGTTTTTCATCTCTGTCTGAATGCATGATGAAGGAGTATCTACCACCTACCACCTTCGGTAAAGGTAAATGTTGCCAAAGACGATACGATTTACCGGACCGCTATATATGTATCTAATGCTTATTCCTTTCATTCCTTCTTAATCTTTTCTTTATCGTCGTCGTCGTCATCGTCATCGTCATCGTATTACTAGGATACTCGTCAGCGGAACGAGCTTCATCACAATCATCATCATCATAAAAAATCATTATAATCATCTTTAGAACTCGAAGAGAGTTCCTATGCTGCACAGGCGAGGAGCCAAACTCTGTTCAGATACAATCTTTCCTTTTGCTGTTACTAGGCACCTGACGATGACTGCACCAACACAAGGTGCCAACAAAAAGTGGAAGAAGGTATTTTTTTTTTTTTTCCTTTTTGTTGAATGCATTGTGTTTGGACTGAATAATGCCAACCAGGAGCCAGCATCTCCTATCGAGAGATCAACGACATCAGCACGGCGCAAAGGAACGTGTGTAATTGCAGGAACTCTAGTAGAAGTAGAAGTATCCTCATCATCATCATCATCATCATGATGATGCCCCTATGGTGGCACAATTCGAAATGTGGATTGCACGAGAAGTAGCGTCTTCAAGAAGCGGCCACACAGCTGCTGCCAAAAGGAGGGAGAGGAAGAAAAAGTGGACTACAGCAATTACCACAGCTCAGTAACCAGTTAAAAGGGATCTCCCCACTCATTAGGTATGGTTTGGAAATTTGTGAAATTAATCCACACGCGGTACGTGGTAATAATGTCTAATGGCAAGTGATCATTGTTCCCCAATGTCCGGTCTGTCTACGGCAAGGAGAGTGCACACACAGAGCAATTGTCCGTGGACTGCACAAAAGACATCGTGCCTATTATGCGCTCAAAGACGCTGCACATGATACACCAAATTAAATTGATTGACACCGAGCTCTGGCTTGACCACAACAATTGATGCGTAAGAGCGCACCGTCTGGGATTAGTGAATTTGTTGTGGGCAATCCGTCATGCGAACCGAAGTGGCTTGAATAAATAAACAGACACAGACCTTCCCATGGCTTTGGGTTTCAATGTATTCCGTGGGAAAATAAACAAACTTTACGCTGAGAATGGATAGTATCTGGGACATGGCTCAAATGAGCTGAAATGGTAAAAATTAGAAAAACCCAATCCTTTAGAAATAAATAAGCAGAAATGGGATGTAGGACAACAGCAACTTTCAGAAAGTTGATATCTTTTTTAGTAGAGAGACGGCAAAAAACACTTTTGAATATCAGCAATCCTTTAGCACCTTAGTGGCATATTTTGTCACGAAATCTCACTTGAATCACAGGATTGCGTTCATAGTGTCTGAAGGACTACAAGTCATTCGCATGGTTGTCACGATACATTCGCAGATACGACTGTTTCTTCGCCAAGAGGCATGTAGTTTGATTAGAGGAAAGGTGACTTTATGACTTTATGACTTTTGTTTTTTCAAGCTGAAGACCATGTATCCAGCTGAGTTTTATGCCTTAGATTACGGTATAAGGTACGGTATAAGGTAGTCAAGTGACGAAGTGTGTCCAATCAGGTATCAGGTATCGGAAATAAACAGATCAACATGCATCAACTTGCTTGGCAAAAGTCACCAATCAACATGATCCTTCGGTTACACCATTATAATACAGCACTTAACACCTTAGAGCTCCTAGAGCAACAAATTGATAGGTCGAACTGCACCTATAGTTCTCTTCAAGCCGAAAGACTCATAAATTTTACTGAAAGACAGAAAGTTTTCTAGGAATCCGCCTTTTATGCTTCAGACGAATACCCTCTATCTTGGACACAAAACAAAGTTAGAAAGCCCCATAACAGAGTTTAATTCTTTTTGCCATGTATCCATAGTAAGACTACCTTCAACGTACACACTCTGCACGTTAAGGACAATCACCGGATTTGGGATGGTCCCCATCGACATCCTTGCAGATAAAATGCTGAGGATATGCAATAGACCCTGACGACAGGGGAATCGAAATAATTAAAATGGGTACAAGGCAGCATCAGCACTTTTGTCCCAAGCTCGTCGCCAAAATACATTAAAAAGCAAATAGATCAAGGATACCACCTTACCCAGTTACCACCTTACCCAGTTCCTACCTGATCACAGAGATTTCCCTAACCATCTCCGCCGATTTTGACATCACCCGTCTCAAGGCATGGAGAATTGGTCCGTCATTACTCCTTGATCACATGTTCCGATCGGAAGAGATTAGGATCCCTGGTTCAACCGAAAAAACAACATGTATAGGTACGTTCGAGTGTGCTTAACCACATACTGTTTAGGGGGTTTACTAGCTGAGGCCAGTATCATGTATCTACAGACTTCTAGGATGAACCTTTTTGTCACACGGTTCTTCTTAGTTCAGAGTTCCTTTTCAAAGAACCAACCCCATGGTCCATGAATTGATGAACAAACACCTACACTTTGTAAGACTTTTCATATTGTTAACAGTAGGAGCACAAAAGAAAGTATCTGTATGCATGCAGTTCAGTCAAAACTATTCCCACATACATACATCAAGTTACTTTACGACTGCTTAGCACATAGCCATCTCTCCTACATTTCATCCATCCACTAGCCAAGTTAATTAAATCTTAAAAAAAACCATTTGAAACTATCAAAGTTTTCATCTTGAAAATTTATGAGCAGATAGCATCGCCTTCTCCAGCCTCTGACAATAGCTTTCTACTTCCAAAACTGAGTCGCAAGAGCCTTCACAAACAGAAAACGTCTCAGTTGTGCACTTTCTCTCTGTTTGATTGCAAAGTACGAATATCATCATCATCATCATCATCAACAGACATATAGACGTACATTGCTCATTACCCGTCTTATCATTTCATTAACAGAACACAAGACGTTCCCCGGGCCCTCTTCTAGTAGAGACTGGAACACCCTTAAGTCCCATCGAGCTGTAGAAGGTTTATTCCTCTGTTGTCGACTGCTCGTTCAAAATTTGTTATTATTGTTTTAATTTGCTTAATTAAAATTTACAAAACCAAATGAGCAATAGACAAATTTTAAGTATCTCGCCGGTTTATTAGTGCAGCATACATACATACGTGTGTATGTATGCAGAGATACTTTGCAGCAGAATGACATGTGTACCGAAACTATCTCGACGTGTGAATCCAGAGATTCGTATCTGTTGCAGAAGTGTGTGCAAAAATTCCACTCAAAAGTAAGTAATGTGGTAATTAAAAGGATAACGAATCCCTGCACCACCACCGGTCGGGTATGTGTGTGGTGTGGTGTGGTGTGGTGGTGCAATGTGATGCCATTGCTCTTTCGGGTTCATGACTTCTATCTGATTTGACGGTTTTGTTATCTGCCTCTTTATGCTGTCTCCTGCACAGTGGGTATGGTTTAGCATGTTTTATGCATACACAGAGTCAGTCAGTGAGTCAGTCAGTCAGTCATTGCCTTCTCTTTTTGCATAATTGCACAGGTTATAACTACGGATAGCTAAAGCAGCCATTGAGTCTTGGGTAATTAGAAATGCAAATTCCTGACGATGATGAGGTGAGCTGGCTGCGGAGATACACCACCAGTGGCAGAGCCCGAGCTACCAGAACTGTAAGCGGATGTATTTGCATGTGGATGGCGTTCAACAAGTGCTTCTGAGTTTTATTTGTTTCCTGTTTTAGAATTTTTAATTCATGTTTTCATTCGGAACGTTTGTATGGCTTTAAGTAGCATTATCTCATCAGCTTTAGTGCAGCGTCAGCATTTGAAAAAAAAAAATGCTTATCTGATGAGAGTACCGGCTAAGTGGTGTCCAATTGGCTTCAGACGAGGTTGAATTAAGAATTTGCATTTGGATGTACTTCTTTGCTGGAATACAGCTGCCAACAATGTTGAGGCGGCAGTCATGTGAAATTGAAAGTTTATCTCACTTGTTTTAGACTAATGAAGGAGTATACAAGAGAAGGATCGACCATGTCATCAATCAGTCAATCACCTTGGAATCACCAGTCATTTTAGCTAGTAAGAGGTATGAGTTGTTTCTCTTAGGAGTTTCTATGTAAGCTATGTTCCACTTAAGCTACTCGAGGCCTTTCGGCAAATAACTAACATCCAGCCGAGTTCATTGTATCTTTTAAGAAAAGCCAATTCTAGGGCTATCAGATTGTTCAAAGAAGAGAACAAACTGAACTGGAATTCATACCAGTGTCATGCGAAAAGACGGTGTGACTCCCAGGCAAAACCAATCACAGCACTCTTCCATTGCCTGGTGGATCAGAATTAATCAGGAAGTCACTAGCTTCCTTTTCCTGTCCTATTGTAGCCAAGCAATATATTTTGACAGTGTTTAGTGCAGAGAGCCTTTAAAAAATTCGACCATGCATGGATGGCACTCGCAAATTCCTCAGCACTACTTGGCAGAAAGTTTGAGATTCACATTCTCAGCTAAACTATTGTGGCACTGTTAGATTTGAACACATGTAGATACGAATAGATGCACTAAAAGTGGACTCTGGAGGTGGGACTATAGTTTACAGCACGAAACACAAAGTCTTCAATATATTTGAAGAAGTCGCATATCCTAGGAGCATCTTTTATTTCTTTAAAGCTTTTCATGACAAATTTACTCTTAGATGTTTATCGGAGGTTTAAGTTAGCCACGTGGAGTGAAAGGCATCCACGACGCTACACTAAGATCAATTCAAAGTCAATGCGATAGCTAGAGAGGAGAGAAGTATGGCCTGCTGGATACTTCTTTTATGTCACGAAAGATGTTTCACACGAGAAATTTATATCTAAGATGGACAAGTCCTGGACAGTGATGCAGAAAGTGGGTATTATACTCATCTCAACCTCCACGACATGAATATTCTTTCGTCATTCTTAGGTTTTTCTTATGGTTTCGCAGAGTGTTTGCCCTCTTGTTACATAATTCTGTCAGTCCTTCTCTTGTCAAATCAACACCATAAACTTCTTGTTACCACATAAGGCTTAAGGACTTTATCTCTGCTTCCTGATTGACTTACTATTTTAGGTTTGAACGAAGATGTCAACGGAAGCAGATTGAGAAAAGCCTCCAGTCGGAGTTTCCAGGACTATCACCATATTTTTTGGTAATCTTGCATCGATGCACAACGTTGCTATAGCATGGAATCTAGGTCATAAAAGTTCCGAGGGTATCGAACAGGCTAACTAGCTGCCGTGAAGTGGTGTTTGTCATAGATCCTGAGTCCTGTTTTGGTATAGATAACACTGAAGAGTGTCAACTGCAATATAACACAATGGGAGATGAACAGACCCGCTGATTATTGGTCTAGTCTTCGTTGCCTGCAGGCTAAAATGTTTACCAGTACCAACCGATTTAAGGCCAAGATTTGACTTGATCTCAACAAAGACAACTAAAAGTATACTACACACTATTCGTTTTTTTTGCAATCAATCCAGCAATACTGATGGAAGAGGGCTGATCGATTGTAGTTTGCAAATGAACCTCAACTACTTAACAGGATATTGTTCACTAAGATACCATCTGAACAGATTTAAATATCGGTTTTGATCAAAAAGAAACAGTAAGCCATATTCATTGCATATCTTCAGGAGTTCCAAGGAAAAAATGAATCCGTTTCGATCGGACTTCTGTCAGTTCTGTAGACATTTAGAGCCTGGAATTTGTACTTATATTAACATTTATAAAGACCTCCATACTTCTGGTTAAGTATTGGCAACCAGTCCAAGGATCTTATATGCAGCGCGGCATATTAAAGGCCCTATTATACACATGATACGCATTTGACTATCTTTTTGCACCAAAGAGCCTGGATAGGCCAGGGACACAATATTTTCGAGTTCTACGGACCATGTAGTACCTATATATTGTAGGAAAAACGAATTTTCAATTTTCCAAATGTCCGAGGATGCAAAAAACTGTTTTACAAGTAAGGTTATTTGAAATCTTATAGTCTGAGTGTGTCGTTCTATATATAGCAGTTGTTGTTACGATTTTCAATGAACAAGGGGAAGAACCGCCAATCTTTTTAAATAAATTTTGAGTTTTATGTAAGTATGTCTTCCTATACGGCGTGTGTCTACATCTACTTTTCTGTTATTCATCGTACCAAACCCATATTGTTGTTGATAGTACATAGACTTGTCATACTCAGAGGTGATTGCATACTCAGCTATATTTGTAAAATTCCAACTAATAGCACATTCCCAACCACACCTTCTGGCGACAGTATTTGGTTGTGTACAGCGCAATAGTTTTCAGCTACACCGTAGGTATGTCCTAAGTTTTAATTTTTAATTGTTCATGTAACAAACTTTCAGTAAATTGACTCACAACACGACAGGTGCAGTTTTACTGTAGGTACGTAGCCTGTACACTGAACCGAACTGATTTCAAAAGACACTGACTAAACGTCTTCATCGCACCCATAACTGCCAACCGTTTCGACAGCGTCTTGCGTACTAAAACTGCTCAATCTACAACCTTGAATATTATCCACATCCGTGCAACATTTGAAACCAATTTAATCGCTGTATTATGTATAATGATGGTCATTATCTGCACCATCGCACATCAGATCATCGTAACCCACACAGCGATACACACGAAGGGTACGAGTATCTCAAACAAGAAACAAACTCAATATTATGTACCATTGCCTATCGGAATGATCTTTCATCTATTTATCATGTGTTTATCCCGCCTTCTTTGGTTTTTTTTTATATTTTTTACGTTTTCATGAAGTGTTTCTCATTAAGTAGCACTTGCGTTTACCATGTTTGGATTAAAATTCTCAGAACCTTAATCCCATTCAGAGAAGAGCAAGCATCTTCTCATGTATCTGTGTATCTTTCAGTACTCTTTAGCGAGTTTCGACGACGACCGACGCACGGGGTGAAGTGATTTTCAAAATCACTCAAGATGGTTGTTTTGGTTTTATCTTGTATTCCTCCTGTACTGCTTTGTACTCCTTCTGTATCTTTGTATCTTTACCTATGTACAACTTGAGGTCTCCTGTGTCTTCTGCTTCAAATGCAATTTATAAAATTTATTGAAACTAAAATGCCATCAACAAAGCTATTGCTGCACTAGTATCTGAACAAGCAAAGGTGCCTGTGGTGTGTTAGTCTGATAGATACAAGTTGTTCGTTGCAAGCAAAAATTAATTACAAAATCGTGAGGTCAACGTTTTGTCGGTTGTACCGTCGGTCGAGTTGGGAGTCATAGTAGTCATCAAATGTAGGCAGTAGGTACGTCTAGTGAAGAGAAAGTATAATTCAATTGTAAGATGTAGCAGATGTAACTTACATGCAATGGCTAGCTAGTTGGGCGTTGATAACTCTTAGCAGCGGCTCTAGTTGAAAGATAAGATTTATGGATGGATGACTTGAGGTTTGTACTATAATTAAATTAATTCATAACACTGGCCACTGGTAGCCCTATAAGTAGTGCGTTAAAATTGGTTTTGAGAATAACCTTAGTCATTCGTACGATTTCGAAGTTGAAAATTGACTTTGTGTAATTAACACTTTATGATTGTCCCTCGTGTATTTACCTGCACTACGGACTGGATGGTATGAAGTCGTTACAGCCTCTGAGTTCAAGGTGTGAGGCAGCAATGTTTGAACTAAAGGAGGTAGCGATGGCGTTTGGCCAGAACGAAGTATTTGACTTCGATTCGATTGAGAAGTAAACAAATCTTTTGTTGATTTTGTTTAGATTTACCCAGAGTCTGCACTAATGTCAATGTCAGACTGACGGAAGCTGACTGACGTGTTTAAGAGACACTGGTAGTGTACAAGTTCATTTGAAAGAGAAGTGATGGAGTGATGAAATCAAGAAAAGATGGTGAGATGTCATTTGTTCATCGCAAGTCGACTAAAGCAAACTATCGTCGAAAACAAAACTGACGAAACTGACTGCATAAATATGCAATGATTTTCGACAAATAGTTCAGGCACCAACCTTAGAGTGTTGAAACCAAGGATTACCTGAGTTTCAAACCACTCAACCGATCGTTTCTGTTCGCATTTCAATTTCACCGCCTACTGTCGTATTGCAATCGAAAAGCCATGTGTAATTGGCATCGAGAAAGCTTGAAACTAAAATCTTTATTCAAAATTTTGCAGAACGGAAGGACTGCCATTGGACTGATCAAACTAATGATGAACTGTATTCAAATCACATAATTGATCTTCTATCGCTCGAAGGATTCAAGCTTCTACCGAATTTCGTTACCATCTCATCCAGATTGGACCCGAACCAAAGCACAAACATAGGCGGCATGGGCTTAGTACCTTGAACAGTGTTGAATGGATCAGGAAAGGGCATAAGGAGTACTTTTGCGTATTAGTGGACGTGTCTACCTTATCAGATGCCCTCTCTACAAAAAGAAAGTATTTTTTCGCACCCAAATCTTGACTATAAACAACCTTCCACCTTTAAGGTATCTGTGATTCAAAGCCTAAGCAAGTACCAAACTTAAAACAACAAAAAAATTAACAAACATGCAAGACAGTACAATCCAGCAAGGTCGGATCCTATCATAACCTATCATTCTTCCTCTGTATCAGCCCTTATAAAATAGGCGTGGCACGTACAATGTTTTTGAATTACGATACAGTGAGAGCCTCGAACGCATGGAGGTGTTACTTTCACAACATTATTAAAATAATTTTTTTTTGAATGCAAAAACCACCCAAAAGTAGGCGTGGCCACAAATAATAAGATGTAAGATGTAGATGTATCCAAATATTTGGTCATAATATGAAGTCTTTTATAAAAATGTTGTCACTTGACAGGCTAGATGTCAAATGTCATCCTACTAACCCGAAACTTAAGAAAAAAATGCTGACGTACAGTCTATAAATACCAGACCACCAGTTTTTTGAGAAGACGTTCCAACATTCGCGAGAATTGATGACGGTTCTAGGATTTGAACCTTCAATCAGTCGCATAGTTGCAAGAGGTCTGTGAAACAAGTAAGTAAGATCTGAATTAAAGGTGAATCCGTACAAGGACATGACTTGAATCTTGTTTTGAAACTTGAAGGTTGGTACGATGGTACGATGTACGCTCATAACTTAGCATTTGAGACCTTTTAGTAGATATTACGCTGGAATCTGTGTATCCACTGTGTATCAGCAACTATGTATGTACTAACATTTTGAAAAACTCTTTTCCATTCGTCTGTCGAAAACAGTGATGAAAAGAAGTGGGTTAGACTAATGGTTACGCATAGATACGACCGGCCTACCACACTGCAGATCATCAGTCAAGGAATACTTGCACCATTTCATCACGCTTGGCGTTGCCGTAGTCATTGATTTGTGCCACAAGATTGTATAAATTACCTAAACTTGATGGCCTACAGCCCAAATTGTTCAAAGCAAGTGAAAAAAACTTGGTAGAACACAAACTCAGCCCAAAAATTTGGTCAGATGAGTATTAGCCTTGGTGAATGGAATCTTGGCAATTTTTGGTCAAAATTGGTCTCCTCAACATCGCCTTTTTGTGTGATCGCCTGAGGCCCCTTGTCGACAACCTGATTGGTGGCTATCGCTGTAGCTTTAGACCAAAAAAGTCAAACTTCGGCAGATCCTCGAAGCGACTCAGGAAGTACAAACCGATACACATCATCTTTCATCGCTTTTAAGCCCGCATATGACAACATTTGTAAAGGCGAGCGATCTTTGGTTTTGGCATCCCTGTCAAACGCTCGCTACTCCATCAAAGTTGGTAGCGATTTCACAGAGACCTTCCATTTCAAAAGACGATTTAGGCAATACGATGCGCCTGTCATATAACTTCTTTGACATAATACTTGAAAGCGTCAACACTGGAGGCACAATCTGTCAAAAGTTTATGAAACTATTGGCGTAGGCTGACGATATTGACATAACTAGCACAACAAGTACATGCTTTCAACAAGAAAAGACAGACAACACTTGGGAATTGGACAACATAGACAGAATCGACAATCGACATCTGAGGCAATAGGCGACCTCGGTTTTGCTATAAACTCTGACAACACCATGACTTTACCAATCAAACGAAGAGTTACTCTTGCCAATCACTGTTTCTTTGGGCTGAGATGTCAATTGAGTAGAACCCTATCCTGAACAACCGATGGAACTCTGTAGAAAGACTTTGATCATCTAAGTCCTGTTTTGTGCCGTCGAAGATTGGACTCCACTTAAGGCAGAATAATACCTCCAAGATCGCTTCAAGAAAAAAAAAGTCGATGCAGACTGTTCGGAGGGCTTTGGAGGTGAATTAGCAAAAATTCAGAAAATTCCGCATCAGTCGTCTATGATGACTAGGACATATTGACCGAACGAATACTAATCCTCCGACTCTTCGGTGTCTTTATACCTTGGCGCGCACAAGGGCTAACTTGAGAGGCTTGTTGGTTGAGGCCCAGGTTCAGCCCGAACTGTAGCGCCACCTAGGTAAGTATAGAGCAATTTCTATGACAAAGCATTGAAAAGAAGGGAAAACACCAAGTTGCCTGTCATAGACCATTCCATTTCGAATGATAGTAAGTACTCATCATGTAAAGACAGAGGCCTTGTGTTAAGAGGCACAACAATCGAACTGTTTAGACAATATTTGTAAGCCATGATTGAGACAGATACAGTCTTTAAAACAGAGGACAGGATGCATTAAAATTTATGTTTCAAACAGCCATTACTCTTCCAGATTCCAGATTCCTCCGCCATCTAATCGAATCTCTCGTCATCTTGAAAATTTAAAGCCGCAAACTCCCAATTCTATCCCCAAAATATAATTGAAGTCATTTCACCTTAAAGGAAAATCACTGGTCACCAAGACGACACAACAATTTCCAACGATGGCATATGAGATGCCTATCTGTCGGATTTACCCACCCAATAAATCTAAAATCGAAATCTGAATAAATCACATTCTCCACATGAGCATGCAGGCCCTATCACTTGATTTATTGGATGTTTTCAGATTTGTTTTTATTTTGTTTTATTTTTTTTTCTTCTTTTGTATCTGTACCTCTGCCGTACGGTACGTATCTGCAATATCTCATTTTCGTTCGATATCCATAAAGCTGGGGCAACCTTTTCTTTACAGTTGACATCTGATATGTTCAATTCAAATCTGAGAACACCACCGTCACCACCGGACGACCGAGACACCCCTTTTTGTTGTGTTTCTCTAGGCTCTGCCTTCCGTATCATTAATCCAGTCGATAAATATTTAATAATGTAATCAGATGCGGGAAATGTCTACGGGACGCACTTAAGGAATCTCACACACCGAGATATATTTCATAACTCCGCCGCCGCCGTCGTTGCCGCCTCCTAGAATGTCCATCGGGTCAAGTAAGATGTTTCAACTCAGCAACAGGGGAAGGTTAACAAAATTGATTTGTATCTTCGAGATACATATGCCCCACTGTGCAAAACAGCAACCTACTTATTATAAATTTAAATTAGCCGACTCGATTTTTTTTTGGTTCGGATTTATTCCGGTTTAAAGTATCTTATTAAATAAATTTTAATTACAAAGTGACAGGGAGTACAGAAAAGCAATTTGCAAAGCACAGAATTAATTAAGGACCGTCTTTAGGCTGCCGACCGACCGACGGTACAAGTTCCAACCCACTATGCGCACATATATCAATTTCCTCCCTGTCATCCTGTGAAAGGGGGCACAAAAAGAACTCAATATCTATCTATCTATTCGCTTGCTATTAATATCACATCGCATGATAATTGAATTCCTTCCGAAACGGTGCACATACAATCAATGAAGGAGCCATTCAAGGATGCGTGGTGACGGTGGCGTGCAACCCTTTTTTTTTGTTCAAAAATAATTGAATTAATTTTCGAAAGACTTTACGACGTTATATTCATTACACCGGTCTTCCGGTGAATAAATGCGATAAAGTCAGTACCAGTACCAGTGCCAGTAGCAGTAGCAGCACTCAAGACGGGCAGGATGGAAGCTTATCTGTTCTTAAAGCGTAGACGGGTTCCTTTCAAAAAAAACAAATTTTCTATGTGAGCAGGATTTCAATTTGTCCATATTAATAAGAATGCATGCGTCGAGGGTTGTGCAGATGAGAATCCACCTGCTTTTGGAATTAAGCGGTTCAGATAGGTGGTGAACACGCGATACGAGTTTTTTTTTTTTTTTTGTTTATGTCGAACGCAAATGGGGTTGCAGTTAATTTATGCAGCGACGATAAGATCCTTTGTCGGCGAAAAACGCTATAAAGGGGACAGAACTGTAGAAAACAATTGATTGGGGGATTAACACCGTTCCGAGGGGAGTGTAAGTGACAATAGCTTCAAGAGGATGTGTGTAATTTTTACCTCGGAAATGTAGGTCCTTGGTGTAATTTGATGAAATAAATGTTAATTCTAATGAATTTATAGCGAATATTCTTTTTTTTTTTGTGGAAATCGGAGGGGTTCTGCGCATTAAACCTTGAAGACACGTCAAACGGATGGATGTACGCAGCCCTATCCCTTAGGAAAGTAGTTATACTGCGGTTGTAGCGAACTTTTGCATTTTGTATAGTTATTTTCACAAATGTAAGCCCTAGGCGAAGTTTTTTTTAGGATGAAACCTTTGGTGAACATCGGGCAAACATGAGGAAGTAAAACAGTTCTTCGTTTAGTCCTTTAGACAACAAAGGAATTGTATATCAGTGTAATGGAGATCATAGTAGATGCGGACTATGCCCGCTATGGTTTCGGAGAAGTATACGGTGACCATCCGCAAGGTGGCGCTATGTCCGCATTCAAACAACAAGCAGTTTAATTGTCTACCCTAAGGCGTGCATTAGGCATGTCTCTGCAGTCTCTTTCGGTTCCGGGCTAACGCCTTAGGCATGACATGACGCAGGAGTGAATTTTCGGTCCATCTTTTGAATCTGGAGATGTTCTCTTCACGAAAAGTTGGGTCGTGACAGGTCTGGCTCAAAAAGTGGTAAAAAGAATCACTCTTCAGATATGCGGTGAAGTAAAATACCTGAGAGTGATCTTGGATAAGAATTTTTTTTGTCTCCAAGATGTCAGTTTATTAGCTGAAAAGGGGATTTTTTATGAAATTGATTTACTGGAAGGGACTCTCCCGGAAAGATGCGGCCTCATTTGACATCTCAAAGTTCAAAAATCGACATATTTCGACTGCAGGAGAGGTTTTATTTCGAATAAGAGGCTCTGTCTGATATACCTAAAATGTACCAAAGCATTCTATCGTCATGTACAGCATGTCTCTTGGAATCATACGTACGTTGAACTGCCAAGATTCCTTGAATATGTTGTCTGTCGTACAGAAGCTGTAACTTCTGTTACTGTGAAAATTCAGAGCCGATTCTTTAGCATTCAGGATCAAGTTTGGCAATAGTTTGAGCCTGGACTGGGCTGTAGTCAATTCGTGACATATGCCTGCAAAAGCAGTCTAGGATTCGGCGGTGATTTCTTAGTGAAGACGGACAAGACTAGACTTCGATACTCGTCAGGCAAGCAAACCCTAATTTTTCGCGCAGAAAGCTACACTATAGCCATACTTTGTTTTAAAGAACAGGGGGCTGCGTACTACTCAATAAATATCGAATTAGGTGAGCTACTTGGGATGTATACTTGACTTTACGTTGAGCTATTTTATGGGGGCTTAGTCTGGTGGCTCAAAGGGGATAAATTTACATAGCTCAAGCCACTGACCTGGATACAAAGAACAGCATCTGCAGAGACTGCCAGGGCCATCAGAGTCACACCGACTGTAGCCCTTGAAACCATACTGGCACGGATACTTCAACTGAAGGAAACAGCTTCTAAGAGTGCATTACGGTAGAAATAGTCCAACCTTTGGATAGAGGACGGTACAGACCACCGACAGAGGATTACGAGGTGGCCACAGCTGGGTACCGAGACAGATTATATCGCCATTCGACGACTTCAATTTACATGTATCTCCAGTCTTCCAATCAAGAGGGAATTGGATTAATAATAAGGCCATCGACCTGAATAATATTTCAAATCAACTGACGAAGGAGTAGGTTTGGGTACAGACTCAACGCTCTCTTAGAAATCCAAAACTAAAAAAATGGCTTTCAAGGCTAAGTCTTAGCAATCCCAGAGGCAGCACGAGAACTGTCCACAAAAGTCCACTTCAGGGAGTTGATCGACATGTACTTCAACAGTAACGCCACCATGAAGGCTATCTCATCTAACATAGAACAAACCCTAGTGAGACTAGCAACATGTCGTGTCTCTAGAAATCTCTGAAAAAAAAACCACGATAAATCGAAATCCAAGGACATTCTAGAACCATGACAACTTCTGAAGAGGCTGTGGCCTACTTTCTTGCGGATAGGAAAGCCTGTACTAGGAAAACGACTCTGGGGAAGTGCAGGGACATAAGGGCACCTAAAATCGTTTTTTTAGACAAGCTTAGAGTATTCAAATCCCCAGAAGAGCATGGAACAAGTAAGTACATCAGAATATGGAAATAAAATACAAACAACAACTTCATGCGAAATTCGCTCAAAGAAATCCAAGTTATAGGCGCCTGCCTGACAGTTGATGACATACTCCTAGCGGAGCGACGGAGTCGCATGAGTGGCTAAGCCCTGCGGAGAAAGGCATGAAGTCATGTTAGCCAGCGAGGCGAACCAAGTTAATAAGAGGAGTTGAACTATTTTTTGGGATATTGAAGCAAACTCTCTCTACTCTTAGACATAAGAATGGACTGAGATGCGTATATGTTACATATTTATGCATAGTTTCCTCGAAGTATCTTTTACATAGCTTTGCATGCTGCACCTGGCCACTGAGACCAGGATACGGGCCAGAGCGACTCGTATCTTCTTCTGTGTTTTGTTTTTCTGTTCATTAGTGCTTCGTCCACCGATCAGCATTAATTCTTTAATGATGATTGGTGAGTACTCGTATTTCGTTATGATTCTCCACGACATCTAGAATTCGATCGTAAATTTTGCCTCGCCGCCGTCCCGTGCATCTAAGATAGTCCCACTAAATGAGCGAGAGAAACTCCTTATTACAAATTTTAAAATGCCACACACTCTTGCAATCAATGCAATTGCATTCCACTTGAGTTTTTCCCGTGAAGGAGCAGAAGAAGGAAAAACACCAAAGGCCAGTGCATCGGACAGCAAAGAGGCAAAGGCAAAGGCAAAGGCAAAGGGAAGACAAATCCAAGACACACGGAGGGAGAATCGTGCAGAAGCAAGTACCATCCGCACACACACACAGATTTATACAGTGCGACAAATCTGATAAGAAGTAGTGTAAAACTACTTAAAAAACAGTTCCTCTCTCTGGAGCGTGTAGCTCGTTCCTTTTGTTCCAGTCATTCTTTTAATGGATCCCGGCTGGGCTTGGTGTAGTGGTTGTGCTGCTGTTTCTGTTGCTACTTGATGCAATCAGTGAACACGATTCCACCGACGACAATAACGACGACGACGATGTAGACGGTGAAGGCGACGACTGGCATTCATGAGAAAGGAAGAAGGAGATTGCATTTCGGCGAAGATCAACAACCCAAAACCTGCTATTACTTTACAAATGCACACGGATACACAGTACGTATGGATGTGTGTGAGGCTAATGCAATGGTAGGACATGCGAAACCAACCGAATAACCAGAAACCAGAAAGGCCAAGGATTACTCTTTCTGCAAGTGACTTTGGAGAGTAGATACTCGTCGTAGCTTTGCGGTGGCTGGGGTGTAACCGGACGAAAGGGCCGCTACCACCGCTGCTGCTTCTGATGCTGCTGCTGCTGCGGTTGACGATGCCAAACCAACCGAATCTCTTAACAGCACCAGCGCACCAGCAGCAGCAGTGCAACAAAAACAGAAAACAGTAAATGGGAAGCGCGCGTCATCAGCACTGGAATCAGCGCACAATGCACCTTAACCACATCAATGTCGTCTCTTCGCGGTGGCGGTGGCGATGGCGATGGCGGCGGCATCGAGTCGTTTCGCGTTGCAGTATAGCATATTCGGGAGACGCAAGGAGTCTAACCCCCGCCAGTCTGAGAAGAGGATGTAATGCTGGAACGGCTCCATGGACATATGTTTTGTGTTTCGCGGTTGAGGGATTTTTTTCGTTGGTATATCCTGTGCCAAAAGGAGTAAGGTGTATGCGTGTGGGAGGGGAGGCCGCTACTGACTGAATTTAGGGGATGCAAAGCATTTCTTCTTTTTTTTTTTTTTTCCTGCATCAGGTTCGGGTTCCAACTCATTACGTGAAATTTTTTTTTTTCGCTTTTTTTTTTGCAGGAACTCTTTGTTGCTTCCTTCTTCTTTGCATCTGACTGTGTACTGTGTTTTGACATGAGCGCTCATTTGGAAACGAAATTCCAAACAAACATGCCACACAGGATACACACAGAAGCAGGCACCTTGTTGTCGAATGTGCATGCATACCTGTGTGCATAATGATAAAGATTATGCTGGCAACGGACTGTTGTATCCTTGTAGGCAGAAGCAGCAGCGGCAATGGCGGCAGCGGCGGCGTTTCGGTGTCTCGTATAAGAAACTCCATGGAGACCCAGACGACACGCACTCAATTCACCGTTCAAGTTGGTGAGTTTTCGTGTCAGTTATGCAGTTGAGAAGACACAAGGATACACCAACTATAGACGGTTGTGTCATAGAATGCACGCTTATCTTCAGGTACGTATCTTTGTATGTATGTATGTATCTCTGTAGGTACGAGTTGAATTCAGAGATAGTAAACAACCCCTGAGGGATGATTGCACCAGTTTTACGTGCATATGTAGACAGACAGTTGCAAAAATTTTGTAGATCTTCGGGTAACAATAAGATAATTGCGACACACATGCTCATTTCGAAAAGAAAAGAACACACAACAACACACAAACACACATACACAAAAAAAAAAAAACATTTTGCAAATAAATTTCAAAAGCAAGCAAACGAGTCGAGTGATGAAATGGATACAAAGATAAAGAACTACGAAGTTGATACAGTGTAACTGCACAGTCAAGGGTTCCTTTCAAGTGCAATAGTTGCCTGGAGGCTCTCCTTCTCTCTCTCTCTCTCTCTCTCTGAACACATAGAAACTTCGTACTAACACACAATGTAATTGCATGACATTTGAAATTAATGTCAATGCTCAATGGAGTTCTGTTTGTTTAGCTTTGCATTACTTTGCACCTGCTGCAGGTCGGAGGGAACTAAACACGTGGCATGATGCTCAGATCCAGAGTAGATATGGGACTCCATTGAGAAACGCAGGACTTATGACATTGAGATACAAGTACCCTTGCGCCAGATGGTGTTCAAATTAAAAGAACGAAATTAAGAAGAAAACCCCTTCAGCAGACATTTGAGATCTTTTGTCACAAATGACATCAATCAGAGCGACTTCTTAAATTTTTGAAGAGATCCCTTCTTTAAAGATGACATTTAGATTGACTGAACAAACGTCAAACACTAAAGCAAGTAAAATGTCTTCTCAATACGTATGACTCTTTTTGACATAAAAGTTCTGTTCGCTTAGTTTGAGTATCCTATCAAACTTTAGCGAAATTTGAATAGAAAATTTTTTCAAAAGTTGCTATTTCTGACAGTAGGTGGTGTACGATCTGTCAAAAGCATTATACAGTCAACATTACTTTCTGACTTTGATACTTCGACGCATACACGTATCAATTCTAATAGAATTCTCATCATAAGTCAAATAATTGCAAAGGATTTTGCATGCAGGTAAGTGTATACCATTGTTTGACGAAAATGCTGTCAAATAATATGGGATAGCTGTCAGTAATAAATAATGACAGCGTCACTCGTAGATACTTTTGGAACAGCACCTGAGCAAAGGCGTGTGAAGAGACAATTCTTTGCGAAAGAGAAGATACAATACCAGTCGGTATAAATAGGTGCATACATCAAAGGAATTTTAAAGAGAAGGACACTATTGATTATCCTTTGGTCAAAATTTCCTTCACTAAGTGATTGGATGCTTAAGTCATCTCTATCTATAGAAGAATAAAAGGTAAAGGCTGATTCATTTGGAGGTACTTTTGTGTCTCTGGATTTTTTTGACAGATGACGCGCGGAAAGACTTAGCCCGGCACAGAGTTTACAAGTTCTACGAGGTATGTGTTTCGTGCACTTAGGGCAACTTATGGTCTACATAATGGGCCTACCGAACACATGGTTCTCTATAAAGAGACCACATCCAGCACGTAGTGAAGAAAATTTTGCAGCGGTAGCTGAGCATGTACGCAATCGCATTTGGGCTGATAAACAACCAGAAGAGATTAAAGACTAGACAACGGTTTGGTATGGTTTATGGGCTGATGGCATCATCGGTTCATATTTTTTCAAAAACGAAGCCCATGGTCTCCAGGACACTTGGTAGTAACAAGGAGGCGCTAATTGCCACGTCGCCTGCGAAATCATCGATGTATTGCGAGAATAATTCGGTGAATAAAAAGATGAGCTGTTCGAACCTCAGGATCAAGGATCAGGAAAAAGGATGATTTTTGGATTCATATGCATAGATGGAGATGGATAGTGGAGTAGAAGATATAACCACTAGCTGTGTGAGTTGTATAGTGACATAGACCTTTTCAAAAGAGTTAGATGGCTGGGTCATGGTGGATGGACAACAGTCCACACTGGAGGGACGACGCAATAGAGAAAGACCTCACCTAAGGTGGCGCGCTCAGTTGGAAAGGGACTTCAACCAACTTGGGTCGCGGAATTGGAGGCAGCTGGCTGAAGATCGAGCTGCCTGCAGAGCCTTGTTGGTTGAGGCCCAGGTTCACCCCCGACTGTATCGCCACCAAAAGTAAGTAAGTAAGTAAATGATCAGTCAAAATGCTGGCAACGTTCAAAATTCCTTTCGACTAAGTTTCTAATCGACAACAGCAATTAGCTGTAGAAGATCCATTGCCTGAGATATCCGTCGCTACTAAAACTTAATCGGTTTTTCCAATCCTCTACACAAGCTTTTAAAAAAACGTTTCGGATAGTCGGGATGTTTAGATTGAACCAGCGCTGATTCTTCTGCAATAAGTGTGATCTCAAGCTTATTTTTCTGTCAGAAAATCTGAGCTCTAATCGCTCTTTTCAAAATGTTTAAGCTTTGGTTTTTATGGCTTAATTTGTTTAACCAAGGATATTGAAAAAAAAAAAAAGACATATCCTCATCAGTAGCCCACCAATGCGACTAGAGAACAATGACATGTTTTTTTTTCAGATATTCTACATCGCTCTGATTGAAACTTCAAACGATCCATTCTTTCTCACCCTATTGTTCCCAGAAATATTTCCAATCCAAACGAAATGAAAGTATGGCACGTACCATCGTTAGTGGTCAAAGTTTTCAGTATCCAATAGCACGTTGGCGTAAGTTTTCTTTCAATTACACATATGACCAACGCTTCTGGTTAACATTTCAAAATATTCTCAGGAATTCAATCAATAGTTATCGAACCAAGAAACATAATCCTTTAAGGGATTTTTACAACAAAAATCATCCGAACAGTAGTGGCAACGTATTCAGTTATCTATTGGTCTATTAGTTCAAGTTTCACTTTAAACCCTTTTGTTTTTCTAGGCAGTAAACCCAACCATATTTATCGTCCTGACAAAGCTATTAAGAGTAGTTTCATGTGAGAAAACACGGAAGAACTTTTGCCAAATACCTAATAGTTCGGAGTCCAATTGCTGGGACACGTTTAAAAAGATTGCTGAGACTAGAAGAAAAAACAACCTTACCGTTCTGCCTTCTTTGTTCAAAAGTGCTTACTCTTCCCATCTGATGTAAAATTTGTCTATTTCCTTGTCCCTTAGACCCTTCCTTGGCATAGACTTTGTTTTCTAACTAACTAAGCATTTGCCTTGAACATTTAGTACCTATTGGTTCAAGAGAGTCTTGCTAATGTCAATGAGTTTTGCAGTCTCCAAAACAATTGTATCCGACAGTTTCAGACCATTGATATGTCACGGCAACAACTTATTCCTAAAAACTATGTAGGTACAGCACAAGAAATTACTCGAAACTTTTGTTTTTCAAGTCCAAAGTTATTAATAGGAAATTTGGACTACTTTTGCCTGAAAGAAAGGCTTCACTTCGTTTACATTCTGTTTCTGGCAATATGAAGTGCAAGCACCTCCACCTCTGCGTTCTACTTTGTTTCTACGCAAAACTTCTCTGACTGTTTAGTGAAAGTCCCTGACTACCAGTTGACAAACCGTGTTTAGAAATCGACTGCCAAACTCAATCTTTTCTAAAAAATCCACTTGCCAATGAAGTTGCCCTTTGTACCCTTTTTGGTCGAAATGCCCCGCTTTAATCCGCTACTCTCCGCTTAGTAGTTCCATGCACCTTATCTTCAAGAGTGGTTGGGAACAACTCAATTTTTTTGGTTTATGGTTGGTATTTTTTGTTCCATGCCTTAAAGCCAATTCGTTTTCAAGTAGAATAGGACGGAACATGGAATACTTTGGTGAAGTTTATTGAAGTTCACACTTTATGCACAAAACACGGGTCAATACAAGTTTTACACGAGTAATCCAAGCCGTTCACGTCAACTGCGGTGACATATGACTAAAACCGTTGACCAGACCCATTGAATCTTCGAAAGGAAGTCATGCTGAAAACCAGACTAGAAGGGTTCATGATAAATAACTTAAACTTCTTCAAGGAGAGGAGGTAGACATATGAATGTCCAAGGCCTCCAGAGTTAAAGGAAGATGTCCACAATTGTCAGTAAAGGAGCTTCCATTGCTAGGTATGTCGACAGGAAATGTTAATCTGGATTAAGGTAGTCATATCCTAAGACACGTTTGGATAAAAACGACATCACAAAGCTTACAGGACTGCAACCGCAATAGAGTCTCCAAAGATGCTTTGAAAACCCTTCAGCATATAGCTGGGGAAGAGGATACCTATTTCAGCTCGTCTCCTGTTGGATCCGATGAAATCCGATAAAATATTTCCCCACGAAAGGATCAGTCAACAGAGAGAATAAAAGTCCAAAGGCTTTTCATCAAAGCCTCATCTTCAAACCTTTCTCGACATAAAAGTTCATTCTGTCAAGATTAACAACTTCTGCACTTAGAAATGTTGGTGTTCTATAAAAGTCTACTAATCTAGAACTAGGGATTCCTCTCAAAGTCCTCCTGAAATGTCTTGTCCTTTCAAGGTCTATTCGTCATCCTAAAACAAACTCTCTGCACCTTCACCTCAGCGGTCCCTCTAAGGTGAGGATATGGCTCTATTTGTTCTTGCAAAGCCTCTACTACATATGGCCAGGTACGAGATAGCCACGTGACAGTGTGTTAAAAATAAAGAGACACTATCTACCCGTCTGCCCGTCACGGACGTGATACAACTGTCACAGAACTCTCAGTTCCTATTGACCAAGCTTCATGGGCCCTGAATCAACTCCTTCTGCTGCAACTCTCATCCCGCAAAATTGCCACTTAACCCGTTTACATTTGATTAAGCCCTCTTATGGAACAACTTTCGCAAGTGGCCACTGACTTTTCTATTGATTTTCATGTTTCAGTTGAGAATTACCAGCTGAAGCCATTAATTATCCTTTATAATCGCTAGCACACTACTTTAACACATAGTCCTTGCCTATAACAACATAACATGAAATATTTATCAAGCTACTGTACGGTATAGCTGGCAGCTCCTAGACTAAGCCCAGTGCCCCCCCCCCCCCATTAAGACGTAAATAATTTATCGAAATAATAACTGTAGCAGAGGTAAGCCATTACAATATGTAATCTCTCTACAAAGTGCAGCCAGAGATTAGAGCCGCTTAACAACTGAGTGTACAGTTGAATTTGCAAAGAATTTCCAGAGCTATCGCACTAGCATGTAACTTAAACGATTCCCCGCATCCATCTGAGGATAAACCTCTGCCGCGTCCGCTGACACAAAGTATTCAATGACCTTATGCAACTTTCCGCATCTAGTCTAACCGGTCCAGAGCGGTGAGGATATTTTCTGCAAGACCAAGATCCTCTACCACCGCCCTCTCGGGAGAAGATGGAACACAGAAGAATACAAAACAAAAAACAGACGACTCCACTGGCGCACTGGAAGGAAAGATCTCCTCCATCTTCACCTTCATCTTCATCTCCAGCTTTAGCCTCAGTCTCAGCTTCAGCTTCAGTTCCAACTCTAGCAGGCAGGGTATGGCTTTGGTTTTGTTTTTTCTGTGTTTTTTGTGTTTTTTTTTGCTGGTTGTGCGTTTGTGTTTTGTCTACTTTTCTTCCTTCCTCCGGCCGATCGGAATCGGAAGAACCAAACAGTGACCGAGAGACAGGGGAGGAAACAACGATAAGTAGGTACTCACTTTTTTTTCCACTCACTCGATGGCGACGAAAATGCAGTATATCCCATAGACAGAAAGTCCTGTCGGTTTATCAGTCGTGAATCCTTCTTTTTTTCGTGTTGTTTCGGGGGGGGAGGTAATCCTTCGAAATTGTATATACGCAGGATAACCGTGTATCTATGTATTTACAACAAATCCGATTCACAAAACAACAAAACAAAAAACAATTCTCCATACACTAGAGAAGAGACTTCCTTTTTTTTTTTTTCTTTATTTTCTGTGTGTGCTCCTTCTTTCTCTATTTTTATTTACTCATTTACACCTCGAGTTTTTCTTTTTTTTTGCACGGCACAAGGATACACGAGAAACACTAAGGATTTTCCTTGATTCTCCTTCACTTTCACTCCATACACACACACAGCGAGAGGACAAAAACAAGACGAAAAAAATAAAAAATAAAAATTAAGGTAATAAAAGCAGAACCGAAAAAGGATTATTTCATTCACTTTCGTTGCGAATTTCTTCTCTCTTTTCTTTTATTTTCTTTTTTTTTTTTTTTTTTGGGATGTCGACAACACTGAACGGCTCCGAATTTTGGATTTTGATTTGCAAATTCCGTTTCACAGGTGTAATTCCTGGAATGTATGGTTGTAGTACCCTTCGAAGGATTTAACAATAATTGCCGAGCACATTGTATCCTTTAATGAATGGAGAGACACTCTTTGGTAAGAAAATCCCGATATGTCTCCAATTTGATGGAGTTGCACGGATAGAATAGTGTGATTTGTAGAAAAGGAAAGAAAAACTAAAAAAATAAATTATGAACTCCCTGTCGCTATCGTCAGACACCGGGACGGGTACTTTCTCACAAGCAGAAATCGCGTCCTCACTCGTGAACAGACATCAACCGAACTGTTTTTTGTCCAAGGCGGCTACGACTCGTCAAGAGGCAAACACTTTCCAGTCGCACCGAACACAAATACACACAAGTGGAATGGTAGCGGAAAATGCATATAAATTCCAGTTAATTCGACTGGAAACTGGAAGTTATCATCATTTCATCGGGCAGGCACTCTTTGAGCTCTTTGGTTGAGGTTTTTATCAGAAATGAGAGAGAAACCTGTTTGCCGTTCGATGTTGTTTGTGTGGAACTGGAAGTGGACTGTATTGTGTTGGGTGTTCTTGGGAATTTGATTAGACGAATGCCGGTTCCAGCAGCTGTTAAGAGAGACGGTCGGTACTCCGCACAAGAACTGAGCGAGAGAGTGATTTCTCTTTAATGCGTAACCTTGGGAAACTGCGTGACTGGAAGAGGGGGCTTATCAACATTATGCGTGCGTTTGTGTACCAGTTCCATCGAGAGTCGAGACTCGATGTGCAGAGTAATTTGACACCATTGGGACATACACTGCTCAGTTGGACTTGAAAATAAAGAAAACTTAAGTTTTGGGTCTAATTTTTGGGACATTTTAGTTGGACACGATATACTTTACATTTTTCGAGCTTAAAATTTAAATTAGTTGAATATTGGCGATGGTGTGTTTCCAAAACTCATCTCGTTTGGAAATCCTGTCAACCTCCACTCTAAGCTTTTTCACATCGCCAGCTTAGATATTCCACAATGTATTTGGAAGGAGATCAATTCAGAGCTCACATTTCGTACTCCACATACCTTTTCTCATAGGCACAACTATGAAGAGTGATTATACATACATACATACATCAGTAAACAGTATCAAATGCTTTTAGGCCGGTAAATCTTCCAACTTACAATATTTTAAAACAGATCTGGTGTAGATCGATTGGAGTTCTCACAGGACACTGTCCGATAGGACAACATCGGAAAAGGCTGGACATCTCTTCATGCGGCTTCTGTAGAAACTGTAGGAATGAATAGAACGAAGAAAGAGTTCTCCACCTTCTGTGCATTTGTTCAGTTATACCCCACAGAAGACTACTCCATCTAGTGTCCGCTTTTGTGACAAGCTAGACGAACTAACGTCACTAGGAGTCATGACCCTATTTCACATTTTAAAAGCTCAGATTTGGTTGATTAATCGTTTGTGGATAAATGGTGCTATCCACGGCATCACAATGGACCTCTATTTGTCAATGTGTCTGCATCACTGGGCAGATACCCACTCTAACCTCAACCTAAACCTAGGACTGTACTAAACCTTTGGGAAAGAAAACAAGAAAGTCTTTCATCCTTCGTACTCAAAACGCTAGAAAGGGCACTATAAATTGCCATTAGCTCCAAACTAACTCCAAGAAACATTTACCCTCCACAGCTTGCTTATATGAGACACCACCCGGTAGAGACAGCGCTCTAGCTATCTCCATAGACAGCCATGCAGCCATCGAACCCATCGAAATATAGCGAATCAAGAGAGACGTATGTAAGTCCCTTGGCTCGAAAGTAAACATAACGCCTTGCAGAATGCCGGGACATATGAAAATAGACGGGAATAAGATGGCCGTTAAGCTAGCAAGGAAAGGTTCAGAGTCCAACGATCTACTAACAAACTACTACACGCCCATCGGTGTTGTTCGCCCATCGGTCGTATGTTCAAAATCACGTCTGACTTTTGAAACGTCACTAGTGTACGGTGGAGTACACTCACCTCATACCGCGTTTCTAGGAAGCTTTGGAACTTATACAATCAGAAGAGGACTAAAGAACTTTTTTCGCTAAATAGATCACAACTGACTCTCCTCAAAGATAGATCAATTCTGGCACACCTTAGAAGACTGAGAGACAGCACCAGAGCACCTATACTTTTCCTCTATGAATCCCTAAGTCTCAACAGAATCAGATGCACGACCCTCGGAAAAGTATTTTTCAATGATCTCAGCGAACCACCAAAAAAATTTCACTATAGTCGAGCTATTCAGATCAATGTCCTTGGCGTCCTTGCCAAATCCGTCCCATCGTGTAAAATGATGGTGCAGGATGACTGACAACTGGCTTTTGCAGTATCTTTCTTGAAAATTTTTTCAAAAACCAAGCCCGGAGGGAGATTATATCAAGAGTCTATGAAACGGCTTTCCGTTTGAGAAAAAAGTACAACAAATTGTGTTTGATGAGTGCAGAGGAGGATTCAGCTAAAGCGTGTCTATTTTAAAAGCGGAGAACTTTAAATTTAAATAAAATACCGAAAAATGTTTTTAAAATCCTTGAAGTTGACTTTATCTGATAGATAATTCCATGGCATTAATAACTGAATATGACTTGGAGCATATGCTTGGCGCGTACATGACGGAATCTGGACCTCCAATTTTCACACTCTTCGCAGTGAATCAGGCTGTGTTTCAGCAATAAGTCGTGAAATATTAGCTGAAAAGTGCTAACTGGTTTCGGATTTATCGGCGTGTCTTATGAGGTCAAATCGCACGAAGAATGTGACCATTTGACCAGACCATTTCTCGAGATTACACGATTTCCGAACTTCCCCCTTTAAAGGATATATTATTTCACCAGCAATGTGGCATGTGGCACCATCTTGCTGGAACCACCTATCAATCTCGGAGCAACAGCTCTGTAGAGGAATATATCCCCAAAGTTAGTGCGTTCAAATGGAAAAGGACCGCAAACAAATTGGTATACGTAACTCGAAGCAGCTGACTCATCACTGACGAATGAGCAACTTACAGAAGCTTTTTTATTGAGATCCAGATTTTTTAAGGGATATAGTACTTGGTATGGAGGTCCTTAGTAATTTATTTTTTTTTATAAAAATGTCACAGTCTTCGACTGTTAATCTAAGCCATCCAGATGGGTGCATGACTCTCAAAGGTTTGTTCATCAAAATATATCCTAGGTTGTCCAGTTCAGTCTTTCCTTTTGGCGGCTTAAGCTGAACAATCACATAGTAAGTCGCGAATAGATTCTATTTCCTCTCTGTCCATGCAGTTTCTGCAGAAATTGTTGTGAGCTAGTCCTAGCTGTGCTCCATAATTGTCTACAACACATGGTCCTGTTCAGATGGTATATAGCTAGTACCTTTTTCCTTAATAATTACCATTAACCATCTACAATCCAATGTTAGAGCCATGAGTGCCATCAGTCAGTGAAATACCAGAGCCAGAGTTTGTCAGTGTGCTAGATGCCATGCGGACCTGTGCATACATGCTACTACTCCCTTCGTGTTACTACAATTTTTAGAAAATAGTACGCTAACTTAGCCCTGAAGAATACTTGAGAACCTTGAGAACAACGTACGATACCCCGACTTATGCTTGCTCCGATTCCATTTCAGGTCAGTGATCTGAACTAGCTTGTAGCTTCCAAGTAAAATTACAAAGTACCGATCCCTTCCTCACAGTGTCTCAAATCTGTGCACAAGAAATTGTAATAACCACAGACCAACTCTTTGCCACAAGATATCTTACGCTCTTTTGTTGCAGAGGTTCGTCTACAACAGTAAGTGGTGCCACAGGATGTGGATGATACATTTCTCTTTAAGGATTAACTAAGGGCCTCTTGGATAAATTTTATTTTATAAACAAAAGGCTTCCCAAATCCACCTATATTCATTTCCACAGACCGTCGTTCCATGTTCCTGTGAATTGATTTTACACAAATCTCAACTGCTTTTCCCTAATCCTTCCAGACTCAAAGCAAAGTAAATTTCGTCGACAGGAGTATTATCCCGAAGGTATAACCCAAACCACGCAATCGCATAAAAAGGCACTGGAAATGTCTCAAAGGAACAATGGCAGTGCGAACTAAGAGAATGATTCTCTTACCAATTTCCGCCCATTCCAGGAAAGGAAGAATTTTCAATGCCAAGGATTATGATAGATTCCAACCCACTCACACAAATCTGTTACATCAAACAATAAATACTTCTTCGTGTTGCCATGACAGCGATGGCCATAGTTGTTGTTGTTTTGATAGTTTCAAGTTGCCAAACCAGTGTTAAGGGTTGAATTGTTTCCCCTCTGTAGGATGGATAGGGGGATGAAATAGTCACTGTACCGAAACGCACATCTTTGGGTCTAGGGGAAGATTTCTATCGCAAGGAGTGTATCCTTTCTCCATCACCATCACCATCACCATCACCACACCACATATAGAGTTCCAAAAAGTATTCGAATTCAGAAAGGATATCTCTGCGGTTGCAGGATGACGTATTAGGTTGGTTTCGCTCTTGCCATAAGCGTTTCTATGCTCTTTTTAAATACTGGACTCCTTTGGGACTCTGGCACAGCCACAGGGCATATCATGAATCATCGCAGAATCGGAACGAAATAAATTGCGGCGACCGGTTCCCTATCCTGATTTCAATCCAGCCAGCTGGCACTTGTGGTTCAGTGTTAGTGATGTTGATTTGCCGTGTACCGTTTCTCTTCTGCGCAGGATTTTGTAAATGCTCTTCTAAATTGGTGGTATTTTTCTCTTCATAGTCAAGGACGTAGGAGCAGGTGTCCTGTGAGGGAACGAACACTGCGTGAAGAAGTTTTGCTTGAATTTTTAGGTTCCTTCCTTTCATTGAGGAACAATTATGGGAAACGTATTTATAGCACAGACAACTGATCGAAGCCACTTCGAGCTACTTCGATGTATTATATTCGGAAATAGTTTGGACAACAATTTCTAGTATTGAGTTAAACTTTTGAAAGACACATCAATCTTAATGAGAGGACACTGCACACCATCTGGTCAGTGAATCATGATCTTAAACATCTGCATATCTTCTGAACATCAAAAGAAAGGAGCTAAACACAGTCGTCAGAACGATAGAAAAGGCTGTAACAAACTGAAATGAAAAGTGTTCAGCATGTTCCCTCTTTTTGATTCTCAGAATTTGTAAAGAGCTAAAGTTCCATGATATCACTCGACTTAAAGAGTTTAAAGCGATGTCGATGCAAAAGCGATAGTGTGTTAAGTCTGTTCGGAACACTTAGAGCAATCCAGCTAGCCATGAATAGAAAAGAGTCAAGAACTGTATGTGGATTGATTCTTGGTAAACATGAGATGTCCCTTAGAAGGTAGCAAGAGCAACACGCAACATAGTATAAACCCTTTGAAAAGCATTCGCTAATGACAAAGTAATATATACCATAGGAAGGTTTATAAAAACACGTCGTCTTCTTTAGAGAACATAAGAAAGTGAACCATTCTGTAGAATAGAAGACCTTACACTATCATAAGAGTACAAGAGAAGGAAGAAGGAACCACGGGAAAAAAGTGGAAATATTTTTACGCTTTGAATACATAAAATTAGCCAACGTATCCTATCGTTGTAGAATAAAGAACACAACACTAATTATAATATAGCAGAAAACTATTTGTAAATTCAAAAGCGAAAAACGATCATAAATCTTTCACAAGTTAATTACGAGACGCTACAGTTCGGCTTAAAGCTAGGTCAGAAGCAAGAAACTTCCCATTAGTCCCTCAGTCTCATTTTTTCCCTACCACTATCAAATATTGATAACTTTCATAACAGTCCACCCCAATCTACTCAGTCTACTCAGCATCTTCTTCGATTTTGCAAACGTATCCTTAAATGATGCCATCAAGTTTAAGTCTTTAAGTCACCGTTCAAGTCTTTTTTTGGCATAAAATATCATCTCTTAACTGAAAGCCCGTTCTTATAATGTTCGCTTCCAGTCTATTCAATCAGCTCCTATCTCGATTACCTCTAGTATTCCCCAAAGCCAGCCATCTTGATCCCTCTTTCCTTCATACTAATATTGGCAATTCGGTTAGAGTTTAAAAATACTCCTCCTTTTCTCCTTGGTCTGATGGTGGTAAAATGAAGGTTTTCAAAACCAAGTCTTCCTCTCAGGACTACTGTATTCTTCGGCGAGATTTCGACGACTTTTCATGCTGGTGCTTCAAAAATGGCTTGGAAGTCAATATTACAAAATATTGGGGCTCTCCTCGCCCTTTTCTTCTTCACACTAAATGTCAGATAAGGCTCGATTCTTGAATTGTATATTCTACTCAAAGCTTACTTGGATGTGAAATCACATCAAAAAGGATAAAAGGCCATCTGGAACCTTGTAAGCATGACGTAAAACCTGTCGCATAAAATATAGATAAAACCTATCATCGTTTAGGCCAATCAAAGGCTTTGGATGTTTAATCCGGTGTGCAGCAGTCCAAATCACGTTCCTCAGGGATCTGACTCAGATTCGAAGATTAGCACGCATACCAATCGCTTGCAACTAAAGGAAACGGATACGGAGTGTTTGAACGTCTGAGTCCAACCAAATTTACGAAAGAGAGCTACAGCCCATGTCAGACTATTTGAAGATGGCCGCACTTGGGTACCACCATAGATGTGCTATTTTCAGTCTAAACGTTAAAACGATCTCTCCCTCAAAAGAGGATTTGACGGGTCAGGCACTGACGTAGTAGTGGGTTCTGGTATCATCTGACTTTCAAACCATGACTGTGGGTTCCAAACGGAAGTCTGTGCAGTCGCAGTAGCGGTACGAGAATAATCCACAAAACTGTGTATATATCGACAACCAACACGCTATAAAAACCATCTCGTCTATGGTTTGTCAAATCCAAACTTGTGAAACGATACCCCCTCGAGCTCAAAAGATTCAGAGGAAATCAGGACATTAGAGTCTGGTAGGTTCCATGACACACCGGTGTTCAAACTGGAAGACGTTTTAGTAAAAAAGCGGCCTAAACAAGACAGTAGTTGGCAACTCTTTTCTATCTCTTCTCTCATGGTCGTGTCTCCAGACAACTCTGGACAGATCATGACACATGGCACTCTCCATAGGGACTATTACAGGACACAACCTCTTGGCTACCCACCAATGACACAGAGAACCTTTGAAGAGTGACTGGTCATGCAGATGCAGTAGAAAAAAGAGCTCACTTCCTACGTTCGAGACGAACCAGATCGTAGTCTAAACGGTAGCATCGAACGTTGTCGTCTGAAGTTCGTCCTATTGACAGTGCTTGACAGTTGATTCGTCAAAACGATATCACCTAAACGATAGTGATTCGCAATGTTACATGAAGCGAAACGAGGTTACATTAAGATACAAAACGATATTGTCAGACGATTGAGGAAGTCCGTGATGAGGAAGTCCTAGGAACTCCCACCATCAAACGCCTTATAGATGATTCAGAGAAGCCACACTGTCAAATCAAAGTCAATAATGTCTTCACAACAACAGGAGTAAACAACAGATGCAATAGATGTAGTTACCTCTCCTAGTCCTAGGTACGTACCTAAGAAGGCATAAGGCACGTCTTTAAAGACAGCCTGCGTTTCCTATTAGGAATTTATGTACCTACCTATCACATTCCTATCTCGATACCCCATATGCTGATTGGATAGTAATCGACAAAGATATTCCAATAGATTACTCTATCTCAAAACGGGACTACCCTCGTCCAGGGAGTCGTTTGCCTGAAATACAGTGTCTCCCCAAGGTTGAACATAACAATTTGTTAAGTATCATGTTACACTCCACAGAATAGAACCTAATAACATGTAAATTACAAACGCTTCACCAGTCCGTCACTTGATCCACCCCAATAGGGGGATCGCCATTCATTGCCATAAGACTGTCATTGTACTCGGGGAGATCTTATCAGAAACAGCATGCAGTCCAGACAATAGGCTTAATGCTCCCAGCTCCTCTTTGTGTCTGGCCGTAGCTCCAAAGTGATCCCCAAAAAAAAAAAAAAAAAACAGAAAACAGAATGCCATAACGACAATTATCCACCACCACACCACCACACAACCATACAACATCCCGCCTCCACTCAGTCCAAACTATTTAATTTCATCAAAAAAAAAAAAGTGGGTCCCTCCACACCACACTGGCGAGGCGACTACCCTGCGACAATTATTATTGTTATTGTTATTCTTATGTAATCCGTTTTGAATGAGCGCGACGTGGTGTGGCGGGGATGCCGTGCGGTGTGTGTGTCTCCAGTCGATGATGACTCTGGGAGGCTTCGGGTTGCGCCTTGGATTATAAATCATTCTGGCGTGCAGGCATCGGTGGGGAGCAGTAGCTACTTAACACGTTGTCAATGATTTTGACAATATCCAGGGGAGAGTGGGTTCCCCTTTCTTTCGTCTTCTTTTGATGGAGGATTATTGGGATGTCTGTACAAGTACACTCCGTGGTTCTGGTGTATTCGCATTTGACTCTGCGTCGTGGTTTATGGGATGATGACAAGTGCAACGAGTAGTCTAATTTTGGCTCGGCTCAGTGGAACAAGAAAGGGGGAAGGCACACTTGCTGCTTGGATCATCTGATAGTGCTTCCGCGTGTTCGATGATCGGTTTTGGGGGATTAGAGAACGAGTGAAATGTCTGAGACTAAGTGGTGTATTTCCATCATCTGGACAAGGGAGTGGTGTGCATCTGTGGAGAATTATCAACTGGTTTCTAAAAAAAAGTATTGAGCATATTGTTAAAGTCTCGCATTCATGGATCAAACGATTTGACTTCGAAAATCTGCAACGCGTATACCGACATCTCTCAAGGACTCTCCGTTTGCCCGATCTACAAAAAAGGTCCTAAATTACACCGATCTTGAACATCGCATGCAAGATCACACTCTTCGTCAACACTCGGATGACCTCTTCTCAGTATAGTTGCAGGCCAGGACAGTCCATAACAATCAAATCCTGCAAAAAGCTCAACAAAGGGAGGAGTAGTGTATTTCCATCATCTGGACAAGGGAGTGATGTGCATCTGTGGAGAATTATCAAGTGGTTTCCAAAAATATATTGAAAATAATGTGTCAGACGATTTGACTTCGAAAATCTGCAACGCGTATACCGACATCTCTCAAGGACTCTCCTAGCATCGTTTGCCCGATCCACATAAAAGGTCCTAAATTGCACCGATCTTGAACATCGCATACAAGATCGCACTATGTGAACGGTTGAAACCCTTCGTTAATACTATGATGGCCTCTTCTCAGTATAGTTGCAGGCCAGGACAGTCCATAACAATCAAATCCTGCAGAAAGCCCAACAATTTCAAGTCGATACCCACCATCTCTTCATAGATTTTATGACAGCATTTATGGAGATGAGCTTTACCGAGCCATGTCTAGTCTTACAATTCCTGTCAAACTCTTTCCTTTGTACAGAATGACATGAGACAATACTCGTTGCCCTATCAAGATTCGACTGAGACCTATAATATCCTTTTAGACAGAGTGACGCATTGTCACTGATGTTCTTAACATCGTACTTGAAAGCATTGGGCGAAACTCACAAGTCAACACGGGAGAGACAATCTTTCAAAACTCGGTGGAACTACTCGGGTAGTCCGACGATATTGACAGAACTCAGGGGGTTGTCACTTCGACTGTCTTGCAACGAAAAACTAAGTACATGGTGTCAACATGAAGGGGCGCAGAACGTCGACAGATTGGACTGAACATCACAATCGACAGCTATAACCTCGAGGTAGTAAGGGACTTTTTGTACCTTGCCTCTGCTTTTCATACTGATAGAGAGATCTCGGCAGAAATTAAATGCAGAAGACAATAAAGTAGTAGAACCCTATCACGAACAACTAGTGAATCTCTGGATAAGATCTTATTCTTCCCAATGCTGCTTTATGGGGCTAAAACCCTGGACTGTATCTGAAGTGAATGACGGCATCCTCGGTTGCTTCAAAAGAAAAATTCTTCCTCGTTTGTTTAGACGAGCTTTGGATGATGAGGTTTAATAAGGAACTATACAGGCTGTATATCGACATCGGTCCATATCACCAACCTAGTTGGACTTATGAAAATCCTTGACAGAATGTTGCAACTATTTTCACCAGCAGTATGCCTCTCGGACTGCATGCCGAAAGGAACCAATCTTTATCGTCTCATTAAAGACTGGTACACTCCCGGTTTTAAAATGTCGAATGGGGTCGGCCCTAGCACAAACTGTCTGTTTCGTTAGGAAACATGACCTCCATCTTTCAAGCACAGGTTTTCACTAACAAGCTCTGTGTCAGAGATTGTATCAGAAGGAACCTCCGAAGTACACATGAATATTCTATGGAACAGCCAAGCAGCTCTAAAAGCTCTCATGTCCTTTGACTTTTGATCGAAGGAGGTTTCGAAGGGTCTTCAAACCCTCATGCAGCTGTACACAATAAAATCAGTCTAATATCGGTCCCAGGATATATGTACTATAGGCAACCCCAACAATAAGGCCGCTGACAAACTTGCCTATCCGATACCCACTCTCCATATATTAACCCTGAAACGTTCTCTGAAAAGCTCTTTTTCTGGAATTCACTAACTGGCTTAAGACATTCCAAGAGATATATTAGATTTTCAAAAACAAAAATCGAAAAAAATTCTATGGGTGACTAAATTAAATGCAAAGATCCTAACCTATTTTGACATTGGCCTCCCAAGTATCACCTCAAATAAATTGGTATTATTTTATCGTACACGCCCCGACTATGCTTTAAAGACAATGTCCTTACCCGGACTAGGCTTTAACACTTCCACAAAGGTTTAACCTTGGCTTCTGGTATTATCTCCTCAAGCAAATCCACTCAGCATCTCTAAGGGCATACCACACAAGATCTTTACGAGGTCGCGCTACACAGAAGATGTATCATTGTTTCCTCCTCTTTCTCGAGCCCATAGTTTCAACAGAAATCCAAGCCTCCTGGCACCTCTGCCTACCATACGGTCCTCCGTGAGGGCGCCAATTATTTTCCCAGGGGTTGTGCTATACACAAAAATAAGTCTACTGCTTTTCCTTCAATCCAACTCTGGCCAGATTTGTTTCGAAGAGAGACATGTACTGAAATTGTGCCACTTTAATGGCTGTAGTAGGTGCTGACTGTTTTTTATCAGGGAGGAGCATCTCCAGAGGATGTTGTATTAAAAACCATCTAGTCAAAGGCAGAAAGATAATTTCATATTTTGTTTACAAATAACTCACCAAAAATAGGCGTGGCAGGGAATTATATCGCCTACACTGCATTTTTGAAAGCAGATGGGGGCTTTTGACAACAGGGCTACTAAAGATCTACTCATTCAGGTGAACCTACAACATAGGAAGGTGTACTCTCTCCATAACATCCACCCGCCTAGAGCGGACTACATCCATAACTCTTTGACAACTTAAGGGCAGGCTTCTTACCACTAAAGTTAGAAAAAGAAACCTGTCTTAAAGGGAGACAATTACTGAAGGTGCTTAGAAAGTTGTAAGGATTTACCGGAATTCCTGAGGAATTATACGTTGATCTTAGCCATAAGGCCGAGCTTAAGCTCTACAGCTTAACATTTCCTAAAAGGAGACAGACTACCCTTTGCGTTTCAAAGTATAGGTACCCAGAATCCGGAACGAATTTTAGAACTTTGATGACTTTTAGGACAATTTGCCTCTTAAAACATTTCTTCCCCCAATTCTACTGAACCTTGACATCTGATTGGACGGAACAAGACAGTCTACGGTCCTTTTGCAAATCAGAATCATTTATTAAAACTTCCACCAATTCTTCTGCAGGTCTAAGTAGGCATAAAAGTAAAAAAAAAATCAATTATTCAAGAATGTCCCATTAAATCTTTTATTCGAAAATTATCCCGTACATAGGTACCACACCACCAATACCATCATCATCATAGTCCTTGTCTAGTGCCCTTGCGAATTGCACAACGGTCCGTTAAAAAGATAAGCCGAATTTATCTACATTTCTGGTGCTTACAGCACCTGTGTGTTTTCACAGACGTTGCAGCTTAAGATAGAAATAAATTTTCGCCGAAAAAAGGACACACCAAGTGGTTAGCCACCCCGCCTATGGTGGGCAATTCCTCCAAACATGACCATGAGCACGAAGTACTGCCATAATACACCAACAAGGACACTTACCGCCCTAATTGTGAGTTGGTAAGACTACTTGCACTTTTGTGAGTGTAAATTTTTCAACCACCACTACTACCAGCAGCACCACATCCTGGCTGGCCTACAAGTACACTTGCTTTGTACACCTGTTTCGCTTATTTCTTTATTCATTTGCTTTCCACTTTGCCTCCCAACACCCAGCTAACCGAACGAAAATGAACGCCCGTCCGCCACCACTATACGTTGCACAAGAGAAACAATGTCATGGCAAAAATTATCCTGTTTTACGGTTATGATGATGATGTTTCCTTGTTAATTGTGGCAGAGGTCGCTGCGTGTGTCACATTGTGGAGAATTTATATTCTAGCGAGTGTTGTAAAATTTAATTCAACCACACAGGAGTTAGGTGAATGTCCTTTTACAGAGTAGTGTGTGATCCTTCGAGGGGGCACAAGCAGCAATGGCGGCAGCGGGAGGCGAAACCGAGAAACAGGGACATCTCGAAATGAAGAGACACACTATGATAACATTTCGGTGTAATTTTGCTCCATTCCGTTGGCGTGTTAAAAGCATGTTGTACATAACAATCACACCGACACCATACCGCATCGCATCGCAACGTTCCATAACGGTTACAATTGGGAGAGAGGTCCTACATACCTATACATATGCATACCTAAGTGTGTTGTTTCTGGTACTAGCTCGCTCGCTCTCTACGGGTTATGGAGTAATAAACATTCTGTCAGTATTCTATGTTGTTTGGGAATTAAGGACATGATTTTCGAGGATTACCATAACAACCGCTACACTATCTCGTACACCTAAACAATATTAGTGTTTAAAGTAATTAGGTTTTGTTTCCGTCGTCGTTGTCATTTCGTGTTTGCATGTATTGATTCGGGATTGCTTTCGAAATGCACATAGTGGAAGGCAAACTGCTGACAAGGATGGCTTTTTGAACACACGACTGACGTTAAAGTGCGATGATTATGACGGTGGTGGTTGTGGATGACGGTGATGGGCTTGGTGGGGGTAGGGTAGATCGTTATAAGATGAGTTTATTGGAAAAGGCAAGGCGGTAAAACACTCAATTAATAGTACGGGTAAGTGCAGAGGGGAGCTTCGTTGTGGGGCTATGTATCCAGTGGACAAGGTGTTACTGGAAAGGCAGACGTGGTATAGTGGCTTTGAAGAGTTAAATTAACTCCAAACTAGACAATAGGCCTATGGAGAGACATTTTAGAGCATGGCTATCCACACAACTCAGTTCGCAGGAAAGGATAATTCAACGAAGGTGTTCTTAACAATCTTGTGAGGAAGATAGAATCAACTTTTCGTTTCAATTAAAAACTCTATATCCATTCTATACCACTGGCCACGACTCAATAGAAAGGGCAACCAATGGACAAGGGCCATGCTTGAAAGTTGACTCCTCTGGAGGGTTGTCCCCAAGTAGGAGTCCTTTATCCCCTTCTGTGGTAACTAATCATTGACAATTCTCTAGTCGATCCAAAGAGATCATGATTCATGGCGAGTTGTTATGTTGAAGACCCGGCCATTTCTAGCGTTATGCTGGGTGCTTTACTACATGTTTCTTCGCTAAAAGAATCTTCGTCGTTAAGGATCTATCACTACCGCTTATGATCATTCCAATGAGGTCAAATACCTCGGCGTCATCCTTGGCAATTGGCTTAACTGGATTGTCATATCAGGTCCATCTCTAGACCCATCTAGGTCAGTAAACGCCTTTACACCACAACTTGTCGCCACAAATGATCCACATATGCATATTGGATGTGTAAGATCCTTTGGTGCCGGAAAGTTCTTGAATGAACAAGGATCGATATATACCAGAAACCATGTGGAACAGACGAAAATTTTTGACTCAATTCCAAAAAGGGACATGTTTAGCGCTAACTCTTGACTCATGGTCAGGGAATACTCTTTCAGTAGAATATTGGAGATAAAAGTATTGAAATGTTCAAACTGCTGTCATGGTGTTCCGGGAAGGGACCCTAGAAGTCTTTTTTTTTTGGTACATAGATGGAAATTAAAGTAGTAACTGGTGTCTTTGAAGCCATCACTATGATGTGACTGTGCCGTGAGGAGTTCTCTAGACAGACACACTTAATCTATGCTCAGGTATGCGACGTAGGTTCTGCTCGAGAGGTGCATGTTCTCCATGAAACTTCTGGCATTGGACTACTCAGCAAGGGGTTCCAGGTTCAATCCTCAGACAACACTTAAAATTCATTTTACGGCCCTATCTCTCGCGAGCGTCTGCCAAACGTCCGAGTGTACAATTGTCATGGAAAAGCTTCTCATTGGCATTCGGATGCGGTATTTAACAACACGAATGGTTGTGAGAAGTTAGGCCCTTGGTTCCATAGACCTGTCGGGCCAAATATTTATTTATTGTATAAGGAATAGCCAAAGACTTTGCCTTCATTGTCTCGCTCATGTGGAGTAGGACTTTGTTTTTTAAACTAGTGACTAAGTATCAGCTGGGATCCAGTATGATGTTGAAGAGGTCCGGGACATTTTCAATGAAAACTAGGAAAAGTCCGAACAATTTCAGATGATGTACCTCGAAGTAGCAGAGTACGCACGCAATTTAGTCGAGCAAGTATATAAGTTGGAGTATCTGCGTCTTTAGCGACAGCCAGTCCGCACTTAGGGCATTGCTCAATTCTGCACCCCTTTTGAAAACAGTTCGAGAATTCAAAAACTCCTTGGGTTTTGTCCCAAGACTGAACTGATGTACTCTTATCTGGGTTCAGGTCACACTAGGATAGCGAAAAAAGATATTTCCGATAAGATTGCTTAGCAAAATGATTTTTCGGACCTGAACGCACGTTCTCTTCCGTCTTCTCAATCAGAATCTCCATGGACGATTGGGTCTCTAACAATCACAATTGTGTGTGCCATGTATGCTTCCGAACGTATGTCAGAAATCAGCGTCATCCTTATTGTCTCGGACCAAACAAGGCTCATTGGCGTGACGGGACACCCTCTATTTTTTTAAGTATCTTAGTGTGCTAAGCTTAATCGGCGATACTTGTGAAAAGGGGGACGATACCCCGGAACATTACCTATGCTACTGTCCTGGTTTTGCTTGGATCCGGTTGCAGATCTTCGGTGCTGATGTGATGAGTTCTGATACAGTAAGGCCTTCATAGTTGAAGTGCAATCTAGGCTTTCTTCGAAATTGAAGTACTTTCAGTAAAATTGGTTTGACTAGATTTTGCTTTCTGGTGGCACAATGCCCTAGTTGTCTTGCAATTTTCACGATCGAAGAAGACACTTGCACCCTCCTATTGTTTGACGCCAACTTCTGTGGAAGCATCAAACTTCCTTAGACATCAGTAACCACGTTTCCGTCACTGTTTCTTGATAATCTTTTAGGGTAAGCCCATATCTTGTTCCTATCACAGCACTCTTCCATTTCATTGAACTGATAAGCACGATTAGTGGCATATAGTACCAATTTTGAGGATTGTCTTCAGTCCTCCATTCGTTAGCGTATCTGTTTGACAATGTCATGGAGTAGATTCTATCATTTTCTATTCTCTGGCTACGCAGACTTCTGTAGTCTGATGACTATGTTAGACACCGACGAAGAAAGCCTTTTAGACACCTAATGCGAATGCCAAACCGAGATAGAAAGCACTCGTTGAAGAACGCTGCGAACTTGACCCCCTATATCCTTGAACCCGCAAAGATTTGAGTATAGGTAGAATAAGAAGGGACTGAGGATCGAGCCTTTACCCGCGATACAGTCATTACAAAACGAGAGAGTTACCTACATCACCCGAATGTGACTGCATTATTGGATCAGTAGCAATGTTTACAGATACACAAATTGCAGTCAAAACTCAGTCCTAATTAAGACGAATCAAAGGATCCAAAACCGTTTACCTCAACCAACCGTGAATGCACTATCCATTCCGCATTCAAATAGTAATAAATTTTTAACAAAGCAGTAATCTTTTGGTAAATTAATTCAAATAATATCAACAAATGTCAAAGTCAAACATTACACTGCGGTCATTCGCGGAAATTGAAATCCATTTAAGCCACACGCCAATTCAAAAGTCCATTCAATATGCCCGACCACAGATGACCCAATGTTGTGTGATCACTGCCGCTGCCTTGCCGTAGCTTGGCATTTATTTATTGGACTGTATCCAAATACAGGCCGGCATATACGCAACCTTAAATCAACACCTAACAGATAAATTGTACAATCATTCGGAATCAGAAAATAAATAAATCTCGGTCGCACATGTTCTGGTATTTTGCGAAAACTAGATGCCAGTGCCACCTGCCAGAAAAAAGAAATTATTTCGTTTTGCAAACATTTTTACACTGCCGCCCTATTTGACCACTAATCATCAATGCCCAGGACATGGGAGCTCTGCTCACACATAAAGGCCACAAATCATAAACAATAAATACCGCCGCTGGGTGTCACACCAGAAACGGACATTCAACATCCGGCAGTGACCATTTCCGGACCACGTACACATACAAATATATGTACTTATACACAGGATTACGATGTAATAACTCGTGCATAGTTAGCGGGTGCAACCATGGTGACACAAAATACGCGAATGCATTCACCCGAACTGACCCAGTGCTGCACGGAGAAGATTACATGGGATGGAACTCTGTTAGTCCGAATATGTGTGCGGCGGCACCCTTACCATCAGCCGGGCGAACTAGGTCAGTGGGAAATGGTCAACCATGGTGGAAATTTAATGAACAGTAGTACCAGGTAGTAGTGCAACGCATTTGGGTAAAGGAGTTACGTTTGCATTGTGCTGTAGTTACTTGGAGCATCAACGTTGTTCCATTGGGAGGGGAAGATCTACTTCCGAAGATTTCAATGCTGCTCTGGGAGCAACCGAACAAAATTGATGCCTTAAAGCTGAGATTTGATAAATCCTGTAATCCGGGCTATATGACCCGGCCATAGGCCCACGCAGTCTCCCAGCTCAAGGATATTGAAGAGTTTCGAGATGGAAACAACACTCGGATGCTTTTTAGGAGAGCCAAGCAGAGAGCCGCTGACTTCAAGCCCGAAACGAAGGCTCTTCGAAACAGTGGGGAAATCCTAGTCACCGAAGTGCAGGGAACAGTAGTAATGTAATGGACATCAAGTAGAGAGAATGATGGGACAAGAAGAGAACCTGCATCCAGTGAATGAAGAAGCCATCCCCGCTCACAGTTTTCAAGAGGTCGGCTGAGCTATCCAAAAGCTTAAGAACAAGAAAGCCGCCCGCTCTGATGGCCTACCAGTAGAGCTTTCCAAACATGAAGGTGATGTTTTGGTAGCGAGCATGCACCATATCAGCAACCAAGTATGGGTGGATGAAGCCATCCCCGATGACTAGACTATCAGCTCTACATGCTCCATGCTCCAAGAAAGGCGATCCAATGTCTTGTAAGAACTATCGAGGCATATCCCTACTTTCTGTTGCATTTAAGGTCCTATCCAATGCATTGTGTGAACTTCTCAAACATTTTTTTCAGCCCGGGAGATCGACGATCGACCAAATTTTGACACTAAGACAAGTCCTGGAAAAACCAACGAATTTCGAGCCGAGACTCACCATCTCTTCATCGACCTTAAAGCCGCATATGGCAGCGTTCATCGTCTTGAGCTCTACAAGACAATGCCCGAATGCGAGGTCTCTGTAATCCTGCTCCACCTGTGCCGCGTAACGCTGGAAAACACAGTTTCTCTGAACTATTCCAAACATGCACCGGACTTGGACAAGGATATGCACTGTTGTGTGAATAGGCCAAGTAAAGGGTACTGTCATCCGTCTAAAACAACTTGTATTACCCGATTCTTAAAACACTTGCAGTCCATGATGTGAACATGATATCGACAGCGAAAGTTTGAATTTTGCTTGAGAGGGCACGGTACCACTCTCCAAGGCTTTAGAAGAGCAACTACTCGCTGGTCATCATGATGGTTAAGTACCCCATAAGGTCCTCTGTGGAACGTTGTTGCCGGAAACCATTCTACCGGTGACTTAGACAATTTCTTTCAAGATATCTCATGAGATGGAAATCTACGATCCTTTTGATGACCCTAGAGAGCACTGACGTTAGGGCTATGGATCGGTAGTTCGAAGGAAAGGTATTATCGTCCTTTTCAGGAATCGGAAAGATGCTATACCCTATCGGCAGGTGAAAGAGCTTGCGTAGTGGTAGAGGAATATCTCTTCAAAACAAGGGAAGGAATTCCAGTTGGACATGTTGCGATCTTTTAGGTCTTGAGTTACTAAGCGGGTACGGGAAAATATTTGTCCTAAGGCAAGGTGGAATTAGCAGCGAATACATGTAGCAACTAGCAGATTGCCTTTCGTTGTGGAAAAGAGCTTGGATGGACGATGAGGGGGAGCCTTTGATTGTTTGGAAGAAAGATCATCACACTTACTCAAGATTTGATAAGATATAGGGCAGAGGAGGTGCATATATTCAAACATACTGCGGAAGGGGAAGAACGACTTTTATACCCAAAATCGGTAGACATGGCTTCTCCCTCACCTAATGTTTCTCAAGAATATTTTCAAGTCTGTCATCCTTCAAAGGGTTTTGCCTAGCTTGAGAACCTCAAAAAGTTTACAAAAGACTCAAAAAGAACGCTGATTTATATGCCCAGTAAGCAAACCCAATTCTTTTTTGAATTCTGCAAAATACAGGACATTGTTGCCTCCCAACACCGTCAAGAACTAACAACTTGGACCAAAAGGGTTCGATTATAAGAATATAGAATATAGTCTACGTCGATGATTTGTCCGAAAATTTATGCAAGACGTCGTCAACACAAGGAATTGAATGTGAAACACACCCTAAAGATCCTTTCTACTACGTACTTTCATAAATTTCTCAAGACATTATTTGGAGCAGGGCTTGTGGCCCACAAAATATGAAGTCCGTATCCTTCTATGGGAATGGATCAAAAACAGAAGTTGCGTGAATGGCTAAAGCCTGCAATGAAAAGGACGTTGGCGCATTAGAGCACTACAGCATTAAACAGGATTATTTCCCCTGGTCAGCGAGAACTTACTCTAGATTTGAATAGTGGATCAATTGCTCACTGTAGGTGGAGGAAATTCCGTTCTAAAATAAATTCCCGTGGAGTAATTTCCCTCCACTGTCATCAAATTGCATCTAAAACAGCATTGACGTGATGAGAGACACAAGACCAACATTCAAATTCGAGGACACATCTGTAGGATTACAATCTGGACACTGTTCGATTGGCTATCGATTAAACGTTATCTATGCAAACAACGGATGTGTTTATATTCTACGCTTCAGTGTAGAGACAACTCCAAAACGTGTTGTGCTGTCGTTTTTTAAAAGTCTGATTGAGCATCTATTCCTCGGATATCACAGTACTGTTCGAAGCAGAAATAGGAAGTTAAAAGCCTTACTCGATGGCGTATACGTAATATTTTTGAAGAAAGTTTTTTAATATTTTCCATTTTCCTACACGTACCGATGCAGGATCTAAGCGTATCTGTGTACAAAGTACAGGACAGTTTAGAACCTGTCTTCTCGGGGTTTGATCTCCTCAGCAGAGGGCAGAATGAAGAAGATGTAGGCCTAGCTCGGTGGCGTATACGTAATATGTTTAAATTTTTTCTTTACTCTAAGAAATGTGTTCACATTCTTTTAGTCTCCTCTGTAACCGTGCTCCCCAAGACTGTCCTCGTTAACCTACTGCGATTGCATCCTGCCGTAACAAAGTCGGGTGTTAAGTCACCCGTCGCGTTGCATGGCAATAAATTTCCCCAGCAGCGGGGAAAAAATTTAAAAATGCCGGATAAATAAATTATCCCGGATAATAATTTCTATTTTCGCCGGCAAAAAGCATTTGCCGTTTGCCAGATTTTCCTCCAGATTGCTGACACGGGACTAAAGGTCTTCTTTTTCCTCCATCCATGCGCTGTTGGTCAATTCGGTGACCTATCGTCCCTTGGTGACCGCTTGTGTGTAGCTACATTACTCAAACTTAAGTTGCAACCTAACAGAAACGGAAATGGTATCCTGTCGTTTTGTCCTTTTTTTTCGTTTTTTTTTTTTTGAATCTCCATGGTAATCCTGCAAGAAGTGGACACATGAAGAAAAGCTGACACCAGATACATGACTGCTCCCAGTGAGGGAAATCAAAAGCGTGAAATTGAAACTCGGGAAACTTCTGTCATCCTGCCACAGATTTCCTCTATTCGAAATTTTGAGCAGCACTCCGGACAGCCTGTGAAACGCGAATTAAAATTAAATGCAATCCGCTTTAGGAGCGCCATTCCACCAGGACTGCACTTTACTTTTCGAGATTTAAATGCTATGTTAAACTACTTGATGACGTGTCCTTTAAATTGGATTCTATATCTCGGTAAACAGATATGACATTATCCTGGGAAACAGAAAGCAAAAAAATAACCGGAAAACCCCCATTACACCGCACACAGATGGAGATAAAGACGATATAAAACAATGAATAATATAAAACGTGGGAAATCCCCACACGAAACCGAATCCTTTAGCACATTTATCTTGCGACGAAACTGGAATTTGCTTCCAGAAATAAAATGTCACAGGACCAGACAAGAGGCGAATAAATTTACTGCCAACAAAATGCATGACCAACAGGCGGAAAGTTCTTCTCCTGCTAGTCCTCGTCGCCGCCGGTCCATTCTATTCCACAATGGGGCATTTATGATTGTGTGAGACATATGAAAAGTCGACTTAAAAATTGTATTCATTGGGAGCGGGAAGGACTCCGTCGAGTCCTTGCAAATAAAAAAAAAAAAAAGGTTACAAATACGTATGGGAGCGAATCTCTTCTCTTCTTCACTTCAATTCACACTGAATGTCGACTGAATGAAAGATAAATTACCTCTGAGGGTTCGGGGAGACGGTATTTCTGAAAGTGTACGAGATCGGTCTGCTCTGGGGAGTTAATCACGGGAGTATAGAGTACGAAATTCAAGTCGAATTCTGAAGCTGATATGGAGAATTCAATTTCGGTGGGTTTTTTCCTCTTTTTTTGCGTTCCTTCCTTCCAGCTAGGATGTCTAGAAATGACTGAAAATGATGGGTTCGCTTGACCATCATAGGGGAATATCGCTGCGTGGTAAATGGTTATTGATGATTGGAAATTGCTGCAATAGCCGAACGTTGATTGAGTGATTCTGAGAAATACTATTCGATGGTTAAAATCGAGAGGTGATTGGACGTTGCCACGAGAATGGAAGGACACTCGGGCGTTGCATTTGTAAAAGTGATTATGGGACCTGTTTCGAGATTCTTCTCGCTCAAGCTCTCTTTAAGTCGAGAATAGAATATTCTTGAAGCCTTAAATCTAAACATAGTCTGTATACCGAAAGGATGACTAATCAATCCCAAAGTTTTAAGACTCATATGTCTGTCACCATTTCTTTCAAAAACTCTGGAGAAACTGATACCCTGATAGCGTTTATCAACGTTGAATCTACGGCGCAACCAAAGTTTAGGTGATGCTGTACCTTGAATTATCGGAAGTAAGAACACTCCCTAAAGGTAAATACTCTCTCCTCTCCTTTGGAACATAGTGGTGAATGAGTTACTTCCAATGGAGGCTGTGATGTAATAGCTATGTAACGGATGACGTTTCTGTAGCTGTAGGGACGTAGGCATAGTGATAACGCTTAAAAAAAACAGAACTTTTTCTGTTCACTAGAAAATACAAAATTCGACAGTTTGATTCTCCAAAACTATTAACACATGCCAGGGAATCTAGATTTCTTGAGGTACGCTCCTTAATAGGGGGCAGAATTAGGAAGAACTGGGCCTGGCTCAGTGGCGTATACGTTATATTTTTGCAAAGAATTTTGGACATTTTCAACTTTTCAACACATAAGGATGCAGGATCGAAGCATATCTGTGCCAAAAGTACTAGGCTATTTAGCACCGGTCTTTTTGGAGTCAAATTCCCCAGAATTTGGTAGAATTAGGGAGATGCAGGCCTAAATCGGTGGCGTATACGTTATATTTTTGCAAAGAATTTTCGACATTTTCAACTTTTCTGCACATAAGGATGCAGGATCGAAGCATATCTGTGCCGAAAGTACAGGGCAGTTTAGCGCCTGACTTCTAAGAGCTAAATCCCCCTCAGTAAAAGGTAGAATTAGGAAGATAAAGGCCTAGATCGAGGGCCTAAGTAGGTAGAATTAGGAAGATGCAGGCCTAAATCCGTGGCGTATACGTAATATTTTTGAAAAAAGATTTCAATATTTTTGCATTTTCCTGCACATACCGATGCAGTATCTAAGGGTATCTGTGTACAAAATGTGCACCAAAGCCTTTAGGGTCTAATGTTTAAAAAAATGTTAGAAGGCATGTTCTCTCATTTCATTTGAAAGACGTCTGCAGAAGCTGCAAGGACAAAGAGTCTTCCCAGGAAAACTGATCCATATATTGCTTCTTTTTTTCAAATACTTCATCACTTTTTCGTCCTAAAATGTTTCAAAAACGAAGCTTGGGTTGGTTTTTTTTTATATTTGAGCAATCAACGTCAAAGTGTCACTAAGGACCTCTCCTGATCTGGGTGGCTCTATGGTATTTATAACCACCCAAATCTTAGGCTAAACCTATGCCAATATGTCCGTTTGTCACCTAATTTTTAGACGCACTTTTATTCACCCAGTTCCTCCAACCTGAAATAAATCAGTTCTGACGAATAGTCCCTTAAGACTGTGCAGTCTTGAAATATCGAACGACGTTTCGAGTTCTCATTTTACTTCGGGGGAGATGCCTTACCCTTTGAAGGACTCTCCCATTCTAAGCTCGTATATTCCCCGAGACAAGAAAACGAACGTTAATCCCAGTACATCCTTACCTTAACGGAGGGTAGTAAGCCGCTTTAGTCGCATTCGGATGACTGTACTCACATGTACATGATGTATCTGCACTAATCAACGTTACGACAGATAGTACATAGCTTTCCCTCCACAGGACACTCCTTAGTTAATAATAAATAATTAAATCCAGAACTATTTTCAAAGCTCTGTGCGGATGCAAAAATAATTCGTTTTTAATTGCTTCTTAAGAGCCAGCCAAAAACTTGTTGGCCATCAGATAGCGCATCGTAATACAGAGCATCATCAACTCAATGAAAGGATTAGTGTTTTGTTCACACTATCCCGACACCGACACCGAGTTCTGTGTTCCTTTCAAGAATAATTGCAAATGTTCAACCATTTTACGTGCAGATTTGTTATTTTCTCTTTTCCTTAGATATACATGCTCGTACAAGGTTTTCCTTTTCATCATGTAGTTTATTGCTGTTTTCGTCGCCTGTTTCTTCATTTTTTTTTTCTCTCTTTTTTTTTGTGTAAAAGAAAATTAATAGACAAACATTTGCAAATGTCGAAAATCCTTTTTTGTGTGCGGATGTAATCGGATTATCCGGGCGGGCTGCGTCTTGCTCCGTCATCGTCGTCGTCGTAGTAGTCGTAGTCGTAGTCGTCTTTCTCATCGTCTTTACGACATTCTTTCTCATAATGAAGCACACGAACAGTAAGTATATGTAGATGTGTATGTGTGCGTCTTGAATCCTTTAAGGATTTTCACTTTTAGTCTCTGCTCCTTAACCATGCTTCTTTTATTAAATTGTTCTTTCGGGTTAAAAACAAAAAAAAAAAAATAAAGAAATAAATAAATCCTTGTTCAGGATTTAAGGGTTGTAATAGAACCCTGGAAACCACTTAGCGGAAATAAATAACAAATTTTTGAAATTTTTTTTTTTTTTTGTAATAAATGCGGGTTTTAACATTATGCGAGAGGTAATACGCAAAATTTGTTGTTAAATCCAATTCAATGAAATTTCAAGACTCTGTTGAAATTTTATTTTGTTTAAGGATGCCTTTAAGGGAAGGTGGTGACTGTAAAGTATTAGGAGAGTATTGGCGACCACAAATATTTGCGGTAACAGAGCACTTTGGAGATCCTCAGGAGTGCCACTGAGCAGAAGATCAAAGAGGTGAATCAGAAAGATGTTAAGTAGGTTAGGTTAGGTAAGTAGTTGTAGTCTGATTTTCAAAAGCCTAAATGGGCTGTGAATGGATATTTTTCAAGGACATTTCGCCTTAAACATTCGAAACATGAAACATTTTAGAAACATTTCAAAAACATAAAAAAAAAACATATCAAAAACATTTCATAAACAAAGAAACATTTTTGAAATGTTTCAAAAAGTTAAGTTAGATCTAGACGCTTCGGGAAACACTTTTGAAATGTTTAAGTAATGTTTCTGTGTTTCCCATTTCAATCGGACAACTTTTTGTTTCTCAAGTTTTGACAACGATGTTATCCAGTTAATAAAACCTTCTGAAACGAAACAAGTTTTGTGGGATCCTAGCAAAACCCTAGCAAAACCATTCTAGTGCCAGAAGGTTGGTCAATCTGGGATCTATCACCACATTAGCTTATTCCAGTGGAGTCAAATATCTCGATGTCAGTCTTGACAAACGGCTTAACTGGAACTCTCATATCAAGTCCGCCATAGATCGCGCCACTAGGACCATGTGGGCCAGTAGACGCCTTTATGGCAGTACTTGGGGTCTCAATCCAAAAGTGATACCTTGGATGTATACAATGTTAATGAGACCTATTATTACATAAGCGGCTATCGTAAGATGGTCAAAAGATCTTCTATGAACAATGGCAACTAAGCTTCAGGGGTTGCAAAGGATAGCCGGAAGCCATCATTGGGCTCACACTCCTAAAAAATTTCATTAGGAAGACGGCTGCTAGATGCGCGGACACCTGAAAATTCTTGACTCAATCCCACAAAGAGAAATGCTCTGCACTGTACCCGACATTATGGGCTTGAACCGTACTAAGGTGTCGTCAACTAGGCTGCCGCCACAGTGCTGATTAACGAATGGGAACATAAACTTTGTCTAACGCATTGCGAAAATGTCCCGGGGTTACATCAGTCCTAAGGATTAATCAAGTCTTATTCCTACAAGGAAATTCTTAGTTTAGACAAAGACAGTGTTAGAAATCTGGTAAGTTTTCTAACAGGTCAGGTGGCCTGAAATACCACCTCAACAAACTTAATCTGTGCCCAGACATATGAAGAATGTAGATTCTGTTCAGAAGATGACGAATCATCTGAGCACATTCTCTGTGAATGGCCGGCAAGGTAGCATGCTCGCCAGCAGATATTAGAAACTCTGCGACTAAGGACGTGCTTTCCTTCATTACGGAGGTGGTATGTCTCTTAGAGTAAAACACAACGCTATCAGTGTTACTTCTTTCCAATCCATCTTCAAGTACAAAACTCAACTCTCAAAGCGTCCACATCAAAAAAAAACATATCAGAATCCTTTCTGAAATATTTTTGAAAAGTTTCTTAAAAGTTTTGAAACAAATGTGAAACATTTCAGAAACGTTTTTTAAATAGTTTTTCCTAAAATGTTTCTTTGGTGTGGACATGCCTTGAGATGTACTGCCTTTTCTCTGGCCTGCCATTAAACGTATAGGTACTAGTAGTACAAGCCTGATTATGGAAACCTACAGTCAGTGTGTGATTCAAGGTTGCTTAGATGTAATCCTTTAGAGCGTTCCACATATTTCATTGGCTTTCCAAATAAGTTTTTCATCCAAACTTTGTTCTCCAAGTTCAATAAAAACTAAGTACCAGCCCGGATTATGAGGTCCATCAGGTAAGTATGATGAAAGGATACCCCTAAGAGTAACCGATTTTTGCATAAAATTGCAATACCATATCATCTGATTTCCAGTGGCTCATGGACTATGAGATTCCATAACATCTTATGGTGATCCGCGGCTGGATAATCTTCTATTAATGCATCTGGAGATCAAGTGCGTCAGTGATGGCGTGTAATAGTTTATTGAAAGTGAACTCATTGTCAAGAAGGACCAGCAAGGTACATATATGCCTTAATGGTCAGAGACCTTTCAAAGGTGGTTAGGACATAAATATCCTATTTTAAGAGAGTAACGATGGAGCAGATGGGGGTAGATATGCAACTTTTTAACTGCCTTAGGTTTGAAGACGATTTCAGCTGTGAACTGACTACGTTTGGGAATATGGACGAGATTCACACAACGCTATTTCAGGGCCATAAAGCATCTAATTCAGATGTATTCAGATTGGAGAATCTTAGCAGGAAGGGTTTAAGGCTATGTTCACGGACGCGATGTCTTTTTGGGCATTTTCAAGTGATATTTTGACAGATCGATATCGATGCTTTGACAGTCATGTTGTTGTTGACATGTTGTTTCACCAGCCGCCTTTGGACATCCGCAAGACACTGACAATTAACTTTCTCAACTTCTGTTCGAAAAGAATTTCGATTGACGTATCCCCTCAAGATTAGACTTGGGTGACAGCTCGTGGTCATGGAGTCCGTATCTTTCTGTACCGATGGATCAGAAATAGAGTCAGAAGTAGGAGGAGGTGTATTCTGCAATCTAATCATTGTAACGTCTTTCGGAAGGAAATCATGGCTATCAGGGAAGCCCTGCCGTGACATTTATACAAATAGTCAAGCCCCCATGAAATCTCTGGAATCTTTCACATTTAACTGCACTAAATTGCCACTTAGCTGGGCAGTTCAATATTCACTTCATTTGGGTGCCTGAATATTAGGAAAGTCTATGGAAGTATATGCCCGATGAACTCGCCAGATATGGTATGCCACCCTCTCTAACTCTGAAGTTGATCTCAACGCCATAGATTCAACCAATCTTCGATGGACAAATTGCACTACATAAGTGCCTCGTCTACAGAGAGATCTGGCCCAAGCAGGATCAGCAATGCACCAACTGTCTGATTTTATCAGTAGGCATTCCACTAGACTGGGCATCCTCTCTAATAAGTTGTGTACAATCTGCATAAACAAAGATGCACTTCGCTTGCAAGTGTCACGCTCTCTCCTTCGAAGAAGATTGCATTTAGGTGCATACCTCGTTAATGACCGAGATGAAAGGGCTAACGTTTACATATGTATATAGCCTCTGGGTCCTTATAGTAAGCTCTAGTGGCTCCAAGGGTAGTTTCAAGAGAAATTTCTTGGCTCCAAGTGGTATCATAATGGACCTTAACTAGTCTAATTGAGGTCGCTGGTGCCTTTCCTTCCAGTTAACCTTTGCTCTAATGTTAGTAGTTCATATCCTTCTGTCGCTGATTGTAAAGGGTGTGTTTTTTAGAGGCGGAGAACTTCAAATTGAAATCGAATACAGAACAGCGTTTCCAAAATCCATGAAGTGGACTTTATTTGGCAGATAATTTTCTGGCATTAATGACTGAAGTATGTTTTTGGGCATATAACACGTTTGTTTAAAGTTCTCCGTCTCTAGAAAAAAACATCTTTTATTTTTGCTTATTTGTGTAGAACCACACGAAGAAGGATGTGAGTCTTCGAAAGTCTTGCCGCTTTATATTATGTACGTCCTCCAACTCTGTGGAAAAGTGACTGCCAACATTATCCTGTTGGAGAGAGTAAGACAGTAGATGACGAACAGATTCAATTCTTTCTTGAAGTATCTATAGACACTTCACATGAGTAACAGTGATGATCGATACAGAGAAAGCTTAATCTCCTCGATAAAAGCCTGCCAAAGGCTCCTGTAGCCAACGTGCGTGGACCTTTCGATGACCTCGATGTCAACAGCCTTTGATGGGTTTTGCAGCCTGAAGGATAGGTCCAAACTCAACTTAAAAACCCACTTTTTACTTAAACGTGCTCAAACTTCGCTGTCACCCGATCAACTGTCAAGAGTTCACAGAATACAACCTTTCTAGAAAAAATTTCAGTGCAACTCTGTGAAGGCCCACAAAAATTCCTCTAGGGCGACATAGCTTTATAATCCAAGCCCGAACAGACATTCAGGGTAAACAATGAGCTCCTGTATGGATATGTAGCAATTGCAAGTATCTGCTCGGACTGCATAGACCCTGGAACTTGATGACAAAATGACAAAATAAAAAGTCCTATCCATACGACAAACAGTAAAAAGATTCCTAATCCCATAAACCAGAGCTTGACTGTTCCAGTTGATATACCTAGTTCATCCCTTTCAATTTCGAAACCCATTTGCGTCGAAAATTGTTAATCAGATCACAATGTCTGCCTGTAATGCAATCTAATTGAATTACTCATCGGTCATAATTACAGTCCGTTGTAACTAAATCACCCGCACAAGCCCATTGTATCCGGTCGCATCCTGCCACAGGGTCAACTCTATCTTCCACGAATAGCATTACTGAAATTGAGTTCAAATTCGCAAATCACTTTCCCAGCTGGCAGGAATGCCCCCGGGCGCATCAATATCACCATCAACAGACCGCGAGTATCCCATTCTCACAAAATGACAGCCATTTATCCCGAATGCCCATTCGCTGTGATTAATGATTTCATGCGGACTATCGCTTCCAGTCATGAACTAAACCCGGACGCATTCAATTGATATCACCATGAGCTGTCAAAGTGAAGTGTCATTCTCGTGTAACTATCCAAGATGTGTCACAGTAATGATAGTGTCATCATCCACAAATGTTGACCCTATCCGGACATACAATGTGTGTCGATGTTGCACTCTGTTTGTGGTTTTGTTTTTCGTATTAATGTGCGACGATGACGCCGCCGTCGCCTTAGGGGATGCGTTGTCCTCGTGTGACATTAAGTGGATGAACTCGTACACTAGCCAACGGTTGTTATCCAAAATATAGTGTTCAGGACTTTATGCTAATTGCAGCGATGGACAATGATTGTGTGTTAGCAGCGCTAATTGTTATTGTTATTATATGCATACTCGTATCCTGTTGCTGCTGCAGGACATGAAAACAATAAATCGCAACCCCTTAGGTGAGAGTCCCCAATGGTTGTGTATGCTTATGAGTGTTCTGTTTGCACACTGGCCTAGACTAGGGCTTACTCGCGTATGAAAGTTAAATAAAATGGACTTTGTTGAGAGACGACGCTGCTGCCAGGATGTTGAAGTGCATAGTTGACATACATCCTTGGGGACTTTCGATTGTGTTTGTAGAAATTACTTGACTCAAAGGTGGAATTCATGTCATGCGATTCAATTGTAGCTTCCGGTTTCACGAGAAGATGAACTGAGACTATTAAATGGAATTGCTTGTGGCGGCGGCGGTAGGGATTTAAATTAAATTTCTGCACTGAACGCTTTGTGGGAGGATTTCTCTGTAGCAGGTCTCCTGCGGGATCACAATGTCTGTGAAAAGAAATAGTTATACGTTGACTTTAGCCGGGTGCCTTTGAGGTTTTCCAAATTTCCAAAAGTATGAACGGAAAGTTATATCCTGAGCTTGCTGATTATCCTGATAAAAAACTCGATTTATCCCTGGCATATGTATAGTCCAAGAAGTAAGCGTTGTAGTTGCTTCAGCTAGGTCCATGTCTGCGATATGTGATCTCGAGGCCTCTTAATCCAAAGGACTAAAGATTCTGGTTTGATGAACTAAAGTCATGTCCAGTTTCTGTGTTGACTTTTTCTTCAGGATAACAGAGCTATAAACAGACTGCTAAATACGCATCCAGTTCATCTGTACTGGGTTTTATGTACACTCTGCCTAGAAGTCCACATATCGCTGTCAATTTTTGGACTCTTGAAACAGAAAGCGGGGAACAGGACTCGGCTTCAAGCTTCAAGGATTACTCTTATGCCACGTAGCATCTGTTTAGCTACAAGTTCAATAAGTATGAATGAGGATAGGAGTTCAGCCCCATTCAAAGCTCAATGGATCCCATAAAGGATACCTCAAAAAAGAGAACAAGAAATCCTGAACCAGCCAGTTAAAAGATACTTTTCCGAAGGTGAACTATCTGGATCTGTTGAGGCTTAGTCCTCGGCAAAGCAAATGTGTTGTGCCTTCCTCTACCTCTGTATCGTCACACCCTTTGCATAGGTCTGTGGTGCTAATTCCCATTCTTCTAAGTTGGCTCATCATTGGGTTGTGGGGTGTGAGGATACCAATGAGGAGGGTTAGCTGTGACCTATTGAGTGTTGAGTGGAGTTCCTGGCTCCTTTTTTGTTGTATTAGGCTCAAAAGTTTCCTGGAGACGCAGCATGAGGTGAGCGCACTCCATTCTTCCGTTGGGCATATTGTGCAAGTCTAAACGAAAGTGAGAAGACAATGGTTTTCTTAACTGTGATGTAGACTATGATCCTTTGATGTGATGTTTATTTTTGGGAAAGATACCAGGACATGCAGAGGCCAGCACTAGGATAGCATAAGTCGATTTCCAAAACTTTCAAACGAAAGAATCAAACCAGACTGAGCCTATGTAAACTTCCTCTATTTCACTCTTTTCTTAGTTCATAGCACCAACATAGTGTGAGTCCTTTTCATTATCTCTATGTCCTTCGTTTTGCTCTCACCGAACTGAACCCGCCTTCTTGCCCCAAAGGCGATTGTAATCATGATCCTCGCTGACTTTAATTCAACACCCTCTTAGAGTTTTCGACAACCGAAATTCAGGATATTCCCCTCGCCATACCATAATGATCCTTTAAATTATTTAATACACAAACACACTTCCATTATGAAGTTCACTTTCTTTTCACTTGAAAAACATATCCTCACCCAGCTTTTGTCCTTCGATCCTGCAGCCAAACCAAAACCAAAACCAAAACCCCATCCAACTGCATACTTAATCAAAACCATTCAAAATGTCTTCAAATGTGAAATTTTCACTATCAGTTTCGATCTAAGGATGTCAGTCAGTTGAGGCAAAAACCATCATATGCATCCTTGCACCTATAGACACATATTTGTATTTACCTACAATCGCAGTGCACCATCAACGATGTGCAAGGATGATGGAGTACCGTGGACGAAAACGAATTTCATTCATTCTTGTGAATCCTTAAACACATACACACACACACAAACACACAGTCACACAATAAGAGAAGAGAGAAGCTTTTGATGACTTCCAACAGATAATACGACTGAGTGACACCTTCCAACTTGGACGTTGCTGGTAGTAAGATAGTACTACCTCTCGTATAGTGTATACCCCGTAGGCATGCATTCGAATATCAATATCCTTGTTCCAACTCAACCATCGTGTAGAGATGGTACTGGTAGTGGTGGTGGTGTCAATTATAATATATGGGGCGTGCAAAATGACGCGATCTTATCGGCGAATACTAAAGTAGATTCCAATTTTATTGCTCCTTGGATAAGCGAGTGCTTACCGAATGGACAAGGAAGTCTTAGAAAAGTCCTCGTGGTATGTGGGAAAGACATTATTTGTGAGGATTTCTTCCTTTTTCGTGTTTGTGTCCTGACCTGAATATAATATTTATGAGGTGAGGCTCCGCAAGCACATACAGAAAAAGGTAAGAAATTGGCCGCTCTCTATTCTGAATTGGAATGTATTTTCTACGACGTTTTATTGTAAGATGCGATGGTTTCTTCTTCTTCTATTTTTTTATTCCTTTTTCTCGCGATTTCAAATAGAGATTAGGACGAGGATTTGAAGTTGACTAAGGGAATAAATTACGAGGTAGTTTTTCATTTCGATCGTGTGCCTGTGTGGCGGAATAAATTTGTTTGGTGCACAATGTAGAAGGTTCTCCTCTAAGATGGTTGACTTATTGGGATGTATGTCCTTTTATATGGAAAAGGACACTCGAGACTGGTGAGGTGAAGCAAGTATAGACAAGAAGTTGGTGAGCGATGTATTCATAATTGGGTCAACCTGGAGTAGGTCCTGTGGAAGTAGGAAGTGCCCTAGTTCTTGGGTAGCTTCTTGGGTGTTGGAACAACACACAATAAACACCGATTTTTCGAACAACATTTTCTTCAGTGATGAGGCACATTTCTCACTCGGTGGGTATGAGGCTCAGATATCCCAGAAGTGAGCGAAGAGGATATGTAGTTGCATCTAGGCAAAGTGACTGTTTGGTGTGCTCTATGGTCGAAAGGTGTCATTGGTCCGTATTTCTTAGGAGATGCCAATGGGTGGACGGTTACAGTCAATTCGGAGCGATGTGGTTGAATGATAACCAACTTTTTTTGGTCTGCTATTGAATATCATGACTTGGATGATATGTGGTTCCAACAAGATGGGGCAACAAACCACACAACGCGACCAATTATGGCTTTATTGTCGAGTAATTTCCCGTTTTGGCGACGTTAATTGGCCACCAGGATCATGTGATTTGACACCGGTAGTTTCTTTTCTGTGGGGCTACGCAAAAGACCGTGTTTACGCGCACAATTCCCGAACTCTAGACGCCTTAAAAATAAACATTACTCAAGTTATGGCCTAAATACCGCCCGAAATGTGCGAAAAAGTGTTTAAAAATTAGCCTCAAAAGAATCGCATGATGCGAATCTTCCCGAGGCGGTTAAAATGAAAATGAATGACCCTACATAATGGTCTATTTAAAAATTAGCTGTTTCTGCAGGTATAGGAATCAGGATCAATATACTAAAAGGACTTATAAGAATAAGATATCTTAGAACAGCAATGGATACTTTAAAAAGAAATCTCAAAAATCTGTGTGTTTAGATTGATAGTCCTGCCTGAACCCTTTTTTAATTTTGTTGACACATTAGTAGTTGGGGCCAATGAAACTGGTTATCATTTCAAAAACTTATTTCTTTAACAACAAAGCTAATGCTTTTCACAGCATTTTTTCATGATGTTGTGCTTCAAATTTCCATGATTTTATGTCATGTACCGGGAGATATGCCGGAATTGTTAGCTTTGCATGCTGGTCCTAAGGTGGTCGAACGTCTCTGTTCTATCTCTGTCTCTATTCGCAAAAAAAAAATAGTTCAAAGCCGGGCAATTGACTGGTCCACTTCTAAAGATAACACGGCCACTGAATTTTGCTTTAAAATAACTCGATTTCTTACCCAAGAGTAACATATGATGGCGTCTTGTTTATCTTGAAAAGAAATACGTCAATATAATACGGTAATGATCTCCATTAATTGTGTTTGTCTCGCAGTGTATCAAATGTCAGTGTCAAATGCCCACCACCGTCAATTTTGAACTAACCGCAGCTAACTTCACGCATATCCGAGGAATCGCTTTTGGAAACATAAGGCATCTCCCTATAACTTTCTATCGAGTTTGAGTTAGAGTTAGTTAAAGCTAAACTGGAGAGCACTTAACAACATTATGAAGGAATTCACATATAGTATATAGCACTCACCTACCGCTAAGACTCGCATCATTCAATAGAACACATATTTTATGATATCGCAATGCATAAAAATCCTATTATCGAAAAATGCAGTAAAGTATGCTCAGTGGTCCCCGGACAATGCACACACACTAAAAATTCATTGCTCTCCCTTAGCTTAACTCTACCACTGATACTTGTGTGCTGCTTTCACTATAAGCCGATTCGCCTCTTGATGCATGCAATAAACCGTCAAAGTATCCATTTCCTCTCACAGTGACACTGAACCTCTAGAGACACCCGGGACGGGACATTGGATTTCCCCAACAGCACGTATAATGGCAATAATTTCCTTTGATATATAAATTCAGTTCTTCTCTCCTGATCCGTTCTGATCCACCCTTCTTTCTCATTCGGCCTCATCCTGATTTACGGAAAGTGCTATAATCTGGGGAAAAAGACAAATTAAACGATGCGTTGCTGCACTCTACTCAGACCATATGTGTATGTGTGTGTGTGTGTGAAGTCCTGATACAAATATGCAACCAGAAACGGAATACTTAATGTGACACACATAGTACATGCGCTTGGGTTGCGGCGGCCGACCCAAAAGGCCAATTGGTTTCGTACTATATGAGAGCCTTCGAACTGTTTTTTTTTTTTTTTTTTTTTATTTTCGCCCTCCTCGTGGACTTGACACGCAATTAACTTCAGGTGGGCTCATCGCAAATGCGATTGTGAGTGAGTGACCGAGATTTTCACTTTGATCGCAATGCGTATACGCCACCACCCGCCAACGGGGCTTTTTATTCCTTTAAACCAATTTGCGTGTTCATTTTTCAATTTAAAATAAAACACAAAAAACAAGGACTTCCTGCGAAACGATTTAGCCCATGACATCTCGTCATTCTACATGCAGTTAATGTTTAAGGCCGAATTCGCATCATCATCACCATCATCGGTAGCGACAGAGCCAACGAACTCCTGGCCCACCGGGATGTGTGGCTTCGTAGGAATAGCAACCATTTTATGGGGAAACCTTCGTCCTTTTTAAAAGTAAAATTCTGTTCATTTTTTTGTTTTATTTTTGCCTGGGATCGTGGGAAAAACTTTTTCACGGTAAGTGCATCCCTACGTGGCGCATTAAGTTCCAGAGGGGGTGGTCGGCTGACAGTTGTTGTTGTTGGTTGTTGGTGGGCTGTTAGGAAGAGGTTTTGCAAAAACAAAAAAAAAAAAAACGAAAAAAGGATGCAAATTCAAAAGGAGTGCAGTCATACAGTGGTATTGCAATGCAGAATGCAAAACTTTCAAATGTTCCACATACCTGAAGAGCTTAATGAGTTTTGTTTGGGGATTTTTCAACTTTCTGGAGGCGGTTTTTGTGCCTAAGTTCTTCTTCCTCTATTTTCTTTTCTATTTTGTTCTTCTTCTTTGTTTGTTTTCTTTGATGGCATCACTTGACAGCATTTTGGTACCATTTTCGAAAAAAACACTTTCCAACGTGCGATGGTGATGGTTTTTCTATGCAACACGAAGAATGTAGTTTGGACAAGAGTTTTAAACGAGGATCTTGTTGAGAGTGGGAGGACAAGAAATCGTTAACTTAGTTGATATAATGAGCCTTGAGAAGCCTAAGCGAGTCCACTATCAAAATATGTATATGGTGGAGTACCTGTAATGCATTCGAAACTGCTTCTAAGTTAAGTGATTCAGTACATATTGGAAGAGTGTCATGAAAGTCTTAAAAGAGTCTCTTGGTCCTAATTAAGGAACAGACACTACATGTTGGTGTCCCTTCAATGGTGAAATCTCCCATAAATCGATCACTCATACCAACTTTTCAAGGACCACCTGAGCCAAACGGAGCTGATATTATCCAAAAGAATATACCCTTGATAAACCATTCGACGATGATGACAATTGGATCACACCTTGGAACAGTTATACAGACTAAGCTTAATTTAAGTCGCAAAAGTCAAAGTAGCTTTAACTGTGGTAACTGCATCCATTAGGATAACAATGGAATATCCTGTGGTTAGCCTAAAATTAGTTGACGCAGATGAAGTCTTGGTGGAACGGGGTATGTTTAAGGATTTTTGTTTTTTGGTGAAAATTTTGAAAAGACAGGTTAGAATTTGCACTAGGTACCATAGTGGACCTATCACCCAACCTAATGCATCTTTTATATGAATTTTATGTCCCGCAAAATTTTACTATTTTTGCGATTTAGTTCATAGAGTCCTCTTCTTCAAAATTGTCAAGGAAATGTTTTCCCAGTTGCTTAAGTCTACTTTGAGTTATGCCCTGACGTAAACAGGGGAAATATGTGATATCATAATATCCGAGAGGTAAAGGTCACTGTAGTATCATTTCATAAATTACCCAGGTTTCCTCCGATCAAATGCAGGGCACAAGGCATATGCCCTCCTAAGTTGTTTTAGATTAATCTTCTTAACCACAGAGATAGGTGGTTTTACAGCTCTAACCATATTGCTTTGTGGTGGCTCCGACCTCTTTTGGCCAGTTCATCGCCCACTTCGTTCCCCTCAATGTCGAAGTGTTCAGGTATCAGGACTAAGGAGAACTAGAAAAGAACACCTCGGTGAATACCAATTCGAAGACCTGGGTGACCTGTCAGGAAAGTCCCTATACCATACTAAAATTTATAACAGCTTCGGGGTGGTTTTGGAAGGCTTTCCTTTGTAATGGTTTTAAAGGTGAGCCCACAATAGGGGCTCACTAGTGATCCTAGTGTTGCCTGCACATATGGGCACCCCGTTCTACCTACCTACCTACCTAGGACGGTTCCATCAATAACACCTTATAAGCCGCATCTTCATGTCACACCTACCGCACTTACCAACTAAAACTGCTCTTTCATATCCCAAAATACTTCTACGCTTTTAATCCAACTGAAAAACTACCATATAACATACCATTATCCTTGGAGGATTTCCCTTCAACAAAAGCCCACTTAGACAAGATTAGCTTCACTCTTGAATTGCACCCGTCCCGTCGTACCCCCATAAACGACTACCGTTTCCCGTTTTATTTGTTTATTTTGCAAGACACATGGTGGCAATTGCGGCACAAGGACATTAATGTTTTGCTTCCTCTTCTCCGTATGTTTACACACATACACATTGCTTAATTCACAATTTAAAAAAAAAAAAAATTAAAAAACATTGTTACCCAACTTTTGCATTAAGCTCGCGAAGGATAATCCACAGTCATACATCAGCATCACTGGTAACATACGAGACGCAACGGTGCTGAAAAGTTTACCATTTAGAGGTCGTGTGCTGCTTGAGTTGGGACTGGGACAACAAACCGCCTTAACCAAGGCCAAAAGGATGTTGTGTTAAGAAAAAATCACAATCTCTAACCTTTAATTAGTTTTAAACAAATTAACATAAATTTTCATTACGTTCGTTGTAGTTGTGGTGGTGATATGGAAAAATATACTCCTGCCATGGTGTACCCGTGCAGGTGAAGGAAAATTGAGTTTCTTCCAGAGTCCCTGCCTGTATGGGAAGGTTTTTCGGGGACTTTTTGGATAACTAGAGCTATAATTAGGTGGTGAGTATAACTTAAGGTGGTACACACAATGGGAGCGGTGCCATCTATTTATTTAGGAGAAATCTTTTTTGGATTTAATTAAATCAGGAACTTAGTGCCTTGCGAGAGAATTTTAAGAAAAACTTCTAAAGAGTTCGTGGAGTCGGTAAATTTGTCGTTTCTATCGCTGTGGGGAAGGAAGCATTTTGTTAAAAATATAGTTGGGGGTCTTTTGAAACTAGATGCTGAGGATGAAGGACAACATATTCTGTACATGTATTTGCAATATTTATATGTGATTGGGTTTGGTTTCTATGTACATGGATATGCCCTGGTTCGTATTAGCATGGACACAAATATTTTGTCTTAAGCTATGGGCTCACCGATGCTATTCGATGTGGCCAGGGAATCCGACTTTTCAGGAGCAAGAGAGTAACAGTTCAACCGCTGAAAGTGCCGGCTTCCGAGCTGTGTGTAATACATACCAGACGTAAGGTATAGTTCTTCAACCTCATCTTTGAGGGAGTATGCAGGATATAGGTGGAGAAACATCAAAATAAATGTTATATGCATCTAGGAAGCCCAGGTCTTTGGTTTAGCTACACTGTATCGCAACCAAAAGAATAGAAATAGGTTTTCGACGGTGGAACTTGCTCTACCTCTCTAGGTAGCCTGGATAGTCTATTTTTTTAAAGACGAAATGGTAAAATACTCATTATTTGCGAGAACAAATAATGAAAGCTTGTAAGAAAAAAAAGGAGGGGAACAGACACCATCCTGAATAGAAGGCATTCGTGCAATACCATCCAATTTATTATGAAAGGACATATTCATGATTAAACCAGAAGGAATCGATCCTCGTTATAGTTTTTTTTTTGTATGTTCGGCAGCATAGATTTAGTCTGTCAGCATCTGGAGATCAATTGGATTTAAAACGAATGCAATCGACAATAAAGGGCCTTATCCTTTCCAGATAGCTTTGCTTTTTTGTGAAACGCTGGTCTAAGGAATTCTCCAACCCTTATGTAACGAGATGTCTATTTTTTACATTTGTTAGGCCTATCCTCGAATATGACAGCCAAGTCTGGTCGCCCTGTCACGATACCCACTCCCTTCGTATCGAAGCGGTCCAACGCAGATTCATAGTTCTTAGAGAGTCACTTTTCATCATTCCTGATGGTATCCTTGGTACCCTTCGATACATCATACGAAGTAATATACCAAAAATGGGAGGATTGACTAATGACAGCAGCCTATTTACAAACGAAGCTTACAATATAAAGTGTGGGCCATCTTGTGGTTTCTTTACTTACTTACTTACTTACTTAGGTGGCGCTACAGTCCGGGGTGGACCTGGGCCTCAACCAACAAGCCTCTCCAGTTAGCGCGGTCTTTGGCTAACCTCCTCCAGTTGCGCACTCCAAGTTGGTTGAGGTTTTCTTCCACTTGTGCACGCCACCTAAGGCGAGGTCTTCGTCTACTGCGTTGTCCCTCCGGGATGGATTCGAAGAGTCTTCGGGCCGGAGCGTTGATGTCCATCCGCTCTACATGTCCTAGCCATCTTAGACGGCTAATGCGTACTTTTCTGACTAGGTCGATGTCGCTGTACAGCTCGTAGAGTTCGCTAGAAATCTCCTTCTCCATAGCCCGTCAACGCAAAAGGGGACCGAAAATCATGCGAAGGATTTTGCGTTCGAAAAGACCAAGGATATCTTCATCCATCTTGGTTAACGTCCATGCTTATGCGCCATAGAGCAGGACTGGGATGATGAGGGTCTTATATAGAGTTTCCTTGGTGCTTCTTGACAAGGCCTTACTACTAAATTGTCTTCTTAGGCCAAAGAAACAGCGATTGGCAAGAGTGATTTTTCCTTTGATCTCTGAGGTGATATTGTTGTCAGAGTTTATAGCGGAGTCGAGGTATACCAAGTCCTTAACTACCTCAAAGTTATAACTGTCTATTGTGACGTTCTATCCAATTCGTCGGTGTTGTGTGTCCCTTCTTGTTGACAGCATATACTTGGTTTTGCCTTCATTATCAGCCGTCTTGGCGATGTCAATTGGTTGCCCCGTAGCTGCAATTTGACCCCTTTGGACTTTTTTTTGTGGGGAACCGTGAAGGACCGATGTTATGCCACCAATCCGGAAACGATTCGAGCACTTAAGATCAATTTTATCCAAGCAATCCGTGAGCTACAGCCCGAAACCATCAACAAGTTTGTGGAAAATTGAGAAGCCAGCCAAGGCAGTCACTTGAACGACGTTGTGCTCCATAATTATTGGGAATGTTTGCTCTAATAAAGCCATAATTCATGGAAAAATCGGTTGTCACATTAAGACTTTACTGGACCCATGTATGTATATTTTGTGGAAGGTAGAGTCCCAGAATCGCTTTCACATACAGCTTTAGCTACGGCGGACCTTATACCGATTTATTGAATGTACGAATGTATAGCTTCCTGAAACAATGACAAAACGAAGATACACATGAATGTGCTTGATACAAGGACATTCTGACAATTTTATCTGATCCAAGCCAATGCTTTGCCATTTTAAACAAACCTTAGCCACAATATAATTCTCTGATAAGTCTCTTTTTTATAAAAAAAAATGTTCACTTAAACATTAATGTATTCAAAATCACCATAAACGATCGCCTTGAACTTTCTTCTTCGTTTCTAGAAAAACCAAAGAAAAAAGCCTACATTATCTGGCATTGAAATATAAATACACATTTCAACATTGTTTGATTTTATCTGGCTACAGGGACAGTGGTTTTTTTATTTGTTGGTCCTTGGTAAATTTTTTAATAAAATTGGCAATGAACTTTCTTCATCTTCAAGGGGAATAAAAATGCAAATTCACTTGCGTCCATCATTCCGAACAATGTGGCCTAATCAAACACAGATAAAACCACCCCCAAGCCCAGAGGTTTTGGTCTGGTTTAACAAGACCAAAACGGATAACCCCGTTTAAAATTCTAACAATGCAGCACAATACATCACAAGGATCCTCAGCGGAAAAACAAAAAAAAAACACAGAGCCTCTTCAGTGTTGCTACTCGTTATAGATGTACAAAGGATACATGTACTGGTACTGGTACTGGTACATAGTCTCAGGGAATGACTGAGACCCAGTCGACCATCGAAAAGTGCAAACATTATTTTGGAGCATAATTAACTGTATTCAGGGGGTTCGTTCTCCCTAATTTCTTCCTTTCTCGCAACATCGGCCATCATCGCGCCCCGTTCCATTCAGGCTGGGGCGATTCTCTTCATCATCATCGTTTAACTGTGCAAATCGACAATGTTTGCCCATAGTTCATCCTTAAACCAAAGAAAAACTCTAAGCAGCCAGCAGCAGCAGCAGCATCCAGACAATGGAAAGCAGCAGCAAAAGAAGGACAAAAAAGAAAAGCAAAAAAAAATAAAACAAATTTTTGAAATAAGCCATTTTTCTTATCCTTGTTAAGAGGCTGAAGCTAGAATCTTCTTTATTTGCTGACCCTTACCACTTTGTGTGTGTGCAGTGGGGATTCACTGTGAAGACTTGCAAGCACAGGATAAGCACCAGACCAGGCACAAAGTACAAAGAGACCAACCTTTTTTGCTTCGTCTAAACAATGCGATAACTTTAAATTCTTTCAAGAGAGCCACCCGAGGAAGGAGCAAAAAAATTCGTCCTTCACTTTTACTCCTTCTTGAGGAGAAGTCTTGTCAGTGGTACTGGTGATGGTGGTGACGGTAATGGTTGTGGTGGTGGTGGTGGTGGTGGACTTGCTGCCACAATGGGTGTTCGTCTATTCGGGAGACTTGTTATAAAAATTTCCCTTCCTCTTTATTTTCATGGTGTCCTTTTCACCTTTTTTTTTTTTTTGTTTTGTTTGTGCCGTATCTCAGGGTTTTTGGTGGAGGCCTGAGTCATTATACATACATGTGCATGTACTGTTTTTTTTTTTTTTTTGTTCTCTCCTTCTTAAGTATTCACTTAGCTATTCAAGCAAAAGGACATTGGGGACCAAGCCATTATTGTGTTTTTATTTATGGCAGTGTGAATCTACTCCTTGTTTGGTTGTAGAATTCACTGTACCTTTGAAGTTGAAAATGAGATAGGTTTTCCGAAACGAAAAAGGACTTTTTCCTCTTTTATCGAAGAAGAATGGAAAAAAGGACGATAAGTAGACGGTAGACAGAGTTAATTGAGTTTAACACTCGAACAACACTTGATTAAGACCGGAGTGTGTCGAAAAAAAAGGTTTTGGGTTAGTGAATTTGCTTTTCTCTCGTTTATCATAGTCGTTAGGTAGACTGATCGATCGTCGTTAGCTCAGTCCTTGAAGTTACGCATACTAATTCGATTGAGTGGACTTTTCTTTTGAGCATTCTAGTTTCAGAGAGGTAGTCCAACAACATTGTTAGTCCCTTTGGGTTGAAGTTGATTCTACTATTCCCTTAACAAGTCCAACGGTATGTTGACAGTCCTAATGACTTTTGAACAGGATTCTCAGTCTCACAGTCACAGAAGCCGTTTCTGATATAGTAGAAGGAATAATGTATCATCATCAAATTGAGGACACCAACATACAGACAATGTATTCCTCAGTCGCTCTGTGATCCCCAAACACGATAACTTGGTTCAATCTCAGGAGGAAGTTTGCTCAGACTGATGTACTCATCTTTCGATCCAATCGGCAGACAAAAATATCTATATATGTATATCCCCAGATAGACTCACAAAGTCATACTCAGTCTATCTCCTAGATACAGATATAGACGAAAGTTTTGTGTATAAACGAATTTTTAAGACTTTGTTCAAACCTGTGGTATAACCTTCGCCTTTGCATGAGGAGGGTCAATACACGAACTGTACAGTGACATCGAAACATTAGTCGAATCAAATGGTCAGGAAATGTGAAGAAAATGAGCTTCAGCGTCCTAGCCCTCAGGGTCTTCAAATAAAATGCAAAGGACAGCGCAGTAAAGGAAAAAGTATATAGCCTGCGCCTAAATTTATGCACTCTTTGCATCACGCTTGTAAGTGGGAAATGAGTAGAAAGATTGGATAGAAAGGTTTGAAACTCAGGTGCACTAAGTTTCAATGCTTGGTGTCTGAACTAGACAACTAGATTTTGTATTGAATTTCTGCATTCGTTTGAAATTATCATATTTTTGTATGAACGCTATTATACTTACAATGGCAACGGAATCAAAAAATGAATATGCGAGCAGGTTTCAATCGAATTCACAGAGATTACCAACTTGAAGGAACTACGAAATGAACACTAAAGGTTTGTCACCTATAAGGAGTCCCTGCTTACGACCAAGAAGTGTCAGAATATGTGGCATATATTGTATTGTTCTAAAGGGTTGTACAGCGGAAAAACGTCATTGTTTCAATAGAGCCTTACGACTATGCGACTATAGTCAACGACGGTTTATAGCCACGTCTAATAGCTTCTAGTTTACAGTCACATCGCATAGATTCATAATTCTTGTCGTCTTCAAATCTTATAAATTTCCATCTACAAATTATTTATAAATAAAGAGGACACACTTTGTACCGAGAATTAGCCGATAGATCCAATATGGATGTAAGCACTTATGCCATAGTCTAGTGCGAGTTTCAAAATACAAATAAATCGGTCGTTCAGACTTAAGGATGATTGCATAGTTTTTTAAACTGAAGGCAAAATAATATTCAGAATCTAAGTTAAGAGACACCCATTAACATTAGTAAGATTCAAGCTCATAAAAATCTGAATTAAAATGCTGCATGACATCTCAGTAGACAACAAGTTGACAGTATGTTGGATACCTGTCTGCAAATTCATACATATATAACCTACTAGCCAGAGGAGGGTCAATTCTTAGCTCCTCACAGACCCTTCCTGAAACTTAGCACTTTGCACAGCGTGGTAGATACTGTATCCAATGAAGAAGCTAACTAGCGATGGTAGGTAATGTGTAATACAAACATACATGTTCTACAACCAAATTGTTACGACCAGTCTACGACAAAAAGAGATTTGCAAATCTCGTGGAACTAGGTGGCGTTGTTATTCGGAATCCTGTTTGTGTCGTGACAGGACACTACGTGAAAATCAATCATGTACTTTGACCAGGAGCACCCGATGATTACTTTTGTAAAAACTGCAAGGACGAAAATGAAATAGAATCTATTCACCACTTCTTGTGGGATTTTTGAGCATTAGCCACCAATTTTTGGAGCGGATACCGGAATTGGAGGACCAGACAAACATTGAGATCAATAGAATTAGTTTGTCAGCAGCCTATATGCCAGGGATACCTATGTGTCCTGGGACCCATACTAGATTGATTTTATTATGTACAACTAGCTGTAAGAAGGTTTAATGACAGTCCCAACTCAGCTTAGACTCAAAATCAAAGGACATGAGTACTTTTAGAGGTGTTTGGATGTGCGTGTTCTTCTGTGCTTTCTTCTGATACACTATCTGCCAATAGTCCCATTGTGTAGTTAGAAAGATATTAATAGTGAGGGCCTATCAACATTTTCCTTAATTTTATAGATTTGAAAGGACGATAAGAGGCAGTGAGTACATATGTTCCATTTATTATTGGCTTTCATTAGCTTAGTAAATTTTCTCATAGCCTTGTGGACAAGCTACTACGAGCGAATATTCTAAAGTTCTTAGCGACACCCTCACTAAATATGGTTATATCACCTCATCTTAGCCAAGTGTTATGTTGTGTATGTTTAGTGTGAAAGAGAATATACCAGCCAGCGTTGCTACTTGTCTATATACATATATATGTTTAAAAGCCGAGAATCGATGTAGATTTTTCAGTCGTTTAAGTCAAGGTACTCTTACCGGCTAGTCAAGGTCTAGCAGTTCCCAGTCCTACTGGGTTGCAGTGCGACCTATTAATTTATTGTACTCCTACTAACACCTCCTTGGAGAGGTACATGTCCTCGTTAGAATTCAACTCACAACTCACGGGTTGTGTACTCTTACTATACCTCGGCGGAATCAACCCGTCCTAGAGCACTCCCACTAATCCAGTTCCCCTTAAGAATTTGAGGATTAGAGTTGGCTCTAGTGACTGTATTTCCCTATCTAATAATTGGTACTCTCTTAAATATTTCAATCTTTTGTGAGTCAGTGTCCCTCAAGATCCCAGAAGATGTTCCTGAATTTCACTGGACTCATCGCAGAATCTGCAGAGGCCTTCTTCAGTTATACCCACAGTGCCCTGTTAGGAAATTCGTTAGTATATGCAACATATTCTTGCTTATTGTGATTGATTCCTAGAATCTTTTCCGGTTGTAAGGCGCTAAAAGCTTCTGGGCTTGTCTCATAGCTTCCGCGTTGTTCCAGGAACGTGCCCTGCTGTCTGGATCTCTCTATGTTCCTGAACTCTTCTTTTAAGTAATGATCACCTATTCCGCAGAATGGTTCCAGACCTACAAAGGTTTCTGATGTTTCTCTATTCCCTCATGGACAGGTATCCAACAGAGGGTCACTTTGTTCTTCTTACTGAGTTCATTAAGTTTCTGCAGGCATTCACGACACGAATTTTGAACTTTATGACATAGGAGTTGAGTGCCATGATTGCGGCTTACCTATCTGACATTATGGCTTTGACTTCTTTGGAAATGAATGGATCAAACAATAGCTCTGTATATACACAGAATTTTAAATGGATGTAGCTGCTAACTTAAACCATTTTATACAATCATTATACCAAAGCTTAGTAGAGTACATATTATCAGACCTGAACTGAATGGAAATTAAGTACACCGTTCCCAAAAGTCAAAAAACCGCCATAAAACCATAAAATTGGCCCCGATTTCCCAGTTTCAATAGCCAAATTTAGGAAAAATTTGACAGTTCTTGACTTTTGCAATTGCTATTCAGTTCAATCGTGACTAGGGTGTACTCTACCTTACGCTTTTATATAATTTAGATTCATAAGGTCCCCTGTCGAACTCAGCTGAACTCAGCTAAGAAAAGGAAACTTGTCCATTACCATAAATGTTTATAAATACAAGTACGTACCACTGCACTGCACAATTTGGCTCCAAATAAAGCAAGTTAACCCCAAAGGTGCCAATTTGCAGTCATTTCACTGTGCAAACACAACTCACCTGACATCTTCCTGTCATGCAAGTCCAGGTCCCATTAGGTCAATGATCCCTGAAAGAAAACCCCGCTTAAAACTCTCTCTGTGTGTAGGTATACACCCAGAGCCAAAGCAAATCTGCTAACAAACCTCATTCCCGAACACAAAAACTGTGAAACCCATTTCAATCATTAATCACTTGCACAAAACTGCTGCCAGTTTTCTCCCGAAATCATTCTTGGTGCCGTTTCTTTTGGCAGTTCTGCTGAAAGTGATTATCATTAACCGTTTGCACCACCCCCTTGGGGGCATAAAAAGCTAATCCTTAGTTCCAGTAACTCACATTTCTCTCCTTTACCCACCCACATCCGACAACTCCACACAAAACATTCTCGAAAAAAAAAAATATAAAACAAAAAAAGGCAAAAAAATATTAACCAACCGAAGGAAGAGCACATCCTTCCTAACGAGAATGTGAATGCACCCTAAAGATGCACTTGAATTTTTATTTGTTTACTCCTCGTTTAAATTGAAGTTAAAAAACAAAATCAACTTTTACTTGTTTTGTTGTCAATGGGTATACTAGCGGCGTCGGCGGCTAGAATCCTGGAAGGGGGAGCTAGAATTTTTTAAGGATTCCCTTACATATTCCTAGAAATTCATTAAAAGGGACCTAAAAACTTGTAGGCTTCCCAATTGCATCATCAGAAATGAAAGGAGTGAGAAGAAACGAAAAAAAAAAAAAACAAGAACCAAAGCTGATGACGCTGCTGGTGCTGATTTTGATCCTTTTGGGTGCTCGAGAACGACTACGATGGTATTCGGTGGAAACACCTGCTTTAAGAATGCATACATTTTTGCATTCATCAGTACCGGGAATGGTAAGGGTTTTCGTGGGGAGGCGCACAGCCCGCTCTGATGACGAGTATGGTGATGCATACATACACACTCGCATACGTACACATGCATACATTTAGATGCAGCATTTTGAGTTGCTCCTTGTCTAATTAGAGCGCGCACTAAAGTTTCGCTGGGAGTTGGCATTGTAGAGGTTCCTTCCTTGTGATCCTTTAATTAAAAGTCATCAGGAGAAGGAGCGAAAAAAAAAAGCAACCGAGAAGTAGAACGTTTTTTACCTTTTTATCTGTGTTTTTGTCCTTTTTTTGAGATTCGTCACCCTGTCATTAATCTTTGAAACTTTAGCCGTGCTCTTGTTGTACAGAGGTGATTCCTTTTTTTTTCTATTTTTAATTTGAACGTGGAGGAGGCGGGGGTAGTCATTTTCGGTGCATAAATTTATTTGAGTGGAGGAGAAGGAACAGCATCTCTCGGAGCAGCGAAAAATATCTGGAAAATAATGAAGAATGCATATAAAGTCCTTGAACTGCAGGGATTGCCGAAAAATAAAACATCAAACCGAACAAACATCGAAAATTATAATTTAAACGCTTCAAACTACCCTGTGAAGTTGACAAAAATCCACTGTAAGGACTAACACTGAATGGAAATGTACTTCGTGGAGCGCAAGGAGCATACGTATACCATATAAGTGCTGTTTTTTTTACTGTTCCCTCTCCCGAAAAAGAAGAAGAAAAAAACTAAGCTCAAGTGGAAGAAAAATTCATCTTGTACGTGGGACAATCACCTCTGGGACAAGGATATCGTGCATAAAACCGTTTTCTCAGTAAGTAATGAATTCCCGTCCGTTTTGGTTTATTTTAGATACATTTCTTTTATTAAAAAAGGAACCCTGCGCCTGTATCCTTTCTTATGGTAATGACAGCACATGGATACGTATAGTACTTTTGTTCTTGGAACAATTGTGTTGGCTTACATGCATGAAGAATTTTTTTAAATAATAAAAGCTTCGCTCTTAAGATTTATTTAGGAGGGACTCCTTAAAACCGCTATTGTGATTGTGAAATGCATTTATAACAATTACTGAGAGGGGAATAGCCTTCGTTAGACGCTGTCTTAAAAGTCCCAATAGTTTTGAAATCCTCTCGTGATTTCGCTTTTTCCTTTTTCTACTGAAGAATGTGCATTAACTCCCATGGTAACATTGAGTTAGCATAACATGAAGATGGGGGTGTTTCTTATTAATGAATCTACGCAAAAGACACTTTTGCTTTAGTTACTTGCTCATGTGTAGAAGATCCCTTTCCAAATCCCAAAAAAATTTATATAAGTAACTTCCGCTAACATCTCTTCTCCACATTTAGTGAGTACGGAGAGTAATCCAAACTATGTGACGATATTGCATTCGAAGTGGATCAAGAGACTTTTTTCACACTTGACCCCTGTACATCCAACTTCTTCCCAAATCCTCGATAGAGGGCAACTGAGTACACCAAAATCTAAGTCATCCTAGTTTCGTTTTTTGGTTAAGTTTTTTGTTAAATTTCGACCGTTTGCCTCAAAACGCTGAGGAAGACGAGATATGTAACGATATTGCATTTGAAGTGGATCAAGACATTTTTTTACACTTGACCCCTGCATACCCAAATTATTCCCAAACCCTCGATAGAGGGCAACTGAGTACACCAAAATCTAAGTCATCCTAGTTTCGTTTTTTGGTTAAGTTTTTTGTTAAATTTCGACCGTTTGCCTCAAAACGCTGAGGAAGACGAGATATGTAACGATATTGCATTCGAAGTGGATCAAGAGATTTTTTCACACTTGACCCCTGTACATCCAACTTCTTCCCAAATCCTCGATAGAGGGCAACTGAGTACACCAAAGTCTAAATCATCCTCGTTTCGTTTTTTGGTTAAGTTTTTTGTTAAATTTGGACCGTTTGCCTCAAAACGCTGAGGAAGACGAGATTTGGAGTGGATCAAGAGACTTTTTTCACACTTGACCCCTGTACATCCAACTTCTTCCCAAATCCTCGATAGAGGGCAACTGAGTACACCAAAGTCTAAATCATCCTCGATTCGTTTTTTCGTTAAGTTTTTTGTTAAATTTCGTGCGTTTGCCTCAAAACGCTGAGGGAGAGCAGATATGTAACGATATTGCATTCGAAGTGGATCAAGAGATTTTTTCACACTTGACCCCTGTATATCGAACTTCTTCCCAAACCCTCGATAGAGGGCAACTGAGTACACCAAAGTCTAAATCATCCTCGATTCGTTTTTTGGTTAAGTTTATTGTTAAATTTCGTGCGTTTGCCTCAAAACGCTGAGGAAGACGAGATATGTAACGATATTGCATTTGAAGTGGATCAAGAGATTTTTTCACACTGGACCCCTGTATATTCAACTTCTTCCCAAATCCTCGATAGAGGGCAACTGAGTACACCAAAATCTAAGTCATCCTAGTTTCGTTTTTTGGTTAAGTTTTTTGTTAAATTTCGACCGTTTGCCTCAAAACGCTGAGGAAGACGAGATATGTAACGATATTGCATTTGAAGTGGATCAAGAGACTTTTTTCACACTTGACCCCTGTACATCCAACTTCTTCCCAAATCCGCGGTAGAGGGCAACTGAGTACACCAAAGTCTAAATCATCCTAGTTTCGTTTTTTGGTTAAGTTTTTTGTTAAATTTCGACCGTTTGCCTCAAAACGCTGAGGAAGACGAGATATGTAACGATATTGCATTTGAAGTGGATCAAGAGACTTTTTTCACACTTGACCCCTGTATATCCAAGTTTTTCCCAAATCCTCGATAGAGGGCAACTGAGTACACCAAAGTCTAAATCATCCTCGATTCGTTTTTTGGTTAAGTTTTTTGTTAAATTTCGTGCGTTTGCCTCAAAACGCTGAGGAAGACGAGATATGTAACGATATTGCATTTGAAGTGGATCAAGAGACTTTTTTCACACTTGACCCCTGTACATCCAACTTCTTCCCAAATCCTCGATAGAGGGCAACTGAGTACACCAAAGTCTAAATCATCCTCGATTCGTTTTTTCGTTAAGTTTTTTGTTAAATTTCGTGCGTTTGCCTCAAAACGCTGAGGGAGAGCAGATATGTAACGATATTGCATTCGAAGTGGATCAAGAGATTTTTTCACACTTGACCCCTGTATATCGAACTTCTTCCCAAACCCTCGATAGAGGGCAACTGAGTACACCAAAGTCTAAATCATCCTCGTTTTGTTTTTTGGTTAAGTTTTTTGTTAAATTTCGTGCGTTTGCCTCAAAACGCTAAGGGAGAGGAGATATGTAACGATATTGCATTCGAAGTGGATCAAGAGACTTTTTTCACACTTGACCCCTGTATACCGAACTTCTTCCCAAATCCTCGATAGAGGGCAACTGAGTACACCAAAGTCTAAGTCATCCTAGTTTCGTTTTTTGGTTAAGTTTTTTGTTAAATTTCGACCGTTTGCCTCAAAACGCTGATGAAGACGAGATATGTAACGATATTGCATTTGAAGTGGATCAAGAGACTTTTTTCACACTTGACCCCTGTACATCCAACTTCTTCCCAAATCCTCGATAGAGGGCAACTGAGTACACCAAAGTCTAAATCATCCTCGATTCGTTTTTTGGTTAAGTTTTTTGTTAAATTTCGACCGTTTGCCTCAAAACGCTGAGGAAGACGAGATATGTAACGATATTGCATTTGAAGTGGATCTAGAGACTTTTTCACACTTGACCCCTGTACATCCAACTTCTTCCCAAATCCTCGATAGAGGGCAACTGAGTACACCAAAGTCTAAATCATCCTCGATTCGTTTTTTCGTTAAGTTTTTTGTTAAATTTCGTGCGTTTGCCTCAAAACGCTGAGGGAGAGCAGATATGTAACGATATTGCATTCGAAGTGGATCAAGAGATTTTTTCACACTTGACCCCTGTATATCGAACTTCTTCCCAAACCCTCGATAGAGGGCAACTGAGTACACCAAAGTCTAAATCATCCTCGTTTTGTTTTTTGGTTAAGTTTTTTGTTAAATTTCGTGCGTTTGCCTCAAAACGCTAAGGGAGAGGAGATATGTAACGATATTGCATTCGAAGTGGATCAAGAGACTTTTTTCACACTTGACCCCTGTATACCGAACTTCTTCCCAAATCCTCGATAGAGGGCAACTGAGTACACCAAAGTCTAAATCATCCTCGTTTCGTTTTTTGGTTAAGTTTTTTGTTAAATTTGGACCGTTTGCCTCAAAACGCTGAGGAAGACGAGATATGTAACGATATTGCATTTGAAGTGGATCTAGAGACTTTTTCACACTTGACCCCTGTACATCCAACTTCTTCCCAAATCCTCGATAGAGGGCAACTGAGTACACCAAAGTCTAAATCATCCTCGATTCGTTTTTTGGTTAAGTTTTTTGTTAAATTTCGTGCGTTTGCCTCAAAACGCTGAGGAAGACGAGATATGTAACGATATTGCATTTGAAGTGGATCAAGAGATTTTTTCACACTGGACCCCTGTATATCCAACTTCTTCCCAAATCCTCGATAGAGGGCAACTGAGTACACCAAAATATAAGTCATCCTAGTTTCGTTTTTTGGTTAAGTTTTTTGTTAAATTTCGACCGTTTGCCTCAAAACGCTGATGAAGACGAGATATGTAACGATATTGCATTTGAAGTGGATCAAGAGACTTTTTTCACACTTGACCCCTGTACATCCAACTTCTTCCCAAATCCTCGATAGAGGGCAACTGAGTACACCAAAGTCTAAATCATCCTCGATTCGTTTTTTGGTTAAGTTTATTGGTAAATTTCGTGCGTTTGCCTCAAAACGCTGAGGAAGACGAGATATGTAACGATATTGCATTTGAAGTGGATCAAGAGACTTTTTTCACACTTGACCCCTGTACATCCAACTTCTTCCCAAATCCTCGATAGAGGGCAACTGAGTACACCAAAGTCTAAATCATCCTCGATTCGTTTTTTGGTTAAGTTTATTGTTAAATTTCGTGCGTTTGCCTCAAAACGCTGAGGAAGACGAGATATGTAACGATATTGCATTTGAAGTGGATCAAGAGATTTTTTCACACTGGACCCCTGTATATTCAACTTCTTCCCAAATCCTCGATAGAGGGCAACTGAGTACACCAAAATCTAAGTCATCCTAGTTTCGTTTTTTGGTTAAGTTTTTTGTTAAATTTCGACCGTTTGCCTCAAAACGCTGAGGAAGACGAGATATGTAACGATATTGCATTTGAAGTGGATCAAGAGACTTTTTTCACACTTGACCCCTGTATATCGAACTTCTTCCCAAATCCTCGATAGAGGGCAACTGAGTACACCAAAGTCTAAATCATCCTCGTTTCGTTTTTTGGTTAAGTTTTTTGTTAAATTTGGACCGTTTGCCTCAAAACGCTGAGGAAGACGAGATATGTAACGATATTGCATTTGAAGTGGATCAAGAGACTTTTTTCACACTTGACCACTGTACATCCAACTTCTTCCCAAATCCGCGGTAGAGGGCAACTGAGAACACCAAAGTCTAAATCATCCTAGTTTCGTTTTTTGGTTAAGTTTTTTGTTAAATTTCGACCGTTTGCCTCAAAACGCTGAGGAAGACGAGATATGTAACGATATTGCATTTGAAGTGGATCAAGAGACTTTTTTCACACTTGACCCCTGTATATCCAAGTTTTTCCCAAATCCTCGATAGAGGGCAACTGAGTACACCAAAGTCTAAATCATCCTCGATTCGTTTTTTGGTTAAGTTTTTTGTTAAATTTCGTGCGTTTGCCTCAAAACGCTGAGGAAGACGAGATATGTAACGATATTGCATTTGAAGTGGATCAAGAGACTTTTTTCACACTTGACCCCTGTACATCCAACTTCTTCCCAAATCCTCGATAGAGGGCAACTGAGTACACCAAAGTCTAAATCATCCTCGTTTCGTTTTTTGGTTAAGTTTTTTGTTAAATTTGGACCGTTTGCCTCAAAACGCTGAGGAAGACGAGATTTGGAGTGGATCAAGAGACTTTTTTCACACTTGACCCCTGTACATCCAACTTCTTCCCAAATCCTCGATAGAGGGCAACTGAGTACACCAAAGTCTAAATCATCCTCGATTCGTTTTTTCGTTAAGTTTTTTGTTAAATTTCGTGCGTTTGCCTCAAAACGCTGAGGGAGAGCAGATATGTAACGATATTGCATTCGAAGTGGATCAAGAGATTTTTTCACACTTGACCCCTGTATATCGAACTTCTTCCCAAACCCTCGATAGAGGGCAACTGAGTACACCAAAGTCTAAATCATCCTCGTTTTGTTTTTTGGTTAAGTTTTTTGTTAAATTTCGTGCGTTTGCCTCAAAACGCTAAGGGAGAGGAGATATGTAACGATATTGCATTCGAAGTGGATCAAGAGACTTTTTTCACACTTGACCCCTGTATACCGAACTTCTTCCCAAATCCTCGATAGAGGGCAACTGAGTACACCAAAGTCTAAGTCATCCTAGTTTCGTTTTTTGGTTAAGTTTTTTGTTAAATTTCGACCGTTTGCCTCAAAACGCTGATGAAGACGAGATATGTAACGATATTGCATTTGAAGTGGATCAAGAGACTTTTTTCACACTTGACCCCTGTACATCCAACTTCTTCCCAAATCCTCGATAGAGGGCAACTGAGTACACCAAAGTCTAAATCATCCTCGATTCGTTTTTTGATTAAGTTTTTTGTTAAATTTCGACCGTTTGCCTCAAAACGCTGAGGAAGACGAGATATGTAACGATATTGCATTCGAAGTGGATCAAGAGATTTTTTCACACTTGACCCCTGTATACCGAACTTCTTCCCAAATCCTCGATAGAGGGCAACTGAGTACACCAAAGTCTAAGTCATCCTAGTTTCGTTTTTTGGTTAAGTTTTTTGTTAAATTTCGACCGTTTGCCTCAAAACGCTGATGAAGACGAGATATGTAACGATATTGCATTTGAAGTGGATCAAGAGACTTTTTTCACACTTGACCCCTGTACATCCAACTTCTTCCCAAATCCTCGATAGAGGGCAACTGAGTACACCAAAGTCTAAATCATCCTCGATTCGTTTTTTGGTTAAGTTTTTTGTTAAATTTCGACCGTTTGCCTCAAAACGCTGAGGAAGACGAGATTTGGAGTGGATCAAGAGACTTTTTTCACACTTGACCCCTGTACATCCAACTTCTTCCCAAATCCTCGATAGAGGGCAACTGAGTACACCAAAGTCTAAATCATCCTCGATTCGTTTTTTCGTTAAGTTTTTTGTTAAATTTCGTGCGTTTGCCTCAAAACGCTGAGGGAGAGCAGATATGTAACGATATTGCATTCGAAGTGGATCAAGAGATTTTTTCACACTTGACCCCTGTATATCGAACTTCTTCCCAAACCCTCGATAGAGGGCAACTGAGTACACCAAAGTCTAAATCATCCTCGTTTTGTTTTTTGGTTAAGTTTTTTGTTAAATTTCGTGCGTTTGCCTCAAAACGCTAAGGGAGAGGAGATATGTAACGATATTGCATTCGAAGTGGATCAAGAGACTTTTTTCACACTTGACCCCTGTATACCGAACTTCTTCCCAAATCCTCGATAGAGGGCAACTGAGTACACCAAAGTCTAAGTCATCCTAGTTTCGTTTTTTGGTTAAGTTTTTTGTTAAATTTCGACCGTTTGCCTCAAAACGCTGATGAAGACGAGATATGTAACGATATTGCATTTGAAGTGGATCAAGAGACTTTTTTCACACTTGACCCCTGTACATCCAACTTCTTCCCAAATCCTCGATAGAGGGCAACTGAGTACACCAAAGTCTAAATCATCCTCGATTCGTTTTTTGGTTAAGTTTTTTGTTAAATTTCGACCGTTTGCCTCAAAACGCTGAGGAAGACGAGATATGTAACGATATTGCATTTGAAGTGGATCTAGAGACTTTTTCACACTTGACCCCTGTACATCCAACTTCTTCCCAAATCCTCGATAGAGGGCAACTGAGTACACCAAAGTCTAAATCATCCTCGATTCGTTTTTTCGTTAAGTTTTTTGTTAAATTTCGTGCGTTTGCCTCAAAACGCTGAGGGAGAGCAGATATGTAACGATATTGCATTCGAAGTGGATCAAGAGATTTTTTCACACTTGACCCCTGTATATCGAACTTCTTCCCAAACCCTCGATAGAGGGCAACTGAGTACACCAAAGTCTAAATCATCCTCGTTTTGTTTTTTGGTTAAGTTTTTTGTTAAATTTCGTGCGTTTGCCTCAAAACGCTAAGGGAGACGAGATATGTAACGATATTGCTTTCGAAGTGGATCAAGAGACTTTTTTCACACTTGACCCCTGTATACCGAACTTCTTCCCAAATCCTCGATAGAGGGCAACTGGGTACACCAAAGTCTAAATCATCCTCGTTTCGTTTTTTGGTTAAGTTTTTTGTTAAATTTGGACCGTTTGCCTCAAAACGCTGAGGAAGACGAGATATGTAACGATATTGCATTTGAAGTGGATCTAGAGACTTTTTCACACTTGACCCCTGTACATCCAACTTCTTCCCAAATCCTCGATAGAGGGCAACTGAGTACACCAAAGTCTAAATCATCCTCGATTCGTTTTTTGGTTAAGTTTTTTGTTAAATTTCGTGCGTTTGCCTCAAAACGCTGAGGAAGACGAGATATGTAACGATATTGCATTTGAAGTGGATCAAGAGATTTTTTCACACTGGACCCCTGTATATCCAACTTCTTCCCAAATCCTCGATAGAGGGCAACTGAGTACACCAAAATGTAAGTCATCCTAGTTTCGTTTTTTGGTTAAGTTTTTTGTTAAATTTCGACCGTTTGCCTCAAAACGCTGATGAAGACGAGATATGTAACGATATTGCATTTGAAGTGGATCAAGAGACTTTTTTCACACTTGACCCCTGTACATCCAACTTCTTCCCAAATCCTCGATAGAGGGCAACTGAGTACACCAAAGTCTAAATCATCCTCGATTCGTTTTTTGGTTAAGTTTATTGGTAAATTTCGTGCGTTTGCCTCAAAACGCTGAGGAAGACGAGATATGTAACGATATTGCATTTGAAGTGGATCAAGAGACTTTTTTCACACTTGACCCCTGTACATCCAACTTCTTCCCAAATCCTCGATAGAGGGCAACTGAGTACACCAAAGTCTAAATCATCCTCGATTCGTTTTTTGGTTAAGTTTATTGTTAAATTTCGTGCGTTTGCCTCAAAACGCTGAGGAAGACGAGATATGTAACGATATTGCATTTGAAGTGGATCAAGAGATTTTTTCACACTGGACCCCTGTATATTCAACTTCTTCCCAAATCCTCGATAGAGGGCAACTGAGTACACCAAAATCTAAGTCATCCTAGTTTCGTTTTTTGGTTAAGTTTTTTGTTAAATTTCGACCGTTTGCCTCAAAACGCTGAGGAAGACGAGATATGTAACGATATTGCATTTGAAGTGGATCAAGAGACTTTTTTCACACTTGACCCCTGTATATCGAACTTCTTCCCAAATCCTCGATAGAGGGCAACTGAGTACACCAAAGTCTAAATCATCCTCGTTTCGTTTTTTGGTTAAGTTTTTTGTTAAATTTGGACCGTTTGCCTCAAAACGCTGAGGAAGACGAGATATGTAACGATATTGCATTTGAAGTGGATCAAGAGACTTTTTTCACACTTGACCCCTGTACATCCAACTTCTTCCCAAATCCGCGGTAGAGGGCAACTGAGAACACCAAAGTCTAAATCATCCTAGTTTCGTTTTTTGGTTAAGTTTTTTGTTAAATTTCGACCGTTTGCCTCAAAACGCTGAGGAAGACGAGATATGTAACGATATTGCATTTGAAGTGGATCAAGAGACTTTTTTCACACTTGACCCCTGTATATCCAAGTTTTTCCCAAATCCTCGATAGAGGGCAACTGAGTACACCAAAGTCTAAATCATCCTCGATTCGTTTTTTGGTTAATTTTTTTGTTAAATTTCGTGCGTTTGCCTCAAAACGCTGAGGAAGACGAGATATGTAACGATATTGCATTTGAAGTGGATCAAGAGACTTTTTTCACACTTGACCCCTGTACATCCAACTTCTTCCCAAATCCTCGATAGAGGGCAACTGAGTACACCAAAGTCTAAATCATCCTCGTTTCGTTTTTTGGTTAAGTTTTTTGTTAAATTTGGACCGTTTGCCTCAAAACGCTGAGGAAGACGAGATTTGGAGTGGATCAAGAGACTTTTTTCACACTTGACCCCTGTACATCCAACTTCTTCCCAAATCCTCGATAGAGGGCAACTGAGTACACCAAAGTCTAAATCATCCTCGATTCGTTTTTTCGTTAAGTTTTTTGTTAAATTTCGTGCGTTTGCCTCAAAACGCTGAGGGAGAGCAGATATGTAACGATATTGCATTCGAAGTGGATCAAGAGATTTTTTCACACTTGACCCCTGTATATCGAACTTCTTCCCAAACCCTCGATAGAGGGCAACTGAGTACACCAAAGTCTAAATCATCCTCGTTTTGTTTTTTGGTTAAGTTTTTTGTTAAATTTCGTGCGTTTGCCTCAAAACGCTAAGGGAGAGGAGATATGTAACGATATTGCATTCGAAGTGGATCAAGAGACTTTTTTCACACTTGACCCCTGTATACCGAACTTCTTCCCAAATCCTCGATAGAGGGCAACTGAGTACACCAAAGTCTAAGTCATCCTAGTTTCGTTTTTTGGTTAAGTTTTTTGTTAAATTTCGACCGTTTGCCTCAAAACGCTGATGAAGACGAGATATGTAACGATATTGCATTTGAAGTGGATCAAGAGACTTTTTTCACACTTGACCCCTGTACATCCAACTTCTTCCCAAATCCTCGATAGAGGGCAACTGAGTACACCAAAGTCTAAATCATCCTCGATTCGTTTTTTGGTTAAGTTTTTTGTTAAATTTCGACCGTTTGCCTCAAAACGCTGAGGAAGACGAGATATGTAACGATATTGCATTCGAAGTGGATCAAGAGATTTTTTCACACTTGACCCCTGTATACCGAACTTCTTCCCAAATCCTCGATAGAGGGCAACTGAGTACACCAAAGTCTAAGTCATCCTAGTTTCGTTTTTTGGTTAAGTTTTTTGTTAAATTTCGACCGTTTGCCTCAAAACGCTGATGAAGACGAGATATGTAACGATATTGCATTTGAAGTGGATCAAGAGACTTTTTTCACACTTGACCCCTGTACATCCAACTTCTTCCCAAATCCTCGATAGAGGGCAACTGAGTACACCAAAGTCTAAATCATCCTCGATTCGTTTTTTGGTTAAGTTTTTTGTTAAATTTCGACCGTTTGCCTCAAAACGCTGAGGAAGACGAGATTTGGAGTGGATCAAGAGACTTTTTTCACACTTGACCCCTGTACATCCAACTTCTTCCCAAATCCTCGATAGAGGGCAACTGAGTACACCAAAGTCTAAATCATCCTCGATTCGTTTTTTCGTTAAGTTTTTTGTTAAATTTCGTGCGTTTGCCTCAAAACGCTGAGGGAGAGCAGATATGTAACGATATTGCATTCGAAGTGGATCAAGAGATTTTTTCACACTTGACCCCTGTATATCGAACTTCTTCCCAAACCCTCGATAGAGGGCAACTGAGTACACCAAAGTCTAAATCATCCTCGTTTTGTTTTTTGGTTAAGTTTTTTGTTAAATTTCGTGCGTTTGCCTCAAAACGCTAAGGGAGAGGAGATATGTAACGATATTGCATTCGAAGTGGATCAAGAGACTTTTTTCACACTTGACCCCTGTATACCGAACTTCTTCCCAAATCCTCGATAGAGGGCAACTGAGTACACCAAAGTCTAAGTCATCCTAGTTTCGTTTTTTGGTTAAGTTTTTTGTTAAATTTCGACCGTTTGCCTCAAAACGCTGATGAAGACGAGATATGTAACGATATTGCATTTGAAGTGGATCAAGAGACTTTTTTCACACTTGACCCCTGTACATCCAACTTCTTCCCAAATCCTCGATAGAGGGCAACTGAGTACACCAAAGTCTAAATCATCCTCGATTCGTTTTTTGATTAAGTTTTTTGTTAAATTTCGACCGTTTGCCTCAAAACGCTGAGGAAGACGAGATATGTAACGATATTGCATTCGAAGTGGATCAAGAGATTTTTTCACACTTGACCCCTGTACATCCAACTTCTTCCCAAATCCTCGATAGAGGGCAACTGAGTACACCAAAGTCTAAATCATCCTCGTTTCGTTTTTTGGTTAAGTTTTTTGTTAAATTTGGACCGTTTGCCTCAAAACGCTGAGGAAGACGAGATATGTAACGATATTGCATTTGAAGTGGATCTAGAGACTTTTTCACACTTGACCCCTGTACATCCAACTTCTTCCCAAATCCTCGATAGAGGGCAACTGAGTACACCAAAGTCTAAATCATCCTCGATTCGTTTTTTGGTTAAGTTTTTTGTTAAATTTCGTGCGTTTGCCTCAAAACGCTGAGGAAGACGAGATATGTAACGATATTGCATTTGAAGTGGATCAAGAGATTTTTTCACACTGGACCCCTGTATATCCAACTTCTTCCCAAATCCTCGATAGAGGGCAACTGAGTACACCAAAGTCTAAATCATCCTCGATTCGTTTTTTGGTTAAGTTTATTGTTAAATTTCGTGCGTTTGCCTCAAAACGCTGAGGAAGACGAGATATGTAACGATATTGCATTTGAAGTGGATCAAGAGACTTTTTTCACACTTGACCCCTGTACATCCAACTTCTTCCCAAATCCTCGATAGAGGGCAACTGAGTACACCAAAGTCTAAATCATCCTCGATTCGTTTTTTGGTTAAGTTTATTGTTAAATTTCGTGCGTTTGCCTCAAAACGCTGAGGAAGACGAGATATCTAACGATATTGCATTTGAAGTGGATCAAGAGATTTTTTCACACTGGACCCCTGTATATTCAACTTCTTCCCAAATCCTCGATAGAGGGCAACTGAGTACACCAAAATCTAAGTCATCCTGGTTTCGTTTTTTGGTTAAGTTTTTTGTTAAATTTCGACCGTTTGCCTCAAAACGCTGATGAAGACGAGATATGTAACGATATTGCATTTGAAGTGGATCAAGAGACTTTTTTCACACTTGACCCCTGTACATCCAACTTCTTCCCAAATCCTCGATAGAGGGCAACTGAGTACACCAAAGTCTAAATCATCCTCGATTCGTTTTTTGGTTAAGTTTATTGTTAAATTTCGTGCGTTTGCCTCAAAACGCTGAGGAAGACGAGATATGTAACGATATTGCATTTGAAGTGGATCAAGAGACTTTTTTCACACTTGACCCCTGTACATCCAACTTCTTCCCAAATCCTCGATAGAGGGCAACTGAGTACACCAAAGTCTAAATCATCCTCGATTCGTTTTTTGGTTAAGTTTATTGTTAAATTTCGTGCGTTTGCCTCAAAACGCTGAGGAAGACGAGATATCTAACGATATTGCATTTGAAGTGGATCAAGAGATTTTTTCACACTGGACCCCTGTATATTCAACTTCTTCCCAAATCCTCGATAGAGGGCAACTGAGTACACCAAAATCTAAGTCATCCTGGTTTCGTTTTTTGGTTAAGTTTTTTGTTAAATTTCGACCGTTTGCCTCAAAACGCTGAGGAAGACGAGATATGTAACGATATTGCATTTGAAGTGGATCAAGAGACTTTTTTCACACTTGACCCCTGTATATCGAACTTCTTCCCAAATCCTCGATAGAGGGCAACTGAGTACACCAAAGTCTAAATCATCCTCGTTTCGTTTTTTGGTTAAGTTTTTTGTTAAATTTGGACCGTTTGCCTCAAAACGCTGAGGAAGACGAGATATGTAACGATATTGCATTTGAAGTGGATCAAGAGACTTTTTTCACACTTGACCCCTGTACATCCAACTTCTTCCCAAATCCGCGGTAGAGGGCAACTGAGTACACCAAAGTCTAAATCATCCTAGTTTCGTTTTTTGCTTAAGTTTTTTGTTAAATTTCGACCGTTTGCCTCAAAACGCTGAGGAAGACGAGATATGTAACGATATTGCATTTGAAGTGGATCAAGAGACTTTTTTCACACTTGACCCCTGTATATCCAAGTTTTTCCCAAATCCTCGATAGAGGGCAACTGAGTACACCAAAGTCTAAATCATCCTCGATTCGTTTTTTGGTTAAGTTTTTTGTTAAATTTCGTGCGTTTGCCTCAAAACGCTGAGGAAGACGAGATATGTAACGATATTGCATTTGAAGTGGATCAAGAGACTTTTTTCACACTTGACCCCTGTACATCCAACTTCTTCCCAAATCCTCGATAGAGGGCAACTGAGTACACCAAAGTCTAAATCATCCTCGTTTCGTTTTTTGGTTAAGTTTTTTGTTAAATTTGGACCGTTTGCCTCAAAACGCTGAGGAAGACGAGATTTGGAGTGGATCAAGAGACTTTTTTCACACTTGACCCCTGTACATCCAACTTCTTCCCAAATCCTCGATAGAGGGCAACTGAGTACACCAAAGTCTAAATCATCCTCGATTCGTTTTTTCGTTAAGTTTTTTGTTAAATTTCGTGCGTTTGCCTCAAAACGCTGAGGGAGAGCAGATATGTAACGATATTGCATTCGAAGTGGATCAAGAGATTTTTTCACACTTGACCCCTGTATATCGAACTTCTTCCCAAACCCTCGATAGAGGGCAACTGAGTACACCAAAGTCTAAATCATCCTCGTTTTGTTCTTTGGTTAAGTTTTTTGTTAAATTTCGTGCGTTTGCCTCAAAACGCTAAGGGAGAGGAGATATGTAACGATATTGCATTCGAAGTGGATCAAGAGACTTTTTTCACACTTGACCCCTGTATACCGAACTTCTTCCCAAATCCTCGATAGAGGGCAACTGAGTACACCAAAGTCTAAGTCATCCTAGTTTCGTTTTTTGGTTAAGTTTTTTGTTAAATTTCGACCGTTTGCCTCAAAACGCTGATGAAGACGAGATATGTAACGATATTGCATTTGAAGTGGATCAAGAGACTTTTTTCACACTTGACCCCTGTACATCCAACTTCTTCCCAAATCCTCGATAGAGGGCAACTGAGTACACCAAAGTCTAAATCATCCTCGATTCGTTTTTTGGTTAAGTTTTTTGTTAAATTTCGACCGTTTGCCTCAAAACGCTGAGGAAGACGAGATATGTAACGATATTGCATTCGAAGTGGATCAAGAGATTTTTTCACACTTGACCCCTGTACATCCAACTTCTTCCCAAATCCTCGATAGAGGGCAACTGAGTACACCAAAGTCTAAATCATCCTCGTTTCGTTTTTTGGTTAAGTTTTTTGTTAAATTTGGACCGTTTGCCTCAAAACGCTGAGGAAGACGAGATTTGGAGTGGATCAAGAGACTTTTTTCACACTTGACCCCTGTACATCCAACTTCTTCCCAAATCCTCGATAGAGGGCAACTGAGTACACCAAAGTCTAAATCATCCTCGATTCGTTTTTTCGTTAAGTTTTTTGTTAAATTTCGTGCGTTTGCCTCAAAACGCTGAGGGAGAGCAGATATGTAACGATATTGCATTCGAAGTGGATCAAGAGATTTTTTCACACTTGACCCCTGTATATCGAACTTCTTCCCAAACCCTCGATAGAGGGCAACTGAGTACACCAAAGTCTAAATCATCCTCGTTTTGTTTTTTGGTTAAGTTTTTTGTTAAATTTCGTGCGTTTGCCTCAAAACGCTAAGGGAGAGGAGATATGTAACGATATTGCATTCGAAGTGGATCAAGAGACTTTTTTCACACTTGACCCCTGTATACCGAACTTCTTCCCAAATCCTCGATAGAGGGCAACTGAGTACACCAAAGTCTAAATCATCCTCGTTTCGTTTTTTGGTTAAGTTTTTTGTTAAATTTGGACCGTTTGCCTCAAAACGCTGAGGAAGACGAGATATGTAACGATATTGCATTTGAAGTGGATCTAGAGACTTTTTCACACTTGACCCCTGTACATCCAACTTCTTCCCAAATCCTCGATAGAGGGCAACTGAGTACACCAAAGTCTAAATCATCCTCGATTCGTTTTTTGGTTAAGTTTTTTGTTAAATTTCGTGCGTTTGCCTCAAAACGCTGAGGAAGACGAGATATGTAACGATATTGCATTTGAAGTGGATCAAGAGATTTTTTCACACTGGACCCCTGTATATCCAACTTCTTCCCAAATCCTCGATAGAGGGCAACTGAGTACACCAAAATCTAAGTCATCCTAGTTTCGTTTTTTGGTTAAGTTTTTTGTTAAATTTGGACCGTTTGCCTCAAAACGCTGAGGAAGACGAGATATGTAACGATATTGCATTTGAAGTGGATCAAGAGACTTTTTTCACACTTGACCCCTGTACATCCAACTTCTTCCCAAATCCTCGATAGAGGGCAACTGAGTACACCAAAGTCTAAATCATCCTCGATTCGTTTTTTGGTTAAGTTTATTGTTAAATTTCGTGCGTTTGCCTCAAAACGCTGAGAAAGACGAGATATGTAACGATATTGCATTTGAAGTGGATCAAGAGATTTTTTCACACTGGACCCCTGTATATCCAACTTCTTCCCAAATCCTCGATAGAGGGCAACTGAGTACACCAAAATCTAAGTCATCCTAGTTTCGTTTTTTGGTTAAGTTTTTTGTTAAATTTCGACCGTTTGCCTCAAAACGCTGAGGAAGACGAGATATGTAACGATATTGCATTTGAAGTGGATCAAGAGATTTTTTCACACTTGACCCCTGTATATCGAACTTCTTCCCAAATCCTCGATAGAGGGCAACTGAGTACACCAAAGTCTAAATTATCCTCGTTTCGTTTTTTGGTTAAATTTTTTGTTAAATTTCGACCGTTTGCCTCAAAACGCTGAGGAAGACGAGATATGTAACGATATTGCATTTGAAGTGGATCAAGAGATTTTTTCACACTGGACCCCTGTATATCCAACTGCTTCCCAAATCCTCGATAGAGGGCAACTGAGTACACCAAAATCTAAGTCATCCTAGTTTCGTTTTTTGGTTAAGTTTTTTGTTAAATTTCGACCGTTTGCCTCAAAACGCTGAGGAAGACGAGATATGTAACGATATTGCATTTGAAGTGGATCAAGAGACTTTTTTCACACTTGACCCCTGTACATCCAACTTCTTCCCAAATCCTCGATAGAGGGCAACTGAGTACACCAAAGTCTAAATCATCCTCGATTCGTTTTTTGGTTAAGTTTATTGTTAAATTTCGTGCGTTTGCCTCAAAACGCTGAGAAAGACGAGATATGTAACGATATTGCATTTGAAGTGGATCAAGAGATTTTTTCACACTGGACCCCTGTATATCCAACTTCTTCCCAAATCCTCGATAGAGGGCAACTGAGTACACCAAAATCTAAGTCATCCTAGTTTCGTTTTTTGGTTAAGTTTTTTGTTAAATTTCGACCGTTTGCCTCAAAACGCTGAGGAAGACGAGATATGTAACGATATTGCATTTGAAGTGGATCAAGAGATTTTTTCACACTTGACCCCTGTACATCCAACTTCTTCCCAAATCCTCGATAGAGGGCAACTGAGTACACCAAAGTCTAAATCATCCTCGTTTCGTTTTTTGGTTAAGTTTTTTGTTAAATTTGGACCGTTTGCCTCAAAACGCTGAGGAAGACGAGATATGTAACGATATTGCATTTGAAGTGGATCTAGAGACTTTTTCACACTTGACCCCTGTACATCCAACTTCTTCCCAAATCCTCGATAGAGGGCAACTGAGTACACCAAAGTCTAAATTATCCTCGTTTCGTTTTTTGGTTAAATTTTTTGTTAAATTTCGACCGTTTGCCTCAAAACGCTGAGGAAGACGAGATATGTAACGATATTGCATCTGAAGTGGATAAAGAGATTTTTTTCACACTGGACCCCTGTACATCCAACTTCTTCCCAAATCCTCGATAGAGGGCAACTGAGTACACCAAAGTCTAAATCATCCTCGTTTCGTTTTTTGGTTAAGTTTTTTGTTAAATTTGGACCGTTTGCCTCAAAACGCTGAGGAAGACGAGATATGTAACGATATTGCATTTGAAGTGGATCTAGAGACTTTTTCACACTTGACCCCTGTACATCCAACTTCTTCCCAAATCCTCGATAGAGGGCAACTGAGTACACCAAAGTCTAAATTATCCTCGTTTCGTTTTTTGGTTAAATTTTTTGTTAAATTTCGACCGTTTGCCTCAAAACGCTGAGGAAGACGAGATATGTAACGATATTGCATTTGAAGTGGATCTAGAGACTTTTTCACACTTGACCCCTGTATATCGAACTTCTTCCCAAATCCTCGATAGAGGGCAACTGAGTACACCAAAGTCTAAATTATCCTCGTTTCGTTTTTTGGTTAAATTTTTTGTTAAATTTCGACCGTTTGCCTCAAAACGCTGAGGAAGACGAGATATGTAACGATATTGCATCTGAAGTGGATCAAGAGATTTTTTTCACACTGGACCCCTGTACATCCAACTTCTTCCCAAATCCTCGATAGAGGGCAACTGAGTACACCAAAATATAAGTCATCCTAGTTTCGTTTTTCGGTTAAGTTTTTTGTCAAATTTCGACCGTTTGCCTCAAAACGCTGAGGAAGAGGAGATATGTAACGATATTGCATTTGAAGTGGATCAAGAGATTTTTTTCACACTGGACCCCTGTACATCCAACTTCTTCCCAAATCCTCGATAGAGGGCAACTGAGTACACCAAAGTCTAAATCATCCTAGTTTCGTTTATTGGTTAAGTTTTTTGTTAAATTTCGACCGTTTGCCTCAAAACGCTGAGGAAGACGAGATATGTAACGATATTGCATCTGAAGTGGATCAAGAGATTTTTTTCACACTGGACCCCTGTACATCCAACTTCTTCCCAAATCCTCGATAGAGGGCAACTGAGTACACCAAAATATAAGTCATCCTAGTTTCGTTTGCTGGTTAAGTTTTTTGTCAAATTTCGACCGTTTGCCTCAAAACGCTGAGGAAGAGGAGATATGTAACGATATTGCATTTGAAGTGGATCAAGAGATTTTTTTCACACTGGACCCCTGTACATCCAACTTCTTCCCAAATCCTCGATAGAGGGCAACTGAGTACACCAAAGTCTAAATCATCCTAGTTTCGTTTTTCGGTTAAGTTTTTTGTCAAATTTCGACCGTTTGCCTCAAAACGCTGAGGAAGAGGAGATATGTAACGATATTGCATTTGAAGTGGATCAAGAGATTTCCACACTTGACCCCTGTATATCGAACATCTTCCCAAATCCTCGACAGAGGGCAACTGAGTACACCAAAGTCTAAATCATCCTCGTTTCGTTTATTGGTTAAGTTTTTTGTTAAATTTCGACCGTTTGCCTCAAAACGCTGAGGAAGACGAGATATGTAACGATATTGCATTTGAAGTGGATCAAGAGATTTTTTCACACTGGACCCCTGTATATCCAACTTCTTCCCAAATCCTCGATAGAGGGCAACTGAGTACACCAAAGTCTAAATCATCCTCGTTTCGTTTATTGGTTAAGTTTTTTGTTAAATTTCGACCGTTTGCCTCAAAACGCTGAGGAAGAGGAGATATGTAACGATATTGCATTTGAAGTGGATCAAGAAATTTTTTCACACTGGACCCCTGTATATCCAACTTCTTCCCAAATCCTCGATAGAGGGCAACTGAGTACACCAAAATATAAGTCATCCTAGTTTCGTTTTTTGGTTAAGTTTTTTGTCAAATTTCGACCGTTTGCCTCAAAACGCTGAGGAAGAGGAGATATGTAACGATATTGCATTTGAAGTGGATCAAGAGATTTCCACACTTGACCCCTGTATATCGAACTTCTTCCCAAATCCTCGACAGAGGGCAACTGAGTACACCAAAGTCTAAATCATCCTCGTTTCGTTTTTTCGTTAAGTTTTGTGTTAAATTTCGACCGTTTGCCTCAAAACGCTGAGGAAGACGAGATATGTAACGTTTTAGCATTTGAAGTGGATCAAGACATTTTTTTACACTTGACCCCTGTACATCCAACTTCTTCCCAAATCCTCGATAGAGGGCAACTGAGTACACCAAAGTCTAAATCATCCTCGTTTCGTTTTTTGGTTAAATTTTTTGTTAAATTTCGACCGTTTGCCTCAAAACGCTGAGGAAGACGAGATATGTAACGATATTGCATTTGAAGTGGATCTAGAGACTTTTTCACACTTGACCCCTGTACATCCAACTTCTTCCCAAATCCTCGATAGAGGGCAACTGAGTACACCAAAGTCTAAATCATCCTCGTTTCGTTTTTTCGTTAAGTTTTGTGTTAAATTTCGACCGTTTGCCTCAAAACGCTGAGGAAGACGAGATATGTAACGTTTTAGCATTTGAAGTGGATCAAGAGACTTTTTTCACACTTGACCCCTGTACATCCAACTTCTTCCCAAATCCTCGATAGAGGGCAACTGAGTACACCAAAGTCTAAATCATCCTCGTTTCGTTTTTTCGTTAAGTTTTTTGTTAAATTTCGTGCGTTTGCCTCAAAACGCTGAGGAAGAGGAGATATGTAACGATATTGCATTTGAAGTGGATCAAGAGACTTTTTTCACACTTGACCCCTGTATACCGAACTTCTTCCCAAATCCTCGATAGAGGGCAACTGAGTACACCAAAGTCTAAGTCATCCTAGTTTCGTTTTTTGGTTAAGTTTTTTGTTAAATTTCGACCGTTTGCCTCAAAACGCTGATGAAGACGAGATATGTAACGATATTGCATTTGAAGTGGATCAAGAGACTTTTTTCACACTTGACCCCTGTACATCCAACTTCTTCCCAAATCCTCGATAGAGGGCAACTGAGTACACCAAAGTCTAAATCATCCTCGATTCGTTTTTTGGTTAAGTTTTTTGTTAAATTTCGACCGTTTGCCTCAAAACGCTGAGGAAGACGAGATATGTAACGATATTGCATTCGAAGTGGATCAAGAGATTTTTTCACACTTGACCCCTGTACATCCAACTTCTTCCCAAATCCTCGATAGAGGGCAACTGAGTACACCAAAGTCTAAATCATCCTCGTTTCGTTTTTTGGTTAAGTTTTTTGTTAAATTTGGACCGTTTGCCTCAAAACGCTGAGGAAGACGAGATATGTAACGATATTGCATTTGAAGTGGATCTAGAGACTTTTTCACACTTGACCCCTGTACATCCAACTTCTTCCCAAATCCTCGATAGAGGGCAACTGAGTACACCAAAGTCTAAATCATCCTCGATTCGTTTTTTGGTTAAGTTTTTTGTTAAATTTCGTGCGTTTGCCTCAAAACGCTGAGGAAGACGAGATATGTAACGATATTGCATTTGAAGTGGATCAAGAGATTTTTTCACACTGGACCCCTGTATATCCAACTTCTTCCCAAATCCTCGATAGAGGGCAACTGAGTACACCAAAATATAAGTCATCCTAGTTTCGTTTTTTGGTTAAGTTTTTTGTTAAATTTCGACCGTTTGCCTCAAAACGCTGATGAAGACGAGATATGTAACGATATTGCATTTGAAGTGGATCAAGAGACTTTTTTCACACTTGACCCCTGTACATCCAACTTCTTCCCAAATCCTCGATAGAGGGCAACTGAGTACACCAAAGTCTAAATCATCCTCGATTCGTTTTTTGGTTAAGTTTATTGTTAAATTTCGTGCGTTTGCCTCAAAACGCTGAGGAAGACGAGATATGTAACGATATTGCATTTGAAGTGGATCAAGAGACTTTTTTCACACTTGACCCCTGTACATCCAACTTCTTCCCAAATCCTCGATAGAGGGCAACTGAGTACACCAAAGTCTAAATCATCCTCGATTCGTTTTTTGGTTAAGTTTATTGTTAAATTTCGTGCGTTTGCCTCAAAACGCTGAGGAAGACGAGATATGTAACGATATTGCATTTGAAGTGGATCAAGAGATTTTTTCACACTGGACCCCTGTATATTCAACTTCTTCCCAAATCCTCGATAGAGGGCAACTGAGTACACCAAAATCTAAGTCATCCTGGTTTCGTTTTCTGGTTAAGTTTTTTGTTAAATTTGGACCGTTTGCCTCAAAACGCTGAGGAAGACGAGATATGTAACGATATTGCATTTGAAGTGGATCAAGAGACTTTTTTCACACTTGACCCCTGTACATCCAACTTCTTCCCAAATCCTCGATAGAGGGCAACTGAGTACACCAAAGTCTAAATCATCCTAGTTTCGTTTTTTGGTTAAGTTTTTTGTTAAATTTCGACCGTTTGCCTCAAAACGCTGAGGAAGACGAGATATGTAACGATATTGCATTTGAAGTGGATCAAGAGACTTTTTTCACACTTGACCCCTGTACATCCAACTTCTTCCCAAATCCTCGATAGAGGGCAACTGAGTACACCAAAGTCTAAATCATCCTAGTTTCGTTTTTTGGTTAAGTTTTTTGTTAAATTTCGACCGTTTGCCTCAAAACGCTGAGGAAGACGAGATATGTAACGATATTGCATTTGAAGTGGATCAAGAGACTTTTTTCACACTTGACCCCTGTACATCCAACTTCTTCCCAAATCCTCGGTAGAGGGCAACTGAGTACACCAAAGTCTAAATCATCCTCGATTCGTTTTTCGGTTAAGTTTTTTGTTAAATTTCGACCATTTGCCTCGATAGAGGGCAACTGAGTACACCAAAGTCTAAATCATCCTCGTTTCGTTTTTTGGTTAAGTTTTTTCTTAAACTTCCTCCGTTTGCCTCAAAACGCTAAAGGAGAGGCGATATGTGACGATACCATTCAAAAGACCCATTGGTTCTTAGAGTAAAAGGGTGTTCCACCCACCTTGCATAACCTTATATGGACCTTCTCTAGTCTACATGTATTTCCATCGAGGACCGGTGTAAGCCAACCAACTTGCCAAAAGAACATTTCGAAACTCAATACGGGCGTCTAAAGTCCTTTGCTTACCCTGCATAATCGAACACATAATCGAGCACAGGTTGTACTATTCCATTTGACAGAGCACTTTGGAGACGTCCTTAATATTTAGTCTGCAATGAAGTTAATATTAGTTTCATCTGCATTGTGCACAATTCCAGTCAAAAGGGAAAAATATAAATGTATGTCTGTACTACAATTTCAACACAAATGCATTCCACTCGATTCGAAGGACTTCTGCTGCGCCAACAAAAGGAATCCCTACAAAGAAACATTAAAACACAAAACTCAGCAAAACGTAGACACATTCCAAGAGGAACTCTTTGATTCCTTTTCCCTCGATTTTTCTTTCATTTTCACCCCGCATTGTCCTGCATTAAATAAGAAACTAAACTTCACAAACTTGTTACATAAACTCACCAGGACGAGGACGAAAAAAAAAAAACGAAGAACATTAAATAAATACAACAACAAGAAAGGAAAGGAATAAAAACTACAAAAACAAAACGAAATCACACATTTAAGATTCATGAAGGACATCGTTCTTCATCTCTCCTTCTGCTAAAGAGATATTTATAGCCACACAAGCTATTGTTAGAGAGATCCTTTACAAGCAGCCAGCGCACACCCAGCAAATGGCTATTAACTACGTAACGTTACCGTCGAGTCGACCAAGACGTTTGCATTTCATGGTAGAAGGGAGGGAGCGTACTAACTGTTTCTCCATGAGACATGTTTCACTCCTTGAAATGCACCGCGCAACAACTTCAACCAACTCTGCAGGAATTTATCCATGTTTGTGTGTGCGTGTGTGTGTGTGTGTGCAATGGCAGAGAAGCAAACTACAGCAATGGTCCAAGGACGATTGCGACGACCAAGGCGGACGGCAAGGACGACGGATGGACGTGCTCTTAATTAAAGATAAAAATTAACTGCTGATTAGGAGTTTTCGTTACACTCCCACTGCTGTCCTACTCCGGCGAGGACTGAATGATTTATGCGAGTTAATTTATTGTGAACAATCCTCGCTGAAGGATTCCACTTGTGCTGATGCTCCTGCTGCTACTGCTGTTCATGTTGCTGTTGCTGTTGCTGTTGCTCCTCTTGGTGTTGGTATTGATTGTGCAATCATTCCTCTGCGAAGCAAAGAGAAAATATTTTCCCGATACAAACGTTTGATAGAAGTTTTATTATCTTTTCCTTATCTCATCATTTTACGATGATGATGGCGCAAATTGTGGAATTGTAAATGGGTAGTTGATTAGAAATCAGTGTGTAAATAAATGGTCATGTAAGGTTGTGGAAGTAATGGCTTTACCCACAAGGATGTGCCATACACGCAAAATTCTAAGAAAAGGATTGCCTTAGAATGGACAGATACAGACTTTGTCAACAATCAAAGGTAGCCAGAAACCTACTATTAGAGGAAAGGAAAAGGCAAGTGATGAAGAGCTGTTTAAGCCCCATAGTAAGTATGTAAGACTTTCCTACTTTCTTTGGAGGTATCCTTCTCCGGTGGTTCTCTATACCCTTGGAATTGAAGGCATCCGTCTCTACGAGGAAATAGTTAATAGATTGTTTCCCCAGTCAATCTATTCCATCTGACAATGGGCTTAGCCAGAAGAGACTAGAAGATTCGTCCTTCGCAAGTACACTTGCTGCATCTCTATGGGTTATCAGGTCAACTTTGACCTGGCATCCAAAGAATTCATGCCATATTCTGCTACACTATCGAAAGGTCGCTTTTGGAATTCTCAATTACATTGAAGAACCATTCAACAATGTTGGCGATGATCCACTAGAAGGATATACTCATCGGGAAGGTTTACTATCTCCAATTCGATGAAAGCTAGATTAACATGAACTTCTCCTTACGTTACAGTCCACCTGATCGGAATCGGTAGCCACAGACATCATCTGACTAAAACGGACTAAGTACAAACAAACATGAAATTCCAAACATAACACATCCAAATCTGGAGAGAATTAGTTAGACTTAGTAGATAGTGGACGTTCCTTTGGAACTAACGATATACATATGCAAAATAGTTGTGGGCTTTCCATAGGTGGAGAGTCCATATAAGAATTCTTCCTTGGCTTTGGCGGTTGACCTGAACCAGGCAAAGAGAGAGGCACTTAGCACGCTTCTGAATGTCATAAGAATATCTCGATATCTTTGGCTGTAAGACTATGGCTTCCACGATAATAGAAGGAATAGCACTATGGACATGCTAAACATGTCATACCAGATCTTCTTACACTAGAGATCTACTTTCTACAATAGTTGCCTTAAGGGCTGCAACTTGTGAATAAGAAACGATCATCCTCAGAAAGAGATCTTTATAACGATCCAGTGGTTCTCTGAATAAAGCATACATAATGGGTGGACACTTCTACTCTACTAAGATAGATCCCAGTAGGAACAAAGCTCTGCTGCAACAAACCATAGAGTCAGATTTGCTAAATAAAGTAAGGGTAGCACGTTGGTTAATACGTTGGACTACGGAGCAAGAGGTTCGAGGTTCGAATCTCAGTCAAAAAACGTAAAAGTTTTGTCATGGTTCCACCTATTGCGAGCGTCTGGCAAACATCCGAGAGTATAACTTCTCAAAATAACAAATTCGGCATTAAACAGTAGTACTCTTCCATTCATGATTAATTGCTTCACAGTGGAATAATAATGAACCTACGTATGGTTAAATGGGTTAACTGCATCTCAGAGAAACTAGTTTCGTCTATAGTCTATGGCAAGTCTATGGATCCCAATGCCTAACTCCACTAAGCGACAGGCTATTTTTCGGCCCCATTTTTGCTCGTTTCTGGAACTGTCTTTGAATGAATTAGTGTTAACTTTATAAGGCTTTTGGACCCATTACGATAACTTACTGGCTCCATTTTCATTATACCCTTGGCATTGTTCCTGTTTTCTAGTTATTTAGTTTCTTCAAGCACTGCCATGTGTTTTAGGGTGATTTCATGTGAATTTCTAGATTCATTCCGTCCATTCGTTCTTCGTAGTCAATCTCTCGAAAACTACATCGGTAGGTATATAGGTAAGTAAGTTAGAATTATGTGCCTACTGTACCTTTTAGAAATCAGTTGCAATTACCAATTAGGAAGTAGTGTTTACAAAGGTCATTTTGCTAGAAAGCCTTTCAAGGAAATATAAGGTGCTTTCCACCACTATTTCCCACAGGCTTTTTACTGACAATTTGTCTATAAAATAAGGTAGGTGTTCAAAACGGGCAAAGAGTCGTTAGCTCTACAAAAAAAAAGTTCTGATTCGGTACAGTTCAGAACCTCCACTGTCATTGGTTTCCCATAGTGTAGGCCCAACACCCATTACCATAATTTGGTTAAATACCCCCCCAAGGCACTTCTATAAATCCTTCTCTGATTCCAAACGTGTTCAAGTGAGTTTTGCACCATCGCACGGAATAACGTAGCCACTGCGCTAAGAGTCCCTTCATTCAATTCATTTAACAATCTCAGGATATACAAGTCTCATTCAAACACTTCATTTGAAACTTCTTTTCTTAATTTTTTCCAAAAAAAGCAGAAAAAAATAAACCACCTCTCCGATGATAAAGAAGGAATTCACTTCGTAACTTTCCACATACAAGTCACGTACCACAGATTGCACCGAGGATGCAGCCAAACACACTCGCACACATCGAAAACACTGCACACTTCAGGAAGTTTCCTTCTATCTCCCGATAAGACGTCAACTTACTTCCTTTATCCATCGGACTCTCGATTGGTTTCCAGGCGCTCCAAGTGCCAACTATTTCAAACTTACTAATAAAAAAAAAAAACCAAAAGCGAAAAACAAAATCTGCAACCAAAAGACGAACTAATATCCTTTTATTTTACAGATATTCCTTGTAAGGGAATAAAAGGAAGAAAAGGAAATCTCCTTCAAATCATGTTCATCCACTTCATTCCTCGGTTCGCCTTCTCTTCCTCCGTCCGTGTACTTTTCATAAGTACACTTTTGCCCAAAAAAATCCGAGATACGCTTCACACCCCTTGACTGAAAAAGGAAACAAAAAAAGGACCAGAAAAGGAGCAGGATACTCAATGGAGCAGGTCCAGCTTGGAGCGGTCTGTGCACTCTCATGCATTCCAAAGATTTCGAGGATTCCCCCTTGAAGTGATAGTGTCTCTCCTCGTTTTTTTTCTTTTTTTTCGAAAATGAAGATGAAAAATAAATCCACACTTTGATACGTTTTTGTCCTACATTCCCGGCACATGTCGTTAGTGACGCGCCAAAGGCTAGAAATCAAATCCTTCGAATTGGGGATATTTCAAATTCCTGTTTGTTTTCTTCGTTAGATCAAATATTTATGGAGTCCTTATCGTCGTTCTTGCGAAATTGGTGCAAATGACATAGATTTGATAAGAGCGTATCCTTTTCTGCATAAGGAGTGTTGTGCACAGGATGTGCGGAAGTGAGATGAAATTATTTTAATCATTCATTTCGTTTCACTTGGTTTGGATGGCGGCAGCGGCGACACGGGGGGGAATGCATCACTTTATCGCAGAGAGGGCTGCTCTCCTTTGTCAGCGAAAAAAAGGAACGATATCCTGGACAGGAACGAACAATGTTCAGATAATTTGTTATGTTTTCAATGGAGTTTTGTTTTGTCAACGGGGATGATCAGATAAATCATTGTCCTTCACCCCAGACGGAAAAAATTGTACATTTACTTGAAATATCCTTAAATTGAATGGAAACATACTATCCGTGGGGAGGATAATTGAGCAACTGCCGCTTGTTAGACAGATTGTTATAATCAAATTCTATTATGTCCTTTCGAGCTGGAGGGGATGCTGGGCAATTTATGTATTAGTCATAGGAAGGCAGTTAGCACATAATGTTGATGGATTTTTATGGTTGGAAGTCGGGTAAGGGCTATGGAGCGCAGTCTATGAATGAGGAAATGTTTGTTCTTGGTTTCAATCGATGGGGCTTGGACATTATTTTAGACTTACCATGCCTAATAGCTTATGCTGTGATCATAAGGATTTTAACGCGAAAGATTACATCAGTTCCGAGTCTCGCGGGAGAGAAGACGGAATGAAGTGTTTTTGGACAGTACTTGCAGCAGCTACTAGAGGTAGATTCATTGACCTCAACGTATCTAAAAACCGAGCTTGTATAACTCCTAGCCTATCGCAATGGATCCACATATGTATATTGTTCTAAGTCTGAGGAATACAAGCTTCTTTCTCTCCTTTGAACCTGATAACTTAATCAAAGTGATACGCGTGGTATTTGGTATACTGCATTAGTCTTGAAGACGAAAAGACTATCAAATAAGGTGCCTTCTGACTGTGTAAACTACCCAGGTACTCATTAACTCAAATTCCGAACCCTGTTCTCTGTCTAGAGACACTCCACAAGGTGCCGTCCTATCCACTCTTCTCTTCTCACTTGACACCCATTTGACAATTTCGGTTGCCAAATGTAACAGATTCCTTTCTGAATAATTGAGAAATAGCTTCCGAAAAAGGTTCTCAAAGCATAAACTACATTATTTCCAAGTTAAGTTTCATCAGAAACTTCCGAGTAATTATCGTTTCTAGGACATTCTAGGAGGAAATCGTATTCCTGGAAGACAACTCGGTGGTGTTATTTGTTCGGATAGACTAAATCTCAGTCTTTCCTTCTGTTTTCCAAATCATTAAGCGTGTTCCAATCAGAATTCATGACGATTTAAGGAGTCCTGTCTTAGTTAAAAAAAAAACGTGATATCCACACAAATAGGTAGGAATTCCTAAGGTAGCTTTGCCATGAAGACTAAAACTTAAAGCTGGATGCTCCCAATAGAAAAAGTTTTGGTAGACAAGTGGCTTGAGGTGTCTATCGACACACAGATTTGGCCTAAATTGAATCTTAAACGCTCCAAGACCAAAACAGCAATCAGTTAGCAGATTCCATATTAGCAGTCATCATTGCGATCGAGTTACGCTCAGGTTTAATAGTTCGATTTGACAAGCAGGGGTAGTTGACTAACAGAGTTGACTATTTGTGGAAATGATTACGTCATATTGTCAGGAATGACTTGTATTTAAGCACAACATTAATTTTCGATTATAGAAGATCTTATACCTTTCTTCTGGAGCTTTACTATCGACATTGGCCGACTCCTCTAGTTATTTCTTTACTTTTCTGAAAAATCAGCCTTTATCGCTAGCAGGCTTGTAATCAGACATCTTTCTCTCAGGTTCAGAAGGTTGTCCTAGCCATATTTTTCCTCGTATTTCCTTCCGATTTTCTGATGCCATTGCCATCACCTTGAAATCATTAAAGATGATCCCATTGTGTGATCTTTCATAAGGCTGGTATTACGTGGCGTACGAACTCCATCTGGAAGATGCAGCACGTGCCAGAAAGCCGGTATAACATAAAAATCTTGAGGAATTCAGGGAAGATTGCCACCCTTATCAAAAGTCCATTTTTGAATCGTGTCGGTCAAAATTTTTATTTTGAACTCGGTTGCAACTTTGGCTGTTTCCCACTCCCTCCTGGTAGGGAATCTGATCCTGACATAATTTTGAAGTTAACTCTTAACTTGTCACCACTACATGATGTTAAGAACAGAAGAACGTTTAAAGCTTTAGTTGGATATATCCTCATGGCTTCCGTTGCACCTGGAGCAGTTTGTTGATAAGTTGATGTTGAGTTTCTTACATAAAGCAGTGATCCATAGGAAAGCATCATCGCAGTGTACATCCATATGACCATCTCCGGGCAAAGCCCCTAAAATTTTCCTGCAAACATAGACAGCTAGCTAAGTTTTGTATCAAGCACCGCAACAATATGCTTACCAACAGGATAAGAAGAGTAATTAGTTATTTACCAGGGGAGGGATTTGGTTTTTATTGGTAAAGGACATCTTGCTCGGGCTGACGCTGATTCTCCATCCAGCAGACCCTTTGCTAATCTTACCCAGGGTACCTTCCACAATCTCACTGATTACTGGTGGCAATTTTTCTGATACTAATTTTGCCAGTTCATCCACATACCCAACAACCTTGTTTTAATCTCTGTCAAGTTTGAAGAGGATTTCGTTCATTGCTATAAGCTAAAGACGAGGAGATATAGCTCCACTTTGAGGAGCTCATTTTACGACAGATATGGTGGAACTGCTCCTATCAAGGGTCAATTGAATGATTCTAGATTTTAGCATATGTTGTCACTATACATTTGCTAATAAACTCCCCCACATACAGATGGATTAGGACATCCTGAATCGACTCAATCCTGACTTTATTGAAGTCGTCTTCAACGTACAAGAAAGTAGCTAAGGTACATATATTGTTTGTAGCGTCATTTCTATTGTTTAAACATCTTTGTGGAGTTCCCGATCGCATGTGGACTTCTATTGCTGAGATCACCGAAAGTAAAATTGTCCTTGACCTAGGCCGGGGTGGACAGATCCCTGAGAAGGCAATAGAACCCGGATCATGCTTGAACTAAGAACTGTTGTTAAGGATTAACTATTTGCAACAAAGCGTTTGATGGAAGGTACATGTCATGATTTTGTTTCTGGGACAGGATCCTAAGCACTTACAGTGCATTTTATGGCATAATCCCCATTAGACCATGAGTTAGTTACCAAATAGAATGAATTACCATCTTCCGATCTCCATTTCTTATTAAGTTACTAATGAAATGAGTAGGGGAACGCTCACGCAGAACGCTCTGCCTTCTTTTTATAAAAAAAAAAGAAAATAATTAAATCCAAACCACGAAATCCTTTTGTTTTCTTTGAAGTCACTGTCTATTGCACATGAAAACAATTTCATCTAATCTAGAAATCACACACCCAGGACTCATCCAAACCAGATTAAGGAAGAAAAACCCTTTCATTTCATCGAAGTCGAAGTCGAAGTCGAAGTCGAACTCGTTAGTCGAAGAGGCAAGAACAAAATAAATAAATTTACATATTCCGAAGCAAAGCAAAAATAAAATATTTATTTTAGCAACAATTTCATCCTTCATCCTTCATCCTTTTTTTTGTTTCTTTTTTTTTGTTTTGTTTTGGATGCGTGCTCCACATCCGAGGCACGACGACAACATCCACGGCACTTATTTCAGTTCGCTTTGCTGAATTTGAGTTACCAGTCGTTGGCTTTTTTCCAGTTCGTCCTTTTTCAACATATAAAGTGATAACATGTTGGGAATTTTAATATTTTCTTTCACCCTTGGCAAAGCCAACCGAAAAGGGCTACCACTAGTTGTCATCGCATGAGTAAGAGATTCGTCCTCACACTCCCTGGCCTCGCCCACGCATTGAGGTTATAACCTTGAAAAAACAAAAAAAAAAACCAAGAAAGCAACTCAACAACGCCAAACAAAAGCGTAAGGACATTCAGTAACCTTTTTATCGAAATTTAAAAACCATTTTATTTGTTGTGTGTGTGCCTTATGTATGGGGGTGTGTGCGACTGTGTGTAGATGTGGAGCAACTTCATAAAAAGTGTTTTCCTTTGTTGAGATCTTTTGCTTCGGTTTGTTTCAAGGACGAAACTTTTATGCCACCACACCATGATGGTTGTTCTGGCCTGCCCCCTCCTTCGGTATAACAATGACCGAGCACGAGTGCATTAGAGCTAAGGCACAACACAAAACAAACACAAACGAGAAAAAGGGTGACTTAGCTGACATGTGGGGTCTGATTAGACAGATAGAAGCGTCTCTTGGATTCCAGTCACGTTCGAATTTATATCAAGATAAACTCCGGTTGGCGAAAAAAGAATTAAAACTTCTCGTCTATTGGCGTTTTTCGACGAGATGTACTCGTACTCGTGTCTGTGGATGGTATCCTTTGTCTCCTGTGACTCGCTCTTTTATTGTAATCACAATTAAAAGTAAAACCTGGGTAAATGGTTCATTGAGTTGTGTGGCAAGGCAGGGGCACTTTGATTATGTACGAATTGAATTCGATGGTCACGTAGGAGAAGAAGTTTTTATGCGAATGTTTGTGTGTGTGGTTGTTCTATTGCAAATTGTGAATTCGAACAGTTAATTAACTCAAATGGATGGATTGCAAAAGAGAGGCCATAGTACGGTCCTGAGACCACCTATTGTTAATTTGATCAATTTGGCACTGTATCGGGGAACATTTCGGTTTTTCTAAAATTGGTACAACAACCATACCAGACAGGACCAATGCATAGGGAACACTGCTCTCGAAAACCGGTGAAATAGGTTCTTTGTGAAAATGAGAGAGAAAATCTTCTTTCAAAACGACTGAGTGAGTGCTGTTAGTAGGGATGTCCACTGAACACTTTTGTACCCCTGAAGCTCCACCCCACGCTTTGCCCTTCTATCTGCATATGTAGGTAAAGTTTAGAAAAAGTAGGATATTTGGATCCCGGGCTCAACAAAATATCGAAGACGTGAGTGGATTCAGGTTCATGTCAAACTCCAGCGCCACCTACATAAGTTGAAAACTAAGACGCTAGTACCTGAGGAGCCATGTGAAGAATTTTTCAATAAGGACATAACAATTTTGTGTTTAATTAAAGGACAGAATAATAGAGATATCGAGCTGAAACTCAGTCCACGTATAGTACACACATAAAGTTTAAATAAAAACTGTGATCTCGTTCATGTGATTACCATAAGAACCTTTGCAACGGGAGATTCTTTTGAGCTAATTTTCCACACACTTCGGCCGGAACTTTGGATATTATGCCTTCGATTTACATAGTTCCTGAGTGTCCCTAACGTTATTTGCTTGTTGGCATAAATTAATGACTAAAAATAGCCTCATTAAAGGAAAAGAAAAGTACCGAAGTTCAATCGCATGACCGAGGGTGCCATTCGACAGGACAATTTCTCGAAATTACATGATCACCGAACTTCCCCTTCAATAAATCAATTGTTTGACCAGCAGTGTCGCATGTGGCACCATATTGTTGGGACCACATAGCACTGATCTCAAGTACATCAAATTCTGGTACATCAAAAGTAGCCTTCCAACATGATATGATAGAGAACTACATATATTGACCGTGACATGGTGCCAAAAACGATCTTCATCGCTGTATCGTTAAGATTCTGGATTTTCTTTAAACTTTTCCAGAGCCCAATCGGAGAAGTTTAGGCCATTCAAGTAATCCAGAAGGTTCAGTTCCTAAGTTAATTTGATTTAGTAACGGTGTAGGACAAGATATTTATGCAAAATTTGCCAAACTGTGGGCTGAGAGATTCCGTATTCCCGTGAGCGACATGGAATCGACTGATTTGACTCCTTTTGAACTGAACCGAGAAAGAAAATTAGAGTACTGACTCAGAATTTCGATAGTAATTTTTTAAAATATCATTTTAATAAAACGTAAACCTTGACTGATGGCTAGACATTAGCTAATAGTAAAAAATAGTTTAAGAATGCCGATTTGCTAAGCTAGAAAATTGTTATGTCCCTATTGAAAAATCCTTAAGTTCCTACTACATATTTGGAAAATTTCAATCTCTTGGTCGAAAAAACTCGTCGATTTTGGAAATATTGGTATATAACTTGAATTAGGTTGAGGTGGATGACTGTCCCTGTTCAGACAGACTATAGTTCATGATAGATCAGAAAGATAGAACCGGACTACCAGTAGAAGAGACAGGGTAAGCATTTTCGGGCGAAACCATTTTAAGTGTAGTATGACTAGATCAATAAAAGCTTTGATCCTAGGGCATTCCTTCTTAAATCTGATACGGCAAGGCGGGTGTACAAAAGGTGGATCATAATTTAAGCCTCTTCCTCGTCTCTACAGATTCCACAGAAAAAGGACCACTCAACCATCTTACATGGTTTTCTCATGCACAAAGGCTCGAACGAATGCATGAAAGCTCGAACTATCATCCAGTTTTGACCAGATTCGATGAGAGACATATATTCTGCATGTATTCCACCGTCTGTTTGCCATTGTGATGGTTGAAATTTTGTCGAGTAAATGGGGCGTTCTGTTCCTGTCATAAAACCCTCCTTATGGAACTCGTCCGCTTTGGAATTGCCCTGAACATTCCTGTGACCTGGAACCCAGCACAGGGATGTCTTAAAAAAATCGTATCATTTCATTACCAATAGTATTAGAGGCGAATCCAAGGATTTTAGCGATGTGTGACTGTCTACATATATAAAGAATAATTCCGTGATTATTGAAATCTAGATCTCGACTTCTCTGACTGTTGTCATTTCTGTTTGAAGTACTTTACAGTGGTTCGGCAATGTCCAATACGCTGGACTAGACCCCCAAACATGTACCGAATGCTATCTTAGATCCATCAGTGTACACCTCTATTGTAGACTTATTCAAAAGTGGACCAAGGATTCTACTATTAATCTTGGTTATACTATACCTACACGCGGTATTTAAGTCCAAGAATGTCTGAAACCGTAACGTTGCTTTTGCCATCAGTGGCCCTCAAAACTGAGGGAGTGAGTTAGACTCGGAATACCCTTGAACCATCTCGATTGTTGTAATGTTGTTTTTCTTGATCAATGCGCCGTCGACTGTAATTAAGGTTCCTATATTCCTACAAACGAAGTCCTCCTACCATGGTTCTTAGGGGTCAGTTTCCAGCTAAGTTTGAATCATATGTAACTAAGGAATAAGATCTAGGAAATCAAATAGCAAATTTTGAACACAGGGGATATGATTTTAAGAAACTTGTGTTTTTGAAACACTTGACTGAAGTACAACCGAAGAAGATGCCCACTCCAACCTAGCATACTAAGATCTATTCCTTGGTTATCAAACTCGAAGGAATATCGAATATCTTATTTCCCACAATCACAATGTGAACTGGGATTCAGACGAGATGGAAGAATTTCAACCTTAGGACCAAATTTAAAGATTTCTTGCATTCTCGAACTGTTTTGGAACAGACCTAGATCTTAAGCCTAGTCTGACTGTGGCTGACTGCAGACTCAGATACTCGAAGCTCATCATCTATTCTCAACAATATACTCACTATCAGGGTGGCATATTTCTGCGCTAGTTTTATCGGCCTTCCCGAAGATATGGGCACTGGACCCTGGACAACTTTCTTACCGAAAAGTAGTCAAGGACGAAACCAGTTCTGAACGTAAGGAAAATCGACTCTAAATTTCCTCAGCACCTGGAGTTCCATTGGCAATTCATCAGCCGGCATATTCATGGAACCATAGTAGTTGGAATAATGAATGTCTTCGATTGGACATGCTCTACCCAAAGAAGTTTCTTATCCAGAACCCCTCTCAGATATTTCGCTAAATCCCAGATTTGAATAGTGACGGCTTTTGGCTTGGCTGAGTCAGACCAGTCACAATCTTCCTTCTCGTGAAGACACCATAAACCATAGTAAGTAGGGGAGACACAACGCCACCTTATGAGAAGCCTCTGTTAACAACTCCATGGTGACCACAGTTCACATCGACGACTACAGTACCATGTTCACTAGCAGAGTGCCACATGCAGTCCCATTGTCGGAGCCGTACTCTGTATTGAAGGAAATTTGTGATTTCAGACAGAGGGTGCATCCTCAATGCAGTCTTCCGCAAGTTAACCTCGACTTGCGGTTTTTTCGTAAAAAAGGAAGATAGACAGACGTAGTAGTAATATCCTTAAATTTTTGGTATAAAGGACATTCGAACTATACGCCAGTGCCAGACTCGTAATTCAGATTATCTTCTAAGTTGACAGCAATTAGCTTATACCCTGTTGTGCCTAGGCTGTCTTCCTTCCTTTTTTTTCTTTCATTGGCTCTTAGTCAGTAGCCCATCGGAGTGCGGCCCTTCTAAAGCTCGTTCTGCCGTAATGACCACCCGAGGTAAGATATCAAGTACCGCCCTTCGATCCACTGTCTGTCTATGATGATGGAGATTAGGCGTACCGTGTGAAACCTTCCAAATTCCAGCCGGAGATCCACATTCAGAATTCCAAGATTTGTGAACTATTAATACGCTGGTTGGGGTCTCTAGAATGGTGGGTCTCTAAAAATGGATCTTCGCTTTCTCGGTTATAACTTAGAGTTCACAGACCCCTTTCTTTAGCTAGGGAGTCCTTTCTAGTGTCCTCTCCTCAGATATCAGGGGACTTACTGGCTTGTTATGTTCATGAAATGTTGGAACATCGAAGGGAACTATGAGAGTGCAGAACCTACGGACATTCAAACAATTTCTCCTCAGAAAGGATATGCAGTACCTGTGAAGGGTGAAGACTACCATTTGGTCCCTGAAAAAAAAAATTGCATTCCCATTAAACACTATATGGAAATGAAGTTCTAAAATAAAACACTGTATACTTGAACCCATCCAAGGAACAACACACCACAGCTCCTTGAAGGAATGCAGTCACCTTCTTAAGAAAAGCCAAGAAGAAAGGACTCGTGGTGTGGTCGTGAATTTATTAAAAGTTTTTGTTCTCCGATTTGATTTGTCGCAGGACTTTTATTGCCATTGCATTTTCGTTTGCCAAAATCTGTAGTTTTTTTCTGTTTTTTCCTTTTTTTTGTATTATTTTGGCCGTTGTGACGCCTTGTTTTCGCTGGCCACCACTCCCCCTTAACGATCGACAATTTGCAGTTTTTTTCCATTTCATCGACTGCGACCGACTATTATCCGACTCGGTTGCGTTCAAGTTTGGGGGTGTCCATCTGGGGGTGTAGACATTTGGCGCCAATTCAAAGCAACAGCAGCCATTTTCATCCTGTATGGAGGAGTTTTTCGTCCTTATTTTTGGGTGTATATGTATGCATTTGTGAAAATTTTTATGGTCCTTATAAATGGCTATGGTTAAAGTGATTTCTTTAATGGACTTGTGAGCGAAATTTATGCGCTTATGTGATTGCGTTCAATGAGGTTCATTTGGTGAGTGGTATGTGTTGCGGAATATATTGCGATGGCGGGCGGCGGCGGCGGCTATGACGAGCTTCTAGACTTTTGCTTCTGGAAGTGATGGTCATCTGCAGGAAGAAGTGGATTTGTCACATATTCATGCAAAGGGTGTGGATTAGTGTGTACATGCCTTGGGTGTGCAGTTGCAACAAGAGAATCTGAGGACTGAATTTCAAAAACGCTGAAATGATTTTGGGTGCAGCGAACTAGAGGGAAAGAGGGCTTATTTAGAAGCTAAGCCTTGGTTGAAGTAAGAAACCATGATATGGTTCGATGGATGTGGTAGGGAACTCAGAAAATTCCGACCCTATCTCAAAAGGTCATCAGTTCTTTTATTTTCCGTGATCGGGGATTAGAAGTTTACTCCACCTTTGACCTTTTTGGACACAGTGCACCGACAAAACATAGACACATCAATCTAAAACTAACTTGAAAACAAGCTCTACACGAGACACATCAACTCAGAGTTGGGTGACTGCCAAGTGTACGAAATGGCTTCTAAAGTTACGGCGGGAGGTACGCCTCTACTGTGGATACTAATCGCGGGATAATTTTGACTGAAAAGTTCCTACCTACCATCACCGAAATACTTTACTCAGCCCTCAATACTTACTTACTTACTTTTACTTGCTTAGGTGGCCTTACAACCCGGGGTGAACATGGGCATCCACTAATAAGTTTCTACAGTTAGTCCGGTCCTAAGCTAACTGCCTTCAATTGAGCACCCATAGTCGGTTGACTTGACGGTTGGCGCGCCACTTAACGCATTGTCTCTCCAGGTTGGACTCAAAGGCTCTACGAGCTGGAGTATTTGTGTCTTTCCATTCTACATGTCCTGGCCGTCTCAAACGACTAATCCCTAATTCTTTGACTAGGTCGATGTTTCGTTTGATTTGTCGTTCAGTCTCCTGTTCTAAAACCCGTCAAGACAGATTGTTGAGGATGTCAGTATCCACTTTAGTTAGAGTCCATGCTTTAGTGCCATAAAACAGGACTGAGATGATTAGGGCTTATATAGAATCTCCTTAGTTTTCCACAATAGGATTCTACTACTCAATTGCGTTCTCAGCCAATGTTGGATGTCCTTCCTTGGTGACGGCATATCCTATCGCTAGACCCATTTATGCGGCTTCTGTTTCAATACTAACGAACGCCTCATTGACAACCCATTGTGTTCTGCCAATAATGTCGATATCGTCGGCATACGCTAGTTGTTCCACAGACTTTTGAAAGATTGTGCCTCTGGTGTTGACTTGTGAGTTTTGCACAATCCTTCCAAGCACGATGTTGCAAAAATCCCATGAAAGAGCACCACCTTGTCTAAGTCCATCTTTGATGATGATGGACCATCTCGGTGAGGTTTTTGTAGCAGCGAACGCCATCCATCGTTATCCTGCACAAGAGAACGAGTTTGGCTGGACATGTCGCTGTCCATGCCGCCTTGAAATCGAGGAAAATCTGGTATCAAGTTGAAGCTCTTGGATTTTCCCAGGATCTGTCAAACTGTGAAAATTGAATCGAGTGTGGCCTGTAATCACACTGATCAGAGTGTTGACGAAGGGTCTCAGGCGTTCTCTTAGTTTGACAGATGAGATCTTGTATGCGAAGTTCAAAAGACTGCAATTCCACTGATCTGTTTTCTTGTGGATCACTTCGGGACTAAACGTTAACCGTCTGAAAATAGAGGTGATTCAGCAAAATTTTTGATAAAAAATGGGGATCCAAGCCCACCATCGTTATCATCATACACAGCCATCATCAGAACGATCATATTCCATGAGTTCTTAGTCTGGGGACTCGCAGCAGACGAAATTAACGCTGGCACTGATCCAATTAGACCTTCCCTAAAGGAAACAAGTGATTATAGTGCCATGTGCTTGAAACGCTCCAACATTTGGTTAGAGGGCAACACGGCCCACGGCACGATAACGAAATGGGCAACCCTGGGTACCGAGCAAGATAACCCATGACTGCAGCTTCAAGATGGGATTAACGGTAGAGCCAGTAATATTTCGATTTTCACGGCCGAGAGTGGGTTCGGGTATAAACTCATCTCGATCCGAAATAGTCTTCGAAAACGCAGTAGTTTTCCAAGCTTTAGCGAGAGGCACAAGAATTGTTCACAATACTGCATTAAAGGATGTCGATATATATATGTACATCGACAGTCAGGGCGCCATCAAGGCCATCTACAATCGTCAATTCTACATTTGGGGAAACGATTCCGTAAAGAACTCACAGCAAATTACGACATCATACTCTTTTCGGTCCCAAGACGCACTAGGGACTCAGCTAATGGACGAATTAGTAAGAAAGGAATCCGACCAGGATCTATCAATGGTCATGACGTCAGTTCTTTAGCTCCTAGCACTTGTTCAATCTCACTTAGAACAAGCCTTCACGAGATTAGCTAAGGACAGATGGTGCGCACACTCTTCATGTCTTGTATCCGGAAATCTCTGGACCAGGCACGATAAATCGAAAAAGAACGCAATTCTGTCGTTCTTCAATTCCCGCTCTTCACGGGATATATTACCGGTCATAATCTCTTAACGACCCACAGTGAGAACCTCTGCAGATCATGTGCAGATCTAGCAAATATTACTTCGAAGATCTGCGCGAACTGTCAGGAAAGCCACCATTGACCATCCATTCGGGTTGATTCAGCGACGCCGCTTATTTCTGCTAGATCCACAAGCAAACGTCCGTTTTCCTTTAGAGTTACTCTTCGATAGAGGTTCACAATGGATTCATAGGCGATCCGAATGCTAGCTGGAAAGGGTATCTTCTACCTACCTACCTATTGTACATGACGCCGGGATAGAGCACAACGTATGGTTTTGTGCTGGAAGAGCCTCTTATACATTGAGAAACCCTAAGGTAAAGGGTGAACTCATGGTTCACTGATTTTCGTGCTTTAGAAGCTGGAAATACCAAGAATCCTTACACTTTCTCATATAGCCCCGGTTAGTGCTTAATTATTCATTCGCATGCCCAACAACTGAAAAAATCAAGCAAGACAGTCACCTCCACAGACAAACAAAAAGCAACACAATGCACACAAAAAGTGTACAAGTCCTGGCGAAAATTTTATTTAATTACCAATAACCCTAAGGCAGCTTCTCTGTGCACACCCCGAACCGCGCCTTATTGTTGGGAATACTTCCGCATTGGGTTTATTCAATCTCGAGGCACAAGCACTCTTACCAGTTGGAAGCGCCATGTATTATTTAATTATTTTTCTCCACACCGCCACCTCCGTAATATCCCGAATCGTAGTTAACGCCATCACTTGGGTAACATGCTTCAGGACTTTCACCTGAATTTTGCAAATCGAAAATAATTCGAGTAACACCTCGTCCTGTGCTGCGTTTCACCTCCGCCATAGTCTTTTGCAGGAAATAAGGTTTCTGTGTGCGAATAAGGATTCTGCTGCGACATGATGATGAGGATAATTCGTTTTGGGGGTTTGTGAGTTTCTTCTTCTCCTTTTTTGCTTTTTTTTTCTTCCACGACAGATGTCACTATAGGACAACTTATACATATGGAAGTATATATGTAGAATACACAATAGAGGAAACGAACCCTAGGAGCGTGTGCTATTCCGTGTGTGACTATTACAAAAGGATTCACCCGTACGTGAGAGGAAATGCAAAGCGCTTTTCGTTCTTTCATTTTTGTTCCATCATCATCGCCCCCGTTTTGTGTTTGTATTTTTGGGAAGAAATCATCGCAACGCAGAAACTAAGATAAACGAAAATTGTTTATCCTAAAAATTGTGTCTAGTTTTGTCACGAGACGAGATGATGAGGAAGGCGAACGAAGACAAGACGACTTTCAGAGTGTTATGGAGTTTGAGCCTCGGAAAATCCTTGCGATGTCGGTTTTTCTGGTTACGAATCCTATTCTACTCTCCTCGTACATATCCTGGGACAACGTCTTCATGGCAATGGTGGCTTCACATGGAAGTTCAATTTTTCTGACTGCCATCGTATGTTACGAATTCGATATTGAATTTTTATTCAACGTCAAGGGGCGCATACACATGCTGTCAGGCTGGATGCCAAGTGCCTAGGTATTCCTGGTTTTTTTATTTTTTTTTTTTTGGAAAATTATATTGGTGCGATGTGAACGTTTTATTGCTTTGGCAATGAGATGACGCCCGTACTATGCCGCGCGTCGCCTCCGCCGCCGCCAGTGCGGTACTTGCATGTGAGGTTGATGTTTGGAGGATATGGCATATGAGGAGTGTGTACGGAATATCCTGCAATGATTGTGGGAAGTTCGTGTCAGGATAGGCCATAATCGTGAATGGAGATGATAGACTGCGATGAATAGTTTATGGCAGAAGGAGTAGGTATGCACACAGTTGAATGGGTTTGCTCAAGAAATTTTCCCATTTTCTTCGAATGGAAATTGAAGGAAATTTGAAATTGAGTGGGTTGCCTGCCATTGGAGGGGGGGAAGCAATGGAGGAGGTTAGTTTTTCAATTACTTCCTTTTGAAGGATGAAGATGAGATTTACAGAACAGCACAGCACAGCACAGCACAGCGGTTGTACGTAGATGAAGAATGAAATTGAAACGAATTTTAAACGATTTTTCGAGTTTCAATGGAGTTATTTAAATGTTTAAGTGTGTGTGTGTCTGTGGGGGGTGTGATGGGTTTATTTGCAATAAATTAGGAATCACGTATCGGGGCTTACCAAACTGGTATATTATGTACATATAGTTGGATAAAGTGGTGGCACAGCCTAAACGTGAACGAAATGAAAGCTTTGTGGCGTTGTACCTTGCAAAAGGTCAAACAGTCTGGGGACAGTGGTCCCACAAGGTAGACCAAGTTATGGAACACAACGTCTTTCAAGTGGCTGACTCGGCTGGCTTCACATTCCAAGACCTTGTTGATGGTTTCGGACTCTAACTCACGGATTGCTTGGATGATATTGGCTTGAATCGTTTCCGGTTGTTGGCATAACATCGGTCCTTCATGGTTCCAGACGAAAAACAGTCCAAAGGGGTCAAATCGCAGCTCCGAGGCGGCCATTCGACATCGCCAAGGCGGCTGATAACACGCTTTTTGGAATTTGGTGCGCAAAGGATCGATTGTGGCTGGGGCTGTGTGGCATGGCGTGCCATCCTGCATAAACCAGAGGTCGTCCAAATTCATGTCTTCAATTTCAGTAAAAAAAAAGTCGGTTAACATGGCTCTGTAACGCCACCGTTGATCGAAAAGTTGTTCCCAGCCTCATTTTCGAAGAAAAATGATCTAATGATGCCACCACTTCACAATCCGCACCAAACTGTCATTCGCTGTGGATGCATCGGCTTCTCGACAATAACGTGCGGGTTTTCCGAGCCTCAAATGCGACAGTTTTGTTTGTTAACGTAGCTCGGCGGTGCCTCGTCAGAAAAGATGATTTTTCGCCCAAAATCGTTGTCCAATTCAAGCTGCTCTAAGGCCCAAACTGCGAAGCGATAACGAAGCACATACGCCTTCAATGGCTGAGTCAATTGGGCCTTGTAAGCGACTAGTCCGCGATTTTTGTGCAGAATTTTCCTCAGGCTAGTGCGTGAAATGTTGAGCTGTTGAGATCGATGGCTAGTTGATGTTCGTGAATTGAGTCTCACATTCTCGGCTACAGCAGCCACATTCTCGTCTGTGCGCACCATACGACAACGGGCACCATGCGTGTTGGCCCCTAACATACCAGTTTCTCGAACTTCTTGCACAAACTTGCGTACAGCAGGCGCGTTGGGTGCTTCATTTCGGCCAAAACTTCTTTTCAATTAACGCACTGTTTGGGTTACACAGCACTCACTTTGGCAATAAGTTTTCAATATTTCCCAACGTTGTTCACGCGTAAGGCGACTCATTTCGTTCCGCGGAGGTATGATACTGACTTTCTGGCCCACTAAATGGCCCACCCTTATACACGTACATAATTGGTTCAAGTGATTTCTTGTGGTCTATGCACAGAGCATTGGAGGTCCTTTGTGATATCATAAGATCTAGTTTCAAACAACTTTGAAAGCCCAATAGCCCAATAGAAGAGATACCTAAGTAGATCCATCCTCGAGCAAATCTGTTCCCTCAATTTACATGTAGCCTGAGATATGTCATTGCAGTCATTCCAGCAGTAATGTCCTCTACTGTAGCATATAGTGTGGGGTTCCTTCACCATTCCAATCTCAACTAGATTTGATAATAAAGGAATTTTCAATAGGAACATAACAATTTTGTGTTTTAATACAAACGCTGCCTTGAACTTTTTTTATGATCCGTGAATGTCAACATGATAGCCAAAATTAACATTTTCTTCGTGGTGGTGGAGTTCATTTGGAAATTGTTAAAATTATAATTCCACGCCGTTCACATGAATTGGGAATCTTCAGCTCACATTGTGGCGAATTTGGGGAAAAGATCTTAACCTAAACCCTAACAAGATGAAACTAACTCAAGAACTAGGTCATCATGACGTATGATGACAATTGTCTGACGATATCGTTTTGAGTAAGTTTGTAATGTTACTCAAGGTTCTTAGAACACAGCACAAGGTTGCCCTCTGGTGGGTCCCTGGACACGAAGGTATGCAAGGTAATGAGTAGGCAGACGAATTGACAAGAAGAGACTCTGAATCTACATCGCAACAGGTAGACACCTCGGTGTTCATCCCGTCTTGCACATTGAAGCAAGAGGCATGATAGATTAGGGCCAGTAGTGAGGTTAATAGTAGATGGACCTCTCTGGACACCTGTGTGATCACTTGAAGCCTACGGCCTTTCTTTGACAAGAATAGGACCGACCGAATTATGCAAAAGGACATGAAATCTCTTTCCACGGGGCATAACTCTCTTCAGTACCACATGAAAAAGCTAAGACTCACGGATGAAGAGTTATGTCGGGGATGTGGAGACGAGGAAGCTAATAAGGATACAACCCACTTTCTCTGTCACTGCCCTGGGCTTATCAACCTTAGATTTAAATTTCAAGGTCGACACTTTTTCTGTGATCCTGAAAAATTATCAAATAGACCAATTAGTGATATCTTTAAATTCATCAAATCCACAGGATGGTTTAGTGATTCACAACATACAAATCAGTACTACTGTTTCCTTCCTTCCCAGTATCTTGTTTCCAGTTTAAGCCACAAGAAGGACTGATGTAGATTTTCCAATAAACCTAACACCTAACAGTCTAAATTTGACTTCGAAAAAATGTCAGCTAAGCAAATCTTAGCCCCCATCATCTGAAAGACTGTCAATAAAACGAACTGGATTATGGTAAATCCGCAGGCATAACAAGCACTCAGACGTGCCATGCCAATTGAACGTCATGTGACAGTATAAACGTTCCTCAACCTGCGAGATTTGTTTTACATGCGCACACGTCACACGTGTCAACTTAACGGCGAATTTCCAAGGAAACTCTCTGATTCGATTCATTTGTGTGTGTGTTTTTGGCTCCTGCCCATTTCATTCGACTCTGGCTGAATTATAAGTGACTGTCTTTGGCAATCCAAGAGTCGCAAGAAAACTTTTTTTGCAACAAATTAAAAGACATTAAACTTTTCGTAATCCTTGTGCTTGTTACTGAACTTTCCTCCGAACTGTACTTAAGAGATTTATTAGTATCACATCACGGTCATTAAATCCTCTTCAAAGAAGTCCTTAGTTGATTAAAACAAACAAACACACACAGCCGCAGAGAGTTGAAAGGAAACAAAACCCCTGTGTAATAATTCATCGATAAATTCACGTCAAAGACAACACTGAAGTTGGTTCCAGTTGAAGGAGCCTTGTACCTAAAATTTATTAAAGTCAACATACATATAAATCGAAAGTCAAAACACCAATACACACACTCGCATCGCACAGATGCAAATGAATTCAATTTATCCTCATGTAGTAAGGGTCCATCGCATCCGGATAGTAATTATTGCTTCCAGAATTCGTCGCAGAGGGGGACGAAGACGAAGCCGCCGACGATGAGGATGCCAACGATGAGGACGATGATGGTGAGGAAAAGGTTCCCGATAGACGCTGGTAATGGCGGTATGGGTGATGGTAACGGCCCTGATAATTATTATCGACCTGTGACATCGTTCGATTTGCATAGGAGGAGTAATACTCTGGCTCGGGGTCAGGTCTCTGGTTGCCGTTGGTATATTCAATTTTCGTGATTCCAGCATTAAAGGGTCCTTGGTCGGCGGCGATATTTGTGATGGCATCGGCAACTGATTCGCCTCCTCGATTCATCGTTAACACTGACTGAGACAGAGATGGTGAGACAGAGTGCTGTTGCTCTCTGGAATTCATTTCCGCTAATTTACTGACCCTTGTGCGAGCTGCACCGGCCGTCATCACCATGACTGTTGGATTCATCGTTTCCATGTGCTCCTTAAGGCAGCCCTGGAGAATGTTGAGGAAAAATAGGAACGAGAGTAGGGTCAGGGCAGTTATAGTCGATGATCCAGTGCCTTTTGATTTTCCCGCTGAATGGATTGGTCCGGCAGTGTCGGCGATTGGAGCATGAGGTCCTGTAGCTGCATGGTAATCATAGCCTGCTGGTGCTGGATGACCACCACTGGGAACTCCCATATGACCGCTTGGAGTTTGGGGTGAAATAAGGGAATTGTAGTTGGACAAATTAATAACTCAAATTGGTTGGAATTTTAAGCTAATTACCCATATCCGGTGGGTTGGTATCCAGGAGGAGAATGGCCCCCATATGCCCCACTGGCACTGGTGCCTGTGCCTCCAAGTCGTAATCCGTGGGCGACAGAGGCTAGCCCTGAAAGTGGTACCCGATGACCGTAACTGTAAATAGAAATGTCATTTGAGTTACTCGTCTGTATATGAACACAGGTATGTGAAGATAAGTGGTTGTAAGTCATGCTGATGTGTTTCAAAAAGTGGACGGAATGGAAAATAAGTCAATTCAAGTGAGGACAAGGAGACGTTGGGAAGGGCAATTAATTGACTCGTCATTTCATACAGTCAATACAGAGGCAAAAGTCCATGAATACCATCAAGGTAGAGGGGTTTTTTTACTTTGATAGCAGTCGCCAGAAAACAGTCAAAAAGAAAATTTTGGACACTGAAACTTGTACCACGAGTCAGTAAACTGAGCAGGTTTTGAGCAACTATTCCCAGGGGACATTTCGATACAGTCCTCTACATCAACTAGGAGGTTATTTTCCAGAACTCCTTGGTTGTATCGAAAAGAACCAGAAGGCAACGCCCTGTAGTGCAAGACAGTTTTTACAAACCGATCCAAGGCTCTCTTAGATTCAAGATGTCTGTATCCGATTCGGTGGCGTATACGTAACACAATTTTTCAAAAAATCCGAACTCAGCGAGACAGCAGCTAAGCTCGTTTGTGCTTAAGATGCACAGAAACAGGATATCTGACTTGAATCGAGCCACGAGAAAGCAGATTCAGGATGTCCGTATCCGGGTCGGTGGCGTATACGTAACACAATTTTTTTTTAGCGAAACAGCACCTTAGCTCGTTTCTGCTTATGACGCACAGAAACAGGATATGTGACTTGAATTGAGTGACGAGAAGGTAGATTCAGGATGTCTATATCTGATTCGGTGGCGTATACGTAACACAATTTTTCAAAAAATCCGCACTCAGCGAGACAGCAGCTAAGCTCGTTTCTGCTTACGATGCACAGAAACAGGATATCTGACTTGAATCGAGCCACGAGAAAGCAGATTCGGGATGTCCGTATCCGGTTCGGTGACGTATACATAAAACAATTTTTCAAAAAATCCGAACTCAGCGAGACAGCAGCTAAGCTCGTTTCTGCTTATGATGCATAGAAACAGGATATGTGACTTGAATTGAGCCACGAGAAGGTAGATTCAGGATGTCTGTATCCGGTTCGGTGGCGTATACGTAACACAATTTGTCAAAAAATCTGCACTCATCATGACAGCAGCAGATTCAAGATGTCTATATCTGATTCGGTGGCGTCGTTTCATCCTTGTGTAATTAATCTGTTTGTCTTCCTCACGTTCAGATCTATCTAGTTTTGTCTATATTTCTTGGCCTAAACTAATCACTTTTAATGAACGAAATCAGTGCAGACCCACAAAGAACAACTAGCCGGAAGCGAATTTAGTCGGTTGCAGAACAAGGTGACAGACGTGACATAGATTCATAACCAACGTCCATGAACCTAGGGTAAGGAGAAAGTATTCACAGAAGTTATATGGTTAAATGCGTGACGAAAAGCTATCTCATACCAAATATATCATTCCAAAGTCACTTAAACTGTTCACACACAATTAGTATCAAAAACTGTCCAAGTTCTTGAAAACTGTTCAGTACACGTCCATTCGGATAAGAGCGACAATATATTCCACTGTCTAAGCACTTTTTGTGGTCAACGACATGCAAATGCATTTAACTTCCACTAGAATCAAAAAAGTTCCGAAAACAAACCCAAACATCACTTACTGTGGATGCAACAGCAAGTGTCCATAAGGTGACGGATAGCTAACGCCGCCAGGAATCATCTCTGCATGCGTCACTGACGATTGTGGATGTTTGTGAAACTGTATTCCAGGATTGGCCGACTTGATCTACGATGCAGCGAAATCATTCAAATTAGGCAAAAATTCCCTCTCAAAACTGTGCATAATATCATTCTCACCAAACGAACAGCCTGCAGGACTTCGGAAAGTTTCATTACTTATGCGCCGAACACGCACACGCACACGCACACACCGGCACTAGGCACTAACACTCACTATAAATATGGAAGGGATATGCTCCAGTGTTAATTGGTTTTTGTGTCCCAAGTATGATGTTAAGCGTTGTTCCGACCACGCATTGTCAAAGCGTTCCCTGACACTGACTGAGACTGACTAATGTGTCGCTATATTCCCAGAGATGACAACTTGCGGTTTGGGCGATCAGCTTTTACCAGTTACTGCAAAATTGGGAACACAAATTGCACACCTGGACGGGCAGAAGAGGAACAACACCGAGACACTGGCGTGTGTATTTTGCTGTTCCAAACAGCCGCTGGAAATTCATTAAACAACGATGCTCGGGATTATTGTGTCACTAGAGCGAGTAATTGCATTAATTAACACCCTGTCAGCGTGGCTAGATGACAATCCGAAAATAGCAAAAGAGGTCGAAGCTAAATTCCGCCCGAATGTTGGTTATGATGACAGTGTGCGTGTGTCTGTTTGGGGATCTTCTAATGGGGAAATGGAGTCCCGCAAATGGATTGTTGTGGTATCTGTCATATGCAGGGTATGACGGAACCGCTGCTGCATGTGCAGTGGAATTCATTTTGACAGCAAAATTATGTCAAGTGTATCTAGAATGTTGTTTTTTTTTTTTTTTCTTTTTCCACTTTTCTATGGAAAAAGAAGGTGTTTTGCATTTTTCCTTTGTGTCATGCTGCTATGAGTTCATGAGAATAACTTGAAAAGGTGGGTTTTGAGGTCAAGCCAGTTGGCGGAAATTTGGTGTTGTTCTTGCCAAAGGCATTTAATTGATCTTCCACGTAATTGGATAGGCAAATAGTTAAGTGGACATATTCTTTTTTGTTCCTCCAATTAGTGGTTACCTACCGTGATTTGGAAAAGCGAGTAGCTGGCTTGGATATGTATATTTAGAGTCTCTTCCTTTCGTAAGGCCTTGACTAGGATTTTTTCTTGCGAAAACTCTAGTGTTTATATTAGCCAAAGTCCAAGAGATCATATTTATTGAACCTGAGACTCAGGTTAAGACGAAATTTTAGGGAAGATTGGTAAGAAAGCAAATCTTTCAAGATAGTAGTCTAGACAAGCCAGATAGCCACATAGCCAGATAGATACCATAAGCAGAACATCGACTTTCGTTGAAGGACTAAGCAAGAAGACAAAGAGAGTAATAATTAACTTTTGTAGAGCCAAGAGGACAGTCTTGTTTGATCTCTTCTCTAATCTGTTCCTATTCCTTCGTTGACCATTCATAGAATCGTTTTACTTGAGCACTCTGCAATCACAAGATGTAGAGGAGTTACTTGCAATAGTATCCCATGACCGCAGTTGGGCAAGTTCTCATGACCCCTGTAATACAGAGGCATGGTAGTCTTTGCACCTTAATGAGTGTCTGCCTTGTGGTGCCCAGACTGGTCCTTTTTGTTTATGCAATTTCTCCATATGTGATCATTGGCCCGATAATAGCAATATACATCTATCTGGAGATGGTCGGACCACATCTCCAGGATTTGGGTGCCAGGCCCGGCATATTATTAGTGCTCTGTCGCTTTCCTGGCTAACTCTTGTGTGTGTTTTTTCGAGGCGAGCTTACTGTCACCAGATATTTAATTTCTTTGACTGGTGTCAGTATAATGCCCTCACCTGTTCAAGTTTTCATTTCCTCGTGAAAGGTATTATCCTAGTTTTCGTCGAATCTAGGCTTAGCCCAGCTGTCTGTTTGTCTCTTCAAACTGGCCTCATGACTATATCATCAGCATATGCTTGACTTTCAAAATGCAATATTTTGTCAACTCCTCAAGTAGCTCATCAACAACAAAACTTCACATTAAGAGAGATAGGGATCGTCCTTGTGGGCATCCTCTTGCTGTAGGTACTGACCTTAATGACACTTTCTGATGTACGAAATACACCCATTTCGAGACTGTGTTACTTATTCCTTTTCTATCCAATGGTACCTCGATGTCCAAGAAAGCACACAGTATTATCTTCTGTTTCAAGACCTTTTAAATAGTATCAGTCAGCTGATACAGAACAGTCCCTGTGGATCTGTTCGCTCTGTAAGCATGCTAACCATAATGATGAGGGGATGTACGTAGTAAGGAGATAGATTTTCTTAGCCCTGCACAACGACCAAAGTTTCTTTTCGATCCACTCTAAGCTTAGAGTAGAAGAAGGCTGGTTAGAGTAGAGGAAGTCTTTTGTAAATACCATGAATCTTTCATTTAGGCTGTCTAGTGACTCTTTTAAAGAAAACGATGCTCATTAAGTCTAAGGGCGCCAGTTTATTGAAGCTGTCGAAAAGGGGAACACCCATATGGAGTAATTTTCTTTGGGGCAGGGCTGGTCAAATCCAACATAGATACAGCTCCTGCAGAAGACACCATGTCGGCCTATCAAACAGTGTCAAGTCAGGACAAGGATTACGTAGCTTGATTGTGATTGATTTATCCTAACCAGTGCGGTGTTATATTTCTAATTCAGATAAGACTGCTCGATCAATAGTAGATTACTACATAAAGTGAAGGCTAAGACTAATAGCGTATCCGAAATGTTCATTCCTCTGGCCCAGTACCCAGCATAGAGGAATGATGAACTACTCCGTCATCTTAAGATCAATAAAAAGTTTTTCAATGGAGACATAACAATTTTGTGTTTTAATACAAATGCACCTCAAAAATCGATTTAAAATCTTTTTAAGTCAAAATGTCAGTCAAGGCTCATATTTTCACTGCAGTGGAGTTCATGAACGAGTTACGTTTGGAAATTACTAAAACACACTACTCAAATTCTGAGTCAGTGATTCCAACTTTAAGCAGGCTAAGTCCAATGGTTGGTCATAATAATCGTCCCTCCAGATGGGCTGTGCAAGACAATGCAGCGGTCGAAGTACCGAAAATATCTCAGCCGTAAGTGCTTCAGTTGGAAAAGGGTCAAATCTGTCGATTCCACGCCGTTAAGAGAAATTGTGAATTCGTCAGTTCACGTTGTAGTAAATTTTACTTAAAAATCTTGACTTCCACCCTTACAAGATCAAATTAACTCCCGAAGTGAAGAGTCTTAATCATTCGAAGCGCCGATACGTCGGCGATTGGGCTCTGCATAAGTTTGAAGGAAATCCTGAATTTCACCGAAAAATCATCTTCAGTGATGGACCTGATTTAGCCATAATTGGATGGACATGACATCAGTGATATGTGGTTCCAATAAAGTGGTGCCACATGCCACATATGTAGCTGGTCCAACAATTGATCTATTGAAACATTTTGGTGATAATGTAATCTCGACAAATGGTCCAGTCGAATGGCTACCTTGCTCATACGATTTGACGGCGTTGGATCCTTTTATAGAAATTAAGTTGTTGGTTTATGGCAACAAGCCGAACCAAAGAATCGATCGTTGCAAACCTGTTCCCTGTGGTCATATGGACGAAATCGGATATCGTATTCAAATTTGATATGTTTACTACATCTGGAATAAATTTCAGTCCGATATCTCAATTATGCTGTGTTTCATTTGAATAGAAAATTGTTATGTCCTTATTGAAAAACCAGCTTACCAGCTTAAATCTTAGCATCCATTGGCACCACAAGTGCCATGAAACCTACGCCTACTATGGAACTGAAGCCTGTACTCAGTCTACTTCCACTGGAATCTGTGTACAAACCTCGGCTGCAATTAGTGCTCTAGGAACGTGTTAGTCTTATGGCTGACAACTAAATAGAAAGGAAATTCCTTTTTTCATCATCAGCCAGCGAACTACGATCGAAATGAAATCTAAGGTTACAAGGTTAGATATAGTGTGTTGGGTCCCAGGACATGAAGCTGTACCAAGCAATAAGAAATTCGAAGAACTGGCTAGAGAGATCTATATCAGAACAAGTCGATAACTTGGTAAACATCTCCTTGCACAGTGAAGCTCGAAGTAGGCATTAAGGTCCCTAAGAAAGCCAATCAACAAATGGTCCTCGTTAGACATTGTGTCAAAAAAAGGAGAATAGGAGTCATCACAAGGCATAACAGCAAGGAGACTCTCGTGTATCGAAGATATGAAGATGAGGAAATCAATGAAAGCACAATACACTTTCTCTATGACTATCTAGATCTCGGCTGACACTTCTTTCAGACCATTTGACAAATCAGTCACCAGAATGACATCTTGAACTGCATGAAATCAACAGAACAAGGTTAACCAATGAACAAGATCTCACAATCTCTCTTGGGTACCACAATGGCTTTGCATTTACCAAAGTGTGTGGACTAGTTCCACCTTCCATACCCACATACAGTACTTGATTGGTTAGCAAGAAGGATTCTAGTGTCCCTGGCTGGATCATGACGGCGTCTGTCTAAAAATGCTTCAGTCATCTGGGAGGTGGAAGAAATGCTTACACCTAACTTCGGCCTTGAAGTCGCATATGTACAGGTGAACTGAATGTCACTGGGACATAAGTCCTACCCCTTCGGAACATAAGTCCAATTTTGCTGATAATGGGACATAAGTTCCAAGTTTTCGTCTTAAAAAAAAATTGGTTCAATTTAAGTTTGGAATGGGTGGCTCGCTTGACCCGTTAACAGGATTTCACCCTTTTCTTCGCAGGGCTTAACCGCTCACGCAACGTCGAAGCTCCGCCAAAGATATGTCAACAACTGTCAACCAAGCGGCTATAAACAAGAGTGAAGTTTGGAGTGGGTGGATCCCTTCAGTGGATTTAGTTACTCAAGTGACTTTGACGCTCCGCTAAGGGTGTGTGAACAACTGTCCGGCAGGCGCCTATAACTTTAATGGAGTGGGACATCCAGATAAAAATGCTAAGAACTTATGTCCCGTCGACCTACATATGTCCCTGCTCCGAACTGAAGTACAATCCAAAGTGGCAAGTGATTACGGATAGGAATGACCGTTCTAAAGCTATAGCTGAACCTTAGTTCCGGACGAATATCGCAGTAAAGAAACAACAGGAGGGAGTCGGCTAAAAATGTAGCTTATCGGGCTTCAGCCCGGTTTGGCATAAATTCGAGGTAAGTTGGCTGATTTTCTCGCTCACTGTGAATCCTTATGATGGGTTTAAGTTGTTTCTTAAAAAAAAAATAAATTGTTGGCTCTACAGGTCGACGGGACCTAGGGCCTTGCTTCTCACAACCATTCGTGTCGTGCGTGTTATATTCTTTACACGAATGGAAGGGGCCTACTGTTTAATGCCGTATCTGAAGGGCAATTTGTTGTTTGAGAAGCTTTCTCAGGACAGTTGTACTCTCGGATGTTTGCCAGACGCTCGCAAGAGGTGGGGCCGTGAAAAACTTTTAGGTGTTCCTCGACTGGGATTCGAACCTCGAACCAACGCACTAACCACTGAGCCACGGCTCCCACAAAGTTGTTTCTTACGGTTACTATACCAGACTCAACCTTTATATGCAAATTATTTTAGGTTTCCAGAAGTCCTGGTGCGTTTTTCCCTTACTCCTGATGATTTTCGATATGACTTCCCTGTGTCAAGGACTATCACTAGACTAATCGTTAAAGTTAAAGTTGATTTATTAGATAAAAGGATTTTCAAAAACCTGCCAAACAGTTCAAAAGTCTTTTAATATTCAAACAAATCATCCAAAAACGACAAAAGTACACACTTGCCAGAGAACAAAAATTCACAATTAACAACAGACAGACTAAAGAACTAAAAACAAAAGGAAAAATGGCCAAAAAATTAATTACAATTACACAGGGAACATCACAGATCTCTGTGAAAAATAAGTCTACTGTAAAGCCCTCAAAATGAGGGTAATTAAAACTTCTTCCCTCTTATACACAAAACAAAATAAATAATACCGTCCCGTACAAACGGGCCAACTTCCAGCGCACATATGTATGTATGCAGTACCTACAAAAAAGTCTGAACACCAAATAATTACAAAAAAAAAAAATGGAAGCAAAATCCTTCCCAGGATATCACTCAACAGCCAATTTGTTGTCTCCTCCTAGAAGTCATCCTTAAAACACTGGCATTAGCAACAATTGTAGTGGAATCATTAGCATCACTCTGACTTGTCTCCCCTTTAAAGTACAGCTACAAGGACCTAATTGCTTATCTAATGTCTTCAACTCAAACATACACCACACTAATTAATGTTCCTAATGGAAATACGAAACTGGGAGTCCTTCCTCTGGGTGCACCCTTTCACAGAGTCAGCATTTCTCCCCTAAAAAACAAAAAAAAAAATAACATTTTTCGATATTAGATACGACAGAGAGCTTTGGATTCCGCATAACTTACAAGATTTTCAGAAGAAAAGTCGGTCCTCCGCCTCCTCCTGCGACGATGACGTACACGCAAATCTAACCTCACACACACGGTATTCATCCTTTTTTTTTTGTTTTTTGGAAGAAAATTTTCATCTGTCGACGGGCGATGGGGCGATGGGGCGATATGGGGGCCAAGAAGATTTTCACGAAAATCATGAAATATTAATTTACGACTGACACCCTGGTCGGTATGGGAGCACAGTGCCAATCGCAAAATAGTGGTGCGTATGTGTGTGGGAAAATGCTTTTACCCTTTCACAGAGCCACCACCAGGACGAGGACGACGACGACAAGGATAGACGAATTTGTGCAAATCTTGCGATTACTTAATGGAATTTTTGATTTTGCATATGTAGCAAGGTTTGGCTGGTTGCCCCATTCAAGAAGTGGCGCGCGGCAATACTCCGATGACATCCTGCATTCCCGCGAATTGTGGAACAAGGACGAGCGAGAGACCCACATGAAATTCCAAATTGATAAGTATGAGTGCACCCTTTAACTGCTGCTGCCACAAGTTCTCAGCCATAAGAGACAGAGAGCGAGAGAGACATAGATAAGATTTTAAACAATTATATAGTGTGTATGTGTATAGCGAGTCAGGATCAAGAGGTGACTTCTTGGAGCGGTGCTAATTTCGGTTCTCGAATAAATTACGAAATAAGGACGAATAAGTGCGTGTGCGGGGGTTGTCTGTGGATGGGACCCACTTGCACATTTGACGTCTGCAGGATTCGGAGGATTTTGTAATTTCTAGTTAAATGGAAATTGATAGCGCTGCACGATTCAGGATGGGTTTTCCACTCGTATGTGTGTGTGTGTACGGGAAGTCAAATTAAATTCGAATCTTATTGCGGATTAAATGGAAATTAATGTATGACGTTTCAATTTAGATGTAATTGGTGTGCTTTTCGACAGAGATTTTCTAATTTTCCAATTAGTGCTAAAACGTTTATTTAGGAGTGGTTATTAGTTGGCCCAAGTCATCTCTGTCGGAGGAGTGTTTTATTGTTTGATATTTGATGGGAAGGACATCATTTTGAGGTGCCCTTGGTACAAGATTGTGATTATATGAGATCCACCGTATTTGTGGGATTATTAGAGTCATCGAAGAGGACCTCAGCAAAAGCTACTCGATAGAGTCGTGAGGCATACTAGCATTTGAGTAATACCACTTGGAGAGTCGTTTGCTTTAAGGATGTACTCCGTGATGTAGAAGACGGACTCGCAAGTGGTGAGCCACGTAGGATGCTCATAAACGAATTAGTTTCAATGTTACTCAAAGCTTCTTCTAGGGAACAGTTTTGGATAGGAATGTTTCCAGGTTTATTGGTCTGAAATGAGTGGGATGTGATGAGTGGGATCTAAACAGAACAGTCTAAACGGTGTCCTTTTTTGTCGTAATTGGTTCATTGTACTATCAGGAAGCAACATCCAGTAAAATGCTGTCTTAATAGGATTCTTTCGACTTTCGGAGAAAGCCATCAACCCTCACCACGTCATCACCGAAAATTTGCCACCTGATGCGAGCAAAAGAAGGACAATAACAAAAGAGTATCGTCGATTGATTAGAAGTATTTTCACCCTCTCCACAAGGACACTAAGATCCTTAGCGAAAGGAAAATGTCCCGTAAAAACGCCAATAAGTTCTCTGCAGTCTTTTCTGCTGAGATACTGTAAGACTACCGCGGATTACTTACAGACGTTCGGCAGCATACATACGTTTGATCTGTGACCATTCTGGAGAATGCAGGTTCAAGTCTTGAGAAATCAATCTCTGACCATTGCGTAGGGATCTCATCGAAGATGTCATTTCTCGCATTCCTAGTGTAACCTGGAACCCAAGCAAGAGTGAAAGAGTTTAGTCATGCAACTGACTGATTGAGTTCTTAGAACTATTTTGGAACGGTTTGGCGGGACGAGAAAGGCCTTAAGAACATCCTGTTGTTTGCTAGTCAGTAGCCATTGTATTGTCGGCATCGACGAAGACACCAGCTGCGGCCCTGATTAAATGTCCTTAGCTCAGCTGGACAAATGCTATACTCCCCAAGGGACTCAGTCTTTCAAGTTCTCCTCAGTGAACTGGTAAGAAGAAGCAGACGTTTCTGCAGAATCTACCCAGGATCACTTTGGATTCTTCACAACACTTAGTACAAAAGGATCTGATCTAAGATTCCTCCTTGCTTTAAGTGAATTATAGGACTTTAGCAGTGCGAGTCAGTTACGAAGACAGCCTCACTCAATGGAGCCATTGAGTTCCCTCGCAACAGTTCTGTTGAGGCTTGGGAATTCGCAGAGGAAATGTATGAAGCCTTCCGCTACGTCTGTGTCGCCGTAGCCTCTACAAAGGTGCTCATTCTTCTAGAGTACGGCGAGCGTTGTAGCCTGTGAGAATACTTATGGAGTTCTCTACTCATTTTATTGTTGTATTTCGCCCAAATTATTCTCGAAACGCGGGGTGAGGTTAGTGGACTCCATGCTGTATTGGCCAGGCTGTGAAAGTCCTAAGTGATTTTGGAGATGAGGATACTGATTAGCATTGAGGTCGAGTAAACTATTTGTCGATTGATTCCGAGACCCTTCACTTGGAAACTCATATGTATGTACAGCGTGATGCTTTAATGGTTGCTTGGCTGTCTATGTAGATGTCTATATGATTATTGCTATCTGAGTGAATAAGTCCCTACAGGCCTCCATGATTGCCACTTGGTGTTCCCACTTGTATGAGCAATTCATGGTTCCTCAAAGAACCTTCCTGAGTCAGTACCATCGTCGCTGTTTGACTCATCCGTAAAGACGGATATAGGGGCAGGGTTGATGACCTCTCCACTTGTTCAGCTTTCTCTAGAAAGAAATTTGGAGTCCAGGTTAAATTTGAAATCCATGTAGGGGGTAATGTAGTCAGAAGGCGTATTAACGTCTGACCACTTGATGATGGTGCTGTGTTCGATTTGGTTGCATTTTCACAACCAAGTTTGTCAGAGGCTTGTTTTTTTCACTAGAAACTTCAACAGGCTGTTCAGGTTCGAGGCTTTTGTGGCAGCTGGTCACCAGACCTGATAGCTCTTCACGGCATAGTTCCACAGGTTTGGATTGAAAAACATTTTCAATTCTATTCTCGTGCAGCTACAAAGATTTCCGATTGGAGTGAGTGTGCCATTTCCGACTCAGACAACTACTTTGGTGAATAAGTGCAGTGAGCAGAGCCCCCGTGCTTACAGCCCTGGTGGTCCCTATACACGATAGAAGTTGGAGCCATGAAATTGTGTTCAGGTCTGTGACTTTTGTGGGAGCTGGCCACCAGAACAAACAGAATGTAATGTCCTGATACATATACTCTCACTGTTTAGGGCTCTTCACGGTATTATTCCACAGGATTGGATTGAAAAACCAGGTCAGATCAGATGACTTTTATAAGGCCTTTGCAGTCATGTAGCTTCGTGAATAATTTTTGTTAAGACTTTCGATTGGAGTGAGTGTGGAATTTCGAGTTTAGACAACAGTCAGAGTACCCGTACATCGAAATCGAGGCTCTATCTGGGCTGAAGAGCCCATCATTGACGTAATCTTGAGAGAAAGATTGTTCTAACCCTTAAGTTGAAGGGATAGTATTATGTACCCAGGTGTGCCCATCTCTCATGGTGCAGTGGCCAATGTCGCTTCCTTTCGTTCTTGTTGTTCCTAAAGTTTTAGAGAATCAGTGCCAGTATAGCTCAACTATGTCAGGCCACCATACTATGCATTCGTCACGACCGTTCTGATTTGATTTGTCTTTTGTGGTAGTAAACGGACTGCCATTGCCTTAAGTGGCTAAAGGAGCTAGTTACGTTTCTATACTGCAGACTATCCTATCTAAAAGGAAAACGTAAGTAATCAACATAATTCGAACCACTTAAGTGGGCGTAACCTAATTGCCCGTCTTTGAATAAATAAAACTACACGCACGAGAAAGCGAGTCCTTACTCAATTTAACAAGAAACTTTCTTAGACAGATAGTTGTTGGTTGCCTCCCAACAACCAACAAACAGAAAACAAAAAAAAAAGTAAGAAAACAGAAAACAGGAACATCAAACATTGTTAAATATTTTTCAAAGAAATAAACAAAGTTCCACGATAGGTGGAGGAAGGCGCTGGAGGAAAACTTCTTTTTACAGGAAAACAATGACAACAATAATATTGCTTTGTATTTATTGCGGAAATGATAAAGTTTTCACAACTTTTTAAATGGCTTGGTAGAAGGAAGTGCCACACAGGGGCGAAGACAAAGCAAATCCATACCAAGCGCAGAAGGAAATAACATTTAGTTCCACCGGACAGGAAGCAGACCCAGCTTTCTCTGGTACTGGTGTTGAGAACTTTAAAAGTATCCAACAGTTCTGCCAAGGATTATCAATTCCAAACCAATTTCATTGACCTGAAGCAATCCTGCCTACCAGACTTCAGGCAGACATTTAAGGCAAATAATTAACAACAACATGAATTCCATGCCACAGTATTGAACTCAATCAATCAGTTTTCCATTCCAAAGCGGCCACTCCCCCCCATTTCCGCAATGGGACAGTGAAAAAGTAAGCAAATGCCTCAAAATGCTAAAAGGAGCTCAGTTGGTAGCCAACGACCGCAAACATTTACGCACATTCACTCTGGCGAAGCCTATAATCCATCAACAAAAAGTCGCCCCCCCGAAAAAGGGTTCTCTGTCTCCATTGGATCCTTGTGAAATTTCCACCTCATGCAGGGACTAATTTAAAATTTTCAAAAGAACCCTTGTATCATCATCTGTATCTGGAAGGCTGCCACCACTCGAGATACTCGAGATAGCATGGTGCGTTAGCACCATATAGAAATCCTTTTTGGTATCCTATTTGAGTATTCCAAATGTGCGGTCGTACACAGTGCCAGCAGTTGAATTCATTTCCTGTCCCAATTTTTAACCCATTTTAGAGTGTCCTCTCGTCCTTTCTCCTCCACCCAGCTAACCAATCCAACATCATTCACAATTAAGCAAACAATGTTCTTACGACGGCGGCGACCTGGAATAGCTCTCGAACCAACGAACCACCTGAGTTAAAGTCAGACAACATTAACTTATCGTCCAAGTGATATCTTCTCATTGTTGGATGGCGTATTTCTGGGATTGGCTTTTTGAGGGAACCTTTTCACCTAATCTACCACATCACTGCGATAAGGCAGAGCCCGTAATCGCTAGAGGAATTTTTCGTTGAGCAATTTTGCGTTGACATACTCGTACACGTTGATCGTTCTCGTTCTCGTGCTCGTGCTCGTCCTTGTTCTCCTCCTCGTCCTGGTCGTCATTCTCGTCGTCGTCGTCGTCCTCCTAATCGTTGCTCGTCCTTTTGGGATAGTGGTTTTGTAAGGATGATGCCATGTTTGTTGTTGCTTGTGTTTGGTAGTTGTTCCCTATTTTCAGTTTGGACAGGTGAACCATGGAATTGGGTGTCCTTGTAGATTTTCGTTGTATAAACTTTCAAAAGGAATTCTAATGGCATTGCAGGCCTAAAATCATACTCACACAAACATATCTGTGTCGAGGGGGGAATCTATCTGATCAGAATGGGAGAGAGTGTGGGCGGTGGTGATTCTCATTGAAGTTCAGAGAGATTTAATGTGAGATGTGCGTGTTTGTCGGAGACAACAAACAACAGACAACAGACAACAGAGTGATGATGTGGACCAACGACGAGGACACAATAAGTATTTTTTTTTTGTGCCATCCAGATACGGGTCATATCGGACACTGGCAGTTTAATAGAAAATTCCTTTTGAGTGAATCGAAAACAATTCACCCCTAGTGAGCTGGTCCGGAATTTACGATAGCACTACACGATGACAGTCTAATGGATTTTGTCCATCCAGTTCTTTGGAAAGTTGGTGGTGGCCTTAGTCCTGGTTTTTTTGTATTTAATGAACTGTACATTGCATTTAAATTTCATACATGTTGACTGCATTGATTAACTTGTTCGGAATGGGACGTCTTGAAACGTTGGACTTGTATTTATTGATTTGGAGGAAGTGGGCGGCTTGGCTTAGAGATTAGTGTTCCAGAGCCAATGGATGGAACCACAAGCCTTTGTCCGGATAATTCAACAATTTGCACCTACACAGCACGTGGTCTGGTGCTCGCTGAGGACCAACATCTGCAAAGAAAGTGAAACAGGAACTTATCCATGTAAATATCTCTGCAACTACGACAGAACACTGTAGTTAGCTTGACTGCATGGAACTACATTGATCAGTAAACTAGGACTCTTGCAATATCTGCTCTTGATCTGGTTAGTAAGTCACTTGCCTTGATACAACACAGTTAGTGAGCCTATTCCATCCGATGTCTGTTGGCTGTTAAGAGTGATGATGTCTACTGTCCTTACGATTCCTAATGGAGCATTGAATCTTTTCGACGCTACCTTGGTCAAATCGTCTACTGGTACGTTTCACTCAAAATAATTGGGTTGTGGTACCGAGATAGTAGTCGTTATTGATTGGAACGAGAGAAGATGTGTAACACTGATAGAAACCGGTGAGGTAGGGTGAAGGACATCGACGGATTCAGTTTTGTCCTTTGTTCTGTCTGAATAGGAGCATTTCAAATCTTCTTTCACAACAGGAGCATTGCCCATATCTGTTACCATGAAATCTGATAGGACAGATTCCTAAGCAGGATGGAATGGGAAACAATTGGAGTGACGACTGAACCCAAAACACCGAAAGGCGTAAATCTTCTTTCACTCCCTCCCAATCGTTCTTGTTGAACGTGAGGCTTACTGTCTATCTAAGCAAACTACCACAACCATTTAGGTCATAGCTCTCCTCATTCAGATCCAGGACGCTATGAAGTTTATTGTCAGTACATCGTCAAAACTGGTAGAACCAAGAAGAACATTATTCGGTGGGTCACTGGTTTAGGATCAATATTTAGATGCCGGATCACAGTAACATCGAGGGAAATGAACAAGTACATTAAATGGCAAGGAGGGGACTTTGCGGAGTCAGTATGAGTCCCTGAAACTGATGGTAGATGGGAGGCCGTGCAGAACTATTGGACAGAGAAATTGGACAGATAACGCAACAAGAGACAAAGAAGACACAATTGTATACTTCATATCCAAGAGTCAAGCTAAAGGTTGGGCTAGACAGCGCACACTAAGTAAACCCTTTTTTGAGATCCAACCAGAGTTAAGGGTGATTAGAATTGGGGACATAATCAGTTTCCTCAATGGAACGTCACTTGAGTAAGACGAATGATGAAACATCCTGCTGTCAGGGAGAATAACCCATTCAAGATCCTATGCAGGACGATGGAGAACGCTGCTGGTACAAACTCATCGTAACCTTTGATGTTAAAAAGGATCTAGACAAGGTGACCCGCTGTCATGTGATTTGTTCTGCATCGTACTTGAAAGGATTGTGCGAAACTCACAGGTCAACACCGTACAGCGACATAGACCGAGGCTATAAATTTCATAACAGTCGCTGAAGATGGCTAGGATATGTAGAGCGGATGGATACAAATGCTCCGGGTCGTAGAGTCTTCGAATCAAACTTGGAGGAAAAATGGAGTAGAGGAAGATCTATCCTTAGGTGACAAGCACAAGTAGACGAGATTATCAATCAACTTGGAGTGCGCAGCTGGAGGCAGTAGCTAAAGGACTGACTGGAGATGCTGAGACGCAGATTTACCCTGAACTGTAGCGTTGCCTAATAATGTAAGTAAAGTCACTTGAGTCGTGGTACTAAAACGGGCATTATACTTACTTTACGTCCTGTATCCCATTGTGGGTCCTAGGGCCTCGACAATACCTAAGCGCCATCGTGTGCGGTTTCAGAAAATATGTCTCAGTTCTCCCCAACTCTTTCCCAGTTGCCGTGCTTCCTTCTCAACTGTTCTGCGCCATGTACTCCTAGGACCGCCACGTGTCGTACCATCCTGACTAAGCGGGTTATATTGCATCGCGTGGTCAGCTATGGACCTGTCACCCTTCCGGAGAGTATGTCCAATCCACTTTCAATTTCGTCATCGTATTGTTGTGCTTATAGGTTCCTGGCCCGTTCTCTGATAAAGTTGTTCGTTAGAGATACGGTTTGGCCAGAAAATCCTTAAGATATGTATATCGTAGGCACCTATTGGCAGCTACCTCGTGATAGTGGCGGTCACCCTCCAGGTACAAAACGGGCATTATACTTCAGAGCGTCATGCTGATACAGCCACATCTACCTACCAACAATGGTCTCGACATTAGGAAATACTCTAATCCATACTTCTGCTGCAATAATAATTCGAACAACCAATAGACTGGAAGAGTGCCTTCCGTGTCCTCCTATCACATCAGTTACGGATCAGACTTTAGGATCTCGGTGTCTAAATCTCATATTATGGTTAAGGTGCGATTAATGCCTCAGCATTACCGGTGCATTGAGAACCTCCCCTATGGCCGTGCTCCAAACCTTACTCCACTTGCACCCTTTAGACATCGTCGGAAATAAACTGGCTGCCAGATCGGCAATCAGGCTGAAAAGCTCTAATCAATGGAAGTAGCAATCCACAGGACATGCCAGAATACTATTGATGTACCGTCATCTCCCTCAGACTCCTATGGCCAATCTTAAATGAAAAAAAAACCACGGGTCTCCTAAAACACACGAGAGAAGCCCTTTCTATAATAGTTAATACTCTAACCGGCTACTGTGCTTTAGAAAGACCTGCTCAAAGCCTGGGCATCCCCTACAATGACCAGGAGGAGACCACCTGTCACCTCCTATGCACATGCACCGCACTTGCCAATATTAGAAAGGCCACACTAGGTAAATACCTCTTAACCGATCTCAATGATCTGAACACCGCCTGCACGGCTAGAATTGGCTATTTCATAAAAAGGAGCAGATGGTTCCAGGAGTAAGAGGGTGACCCATGCACCTTATTAAACGGCAGCACAATGGACCTTCTCTGGCCTAAGTGCATCCTCATTGATTGGATGGATCCGGTCTAAACCAATCAACCAACCAAAGGTGCGATTATGTCGTTCGTTGGATCTTAAAGCCCGAGCCCGAGTACATTCTCCCTTTCTCCAAGAAGAAATATTTTCCTTGAGGAATAAAGTCTGCTACAGGAGCTCCAACTACTCATTAGCAAGGACTGAAGATTATGTACTCTTCGAGGTGGTGAATCTTGAAGTCGACTACATCCAAATGGGATGAAACAAATAATGTGTCCTAGGAAACATGGTAAAAATCGAAGGTCAACGATTCAGAAAGTCGATGTCGATAGTTAGTTAAGTAAACAACTTGAAATCTATATCAAATTAAATACGCTCCACCATTGTAACGTATTTTACTATGAATTCAGGAAGTTGCCGTCCATTGAAATCAACTCTGGTGCTTCCTGTGTCCTCCAACACAACATGAGTTTGCTATAAAATAGCTATTTCCCTACGGTTTGTGTACATCCTAAAGTGTTTGTGTCGAGGATAATGTCTTGTTCCCGATTGATTCCAAAACGCCTTTCACATACTTCCTCCAGCATGATTGTAGGCTACCAGATGTAGATGTCGCGGTGCGCAGGTTTATCGTAATCTATTGGGTTTAACATGTTTTGCAATTGCAACGATACATGCCTGCATTTATAGTTTAAGAGAAAATGTGGATTAATATGCATACTATTTGGCGACCCTTCCGAAACATACTTTGCCTTTATCTCTGCACGATTCTGGATGAGCTCATTGCCGCAAGCCTATTCTGAGCAGGTAGCTAGTTCCAGTCAGAATGTTTGACGGACTCATCTGCATAAACCCCTAAATCCTTATTCAATCAAATATAATTGCTTAGCATGGTATGCCATAGAAGAAGCAGTTCACATTGATTTTCCCAGGACATTGAGCACCTGTACGTGTTTGCGACGAGAGTAGGTTACGAAGGCCTCTAACCTCGAATGATGCCCGACATTTTACAACATGGATGTAAGCGATGTATCCAAAAGAACGTTTGAATCAAGTTGTCTCAGCTTTTGCTGCTGCCGACGGGAGCAGAATCCAAAGTCCAAGCCATTCCAAGACCTACCTCGATTGATTGGAATCGAGTACTCATCAGCGAAAGAAAACAAGAAGTTTATCGATAAAATTAATTTATTATCACTAAGCCATGTTTTTTTACTGCCAGAGAAGACTCAACAACGATAAAGGAGGCATTCCTGGCTCAGCTCCCTTCCGGAAACCTTTAAAAGAAAATCGTAATCATTGGAGGACTCGGTCACCGACTGGTGCATTACTTACCCAAATATAGAACCATTGGGATGAAACCCCAGTGGAAAATTGTTTTCGTGACATCAAAGACTGATTCTAAACGATCCTTAACACCTGGTGACATAGCCATTTTGCAGTATTTCTACTTTTGTAGATAATTTCGCGAAACTTTAACAAATTTCCTCCAAAAACACGAGTAAAGTGATTTTGACAGTTGTGTGAAAAGAAGGAAAAAGTACACAAGTGTGAAGTTGGAAGCGAGTGAAGCGTACATAAGTGCATTCAGTGAGAAAGTGAAATGCAGGCGAATGAATGGAATAATTTTAACATAAAAAATGTAAAAAGTTTTCTGATACAACTTTATTCTTGTAAATGTTCTTATCTGCCAAATGTTTAATAACAGAATTAATGATTATGGCGACACTGAGCCAAAGTAGGTCTAGCCACTGATTATGTTAAAAATGGAACCACTTGTCAGTAGGAGGTCAAGTTGATTACCAACAATAGGTCTGTTCGCGTACTTTCTGCACCAAAATTCGTAGATTATCAAATTTCAAGGAGTGGGGGTAAATTCTCTCAGGGAGTGGTAAAATGATAGAAAGGTAAACCAACGCGAAAGCTATGAAATTCGCCCACATTTTAGACGTCAAAAGCAAATGTATGCAAATACACAAAAAATCTGACAGATTTGACAGAACTCATAAATCAGTGCACGAAAAATTCTTGCACTAAATTCGTAGCATGGGGAAATTTTTTACTCTCTCGAGAGCGCTCTCTTCTGTGAAAAACTACTAAACTTTTGCGTACTCGAACAGGATTTGGTGATTTTTCGTAGATTTTCGTGAAATTTCGTTGTTTTGGGAGAGTACGCGAACGAACCTAATATTCTCAATTATATCGAGTAAAACGGTCGTGCCCAGAAAATTATGCATTACTGAACGCTGTCATCGTAATCCAGAAACCTTTTGACATTTTACACCAACCCACTTGATTGCAATTTAATAGAAATGTTAGCAAACGTTGTTCAATGAAATTATTAAGGAAACCCAGGCACAAAACTGTTGATAGTCAATACTGAATCCCGGTTATGGATTCCAAGCATCATATCTACTATTACTGATCAGGTAACCAGTCTACCACTCTGTTTAACCACCATCAACTCATTTCAAGTTCTCTTTCCAGATTTCATGTGACGATGTCCACTTACCAAGCCGGAAGCCTATGTGATGATTGCTTAAGTTATGGCTTGCAAAACTACCTCAAGCCTTTCTACATCAACCTGGATGAACAAATCGTCAAATGCGAAAGTTCCCAATGCATGTTTCCATACCTGCGGAAAGCAAAGTGTGTTTCGATTCCAGATTTAAAGCCATCGGATACTATTCTCAGTTTAGATGAACTCATTGAAGAGAGTTTAAAGCAAATAGATTCAACTCCCGCAGCAAAATTAGAACCACAGGAGAGTGTACCGCATAAAGCAGACGAACAAGTCCCAATAATGTTCGATTTTTCTTCGCTTTTCATGAGTAGTCCTGTGAAAACGGAGGAAAAAGTAATACCCGCAATATCGTCGCATAAATCGACAGAGAATCCATGGAAAACGGAGGAAGTCAAGGTGAATAGTTTCGTAAAAAGTGAAACTGTGCCAATGTCAGCTCCAGTACCTCCGAAAGCAAGAATATCCCGATGTCTGTCAGATGTGAAGAGTAGCAGCTTCACAAAGAAATCAGATTCAAGGCGATCAAAGTCGAAACGGAAAAACGAACCAGTTCTAGTCATCGAGCCGCAGAGCGGTAAATCTATGCGGCCACTGGATCTGATAAAGTTTTACACGAAAGGAGAACCAAACCATCGCGGCGGGATTTGAAATTTTATGAAATAGAGTAGACCCAACAAGACTGATGTAATTACTTTTAGAAATACAAATATTTTAAGAGACATGGGGCGTTTTTCTTTATTCATGGAAAGACAAGTATTGCTGCTCATTGGCCCTATGTGCGTATTAGGGGAGTAAGGTCCACATCGTTCATTCTGATGTCATCCAACTCTATTTTGCTTTTCTTAGATTGTCAGGAGGTCTTTTTCGAAAAGACACAAGTGTTTAACATTGAAGGACAACGTTGGGGAAACTAATGATCAGTAAATTGGTTATAGTAGTAAACCATTGTTCAAGGTTTGTGCACTAGAAGGCCTCTTCTTTGATTCAGATTTCCAGAAAGTTTCAGGCCTGTCGTGATATATTTATTTTATCATTAATCAACAGATTCCTATGTATCCGCTCAGGTTGGTACTGACGAAGATGTATAATCGATTCTTAGTCTGATGTTGGTGAAAAAAGCTTTGAATTGAATAGTCCATAGGATCCAGGGTCTAGTTTCTTATAACCATTCATTCGTGTAGTGCATGTTATATTCTTTATACGAATGAAAGGATCTTACTGTTTACTGCCCAGTCTGACGGGCAATTGGTTGTTTGATAAGTGTTTCTATGATTCTCGGATCTTTGTCAGGCACTTGACAGAGTAAGACCGGTATTCGGGATATTAAGAGTGAAAGAACAAGTTTTAAAATGTATTTCCTGGTTACATCGGTTGCCGATAGTTAAAATTATAATTTCCACCAACATCACTACTTACAGATTGAATTGGTTTCAATATTCTATAACCCGTCACGAAAGAAAACTAAATGGTGGCAGGATTTACACTAGTTTTTCTCAATATTCATGATCTCAAAGCCACCTTTGATAATTCGAAATCTGTGCAGAATGCAGACTCGAATGGTAGACCCACATGATCACCGTCGCTTCATCTAGAACAATGGCCCAACGTAATGTACGTGTCAAGAACAACTACATACATATGCTGAATAATTTCTGTAAATGGAGCCAAAGACGAAGACTCTATCACTAGTCACAACACTAGTTCCTCGGAGAGGTCTATGCGTCGTATGATTCGGCGCTTACTTGGAAATCTAGACTGCAGCAAGACTCCTGGACCAGAACTAATGAAATGAAAAGTTCATAGGCCCTGAAATAATGAAATACTTTGAGCAACGACCTGAGTTAAAAAAACCTAAGAGAATCAAAAGGATACGATCGAGTTAGACATAGGAAGCTATTCAGCCAGGGTACAACCGCAAAAACTCTACTGATAAATGAAAAGTTTCGAACTAAACAAAGATTACTTCTACATCAAGTAATACTTCGATGAAATGGCCTCTAGAAATATTTTGGATGCGGCACCAGTCAGATGACCAAGGCACAACAGAACTAGAAGTGTTGGACGGAGATTCGGATTTTGAACTTCTCGGACGAGGTCCATTTTTGGCTCAGCGGCTACGGCAACAAGCTAAATTGCCATTACTGGAGCGAACACAATCCACAAATGTTCGGCCAAGCATCCATGCCTTCACAAAGATTGACTGGTGCGGTCTATGGCATGGCGGCATTATCGGAACTTATTTCTTTCGAAATACGGAAGGAATCGTCGTTACTCTCAGTGGTCTCAGGTATAGAGCGATATTAACCGACTTTCTGCAGCCAGAGTTCGACCTATCCGATATATCCAAGCTGTGGTTCCAACAAGATGGCACTACATGCCGTGCAAGCAACGCTGAAAGTTGTGAGAAATAGGGCGACTAAATCATCTGACGGCATAAGCTCATCAATTGGCCGCCGCGATCATGTGGCTTGACACCACTCGATTAGTTTCTCTAGGACTACGTCGAGTCCTTAGTCTGCGTTAAGAAGCTTATCAGTTTAGACGAGCTCGAGGCCAACATTCGAAATGCTATTGTCAGAATAACGCCGAGTCATCAAAAATTGGAGCGACTGCTTAAAGCACTACCAGCGAAACCGATGTGATTACTTGAATGATGTACTATGCCAGAAATAATGGCATAAATGTAGCTTCAAAATAAAGCCAGAATCAATTTTATATCTCACATCTTTGCTGTTTTATTTAAAGTTTTTTTCGTATCGCTCTTATCTGGTCACCCTATTGTTAGAGACGGTTTGTTCAGTATTGTTAAGGGTTAAAAAGATACACAGGTATTCGGCTCAACATTGTAATCTATGGCCAAGAGGAGATTATAGTTCACTTTCCCAGCAAGTGTCCATAGACAGCTTTATTAAAATAATACCTACATGACTTCAAAAGGTAAGAGGTATCGTAATCTTTAGTTTAAGCCATAAATCCGAATTGCTTTTAGTAGACTTTTTGACTATTCATCTACGATACATGTATGTATGTCCGTACTTAATCAATGAAATGCTGTATCTTCATGAGCCATACACATCTTATAGATACATAGGGGCAGGGGTCCGTTGAGATCCGGGTGAAACTGCACCCTCCTCATAGTTTTACAGTCACTCCCTTAACCTAACGTACATTGGGGCTGTATCTATAGTTAAAACATGAACTCCGATACTTACTATTGTTTTTTTTTTAAGAAGACATACATACATATATACGAATCGTGTCCGACTGTTTGTATCTTTTCCGATCATTCGTAATGATTAAAAAATAACTCTAACATAACAGGTTTATCTTATTCACACAATTTGTAAATATGCAAAGCAAAGCTCACACAAAAAATACTGAAACTAATTTTAGTCGTAATTTTGTTTGCGTCCCAATCATGTTGTATTCACCATCTGAGTTCATTGGATTTAGAGTTTTATTTTTGGTTCTACTATTTGTTGGTTGTTGCGTGTCCTATTCGGGTATACGAGTATCTAATCAAACTAAAGAATTTGGTAAATAAAAAACGCTTCAGTTTATTGTTTTAAAATATTTATCCAACGGATGTACACATCTTTTTTGCAGGGGGTCCGTTGAATAACTCAACAGATGGAGGTTTGTTGCCATTTTTGCTTAACTTTTTTTTGTTTAATTTGCTGAAATGTTTAAAGATGAAGTACTTGTGTTCGGGATTGTTGGAGGGGACCCAATTGTGAAGGGCGAGTTCCCTTTTATGGTGAAATGTTTGAGTAAATTTGTTGCAAACCTCTTACCTGATTGTTATCGTTATTCCTAGGCCGCTCTTGGATGGAAAGATCAAACTGGAAAGCTGGATTTTCTCTGCGGTGGAGTACTTATAAGTTCGCATATGGTTCTAACTGCGGCACACTGTGTGTATTTTGATGGGTAAGTACTATTTTAGAATATATGTACATAGTAGTCAGTACTAGACTATCTTAATTTGGGCTAGAAACTAGACTGAGCTCATCGCGATCCCTTGCTATATTTGCAAGTAGCTAAGGTTTGAATTCGTGGCGCCGTGGCTCAGTGGTTAGTGCGTTGGACTATGGAGCAAGGGGTTCGAGATCGAATCCCAGTCGGGGAACACCTAAAAAGTTTTTCACGGCCGAGAGTACAGCTGTCTCGAGAAAGCTTCTCAAATAACAAATTGCCCTTCGGACACGGCATTAAACAGTAGGCCCCTTCCATTCGTGTAAAGAATATATATAACACGCACAACACGAATAGTTGTGAGAAGCTAGGTCCCATCGGCCTGTTGCGCCAAGTATTTAATTTTTAAGGTTTGAATTCGGATAGGTAAGTTCTGTTTGCAATTTGTATAAGCACCTACTACAGGTTATATGAAAGGTTTGTTTGATTTGACAGGTTCTGCGGGATGTGCAATCACGCAGAATATTCGAACCCTGACCGCCTGGACTAGACCTGTTTTGTACGTCTTTTGCTTTGGGCCTGTCTTAGTTTGGTCAAAGCTGCCTATACATTTCTTCTCACTCTCACTGCAATGAATCAGTCAAGGTCTAAGCCCTGACATGATCTGACAACCTAATTAACAGATTTATGTCTTACCCTTATCCACCAACTTCGAGAATGATACGGCTGAGTGTAAGACTTGATTGTAGCTTGACTCTCAGGTATTCAATCGTAGCAGCGTTTTTATCTGGCACGTCCTATGTTGGACCTGAAAAACACTGAAAGAAGAATCCTTTACTGAATTCGGTGTTTATCTTTGGACGTCCTTTTCGAAATTTAGTTTGAGAAGAGTGTACTCTGCTAGAGTTGTAAGCAGTTCTCCTGGTAAAAAATGCCAGATTTATAGTTTCATTCTGACACCTTTATTCAAAGTGTGCAGGGGCAGACCGTCAAGCGTGATGAGGAAGACTTTCCTCCAATCTTCCAATCAGGCCTCTGGTCAGATACCTGGTCTTCTTACTCAATGAAAGAGTAACACCCTGTTGGTGAGGTAGAATACTAATCAATGGATTTAATTTGTGTTCTTGTCTCCGCATGTGTACCAGTGGGACAGTTGTCTGGTAATGATGCCGAAGACAGTTGGTGAAGCCACTGTGGTGCCATTACCGACTTTCATTGCGTAACTGTCAGTGCTTTGTAGCCTCCCATCGACTTAAGAGCACTGCAGGTCTCATAGATCTTAGGATACCGAAGTCGGCGAACTTCTGGATTTTCGTGAGAGTTTCTTCTTAGTTACTTTCCTTATGTAATCATCGGTGTTTTCTTTCAAAGTTAGCTTGTGCTAAATCCAGAACCAGTGTCCTTCCTGAAGAGTTATACATATCTGTGAATTATCCTTTCCGGTACGGCCGCGAGCCGTGACTCACCTGGTTAGAGCGTTGAACTACGGATCAATGGGTTTAAGGTTCGAGTCCCAGGAAAAAAACACAAAAAAGTTTATTCACAGCGCACTTCTCGAGCGAGCGTCTGACAAACATCCGAGAGTATAACTGTCTGAAGAAAGCTTCTCAAATTTCAAATTAACCGTCGAATATGGCATTAAATAGTAGGCACAGCACGGGTGATTGTGAGAAGCTTGGCCCTGGACATGGACCTGTTGGTTAAAAAAATTGTATATTTTGCACCCATGTCGTGGCTTAGACTTAATGCATACATGTATGTCTTCGCGCTAGATCTCGAAGTTTAGCCCAAGGTCGTGAGTGTTTGATCAACACATCATCCTTAGCTAGTGCCTTACGTGCTTATCTTATCTGGTAAACTAGACTGTTAGGGAACAAAGCCTCCATGCTCTTGAATGCATGTGATTAGAAGTGAGGGCAATCCTTGGAAAACGTTCTTTTTGGGACGTCCATGGTTTGGGTCCGGGTTATCGTATGCCTTAGCATACCTGCCATAGCAGACTTGGAATATCCAAATAAGGTTAATTTGAACAACGCTCAAGTTGACACAATGAAATATGAAAGTAGTACTTTTACGTAGGTATGTATCTTACTAAAATTTGACACTAGGTGGCATTGATACCTGCGAGTTAGTGTCAACACCTAACAAATGATTTTTTTTAATTTTAGAAAGATTCCCGATGTTGTACGAATAGGTGGCAATCCGCTAAAAGAACCAGACTACTTAAATGTTGAACACAAAGTCGTGAACGTCACACTATTTCCCCAATACGACCCAAATCAAGCGTACTATGATATTGCTTTGCTCGAACTAGAGACTCAACCAAAGTAAGTACCTACTCTGGCCTAAAAGTTACATAGCTCTCGTATTTTTATGGAAGATATCATTCCTAGAACTCCAGCGGTTTGTTTGTGGACGAAACCAAACTTATATGTCAACAATGTCACAGCTATAGGCTATGGGCTAACTGCATTTGGTATGCATTAGGTGAGGTCAAGATTTTGCTAAATATACTGACCGTGTACTTCACTTTTACAGCCGGAGACAAGTCCAATGAATTGCTGAAAGTCAACTTGACAGTTTTTCAGGACTCATACTGCCGACCGTTTTTCCAAAGACAGAGAAAATTCAAAAGCGGTCTGTCACATGCACACATCTGTGCTGGAGATACAAAGGGAGAAAAGGACACTTGTCAGGTAAGTGTATGCTTTGGTATGTAACATGTTTGGGAATCATTTATGCTCCGTACAGGGTGACTCCGGTGGGCCACTTATTGTTTGGCATAGATTTCGACCATATACGGTAGGGGTTACCTCCACAGGACAAGGTTGTTCTGGATTTCCACCAGCCATCTACACGAAAGTTGCTTCCTACATTGGATGGATAAATAGTGTGTTGAGTGACCGTGGTTATACGTTGGGACGAGACTGCAACACATGAAGGATAGAGGCTTATTAATTTTTAAAGTGGAACTGTTGTCATGTGTTAAATAAAGAGTCCAAATTCGGATGCAAGGCATTTTAATCTGTTTCCTCTAGATTTTCAGAGTTGTGGTATTCTTCGTATAGTTTTGTTGATTTTTCAAACCCTTTGGACGGATCTCACAACTAGATTTAGTTTTGAAGTCAGCTTGCTCGATGGAGATGGACTCACTTATGGTTGGCCTGATCTTATTAAAAACATCTGAGTCTGTTAATATATAGTGAGTATTCGGAAAAGATAGGCTTGTTAGTTTATGACTTTTTTTTATAAAATGTTGAAGCTTCCATGGGTTAGAAAAGATTGCTTTCTTTGGAAAATTTTGCATTGCTAAAAAGATGTCTCTTTCTGTTCCCTGTTTTGCTATTCTGCTATGAATCTTAGTATTTGCGAGGACCTTCTCTCTGTATTCTCTAAATCATTCCCCAAGTCTTTATGCCAATAAAACAGGACTAGACGCACGTGAATCGCACTCTATCAGATTGGATTTAGTTGTCAATTGGGCAATAGTCAAGCACATACTATGGCCTCGCGTGGAAATCCCCAAGGAGAAGTCTTATCACTACAACTCTGGTATCTCGTTAAGTGTAATCTTTGTAAGATTATACCAAAAGGCGGTTAGTTTGATGACTTATGCTTATTATGTCCAAAGATTCTGTTCACAGTCATTGATCTGCAACAAACAGCATTAAATGCTCAGAACATTCTGCGGTTCTCTTAAGAAATACAACGAAAATAACTGATCTCGAGCCACCTTGTCTCAACGGAGCCAAACTCCAAATGTCACAGAAGGCAAGATACCGAGGATCAAAGCCATCCACCATCCATTGAATGTATCTTTACAATGCGATCGTTTGACCTATGTATCCTCACAAACGCCTGTCTACTCTGGTCGGGTGCCGTGGTACCACAAAAGCCACAGATCTGAATACCCTCACAAGCATCCAAAGTCTAGGGTGTATAGGTAATACCAGGGCCAAAACAACAATTCTTTAAAGCCATGTTTGAGCTCTGTCCACATGGACTTCAACCTCCACCTCGACTTAAAATTTTACTCTAGAGCGAGGTGACCAAATGAAGTGAGATGAGGTCATTAATTTAGCCTGCATATCTAATGTCTTACGATGTGGGTAAAAATTGGACAAAGGGTCTGGGCCAGGAATATTCTCAGAGGAACCATCAAATGCCCAAGCAAATGGTTTCCAAGCAGAACTAGGCCTGCATAAACGTATCCACTCTGAACAACAATAATCATATTGACATCTAAATACACATGGAGGCAAGGAACCATCGAAGCTATCACTTGGATCACAACCAATCTAGAACTACGAAGTTAAGAGATTTAAAAAGGAACTGAAACTCCCCAGCTTAAGGTTTTTAAAGCCTCATGAACTAAATAGAAAAGGCTCAGAATCAAATGCTCAATAGTTTTCTTATGTCAAAAACCACTGCGAACTTTCACAATATGGTCAATGCAACGTGAAGTACACTCACCTCATGGTGCGTTTCGGGAAATCCAATACAACTCAAAGAACCAGAGAAGACCTTACCAAAACTAAACAGAGTACAGCTTATCTTTCTTGTAGGTATCTTCACAGGCCACAACAGGTTGTGACGACACGGAGGTAAAGAAACACGCAACGCATTTCCTCTTCAAGTGCCCAGGTACATTACCCTTGGAAGAGTACCTTTTAATGACCTCAGCTAACTATCTAACATGCCATCTAAAACTATCCTAAACTTCACCATGAAAACGAGTTGGCTCAGGGTGGCCGCTCTACCATAAACCAACCGTTGGACTGGTTGTCTTGTTCTTTTGTTTCACGTATCCCAAACCGGCGAACACAATGAATCCGTTCAGATCCGAGTGAGACTGGAGTTCCGCAGTTGCAGCCACCCTCCCAACCTTTCTGCCCTCCATCCAAAGATGTGACTGGTGGTTCGTGTACAGATATCACACAATCGCAACAATACGTTTCATTCATGAACGAGTATCCTGGGACATATAGCACTCCATGTGTTGCTACATTACAGGATTCACCTCTTCAAAACGGTTGCTATGTACTTGCCCTTGAATACGCTCATGCTTTTGACTGACATGGACGGTCCTTAGCATTTGGTGATCAACAAAACTTGACTGTTGTTTATGTCTCAACCAATACCACTCCGCTCCCAAGGACCCACTTTAAAGAAAATCCCCACAGCCGATTTAAATTGCCTTTAACTACGCTTTTAAAGCAAAACACATGTCTAAACTTTTCAATGGTATTAGTGTCTCCATAGCAATACCAGAGTAAATCCGATTTAATCCCAAAGATTTAATTTATTCCTTATAGCATTAATCGAGGCACGATACCAAATTTTATAATCCACCATGCCTCTGCGTCTCACAAGGACAACGAAAACGTTAATGCTCCATTTATCAGCTGAATTACTTCCGAGGTTAATGGATGTTATCGCCTAAACATACCACCGACCTAATGGGTCTATGGGAGGATATGTACCTTAAAATAACAACGCATTTCCTCACACAGCCATCCTTAGCCTCATTAGCCATTTTGCAAGGAGCACGTTCAACTCAACGAAAGATTTCAAAATGACAAATCATAAGAGGCGCTCCACGCATATCCTTAGATTGGCTGACTATAAATAAGTTTCTCGTATCATAGAGTCCTTGTGTAGCCGGATTGTATTAAATATAAATAGCAATGGCTTGGGTGTGTGTGCTTCGTAGATAATGTAAGTAATTCAATATTTCTGTTGACGTTTCCTTCAGACACAGTACTGCGTTCTTCACAGACATAGACGCGAAACCCTTCCGGGTAGAATGTCAATTTCCTTTGGTATCCTTCGATTTTTTCGTGGTTTAAAAAGCACAGCGGGGGGAACTCGACGACACAGGCACGAGATTTAAGTGACGGGATTTTAAAGTTTGTCACTGACGAAATGGAGAAAGACACGAACGCCGGCGGAGGCTAAAAGGATGTGGTATGCCGAGTGTTGATGCGGTAGAATTACATTTTTTGCTTTTATGGAATTATTGGGAAAGCTAATGTGTTTGAAGGATACAAATGTATTTGCTTCTTGAATATCAAGCTGACAGGCAATCAAAGTATAAGATACAAGTAATTCAAAATCTAAAGGAGTCCCATGTTACCAAGGGTTTTTGACTTTCGGAGAAGGATTTGTTTCAAAATCACTTTGTATTTGGAGTTGGAGGAATTATTTTAAATTAAGAAATCACCAAGTGGATTGTAATTTGAACAGGGTTGTGGTATTCAAGGTTTCAATATCCTTATGGCATCGTGAGTTTGTTTCTAAAATAATTTTGTATGACTACAATGCAATTAGAATAGGGAGGAACATTTACTAATCACTGAACAGCACATATGTATGGAGGATCCATAAAGTCCTGAAGCAGAAGATGATTTTTGAAAGGTATAGGATGTCAGAAATGGATTTTCTTATGAAGAACACCAAAGTACCCAATTCGTTCCTAGAACTCATTAATTCCAAACTTTACAAGCAATCTTTTGCATTATACCAAACCATACACTTTCTTAGCTTGCTCTAACTGAATCTTTGGGCTAGGCTTAGATTAGGTTCAAAGTGGCCGCCAGGACCCTTTATTTTAAAGAGTAATTGGGATGATGGGCTTTAAGGTACACAGTCTCAAGAAGAGCTGCAACATCATGGAGATCTTGTGCGGATATTACAGAAGCCGAGTGGATATGCCTACTAGCTGAGGACAAGTTTCTTAAGAAAGCTAAGGATTGTTTGAGCTGTGGACAAGGTAATAAGACATTCACATAAAATACGTTCGGCGGTTTAAGTGTCCTCGAGGCATAGTTGGCACGTGTCCAACTGACTCATACCAGTTTTCTTGAGATGATAGTTGGGAGACCAATGACCAGATAGGAAGTGCGTCAGTATCCTAGTGTTATGTTTGGTCATTGCTAAAGTTTCTTTAAAAAGTTATTTTTTTTTGAAAAATTAATAAATTTCTTGGCATGTCTTAAGCCAGTTAAGGAATTCTAGTAAGAGAGCCTCTGGCTGACAGGTAGACCTGATTAGGGTTCTGGACCAATATATGGAGATGAAGCACTGTTTCTAAAAAGAGCTTTAGCGGCGTCATTGTCAGGGACCCCTATATGTCCTGGGGTCCATATCAGACATATGTACCGGTAGCTGTACGAGGGCTTAAAGACAGTTCCAAAGCTAGTTTGGTCAAAGTCAAATTTTTCTTCGAATTTTCGGTTCCGTATGCAAACTGGGCGATTGGAGGAGAAGATACAACCGTGAACTCCATAAGCGGTGCCATGATGTGGGTGCAGTCCAAAAAACCAAAATACATTGACAATACTGAAAGATCGAACCTGGTCTGGCTTGGTCTGGTTAACTGGCAATAGCGTGTCTGGCATGGAAAATAGTAAAAGGTTGCAGCATCTCAGGCAGAGAGTCTTCACTGATCGGAGGCCCTTGACTTGGGAATAGTTTAGTCTATGTTTTCGGTAGCTACATACACACTTCGAAATTATTTAAAATTTAAAACTAAGATATTGTTTTGAGCCGAACAACTGGACTAGGACTAGCACATTTGTCAAGTAACTAACAAAAACGAGAGAAACCACAAGATCCTGCCATCTGTTCCTGCAGACTTGTATGACTTGAAAATATCCAGAGTCCAAAGAAATGTGTCCTGTGTAATCAGTCCAGAGGAGTTGCAATTAAGGTCAGCGCTCCTGTCAACTAGTGAGCTACCTTTGAAGTGTGTGTCGAGTAACAGGTTTAAGGATTCTTCGCTAAAACTCGAGAGCCTTGTATTTTATACTTCCGACTCACTATTGGTATTCATGTAACACTATTAGGATTCCTGTCTCTCTGTCACAGTTCACCACACTTAATTACTAAATTGAAAGCAGGTAAGTCTTTATGACCACCTAATTGAATCATTCTTGCGTTGAAGGTTATATTGACCCGTCATGTTGGGGTTGTTACTAATTAAGCCTCCACTTACTATGGATCCCTAACATCCATATCAACCGTACCAGTATACTACATTTCGTAAAGTGGTTTACGATAATCATGATAAATCTCATCATACATCCTGCTGCCAACATAACTTGCAGGAGCACACCTTGACATGTCAATCTTCCTAACGTGTTTCATTCTATTTATGGAAAAACTCGTTAAATTTATTCAGAATCCAGTGAGTGTGATCAGGAATGACAGACGATGCCTGGGATAATCCTAAAAATTACGTCCTTGTCTATAATCCTTCCTAGAAGGACTTAAATATTGATTTATTTATTTCTACGAAACAGAGTATCACAAACAATGGTCACAATAATTTGATAATATTGACTATGCCAAGCAAATGTCCTTAAAGTGACTTAATTTCTATTCACCAAACTGAATAGATGGAATTTAGGTGTTTGCCTGTCAATCAAGGTCCAATTATGTCCTCTTTTCACAACAAAAAATAAAACTTTGTCCTCTTGAGGGAAGTGTGTACAAAGAAAACATCATTTCCTCTTATAATGGAATTACTGACAGGTGCTGTTTTCGTAGAATATTATGTCCATCGGGTTTTATTCGTTGAGTCACCTTTAACTTCGTCATGGACGAGACACCATTCGAACGAGAGATACCTGGATTGAGTCCTATTTCCTGAAGGATCATGATTAAATTAGTGTTTGTATCATAGCATCATTTTATTGGTGGGGAATATGTTTTTGGCACGTACGTGTACACTTTACACTTAAAGACGCACCTGGTTTGGACTTTGCTTTTAGCCTTGAATAAAATGTAGGAAATCATGCTCCGGTTCTTTGATTTGGTGAAAGGAAATTCTACGTTTGGGGTATTTAGATCTAAGTCGTGATGGATATATATTCACCAACTGATTGAATGTACTGAGTATCTACGAAATATTGGCGCAGATATTGGCTGCCACGAACCACAGGAAGCTACCCGAACGTGCCTTTAAATCGAGATGGAACATTTTCTGTACTGAAATTCGGTAAACATACCCTCGTTCCATGGTAGACCATCAGTTTCGGAGGTATCAGTGAATATTTGGTCACAAATTAATAGGTTTTTGTAGCTGGTATAATAAAAAACAAGCATCGTCTGAAAGTGAGGTCAATATCCTTTGGCAGGGATACCACCACTACCACTCCATAAAGTTATTCATTTTCATTTTCGAACCAGGGAAGCTAAAGCATTCAGTAAACTCCCATCTCACTGGAATTGTGTCGCTAGAAGGTAGGACCAAGAGCATAGTTTCGTGTCGTAAACTTACCATTTTTCTCATACATTTTCTGGCCGAAAAGTTTTCTGTTTTTCCACACTTCTCAAGCCAACAGGTAAGCTGGTTGGTGCTAAGAACGCAAAGTAACAGAATGTCTAACTTGATTTGCGTCGCTAGAAGGTAGGATCAAGAGCATAGGTCGATGTCGTATACTTACCATTTTTCTCATAGAGAATGACTAACTCGACTTGTGTCGCCAGAAGACAGGGTCAAGAGCATAGTTCGGTGTCGTATACTTACCATTTTTCTCATACGTTTTCTAGCTGAAAAGTTTTCTGTTTTTCCACACTTCTCAAGCCAACAGCTAGGCTGGTTTGTGCTTAGAACGCAAAGGAAGCGAATGACTAACTCGACTTGTGTCGCCAGAAGACAGGGTCAAGAGCATAGTTCGGTGTCGTATACTTACCATTTTTCTCATACGTTTTCTAGCTGAAAAGTTTTCTGTTTTTCCACACTTCTCAAGCCAACAGAAAAGCTGGTTGGTGCTAAGAACGCAAAGTAACAGAATGTCTAACTTGATTTGCGTCGCTAGAAGGTAGGATCAAGAGCATAGGTCGATGTCGTATACTTACCATTTTTCTCATAGAGAATGACTAACTCGACTTGTGTCGCCAGAAGACAGGGTCAAGAGCATAGTTCGGTGTCGTATACTTACCATTTTTCTCATACGTTTTCTAGCTGAAAAGTTTTCTGTTTTTCCACACTTCTCAAGCCAACAGAAAAGCTGGTTGGTGCTAAGAACGCAAAGTAACAGAATGTCTAACTTGATTTGCGTCGCTAGAAGGTAGGATCAAGAGCATAGGTCGATGTCGTATACTTACCATTTTTCTCATAGAGAATGACTAACTCGACTTGTGTCGCCAGAAGACAGGGTCAAGAGCATAGTTCGGTGTCGTATACTTACCATTTTTCTCATACGTTTTCTAGCTGAAAAGTTTTCTGTTTTTCCACACTTCTCAAGCCAACAGCTAGGCTGGTTTGTGCTTAGAACGCAAAGGAAGCGAATGACTAACTCGACTTGTGTCGCCAGAAGACAGGGTCAAGAGCATAGTTCGGTGTCGTATACTTACCATTTTTCTCATACGTTTTCTAGCTGAAAAGTTTTCTGTTTTTCCACACTTCTCAAGCTAACAGCTAAGCTGGTTTGTGGTTAGAACGCAAAGAAACAGAATGTCTAACTTGATTTGTGTCGCTAGAAGGTAGGACCAAGAGCATATACTTACCATTTTTCTCATATATTTTCTGGCTGAAAAGTTTTCTGTTTTTCCACACTTCTCAAGCTAACAGCTAAGCTGGTTTGTGGTTAGAACGCAAAGGAAGAGAATGATTAACTCGACTTGCGTCGCTAGAAGGTAGGACCAAGAGCATAGTTCGGTGTCGTATACTTACCATTTTTCTCATACAGTTTTGCTTGAAAAGTTTTCTGTTTCAGACCATTCTCGAGGCAGGAGCTAAGCTTGTTTGTGCTTAGAACGCACGGAAACATAGTAACTCACTTGAATTGTGTCGATACTCCCGATGGTCATTTGAACAAGATTGAGTTATGTACTTAATTTGTACATATGTAGGATATATGGAATAAATTTCAGCTCTATATTTCAATTATTTTGTGTTTTATTTAAATACAAAATTGTTATGTCCTTATTGAAAAACTCTTTATTTGAAATGGTACACCACAAAATAAAAGAATAGTGTGACTTCAGGTTGAGCTATTTATGTCTTGTCTGTATCAGGTCTGGAATTACAATAGTTACAGGATCGAAAAAATCCTATCCTATGTCCTACAGTCGCTGTTGCTAGTGTGGGCATTGGTAATACTGTCAGCCTATACTGTCAGCTTACCTCTGCGTGTTTACTCTCCCTAATTAGCACAATTTAGTCTAAAACTATTATTCTATGAGAATGTCATTGTAGTCCTGATTCTGGAAGTAATTTAAGTATTTTCTATCCCCATGGTTCCCACGAGGCTGACTCGAAGTAGGGAAGATTGAAACCTCATACAATAATAAAGACAACATGGTAAACACCATGTACTTGTTTAGTTTATTTTACTATTCAGCTCTTACCACGTAATCCATAAACATATTAGCTTTGAAAATATATTCTTCTTTTCTTCCGTGTAGAGATGTTACTCTCAGCCTCATGTAGATTAATTCCCCTACCCGCCACCCGTGGACGTGCCATCTCGCCGGAAAAGACAGTGTGTTTCCATAATAAATATGTCGCTGTCAACTGAAAGTAAACATTCAAGAAAATTGGTGTTGTTTGGGGAGAACTGTATTCCCGGAATCTCTGTTTGGTGTCATGAACCCAGAAACACTTTCAGTTGTTTTATTACGGACATGGTAGGCTCTGGGAAACCACAAGACCGTATCCCATGACCTTTTAACTTCATTTACCCAAACCATATCCATATATTCGAATTTGTAGATGGGGTAGCTGCCTTACCAATTGATCCTACTTGCCTCCCAAGTTTAATTTTGACAAAATAAGGACTGGGTATCAAGGAACATTTGCTGATATGCACATAGCCTGGATTTAAGGGAAAAAATGAACAGTGATTTGTATCGTGATATATGCAAAAAAGCATTGATTTTTGAAATCTACAATAAATGTCATTTCATATTCTGACTTGTCAATTGAAAGGCAAAGTTGGAACTCGAATCTTGAAGCGCTTCATTGACGTACGACGCCCTCCTAATTGAGTGAGTAAGTGAAATCCTTTGCGCTGAGATGTGGATGTGAATACTGATGCTATTAGAAGGCATTTGCCATAAGTTTTGGCTAGGTGTGAGGAGACATTGTTCGTGATATCCTTTTACTTTTTCGAAAGAGAATCAACTCATATGTATGTATAAATTGATTTTAGTGAATTTAACCTTGATTTGGACCACCATACTGAAGATATCTGCTTTTACACTTTTCTTTTGTCTGTTATATCCCATCGTTACCAATAGTCTAGGATTTCTCAAGGTTCTTCGGTGAAATATAGTTTTCGAAACATAGATTCGAAAATTTTCACGTAGCTTCGAGAGCTTGTTGTTCTTATTTCTTAGCAAATACTTACGACATTTTCCAAAGCTATTGTTGTTTCTGCGATCGGATAGCTACCCAGATCAGAATGATCACATCCTTGGTTGTAATGTTTTGGGCTGACAAATTGATGCGAACACGTTCCTTATGAAGTTCTAGGACCAGGAATTTTTTTAGACCCTGATTAGACCTTGTGAAGCATCAGAGACAAATGTATTAAATACCATTTGACTTATTGTACAAGGAGATCAGCAGACTTAGTGCAGAATGCCAATGAGGATGTATTTGAAAAAAATTCTCTGATCTGAAAGGAACTGTTAAGCATAGCATAGATCTCCAAAGTCACTGTTGGTTTGACACCAGCGACTAGAATAAGACTGAAATCGTTATGTTCAACGAGTATCTCAAGTGATTAGTGCCTTGAACTACGGATCAAGGGGTTTCAGGTTCAGTCCGTAGACCAGACCTCGAATTTCATTCACGGCCCCACCTCACGCGAGCGTCCGACAAACAGCCAAGAGTACAATTGTCATCAGAACGCATCTCTTCTCAAACAATAAATTGCTCTTTGGATAAGGTTTTGTGTAAAAAATATAATCTAGGTTTAGTAAAAATGTTTGATTTCTTGAGAACATTTTGATAAAAGTCAACTTTTTTAAAAGTGGGCTTGGTATTTCTAAAATTTGGTACAAATAGAAAAATAGATTTTTACTAAAATGGACCATAACCAAACAACGCTTTTAAGGTTGAAAATCATAGATTTTACAGATCCGGTTTTTTGACTTCCTGTATCATGGAAATTTTAAAAAAAAGTTACGTATACGCCACCGATTCATTTATATAAAATATTTATTATTTCTAAAATGTGTGAATATAAACACTTGAATGTCTCATATAAGATTAAAACAGCTAGATACAGGTAAGAATTAGATACAGGTAAGTATAGTTCACTATTTTAGAGGCCTGCAAGTATGAATAAGCTCATACTTACTTGTAAATACTTCATTTGCTTCCTCACTCTTTACTGATACATCGCAGAGGTTGAATTTTTCCCAAGGTAGGGTAGAACTTATTTCATCCAATTTCAATCTTTATGTAATGAATCTCATTTGCAAAACATATTGTTTCCTGTAATTGGCAGAACGAAAGAACGGATGCCAAAAGGGTTTGCCAAAAACCTCAGAACATGCCACAAAAATTTCAAATTTTCATGTTATTTTGTCGAAGCTCAAGTCTTGATATAATAGCTGGTACTTTCTGCAACATCTTTAAATACAAAAGTAGTGCACACTTCAGAACATAAAAAATCGGTAGTCAGTCTTTTTCAATGTTTCCTGCGAAGAGTTGATTATATATTGAAGTATATCTCCAAAAGTATGCGCCCGATCATACAAATCTAAGCGGAGGCCAAAGGTGTATTTAAGGACCTTTAAATCTGCATTTAATACTTGCGCATATGCCCTCGACAGTTTTTGACTTTTAGCCAGAACATTTTTAAATGACTAAAAGAAATTTTAAATTCAGAGAAAATTACTTGGCGGTAATATGCAGGAAGTGTCGTTTAGAACCTTGTAAATAAACACCCGAATTAAAAAAAAATTTCACAAAATATAAATTAAAAACCTAAGAAAATTGTTAAACTTAATATCTGAAGTTTTGTTATTCAAATTTTTGTGATCCAAAAAAATTACCCGAAAAAAATTGCCCAAATTAGTTACCCAATACAGTCTTCGTCCTAGAAGGAGGCTGGAACACATCTGTATTTTTGAATTAAATAAAATTAAAAAAAATGACTCGTAGTTGCTTCAGCCAGTCATTTTGAATGTCAAAAAATGGATAACACCATTGGGAAGTAAAAGCAATAAACTACACTTTTGGTACAAAATGGGAGATCAGGATAAGCTTCAAAGCCTCATATTTGCTGCGTTTCCTGCGCCTTGCTTCTTAGTTGGTTGAAAGGAAAACATTTGAATTACCAATGCAATAGTCTGGACAAAATTAAAAAATTGCTACTTTGGGTCTTAAGTGATTCGAGAAACTTTGTACATTATCCAAACAAAAGAAACCCGAACAGACTATAACATATATAGATCCGTAGCCTGTACCAGTACCTACAGAGTCCTGACATGTGGATGTAGAGTTGAAGGATGAAACAAAGGTTTTCAAAGATGAAAAAGGAATTTATCCAGATTTATTGCAGGAGATACTCTAGAGCCCATTAGTGCCACGGCTCAACTGGTTAGTGCGTTACCTTTGACGAGCATTTGACAAACGTTCGAGGGTATAACTATCATAAAATTGCTTCTGAAATAACAAATAGCCTTATAAAAGTTAAGTATGTTAAATAATGGTGGGCGCCGTAGCTCAGTGGTTACTGCGTTGGACTATGGAACAAGGGGTCGAGGTTCGAATCCCGCACCTCTTGGGGGCTTCTGATAAACATCCGAGAGAAAGCTTCTCAGATAACAAATTGCAGTAGGCCCCTTCTATTCGTGTAAAGAATATAACACGCACAACACGAATGGTTGTGAGAAGCTAGACCCTGGGTCTCATCGACCTGATGCGCCAAATATTTATTTTATTTATTTGATATAAACTGTTCAATATAATTGCAAATAATAAAAATAAATTTCAAAATTATGCTTTTCCATTATGTACTCTTATTTTAAATGAACTGCTTGAGTCCATAGGAGTAATGAAGGACGTATACGTAATTTTTTTCTCGAAATTTATAAAAGATTACAATAGGAACAACTAACTATTCCCGTCCGAGTCAATACAGTGATTTTCAAGGTCTAAAGGAATGATTCTTTAGATCGTCGGTGGAGATGTCCTTTAAGATGTCGGTATAAGCTTATGCTCGCAGCACTCATGACCTCTCCCATCCGATTGAGAATCATCCCCATCAACTAGGTTTATCATATTGAAACGTTTCGAGAAATATTGTACCAAATTTCAAACAAAAATAAATTTTAGCTCACCCTACGATCGTTATTTTTGCATCAATGACACAATAACTCCGCTTCTAGTCATCCAAATGTCATACTTCAGTGAAGGTTCTACCTTCCAGGCGGAATTTAATTTTGAAATACATATTTTTGAAAATGCCTGCTTACGGTAGACAGCATAGGAAGTGGACTTGCTGTGGACCCAGGAGTAACGAAAAGTCTCCACCTGGTCCTGGTCCTTGTTAGTCCATCCATGATCATATTGTATTTGTTTGCCCATGCCACCAACCACTGACGGCTATTGAATTTGTCCGTACTTGAAAAGATGTTCAACAAAATTTCCTATTTTGTAAAATTTTGGTTTTTACTATCATAATGCAAATATAACATAGTACGTACCGATTCTTTACAAAATCATATCCAGCTCTCATGAATAATGCATGAATAATGCAAACAAAAAAACAGAAATTTTTATTGCTACACCACACGATGTCATTGGCAGGTCCTTCTTTGTCAAGAATTGAAGGTTGAGCGACATCCTTGCTTTTTTTTCTGTGAATCCATTAAAGACGCCCATAATTTCCAGATGCCACAAAAAAATATAAATTCAGCTTTGATTTTCTCCTGACTGAAGGCCCTCGTCCTCGTTAGTTGCCACATAGTAGGATAAAATGAAAATATTTCTTTTCGTCCTGTGAAATTTGTAAGGCAGATTAATTTCTTTTTCAGAATGATGTCAGATTAATGCCAATTTAATATCAGCTCAGTGATTAATGATTTATTTTCCCGTCATTGTACTAAAAATAAAAAAATAAAAAAATTAATAATCATATCTATCACTTTTGTTGAGTTACATTTGATGTCTCGCCTTCTCTTGACTGAATGGCCTTGATTAATGATGTCGATTAAAATATAATGAGATGGATTTAATCGCAGATTAATGTTAAATATTTGTAAATAAATTTATACTATGAATATATTTATTGGAAAATGATGTAAATAATTGCGACGCATTTCTTTTCAATACAATTTCGCAGTACGATTATTAAAAATAATTTTGTTTTTCCTTGTTTTATTGTAGAACGACATGTCCATCAATACAAATTTTACGTTGTGACAGATTTATGTTTAATCAAAATAAAATGGAATACAAGTTCACTTTCAATTTATAACTTAATTCAAACAATTTTGTTTATTTTTTCATGCTCTACCCCGAATTTTAGACCGTCGTTATACTTATCCACAAGTCTCAACATCAATCTGAAAGTGACCAAGAGTATCGACGCACAGCTTTACAAAAAATCTACAACTTGTGTACTAAATCAAACAGTTGGTCCTTCGAGCCGAAGAATCAAATAGTTCAGTGTAGGATAAACTACATAAAGTAAGTGTTTTTGATTTATGTTTACCCATTTCTTTTATGACTTTTGAGCTTTGAAGTTACCTAAGGAAATGGTTAGACCTTCACTTAAAGGAAAGAGCTACTAAGTAAAACTGTTCAACCTTTGGATACAGGCGCTACACCGAACGACTACGAGATGATTTCCTGGGTACCCTTATACCGAGACAGTTGATATGTTACCATCTCATGACGTGAGTCTAAAAAATCGATGGTGGTAAGGCCACCAATAACACGAAGTCAAAACTGATAAAGGACTATATGAGGGGATGAACCCATCTAAACCCGGAGGTGAATGCTCCCCCAGACTGCCAAATCACACCCGTGTGTTCCAAGTGGAAGTTGGTACTGGTACAAAAACTATCAACAAAACTGCACAGAGGTCGATCGCAATATATGTATGTACATCGACAGACAGGCAGACATGAAGGTTATCCCATCCACGGTTGTTAGTTCTAAATTGGTAAAAGGATCCCGTGAAGAGGTCTCGGCATTCTCAGTGGATCATGATATTACGCTCCTTTGGATCGCAAAAAGGAGACAGAGACTACGACGATACAGAAGTTAAGGCTTAACCCTGTGTAGGTCTTGAAAAAAAGGGCCCTGACCGATTATGACTTCGGATATCTGGAAACCACCATAGAACATCCTAAACCTTATAACAATTCTGAGTTGATTCTACTAAAGCCACGACCAAACTTGTTTTTCGTTAAGGATTACTTCACGACAGAAGTTCACAACAAAGCCATCGGCTATCCTAATGTAAGCTTCATTTTGATTCTTCCCACCGGTAGGTAAGTACCTACCTCCCTTTTTTCATACCCAAGAATATAGTAACGTCGAAGGAACCTTAAAACCAGAAGGCATACGAAATGTTTTTTGACTAAATTAAGGATGTCTATGTGGATTGTGAACATCACTTCCACCAACAGTGACACGAAAATAGGGATCAGCACGAGGATCATCACCGGGTGTACCTACAATTTGGCGCATTTATTGCTAATTATGAAGAGTAAAGGTCCTTCGATCATATTTTCTCATCAAATCACAGCTTAAGACTCAAAACCTCCTCAGCTAAGACTGCAGTATTAAGCCCTTGATACGTCTACAAAATCACCGTGATTCCCTTCAAAATGTTTGGCTTTCGGTTGAATATTGCAGAACCTACTCTTAGTATCTCAACTGTGAAAGAGGGCTGAGTTTACCGAAGATTTCCTGGACATCACTTTTAGAAAGAGGTTCCAGTTCCAGTTCCAGTTAAACAGAACAGAAGAGTAGCAGCTAAGTAAATGAATCAATAAAGTGACACTGCGACACTAGCTCACTAGGCAGGCTACAACTATACCGGTCTTATCGAATAAGCCAGATATTGGCATGCCTCTTGCTGCTTAAGCTCAATGCCTTGAATTCTCGCTCAGGTGGATAGACAGCACTACGTACTACATCTCCAGACAAATCTGTCCCAAGCTGGATCAGAAACGCTCCAACTATTTGTTCAGATAGAAAAGGTTACTCACTGTAGGTGTCATTAAAGGATACTGCATCCTTTTTAGCCATGCCTCTAGGTTGGGTCCCCTCGCTAATGATTTCTGTAGAAGTTGCATGAATGACGAAGAGGAAGAAACCGGTCTTCACCTGCTATGTACGTGTCCAGCTTTCTTTGCTCGAAAAAGATTGTATTAAGGGGCATACTTCTTGGTAAACGGAGTAACACGAACATCAATAGCCTCCAGAGCATTATATTTAACTCTTTCTGGTTCTAAAGGTAGTTACGAGAGAATTTTTGATTCAAATGGTATAATGGCTTATAGACACAATGATGGTGTTGAGACCGTTGCTACGTATGTATAACTGGGCCACTAGTCTCAAATAGTTCTTCCAGTTCAATTATATGAAATTGGGACTCAAACATTTCAGAATAACACAATTTACATTACCTTCTCCACTTTTCAAAACACCAACTGTGCTAAATCTGAGGCGAAAGCATCAAATTCCACAATTAACCCAGAGTCTCGACTGTTTCTTTCGATTAAAGGAGCATTGCCAGGAAGCAGTTCAACCCTCAAGAACTATTATTTGCAACACAAGCCAAGTATGCATGTCCTTGTACCTACTGCTGATATTAGAGCCATAAAGCCAGTAAAGAAAATCCAGGCACCCGGTTTTTGGTAGATCGAGGTTTGAAAAAAACGTTTGTTACAGAGACAGTCCCTGAAGTGTCGAAGTGTCAAAGAAATGGATCTTATAACACCACAACTACGTAGTTGTGTTGAAGGTCCTTATTTGCAAAACTTAAGCAATGAAGTCATGTGACGGAGTGACCCCAATTGGTCGACCTCTGTCTGAAAATCGACATATTTATGATTCTATGCCACCCGTTGGGCAAAAGATCTGAGTTGGGAAAATGTGTCAATTCAGGAAAACGCCTGCGAGCGACATTTTCTAGAAACTATTATAAGCTGCAATTAAAAAAGTGACGCAATGCAGTGGCAATAGCATTTCAGGAAGACTATACACCTATCCTCGGATCCCTGAATAAAGCCATGTCGCTACACATTTGGATGGATTTGGAACTATGCTTTACCAACAACCCAACACAGTACACATAAAACCCATTAAAGAATTCCTGGAACTGCTTCACATAACTCCATCGTTTCAGCTCCAATTCTAAACTGGCCAAATGTACACAAACCCGACAGAAACTAAAAATGTCATGAAAAACCCTCTCAAAAAAAAAAAATACCCCACGGACGTGCCATTGAGTAGTAGTCCTCTTCGATTTGTGAGAATATTGTAACATTTCTGGATGTTTCTACATCAAACAAATCAAAATAAAGTGCACGACTGGGTCGTACGTACTTGCACCTCAATGCTATAAGTCTACAATTTTATCAGGATTGAAATCCAAGTCTTGCTCTTCCCAGTAAAGTAGGCGTGGCATTCCGCGTTTCGATACAATAATAGTCATAACCTTGTAGGAGTTCACATAATGTTTTGTTTTTATAAAAACGTATTAAAAAAGTGGGCGTGGCCAGATAGGTTGTTTGGGTGAACTATAGAAAATTTGAGGGCCGCTGACTTGGCTTAAATAATTTTTTCTAGCAAAAATTTTGACTTCTCCATTATAGTGATGTCAAGTTTGATTTATCTCGAGTTCGATTTTTTCACGAAACCAATACTTGCCCTATAGGCATAGGTGCAAGTAAAAACTTTATTATCCTGCCAACCCCACCTACTGTCAGAACGTCAGAACAACGCGATAACTTTTTCAATTTCACTCAGTCGATGCTGCCTGGGCATATCCCAACTATATTATGAATTTGATAACTTTAAGCCGCTTTGGATGTGCACGCACAGTGCATTAAGGATCGATGAAAAATCATCTTCGTATACATAATGCATACACAAAAAGAGTGCACTCGTACCAAGCAACAGCTTTATTTTCTATTTCAACACCAGTCGATACATTTAAAAGATTAAACAACAGCAAAAAATATTTTATCCTTTTCCGTTTAGAAATATGAGGTCCGTTTCAGGCAAAATGTATAAAAAAATAAACTCCTGTGCATTTATATTGGGTTGTATGTGACTATAGTGCTGATATCCTGTCGTAATCCTGAAGTCATGACAGTCATCCCACACACTGGGAATGGGAATGGGAGTGGGGGGCATAAACACTGACATCCTGTTGCCATAGCTGGATCGACTCACAGCTCTGGTAAGTACGTATTTCATTATAGTGTCGTAATGTGGATATGACGAGTATGTTCACATTACCACATCTGTAGGGGTTTTGCAAAACCCAATTTGCATACTAATGGTACATTCTGAACAATCCTTCGGCGATATAACTCAAAATGAACGAGAATCCTAGTGTTATTGGCGCAATTATGAATATGGTTGGTAGTCTACGAGCAATGTATTGGATTGCAGAACTCCTCTTAGATTTATGCTAGGCGCGAGCTACATGCAATTAAGTATAAGGATTATCTGTGACGGTGGTATACTAAAGAACAAGGTTTCCAGATCTACATTTTCTGAATTTATGCTCAAACTAGTGCTCTAAGTATTGCCAAGGAATTAAAGAAATCTGACGAAGAAGAGGAGGAAATTGATAGTCAAACCGGAGCTCCAGTTCTTATTGGAGACCCACTTCCAACTACCATTGCACCAGTTTTAGAATGTGAATCAGAAGAGAAAAAGGAGGATTACCACTCTCAGGCACAGTAGCCCCAGGTTTATCAGAAGTATCTAAGGACGACAAAGAGGAAAAAGAGATATCTAATGTCCTCTGAATAAATGTAATTTTCCGAGGAATATCTAAAAGAACAGTAAAGAGTTGATCAAGATCTGTCTCGATCTTTAGTGATATCTAGATATCTAGATGTACTCGTATGTTAAGGATATTTAGTTGACTCAGGGAAATGAGAGTGAGCGCTAGTTCAACTAGTTCAAAAAAGAGCTCTAACAAGGGAGCTAAGTGAACTAGTTCCAAATCTTATTTTATTTTAGTTCATTTAAATAGCTCAGTAGTTCAGTAGTTCATTCAGTTCAGTAGTTACCCTTCAAATCTTCATTAGGAAAACGGTTGCTAGATGCGCTATCGAAGTGCAACTTGAATACAAGTATAAGGCAGGTGACCATGTGGGACACTTGAAAATACTCACATGAGACATGTTCTGCACTATCCCCGACATTATGGTCAGGGAATACTGTTTTGGTAGGTTATTTGGGGTGTTCCAGCACTGGGGTCTGATCTGGTTCACTGACGGATCAAAAATGGACACTGGAGTGTGTACTGGTGTTTTTGGACCAAACCAAAGTCTCGATACCTATGGGAATGTGTCCCAGGGTTTTTCAAGCTGAACTCTATGCCATTGACATTTGCGCTAGGATAAACCTCAGTAAGGGTATCAAGGGCGCTAGGATCTATATCTTTTCAGATAGTCAGGCAGTTCTTAGAGGGCTGTTGTCCAATTTAGTTTAATCCATATCAGTTGAATGATGTTACGATGCACTACAATCTCTGGCTAGACACAATAGTGTGGTACTCGGATAGGTTCCAGGTCATCAGAGGAGCAACAAGCCAACAAGCACTCTGGCATCCACGATAGCTTGGTCCTTAAAACACAGGTTCGCTCTTTCTTGTCGTCTCAAACCTCTTTACTGGAACATTATTGTCCGTTCGGTGGATGTGGTCGAGCCAGTGTAGTCGATGTATTTTGACTTTTTCGACTACATCTACATCTTGGTACAGCTCATAGAGTTCGCGGTTATATCCTCTATACACCCTCCATACTGGACCGAAAATTGGACGAAGAACTTATCTTTCGAAAGTACCCAAAATCTGCTCTGCTTTTCTGCACATCGTTCAGCACTCGATGCCATTTCCAGCATGCATTTCGTCCTCCGTGTTAGGCGTTCGTTTGAATCCATTTGTTTTGCCAAACCGAAGTTGCAGCGATTTCTTCACCGAATCTCCACGTGAATGTCGTTTGTGGAGCTGATATTTACTCCGAGGTAGGTAAAATCCTTAACTATATACCACAAAGTTACTGTGACCAACAGTGATGTTTTCCTCCTTTATTTGTTGACAACAGGTACTTGGTTTTGTCGTCATCCACTTCAAGGACAACTCATTTCGCCTGTTCTTCAATTGCCGTAAAAGCTTCTATAAGGGCGCGCTGGAACCGACCGATGATGTCGATATCATCTGCGTATCCCAGCAGCTTTACAGATTTGTTGAAGATAGTGCCTTCCGTGTTAACACCTGCCCTGTGCACTATCTGTTCCAGCACAAGATTGAAGAATTCACACAACAGCGCATCTCCTTGCCGATTTCCGGTGCATGTCTGGAATAGTTCAGAGGAGCTGGACCGGATTACATACGACTTAAACGCAAAAAAGCCAAACAGACTTAACTCAATTACTGGGAAAAGGATCACCCACGACCCCTAACTAGGTATTGTTTGATAGACAGTTGCGTAAAAAGTTGGTAATCTCCACCAAAAAATTCTGTAGATGCTGAAACGCCTGTTGTTTACATTTTATGCATTTAATCCCAGACAACTTCAAGAAGTTCTTTCACGGCCTTAACTCTCGCGAGCGTTTGAAACAAATATCCTTGAGTCAAACTGACAATTTTCTAAAAACAAACTTTCCCCATTGTTCAACCAAAAGGTCCTGAATGTAAAGGACTTGTTGCATCAGATGCTCATATTTGTATTCATATTACTTAGAAAAACCATAGGCGAATACTCGTTAACGATTCCTGGCTAAAAGAACCTTAGTTTCTGCGAAAAACATATATATAATGAGCTGGAGCTTAGGAACAGTAGATCCAGAAATATCTCAATCGGTAGAGATGTATGGAAAGATAGAATGTATCAACTGCTGCTAAGAAATTCTAGAAAACAGCAGTGCCAAGGTCAATGTTGCTGTGAAGGCTCTAGTCGAATATCTGTTAACTAAATACAAGGCTACTCATCTCGAGGCTTTTTCTTAGAACTGGCCTTGAACCCAAAGGCACAACTATACAACGACGATGGATTGGACACACTTTTGCGAAAAGGTGACAAGTCGCAATGGAATGGAAGCCTCTAAATTAGGATGGCTATCCTAGAAGAATATGGGATAGAGAAGAAAGCCCGACAACTGCAAAAGAGCTGGCGAGGGCTGGGGCATTAGGACTCATGGCTTATAAACATTTCAAGACCTGGAAATATAGAAACAATTCTCAAAGAATCTTTAAGCAGAAACACACTTGGGAGCTGCATAGAGCTGTTGTCTGAACAAAAGCAATCTTTCGGAGGAAAAAAGCAAGGGATAGGGTCAGAACACACTATGTTGGGCGCCAGTTAAATAAAACAATGTCGGTTTTGGACTATGTCCAACTGAAGACTGACTCTTTATTTTTCATTAAAATTCGATAATACAATCCATGGTACAACTTTTAAACAGTTAACTTGTATTATGACTGCATGGTAGGCTGCCCTAGCCACTTAAACCTGACTCCAGCAGATCTGCAAACAAAACTGAGTTCCCGACTTTGATTAACAATCCATCTCTAAGACCTATCTATCTACCAAAACTTTGAGCCTAAAAATCAGAGTCCTGACATATAGCAAAAATTCTTTCATAGAAATCATGACCAGCACACTGTCCTGGTGCCCCAATTTAAGCACAGCGACGTTGTGCATGAAAGTATAGCCTACAGAGAGTCGAAAGGTCTTGAACCACTACCATATAAGCCACGATCATACTGGCTTAACCACTGCTGGTGTAAACAACAGGATTCATAGATATAAGAGTCTATCCAATCTCTTTACCTGCATTTTCTTTTACAACATTTTCCGATCTCTTTGAGACACCCTGTGGGTCATAAAAATGTACTGAATTCTGCTATTATTTTTGCATTAACATTTCATTCATGGAACACTGAACAAAATGCCTTGCTAATAATGGTTCTATTGACCTTGTTAAAATATTTCCCAGAAACCAGAAATTGCTTCGAAGAAATTCACAACAATGATTGTTTGTTTGTAGACAGAATCACTTCGACTCCTTCCCCTCAGTTCCATGTTATCATAGGACTCGAATGCCTTATGTGGTTCCTTATAAATTAAATTACCAAACTTTCTTGGCTAAAATACTTCCGCTTCTGATAAATTTCATGCCATAACCTTTCCGCCCAGGTGGGTACTTTCGTATTCAAAAAGTACGAAGGTACTTATTAAACTTTTTAGCATTTTTGGTGTTTCACCCTTTAAGCGATGCCGACTTGATCGTGCAAGGACTTGCGATGTAATTTATTTAATGGAACACCAGAGCCCACACCACTAGGTGAGGCATGTACATACATACATATTGCTGTGGTTGACTCTGTCATGGCCCTTTCCGGGAACAACACTCTCTGGTTGGTGCTCTGTTATGGAAGCTTGTTGGATTATTAAAGTGCACATAACTTTCATAATGTCATCACCACAGAATGTCGCCAGCCATAAAAGATACTTTTTCTCTACGGGTTCGAGGGAGTTTGTTTTCCGCTTTACGATTACGAATTCAGGTAAATTATTATCCAATTCAGGTGCGGTAATTACAAGTTTATTTATGATCGATTATGTTTGCCTGTTGATGATCTCTAGGAACTCTAATCCCCCGGGAGGGCAAGGAGTTTATCGCTTTCAAGGTGGACTTACCTCTTGAATAGCTTGTCTGTCACCAGGTAAACAATATGACGGTTTTTCAGTCCATATTGCTACGGAGATGCACTCAGAAAGGACATTCGCTGTTCTGTACCTATATATTCATGACCTTCTCTTGCATGAGTTGCTCGGAGGACACCTTGGTAAGCACCCCTGATAGGATGTATGTTGAAATTAAAGGTATTCCCCGTTGGTCTGTACAAATATGGTTATCCAACTTATTAAGTCCAAATGAAGCTGAATACATTTAATATTCTTCTATTTGCGATAATCCTGGATTCATTTGAGGGTAATAAACCAAAACAAATGGAATTTCATTAAAATTGGAAAGACGAACGACTTTTTATTGTGCCTGTCGTAAACCCGTTTAATGTCTTCCGTCAGATGGGTCTTTAAAAAATGACGGCGTTTATGTTAAAGTCCTCGTTTTAATCAAGCATTCATTTAAAAATAAGCAATGAATACCAGCAGTAGCCATTGAGAATTATAATCTCAAATTTGTGCTACAAGAAGGACTTGCAAATTTGTGTAATGCAATTAACAAGATTAGGTAATAAACCAAAAAAGGACCCTTCGTGGAGGATGTATAAAAAATTATTTCAGGGCACAAGTGCAAGTCCGTTATGGGCATACCCTTGCGTTAACAAAATTACCAAGTTCTTATGAGGATAAAAATATAAGGACCTACGAGTACATTTTATACTGGCAGTTAAGTTAAGGACAAGTGCCTATAGTTGGTCAAATTTTTTAGTCTCCAGTTTTTGTCTCAATATTTCTGATAAATTTTTAACACTGGGAATAGATTAGTCAAACATTAAATTTAAATTCTTTAAATTCAAAAAGAAAATCTTCACTAAATCAAACGAAGTCAACAAAATTTGAGAGAAAATATTGTCGTTAGTGCAGCAGCTGAAATCGTTCCCATTGCAACAAGTAGAAGACGAAAAGTTCCTTTTTCCGCGTAAATCCTTATTTGCAAGAAAGGAAAACAAAAGGGCGATTTGCAAAGATGTAAGATTACAGGAAACTTAAAAATACGACTTATGCACATTCAAATCCTATCAAATCCTAATGCATTTGAGGAGAACTCCCATAAGGACCTGGAAAATTTGCAGAATCCTTTCATGATGATAGAGCCATTCATATACATCACAAGAGAAACTTAAGGCCAAATGAAACCAGAACTCCTCTTTGAAAATTTGCGATTAAGTTAGAGTATGTGTATAAATATTTGACTATTATTTATATTTGATTTGTTTGTAGATATTTTGCAAGGACATTTCATAAGTCTACAGAATTAGCAAGGAGTATTCTGGCAGAATAATTGCCGAAGTTTGCTTTGCCATATACCAAGTAATGAGAACTGAAATTCTAATATTGATTGAAAGTAAATTTGTAAGGATTCCAAACGAATTCAATGCCATATGGAATTTTCCAAACTGCCTAGGTGCAATCGATAGTACATGAACATGTGGCCATAAAAGTCAAAAAATGCTGGAAACTTTACATTAACATATACACATGTGGGCCATCTAGTGGTTTCTTTTTAAATCATAGATTACTTTTACACTGACAGCTGTTTCCCGGTCGAAATCTTGACAGAAAGTCAGTATCATACCTCCACGGAACGAAATGAGTCGATTTATGCTTTAACAACGTTGGGAAATATTGAAAACTTATTTCAAAAGTGAGTGCTGTGTAGTCCAAACAGTATGTTATTTGAGAAGAAGTACACAAGTTTGTGAGGCTGGTATGCTAGGGCACAATACTCATGATCCCCGTCATAGTACAGACGAGAATTCGGCTGCTGTAGCCTCGAGAGTATGAGACTCAATTCAAGAACATCAACTCGCCATTGATCTCAACAGCTCAACATTTCACGCACTAGACTGAGGAGAATTCTGCACATAGATCTCGGATTATTCGCTTACAAGATCCAATGGACTTAACAATTGAAGGCGCAGCACGACGGTTTTGGGCCTTAGAGCAGATTTTGGGCAAAAAATCATCTTTTCTGAGGCACGGCTACGGCTACGTAAACAAACAAAATTGCCACATCTAGGGCTCGGAAAACCCGCAGGTTATTTTCTATAGCATATTTCTACTAATATGAGGCTGGGAACAACGCTTCGGTCAACGTGGGCGTTACCGAGCTATGTTAACCGACTTTTTTTTTTACTGAACTTGAAGACATGAATTTGGACGACCTATGGTTTATGCAGAATGACGCACCATGCCACACAACCCATGCCATAATCAGCCGTCTTGGCAACGTCAATTTGACCACTTTGGACTTTTTTGTGGGTAACCGTGAAGGACCGATGTTATGCCAACAATCCGAAAACCATTCAAGCACTTAAGGCCAATATCATCCGAGCAATCCGTGACCTACAGCCCGAAACCATCAATACGGTCTCATATAACAGCCAAATAATGTTTAACAGCAAGTAATGTTTAAATACAACTAACATACTTTTTTAATTACTATCTAATACTAATAACTCATTAATAACAAGACCTTGAGCGCAATTTCAATTTTTTTTCTGCTTTTCCCTCCTTTGTCATTCGAACAAATACTGAAAAATATTGTTGTATATAGTAGAGTGAGTTTGAACTTTTGTCCAGAGCCCTCTTAAGGGTTTCCTTACAACGAAGCCAAAGATTTTTCAACCTAATTTTGTGCAGTTGAACCAGATATGTCCTAACCAATTTAATCCACCCCATGCTTGCGACGTTGTGTTAAAAATAACCCTTGAAAAACTGTGTTCTTCTTGCCAATGTATTCCAATTTTAGAACAAATCTGAAATTATTTGGAATATTTCTGCATTTGATTGAAATTAAAACGTAAAATCCCTGCCTTGCATGCCGCAGGATTTACGTCATAACCAACATAGCATTCACATGAGTATTCTGACGCAGCTACCTTCACCTAGATACTTCTCCGTCACACCTTGAACAACTCAAAATGAAAAAAAAAGAAAAGAAACATCACTCCCACGCGCCTCGGATGGAACATAAATTAAAATTACCTTCATCACAAAACAAAGCACTTTCTACCCCAGTCGTCGGGAATAATGAACACAGGCCAGTACCAAGGAACACTTACAACGTTTATATTTCCCCGTGTCCTGGCCTAATGGAATAACATCACTCGAATCTGGAGAATCGATTTTAATTATTGTTCGAAATAATTCAATTACACTGAGTAGCTCTATCAGCTATTCTACAGAAAGGCACTAACGAACTTAAAACAATACTCTGCGTACGATGTTTGTAAAAAAAAGGATCCTGCGTGACGCTAGTAGTCAATTACAATTAGGAGTGAGGTGAGAGCATGTGTTCACAAGATCACACATGTATCTAGTTCATTACACACAATTAGAATGGAAAACTAGTTACAGTGAATCCTTGGAAAAGTTTCTTACAAAACTTCATAGTCGAAGTGACAAGCCTTTGATGTTTCACTTAATTTTCTAGAACCCAATCGATAAAGGATAGTTTTGTCCTCTAAGGATTTATTCAGAACTTTGTTAAATGTTGTTATGGACTCGCTGTTGGTCTATTTTTAAAGTTTTTCACGAGACATTTTGACAAGAACTCGAAGTGAAATGAAATGAATACTTACGTAATTGAGCTACCTTGTGACTAACAATGGCAAGGATTTCTAATAATGTTTCTCTAAAGAAAGTCTTTTGAGATTGTATCCTCCTGCTGGAACTGGGATTCCTCTTAAAAGTTCTGGAGTCGCATTTAACTCTCTTTGTTATATTTTGATTTCGCTTTAATATATTTTGCAAAATATTTCACTCAGAAAAAGTCGGTATCCTTTTTTGCGCTATTCTAAGGATATATTGAGTTTGGTACATGGCTTACGTATATATTGCTATGGCTGCATGGCTATGGCCACCGACTTTGATCTTTCATTGCAATATGCGTTCAATATTCTAAAAATATAATATGCCACGCCCACTTTGCAGTAGTAAAATGTTTACCATGTTGCTAGATAGTTCGCTTCTTAAGGATAGTTGTTCGCTTTGTATGGAAAAGCGAAACTGTTGACTGAATTAATTGGTGCAAGGACTTGAAAAGGAAAACTGCCAAATTTTCTGTAGAAGCATGCAAGGATATCCCATCTGTCAGAGAAGGGTGTGATACTATCTGAAACTACTCACGTTAGCGGCTGATGTTTATTTTTCCATCTTGCACGTGACTGTCAGAAGAATGATTTAACGTTACACCTTCGTCCAAACTTGGTGGGGATACAGTTCCTGGAGCATCTACATTGGTTTCTCCTCTATCTGGTCGTCGTTTCAGTAGGGCAATGTTGCCATTTAGGGTAGAATGACTGTCTGTAGAACGATACCAGACTAGAAGGAGTCATTGCGATAGCATGGAGCACTGTATTTGCGGGGAACATCAATAGATAGCAGGATGGCCGAAATCCACCTAACTTTCGTCCTTAGAATCATTTGTGTACAAACAACTGCACTTCCACCCAAAATTATTACTTTCTCTGCGGGGATGAATGCTTGTTTGGAGGCTACTCTCAAATATGATAGCAACAAGCAGGTTTTTGGGCGGATGATGGCAATGGCAGATGACTCTATTCGGCTTCTATTCCACAACCAGACTGACAATTCAGGAGAGATATTGCCATTGATAGATGGTATTTTGTCTCCATTAGGCATTAGAAAAAAGGAATTTCAAAGAACCTCCCAGTGGACGGGACTAATGCAGCATTTGCAGTCACTTATTTTCCTTAAAGCTAAATGGAGCCGTATTGAGTAATTGTGTGAAAATACTGCGAAGTATTCTTTGTCAGACTCTTTGATAGGGCCACATCCATTATTGTGTTCCGTTTCTATGGAAAATGTATTCGAAAATCAGCATTTTCTGTTTCTATAGAAAAGGCATCTATCTGTATTTAGAAAATCAAAGTAATACCAACTCTTTTCGAAAACGCTTGTCAAAATCATCTCTTTTGCGGAATATCATTCGAAAATTTTAAGGAAAAATGTAAGTATTTCAGAATTGAATATATGTATGTATTTAAAAATAAATATTGTGTTTTATTTGACTTTTCTAAGTGAGGCGGCCAAATGTCCTGTCCACACACGAAACCTGCACAATCCGAAACCTTGGTCCAATTTATGGAGATCCATACAGATATTGTCTATTGCCGATTGTCCGTTGAAACGTGTAAAGCTAGGCTTCCTTCGACAGCCTTAAGTTTTGTTTTAACATTTAAATGAATAAAATAATAAATGAAATGCCTCTGTTCTCAGGACTCAGTTCCTCTCCGTTTGGTATTTTCCAATCGTCCCTCGGCATCCTCAAACCAAATAGCAACACTATCCATTGAAACGAATTCACCAAGTAATTTTAATGACGTTTGCTATTTGTTTTGAAAATCGCACTTTCGGAAATGTTTGGTTTTGACTTGGAGGCATTTACAACGAATTCGAAAATCATACAAAATACGAATTCATTTTAGAATCGGATTTCATTTTCGAGTCGCAATCCGAATCCGAAAGCAATACAAAATAAGTACCCAGAAATATATTGCGGAATATACCAAAGTAGACGCAACTAAGTTGATGACCTTATTTGAAAGTCCTAAAGCACATCAGGAGATAGCTCCTACATCACAAAACGGTTTGCTTTCATCGGAAAATGTTTTTTTTGGAAAGTTAAGAGTACACGGTGGATACGTGGATTTGGTCGTTTACTTTAGAACTTTGGAACGCACACTGTTCGGTCAAAATCCGATGAATCTATGCTCGATTAAAAATTCATGAATTTATTTTAATCATTTAATGATTTAATGGAATTTGAAGTGATCACGGATGCTATACCCTTAAAATTTTCCATTATTACTTTTCATTACCAGAAGGTCAGATCAGCATGAACCTAAATCTTAGTTATCGACGCTGATCGTCCAGTTTCACAAGGAATTAGTTCCGAAGAATGTCTTTCATTTTGGTGGTTAGTGCTGGACAGTCCAATAGTAAATGGCGAATGAATTCTATTTACTTTTTGTTCCAGAAGTTTCTACAGGCTTCATCGGGTAGTTCTAGCCGTCCCCAAAATGCTCCCCGACCACCCACAGAGTAATGAAACCTAACAACACCAGAGTTTTAAACCAGCACACCAGAAAATCTACCATATCTTCTCTTCCTTCCGACTTTCAGCCGACATCCTCAACAGGATTCCGAATATCCATACCACTCAGTTCCGTGAGATGTTCAAATCATTTTTTGTCATAGACTGACCCAAACGATTTGGCTGTACCACATGTATGTACATATGTATGCATGTTTTTTTGGATTCATTATCTCAGTACTTGCCTTTCCAAAGTCCTAAACAGTATGCTAGGCGCAGCAAGGCCCTGCGGGAAGCTTAGATGCAACCTAGTTAGTTCATCCGATCTTTTATTTTCGGGGACAAACCTGCAGTCCAATAACCAACCGAGGGTCAACTTATTGGCCAAATTTTTACGAGCTCGGATCTTGCTGATACTGATGGTAACATTTTAATGGCTGGCTTTCCTTGATAACTACATCTGCACTTTGTTCTATTGCAATGAGTTCGGCTTGAAAAACGTTGCAATCTTCCTTAAGTTTGAAGGTTCCACTTTTATTTCGAGACTCGCAGTAGACATCAGCTGCACTAGCAACACAATCTATTTTAGATCTATCGGAATACGAGTAGATAGCTAGTTCATTCTCGGTACAGATTATAGCTTAATCTCACTCCTCACTCACTTCCAAAAGATCACAGAAGCACGATTTCTATCTTATCTTTTCTGTTTTCTAACAGGGTTCGACTGTTAACTTTTTAAAGGTCCTGCTTACTTTGGACAGTACCTTGTACATAAATAAATGTCAACAGGATGTTCAAAGACATATGCCCAAAGAAATTGTATAGCTGTCAGAAGATCCAAGAACCTTTTATGCCTTTTTTATTGATACTCCATTACCAACCACGTAAGTGTGTTCAAAGCGGAAGTACATAGAATCATCGAATCCTATTGGATTCAAGGGGGATCAAATCCCTAAACTCAAACCAGTGCGTCAGAGTCTACTGTGTTCCGATACATATGGCCTCCCACTGAAATGAACTAACTAGACAAGGCTCAGAATCAAACGAACTACAAATAGACTGTTCGGTCTTAACACCCATCAGTCTTCTCATGTCAAAAGTGGCCATGGACTTTCAGAATCCTTTCAACGGAAAACAGTGTATAAATGGAAATTAAACCCACTGGAGCACTGGTTATATTTAAATAGAAAAGTCGGATTCTAAGAAACGCGATTTAAAAAAAATGGGAATTATGCACAATCGGGTTCTCAGTTAAAAGAATTTTGAACTTTTTTTGTTAGTATTTCCAATTTGAATGCATTTGAGCTGCTTTCACCAAATGTATGCAAAAAAGATGTGGTAACTAACACCCCTTAGGATTGACTAAACCAACCCGGTTACAGACAAATGAGAAGAAGACCCCAGTTTTGGGGTCAATGACCGACACCTCCGTGTCCTAATTCTGTGAAATAATCATTAGCAATGGAAACTGTTTCCAACGTATCCTTTGGTTCGTTAAATTCTCTGCTAATAATAAAAGTTTCACCTAACAAAAGAATTCCTCTCCTAAAGGCTCAGTGCATGCTGCAGAATGAAGAAAATGTAATTAAATTTCCACTCAGTATCTGTTTGTCAATAGTAGTTGCGTGGCTGGGTGTAGCGATGAATATTCCTATGAAAATGCAGAAAGAAAAACAGGAGAAAGGAAATTATATTTAGTGCTCTGCACTTAATGGAAATGCACGTTGCTAGTGGTTTTCAAAATGGTTTCTATGTAATTTTCTGTATCAACAAGGAAATAGACATCAATTAGGTGTGAGAATGCATGTGCAGTATCCGATCGATATTGGGTGTGGGTTAGATACTGGAAAAGTGGATGACCTATGTTCGGTTGCCTGGTGTTTTGAAGTTACTGGGAAATTGTAAATGTTTCAAGTCGGGTTGTAACTTTCAACATTTCAGCATTTAGACATCTTGAAAGGTAGTTTATACAGAAGTACGAGTAGAAACTGTACGTGGACGTCATCTTCTTAGAAATGTTTTCCAATATCACAGCCATCAGTGGCACTGAAGTATGACACAGGTCCATGTAGTGCCCCAAAGACCTCTCACGGTGTCCAAGTACATTTGGCAGTTCTATCAAGGGATCAAAGCAACAACTATCTTCTATGATTCTCTGGATCCTCTTCTAAGATCTTCTAAGGACATCTAGTTGCTGAAACGTCTTGCTGAGGAGTCTCTATGTCGAACCGATGGAACTTTAAAAAGATATTAGCTCGCTAATACTTCTCGTCAAGTCTCAAGAATTGAAGGACGGTCTTTATACGTTACAATGACCTGCCTCCTACCGACTAGAGTCGAGAATTATCTGTCTGCCTGATCCATCTGAAACTAGACGGAAATTTAAGATTATTTTGGCCTCGACTGTTCTAAACAGAATATGAACTGTGGTGTGGTTCGCTTTAGTCAATTTCACTGTACTCACTAGGGACGGTGACCGCACCAATCACATAACCGCTCCTGTAGACAAGTAAGTCGAAATCCTAAGCCAGATGTCCATTTTCCCATTGCTCCCTGGTGGAGAATGGTACCTTAAACTCTTGGTGAAGACTATCTTGGAGGAAGAGTCGCCTTCAAGAGTCTGACTGTAAAGGACCTACGGCCATTTTTTGTTTCGATAAGCTTTGTCAACTTTTCTCTTGGATGTTTCTCAGACGCTAGGGAGGGGTGGAGTTGTTTTTTGTGTTGTCTGGGATTTGATTTGAATCTCAAACCTCAAACTCAGTAAGTCGACGCACTGAACACTTAACTGCGAGGCCCTGAAGCAATAGTCAGAATCCACTTAAAGCCTTGTTAAACCCATCAAAGATAGTTCGAAAATAAAAAAACTTCTTGAATTCGGTCAGAGAACAGATATTTTTAACTCTTGTCTGGGTCCTAGGTCACACTGGGATTTGGGAGTTTCCCATGAAATCTACGATGGGAGTGGTAAACAAGGCGTAAACACGGGTCTTTCCATGGCTTCTTCCGGTGTGCTAGGCCTAACAGATGGTACTCAAGATGGTTTCCTTAGTTAAATTCCTGCTTTTTCTCGGACCAGGTGGCAGATTCTCAATGAAGTGCTTTCTCAGCTCTCTCCAAAAGTCGAAGAAATTCCAGTGAATGGGCTAGAATGACTGGACTTTGCTTCCTGCCTGCTCCAGCGATTCGATTCCTAGTTCGACAGGAACACTGATTATACGAAGTAAACAAATGAATGCCAATGACATCTAGCTGTCAAAATGTTGACTAAAGTTTGCCACTTTATCTTGCATCATTGACGTTTGAAAAACGTGTGAAAATTATTCAAAATATTATTCAAATTCCGGCGTGAGGTCGATTGTCATCATGGTAACAGTGTGTGGGCAATTCGTCGTCATTTAAGAGTACACTCTTTTGAACCTTAAGCCACTAACCAAATAAAGAAAACATAGGCACCGTAGCGGCCAGTATCAAAGAAGATCTAGCAATGTCGATTTGGGACCGATCAATTGAATCGGCCAGGCATCGCCAGATGTCTTATTTTGCCCTTGGATTTGGGCCTACATCCATATAAGATTATGCTGACACAAGAATTGAAGCCGGATGACATTAGGTAACACGATGAGTTCGCTAATTAAGTGCTGGAAATGCTGGCCAGTGGCAATCAGAATAGCCATTATTTGAGCGAACACAATCCACAAGTGCTCGACCAAGTATCAATGCATCTATAAAGATTGACTGTTTAGTGCGGTTAATGGCATGGTGGTCTCATCGGACCTTATTTCTTTCGAAACGAGAAAACAGACACCATTACCGTCAATGGTTTCAGGTATAGAGCTACGTTTAGCGACTTTCTGTAGCCAGAGCTCGACAACATCGGTATATCCGAGCTGTGGTTCCAAAAGACGGGCCTTTTACTTTTCAGGAAAAAAAGGGGACTAAAAGCAAAGATCACCAGCATTACCCTAATAAAAACATAAACACATAAGTTCCCAAATGTCACTCTTGAGTGAGGGTAAAAAAAAAGCACAATACGTTCTCATGTCCTTTGACTTTTAGCAGATTTGGAACGTTATCCAAACCCTCCTTCAGCTAGCTGCATCTAAGGAAATAAAGTTGATAACGAACTTGGCAGATTTGGTGCCCTTCATGGACCTTCTTGAGACGACTTCAGGCCCCATCATCCCAATCATCTTATAGGAGTTGAGTCCTCAATTTATAATCTGCAAGCTCACTGAAAAGTATTCTCAACTCTATCATCTGATAATGAAACAATCTAGTCGCATCCTTCTTAAAGATACAACTACCACTCCAGATGAGTTTTCACATGGCTACGTTCCACTTAAAGGACTAACGGACACATAGCACAGTTGAGTTCACATGACTGCAAAAAATTACCCCACATTCGAGGACCTGTTGACCTTACTGACAAATAAAATATCCTGCAAATGACCATATAGTAGAGTTCATCCTTAATTGCATCTACGAGTGTATCCTTCATGCTTGTCCAAACCGAGGTATGAGACTACTGATGTTATGGTAGTCGACGTACAGTGTGTATGTTTTGATTGTCACCAGACCATAGTGCCATTGTTTGTGCATGAAGTGCCGAATGTTGTCGTCAGTGATTCGCCTTAATAGTGTCATCACTATTAAATTATTCCTCCAGAAACACACAGTCGTGAGTGCTTTCTTAAATAAATATATTTTTGTTACACAAGCAATATAAGCAACACTTTAAGACAAAATTGATGACAACATTGGTTCTGAAGGAAAGACGAGTATAAGTATGGATAAGGACTGTCGGTTGGTCCTAGAACTATATATTCTAAAGTCCTACCTTGTAGAGATGAAGACAACAATTTTGTAGTAGAATTGAGAATGGTCCTGGTAGTACGGAGTCAATGTGAGTTTTGGTCACGAAAATCCGCAATCAATTAGATTTTCACGCTCCCGTAGATCTTGGAAAAACTGGAAAAAACAATGTGAAAACCCAAAGCAAAAGCCGTTCTGATAATAAACTTCTTTTTTTTTGTCTGTTTGATGTGGAAACATCCAGGAAACTGTTCAATACGGACATGAAACATTTTTTCATGATATTTTTAGTTACTGTTTGGTTCGAGTACATTTGGTCAGTTCAGGACTGGAGTTGAAACGATAGGGTTATGTGAAGCAGTTCCAGGAATTCCTTAATGGGTTTTATGTGTTCTCTGTGTTCTGTAGGGCTTTTTTTTTCAAATGCGTCGCAAAATGCCTTTATTCAGGGATCCGAGGAACCTAAAATGTTATTGACACTGCATTACGTCCGGTGTGGCAAGATCCATTTCCAACTTTGACATTATCTGACAGTTCGACAAAGGAACGACTAAACTTTGGGACACTGACTCCGTAACAAATGTTGTTTTCAAACCTCGATCTACCAAAAACCGGGTGCCTAGATACTCGTTACTGGTTAATATGACTATAATATCAGCAGTAGGTATTAGGCCATTTTTAATAAAATTTAAGGCCACTTATAATAGGATTTTCATACATTCGGTCAAAATATCAATATTCTCTTTCAAAATTTGAAGGGCTATAGCTACTTATTCCCACGAACAATCCCGTCATCCACACATTTTCTTTAGGTATATTCCAGGATCGCCTTCAGTTCTCTCAGCGAATTTTCTTTCAGCTCTTCAAGAAGTGGTAATTGGAGATTCGAAAATGAAAAAAAAAAATGACAGGGTGGCATATCTGGACAATATGGTACTTGCTCGAACATGGATTGGATTTTCGAAATGAAAATTTAGCTCTTTTGGAAGAAGCCGTGATTTAATGTGTCTCATGCTCAAGTTCCCCAAACTATAGTGGTGGTTTCCGAGCGCCACTTTTCTTCACGAAGTCGATATTTTCTTCAGTAACTTCCGTTGCAGGCTGTGTCGGATGAGGCATGTTTTCAATTACCTTTTCGAACCCTTTGTACTACAAATGCTGTTGCTCTCGACATTACAGGTCCCGTAGACTGATGACAGATGACGGATGACAGATGACAGATGACGGATGACAGATGACAGATATATCAACAGTGAAAACCAGTCCCACTCACATTTTGAACGTAGTATAGAGACAAGTTACATAAACTCCAAAATGGATTGAAGCACGAGACAAGTTGTCATGTGATTTCTTTAACATTACTAACGTTGAAAACACGATCTTTCAACCTAGTCTAGGGGCTGAATATGTGCGGTATATGAGTCAAGAAAATGCCCATAGTATGAAAACCTTTTAACCCGCTGTTGGTCTTAAGACATTAAACAGTATTTGCAGAGGCTCAGACGATAGAAATCTTACACAGAATAAACTTTAACAAAAAATTAAAATCTGTTATTAACAAGAGTTGTAGGAGAATTTCCAGTAAAAGGGGTTCGGTTCAGAAAACTAGCTAGTCAGTCAAACGTCGCGGTATCAAAGGAGAAGAAAATTAGTGATCAGGGAGCAAGGACATAAATCCGTATATGCAAGTCCAATATTCAGTGGAACATACTTACAAAGCCACCCACCTCATCAGGACGTAAATCCATTCTCTATGGAATGGTACACAATTCCATAACTCAATCTTGGACTTATGAGCCATCAACCGCCATCCTGTTTAAATATTTAATGTTTAGAGCTAAATGATTTGGATGCATACACATTAAATGAAATTGTTCTGACAAACTTTAAGTTGTTTTACGCACTAATTTCCGGAGGCGAGTTCGTCTCCAAAATTGATGTTAATTTAAATTTTTTTATGATCCGAGATTTATTGTTATAGTTTTTGTTTTATTCCGTGCGTTCAATATTTACTAATGGAACGAGAACTACCAAAGAAAGTTAGCTTTAAACAGACACAAAGCCAAGTCCACAGGAAAGGACAACACATCGACGGATTGAACAAAACGTCACTTGTATATTTTTTGACAATATACCAAAATCACAAGTACCAACATGGAGGTATAAAAATTCAAATGGGAATAGCATGTCTAAATGAACTAGTGGCTTAAAAAAATCCGGCTACTGTTTAACATGGCTATACCGTCAATTCCTTCCAACCTCACCTCAGACGGTGCACAACCACTTGTGCCAAATTTTTGGGATTTTTGTATTAAAATAACTTGAACCTTAAAGCTCAGGTCTTGTTCTAATAAAGTGGGCGTGGCATTCTTCATATTTGAAAGAGTTATTTTAACATTGTTCATCTGGGAGTTTTCATATTCTGTTTTTCTTTTGCTTTTTTTTTTAAATACTCTAAAAAAGTGGGCGTGACCATATTGACCTCATTAACCTCAGGCGAATTTTACAGATCTTCAAGGCCTCTACATTTAGTCTTACAATTTTTTTTCGATTTCTAGTGAAAACTTTCCAAAAAAATAAATTTTTTAAATGTGTCAGTGGGCGGATTCAAGAAAAAATCTACACTTGTACTGCTGCTCTTTCTCAAAAGACCAAACCTGGTTCAATGGTCTTCACAATTTATACTGGTCACGAATATACATACACACATGCATACGTACGTATCTCTAAACCCCTTATTACTGCAAACAGTCATAACCCTACATTACTTGTAATACCATCCCCAGCTTCATAGCCACAAAACATGTTTTATGAGGTGGTAAAAATGTTGTTACACTGTTTGTGTGCAAATCTTCCATTTCCATGAATTAATATGTTTAGGACAATCATCCCAAAATAAACCAGACAGCTGGAGTAGGTTACTGGTACTGTAATTTGCATAGTCCTTTACAACTCAGATAAATGAAAAGTAATTTAAAACCCAAAATTAATGAGAGATCCTTTCTGCCTTTGGATTTCAATGCAAAAATTCTGACGTTCAAATTATTCTGACTTTCATTTGGAAAATTTTGCAATTACTCTACCAAAGCAAATCTGAGCTATATATCATGGAAGGCAAAGTATTTGAGTTCGTATGTTGCTTGGAGATGAATGACATAGCTGACATATCTCCCATTATAATGGGAAATTTATGTAACTAGCATATCCAAGGACATCTTCAGCCGTATAGAGCAGTGCTTCAGATTATTTATTGGAATTTTTGTTTTTAAATTGTGCTGGCGCTGTATTGAACTTAGTTTTGGAAAACGTTCCCTTCACTGGTTGCATTGAAATGATAAAGGCTCATAAGTCCACAATGGACTTTTAACTCACCTGGGTGAGTCCTTATTAACGTATTGACCCATCGATTGTGGTCCTATGGCTCAGTAAGGTGGGAAATAAGTCCATAATTGTTGAAAGTTCTCAATATTCCGATGAAAACAAGAATATAATGGTCTTTGTCTTGAACTAAAATTTGTAGAGGATTGACAAAATATGTACGTACACAGGTTCAATCTATGGATATGGGGTTGTAGAACTAATTTTTTGTATGTTTTTGTCTCCAAAATTTAGTCAAACTATATAGCTGGGTAGTTTTGTTTAACAATTAAACATGATAACAGAAAAGGTAAGTATTTTTAAATAGGCGCCCGCCTATAGTTCTTGTCATACCCTTAGCGGAGCAACGAAGTCGCGTGAAAGGCTAAGCCCTACGGAAAAAGGGCTGTAATTCTGTAAGCGAGCAAAGCCATCCACGCACCCCTAATCTGAAATACGTTGCTCTTGGTTATAGATCCTTGCCAGGCAGTTCTTCACTTACCCTTAGCGGAGCAATGAAGTCGGATGAGCGACTAAGCCCTGCGGAAAAAAGAGTTAACTTCTGATAGCCAGCGAAGTAAGCTACACAATTCAAACTACTCGTCTTCACGAAGTGATGTTTTCCGGCCTTGATATTTGGTTTCTATTCAATCTGAGAGTGTAGTTGTAAACTGTCTAATTATGGACTTATGACCCACTTCCTCTTTAAGATTGTGGAGCTAGAAGCCGAAATATTGTGCGCGTTTGGCCCACTTGGTTGAGTGATCTCCTTTAGCCAACCAATAGCCCTATCTCTTATTTCTGCACGCACCAGTTAAAGTAATCAGAGATCAGTTATGTAATTCTCAGACAAATGTTGGCTCTAAAGCATCGTAAGATCTTATATGCCTAAAATATTGCCTTCCTTTTCAAGGGGCCTTTGCGAAAGAACAGAATATTGCTCTCCAAAAGGACTTAAAGTGAACAAGTATATTCACTCTATTTGCTCTCTCTACCAATGTCCCCTCCAAACATTTAAGCTTAGAGTGTCCTTAAAACTTTAAAGACTTAGTCCTCATGTAAAGTACTTGAAAGAAAATCAAAATTTTGTTGTCGGTAGGTTACTCGAGCGAGTAGTAAATTAGCTGTAAAATATTTTGCGATACACGAACACACTTAATAACAAAACTAACTATAGTTCCTTGATGGTTGATTGTAGTGCAAGGACACAGTTTATCGATTATTTCTATATGATTTAAAAACTTCTGAAACTCGGGTTATGGGTTACTAAAATTTCTATGACAATTTTGGGAGAAGTTTTTGCTTTTTATCGCATTTTATAGAAGTTTAACTGTTTTTCAAAAGTTGATCCGATTTACTTCAGATTTTTAAGGACAACATCGAGGTACAAGTTGAAACAACTTCGGTTGACATCTGTTTTACGAAAGAGAAAATTGTTCACTGGGTGATTTTTTTCGTATGTGTGTCAGAATTCTGAATACACAAGTGAACGAGGATTTGCAAGGAAGTATAAAACATGAAATATTTCCTATTTGTGGGACATTACCCTACTAGGTAGAGAACTCCTTTTTTTTTTGACATAAGAACTCGTATTGGTGGGATGTATCTTTGCTGAAGTCCTGCGAGTGCACTGCGATTTATCCCTTCTCTTCCACAAAAAAGAAAATAATTCACACTAAGGCAGATCTTGGAGAAAACCCAAGAAGTCCAAGTCGATACCCACCGTCTTTTTATCGATTTTTATCGACCGCGTGTGACAGCTTTTATAGAGACGAGCTATACAGAGCCATGTCTAGTTTTGACATCCATCACAAATCGTCCGGCTTAGATGATGCGCACAAGTGGAAGAGGACCTCAATCAATTTGGAGTGCACAACTGGAGGGACCCTAGTCCATATGGCTGATACTGCGACCTAAAAGATCTATTGTATCTTAGGGTGTAATTTTACTCTAAGAGACGTACCACCTCCCTAATAAAGGAAAGGACTTCCTTAGTTGCAGAGGTTCTAATATCTGCCGGCGAGCATGTTACCTTGCGGAAGATACGCAACCTCAACCAATGCAGAGCTGGGCATTCACAGACAATTCGTCATCTTCTGAGCAGAACCTGCATTCTATGTCTGGGCATAGATTGAGTTTGTTGAGGTGATACCTCAGGCCACAGTGAGCTGTTAGAAAACTCACCAGCTTCGTAATGATTATCGTAACCCCGGGACATTTTCCCAATGAGTTAGACAAAGTTTATGCTCCCATGCGTTAATCAGCGCTGTGGCAGCAGCCCAGTTGACACCACAGTAAGGTTCAGGTCCAATGAACGCAGATCCTGAGCCAGCCCTGGCTAATTCATCTGCAGATTCGTTGCCTGCAATCCCCTGATGACATGGAACCCATCCAAGTACCACACTATTATGACTAGCAAGTGATTGTAGTGCATCGTAACAGCATTTATGGAGTCCACTAAGTTGGACGACACCACTCTGAGAGCTGGCTGGCTATCTGAGAAGATATAAATTTTTGCGCCCTTGATTCTTTTACTAAGGTTTAATGGAGTTCAGCCTGGAATACCGTGGGACACATCCCCATAGTTATTGAGACTTTGGTGTTGGGTCCAAAGACACAAGCACCCACTCCAGAGTCCGTCTTTGATCCATCTGTGAACCATATCAGACCTCTAGGGTCCACTGTTGGAACGCCATTAGACATCATTAGACGAAACAGTATTCCCTGACAATAACGTCGGGGACAGTACGGATCATGTCTCTTTGTGGGATTGAGTCAAGAATTTTTAGGTGTCCCACATGGTCACATGCCTTAAATTTGTATTCTAGTTGCAACTTGATAGCGCATCTAGCAGCCGTCTTCCTAATGAAGATTTGTAAAGGTGTGAGCCTAACGATGGCTTCTAAAGCTGCCGTGGGGCAGGTACGCATGGCACTGAGATAGGCTATTCTTTGTAGCTTCTGAAGCTTTGCTGCCGTTGTCCGTTCAAGTACTTTTGGCCACCATACGATGGCCGCTTACGTGATAATGGGCCTCACCAACATTGTATATATCCAACGAATCATTTTTGGACTGAGACCCCAAGTTCCACCATGGAGGCGTCTACTGGTCCACATGGCCCTGATGGCGCGTTCTATGGTGATAGGTCCCAGATTGACCAATCTTCTGTGAGTAAAAGGCACTAGAATGGTTTTGGTAAGGTTAATGGAAAGACTTTCGCTATTACACCATTAGTCAAGCTAGAAATAGTCAAGCCTTGTTTACCACTAACAATGATCGCCAGGTCATCTGCATAACCAATGGCGATGTAGCCTGATCTATATAGATCTGCTAGAAGTTTGTCGATAACTAGTGACCACAGAAGTGGAGAAAGGACGCCTCCCTGGGCGCAACCTTTAACTGCGTTCACAGATACAGACACTCTTCTGGAGGAGGAAGTAATGATCCAATTTCCGAGCTCTAATCCATTGGTTGGTCGAATCCTCGATATCTCTGCTACCAATAGCTCTTGCTATTGAATAGTAGCCAGTGTTATCGAAAGCACCCTCAATATCCAAGAATGCATATAGGGCTATTTCCTTGGAACGTAAGGTTCCTTCTATCTTCTTGACAAGATAGTGACGAGCGCCTGCGGTTGATTTAACTTTTCTATATGCAAATTGGCTTGAGTGTAGAGGGATAGACAGATCTAGTCGGCCTCTGACATAAACATCAATAAGTCTCTTCATAGTTTTGAGAACAAAAGATGTTAGACTAATGGGTCTGTATGATTTAGGCAGCTCACTAAGCCTATTACCTGGTTTGTGTATGAAGATTACATTCACCTGCCTCCAGGTAAACGGAATGCAACCCCAGTTATCGCTGGCTCTAAATAAAGCGATAATGGCCGGCATGATGAGATCGATTGCCTTCTGTAGGAGAGCTGGAAAAATCCCATCACCTCCGGGAGCTTTGAATGGTTTGAAAGAGCCTACCTTACCTTATCTGGACTGAATATTTTACCAGATAAAAGGGGAGAAAGCCAAAGACCGCGATAACTGGAGAGCCTTCTTGGTTGAGGCCCAGATCCATCCCGGACTGTAGAGCCACCGAAGTAAGTAAGGGACGATTCCAACCCGGAACTGGTTGTAGTCTTCACCGAACACGTCCTTATACATAATTCTCCATCATCATCAAAGGCACATTAATTAAAAACCATTACACCAGACAATGACAAGACACATGCGGCCGGTTTAAAGGTACCTAACAACAAGAGTGCCATTTGTTTTACTTTCCAATGATAAATGTTGACTGTTTCCAATTACAAAACAAATCAGAATTATAATTTATTCACCGCAATTATTCACGAAATATTGTTCTTTTTTTACAAAACAACCCCCAGCGCCTACGTATTTTAAATTAGCAGCATAAAATTTCTCAAGCCATTAATTTTCAATCCTAGTGCTGAATCGTAATTAGAACACAGCATTGAGTTTCAATTTATGTTCACGTTGTTCGTGTGTCAGGACTAATAACATTATTTCCTTCGGAGATAATTGTATGGATCGTTTATAATTTTTCCCTTGAACGGGTAGGATATCCTTATTTTAATGTCATGACAGCTGACGGCATAAACCTTCTGGCATACGCAGGATGTTCTGGTGCAAATAGGATAAGTAGATTCTTATCATTCGAATCAATGGTATTTGGGAGTTTTGAAAACCAATTGTGTGAATTGAGTTGTGAATAATGGATGTTCTAAATATAAATTGAAGGTTTTTCATATTTTATCTCGATAGGGTAGGTTTGCTTGAATACTTAGGTTGTAACTGAGAGTAGTAATCAACTTAAAGAGGAGAATCTGACTATACTGAGATTGAAGACTCCCTCAGACTGGCGAAACCGTAGTTGTTCTTATGAAAAACCAACGTCAGTAGGCTTAAGTTCCTTTCAGCATTGACATGGTTTGTTAAGAATCTGTAGGAACTATAAGTACCTCAAGGTACATGAATATTCTTGGACTTGACTTATGTAAGATCTTTTACGATGATATTCTCGTATGGATTTGCCCAACAACATGCGCAGACAACATTTCTGTGGTCATTATCGCAAGAATTACCGAAGGCGCGCAGCACAATCCGAATCCCCAGATAATGGGACAGAACTGGCCTTGGATGGAAAACTATGAGCAAACACATTCCAAACATCGTCGAAGTCTTACTTAGTAGGATAGGAAGTGATATTCAGCAACTCAGGAGTGAAGTACCCAAAACTTACTTCCTGACAATAATTTAGAACCGCTTCCGAACGAGCTGCAAGGGTCACCTTATCCCTTGGTAGATTCATGGCAAACACCGGAGGCCTAGCTGTGAGTAGACGACAACTTCTTATGTCTAGCACTGATGCCATACTCTTGTAAAGGGTGATTCTTTCAGAGGTACTTTCCTGTCCTTTGGATTTTTTGACAAATGACCCGTGAATCGTGTTAACCTGTGATGATATTTTTGTTCAGTATTGGTAGACATTCATAGTGGAACGACTTAGCCCGGCACAGCGTGTACAAATAATTCAGCTGTATTACGAAAAATCAGCGTTCTACAATGAATGTGTTTCGTGCACTTAGAGCAACTTATGGTCTAAATAATCGGCCTATCGAACGCACGATTCGCTATACCGTAGTAAAGTTTGAAACCCAATTATTAGACAATACGCGACAAAATAGACCAACTGAATGGTTACCCGTTTCAGTGTTTCAGGGCTCTTTAAAAGCTTCAAGAATAACCACTGTTTTCGAAAAAAATGTTGTTTAGCTATGAGACATATTTCTGGCTTTTTGACTATGCAAAGTCTAAAGTCTACTCGGATAAGTCGCATACCGCCGCCAAATACCATTTGAAATGCTCGAATGGCTCATTGAAAATTGAAACTTTAGAATGGACCATGCTAACCCTAGTTACGGCCGATAACTTTCTTTTGAGAAAGGTACCTCTAACTGAATCATTCTTTAGATTGTACCCTACGTGCATTTAGAACACCGATTGATTTGCATTCAGTAGACCTAAGTGACGTCTTTTGAGATTGATAGAACACACGATCTTAGGTCAGGGTCTAACCAACAAAAAACTTAATAAAAGGAAATGAAATGTTTAAAAATAACCAAACATAAAGAGTCTTCCAATAGGGACTTTCGAATTTTGACAGTTTATAGCGGCCATATTGCTGAAGCTTTATCTGTCAAATTGGCTGTCATTTATTCAGTCTGTTTTGCTAAATCACCATGGATGGATGCAGTGTTCAACAACACGTCAAAATAATGAAATTGTTTTATCATAATATTGGCATAATTGTCCTTCCGAGAGGACTATTCGCAGTGTGGTGGATAAATTTGAGTCCACTGGTTCAGGAAACGCTCAGCCAAAACCCGTACGTCGACGAAACGCAAGATCTGCAGAGAACATAGGACAGGGGGCCGTGAGTCGATTTCGCGTCGCTCACAAGAACTTGGCCTTTCGCAGACCACGACTTGGCGAATTTTGCATCGTAATTTGGGTCTGCACCCGTACAAAATTCAACTGACCTAGGAGCTGAAGGTAAACGACCATAGGAGACGACGTATGCTCGCTGGATAGGCTCTGGACCAATTGGACACTGACCTTAATTTTCATCGAAAAATCATCTTCAGCGATGAGGCCCATTTCTGGATGAATGGTCCATATTTCTTTGAGAACGACGTTGACCAGGCCATCACCGTCAACGGCGAGCGCTATAGGTCGATGATTACCAACTTCTTTCCTTCTTTTTTCTTCCGGTTTCAACAGGATGGCGCTACGTGCTACACAACTCACGCCACATTGAAAATTTTGCACGAGCGATTCGATGGGATGGTCATCTCACATGGAGGTGATGTGAACTGGCCACCGAGATCGTGCGATTTGACCCGTAAGACTTTTTCTGGTGGGGTTTTCTGAATGTGAATACGCCACAAACCACAGCTGATTTATGCGCCAGAGTCATGGAGGCGCTTAATGAAAGACCCTTTATAAAAAAAGATATATTTTTAGTCGATCAGAGTTCACAGGACATGTTCTCAGAATCACTTTATAATTTCTCGGCAAAAAAGTCGGTTTCGCTAAAAAGAGCAATAAAACGTAATAGTTTCACACCAGGAAAACGTCACGCATCGAATTCTGGATTTTCCCGGAATCGTCAAATGTTCAAAAATTTCGTTCACAACACAAATATTTGTTTCAATTGTTTTTTTTAAATTTGATTGTTTTCTCATTGATCCTTGATAACATAAGCCGCTTATTTTTGCCTGAAAAAAGCTCACTTAACATAAATATGCTTTCTACAAATATTTTCAAAAGTTGACAGGTTGTGTAGAATCAAAAGTCACCCCAAACATTTGTTTAATGTTTCGATTCACTAGAAAAATAATATTTTCTAATAATTCAAAGAAAAGTTACATCAGTTACATGTACAAACTGTGTGGGGACAGTAAGTGGATTCCAGTGAAAAAGGATCCAACTTTTCATTGGGTTGCGGGAGTGATGTGTGTGGGGTTGTTAAGAGGATTAGAGTTTTAGGAGCAACTATTGCCTCACAAATAGACAGTTAATAATAAAAAGAAACATATTATTGCGTTTCACTTAACTTTTGAATGGTAGCAATGAGTCAAAGGATGCTATGAGATTTGATACTGTAGTCACCGACTTAAAAGGAGTTTTTGACGAAAACTTCAATCAATTAATTATTCAATTGTTTGGTTTTTAAATTAAAATTTACCTTCTAACAGAAAGAATATGGTGCTTAGGTTTCAGAAACTTATACTTGTAATTCTTTAATACAACATTTGTATAGGACATATCATAGCTGAAAAAAAAAATATTACGTATACGCCTGAGTGGGCCAATACAAGTTTCTTTTTAAAAATCCAATAAAATGGACAAAATTAAATTTTTTCAATGCATTATGGCTTTGTTAATAAGACCAAACATTCGGATTAATTATGGAGTACAATGTCGTTCAACCTCGGGGTGGTTTAGGGAGACCATGTAGCTACCCCAATACTACGAACCAACTTTGATGGTCTGCATCACCGAGGGAAAGTCTGAGCATGAGTACCTACACTCTTTAGGACCTTAAGCCACCAACCAGACAGAGATTGGTGTGAAATGAAGAAAACATACCCGCCGTAGTGGCCATTATCCAGAAATGTTGATTGGTCAATGCCAAATAGTCAACCCGACCTATTTTGCTTTTGGATTTGGGCCTGCATTCGTATAAAATTGTGAAGACGCAAGAATTGAGCCATAGAGACAATAGACAACACCGTGAGTCCGCTAATTGAGCGCTGGATTCGGGCCAAAAAATCACCTTCTCGGACAAGGCTCATTTTTGGATCAGCGGCTATGTCAACAAGCAGAATTGCCATGCGATGCTAACTGACTTTCTGTGATGAGAAGTCAACAACATTGATATATCCGAGCTGTGCTTTCAACAAGATTGCGCTACATGGCATGCAGCGGGGCAACGCTCGAATTTGTGGGGAAGAAATTGGGGGACTGGGCTATCAAAATTTGGATCGACCGCTTAAAGCACTGTTAGCGAAACCATTTGAATAATGTGTACACTTACTCGTAATGGCATGAATGTATCTTCAAAATAAAGCCAAAATCAATTTCATATCTCATACCGTTGTTGTTTTATTTAAATTATTTTTCCTATCATTCTTATCTGGTCACCAATAAAGGGACTCCCTCCATTCTGTAATGGCTTAAAGTCTTTAATTTGTTAAAAGGATTTTCCACTAAAACTAACCCAAACACGAATACACGTGTCCACAATATTCCCACCTAAATGACTTTACATTCTCAAATAATGGGTCTACAACGATAGTCTAACAAAAACTGAGTAAAACCCCTAACAGCTCCATTATCTCCCATCTAAAGGGTCTAAATTTCTAGCTGTGACGTAGAATCTTTTTTAAGCCCACTTCCTCGAACAAATCATCCTTAGATAAGGGGCCATTAACCCCTTTATTGTCCTTGGTACAAGTATCCTCACAATAGACTTATTTAAAAAAAAAAACACGTCTCATTTTAAATTCTATTTATCACGCATTTTGATTCATGAAGCGCACGAACTAGGACCAGACATCTGATATACGAGTTTAAGGACGAACTTGAAATTTTGTTCCTTCGAATGGAATTCATTTACATTTAAATTACACCAATGATATGGCTTTTGGGGAAAACATCAATCGGGGGCAACCTTGTGGTTTGTGTAAAAAAGTTTAAACAGATTGGAAACCATTTGCATTACAGGACAAATGAGGATCACGTATCAAGCACATCATTTATCACAAACTAGCTACTTGGGAACTTTTTCGGAGAAAGCAAGATTGATTTGTTACGTGGATGAGGATGTTTTTAAAGAAACAAGTTTGAATAAAATAATCCTGTGGGCTTTGTTGGTGTTTTATTCCTGTTTTGTAGGAGAACCTTGAAAGTTTGTTTCTGGTTTACCTTCAAGGTGTACATAAAAGGAGATCCTTGTCCTGAACAGATTAGGATGGTTTCAGGTAAGTTTGCATCATGGTAGGTAGGTAGGTAGGTAGGCTCAAGGGGTGACTGCAATGAAGAGGATGTAGAGTCTGACTCAGATCTCGATGAATCCATTGTATTCCCCGGCTTGCAATACCTGGAAACATAGAACAAAAAGAATTCCAACTGATTAATCCATGGCAGGAGCGGTCCTCCAGAACCATCCCGTTTTCGTTATGAATCTTAAAGTTGAATTCGTCGAAAGATACTTTCCCAAAGGCTTGGTACCTGGTTCTGGTGAGTGTTGACCATTCGCAAAGGAAGTGCGTAGTATATTTCTGTAAAGATATGGATGAGGAGGATCAGCTGTAGTTTATAGCAATTCTTTGGCTCTTTTATCATTGTATTGATCCCATAGTAGCCTCCACATAGTGTTGGCCATGTTGCGGAAGAGAGGAGCCTGATGGGCGGTTAAAGTTGTTATGTTTGCATCGTACTATGTACGACATAGCGCTGCTCGAGCATCATATTGTCTTGAAACCTGAACTCCAGGAGTTCAGCCTAACAGAAGTAGATAGGTAAGTAGATGGAGAAATACATTTGCAGCTAGCACTCGGATTGCTGATGAATCCATTGTGGACTCCTGTCATGAAGTTAAATGAAAGACAAAAGCTTTGTTGTGGTTTTGGTAGACGGCTTCCTCGGACCATCCCGAGATTGTAGAGATGGTCAATGGTGGTGACAGCTTGCCCGGTTCTTCGAAATGATATTCTCCCAGGCCTGTTTTCTTAAAAATGTGCAGACTTTCTACAGAGGTAAGCACTGTTAAGTCGCATTCTTCTTCGTCACGAGATTGTGGCTCATAATAATCCACGTGAAGAGCGTTAAGTTAAGTCTGTTAGGCGCTAGAATTTCCCTAGTCCTCGTTTGTCGTAAGAGTTTTCTGAAGACATGATACAATGAAAGTAAATTCCATGTGTCATTAGTTAACCTCAAGAAGGCTTGTCCTTTGTTTAATTTAACAAGTGCTAGGGGTTGTAGAATGGAGGTGGCGACCATTGTCCGGCCCGGTTCGGACCCCTTTCTTGCTAACACGTTCTCCAGTTCGTTTTCTTGAATACCGCTGTGTCCTCGTACTCAAAGAAGTGTGGTGTCATGATGACAGACTTTCTGGAGTCCAGTTTAGTGGACAGCTCTTATGCCGGCAGTGTGATTGCTAAGAACTTCTGTGCTTTGGAAGTCTAAGAAAAGATTCAACTCCAGGTTTTGATGAATCTAGACCCGAACCGGCTCCTTCGTCCGTGAACATCGAATTATAATTCGAGGTTGATGGGTCTATCGGTCGGATCTGGTAGCGCCTTCTATCTGAAGGTTTGCTTGTTTCAAGCGCAGTGAACTCCTAGTAGCTGTTGCCTTTAGGTGAAGGTGTAAAGGAATCAGTGTCGGTATTGTGTCAAGAGCTGCAGTGGGCGTGGCTCTGATAAGGCTGATAGTCCCTATTTATATAGCAGGGCAAGCACCCATAGCATAGGATGGGTTTGATCATGGCTGTGTACATCCATTGAATCTTAGCAGGCTTGGGCCCCTCATTATTTGCCAAAGATTTCGCTGCATGTATAGAAAGCTTTGTTTACGTTGCAGTTCAGTTTCAGTAGGTTCACAGTGATGACACTTGCAAAGGAGGTGAAATATAGTACATACACAGTAGGAGACATACTTCTATTTATGGATACAAAATACCATTTCAATATGATACACAATCCAAAAATTTCCAAAGCAAACACTATGCTTTCAGAGTTAACTTGTAGTGAACAGCAAATACCTTCCGGAAAGTATCTGGTAACGAAATCGATTGAATTTGAAAATTAAATTTACAAACTGTCACCTTCGGTGTAGAATTCTTGTGGGCACTAAGAACTGAAGTAGTTGCTGTGAAACCGAGATACACAGAAATACTTACAAAAGAGGTTTCTTGGAACTTCTCGGATGGGTTCTGTGGAACTACTTGTGAAAATATTTACTAAGAAGTAGTTTCCTGATTACTTACGAGTACAAAAGTAATTATTAGAACTTCTTGTGGTATTTGTTCGCATGAAGAACTTCGTTTCTGTTCTTTGCTATAAGGATTCGATAGAAATAATTTATTTTTAATTGTGTGGTAGATATTGTTTCAAGGAGGTGGTTCTACATCCCACATGACTTGCCAAACAATCGGTGATTTCGTTATTTTTAGAAATAGATTAGTTCTGATGGACCTTTTCTTAGGGGCTACGGTCTCAACTTCTGGTGTATGCCAATAACTCAGACATTTTAAATAACATTCCAACCAACACCAAATGCAAAACAGTCTTTATTCTCCGAAAAAGTGTTTGGAGGCGGTTTGCAAGGACCGTACTCCTTTTGGTCATCTTCAAGCGGTTTGTTCTTACAATTCTCTCGTACAATGAATTTTTTAGATATTTTAGACAAGTTAGTGCTATGAAGCCTCGAACTCTTGTCCGTCTGGCAAGTCAACAGAAAATACCGTGGGCGTTGCTGGGAGTGTAACAAAAGACCCAGGTATGACCATTTAGAGACGATCACTGAAAGTGGCCCTATCCGCAACGATTTTGGATTACATATTTATTAGGTCCAGTTGGCACAATAACTGAAACGGGCAGACCACGCACATTGGTTCCTAGAAATGAATTATTAAGGTCATCTCCATCCACAACGAGTGATTGTTTGTTGCGGTTTATCGGCTGACGCTTTTGTTTGGACATATTTTTATGAATATGAAGGTTTTACGACGGTTTTAGTGTATAGACTGAGATCTATGTTCACTGACTTATTTTTTATCGTCTAGGCCTGGACAACATTTGTTTTCAGTAGAACGGGCCAACATGCCACACAGCGGAGAAGCAAAAACTCTATTGCGTCAAAAAAGTTCCTGGATGTGTGGTTTCTCTAAATTAACACTTTAATTGGTCGTCCTTTAAAGATGTGTTAAAAATAAAATCGATGGCAATACTCTACCAACATTTTATGTATCGGAAGGATATATCGGAGCCGTTATCCGCGAAATACAGCCAAAATCGTAGAAGCTGCATGGACGAAGAAGACGACGAAACCATTCTTCAGCATTTTTTCTCCAACTGAGTACACCAAAGTCTAAATTATCCTGAGGGAGAGGAGATATATAACGATATTGCATTTGAAGTGGATCAAGAGATTTTTTCACACTTGACCCCTGGATATCCAACTTCTTCCCAAATCCTCGATAGAGGGCAACTGAGTACACCAAAGTCTAAATCATCCTCGTTTCGTTTTTTGGTCAAATTTTCTGTTAAATTTCGTCCACTTACCTCAAAACGCTGAGGGAGAGGAGATATGTAACGATATTGCCTTTGAAGTGGATCTAGAGATTTTTTCACACTTGACCCCTGTATATCCAACTTCTACCCAAATCCTCGATAGAGGGCAACTGAGTACACCAAAGTCTAAATCATCCTCGTTACGTTTTTTGGTCAAATTTTCTGTTAAATTTCGTCCACTTACCTCAAAACGCTGAGGGAGAGGAGATATGTAACGATATTGCATTTGAAGTGGATCAAGAGATTTTTTCACACTTGACCCCTGTATATCCAACTTCTACCCAAATCCTCGATAGAGGGCAACTGAGTACACCAAAGTCTAAATCATCCTCGTTTCGTTTTTTGGTTAAGTTTTTTGTTAAATTTCGTCCGTTTGCCTTAAAACGCTGAGGGAGAGGAGATATGTAACGATATTGCATTTGAAGTGGATCAAGAGATTTTTTCACACTTGACCCCTGTATATCCAACTTCTTCCCAAATCCTCGATAGAGGGCAACTGAGTACACCAAAGTCTAAATCATCCTCGTTTCGTTTTTTGGTTAATTTTTTTGTTAAATTTCGTCCGTTTGCCTTAAAACGCTGAGGGAGAGGAGATATGTAACGATATTGCATCTGAAGTGGATCAAGAGATTTTTTCACACTTGACCCCTGGATCTCCAACTTCTTCCCAAATCCTCGATAGAGGGCAACTGAGTACACCAAAGTCTAAATCATCCTCGTTTCGTTTTTTGGTTAAGTTTTTTGTTAAATTTCGACCACTTACCTCAAAACGCTGAGGGAGATATGTAACGATATTGCATTTGAAGTGGATCAAGAGATTTTTTCACACTTGACCCCTGGATATCCAACTTCTTCCCAAATCCTCGATAGAGGGCAACTGAGTACACCAAAGTCTAAATCATCCTCGTTTCGTTTTTTGGTCAAATTTTCTGTTAAATTTCGTCCACTTACCTCAAAACGCTGAGGGAGAGGAGATATGTAACGATATTGCCTTTGAAGTGGATCTAGAGATTTTTTCACACTTGACCCCTGTATATCCAACTTCTACCCAAATCCTCGATAGAGGGCAACTGAGTACACCAAAGTCTAAATCATCCTCGTTACGTTTTTTGGTCAAATTTTCTGTTAAATTTCGTCCACTTACCTCAAAACGCTGAGGGAGAGGAGATATGTAACGATATTGCATTTGAAGTGGATCAAGAGATTTTTTCACACTTGACCCCTGTATATCCAACTTCTACCCAAATCCTCGATAGAGGGCAACTGAGTACACCAAAGTCTAAATCATCCTCGTTTCGTTTTTTGGTTAAGTTTTTTGTTAAATTTCGTCCGTTTGCCTTAAAACGCTGAGGGAGAGGAGATATGTAACGATATTGCATTTGAAGTGGATCAAGAGATTTTTTCACACTTGACCCCTGTATATCCAACTTCTTCCCAAATCCTCGATAGAGGGCAACTGAGTACACCAAAGTCTAAATCATCCTCGTTTCGTTTTTTGGTTAAGTTTTTTGTTAAATTTCGTCCGTTTGCCTTAAAACGCTGAGGGAGAGGAGATATGTAACGATATTGCATTTAAAGTGGATCAAGAGATTTTTTCACACTTGACCCCTGGATCTCCAACTTCTTCCCAAATCCTCGATAGAGGGCAACTGAGTACACCAAAGTCTAAATCATCCTCGTTTCGTTTTTTGGTTAATTTTTTTGTTAAATTTCGTCCGTTTGCCTTAAAACGCTGAGGGAGAGGAGATATGTAACTATTTAAGTGGCACAGATTAGAACGATGTTTTGAAAGTTTAGGATCAAAGCACTCTTCTATAAAATATCAAAACAAAGATCCAAAGCTATCTTCTATCGACATTTTTACTTCCACACATTCAAAGTGAAATGTCAAATTTATGGATGAGAATAATATCCCAGAAATCTGGCTTTAAGTGTCAACCATTAGGCCGTTGACACAGGACCTACTCCCATACCTACACTAGAGGAGATGGTAATGAGTATCTGCCAAATGAAACGTAAATGACAAATCTAATTACTTACCCCCAAATATGTATTTAACGTTTCTGCTTAAATGAACATTTTGAACTTCAAAAACCACAATCAATTGATGTATACCCATCGCTCCATTCTGTTAAGTAAAGGGAAGCAATATTGTACTTAATTTCAATCAAACTGTATCCCCATTGGTGCTTGTCACGTTTTATGAACCAGATTGCTCTAAGAAGCAGTGATGTGAATGTACAATGTGAATCCGTAAAAACCGACTTCCATTTAGCAAAATGAACAGAACTACATTGTAAAATGTTTCACAGAATTCTCTTAGCGAGGTTTTTCAATAAAGTACCCCGCTCCTGGAATCCTTCAAAAAGCATTCATAATACAGAGTTAACGAGATATTTTGTATTTTCTAGAAAGATTCCTGGAATAGCGAAAGTATTGTAACACAAAACAATGGTCCAACGTAATTTTCGAAATTAGTTTTTCAAAACCACTTCAACTCTCGAATTAGGCTTTCTGAAAACCTCTCTCACTGTCAGTTTACATTGCGTGCAATTCGTGGTATTCTTGCGTACAAGTTTCTGGTTGGACAGGTTCACTTAGTGAAAACTGCAAACTATAAACAGCTTACATACATAATTACATACATGGTCCGCTTCCCACTCATCAAATGCAAGCCCATGCACGGTTGAGTCCTTTGGCTTGGTAACGAGAAGGAAATGCCTTTGAGCATGTAGGCAAGGACACATGTGTCTTTAAATAACATTTGGGATGAGCACTAATTCAATGACCGCAAATGAGGTACCGTGGGTCGTGATAATGGATGTAGGTGGACATAGCTTTAACTATTGAAAGATCTCATTTCAAGGAATTTACTGCGGAAGCATTCCTAGAAATTCATCAATGTTGGCGCCGATGCATTATTTCATAGCTTACGCTGGTCAAAACTAAATAGCGGAATCTGCACCTGGATTACACTGATGGTCAGATAGAGAACCATGCACTCAACACCGGGAGATACAACGATCCAGTTGAAGTCCTCTCTCCAATTAAATGGTCATGGTTACAGAACTTATGAAGGAAATCGGCTTTAACGTATTGGCCTTTGCTGATGATCTTACCCTCCTGGCTTTAGTGCAGTAGCCTCAAGCTCAATATCGCATTACAACTAGTGGATGAATGGCCTGACAGCAAAGGGCTGTCTAGTCTAGTCTTTTCACCAGGGAGAGACTGAACAATAAGGTGAACACCTGCAATGTACAAGGACATATGGATATCATAGGAAACGAAAGGGCTGATACGCAGGGACGAGAAGGATTGAATCTGTCCAACACCTGGTGTTTCTTCACTGAGTTAGAAGACGTGAATAGTATTGAACTGAGGCATCTCATACATGCATACATAGGTTTTTTCTGGAAGCGTTTACACCGACTCCGGTCGTAAGGTACTTATAATCCTAAACCCAAACCCAATGGAAGGAAGTTGACTTTGGTTAATACTAAGAGCGATTGGGTTGCCATAGACCCAATCGTGCCAGTAATGAGTAATAAGGCTCATTGTAAGGCTGTCTATCTATAAATTTGCTATGTGTACTGTTCAGCGAAATGGAAATAACTGAATTAGATAAACCAAGCTAGGGCTAACTGAGGCCAAAGAAACAGGAAAGCCACCCAATGACTTCGATGCGTGTTAGATGTTTATTGATTTTAGCCTGACAGAAGTCTTGAGAAAACACAGTTTGAACATCAAAGCCCTGTCCATTGTTATTCCTATGTAACACAGTGGATTTTGACTATCCTCTGAACACTTCAAAATGTTAAGTAAATACGTCTTTCATTAGGTGTGGACTACTGTAGCAAAGTTTTCGGTGTGAATGTGAAGGTTGAACAAAAGTGGCACAAAATCTGTCTCTTGTGGTTACCCATTGTTCAGTTTCCTAGGCCTGCTTACAGTGTCGGTAACATGCACTTGAAGGGAGCGGATGCTAAACATATTGGTAAAGATTTAATATCTTCAAAGAGGGTACAACATTCAAAAGCTTAAAAGTCATGCCTGGACTCTCAGACTGTATTCTAGGGGCCTGTGCGCTCCTTTTCTGCCTTAAGCTGGTTTTCCAAATAATTTTTTGGATCTAAAAATGTAGGTTTTTTGATACGCATAATCCCAATGACAATGCCACTAGGCCAAATATGAGCTTCATCGGTGAAGATGATTTTTCGATAAAATTCAGACTCTGCTTCAAACTTTTGCAGAATCCAATTGAAGAAGTTTTAGCTCTTCAAATTATCAAGAGGTTTCAGTCTTTAAATAACTTGATCCTGTAAGGGTGTAGGTCACGATCTTTGCACAAAATTTGCCACAAAGTGGAGTGAGAGATTCCCAATTCGTGTGAACGGTGTGAAAACGATTGATTTGGCTCGTTTTGAACTGACGGTCTTACGGGTGAAATATTTTCGGTATTTCGACCAGTTCGTTGTATTTCTCTGGGAAAGGGACATTCAATAGTGAACATGTTGACTCGCAGTTATCCACTATGGGAGACAAAACCTGTCTAATGGGTCGATTATTTCGATCGAAAATTGAAGTAATCGCTCTTAAAGTTGCGACCACCGACTCAGAATTTCGGTAGTAGTTCTTAATAATCTCCAAACCTTGGTTGTTCGTAAACTTCACTATAAAAAAAACATAAACCTTGGTTAATAGTTTGTCATTTACCAATCATTAAAAAATGTTTAAGATTGTGATTGTAATAAAATAAAAAATTGTTATGTCCCTATTGAAAAACCCTCCATATAGTTCTTGGAACAGTTCTTACATTCTACTTTTTTGTCCCTGTTTCAGCAGAATATCAATGCTGCTTATCTTCTTCCTATCTATCTATATAGAACCTATTTTCCAAATACATATATGAAACATGTTTGAAAGATATGTTCCAAATGTGTGGCCATTCCGTACTTACTTCCACATATCAGCTTGAAGATTCCTTTAAGTTGAATCAATAGCAAACTTCAACTTGTTTCCTTCAACTCCTACATAACATAATTTTTCTTGTTCTATCATCCTCTTGGTTCGACCAATTAATTATTTGAATACATTCACCTTCGAAGCCAGTTGCCAATTACTTGGTCTCTCTGATGTTCTTTCTTACGGAAAACACTTTGATTTCCATAAACTATGACGCATTCAACAATTCAACTCACTCTGTTCCATTACTGACATCCAGTCCCATCTCTGTCATCAGTAATTGCTACCCATCATCGTTCTATTTGCCAGAAAGACCAAAAATACATTGCCGGAAACAGGGCCAGAAAAAAATCTCAACTAGCAATGAAAGGAAGCATAAAAATAAATTCCTTTCCCACCTATAAACGGAAAAAGAATCTTTAAAACCATTTAAGCAATGACACGTAGTATCACCATGAAATTGGTACTGTCACATCCAACGAATTGCTACGGATTACTGTGTTAAAAAAGTTTGACATCCAATCTAATTGTTTCAAATCCGATGAAAGATACAAACGCTGTCGATATTTTGAAGTTTCTGAAGGCAATGCTGCCAAACGAATTAAGTACTTATTTTCCCCCGCTTACTCATAATATTGACGTTGATACTTGGGGAAAACAAAAGTCCTCACCAAGTTGACAACTGGATGAAAGTTGTAAAAGGAAAAATTAAAAAAGTTATGCATGTGTGCATGATAAAGGTGTTTGTCTTTTGTTTTCTTGATGCGCTTAAGGGGTAGAGTCCTCTATGGATATTCAGTAGCACGTGCTATAAGTTATGCCCGACTCTATGCTCCTGCATGTTTAAGTGGTTAAAATCCCGCCAACTTTGTCCTTATTCTCCCTATAGGGCAAGGCACTCCTTCGTAGGGGCAGGTTTCAACGTCATGTCTATTTCTATTGATCCTTGGACTGGCGGTGTATAATGTTTTGCATGCTCTCGTAATGTCCCATAATTCCCTCGGTAACCTTACGGTTATAGGATTGCCTATCTCTTGCTGAAAGGAATTTTTTGGCTGCTTCGAATTTTTTGCACTCCAGTTGCATGTGCTCGACGTATTGCCCTTTCCTTCAAAGTGACGACAGAATGGGTCTTCTGCTATATCGTACTTATAAAGGAAATCCCGAAAGCTTCTAAATAAGGTGACATGACTGTCGCCATTCTAGTTCAGCTGCTGCTCTGATGCTGCTACTTTGACCTCCAATTCAATAGGAATTACATTTAATGCATCCAGCGATACCAGTCTGTATGGGCAGCATACTCTGATTGATCCTTTTCTATGCACCAAGGTTATATATCTCCCATGTACGAGCGTATAGCTGTTGACGGTGACCATATAGAGGCTGCGTATATGAGGATTGAATTTTCCACTTTTAAGTGTACCTAGTCTATGAATCGATCCACGAACTTCTCTCTCCGTAGTCCAACTAACTAACCACAAGACGCTCACTCTTGGGTTTCAACTACGATGATGTCTACTCTTCTTGGTCTCCTAATACGTAGCACTTGATCATGTATAATGTTCAACAGGAAAGGACTTAGAACTGTTCCTTGTGGGACCCGTCCTGTATATCTTTTTGGCACTTCATCCATATCTTAGTAGAAAGTTCTGTCTTCAAAGTAATTTGTGATTATTAGTAGCAGATAGTTCGGTACTCGCTCTCATAATGAAGTTCCAACTGCCCGACGTCGGGTGTACCTACACCTCAGTACTCCTCATTTCAATCAACTTTCATGCAAACTTCTCGTATCGCATGGGTGTTATTCCATTTTATCCTGAAACCATATTGTCGGTTAACAAATTTATTGTTTCCTTCGGTGTACTCGTTACCATCCTTCCTACTGTATCTAACATACACAGTGGTCTGTACGATGACTGTTCCTTTGGGGACTTGTCGCCACTCGGTATAAGTTTCAACCGCTGTCGTTTCCATTTCAGAGGGAACTTTTCTTCTGTCAGACATCTCGTAGAGGGGTTAGCAAACACCCTTGGTTGCGTTTTTATGGTTTGCTCAAAGACGAAGTTTGGCATCCTATCCTTTACTGGGACCTTTTTGCTTTTGGTTGAGTCTGCTACTTCCGGGAGTTTAGTTCCTACACTTTCATCATGGTGTCGGTGCATTTGGAGTGTCCCTAGTAAATTTGTCCATAACGATGTATGCATCTCATATGAGTAGGAGTCCTCCCACGGATTATGTTGGAGGACTTCTCTTAATTTCTGAAAAGATTCGGTTTTACTCTTTTTAATAATCCACCAGTTCATTGGTATCATATTACTTTCTGTGGAACTTACAGAGATTATGCATGAATGTGGTGATTAGTTTCAAATCCTGGTGGAACATGAAAGGACTTCGACATAAGAGAAATAATTAGAAAATGAAACTATTAATCCGGAGGGTCCTTTGATAGGACTTCTGAAGTATTGAATGAATATCGATACAAATTTTTTTCAGAGAATCCTAGAAAAAAGTAATCGATTCGCATTTCCTTTATGGATGCCTCAGTGGGGTAAGTACATCATACATTTGAGACAGTATCCGAGAGGATATGAGCCATGAAAAAATTAAAATCGGGACAGGATATGTCTTTACAAACTGCCATAACCAGATGTTAACATTTATTAAAGGTTAGTAACAGAAGTTCAAATTGAAATTCTAGACTTGAAACTACATAACAACCTTAGAACTATAATTCTGAACTAAGGAATCGGATGAGAGGCGTTGGCAAAATAGGTGAAAGAGCTCTAAAGGGACAGTTTGTTAGGGTGAAAGTGTTAAGGACAAGAGGTATAGGGAGAATAAAGGTTTAAGTCAAAGTGGAGGTAAATATCGTTGACTTGAGGTAGGTCCTTGTTCCCGTAATTTGTTTGGTGGGTATTGACTTGAGAAAGTGGTATAGATCTGAGTAGGGTATGAGTAGGAGGGTAAGTATAGGGTATCAGTCCGGGGAAGACCCTATATTGCAAATCGAATAAACCAAATTCTCACAAACGAAGAATGTGGCTGCTGTAGTAAGGCGACATGAGTGGCATTTTCATTGAGAAGCCGAACAAAAGTCATCTAAAGGGATTTAGTGACATAAGGATTAGAGGTTTTCTTAGATCAGAGCTTGATAAAGCCAAGGAAAGTGTTGACTTTAAATATAAAACGAAAACTGAGTATTGTGTCGCAGAAAACACCAAAATTGCGGATTTCAGTTACTAAGTGGATGAACTACTAAATGTGGTTGACACTTGACACTTATTGGCATTAAGCTCAAGGAAATTGCCAAGGCACCAAGTTGAAAATCTATCCAAGTCTTTCTGTGATAGAAGACAGTTTGAAGAGGACGATTTATGCCTAAAGATGTTCATATCATCTCCCTAAACAGATAAATGTGAATAACAATACGATGAACATCACCAGCTGTCAAATTAAAGAGCAAGGGACCAAAGGAGCTGCCTTGAGGTACTCCAAAGGAGGCGGAAACCACGGACTTAAGCAGACCATTGTAAACTCGGCCGAAAGGCAAAAGCCTTTAATTTAATAAGAATAGATATGCGGCCCAGGTGCACCCCTGACTGTAGCGTCATCTAAGTAAGTAGTTGTGCACGACACTTTGCTAAAATCAGTGGCGATCCCATCGACTTCATTTTGTGGATTTACCTTTTAGAGATTCATGGTGGTTTTGGGAGAAAATACATAAATAATGGTCTCAAAGAGCTTAGATATACAGTAGGGTATAACTATGTGTCGATACGACCTTTTCTGAAAACTGAATAAAATAAACAGGATCTACGACACTGGTAAGACACTAACGAAAGTCCTTCTTCGTCTGAAGTTATGCAATCCGTTTTTGAGTATCGAACAAAGCCGTTTTTTGTACGTCCCTAGCATCGAACCCCTAACTCGACTCTAGTGGCTTGATTTCTTGTTTACTTTCGTTTACTTACTTGTACTTTTCGGCAATGCTGGGATACAGGTACTATGTATGGCCTCCAAACTTACTTACTTAACTTAAATCCTGTAACCCCTTGTGGGTCCTAGGGCCTCGACAATGCCTATGTGCGGTTTCTGGAAATATGTCTCAGTTCACCTCAACTCTTTCCCAGTTACCGTGCTTCCTTCTCAACTGTTCTGCGCCACGTACTCCTAGGACAGCAGCGTATCCTGCCATCCTGAGTAAGCGGGTTCCATTAGACCTGTAACTCTTTCGGAGTGTGCAATCCACTGCCACTTTCGTCGTCGTATTGTTGTGCCTGTAGGTTCATGGCCCATTCTCTGATAGAGTTGTTCATTAGAGATACAATTTGGCCAGAAAATCCTGAAGATATATCGTAGGTACCTATTGACGAACATTTGCAGATTCCTCGTGATAGTGGCGGTCACCCTCCAGGTACCACATCAATATAGCAGCACGGATTCAACGTTGGAACGGAACAGTCTTAGCTTGGTGTGGATAGCATCCCAAACGCAGATTTTGCTTTGGCTATTCGGCTGGCTACATCCAGTTTGGTTTCGCCATCGGTTGAGACAATACTCCCAAGGCATTGGAAACTCTCTACTCTCTCAACCGTTTGTCCAAAGCACGTTCAAACACTAATCCACACATCTTTCAAAGGAGCGTACACATTTAATTATTCCCAGAAGGCACGCACCCATCGTTTGCCTGGCTCCTGCCAATCCTCGAAATAACACATCAAATCGACACCGAAAAGAAGAATTTCGAAAGCACAAACAAGTTAATCCAATAGCTGCCGCCCTGGTCTTCCACCATTTGTACATTCCGTCTCACACCCGTGACGGCGGCGGCGGCGGTAAAATCATGATACAATCTACGGAGATAAACAACATTTTATAAGCACAGACTACTCCATAGGAGATCAAGGAACCCACATGCTCCTTCAATCAATTTAAATAAAATTTTACAACCAATAAAGAAAATTGAAATCAATCAAAAGTTCAGTCCATAAAGAGAATACGGAAAAAAGGACACTTCCCAGGAAACGTATTAGGCCTTTGTTTGGCATGCAACCCACTGAAGTGAATACACTTACATATCTGCTTATATCTCTCATTTTAAAGATTGGATCCATGTTTTTCTGAGTCCTTGTGTTATGTCTCGGCTGTGTATTAGGGCAAAGATATACACTCAACTCGGATATTAGGTTGTGCGTCCCCGAGGAATGTGTCCTTAAATTGCTTAAATTTATTCGATAAGAAGGTATTTTTCTTTTTTTTTCTTGAAACTTTGTCAAAATCTTTCAAAGAGGATCACACATCATGATGGTATGTGTTCAATGGGTCGGAAAATCCCATACAATGAGGTAAATGGAAAACTTGAAAATGTTTTTTACACTTCTGATATTTTGGACATTTTGCAACTCTTGCCATTAAGTGCTGTGTGGAGAGGGGAGCATGTGGGGGTTTGCAGGGATTATGCTGAATCGGTTGCATAATTTTTGGTCCTGTGGGGAGAGACACTGGGAAATTTTTATAATCTCCTGTCCTGGAAATAAGACTGATTAGGAGTTTTCCTCTTATGGATTTTGAGATTTTCTTAAAACATTTCTGATCAACAATTTACTTTCTTACTGTCCTCCCGACAGGACACTTCTAAACCCTGTGAGTTTGAATAAGAAGACTATCCTGTTATAGATTTCCGAACTCCATTCATATGGAGTGTTGTCGTTGTCTCCTCCACTTTTCTTCTTATTATCCAGTACTCCGTGCCATGCAGTAGGACTGACAGGATTAATGTTCAGTGGAGCACCACTTTTGTCCTTCATATCAGGATTTTTGAGACCAGTTTTTTCTCAAAACCAAACTGTTTGTTCTGCTGACTTGGCGTTCATAGTGGTAACTGAAATCTTTAACTACCTCGAAGGTATACATAGATGGCGATAGTAACGCTTTGTAGATGGCACATGAAACCGAGTTTTCAATAGGGACATAACAATTTTGTGTTTCAATACAAAAGCATTCTTAAACTTTTTTACTGATTTGTTAATGCCATACTATTAACCAAGATTTACATTTTTTTTTAAACGAAATTCAAGATCAATCGACGTTTGAAAATTAATGGAAATTACTACCGAAGTTCTATGTAAGTCGGTGGTCGCAACTTTTAATATGCTTTCTCCAAGGTTCGAGCGACATAATCTTCCCACCAGACTATCTGTGCGCACTAAAGTGGATCAATTTGAGGCAACATGTTGATTAAGGAATGTTCCTTTGCAAGTGATACAAAGCACATGGCGTAGTACCCAAAATATCGCAGCCGTAAGGGTTTCGGTTCAGAATGATACAAATCAGTCGATTTTTAGAAACTAATTCTAATTTTGGGTAAAGATCTTGGCCTAGACTCTTAAGGGATCAAGCTATTTTCAAAACTGAAGTTATCTTGATCATTTGAAGCGCTGAAACTTCTCCGGTTGAGCTCTGCAAAAGCTTGAAGAAAGACCTGAATTTCATCAAGAAATCATCTTTAGCAATGAGTCCCATTTTTGACCAAAATTAGATGGACTTGACATCAGTGACATGGCTTTCGAATTAGATGGTCCCACATGCTATAGAGGTTGGCTACGTTAAGTCGTTGACTTATGCCAACCAGCAAAGAATTTGTGAATGTTTCGGCCGATATGTGTGGACAATAGGGTCCAAAGAATCGATCGCGGCAAATGTGCTCACGGTAATACTGCAGCCATTAGGTTCCCTAAGTTTAGACAGCAAACCACTGGGACTGGCGATTTTGTTCATCTCTACGCCTATGTTGATAATAGCTATGCCTACTCCTCCAAACTGGGAGGAAGAACTACTTCATTGAGTGGCACTCTCTCTATTAGATATTTTTTCTGTCACTACTGAAAGTGATCCTTCAATGTATCCACAATGTGGCTAAAACTCCTCACGAAACTCTCCGATATCCTTATGCTGAGAGACTGGCTTTCTATTTCTCCAATCTTTTAGATTTGCATGCTTTGCAGCGCGATGGCGCGACTGATCTTTGTCATCTTTTCGATTGAACTCTAAAGCTAAGGATGACCGGAATATCCTCGAAGTCGACATTTTCTTTCCACATCCTCCTTAATACCAACGTTTTTGTAGAATTAACCCTACGTACGGATCACATCCAGATCATGACTTTTGAACTTAGTCGATTCCTAACAAAAAAAAATTGCATTCCATATGCAGTCATGGTTCCAAATCCTGCCTAAAGTACTCAGTAGTTCTGGCATATACTGCGAAAGGATAGTTTTACTTTTTTGAGCTTCTTTCGCAGTTTACAGTACGTATGTACATTTCAAATGGAAACTCTCAAATTAGAGTTCACCCTCATTTTGGATCTGTTGTCCTCTTGAAGGAATTCATCATCCAAGGCGGGGGAGTCCCATAACTACTCTAACGCACAAGCCTTATCCTCTAGGGAATCCCTTAGGGCTCTCACTCAGGACCTTCTAAATGACAGAAGAGGAACTTACACGTAGTTATCAGTGGAATCCACTGGGTTCGATATTCTTGTGGACCTATACCTTTTGAAAATGTCGAAGAATAATGGATTCCACTGATACCTACCTAGAAGTTCCTCCTCTGCCATTTAGAAGCAGGAATTAGGTCATTAGTGAGAACACTCGTTTCTGTCTTTTCCGTTTCTAACTTTTTCGTTGGTCCTTCTTTGCTAATCATTCGAAGACAATGATTGATTCGATGTGAAAGTCCCACCGCATTTCTTCTTCAGTCAATAAATCCATGTACGTCAGTCCAAGTATTTGAATCTACTAGGAATACTAACAATGACGGATCCCAGTTAGTCCCTTTGTGCCTTTTCAAGTCGAAAACCAAACTGATGAGTTACTCAATCCACTCACTAGATCCCTGTCTAAAGAGAACTCATACCAGAAATTCAGACTCTAAGGACTAAAACGAAAACCAAACAAACACAAAATTGGGAGAACATTTTTAAAAAACCATCAAAATTTGGAAAACAAAACCAAACTTTTGAACTTTCTACGAATTTAACTTCCCTTTCAGTATAAAGCCGTAGGAATAACACTGGCATAGTACGTAGCATGTTTGTTTCTATAAGGAACAGCGCAGGATTAATCCTCAGGAGAAAATAGCAATCATCAACATCCCGCGCTAAAAAGTGAAAACAAATAAAATCTTACTTTCCCCAACCAAAACAACAAAGAAAGTTTCCTTTCCCGGTAGGGAACAGTAGACCGCATCAAGTTCGAGTGCTATAACATTTGGATTTCCTTTTTCAAGAAAACATTCTAACCTTGCAACGTGGTGGTAAAAAATAAATGAAGGATGAAAACTGAATAAAGGACTCTTAAAGTTAGTTTGTTGTCAAACGAAACACGCTCTGTTGAAGAACTTAAACCAATAACACAGTTGCCCCGCTGTGTGCGGGCTATAAACGTAAGTCCTTGAAGTGGCAGTGACATCTAGGGAATAAATAAGGGTTAAATGAATTCGAAATCATTTCAAGGTGGTTCAACACTCGTCTACTCAGGCTCTTTAAAAGTTTCAGGAAAAAGTGTTTTTTAAAGAAAAACAAAAGTTAAAACAAAGTTTAAACAAATCTTGCATAAAACAGGTATGAAGATAAATTTAATTTAAAATGTATATAATTTGTCTTAATAGCCCTACAGCTTGAAAGGACGCCATAAAGAAGGCAACCTATTGTAGGTGTCTACTCCCACAAGAAGGAATAGTGCAATCGAGGCGGTCCTCATTTTATGGGCAAATATTTGCAATGTGGGTGTTCCGTCTAAAGCGCTTTAATATTTACCACTCCATTCACAGGGTGGTTGTAGACAATATCTCTTTTTTTTTAAAAAAATTTTCATTTTAATTAGAGCTGTCCTTAATCGCAGACTCAACAAAGCACTTCAACTTTAATAGATCCTTTGTACAGTTCTTAGAAACGGTGTATTAAATAAAAATTGCATCCTTACTGAAATCAGGTCCCTGAAGGGGATGTGTTCAGGATGAGATGATGTTGGATGGGGCAATAAATCCTTAACGAGGATATTTCAGACTGCTGGGAGCGGTGAAGGAACATTTCCACGTAATATGTATCCAAGACTAATGGCAATTTTTTGCAGGTGGGTTTTTAGAGAGCAACAGCTGGTAATGATGTCGGTAGCATAGAGTGCAATTTCATTCCAAAATTATTTTTTGAAGTGTCTCAGACTTGATTGCGAGTCCTAGTAAGAGAATTAAGTTGCAGCTAGTTGGTAGTAGGGTTTGAGACATGTAACTTTTGATTGGCAACCAGGCGTAGCCAATTCAATCTGTTTTTTTCTGATGCATTGTTTAGCAGCCAGTTTGATATCCCAAAGCTCTGCTTGGAAGATGATGTTGTTGCTATCAAGACAGAATAAGGTAGGGTTGTTCCAGTGAGATAGTAAGGGACTTTATCTACCTCGGCTCTATTATCAATTCAGAAAGCAACACCTCAGCAGAAATAGAACGAAGAATAACTCTTGCCAATCGCTGTTTCTTAGGGCTAGGAAGGCACTTGAGTAGTAGAGCCCTATCGCGAAGAACTAAGAAGACTCCATATAAGACCTAGACCGCCTCAGTCCTGTTTTATGGCGCTGGAGCGTGGACTTTGTCTAAAGCGGATGAAGAGATTCTCAGTCGCTTCGAGAGAAAGATTTTTCGTATAATTTTCGGCCACGTTTGCGTTGACTGGCTTTGAAGGAGGAAATTTAAGGACGAAGTATACAAGCTGTGCAGCGACATCGATCTAGTCAAAAAAAAAAAAAACTATGAATCAGTCGTTTGAGATGGCTAGGACACCAATAGTCTTGTTTAGGTCGGACGCACAACTAAAAGGGGAGCTCAACCGACTTGGAGTGCAGAACTGGAGGCAGTTTGCTAAGGACCGGGTAGTCTCATCACGTAGCCAGCCGAATGAAAGGCTTACGGATAGAGAGTTGGGTGGAGTTTACTACTCCGAGAAATGTCCTGTAATTCTACCGAATTCTAACGAGTCTAAGATCACGGGCACATTGCTTGATGTCACTAGTCTGTAAGCCTGTGCTCAGGTTGATGTGTCCGATGTACAGGTCTTGATTCTTTTCATCCAAGACCGAGTTCCCCCTTCACTTGACTGTGGCAACGGCATTCGAACATAACTTTGGCAGTTTTGCAGCTTGGCAGTCCATTCCACATGTTTTCGTGTTGTTTTGCGATCGAACGCGGTTTTAATAACCTCTGAGGCTACTCTTATAATTGCTTCGATTCATTCTTTTTGTGACATCAACTATTGTTCTTATAGGAATCCAATCCATTCTCCACATTCTCTGATCACCAACATTGGGAGTCTACTGCGCATTAGGAGCACAAATTGGATTCACTAAACCGCATGGAGGAACATATGATTAAGGTGGTATAACAACGAACCTATTATTGGTCTAAGTCTGCTGGGATTAACCTAACAACCTTAACCTAACCTATGGTTTTATGACGTTGAAGATGAAACCAACCAAAGGATGCCCTTAGACCAGAAAAGGTGGATGTCCCTCTTACTCTGGGTAGAATCCGCTTCTTTTTGTAAAGGAGGTAATATTAGGCGTGCAGGCGGTACTTAGATCGTTTAGATAGTTGAAAAGGTATTTACCTAGTGTAGCCTTTCTAATATTGGCAAGAGCTGGGTATGTGCAGCTCATTGTCGTTACAGCTTTTGCAGAAGTCGGTATAGGTGATGCCCAGATGCCCTACAGCACAGTAGCCGTTTAGGGTGTTGACTATCTTTAAGAGGGTTCCTCTCGTGTGGTTTAGGAGTCCGATTTTGTTTAAGCTTGGCATGAGCAATCTAGCGGATTAAACCAACCTTCTTGGATCAATAAGAAACAAGGTTGAATGTCCTTTGACGGGGGTCTCAGATTGCATGCAGCTCTGAATGTACTCCTGATTAGAATCGTAATGTCATCCATCTGAGAGGCTACGTCCATCACTGTGTGGACGGCATCCAGTTCAAGAGTTCTGCCGTTTAAAGTGACTTCGGATACAAATATTACACTTTTAACAAAATTAGGATATTAAAAAGGTATTCTTCTCTCAAAATAACACTTGCGAAAAGTCATTGCCTCTGGCTAACGTGAATAGTAAATTGCCATAGAGAAACCCACTTAATCCTTGATTTTATCTACTGACATGTCCTTGTCGACTAACCAACTACCACTACTACCAGTTGCATATGCGACTCCTGCGCATGTCCTGCATAACATATTGAGATATCTTCGAAAAAGCTTTCGAGGGGAACACCCTCAGAGAGAATCGTTTTCGAAAAGGACACACTATCATCCTTATCAACAACTCATTACGTACAGTCAGTTGCGGTTATCAATTACTCCGTGAGATTTCCATTTAATTAAATTAAAAATGGGTTTTCTTTTTCCAAGTTTGCAGACCAGTTTATTTGATACTCTGTTTCACCCCGAGGCTAAGGATACAAATAAGGAAAGGCACAAATCGACACAATAAATATTCAACCGCTTCTTGTCGGGAATATAATCCCCAACAGGAGCTGGAGCTCTCTTCCGTCTAACAAAAGGGTTCCCATTTCACTTTGATTTCAAGTAATAAGAATTTATGTATCCCATAAAACTGAGCCTTATTACTTCCACTGTCATGTCATTATCGTTGGAAATAAATTGTATTCCTTGTTTAGGGGGGGAAAGAAAGGAGAATTTTTAAAATTGATCGCTCAGACGTTATGAACGGCGTATGATTGATGTTTACCCCTATTTAAGGACTATTGCTGCTATTGTTGTTATGACTTCCTTTACGTGACACAAAAAAGTGGATCGTATCTATGGAAATTTATTAGTGTTGGCTTGTTTTGTACATTTCAACCCACGTGCTAATGGAGATTAGAAATTTGCATAAATTTTTCTTCCTGGCGTTTTTGTGAAAAACACAACACCACAGGACGCAGTGCAGATGTACATAGGAAGGACCCTCCAATTAAAGTTATAATTCAAAAAACGAGAACAAAAAAAAATAAAGGGAAGAACATGCAGTCCTGCGGGAATAGGTTGGTACCAAATCATTGTTCATTCATTATGAAAAGTTATAGCCACAAGAGGTTCATTTGTTATGTTTGTCGTACAATTTGAGTTTGATAACAACAATACCAGAACAGCAGTTGGCAGTTGGTGTTTTCTTTTTCGTGGAAATCATTATTAATTTATCACCTTACACTCTTGTGGCACACGCTCTTAATTAAACTGGATATGCTTGTTGTAAAAAGATACTTTGTTGTAGTAGTTAGCCAACAAATGCGATGTTGAATTACTTTAGCTTTCACGGAAGTAAATTTAATTTCAAATGCGATATTGGGATTTTTGATATAACAATCCAATTACTGACAGCTATCCGAATTAATTTACATAATTTACATGTACGAACGAGTGCAGTCAATAATCAAAAAGGGAATCAAACATTTTCTGAGAAATGTCCTTATTATATCAAACTGGGTTTAGCGGTAACCTACCATGATTCATTAATTCATAAAAGCAATGGATTTTTTGACAGATTACGTGTGAGTCGTGCTAACTTGTCCTGGTATTCTTGTTCAGCATTGTTTGACATTTCCTCATGAAAGCCCTTAGCCCGGCACAGTGTCTTCAAATTATTCAGTTGTATTACGAAAATCAGCATTCTATGAGAAATTTCTTTCGTGCACTTAGAGCAACTTATGGTCTACATAATCGGCCAACCGAACGTACTATTCGCTATACCATCGAAATGTTTGAAACCCATTTAGACAATACGCGATGAAATAGACTGGAGTGGCTAGTAATTAAGAAATTATTGGAGCGATAGCTGAGAGTGTACGCAGTGACAGCGATGAATCGATTCAGCGCCGTTCTCAGCAGTCTTGGAATGCGGAGATTTCTACCAAAAATTTATCGTTTAATTATATTAAAAGTGGGCGTTTTATTTTTTTGTGATTTTACCACTCTCTGAGAGAATTTTACTTCCCCTTCTTGAAATTTCATAATATACGCATTTTGGTTCAGAACGTAAGTAGATAAGTGCTATCTGGTCACCCTCTCACAGTACCTAGGACGTCTTCTCATGTTCAACCATTCTCTAGTCACATTATTGTCATGACATAGTCGCCGTCTATGCAGCGCCATAGCGACAAGCAGCAAGAAGCAAGTGGATTCTCTGAACAGAGACTCTACCGTGCGAGTTTAATAAAAAAAAAAAGAAAAAATACTTGGCGCTACAGGTCTATGGGACCCAGGGCCTAGCTTCTCAAAACCATTCGTGTTGTGCTTGTTATATTCTTTACACGAAAGGAAGGGGCAATCCATTCAAGATACGTTTTGATTGGCTAAAGATCGAAATTCTAAATTTCAATGTGCGATCGGGAATAAGTTTCAAAAGATAAAAGTGTGCGGAAGAGGTCCCTCGTGTAATAAGATTAAACTGAAGGACATACAGGACACAACTATAGATTTCTTCTGAACAACTATAGTGGAAATATTATAACATTCTGGCGATGCTCTGACGACGCAAGACACGATCTAACAAGCTAAAACGATTTCCTTGAGTTATATTCTACTTTCGCAGGAATATAAGCTTTATAGATAGTAGCCAACTCTCTAGGACTGAAAAACGTTTAGACCTCTCAAAGAATCCGAAGCACCTAGCGGCTCTTCTTGCAGCTTCCGAAATCTGGTGATTCCGGCATGGGTAACTTGCATCCCAAGCCTTGCCAAGCCATTAGTAGAGTTTGCCCACATTAGAATCCCGTTTCAGAGACAGGAGACAGCACTGGACTTTTAACGAATTGAACTCAATGAGTTGAGCTTGTTAGACATTCACTGCCGATGAGACTACACGGTTTGGAGAAGTCGTTAAAAAATAAGCAAAGTCAAGAGTATTAAGGAATACCAGCATTAGTTGAGAATGAGGTAGAATATATCCGTCGAATACAACTTGTATTGACCGATTACTTAAAAAGCTTGCAATCCTTGATGAGAAGATACTACCGACACCCTAAGTTTGGATTTTGCTTTAAAGGGTACAGTGCCACACTCTATCGAAGCTTTAGAGATATCTAGGGCAACTACACGACATTCTCCGTGTTGACGAATACTTGGGTTCCATTTGTTTATTAGGTACAACAGTTTCCCCTGTGGAACGTTGTTGAGATAACCGTACTGACGGTCAATAAATCTTTTCCATGACTTTAAAGAGCATTTATGTTAGGACTATGAGTCGGTAGTTTAAAGGAGAGGCGATATGCGTTCTAGTAAAATTATGCTTCACCAGCATCCAGGATTTAACCTCTCTGGTGTCCCTTTAAAGTTGTACAACCAAATCCTAGGATAGTCCTCAAATCACAATCCATCCCTCAATCCGAATAATCCACTTCGACATAGTAAATCAGTCCTAAAAACTACTTCATCTCCCACAGATCTCTGAGCATTGAAATCCCACTAACATGAGCCCCAGGACATAAGGGCATCACCGGAAAACGAAGCCATTACTCTTGTTAGATTCAAACAGTCCCGAGCTCGAGTAGATTCAACTGAAGATACATACATCCTAAAATATAATAACCATGCATCCTAGAATAGAAGAGAAGTAAAAGGATTGTTGGAAGTGCCTCATAGTTCGCCATAAACAAACCACTCAGTTTGAATACATCGCATTTCAATTTTCAATTCAGCAAATCCTTTCACATCTCCATATGAAGATGTGTTATGTGTGTGACTTTAGATGCAAACCCGCCACAGCGGTATACGAACCAATCTGACCACATTATTAGATTCTAGCAACCAACCTAACCACCAGTTGAAAATTATATGGATGCATGCACTACGTACACTAGCTCGTGGTTGCGAATATAGTGAGCGAAAGGCGGATGTCAAAACCTGAAGACTTCTGTTGATGTCAATTCCCTCAAATACAATGGCTGTGCATCCGTCTACGAACAAACGAGGGAACGAATGTGTGATGTTCCACATACACATGCATGTGTAACCAATTTATTTGAATTCAACGACTAGATGGCTTCATGCGGTGTCTATACATTTTCGCTTGAAATTTGGGAGGACATCATTTCCCATCGAAGCATAAAGCCTTTAGTTCTCATTCAAGGATAACTGTTGAATGAATAATTGTTCTTGATGTGGTGTAGGTCACGTTGAATCGTTTATTTCATGGCTCACTGGGAAGCATGGCAAAGCAACCTCAATCACGTACTTTAATTTGGTAACGTGACTTCTAACTAATAGAGTACCACTATCCTTGAGGACTTTTACAAACAAACAAAAATGGTTCACCTCTTTGGTAAGATTTATTTATGGAACGTGTGGCGCCTCATTAAATTGGCCAGGGCTCCTCCCAAAATGCTGGTTTCAACAAATTAAATTAAAAATTGCATTTGGAACGGACAAGTACTGGACTCCGAATAGCCCTTCGGTGAGACATCATGTACGTTTCAATGGAAAGAACTAAGGACATGAGTATACTTATCTCCGAACCTCGTAAGGATACTTATATCAGTGACCTACAAGGGCATGCCTTCATATGTGTGTAAGCTCTTGAGTCAATTTAGGAAGCGAGTGTAGGATATTCTTAGGTCCATTGAGCTTCCCTTTAGGGCTATGAAGTAGTATTCTTATTTCTTTGATTTCCTAGAATTTCTAGCGAGAAGCTAAAAACGCATTGTTCTTGTAAAGCGGAGACGTTGCTGTATGTCCATATGTGTTCCACTAAATTGTTCTTCACGGAAATCCTGTAGATAATATTGGATCCTTCTCTATGGCCTTTGTAGAGACTGATTACAAATCCATTGATTATGAATCCTTTATGGATTCTTCTAAAGAAAAGAATTCGCTTCAATCGTGACTTTTGTACCTATTCCCCGAATGATTGGATAACGATTCTGAGAGGGCTGGCGTTTTCGATTCGGCTGATCCTTAGAAATTCACTATGAAGATGCGTCGGTTCTGTTTTGAGTCTAAGTCGTCAAGTATCTAAAAAGCGAACAAGTTGGAATCAAAATTCCTTCGAAATGAGGCAAAGGCTGCACATAAGTGAGTTTTTAATTGATTTTAGAAATTCTAAGAAATGTGCGATTTTGAAAAAATTTACAGACTCTCTGATAGAGTCTTTCCGGGCTTTGTTGAAATTATTCCAGGAATTGAAAATGTTGTTTTCTTAAGAAGAATTTCATTTGCATACATCACAGACAGAATTTAGAATTTTCCACCATTAAGGCTCTCAAACGGTGAGTCAGGACGTATTCCTTAGTGACTCCATTCGTACATGCAAACATTTTAAAAAACAGTCAATCGAGGCGGACCAGATGGCTCCATTGATTTTGATCCCAGCATCATCCAGAGGGGAAGTATGGATTTTTTTTCTAGACACTTAAACTTAACCAAGAGAGGACACTATTGGGTCTTTAACACTGTTGTTACAAAACCATTTTATACCTGAGGAGTATTCGAGGCGAGCTTCCTGCTTCAATGACTTAGGAAAGAAGAAACTTAAATGCAATGAGTCGGTAGTTGGAGATAGAAGAGAACTAGCCTTACTGAGGACGCCCGGGACAAATGCTGTTTTTTACTCACAAGGATTCAAAAGGAGGAAAACAAATGAAGGCCAGCATTGAACACATCTTAATAGTTATGAGTGACACAGCAGCTTACTAGAGTATTTATTTAGGTTACAATCCCCGAGTAGTCTTGCTTCTGTACGACTCCGGAAGTGTATATGTCCCAAAGAATATTCTATGAGGTCAAGCAAAATCTGGGACTATCAAGCTCGCGACGGGGAGGGCTTCAAGCAGATTGGCTTTGTCTAAAGAGCTGGGATTTGGCATAGTATGGTATTGTGAACTATTGAATTATTGATGTTTTTGGACAAGCAACCAAATGTAGAATTTTTTGACTAAATTTTTGGTCAGATGTGAACTTTATATGATGAATAAGAGCATTACAGTCAATTTGTTCTGTCCACCCCCAACCAATTTCAATTATTGCAGAATAATTCTCATCGTATCAGTTTAATTTTTTTTAAAAGTCCTTAAATGGTGGGCGTGGTCGTATATAGCGTTTGAATGAATTATAAAGAACTAGTTTAAACCCCGTCCGCTGGGTGCAAAGTGCACGATTTGGGTGTACCTACTTGCACCTAAATGCTGTAAGAGCATTGAAACCTAAGTCTTTTTCTACTAAACTGGGCGTGGCTTACTTCATTTTTGATGGAATTCTTATATCTGGGAGATATAAGATTTTTATCAAAAATACTCTGAAATAGAGGTCGTGACAGCACATGGTCCGCAGGCGAATTATAAAGAACTTCAAGGCCTATAAATTTTGTCTTAGAAAACAGCCTTTCAGTATACAGCCAATTCATCGCACCGTGGAAAAGTTTAAGCCAAAGAGTACACTCTTTTGGACCCTAAGCCACCGGATGGAGATTGGTTCGAAATGAGTAAAACATACCGAGTGTAGTGGTCAGTATCAAAGAAGACTCAAAAATTTTGATTCGGCGCCGATCAAATGAATTGGACTTAAATATTTTGCAGTTGGTTTTGGGGCTACAACCGTATAAGATTGTGTGAACGCAAGAATCGAAGCCGGACTACCATGAACAACAGCGTGAGCTCGCTAATTGGGTGCTGGAAATGTTGGCCGGAGATCCGAAATTTGACCAAAAAAATCTTCTTCTCAGACGGGGCCCATTTTTGGCTCAGTGACTATGTCAACAAGTAGAATTGCCATGCGATGTTAACTGACTTTCTGTGGCCAGCGTTTGACAACATCGATATATCCGAGCTATGGTTCCACCAAGAAATGGATAAAAACAACGCAACGTTCATGAATTGGCTGTCACGTTCATGCGACATGACACCACTTGATTATTTTGTCTGGGGCTACGTCAAGTCCTTAGGAATAGTACCTCATCTTTATGTATTGGGGGCATTCTGCCATCCTGCAACCTCCTGCTTGGGGTCACTATTGGATTTGAAGTAGGTGCGAGGCTTGGTAAACACAAAGTTTCAAAGAATCTCTTTTCTGTTTACCCAATAAATAAATTCAGCTGACTTTAAACTTTGGAAACTGCTTTATCTTTGCTTTACCTGTTGAAATCCAATTTCGAAACTTAATACGATTTTCTATTGCTGTAACAAAGCACCAGATTTAACTTACTCATCTAAATAACTTTTTAATCCTTGCCTATAGAATAGTAGATTTAAATAGTAAGAGTCGATGTTAAGCATCCCAACTGAAGGAGATATGGACAAAGCCTTCAGGATTTTAAACGGTTTATGCAGGGTCAAAAGGCCATGGTTGCAAGAGCAGTTGATAAGATTTAAGAAGCATCTAGTCCCTACTTAAATGTAAGAATTTTGATCCACCTGGCATGGAATGACATCCGTCATGTCAATAGGAATTGATTATTGAATTGAAGGTGGTTTAGTTTTCGAAATTCGCATACTTGTTTCTCTATCGGATTAGGAGATCATTAATAATAATTATTTTTTTCTATGGTAGCAACTTTTCACCTAACCACTTCCAACAGGGAGCCTAGTCACAAAATTGACAAACTACGACTGCACATCAGCCATGCTGCTTTAGGCCCTGGGATGACTATTCTGTTGCTTGGGTTCCTGAAACTGATAATCACGAATGCATTTCTACCGGGTTTTACTCTAATGGAAGTGGCTACAGCTTACAGCTTTAATTGCATCTCCATGGATCCATTATCCCCTCCCGGATTATACAATTGTCAGACATTATACAAAATGAAATTAAACACAAAAGTCAATTACTTCACAAAAACAAATCAATGTGTGAAAAGTTATGACACTATGACAGACATCCGGTTTGATAAATTTCCACCTCATGGCCGACGGAAGCCTAACAAACTTCCATATGCACAACGAAACCCCTTACAATTATAATCTCAGTAAACGTCAGGAGAATTCTGTGTGCTTTTGACAGCCGCATTTAATAGTTTTCTAATTAAAACTCTTGGAATTATAAGAATTAGCAATCAACGTACAGGATGAGTGTTTGCTTTTAATTAATGAATTAAAACCGTCAAAGTTTCACTTTCTCCAGGACTATGTATATGTTTGAATGAAGGGGAAAACTTTCATCTACCAAGATGGCATAAACTTTTCTTCCTTTTTATTGTTTAAGTAACATGAGGCTGTGTTGATATTATGAAACTTGTATAATTAGTTAGTTTATAACTGAAAGGAATGGTTACGAATTTAGTTTCCGGTTTATTCCTTTTCTCGGACTTTTTTTGGTAGATTTGGACCACAATTAAGAGCTCTTTTTAAGCTAGAAATCATACTGAGATTAGAAATAATTATGAGTTTTCATGACCAGGCTTAAGCCGCAAATTTCCATTTAGTCTTCTTTACTAAACAAAACAGTTTCTGACGAACTTAATTGTTCTTCAATCGGCTGGAAGGATGCATTCAAAGTGGAAAAATTGGAAATAATTCGTTCAGTCCAAAACCAAAAGTAAGATTTCTTGGCTTCAAAATAGGTCTTGCCAATATACAGTAGTAGTGCTGGTTCCTTTTTAAAATTGCTATGTTAAACATTCTTGTAATATTTTTCAAAGTTGATAGATAAACTTTTATAATAGAGGAAGCCCTTGAAGAGGACAAAATATTTACATTGCAGTGATACTTAGAAATTATCATAAAAATGTCTACTCTCCAATCAGAGGAATAAAGGTAAGTTGATGTACCAGAAGACATCAGTAACTCTTCCATTCTCTTGAAATTTCTTCACAATTTTAATAGGTTGTTGTTAAGCGATTCATTATATTATAAACATTCAGCTAATATTATGATACTTCAAATGACAGCTCAGTTTGGCAGGTGTCAAATGCCAGCGCTGCCAACTTGAAAATATGAAATAAATGATTATTCTCAGGATTGACACATATTTCTGGAACTATGGCTTTTTTGAACAAACATATGGCCACTAAAAAACATAGACTGTCGATCTAGAGTCTTATATCGGAGGAGAAATTTTACAATAGGTCTGTTCGTGTACTTTCTGCACCAAAATTCGTAGAATGTGAAATTACCAGGAGTCGGGATGAAATTCTCTCAGAGCGTGGTAAAATCACAAAAAAGTAAACGAACGCGTAAGCTACGAAATTCGGCCACTTTTTAGACGTCAGAAGCAAATGTATGCAAATACACAAACAACAAATCTGACAGATTTGACAGATTTCGTAAGTCAGTGCAAAGAAATTTTCTACACTAAAATTTGTGAGCGCTCTCTTCTACGAAAAACTAGGAAACTTTTACATACTCGAACAAGATTTGGTGACTTTTCGTAAATTTTTGCGAAATTTCGTTGTTTTGGTCACCATCAATGGAAATTAGCTACCGGACCATCTTACCTGACTGTTTTTGAGATAAATTGTAAAAGGATGAGTGGAGACAAATGTGGTTTCAATAAGATGGCAGCACATGTCACACAGCTGCTTAAAAAATAGAGTTGTTCAAATGGAAGTTTTAGATATGTACGAGTCAGTTAGCCAAAAAGTCAACATATAAGTATGTAGTTCGATTTACGTGAGGAAAAGAACTGAATAACACGTTAATTTCTTCAAGAGATTCTATGAAAAGTTTTTTTGTTCTCGTCTTTTCATCCCAAATATTTTTTTGTTTTTATATCTCAAAAACAAGCCCTGAAAGAAAAACCTTGACCTACAGTGTTTGTAATCTTCCTAGACTGCCGTATTTTTCTGTACCAACAGACTTCTTACTCATGTATCCTAGCACCATAAATTGCCACTGCCTTGTTGCATGTAAAACTGGTCTGGACTAGACTGGGTCGGCACGAGTGGTACCATAGAAACAATCGTCTGAATTATATTTTAAGGCCACAAAACCCATCCACATAAACATAATTTTTTTCTTGTTTTCATTGGATTGCATAACACGACCTTTGTGTACGTAACTGTCACATTGAAACAACACTCTAAAAATATTTCCTATAATACAATCCTCTTCAAATAGGATTCTGAAGGACAATTTTGGTTTTTCTTGATAATGCAATCCATGACCATACTTAGCTTCCCTCGTCGCATAAACAAAGGAGATATTTTTGTAGGGAGTCTCTTACTACACTCACTGCGTGTAGGAAGGATTATATTCACTCTTAAATTATAAATAAAATATTTACATAGTAACACAGGAATATTAAATTATTATGTAAAAACTCTGGTTCGAAGTATAATAGTCCACCGTCAATAGCAAAGAAGACTCAATTAATAAATGTGTCCATTCAATGTTGACCAATAAGATTACGTTAGCTCCTATCTAACACACGTTACATAATTAAGCATTTGTGGCTATAAAGCGTTCAACAAACCTAACAAATAAATTTTCCTTAGTATTCATCTTTGTCAAACCGGCAATCATGTACTAATGAGAGTTTTAATTATTTGTTTACTTGCTAATGGGACTATTGCAGTCGCAGCCATAAAACTGAATGTTGATATCGAAATTTCCCACGAGCCCGATTATCCTGGCTTGCAAAATATAATGTAAAAGGCCAATTTATCCTCCATACTCACCCTTTCATGGGGGATAACATCTGGGGAATTTGCTTGGAAATTGCAAACGTAAGAGATGAAATGGCATTTTCCTGTTGCTTACTGGGGAATAACCTACAGTTTGAGTGGGACCAGGTACTCCCACTTACCGGTAGTAGCACGAATAGGTCCTGGGTGTAAGGTGGTGCATTTGAAATTGGAAAGTACATTTTGTTGACAAGTTGCAGGTGCAGTGGAACCTAAACGACTTTGAACTTAATGGTTTTCAATCACATTAAAGACTGCCTGAAAAAAAAAAAATTGTTTTAACTATTTCAGTACTTTGGGTTGTTTGAATACTATGTCCTCCAAAGTCCTTTTTCATACCCCCCACACCATCATGCTAAATTATGTCGCTTTTTATCCTTTTAACAAACTAGCTAGTTCTAACAGATTGTTAGTATTTGGTCGTTCTGTCATTTCTAAATTGACTAGGTCTTAGCTACTTTTTCTACTACCTTATCTTCAGTCGATTTCATTTCTAGATCACTATGTAGATCAGCTTTTCTTATGTGCCATGGTGCATTTCATATACTTTTATTTTAGACAATTTTTTGTTATATTATTGACTGCCTTCTATCACTAATTTGACAGTTTCTCTCACGGGAAGTACAGCAGTAACGATTGAAAATGTCATTAATTCGTGGTTTCAAGTTGGTAGCGCTGGCATTTGACACCTGCCAATCAGCTGTCATTTAAAGTGTCATAATATTAGTTGAATATTTGCCATTTACGATAATGGATTGTTTAGCAATCGAACAACTTGTTAAAATTATTAAAATTTACTACAAAACTTGTGTTTTGAACATAGCCAGTTTTCGCGCATTACGCGATGATTAAAGTCGTCAAAATCGACCGATTACGCAAGCAATCGGCAAAATTGTGAAGAAATCTGAACTTACGCAACAATTAAAGCCTGTTGATCATTCACAACGCCTTTTGGTGTTGGAAAAACAGACAATAAACGTCGATTTTTCGAACATTTTCTTCAATAAACATTTAAACAAACAAAATTTAAAAAACAAAAACGAAGAGTTGGCATTGCATCCAGACAAAGTGACTGTTTGGTGTGCTCTATGGCCGAAAGGTGTCATTGGTCCGTATTTCTTCGAAGATGCCAATGGGCGGACGGTAATAGTCAATTCGGAGCAATATGGTATAATGATAACCGATTTTATTTTTGGCCGGCTATTGAAGATCGTGACTTGGACGATATGTGGTGCCAACAAGACGGGGCAACAAGCCCCACAACACGACCAATTATGGTTTTGAGAAGTTTATTGGTCGCGTAATTTCACGTTTTGGCAACGTGAAGATCATGTGATTTGACACCGTTAGATATTTTTCTGTGGAGCTACACAAAAGACCGTGCTTACGCTAATAACCCCCAAACTTTAGATGCACTAAAAATCAACATTACTGAAGTTATGGCCGAGATACCGCCCGAAATGTGCAAACATATTTACACAAAATTCGCCACTATGTAGACTAAGAATTCGACTTGTGTAAAGGAATAATTTAAGAAGTTTTCCAGGCATTTAAGTTCAATATTTAAAGTCAATAGGCTTTCTAAAGATGAAGAGAGGGGTTTATGAGGACGTTCATAATTTTTTTTTCTAAAGATATCGGTGCAGTACCATTGGAAACCATTCCATATGGGTCATTCAACACCAAATTTGTCAAATTATATGTCTCCCAGATCCTACTGAATTAGCCAGACTGTGCTATATTCGATGCATAAATTGACCTAAAATAGTCATCAAATTGTAAATAACTACAGTACCATCCAAAAGCATATTGCTTATAATAAATGAGGTTCCAGAAGTAATCTAAACTATCCATTACTACTGGACGGCAAATTTGATGTGCCATTCAACTGAACCACCCAGCGAGATAAATAACTAAGAGTTGAGGAGATTGTTAGCAGTCGAATACGTAGGTACAGTGAAATCCCTAATTGCTAGCCATATACCTAGTTACATTACATTCATTTAACTGTTCAAAAAAAAGTCTGTCTAACAATGATCCGACACAGATTTAACCACTTCTTCTGTTAAAAAAAATGGAGCTCGTGTCAAAAGTCGGCTTGTAAGTAATATATCGAAGGAGGAAGACTTAGACAAACTTTAGAAAGAGTTGACCAGTCTTAATGAAGGATTTGTTGATTATCTTAATTTCTCCTATTTTTCATTTATCTCCAAGCCGCAGAGCAAATGAAAAACAAATGAAAAACCATCTCACACTACATCTCACTTTAAAAACCTAGACATAATTGTAAAAATTTAAAAAAAGTTTGAAAATATATTAAGCTCACCCGCAAACCTAGATTTAAGGTAGATCAGCTTAAATTCCGCGAAAGACCTCATCAGTCAGCTTACGTTATAATTCGCCATACACATACCGGTAGCCATTTTACGGTAATGGCTACAGCAGGAAATTCCGCGATACTATCGATTGACATCAATGTCAGATTGTATTTCCATTAAAATCCCCTATAATCGACTTTAGTCATCGTCAGCAGCCAAAGTGGTTATCAGGATGCCACTGAAGAGCCGAGTCTACTACATACACGTTAATGTGTCACTTAAGAGATTTCAATTTTAATATTTTCCAAACCAATCATCGTTCAAACCAGTCAATCGAATTTATTTCTTAGAAATGGTTTTTTTTTTTTATATTTTTAGTGATGTCCTTGCTTTTATCTGAGATTACAAATTTTCTAAGATACCATCTACCTGACAACAAAGATCTGATTTCGCTGATGGATCTGTTTTAAAGTGTATTTTTTTTTTTCCTTTTATCATTAATGCTTTCATTTAGCAGGACATAAGAAAAAATTGAAAGTTCTTTGAAGATAGGAACGTCCAGAGGCATACGAGTATGCGAAAGTTCGCACGTGTGCGGTTAATCGATGAATGGTTCTGTAAACACTTTGTCCTTTCCAAGGAAGCTATTTATTTTTCACTTAATATCGAGCATCGTGATTGTTGGTTTAAGTTAGCCGCAGAGTATCCTTTATGGTTACGGTTTACCTTGGCATGATTGCGTTGAGGTTTGCTTTTATTTAATATCGATTGGCGGTGGCGTATACGTACTATTTTGGATGGAATTTAATTTCGAGGAAATGCCACACCACATAGTGTAAAATAAAATTGACAATAAAATCGATTTACACACTCGAGGATATGTTGCAAATGGACCTGTTATGGTGTCAAGAACATTGCTGGAACCGCGATTTGATTTGAAATGGTGGGTTACGGTTGGTTACCTTGAGCACTTACTCTGGCATTTGATGTTCACGTAAAGGTTTTGATTTCATTGGCTTCATGGAATGGGGGCGGTTGCGATGCTTTTTATACCGAAAGTGAAAAATGGTAATTTAAGGTAGTGTCTGTCCCAGGTTTAAAGTTTGTGATGGAAGTGAGTGTGAACGACAACTATTGTGCAAGGTTTTAGGATCGATTAAGGTTTGTTTGAGACTCAAACGAAGTATGTAGATAGTAGTAGAAGAGAATAGCAAATTGTTATCGCCGAAGACGGCATTAAACAATAGGCCCCTTCCTTTCTTTTAAATACTATAACCCGCATAACACGAATCGTTGTCAGAAGTTAGGCTCTGGGTCCCATAGACCTGTTGCGCCAAAAGATTGTAATTGAAAATCAACAAGAGCGGAGAGAACGAGCTGAATTCAGTCACCTAAAACAGCACTATACAAGTACAGTTCCGCGCCAGACAGACAGGCATCAGGAATTGTTCGTTGTCAAGAAGCTTGGAGACGGCAGAATTCACTTCACCATTATACAAATTCTAGCAGGAAATGGCTTGTACCCTCAGTTCCCAAATTCAACTACGGGTAGAATGTCACGTATACGACACAGTAAATGGCGTTCGAAATTTAGGGACAAAATATTTCGAAAAATCTCCAGATCCAGTGGAAATGTAATATTGCCTCATATCTCCTCTCCCTTGGCGTTTTCGAAGAAATGAACGAAATTGAACAAAAAACTTGAAAAATAAAACCCCAAATCGGATGATTTAGACTTTGGTGCACTCAGTTGCCCGTTGTTTAGCATTTTGGAAGAATCGGGGTATTCTCGATCAGGGATGGAGAAATCTCCTACAAACGCAATGTCATGACCTTCATATTTTTGAAAAACGTCATCCAACATTCCAAAGGAAGGAAAGCATTTTTCCAATACTTATTTTAAAAATTTCGAGCGATTGCTATATTTAAAATAAAACTGTGCTCTATAAGGGCTACTAGACAATCGTTTAAGAGTTTTAAGTTCTTCGAAATTATTATTCATGTTGCAGCACTATTATCTGAGTGAGTTATAAAATTAAAAACAAAAATAGATAAATTTTTCCTCTGAATAATTCTTAAATGAGCAACATATGGCCGCCAGTATTTGCTCCTCGTTATGCACAGTTTTACATAGGATTCGATGAAATCGAAATGAACTCATGAACGACAATAAAGCAAATTTATCACACAACTCGATGAGCAGCAGACATGTATGAAATTTAATGAATTCTTAAAAAAAGAACACTGCCTCGTCCTCCCTGATAATTCAGTTCGAATACACAAAGGCCAAGGTTAATTACTACATCAGTCCTTTCACCTGTCCGTGGGATTGAATTCGTTTTGTTAAATTCAATGCAAACAAAAGGTATCATTTTATCAAAATATCGGTTTTCACAAACAAAGTAAAGTCAATATAGCCTGCTTTAACGAAGCCACTGACCATGGCTTTATGAAACCCACATTTATTTGTATTTAACAAGCGGAGGAATGAAATAAAGTATCTTTGAGTCTGTAAGTGGACGGCATACCCATTGTAGGAGGAAATGTATTTGCGAAAATAGTGGATAATGTCGGAGAGGGAAATGTGGCTTAAACCTTTGCTATATGTAAGTGTTTAAGACAAGAAATAGGATTGCCAGCAGCTAATAAAGTTGTTTACGAGTAATAGATATATTTAGGAAAGGCTCATAACTATCTTCTGACAACAAGTTAGCACAGCGTAGTTCTAAGAAGAATAAAACCACCTTACATCTTGAACTTCTCCCAAATTTTGATGGCGGTTCTGATATATTCGTTACCGCTGACTGTTTCATTGCTTCTTCACAAGCGGTAGAGTAAATTCACTTGGATGCAACGAAACAGAGAAACACTTCCCTTTCTCCGAATTCACTCCGTGCTACGAGGACGAAATATCATATCTTGGCTTCTTACAATAAGATACGGTACTGCCACTGCCACGCCCACTTTCAAGATTAATATATTTCAATTGTCTACAATTCAAGCCCACATCCTATGTAACCATCCCCACTTTTTGTGGGCGAAAAACGACTTTGATGATATTTTGCCCGTAACATCGTCAAACGTTCGAAGTTACAGTTGAAATTCAATATGGCCACGCCCAATCTATAAAGGCTGTATTATAAGAGCGATAGGGTATCATGTGATCGGTTCTAGACGGATCGTAGCGTTTCTGTATATTTTTGACAATTTTGCCATTAGGCCAGACGATATTTGTGTTCCTATTCCTCAACCTAGTTGAGACTACGGTAGGACTCAGCTCCTAGTAATGCGGTATTCTAAGCCACCTCTAACAACTTCATCTCCAAATTCATTGTCTGCGATTCCCCGGAGGACCAAGAACCCGTTTTGTCTGGCAAGAGATTGTTGTGCATGTTGGGAAAATTTAACCGATATAGAGTCCATTATATTAGGCAACGCTTTAACACATAAAGCTGGCTATCTGTAAGGATATGTATATAATTAATACCCTAACTGAGGTTCTATAGACACTGTGACTCAAGTAGTTTATGCGTTGTACTACAGAGCAAATGAGTTCGAGATTTGAGTCCCACCCAAATCAGCTGAAAGCTTTATCGAACTCTCAATTCTTGCGAACGTCTGACAAACATCCAAGAGTATAACTGTCATGAAAAAGCCTCTCAAATAACAAATTGGCACTCGGATATGGCATTAAATAGTAGGCCCCTTTTGTTCATGTAAAGAATGAATGGTTGTGTGAATATAGGCCCTGAGTCCCATAGACCTGTTGCGCCAAAAATTTGTTTTTTTTTTTTGGGTTTAATTTACCGCATATATCAATGGCATGGGACTCCGCCTAGAGTGGAACATATTCCCTTAGGTATAGTCAATAAATCGCACTTTTGGTCATATAGACCAAAATGTGTCCCTTTTGAGAATTGAGTCAAAAGTTTTCAAGTATCCCACATGGTAACATGTTTTCTGGCTGCCGCTTGAAAGTGCATCTAACAACCGACTTTCTATTGAGGATTTTCCCAAGTAGAGCTTCTGATGGTTTCATAGTGCATATACGCATGGCATCCTTTATACCGAGACAGGTAATTCGTTCAAAAACTTTCCGCCACCAAACGATGATAATGAGCCTCACTATTATTGTGTCCAGCGACTGTATCAGTTTTGAATTTAGACCGCAATTTCTACTACCATGGCGTCTAATGCCCGACTCGGGGCTAGTGACGCGCTCGACATTAGACCTGAAAACACCAGCTTAGGAAGGATTTAAGCGCGTTGGTGTAATCTAAAGCGTTGGTGATAGGTCCTAAGCTGACCAGTCTGCTTTTGTAAAAGGAACTAGAACTGGCAGTACCATTCTGAAAGCTTACTCTTAACATATGTACATCGCATGAGCATAGAAGGGGAGAAAGGACTCTTCCTTAGATACTACTTGTTACATATATTATGCTACAAAACAATGAAACAAATAATATTATTACTGGTATTAAAGGAAGACCCACCGTCAACAGTCATTAGTGTAGAAGGAGTCCAATTAGCATTAAGTGCAAAACCATCACCAACATGGATTTGCAAACAAAACCATTTTATGACCTCCACAGAGTTAATGATTCTAACAGAAGCAGGAACTGAATACATTTACTTTGCATCAACCAGAATACGGATAGTATATTCCAACCTCTTGAAAGGAGATGTAGTCACGCAGTTAGTTGCACTCTTTGTCTGGATATCTCGTAAAAATTAAATGGAAATTATTTTCTTTTATAACTTTTATTACTTTTATTATGTTTTCCACTTATTTGTGTGGGACTTCGCGTGTAGATAATTCTAAATACTGTTTGAATTCGTACATTGTATTCGTTTGTAGGATCACATTAAAGCTTGATGTTAAGCTTTAGAGACTATTGAGGCTGATCAACCTTTTGGTAATGTAGAGTCTCAATGGATCAAAAATAAACTGAAAAAGTAGGTTGACACCTATGCTAGACATTTTAGTGAAGTTATGGTTCAAAAATAATCGAAAAGTTTCTTCAATAAACCAAAGAACTGCAAGGGCTCCAGGTCTGTGAGGAGTAATCTCCCTGAGACACGACAGCCTTCGACTTTCTTCGATCCCGGGCACACTGCTTCCAGTGGTCCAGACAAAACTCACTTTCATCCGTGATAGCTTGTTCGAAAGTTCAATCTTCATTGTCGTCTCGAATAAGGTGGAAATCTGGGGGCTGTGAATCGAAGATCCTCTTCCATAAAAAATGGTTGTACATTTGCTCGATGTACCCAAGCTACATCCATTACGTATTGCTGCTCATAGAGTTCCTGGTTGTAGCTATTCATTCATTCGCTTTCCTAGCATACAGTACCGATAATTCGACGAAGAGTATTCTCTCAAAGATGCTCCAAATCTGCTCAGCTTTCCGTTTTAGCGTCCAGCACTTGGCTTCATATAGCAGAACTGGCAGGAGCATGCATTTGGTCTTCGAAGTTAGAAGTATTGATCAACCCATTTTTTCAGCCAAACTGAGGTAGCAGCGGTTTCCTAGAGTAAGTATTCGCCAAATCTCCACTTGGGTGTCATCGTGGAGTTATTATTTACTTCGAGGTAAGCAAACTCCTTGACTACCTTACTTACCGACTGTTCTTCAATTGTCGCAAAAGCTTCTGAAACGACGAGCTGGAAGCGACCGATGATGTCGATATCGTCTACATATCTCAGCAGCTGGACAAACTTTTTAAAGATGATGCCTTCCGTGTTAACACCTGCCCTGTGCACTAGCTGTTCCAGCACTAGATTAAAAAACCACACGACAGCGCATCTACTTGGCGAAATCCAGTGCATGCTTGGAATAGTCCAGAGGAACTGTTCCCAAATTGCACATTGCCGGGATCTCGAATTTGCCCATCGACTTAAAGAGTTCAAGAAGATGAATGCTGTCATACGCGGGTTTAAAGTCGATGGTGAGTCTCGACTTGAAAATCGTTGTTCTTTTCCAAGATTTGCTTAGTGTGAAAATTTGGCCAATTTGCCGGGCCGGGGAAGCTTTGCAGAAAGGTTTCAAACGCTTACACAATATACATATGTATCTACTATTCCCTGCCCTTCGGTGTCTAGGTTTACATTCCGAAGAGTCTGTTTCCCACATTTAAAGCCAGATGCCAATTGCTTCGCTCTTCTAAAAACATCCGGGTGTTGTTCATATCGCGCAGTTACAACACTGAAAGTTGCCAAGTAGACGCCACTCAGTGCCTACCCAATTCCTAAAGCATCCAACCATCCAAGATAAGACCAGTAAATCCACCTGCACCATGCTACAGTGATTAGGAAGACGAAAGGCCAGGCTGAATTTAAGACCATCAGAGAAAACCCCTTCACCCATCCATAGTTTTTGAACCGTTTTGGTATAAAACTCACTTATTTTACAGGTATACCTCTTCCTTCCAGAATGTCCTTGAAGAGATTGTTACCCGAAAGTTATTGTCAAAGATTTACTTGGGAATGGTGTAGTCCCGGAAGCTATCTCGAAATCCAGAATGGAAGCGTGGTCAAAATCTTTACTAGACCACAGGGACAGTACTTCGAGGTAAACAGCTCCACTATTAAATGACCAAATACGTCAAGAAGTGTTAAGTGGAACAACATGTCCAGTGCTTCAGAGGATGTCATACAAAGCGCGTCATGTAAGTATGCACAAACAAGCTGAACGTTAGACTTAGATGATTTAGGTTTATGACTACATCTAAGCCAGTCCACCAGATAACTACCTCGCACGTTGGTATCGAATGTATGACCAAGAAAAGAAGGGAAGGGATTGGATGCTACCTTGTAGGGTGCCTTTACAGACACGTTTTCTTGCAAATGTGTCATGTATGTAGCTTCGAGCTTCAAGTCCGAGTATTCAGCAGTAGATTAAGCAAATCGCAAAGTGAGCCCTCTACCTTCAGACCTGACAGTGCATCAGCGATCGCCAGTGTCCAAAAAGCCCATATCGTGTACTCCTTGTGGTGCATGGAATATGTGATGTTCCGTACATCTGTTCGTAATGCCACTTCCACTGATATTGTCTTCGCAGTGTGCATGTAGAACTGTCTACAGTCAAGGCACCTAAGAATGCAATAAAAAATTGGAAGGACATAGATCGTAATGATCGACTACGGTGGCTTCATATGTCGAAGGTCATCAAGAGAACTTCTAGTTAAAAAAATAAACAGGTCGATGGGACCCAGGGACTAGCTTCTCACAACCATTCGTGTTGTGCGTGCTATATTCTTTACACGAAAGGAAGGGGCCTACTATTTAATGCTGTTTCTGAAGGGCAATTTGTTATTTGAGAAGCTTTCTCAGGACAGTTGTACTCTCGGATGTTTGTCAGATGCTCGCGAAAGGTGGGGCCGTGAAAAACTTTTAGGCGTTCCGTCTGGGATTCGAACCTCGAACACCTTCCTCCATAGTCCAATGCACAAACCACTGAGCCACTCCAACCACTCCTTCTAGGTAAATCGTCGAAATATCCTTCCGCTGCTCTTATGCTCGAAGAGTGATTCCTTAAGTGTTCCTAACTTTTTAAAATTTCTAGTTTCAATGGCTAATTTTTCAGAGTGGGAGTATGTATGGCTGGAACTGCTCTTTCCATTGCTTAGGAAGCCAACATCTACTACGAGGTGTTTCTTCCACATGCCAGACATTATTGCCATCGAAACATCGAAACGTTCTTCAGCACACATAAGGGTTTTTCTAATTTGTTGTTTCCTAGAAAAGAATCCTTGTCTGTACACCATATAGCTACATAAACGCAAACTCATCCAAAGTTGTATATACATTTTTATTTGAATCATTTCAAGTTATGAGCAGCAGTACTCTTTATAGCTAATTATGATTCAAGGATCAAAAAAAAAATTCCCATCAACATTTCAATAACCCTTGTCAAGCTATTTCGTAGAAAATCGAAAAAGGACAATCACAAAGCTCCTGAAATCCACTCCCACTTGTGCCTATACACATTTCATGAGAATAAAAAATGACATTTCTACCTGATTGTAAAGCCCTGTGGGTACGGCTCTGGGTACAAATGAGTTTAAAATAACAGGTAGGCAAGGTAGACAACTCAAAAAGCAATCAGAAGTGGATTGTTTATCGCACAATAATGCTAATTAACGCTTATGTTGGGTCACAATTATCCTTGCATTGTATTGGTGTACTTAATTTCGGTTGAATAAATCCCCCGAAGAGCCTTTGAATCTAATTAGCTAACTTTTGTTAAAGGGCTTAAATTTGCTTTAACTCTTCAACCATCATCACATGAAGCGTTTTTAGTCCTGCGATGTCCTTTTGAATTTCTCCTCTCTAAATTTGTTTTATTTCCATTTAAATTAATTCCCATGAAAGCGAATGACTTTTTCAAGGAATAATATTTCGTATCTACTTCCGTGCATCTTCTGGGTAAACATATCCTTGATATGAGCTTTGTTTACTTCTGTGGGTTTAATTAAATTTCAAGAAATTGGTTTTGTTCAACTCATATGTAAGCACTGGGGAGAGTAATGTTTCTTGGAATTGATTAAAAGTGCGAGCAGCATTATCCACTGCGAAAGATAACCCCTTTGGACCCGTTGGGACTAATACGGGAATACAGTGAATATGCATGCAAACATGGTAGGGAAAAACATTTCCTTTTATTGATCAAACAGAATCCTGAAGGGAACACACTGTCAGACTGATTGTGTGTGGCTTGGAAGGATACCTGATGAGTGGACTGACGGAGACTGATGGATGAAGGATGACCATCTATAGGCAAAAATTCACAGTTCTTTTTCGTACTACGATTGCCAATAATATACCGGAGCTCGTCCTTTGTCCTTCTTTGGTTTTTGAACATAGTTGCTGATGGTATTATTTTTGAAGCTTAAAAGACCATTGTCCTAATTCACAGTCTTACAGTTTAATTTTTTAAAACTCTGCTAAAAAAAAGAAGAAGGCTGTGCAGGCAATTCGTCGCTTGGAGGAAAAATTTGGCCGGGATTGTTCTTTTGTGGATCTTAAGCCACCAACCAGATAGAGATTGGTGCAAAATTGGCCCAATGGTATCAAGAAAGACCCAGAAATGTCGATTCGGCACCGAGCAACTGAATTAGGCTTCACTATGATGATGATTTGGCCCTACATCCGTATAAGATTGTGCTGACATACGAGTCGAAGCTGCACGACCATATACAACGCCGTGAATTCGCTAATTGGTCGCTGGAAATGCTGGCTGGCAATTCGGATTTTAAGCAAAAAATCATCTTCTCGGACGAGGCCCATTTCTCGCTTAGCAGCTACAACAAGCCTAAAGTGTTCGACCAAGCATCTATGCATCCACAAAGATTGCCTGTTTGGTGCGGTTTATAGCATGACGGTATCATCGAGCCTTCTTCCTTTGGAAAGGAGACACCAATTCCGTCAATGGTGTCAGATATAGAGCGATGTTAACCATCTTTCTGTGGCCAGAGCTTTACAACATCGATACATACGATTTGTGGTTCCAACAAGACGCAACTCTCGAAGTTGTGAATTAGAAATTCGGCTACTGGGTCATCTCACGAAGACTATTCATCAATTTGCCGACGCGATCATGCGACTTGACACCACTCGCTTATTCTCTCTGGGGCCACGTCAAGTCCTTAGTATATGCTTAGAGAAGCTGTTTCCAGAACAACGCCGCACGTATTGGACCGACCCCTTGAAGGATTGAAGCAAAGTCGTGGCGGCTTCTTAAATGATGTGCTATTCCACACATATGGGTATGAAAGTAGCTTCCTGAATCTGGTCTCACTCAATTGTTGTTGTATTTAAATTTGGTTTTCCAATGGTTCTAATCTGGTCACCCTGCAGTAAAATAAGAAACAAATTTCTCTTTTTTTTTTTTGACAGATGCCTCACAGTTCAGACCTGAATGGGAATGGGTATTGAACAAACTATTCCTCTGAGAGTTCTCAGCCTTATGAGTATCCTTTTAGAAGGAGTTCAACAGTTTTCAGTAGACTTCTCAATACTTCTAAACTTTGTGCCATATCGCAGCTTCTAACTGGATGACATTGAATGTTAGACCACAATACACCGGGACAACATCAAAACATATTCCCTCCAATGACACGCATCTCTAAAACTTCTCCTTATGTGTCTATCATTGGTCACTCCACTCAAAACTCGTACTCGTACCTCATCATAAGAACAAAAATTTCAATTTCCCATCAGGAAAAATCCGTTTTTCACTCAAAGATTTCCCAATCTTCCTTTCATCAAATCTACCTTTCATGTAATGTCCTCAAGCTGCGTTCGGTATCTCTGTGTGGTGGAAAGTTCAATTCAGGACTCTGGTATTGCTAGTTGTAATTACCTTTCACTGTTGATCTACGTTTTGCATTCCTTGCGGCGGATAACTCCGCAATGTGGATTGCGAGATGCAAATGTTTTGGAACACCAGATTCCACGGACTTTGTGGTACCAACCTATCCACATTCCATTCAATGTTAAAGCGTTTCAGGAAGGCTCACCCTCCGGCCTATCACCAGTTCCCAGGATTAATTAATGATCTCGACCAATTCGTCTTCGCATTAGGTGTAATCAATCTATGCAAATGGCTTTTCATGGAAATGGCTTTCACTGGAATTCCGATTTGAACATACTCGTATCTATACCACATAACTCGACCATACGAGTGGTAGGGATACAGTAACTAGTATGTATAATCGACAGCGGTATCATTTGATTTCAAATGCTAATCTAAAATTGGAGGCCAATTCATGTTCAAAAAATTGCATGCGGGAAGGGGGTCCATTTGTATGCATGGAACTGATTCAGAGGAATGTTTTGTTTTTAAATATATTTACATACATACATCATATGCCAGCCCTGAAACAATAGACAGTTGCGGGTTTTCCTGTCATCATTTACATTTTTCTATATTCACATATCTGTATCTATACGTGTACGTAGATACTTTGCTTTGCAAGCAAGCAGTTCCAATGGGGACCGCAGTCGTGTATCTTTTTGATTCCGCATGGGTAATCTGATTCAAGCACATGTGACATTAGGAATACTCCCTGTGTTTGTTTAAAAATATTTTAGGAACGACCGTGGGAAAGGTTGGAAATATCCATTTAACTGGTATTCAGTCAAAGGTTCCTTAAGAGGCACACGACACAAATGTATTGCAAGTTTGAGTTTGAGGTCCCTTAAGGATCTTACTTCCTGAAGAGTTGTCTGTAAGCGAATATATTCGAAACGCCAGTGATTTATACTTCCTTTTTCTCTAAGTGGCAGGATATTGGATTGGATAGGAGCATGAGTATAGCTGTAATCAATTATATCCTCGTTGTCACTATTCTCATTTGAGTCGACACGTGGCGTTGTTTTTCCTTTTTTATCTCAAATGGTTCAGGATCATAGTAAGAGGACTTGACGAGGCTAAAATTCCATTGGGGTCGGCATGGGAATCATTTTCGTTTCAGTGGTCAGCAGTGGACTTCTGATTGATGAGGATCGAATCATGTTTACTTGATTTGTTTGATGATGGTGGTGAAACTGCTTCGCCTAATTTCCTTTGAACAATATTGGCTTTTGTTCTGTTTTTTTTTTTTTAATTTTAATAATAGATACTGTATCTTTGGATGCTCCTTGAGAGATGACCTCTACAACTGGATTCTCTTTATAATTAACTTTTTCCAGTGAAGGGCACTTTTAGAAGTTAACGTTGACGTAACAATATTTGGTAAGATTTTCAAGACATTCAGGTACCAGAAGGCCAATACTGTCCAGTCGATCCTTGAAAATGCAAGCAAGAATTTTTGACAGTTTTTAGAGACTTGATCTCGGCTTGGTTAGATTAGATATCAAATTGAATTTGATCGTCACAATCTGTGGACGACTCTACAGTGCATACAGTCAAATCATCGCAGAGCTTTCGATTGTGTTCAATCCATAACTTCCCTTTCATAACGTAGAGTACTATTCCACACCTTGTTTCTAATAGATAAAGAAGTAACCTGGCCGGAAGCCTATTAGGAGTGGAATCAATATGCCCTTTGATTACTTTGCGATTTTATCCACAATCCATTTTGCTTTCTTAGAAGCCCAGCTGAAATTGGAGACATACTAGCTAGAACAGAGTCTGTACCGTCTCCTGACTAAAAAATATAACTCGCCACTACTGGAAAAATACTGAAGGAAACAGACAAACCTCACAAAAGCGAAACAACTTTTACGTCTAACTAAGAACTGAGTTTCGAATAGTCACAAGATTCCCCACTGGACATTGTCAAGTCATAAAACACCTTATGAGTATGCGAATAGCTTCAGAATGTGCAGAATGTGTAATAAGGACGAAGGATTAGCAGATCATCTCTTGTGCGTCATCATCACTTAGAGAGTTTATACCTTGAAAAAGTCAAAGATATACTTGGCATATACAGGTATCATGACTGCGCTCTGAGAAGGAACGTTATATCTGTCGGGCCCTAAAAGTCCGAGCAGTGAAAACAACTAAACCTCAGCTGCACGCATTCAATTCGATCCGAGTGTGTACTTGGTAGGGAGACCAGACTTGACTAACGTATTCTAAAACGGATCTTACAAAAGTTAAGTAAAAGGATTTCCTGACGTAAGGATTTGAGAGTTCTTTGGATCTAGCGCTGAATTTCTATCGATATGGCATCAAAAATCAAGTTCACTGTCACGTATGATATCCAAGTTACGCTTAAAAGTGACAGTAGAAACGGTCTCGTTGTAGATCTTGTCCTCTCTAGGGACTGTTAAGCATTTGGTAAAATTCCACTCTAGAAAGTAGAAAACAAATCACTTTGAAGTGCGCGGGAGTCATTAGTAGTCCAATCAACGTCGTTGATTTTTAAAACAAAAAGCAGAGGACCAAGATGACAGCCTTGGGGGACTCCTTAGGGATCTGAGATCAGATATAAAGGGTGTAAAAAGAACATCCAATTGAACTTTTATCCTTCGGTTCCTTCACCGTGTCGTTATAAGCGAATTCCACTGTACATGCTTAGTGTTGCATTTACATTTTCATTTCCTTTTTTTCTACTTGATCCATCAATAATAACATACTCTGAGGAATATCCATTTAACCTTAACTACTTCCACTAATACTTTCTTTCTATGCATGGAAACCGTTCAGCATAAGGATGTCCTTGATGTGCACTAAAACCAATTCCCACTTACTTGGCACATAGTCTTCATGCGTTTATATGCATTTTATCAAGGAACTCTGCAATTTTTGATTCCTTTGGCTCTGTAAAACAAAAACTATGTAAAGATGCAAATGCATATCCAATGTAAGAAGCATTTAATATCCTTGAAGCTGCCATAAAAGAACTCTTCAGCACTTAAAGCTGGTTTTATGTTGCTGAAATCAAATTAGTTTGCTCTGACATATCGAACTGTCATATATATCCTTTGAACTGTCAAAGTCCTATTGACTTCATCGTTTCTACTCTCCAAGGAGATGAGAAACTTTTATTATTAGAAAAATACGAATCTTTATGAGAAGTTTTGGTAAATGCGTTCCGCAATTATTCTAAAAAATACTCTTCAGCTTCAGGATTAGCTATGGGACTCTAATGCATTGTTTAGCATTTGATCCAGAATCCAGATTGCAGGTTTGAAATGTTTAGGATTATAAGCTCAAGAGGGAGGTCACCATCTGAATAGCCATCGCTTTAGGGATCAATCAGGTCATGCATATGTGCAAAGTATTTGTCCGAAAAGCTTTTGTACATATTTTTGGTCTGCTCGTCGTTCAAGCTCTTAACAACATTTCACTCGAATGTTACCATATCCCGACAGCTTAGAGCTACTTTAGAATGGATAAAGATCGATTCAAAGGATTTGATAGCGGCTTGCCTATCAGAGAAAATGCGGATATCCTAAGCAGATATTATGTTTTCCTTAAGCCGATATAAAACTTCTTTGCTTGCCATCATTTCCGAGTGGAACACGTTACAGTGACTTGGAAGACGAAAGGTGTGCCAAAGATTAAGACAGGACGCCCCACAGCGTTCTTGGCTTTTGAGCCAATAGTATAGAAGTAAATCGCTCCTTTTTGTAAAGTTCTGATCTCCTTCCAGAGTGGAGGTGATAGTAAAATTCTTACCAAAGTTAGGAAAAAAAGGTGATATAGTTCGAAGTTTCTCAAGCGTTTGTTCAGAATGAAGGCGTGGCCAAAATTTTGTCTTGCCCACTGTAGAGTAGCTTCCAGAAGACTAATATCAGAAATCATTGAACAACGAGATATTAAACTTTCCCGGCACTTTCCAGTTGCCTACAAGCTATTTTCACGCATATTGTTACATTTTCACGCACATTTGTTTGACTTGGTGAATTCACCCCGACTTGGTGAATTCACCCCTAAATCACAACAACAAATCGGTCAATTTCACCTTAAATCACAACAACAACTAGTAATTTGACGGGCGATGACAACCGATTTTTGAATTTATGGAAGGAGCTGGAAAGTATTTTGGGGCCGTTCACTAGATATTACAAATATTTAAATTCGTATTCTTTAGTAAAAGACGAGAACAATTTGAATTTCGTCGGTTGACCGAAAATGTAAAAATCAAAATATATGTTTTCAGATAGTTTATTCTTTTAAAAAATAATGTACACAAAAACAGAAAGATTACTACAATGCTATTCAGCCAATTGCGAATAGGTTGAAACAGTTGTTATGGCGAATTAAAATATAAAATTCTTAAATTTTTTTGAAAAACGTATAATTGCTTCAATATATAGAAATTTCGCAAACAACAGTTGCCAAAGATTGTGGATGAATTATAATAATACGCTCTTTAACTGGGTAAGAAGTATATCTTTCTCCCTTTTAACATTTGCATTGATGTTTAACTACATTTCCGAAGAACAAAGGCCATATATGTACATACCTTTTATCTGATTATAGAAACACAATAGTTGTTATATCTTGGCATATATGTACATTTCTCTGATGAATATTCTTTTCTATCGACTTTAAGTGTCTGCGTTTATATCGCCATTCAAGTAGTGTGTTTAAACAATTAATTTTTGTAATATGTATGTTACCACCTAAAGATAGTGCGATTATCAGAGCAGCATCCGGTATGGTTTAATCGACTAATGTATCAGCTGTTGAGTACATAGCTTAGTTTACCTTATATAAGAAATCTAATGTATGCGCAAATTAAATTACTTACACAAGAAAGTCATAAAAGGGAGAGAACAAAACGGGGTAGACGCTGCAGACGTTTTAGAAAAGTTGGCATTCGTTGTGTCAAAGGTTCGTATTTTTACTTCTCTCTTTGAGAATTTACAATTTTTAGTGCAGAACTTAAGGGAACAGACCAAATCAATGAACTCAGTACCTTATGTACCTACCTTACCAAAATTAGTGTCTAGAAAAGAACACAGGACTAGAATCAGGTCGAAGGAATAGACATGAAACATGGATCGTAAGAAAAACCATAAGACCATACAACACAAACAACGTACAAAGCTGAACCTACGAGCTAAATTTTCGTACGTTTATTGAAATCCTCAACATTTATCATGTTGCTTACTTAAAAAAAAAAACAAAAACTATCATTGAAATGCTGATTTTTTTTTTTCATTGATTATTTTCATTGATTTTCCAGAATTCTTTCCAATGAAAAATATTTCTAGTAAATTTAAGTTGAATGCTTTCGTTTTATGTGAGCACATCCGTAAACGTACTCGCTTCACCACTAACAAAGTGTTGTTGCCAAGCATTGACAGTAACAATTTTTGTCAAAAAGTTATCAAAATTTATTGTTTCACCATAGCTTATAAGGGGTTACATTCAGCCAAATTCATTTTTGAGTGCTGACATCTATTGAGAGTAGTTTAGACAAGCCCCAAAGGTTTTTGCCAATGCTCACACGTATTCACAGACGAGAAGCAAATTACAACAAAAACAATGTAAACAAAAGGGTTTTTGCAGGCAAGAGGGACGAAAGTTTAATATCTCTTTACTCAATGATTTCTGACTAATATGTATAATATATATGTCAACGCTAATTGAAAAGTCTACGATAACTCAATTTGCTGCACAAGTCGTTCAAATTTCCATCTTCGGCTTTCGGTTCTTTAGAAAATGGTAGATTCTCAGAAGGTACGGCATCGGGTTTATGTTTCAATTGCTGCTCTTGAGCCAAGCTCAGATGATTGACAGTTCTCCGAAAGAAGAATTTGTCACAAATATCTAACAATCGTGTGAACTACCAATTTTTGTCTGACAATTTTGCAAGTAAATCACTGTCAGACAATGACCAAACCGCCATCTGACAATCAACTTGCAGATATCTGTCAATTGTCTAAGAAGTCTTTTGAATCATAGGTCAGACTAATGTCAGACATTTAAGACATTATGACAGCTGACAATTGGTTAAATTTCTAGATGCGTGGTATGCGCTGGGTACAGCGACTTCATTTTCTCTTCAAGTTTGGTTTTGTGCAGCAAAAACGAATACTGGTAGGAGAGTGACTGAAGGAGAATTTAATTATCCGGCGTTGGGCTACCCACTTTTGTTTCGTTTTAATGGTTTTTTCCTCCTCTGAACGGGTGTCGTAACCTGGGATGGAAAGGAGGAAATACGGATACGCAAAGTAATATCTCGCGGTGTAGAGAACACGGAAAAACATGTTTGCACCGCTTTACATAACTTCCCGGTATGGAAAAGTTTAGCCCTTAACACCTATTAAGTACCAAACTCCTGAAATAGTCAGAGCTTAAAACAACATTTGCAACAGATGCAAGGCTTGTAAAATTTATCAATTCCTCGTAAAATCGTTAAACACAATCTACAACAGCATGCTAGAGCTTTACGTCTACTCTTGGGTAGTAAAAAGCTACGTCCCTGAACCGACTTTCTTATCGTGAATACCAGGAACTTCCAAGGACAAGATTATAACCACTTTCCCGAGAATAAATAAATAAATAAGTGTCACCAGCAAGCGCGCTTATAAAACATCCCCAACACGTGTAAAAACTTCGATAAAGCTTCACCAAAAGTATATTGCTTCCTCCACTCATCAAGGACTAGCTGCGATGACCTCCTTCATCAACATCATCTGCTCTAGCAACGCAGAGGTGTGGTAACAAGTTAATCTTTAAGCATTAATTAAAACCAAATTTATTCCACAATTACCTTTCCCAGGAAACGTGAAATTTCCAACAGGATATTAAATTTGAAAGTACATAGCTGGAGCTGGAGCTGGAGCTGAAGGATTATAAGCTGTATCTGTATAATTTATGTTCGGTGTAACTTTCACCCGGTTGGGAGGGTTTGACGAGCATTTTTTTTTTCAAATCCTTTGATAGGATTTCACTGTTCCATTTACAATGTCGCGGCATAAGTTTATTGTAAGGTAGGTTGTGCACACCTCTACAGCATAAGCTGTTTAATTGAACATTTTCGCTGTGTCTACCTCTATAATGAATTAGGAGGCTTTATGGCATTTCACTGATTTTAGGGGTCGACACTGGTACACGTGCCATTTTGACATTTAGACAATAAATTACCGGCTTATAGCCTTCGTCTAGGGGTTGGTTGGATTTCGCACTTTTATTTTCTGAATATGCAATCCTGTTTCGGGAAGTCGATTTGGTATTCAGGAATTCACTACTTTCCAAGTGGGGATAGCATATGTATGCCGAAAAATATTCCAAGGCCTAATGCAAAGTGCCTGTCAGGAGAATATTTAGATTTTCCCTTATGGTCCTGCGAAGGGCTTATGAATATTTCGATGTCCTAGGCACATATGACATAGCTTCCTAGGAATTCATTTTCATATTCCTTGTGTAAGGAGTAATTTGAAAGGAAGTCCTGCTTTAACAAGCAAAAAAGGAAGAGAAAAACAAGAGCAACGAGAGATTTATGAGCAATTGTGTTTACTGTCGTCCCATAAACGTTTTAATGGCGAATCCTTACTTTCTTTTCCTCATACATACATCTCTTTAGAGCTAAGACGGTTGTAACCATGCCTTCGACTTTATTAATACTTTAGCCTTGACGAATTAATGATGAGTAACGTGTTGATGGTGTATGGCATGTGGAAACAAGTGTTCCGGGATAAATTGTTATTTTTAGCTTTACACTCTATGAACTGGCAGTAGAGTACAAGTGTTATGGCACACGTGACTTGATTTCAATAAAAAGAATTGTAATAAATGGCTTGTAATGATTGACAGAAGTAACCTTAAAGGCCGATAATTGTCCACAGATTGAGTGTGCCAAAGTGTGATATAAAAATGCGTTTAGGAGTCAATAATACAGAGGTTAACAAAGTAAGTACTGTTGGGTGTAACTTTGGTCATAACTAAGGAACGAAGGCATTGAACAGGATGAGGCAAGTGGACAGTTGAATGATGGGGGGAAGCTACAAATTGTACTCACTTAGTCTTACTGTCAATATTTTGATATTTTTCATGTTCAGAAATCCAGCGACTCAAGTACTCTTCCTTAGCAGGAGCTTTAATGACATTTTGAATCCAGTACCACCATGACATTACAAGCAAGGATTAAAAAAAAAGAAATTGTGAAAACTGTTTCAAAAAAACTTGATACAAAAAGTATAACTGAAGTAATGTTCTCCCTAAAAAGCATACATTGCATGCCATCTAATGACATATACCCAAACTATCGAAATAAAATAACCAAAGTCGTTTTTATGAAAATTCATTTTGTACTAACTATTGGTCAAAAATGTGAAAAACATTTTATAGGACTTACTCTTAAGTGAAAATTTAAATAAAACAGTTGAAGCCTTCTTGTCGCAAATTGACTTTTCGCTTAGTTGGCCCTTAGTATAGTACCATTGTTACCAATTTTGGAAGGCAAAACGGTGTATCGTCTGATGGTAAATCAAAAGTCCCTTACCCTTGCTGAGGCAAAGACTGGGTGTCGTAAAAGGCGATTAAAAGTTAAAAGAAATCAAGAAAAAATAAAGTGCACGACCGGGTCGTACGTACTTGCACCGTAATGCAATAACTGTCCAATTTTATCAGAATCCCAGAATCCCAGTAAAGTAGGCGTGGAAAATTTTTCAACCAAAATATGCATGAAAAAAAGTGCCCACACTTCTTGATACCCACAATCTGGGTATATCTTCCAATCGCACATCTCCAGCCAGATATTCTGTTTCTGTTCATTCGAGGCACAAACTAGCTTACCTGAAGCCCCGAAATGGAAGTAGGAGACAGAAAATTTTTCAACCAAAATATGCATTAAAAAAAGTGCAGTGTATAGCCCAGACTTCTTGATACCCACAATCTGGGTATATCCTCCAATCGCACATCTCAAGCCAGATATTCTGTTGCTGTGCATTCGAGGCACAAACTAATTTACCTGAAGCCTCGAAATGGAAGTAGGAGACAGAAAGTTTTTCAACCAAAATATGCATGAAAAAAAGTGCAGTGTATAGCCCACACTTCTTGATACCCACAATCTGGGTATATCCTCCAATCGCACAGCTCAAGCTATATATTCTGTTTCTGTGCATTCGGGGCACAAACTAGCTTACCTGAAGCCTCGAAATGGAAGTAGGAGACAGAAAATTTTTCAACCAAAATATGCATGAAAAAAAGTGCAGTGTATAGCCCACACTTCTTGATACCCACAATCTGGGTATATCCTCCAATCGCACATCTCAAGCCAGATATTCTGTTTCTGTGCATTCGAGGCACAAACTAGCTTACCTGAAGCCTCGAAATGGAAGCAGGAGACAGAACATTTTTCAACCAACATATGCATGAAAAAAAGTGCAGTGTATAGCCCACACTTCTTGATACCCACAATCTAGGTATATCCTCCAATCGCACATCTCAAGCCAGATATTCTGTTTCTGTGCATTCGCGTCACAAGCTAGGTTACCTAAAGCCTCGAAATGGAAGTAGGAGACAGAAAATTTTTCATCCAAAATATGCATGAAAAAAAGTGCAGTGTATAGCCCACACTTCTTGATACCCACAATCTGGGTATATCCTCCAATCGCACATCTCAAGCCAGATATTCTGTTTCTGTGCATTCGAGGCACAAACTAGCTTACCTGAAGCCTCGAAATGGAAGCAGGAGACAGAACATTTTTCAACCAACATATGCATGAAAAAAAGTGCAGTGTATAGCCCACACTTCTTGATACCCACAATCTGGGTATATCCTCCAATCGCACATCTCAAGCCAGATATTCTGTTTCTGTGCATTCGGGGCACAAACTAGCTTACCTGAAGCCTCGAAATGGAAGTAGGAGACAGAAAATTTTTCAACCAAAATATGCATGAAAAAAAGGGCAGTGTATAGCCCACACTTCTTGATACCCACAATCTGGGTATATCCTCCAATCGCACACCTCAAGCCAGATATTCTGTTTCTGTGCATTCGAGGCACAAACTAGCTTACCTGAAGCCTCGAAATGGAAGTAGGAGACAGAACATTTTTCAACCAACATATGCATGAAAAAAAGTGCAGTGTATAGCCCACACTTCTTGATACCCACAATCTAGGTATATCCTCCAATCGCACATCTCAAGCCAGATATTCTGTTTCTGTGCATTCGCGTCACAAGCTAGGTTACCTAAAGCCTCGAAATGGAAGTAGGAGACAGAAAATTTTTCATCCAAAATATACATGAAAAAAAGGGCAGTGTATAGCCCACACTTCTTGATACCCACAATCTGGGTATATCCTCCAATCGCACATCTCAAGCTAGATATTCTGTTTCTGTGCATTCGAGGCACAAACTAGCTTACCTGAAGCCTTGAAATGGAAGTAGGAGACAGAAAATTTATCAACCAAAATATGCATGAAAAAAAGTGCCCACACTTCTTGATACCCACAATCTGGGTATATCCTCCAATCGCACATCTCAAGCCAGATATTCTGTTTCTGTGCATTCGAGGCACAAACTAGCTTACCTGAAGCCTCGAAATGGAAGTAGGAGACAGAAAATTTTTCAACCAAAATATGCATGAAAAAAAGTGCCCACACTTCTGGGTATATCTTCCAATCGCACATCTCCAGCCAGATATTCTGTTTCTGTTCATTCGAGGCACAAACTAGCTTACCTGAAGCCCCGAAATGGAAGTAGGAGACAAAAAATTTTTCAACCAAAATATGCATGAAAAAAAGTGCAGTGTATAGCCCACACTTCTTGATACCCACAATCTGGGTATATCCTCCAATCGCACATCTCAAGCCAGATATTCTGTTTCTGTGCATTCGAGGCACAAACTAGCTTACCTGAAGCCTCGAAATGGAAGTAGGAGACAGAAAATTTTTCAACCAAAATATGCATGAAAAAAAGTGCCCACACTTCTGGGTATATCTTCCAATCGCACATCTCCAGCCAGATATTCTGTTTCTGTTCATTCGAGGCACAAACTAGCTTACCTGAAGCCCCGAAATGGAAGTAGGAGACAAAAAATTTTTCAACCAAAATATGCATGAAAAAAAGTGCAGTGTATAGCCCACACTTCTTGATACCCACAATCTGGGTATATCCTCCAATCGCACATCTCAAGCCAGATATTCTGTTTCTGTGCATTCGAGGCACAAACTAGCTTACCTGAAGCCTCGAAATGGAAGTAGGAGACAGAAAATTTTTCAACCAAAATATGCATGAAAAAAAGGGCAGTGTATAGCCCACACTTCTTGATACCCACAATCTGGGTATATCCTCCAATCGCACATCTCAAGCCAGATATTCTGTTTCTGTGCATTCGAGGCACAAACTAGCTTACCTGAAGCCTCGAAATGGAAGTAGGAGACAGAAAATTTTTCAACCAAAATATGCATGAAAGAAAGGGCAGTGTATAGCCCACACTTCTTGATACCCACAATCTGGGTATATCCTCCAATCGCACATCTCAAGCCAGATATTCTGTTTCTGTGCATTCGAGGCACAAACTAGCTTACCTGAAGCCTCGAAATGGCAGTAGGAGACAGAAAATTTTTCAACCAAAATATGCATGAAAAAAAGTGCAGTGTATAGCCCACACTTCTTGATACCCACAATCTGGGTATATCCTCCAATCGCACATGAAGCCTCGAAATGGCAGTAGGAGACAGAAAATTTTTCAACCAAAATATGCATGAAAAAAAGTGCAGTGTATAGCCCACACTCCTTGATACCCACAATCTGGGTATATCCTCCAATCGCACATCTCAAGCCAGATATTCTGTTTCTGTGCATTCGAGGCACAAACTAGCTTACCTGAAGCCTCGAAATGGAAGTAGGAGACAGAAAATTTTTCAACCAAAATATGCATGAAAAAAAGGGCAGTGTATAGCCCACACTTCTTGATACCCACAATCTGGGTATATCCTCCAATCGCACATCTCAAGCCAGATATTCTGTTTCTGTGCATTCGAGGCACAAACTAGCTTACCTGAAGCCTCGAAATGGCAGTAGGAGACAGAAAATTTTTCAACCAAAATATGCATGAAAAAAAGGGCAGTGTATAGCCCACACTCCTTGATACCCACAATCTGGGTATATCCTCCAATCGCACATCTCAAGCCAGATATTCTGTTTCTGTGCATTCGAGGCACAAACTAGCTTACCTGAAGCCTCGAAATGGAAGTAGGAGACAGAAAATTTTTCAACCAACATATGCATTAAAAAAAGTGCAGTATATAGCCCACACTTCTTGATACCCACAATCTGGGTATATCCTCCAATCGCACATCTCAAGCCAGATATTCTGTTTCTGTGCATTCGAGGCACAAACTAGCTTACCTGAAGCCTCGAAATGGCAGTAGGAGACAGAAAATTTTTCAACCAAAATATGCATGAAAAACAGTGCCCACACTTCTTGATACCCACAATCTGGGTATATCTTCCAATCGCACATCTCCAGCCAGATATTCTGTTTCTGTTCATTCGAAGCACAAACTAGCTTACCTGAAGCCTCGAAATGGAAGTAGGAGACAGAAAATTTTTCAACCAAAATATGCATGAAAAAAAGGGCAGTGTATAGCCCACACTTCTTGATACCCACAATCTGGGTATATCCTCCAATCGCACATCTCAAGCCAGATATTCTGTTTCTGTGCATTCGAGGCACAAACTAGCTTACCTGAAGCCTCGAAATGGAAGTAGGAGACAGAAAATTTTTCAACCAAAATATGCATGAAAAAAAGGGCAGTGTATAGCCCACACTTCTTGATACCCACAATCTGGGTATATCCTCCAATCGCACATCTCGAGCCAGATATTCTGTTTCTGTGCATTCGAGGCACAAACTAGCTTACCTGAAGCCCCGAAATGGAAGTAGGAGACAGAAAATTTTTCAACCAAAATATGCATGAAAAAAAGGGCAGTGTATAGCCCACACTTCTTGATACCCACAATCTGGGTATATCCTCCAATCGCACATCTCAAGCTATATATTCTGTTTCTGTGCATTCGAGGCACAAACTAGCTTACCTGAAGCCCCGAAATGGAAGTAGGAGACAGAAAATTTTTCAACCAAAATATGCATGAAAAAAAGGGCAGTGTATAGCCCACACTTCTTGATACCCACAATCTGGGTATATCCTCCAATCGCACATCTCAAGCCAGATATTCTGTTTCTGTGCATTCGAGGCACAAACTAGCTTACCTGAAGCCTCGAAATGGAAGCAGGAGACAGAACATTTTTCAACCAAAATATGCATGAAAAAAAGGGCAGTGTATAGCCCACACTTCTTGATACCCACAATCTGGGTATATCTTCCAATCGCACATCTCCAGCCAGATATTCTGTTTCTGTTCATTCGAGGCACAAACTAGCTTACCTGAAGCCCCGAAATGGAAGTAGGAGACAGAAAATTTTTCAACCAAAATATGCATGAAAAAAAGTGCAGTGTATAGCCCACACTTCTTGATACCCACAATCTGGGTATATCCTCCAATCGCACATCTCAAGCCAGATATTCTGTTTCTGTGCATTCGAGGCACAAACTAGCTTACCTGAAGCCTCGAAATGGAAGTAGGAGACAGAAAATTTTTCAACCAAAATATGCATGAAAAAAAGTGCCCACACTTCTTGATACCCACAATCTGGGTATATCCTCCAATCGCACATCTCAAGCCAGATATTCTGTTTCTGTGCATTCGAGGCACAAACTAGCTTACGGAAGCCTCGAAATGGAAGTAGGAGACAGAAAATTGTTCAACCAAAATATGCATGAAAAAAAGGGCAGTGTATAGCCCACACTTCTTGATACCCACAATCTGGGTATATCCTCCAATCGCACATCTCAAGCCAGATATTCTGTTTCTGTGCATTCGAGGCACAAACTAGCTTACCTGAAGCCTTGAAATGGAAGTAGGAGACAGAAAATTTTTCAACCAAAATATGCATGAAAAAAAGGGCAGTGTATAGCCCACACTTCTTGATACCCACAATCTGGGTATATCCTCCAATCGCACATCTGAAGCCAGATATTCTGTTTCTGTGCATTCGAGGCACAAACTAGCTTACCTGAAGCCTTGAAATGGAAGTAGGAGACAGAAAATTTTTCAACCAAAATATGCATGAAAAAAAGGGCAGTGTATAGCCCACACTTCTTGATACCCACAATCTGGGTATATCCTCCAATCGCACATCTCAAGCCAGATATTCTGTTTCTGTGCATTCGAGGCACAAACTAGCTTACCTGAAGCCTCGAAATGGAAGCAGGAGACAGAACATTTTTCAACCAAAATATGCATGAAAAAAAGGGCAGTGTATAGCCCACACTTCTTGATACCCACAATCTGGGTATATCTTCCAATCGCACATCTCCAGCCAGATATTCTGTTTCTGTTCATTCGAGGCACAAACTAGCTTACCTGAAGCCCCGAAATGGAAGTAGGAGACAGAAAATTTTTCAACCAAAATATGCATGAAAAAAAGGGCAGTGTATAGCCCACACTTCTTGATACCCACAATCTGGGTATATCCTCCAATCGCACATCTCAAGCCAGATATTCTGTTTCTGTGCATTCGCGTCACAAACTAGGTTACCTGAAGCCTCGAAATGGAAGTAGGAGACAGAAAATTTTTCAACCAAAATATGCATGAAAAAAAGGGCAGTGTATAGCCCACACTTCTTGATACCCACAATCTGGGTATATCCTCCAATCGCACATCTCAAGCCAGATATTCTGTTTCTGTGCATTCGAGGCACAAACTAGCTTACCTGAAGCCTCGAAATGGAAGTAGGAGACAGAAAATTTTTCAACCAAAATATGCATGAAAAACAGTGCCCACACTTCTTGATACCCACAATCTGGGTATATCTTCCAATCGCACATCTCCAGCCAGATATTCTGTTTCTGTTCATTCGAAGCACAAACTAGCTTACCTGAAGCCTCGAAATGGAAGTAGGAGACAGAAAATTTTTCAACCAAAATATGCATTAAAAAAAGTGCAGTATATAGCCCACACTTCTTGATACCCACAATCTGGGTATATCCTCCAATCGCACATCTCAAGCCAGATATTCTGTTTCTGTGCATTCGAGGCACAAACTAGCTTACCTGAAGCCTCGAAATGGCAGTAGGAGACAGAAAATTTTTCAACCAAAATATGCATAAAAAAAAGTGCAGTGTATAGCCCACACTTCTTGATACCCACAATCTGGGTATATCCTCCAATCGCACATGAAGCCTCGAAATGGCAGTAGGAGACAGAAAATTTTTCAACCAAAATATGCATGAAAAAAAGTGCAGTGTATAGCCCACACTCCTTGATACCCACAATCTGGGTATATCCTCCAATAGCACATCTCAAGCCAGATATTCTGTTTCTGTGCATTCGAGGCACAAACTAGCTTACCTGAAGCCTCGAAATGGAAGTAGGAGACAGAAAATTTTTCAACCAAAATATGCATGAAAAAAAGGGCAGTGTATAGCCCACACTTCTTGATACCCACAATCTGGGTATATCCTCCAATCGCACATCTCGAGCCAGATATTCTGTTTCTGTGCATTCGAGGCACAAACTAGCTTACCTGAAGCCCCGAAATGGAAGTAGGAGACAGAAAATTTTTCAACCAAAATATGCATGAAAAAAAGGGCAGTGTATAGCCCACACTTCTTGATACCCACAATCTGGGTATATCCTCCAATCGCACATCTCAAGCCAGATATTCTGTTTCTGTGCATTCGAGGCACAAACTAGCTTACCTGAAGCCTCGAAATGGAAGCAGGAGACAGAACATTTTTCAACCAAAATATGCATGAAAAAAAGGGCAGTGTATAGCCCACACTTCTTGATACCCACAATCTGGGTATATCCTCCAATCGCACATCTCAAGCCAGATATTCTGTTTCTGTGCATTCGAGGCACAAACTAGCTTACCTGAAGCCTCGAAATGGAAGTAGGAGACAGAAAATTTTTCAACCAAAATATGCATGAAAAAAAGGGCAGTGTATAGCCCACACTTCTTGATACCCACAATCTGGGTATATCCTCCAATCGCACATCTCAAGCCAGATATTCTGTTTCTGTGCATTCGAGGCACAAACTAGCTTACCTGAAGCCTCGAAATGGAAGTAGGAGACAGAAAATTTGTCAACCAAAATATGCATGAAAAAAAGTGCAGTGTATAGCCCACACTCCTTGATACCCACAATCTGGGTATATCTTCCAATCGCACATCTCCAGCCAGATATTCTGTTTCTGTTCATTCGAGGCACAAACTAGCTTACCTGAAGCCTCGAAATGGAAGTAGGAGACAGAAAATTTTTCAACCAACATATGCATTAAAAAAAGTGCAGTGTATAGCCCACACTTCTTGATACCCACAATCTGGGTATATCCTCCAATCGCACATCTCAAGCCAGATATTCTGTTTCTGTGCATTCGAGGCACAAACTAGCTTACCTGAAGCCTCGAAATGGAAGCAGGAGACAGAACATTTTTCAACCAAAATATGCATGAAAAAAAGGGCAGTGTATAGCCCACACTTCTTGATACCCACAATCTGGGTATATCTTCCAATCGCACATCTCCAGCCAGATATTCTGTTTCTGTTCATTCGAGGCACAAACTAGCTTACCTGAAGCCCCGAAATGGAAGTAGGAGACAGAAAATTTTTCAACCAAAATATGCATGAAAAAAAGGGCAGTGTATAGCCCACACTTCTTGATACCCACAATCTGGGTATATCCTCCAATCGCACATCTGAAGCCAGATATTCTGTTTCTGTGCATTCGAGGCACAAACTAGCTTACCTGAAGCCTTGAAATGGAAGTAGGAGACAGAAAATTTTTCAACCAAAATATGCATGAAAAACAGTGCCCACACTTCTTGATACCCACAATCTGGGTATATCTTCCAATCGCACATCTCCAGCCAGATATTCTGTTTCTGTTCATTCGAAGCACAAACTAGCTTACCTGAAGCCTCGAAATGGAAGTAGGAGACAGAAAATTTTTCAACCAAAATATGCATGAAAAAAAGGGCAGTGTATAGCCCACACTTCTTGATACCCACAATCTGGGTATATCCTCCAATCGCACATCTCAAGCCAGATATTCTGTTTCTGTGCATTCGAGGCACAAACTAGCTTACCTGAAGCCTCGAAATGGAAGTAGGAGACAGAAAATTTTTCAACCAAAATATGCATGAAAAAAAGGGCAGTGTATAGCCCACACTTCTTGATACCCACAATCTGGGTATATCCTCCAATCGCACATCTCGAGCCAGATATTCTGTTTCTGTGCATTCGAGGCACAAACTAGCTTACCTGAAGCCCCGAAATGGAAGTAGGAGACAGAAAATTTTTCAACCAAAATATGCATGAAAAAAAGGGCAGTGTATAGCCCACACTTCTTGATACCCACAATCTGGGTATATCCTCCAATCGCACATCTCAAGCTATATATTCTGTTTCTGTGCATTCGAGGCACAAACTAGCTTACCTGAAGCCCCGAAATGGAAGTAGGAGACAGAAAATTTTTCAACCAAAATATGCATGAAAAAAAGGGCAGTGTATAGCCCACACTTCTTGATACCCACAATCTGGGTATATCCTCCAATCGCACATCTCAAGCCAGATATTCTGTTTCTGTGCATTCGAGGCACAAACTAGCTTACCTGAAGCCTCGAAATGGAAGCAGGAGACAGAACATTTTTCAACCAAAATATGCATGAAAAAAAGGGCAGTGTATAGCCCACACTTCTTGATACCCACAATCTGGGTATATCTTCCAATCGCACATCTCCAGCCAGATATTCTGTTTCTGTTCATTCGAGGCACAAACTAGCTTACCTGAAGCCCCGAAATGGAAGTAGGAGACAGAAAATTTTTCAACCAAAATATGCATGAAAAAAAGTGCAGTGTATAGCCCACACTTCTTGATACCCACAATCTGGGTATATCCTCCAATCGCACATCTCAAGCCAGATATTCTGTTTCTGTGCATTCGAGGCACAAACTAGCTTACCTGAAGCCTCGAAATGGAAGTAGGAGACAGAAAATTTTTCAACCAAAATATGCATGAAAAAAAGTGCCCACACTTCTTGATACCCACAATCTGGGTATATCCTCCAATCGCACATCTCAAGCCAGATATTCTGTTTCTGTGCATTCGAGGCACAAACTAGCTTACGGAAGCCTCGAAATGGAAGTAGGAGACAGAAAATTGTTCAACCAAAATATGCATGAAAAAAAGGGCAGTGTATAGCCCACACTTCTTGATACCCACAATCTGGGTATATCCTCCAATCGCACATCTCAAGCCAGATATTCTGTTTCTGTGCATTCGAGGCACAAACTAGCTTACCTGAAGCCTTGAAATGGAAGTAGGAGACAGAAAATTTTTCAACCAAAATATGCATGAAAAAAAGGGCAGTGTATAGCCCACACTTCTTGATACCCACAATCTGGGTATATCCTCCAATCGCACATCTGAAGCCAGATATTCTGTTTCTGTGCATTCGAGGCACAAACTAGCTTACCTGAAGCCTTGAAATGGAAGTAGGAGACAGAAAATTTTTCAACCAAAATATGCATGAAAAAAAGGGCAGTGTATAGCCCACACTTCTTGATACCCACAATCTGGGTATATCCTCCAATCGCACATCTCAAGCCAGATATTCTGTTTCTGTGCATTCGAGGCACAAACTAGCTTACCTGAAGCCTCGAAATGGAAGCAGGAGACAGAACATTTTTCAACCAAAATATGCATGAAAAAAAGGGCAGTGTATAGCCCACACTTCTTGATACCCACAATCTGGGTATATCTTCCAATCGCACATCTCCAGCCAGATATTCTGTTTCTGTTCATTCGAGGCACAAACTAGCTTACCTGAAGCCCCGAAATGGAAGTAGGAGACAGAAAATTTTTCAACCAAAATATGCATGAAAAAAAGGGCAGTGTATAGCCCACACTTCTTGATACCCACAATCTGGGTATATCCTCCAATCGCACATCTCAAGCCAGATATTCTGTTTCTGTGCATTCGAGGCACAAACTAGCTTACCTGAAGCCTCGAAATGGAAGTAGGAGACAGAAAATTTTTCAACCAAAATATGCATGAAAAACAGTGCCCACACTTCTTGATACCCACAATCTGGGTATATCTTCCAATCGCACATCTCCAGCCAGATATTCTGTTTCTGTTCATTCGAAGCACAAACTAGCTTACCTGAAGCCTCGAAATGGAAGTAGGAGACAGAAAATTTTTCAACCAAAATATGCATTAAAAAAAGTGCAGTATATAGCCCACACTTCTTGATACCCACAATCTGGGTATATCCTCCAATCGCACATCTCAAGCCAGATATTCTGTTTCTGTGCATTCGAGGCACAAACTAGCTTACCTGAAGCCTCGAAATGGAAGTAGGAGACAGAAAATTTTTCAACCAAAATATGCATGAAAAAAAGGGCAGTGTATAGCCCACACTTCTTGATACCCACAATCTGGGTATATCCTCCAATCGCACATCTCAAGCCAGATATTCTGTTTCTGTGCATTCGAGGCACAAACTAGCTTACCTGAAGCCTCGAAATGGAAGTAGGAGACAGAAAATTTTTCAACCAAAATATGCATTAAAAAAAGTGCAGTATATAGCCCACACTTCTTGATACCCACAATCTGGGTATATCCTCCAATCGCACATCTCAAGCCAGATATTCTGTTTCTGTGCATTCGAGGCACAAACTAGCTTACCTGAAGCCCCGAAATGGAAGTAGGAGACAGAAAATTTTTCAACCAAAATATGCATGAAAAAAAGGGCAGTGTATAGCCCACACTTCTTGATACCCACAATCTGGGTATATCCTCCAATCGCACATCTCAAGCCAGATATTCTGTTTCTGTGCATTCGCGTCACAAACTAGGTTACCTGAAGCCTCGAAATGGAAGTAGGAGACAGAAAATTTTTCAACCAAAATATGCATGAAAAAAAGGGCAGTGTATAGCCCACACTTCTTGATACCCACAATCTGGGTATATCCTCCAATCGCACATCTCAAGCCAGATATTCTGTTTCTGTGCATTCGAGGCACAAACTAGCTTACCTGAAGCCTCGAAATGGAAGTAGGAGACAGAAAATTTTTCAACCAAAATATGCATGAAAAACAGTGCCCACACTTCTTGATACCCACAATCTGGGTATATCTTCCAATCGCACATCTCCAGCCAGATATTCTGTTTCTGTTCATTCGAAGCACAAACTAGCTTACCTGAAGCCTCGAAATGGAAGTAGGAGACAGAAAATTTTTCAACCAAAATATGCATTAAAAAAAGTGCAGTATATAGCCCACACTTCTTGATACCCACAATCTGGGTATATCCTCCAATCGCACATCTCAAGCCAGATATTCTGTTTCTGTGCATTCGAGGCACAAACTAGCTTACCTGAAGCCTCGAAATGGAAGTAGGAGACAGAAAATTTTTCAACCAAAATATGCATGAAAAAAAGGGCAGTGTATAGCCCACACTTCTTGATACCCACAATCTGGGTATATCCTCCAATCGCACATCTCAAGCCAGATATTCTGTTTCTGTGCATTCGAGGCACAAACTAGCTTACCTGAAGCCTCGAAATGGAAGTAGGAGACAGAAAATTTTTCAACCAAAATATGCATGAAAGAAAGGGCAGTGTATAGCCCACACTTCTTGATACCCACAATCTGGGTATATCCTCCAATCGCACATCTCAAGCCAGATATTCTGTTTCTGTGCATTCGAGGCACAAACTAGCTTACCTGAAGCCTCGAAATGGCAGTAGGAGACAGAAAATTTTTCAACCAAAATATGCATGAAAAAAAGTGCAGTGTATAGCCCACACTTCTTGATACCCACAATCTGGGTATATCCTCCAATCGCACATGAAGCCTCGAAATGGCAGTAGGAGACAGAAAATTTTTCAACCAAAATATGCATGAAAAAAAGTGCAGTGTATAGCCCACACTCCTTGATACCCACAATCTGGGTATATCCTCCAATCGCACATCTCAAGCCAGATATTCTGTTTCTGTGCATTCGAGGCACAAACTAGCTTACCTGAAGCCTCGAAATGGAAGTAGGAGACAGAAAATTTTTCAACCAAAATATGCATGAAAAAAAGGGCAGTGTATAGCCCACACTTCTTGATACCCACAATCTGGGTATATCCTCCAATCGCACATCTCGAGCCAGATATTCTGTTTCTGTGCATTCGAGGCACAAACTAGCTTACCTGAAGCCCCGAAATGGAAGTAGGAGACAGAAAATTTTTCAACCAAAATATGCATGAAAAAAAGGGCAGTGTATAGCCCACACTTCTTGATACCCACAATCTGGGTATATCCTCCAATCGCACATCTCAAGCCAGATATTCTGTTTCTGTGCATTCGAGGCACAAACTAGCTTACCTGAAGCCTCGAAATGGAAGCAGGAGACAGAACATTTTTCAACCAAAATATGCATGAAAAAAAGGGCAGTGTATAGCCCACACTTCTTGATACCCACAATCTGGGTATATCCTCCAATCGCACATCTCAAGCCAGATATTCTGTTTCTGTGCATTCGAGGCACAAACTAGCTTACCTGAAGCCTCGAAATGGAAGTAGGAGACAGAAAATTTTTCAACCAAAATATGCATGAAAAAAAGGGCAGTGTATAGCCCACACTTCTTGATACCCACAATCTGGGTATATCCTCCAATCGCACATCTCAAGCCAGATATTCTGTTTCTGTGCATTCGAGGCACAAACTAGCTTACCTGAAGCCTCGAAATGGAAGTAGGAGACAGAAAATTTGTCAACCAAAATATGCATGAAAAAAAGTGCAGTGTATAGCCCACACTCCTTGATACCCACAATCTGGGTATATCTTCCAATCGCACATCTCCAGCCAGATATTCTGTTTCTGTTCATTCGAGGCACAAACTAGCTTACCTGAAGCCTCGAAATGGAAGTAGGAGACAGAAAATTTTTCAACCAACATATGCATTAAAAAAAGTGCAGTGTATAGCCCACACTTCTTGATACCCACAATCTGGGTATATCCTCCAATCGCACATCTCAAGCCAGATATTCTGTTTCTGTGCATTCGAGGCACAAACTAGCTTACCTGAAGCCTCGAAATGGAAGCAGGAGACAGAACATTTTTCAACCAAAATATGCATGAAAAAAAGGGCAGTGTATAGCCCACACTTCTTGATACCCACAATCTGGGTATATCTTCCAATCGCACATCTCCAGCCAGATATTCTGTTTCTGTTCATTCGAGGCACAAACTAGCTTACCTGAAGCCCCGAAATGGAAGTAGGAGACAGAAAATTTTTCAACCAAAATATGCATGAAAAAAAGGGCAGTGTATAGCCCACACTTCTTGATACCCACAATCTGGGTATATCCTCCAATCGCACATCTGAAGCCAGATATTCTGTTTCTGTGCATTCGAGGCACAAACTAGCTTACCTGAAGCCTTGAAATGGAAGTAGGAGACAGAAAATTTTTCAACCAAAATATGCATGAAAAAAAGGGCAGTGTATAGCCCACACTTCTTGATACCCACAATCTGGGTATATCCTCCAATCGCACATCTCAAGCCAGATATTCTGTTTCTGTGCATTCGAGGCACAAACTAGCTTACCTGAAGCCTCGAAATGGAAGCAGGAGACAGAACATTTTTCAACCAAAATATGCATGAAAAAAAGGGCAGTGTATAGCCCACACTTCTTGATACCCACAATCTGGGTATATCTTCCAATCGGACATCTCCAGCCAGATATTCTGTTTCTGTTCATTCGAGGCACAAACTAGCTTACCTGAAGCCCCGAAATGGAAGTAGGAGACAGAAAATTTTTCAAACAAAATATGCATGAAAAAAAGGGCAGTGTATAGCCCACACTTCTTGATACCCACAATCTGGGTATATCCTCCAATCGCACATCTCAAGCCAGATATTCTGTTTCTGTGCATTCGCGTCACAAACTAGGTTACCTGAAGCCTCGAAATGGAAGTAGGAGACAGAAAATTTTTCAACCAAAATATGCATGAAAAAAAGGGCAGTGTATAGCCCACACTTCTTGATACCCACAATCTGGGTATATCTTCCAATCGCACATCTCCAGCCAGATATTCTGTTTCTGTTCATTCGAAGCACAAACTAGCTTACCTGAAGCCTCGAAATGGAAGTAGGAGACAGAAAATTTTTCAACCAAAATATGCATTAAAAAAAGGGCAGTGTATAGCCCACACTTCTTGATACCCACAATCTGGGTATATCCTCCAATCGCACATCTCAAGCCAGATATTCTGTTTCTGTGCATTCGAGGCACAAACTAGCTTACCTGAAGCCTCGAAATGGAAGTAGGAGACAGAAAATTTTTCAACCAAAATATGCATGAAAAAAAGGGCAGTGTATAGCCCACACTTCTTGATACCCACAATCTGGGTATATCCTCCAATCGCACATCTCGAGCCAGATATTCTGTTTCTGTGCATTCGAGGCACAAACTAGCTTACCTGAAGCCCCGAAATGGAAGTAGGAGACAGAAAATTTTTCAACCAAAATATGCATGAAAAAAAGGGCAGTGTATAGCCCACACTTCTTGATACCCACAATCTGGGTATATCCTCCAATCGCACATCTCGAGCCAGATATTCTGTTTCTGTGCATTCGAGGCACAAACTAGCTTACCTGAAGCCCCGAAATGGAAGTAGGAGACAGAAAATTTTTCAACCAAAATATGCATGAAAAAAAGGGCAGTGTATAGCCCACACTTCTTGATACCCACAATCTGGGTATATCCTCCAATCGCACATCTCAAGCTATATATTCTGTTTCTGTGCATTCGAGGCACAAACTAGCTTACCTGAAGCCCCGAAATGGAAGTAGGAGACAGAAAATTTTTCAACCAAAATATGCATGAAAAAAAGGGCAGTGTATAGCCCACACTTCTTGATACCCACAATCTGGGTATATCCTCCAATCGCACATCTCAAGCCAGATATTCTGTTTCTGTTCATTCGAGGCACAAACTAGCTTACCTGAAGCCCCGAAATGGAAGTAGGAGACAGAAAATTTTTCAACCAAAATATGCATGAAAAAAAGGGCAGTGTATAGCCCACACTTCTTGATACCCACAATCTGGGTATATCCTCCAATCGCACATCTCGAGCCAGATATTCTGTTTCTGTGCATTCGAGGCACAAACTAGGTTACCTGAAGCCCCGAAATGGAAGTAGGAGACAGAAAATTTTTCAACCAAAATATGCATGAAAAACAGTGCCCACACTTCTTGATACCCACAATCTGGGTATATCTTCCAATCGCACATCTCCAGCCAGATATTCTGTTTCTGTTCATTCGAGGCACAAACTAGCTAACCTGAAGCCCCGAAATGGAAGTAGGAGACAGAAAATTTTTCAACCAAAATATGCATGAAAAAAAGTGCCCACACTTCTTGATACCCACAATCTGGGTATATCCTCCAATCGCACATCTCAAGCCAGATATTCTGTTTCTGTGCATTCGCGTCACAAACTAGGTTACCTGAAGCCCCGAAATGGAAGTAGGAGACAGAAAATTTTTCAACCAAAATATGCATGAAAAAAGTGCCCACACTTCTGGGTATATCTTCCAATCGCACATCTCCAGCCAGATATTCTGTTTCTGTTCATTCGAGGCACAAACTAGCTAACCTGAAGCCCCGAAATGGAAGTAGGAGACAGAAAATTTTTCAACCAAAATATGCATGAAAAAAAGTGCCCACACTTCTTGATACCCACAATCTGGGTATATCCTCCAATCGCACATTGCAAGCCAGATATTCTGTTTCTGTTCATTCGAGGCACAAACTAGCTTACCTGAAGCCCCGAAATGAAAGTTGGAGACAGAAAATTTTTCAACCAAAATATGCATGAAAAAAAGTGCCCACACTTCTTGATACCCACAATCTGGGTATATACTCCAATCGCACATCTCAAGACAGATATTCTGTTTCTGTGCATTCGAGGCACAAACTAGCTTACCTGAAGCCTCGAAATGGAAGTAGGAGACAGAAAAATTTTCAACCAAAACATGCATGAAAAAAAGGGCAGTGTATAGCCCACACTTTTTGATACCCACAATCTGGGTATATCCTCCAATCGCACATCTCAAGCCAGATATTCTGTTTCTGTGCATTCGAGGCACAAACTAGCTTACCTGAAGCCTCGAAATGGAAGTAGGAGACAGAAAATTTTTCAACCAAAATATGCATGAAAAAAAGGGCAGTGTATAGCCCACACTTCTTGATACCCACAATCTGGGTATATCCTCCAATCGCACATCTCAAGCCAGATATTCTGTTTCTGTGCATTCGCGTCACAAACTAGGTTACCTGAAGCCCCGAAATGGAAGTAGGAGACAGAAAATTTTTCAACCAAAATATGCATGAAAAAAAGTGCAGTGTATAGCCCACACTCCTTGATACCCACAATCTGGGTATATCTTCCAATCGCACATCTCCAGCCAGATATTCTGTTTCTGTTCATTCGAGGCACAAACTAGCTTACCTGAAGCCTCGAAATGGAAGTAGGAGACAGAAAATTTTTCAACCAACATATGCATTAAAAGAAGTGCAGTGTATAGCCCACACTTCTTGATACCCACAATCTGGGTATATCTTCCAATCGCACATCTCCAGCCAGATATTCTGTTTCTGTTCATTCGAGGCACAAACTAGCTTACCTGAAGAACCGAAATGGAAGTAGGAGACAGAAAATTTTTCAACCAACATATGCATTAAAAGAAGTGCAGTGTATAGCCCACACTTCTTGATACCCACAATCTGGGTATATCTTCCAATCGCACATCTCCAGCCAGATATTCTGTTTCTGTTCATTCGAGGCACAAACTAGCTTACCTGAAGCCCCGAAATGGAAGTAGGAGACAGAAAATTTTTCAACCAAAATATGCATGAAAAAAAGGGCAGTGTATAGCCCACACTTCTTGATACCCACAATCTGGGTATATCCTCCAATCGCACATCTGAAGCCAGATATTCTGTTTCTGTGCATTCGAGGCACAAACTAGCTTACCTGAAGCCTTGAAATGGAAGTAGGAGACAGAAAATTTTTCAACCAAAATATGCATGAAAAAAAGGGCAGTGTATAGCCCACACTTCTTGATACCCACAATCTGGGTATATCCTCCAATCGCACATCTCAAGCCAGATATTCTGTTTCTGTGCATTCGAGGCACAAACTAGCTTACCTGAAGCCTCGAAATGGAAGCAGGAGACAGAACATTTTTCAACCAAAATATGCATGAAAAAAAGGGCAGTGTATAGCCCACACTTCTTGATACCCACAATCTGGGTATATCTTCCAATCGCACATCTCCAGCCAGATATTCTGTTTCTGTTCATTCGAGGCACAAACTAGCTTACCTGAAGCCCCGAAATGGAAGTAGGAGACAGAAAATTTTTCAACCAAAATATGCATGAAAAAAAGGGCAGTGTATAGCCCACACTTCTTGATACCCACAATCTGGGTATATCCTCCAATCGCACATCTCAAGCCAGATATTCTGTTTCTGTGCATTCGCGTCACAAACTAGGTTACCTGAAGCCTCGAAATGGAAGTAGGAGACAGAAAATTTTTCAACCAAAATATGCATGAAAAAAAGGGCAGTGTATAGCCCACACTTCTTGATACCCACAATCTGGGTATATCTTCCAATCGCACATCTCCAGCCAGATATTCTGTTTCTGTTCATTCGAAGCACAAACTAGCTTACCTGAAGCCTCGAAATGGAAGTAGGAGACAGAAAATTTTTCAACCAAAATATGCATTAAAAAAAGTGCAGTATATAGCCCACACTTCTTGATACCCACAATCTGGGTATATCCTCCAATCGCACATCTCAAGCCAGATATTCTGTTTCTGTGCATTCGAGGCACAAACTAGCTTACCTGAAGCCTCGAAATGGAAGTAGGAGACAGAAAATTTTTCAACCAACATATGCATTAAAAAAAGTGCAGTATATAGCCCACACTTCTTGATACCCACAATCTGGGTATATCCTCCAATCGCACATCTCAAGCCAGATATTCTGTTTCTGTGCATTCGAGGCACAAACTAGCTTACCTGAAGCCTCGAAATGGAAGTAGGAGACAGAAAATTTTTCAACCAAAATATGCATGAAAAAAAGGGCAGTGTATAGCCCACACTTCTTGATACCCACAATCTGGGTATATCCTCCAATCGCACATCTCAAGCCAGATATTCTGTTTCTGTGCATTCGAGGCACAAACTAGCTTACCTGAAGCCTCGAAATGGAAGTAGGAGACAGAAAATTTTTCAACCAAAATATGCATGAAAAAAAGGGCAGTGTATAGCCCACACTTCTTGATACCCACAATCTGGGTATATCCTCCAATCGCACATCTCAAGCTATATATTCTGTTTCTGTGCATTCGAGGCACAAACTAGCTTACCTGAAGCCCCGAAATGGAAGTAGGAGACAGAAAATTTTTCAACCAAAATATGCATGAAAAAAAGGGCAGTGTATAGCCCACACTTCTTGATACCCACAATCTGGGTATATCCTCCAATCGCACATCTCAAGCCAGATATTCTGTTTCTGTTCATTCGAGGCACAAACTAGCTTACCTGAAGCCCCGAAATGGAAGTAGGAGACAGAAAATTTTTCAACCAAAATATGCATGAAAAAAAGGGCAGTGTATAGCCCACACTTCTTGATACCCACAATCTGGGTATATCCTCCAATCGCACATCTCGAGCCAGATATTCTGTTTCTGTGCATTCGAGGCACAAACTAGGTTACCTGAAGCCCCGAAATGGAAGTAGGAGACAGAAAATTTTTCAACCAAAATATGCATGAAAAACAGTGCCCACACTTCTTGATACCCACAATCTGGGTATATCTTCCAATCGCACATCTCCAGCCAGATATTCTGTTTCTGTTCATTCGAGGCACAAACTAGCTAACCTGAAGCCCCGAAATGGAAGTAGGAGACAGAAAATTTTTCAACCAAAATATGCATGAAAAAAAGTGCCCACACTTCTTGATACCCACAATCTGGGTATATCCTCCAATCGCACATCTCAAGCCAGATATTCTGTTTCTGTGCATTCGCGTCACAAACTAGGTTACCTGAAGCCCCGAAATGGAAGTAGGAGACAGAAAATTTTTCAACCAAAATATGCATGAAAAAAGTGCCCACACTTCTGGGTATATCTTCCAATCGCACATCTCCAGCCAGATATTCTGTTTCTGTTCATTCGAGGCACAAACTAGCTAACCTGAAGCCCCGAAATGGAAGTAGGAGACAGAAAATTTTTCAACCAAAATATGCATGAAAAAAAGTGCCCACACTTCTTGATACCCACAATCTGGGTATATCCTCCAATCGCACATTGCAAGCCAGATATTCTGTTTCTGTTCATTCGAGGCACAAACTAGCTTACCTGAAGCCCCGAAATGAAAGTTGGAGACAGAAAATTTTTCAACCAAAATATGCATGAAAAAAAGTGCCCACACTTCTTGATACCCACAATCTGGGTATATACTCCAATCGCACATCTCAAGACAGATATTCTGTTTCTGTGCATTCGAGGCACAAACTAGCTTACCTGAAGCCTCGAAATGGAAGTAGGAGACAGAAAATTTTTCAACCAAAATATGCATGAAAAAAAGGGCAGTGTATAGCCCACACTTCTTGATACCCACAATCTGGGTATATCCTCCAATCGCACATCTCGAGCCAGATATTCTGTTTCTGTGCATTCGCGTCACAAACTAGGTTACCTGAAGCCCCGAAATGGAAGTAGGAGACAGAAAATTTTTCAACCAAAATATGCATGAAAAAAAGTGCAGTGTATAGCCCACACTCCTTGATACCCACAATCTGGGTATATCCTCCAATCGCACATCTCAAGCCAGATATTCTGTTTCTGTGCATTCGAGGCACAAACTAGCTTACCTGAAGCCTCGAAATGGAAGTAGGAGACAGAAAAATTTTCAACCAAAACATGCATGAAAAAAAGGGCAGTGTATAGCCCACACTTTTTGATACCCACAATCTGGGTATATCCTCCAATCGCACATCTCAAGCCAGATATTCTGTTTCTGTGCATTCGAGGCACAAACTAGCTTACCTGAAGCCTCGAAATGGAAGTAGGAGACAGAAAATTTTTCAACCAAAATATGCATGAAAAAAAGGGCAGTGTATAGCCCACACTTCTTGATACCCACAATCTGGGTATATCCTCCAATCGCACATCTCAAGCCAGATATTCTGTTTCTGTGCATTCGCGTCACAAACTAGGTTACCTGAAGCCTCGAAATGGAAGTAGGAGACAGAAAATTTTTCAACCAAAATATGCATGAAAAAAAGTGCAGTGTATAGCCCACACTCCTTGATACCCACAATCTGGGTATATCTTCCAATCGCACATCTCCAGCCAGATATTCTGTTTCTGTTCATTCGAGGCACAAACTAGCTTACCTGAAGCCTCGAAATGGAAGTAGGAGACAGAAAATTTTTCAACCAACATATGCATTAAAAGAAGTGCAGTGTATAGCCCACACTTCTTGATACCCACAATCTGGGTATATCTTCCAATCGCACATCTCCAGCCAGATATTCTGTTTCTGTTCATTCGAGGCACAAACTAGCTTACCTGAAGAACCGAAATGGAAGTAGGAGACAGAAAATTTTTCAACCAACATATGCATTAAAAGAAGTGCAGTGTATAGCCCACACTTCTTGATATCCACAATCTGGGTATATCCTCCAATCGCACATCTCAAGCCAGATATTCTGTTTCTGTGCATTCGAGGCACAAACTAGCTTACCTGAAGCCTCGAAATGGAAGTAGGAGACAGAACATTTTTCAACCAAAATATGCATGAAAAAAATGGCAATGTATAGCCCACACTTCTTGATACCCACAATCTGGGTATATCCTCCAATCGCACATCTCAAGCCAGATATTCTGTTTCTGTGCATTCGAGGCACAAACTAGCTTACCTGAAGCCTCGAAATGGAAGTAGGAGACAGAAAATTTTTCAACCAAAATATGCATGAAAAAAATGGCAATGTATAGCCCACACTTCTTGATACCCACAATCTGGGTATATCCTCCAATCGCACATCTCAAGCTAGATATTCTGTTTCTGTGCATTCGAGGCACAAACTAGCTTACCTGAAGCCTCGAAATGGAAGTAGGAGACAGAAAATTTTTCAACCAAAATATGCATGAAAAAAAGGGCAGTGTATAGCCCACACTTCTTGATACCCACAATCTGGGTATATCCTCCAATCGCACATCTCCAGCCAGATATTCTGTTTCTGTTCATTCGAGGCACAAACTAGCTTACATGAAGCCCCGAAATGGAAGTAGGAGACAGAAAATTTTTCAACCAAAATATGCATGAAAAAAAGGGCAGTGTATAGCCCACACTTCTTGATACCCACAATCTGGGTATATCCTCCAATCGCACATCTCAAGCCAGATATTCTGTTTCTGTGCATTCGAGGCACAAACTAGCTAACCTGAAGCCTCGAAATGGAAGTAGGAGACAGAAAATTTTTCAACCAAAATATGCATGAAAAAAAGGGCAGTGTATAGGCCACACTTCTTGATACCCACAATCTGGGTATATCCTCCAATCGCACATCTCAAGCCAGATATTCTGTTTCTGTGCATTCGCGTCACAAACTAGGTTACCTGAAGCCCCGAAATGGAAGTAGGAGACAGAAAATTTTTCAACCAAAATATGCATGAAAAAAAGTGCAGTGTATAGCCCACACTCCTTGATACCCACAATCTGGGTATATCTTCCAATCGCACATCTCCAGCCAGATATTCTGTTTCTGTTCATTCGAGGCACAAACTAGCTTACCTGAAGAACCGAAATGGAAGTAGGAGACAGAAAATTTTTCAACCAAAATATGCATGAAAAAAAGGGCAGTGTATAGCCCACACTTCTTGATACCCACAATCTGGGTATATCTTCCAATCGCACATCTCCAGCCAGATATTCTGTTTCTGTTCATTCGAGGCACAAACTAGCTTACCTGAAGAACCGAAATGGAAGTAGGAGACAGAAAATTTTTCAACCAAAATATGCATGAAAAAAAGGGCAGTGTATAGCCCACACTTCTTGATACCCACAATCTGGGTATATCCTCCAATCGCACATCTCAAGCCAGATATTCTGTTTCTGTGCATTCGAGGCACAAACTAGCTTACCTGAAGCCTCGAAATGGAAGCAGGAGACAGAAAATTTTTCAACCAAAATATGCATGAAAAAAAGGGCAGTGTATAGCCCACACTTCTTGATACCCACAATCTGGGTATATCCTCCAATCGCACATCTCAAGCCAGATATTCTGTTTCTGTGCATTCGAGGCACAAACTAGGTTACCTGAAGCCTCGAAATGGAAGTAGGAGACAGAAAATTTTTCAACCAAAATATGCATGAAAAAAAGGGCAGTGTATAGCCCACACTTCTTGATACCCACAATCTGGGTATATCCTCCAATCGCACATCTCAAGCCAGATATTCTGTTTCCGTGCATTCGAGGCACAAACTAGCTTACCTGAAGCCTCGAAATGGAAGTAGGAGACAGAAAATTTTTCAACCAAAATATGCATGAAAAAAAGGGCAGTGTATAGCCCACACTTCTTGATACCCACAATCTGGGTATATCCTCCAATCGCACATTTCAAGCCAGATATTCTGTTTCTGTGCATTCGAGGCCAAACTAGCTTACCTGAAGCCTCGAAATGGAAGCAGGAGACAGAAAATTTTTCAACCAAAATATGCATGAAAAAAAGGGCAGTGTATAGCCCACACTTCTTGATACCCACAATCTGGGTATATCTTCCAATCGCACATCTCCAGCCAGATATTCTGTTTCTGTGCATTCGAGGCACAAACTAGCTTACCTGAAGCCCCGAAATGGAAGTAGGAGACAGAAAATTTTTCAACCAAAATATGCATGAAAAAAAGTGCAGTGTATAGCCCACACTCCTTGATACCCACAATCTGGGTATATCCTCCAATCGCACATCTCAAGCCAGATATTCTGTTTCTGTGCATTCGAGGCACAAACTAGGTTACCTGAAGCCTCGAAATGGAAGTAGGAGACAGAAAATTTTTCAACCAAAATATGCATGAAAAAAAGGGCAGTGTATAGCCCACACTTCTTGATACCCACAATCTGGGTATATCCTCCAATCGCACATCTCAAGCCAGATATTCTGTTTCTGTGCATTCGAGGCACAAACTAGCTTACCTGAAGCCCCGAAATGGAAGTAGGAGACAGAAAATTTTTCAACCAAAATATGCATGAAAAAAAGTGCAGTGTATAGCCCACACTCCTTGATACCCACAATCTGGGTATATCCTCCAATCGCACATCTCAAGCCAGATATTCTGTTTCTGTGCATTCGAGGCACAAACTAGGTTACCTGAAGCCTCGAAATGGAAGTAGGAGACAGACAATTTTTCAACCAAAATATGCATGAAAAAAAGTGCAGTGTATAGCCCACACTCCTTGATACCCACAATCTGGGTATATCTTCCAATCGCACATCTCCAGCCAGATATTCTGTTTCTGTGCATTCGCGTCACAAACTAGGTTACCTGAAGCCCCGAAATGGAAGTAGGAGACAGAAAATTTTTCAACCAAAATATGCATGAAAAAAAGGGCAGTGTATAGCCCACACTTCTTGATACCCACAATCTGGGTATATCCTCCAATCGCACATCTCAAGCCAGATATTCTGTTTCTGTGCATTCGCGTCACAAACTAGGTTACCTGAAGCCTCGAAATGGAAGTAGGAGACAGAAAATCTTTCAACCAAAATATGCATGAAAAAAAGGGCAGTGTATAGCCCACACTTCTTGATACCCACAATCTGGGTATATCCTCCAATCGCACATCTCAAGCCAGATATTCTGTTTCTGTGCATTCGCGTCACAAACTAGGTTACCTGAAGCCCCGAAATGGAAGCAGGAGACAGAAAATTTTTCAACCAAAATATGCATGAAAAAAAGGGCAGTGTATAGCCCACACTCCTTGATACCCACAATCTGGGTATATCTTCCAATCGCACATTTCAAGCCAGATATTCTGTTTCTGTGTATTCGAGGCACAAACTAGCTTACCTGAAGCCTCGAAATGGAAGTAGGAGGCAGAAAATTTTTCAACCAAAATATGCATGAAAAAAAGTGCAGTGTATAGCCCACACTCCTTGATACCCACAATCTGGGTATATCCTCCAATCGCACATCTCAAGCCAGATATTCTGTTTCTGTGCATTCGAGGCACAAACTAGCTTACCTGAAGCCTCGAAATGGAAGCAGGAGACAGAAAATTTTTCAACCAAAATATGCATGAAAAAAAGGGCAGTGTATAGCCCACACTTCTTGATACCCACAATCTGGGTATATCCTCCAATCGCACATTTCAAGCCAGATATTCTGTTTCTGTGCATTCGAGGCACAAACTAGCTTACCTGAAGCCTCGAAATGGAAGCAGGAGACAGAAAATTTTTCAACCAAAATATGCATGAAAAAAAGGGCAGTGTATAGCCCACACTTCTTGATACCCACAATCTGGGTATATCCTCCAATCGCACATCTCAAGCCAGATATTCTGTTTCTGTTCATTCGATGCACAAACTAACTTACCTGAAGCCCCGAAATGGAAGTAGGAGACAGAAAATTTTTCAACCAAAATATGCATGAAAAAAAGTGCAGTGTATAGCCCACACTCCTTGATACCCACAATCTGGGTATATCTTCCAATCGCACATCTCCAGCCAGATATTCTGTTTCTGTTCATTCGAGGCACAAACTAGCTTACCTGAAGCCCCGAAATGGAAGTAGGAGACAGAAAATTTTTCAACCAAAATATGCATGAAAAAAAGGGCAGTGTATAGCCCCCACTTCTTGATACCCACAATCTGGGTATATCCTCCAATCGCACATCTCAAGCCAGATATTCTGTTTCTGTGCATTCGCGTCACAAACTAGGTTACCTGAAGCCCCGAAATGGAAGTAGGAGACAGAAAATTGTTCAACCAAAATATGCATGAAAAAAAGGGCAGTGTATAGCCCCCACTTCTTGATACCCACAATCTGGGTATATCCTCCAATCGCACATCTCAAGCCAGATTTTCTGTTTCTGTGCATTCGAGGCACAAACTAGCTTACCTGAAGCCTCGAAATGGAAGCAGGAGACAGAAAATTTTTCAACCAAAATATGCATGAAAAAAAGGGCAGTGTATAGCCCATACTTCTTGATACCCACAATCTGGGTATATCCTCCAATCGCACATCTCAAGCCAGATATTCTGTTTCTGTGCATTCGAGGCACAAACTAGCTTACCTGAAGCCTCGAAATGGAAGCAGGAGACAGAAAATTTTTCAACCAAAATATGCATTAAAAAAAGTGCAGTATATAGCCCACACTTCTTGATACCCACAATCTGGGTATATCCTCCAATCGCACATCTCAAGCCAGATATTCTGTTTCTGTGCATTCGAGGCACACACTAGCTCACCTGAAGCCTCGAAATGGAAGTAGGGGACAGAACATTTTTCAACCAAAATATGCATGAAAAAAAGTGCAGTGTATAGCCCACACTCCTTGATACCCACAATCTGGGTATATCCTCCAATCGCACATTTCAAGCCAGATATTCTGTTTCTGTGCATTCGAGGCACAAACTAGCTTACCTGAAGCCTCGAAATGGAAGCAGGAGACAGAAAATTTTTCAACCAAAATATGCATGAAAAAAAGGGCAGTGTATAGCCCACACTTCTTGATACCCACAATCTGGGTATATCCTCCAATCGCACATCTCAAGCCAGATATTCTGTTTCTGTTCATTCGAGGCACAAACTAACTTACCTGAAGCCCCGAAATGGAAGTAGGAGACAGAAAATTTTTCAACCAAAATATGCATGAAAAAAAGTGCAGTGTATAGCCCACACTCCTTGATACCCACAATCTGGGTATATCCTCCAATCGCACATCTCAAGCCAGATATTCTGTTTCTGTGCATTCGAGGCACAAACTAGCTTACCTGAAGCCTCGAAATGGAAGCAGGAGACAGAAAATTTTTCAACCAAAATATGCATTAAAAAAAGTGCAGTATATAGCCCACACTTCTTGATACCCACAATCTGGGTATATCCTCCAATCGCACATCTCAAGCCAGATATTCTGTTTCTGTGCATTCGAGGCACACACTAGCTCACCTGAAGCCTCGAAATGGAAGTAGGGGACAGAACATTTTTCAACCAAAATATGCATGAAAAAAAGTGCAGTGTATAGCCCACACTCCTTGATACCCACAATCTGGGTATATCCTCCAATCGCACATCTCAAGCCAGATATTCTGTTTCTGTGCATTCGAGGCACAAACTAGCTTACCTGAAGCCTCGAAATGGAAGCAGGAGACAGAAAATTTTTCAACCAAAATATGCATGAAAAAAAGGGCAGTGTATAGCCCACACTTCTTGATACCCACAATCTGGGTATATCCTCCAATCGCACATTTCAAGCCAGATATTCTGTTTCTGTGCATTCGAGGCACAAACTAGCTTACCTGAAGCCTCGAAATGGAAGCAGGAGACAGAAAATTTTTCAACCAAAATATGCATGAAAAAAAGGGCAGTGTATAGCCCACACTTCTTGATACCCACAATCTGGGTATATCCTCCAATCGCACATCTCAAGCCAGATATTCTGTTTCTGTTCATTCGAGGCACAAACTAACTTACCTGAAGCCCCGAAATGGAAGTAGGAGACAGAAAATTTTTCAACCAAAATATGCATGAAAAAAAGTGCAGTGTATAGCCCACACTCCTTGATACCCACAATCTGGGTATATCCTCCAATCGCACATCTCAAGCCAGATATTCTGTTTCTGTGCATTCGAGGCACAAACTAGCTTACCTGAAGCCTCGAAATGGAAGCAGGAGACAGAAAATTTTTCAACCAAAATATGCATGAAAAAAAGGGCAGTGTATAGCCCACACTTCTTGATACCCACAATCTGGGTATATCCTCCAATCGCACATTTCAAGCCAGATATTCTGTTTCTGTGCATTCGAGGCACAAACTAGCTTACCTGAAGCCTCGAAATGGAAGCAGGAGACAGAAAATTTTTCAACCAAAATATGCATGAAAAAAAGGGCAGTGTATAGCCCACACTTCTTGATACCCACAATCTGGGTATATCCTCCAATCGCACATCTCAAGCCAGATATTCTGTTTCTGTTCATTCGAGGCACAAACTAACTTACCTGAAGCCCCGAAATGGAAGTAGGAGACAGAAAATTTTTCAACCAAAATATGCATGAAAAAAAGTGCAGTGTATAGCCCACACTCCTTGATACCCACAATCTGGGTATATCTTCCAATCGCACATCTCCAGCCAGATATTCTGTTTCTGTTCATTCGAGGCACAAACTAGCTTACCTGAAGCCCCGAAATGGAAGTAGGAGACAGAAAATTTTTCAACCAAAATATGCATGAAAAAAAGGGCAGTGTATAGCCCCCACTTCTTGATACCCACAATCTGGGTATATCCTCCAATCGCACATCTCAAGCCAGATATTCTGTTTCTGTGCATTCGCGTCACAAACTAGGTTACCTGAAGCCCCGAAATGGAAGTAGGAGACAGAAAATTGTTCAACCAAAATATGCATGAAAAAAAGGGCAGTGTATAGCCCCCACTTCTTGATACCCACAATCTGGGTATATCCTCCAATCGCACATCTCAAGCCAGATATTCTGTTTCTGTGCATTCGAGGCACAAACTAGCTTACCTGAAGCCTCGAAATGGAAGCAGGAGACAGAAAATTTTTCAACCAAAATATGCATGAAAAAAAGGGCAGTGTATAGCCCATACTTCTTGATACCCACAATCTGGGTATATCCTCCAATCGCACATCTCAAGCCAGATATTCTGTTTCTGTGCATTCGAGGCACAAACTAGCTTACCTGAAGCCTCGAAATGGAAGCAGGAGACAGAAAATTTTTCAACCAAAATATGCATGAAAAAAAGGGCAGTGTATAGCCCACACTTCTTGATACCCACAATCTGGGTATATCCTCCAATCGCACATCTCAAGCCAGATATTCTGTTTCTGTGCATTCGAGGCACACACTAGCTCACCTGAAGCCTCGAAATGGAAGTAGGGGACAGAACATTTTTCAACCAAAATATGCATGAAAAAAAGTGCAGTGTATAGCCCACACTTCTTGATACCCACAATCTGGGTATATCCTCCAATCGCACATCTCAAGCCAGATATTCTGTTTCTGTGCATTCGAGGCACAAACTAGCTTACCTGAAGCCTCGAAATGGAAGTAGGAGACAGAAAATTTTTCAACCAAAATATGCATGAAAAAAAGGGCAGTGTATAGCCCACACTTCTTTATACCCACAATCTGGGTATATTCTCCAATCGCACATCTCAAGCCAGATATTCTGTTTATGTGCATTCGAGGCACAAACTAGCTTACCTGAAGCCTCGAAATGGAAGTAGGAGACAGAAAATTTTTCAACCAAAATATGCATGAAAAAAAGGGCAGTGTATAGCCCACACTTCTTTATACCCACAATCTGGGTATATCCTCCAATCGCACATCTCAAGCCAGATTTTCTGTTTCCGTGCATTCGAGGCACAAACTAGCTTAGCTGATGCCTCGAAATGGAAGTAGGAGACAGAAAATTTTTCAACCAAAATATGCATGAAAAAAAGGGCAGTGTATAGCCCACACTTCTTGATACCCACAATCTGGGTATATCTTCCAATCGCACATCTCCAGCCAGATATTCTGTTTCTGTTCATTCGAGGCACAAACTAGCTTACCTGAAGCCCCGAAATGGAAGTAGGAGACAGAAAATTTTTCAACCAAAATATGCATGAAAAAAAGGGCAGTGTATAGCCCCCACTTCTTGATACCCACAATCTGGGTATATCCTCCAATCGCACATCTCAAGCCAGATATTCTGTTTCTGTGCATTCGCGTCACAAACTAGGTTACCTGAAGCCCCGAAATGGAAGTAGGAGACAGAAAATTGTTCAACCAAAATATGCATGAAAAAAAGGGCAGTGTATAGCCCACACTTCTTGATACCCACAATCTGGGTATATCCTCCAATCGCACATCTCAAGCCAGATATTCTGTTTCTGTGCATTCGAGGCACAAACTAGCTTACCTGAAGCCTCGAAATGGAAGCAGGAGACAGAAAATTTTTCAACCAAAATATGCATGAAAAAAAGGGCAGTGTATAGCCCATACTTCTTGATACCCACAATCTGGGTATATCCTCCAATCGCACATCTCAAGCCAGATATTCTGTTTCTGTGCATTCGAGGCACAAACTAGCTTACCTGAAGCCTCGAAATGGAAGCAGGAGACAGAAAATTTTTCAACCAAAATATGCATGAAAAAAAGGGCAGTGTATAGCCCACACTTCTTGATACCCACAATCTGGGTATATCCTCCAATCGCACATCTCAAGCCAGATATTCTGTTTCTGTGCATTCGAGGCACACACTAGCTCACCTGAAGCCTCGAAATGGAAGTAGGGGACAGAACATTTTTCAACCAAAATATGCATGAAAAAAAGTGCAGTGTATAGCCCACACTTCTTGATACCCACAATCTGGGTATATCCTCCAATCGCACATCTCAAGCCAGATATTCTGTTTCTGTGCATTCGAGGCACAAACTAGCTTACCTGAAGCCTCGAAATGGAAGTAGGAGACAGAAAATTTTTCAACCAAAATATGCATGAAAAAAAGGGCAGTGTATAGCCCACACTTCTTTATACCCACAATCTGGGTATATTCTCCAATCGCACATCTCAAGCCAGATATTCTGTTTATGTGCATTCGAGGCACAAACTAGCTTACCTGAAGCCTCGAAATGGAAGTAGGAGACAGAAAATTTTTCAACCAAAATATGCATGAAAAAAGGGCAGTGTATAGCCCACACTTCTTTATACCCACAATCTGGGTATATCCTCCAATCGCACATCTCAAGCCAGATTTTCTGTTTCCGTGCATTCGAGGTACAAACTAGCTTAGCTGATGCCTCGAAATGCAAGTAGGAGACAGAAAATTTTTCAACCAAAATATGCATTAAAAAAAGTGCAGTGTATAGCCCACACTTCTTGATACCCACAATCTGAGTATATCCTCCAATCGCACATCTCAAGCCAGATATTCTGTTTCTGTGCATTCGAGGCACAAACTAGCTTACCTGAAGCCTCGAAATGGAAGTAGGAGACAGAAAATTTTTCAACCAAAATATGCATGAAAATAGGGCAGTGTATAGCCCACACTTCTTTATACCCACAATCTGGGTATATCCTCCAATCGCACATCTCAAGCCAGATATTCTGTTTCTGTGCATTCGAGGCACAAACTAGCTTACCTGAAGCCTCGAAATGGAAGCAGGAGACAGAAAATTTTTCAACCAAAATATGCATGAAAAAAAGGGCAGTGTATAGCCCACACTTCTTTATACCCACAATCTGGGTATATTCTCCAATCGCACATCTCAAGCCAGATATTCTGTTTATGTGCATTCGAGGCACAAACTAGCTTACTTGAAGCCTCGAAATGGAAGTAGGAGACAGAAAATTTTTCAACCAAAATATGCATGAAAAAAGGGCAGTGTATAGCCCACACTTCTTTATACCCACAATCTGGGTATATCCTCCAATCGCACATCTCAAGCCAGATATTCTGTTTCTGTGCATTCGAGGCACAAACTAGCTTACCTGAAGCCTCGAAATGGAAGCAGGAGACAGAAAATTTTTCAACCAAAATATGCATGAAAAAAAGTGCAGTGTATAGCCCACACTCCTTGATACCCACAATCTGGGTATATCTTCCAATCGCACATCTCCAGCCAGATATTCTGTTTCTGTTCATTCGAGGCACAAACTAGCTTACCTGAAGCCCCGAAATGGAAGTAGGAGACAGAAAATTTTTCAACCAAAATATGCATGAAAAAAAGGGCAGTGTATAGCCCACACTTCTTGATACCCACAATCTGGGTATATCCTCCAATCGCACATCTCAAGCCAGATATTCTGTTTCTGTGCATTCGAGGCACAAACTAGCTTACCTGAAGAATCGAAATGGAAGCAGGAGACAGAAAATTTTTCAACCAAAATATGCATGAAAAAAAGTGAAGTGTATAACCCACACTCCTTGATACCCACAATCTGGGTATATCCTCCAATCGCACATCTCAAGCCAGATATTCTGTTTCTGTGCATTCGCGTCACAAACTAGGTTACCTGAAGCCTCGAAATGGAAGTAGGAGACAGAAAATTTTTCAACCAAAATATGCATGAAAAAAAGTGCAGTGTATAGCCCACACTCCTTGATACCCACAATCTGGGTATATCCTCCAATCGCACATCTCAAGCCAGATATTCTGTTTCTGTGCATTCGCGTCACAAACTAGGTTACCTGAAGCCTCGAAATGAAAGTAGGAGACAGAAAATTTTTCAACCAAAATATGCATGAAAAAAAGGGCAGTGTATAGCCCACACTTCTTGATACCCACAATCTGGGTATATCCTCCAATCGCACATCTCAAGCCAGATATTCTGTTTCTGTGCATTCGAGGCACACACTAGCTCACCTGAAGCCTCGAAATGGAAGTAGGAGACAGAAAATTTTTCAACCAAAATATGCATGAAAAAAAGGGCAGAGTATAGCCCACACTTCTTGATACCCACAATCTGGGTATATCCTCCAATCGCACATCTCAAGATATTCTGTTTCTGTGCATTCGAGGCACAAACTAGCTTACCTGAAGAATCGAAATGGAAGCAGGAGACAGAAAATTTTTCAACCAAAATATGCATGAAAAAAAGGGCAGAGTATAGCCCACACTTCTTGATACCCACAATCTGGGTATATCCTCCAATCGCACATCTCAAGATATTCTGTTTCTGTGCATTCGAGGCACAAACTAGCTTACCTGAAGAATCGAAATGGAAGCAGGAGACAGAAAATTTTTCAACCAAAATATGCATGAAAAAAAGTGCAGTGTATAACCCACACTCCTTGATACCCACAATCTGGGTATATCCTCCAATCGCACATCTCAAGCCAGATATTCTGTTTCTGTGCATTCGCGTCACAAACTAGGTTACCTGAAGCCTCGAAATGGAAGTAGGAGACAGAAAATTTTTCAACCAAAATATGCATGAAAAAAAGGGCAGTGTATAGCCCACACTTCTTGATACCCACAATCTGGGTATATCCTCCAATCGCACATCTCAAGCCAGATATTCTGTTTCTGTGCATTCGAGGCACACACTAGCTCACCTGAAGCCTCGAAATGGAAGTAGGAGACAGAAAATTTTTCAACCAAAATATGCATGAAAAAAAGGGCAGAGTATGGCCCACACTTCTTGATACCCACAATCTGGGTATATCCTAAAATCGCACATCTCAAGATATTCTGTTTCTGTGCATTCGAGGCACAAACTAGCTTACCTGAAGAATCGAAATGGAAGCAGGAGACAGAAAATTTTTCAACCAAAATATGCATGAAAAAAAGTGCAGTGTATAACCCACACTCCTTGATACCCACAATCTGGGTATATCCTCCAATCGCACATCTCAAGCCAGATATTCTGTTTCTGTGCATTCGCGTCACAAACTAGGTTACCTGAAGCCTCGAAATGGAAGTAGGAGACAGAAAATTTTTCAACCAAAATATGCATGAAAAAAAGTGCCCACACTTCTTGATACCCACAATCTGGGTATATCTTCCAATCGCACATTTCAAGCCAGATATTCTGTTTCTGTGCATTCGAGGCACAAACTAGCTTACCTGAAGCCTCGAAATGGAAGTAGGAGACAGAAAATGTGGGCAGTGTATAGCCCACACTTCTTGATACCCACAATCTGGGTATATCCTCCAATCGCACATCTCAAGCCAGATATTCTGTTTCTGTGCATTCGAGGCACAAACTAGCTTACCTGAAGCCTCGAAATGGAAGTAGGAGACAGAAAATTTTTCAACCAAAATATGCATAAAAAAAAGGGCAGTGTATAGCCCACACTTCTTGATACCCACAATCTGGGTATGTCCTCCAATCGCACATCTCAAGCCAGATATTCTGTTGCTGTGCATTCGAGGCACAAACTAGCTTACCTGAAGCCTCGAAATGGAAGTGGGAGACAGAAAATTTTTCAACCAAAATATGCATGAAAGAAAGTGCAGTGTATAGCCCACACTTCTTGATACCCACAATCTGGGTATATCCTCCAATCGCACATCTCAAGCCAGATATTCTGTTTCTGTGCATTCGAGGCACACACTAGCTCACCTGAAGCCTCGAAATGGAAGTAGGAGACAGAACATTTTTCAACCAAAATATGCATGAAAAAAAGTGCAGTGTATAGCCCACACTTCTTGATACCCACAATCTGGGTATATCCTCCAATCGCACATCTCAAGCCAGATATTCTGTTTCTGTGCATTCGAGGCACAAACTAGCTTACCTGAAGCCTCGAAATGGAAGTGGGAGACAGAAAATTTTTCAGCCAAAATATGCATGAAAAAAAGGGCAGTGTATAGCCCTCACTTCTTGATACCCACAATCTGGGTATATCCTCCAATCGCACATCTCAAGCCAGATATTCTGTTTCTGTGCATTCGAGGCACAAACTAGGTTACCTGAAGCCTCGAAATGGAAGTAGGAGACAGAAAATTTTTCAACCAAAATATGCATGAAAAAAAGTGCAGTGTATAGCCCACACTCCTTGATACCCACAATCTGGGTATATCTTCCAATCGCACATTTCAAGCCAGATATTCTGTTTCTGTGCATTCGAGGCACAAACTAGCTTACCTGAAGCCTCGAAATGGAAGTAGGAGACAGAAAATGTGGGCAGTGTATAGCCCACACTTCTTGATACCCACAATCTGGGTATATCCTCCAATCGCACATCTCAAGCCAGATATTCTGTTTCTGTGCATTCGAGGCACAAACTAGCTTACCTGAAGCCTCGAAATGGAAGTAGGAGACAGAAAATTTTTCAACCAAAATATGCATGAAAAAAAGGGCAGTGTACAGCCCACACTTCTTGATACCCACAATCTGCGTATATCCTCCAATCGCACATCTCAAGCCAGATATTCTGTTTCTGTGCATTCGAGGCACAAACTAGCTTACCTGAAGCCTCGAAATGGAAGTAGGAGACAGAAAATTTTTCAACCGAAATATGCATGAAAAAAAGTGCAGTGTATAGCCCACACTCCTTGATACCCACAATCTGGGTATATCTTCCAATCGCACATTTCAAGCCAGATATTCTGTTTCTGTGCATTCGAGGCACAAACTAGCTTACCTGAAGCCTCGAAATGGAAGTAGGAGACAGAAAATTTTTCAACCGAAATATGCATGAAAAAAAGTGCAGTGTATAGCCCACACTCCTTGATACCCACAATCTGGGTATATCTTCCAATCGCACATTTCAAGCCAGATATTCTGTTTCTGTGCATTCGAGGCACAAACTAGCTTACCTGAAGCCTCGAAATGGAAGTAGGAGACAGAAAATTTTTCAACCGAAATATGCATGAAAAAAAGTGCAGTGTATAGCCCACACTCCTTGATACCCACAATCTGGGTATATCTTCCAATCGCACATTTCAAGCCAGATATTCTGTTTCTGTGCATTCGAGGCACAAACTAGCTTACCTGAAGCCTCGAAATGGAAGTAGGAGACAGAAAATGTGGGCAGTGTATAGCCCACACTTCTTGATACCCACAATCTGGGTATATCCTCCAATCGCACATCTCAAGCCAGATATTCTGTTTCTGTGCATTCGCGTCACAAACTAGCTTACCTGAAGCCTCGAAATGGAAGTAGGACACAGAAAATTTGTCAACCAAAATATGCATGAAAAAAAGTGCAGTGTATAGCCCACACTCCTTGATACCCACAATCTGGGTATATCTTCCAATCGCACATCTCCAGCCAGATATTCTGTTTCTGTTCATTCGAGGCACAAACTAGCTTACCTGAAGCCTCGAAATGGAAGTAGGAGACAGAAAATTTTTCAACCAACATATGCATTAAAAAAAGTGCAGTGTATAGCCCACACTTCTTGATACCCACAATCTGGGTATATCCTCCAATCGCACATCTCAAGCCAGATTTTCTGTTTCCGTGCATTCGAGGTACAAACTAGCTTAGCTGATGCCTCGAAATGCAAGTAGGAGACAGAAAATTTTTCAACCAAAATATGCATGAAAAAAGGGCAGTGTATAGCCCACACTTCTTGATACCCACAATCTGGGTATATCCTCCAATCGCACATCTCAAGCCAGATATTCTGTTTCTGTGCATTCGAGGCACAAACTAGCTTACCTGAAGCCTCGAAATGGAAGTAGGAGACAGAAAATTTTTCAACCAAAATATGCATGAAAAAAAGCCCACACTTCTTGATACCCACAATCTGGGTATATCCTCCAATCGCACATCTCAAGCCAGATATTCTGTTTCTGTGCATTCGTGTCACAAACTAGGTTACCTGAAGCCTCGAAATGGAAGTAGGAGACAGAAAATTTTTCAACCAAAATATGCATGAAAAAAAGGGCAGTGTATAGCCCACACTTCTTGATACCCACAATCTGGGTATATCCTCCAATCGCACATCTCAAGCCAGATATTCTGTTTCTGTGCATTCGAGGCACAAACTAGCTTACCTGAAGCCTCGAAATGGAAGTAGGAGACAGAAAATGTGGGCAGTGTATAGCCCACACTTCTTGATACCCACAATCTGGGTATATCCTCCAATCGCACATCTCAAGCCAGATATTCTGTTTCTGTGCATTCGCGTCACAAACTAGGTTACCTAAAGCCTCGAAATGGAAGTAGGAGACAGAAAATTTTTCAACCAAAATATGCATGAAAAAAAGTGCAGTGTATAGCCCACACTCCTTGATACCCACAATCTGGGTATATCTTCCAATCGCACATCTCAAGCCAGATATTCTGTTTCTGTGCATTCGCGTCACAAACTAGGTTACCTGAAGCCTCGAAATGGAAGTAGGAGACAGAAAATTTTTCAACCAAAATATGCATGAAAAAAAGGGGAGTGTATAGCCCACACTTCTTGATACCCACAATCTGGGTATATCCTCCAATCGCACATCTCAAGCCAGATATTCTGTTTCTGTGCATTCGCGTCACAAACTAGGTTACCTGAAGCCTCGAAATGGAAGTAGGAGACAGAAAATTTTTCAACCAAAATATGCATGAAAAAAAGTGCAGTGTATAGCCCACACTCCTTGATACCCACAATCTGGGTATATCTTCCAATCGCACATTTCAAGCCAGCTATTCTGTTTCTGTGCATTCGAGGCACAAACTAGCTTACCTGAAGCCTCGAAATGGAAGTAGGAGACAGAAAATTTTTCAACCAAAATATGCATGAAAAAAAGGGCAGTGTATAGCCCACACTCCTTGATACCCACAATCTGGGTATATCTTCCAATCGCACATTTCAAGCCAGATATTCTGTTTCTGTGCATTCGAGGCACAAACTAGCTTACCTGAAGCCCCGAAATGGAAGTAGGAGACAGAAAATTTTTCAACCAAAATATGCATGAAAAAAAGTGCAGTGTGCAGTGCAGTGGGTATCATAGCCCACACTCCTTGATACCCACAATCTGGGTATATCTTCCAATCGCACATCTCCAGCCAGATATTCTGTTTCTGTTCATTCGAGGCACAAACTAGCTTACCTGAAGCCTCGAAATGGAAGTAGGAGACAGAAAATTTTTCAACCAAAATATGCATGAAAAAAAGTGCAGTGTATAGCCCACACTCCTTGATACCCACAATCTGGGTATATCTTCCAATCGCACATTTCAAGCCAGATATTCTGTTTCTGTGCATTCGAGGCACAAACTAGCTTACCTGAAGCCTCGAAATGGAAGTAGGAGACAGAAAATGTGGGCAGTGTATAGCCCACACTTCTTGATACCCACAATCTGGGTATATCTTCCAATCGCACATCTCAAGCCAGATATTCTGTTTCTGTGCATTCGCGTCACAAACTAGGTTACCTGAAGCCTCGAAATGGAAGTAGGAGACAGAAAATTTTTCAACCAAAATATGCATGAAAAAAAGGGGAGTGTATAGCCCACACTTCTTGATACCCACAATCTGGGTATATCCTCCAATCGCACATCTCAAGCCAGATATTCTGTTTCTGTGCATTCGCGTCACAAACTAGGTTACCTGAAGCCTCGAAATGGAAGTAGGAGACAGAAAATTTTTCAACCAAAATATGCATGAAAAAAAGTGCAGTGTATAGCCCACACTCCTTGATACCCACAATCTGGGTATATCTTCCAATCGCACATTTCAAGCCAGCTATTCTGTTTCTGTGCATTCGAGGCACAAACTAGCTTACCTGAAGCCTCGAAATGGAAGTAGGAGACAGAAAATTTTTCAACCAAAATATGCATGAAAAAAAGGGCAGTGTATAGCCCACACTCCTTGATACCCACAATCTGGGTATATCTTCCAATCGCACATTTCAAGCCAGATATTCTGTTTCTGTGCATTCGAGGCACAAACTAGCTTACCTGAAGCCCCGAAATGGAAGTAGGAGACAGAAAATTTTTCAACCAAAATATGCATGAAAAAAAGTGCAGTGTGCAGTGCAGTGGGTATCATAGCCCACACTCCTTGATACCCACAATCTGGGTATATCTTCCAATCGCACATCTCCAGCCAGATATTCTGTTTCTGTTCATTCGAGGCACAAACTAGCTTACCTGAAGCCTCGAAATGGAAGTAGGAGACAGAAAATTTTTCAACCAAAATATGCATGAAAAAAAGTGCAGTGTATAGCCCACACTCCTTGATACCCACAATCTGGGTATATCTTCCAATCGCACATTTCAAGCCAGATATTCTGTTTCTGTGCATTCGAGGCACAAACTAGCTTACCTGAAGCCTCGAAATGGAAGTAGGAGACAGAAAATGTGGGCAGTGTATAGCCCACACTTCTTGATACCCACAATCTGGGTATATCCTCCAATCGCACATCTCAAGCCAGATATTCTGTTTCTGTGCATTCGAGGCACAAACTAGCTTACCTGAAGCCTCGAAATGGAAGTAGGAGACAGAAAATTTTTCAACCAAAATATGCATGAAAAAAAGGGCAGTGTACAGCCCACACTTCTTGATACCCACAATCTGCGTATATCCTCCAATCGCACATCTCAAGCCAGATATTCTGTTTCTGTGCATTCGAGGCACAAACTAGCTTACCTGAAGCCTCGAAATGGAAGTAGGAGACAGAAAATTTTTCAACCAAAATATGCATGAAAAAAAGCCCACACTTCTTGATACCCACAATCTGGGTATATCCTCCAATCGCACATCTCAAGCCAGATATTCTGTTTCTGTGCATTCGTGTCACAAACTAGGTTACCTGAAGCCTCGAAATGGAAGTAGGAGACAGAAAATTTTTCAACCAAAATATGCATGAAAAAAAGGGCAGTGTATAGCCCACACTTCTTGATACCCACAATCTGGGTATATCCTCCAATCGCACATCTCAAGCCAGATATTCTGTTTCTGTGCATTCGAGGCACAAACTAGCTTACCTGAAGCCTCGAAATGGAAGTAGGAGACAGAAAATTTTACAACCAGAATATGCATGAAAAAAGGGCAGTGTATAGCCCACACTTCTTGATACCCACAATCTGGGTATATCCTCCAATCGCACATTTCAAGCCAGATATTCTGTTTCTGTGCATTCGTGTCACAAACTAGGTTACCTGAAGCCTCGAAATGGAAGTAGGACACAGAAAATTTGTCAACCAAAATATGCATGAAAAAAAGTGCAGTGTATAGCCCACACTCCTTGATACCCACAATCTGGGTATATCTTCCAATCGCACATCTCCAGCCAGATATTCTGTTTCTGTTCATTCGAGGCACAAACTAGCTTACCTGAAGCCTCGAAATGGAAGTAGGAGACAGAAAATTTTTCAACCAACATATGCATTAAAAAAAGTGCAGTGTATAGCCCACACTTCTTGATACCCACAATCTGGGTATATCCTCCAATCGCACATCTCAAGCCAGATTTTCTGTTTCCGTGCATTCGAGGTACAAACTAGCTTAGCTGATGCCTCGAAATGCAAGTAGGAGACAGAAAATTTTTCAACCAAAATATGCATGAAAAAAGGCCAGTGTATAGCCCACACTTCTTTATACCCACAATCTGGGTATATCCTCCAATCGCACATCTCAAGCCAGATTTTCTGTTTCCGTGCATTCGAGGTACAAACTAGCTTAGCTGATGCCTCGAAATGCAAGTAGGAGACAGAAAATTTTTCAACCAAAATATGCATTAAAAAAAGTGCAGTGTATAGCCCACACTTCTTGATACCCACAATCTGGGTATATCCTCCAATCGCACATCTCAAGCTAGATATTCTGTTTCTGTGCATTCGAGTCACAAAATAGGATACCTGAAGCCTCGAAATGGAAGTAGGAGACAGAAAATTTTTCAACCAAAATATGCATGAAAAAAAGTGCAGTGTATGGCCCACACTTCTTGATACCCACAATCTGGGTATATCCTCCAATCGCACATCTCAAGCCAGATATTCTGTTTATGTGCATTCGAGGCACAAACTAGCTTACCTGAAGCCTCGAAATGAAGGAAGGAGACAACAAAAAGTGCACGACTGGGTCGTAGGTACTTGCACCATAATGCTATAAATGTATGATTTTATCAGGATTAAAGTCCAAGTCTTTTATAAATTCCAAAATTTGGTACGCCATTTTTTCCCCTTTGTCTTATAGCCTTAAGTAAACTACCCTTAATTTTGAGGTTAGAATGAAAATTCAAATTTCGCCTCTAGGGAATATCCCACAGACCCTATATATGAAGATTGAAGTAAATCCGTCCAGCCGTTTAGGCTGCAGTCGAATATACAGACAGACAGACAGACAGACTGACAGACCGACAGACAGACAGACAGACGGAATTGCCGGACCTACTTTTTTGGACTTCTCCATCATAGTAATGTCAAGTTTGATTAAAAGCTCGAGTTCGAATTTTTTCACGATTGCATTACTTGCCCTATAGGTAGGTGCAAGTAAAAACGATGTTAATACCACAAGTAATAGACCACTTGAGCTGGTATAAGGACCCTCTTCAGAGGCTAGTTCCAAAGATTCTGGGAGCTTATTTATTGTACAAAGGTGACCCTTAAAAATTTGGAAAAAAAATTAAAGAGAGCGTACTCATCTTGCATAGCTAATGATAAATGAGTTCTCTAGGTTAAATATGCAAAAGCCTGCAAACAAAGAGGTGGGTTTAATAAACGAGACATTACTTACTTAAATAAATTATTAATTAAAAGCAAGAGTTGCAAGCTTTGACACATCAAATCAACAGGGAAAATAAAAATAAAGATAAAGATGAAGAAGAAGTATTTTCCTTAACAGATAGAAGAACTACCTAAAGAGACCAACACCACCACTTGTCAAAAGCAACCAAAAAAGGGAATGTAGTGAATTATGAACATAATTTCAGATTCATTTGCTGCAGTCATGATATAGTAAGTATGTATCTAGTCTCAAAGGTGGTTATGATACTAAAACCGAGGAAATAACAGCTGATTTACCACAAGCTGTCGTGCTTGGTCCTGTATTACACATATTTTTACGAGCAATTTTGGTAGAAAGTGAAGATATAGCTAAGTATATTTACTTAAGTCCTATATCCCCTCGTGGATCCTGAGGCCTCGACAATGCCTACACGCCATGGGGTGCGATTTCTGGAAATATGCCTCAGTTCTCCCCAACTCTTTCCCAGTTACCGTGCTTCGTTCTCAACTGTTCTGCGCCACATACTCCTAGGACCGCCGCGTATCCTGCCATCCTGAGTAAGCGGATTCCATTGCTTCACGTGGTTTTTATGGACCTGTCCAATCCACTGCCACTTTCGTCGTCGTATTGTTGTGCCTTTAGGTTCATGGCCCGTTCTCTGATAGAGTTGTTTGTTAGAGATACGGTTTGGCAGAAAATCCTAAAGATATATCGTAGGCACCTATTAACGAACGTTTGCAGCTTCCTCGTGATAGTGGCGGTCACCACCAGGTACAACATCCATACAACAGTCGTAGCTTGGTGATTAAGCTAATCGCATTACTACGCCAAACCGTGGATAGCATCCCAAACGCAGATTTTGCTTTGCCTATTCGGCTGGCTACATCCAGTTCGGTTCCGCCATCGGTTTAGCCAATACTCACGAGGCATATTCTACAAGAATAGCATTTTACATTTGTTATGAAATTGTTATGATAACATTTTACTGATGCTGTCTAGGAGGTTTCACAAAGTTTGTTTTTATAAGAACTCCTTCAAAAATTGGGCGTGACTATATGCAGTGCTCAGACAAATTATAGAGAACGTCAAGGTAATCTCTTTTTTAGTCAAATTAATAAAAAAAATCCTTCAGAAATACACAAATTTCAATATGCATTCTCAGCGCATATGCTCATAGACTACTTTTTAATCCCGAAGGAGAATTTGTTATTTGAGAAGCTTTCTCATGACAACTGTACTGTCGAATGTTTGCCTGATGCTCGCAAAAGGTCAAGCAGCTATCCACTTAAGTACATCCATCATCTTATCTATTTAGGCATGTTTAGACTTTTTTTCTATAATTTTGGCTCAGTGTTCACAGGCTGTATGGCTTTAAAAGTTTTTTCCAGTCCCCAGTTTCATCCAACCTAAGACTTCCTTATTTTCTAGGACTTTTCGTAAGTGTCGTATGTGATTCGTCTAATTGTGGGATCAAACCAAGGAAGTATATATGTGTCTAAACCAATCTATCCGAAGTTAAAACTTCTATTCTCCTTTTCTAATTAATGAAAATCGTTTACTTAAACTCTCCAAGAATGTTAATTTGAATTCCTCGAAACATTATCTACGTATGATTTTATTACACTCGTCCAAACCAACGCAAAAACTACTCCACTCTGATTCAACTTTTGGTAATATGCTCCTTCTTAAGTCGAAATTCGTATTCCTAGACAGAATCGATTCCAATTTCTAGTGGCACTGACTCCCTAAAATTCAAAGAATTCACTGAGAGCAGACCGACGCATGATTATTTTTAACTTAAATGACCCGCCTTACGTTAGGATAAGTTTAAATCGAAATACCATTTAAGTTTCACAAGGACGATTCACGTAGGTGCTTTAATTCCTTAAATTATTCAACTGTTCTGTTCTCGTGATTTAAAAGACAAAAATATTCTAAGTGAATCTTTCGAATTATATGTACATGGTTGGTTATTTTGTTGATCTTTCGAGGGTATGGAGTTGTTTTACCTTATTAATCCCATTACGTTTGAAACATCACATTAGAAACATCCATAATGCCGTAAAGAAGGGAAAACCCATCAAATGGACAGCATTTGTTGATGAAATTCCTTACAAGAGATTGTTGCATTAAACAACAAAGCTCAAGCCGAAAGCAATAAACTACTTAGAATCACTGAAATTACTCAGAAATCCTGTTGTTCCAAGAAGTGAACTATTCCAGAATTCTGAGAAATGAAGAATTTCCTTTTAGTTTCCTGAGACAAGCAGCATGAAAAGGACAATATCCTCCCATCACAACCGAAGACTTTAATTTGTACTTATTTCTTGTTGAGAGAATCAATAAGTAGGAATGTCTTGTCACTGAGTTTTGTTCTTACATTTTGAAGTGCATTCCATTTTAATGGTTTCAGCTCGAGCATACACATATTTGGGTTTATGAAATATATCTTCTTGTAATCAGTAATGTGTGTGAATAAGGTTTTTAATATCCTGCTGAGATATTTTGAAGATCCTTTACACAGTTTTAATATTCAGTCGTTCGTTTCTTTTGTTTTGCCTTAAGCTACAAAGGATGGAAGACAAAAGGCGGTAATTAAATTTTATTTTGGGAAAGGAAAAAGTAAAATGGTATAACGGTATTACTGACATTGTTACTGTTAACAATAAAAAAAATGCATTGGAAACTATTTGTCTTGAGTGGGATGCGGAAGACAGGTTCGTCGCAACCATAGTTAGTTCGATGAGAATCAAAAATGATGAGAGGATATAAGTTATGAGATATATGTACAAGGAGGTAGGAATCGATATACAATAAAAGGACATCATTTGCTTAGTCAAGAAAAGCTCTGTCACTTACACCTGTGTTTATGGGGGAAGAGGCAACGCAGGTTCAAACCTTGAGGAATCACCCTCTGACCATTGACACAAAATCTCGGGGATCTTAACAAGAGTGAAGGAACTTAGTTTTGCCATCTAATTCCTGGATTTCCTGGATTTTTGAATTATTCAGGAACAAGTTACATATAGTCGGTAGCCAATAGTTCTTTGTTAACCTAATGATTAGGTAAGTCTAGTGTCTTTGGTCTTCAAGGAGATATTAGCACAGTGTATGACTCTAGAGCCATTCCTGAAAATTCGGTTACAGCCCAGTTTAAGCTTAGTCAGTTCTGAGCCAGTTCTAAAATTTCGACTTTAAATTAACATAGCAGTCGAAATTCCATGGAACAAGGGTCGTTCGATAGGTGCTACCATTTTGAAAGTACAGCCTATGATAGACGTACGAATTGGACGTATTCAGAGAAGAGCAAGATGTCCTTGAAAATACACGCAGCGAATACATGGGGTTCTTTGAAATTAAGTGCGAAATGTGGTCACATATTTCAAAGAGATTTCCCCACTAAAAAACAACCGACAAATACCTAAGTTAGAAACGGTTTTATTATGTGTGACCTAGATACAAAGTCCCATGTCTTGGATCATTAAGTTGCCACAAAACTGAGAGCACTTTCAATGTTTTCGACTTAAAACTTTTTACCCAAAGAATATCCAGAACTATTCCTAAATATTTCGCTTAATTCGAGTTCCCAATAGTGATGTTCTGCACTACTGGCGAAGCTAGGCCGATCACAATCAATTAGCCTAATGCGCATTGCATGTAGAAGGCTATCACTAATAGTCTTTAAGTATGATCCGATAGAAAGTATGGTAACATCAACGTCATTTAGAATAAAGATCGTTGTAAACTCTTAAAATCTTTTTGCAACAACCTGATTGGTTCATGTCAGTGCAGAAAATTCACCATCTACTGCAGATCTTAAAAAAATCATAGGATTTCAAATTGATGCTAACCATCTATTCATTAATTTTGAAGCCGCCTATGAGAGCGTCTATGAGACGAGCTATATCTAGTTTTGGTTTGCCTGCGAAATTCATCCGGTTAGCCAGAATGCCGATGGACTCCATAATAGTGGGGGAAGACCTCACCGAGAAATTTGATGTAAAAAAAAGGATAAAGACGAGGCGACGCGCTGTCCTGCGATTTTTTTTGCATCATACTTGAAAGAATTGTGCGAAACTTACAAACCAACACCAGAAACACAATCATTCTAAAGTCCACAACTAGCCCCCAGAGTCTTCCAATCAAACCCGAAGGGACAATGCAGTAGAAGAAGACTTTAGGTGGCGAGCACGTAACGCCAGGTTATGTATGAAGGAGTTTTTGTTTTTGAATTATTTACAAAAGTTTAAATATTTATAATTATTTCCAGTACAGTATATGCATATAAGTTGGTTGGTTGGTTGGTTGGCTTAGACCGGCCGTCGATGAAGATGCACTTAGACCAGAGAAGATCCATTGTGCTGCCGTTAAGTAAGGTGGGTGTGTCACCCTTTTACTCCTGGAACCATCCGATCCTTTTTATGAAAGAGCCAATGCTAGCCGTACAGGCGGTATTCAGATCATTGAGATCGTTGAAATGGTATTTACCTAGTGTGGCCTTTCTAATGTTGGCCAGTGCAGGGCATGTACATAGGAGGTGACAGATGGTCACCACTTCCTCATCACCTCTACAGCTCCTGCAAAAGTCATTGTAGGGGATGCTCAGTCTTAGAGCATGCCTTTCTGAAGCACAGTGGCCGGTTAGAGTATTAACTGTCATAGAGAGGACTCCTCTCGTGTGTTTTAGGAGTCCCGTGATCCTATTTTAGTTTAAAATTGGCCAGAACAGCCTGGCAGTATTGCAATAGTCAAGCTGTTGCCAACGATGATTGGCCAGCCTTACTGCATCGGTGTTGATCAGGTATTTAGGATACGATGTAGGAGCCTCGATGTCGGTAACGTATATGCTATCCAGACCAGAGGAACTTTTTCTAGCCAATGCGTCAGCTTCGCAATTTCCCGAAATGTCACAGTGACCTGGTATCCAGCAAAGGGTGAGGTTATACTGTCTAGCTTTCTCGTTAAAAGGTACGCTGTAGCCTTTCGCTACCTTTGATCTCGTAATGTTGGATGCGAGAGATTTGATAGCTGCTTGACTGTCGATGTATATGACATCATTAGCCGTCAGCCAGTCAGCTGCTTGACGGACGGCATAGATTTCGGCTTGAAAGACGTGCAATAGTGTGGGATGTTGAAGGAGAGGTGGATGTCTAAGTCCTCTGAGAAAACTCCGGCTCCCACTTCGTCCTGAGTTTTGGATCCATCCGTCAAAATTAACAGCGATTCGTGTTACAGGATCTCACGTTGAGTCCATTCGGTTCTGTTAGGTAGAGAGATTTTGTAGCCATTGTTGAAACTGTGTTCGGCGGCCAGCTGGTCGGTGACCTGTAGGAGATGACGATACATCAAAAGTACGCTGGCATGACCTGTGGATTGCTCCTTCCATTGATTAGAGCTTCTCAGCCTAATGGCTGAGCAGGCCTCCAGTTTTGCATATAAGTTACTTGGTGTTATTTCTTACAATATCCTTCGTATAGCAACAAACACCTTCGTATAGCTTTCCGTTTCCAAGGCAAATGTCCTAGTTGAGGGTCTTCCCAAAATCACAAAAAAATCTTATGTTTGGTGCATGCAACATGTAAGGTTCGTTGCATTTAACGCTATGACGAAAGGCATCCTGTCTCCACTGGACACATATTTATCGAATTGAGTTTCGGTTTAACTTTAAGAAACTTTAAGCATTAAAATTGTCTAATAATCAACTCAACAAAAAAAAGCAAATTATTTTCTAAATGTTTCACAAGAAATCCTTAAGCCTAATGGTCCTTATGAAATGTACTTCTCCTTCTAAACGAAATAAACAATAATGAACACTCCGTATTGGATGAAATGTGGAACTCGTTTTGTCTCGTTATATTTAATCGAATTTAAAATAAATTTATTGTACGTTTAAATGTAGTTTTTCAGTTTATCAATTCGAAAGAATATTTACATATCATGTCGGCCTTCAATCAGAAGGACATTGTCAATTTTCACAGGAATTCTGAATTCTGAAAATCCGATTTGTTCTTGGGATAGAATGTGTTTGGTAAAATACTTTCATAAGAATTTAAGAAGATTTCATTAAAGTTGAGATTTCAAAGATATCTGTGGAAGTACTTGAAACTGCTTTCACAATTTGTGTTTTCTGTTTGCATTTATAGGGAATTGCTTGACAGGTTTATGGAAAAACAAGAGACATAAAGTCCTTGCAAGCAATGGCTATTAAGTGAAGGTTTGTTTAATGTTTTAAAACAAAAAAAATAAAGTTGGCAATATGAATTGGTTTAAATGCAATGGACTTGTCACTCTTTCCAGGAAAATATAGAATTCTAATAGTCGAACCTTCTTTTCTCAATGAGTCCCATCTTGGATAGAAAAATGTGGAAACCTAACATTCAAGAAAGAGTTAAGAAAAGCACAGTGGCACTTTCTCCCGTAAAAAAGGTTTTGAAAAAGGATGGAATCTACAACCTCGGATAATGAACTAGCTCTATATCTCGGTCATGAGGTAATAGCCTGATGGACAGCCTTGGCTAAAGCCACAACTGCGAGTATATATGTGAGCAAGGTCCCATGCACATCGAGCCTATGCGTAGGCGGAGCTCTCCGCACAACTCGACAACGTTTGTCTCTAAGCTACCCTACAGTGGTCAAGAAAAGATTTTGGCCATAATCCCTTACAAAATTCGGACTACATCACCCCATTTCCTAATTTTGGTAAGAAGCACCGTCACCATTCCCTTCAGATCACTCTAGTAGATCTCTCTTTTAGAAGGCGAGAAGATTCACTTCTATACTATCGTCTCAAGTCAAAACCAAGGACGGTGGACGGGTCTTAAGAAGTTTTATCTTGGTTTAAGGAATGATATGATATCTGCTAAGGATATCCGCATCTTCCCTAAACCACTATCAAATCCTTGGAATCGACCTTTATCAATTCTAGAGGAGCTCTAAACTGCCATTCATCTCTTGCCGGTTGCCGTTCATCTATAGCAGTTTAGCTATCAGCTATGTTGGGTTCGAGGACATGGTGACATTCCTGAACACTGTAATGTCGATGGATCTGCTAGACTAACTCCTTTCATTTCGCCATACAAGGACAACTTAGAGATACCAAGCGCTACAGCCAGATTAAAATTAATGCTATGGAGAGAACAAATCTTAGGTCGATAGGTGGATCAACTCGTCTAGCGGCGAAACAAATTTAGCCTAAGTTGGATTTCAAACGCTCTAAGAGTTTGATCTCAATGTCACACTGTCTTATAGGTAAGAACGTCTCGAGGATCGGGCTCTTTACGAATGGTTTTTGTAGAAGCTGCATGGATGAAATAAAGGAGGAAACCATTTCCTACCTTCTTTGTTCCTGCCCAGCTTTCTTCTGCATCATAAAGCTTCAATTAGGAGCATTCTTTCTTACTGATCTAAGTGATCTGACGGATATAAGCAGCTTGACATTAATGACATATCTATCAAAGAAGTAATTAAAGTAAAAGGTGTCCCAGTTAAGGGGCATGTTTCTTCCTATGTTTCTGTGTATCTAAGAGTGAATGATAGTCATCTGGAAAACTCAATTTAAATTCTGCTAGCTAGTAACAGAAGATAACCTTGTAGGATTCTACAAATGTTGATATTTTGAAAGACGGATGATTTTGCTCACCCAAATGTCCATGTTGTCTTGAGATGTCTCATCTGTTTGTTTATTTTTGAAAGGCTATAAAAAAGCTGTTCGATATTTTCCAATAATATTGTTGCTTTATTGAAAAGAGTAAACCTTCCGACTAATTATAAAATATTGTCTCATTCAAATGACAGTCATGGCGTCTACTGTCATCCTGTCAATACAATTTTGCAACACAATTTCGATGGCTGCGGCTACTGTTTCACTGTTTAGAGTCAATAGCTGGACCCTAAATCGACTCTGAATTATTCGCACTCACAAAAAAATGTTTTTTTTTTACCAGCAAAGGACATATACATATGTCAAACATTCAACTTAGTTCTGATTCAACTGAACGTCAAAAACTGAGTGGGGATGTTTCAAAGTTAATTCTTTGTGCAAATAATGCAGTTGAGTGAAATTTGATGGAATTGCCTAACCACAACATTTACCCACTTTGATCCTTTTGTTTCTTTTGTTTTTTATTTTATTTTATTGTATTTTCTGCCAGCTTTGCCATACAGGCATGTCCCAGTATGCGTTGAAGGGAGAATGGCATTTTAACTTTTTACAATTTCACAGAAAGAAGGGTGCTGCTGTGAATGCCTTTTAACTTGATATGATGGCAGTTAATAGTGAGTGACACACATCTAAAATGACAACAAAGAAATATGCAAGGATTTTGTGAAATTGAAAATATTTTGAAAATACATTTCACTAACGAGTGCCAACATCAACGACAGGCGCTTAAAAAGTGTTCCCAACAAAACCCCACCAGATGTATACAAGCATTGAAATAACAAACTTGCAGGATAATATCAGAACGTTTTCTTGGAATTTGTGGTAATATTTTAGAAATCTGGCACGACGTACAAGTGAGCACTGAGAAATATACATAATTGGATCATATACTCGTATGGTGCTGAAAAGTAAACTTTAACCTGACTAAAGCCGGAGACATTTTAGTCGAATATATCCCTTATTCCGAAGTCTCACAATTGTGCCGCTCTTTAGCTTCTAAGGGGCTCCTGGGTCTGTCAACCGATCCCCAAATCATGCTCAAACATTCTACATAAGAAAAAGTTAAGTAAGGTTCGTGGGTGGACGAGTGGAAGAATCCACAACCCCACACTCAGGTCAATACAGCCCCTTTCTGATGCCCAGAGGGGAAAGATGTCGCTTGTCCATGGGTTAACCCTAGTCCTACAAATATGGTTCCTTTCAACTACCAAACCATCCAGTAGATTTGATGAAGTTCAAGTGATGTACAAGACCTGGGCAGTGACAGAGAAAGTGAACGCGAAACTGGACTCTTAGAAAGTAGAATTCCTTGCTGCTTATATCCCAAACACTAAATATAGCTTGAAACTTCTTGTCTTGGGAGCATCATCTAATGTTAGCCTCTGTACGATCCTCAATCCCTGCTTCAAGCTTTAGGGCGCAAGGTGGAATTAACACAGTGGTGTGGACCTATTCTGATGTAAATTGCAAACCTCTTCTGGCCAGTTCGTAGACCTTCTCATTCCCAGGTGTAATTTAGTGTCCAGAGACCCAGTAGAGGGCAACCTTTCACTGTGTTCCAAGAACCTTAAGCTCTGCCTGTCAATGAAAAGGTGATACTTTCTTGTAGTATTGCCTTCAACGTAGTCTCACTGGCAGCTATTGTCACTGCTGGATCCTTCGTTTGGAAAACACTTATGATTCGAAGGCCGAACTAGTTTAGAACTGAACCAGTGGTTCAAAAAATATTCCTGAGCCCAGGTCTGAAGAAAAAGATGATATTTGCACTGGTATGCATTCTTCTCTGATTGAGGACATAAAAAGTAAACTCTACTACATCTGTGTCGCCATAACCTCTCCAGAGGTCATCAGTTTCTGATCACATTCGACTACAGTGGCCATGAGATTGTGGCCAGTAATGATCCCCATGAAAAGTGCTAAGTTCTAAGGTCCGTTTTCTGGAGACACCCCAACATGGGAGTGCGTTCCACCTCTCGTTAACCAGGCTTTCGATATTGTTTTTAACAAGAACTAGGGGCGGTATAGCACAGGCGACAACCATTGTCAGGTCCGCTTCGTATCCCCTTCTTGCTTATTCGTCCACCAGTTCATTTCCTTGAATGTCGCTGTGTCCTAGAACCTAAAGGTGTTTTCAATTTTGATTCTAACGGGTTCTAATACACCCGTAGGCAGGTACGTCCTCCGAAACACCCAATTTTCTGTAGCTTCTGAAACGTAGTTACGGTTGTCCGTTCAACTCACTGTCGGCCAACAGACGTGATACTTGGTCTAGCCATCATTCTATGCATCCAATGTAATCTTATCCTCGTTACATCAGCTATTCGTACTAATTGCCCTTGATATTCAGTCATAGCCAATGCTATCGCCCTCAATGCCCAGGAATGTACACAAAGCTGTGTTCTTGAACCGAAAACTTCTTCTTCCCAAGATCGTGATAACCCGAAAGAATACAAATACGTTCCTGCACACAAATTCCAAGACATAACTGCCTTTCTGTGAATTTTATTTGTTGATTTTCAAATTTGTAACTACTTCGGTATATGAGCACAACCTCTTCTAGGATTTCCTTCTTCTAAAAGTTTACACCTAACCCTAAGACTGATTCAAATTTCATTATACATTCCTGAATCCACTGCCAATGGGCCTTTTAACTCCTGTTGTTATGCTCAAGCAATGTGCATAATTTTCTAGGAATTTATAGCCTACTTCGTCTAAGAACGCATCTGTCGATTTCAACGAATTGCACTCAGAATATGATTACAATCCCTTTGCTCTACGTTATGACTACGTTTATTCTCCTGCGAAGGTACCTTCTTTCTTCACAATGTATAGCTATGATAGAACGTGTTCCAGCGTATGTGGCAACTTCAAGGAATTATTCGAAAACAAAAGGGTCTCAGATGCTCAAACATTCTGCGAAAGTCTTATGAAATTTTAATAGAATGAATTACTGATTGAATGAAACCAAATGAATACAGCAAGACTACAATCTTTCGAAAGGAAACCATGTGCTAACCTATATAGATTGAGTGCTGAAACGAAGTTCCTAACGTGGGTGGAACAACCTCCGGAACCACGGAGTTCTTCTCTTAGTTACACAGTGTAGATCAAAATACAACACACCTTATGCGCCATAGATACATATAAAAAAAAGGAATCCAGTTGCAGGAAACATCCTTCACTCAAAGAGTTTTCTCCTATCATATTTCATAAAGTACACACACGCTCAGCATAGGCACTAGGCACGTTGGTGTAGAGAGTATCTCGAAAGGGATTTATCTAAATATAGTCAAAATTAATAGAATTTACTTCGGTGAGTTGGATCCGTGTGTCGGGTACAATTGGGAACACCGACCGAAAACCACTTTATTCTTTTAATTATCTCATCTAGTCAATTGGGACGGACAGGCGGACTACCTTGGAGATTGGTCGGGAATAATGAAATTAATCTTAATCGGATTTAGTTTTGCAACTGCCAATTAGTAAATTCTATTATACTCAAGGCAGTGAGGGCTAATACTAATTATTTGGGGCTTTAGCTGGTGTAAAGGATTGTCCTGATATTATTATATTGGATATTATTGTCCTGGATTAAATATCTTAATGACAGCAGGCAGTAGATGGAGTTGGGTATTTTGTCTTTCATGAGTTATACGGACGTAAGCTATGCTACTGGCCAGGATGTTCACTGTCTTCCCTTAGGTGGGCGTTCTGTGGAATGCGAAGTAAGAGCGTTTTTAATGAAAAGGCTGCGATGTCAAAACTTCCACTATCTAAGTTCATAATATGCAATCCTGATATGAGCCAAGCTGAGACAACACCAAAGGTAATGTATCGAAACCGTCCTAACCCTAACACCCTTCCTAAACATCGCATCCTGTAGAGCTATATAACACAGTGGGGGGGCTGTATGGCATGGATATAGAAAAATCCCACTTCATCACTTAAAGTGAGTTCTTTGTCTACTTGTCGTGTCTACTCTAAACTTGGCTATTTTTACAGGCATAAAGATCTTAGCTTATGAAACAGATTATCATGCATTAAGCCCTTAACTCGCCTTGGAACCATCTGCTAAAATGAAACAATTGTTCGTTTCTGATTCAGATCTTGACTGAATTCAGTCTTAAACGTGAATGAAATGAGTTCGAATTACACAAGAGCGAGCACGTCTATGTGATTGCTTTAGGTGGCATAGCCATGAGAAGTGTGGCGCAATATCATAAAAACGACGGGCTAAGTATCTAAAGAAAGTCCTAGATTTACCAGTGTATCTAGTGCCAAGCATACACGAATGTTATTCCTAAAGCAGTCACAGGGTACATAAAAGGTGGCTCATCTAGTGGTTTCTTTTTAAATCTAGGTTATTTTGACACTGACAGCTGTCAGATTGGAAAAACATTCAGCCTGACAAAGCTGATAGAATAACTGCCACACAAACAACTGAATCACACAAGGGATAAGGTCACAACACAATATACCACCCTTTTTGATATAGAAATGCCACTCTGCAGTGCTGCAGCCCAGGCCCAGAACCTGTGTTTGCTGTCAAAAATGAAAGAAAAATCGCTCAGTGTTTTATTTGAATATTCTATTGTTACTTATTATTTCAAAAAAAAATGTTTCAGTTGACTGTAATATTATTTTTAAATGTACTTACCTAACTTGACAGTACTATGATGAAGAAGTAAAAAAAAGTAGCTATGTCTGTTTATTTGTGACGACTGCACAAATTTGCTTTCAATTTTGGTACCATTCCTCGAAGCGTATTTTAACCTCAAAACAAAGACTGCGTAACTTAAGGTCCATTCACGGCTCAGCGAACTGGGAATTGCGAACAAACCATTTTTACCACATTAATAACTACGCCATTGCCAATTTTACTATTCCAAAAGAACAGAACTTAATTCATCTATCGATTGATATAAAAAAAATTACATTTCAATCGGTTCTAGTGAAGAAATTAAAAATTCGCTTATTTGTCTGCGAATAGGCGAATGTTTTTTGCGAACTGTCAAAGTTTATTCGTTTTCCACACAATGTGGGACGCAATCCACTTTACGCGACTAAAACATTCCACCGAGTTTAACTTCACAATTCGTTTTCGTTTGCTTTGTGCTTCTTGGTTGATAATGACAAACTAGCAAAAGAAATGTCAAAATTTGAGAATAAGTATGTGTTCGCTCATTCATGTCGTTCAAGTGGCTGCCTCGGAGGGCTTCGAAGTAGCGCATTCTGTCACTCCCATTTTCGGGCTGTAGCTCACGGATTGCTTGGATGATATTGGCCTTAAGTTCTCGAATTGTTTCCGGATTGCTGGCATAACATCGGTCCTTCACGGTTCCCCACAAAAAAAAGTCCAAAAGTGTGAAATCGCAGCTCCGAGGCGGCCAATTGTCATCTCCAAGACGGCTGATTGTGGCATGGGTTGTATGGCATGGCGCGCTATTCTGCATAAACCAGAGGTCATCCAAATTCATGTCTTCAATTTCAGTAGAAAAAAAGTCGGTTAACATGGCTCTGTAACGCCCACCGTTGACTGAAATGTTATTCCCAGCATCATTTTCGAAGAAAAATGGTCCAAGGATACTACCACTTCACAATCCGCACCAAACTGTTATTCGGCTTCTCGACAATAACGTGCGTATTTTTCGAGCCCCCAATGCGACAGTTTTGTTTGTTAAAGTAGCCGCCGAGATGAAAATGCGTCTCGTCAGAAAAGATGATTTTTCGCCCAAAATCGTTGTAAAAATTCAATTGCTGAGTCAATTGGACCTTGTAAGCGAATAAATCCGAGATCCGAGATCTCACACTCTCGGCTACAGCAGCCACATTCTTTCTCGTCTGTACGACGACGGGGACCATGAGTGCTGTCCACTAGCATACCAGTCTCACGAACTTTTTGCACAAACTTGCGTACAGCAGGCGCGGTGGGTGCCTTATATCGGCCAAAACTTCTTTTCAAATAACTCACTGTTTGGGATACACAGCACTCACTTTGGAAATAAGTTTTCCCAACGTTGTTCAAGCGCAAGGCGACTCATATCGTTCCGCGGAGGTATGATACTGACTTTCTGTCAAGATTTCGAGCTTGAAACAACTGTCAGTGTCAAAATAACCTACAATTTAAAAGAAACCACTAGATGGCCCACCCTTTATAATCCGCAAATGTTTACGAAACCAGAAGTCAGAGGTAAAGTACTAACATTGATGGGAATATTTACATAATTTTAACGTCCCGAATAAATTAATCAAGGACTAGCAACACATTAACGAGGTTATTAAACCCCGACGGACAGTAATGACGTCTGATTTTGGTAAAGCTACGCCACGACCATGGGCTATTACACATTTTTCTATCAAAGGTGGGAAATTCATCAAATTCGTGTTGTACGTAGTCAACTGAATATTGAGGGTTTACATTTAATGAATAGGGAATATTCAAATTAAGTATGTGACGATGAGGGTATGGTCACACTGTGGTGTGTACTTACCAAATGGAACCGCTTTTGGTTCTCTTTACATTCTATCCATGTAAATGTGAACTCTGAGTGCTGTTACAGCTGGACATCCAACTTTTAATTCATTAGAGGTTATTAAGAATGACCTACTGCTTAAAACAGATCGACGACCACAATGTTCTCTACGCATTAGGGAATGGCAACGAAAGTAAAGTATGTACATGAATCCCAATATACAATTGTGAGCCTCCATTTCTGATCCCAACGTCCCTTAAGACCATCACCTTGATATACTAGTCTTATCTGTCTTTAAGTACGGCTTGAGTGAACTTCCTTTCCGATGAGCCTGCGCAACTTTTAAAAATATTAAAACAGAACGCAATAAAATAAAGTGCAAGTCTGGGTCGTACATACCGACACCCTAATGCTAAAAGCTTACAATCTTATGAGAGTTGAAGTTCAAGTCTTGCTCTTCATAAACAAAAGGTCTGATATTCTGACATTCTCCTTTTTCATGGAATTATATTGATAGCTTTAGAAACACTCTCAGAGTGGGCGTGGCCATATATGGTGCTCAGGTAAATACGTGATAAAAAGCTAATTTTCAAAATTTTTTACAGAAAAATATGGTAGGACAGCACGGTAACTTAAAAACAGTTTCAAGAAAATCCATTTTTAATTTTGAGCTTAAAATTGTGGCCCACTGCAGCTAAGGACAGGACGGCTGCCAATTTGAATTACGATCTCGAATTTAAAGTTTTTCACCAAACCAATACTTGCCCCTGGTGTAGGGATGAAGGTATAAAACCTCTTAATCGCCTTTGGACCTCAGGGCTGGAATTCTCAATCTCTTTTCTTTTATAGCTCCTCTGAGAATATAGCCATACATAAATAATATTTACAAAACCGTCAAATATTTTATGAAAGGATGTTTCCTTAAAGCATTACTCCACTATTTTAATAATTCAGGGTAATCGCTCGAATAAAAGATATTTATTCAGATGCGTTACTTTTATGTGAGGATTTGATGATTGGAGTTTTATTTTTTGTACGTGATCCCAGGCATCGTCCGTCAGAGAGATAGCCGAATCCACCTTAGGATTCCATCGACCACCGTCGATAAGATGGTGCTAGTAAATTGCAAAAAGAAGTAACAGAAGGACATCCTTAGGCAATGCAGAGCAAAATAAGTCAGATAAAATTGAAGAAGAAAATCATGCGTCGCAGGAAGAGACAGTTGACGGAAATCGAAGAGTCGCGGAACAGGAAGAATAACCCGAAGAAATCCAAAAAACTGACTACAAGGACCGAACTCTTAGTCACCCATAATCAGATAATTGTTGATATTTTTAATCAGCACTTTGAACACTTGCTGAATAGGCACTGTATTAGGAGAGTGATAGGGCAATCTAAAGCCCCTATCTTCGAGGAATCCTTCTACCAGTGTAGAAGAGATTGGGGCGGCCATCAAAGAGCTAAAGACAAACTAAAAAGACGCCAACTCTGATTTCTTAAAAGCGGAGCTTTTTTTCAAATGAGTTGACTCCTTGTCATCACATAAGTTTAGGTTGATTAAAGTATTCCATTTAAAAGAGTGACAAAACCGTGTCCTGCACCAACTATCGAGATATTAGACATATCCCTGTCAAATGTCGGTTAAAGATCAAATCAAATGTCCTTACCAACATGAAGGAATAGGAATATATGTCTGGTACATCCCAATTCTCCATAATTAGTCAAAGGCTGGTGGGCGCCATGGCTCAGTGATTAGACCGTTGGACTATGGAGCAAGGGTTTCAAGGTTCGAATCTCATTCGAAACACCTAAAAAGTTTTTTCAAGGCCCCAACCGTGAGCGTCTGACAAACATCCGAGAGTATTACTTGTCATAAGAAAGCTTCTCAAATAATAAATTTCACGGCTTTAAACAGTAGGCCCCTTCCATTAGTACACAGAATATAACACGCACAACACGAATAGTTATGAGAAGCTAGGTCCTGGTTCCCATCTACCAAAGCCAGTTTTTCAAAGCCTGGATAGATCAAAACCCGCCATTTCTGCATCGAGTAGAAACCGCTCAAGATAGCATTTATCCTCTGGAGCTCTATAAGGCCGGCAATGACTCATTTCGAAAGTTCCTCTTCTGAATTTTTTTTCAAAATGGACCTTTTCCTACTAAATTTTGGTTCAAATGACTTTTTCAAAGTGATGCGGGAGCGAATAGTGTGTAAGGACAGGTATTAACGCGAGAGTCATTTAGATCTTTCGTCGCACATTTAGACCTGTTTAGGAAGACATCTAATGAGGCAAGGTAAACGGACCATATTGGTTCGACCACATCGAGGATCTTCGAGTCTCAACTCCTATTCAAACTGTGTACTTGGACCAACTATTAACTCAAATTATTACTTAATGTGGCAAGAGATCAACTCAACAAGAGGTAGCACATGAACCAAGTCTAGGTAGTGTAGGCTAAGAACAGTACGCTGCTAAGAACACTCTAGATAAGGTAAGTGTGCACATATGCTAAATCGGGTCTTATAAAAAGTGGAAGGTTTCAAAGAAATGTAGTGTAATCCTGGACAGAAATTGGACATCCTTTTGCGGAAGCTTCATTAAAAATTTTAAGACTGCCATTTCAAGAGTATAAAAAAATTCACAAAAGGTTTTTACTTCCTTTTATTTCCCAAGAAATGCTTAATAGCTCTGCCATTATACATAATATTGCCAGGACAAAAGTGAAATCCTGAAACTCGTGAGAAAGTAAACTTAGGGACTCTTATGGTCCTTAACAAAACTTTAATTGAGGTTCCGTTGTCATAGTCATTTCCTAAAAAGAATTTTTTTTGGGATAAAAACTTCTTGCAATCTGTTAACAGATCCGGAACTATAGGTAAGTGAAAGTTATTGGAGGAAGTTTATAGTTTCTGGAACATACAGCCCATTCGGGGGCGAGGGATTCTTATTTCTGATATTCTGTGTTTCCACGAATTTCCTTTCCTAGAATTCATGATTGTCTTCACTATTTGAGTGAAATTGATAGAGTCTTCTACATTCAACACGTAAGTTGACCATTAAGGTGAATTCACCATTTAGTTATCCTTTAGACTTGTGGTAGGTCTTACAAAGAACGAATACTTAACCATAGTTCATGGAGCCAGGGAATGAGCTGGCCGGTCGAGAGAAGGTATGCATATCCTTGACACTACTGAGTCATACAATCTATATTGATGGTCATCACCACCTACAAATGTGGCCAGCTATTGATTATGTAAAAGGCCTTCAAATAGGATTCAAGGTGATGGAGTCACATGAACTTGTTGAGTAGACAATTCCGGATGGAATACATTGACATTAAGTAAAGTGTGAACTGCGAAGACGTTCAAGCAATAGCTGACTGGGATTCATTTTATGGCATACACACATGTGATTTTGCTTTCAAAATTTGTCGGAATCCTCAGCGGAATCACTGAAGGTTGAATCAAATCGATATCTGCCCGAATTCGTACAATGCATGCAATTTGTAGTCCATTTGACTTTTCCCATCAGACATCATTGAGAGTATGATTTGATGTAGTCTGTATACAGCCTTCCTGTGAGTTAATTAATTAAAAATGTCACAATAGGCACCGATTAAGTCCCAAAGGGGAAATGACAAATTTGTGAAAACTCTATAACCGCTGTACAACTATTCGACCAATTAAAACGCAAAACATTTCTCTACAAGTAGGTGAACTAGACGGTTCCATTTGCCAGTTTGACGTTATATTTACTGTAAAGGCTGTCACTCATTATCTGTCATTTCAAAAGACACTTGCTGCAAATGAGCTGACAAATTGTGAGTTCTCAGAGTTGCTAACTTCCAGCGAATTCTGAGAATTGTTTAACAATACTTACCTTATAAAAGTTGATTTGACATGATTGTCAAATATTTGGGATAAATTTTCCATTTGTAGACCTAACTTTCTCATTTGGTAAATCTAGTTTCCATTTCGGTAATATTTTAATTTTAGTTTTTGTCTCTGAATTCGATGAGTAAACATCAGAACCTACTACAACGCGGCACAAAAGTCATCACCCTATCGGAAAATGCTATAATTTTTGCAAAAATGGCGGCAAATGTCAATTCAGCTTTGACATTTGTGAAGTAAACAGATTCAAAATACACGTCAGCAAGACATGGATACACATGAATATACTCCTAAAGGATAACAATAGTAATTTTGCGCCACTTTGTATAAACATATAGAAACGCTACCCTGATACCCTATCCTCGTATAAAGAGGGCGTGGCCGTATTCCGTTAATTTATTAAATCACTAGTAGGTAGGATAACTTTAACGTTTGACGTTACATGCACAATGTCATCAAAATAGATTTTTTCATAAAAACGTGCCCAAAACTAATGGGTGTACGAAGTGTGTAGAATGTGAAAATCGAATCTTCAACTAGGTGGTGGTCCGACTTCCTAGGTTGTTGTCCGCTGGGAATGTTCGGACATCCAGTATACCGGAGGAATGCCTTAAGTCGATCGCAACATAATCAATTTGGTTGACGGTTTAATAATCGGGCGACTGCCATGTTTCTTTATGCATATAAAGGTGAGAAAGCCGTGTGCTTGCTATAGTAGCATAACGTCCCACAGCAAAGTCAATTAGCCTGAGACCGTTTCCTGACTTGGTGTCGTGTAGGGAATGCTTACTTACTTACTTACAACATTGCTCGTCTGTCTTGTCGAGCAGCTCGTAGAAACACCCTTTGGTAGAATCACCGTTTTCCTCAGTTTGGCCGAAGACGTATATCAGGCTGATGTGGATTGTCGTAAGACGTTCACTAACGTATCCTAAGCCCAAGACCTCATGGCAAACTCTGCCACCTACAACAAAGCCGCATTCGAATAAGTGCTGCTTTTGTTCTCTGTAGCAATCACCGTAGTATAGATAATCCACCTTTTCCTCGGCCCCTTCCTAGATGGCGATGATATCTACTTTATAGCAGTCTAGGGCCTCTGTTAGGCTCTGATGTTCGGCGGCATGGGGGCTGTTCATGATCCGAACATTCCACGTGCATTTTCGAACATCGTTGTCCTTTTTTTGTTTCGCAAAGTCGTCAATGGTAAACCCGTCTTTATCCGAGCCTTTCGGTCGTTTCTAAATTAAACGTTTTTTCCATGATATGCAAGTAACCCCGACGCACAACCTCCTACTTGAAGGAACAGTTCCTTTGTATACAACTAGGACAAGGGGCCGGGTTTTCCGAACTCGGCAATGCACTTCGAGGGTATGAGTGCTGCCGTTGCCCCATTAAGGGCTCATCTGGCACCAACTCTTTTTCAACACTTTGACTCAGTGTTGGAGTCAGCTATAGACCTGGAGTTCCAAACGTAAAATCAGCTAATATCGGGATGGCACTCATAGTTCACCATGACTGGAACTGTAGACGTCACCGATGACTCTATCTAAGAGATACGTCATTAAAGGAGACATTCCTCCCCTCTTTCGTTCGCCGCCACCGATATTCTCTTTTCAAAACCGTACTACCATTCTCAAGTGGTGCTCTTGTGACGCGTTTAAGCTCATGGAAACAATCAGCCTTCATGGATGCAGTCAACCAACACTCACAATGTTACACACTTAAATTTTGCTCGCCGAGCAACCAATGGTTGTTGTATATTGCTCTTGGAACAGTGTAGACCATAAGCCATTTTATTGGCCTCAAGTACTCCACCACGCCCAATTCCTATGGAAACAGTTCATGGTTATTGCAAATTCCCTCATCCTTGTAGCTCGTTGTTTTCTTGGCTGGTTTCTCTCACAATCCTCTTCTTAGAAACGGATGTTAGAATATCTACATGTCTACACACTTTAACGTGAAAAGGTAAATGTGACATAAATTCCTGTCACTGGGGTGTCACCTCAACTTGTCATTGAAATAAATAATGAGAAATCCATTAGCCTGTCGATATACGTATTTAAGCCTTCCAGGAAATGCTTGCGGCTCTGGAACCACAGGTATAACCACAAAGTGGTTTCCGCGAAGTGTAAAATATCGCACACGAACACCGATATTGCGTATTAGTTTAAACGCCCCATAAACTCGTACAAAGAAGGGTGGTGGGTACAGCCGTGATTGTTCATTACAACCAAGTACACTTCTGGAGCTCTGTACATACCCATAGGAAACCGAAGGAACCCATTCAAGTGATTTGTGGAAAACTCTACAACTCTTCACACAAAAGAAAAGCCTGAACCTCTGTGCACAAAAGCCAAGTAAGTTTTAAAACAATTTTAATATAAAGGACTTATACTTTGCATGAAAAAGATAGTTGAATAGATCCTGTCCAACATGTCCTTTTGTGAAAGCGAATTCATATGATAATGAGTTTAAGGCTTACAACTTGTTCCACTGTTGGCTGCGAAATCAGTGGAGGAAGTATAATGACTGGACAGTACCATGGTAATATTGTTTTAAGGATATTTTTGTTATTAGCATTACAAATAAGTTTGTGGCCTTCAAAGAGAAATACTCTACCATAAGTCGGGTGGGTAGCCTCACGATTACTCTATGGCATCAAAGTTGTTGGAAAGTTGTTTTTTGGACCTTTTTAAAACTGCTCTACTTTGGCCGATAACTTTTTGAATTACAGTCAGAGCTTTAGGTTAGGTTAGGTATGTGGGTAGGCGACTAGAATTAAATATCGCATCGCCACACTCAGGTCATTACAGAACCATTGTGATACTCATAGGGGAAAAGGTCCCTTGCCCTCGTACTAATTTACATCTTGTGTATCACCAAGCCATCCTGTGGATTTGATGAACCTAAAAATGTCACTGATTGGTCTATTTGCTAATTCTTCAAGATCACAGAAAAAGTGTCGCCATAGAGATTTGAATCTAAGGTGGATAAGCCCAGGGCAGTGACAGAGAAAGTGGGTTGTATTCTCATTAGCTTCCTCGTCTCCACATCCCCGACATAAATCTTCATCCGTGAGTCTTAGCTTTCTCATGTGGTACCGAAAAGAGTTATGCCCCGTAATGATTCCTATAAGGACAGAAAGGGACTTCCTATCCTTTAGCATAATTCGGTCGGTCCTATTCTCGTCAAAGCAAGGCCATAGGGCTCTGGTGATCACACAGGTGTCCAGGGAGATCCATCTACTATCGGACTTACTTCTGGCCCTAATCCATGCCTTTTGCTTCAATGTGCAAGGCGGGATGTCTACCTGTTGCGATGTAGATTCAGAGCCTCTTCTTGCCAGTTCGTCTGCCTTCTCATTACCTGGAATACCTTCGTGTCCAGGGACCCAGCAGAGGGCAACCTTGTGTTGTGTTCCAAGAACCTTGAGTTCTGCGCGACAGTACTTCACATGCTTGGATTTTATTTCGATAATCGCTTTTATTGCCGCCTGGATGTCGATGAAAAAGGTGATACCTTCCGGTGGTATTGCCTTCATCGTAGTCTCCTTCATCCAAGACCTCCGCTTGGAAAACACTGCTATCTTTCGGGAGGCGGACTGATCTAGATATCCCCAGAAAAAATGCCAGACCCTACGCCTACATCCATCTTAGATCCAACTGTATAGATAGGGATGGAACGTGTGTTGGCAGGCTGACCATCCTTCCATTCTTCCCTGCATGGGAACGAGCTAGTAAATGGTCTATGAAAATCTAGGAATGGAGTGAGGTAATCCGTAGTATTTATAGACTTTTCTTAGATATTTCTCCAGGATTAGTAGTCATGTCCTTCCGACTACTACCTAAAGGTGTGATACTTAATTCCTGACTTAGATGGCGCTAAAGTTCAGCTTGCCTAACAAACTTCTCCATTTGGGCCGGTCCTTAGCTAACTGCCTCGGTTAGGTTCTTCTTCTCCTTGTGCGTGCTACCTAAGGCGAGATATCCTCTTCTATGTTCCGCGGGTCGGAGTGCTGATGATCATTCACTTTACATGTCCTAGCCATCATAAACGACTGATAGACAATTTTTTTGATTCGGTCGATATTACTGCAGTGCTCGTATAGTTTGTTGCCAACACAAACAGGATCGAAGAATCTTTCTCTCGAAGCGACTGAGGATATCTCCATCCGCTTTAGATATAGTTCACGCCTCAGCACCATAAAGCAAGACTGGGATGATCAAGGGTTATATAGAGTCTCCTTAGTTATTCGAGATAGGGCCTTCTTAGCCCATAGCTATTTTTCTCTTTATTTCTCTGCTGTTGTGTCATTGTCAGAATTCACAGCAGAGCAAGGATGGATAAGGTCCCTTACTACCTCAAAGTTATAGCTTGTCGATTGTGATGTTATGTCTAATTCGTCTATGTTGTGTGTCTCTTCTTGTTGACAGCATATTCTTGGCTTTGTCCTCGTTTACTGCTTAACCCATTTTCCTTTATATCGTCGGCATACGCTAGTAGTTGCACAGACTTTTGAAAGATTGTACCTTTCAAGTTCGTCAAAGTCTAAATCCATGCCTTTTTTGACATCAAAGGTCTTGGTTCGTTACTGGCCTTCCTTGATGGGGCAGCGAACGTTTTCCATCGTCATCATGCATAAGCGGATGAATTTGGCAGGAATGTCAAAGCTAGACATGATCCTATATAGCTCGTCTCTATAGGTATCGGTATCGATTTGGGCTCCTTGGATTTTTTCCAGAACCTGTCGAGGTGTGAAAACGCGTTCAATTGTGAACTTTCCTGGCCTGAAACCACAGTACTAGGGTCCGATCAGAGTGTTGATGAAAGGTTTCCGGCGCTCATACAAGATGAGAGAATAGATCTTGTTCGCGGGACTAATACCCCTACAATTGGAAAAATTCAGGCCACACAGTCGTCTGACCAAATTTTTGAGATGAGTTGGTGTTTGGTCTGTACCTAGTCATCTCCAGATTCAGCTTTTTTTAGCAAAATTCTTTTCGTGTTTCTTCCAATTTCTTCTGCTCACGGGCATCCCTCGTCCTTTTTTGGAGTACCGCTGTATATGGCCCTTGTTTAGCTGCATGAGTTTGCCGGCATTCCTCGTCAAACCAGAAATTCCTTGGTGTTGGTCGTACTAGAACTTAGAACATCAGTTGTGGCTCTTCTGATAAAATGTTGGTGGCGTTCCCTCTAGTCTTCGCCACTTTATGGTGGCAGAATGATACGCGTTCGACAAAGGTTTTGACTTCTCACAGTAGTACTTCTCAGTTGTCCAGTCGATGTTGACTGATCAAAAGGTGCCGACATCCAGTCTTATGTAAGTCGATTGCATTATGGTCAAATTGGTTGACCATTTACTGATCAGGAGACCGCCATATCCTCTTGTGAATATTGAGATGAGGAAACCGCTTATGTGCTTACTCAGTGGGACATTTCGACTCGCAGTGAATTCAAGAATCCTTAAGTCGTTTCCGCACGTGGTGTCATGAACGTTTATATTGGTCGAAAGTCTTATCAAGGAGCTCGTAGAAGCTTACTTATATAAGGCTTATGTTAGCCTTGATGCGGATTGTTCTACGACACTCTCTAACGTGTTTAAGACTTCTTAGCTAAGTCTCCCGTGTATGACAAATTCACATATGAATAAGAGCTGTTTCTGTCCTCAATAGCAATCACCATATGTCTCAAGATGGTTCAGTTTTTCATCCGTTTTTCCCCCGTTCATGCCATTGTGCTTCCTGGATGGCGATGACATCTGCTTCGTAGCAGTGTAGGGCTCCTGCTAATTCTTCGGCGATCTGTTAAGGATTCGAACATTGCTCTGCAGATCCAAAAGGCCTTGTCCATGTATAGTCTCCAATATACGAGTCAGACTAAATATCATCACACTCTTTCGCCCAAGGACTTTCCTTAGAAGGAACAACTCATGGAAGAACAGTTAAGGTGTCAGAAACAATGGCATCCGGGTATACACAAACCCGCAGACACTCCATGAGATTTCTTCGAAAATGTTCAGTCGAAAGGAATTCCAAAGTCTCTTGTCTTTTAGATAAAAGGACGAGTTCGTGTGAACACTGGCAGCGCGAAAATAAATTCCCACATGACACCCAAATTTAATATCCTTTCCAAGTCCTGATACGTATGCAAATTTTATTTTTAAAAATCCATTGACACTCAAAAAATGAAAATCGTTTGTCACACCAACGAAAAGTATGTTAATTGACAAATTCATCTTCATTTACCGAGGTGTGGGGACAAAGAGTTGCAACATTAAATTCCTTCCCGTGGCGGGTAGTGTTTCTTCTTCTTGGAAAAAGGGATTAGCATGGATTTCAAATTATATACAAGGGTCTGTGGAAAAAAATTCTATTTTTAACATTGCCAAGCAGCCAGGGAATTTCAATTCTTTCTCGCAAGGAGTTGTGTTTTTTGTTGGTTCTCCACACTTTTTGATAAGGGTTGAACCTTTTTTTTAGGCGAAGTTTATTTTTATTATCTTCGGTTTGTTCGGGGAATAAAAGATGTTAGACATCGACTTATTTGGAAGGAAAAGGGCAGCACAAGAAAAAAAGGCCAAGGTTCCGGTATTTTAACTAATGCTTTCCAATTTTATGCAATATAGTTACGACTTGAAGTTACTTGACCAAAAGCGGATAAAGTGACCTTTTTTAATTATCTGAGAACACATGGAAAATGTTGGTGATTCTAAAAATGGAAGCAAGGATCAGGACGAAGGATTTGTTTTCATTAGATAGAAGTTTGTTGGTTCCGGCTGGTGTGGTGATTTTTCTTCCCAAAGGCATAGTATTTAAAATAATTGGTTACTGGGCTTGTGTTTACTTGACTCCCGCAATAGAGAACTAGAAAGAGAAGGACTAGAGAAAGTAGGGATTAGGAGAGGACAGATGTGGGACAATGGCTAGGGGGAATTGGAGCGATGATGGAGCTAAAGTCGAATGAAGTTTTCCATGTTGTTACCCAATTGAAGCATTCTAGACAAAGGTATGTTATAACCATAATTGGAGACGGAAATGTGGAACCTACAGCATATGAAACCGATGCAAGAAGCGCGGGGCAATCTAAATATATAATTCACGAAGGGAAGTTGGCATTTTCGCAATTAAACGTTCAAGGGAGACCGCGAAGGGCGAAACCTGCGTTGGCCTGCTTTAATACGTCGAACGTGGACACCTTAGTTGTGGGACTAAGCATGGCTAGAATATTTGGGATGGGGCTGAAGAAAGTCATATGGAGTGACTTGGTAATGATCCATAGACCAACGTTTCACAAGACCAATCGCAGGATTGAGTCTACTCATTATGTTGTCAATATGCGAACGAAAATTAGATTCCCTGTACAATATGGTGCAGGTGGCCTATCCCAGATGGTGAAGAGAATTTATTTCCCATGGGAATTTATTTCACATGGGAATTTACTCCACCTCAAGTGAAAATAAAATGCCCTGTTATGATGTAATATTATTTCTTACTTAAAGTGGGAAACAATTTTACTCTTCTGTGGGAAGTAGTTTCGGTTTTAATGTAAATTTATTCCTCACTAAAGGTGTGCAATAATTTCACTTAATTGACGAAATCAAAATTATTTTCTTGTCTTCTCACTTTAAGTGAGAAATAACTTCACATCATAAAGGTGCAATTATTTCCCATGTGAAGTAAATTCCCGCGAAGTTATTTTCCTGCACCATTGATGAAACTGAAGGGACAGGTTCGTTCCAGAGAAAATATTTCCGAGAGAGTGGTAGAAGCAATTTACAGTAAGTAATAGATTGACATTTGCTGCTATCAAGGTCGAGGGCCATCTTGAAAGAGTGAGAATCGGTGGTAGAAAACATATATTCTAAAATTGGTATGTCATCGGCGCAGGCGGAGAGAGAGCAGTCTGTGTTATTCCACTCAACATCGTTGGTGGTAAGAATAAGAATTGCAGGTCCAAGGTGACTGCTTTGAGGGACACCTGAAGTGACCAAAAAATAAAACGATAAGACATTATAAAGTACACAGGGCTCTTAAAGAGTTTAGATATTGATGAGAGTTTGGCGATAGGTCGAAAATTGGTTATTTCGTTTTTCTGGCTTTTCTTTTGAATGGATTGGATAGAGGATTTCGTTCAAAGAAGGGAGAAAGGTTCTTGGAACCAGGAAAAAAAAATCAAGTGCATATGTCACACATTTCTTAAAAGCAATTGTGAGACAAAAAGGATTAGCCAAGGTCGGGTTCGATTGTTTGTCAAGGTTATTAGTTGTGCTACTGATTTCTTGGAGGAGAGACAATCTATAGAAAAATACTTTTTTTGTCAGAGCTTTCATTTGAGATAGCAATTTGAGACCCATCACCGGACTGAACCCATTGAAGATGGGGAAGGTTGACATCCCCTAAGATTATGAAATTGTCGCAGCGGTTAAGGAACATCAAAGAAAGTGTCCATAGCATCCATGGACTTGGTAGTCTTGAATTGGTTGGATGGTTCGTTTAGACCGGCCTTCGGTGAGGATGCTCTTAGACTAGGTGACTACATATGAAGAGCTAACTGATGCAAGCGATACTAAGATCGTTAAGACCGTCGAATAAGAATTGCCTTAGTGTGGCCTTCCTGAATTTGGCGAGTGCAGGCCATGTGCATAGGAGGTGACTAATGTTCTCCTTTTTGTCCATATAGCTTTTGCAGAAGTCGTTGCAGGGAATACCCAGTCTTTGAGCATGTCTTCCTATGGCACAGTGACCAGATAGGATGTTAACTAACTTGGAGAGGGTTTCTCCCATGTGTTTTAGAAGTTGATTGAGTTGAACGGATTTAGCAGCAATTAGGACAATGCAAGCCAATATACTGACGTTGGTATAGATGTGATTTGAGAACATCTCTTGAACTTGAACTCCACCTATCGCGAGCATCTGACAAACATCCAAGAGTACAATTGTCATTAGAAAGCTTCTCAAATAACATATTGGCTTTCAGTAGGTCCCTTCCATTCGTGTGAAGAATATTACACGCACAAAACAAATCCATAAACTGCAGGGTAAGCATAGACATTCTCAATCCTGAGCTACACCAGGGACTAAAATTATCTCAATCAAGTCCCTAGTACTTCTTCTCCATTCCAGAGTCAGGACCTCTCTTATTAATTCATCATTCCTAGGTGCTTCTATAATCTGACCCGACATGATCAGCAAAGTCAAAGTATGAGGGAAACGTATTAGCTAATGTACTACCTAGTGATGGCACGTCATAAAATTGTTGATCGGTGTGAAAAGTGCCTTTAAACCAGAAAAATTATTCTCCTTAAACTATCGCATACGAAGAAGTTTTCAGAACCTACATACAGCACTGGTCCCCAAAAGAAGGGACTATCTGGAAGCCTTCTATCTATCGACAGATTCATTAGCTCATCAAGTTTGATTTACATATCTTCGAACTTAAACAATAGATTCGCACAGTTACATACATTCTAATATTTTGTCCGACGACTGTTCAGCCTTTTGGACGATAGCCCTTCAATTACTTGGAAATATGACGGTCTACTACTTTCTTTACTTTGGGTAGTCATATTTCATCAATCCATGCCACGATTAATACTTTTGCTTTTTTGAACTTAACTTCTCCGATATCCTTCTCTTTACATTCTGTCTTACCTCAGCCATTGGCATGGATTCAGCGATAGAAGTGGATTTCTCCATATAAATTTACCACTCAATCCTTAGATACCCGAACCCTTATACCTTGAACACTGCCATCAAAGCAGTTCAAGTGTCCCAAACAGCCCGGCCAATGTATGAAAAGGTATGCAAACCCTTTTTAGCAAAGTTTAAGAATAATCTCATGATCACCGTCCGACGATGAGGTGACAGTCTCCTATGACAAAGCAATCTATTCAAGAATTTTAATAAGCTTCAGGACTTTTTATACTAATCACCTGTCATCACCCTAAACTGTCCTATCTTATACTGTCCAAGTCATTTTCTTTCACTGTTGTATCTCTTCCCTTTCCTTGCTGTGTCTAAATTATGTACACTCGTAGACAATGGTCTGATCGATTTAGAAATGGGTCTCTGTAAGGCAGGCCAAGATCCAGACAATCTTCCCAGAACTATGAAGGTATGCAGGTTACCCCCGATTAAAATGTTCTCCAATAAATGTATTATTTTTCATCAGTCAGACCTCCCAATAATACAGCATTGAAACAGTCCATGTACAATGGTTAATGATGCTCTCCACCAGCATCTTTTAAAGCACTCTCCAATCTGGATCTTTGTTCATCCGTAATAACCCTAGTCCGGTTCATTCATTGGAAGCCAATATCTTGCCGGATCTCTGCCTTTTGACTCTGCCACTTAGAGATTGCGAAATAGCGCACTTACCTCATTTTATTTCTTTTCCATCAAAACATTCTCAGAACTTACGTCTTCCACTCCATTAAAGAGCCTTCAATAAATTTGTAAGAACCATAACTACTTCCCTCCAGTTCTGACCATGATGTTGACATCTCAAAATCGTTCGAACGAAACGATTAACATCCACCCGTCTTTACGACAAATTACGAAGAAAGCAATCTTATCCCGGAAATCCTTTGACCCAAACGGCTTATACCATGAAATACATCGAGTGTAAGGGAACTGCCAACCTCATCACTTCAATAGATTGCCGTCAGCACACTTAAACCTCTTTTCATTGCAACATATGGCCGAATGGTGTCCTCCTGCACAGCACAAAACCTCTCATAATCTGCAACGACAATCAACCGCCGCAAAGCACCCACAATACCAATACGACATCCAATCCACTTCAGGTTACACCAGTCAGTACAAAACAAGTAAATATAAACTTTATTTAACTCTTTATTATACTCTATCAAACAAGAACTCCCATCTGCTGTACCCTAGTCAAGTCGCTCAGTATCTTAATTTCCCCTAGACCGCGCCGCATCGCCAAGTCACTGCGACTAATGTCAAAAGCAGTAAAAGCCAGATCTGTCGGACATTTATTTGTGTTGCGGCGCACAAAAGATTCTCGTACTGTCTGCAATTCGTAAAGTGTTTTTCCTCGGACAACATCCTGGCTGTGTCCCGAGCGAATTTTGCTGAATTCTTATAGCACTTGTACCGGGCGCTGTTGTATATGCAATTTTCATAAGCATGTCTGGAGCTGAAAATAAAGGAAAGAAAATTGAATCAATTTGCAAGGAGAAAGCATAAAGAAATACGTTAACAGTCACCTAATAGGTTTTGAGAGATGTCAATGAGGCAAATAGGATTTGCTGGTGTTACCAGATGTTTACCTCACAAACAGGATATTTTCCACTCAGAAGGGATTACGATATAAAAAGAAAGGTCCTTTGCAAGATGAAAATTATTTTGGAGTCTCTAAGCAGGGAGAGCTTATTGAAATTGCTGTTTTAACGATATTTCTCAGTCAACATCTTTTGTCACAGAACACTTGACAAGAATTTTTTTTTTTATAAAAAAGGTTGACTTCTCCCTCACTGTGTATTTGGTACTTTGATTGATGTCTTCTAATAAAGCGACTAATTAACAAATTAATCATTTCCAATTGAACTTGTTTTTCCCCAGAAAATTCTTTTGACTTAATCTGATTTTGGGTGTTCCGTAGAAAAACAAGTAGACCTTCCATCGCATTTGAAGATCAGAAAAAAATTTGTTGCAAAGTACCCTTCAACAACGTCTGTAACATTATTCCTACACGATATAGGAGTCTAAAACAACATACGGGCAGGAAAAACCTCACATCACCGTTTGGCCACCATTTTGATTTTGATGACATTTGACAGTTGCAGAAGGTGGTCAATAACAATGTCTTATGGAGCTGCTTACGTCGGATCAACGTGTTCCAATTAAACTTAAAGTTCACTGGGCGCCGTGGCTCAGTGGTTAATGCGTTGGACTATGGAGCAAGGGGTTCGAGGTTCGAATCGCAGTCGGGGAACACCTAAAAGTTTTTCATGGGCCCACCTCTCGCGAGCGTCTGACAAACATCCGAGAGTACAACTGTCCTGAGAAAGCTTCTCAAATAACAAATTGCCCTTCGAACAGTAGGCCCCTTCCATTTGTCTAAAGAATATAGCACGCACAACACGAATGGTTGTGAGAAGCTTGGCCCTGGGTAACATCGACCTATTGTGCCAAGTGTTTATTTATTTTTTTTTTTTTATTTATAGACGAATACCATTTCTGGTAAACTGTGGACGAGGCATATTTCCACTTTTTAAAAAACAGAATAGTCGCTGTTGCGGCACTGGAAACCCTCAATTGATACAGCAAACTCGATTGGTACCCCATCTTTGTTTGGAAATGCTCCAGACAATGCTCTAGCAGTTACTGACAATATTTTGTGCCCCAATAGAGTCAATTAGGCCTACAAGCCATGAGGTTCCAATATGTAGGACCCACATCACAAGAAAATATCAAATGTGGTGATATTGAGTGACGTCTACGATACCCTGATTTAAGCCCTCTCGATTTCTTCCTAAGGGAATCCTTAAGGTTAACATTAATTGAAATGAATTTGCTGGAAGTCCTTGAGACTTAATGGTATGCGATTCCAAATCTCACTTATGATGGGATACTTGAATTGCTGACTCTACAAAAGCTTACTTGGAAAGAGAACATGTCAGAGAGAGATCAAGAATGCATAGCCTTCTATATACCTAAATCAATCCAGATTATCTAATGCCATCCCCTGACTTTAATCTAAACTTTAATACTATATCTCCACCAAAAACTAAATCTGGCACCTACCTAGTATTTTCACAAAATCCCGAGGATTTATCATAACCATCTAAATCCTTGATTTATAAATAAAAAATCCTATTTAAATCCTTGAGCGACATGAATCGAACAATCCTTTATTTTGCCAGAAAAATCCCTTTCGTCTGGTAACAAAGAAAATAATAAAAAATATAGATGCAAACGCATTGAGCGATTCGGATTCTAGGCATCCGTCAACGTCATTTTGTTGACATTGACTTTCACGTATTGCCGGAGAGAACAGTCCCATAAAATCCGTCGCACACGGAATGGGACTGCTCCCGTACTATCTCAAATCTATGAAACTTAACAAAAAATTATCAAACTTCGCTCGCATACCCCAAATACACCCAGGAGAGAGTAAAAAATATACGGTGCCTATGAATTTCAGTCCAAGATGTCAAAGTTGACGTTTACGTCATTTTTTTACACAAATGTTTCTGACGTTTAACAAGTTGTTATTCTTTTGCTAAAAGCGTTTCTTTACTTTTTTTTACTGTCACACATGATTGACAGACTGGATTTTTTTGACATTCGCGTGTTCAGAACGAAATGAACACGAAATGAACACGAAATGAAATTGATTACCTTTTTAACAACAAACACTTTTTATAACAAAGCTAATGCTTTTCACAGATTTTAAATTTTAAATTTGTATACTGTCGTATTTCTATTGTTTACATCATGCATTTCTCTGTTAAAAATTTTTTCTTTAACCCTTTATCGAGTGACATTTCCAAACGTCAAAAAAAAAAATAGAAAATTTCAATAAATCTGAAAATCCGGATTGCCATAACATATCACCTCCTCGCCAGTAGGCGTAAAAAGATTCAGTCCGACAGTCCTGTGTTAACAGGCTCAAAGGGTCAATTATATCAAAGGCGATGACAGTTTCTCAGTTTGGCTAAAATTCATATGTCCACTAGTTATGTGGCACCTCCCACAAGAATGAATGTATTTAGAAGACTATTAAAAATAATGCAACAACGGATCGATGGATTCTATGGGTCGAGGCCTTAACATATGGAATGGTAAGCTGTAAAGAAGGCTTAATTGTGAAAAATGAACAAGGTTTTCTTAGCCAGGTTGTATCATAACCCCTTCAATTTATAAAGCATTTCGCTAACTGACTTACTACAAATTCAGTTCACTACTAAAAAAAGAATTGTCTTACTTTTCTGTCAAATCTGGATAACTTGACGAACCTGAAACGTTTGACTATCTAGTGCCTGAAATTCGGAACGAGCCTATTTTTAAAGAGAGTTTCGATAATTATTCATTTTAATCAAAAATTAATAAAAACAACAGCACTAGCTGTGACAATCTGTTTGACAGTAAACTACAATATACATCATAAATGACGATGAAGACACCTCACATAAATCGAAGTCTTTTTTCTCTAAATCCCAGATTTAGTTTTTTAAGGAAACAGTCTTTCCCGTGATTGGCCAAATCATAGGGCCAATAACCTGAAAAAAATCTCGAACTACACGATCAGGAAAAAGTTATACATGTGAGATCTGAAGTCGATATTATACTTCCAAACCATCGCAGTGTGTTCCAAATGGTGTCTCTCGGAATCTTGGACCAAAGCACTCGAACCAGGCGAATCCAAGCGCTTAAAAGATCGAACTTAACACTCTCCAAGGTGATTATTTCTGATCATAACCTCTTGGCGAGCCACTCTGTAATAGGTATCATGATACTGACGCAGAAGAGAGCAAAGCCTTTATCCAAATCCCTGAGCTTTGGTTGAAGCCAAGCTAGTTCGCTCGTTTTTTGAATTAGGTGCCTTTGTCGGACAAAACGCATACATTTTTTGCTATTTTCTCAACTTCATCGCTCCCACAATTTCATCACTATGCCCAGGACCCAACACAGGTAAATATTGAACCACTCAGTCATCGTGAATGGAGTTTGCTCTTTATTTCGTTTATTTCGTTATTCGAAGGGATGAACTGTTGAAAACCACATGAATGACCACGGAATGACTGTCACCTTCGTCCAAGATGCATTAGTTTTCTTAAGGTACCTGCGTGTTAATAGATTTCAAGAAAGAATTTTCCTCAGCCTAGAAAACTGACACGCTTTTTTCATCTTACAAGACAAGAGTTTCAAAAAATTATACGTATCTGACTGTCCTTAATTCTTTCTTTTGTTTTCTACATTCGTTTTTTCAAAAACCTAACCACCTTTGCAACTCTTCTTGCCTCGGGCTTGAAGTCATCGCTTTATTGAGGCCTAAAGTTAGATCTTAAACCTAGCAATCAAGTGCTTGAGAATCGGAAGTGGATTAAAACAAGATACTCTTCCCTGAAGTCTAACATGTATGGATTCTTTTTACTAACTAATCTTACAAACATAAAACTTGTATAAACTTACCAACAAAACTGCATAAATTTATTTGTGATATTCTTTGAATGGGTATATCCATGAAGTTCGTCAGATAAAATATGCTGAAAGTCTTTTGTACATCTTTTCCAGTCTTCTTGAATATGGGCAAAACATTCTTTATGCCGCAAGTAGTCTGTGAAAATAATAAGCAAATTTATCAAATTGATGCACAAATTTTATTCGAAGACTAAATAGGAACAGAAAATGGAAAAATACGTCCTAAATAAAATCCCGATCCCTGATCCCTTTTATTGGGATTCCAAATATGAAGCCGTCTAAAAGAAACCTGATCTTTTCATATCAAGGATGCGAAGGACCTTTCTGAATCATGGAAACTCCTTCATTTGACCTAACTTATAAAACTTTCCAATATTTTCATAATTTGACTAGAAATTGAGAAAAGTTACAAAGATGGCCACGCCCATATTTAAGGGGCGTTTTTTAAAAGAGAAATATTTTATTGGCTTAAGTTTTATATTTGAGATAACCCCACAGGAAATAGTCCATAGGGGGTTAAATCAGGACTGCTTGGAGGCCTATTAGCGCGGTTACGAATTGAAAGGTTCGAATCGTCACGAATAGACTCTTCACGTTTTCTACCGTTCTGGATGCTTTTGATCATCCGGATTTGCACTGTTATACCTGTCTCTTCTATTTAGGTGCTAAAACTTCGTATATTAAGGAATCTTCTAAGAGCTACAATCGCCGAATGACGTTGATATACCTCCCCACCCCCCATGGATTCGTTACATTCACGCCATAAGCTAGCCAAATATAAACTTTCTTTTGAGACACCTTGTAGATATGTAGGTACATCGTCTATTTATAGAGGGTTTTTCAATGAGAACATAACAAATTTGGATTGCATTACAAATGCATTTCTAAATTCTTTTAAAGATCTGTCAATGTCAGAATATTAGCCAAAGTTCATATTTTTATTGTGGTGAATGAACAATGTTTGAAAATTATTAAAAAACTTTTATAGTCGTGTCCCACCAGATCGGCTGTGCTTCCTGTGTCTGTGAGGCAATGTAAGTCAAAATGAGCCAAAGTAGTCGATTCCAAGAAATGGGAAACTGTTCGTAAAGATCTCTGATTATTTGAAGCTCCGCTTAGACTCTGCAAAAGTTTGAAGGAAATCCTAAATTTCTTTAAAAAATATCATTTTCAGCAAAGAAACTCATTTTTGACTTAATGGCTTTGTCAGTTAGCAAAATATTTCTTTTGGACAAGAACAAACCCACATGTGCTTTAAGATGTGCATCCACAAAAAATGAGTACGTGGTGTGGATTTCATATTGAGCCTTACTTTTTCGTCTATAAAAATGATCGGCATGTTACGATCTATGGAATCCGCTATTGTGCTATGTTGGCAAACTATTTTCGGCCAGAATTGGATGGACTTGCCATCAGTGGTCCCAACAAGATGATGCCACATGAGATACAGCTGATAACACAATTGATCCATTGTGTAATCTCGAGAAATGGTCTGATTGGTCGGTCCGTTTTTTATGAAGTTACGTTGAGTCCTAGAGTTCTGGAAAAAATATCGAACGTGACATTGCCAAACGTTCCAGTCGATGTATACTGGAAGACTGGTGAAAAATTGGCTCCAAACAATCGATCGCAGCAAACGTCCTCACGAAAGTCATATAAGCGAAGTTGAATTCTATACTAAAATTGAACATGTGTAGGACACCTGGAATAAATTTTGAGTCTGATGTCTCTATTATTTGTTATGTCTCTATTGGAAAACCCTTAACAAGGTAATCGTAAGTTCTTTAGTGGAGACAGTAGGTCTGTTCGTAGATTGTGAAATTTCAAGGAGTGGGGGTAAAATTCTCTCAGAGAGTGGTAAAATCACAAAAAAGTAAACGAACGCGAAAACTATGAAATTTGCCAACTTTTTAGACGTCAAAAGCAAATGTGTACAGGGATCTGACAGATTTGACAGCTTTCGTAAATTAGTGCAAAGAAATTTCCTGCACTAAAATTCGTTGCATGGGGAAAATTTTTACTCTCTCGTGAGCGCTCTCTTAAACGAACAACCAAAAACTACGGAACTTTTGCGTACTCGAACAGGATTCGGTGATTTTTCGTAGATTTGCGTAAAAAATGGTTGTTTTGGGAGAGTACCCGAACCGACCTAGTATGTTTGGCATTTGTTACTTTAGTACTGTCTGTGTAGCAAACTATTTCTGATACTTTTGTGTTGATGTAAGATTCAGAAATATTTATATATTTTAATTAATGTAAAAGGAAACAGTTTAATTTTTCCAAACAATTTGATGAAGAAACAGTGCTAGAGCATTCCCCTGACCGAATACCGACTTTATCTTCTGCCAGCCTTTTACACGGTTTCATCTGTTGTTTCACAATCCTTATGAAAATAAATTAAATTATGAGTTTCCCATGAATCCATCCTTTAGAATTCATTTTTCTGCTCAACAAACTTCTAATTTTGTAAAATGCTAATTAGGACAAACCATGAACCAAAACATATTTCCCTTGGTACGTAATATGCTTATTACTGTGAATGTGACACCAATTTTATTAAACACTCTTATTTCTCATTCTATTGGCCAATTAATAGAATTCATTCCTCTCCATTCCACGAAGTTATTAAACCCCTCCATTAAGGACGGTTTCAAGCCAATTTCGAGATAATCCAAAATTTTCAACAAAATTAAATAGAGAGATGCGCCTACGCCTCCGTTGGAATTATTTTAAATGGTTTCCAAGCAAATTAGTCAGCACCAACCGTCTAGAAAATTCCCAGAAACTTAAAGGATTACTTTATTGTTTGTGTTTTGTTTCCGTCACACGAAAACAGTTTGTTTAATTTCCAAAAATTACAAAACACATGTCGGTACATACCTGCTTGAAATTTACGGTCATCACAAAATTTACTTAAAAATCTCCTAGCACCGGCTACATTATTTTGAAAAAGTTGAACTTTATCCTGTGATAAACAGCGTTCCGAGTAGCGATCAAAGCATCTCATGCCACGTTTGAACACCCTGTAATGAAATATTTAAACACATGGTTACCAGATGTATGTATTTTAAAGTGAGTGGATTTCTTCTTCTCCCCTCCCCTAAACGACATATAAATTAACCCACAACAACACCTACTAAGTGGTAATGTGTGGCTAATCGTCTACTAAAGTGTGCGCTGATTTGCCCTTAGAAACGTCCTGATGAAGGGAGGGTGGCAAATGTAATTAACACCCGGGATACACGCACTTAAACACACTTTTATTCGGAGTATGAGATTTTTATGCATGAAAAGCGAAATATTCTTACGCCTTTGATTGAAGGAGCTAAGGACTCTTCGTACGAACTAATAACCCATTCACTTGGTTTTTTTTTTACTGCCACATTGGGGGTACGTTCTTTGGTATAAAATTTATAGCAATCCCAATGAAACTGTTTTACCGACAGGGGACTAGCTATAAAGGATTTGAAAGCAGAGGAGAAAAAGATTTACTTTTTGTAGCTCTGGCTGTTTATGGGATGCGTAATAAAAAGGGAGTCTCAGGAGATGCACTCAAAATGATTGGGGAACACATAGGGAGACCGGATCCAGTGCATGTGGATGTCTTCGAAATTATGGACATGATTTTTTCATGGATTGGTAAATTTGATTTTGATTTGTAAGGAAGGAATTGTCATGGGACTTTGCTTTAATGCAGTCATCCTTAAGTTCAAAACATTTTGGAGAAGCTCTGCAGAGACTTTTTGATGAGAAACAACGATGAGCTGTCTGGGAATAAGGAGCGAGTTTATTGCTTTATTTTATTTATCCTTTTATAATCTTGGCCTTAACTCCAACTTACAGTTTCAAATTGGTTAAGGATTTTTCTCACTAGAACGGGAGAGATGTTCGTAGAGAGTATGGTAACTTAGGCTGTAAAAAGTGACTTTTGTAGACGAGCAAAATACAAGCAATTTTAACCATGAGAGGAGAAGTCTACTTTGCCCCGTTTTGACGAAAGGGGCCACTGAAAAAAAAGAACATGACCAAAATCAAAGAAATCCAGAAGTCTCTGCTTTTTTATAACTTTTAAATCATGTTATACCCATCAATATTTTTTGAGAAAATTGCTTTTAAACTAGAAATTTACTTAAACCAACTTTGGTTTCTTACTATGCTGTCCACGTCCATCGTATTGAAGCAGGTTTATACGTATTTCTTGGCTAGAACTCCAACTCCGATTTAGATGAAGTTTTAACATGTAATAGAAGCAAATTTTTATATACAAATCAAAGGTCGGCCAAAGACTTGCCAATACTCTGAAGAAAGTTGGCAAATGATACGCGAAACTTAACCAGCTCAGCCTTACTAACCAAATTATAAGGTAGAGCTTAAAGTGAACTCTAAACTAGACATAAGTTAAGAGGTTAAAGCCACGGGGAACATAGGTCGACAAAAACGCCTACACCTCATCTTATTCTGCCACCAACTCATTTCCAGAGAGCTCGACTTCTTCTAGACTGTTCTGCTATCCCTTTGCCTAGGGCTATTCTGCCTGTTTGAATGAGTGGATACCACTGCATAGTGTACTCCGCAATGAAGCTGTCTTCGCACTGTATGCTGTGTGTAGATTCAATCCCACTTTCTCCTCCTAGTTAGGTTGGGTTAGGTTCGTAGGTAGGCGACTAGAAAACTTTCACATCGCCGCACTCAGGTCCGTATAGTTATGTCCATTAGTTATTGGCTCGTTCTCCGATAAACTTGGTCTTTCGAGACACAGTTGGGCCAGAAACCCTCAAGACGAAGATCTATTTACAAAGGTTTGCAGGTTTTCTGTAATGATGTCCACCTTTCAAGTGCCGTATCCATAAAGTAGTACTGATTCTACGTTGGATCCGACCAGCCGCAAGTTAGTCCTTAGGCTGAAAACATTGCTCCACCAGACTTGGTGTAGCATTCCGAATGCAGGTCTAACTTTCCCGATTCTGCTGCGCACATCCAGTTCGGTATCACCGCGGTTAGCCGAGATCACACTTCGTTGATATAGAAAGTAGATTACTTTTCTTTCTGTGGATGCCGTGGCTCAGCGTTCGACTATGGAGCAAGGGGTTCGAGGTTCGAATCCCAGTCGGAACACCTAATAGTTTTCCACGTTCCACCTTTCACGAGCGTCTGACAAATATCCGAGAGTACAACTGTCCTGAGGATCTTGCTTCCATAAATGCATAGATAAACTGACTTTCAAAAAATGCAAAAATTTCGAGAGAGATATGGAAACCGTCACTCGTCATTAAGGGACATCCCTGCTACCTACTTTCTGATCCTGAGACTTATGTCTGCGAATCCACAAGAGCTGACAAAGTCTAACTTCGGCTCAAGTTGCAAACGTGAACCTAAAGGACTTTCAAGTTGTAATAAGACCTGTAATCCACCTCTTAGCTTACCATTGAGCTGACAAAATAAATTATATCGTCGATTGGGGATCGGGATATTCGTGTTCCTACCTTAGATTACGCAAAGATAATAGTGCTTCATGCATGATACCACCAAGTCCTGTAATCCTTCTCAAATTAAAAACGCTTAGTTGGTCATAAAAACTTAAAATTCAGCTTTTTAAGGATTTTCCTGTGATATTTATTTGTGTGAGCACTAAGTATTGTTGGAGTATACTTAGTGCCTGCACATGATTCTTTTGTGAACATTGCCTCCATGTGTACGAAATTGTGACACTTACGTGATGGCACCGAATCGATTCACGGTTTGTATCCCGCAAAGCTATCTATCTGTGGGGTTTCTGATGAAAATTTATCACGTGTGACATCCACCTCCCGATGGATGTAATAAACCAAACATTCGTAAACACCCTCGCCCTGGTGTGGAAACGCACTCCTGGTTTCCATAGCCAATACATCCTTTGGATTCCATCGAACAGCATTTCATCATAACTCCGCATGGGCAGGTTAAGGCGTACTGTTTATTTTATTGTAACGACGACGCCCTGAGACGTAATCAATCATATTATGCTCCAAGGTATGCGTCAGAAGCATTAATTAACTGATTTTGGTTTCCTTACTTCCTTGGATTACTGTGAAGACTTGACGCGTTACAGGAACTGATTCTTTTGCTTCCGTTTAAGGCTGTAACCAGGATTTATTCGAAAGTCAATTTGGAAGTTAATTATTCGTGTACGGGAAAACTCTGGAGGCTGATGTGTCAAGTGTTTTTGGAACTTTTTTGTCAGACATATTTTGATCACACCAACTGAGTCGTGTGGCCTTAAAGGTTCAGTGCGTCCTCGATAGGTCATTCGAAAGGAACAGGGAGGTGTGAGAACAGTTTTCAAAACTGGAAAGCCATGTATGTATATCAATTAAACTCCTTGGAAGGCTGTAAAAATTCTGAACCAAGAAGACTTAAGAGAGAGTAGTGGGTAATCAAGGGAAGGATAATTCCTTGGAGAGGAAATTCCACTTCAGTCGGTTGGATAAGTGAGATGCTGAGAACTGAAGCTCCTTTTTACAAGGAGGAGTTCTCAGGCCAATAATGAGGATCCTAGTTGTAGACAATCCTCTGCGAAAAACGGAGATGGATGTCTGTAAGAAATTGTTAATGCTATCCGCCGATAGAGTTATCATTGCAGGAGGACTAAAACCATTCCTAATCTACGGGTTAGTGATCAGAATTTTACAGAGTGACTAGCTTAAAACGATACAGAAAACAGTTTAAATGAAACAGCAATGGCTTTGTTTTGAAGCTCCATCCATGCCATTATATGTGGAATAGCACGTCATTCAAATGGCCGCCTCGGCTTCGCTGGCAGAGCTTCAAGCGGTAGGTACAATTTTTGATGACTCGGTCCAATATGTGCGGCGTTATTCCGGCAATAACGTTTCGAATGTTGGGCTTGAGCTAGTTCAAGGTTAGCGCAGACTAAGGACTAGACGTAGCTCTAAAGAAAATAATAGAGTGGTGTTGCGTCACCAATTGATGAATGTTCGGCGTGAGATGGCCCCGTCGCCAAATTTTCCTTCACAGCTTACAGGGTTGCGTCGCTTGTATGGCATGTTGCGCCGTCTTGTTGGAACCACAGAACGGATATATCAATGTCATCGAGCTATGGAAATAGAAATTCGGTTCCGCTTGTTGACATAGCCACGAGAATAGAACTCGGCCGAGGAGATGATTTTTGGCCTGATTCCGGATCTCCGTCCAATATTTCCAGCTTACTGCGTTGTCTATGTCCTTCTGGCTTTAATTCTTGCTTCAACACAATTTTGTTTGCCGAAATCCAACTGCAAAATAAGCTGAGATGACTCTCTGGCGATGCCCAATTCGACCAAATAGACATTTTTGGCTCTTCTTCGATACTGGCCACTAGGGCTTGGCGAGTATGCTGTCTGGTTGGTGGCTTAAGATCCAAAAGAGTGTTTTTTGCTCAAACTTTTCTACGGTGCGAAAAATTGCCTGCACACTAAGGCCACCTCACTAAAACCGACCTCACGATGGATTCAAAGTTTCGTATTTATAACTGAGCCGAAATTTCGATAAAAGAAACAATGCACGATAAAATGACAAACTTTACTAAATATTTTGACAGCTGAATGTCATTGGTAACTTTGACAGCTGCTGACATATAATAATTGGAAAGGAGCCATTGCTATCTGGTCACCCAGACATGACATTATATTCACATCGGTAAGTATGCATGTACTTTGAAACTCAATTTAAAGGCCAATACAAATAGGCTAAGTGTATTTACCCGCAATGCCTCCTAGGCATGATGAGATATCGACTTGGTGTCGGATTACGAAGGTTATCCAAACAAATGGCTAAAAGCATTATTCACAATTCTTGTGAGGTGGATCTTTAAATTTCCTGAAAGTATATCAAGATTCTTGTTCACCCTTAAGGCTAACCTCATGAAACCAGTTTTCCATTTCATTTGAACAGAAATGAGATATGTTCGTCATGGCCACCAGACACTTAATTTTTATTAACATTTGATTGGGTAATTAAGTATTCTTTAATGAAAGCTATTTAATCAATAACACGCAATCACTGTCTTTTCATTAATCCAAATAAATGGCGAATTCGGCTGTAGAAACCACGAAATCAATTTGGCTCTCCCAGCCCTAAGGGAATCCTTATTTCTCCCAAGCATCTGTGATGGAAGATATATAAGCTTTCTACACAAAGCCCTACACATACACATTGTATGTCTGCATGTATGGAGGGACATATGAAGTGCAAATGTTGCCTTGTTGTGTGTGCCGTATCGGTTTTACGAATCAGTTTATTCCATTAATATCCAGGGATAAATGTTCACTCATTGGTATTTATGGGGCAGTTAAGGGCCTCTGGTTCCTCGGTTTTGATGTGTAAATTTTGTCAGTATGTTGTCGTTTGGACACATTATGCGTAATCGTGACATTGTTTGGCAAAGGGAAAGCATCCCCAGGGAATGTTTATCCCATTTCATGGCCCCATACTTCCGTGCACTGGTGCCATAAAATCGTGCAATATTAGGCTTTTGAAAGTGCGATTACTGAACTGCTTTTAAACATTCTAATGAATATGTTTTTACAGGATTAGAAAGGCTGAGGAAGAAGCTTAGAGAGGCCCAACTACCTATAAGTAGGGTGAAAGAGACTGGCTGGGGTTAGCTGCGGAGTCCCTAGAGTTTGTCAATTAAATTAGTCTTACTTTCGTAGCAGATGGAAGAGAAGTTGATATAGTAGGAAAATTGTCAGGATACACTTGGGCGTATACGTAACATTTTCTCTACATTCGAACAGGATTCAATTTGCCAGGATTTAAGGAAATCAAAAGTAGTTGAATCTATATGTCTGGTTCTTAGACCACTAAACCTTTACTTACTTACTGCCTGAGACATGGCAGCTTTCCATTCCGAGGCTAGTGTCTCTATCATAATTATGAACTTTGTTTGCATGGTGGGGACGTTACCCTTACGCCACAACACCCAACCTGGAGGGCCAGTTTCTTTTGTTGAAACCCGTAGTCAAACTCGTTCGCCACAGACTCTTTTCCAAAAACTTGACTTATTCTTGGAGATCCTTACCGGCCTGTGCTCCGAAGATGTCAAAGTAGCCGGAGTAGAGTGTTCTTTCTGCTTCCGTTTGGAGCTCCGACACCACCGTTGATTCCATCGAGAGAGTTTGTCTGCTTATAAGTTCAGTAAGTCGAATTCGGATGGCTACCTCTCCTTGGCTTACAGTTCCATTTGTCAGATCAATTCCTATTTATAAGCCCCTCCACCATTCTCCTAATAGATTCACGAAGAGTCTCTTAAGAAGACTTTTTTGACCTAAATCTAGCAGATGAGTCGAATCTTAACTCGAAACCCGCTTAAACCTGGTGAGGGTGGTATTTTCGGTGCCTTATTACAACAAGGAATTGGTGTCCTGTCAGACAAGCGGTTCTTTTTTTTAAACAATTTGGCCCAAGGACATTTTATAATTTTTGAATTCCAAAACCACGAAACTAAGTTAAAGAAGGAAGGGCAAGGATGTGTAAAGGGAACTTTTCAGTGACCATGTAAATCCAAGCAGTTTTGCATTCGGTTTGCCAGGCTTACCAGTCTTAATATAGGCTCATTACAGTCATGATTGGTGTGATGAATATTAAGGCGGAAGAGTGGTACAAAACTAAGGTTACGTAGGCTCGCGTTAAGGGAAATGATTTGGAGCAGAACGGAGCAATCGATATTTCCTGTTAGCTGGTGGTTGACAATGAGTTTGTCAGCTATTTCGCTTCGATTGATTTGTAAGTTAAAAACTTTTTAATTGACCCCCTTATGGTGCTCCGTATCTGTCGTTTAATTGAATCCGGTGAGAAGGGATGTCATGCTAGGGAGACCATTGAAGAATGTGCGTCACATGAATGTTATAGAAATCTTCGGACCAGCGTTTTACGAAAACAAGCATTAAATTGGCCAAATCGGAGACGAAATTGAGTTCTTTGTCAAAGATGACACCAGAACAAGCTCGTCGCCAATAAAACATGACTGGAGGGCTTGTGGATGACGTTTACGAGAATCTGTGATAGTCTGACATTTATTGACATCGAGTTCAAGGAAATTTTATAGGAGAGAGTGGGAATTGATATTTGTTTGAAGATTTTCATAACATCAGGGAATTGGAGATATTTAAGTTCTTAATGAAAATATAAAAATCAGCGGACCTAGGTGGTTACCTTGAGGAACTCCGTTGTTTGCTGTAATAGGGTTAGTACAGTACAGATTCAATTCACGTAATAAACTACAAGTAAAAGTCATGAGCCTTAAGCTTGAAAAGAGCTAAAGAGTGGAAACATTTGCTAAAATCGGTGACAATTACATAACCTTCTCCCGAATCGTAGAAAGGACAAAAACAAATTTTTGCTGGATTTGTGGTTCTGAGCCTTCCCTTTAGAATACCATGCTGGAGGAGCAAAACTGAACTTACAGTGAAAGAACATAGGATTTGTAAATGACGAACGGTGGAGGTAGTTCGAAGTATCATTTTTGGGGACTTTCTGGTAAACGGGGATTAGCTAAGGGTTTTTCCAGAGCACTGGAAAGACACCCTGTTATACACAGAACTAAAAGATCTTGTTAAGGGAATTCACTCAAATTTACGAACAAAATAAATAAGTATTTTTTTAAAAAAAGGTCGCATAGTGAGAAGAAGTTGCTGCTATATCAGTGCAGGTAGTTGGAAAGGTCAAAATCAGTATGAGACTTGCCAGATTTTTCAAAATAAACGTAGTTCTTAGAAAAATAAGTTTCGAAAACTCATACAGTATTTGTAAAGTGCCATTGGAAGACCCTATTTTTGAAGAAACTTTCATAGAACTAGAGGGAAATCCAAAGAAATAATTGGGAATCGTAAACGTCCTACCTAAAACGACTTATGTTTTCAATAAATATTTTTCAAAAGGGTTTCCTGCAACGTACTTTTTGAAGCAAGTTCTAACTCTGTTTTCAACATGTGTGGAGAAGGTTGTTTTATCAGGGAATTTCATATTTTGAATTGTAAAAGACTTCTCTCTGAACAACTTGAATTCATCAACGGAATATGGGTATTCTAATGCTTTTGTTAGGAAAATTTCTTTGAACGTTTAAGAGGTTCTGCAAATTTTGAGCATTTTCTATATCCTGAAGAAAATGATAGTAAAATTCTGAATAACTTAAGGCTCCCTCTCAGTTTTTTTCTAAAAAAAACTTTGAAAAATTGATTAATTAAAGTCCACGACTGGTTACGGACGACAATATATCCTCAATCATATAAGTCTACAATGTTGTGAGGATTGAAATTTCCGTTTTGTTGTTATTACACATGAGGCCCGATAAAATGGGTGTGGCATTCTGTATGTTTGATGAATTTAAAATCAATTTGTTTGCTGCTTACTCGCAACGTGTTTGTATACCAGTTCCGCTTTCATAGATCGGATCGTTACTCTCGTTGGCCTTTTTAAATAAAATTTCACTGACTCTCCATCGCAAAAAATGGCAATGTGCTCTACTAGTGAGCGTAAATTTTGTGTCCGGCAGTGCTAACTGAGTCAATTGCAGCAGTTTGTGTGCTAAATCATTTCACGTAACCTGCATCGGCCTAAATAACCGAAGTTTTCCTCATTTTAATGATATGCGGTCCTTTTTAAATTCTTTAGTTGTCAACAACCATCCAGCAACCTATCTCTACTTGACGAGTTGCTCAGCAGCTGTCAGGGTAACCAATGACATCCAGCTGTCAAAATATTCAGTAAAGTATGCCTTTTCATGCATTGTTCGACGCTTGCCTAGCGTGAGAAAAGTATTCAAAAATATTATCGCAATTATGGCTCAGCTTTAAACACGAAAAGTGAATTTCGTTGTGAGGTCGCTCGTCGTCATATCCAAATCAAACTGGACATTACCATGATGGAGAGGTCTAAAAAAGTGGGTAAGTGGGTATTCCGTTTGTCTGTCTGTCTGTACGAGCGACTGCAGCCTAAACTCTCAGATGGACTAGCTGCAAACTTCATATCTGTTCTCTGTGGGTTCACACTTTAAGGCGAAATCAAAATTTTCATTCTAACCTCAAAATTAAGGGCAGTTTACTTAGGCCCGATTTTTGTTAAAATGAATTTTCTCGAAAACGGCTCTAACGATTTTGATACAAATTAGTATTGAGATTAGTTTGGACATATGCCAAGAGGTGGTCTACTAAGTTTTGCTTTACATGTACGTATAACGGTTATATCTCGGTCATTTATTCATCTGGAGGTTATAAGACAAATGCAAGGTACCTGCCACCGCCACTCTTAAAAAACCTGATTTTTTCAAAATTTTTGATAGAAATTGATAAAAATAGCACCACCCACTTTTTGAAGGCATTTTTATAAACAAAAAACGTAACGAAACGCGTAATGCCACGCCTACTTTACTAGGAAGAGCAAGACTTGCATTTCAGTCCTGATAAGATTGTACACTTATAGTATTAAGGTGCAAGTACGTCCGACCCAGTCGTGCACTTTATTTCCTATAGTTCTTATCCGGTCACCCTGTAGTTAAAATCACAGAAAAGAACACCAAAACCTTTTTGCCAATGAACATCGGTACAACTATAGGAAAATGTAATAGTCAGTTGAGGATAACCCTATTATCTGCGCTTGACATTTACTAAAAATAGATTATCCCAACCGCAAAGTCCTTAATTTAAATATGATTTCACTCCTTTCGAAGGAGTCAAAATATCCCCACAAAACCACATGTGAATTATGTACAAATCATGAAATGACTTCAGTACGATGTGGCTGCATTGGTTATGAGTCCTGTATCTATGGACATTCTATCCAGGACCAATTCAATTTATAACATTTTTAACATGAAAAGGATTTAATTCCATCCAGGAGAGAATATTTCAATGTCGGAGGTTTTTGTTTGAAATTTTAAATCCTCGAGCGTTCAGAATAACTTCAAAAATATGTACGAGTGGCCAATTACCCATCAGCTACACTGTACAGAAATATAGAACTTATTCCAGTTCCACCAATGATACCTAAATGAATACAGAATGTTTTTAGAGAAATGAAAGCTACAACTTCTGGCAGGATCTTGAACCCAGACCTTAATGAGATGTTCCCATGTACATAAATGCATGTAGGGGAACTTTCTCGTAGTCCAACTCACTAATTACTGATCCAGGGCACCCAGTAAAAGGTCGGAATGTGCCATAAATTTTACCATCCCCTGCAGAATCTGTGTTCCATTTGGAATACATTTTTTAATAAAATCGATACATTCCAAAGTACACGGATTGCCAATGGGTGATATGCAAACTCATGACGCGGATACAGAAATAAATTTCCCAGGATAAAACGCCAAAAAAAAGTGGACTATCAATTACATTGGAACGGAAGTATGTAAGCATCCAGTTCCTAGAAATACTATGTATACCTATACAGTTTGTAGATGCGCTGTTGTCTGCAATCGCTTTTTAATTTGTTTACTGAATAACGTGGGAATAGGCTGACCTTAGGGTCAATCTGAAAATTTGAATTCAGGTTATGTACACTTGAACTTAGATATTTTATGAAATCAGGAAGAGTCCTATGAAGAAATTTAAGGGCAGTAGATTTTGGCTTAGGATAGATCTACTTGTATCGTGCTTTAGATCTATCTCATCTTTTCATTCTCATAGATACATGGATCAGAAAAACAAACCTTCAACCTGGTTCTTATATTGGTACACCATCTTCAATTCTATAACCTGGTCGCGGTATAAAAGCTTTGGTTCCTTCGGAGAAATATAAGGACGGAGTCTGCCACTCGTTCTCTTTCCTTCTATTGAAACGCCATTAGCAACGACTTTGCTCTAATAACAAGTAAAAACGCCAAAGCGAGTGTCATTAACTTTGCTAAAACTACGGGCCTTTTGAAAAGCCAAACTTCCGGCCATCACGAAATCAAAAACTAATTGCAAATGTCATCATCAAGGGTCCTTATAAACGGCGGTGCGGAGACATAAGTTCCCGGGATTTCACCCTTTTATCCGCAGGGTTTTGCCGCTCATCCGACTTCGCCGCTCCACTAAGGGTGTATCAACAACTGTTATGCAGTTGCCTATAACTTGAATTTCTCTGGGCAAATTCTTAGAATTTTTAGACAACACATTTTGTTGGGACTTATAGCCCGATGTGGTAAGGCATAAGTCCAGGGACTTATGTACCTGCGCCTTTATAAACTTTCTGAGAATGGTCCACAAATTCATTTTTTAGCTGTTCGTGCGCAGTGTAAAATGAAAAAGAGGCTACAAGCATGGATATAACAGGCCCCTAATATGAAAACTATCCAGCATTGGTCCCTATACTTCAGGAATTTCATCCTTTAATAAAAAAGCAAAAGCCAATTTCCAAGGGTACCCATCTCAATGGCGGAAAGACCGCTCCTGATGAAGCTCGAATTGATCCAAACGACAAAAGAGGGTAAGGTAGCAAAGCCCACATAGGAACATATGCTCGGTATGACCATGTTTTTCTATTGTTTTCCTACACAATGAAAGAGAGTTTTATACTATATGTAAGCCTCTGAGGATAGAGTGATACACACCACCATTGAGGGTCCTGCAAATCAAAAACGAACGAATAACTTAATAAAATTTGATTTCGTAAAAGTTGTGAAATTATGGAAAAATAGGCGTGGCACTCGTTTTCGTTGGACCTGTTTTTGAGAAAATCAGTTGTTTAATCGACTCTAAGTAAACTACTCTAGATATTTATGTTAGAATGAAAACTCCGATCTTGTCTGAAGGTGCGAACCTACAGACCTCAGTCATGAAGCATAAAGCAAATCCGTCCAGTCATTTAGGCTGTGCTCGAACATACAGACAAACCGACAATTTTGATTAGAATCTTGAGTTCAAAATTGTTCACGAAACGAATACCTTGTCAAAGAGCTCTGCGGACAATTACTTACTTAAATGGTGCTACAATCAAGAGGAACCAATAGGACTTTCCGGTTAGTATCGTCTTGGCCTAGCTGCCGTCAGTTGGGCCCTTATGGTTGAGGACCTCTTCCACTTGTGCGAGCCACTCAAGGGGAGGCCTTCATTTACTACGTCGTGCTTCTGGGTTGGAATCGAAGACCATTCGTTTTACATGTCCTATCCATCTAAGACGCTGTTAAATTTCCTCCTACAATCCTATCAACACAAATGGGATAGAAAAATGTTACTTTTAAGGACATTTTCATCCGTCTTCGTTAATAGAACAGCACCGGAATGATGAGTGTCTTACGTAGGATCTCTTTGGTGTCTCTTGACAAGACTTTGGTACTCAATTGCCTTCTTGGACCCAAGAAACAGTGATTGAAAAGAGTAAATCTTCGCTTGATTCGAAAACGAGGTATGTAAAGTCCCTCAAAGTTATAACTGTCTATTGTGACATTTTATTAAGTTCGTGTCCCTTATTGTTGACAGCATACATATACTTCACAGTTTAATCCATTTTAGCGGGCCATTTTCCATATTTGATTAAAACCTTCATTTTAAGGGTAAAGTTTACAAGTGAAAGTGAAATCAGTAAGGGAACTTGAAGAGATCATCTGTGCCAATCGACCAGTCTGTAGAAAGTTGACTAGTTAGTCACGCTAGGGGAGTAAACTTTGAACGCACCCACTGTCAGATACGTCAGATTGTTTCACATAAATGTATACTTAAGTGCATACGACTTTCCCCAGGGAAGATTTATTGTTAATAGTGTTGTAAATATAGGCACTTTTAATGGAAAAACGAACGTTTTAATAATAAACTTTTATTTCACGAGAAAGAAACAGTTTTTTCCCTTAACCCTTTCGTTGGGATGCGTTCCGAAGTAGGGTCGCTGTCCAAACATCTATTGTTGGCAGCGTTCAACTGACAGTAGTTCTCTTGGCTCTGACACATCTTCACAACTCTCAAATATCTCTACACCATCCTTATCCATGTAGAGAATCGCTATCATACAAAACTTTTACATTCATTGTTAGGTTTCATGCCCACCCGAGATGAAAAAAGTTCTATTTTGGTGAGGCATATGTAATTACATTCCTTTCTCCAGTTTCCACTTACGGCAGGCGGCCTATGTGAACAGAAAACCAATTCGACAGTTCCTTTCGTCGAAAGAAAACTGCCATTAATAATAGAGTAGAGTTCCAACTCGTGGCAACCTAGCCTCGCCTTTGGCTTCCTATTTGGTTTCACTGTCTATTTTTAGGACACTCGAACATACAATAAAACCATTTAACCTTAAAAATGTAATCTCAGACACGAAGTTATCTCGATGACTACGATTATCCCTCAAATATTTGCACAAGTCTCTTGAAAGCGACAATTTTTGCTTCCAAAGTGCCCAATGTTCAATGTCAACAGTTCTCTGTACCCAGACCACCTTCTTCCTTGTTTGTCCAGTCAAACAATAGTCCTTGGCCGTCTTCTGCTTGTTTACACACCAAAGTCCAATTAGGTTTTATAATCCCTTTCTCCTGACCTATGTAAGTTTGCAATTCATTGAATTGATGTCTTTCCTCCATTTAATTGTTTGACAAAGAAACAATTTTCGGGAGAACAAGAATTTTACAAGGAATACACCACGAGGCGTTGTTATTGATTTTTGTACCTCAACGGGAAAAAAAAAGGAAATAATCATGTTTCCCGGAAGAAAAAAAATTATCCATCCGCTACTTTACACATCCTTAAGACCTTTAAAATTTTGTGTAACGAAAAATGAAAGTGGGAAAAAAAGGATGTAACCGTTATGAGTGTACTAAATTTTGAAACTTTTTTAATGGATCGGAAATGTAAATTAACCACCCATTGTCGTGGGAGAAGTTTGCTTTTTGTTTTTCCGAAATTGTTCCTCAAATTTCATTGACTACAGAGCGTTTAATGGAAAAACTTATCTTTTTTTAATTTAAAAAGTATAACTAAGCCGCAGGGTGTACCAGACATGTCCATAATCCGGAGGAGCGAAAGGGTAAATCAGACCCAAATTGTGGAAAAATGTAGATTAGGGTGGTCCGTATTTCTACATCCAGACTTATAACGTTCTTGAGTAGTCCGGTTGTTTGGGACCAAAGATACACGACTTAAGGGTGATTTTTATTATTTCTTATTGCTGGGAGTGCAGTAGTGCAGACCCGAATAACTTAAAGAGATTTTGCCGTACGAACTAATAGAATCCATAATGTACATAATTTATGAGTGGATAGGAGAAGACCAGGCTATAAGATGGAGATGTCGGACAGTATAGTGAACTCTCCTTAAGGGCAATGGAAGTGTATTCGAATAAAGAGTTTTTTATTACGACCCCTCCAGTTCTTTTTGATGAAAAAGGGTTGCTGTTTGATACAGAAAAAAAAACAACGATCGATGCAATTAATTATAGACTACAACATCATTAAAATGTTCTCCATGGAAAAGCATGCACGGGTGAGTGGTCGGAACCCAATTTTCCATGACTTTTTCGCATAATTTGGCGTTTGATGTCGCTCTTGAGGTCGTCTAAAGTTTCAGACTAATTGGCATTTGATGATGCCATGATTTTACACAACCCTTAATCAAAACTTCCAGAGGAGTCATAATGAGACAGTCACTGCACGGGTCCATTTCTAATGCGATTACCAATATGTACTTCAATGGTTCAATTGAATTCTGTTGCATGGATAGGTTGCCCCAATGGATTCTTCCAAAGATACCAAAAACCCGGGTTACTGGCATACACGATTCGTAGACCTAAGTACTCGATGACAGGAATGTACCTACATATGTACTAAGTACACGCCCTATAGGGACCACTCTCCCGCGGGACTACCTCTAGGCATTTCTTCGAGGGACTGGTTAGCAATTTATGCTCTTCTGTCCCTGTTTGTTGATTCAACATTGGGCTCAGCGTTTAACTGTCACTGCTTTCGTACATACATATATGTAGGTGCGGCATACACTATGATCGACTTCCCCACCCTTGGTAGAACTAGATGGCAAGAGGCTCGTGTCTCTTTGTTATCGCTCCTATTCTGGCAGTGTATCTGCGAATTCCACGTAATAAAGCATCTTTCTGGATGTGATCCAGCTCGTCAGCTTAAACTTAGGCTCATTGTCTGGAGGAAATGTTTCCCTTAGTTACTCCGAGTACATTTTGAACTAATTCCGCAAGTGAGCAAAGGAGGGGCGAGCCTCGTTTGGCCAGTTCAACAGCGTGTATGTTGTCAACAACACTGGTTTTACCTGGAACCCAGACAATGGTTACCATCAGCTGACCGTCTAGTAAGACCAGCTCCGGGCAATGACAAAAATAGAGATGTTTTTGTTTTCTACAGCAAAATTCGTAGATTGTGAAATTTCAAGGAGTACCCCACTCCTTACAAATCCCTTAGAGAGAGGAAACATTTCAAAAAGATAAAGCTACATAAAAGTCTATGAAACTTGTGAGTTTTTAAACGTCACAATTTGACAGATCTTATAAATCAGTGCAAAGAAATTTCTGGCACTAAATTGTACTTTCTCGTGAGCATTCTCTTTTACAAAACTTTTCCGTACTCGAACAGGATATCGTGAATTTTCGTAGAAATTCTTGAAAATTCGCTGTTTTGGGAGGGTTGGAGAAGAGACTTGTTCAAAAACTTGTTTGAATTTTTTCGTTGAATGACGATTCGGATTTTCAATTTTCGGAAAATTTCTGATTTTTTTTTACGTTTACAAATGTTACTTGACTACAGGGTTGACAACATTAAAGAACTGAAAAATTCGCGAAGCAAATAGTAGAGTAACGAAAGCAAACCAATTAAGTTGTCGTAAAAAACCATTAGTTTTGTTGTAAAATGAATTCATTATGGAAAAGCAAACCAGTTTATTTAGCATTGACAACTAATATGTATGTATGTCAAAATGAATCTGCGACAAGAGCATCTGAACAATGTCAAAAAAGTCTAGTTCCTTAGTCATATTCAAACAATTTAGCTGTCAGTTGGAGAAATGTCATTTTCATAGCTTTGTTTGGGCAGGCTCGCTGTGTTTTCCCTTTTTGTTTGTTTACAGAAAAATTAATTGTTAAACTGTAAGTTGGTTCGATTAATCGGTTAATCATGATCAAAATAATCAAATCCTGTTCCCTTACGCCAAATTTTCGTAGTTTTTCACAGAAGAGAGCGCACACGAGAGAGTAAGCAATTTCCCCTTTCTGTGAATTTCAGCCCAAGAAATTTCTTTAGACAAATTTATGAGTTGATGAAATCTGTCAAAGCTGACGTTTGCTTTTTTTGTTGTGTTAGTTATCAAATGTAAATTCAAACAAAATGATGCTAAACAGATGTACAAATGTGTTCATAGAATGCTTAGTGCTTTTTATTTCACTTTAACTTTTTTAAAATCCTCATTTTAGAGTGAAAATCGAATGAAAAATACACTCATTCATAGACACTTTTAGATTTTTTCTCATATATATTTTTGACGTCTAAAAAGTGGGCAGATTTTTGCTCAATGCGTCCCCGTACTTTTTTGTACACTTTACTATTTTTAAGAGTTTTTTAACCCCACTCTTAGAAATTGGACAGTCTGTGAATTTTGGTGCAGAAAGTACGGGAAAAGACCTATTATCGTAAACATTCAACTAATATTATGACACTTCAAATGACAGCTGAGTGTGGCAGGTGTCAAATGCCAGCGCTACCAACTTGAAACCACGAAATGACCCTGTACATGGTATGCAATATGTGTAGTAATGTTCACTGTCAATATTAATAGCGACGACTCAGTCATCTTTACACGCTTCATACTCATAACAATTGTATCTAAAAATTCAGTAAGCTATCTATAATTTTTATTCAAAGTAGTTACCACATGGTAACATGGTAACATCCTTTGTAGTTCTATTACTTAATGACAACTCTTATATTCGTTATCTTTCATATCTTATTTACTTTTTTTTAACTAACTTGTGCTTTTCTTGTATTTCAACTTTTTGTTCAAATAAAATCCTTGTATCCGTCATTGTCTCCGAGTTCTGGAAACTGTCACAACTCATAAAAACAGAAAGTGGCATTTCGAAAATTTAATTTGTGACACATAAAACTGTCACCTTTCAAACAGAAATATAAAACAAAGAACCAGTCTGTCACTCCTGTGTAAACATGAAATCAGCCAGCTCAGCACTAAACCGGACTCTCCTTACCAATGTAAGGAAAGTACCTGATTTGTAGCCATCCAGACTCAATACTTTCCTACACAAAGGAGCACAATCTTCACAAAAAAAATGAAGATCACAACCGGTCACCATCTGCTAGATGTTAAACCCATCTTTAGACTGATCCTCACAAGCCGCAAAAGCCACCCTCACAAGGATTCAAAGTCTAGAGTGCATAAGTCCGACCAGCGCTAATGGCACAGTACCTACGTCCGCCCTTGAAATGGACCATGCTCGGGTGTTGCCCACTTGACCTCTTCACTAAAAAAAAGTCGCGACCGTACGCTCCCAACAAAACTGGACAACTAAATAGGACACATCATCATCAACAATTAATCAAACATTAACACGCCTTCTGACAACCTTGACTCAGAATTTTTAGCTAGCGAGACCTCTTCTTCCACATTCATCTTCATGTGGGAATGCACTGCCACCGGAATATTCTCAGAGGAATCATCAACTCCCCGGTCCATAAAACTTCCCAGCCACGCAACCGTGCTCGATGGGGAAGTAAGTATATGGAATCACCGAGGACCTATCCACTTTGAACTAGCCACCACTTCCATGAGAAACTCAAATTCCTTAGCTCAAAGCCCAGCTTCGCTCTCTATTGGATATGTGCTTACAAGGGACTGAAATGGCCGAAGAGCTAGCTAGAAAAGGCTCAGACGATCTACAAAAAGACCACTTGGTCCTAACCCATATCGGCCTCCAGAAATTGTTGGGCTAAATACAACAAAAAAAGGACAACAAAATTTCTATCGCCACAGGGGTTTCAACACATTTCTCTCTGCGAATGTCGAAGCCTCAAGAGAATCCTTGGAAAAATAGTTATCAATGACCTCAGCACCCTAAAGTTCTTCGTAACATCGGGTATGGTTCAGGGAGCCCACCCCCGCCATAATTGTTGAACACCGGGGAACGTTGCACTATCGCAGTTGCCGCCACTCCCCTAACCAAACCATTCCACATGGATACTACCGCAAACTTCAAAGCTTTGTTTTCCTACCCACACCTCATATCCTTCCTCCAATGGTGCAGCACAGAACAACGTTCATGGAAATTCAAGTGAAATTGTTGTATTTACGACATACACCCTGTTGCTCTCATCTATCGTTCACCTACTCCCACAGCTGTTCCTCCATAGGCTATACGTGGGACTCAGTTGACATACAATATTGACCGAAAGACAATATCCTTGAAACGTTCCCAGAGTGGATACAAAAAACTAGTTTTTTTTTTTTATTTTATGTGGAAATTTCCTACGAAGGTGTGGACAAAAAGGCTTCCCAGAACCAATTCCTACGGATGCCCAGGGGAAATTCAATAACAACCCAGCACTTAGTCACACACACCAGGAGAATTCAGTAGACTCTTCCTAACCACTTTCACCCACAGAGTAGTTATCGATTATTGTTCGCAGATCTTTGACCTCTCACTCCAGATGGCGAGGGATATTTTCCCAGAAAGAGGAATTTATGATGCCAAAGAGTGTTGTCAAGGAATGTGCCGCCACTTACAAGTCTGGACACTTGCAGTCCATCAGCTTTGTTGTGGTTTTTTCTCATTCCAAGTGCCCCCTGTGGAGATGGGGAGCTAATATTCACGCACTGTGGTAGCCATAGACTTGATGGGATGCGTTGAGTTTGTGTTTTCCAGAATGCATCTGTCTAAAAGGGGAATCGGTGGGTTTTTTTTCCAGAACGCTGCCACCTGAGATGAAGCGATTAGAAGGTTGCGTGTGGTTCTATCCATCACACATCTTTGAGAGGTTTACAGCACCATCTTCCTGGGAATGGAAATTTCAATAGAAGCATCCATTTTCCCAAGAGACAGACACTCTTCCATCCTTGTTGTGGGCTGAGTATTTCATCCCCTGGATGTTTCATACCTACTCGTAGGTAGTAATGCTTTTAAAGAATTCCTCACAGATTTGGTTGTTAAGGTTCCTCCTTGTGCGCTTCACCCATCTTGGCAGGTCCTTCAATCCAAAAATGTTTTGTTTGAAATTTTAACTTTAAAGGAAACTGTATACTCATGCATATACATATCTGCTTTAGAATTATATCGGAGAGTAATATCAGGATTCCAGAACAAAGGAGCTACTTGCCGATTCTGACGTTCTGCCTAACTTTGTTTCTGTTTCATTAGAAGGAATTGCATTTACTGAATCCTTACTTGTAAGCATCCTGCATAGAATTCATGATTTCTGACGAAATGTGCATTCATGTGTGGAAGCACTAAATAAATCTGAAGAAGGTAATTGCAGCAGATTCGTACGAGCAGTTGGGAAGTAATTTCTTGGAACTGTGTTCTGAAGGAGAATTTACATTTGTCGGATCAATAATGGCAAGGATTTCGACAGAATTTGTGTCGGGCAAGGTCAATTCAGAAGCTGCTTTCTCTGGAATCAGTAGTTGGTGTATCTAGACATCACTATAGTTTTTTTTCTACTCTCCTACTCCTCGCAAACATATGACAAACATCCGAAAGTATAGTTGTCATGATGAGGATGAGGACCTAAAGAAAACATTTGACGAAATAAAACTTGGTCCAGATTCTTTAAAAATAGTGTCCCCTTAAATCAATGCACCTGTAACATATGTACATGGACCCTCTTCAAAAGTGAAGAGCAGCAGGTCAAACAAACTTCCAAAAAGTGATCTAGTGTCCCTTAAGAGCCGTGCCACAGACAATTGTGTTCGTACAAAACCTAATTGTCGATGAAGCCCCTGGCCGAGGTCCTGGGATGGCCCAACCACGCGTCAGATCCTGAGAAACTATGCTCTAAGCCTTGCTTAGCAAACTTATCGGAGATCATTTTTCCCGCAGTCCCACTGTGACTTGAAATCTTGACAAGACTCAAAAAGTTCAGATTTCCGACCGAATTTGAAGATTTCTTGTATTCTCGAATTATTTTGGAACGAGTTACCGGGTTGGGCAAGGTCTTAAGCCCAGCCTGACTTTCGCTACAGACGCAGATACTCCGAAACTGCCACCAATTCTTAACAATATAGTCGGTAGCCATCAGGATAACATAGATCCGCTTGAAAAACATATAAAAACATAAAACAGGTGTGCTTCCTAACTTCAATTACTCACTACTTTACTACGTCTAGTGTTGTCAGTCTTTACGAAGACACCAGCACCGGACCCTTGATTTGACTACATCCTAGTCCAGACTCAGACTCTGACCAAAAGCCACTCCGGAACACAAGGAAAGTCAACTCTAAAACCTCCAGGTTATCGAAAATCCTGCGCGGATGTTAGCAAAAGTTGCTGAAAGTATCGAGCAATGAGACAGGTCGTTCTTTAAAGCTTCGTGCAGAAGGCAGTCGCATACTTACGCGAAAGCCCCGTTTACTAAACAACCGACGAATGAGCTAGAAAGGGTCTTATCTTAACCGTATGTCCATCATTAGCCCCATGTCTTGCCAAAAGCACCCTTACACTGCCAGAAATCTAAGAGCGCCTTGGATGACTTCGACTTGACATGCTTTGCCCAAACCAAAACTGAGGACGACTTCTGAAAGTGACAGCTAAGACAATTAAGAGTTCCATAAGCAGCCACGCGAAATTTTGGTAAGATTGGCTAAATGGGTGCACTTTTTTTGACAAAAATATTAGATGCCTCAGTAAGAGCAACTTAGAGTCCATTGTGGCCAATAATAAGCTCCCTGAGAACCTTATTTCAATTTTCGAGAGTTAAACTAAATCACACAGATGCGTGTATGAATCTCAGGAGTTTGTTCAGTAAAACTTAACTCCCCCTGAACTTTTTGGCTTTTATGTATATGGATCCCCATACGGTCTTAGTTTTAAAACCCTTTTTCAGTTTCAAACTGATCATGTACAATAAGAATCCGAAGGGTATCCAACTACGATTGAACCATTCTCATGTCAGATAATGTGAAACCATCATGGCCAATACGTACTAACTGCTGACTAGTTCCAAATGTACATATGTACATACTTGACAGGAGTTTCGTGGATTTTCAACATATGAATATGACAACCAGAAAACTAAATGAGTCAAGTCTTCTCAGGTCAATTTACTACTCTCTACATTTAGCCTAGATTATGCAATCCACTTATTAGCCAAAATTGATGCATCATCTCTTATCTATGACACTAAATGATTCTCTGGTTCCACGAGACAAAAGTATTGTTAAGAACCTGAACCAGACCAAAAATTGTGTCAATCTGAGAAGAAATCGTCCAAGAAACCTGACTGGTCCCAAAAGTCAGTCTAATCAGATTCAAATTTACAGATCTCTGGACACTGCTCTGAGCTTATAGTTCTGCTTCAGCAACCTATTAAATACGCATTTACCGAAACATTTTGGACCTTTTTTTCTGAATCAAGTGAAACTAAAGCTCTTCTATTTAAATTTCATTGCAAGCTGTTTGAAAAAGGACCGACTTACTTCTGTAGATATAAATTATTTACCAGAACTTTTCACAACAAATCCCTTATTTTTCCTCAAAAATCAAACTTGTACTATGATGGAGAAGTTTAAAAATCCATAAATTCTATCTGTCGATCTGTTCGTCTGTACCCTCGACTGTATCCTAAACGGCTTCAGAATTTTCATTCTTTCCGTCAACACAAAAAAATATTGCAAAAGGTCCTACATACCATCCATCAAAATACTGAATACCACGCCCACTTTTCTGAACCTTATTTAAGAGTGTATAGCTACAGCATTAAGGTGCAAGTACATCGGACCCAGTCGTGCACTTTATTTTGTATATACAAAAGTTTCGCATCTCCTTAAACAGTAGAAGTTATGCAGTTGACAGAACTTTGACAGTCCAGAGAATATATGTGTACTCGTCCTGTCAACAAGTCAGAACAAAATAATTGGATTTCCCCAACACAAAACCTTCCTAAAGACAACACAAAACAAAACTCGTTTTGGAAGGCTATAAGTGGTGAAGAGTTCTTCACTTATGACAGCGGCATGCTTTGGTGTGAAAGTGCCAATCAATGAAAATAGCTTCAAGGATATTCTCTTAAATTCTTTTCATATAGGATGAGCATGTGCATCCTTGTTTAATAGAGCTGCATAGTCTGCCGAAAAAATTACAGAGATCTTTGGAAAATACCGTACATGAAATGCTTATGTTTTTGCAAAGAAAATTATGTGACAAGGAAGTAGGAAATGGTATTAGTGCACATCAAGGACATGCTGAAGGGTTTCCATGCATAGAAAGTCGGTGTTAATGGAAGTAGTTGAGGTTAAATGCAGTTTATTACTAATGAATCAAGTAGAAAAAAAAGAAAATAAAAGTGCGAATGCAACGCAAACCATGTACAGTGGAAGTCGCTTATGACGACGGTGAAAGTACCAAGGAAATAAGGTCGTTATAATCGGCGGTTGTTACACCTGACAACATTATATCTGAGAGAAGAATACGTAAAAATGTAATAAAACCAACCTTATGAAAGGAAAGTGGACGTTCCAACCGAGCGGTCGTAGAAAACGAAGTCGTTATAAGCGGCTTCCACTGTATGCATTTTAGATACCTTCCGCCACACCCTTATGATATTTGTAAAGAGTTCAATGATGAGAAAGTAGTGCTCACTGTATTGAAAATATTTCGAAATCGATACAAAATATCTTTGAAGTGAATCATGTCAAGGCAGGAAAGACCGCACCGACACGTTTTACATCCAAAAAAGGATTCAAACGAGGCGACAAGCTATCATGATATATCTTCAACATCTTTCTTGACAGACTTGTGTAAAAGTTCATGCACCTGCTTGCATATCTCGATGATAATGACATAACTGGAAGAACATACCGCAGTGTCAGGAGTACTTTTATGAGGATTCAGGGCAAAACGAAGTATGCGCTGTCAAAAAAAAAGACATTCAACACAGACCTATCAGACATTTAGATAGTGACAACAGCATGAAGATTGACTCTTGCCAATCGGTGCGTCTTTGAGTTGAGAGGACAATTGTGTTGCAAAGTCCTCTCTCGAACGTCTAAGGTAATTACATTTATACCAAACCCTGATCCAGAGCCGTGGACTATATCAAGACTAGATGGTTCTTGGTTCTTATTAGATCCCGATATTTTGATCCCGTCTCCAATCATAAACTGTACGAGTTATGAAGTGACATCGCCCTCGTTGGGTCATGAGTGGACCATCTCGGAAAGTTGTCCAGTCCACCCCAGAAGAGCCCCCAAGTGAAAAAGGACCTAAACCAACTGTTTAAAACTAGAGACAGCTGGAGAGGCTTGTTTGCTGAAGCCTAGGTCCAGCCAGCAGTTTTTTTCTACAGGGCTGCATCTACTCGACAGCATACAGCTATGCTCGATTTATTTGATAGAAAAACCCACGCTGGTACGTCCAATATTGGACTCAAGTGGGTAGTGCATTAGATTACAAATCAAAAGGTTCCATCCTCAATCTCCAGACAACACCTTAAATATCTTTCACGGCCCCACCTCTCGCGAACGTCTGACAAACATCCGAGAGTATAACTGTCAAGGTTCTGTAAAAAGAATAACAAATTGCCCTTTGGATACGGCATTCGTGTGAAGAATATTAAGCACACTCCGAGAATGGTTGTGTGAAGCTAGACCCTAAGGCCCATAGACTTCCCCAATATCGATGCTGAGCTCTTAACAACATTATGTGCTGCAAAGTACTCAAAAAAAACAACATATACCACGCCTAGGAACGTGGCCCTACAAGTTAGACGCATTTCTGGAAAATTGAGCACTTTAAAGCCTTTCGAGGGCACAGCATATAGTCGATGGAAACGGAAAGGCATCATAACGCATTCAATTTTGAATCCTATTAATCCACATGGGTTCCTTCATCCCTAAGGACGGTTTCAAAAAGACATGAACGTTAACACAACAAACGGATAGACCCTCGTCTGCAACAGTCCAACTGCCACCTAAAAATCAACCCTTTTCGAGAGTTGTCCTTGCTGAAGGCTGCTGTTCCACACAACATTTAAAGGAAACCATGGGAGAGGCAACAAATGGCCTTCTCGCGCTTCAAAGACCGCATTTAACAGCACAACTACAACTAGTTGGCCACATAAAAACGAATAGAAATTTGGTTAGCACATCCCAAAGGATAAGGACAAAATGCCAATATAACCACCCAAACCAACTATACAGTGCTCTGACCCGAAATATGTAGGTTCAGGGCAGAAGTGATTAAACTGAATTTCATCCACACACTTCTCTGGCGCTTAGTGTGAGTCCTTCGGGGTAACTTTTCATCTCTTCCCAATGAATTCACAGCCTATATGGCCAATGAACCAGAAAGTAATACTACACCACCCAACGTTCCACTTGATATATCAAAAAGTCCGTCCAAAACCCTTTTCTTTATGAAATTATTATAATCATCTCATCAACCCTTAGAAACGGTTGGTACTTTCCAAAAAGGAAAGTAATCGACACTCCTATGGCTTGGTGGCAACTAAGACTCTCTTCCCGTTTTCATTAAAATTCCAACCAGCCATTTTGACGGAACAAAAAGAGAACAAAAAAGACCAGAAAACCCGACAACTTCTTCTTTTTTTTTTCTCTGCAACTTGAAAAGGACTCACACCTTCCTTAAGACCACACAAAGGAAAATCATCCAGGCAAACACAAAGTCCTTGTAAACAGTGAAACAATAAAATTGCATAAAACATTCAATATCACATCTCATCTCCAATTCCATTCATACACTCGGCTCGCACAAAGGAGAATTTTTTTTTTTCAAAAACATTTACCTTACACGCAAAGGGCGGAAATAAATATGTAATTCCTTTATTATCCTTTAAGTCAAAACTCAGTGAAAAACGTAATCCAATCACTCAAAGTTTGTGTTATCGGTGGAAGGGTTTTTTTTCTTTCGTCCTTTTCTTTTGAAAAATCTACACACTTGCCGAAAATTTTGGAACAAAAAAGGAAGAACTGACCTTGACCGTTGCCTAAAAGGATTTTTATCTTTTCTGCTAAAACTACAAATCAGTCAAGCCTTTGAAAAGGATTTACAAATAAGAAAAAAAGGACTTCATCCATCAATCGTTGAAAATACAAAAATTTCCACTTAACAACACATGTGCCACTCTGCGCATCGATTCTCACTTGTTTAAACAAAAACCATAAATTCAAATTAAGCCCCAACCTACACAGGAGTATATGTAAACAAGGATACTCTGGCGGGACATTAAGTCCCTTATCACAGGCACACAGGAGTCTGAAGGTTTCGAAAATGTATGATAACTGTCCATATCTTACGTGCACTTGGAGACGATCTCTTCTTCGTTAACGGCGATTTTCGTTGTCTGCAGGAACTCCATTAGGTGCGGCGGTAGATCCTTGAAGCATGTGTCCACCATTTTTTGAGTTTCACCACAATTAACGTTCGGAGGCAATGCAAACGCATTCGTATTACGCTCGGTAGTCGAGGTGATTGAATCCATTTGCGACTTGGCACAAGGCATTAGAATCCAAAGCCAGCAAATCAAAGTCTTGAGATGTAAACCAGACGGATAGGACATAGTGGAAGGAACAGAATAGAAGCGGAAGGATATGAGTGGAGATCTATATCTTGATATGGAATCTTTATTTTCCTTTTTTTTTTGTTTTCTCTTTTCTTTTATTTCATTTCACTTCACTTCACGGAATGGAAATGCAATTTCGATATGTCGAAGTTCTTTTGGGATGGAATTTGTGAAACATCCGATTCGAATGACAATTCGCGAATAACTGTTATCAGATTGTGTAGGGACATCCTTTAAGATGAGTGCTTCTTCTTGGTCGGCGTGGAGAAGCATCATGGGGAAATACCGTCAGTTGTATTCGAAAGCTTTACTCTTCGAATTTTCGAAATGCGAATGAATACACAGAAATGTTGCACGTGTTTCGAGTTCGGTGAATCAACAGGATGTTTGCGGGGTGACTGTGCTGTTGGAGAGGATAGAAATACCCACCTAAGGTCAAGATAGAACAGAATAGAGTGGGAAGATTAAGGTTACGTGCCGAGCTAAGTCCTTGTCCGTGAATATTTCAAAATTAAAAGGGTGGTCCACTAGCTTGGGTGCTTGCACTAAAATTTTATATTTTTCAGGTCACTACCGTCTAAGTGGCTCAATTGGTTAGTGCGTCGGACCACTAGGCTTGAATTTCAAATCCCAGCCAAAACACCTAAAAGTTTTTTTTACGGGCACGCCTCCCGCGAGCGTCTGACAAACATTCGAGTATCACTGTCATGAGAAAGTTTCTCAAATAACTAATTGCCCTTCAAAGACAGCATTCAACTGTAGAACCCCTTCCCATAGACCTTTTGCATAAAAAATTTTGCTTCTTATTGGATTCCTTTGGACATAATGCTAGTCGGAGTTAAGTGTTTATTTCCTAAGACTCTCTGATAAAGTGACGGAGAGGTTCAACCCGGTACGCTTTTTCTTTCCCAAATTTGAATAAGTCAAACCGAAAGATAGGTGGTTAGTTGTGACAGCTAGAGAGCTTTGACATTCATGCGAAACTTTTTTTCCAAGGGACCTCTTATTAGAGACGTACTGGCGTATAAAATCTGGCAAAAGCTAGTGTTGTTACCTCCTATGTTCCCAAAATTAGTGAACCGGCAGAAATGTCCATTTCTTGGGCATTTTTTTTACCATAATCCTCTGGTAAGAGGCTTCCAACAGCTAGCCAACAAAGAGTAGCTGAGGCATTAGTATTACAATTCAGTCCAATGCGTGGAGGATCCGTGGCAATGCAGGAAAGGTCTTGCTATGACTACCCTTTTATTGCAGAGACATAGCGCAGGCAGTAAGAAAACTAGGAAAATTTCGAAGGTGAATAGGAGTTACCGATGCACATTGGTTTTGAATGTTTGGGGTTTATAATGTTACGAAGAAATGGAGCGTGACAGTTGTATAGTGTTGTATAGTTAAGGACGGAGTCCCTAATTTTGGTTTTAATTTTTTTGTGGGGTTAGGAATTGCATCTCTGGTCTGTTGTACTATATACCAGGAAGCAAAATCCAGTATTACCCATTTCACTGTAATTTCTTCGGCTTTCAGAAAATGCCGAGAATGCACTTCAGTGATGAGGAGCTTAGAGTATCAGCACTCACCACATCAGTGGGTGAAGATCTGCCACCTGATTCGAACAAAAGCAGGACAATAACGATGGTAATGATCCGAAGTATCGTCAGCCTTTCCACAAGCGCCGAAGACCTCTAAGCCTCTTAGGCTTAGGTACCCTAAGATGCTTAGCGAAAGGAAAATCTTACGTAAGAACGCCAATCAATGTTCTAGCAGCTAAGAGGCATCACGAATGCTATAGATTTCTTAAGATCGTTCGGGAGCATACGCTTATTTTTCCTGTATCCTGGAGAAGCGCGTTACACACAATTGTGTTCGTATGAAGGCCCTGGCCGAGGACGCGCCAGAGACCTCTGAACCTTGCTTAGCAATTTAGCATTAGAGTCTCTATACTTGATGGTATGTCCGAAGATATGCTTGGGAGTAAATTAATGACCATTCGAAGAGTGATTGGTATTGCGAGACAACTGTTCAAGGGGAGGAATGGAGCTGGCCATTTCGCTGGATCACTATTGGTCGATGAAAGACAGAAAACATTTCTGGAGTGTTCAAATGAGTCTATTGACTTTGTTCTGTTTCTGTCTCTTATTAGTTTGAACGTGGGATTTTGAATACTACCTAGCAGATGTAGATTTTGGATGGACCCGACCAGATATGAATATTATACTCATTATACAACGGATGTTTGCCTTATATATCGCACTTACATCAAAGGGGATAAAGAACTTCTGGCATCATTTCATATTTCGAAGCATTTTAAGCGACAAGTCGAATCCGAATGCTCTCGAAGATGCAAAAGTCATTGATAATGGGAGAGGCTTAAAGGTACGCTTAAGTGGCGGATTTTAAAAACATTAAATTCCACTCTATTAGTTATACTTAAATCCCATTTTATTATGCTTTCAAGGTTAGAATTTAATGAGAAGTGGCAGACAAGTAAATAAGAAAGAGATTAGGAGACAAAACAGAGCCTTGGGGGACGCCAGCACACTGTCGATCATTGAGGAGTTTTCATGATTCAAGATATTTGATAAACTGACGATTTATCAGCCTTTCCGTGATCATTGAAAGAAGGTATCTTAGTCCAATCGGTGGGTCGGAAGGGAAAAGAAAATTTTTTTTTAGGGACGGGCTAGATTTATGTTTTTCCCATTTACTTGAAGATAGTTCACAAGAGTCGGACAGACTAAACATCTTACACAACTGAGAAAAAATCATATGATTCAGCGGAGTTGCCTTTCACTAATGAGCTGACAGTTGGAATGTCATTGCAAACAATCATCGGGATGATCAAAACTGTCACATGTCTTTGGAACATTTGCCTCCATTTTTGTCAAATATTCGTTTTTGGTTCGTTTGTTTTTTTTCGATTTTACTCAATTGGTTCAGACTTTTAGGTCCAAAAACTTGACACTTTTTCCCCTTTATTCTGTGAGAAATAAAGGATTTCTTGTCAAGGAGAATTTTTTTTTTTTGTTGATACCGGCTGCGACACTTAAAACTCTTAAAAAGTAGTTCAACCCGTCCCAATTGGTTTTAGTTATGAATTCTTTAACCCTCCTTCAGAATCAAGGACTTAATGTATGCCTTCATAGAGGGCAACGTAAGATTTCATGACTCGCTTAACAAGTATGTGGCTGTTTTCCCAGCGAGCGGTCACCTTCCATTATTTGGATCAGGCCTGTAACCAGACTATGTTCAGGTTCGAAAGCTGAACTCTTTTAGGTTTTTTCTTTTGCCCCAGCTCACACCGGTATAACTTGGAATGTGACTGCAAATGGGACCATTAAAGTGAGGTTTAATAATTTAATCTTAAATCGGAAACCCAAGGTTTTTAGCGAGACTCTAGTTGGAAGAAGAAACTCGTAGGTATAGTACATCTTGTTCATCCTACACCACTTCTTAGATAGCGATGATATCTGCTTCTTATATTTGTTCAGCTGATCGAAGCTTTTGAAAGATTCAACACTCCACACCGTCACTTTTAGACTTTAGCTTAATCTGACTAATTTAGGTCAATTGTGATACCGCGAGGATCGAGCATTCTCAAGGCAATGGCTGTTTACGTTTACATGTTCACGGAGATTTTCAAAAAGGCTTACTACTCTTCGAGCGACCAACTATGAGCTCCCTTATCCTACAGCCCTACCAAAAATGGGCGTGGCAATTGGATTACAACGATAGCCGTGTTTTTTTTCTTTTTAAACCTAGCCACACATAGTAGTTGCCAATAAAGGCAAATTTTACGTATAAAACAAATACAACAACCTGATAGCGACAACTCTTGATTTTATCCGCAGAAAAAGAGCTAGTGGCTGGGAATACATTAACAAGCTGCACTGAAGCAGTGCCCATTACTTACAGACGCTGGTATCAATGCCGAATTGTTCAGTTTTGTAGGGAATGTTCGCAAAGATAACCCAAACCCTGACTTTCCACAACCACTCGTGTCTAATAAAGGGGCCTTTGACACCTGCCAAACTCTGCTGTCACATAATATTAGTTGAATGTTTGCCAGTTACGATAATAGATCGCTTAACAATCGAACAACGCTTTAAAATTATTGAAACTTACTACAAAAGTGGTGATTCAAACGTAACCACGTTTCGTGCATTGCGCGATGATTATGGTCGTCATAATCGACCGAATACGCAAGCAATCAGTAAAAGTGTCAAAAAAAATTTGAAGATAGTGGAAGCGTTACTGATTCTAATGCTCGCTCAGTCGAGAACATTGCTGCTGTAAATGCAAGTGTTGCTGATGATCGGAATTTATCGATTTTCCGACTTTCGCAGCAGTTGAACCGATTTTTATTTTGCCGGCTATAGAAGGACATGACTTGGACGATATGTGCCTTCAACAAAACGGTTCAACAAGCCTCACAACACAGCTTTACTTTCGAAACCGAAAAATGAATACTTTTTAGACGAATGGAGGAACTTTTACGAGCTCATCCACTTCATAAACAAAACCGCATAATCATACGTACATGCCAACGCCTACAAAAGGAGGGGTGGCCACATACGTTGTATAGATGAATTGTAGACAATTTTAATGCCTAAATACTTGGTTTTTATAAAACGGTGAAACTATAAGAAAGTGGGTACTTCTTGTACTGTGTCTCCTGCTCAAAAGCGCAAATATGAGTTTCATCCTCCTAGCTTTAAATTTAAGGCCCAAAAGTGGTCGGATATGGACAGACGGACGCCCACGTTTCATTCGCTTTCCGTATTGATTCTGATCATGAGCGATTTCGATCCAACTTCGGATAGTTGAGTCCTATGACGGAGAGACATAGTATAGACTGGCTGCCTACGGTTGGTTATGTTGATCATACTGTGTTGAAGCAGCAGTTTAACTGCAGCGAGAAGCAAGCGGAGATTTCTTTTATCCAGTTTAATCCGTAGAGCTATAACATATCAGACAAGTTTTTTTAACCAATGACCAATAGAAAGTGTCTGTCCGCCGTGGGATAAACTCGGCTCGGCTCGACTTTCTGTTGAAATGTTGACATCTCCTCGGGATACCTGTCCGATTTTTGTCAAACAGAAGTTCTGCAAAGGTGTGGTAGGTATCCTAATACTACATCCCCACCAAAACCCAATCCGGGATGTACCAAGGATTTACTAAATCCACATAAATCTTCATTAAATTCCGAGGGACGCGTAAAATCTCATTACAGTCACTCCTGCTTTGTATACGAAATTCCAATGACATTAGGCCAAATGTTTGAAAAAGGGTAAAAAAATATTTCTTATACAGATTTTCCTTCCAAAAAACGATACCTACCCTTTTGCCTATGTAATTATGAAAACATTTTTAAAACCCAATCACAAAATAATGTATTTTACATCGAATTTCATCGACGCCCCTAACAAGAATTTGAAAATAAAATGTCTCCATGGCCATCTTTGCTACTACCCGCTGCATATGTCACACAGCAACCACCAAAACTTGGCACCACTTGTAAATAATTTCTTTCCACAATATTGCCAGCCCTGTTGCGGCCGGTGTTTTTGTTGGGCGACGTGTCATTTGCTTCTTCATTCGGTCGGTGGTGTTGTAAAGTCAAACGAAAATTTTTTCTTCGTAAGAAAAAAAAATTAAAAACGTGGAAAACACCCCTTAGACGAATGCTGTTCGACGGCAGAAGATCGTAAAACAAAGCAACAATTTCCCAAAAACTGCCTTTACAACGACAGTATAAATAAAACAAAAATTATGAATCGTCCCACGAAGCTGCTGAATCGTAAGGCAGCTGGCTACAGCAGTCTCATCACATTCTCGGTCCTGCTAATCGCTTGGTTGGCTGGCTTTGCCTCGCGTCTCTTTGCTGTGATTCGCTTTGAGAGTATTATCCATGAATTCGATCCGTGGTTCAATTATCGCGCCACGGCGTACATGGTGCAGCATGGGTATTACCAATTCCTAAACTGGTTCGACGAGCGGGCTTGGTATCCACTGGGACGAATTGTCGGTGGTACTGTATACCCAGGTTTGATGATAACGTCCGGAGGGATTCACTATATACTGCACGCGTTGAATATACCGGTGCACATCAGGGACATTTGTGTATTCCTCGCGCCCGTTTTCAGTGGCCTTACATCGATTTCTACCTATTTGTTGACCAAGGAACTATGGTCGCCCGGCGCGGGACTCTTTGCTGCCAGTTTTATAGCAATTGTGCCGGGTTACATCAGCCGTTCAGTGGCGGGCTCGTATGACAACGAGGGAATTGCCATTTTCGCGCTGCAATTCACCTATTTTTTGTGGGTGAAGTCCGTTAAGACCGGTTCAGTGTTCTGGTCATCGATGGCGGCGCTTTCATACTTCTACATGGTGTCAGCCTGGGGTGGCTACGTGTTTATCATCAATCTGATACCATTGCATGTGTTTGTTCTTCTCATCATGGGCAGGTATTCGCCACGATTGCTCACCAGCTATACGACGTTCTACATCCTGGGCCTGTTGTTCTCGATGCAGATTCCGTTCGTTGGCTTCCAACCGATTCGGACCAGCGAACACATGGCGGCGATGGGAGTATTTGTTTTGCTGTTAGCAGTTGGAGTGCTCAAACACTTGCAAACAATTCTTTCGAAAACCGAATTCAAGAGGCTGTTCATTGTGGGCGCCCTTGTTGCGGCTGCGGTGGTCTTCCTGGCTGTGGTGCTGCTCACCATGATGGGAGTCATCGCACCTTGGAGTGGACGCTTCTACTCGTTGTGGGACACAGGCTACGCAAAGATACACATTCCAATCATCGCCTCTGTTTCGGAACATCAACCGACGACATGGTTCTCGTTTTTCTTCGATTTACACATCTTGGTGTGTGCTTTCCCCGTTGGCGTATGGTACTGCATCAAGAAGATCAACGATGAGCGGGTGTTTGTTGTGCTGTACGCCATCAGCGCTGTGTATTTCGCCGGCGTGATGGTACGTTTGATGCTTACACTGACTCCGGTTGTGTGTATGTTGGCTGGAATCGCTTTCTCCTGCTTATTGGAAGTGTTCCTCAAGGAAGACAGCACGCCAAATAAGGCGAATGAGGAAACTGAAGACACATCGGTCGAGAAGAAGAACATGTACGATAAGGTAGGTGTGCCTGGCTAATGCTATGCCAATGGAAGACTAATTGCAATTGTTTCTCATTTAAGGCTGGCAAATTGAAGCACAGGCCAAAGCATGACTCGGCGCATGAGGGCACAGCTGGTATTGGTGCCAACCTAAAGAGTGTTGTCATCTTGGCAATCCTTATGCTGCTGATGATGTTTGCTGTGCACTGTACCTGGGTGACGAGCAACGCGTACTCGAGCCCTTCAATTGTGCTCGCATTCCACAACAGTCAGGATGGGTGAGTTTGTTTAAACATTTGTGTAAACACGGATCGGTTGTTATGCAAGAACCACCTAAACACGCTGAACATTGCGTACGTGTGCAATGTATATGTTCCCAACAGCAGTCAACTTTTGGCCTCATTATCGTCAAATAAGACTAAACGCATTCACCACACTATTTGCTACAACAAGACAACTTTGTCGTGTCGTGAACGCTTTACAATTTCTCTATAACTAGATAGTGGAGGCCCTGATAAGGGATTATAGAAAGAAAGTAAATAGTTATGACTCGCGATTGGTTAGGCGCAAGTGCTGGCTCATCGCTATGCAGCTGTCGATATATTATCTTCGAATGTAGTCATTACTCTTCGTCAGGTGATTAATAATTGCTTTATCACCTGCAAACTTTCCCCAATAAGAGCCACAAACCTTCTGAGTCTTCTGATTTGAGGCTACTCAGTCTGCAATCGTTCTGATTGTAAGCAACGACGGCTGTCGTTTCTATTAGTAACTTTCTTGTTGGATCTTGGCCTAAGAAACTTGTTTGTAACGTTGCCTCTATTCAACCTTACGAGTCGATGTTGATCCATTTCTCTCTGCTGTTGGATTACAATGGATCCGACTGCGTATACTCATCAATTTTGTCATCAACAAGTTATTGACTAATGTGCTCCATTTGGCAGTGGTTTCGATAGAGCTCATTTAATGAAATAATTATCTAACAACCACTTGATAATTTGCAGTCTCAGGAATGACTTCATAGAAACAATCTCTGCTTCGATCGACCTTCGTTTGTATGATGGGGCTGATGTGCTAATTTTTGACCTTGACTGCAACTGCTATCAGTCATTGCTAACAGGAATAGTTTAAGATCTTTCGCGTAGGTTCGTCTGTACGTATGATAACAAGCGTTCACCGATCTGAACTGCTTATTGGAAGTGTCTTGTTGTAGTGGTCTGGCACTGTTGGTCTTCACTCAAACAAAGCTGTGCTCTTGCTAAATAGTAAGCGACTGACTTGCGTTTGCTCATGTTTTGGATGCCCATTGCATGTCCTACATCTGTCCAGTATCAGAAGAAAGGTGTTCTTCCGAAATACTGACCTTGCAACTGCAGCCTGTCCAATAATGAATTTCCTTGCGCCGCCGTGTCGCATTGGTTAGTCCGTTGGCCTACTGACCTTGTAGTTCAACAAAAGTTCTTCCACCTCTCGCAAGTGTCTAACAATCATCCAAAGTCTCCAATATTTCCCATCCCAGTGACTGGCAAATTTTCGCTCAAAAACATGACAAGGTTCATGTCTCTTCAGAGACACCTCTAAGATCGACAACTGGTGCTAGGTTTCTTTCATTAGGCATATGTCCATCTAATCATAATATTCACATGAACCGAAAGACCTTTTAAGACACGGCAGTCTTCCGCTCGCTTTGATTGCGGGCACGCTGCTTTCAGCTGAACCTGGGGTTTGATTTGAAAATCCTGTTTGCTGGAACATCATTGTCCATTCGCTCGGTGTAGTCGACATATTTTGGCTATTTAGACCGCATCCACATCTTGGTACAGCTCTTAGAGTTCGCGGTTGTATGTTCCCCAACATTCGCTGCAAATTCGGCGAAGAATTTTTCTCCCGAAAGTGGTCAAACTCTGTTCTGCGCCTTAACCACTTCGAAATTACTTTTGCCAACAATAACTCTATGTTAAGAGCAATTCTTCTTTGTTTGTTTACAAGAGCTACTTGGTTTTGTCCTCATTTACTTCAAGACGAACTCGTTTCGCATGTTCTTCATTGCTCTGAAAGCTTCTATAACATCGCGTTGGGAGCAAACGACAATGTCGATGTCGGCGACAGGGTTCGTTGCTACAGCGAGGCAGGTTTGTTGAAGACAGTGCCTTCCGTGTTTACACCTGACCTGCGCACTATCTGTTCCTTGCCGAAATCCGGTACATGTTTTCATGATCTTTCTGTTTCCCCCTGAGAGGTCAATATGGCTCCATTCCTGCTTTCTCGACCAGTTAAACGGTTGAGATGTAGCAGTCTTCAACCATCCACGACCTCGCTGTTCAAACCTTAGGTTCTCACAATCACGATCTGGTTCTTTATACTGGATGTTCCGCTTTCTTTACCGTCTTGAGGCCAGTGTGATATTTTTGGAGCAATGGAGACTTAGTACAGCTCAGAGAGTTCGTGGCTGAACCTTCTCCGTACACCTAACGAAATATTTTTGTATCGAAAGCACTCTGCATCTGCACGCAGCACACAGCAAAACTGCCAGGATTAGTGTCCATTCTTCCAATCTCTGTAATAAAACTTTATCTCTCTCTTTCTGATAACAAATCCAGCATGGGGTTTCTGCTGTTAATCGAAACCTGGAATCCCCCCTTTATTTAAAATAAAATAAATATTTACTCTGCACATTACTCGATTCGACACCTTAAATAGATTTCTATGTGCCACTTGTTAGTTTGCTTTACTTGCTTAGACCACCTGTAATTGCTTTACTCATTGAGTGTATTTTTATCCTCTGTTCGCAACAAAGAATGTGTCTGTTTGTCTAAAGTCTAGAAAACATCTTTGTTCTCTCAAATTCCCGTCAATTTGCGTTCTAAATTTGTAGCTGGTTTGTATGTCATTTGCTATCTATCTGCGAGATAATAGAAATTTCAAACTTCTACACATTCGTGCAAATAGTGTACGAAGCTATCTACAATAATTAAAAACTTGTACAAGCAAACAGATGTATCAGTTAACAACTTCGGTACTAATTCATTTATTTGCTTTACTCGGATTAAAGACCGTTAGTTAAGTTATTGCATTTCAAACAACTGGCTAGATCGCATTATCTTGTCTCCTTCAGTCTCCTCAGCTTAACGCTTGCTGCAATTAGCTTAGGGCTCGCATCGCTTACGACGACAATCGTTTGACCTTTTGGGACAGTTTTGCTTCAAGCAACATCAGAGATCACAAATCAAAGTAACACCAAGTGACAGCCGATGGAACAAACTACAGACTACAGGGTTCGTTGCTATCGTTTAGACTACGATAGTCTTAAAAGTTACGTGATGAGGGTCCAGATCACATTGGTACTAAGTTAGGTTGCTATCCTCCGTATGATACACTTGAACCAGAGAAGATCCATTGTGCTACTACCACAGTATCGCTTTCATTCGATTAATACCCGAACCGGAAATATCTTCAAGCTTCTTCTGAACCTATTCTCCCAAAATCTGCTTTTTTGGTAAGGATAATGCATGACAGCTGCAAAGAAGATGAAATGGTGGTTCTTCCTCAAATTTATCCATGCAACCACGACATAGGTCGTTGGCCGGAATTCCAAGCCTCGAGGCATGTGTATCTCAAGCGCGGTACCTATGCGTATCTTACATTTGTCTGATGCAAAGCTAATTTAGAAATATTGTATCTTGCCGTTTCAATGGGTAGATGAAGCCCTCGTTTGGCGGACCAGAGCTCTTTTTTTGTGGCACACCTGGCTAGTTCGTCTACCTTACAGTTTTCTTGGACATCTGAGCGGGTCAGAATGAGATTACAATTGTTCGTATTGCATTGGTGATTCGATTGCTTTAATAATTGCCTGACGAAACCGATCTCATCGACAGCCCGTCAGAAGCTTTACGAACGCTAACTACGCCCTCGGCTGTCTTAGACCCGTCAGTGTATATTTCTAGCGCAGAATTACTGTTTATAGTGTACGCTGGTCAATTTTGTAGGAATCCAGGTACGGGGTACCGTAGTCCGTGGTTTTTATTTTTGAATACGCAAAGTTAAGGACGGTGGCATGCACTGTCTCACTGGGTTACCATGCCACAAGGCCGATTTCCCAACATTGACATGTAGTGCTAGATTTTTATATCGTTACTTGATTTGAATGACTGTATCGTAAACTCTCTACCCACTCCCGAACCTGACTCGCTATACAATCGTCTCCTCTTCGGATAGCTTGACCGATCTATTCGAAGTGCGCTCTTGTAGTATTACGTTTGTAAATACGTACTCTACGTATCTCAGGAAGTTTGGAACTCGTTCGTCTCGTTCGTATTCAACCTTGTCGGACACCGCCCAACGTAATCCATTCCAAATAAATTGTTTCCTCGAAATAAATCGACATGTACGTCCGTACGTGATTGAAAGTTTTGGCAGCAGCATCTCCTAATAGCCGCGTCTTAGGGTTACCTTGTGAGTTTCACACAATCCGTCAAAGAAGTCACATTCAATTCGTTCAAAGAGTTTTTCCTTTAATTAGACTTCGTTCTGCTCGTCATTCTCTTTCGTCGGACAACGTTTGCAAGTCGGTTTTGATTAGATTCAAGTTACGAGTATCCTTCTTTTATCTTTAAACTGTTTAGCTTTCGCCAGGAGACACACGAATACTAAACATTCTATTTAATTTTCAGATCCCGCAATATTCTTGATGATTTCCGTGAGGCATACTACTGGCTCTCCCAAAATACCGCTGATGATGCACGCATTATGTCCTGGTGGGACTACGGCTATCAGATAGCGGGTATGGCGAATCGGACGACTCTAGTGGATAATAACACTTGGAACAACAGTCATATAGCCCTTGTGGGCAAGGCAATGTCATCGACTGAAGAGAAATCCTATGAAATTATGACATCACTAGATGTGGACTACGTGCTTGTCATCTTCGGTGGTGTGATTGGTTATTCCGGTGATGATATTAACAAATTCTTATGGATGGTCCGCATTGCTGAAGGCGAACATCCAAAAGATATTCGAGAGAGCGACTACTTCACCGATCGTGGTGAGTTCCGTGTCGACGCTGAAGGTGCCCCAGCCCTATTGAACTGCCTCATGTACAAATTGAGTTACTACCGCTTTGGTGAATTGAAATTGGATTATAGGTTGATTTATTGAATTTGAAAACACTCAACGTGGTTGCTTAATGTATTTTTATTTAACAGAGGTCCAGCAGGTTACGATAGAACTCGAAATGCTGTGATTGGTAACAAAGACTTCGATCTCACTTATTTAGAAGAGGCCTATACGTCAGAGCATTGGTTGGTGCGCATTTATCGGGTGAAGAAACCGTATGAGTTCAATCGCCCGTCCCTAAAGACCAATGAACGAACTGTTTCATCTGGCAGCTATGTTTCTCGAAAGGTAAATTTCATTCACTTTTCTTTTTCTCTATCGATTGAGCAATATTTTCTTACAGAATTCAAAGAGAAGGAAAGGTTATATCAAGAACCGACCGGTTGTCGTTAAAGGCAAACGAACACGAAAGTAGAAACAAAACAAACAAAAGAGTGAGAATGGCAACAAACTATCACAAAAAACAAAATTAAACAAAAAACAAAAACAAGAAGATAGAAAAGAAACTCCTTTGAAGAGAAAAAAACCTTAAATTTAATTATACACTGTAATTGTATTCTGTTTATAGTTTTTAATTTTATATAAATTAATTTTCTACACAAAAACTATATCACTAGGGGAATAGGGAAAGTTGACTGCGAAACTCATCTGTCATGGAGAAATGGAAATCATTTACACACCACATTATAGTCCATCAAGTAGTACACAGGATGTGAATCCCTATGGGAGGAGGTGTACATCTTCATTTCATGTTTTCTCTTGAATCAGAGTTAAAGAGTCTCGCACTACCTATTCGCCTGTGTCTACACTTTAAGATATTTTTCTTTTTTTTTTATTTCATTTTCTCGTTTAAACTTGGCTATAATTTATCCACTTGTTCATACCAACTATTTTGAATTCATAAGGGATGTAGACTTGAATTCGGTCAGGTGGTTATTTTTTGTGTAAACACTTTAATTTTGAATTTTAATATTGTTTTCTCCTTCAAATTCGAAATATTCTTAAAATAAATTACTAATTACAAAATGAAATACAAATATAGTAACTTTTAATTGTTTTGTTAAATAGAAGAAAGAAAGAAAACATAATAAAGTGAATGCCTGCACTTTTTTTTAAAGAAAAATAAACAAAAAACAAAGAAAAACTGGTCAAGTTGGTGTTTTTCTTCTATTTTTTGTATTTCGTCAGATGTTTAGACTTTAAATTTGGGTTTATGGCTAGCTTGCGACTGGATTGGGTTGGATTGAGTGCATCGCGTGAGTTCGATCAGCTCAATATTACCCACGTCATCAAAATCAGTCAGGAAGTAACTTCCGAGAGTTCTAATTCTTCTGGCAGATAGGGCAGGACATACAGGAGGGTTCACTTAACATGTCCAGAATTAGGGGACCACAAAACTAAAGCTGGCCTTTTAAGTAGCCGGGTGGGACAACACTCCATTGTGTCAAAACCGTACATAAAGTAGTACTTGACCACAGACTCAACTTTAGAGAGCGCCTAGCTTACACAAGCGCGAAAGCTAACCGGGCGGGGGGCGCATTATCCAGTTTAATGCCGAATATTGGAGGAGCCAGGCAGCCAATAAGAAATCGGTGTCAAAGGTGTGTACGTACCCTGCCTATATGTGGGCACCGGCAACAACTATAAGCTCGTTCATGAAAAGTATAAACTCATAAAAGTATAAACACATGAAAAGGAAGAGCATCACCCAGGTACCAGGGGATACAATAAATGTGACAGGGGCGCGAATGCCTATAGAGTTGGACGTCAAAGTAGCAGCGTTAATATACATAATGACGAAAATCTAGGTAGAAGAGTGTTTTAGCCACGTAAACATGCAGGAGCATGGAGTCTGGCATAACTCATAGCACGGGCTACTGAATATCCATAAAGGATTTCACCTCTCCAGAGGATCAAAAAAATACAGCAGGAGTCGGACAGATTAAGTCTCTTAGAACATTGTCCAGTAATTATGCTAGAGAGGATTCGTGTATTGTGACTATGGTGGTTCACCTAAGAAATAGGGGTGCTAGCGCGTAACTTGATACAATCGAGGATAAAGAATCGTCGTTGAACTCGAAACAATCATAACTTGTAAATCATTTTGCAAGTCGAATTGAAAAATGATATTCTTTGGGTCAGAAAGTGAGTATGAAAAAGGAGCTAATGCTAGAATTAGAAGGAGGCATCTATTTCAACCGAAACATATATACATAGTTTCCTAGAGAAAACTGTTGGTTTTTCTTTCTTGGGCAGTTTTAAGTATCCTGCTTCCCAAGTCTTGATGACCACTCATAAAAATGGTCAAAATCTCAGTCCGTTTCTTGTTAATGGACATATTTTGTATAGGTTCCAAGTTCCCGTAGACGATAGCTATTTTCTTTTAATCGTCATGTCTCGATTGAACCAACATATGTGCTGCCATTTCTCGATCGTATCAAGTTATTTCCTGGCACCCCTGATCTCTTTTTGTTTAGGGTGGCTGTAGCGCCCTGACACTTGAGCATGTTGCAAATACATAACGTGAATTTCGTCGTGAGGTCGGCTGTTATCATGACTTCAGTGTTCAAGCAATTTGTCCAACCGTCGGCATCATCGGCCCTTATTTCTTTCGACCTGAAGTAGCAGACACCGTTACCATCAATGGTCTCATGTAGAGAGCGATGTTAACCGACTTTCTGTGGCCAGAGCTCGACAACATCGATATATCCGAGCTGTGATTCCAACAAGACGGGGCTACATACCATACAACCGACGCAATGCTCGAACTTGTGAAAGAGAAATTTGTTTTCTATCGTTTTCGCCTGGTCACCCTGTATAAGCTATTGTTACTCATAGGAGCGTAGTCAGGTTTAGATCGCCAAAGCTAATTCCAACTCAACCAAATAGTTTGTGGGCTTGGTAACGTATGGTACACGGTACACAGCATGCGAGTAGAAACTGTATCTAATCTTGAAGCCATTTACGCCATATAGTTCGAACTAAAGTTCATGAAATGAGATATGGTAATATGCCAGGATTCGTCCTGACTCAGAATACCTACTACCTCTCACCACTATTACAGCCATTGTTGGTGAAATCTTCGACAAAATCTAACCGAGCCCGTTGATCTTTCTGAACAGGGATGACATCGCAAAGTACCGAAGGCCTATGCCAGGTTGCATTCTTTTTTCAATTTGTGGATCTAGGTAGGAATGAGCTTAATGCTTAAGACAATTTGACTCTACGTTGTGTCTTCAGTTTAGTTCAAAATCTAGGCCTTGAATGTTGTCCAAAACTAAATTAGAAGCATCTTAAACTTGGACAGTGACCTCTTCTATTGCCTTTAAACTGAAATCGTTCGATAGCAGAGTGACTACGAGACAGCTCAAGTGGCTGTTGGCCGAACCGTGTCTCTAATGAACCTACATTACCACCAAGAAACGGCCCAGGAAACGTATTGATCATACATTTCGAAAGTGTCAATACTTACTCAATGCGGATAGCCAAGCCCCGATCAAATCCCGGAATCCCCCACTTTTAACTCAAAAATTGCCCTAAATTTCCGGATGTCCCTATTTAATATTCACTTCATTTGCGTGCCGGAGCACTATGTCATTTCAGGGAATTAAATGGCCGTTCACTAAGCGGGGGACATTTAATCTGCTACTGAAGCTTAACGCCGAAGATTCAATAATAGTACTACGTGTCTTTATCTCCAGATAGAACTGGCCCAAGTTGGATCAAAAACGAACGAACGGTCAGATTTGGTAGAAAAGAACGCTCATAGCAATTGTAATAGACGTCATTACAGTACACTCGGTGGGCATGAAACTAGGCTAGGCATCCTCGCAAATGACTTATGCAGAAGCTGAATGTACGGAGAAGAGAACGAAGCCATTTTCATTTTTTTTTTGTGTACATGCCAGGTTCTCCGGTCTCATACGACGACGAAAGTGGCAGTGGATTGGAAGGTCCATAGCTCCATAGCTAGCCACGCGATGCAATGACGCGTTGGCATTGTCGAGGCCCTAGGACCCACAAGGGGGCAAAGCCCAACATTAATAGCCTCCACCACTTTAAACCAACCTCTCGTTAGTACCGAGGATAGTTTTTCAAGAGTAACCTAGTCTAAGTGAGCCCTCGACTACCTTCTGCCCACAATCGCACCCATTTGTCTACCCTAACTGAGAGACTCAAAGTCCCAGTAGCGCCAATGCCGACGTCACACAAAGTCAAATCAAATTTTTCAAAAAAAGAGAGCACACACTGAAACTCAAAATCGATCGCAAGTTACTGATCTTGCTCACACAGACACGCCCACATGCTATGCCAAGAATGTCAACTGCTGCATGCCCACTGGGTGGGGTCTGCACTGATTGGGATTTCTCGGTGTGGTATAGTTTTGAGCAGTGGTCCACGTTAGAGCCATGGAGGAGCATGGTTTTTGGCTCAAAAGAATCAAGGACCAATTTACTAAAAGCTCATTCTCTTCTTTTGTAAATCCGGCAACCCATTACTGAGCTAGGGCTGTGTAATCATCTTTAAATTACGGAAAATCCGATTTTAACGCCCTTTCTCCCACTCAGACATTAAATTTTGGAAAATCCCTTTATACCCTGCATCTACAGGCCATAAGGAAGGTCCATCCAAAAGTCCAAGTCGCTACGTCAAGGGATTTCGGATAAACTATGACCCCAACCACTTTAGCGACCTGAATTGAAAAAGAGCGAAGTTGCTCAGACAACTACGGCGTCGCTCAACCGGTCAACCACTCATACGCGTATGTGGCCTTAGCCTGACGGGAGTCTGCATCATTCTGGAGTCACACTCTGTGCGGGTAGGATGAACAAAGGTCGTCAAGGATTTTTTATCAAACGTAAGGTGCATATTTGTTCGGAAAGGATATTTATTTTCGGCACGATGCCAATGTGTAGAGGCAACTGTATTCGGTTTAAAATTTAGGGTCTGAGCATTCCAGCATTAGGAGTTTTTGTGTACTTGTGCAAGGATTTATTAACGTAGTTACGAGGGAAAGAGCTCTTGAGCACTTTCGTTGAACAGTGAATAGTGCTTACAACGTGTGCAGGTAATTGTATGTACTTTCGCTTTAAATTCATTATGAATCCTATTTTGCAGGGCTTGAACCACCCGTTCCGTTCTACCACGCTCTCCATATATTCGATTCTAATCGAAGAAACGCAACAGATGTATGTACATACGTTTGGTCTGCGACGGACGGAATCTAGTAGTTCCCGAACCACTTATTCAGATTGACATCTCTTTTCCGAGCAATACTCTAGAATTATCCGACTGTGTGACTAGATCTGTCCACTTGATAGTGCAAAAGTCGAGTGGGTCAACAAAATGGGATGTTCTGCATTGGGTTGACGGCACATCAATCCTTGTTTTGTTATCGAAGGATCTTTGGCATTATACATCCACCGGTGGCGTGTGAAGGATATTCTAGCTGATCACGATTGTATCTTTATTTATATACATAACTCTTCGATTTGACTTGGCAACTCAAAGGGATATGTGGAGACGGTCATGACTTGTCTGTTGTGCTTGGTGGACATCCGAATGTTACCATCGTCATTCTGGATCAACATATACAAACCAAGAGGTTAATTGTCAGTGAGTATTCCGATTTTGCGTAATTCTTTGAGTAGATATGTAAAGAAAATTCTAACGGAAGATGTTATTGCCGTACCGTTCATGTAACGAGCCCAATCCCCTAATCTCATGCCGAACAAGAAATGCCATCCGTTAAGTGGAAAATTTCGGCTACTTTTTGTAGTGTACCCACACGTTGTAGACGTTCCTCTTGATGCCAATGACCTCTTCATCGCGAAGGACTGACGGGATTTCGACTTGACCTAAAGCAAAAATTTCAAAATCAAGTAAGTTGAAAAATTTTTTTTAATTTTGAAAAAAACAATTAAAAACAAAATAAATTTATTTTCTTAGATTTCCCCAAGACCGTCGATCGCTCTTCTACCAGTCGTCACGAGACGGACAGATAAAAAATTTCGGAATCCAGTAAGTTGGAAAATTTTGAAACTTTTTGAAAAAAACAATTAAAAATAAAATAAATTTATTTTCTTAGATTTCTCCGGGACAGTAGATCGCTCTCCTACCAGTCGCCACGGCACGGAAAGACCAAAAACTTCAGAATCAAGTAAGTTAAAAAATTTTGAAAAATTTTGAAAATTTTTTAAAAAAACAATAAAAAATAAAATAAATTTATTTTCTTACATTTCCCCGAGACCATCCATCGCTCTTCTACCAGTCGTCAAGACCCGTGTGTCCCAAAAATTTCGCAATCCAGTAAGTTGGAAAATTTTGAAAAATTTTGAAAAAAACAATAAAAAATAAAATAAATTTATTTTCTTAGATTTCTCCGAAACAGTCGAACGCTCTCCTATCAGTCGTCAAGACACGCGTGGACCAAAAATTTCAGAATCCAGTAAGTTGGAAAATTTTGAAAAATTTTGAAAAAAAACAATAAAAAATAAAATAAATTTATTTTCTTACAATAAAAAACAATAAAAAATAAAATAAATTTATTTTCTTAGATTTCCCCGAGACCGTCGATCGCTCTTCTACCAGTCGTCAAGTCCCGCGTGGCCCAAAAATTTCGCAATCCAGTAAGTTGGAAAATTTTGAAAAATTTTGAAAAAAACAATAAAAAATAAAATAAATTTATTTTCTTACATTTCTACGAGACCGTCGATCGCTCTCCTACCAGTCGTCAAGACCCGCGTGGACCAAAAATTTCGGAATCCAGTAAGTTGGAAAATTTTGAAAAATTTTGAAAAAAACAATTAAAAACAAAATAAATTTATTTTCTTAGATTTCCCCGAGACCGTCGATCGCTCTTCTACCAGTCGTCAAGACCCGCGTGGCCCAAAAATTTCCCAATCCAGTAAGTTGGAAAATTTTGAAAAATTTTGAAAAAAAACAAATAAAAACAAAATTAATTTATTTTCTTAGATTTCCTCGAGACCGTCGATCGCTCTTCTACCAGTCGTCAAGACCCGCGTGGCCCAAAAATTTCGCAATCCAGTAAGTTGGAAAATTTTGAAAAATTTTGAAAAAAACAATAAAAAATAAAATAAATTTATTTTCTTACATTTCTCCGAAACAGTCGATCGCTCTCCTATCAGTCGTCAAGACACGTGTGGACCAAAAATTTCGGAATCCAGTAAGTTGAAAAATTTTGAAAAATTTTGAAAAAACTAATAAAAAACAAACTAAATTTATTTTCTTAGATTTCCCCGAGACCGTCGATCGCTCTTCTACCAGTCGTCAAGACCCGCGTGGCCCAAAAATTTCCCAATCCAGTAAGTTGGAAAATTTTGAAAAATTTTGAAAAAAACAATTAAAAATAAAATAAATTTATTTCCTTAGATTTCCCCGAGACCGTCGATCGCTCTTCTACCAGTCGTCAAGACCCGCGTGGCCCAAAAATTTCCCAATCCAGTAAGTTGGAAAATTTTGAAAAATTTTGAAAAAAAACAAATAAAAACAAAATTAATTTATTTTCTTAGATTTCCTCGAGACCGTCGATCGCTCTTCTACCAGTCGTCAAGACACGTGTGGACCAAAAATTTCGGAATCCAGTAAGTTGGAAAATTTTGAAAAATTTTGAAAAAACTAATAAAAAACAAAATAAATTTATTTTCTTAGATTTCCCCGAGACCGTCGATCGCTCTTCTACCAGTCGTCAAGACCCGCGTGGCCCAAAAATTTCGCAATCCAGTAAAGTGGAAAATTTTGAAAAATTTTGAAAAAAACAATTAAAAACAAAATAAATTTATTTTCTTAGATTTCCCCGAGACCGTCGATCGCTCTTCTACCAGTCGTCAAGACCCGCGTGGCCCAAAAATTTCGCAATCCAGTAAGTTGGAAAATTTCGTAAAATTTTGAAAAAAACAATTAAAAATAAAATAAATTTATTTTCTTAGATTTCCCCGAGACCGTCGATCGCTCTTCTACCAGTCGCCACGGCACGGAAAGACCAAAAACTTCAGAATCAAGTAAGTTCGAAAATTTTGAAAAATAAAAAAAAAAAAAAATAAAAAATAAAATAAATTTATTTTCTTACATTTCTCCGAGACCGTCGATCGCTCTTCTACCAGTCGTCAAGACCCGCGTGGCCCAAAAATTTCCCAATCCAGTAAGTTATAAAAATTTGAAAAATTTTGAAAAAAAACAAATAAAAACAAAATTATTTTATTTTCTTAGATTTCCTCGAGACCGTCGATCGCTCTTCTACCAGTCGTTAAGACCCGCGTGGACCAAAAATTTCCCAATCCAGTAAGTTGGAAAATTTTGAAAAATTTTGAAAAAAACAATTAAAAACAAAATAAATTTATTTCCTTACATTTCTCCGAGACCGTCGATCGCTCTTCTACCAGTCGTCAAGACCCGCGTGGCCCAAAAATTTCCCAATCCAGTAAGTTGGAAAATTTTGAAAAATTTTGAAAAAAACAATAAAAAATAAAATAAATTTATTTTCTTACATTTCTCCGAAACAGTCGATCGCTCTCCTATCAGTCGTCAAGACACGTGTGGACCAAAAATTTCGGAATCCAGTAAGTTGGAAAATTTTGAAAAATTTTGAAAAAACTAATAAAAAACAAAATAAATTTATTTTCTTAGATTTCCCCGAGACCGTCGATCGCTCTTCTACCAGTCGTCAAGACCCGCGTGGCCCAAAAATTTCGCAATCCAGTAAAGTGGAAAATTTTGAAAAATTTTGAAAAAAACAATTAAAAACAAAATAAATTTATTTTCTTAGATTTCCCCGAGACCGTCGATCGCTCTTCTACCAGTCGTCAAGACCCGCGTGGCCCAAAAATTTCGCAATCCAGTAAGTTGGAAAATTTCGTAAAATTTTGAAAAAAACAATTAAAAATAAAATAAATTTATTTTCTTAGATTTCCCCGAGACCGTCGATCGCTCTTCTACCAGTCGCCACGGCACGGAAAGACCAAAAACTTCAGAATCAAGTAAGTTCGAAAATTTTGAAAAATAAAAAAAAAAAAAAATAAAAAATAAAATAAATTTATTTCCTTACATTTCTCCGAGACCGTCGATCGCTCTTCTACCAGTCGTCAAGACCCGCGTGGCCCAAAAATTTCCCAATCCAGTAAGTTGGAAAATTTTGAAAAATTTTGAAAAAAACAATTAAAAATAAAATAAATTTATTTTCTTAGATTTCCCCGAGACCGTCGATCGCTCTTCTACCAGTCGTCAAGACCCGCGTGGCCCAAAAATTTCCCAATCCAGTAAGTTATAAAAATTTGAAAAATTTTGAAAAAAAACAAATAAAAACAAAATTAATTTATTTTCTTAGATTTCCTCGAGACCGTCGATCGCTCTTCTACCAGTCGTCAAGACCCGCGTGGCCCAAAAATTTCCCAATCCAGTAAGTTGGAAAATTTTGAAAAATTTTGAAAAAAACAATTAAAAATAAAATAAATTTATTTTCTTAGATTTCCCCGAGACCGTCGATCGCTCTTCTACCAGTCGTCAAGACCCGCGTGGCCCAAAAATTTCCCAATCCAGTAAGTTGGAAAATTTTGAAAAATTTTGAAAAAAACAATAAAAAATAAAATAAATTTATTTTCTTACATTTCTCCGAAACAGTCGATCGCTCTCCTATCAGTCGTCAAGACACGTGTGGACCAAAAATTTCGGAATCCAGTAAGTTGAAAAATTTTGAAAAATTTTGAAAAAACTAATAAAAAACAAAATAAATTTATTTTCTTAGATTTCCCCGAGACCGTCGATCGCTCTTCTACCAGTCGTCAAGCCCCGCGTGGCCCAAAAATTTCGCAATCCAGTAAAGTGGAAAATTTTGAAAAATTTTGAAAAAAACAATTAAAAACAAAATAAATTTATTTTCTTAGATTTCCCCGAGACCGTCGATCGCTCTTCTACCAGTCGTCAAGACCCGCGTGGCCCAAAAATTTCGCAATCCAGTAAGTTGGAAAATTTTGAAAAATTTTGAAAAAAACAATAAAAAATAAAATAAATTTATTTTCTTACATTTCTACGAGACCGTCGATTGCTCTCCTACCAGTCGTTAAGACCCGCGTGGACCAAAAATTTCCCAATCCAGTAAGTTGGAAAATTTTGAAAAATTTTGAAAAAAACAATTAAAAACAAAATAAATTTATTTTCTTAGATTTCCCCGAGACCGTCGATCGCTCTTCTACCAGTCGCCACGGCACGGAAAGACCAAAAACTTCAGAATCAAGTAAGTTCGAAAATTTTGAAAAATATAAAAAAAAAAAAATAAAAAATAAAATAAATTTATTTCCTTACATTTCTCCGAGACCGTCGATCGCTCTTCTACCAGTCGTCAAGACCCGCGTGGCCCAAAAATTTCCCAATCCAGTAAGTTGGAAAATTTTGAAAAATTTTGAAAAAACTAATAAAAAACAAAATAAATTTATTTTCTTAGATTTCCCCGAGACCGTCGATCGCTCTTCTACCAGTCGTCAAGACCCGCGTGGCCCAAAAATTTCGCAATCCAGTAAAGTGGAAAATTTTGAAAAATTTTGAAAAAAACAATTAAAAACAAAATAAATTTATTTTCTTAGATTTCCCCGAGACCGTCGATCGCTCTTCTACCAGTCGTCAAGCCCCGCGTGGCCCAAAAATTTCGCAATCCAGTAAAGTGGAAAATTTTGAAAAATTTTGAAAAAAACAATTAAAAATAAAATAAATTTATTTTCTTAGATTTCCCCGAGACCGTCGATCGCTCTTCTACCAGTCGCCACGGCACGGAAAGACCAAAAACTTCAGAATCAAGTAAGTTCGAAAATTTTGAAAAATATAAAAAAAAAAAAATAAAAAATAAAATAAATTTATTTCCTTACATTTCTCCGAGACCGTCGATCGCTCTTCTACCAGTCGTCAAGACCCGCGTGGCCCAAAAATTTCCCAATCCAGTAAGTTGGAAAATTTTGAAAAATTTTGAAAAAAACAATTAAAAATAAAATAAATTTATTTTCTTAGATTTCCCCGAGACCGTCGATCGCTCTTCTACCAGTCGTCAAGACCCGCGTGGCCCAAAAATTTCGCAATCCAGTAAGTTGGAAAATTTTGAAAAATTTTGAAAAAAACAATAAAAAATAAAATAAATTTATTTTCTTACATTTCTCCGAAACAGTCGATCGCTCTCCTATCAGTCGTCAAGACACGTGTGGACCAAAAATTTCGGAATCCAGTAAGTTGGAAAATTTTGAAAAATTTTTAAAAAACTAATAAGAACCAAAATAAATTTATTTTCTTAGATTTCCCCGAGACCGTCGATCGCTCTTCTACCAGTCGTCAAGACCCGCGTGGCCCAAAAATTTCGCAATCCAGTAAGTTGGAAAATTTCGTAAAATTTTGAAAAAAACAATTAAAAATAAAATAAATTTATTTTCTTAGATTTCCCCGAGACCGTCGATCGCTCTTCTACCAATCGTCAAGACCCGCGTGGCCCAAAAATTTCGCAATCCAGTAAGTTGGAAAATTTTGAAAAATTTTGAAAAAACCAATTAAAAACAAAATAAATTTATTTTCTTAGATTTCCCCGAGACCGTCGATCGCTCTTCTACCAGTCGTCAAGACCCGCGTGGCCCAAAAATTTCGCAATCCAGTAAGTTGGAAAATTTTGAAAAATTTTAAAAAAAACAATAAAAAACAAAATAAATTTATTTTCTTACATTTCTCCGAGACCGTCGATCGCTCTCCTACCATTCGCCACGACACGGAAAGACCAAAAACTTCAGAATCAAGTAAGTTAAAAAATTTTTAAAAATTTTGAAAAATTTTGAAAAAAACAATAAAAAATAAAATAAATTTATTTTCTTAGATTTCCCCGAGACCGTCGATCGCTCTTCTACCAGTCGCCACGGCACGGAAAGACCAAAAACTTCAGAATCAAGTAAGTTAGAAAATTTTGAAAAAAACAATTAAAAATAAAATAAATTTATTTTCTTAGATTTCCCCGAGACCGTCGATCGCTCTTCTACCAGTCGCCACGGCACGGAAAGACCAAAAACTTCAGAATCAAGTAAGTTCAAAAATTTTGAAAAATATAAAAAAAAAAAATAAAAAATAAAATAAATTTATTTCCTTACATTTCTCCGAGACCGTCGATCGCTCTTCTACCAGTCGTCAAGACCCGCGTGGCCCAAAAATTTCCCAATCCAGTAAGTTGGAAAATTTTGAAAAATTTTGAAAAAAACAATTAAAAATAAAATAAATTTATTTTCTTACATTTCTCCGAAACAGTCGATCGCTCTCCTATCAGTCGTCAAGACACGTGTGGACCAAAAATTTCGGAATCCAGTAAGTTGGAAAATTTTGAAAAATTTTTAAAAAACTAATAAGAAACAAAATAAATTTATTTTCTTAGATTTCCCCGAGACCGTCGATCGCTCTTCTACCAGTCGTCAAGACCCGCGTGGCCCAAAAATTTCGCAATCCAGTAAGTTGGAAAATTTCGTAAAATTTTGAAAAAAACAATTAAAAATAAAATAAATTTATTTTCTTAGATTTCCCCGAGACCGTCGATCGCTCTTCTACCAATCGTCAAGACCCGCGTGGCCCAAAAATTTCGCAATCCAGTAAGTTGGAAAATTTTGAAAAATTTTGAAAAAACCAATTAAAAACAAAATAAATTTATTTTCTTAGATTTCCCCGAGACCGTCGATCGCTCTTCTACCAGTCGTCAAGACCCGCGTGGCCCAAAAATTTCGCAATCCAGTAAGTTGGAAAATTTTGAAAAATTTTAAAAAAAACAATAAAAAACAAAATAAATTTATTTTCTTACATTTCTCCGAGACCGTCGATCGCTCTCCTACCATTCGCCACGACACGGAAAGACCAAAAACTTCAGAATCAAGTAAGTTAGAAAATTTTGAAAAAAACAATAAAAAATAAAATAAATTTATTTTCTTAGATTTCCCCGAGACCGTCGATCGCTCTTCTACCAGTCGCCACGGCACGGAAAGACCAAAAACTTCAGAATCAAGTAAGTTAGAAAATTTTGAAAAAAACAATTAAAAATAAAATAAATTTATTTTCTTAGATTTCCCCGAGACCGTCGATCGCTCTTCTACCAGTCGTCAAGACCCGCGTGGCCCAAAAATTTCGCAATCCAGTAAGTTGGAAAATTTTGAAAAATTTTAAAAAAAACAATAAAAAACAAAATAAATTTATTTTCTTACATTTCTCCGAGACCGTCGATCGCTCTTCTACCAGTCGTCAAGACCCGCGTGGCCCAAAAATTTCCCAATCCAGTAAGTTGGAAAATTTTGAAAAATTTTGAAAAAAACAATTAAAAATAAAATAAATTTATTTTCTTAGATTTCCCCGAGACCGTCGATCGCTCTTCTACCAGTCGTCAAGACCCGCGTGGCCCAAAAATTTCCCAATCCAGTAAGTTGGAAAATTTTGAAAAATTTTGAAAAAAAACAAATAAAAACAAAATTAAATTATTTTCTTAGATTTCCCCGAGACCGTCGATCGCTCTTCTACCAGTCGTCAAGACCCGCGTGGCCCAAAAATTTCCCAATCCAGTAAGTTGGAAAATTTTGAAAAAAACAATAAAAAATAAAATAAATTTATTTTTTTACATTTCTCCGAAACAGTCGATCGCTCTCCTATCAGTCGTCAAGACACGTGTGGACCAAAAATTTCGGAATCCAGTAAGTTGGAAAATTTTGAAAAATTTTGAAAAAACTAATAAAAAACAAAATAAATTTATTTTCTTAGATTTCCCCGAGACCGTCGATCGCTCTTCTACCAGTCGTCAAGACCCGCGTGGCCCAAAAATTTCGCAATCCAGTAAGTTGGAAAATTTTGAAAAATTTTGAAAAAAACAATAAAAAATAAAATAAATTTATTTTTTTACATTTCTCCGAAACAGTCGATCGCTCTCCTATCAGTCGTCAAGACACGTGTGGACCAAAAATTTCGGAATCCAGTAAGTTGGAAAATTTTGAAAAATTTTGAAAAAACTAATAAAAGACAAAATAAATTTATTTTCTTAGATTTCCCCGAGACCGTCGATCGCTCTTCTACCAGTCGTCAAGCCCCGCGTGGCCCAAAAATTTCGCAATCCAGTAAAGTGGAAAATTTTGAAAAATTTTGAAAAAACTAATAAAAAACAAAATAAATTTATTTTCTTAGATTTCCCCGAGACCGTCGATCGCTCTTCTACCAGTCGTCAAGACCCGCGTGGCCCAAAAATTTCGCAATCCAGTAAGTTGGAAAATTTTGAAAAATTTTGAAAAAAACAATTAAAAATAAAATAAATTTATTTTCTTAGATTTCCCCGAGACCGTCGATCGCTCTTCTACCAGTCGCCACGGCACGGAAAGATTAAAAACTTCAGAAACAAGTAAGTTCGAAAATTTTGAAAAATATAAAAAAAAAAAATAAAAAATAAAATAAATTTATTTCCTTACATTTCTCCGAGACCGTCGATCGCTCTTCTACCAGTCGTCAAGACCCGCGTGGCCCAAAAATTTCGCAATCCAGTAAGTTGGAAAATTTTGAAAAATTTTGAAAAAAACAATAAAAAATAAAATAAATTTATTTTCTTACATTTCTCCGAAACAGTCGATCGCTCTCCTATCAGTCGTCAAGACACGTGTGGACCAAAAATTTCGGAATCCAGTAAGTTGGAAAATTTTGAAAAATTTTGAAAAAACTAATAAAAAACAAAATAAATTTATTTTCTTAGATTTCCCCGAGACCGTCGATCGCTCTTCTACCAGTCGTCAAGACCCGCGTGGCCCAAAAATTTCGCAATCCAGTAAGTTGGAAAATTTTGAAAAATTTTGAAAAAAACAATAAAAAATAAAATAAATTTATTTTTTTACATTTCTCCGAAACAGTCGATCGCTCTCCTATCAGTCGTCAAGACACGTGTGGACCAAAAATTTCGGAATCCAGTAAGTTGGAAAATTTTGAAAAATTTTGGAAAAACTAATAAAAGACAAAATAAATTTATTTTCTTAGATTTCCCCGAGACCGTCGATCGCTCTTCTACCAGTCGTCAAGCCCCGCGTGGCCCAAAAATTTCGCAATCCAGTAAAGTGGAAAATTTTGAAAAATTTTGAAAAAACTAATAAAAAACAAAATAAATTTATTTTCTTAGATTTCCTCGAGACCGTCGATCGCTCTTCTACCAGTCGTCAAGACCCGCGTGGCCCAAAAATTTCGCAATCCAGTAAGTTGGAAAATTTTGAAAAATTTTGAAAAAAACAATAAAAAATAAAATAAATTTATTTTCTTAGATTTCCCCGAGACCGTCGATCGCTCTTCTACCAGTCGCCACGGCACGGAAAGACCAAAAACTTCAGAATCAAGTAAGTTAGAAAATTTTGAAAAAAACAATTAAAAATAAAATAAATTTATTTTCTTAGATTTCCCCGAGACCGTCGATCGCTCTTCTACCAGTCGCCACGGCACGGAAAGACCAAAAACTTCAGAATCAAGTAAGTTCAAAAATTTTGAAAAATATAAAAAAAAAAAATAAAAAATAAAATAAATTTATTTCCTTATATTTCTCCGAGACCGTCGATCGCTCTTCTACCAGTCGTCAAGACCCGCGTGGCCCAAAAATTTCCCAATCCAGTAAGTTGGAAAATTTTGAAAAATTTTGAAAAAAACAATTAAAAATAAAATAAATTTATTTTCTTAGATTTCCCCGAGACCGTCGATCGCTCTTCTACCAGTCGTCAAGACCCGCGTGGCCCAAAAATTTCCCAATCCAGTAAGTTGGAAAATTTTGAAAAATTTTGAAAAAAAACAAATAAAAACAAAATTAATTTATTTTCTTAGATTTCCCCGAGACCGTCGATCGCTCTTCTACCAGTCGTCAAGACCCGCGTGGCCCAAAAATTTCGCAATCCAGTAAGTTGGAAAATTTTGAAAAATTTTGAAAAAAACAATAAAAAATAAAATAAATTTATTTTTTTACATTTCTCCGAAACAGTCGATCGCTCTCCTATCAGTCGTCAAGACACGTGTGGACCAAAAATTTCGGAATCCAGTAAGTTGGAAAATTTTGAAAAATTTTTAAAAAACTAATAAAAGACAAAATAAATTTATTTTCTTAGATTTCCCCGAGACCGTCGATCGCTCTTCTACCAGTCGTCAAGACCCGCGTGGCCCAAAAATTTCGCAATCCAGTAAGTTGGAAAATTTCGTAAAATTTTGAAAAAAACAATTAAAAATAAAATAAATTTATTTTCTTAGATTTCCCCGAGACCGTCGATCGCTCTTCTACCAGTCGTCAAGCCCCGCGTGGCCCAAAAATTTCGCAATCCAGTAAAGTGGAAAATTTTGAAAAATTTTGAAAAAACTAATAAAAAACAAAATAAATTTATTTTCTTAGATTTCCCCGAGACCGTCGATCGCTCTTCTACCAGTCGTCAAGACCCGCGTGGCCCAAAAATTTCGCAATCCAGTAAGTTGGAAAATTTTGAAAAATTTTGAAAAAAACAATTAAAAATAAAATAAATTTATTTTCTTAGATTTCCCCGAGACCGTCGATCGCTCTTCTACCAGTCGCCACGGCACGGAAAGACCAAAAACTTCAGAAACAAGTAAGTTCGAAAATTTTGAAAAATATAAAAAAAAAAAAATAAAAAATAAAATAAATTTATTTCCTTACATTTCTCCGAGACCGTCGATCGCTCTTCTACCAGTCGTCAAGACCCGCGTGGCCCAAAAATTTCGCAATCCAGTAAGTTGGAAAATTTTGAAAAATTTTGAAAAAAACAATAAAAAATAAAATAAATTTATTTTCTTACATTTCTCCGAAACAGTCGATCGCTCTCCTATCAGTCGTCAAGACACGTGTGGACCAAAAATTTCGGAATCCAGTAAGTTGGAAAATTTTGAAAAATTTTGAAAAAACTAATAAAAAACAAAATAAATTTATTTTCTTAGATTTCCCCGAGACCGTCGATCGCTCTTCTACCAGTCGTCAAGCCCCGCGTGGCCCAAAAATTTCGCAATCCAGTAAAGTGGAAAATTTTGAAAAATTTTGAAAAAAACAATTAAAAACAAAATAAATTTATTTTCTTAGATTTCCCCGAGACCGTCGAACGCTCTTCTACCAGTCGTCAAGACCCGCGTGGCCCAAAAATTTCGCAATCCAGTAAGTTGGAAAATTTTGAAAAATTTTGAAAAAAACAAAAAAAAATAAAATAAATTTATTTTCTTACATTTCTACGAGACCGTCGATTGCTCTCCTACCAGTCGTTAAGACCCGCGTGGACCAAAAATTTCCCAATCCAGTAAAGTGGAAAATTTTGAAAAATTTTGAAAAAAACAATTAAAAACAAAATAAATTTATTTTCTTAGATTTCCCCGAGACCGTCGATCGCTCTTCTACCAGTCGTCAAGACCCGCGTGGCCCAAAAATTTCGCAATCCAGTAAGTTGGAAAATTTTGAAAAATTTTGAAAAAAACAATTAAAAACAAAATAAATTTATTTTCTTAGATTTCCCCGAGACCGTCGATCGCTCTTCTACCAGTCGTCAAGACCCGCGTGGCCCAAAAATTTCGCAATCCAGTAAGTTGGAAAATTTTGAAAAATTTTGAAAAAAACAATTAAAAATAAAATAAATTTATTTTTTTAGATTTCCCCGAGACCGTCGATCGCTCTCCTACCAATCGTCAAGACCCGCGTGGACCAAAAATTTCGCAATCCAGTAAGTTAGAAAATTTTGAAAAATTTTGAAAAAAACAATGAAAAATAAAATAAATTGATTTCCCCGAGACCGTCGATCGCTCTTCTACCAGTCGTCAAGACTGGCGTGGCCCAAAAATTTCGCAATCCAGTAAGTTGGAAAATTTTGAAAAATTTAAAAAAAAACAATAAAAAACAAAATAAATTTATTTTCTTACATTTCTCCGAGACCGTCGATCGCTCTCCTACCATTCGCCACGACACGGAAAGACCAAAAACTTCAGAATCAAGTAAGTTAGAAAATTTTGAAAAATTTTGAAAAATTTTGAAAAAAACAATAAAAAATAAAATAAATTTATTTTCTTAGATTTCCCCGAGACCGTCGATCGCTCTTCTACCAGTCGCCACGGCACGGAAAGACCAAAAACTTCAGAATCAAGTAAGTTAGAAAATTTTGAAAAAAACAATTAAAAATAAAATAAATTTATTTTCTTAGATTTCCCCGAGACCGTCGTTCGCTCTTCTACCAGTCGCCACGGCACGGAAAGACCAAAAACTTCAGAATCAAGTAAGTTCAAAAATTTTGAAAAATATAAAAAAAAAAAAAATAAAAAATAAAATAAATTTATTTCCTTACATTTCTCCGAGACCGTCGATCGCTCTTCTACCAGTCGTCAAGACCCGCGTGGCCCAAAAATTTCCCAATCCAGTAAGTTGGAAAATTTTGAAAAATTTTGAAAAAAACAATTAAAAATAAAATAAATTTATTTTCTTAGATTTCCCCGAGACCGTCGATCGCTCTTCTACCAGTCGTCAAGACCCGCGTGGCCCAAAAATTTCCCAATCCAGTAAGTTGGAAAATTTTGAAAAATTTTGAAAAAAAACAAATAAAAACAAAATTAATTTATTTTCTTAGATTTCCCCGAGACCGTCGATCGCTCTTCTACCAGTCGTCAAGACCCGCGTGGCCCAAAAATTTCCCAATCCAGTAAGTTGGAAAATTTTGAAAAATTTTGAAAAAAACAATAAAAAATAAAATAAATTTATTTTTTTACATTTCTCCGAAACAGTCGATCGCTCTCCTATCAGTCGTCAAGACACGTGTGGACCAAAAATTTCGGAATCCAGTAAGTTGGAAAATTTTGAAAAATTTTGAAAAAACTAATAAAAAACAAAATAAATTTATTTTCTTAGATTTCCCCGAGACCGTCGATCGCTCTTCTACCAGTCGTCAAGACCCGCGTGGCCCAAAAATTTCGCAATCCAGTAAGTTGGAAAATTTCGTAAAATTTTGAAAAAAACAATTAAAAATAAAATAAATTTATTTTCTTAGATTTCCCCGAGACCGTCGATCGCTCTTCTACCAGTCGTCAAGCCCCGCGTGGACCAAAAATTTCGCAATCCAGTAAAGTGGAAAATTTTGAAAAATTTTGAAAAAAACAATTAAAAACAAAATAAATTTATTTTCTTAGATTTCCCCGAGACCGTCGATCGCTCTTCTACCAGTCGTCAAGACTGGCGTGGCCCAAAAATTTCGCAATCCAGTAAGTTGGAAAATTTTGAAAAATTTAAAAAAAAACAATAAAAAACAAAATAAATTTATTTTCTTACATTTCTCCGAGACCGTCGATCGCTCTCCTACCATTCGCCACGACACGGAAAGACCAAAAACTTCAGAATCAAGTAAGTTAGAAAATTTTGAAAAATTTTGAAAAATTTTGAAAAAAACAATAAAAAATAAAATAAATTTATTTTCTTAGATTTCCCCGAGACCGTCGATCGCTCTTCTACCAGTCGCCACGGCACGGAAAGACCAAAAACTTCAGAATCAAGTAAGTTAGAAAATTTTGAAAAAAACAATTAAAAATAAAATAAATTTATTTTCTTAGATTTCCCCGAGACCGTCGTTCGCTCTTCTACCAGTCGCCACGGCACGGAAAGACCAAAAACTTCAGAATCAAGTAAGTTCAAAAATTTTGAAAAATATAAAAAAAAAAAAAATAAAAAATAAAATAAATTTATTTCCTTACATTTCTCCGAGACCGTCGATCGCTCTTCTACCAGTCGTCAAGACCCGCGTGGCCCAAAAATTTCCCAATCCAGTAAGTTGGAAAATTTTGAAAAATTTTGAAAAAAACAATTAAAAATAAAATAAATTTATTTTCTTAGATTTCCCCGAGACCGTCGATCGCTCTTCTACCAGTCGTCAAGACCCGCGTGGCCCAAAAATTTCCCAATCCAGTAAGTTGGAAAATTTTGAAAAATTTTGAAAAAAAACAAATAAAAACAAAATTAATTTATTTTCTTAGATTTCCCCGAGACCGTCGATCGCTCTTCTACCAGTCGTCAAGACCCGCGTGGCCCAAAAATTTCCCAATCCAGTAAGTTGGAAAATTTTGAAAAATTTTGAAAAAAACAATAAAAAATAAAATAAATTTATTTTTTTACATTTCTCCGAAACAGTCGATCGCTCTCCTATCAGTCGTCAAGACACGTGTGGACCAAAAATTTCGGAATCCAGTAAGTTGGAAAATTTTGAAAAATTTTGAAAAAACTAATAAAAAACAAAATAAATTTATTTTCTTAGATTTCCCCGAGACCGTCGATCGCTCTTCTACCAGTCGTCAAGACCCGCGTGGCCCAAAAATTTCGCAATCCAGTAAGTTGGAAAATTTCGTAAAATTTTGAAAAAAACAATTAAAAATAAAATAAATTTATTTTCTTAGATTTCCCCGAGACCGTCGATCGCTCTTCTACCAGTCGTCAAGCCCCGCGTGGACCAAAAATTTCGCAATCCAGTAAAGTGGAAAATTTTGAAAAATTTTGAAAAAAACAATTAAAAACAAAATAAATTTATTTTCTTAGATTTCCCCGAGACCGTCGATCGCTCTTCTACCAGTCGTCAAGACCCGCGTGGCCCAAAAATTTCGCAATCCAGTAAGATGGAAAATTTTGAAAAATTTTGAAAAAAACAATAAAAAAAAAAATAAATTTATTTTCTTACATTTCTACGAGACCGTCGATTGCTCTCCTACCAGTCGTTAAGACCCGCGTGGACCAAAAATTTCCCAATCCAGTAAGTTGGAAAATTTTGAAAAATTTTGAAAAAAACAATTAAAAACAAAATAAATTTATTTTCTTAGATTTCCCCGAGACCGTCGATCGCTCTTCTACCAGTCGTCAAGACCCGCGTGGCCCAAAAATTTCGCAATCCAGTAAGTTGGAAAATTTTGAAAAATTTTTAAAAAAACAATAAAAAATAAAATAAATTTATTTTCTTACATTTCTCCGAAACAGTCGATCGCTCTCCTACCAGTCGTCAAGACCCGCGTGGACCAAAAATTTCGCAATCCAGTAAGTTAGAAAATTTTGAAAAATTTTGAAAAAAACAATGAAAAATAAAATAAATTGATTTCCCCGAGACCGTCGATCGCTCTTCTACCAGTCGTCAAGACCCGCGTGGCCCAAAAATTTCGCAATCCAGTAAGTTGGAAAATTTTGAAAAATTTTAAAAAAAACAATAAAAAACAAAATAAATTTATTTTCTTACATTTCTCCGAGACCGTCGATCGCTCTCCTACCATTCGCCACGACACGGAAAGACCAAAAACTTCAGAATCAAGTAAGTTAGAAAATTTTGAAAAAAACAATGAAAAATAAAATAAATTTATTTTCTTAGATTTCTCCGAAACAGTCGAACGCTCTCCTATCAGTCGCCACGGCACGGAAAGACCAAAAACTTCAAAATCAAGTAAGTTAGAAAATTTTGAAAAAAACAATTAAAAATAAAATAAATTTATTTTCTTAGATTTCCCCGAGACCGTCGATCGCTCTTCTACCAGTCGCCACGGCACGGAAAGACCAAAAACTTCAGAATCAAGTAAGTTAGAAAATTTTGAAAAAAACAATAAAAAATAAAATAAATTTATTTTCTTAGATTTCTCCGAAACAGTCGATCGCTCTCCTATCAGTCGTCAAGACCCGCGTGGCCCAAAAATTTCGCAATCCAGTAAGTTGGAAAATTTTGTAAAATTTTGAAAAAAACAATTAAAAATAAAATAAATTTATTTTCTTAGATTTCCCCGAGACCGTCGATCGCTCTTCTACCAGTCGCCACGGCACGGAAAGACCAAAAACTTCAGAATCAAGTAAGTTTGAAAATTTTGAAAAATATAAAAAAAAAAAAATAAAAAATAAAATAAATTTATTTCCTTACATTTCTCCGAGACAATTGATCGCTTGCTGACCAGTAGTCAAGGCACTCGCGGAACATTATATTCGTTGTCACGTAAATTTAAATTATTTTTGAAATAAACCGAAAATTGAAAAAGTTTATCTTTTCAGACGTCTTCGAGAATCATTCCAGATTTGGTCGAGTAAAATACTGCAAAACTCTTAGTAAATTTGAACAGACAATCGTTGGACGTATTTTATTGCTTTAAGCAAATAAACCAAGCATTGTATAGTATTGAAATATTCGTTTTAAGAATTCCCCTTATTCGTATTAATAAATATTGTATAAAATTAGGTGTTTCTATTTTTTTGATTTAGTTGAGGATTTTTCGCCTCTCAGATGTGTCACACTCACGATACTCAATTCTGAGTATTTTCGCACTCGCACTCAGTCGCATATGGTATGCCATCCTGAGCGAGTGGTCAGTTGTCCATGGACCTCCACCCTGAGCGGGTGTGGGTCTCACCTCACAGCCATCGGTGAGTCCGTGGTGACGTCGGTGGGTGGTGAGTGAGTGAGTCGTCGGCGGTCTCTCGACTCCCTTGCTCATTGGTAGTAGTCACTCCGTCGGTCGGTGGCTCGATCCACATCTGTGGGTCGTCAGTCATCATTGGTACTCCGACGTGAGCGGTTGCCGGTCTGTCCTTTCAGTCTTCATTGAGTTCGTCCGTCGTGGTGTGGGTGGTGGGTGGTCGACCGGCTCTCTACTCTCTTGCTCATTAATAGTTGTCACTCCGTCGGTCGGTGGCTTGGCTCGATCCACATCTGGGGGTCGTCAGTCATCATTGGTATTCCGACGTGAGCGGTTGCTGGTCTCTGCTTTCAGTCTTCATTGAGTTCGTCCGTCGTGGGGTGGGTGGTGGGTGGTCGACCGGCTCTCTACTCTCTTGCTCATTGGTAGTTGTCACTCCGTCGGTCGGTGGCTTGGCTCGATCCACATCTGGGGGTCGTCAGTCATCATTGGTATTCCGACGTTAGCGGTTGCTGGTCTCTGCTTTCAGTCTTCATTGAGTTCGTCCGTCGTGGGGTGGGTGGTGGGTGGTCGACCGGCTCTCTACTCTCTTGCTCATTGGTAGTTGTCACTCCGTCGGTCGGTGGCTTGGCTCGATCCACATCTGGGGGTCGTCAGTCATCATTGGTATTCCGACGTTAGCGGTTGCTGGTCTCTGCTTTCAGTCTTCATTGAGTTCGTCCGTCGTGGGGTGGGTGGTGGGTGGTCAACCGGCTCTCTACTCTCTTGCTCATTAGTAGTTGTCACTCCGTCGGTCGGTGGCTTGGCTCGATCCACATCTGGGGGTCGTCAGTCATCATTGGTATTCCGACGTGAGCGGTTGCTGGTCTCTGCTTTCAGTCTTCATTGAGTTCGTCCGTCGTGGGGTGGGTGGTGGGTGGTCGACCGGCTCTCTACTCTCTTGCTCATTGGTAGTTGTCACTCCGTCGGTCGGTGGCTTGGCTCGATCCACATCTGGGGGTCGTCAGTCATCATTGGTATTCCGACGTGAGCGGTTGCTGGTCTCTGCTTTCAGTCTTCATTGAGTTCGTCCGTCGTGGGGTGGGTGGTGTGTGGTCGACCGGCTCTCTACTCTCTTGCTCATTAGTAGTTGTCACTCCGTCGGTCGGTGGCTTGGCTCGATCCACATCTGGGGGTCGTCAGTCATCATTGGTATTCCGACGTGAGCGGTTGCTGGTCTCTGCTTTCAGTCTTCATTGAGTTCGTCCGTCGTGGGGTGGGTGGTGGGTGGTCGACCGGCTCTCTACTCTCTTGCTCATTAGTAGTTGTCACTCCGTCAGTCGGTGGTTTGGCTCGATCCACATCTGGGGATCGTCAGTCATCATTGGTATTCCGACGTGAGCGCATGCTGGTCTCTGCTTTCAGTCTTCATTGAGTTCGTCCGTCGTGGGGTGGGTGGTGGGTGGTCGACCGGCTCTCTACTCTCTTGCTCATTAGTAGTTGTCACTCCGTCAGTCGGTGGTTTGGCTCGATCCACATCTGGGGATCGTCAGTCATCATTGGTATTCCGACGTGAGCGCATGCTGGTCTCTGCTTTCAGTCTTCATTGAGTTCGTCCATCCTGAAGTGGGTGGTCGACGGGTTCTCGACTTTTGGGCTCAATGGCTGTGGTCAGTCAGTCAGCTAGTCGGGTTGATCGGTTCATCAATTTCTTTACTAGTTTGTCATTTAATCAGTCGGTGAGTCAGTCCTTGAGTTACTGATTGAGTCTCGGGCGTGGTACAGCAGTACTGCGTCGCGTGTGATATGTGGTCGCAGCATGCTGAACATTTGTATCCAGTATCCAGTATTTAGCATCCAGTATCCAGAGCAGAATACATTTTGGAGAACCAGATATTGAACAATCCATAAGGGAGTTAAGGTACATTTTATTTTCCTCTCAGCCCTTTCCGAAATACAAATTATTCATACATCCAACTCTAACTGAACATTACTTCATTGAATATCCATTCCTTGTTTAATACTTTTGAGTTCCAATCTACTTTCATTTTCAAATCTTTCATTAAATCTTAAACTCGGATCTAGATGCGATCATAAGTTTATCTTTAATTGAAACTTGATTCGCACTACTCAAACCGTCATTCATATTTGAATTTTAACCGACTTTTCTTAAATAAGTATTGAATCTCTGCAGGAGTTTTCAAATAGTTTTCTGAAAACAAACAAAAGTATTCTGGAAGGGCTTGAGTTTTTGTAGTTAGTCCTATTTTTTTTTTCATACCAATACCCCTGCTTGCATTGCATCGCGACAGTCTAACTTTGTTTTCTGAATTCAATTATCATACATGGAATGCCCTATGCATAGTACTCGGAACACTTTCGAAAGATTTAGAACATCTTAGCTATTTCCATGAATCTAGTATGTTTAACGGAGTCCTACACATTGCGTCTTAGCACCAAAAAAAGAAATACATTTCGCCTTGGTAGAGTAGCTAGGCTCCTGTCTATTGACTAACCCAGGCTTCGCAATTCCTAATGTGATTTACATGCTTCCACGCGCTTGAAACAGTCCATATATACAATATAATCCTGGACTATACACGTGTTAGCACGTATAAGCTATAGATAGTACGGTTTGAGATGATTTTAATTCAAATCGACTTTTACTCGCAATCCTCACCCAAGATGGTCGGAAGAATGGAATTCCCATCTGCATTCTGCAGTGGGAGCTGTAGAGCCTGAAAGCAAATGTTGTCTTCAGTCCTCGTTTATACTTTGCTTGACTTTACCATTTTCATTTACTTTTCCATTAACCAAGCGCCACTAGCAATGCTAAGCATACCCTACGAACTGTAGGGCGTCTCTCCCCTTATTCCCTTCGTACGAATTGTATGAAGGCTTTTAGGTATTCCCTCCTTGCGAACTGTAAGGAGGCTTTTAGGCAACATACTATATATACTACATTCTTATTCCCTTCCTACGACCTGCATGGAGGCTTTTAGGTTATTCCCTTGCTCCATTGCTATATAGATTACTTTTAAGGCAAGTGTCTCATGGCTTACTATGAGTCTATTGACCTATACTATGCATCTATTACTTCCGGTTACTGTATAAGCCACTACAGGCACTTTGTCGGCTTACCCGACTTATTTTACCTTCAAACTTATTCACACTAAACCATACTACTATCGCTTCATACTCATACTTAACTTAACTTTCAACGAAGTGTTATGCAAATAGATACTTTCAACTAAATTGGTTACTGTAGACAATAGATACAATATCTTTCATAATAGATACAATTTCTTTAATACAAGCTGCAAGGGAATAGTGATAGGGTATTAGGACCTTTCATTTCTTTTTCTCCTTTCCTTTCTCTCTTTTTCTTTTCAGCGAATTGTTAGAGGGGTTTTAGGTGTCTGTATTCCCTCCCTGCGAACTGTAGGGAGGCTTTTAGGAGTTTTCTATTCCCTCCATGCAAACTGTAGGAAGGTTTATATTATTACATTTATTTTACATTCATCTGAATCCGTGTGATGACTTTAAGATAGATACTATCAGTTCTATATGCGCGAAGATAGATTTTATAAATATTCGTTACCTAGGCCGCTAACAAGGGTTCGCGATAGCTGAAAAAGGCGGACGGGATATCATTAAGCTATGAAACGTGTGCGGTTTTGTAGGTAGTTGAGATATTTTAGATCGTTCAAAACATTTCCCGTGGTAAGGACAGGGTTGATTAGTTAGTTAGGCACTAGTTAGTTACGAACTATTTTGAGAGATTTTAGGACATTAGAATAGATATTTGCCTACGTACTTAGGTAAATACAGATACAGGCTTTAATGTTAGAATTTCAGTTTGTTAGGATATTTCCCATCATGTTAGGTAGGATACAGCGACTAGGTTAGATTTCTTAGTTAGATAGGCTTATTTCCCCTCAGAGGGAAGGCCTTCGTGGCGCAGAAGATACCCGCGATTAGGTTAGATTTCTTAGTTAGTTAGGTAGGGTAGTGAGTTAGGCTTATTTCCCCTCTACGGAATGTAGAGGGAAGGCCATCGTGGTGAAGCAGATATCGGCGGTTAGGATAGTTTTCTTTGTTAGGATTTTTCTTATTCAGTTAGGTAGGATCTATTTAGATAGGTACTGAGCGAGGTATTAGGTAGTTAGGTACTAGTTAGAGTTAGGCGTGATTTTCTCCTGACGACCGGTTGTAAGAGGGACGACCCTTCAGGTTGCTCCCCATACTGACTGATGGAGATATCACTTGCAGGGCAGTGTTGGGACTACTTCCTTCTTAGTTTAGCTACTTTTACGTAGGTAGGTTTATTTCGCGGCGGAACAGATACCCGCGGTTAGGATAGTTTTCTTTGTTAGGATTTTTCCCATTCAGTTAGGTAGGATCTATTTAGATAGGTACTGAGCGAGGTATTAGGTAGTTAGGTACTAGTTAGAGTTAGGCGTGATTTTCTCCTGACGACCGGTTGTAAGAGGGACGACCCTTCAGGTTGCTCCCCATACTGACTGATGGAGATATCACTTGCAGGGCAGCGTTCGGACTCTTTCCTTCTTAGTTTAGCTACTTTTACGTAGGTAGGTTTATTTCGCGGCGGAACAGATACCCGCGGTTAGGATAGTTTTCTTTGTTAGGATTTTTCCCATTCAGTTAGGTAGGATCTATTTAGATAGGTACTGAGCGAGGTATTAGGTAGTTAGGTACTAGTTAGAGTTAGGCGTGATTTTCTCCTGACGACCGGTTGTAAGAGGGACGACCCTTCAGGTTGCTCCCCATACTGACTGACGGAGATATCACTTGCAGGGCAGTGCTCGGACTATTTCCTTCTTAGTTCAGCTACTTTACTTGGGTAGGTTTTTTTCGCGGGTAGGCTAGACTTCTTGGTTAGTTAGGTAGAGTAGTGAGTTAGGCTTATTTCCCCTCTACGGACTGTAGAGGGAAGGCCACCGTGGCGCAGCACATACACGCGATTAGGATAGATTTCTTAGTTAGTTAGGTAGGGTAGTGAGTTAGGCTTATTTCCCCTCTACGGACTGTAGAGGGAAGGCCACCGTGGCGCAGCAGATACCCGCGATTAGGTTAGATTTCTTAGTTAGTTAGGTAGGGTAGTGAGTTAGGCTTATTTCCCCTCTACGGACTGTAGAGGGAAGGCCACCGTGGCGCAGCAGATACCCGCGATTAGGTTAGATTTCTTAGTTAGTTAGGTAGGGTAGTGAGTTAGGATCATTTCCCCTCTACGGACTGTAGAGGGAAGGCCACCGTGGCGCAGCAGATACCCGCGATTAGGTTAGATTTCTTAGTTAGTTAGGTAGGGTAGTGAGTTAGGCTTATTTCCCCTCTACGGACTGTAGAGGGAAGGCCACCGTGGCGCAGCAGATACCCGCGATTAGGTTAGATTTCTTAGTTAGTTAGGTAGGGTAGTGAGTTAGGATCATTTCCCCTCTACGGACTGTAGAGGGAAGGCCACCGTGGCGCAGCAGATACCCGCGATTAGGTTAGATTTCTTAGTTAGTTAGGTAGGGTAGTGAGTTAGGATCATTTCCCCTCTACGGACTGTAGAGGGAAGGCCACCGTGGCGCAGCAGATACCCGCGATTAGGTTAGATTTCTTAGTTAGTTAGGTAGGGTAGTGAGTTAGGCTTATTTCCCCTCTACGGACTGTAGAGGGAAGGCCACCGTGGCGCAGCAGATACCCGCGATTAGGTTAGATTTCTTAGTTAGTTAGGTAGGGTAGTGAGTTAGGCTTATTTCCCCTCTACGGACTGTAGAGGGAAGGCCATCGTGGCGCAGCAGATACCCGCGATTAGGTTAGATTTCTTAGTTAGTTAGGTAGGGTAGTGAGTTAGGATCATTTCCCCTCTACGGACTGTAGAGGGAAGGCCACCGTGGCGCAGCAGATACCCGCGATTAGGTTAGATTTCTTAGTTAGTTAGGTAGGGTAGTGAGTTAGGCTTATTTCCCCTCTACGGACTGTAGAGGGAAGGCCACCGTGGCGCAGCAGATACCCGCGATTAGGTTAGATTTCTTAGTTAGTTAGGTAGGGTAGTGAGTTAGGCTTATTTCCCCTCTACGGACTGTAGAGGGAAGGCCACCGTGGCGCAGCAGATACCCGCGATTAGGTTAGATTTCTTAGTTAGTTAGGTAGGGTAGTGAGTTAGGATCATTTCCCCTCTACGGACTGTAGAGGGAAGGCCACCGTGGCGCAGCAGATACCCGCGATTAGGTTAGATTTCTTAGTTAGTTAGGTAGGGTAGTGAGTTAGGCTTATTTCCCCTCTACGGACTGTAGAGGGAAGGCCATCGTGGCGCAGCAGATACCCGCGATTAGGTTAGATTTCTTAGTTAGTTAGGTAGGGTAGTGAGTTAGGCTTATTTCCCCTCTACGGACTGTAGAGGGAAGGCCACCGTGGCGCAGCAGATACCCGCGATTAGGTTAGATTTCTTAGTTAGTTAGGTAGGGTAGTGAGTTAGGATCATTTCCCCTCTACGGACTGTAGAGGGAAGGCCACCGTGGCGCAGCAGATACCCGCGATTAGGTTAGATTTCTTAGTTAGTTAGGTAGGGTAGTGAGTTAGGCTTATTTCCCCTCTACGGACTGTAGAGGGAAGGCCATCGTGGCGCAGCAGATACCCGCGATTAGGTTAGATTTCTTAGTTAGTTAGGTAGGGTAGTGAGTTAGGCTTATTTCCCCTCTACGGACTGTAGAGGGAAGGCCACCGTGGCGCAGCAGATACCCGCGATTAGGTTAGATTTCTTAGTTAGTTAGGTAGGGTAGTGAGTTAGGCTTATTTCCCCTCTACGGACTGTAGAGGGAAGGCCATCGTGGTGAAGCAGATACCCGCGGTTAGGATAGTTTTCTTTGTTAGGATTTTTCGCATTCAGTTAGGTAGGATCTATTTAGATAGGCACTGAGCGAGGTATTAGGTAGTTAGGTACTAGTTAGAGTTAGTCGTGATTTTCTCCTGACGACCGGTTGTAAGAGGGACGACCCTTCAGGTTGCTCCCCATACTGACTGATGGAGATATCACTTGCAGGGCAATGTTCGGACTCTTTCCTTCTTAGTTTAGCTACTTTTACGTAGGTAGGTTTATTTCGCGGCGGAACAGATACCCGCGGTTAGGATAGTTTTCTTTGTTAGGATTTTTCCCATTCAGTTAGGTAGGATCTATTTAGATAGGTACTGAGCGAGGTATTAGGTAGTTAGGTACTAGTTAGAGTTAGGCGTGATTTTCTCCTGACGACCGGTTGTAAGAGGGACGACCCTTCAGGTTGCTCCCCATACTGACTGATGGAGATATCACTTGCAGGGCAGTGTTCGGACTCTTTCCTTCTTAGTTTAGCTACTTTTACGTAGGTAGGTTTATTTCGCGGCGGAACAGATACCCGCGGTTAGGATAGTTTTCTTTGTTAGGATTTTTCCCATTCAGTTAGGTAGGATCTATTTAGATAGGTACTGAGCGAGGTATTAGGTAGTTAGGTACTAGTTAGAGTTAGGCGTGATTTTCTCCTGACGACCGGTTGTAAGAGGGACGACCCTTCAGGTTGCTCCCCATACTAACTGATGGAGATATCACTTGCAGGGCAGTGCTCGGACTATTTCCTTCTTAGTTCAGCTACTTTACTTGGGTAGGTTTTTTTCGCGGGTAGGCTAGACTTCTTGGTTAGTTAGGTAGAGTAGTGAGTTAGGCTTATTTCCCCTCTACGGACTGTAGAGGGAAGGCCACCGTGGCGCAGCACATACACGCGATTAGGATAGATTTCTTAGTTAGTTAGGTAGGGTAGTGAGTTAGGCTTATTTCCCCTCTACGGACTGTAGAGGGAAGGCCACCGTGGCGCAGCAGATACCCGCGATTAGGTTAGATTTCTTAGTTAGTTAGGTAGGGTAGTGAGTTAGGCTTATTTCCCCTCTACGGACTGTAGAGGGAAGGCCACCGTGGCGCAGCAGATACCCGCGATTAGGTTAGATTTCTTAGTTAGTTAGGTAGGGTAGTGAGTTAGGATCATTTCCCCTCTACGGACTGTAGAGGGAAGGCCATCGTGGCGCAGCAGATACCCGCGATTAGGTTAGATTTCTTAGTTAGTTAGGTAGGGTAGTGAGTTAGGCTTATTTCCCCTCTACGGACTGTAGAGGGAAGGCCATCGTGGCGCAGCAGATACCCGCGATTAGGTTAGATTTCTTAGTTAGTTAGGTAGGGTAGTGAGTTAGGCTTATTTCCCCTCTACGGACTGTAGAGGGAAGGCCACCGTGGCGCAGCAGATACCCGCGATTAGGTTAGATTTCTTAGTTAGTTAGGTAGGGTAGTGAGTTAGGCTTATTTCCCCTCTACGGACTGTAGAGGGAAGGCCATCGTGGTGAAGCAGATACCCGCGGTTAGGATAGTTTTCTTTGTTAGGATTTTTCGCATTCAGTTAGGTAGGATCTATTTAGATAGGTACTGAGCGAGGTATTAGGTAGTTAGGTACTAGTTAGAGTTAGGCGTGATTTTCTCCTGACGACCGGTTGTAAGAGGGACGACCCTTCAGGTTGCTCCCCATACTGACTGATGGAGATATCACTTGCAGGGCAGTGTTCGGACTCTTTCCTTCTTAGTTTAGCTACTTTTACGTAGGTAGGTTTATTTCGCGGCGGAACAGATACCCGCGGTTAGGATAGTTTTCTTTGTTAGGATTTTTCCCATTCAGTTAGGTAGGATCTATTTAGATAGGTACTGAGCGAGGTATTAGGTAGTTAGGTACTAGTTAGAGTTAGGCGTGATTTTCTCCTGACGACCGGTTGTAAGAGGGACGACCCTTCAGGTTGCTCCCCATACTGACTGATGGAGATATCACTTGCAGGGCAGTGCTCGGACTATTTCCTTCTTAGTTCAGCTACTTTACTTGGGTAGGTTTTTTTCGCGGGTAGGCTAGACTTCTTGGTTAGTTAGGTAGAGTAGTGAGTTAGGCTTATTTCCCCTCTACGGACTGTAGAGGGAAGGCCACCGTGGCGCAGCACATACACGCGATTAGGATAGATTTCTTAGTTAGTTAGGTAGGGTAGTGAGTTAGGCTTATTTCCCCTCTACGGACTGTAGAGGGAAGGCCATCGTGGCGCAGCACATACCCGCGATTAGGTTAGATTTCTTAGTTAGTTAGGTAGGGTAGTGAGTTAGGATTATTTCCCCTCTACGGACTGTAGAGGGAAGGCCATCGTGGCGCAGCAGATACCCGCGATTAGGTTAGATTTCTTAGTTAGTTAGGTAGGGTAGTGAGTTAGGCTTATTTCCCCTCTACGGACTGTAGAGGGAAGGCCATCGTGGCGCAGCAGATACCCGCGATTAGGTTAGATTTCTTAGTTAGTTAGGTAGGGTAGTGAGTTAGGCTTATTTCCCCTCTACGGACTGTAGAGGGAAGGCCATCGTGGCGCAGCAGATACCCGCGATTAGGTTAGATTTCTTAGTTAGTTAGGTAGGGTAGTGAGTTAGGCTTATTTCCCCTCTACGGACTGTAGAGGGAAGGCCATCGTGGCGCAGCAGATACCCGCGATTAGGTTAGATTTCTTAGTTAGTTAGGTAGGGTAGTGAGTTAGGCTTATTTCCCCTCTACGGACTGTAGAGGGAGGGCCATCGTGGCGCAGCAGATACCCGCGATTAGGTTAGATTTCTTAGTTAGTTAGGTAGGGTAGTGAGTTAGGCTTATTTCCCCTCTACGGACTGTAGAGGGAAGGCCATCGTGGCGCAGCAGATACCCGCGATTAGGTTAGATTTCTTAGTTAGTTAGGTAGGGTAGTGAGTTAGGCTTATTTCCCCTCTACGGACTGTAGAGGGAAGGCCACCGTGGCGCAGCAGATACCCGCGATTAGGTTAGATTTCTTAGTTAGTTAGGTAGGGTAGTGAGTTAGGCTTATTTCCCCTCTACGGACTGTAGAGGGAAGGCCATCGTGGCGCAGCAGATACCCGCGATTAGGTTAGATTTCTTAGTTAGTTAGGTAGGGTAGTGAGTTAGGCTTATTTCCCCTCTACGGACTGTAGAGGGAAGGCCATCGTGGTGAAGCAGATACCCGCGGTTAGGATAGTTTTCTTTGTTAGGATTTTTCCCATTCAGTTAGGTAGGATCTATTTAGATAGGTACTGAGCGAGGTATTAGGTAGTTAGGTACTAGTTAGAGTTAGGCGTGATTTTCTCCTGACGACCGGTTGTAAGAGGGACGACCCTTCAGGTTGCTCCCCATACTGACTGATGGAGATATCACTTGCAGGGCAGTGTTCGGACTCTTTCCTTCTTAGTTTAGCTACTTTTACGTAGGTAGGTTTATTTCGCGGCGGAACAGATACCCGCGGCTAGGATAGTTTTCTTTGTTAGGATTTTTCCCATTCAGTTAGGTAGGATCTATTTAGATAGGTACTGAGCGAGGTATTAGGTAGTTAGGTACTAGTTAGAGTTAGGCGTGATTTTCTCCTGACGACCGGTTGTAAGAGGGACGACCCTTCAGGTTGCTCCCCATACTGACTGATGGAGATATCACTTGTAGGGCAGTGTTCGGACTCTTTCCTTCTTAGTTTAGCTACTTTTACGTAGGTAGCTTTATTTCGCGGCGGAACAGATACCCGCGGTTAGGATAGTTTTCTTTGTTAGGATTTTTCCCATTCAGTTAGGTAGGATCTATTTAGATAGGTACTGAGCGAGGTATTAGGTAGTTAGGTACTAGTTAGAGTTAGGCGTGATTTTCTCCTGACGACCGGTTGTAAGAGGGACGACCCTTCAGGTTGCTCCCCATACTGACTGATATAGATATCACTTGCAGGGCAGTGCTCGGACTATTTCCTTCTTAGTTCAGCTACTTTACTTGGGTAGGTTTTTTTCGCGGGTAGGCTAGACTTCTTGGTTAGTTAGGTAGAGTAGTGAGTTAGGCTTATTTCCCCTCTACGGACTGTAGAGGGAAGGCCACCGTGGCGCAGCACATACACGCGATTAGGATAGATTTCTTAGTTAGTTAGGTAGGGTAGTGAGTTAGGCTTATTTCCCCTCTACGGACTGTAGAGGGAAGGCCACCGTGGCGCAGCAGATACCCGCGATTAGGTTAGATTTCTTAGTTAGTTAGGTAGGGTAGTGAGTTAGGCTTATTTCCCCTCTACGGACTGTAGAGGGAAGGCCACCGTGGCGCAGCAGATACCCGCGATTAGGTTAGATTTCTTAGTTAGTTAGGTAGGGTAGTGAGTTAGGCTTATTTCCCCTCTACGGACTGTAGAGGGAAGGCCATCGTGGCGCAGCAGATACCCGCGATTAGGTTAGATTTCTTAGTTAGTTAGGTAGGGTAGTGAGTTAGGCTTATTTCCCCTCTACGGACTGTAGAGGGAAGGCCACCGTGGCGCAGCAGATACCCGCGATTAGGTTAGATTTCTTAGTTAGTTAGGTAGGGTAGTGAGTTAGGCTTATTTCCCCTCTACGGACTGTAGAGGGAAGGCCATCGTGGTGAAGCAGATACCCGCGGTTAGGATAGTTTTCTTTGTTAGGATTTTTCGCATTCAGTTAGGTAGGATCTATTTAGATAGGTACTGAGCGAGGTATTAGGTAGTTAGGTACTAGTTAGAGTTAGGCGTGATTTTCTCCTGACGACCGGTTGTAAGAGGGACGACCCTTCAGGTTGCTCCCCATACTGACTGATGGAGATATCACTTGCAGGGCAGTGTTCGGACTCTTTCCTTCTTAGTTTAGCTACTTTTACGTAGGTAGGTTTATTTCGCGGCGGAACAGATACCCGCGGTTAGGATAGTTTTCTTTGTTAGGATTTTTCCCATTCAGTTAGGTAGGATCTATTTAGATAGGTACTGAGCGAGGTATTAGGTAGTTAGGTACTAGTTAGAGTTAGGCGTGATTTTCTCCTGACGACCGGTTGTAAGAGGGACGACCCTTCAGGTTGCTCCCCATACTGACTGATGGAGCTATCACTTGCAGGGCAGTGCTCGGACTATTTCCTTCTTAGTTCAGCTACTTTACTTGGGTAGTTTTTTTTCGCGGGTAGGCTAGACTTTTTGGTTAGTTAGGTAGAGTAGTGAGTTAGGCTAATTCCCCTCTACGGACTGTAGAGGGAAGGCCACCGTGGCGCAGCACATACACGCGGTTAGGATAGATTTCTTAGTTAGTTAGGTAGGGTAGTGAGTTAGGCTTATTTCCCCTCTACGGACTGTAGAGGGAAGGCCACCGTGGCGCAGCAGATACCAGCGATTAGGTTAGATTTCTTAGTTAGTTAGGTAGGGTAGTGAGTTAGGCTTATTTCCCCTCTACGGACTGTAGAAGGAAGGCCACCGTGGCGCAGCACATACACGCGATTAGTATAGATTTCTTAGTTAGTTAGGTAGGGTAGTGAGTTAGGCTTATTTCCCCTCTACGGACTGTAGAGGGAAGGCCATCGTGGCGCAGCACATACCCGCGATTAAGTTAGATTTCTTAGTTAGTTAGGTAGGGTAGTGAGTTAGGCTTATTTCCCCTCTACGGACTGTAGAGGGAAGGCCACCGTGGCGCAGCACATACACGCGGTTAGGATAGATTTCTTAGTTAGTTAGGTAGGGTAGTGAGTTAGGCTTATTTCCCCTCTACGGACTGTAGAGGGAAGGCCATCGTGGCGCAGCAGATACCCGCGATTAGGTTAGATTTCTTAGTTAGTTAGGTAGGGTAGTGAGTTAGGCTGATTTCCCCTCTACGGACTGTAGAGGGAAGGCCACCGTGGCGCAGCACATACACGCGATTAGGATAGATTTCTTAGTTAGTTAGGTAGGGTAGTGAGTTAGGCTTATTTCCCCTCTACGGACTGTAGAGGGAAGGCCATCGTGGCGCAGCAGATACCCGCGATTAGGTTAGATTTCTTAGTTAGTTAGGTAGGGTAGTGAGTTAGGCTTATTTCCCCTCTACGGACTGTAGAGGGAAGGCCATCGTGGCGCAGCAGATACCCGCGATTAGGTTAGATTTCTTAGATAGTTAGGTAGGGTAGCGAGTTAGGCTTATTTCCCCTCTACGGACTGTAGAGGGAAGGCCATCGTGGTGAAGCAGATACCCGCGGTTAGGATAGTTTTCTTTGTTAGGATTTTTCCCATTCAGTTAGGTAGGATCTATTTAGATAGGTACTGAGCGAGGTATTAGGTAGTTAGGTACTAGTTAGAGTTAGGCGTGATTTTCTCCTGACGACCGGTTGTAAGAGGGACGACCCTTCAGGTTGCTCCCCATACTGACTGATGGAGATATCACTTGCAGGGCAGTGTTCGGACTCTTTCCTTCTTAGTTTAGCTACTTTTACGTAGGTAGGTTTATTTCGCGGCGGAACAGATACCCGCGGTTAGGATAGTTTTCTTTGTTAGGATTTTTCCCATTCAGTTAGGTAGGATCTATTTAGATAGGTACTGAGCGAGGTATTAGGTAGTTAGGTACTAGTTAGAGTTAGGCGTGATTTTCTCCTGACGACCGGTTGTAAGAGGGACGACCCTTCAGGTTGCTCCCCATACTGACTGATGGAGATATCACTTGCAGGGCAGTGTTCGGACTCTTTCCTTCTTAGTTTAGCTACTTTTACGTAGGTAGGTTTATTTCGCGGCGGAACAGATACCCGCGGTTAGGATAGTTTTCTTTGTTAGGATTTTTCGCATTCAGTTAGGTAGGATCTATTTAGATAGGTACTGAGCGAGGTATTAGGTAGTTAGGTACTAGTTAGAGTTAGGCGTGATTTTCTCCTGACGACCGCTTGTAAGAGGGACGACCCTTCAGGTTGCTCCCCATACTGACTGATGGAGATATCACTTGCAGGGCAGTGCTCGGACTATTTCCTTCTTAGTTCAGCTACTTTACTTGGGTAGGTTTTTTTCGCGGGTAGGCTAGACTTCTTGGTTAGTTAGGTAGAGTAGTGAGTTAGGCTTATTTCCCCTCTACGGACTGTAGAGGGAAGGCCATCGTGGCGCAGCAGATACCCGCGATTAGGTTAGATTTCTTAGTTAGTTAGGTAGGGTAGTGAGTTAGGCTTATTTCCCCTCTACGGACTGTAGAGGGAAGGCCATCGTGGCGCAGCAGATACCCGCGATTAGGTTAGATTTCTTAGTTAGTTAGGTAGGGTAGTGAGTTAGGCTTATTTCCCCTCTACGGACTGTAGAGGGAGGGCCATCGTGGCGCAGCAGATACCCGCGATTAGGTTAGATTTCTTAGTTAGTTAGGTAGGGTAGTGAGTTAGGCTTATTTCCCCTCTACGGACTGTAGAGGGAAGGCCACCGTGGCGCAGCAGATACCCGCGATTAGGTTAGATTTCTTAGTTAGTTAGGTAGGGTAGTGAGTTAGGCTTATTTCCCCTCTACGGACTGTAGAGGGAAGGCCACCGTGGCGCAGCAGATACCCGCGATTAGGTTAGATTTCTTAGTTAGTTAGGTAGGGTAGTGAGTTAGGCTTATTTCCCCTCTACGGACTGTAGAGGGAAGGCCATCGTGGCGCAGCAGATACCCGCGATTAGGTTAGATTTCTTAGTTAGTTAGGTAGGGTAGTGAGTTAGGCTTATTTTCCCTCTACGGACTGTAGAGGGAAGGCCACCGTGGCGCAGCAGATACCCGCGATTAGGTTAGATTTCTTAGTTAGTTAGGTAGGGTAGTGAGTTAGGCTTATTTCCCCTCTACGGACTGTAGAGGGAAGGCCATCGTGGCGCAGCAGATGCCCGCGATTAGGTTAGATTTCTTAGTTAGTTAGGTAGGGTAGTGAGTTAGGCTTATTTCCCCTCTACGGACTGTAGAGGGAAGGCCATCGTGGTGAAGCAGATACCCGCGGTTAGGATAGTTTTCTTTGTTAGGATTTTTCCCATTCAGTTAGGTAGGATCTATTTAGATAGGTACTGAGCGAGGTATTAGGTAGTTAGGTACTAGTTAGAGTTAGGCGTGATTTTCTCCTGACGACCGGTTGTAAGAGGGACGACCCTTCAGGTTGCTCCCCATACTGACTGATGGAGATATCACTTGCAGGGCAGTGTTCGGACTCTTTCCTTCTTAGTTTAGCTACTTTTACGTAGGTAGGTTTATTTCGCGGCGGAACAGATACCCGCGGTTAGGATAGTTTTCTTTGTTAGGATTTTTCGCATTCAGTTAGGTAGGATCTGTTTAGATAGGTACTGAGCGAGGTATTAGGTAGTTAGGTACTAGTTAGAGTTAGGCGTGATTTTCTCCTGACGACCGGTTGTAAGAGGGACGACCCTTCAGGTTGCTCCCCATACTGACTGATGGAGATATCACTTGCAGGGCAGTGCTCGGACTATTTCCTTCTTAGTTCAGCTACTTTACTTGGGTAGGTTTTTTTCGCGGGTAGGCTAGACTTCTTGGTTAGTTAGGTAGAGTAGTGAGTTAGGCTTATTTCCCCTCTACGGACTGTAGAGGGAAGGCCACCGTGGCGCAGCACATACACGCGATTAGGATAGATTTCTTAGTTAGTTAGGTAGGGTAGTGAGTTAGGCTTATTTCCCCTCTACGGACTGTAGAGGGAAGGCCACCGTGGCGCAGCAGATACCCGCGATTAGGTTAGATTTCTTAGTTAGTTAGGTAGGGTAGTGAGTTAGGATTATTTCCCCTCTACGGACTGTAGAGGGAAGGCCACCGTGGCGCAGCAGATACCCGCGATTAGGTTAGATTTCTTAGTTAGTTAGGTAGGGTAGTGAGTTAGGCTTATTTCCCCTCTACGGACTGTAGAGGGAAGGCCATCGTGGCGCAGCAGATACCCGCGATTAGGTTAGATTTCTTAGTTAGTTAGGTAGGGTAGTGAGTTAGGCTTATTTCCCCTCTACGGACTGTAGAGGGAAGGCCATCGTGGCGCAGCAGATACCCGCGATTAGGTTAGATTTCTTAGTTAGTTAGGTAGGGTAGTGAGTTAGGCTTATTTCCCCTCTACGGACTGTAGAGGGAAGGCCACCGTGGCGCAGCAGATACCCACGATTAGGTTAGATTTCTTAGTTAGTTAGGTAGGGTAGTGAGTTAGGCTTATTTCCCCTCTACGGACTGTAGAGGGAAGGATACCGTGGCGCAGCAGATACCCGCGATTAGGTTAGATTTCTTAGTTAGTTAGGTAGGGTAGTGAGTTAGGCTTATTTCCCCTCTACGGACTGTAGAGGGAAGGCCACCGTGGCGCAGCAGATACCCGCGATTAGGTTAGATTTCTTAGTTAGTTAGGTAGGGTAGTGAGTTAGGCTTATTTCCCCTCTACGGACTGTAGAGGGAAGGCCACCGTGGCGCAGCAGATACCCGCGATTAGGTTAGATTTCTTAGTTAGTTAGGTAGGGTAGTGAGTTAGGCTTATTTCCCCTCTACGGACTGTAGAGGGAAGGCCACCGTGGCGCAGCAGATACCCGCGATTAGGTTAGATTTCTTAGTTAGTTAGGTAGGGTAGTGAGTTAGGCTTATTTCCCCTCTACGGACTGTAGAGGGAAGGCCATCGTGGCGCAGCAGATACCCGCGATTAGGTTAGATTTCTTAGTTAGTTAGGTAGGGTAGTGAGTTAGGCTTATTTCCCCTCTACGGACTGTAGAGGGAAGGCCACCGTGGCGCAGCAGATACCCGCGATTAGGTTAGATTTCTTAGTTAGTTAGGTAGGGTAGTGAGTTAGGCTTATTTCCCCTCTACGGACTGTAGAGGGAAGGCCATCGTGGCGCAGCAGATGCCCGCGATTAGGTTAGATTTCTTAGTTAGTTAGGTAGGGTAGTGAGTTAGGCTTATTTCCCCTCTACGGACTGTAGAGGGAAGGCCATCGTGGTGAAGCAGATACCCGCGGTTAGGATAGTTTTCTTTGTTAGGATTTTTCCCATTCAGTTAGGTAGGATCTATTTAGATAGGTACTGAGCGAGGTATTAGGTAGTTAGGTACTAGTTAGAGTTAGGCGTGATTTTCTCCTGACGACCGGTTGTAAGAGGGACGACCCTTCAGGTTGCTCCCCATACTGACTGATGGAGATATCACTTGCAGGGCAGTGTTCGGACTCTTTCCTTCTTAGTTTAGCTACTTTTACGTAGGTAGGTTTATTTCGCGGCGGAACAGATACCCGCGGTTAGGATAGTTTTCTTTGTTAGGATTTTTCGCATTCAGTTAGGTAGGATCTGTTTAGATAGGTACTGAGCGAGGTATTAGGTAGTTAGGTACTAGTTAGAGTTAGGCGTGATTTTCTCCTGACGACCGGTTGTAAGAGGGACGACCCTTCAGGTTGCTCCCCATACTGACTGATGGAGATATCACTTGCAGGGCAGTGCTCGGACTATTTCCTTCTTAGTTCAGCTACTTTACTTGGGTAGGTTTTTTTCGCGGGTAGGCTAGACTTCTTGGTTAGTTAGGTAGAGTAGTGAGTTAGGCTTATTTCCCCTCTACGGACTGTAGAGGGAAGGCCACCGTGGCGCAGCACATACACGCGATTAGGATAGATTTCTTAGTTAGTTAGGTAGGGTAGTGAGTTAGGCTTATTTCCCCTCTACGGACTGTAGAGGGAAGGCCACCGTGGCGCAGCAGATACCCGCGATTAGGTTAGATTTCTTAGTTAGTTAGGTAGGGTAGTGAGTTAGGATTATTTCCCCTCTACGGACTGTAGAGGGAAGGCCACCGTGGCGCAGCAGATACCCGCGATTAGGTTAGATTTCTTAGTTAGTTAGGTAGGGTAGTGAGTTAGGCTTATTTCCCCTCTACGGACTGTAGAGGGAAGGCCATCGTGGCGCAGCAGATACCCGCGATTAGGTTAGATTTCTTAGTTAGTTAGGTAGGGTAGTGAGTTAGGCTTATTTCCCCTCTACGGACTGTAGAGGGAAGGCCATCGTGGCGCAGCAGATACCCGCGATTAGGTTAGATTTCTTAGTTAGTTAGGTAGGGTAGTGAGTTAGGCTTATTTCCCCTCTACGGACTGTAGAGGGAAGGCCACCGTGGCGCAGCAGATACCCGCGATTAGGTTAGATTTCTTAGTTAGTTAGGTAGGGTAGTGAGTTAGGCTTATTTCCCCTCTACGGACTGTAGAGGGAAGGATACCGTGGCGCAGCAGATACCCGCGATTAGGTTAGATTTCTTAGTTAGTTAGGTAGGGTAGTGAGTTAGGCTTATTTCCCCTCTACGGACTGTAGAGGGAAGGCCACCGTGGCGCAGCAGATACCCGCGATTAGGTTAGATTTCTTAGTTAGTTAGGTAGGGTAGTGAGTTAGGCTTATTTCCCCTCTACGGACTGTAGAGGGAAGGCCACCGTGGCGCAGCAGATACCCGCGATTAGGTTAGATTTCTTAGTTAGTTAGGTAGGGTAGTGAGTTAGGCTTATTTCCCCTCTACGGACTGTAGAGGGAAGGCCACCGTGGCGCAGCAGATACCCGCGATTAGGTTAGATTTCTTAGTTAGTTAGGTAGGGTAGTGAGTTAGGCTTATTTCCCCTCTACGGACTGTAGAGGGAAGGCCATCGTGGCGCAGCAGATACCCGCGATTAGGTTAGATTTCTTAGTTAGTTAGGTAGGGTAGTGAGTTAGGCTTATTTCCCCTCTACGGACTGTAGAGGGAGGGCCATCGTGGCGCAGCAGATACCCGCGATTAGGTTAGATTTCTTAGTTAGTTAGGTAGGGTAGTGAGTTAGGCTTATTTCCCCTCTACGGACTGTAGAGGGAAGGCCACCGTGGCGCAGCAGATACCCGCGATTAGGTTAGATTTCTTAGTTAGTTAGGTAGGGTAGTGAGTTAGGCTTATTTCCCCTCTACGGACTGTAGAGGGAAGGCCATCGTGGCGCAGCAGATGCCCGCGATTAGGTTAGATTTCTTAGTTAGTTAGGTAGGGTAGTGAGTTAGGCTTATTTCCCCTCTACGGACTGTAGAGGGAAGGCCATCGTGGTGAAGCAGATACCCGCGGTTAGGATAGTTTTCTTTGTTAGGATTTTTCCCATTCAGTTAGGTAGGATCTATTTAGATAGGTACTGAGCGAGGTATTAGGTAGTTAGGTACTAGTTAGAGTTAGGCGTGATTTTCTCCTGACGACCGGTTGTAAGAGGGACGACCCTTCAGGTTGCTCCCCATACTGACTGATGGAGATATCACTTGCAGGGCAGTGTTCGGACTCTTTCCTTCTTAGTTTAGCTACTTTTACGTAGGTAGGTTTATTTCGCGGCGGAACAGATACCCGCGGTTAGGATAGTTTTCTTTGTTAGGATTTTTCCCATTCAGTTAGGTAGGATCTATTTAGATAGGTACTGAGCGAGGTATTAGGTAGTTAGGTACTAGTTAGAGTTAGGCGTGATTTTCTCCTGACGACCGGTTGTAAGAGGGACGACCCTTCAGGTTGCTCCCCATACTGACTGATGGAGATATCACTTGCAGGGCAGTGCTCGGACTATTTCCTTCTTAGTTCAGCTACTTTACTTGGGTAGGTTTTTTTCGCGGGTAGGCTAGACTTCTTGGTTAGTTAGGTAGAGTAGTGAGTTAGGCTTATTTCCCCTCTACGGACTGTAGAGGGAAGGCCACCGTGGCGCAGCACATACACGCGATTAGGATAGATTTCTTAGTTAGTTAGGTAGGGTAGTGAGTTAGGCTTATTTCCCCTCTACGGACTGTAGAGGGAAGGCCACCGTGGCGCAGCAGATACCCGCGATTAGGTTAGATTTCTTAGTTAGTTAGGTAGGGTAGTGAGTTAGGATTATTTCCCCTCTACGGACTGTAGAGGGAAGGCCACCGTGGCGCAGCAGATACCCGCGATTAGGTTAGATTTCTTAGTTAGTTAGGTAGGGTAGTGAGTTAGGCTTATTTCCCCTCTACGGACTGTAGAGGGAAGGCCATCGTGGCGCAGCAGATACCCGCGATTAGGTTAGATTTCTTAGTTAGTTAGGTAGGGTAGTGAGTTAGGCTTATTTCCCCTCTACGGACTGTAGAGGGAAGGCCATCGTGGCGCAGCAGATACCCGCGATTAGGTTAGATTTCTTAGTTAGTTAGGTAGGGTAGTGAGTTAGGCTTATTTCCCCTCTACGGACTGTAGAGGGAAGGCCACCGTGGCGCAGCAGATACCCGCGATTAGGTTAGATTTCTTAGTTAGTTAGGTAGGGTAGTGAGTTAGGCTTATTTCCCCTCTACGGACTGTAGAGGGAAGGATACCGTGGCGCAGCAGATACCCGCGATTAGGTTAGATTTCTTAGTTAGTTAGGTAGGGTAGTGAGTTAGGCTTATTTCCCCTCTACGGACTGTAGAGGGAAGGCCACCGTGGCGCAGCAGATACCCGCGATTAGGTTAGATTTCTTAGTTAGTTAGGTAGGGTAGTGAGTTAGGCTTATTTCCCCTCTACGGACTGTAGAGGGAAGGCCACCGTGGCGCAGCAGATACCCGCGATTAGGTTAGATTTCTTAGTTAGTTAGGTAGGGTAGTGAGTTAGGCTTATTTCCCCTCTACGGACTGTAGAGGGAAGGCCACCGTGGCGCAGCAGATACCCGCGATTAGGTTAGATTTCTTAGTTAGTTAGGTAGGGTAGTGAGTTAGGCTTATTTCCCCTCTACGGACTGTAGAGGGAAGGCCATCGTGGCGCAGCAGATACCCGCGATTAGGTTAGATTTCTTAGTTAGTTAGGTAGGGTAGTGAGTTAGGCTTATTTCCCCTCTACGGACTGTAGAGGGAAGGCCACCGTGGCGCAGCAGATACCCGCGATTAGGTTAGATTTCTTAGTTAGTTAGGTAGGGTAGTGAGTTAGGCTTATTTCCCCTCTACGGACTGTAGAGGGAAGGCCATCGTGGCGCAGCAGATGCCCGCGATTAGGTTAGATTTCTTAGTTAGTTAGGTAGGGTAGTGAGTTAGGCTTATTTCCCCTCTACGGACTGTAGAGGGAAGGCCATCGTGGTGAAGCAGATACCCGCGGTTAGGATAGTTTTCTTTGTTAGGATTTTTCCCATTCAGTTAGGTAGGATCTATTTAGATAGGTACTGAGCGAGGTATTAGGTAGTTAGGTACTAGTTAGAGTTAGGCGTGATTTTCTCCTGACGACTGGTTGTAAGAGGGACGACCCTTCAGGTTGCTCCCCATACTGACTGATGGAGATATCACTTGCAGGGCAGTGTTCGGACTCTTTCCTTCTTAGTTTAGCTACTTTTACGTAGGTAGGTTTATTTCGCGGCGGAACAGATACCCGCGGTTAGGATAGTTTTCTTTGTTAGGATTTTTCCCATTCAGTTAGGTAGGATCTATTTAGATAGGTACTGAGCGAGGTATTAGGTAGTTAGGTACTAGTTAGAGTTAGGCGTGATTTTCTCCTGACGACCGGTTGTAAGAGGGACGACCCTTCAGGTTGCTCCCCATACTGACTGATGGAGATATCACTTGCAGGGCAGTGTTTGGACTCTTTCCTTCTTAGGTTAGCTACTTTTACGTAGGTAGGTTTATTTCGCGGCGGAACAGATACCCGCGGTTAGGATAGTTTTCTTTGTCAGGATTTTTCCCATTCAGTTAGGTAGGATCTATTTAGATAGGTACTGAGCGAGGTATTAGGTAGTTAGGTACTAGTTAGAGTTAGGCGTGATTTTCTCCTGACGACCGGTTGTAAGAGGGACGACCCTTCAGGTTGCTCCCCATACTGACTGATGGAGATATCACTTGCAGGGCAGTGTTCGGACTCTTTCCTTCTTAGTTTAGCTACTTTTACGTAGGTAGGTTTATTTCGCGGCGGAACAGATACCCGCGGTTAGGATAGTTTTCTTTGTTAGGATTTTTCCCATTCAGTTAGGTAGGATCTATTTAGATAGGTACTGAGCGAGGTATTAGGTAGTTAGGTACTAGTTAGAGTTAGGCGTGATTTTCTCCTGACGACCGGTTGTAAGAGGGACGACCCTTCAGGTTGCTCCCCATACTGACTGATGGAGATATCACTTGCAGGGCAGTGTTCGGACTCTTTCCTTCTTAGTTTAGCTACTTTTACGTAGGTAGGTTTATTTCGCGGCGGAACAGATACCCGCGGTTAGGATAGTTTTCTTTGTTAGGATTTTTCCCATTCAGTTAGGTAGGATCTATTTAGATAGGTACTGAGCGAGGTATTAGGTAGTTAGGTACTAGTTAGAGTTAGGCGTGATTTTCTCCTGACGACCGGTTGTAAGAGGGACGACCCTTCAGGTTGCTCCCCATACTGACTGATGGAGCTATCACTTGCAGGGCAGTGCTCGGACTATTTCCTTCTTAGTTCAGCTACTTTACTTGGGTAGGTTTTTTTCGCGGGTAGGCTAGACTTCTTGGTTAGTTAGGTAGAGTAGTGAGTTAGGCTTATTTCCCCTCTACGGACTGTAGAGGGAAGGCCACCGTGGCGCAGCACATACACGGGGTTAGGATAGATTTCTTAGTTAGTTAGGTAGGGTAGTGAGTTAGGCTTATTTCCCCTCTACGGACTGTAGAGGGAAGGCCACCGTGGCGCAGCAGATACCAGCGATTAGGTTAGATTTCTTAGTTAGTTAGGTAGGGTAGTGAGTTAGGCTTATTTCCCCTCTACGGACTGTAGAAGGAAGGCCACCGTGGCGCAGCACATACACGCGATTAGTATAGATTTCTTAGTTAGTTAGGTAGGGTAGTGAGTTAGGCTTATTTCCCCTCTACGGACTGTAGAGGGAAGGCCATCGTGGCGCAGCACATACCCGCGATTAAGTTAGATTTCTTAGTTAGTTAGGTAGGGTAGTGAGTTAGGCTTATTTCCCCTCTACGGACTGTAGAGGGAAGGCCATCGTGGCGCAGCAGATACCCGCGATTAGGTTAGATTTCTTAGTTAGTTAGGTAGGGTAGTGAGTTAGGCTGATTTCCCCTCTACGGACTGTAGAGGGAAGGCCACCGTGGCGCAGCACATACACGCGATTAGGATAGATTTCTTAGTTAGTTAGGTAGGGTAGTGAGTTAGGCTTATTTCCCCTCTACGGACTGTAGAGGGAAGGCCATCGTGGCGCAGCAGATACCCGCGATTAGGTTAGATTTCTTAGTTAGTTAGGTAGGGTAGTGAGTTAGGCTGATTTCCCCTCTACGGACTGTAGAGGGAAGGCCACCGTGGCGCAGCACATACACGCGATTAGGATAGATTTCTTAGTTAGTTAGGTAGGGTAGTGAGTTAGGCTTATTTCCCCTCTACGGACTGTAGAGGGAAGGCCATCGTGGCGCAGCAGATACCCGCGATTAGGTTAGATTTCTTAGTTAGTTAGGTAGGGTAGTGAGTTAGGCTTATTTCCCCTCTACGGACTGTAGAAGGAAGGCCACCGTGGTGCAGCACATACACGCGATTAGGATAGATTTCTTAGTTAGTTAGGTAGGGTAGTGAGTTAGGCTTATTTCCCCTCTACGGACTGTAGAGGGAAGGCCATCGTGGCGCAGCAGATACCCGCGATTAGGTTAGATTTCTTAGTTAGTTAGGTAGGGTAGTGAGTTAGGCTTATTTCCAGTCTACGGACTGTAGAAGGAAGGCCACCGTGGCGCAGCACATACACGCGGTTAGGATAGATTTCTTAGTTAGTTAGTTAGGGTAGTGAGTTAGGCTTATTTCCCCTCTACGGACTGTAGAAGGAAGGCCACCGTGGCGCAGCACATACACGCGATTAGGATAGATTTCTTAGTTAGTTAGGTAGGGTAGTGAGTTAGGCTTATTTCCCCTCTACGGACTGTAGAGGGAAGGCCATCGTGGCGCAGCACATACCCGCGATTAGGTTAGATTTCTTAGTTAGTTAGGTAGGGTAGTGAGTTAGGCTTATTTCCCCTCTACGGACGGTAGAGGGAAGGCCATCGTGGCGCAGCAGATACCCGCGATTAGGTTAGATTTCTTAGTTAGTTAGGTAGGGTAGTGAGTTAGACTTATTTCCATTCTACGGACTGTAGAGGGAAGGCCACCGTGGCGCAGCACATACACGCGATTAGGATAGATTTCTTAGTTAGTTAGGTAGGGTAGTGAGTTAGGCTTATTTCCCCTCTACGGACTGTAGAGGGAAGGCCATCGTGGCGCAGCAGATACCCGCGATTAGGTTAGATTTCTTAGTTAGTTAGGTAGGGTAGTGAGTTAGGCTGATTTCCCCTCTACGGACTGTAGAGGGAAGGCCACCGTGGCGCAGCACATACACGCGATTAGGATAGATTTCTTAGTTAGTTAGGTAGGGTAGTGAGTTAGGCTTATTTCCCCTCTACGGACTGTAGAAGGAAGGCCACCGTGGTGCAGCACATACACGCGATTAGGATAGATTTCTTAGTTAGTTAGGTAGGGTAGTGAGTTAGGCTTATTTCCCCTCTACGGACTGTAGAGGGAAGGCCATCGTGGCGCAGCACATACCCGCGATTAGGTTAGATTTCTTAGTTAGTTAGGTAGGGTAGTGAGTTAGGCTTATTTCCCCTCTACGGACTGTAGAGGGAAGGCCATCGTGGCGCAGCAGATACCTGCGATTAGGTTAGATTTCTTAGTTAGTTAGGTAGGGTAGTGAGTTAGACTTATTTCCATTCTACGGACTGTAGAGGGAAGGCCACCGTGGCGCAGCACATACACGCGATTAGGATAGATTTCTTAGTTAGTTAGGTAGGGTAGTGAGTAAGGCTTATTTCCCCTCTACGGACTGTAGAGGGAAGGCCACCGTGGCGCAGCAGATACCCGCGATTAGGATAGATTTCTTAGTTAGTTAGGTAGGGTAGTGAGTTAGGCTTATTTCCCCTCTACGGACGGTAGAGGGAAGGCCATCGTGGCGCAGCAGATACCCGCGATTAGGTTAGATTTCTTAGTTAGTTAGGTAGGGTAGTGAGTTAGGCTTATTTCCCCTCTACGGACTGTAGAGGGAAGGCCATCGTGGCGCAGCACATACCCGCGATTAGGTTAGATTTCTTAGTTAGTTAGGTAGGGTAGTGAGTTAGGCTTATTTCCCCTCTACGGACGGTAGAGGGAAGGCCATCGTGGCGCAGCAGATACCCGCGATTAGGTTAGATTTCTTAGTTAGTTAGGTAGGGTAGTGAGTTAGGCTTATTTCCCCTCTACGGACTGTAGAGGGAAGGCCATCGTGGCGCAGCTGATACCTGCGATTAGGTTAGATTTCTTAGTTAGTTAGGTAGGGTAGTGAGTTAGACTTATTTCCATTCTACGGACTGTAGAGGGAAGGCCACCGTGGCGCAGCACATACCCGCGATTAGGATAGATTTCTTAGTTAGTTAGGTAGGGTAGTGAGTTAGGCTTATTTCCCCTCTACGGACGGTAGAGGGAAGGCCATCGTGGCGCAGCAGATACCCGCGATTAGGTTAGATTTCTTAGTTAGTTAGGTAGGGTAGTGAGTTAGGCTTATTTCCCCTCTACGGACTGTAGAGGGAAGGCCACCGTGGCGCAGCAGATACCCGCGATTAGGATAGATTTCTTAGTTAGTTAGGTAGGGTAGTGAGTTAGGCTTATTTCCCCTCTACGGACTGTAGAGGGAAGGCCATCGTGGCGCAGCAGATACCCGCGATTAGGTTAGATTTCTTAGTTAGTTAGGTAGGGTAGTAAGTTAGGCTTATTTCCCCTCTACGGACTGTAGAGGGAAGGCCATCGTGGCGCAGCACATACCCGCGATTAGGCTAGATTTCTTAGTTAGTTAGGTAGGGTAGTGAGTTAGGCTTATTTCCCCTCTACGGACTGTAGAGGGAAGGCCATCGTGGCGCAGCAGATACCCGCGATTAGGTTAGATTTCTTAGTTAGTTAGGTAGGGTAGTGAGTTAGGCTTATTTCCCCTCTACGGACTGCAGAGGGAAGGCCATCGTGGTGAAGCAGATACCCGCGGTTAGGATAGTTTTCTTTGTTAGGATTTTTCCCATTCAGTTAGGTAGGATCTATTTAGATAGGTACTGAGCGAGGTATTAGGTAGTTAGGTACTAGTTAGAGTTAGGCGTGATTTTCTCCTGACGACCGGTTGTAAGAGGGACGACCCTTCAGGTTGCTCCCCATACTGACTGATGGAGATATCACTTGCAGGGCAGTGCTCGGACCATTTCCTTCTTAGTTCAGCTACTTTACTTGGGTAGGTTTTTTTCGCGGGTAGGCTAGACTTCTTAGTTAGTTAGGTAGGGTAGTGAGTTAGGCTTATTTCCCCTCTACGGACTGTAGAGGGAAGGCCACCGTGGCGCAGCAGATACCCGCGATTAGGTTAGATTTCTTAGTTAGTTAGGTAGGGTAGTGAGTTAGGCTTATTTCCCCTCTACGGACTGTAGAGGGAAGGCCACCGTGGCGCAGCAGATACCCGCGATTAGGTTAGATTTCTTAGTTAGTTAGGTAGGGTAGTGAGTTAGGATTATTTCCCCTCTACGGACTGTAGAGGGAAGGCCACCGTGGCGCAGCAGATACCCGCGATTAGGTTAGATTTCTTAGTTAGTTAGGTAGGGTAGTGAGTTAGGCTTATTTCCCCTCTACGGACTGTAGAGGGAAGGCCACCGTGGCGCAGCAGATACCCGCGATTAGGTTAGATTTCTTAGTTAGTTAGGTAGGGTAGTGAGTTAGGATTATTTCCCCTCTACGGACTGTAGAGGGAAGGCCACCGTGGCGCAGCAGATACCCGCGATTAGGTTAGATTTCTTAGTTAGTTAGGTAGGGTAGTGAGTTAGGCTTATTTCCCCTCTACGGACTGTAGAGGGAAGGCCACCGTGGCGCAGCAGATACCCGCGATTAGGTTAGATTTCTTAGTTAGTTAGGTAGGGTAGTGAGTTAGGATTATTTCCCCTCTACGGACTGTAGAGGGAAGGCCACCGTGGCGCAGCAGATACCCGCGATTAGGTTAGATTTCTTAGTTAGTTAGGTAGGGTAGTGAGTTAGGCTTATTTCCCCTCTACGGACTGTAGAGGGAAGGCCATCGTGGCGCAGCAGATACCCGCGATTAGGTTAGATTTCTTAGTTAGTTAGGTAGGGTAGTGAGTTAGGCTTATTTCCCCTCTACGGACTGTAGAGGGAAGGCCATCGTGGCGCAGCACATACACGCGATTAGGTTAGATTTCTTAGTTAGTTAGGTAGGGTAGTGAGTTAGGCTTATTTCCCCTCTACGGACTGTAGAGGGAAGGCCACCGTGGCGCAGCAGATACCCGCGATTAGGTTAGATTTCTTAGTTAGTTAGGTAGGGTAGTGAGTTAGGCTTATTTCCCCTCTACGGACTGTAGAGGGAAGGCCATCGTGGCGCAGCAGATACCCGCGATTAGGTTAGATTTCTTAGTTAGTTAGGTAGGGTAGTGAGTTAGGCTTATTTCCCCTCTACGGACTGTAGAGGGAAGGCCATCGTGGCGCAGCAGATACCCGCGATTAGGTTAGATTTCTTAGTTAGTTAGGTAGGGTAGTGAGTTAGGCTTATTTCCCCTCTACGGACTGTAGAGGGAAGGCCATCGTGGCTCAGCAGATACCCGCGATTAGGTTAGATTTCTTAGTTAGTTAGGTAGGGTAGTGAGTTAGGCTTATTTCCCCTCTACGGACTGTAGAGGGAAGGCCATCGTGGCGCAGCAGATACCCGCGATTAGGTTAGATTTCTTAGTTAGTTAGGTAGGGTAGTGAGTTAGGCTTATTTCCCCTCTACGGACTGTAGAGGGAAGGCCATCGTGGCGCAGCAGATACCCGCGATTAGGTTAGATTTCTTAGTTAGTTAGGTAGGGTAGTGAGTTAGGCTTATTTCCCCTCTACGGACTGTAGGGGGAAGGCCATCGTGGCGCAGCAGATACCCGCGATTAGGTTAGATTTCTTAGTTAGTTAGGTAGGGTAGTGAGTTAGGCTTATTTCCCCTCTACGGACTGTAGAGGGAAGGCCATCGTGGTGAAGCAGATACCCGCGGTTAGGATAGTTTTCTTTGTTAGGATTTTTCCCATTCAGTTAGGTAGGATCTATTTAGATAGGTACTGAGCGAGGTATTAGGTAGTTAGGTACTAGTTAGAGTTAGGCGTGATTTTCTCCTGACGACCGGTTGTAAGAGGGACGACCTTTCAGGTTGCTCCCCATACTAACTGATGGAGATATCACTTGCAGGGCAGTGCTCGGACTATTTCCTTCTTAGTTCAGCTACTTTACTTGGGTAGGTTTTTTTCGCGGGTAGGCTAGACTTCTTGGTTAGTTAGGTAGAGTAGTGAGTTAGGCTTATTTCCCCTCTACGGACTGTAGAGGGAAGGCCACCGTGGCGCAGCACATACACGCGATTAGGATAGATTTCTTAGTTAGTTAGGTAGGGTAGTGAGTTAGGCTTATTTCCCCTCTACGGACTGTAGAGGGAAGGCCACCGTGGCGCAGCAGATACCCGCGATTAGGTTAGATTTCTTAGTTAGTTAGGTAGGGTAGTGAGTTAGGCTTATTTCCTCTCTACGGACTGTAGAGGGAAGGCCATCGTGGTGAAGCAGATACCCGCGGTTAGGATAGTTTTCTTTGTTAGGATTTTTCCCATTCAGTTAGGTAGGATCTATTTAGATAGGTACTGAGCGAGGTATTAGGTAGTTAGGTACTAGTTAGAGTTAGGCGTGATTTTCTCCTGACGACCGGTTGTAAGAGGGACGACCTTTCAGGTTGCTCCCCATACTGACTGATGGAGATATCACTTGCAGGGCAGTGTTCGGACTCTTTCCTTCTTAGTTTAGCTACTTTTACGTAGGTAGGTTTATTTCGCGGCGGAACAGATACCCGCGGTTAGGATAGTTTTCTTTGTTAGGATTTTTCCCATTCAGTTAGGTAGGATCTATTTAGATAGGTACTGAGCGAGGTATTAGGTAGTTAGGTACTAGTTAGAGTTAGGCGTGATTTTCTCCTGACGACCGGTTGTAAGAGGGACGACCCTTCAGGTTGCTCCCCATACTGACTGATGGAGATATCACTTGCAGGGCAGTGTTCGGACTCTTTCCTTCTTAGTTTAGCTACTTTTACGTAGGTAGGTTTATTTCGCGGCGGAACAGATACCCGCGGTTAGGATAGTTTTCTTTGTTAGGATTTTTCCCATTCAGTTAGGTAGGATCTATTTAGATAGGTACTGAGCGAGGTATTAGGTAGTTAGGTACTAGTTAGAGTTAGGCGTGATTTTCTCCTGACGACCGGTTGTAAGAGGGACGACCCTTCAGGTTGCTCCCCATACTGACTGATGGAGATATCACTTGCAGGGCAGTGTTCGGACTCTTTCCTTCTTAGTTTAGCTACTTTTACGTAGGTAGGTTTATTTCGCGGCGGAACAGATACCCGCGGTTAGGATAGTTTTCTTTGTTAGGATTTTTCAGATTCAGTTAGGTAGGATCTACTTAGATAGGTACTGAGCGAGGTATTAGGTAGTTAGGTACTAGTTAGAGTTAGGCGTGATTTTCTCCTGACGACCGGTTGTAAGAGGGACGACCCTTCAGGTTGCTCCCCATACTGACTGATGGAGATATCACTTGCAGGGCAGTGTTCGGACTCTTTCCTTCTTAGTTTAGCTACTTTTACGTAGGTAGGTTTATTTCGCGGCGGAACAGATACCCGCGGTTAGGATAGTTTTCTTTGTTAGGATTTTTCAGATTCAGATAGGTAGGATCTACTTAGATAGGTACTGAGCGAGGTATTAGGTAGTTAGGTACTAGTTAGAGTTAGGCGTGATTTTCTCCTGACGACCGGTTGTAAGAGGGACGACCCTTCAGGTTGCTCCCCATACTGACTGATGGAGATATCACTTGCAGGGCAGTGCTCGGACTATTTCCTTCTTAGTTCAGCTACTTTACTTGGGTAGGTTTTTTTCGCGGGTAGGCTAGACTTCTTAGTTAGTTAGGTAGGGTAGTGAGTTAGGCTTATTTCCCCTCTACGGACTGTAGAGGGAAGGCCACCGTGGCGCAGCACATACACGCGATTAGGATAGATTTCTTAGTTAGTTAGGTAGGGTAGTGAGTTAGGCTTATTTCCCCTCTACGGACTGTAGAGGGAAGGCCATCGTGGCGCAGCAGATACCCGCGATTAGGTTAGATTTCTTAGTTAGTTAGGTAGGGTAGTGAGTTAGGCTTATTTCCCCTCTACGGACTGTAGAGGGAAGGCCATCGTGGCGCAGCAGATACCCGCGATTAGGTTAGATTTCTTAGTTAGTTAGGTAGGGTAGTGAGTTAGGCTAATTTCCCCTCTACGGACTGTAGAGGGAAGGCCATCGTGGCGCAGCAGATACCCGCGATTAGGTTAGATTTCTTAGTTAGTTAGGTAGGGTAGTGAGTTAGGCTTATTTCCCCTCTACGGACTGTAGAGGGAAGGCCACCATGGCGCAGCAGATACCCGCGATTAGGTTAGATTTCTTAGTTAGTTAGGTAGGGTAGTGAGTTAGGCTTATTTCCCCTCTACGGACTGTAGGGGGAAGGCCATCGTGGCGCAGCACATACACGCGATTAGGATAGATTTCTTAGTTAGTTAGGTAGGGTAGTGAGTTAGGATTATTTCCCCTCTACGGACTGTAGAGGGAAGGCCACCGTGGCGCAGCAGATACCCGCGATTAGGTTAGATTTCTTAGTTAGTTAGGTGGGGTAGTGAGTTAGGCTTATTTCCCCTCTACGGACTGTAGGGGGAAGGCCACCGTGGCGTAGCACATACACGCGATTAGGATAGATTTCTTAGTTAGTTAGGTAGGGTAGTGAGTTAGGATTATTTCCCCTCTACGGACTGTAGAGGGAAGGCCACCGTGGCGCAGCAGATACCCGCGATTAGGTTAGATTTCTTAGTTAGTTAGGTAGGGTAGTGAGTTAGGCTTATTTCCCCTCTACGGACTGTAGAGGGAAGGCCATCGTGGCGCAGCAGATACCCGCGATTAGGTTAGATTTCTTAGTTAGTTAGGTAGGGTAGTGAGTTAGGCTAATTTCCCCTCTACGGACTGTAGGGGGAAGGCCACCGTGGCGTAGCACATACACGCGATTAGGATAGATTTCTTAGTTAGTTAGGTAGGGTAGTGAGTTAGGCTTATTTCCCCTCTACGGAGTGTAGAGGGAAGGCCACCGTGGCGCAGCAGATACCCGCGATTAGGTTAGATTTCTTAGTTAGTTAGGTAGGGTAGTGAGTTAGGCTTATTTCCCCTCTACGGACTGTAGGGGGAAGGCCACCGTGGCGTAGCACATACACGCGATTAGGATAGATTTCTTAGTTAGTTAGGTAGGGTAGTGAGTTAGGCTTATTTCCCCTCTACGGACTGTAGAGGGAAGGCCACCGTGGCGCAGCAGATACCCGCGATTAGGTTAGATTTCTTAGTTAGTTAGGTAGGGTAGTGAGTTAGGCTTATTTCCCCTCTACGGACTGTAGAGGGAAGGCCACCGTGGCACAGCAGATACCCGCGATTAGGTTAGATTTCTTAGTTAGTTAGGTAGGGTAGTGAGTTAGGCTTATTTCCCCTCTACGGACTGTAGAGGGAAGGCCACCGTGGCGCAGCAGATACCCGCGATTAGGTTAGATTTCTTAGTTAGTTAGGTGGGGTAGTGAGTTAGGCTTATTTCCCCTCTACGGACTGTAGAGGGAAGGCCACCGTGGCGCAGCAGATACCCGCGATTAGGTTAGATTTCTTAGTTAGTTAGGTAGGGTAGTGAGTTAGGCTTATTTCCCCTCTACGGACTGTAGAGGGAAGGCCACCGTGGCGCAGCAGATACCCGCGATTAGGTTAGATTTCTTAGTTAGTTAGGTAGGGTAGTGAGTTAGGCTTATTTCCCCTCTACGGACTGTAGAGGGAAGGCCACCGTGGCGCAGCAGATACCCGCGATTAGGTTAGATTTCTTAGTTAGTTAGGTAGGGTAGTGAGTTAGGCTTATTTCCCCTCTACGGACTGTAGGGGGAAGGCCACCGTGGCGTAGCACATACACGCGATTAGGATAGATTTCTTAGTTAGTTAGGTAGGGTAGTGAGTTAGGCTTATTTCCTATCTACGGACTGTAGAGGGAAGGCCACCGTGGCGCAGCAGATACCCGCGATTAGGTTAGATTTCTTAGTTAGTTAGGTAGGGTAGTGAGTTAGGCTTATTTCCCCTCTACGGACTGTAGAGGGAAGGCCATCGTGGCGCAGCTGATACCCGCGATTAGGTTAGATTTCTTAGTTAGTTAGGTAGGGTAGTGAGTTAGGCTTATTTCCCCTCTACGGACTGTAGGGGGAAGGCCACCGTGGCGTAGCACATACACGCGATTAGGATAGATTTCTTAGTTAGTTAGGTAGGGTAGTGAGTTAGGATTATTTCCCCTCTACGGACTGTAGAGGGAAGGCCACCGTGGCGCAGCAGATACCCGCGATTAGGTTAGATTTCTTAGTTAGTTAGGTAGGGTAGTGAGTTAGGCTTATTTCCCCTCTACGGACTGTAGAGGGAAGGCCACCGTGGCGCAGCAGATACCCGCGATTAGGTTAGATTTCTTAGTTAGTTAGGTAGGGTAGTGAGTTAGGCTAATTTCCCCTCTACGGACTGTAGGGGGAAGGCCACCGTGGCGTAGCACATACACGCGATTAGGATAGATTTCTTAGTTAGTTAGGTAGGGTAGTGAGTTAGGCTTATTTCCCCTCTACGGAGTGTAGAGGGAAGGCCACCGTGGCGCAGCAGATACCCGCGATTAGGTTAGATTTCTTAGTTAGTTAGGTAGGGTAGTGAGTTAGGCTTATTTCCCCTCTACGGACTGTAGGGGGAAGGCCACCGTGGCGTAGCACATACACGCGATTAGGATAGATTTCTTAGTTAGTTAGGTAGGGTAGTGAGTTAGGCTTATTTCCCCTCTACGGACTGTAGAGGGAAGGCCACCGTGGCGCAGCAGATACCCGCGATTAGGTTAGATTTCTTAGTTAGTTAGGTAGGGTAGTGAGTTAGGCTTATTTCCCCTCTACGGACTGTAGAGGGAAGGCCACCGTGGCGCAGCAGATACCCGCGATTAGGTTAGATTTCTTAGTTAGTTAGGTAGGGTAGTGAGTTAGGCTTATTTCCCCTCTACGGAGTGTAGAGGGAAGGCCACCGTGGCGCAGCAGATACCCGCGATTAGGTTAGATTTCTTAGTTAGTTAGGTGGGGTAGTGAGTTAGGCTTATTTCCCCTCTACGGACTGTAGGGGGAAGGCCACCGTGGCGTAGCACATACACGCGATTAGGATAGATTTCTTAGTTAGTTAGGTAGGGTAGTGAGTTAGGCTTATTTCCCCTCTACGGAGTGTAGAGGGAAGGCCACCGTGGCGCAGCAGATACCCGCGATTAGGTTAGATTTCTTAGTTAGTTAGGTGGGGTAGTGAGTTAGGCTTATTTCCCCTCTACGGACTGTAGAGGGAAGGCCACCGTGGCGCAGCAGATACCCGCGATTAGGTTAGATTTCTTAGTTAGTTAGGTGGGGTAGTGAGTTAGGCTTATTTCCCCTCTACGGACTGTAGGGGGAAGGCCACCGTGGCGCAGCAGATACCCGCGATTAGGTTAGATTTCTTAGATAATTAGGTAGGGTAGTGAGTTAGGCTTATTTCCCCTCTACGGACTGTAGAGGGAAGGCCATCGTGGCGCAGCAGATACCCGCGATTAGGTTAGATTTCTTAGATAATTAGGTAGGGTAGTGAGTTAGGCTTATTTCCCCTCTACGGACTGTAGAGGGAAGGCCACCGTGGCGCAGCAGATACCCGCGATTAGGTTAGATTTCTTAGTTAGTTAGGTAGGGTAGTGAGTTAGGCTTATTTCCCCTCTACGGACTGTAGAGGGAAGGCCACCGTGGCGCAGCAGATACCCGCGATTAGGTTAGATTTCTTAGTTAGTTAGGTAGGGTAGTGAGTTAGGCTTATTTCCCCTCTACGGACTGTAGAGGGAAGGCCATCGTGGAGCAGCTGATACCCGCGATTAGGTTAGATTTCTTAGTTAGTTAGGTAGGGTAGTGAGTTAGGCTTATTTCCCCTCTACGGACTGTAGAGGGAAGGCCACCGTGGCGCAGCACATACACGCGATTAGGATAGATTTCTTAGTTAGTTAGGTAGGGTAGTGAGTTAGGCTTATTTCCCCTCTACGGACTGTAGAGGGAAGGCCATCGTGGCGCAGCAGATACCCGCGATTAGGTTAGATTTCTTAGCTAGTTAGGTAGGGTAGTGAGTTAGGCTTATTTCCCCTCTACGGACTGTAGAGGGAAGGCCATCGTGGAGCAGCTGATACCCGCGATTAGGTTAGATTTCTTAGTTAGTTAGGTAGGGTAGTGAGTTAGGCTTATTTCCCCTCTACGGACTGTAGAGGGAAGGCCACCGTGGCGCAGCACATACACGCGATTAGGATAGATTTCTTAGTTAGTTAGGTAGGGTAGTGAGTTAGGCTTATTTCCCCTCTACGGACTGTAGAGGGAAGGCCACCGTGGCGCAGCAGATACCCGCGATTAGGTTAGATTTCTTAGTTAGTTAGGTAGGGTAGTGAGTTAGGCTTATTTCCCCTCTACGGACTGTAGAGGGAAGGCCATCGTGGCGCAGCAGATACCCGCGATTAGGTTAGATTTCTTAGTTAGTTAGGTAGGGTAGTGAGTTAGGCTTATTTCCCCTCTACGGACTGTAGAGGGAAGGCCACCGTGGCGCAGCAGATACCCGCGATTAGGTTAGATTTCTTAGTTAGTTAGGTAGGGTAGTGAGTTAGGCTTATTTCCCCTCTACGGACTGTAGAGGGAAGGCCACCGTGGCGCAGCAGATACCCGCGATTAGGTTAGATTTCTTAGTTAGTTAGGTAGGGTAGTGAGTTAGGCTTATTTCCCCTCTACGGACTGTAGAGGGAAGGCCACCGTGGCGCAGCACATACACGCGATTAGGATAGATTTCTTAGTTAGTTAGGTAGGGTAGTGAGTTAGGCTTATTTCCCCTCTACGGACTGTAGGGGGAAGGCCACCGTGGCGTAGCACATACACGCGATTAGGATAGAATTCTTAGTTAGTTAGGTAGGGTAGTGAGTTAGGCTTATTTCCCCTCTACGGACTGTAGAGGGAAGGCCATCGTGGCGCAGCAGATACCCGCGATTAGGTTAGATTTCTTAGTTAGTTAGGTAGGGTAGTGAGTTAGGCTTATTTCCCCTCTACGGACTGTAGAGGGAAGGCCACCGTGGCGCAGCAGATACCCGCGATTAGGTTAGATTTCTTAGTTAGTTAGGTAGGGTAGTGAGTTAGGCTTATTTCCCCTCTACGGACTGTAGAGGGAAGGCCATCGTGGCGCAGCAGATACCCGCGATTAGGTTAGATTTCTTAGTTAGTTAGGTAGGGTAGTGAGTTAGGCTTATTTCCCCTCTACGGACTGTAGGGGGAAGGCCACCGTGGCGTAGCACATACACGCGATTAGGATAGAATTCTTAGTTAGTTAGGTAGGGTAGTGAGTTAGGCTTATTTCCCCTCTACGGACTGTAGAGGGAAGGCCATCGTGGTGAATCAGATACCCGCGGTTAGGATAGTTTTCTTTGTTAGGATTTTTCCCATTCAGTTAGGTAGGATCTATTTAGATAGGTACTGAGCGAGGTATTAGGTAGTTAGGTACTAGTTAGAGTTAGGCGTGATTTTCTCCTGACGACCGGTTGTAAGAGGGACGACCCTTCAGGTTGCTCCCCATACTGACTGATGGAGATATCACTTGCAGGGCAGTGTTCGGACTCTTTCCTTCTTAGTTTAGCTACTTTTACGTAGGTAGCTTTATTTCGCGGCGGAACAGATACCCGCGGTTAGGATAGTTTTCTTTGTTAGGATTTTTCCCATTCAGTTAGGTAGGATCTATTTAGATAGGTACTGAGCGAGGTATTAGGTAGTTAGGTACTAGTTAGAGTTAGGCGTGATTTTCTCCTGACGACCGGTTGTAAGAGGGACGACCCTTCAGGTTGCTCCCCATACTGACTGATGGAGATATCACTTGCAGGGCTGTGTTCGGACTCTTTCCTTCTTAGTTTAGCTACTTTTACGTAGGTAGGTTTATTTCGCGGCGGAACAGATACCCGCGGTTAGGATAGTTTTCTTTGTTAGGATTTTTCCCATTCAGTTAGGTAGCATCTATTTAGATAGGTACTGAGCGAGGTATTAGGTAGTTAGGTACTAGTTAGAGTTAGGCGTGATTTTCTCCTGACGACCGGTTGTAAGAGGGACGACCCTTCAGGTTGCTCCCCATACTGACTGATGGAGATATCACTTGCAGGGCAGTGTTCGGACTCTTTCCTTCTTAGTTTAGCTACTTTTACGTAGGTAGGTTTATTTCGCGGCGGAACAGATACCCGCGGTTAGGATAGTTTTCTTTGTTAGGATTTTTCCCATTCAGTTAGGTAGCATCTATTTAGATAGGTACTGAGCGAGGTATTAGGTAGTTAGGTACTAGTTAGAGTTAGGCGTGATTTTCTCCTGACGACCGGTTGTAAGAGGGACGACAATTCAGGTTGCTCCCCATACTGACTGATGGAGATATCACTTGCAGGGCAGTGTTCGGACTCTTTCCTTCTTAGTTTAGCTACTTTTACGTAGGAAGGTTTATTTCGCGGCGGAACAGATACCCGCGGTTAGGATAGTTTTCTTTGTTAGGATTTTTCCCATTCAGTTAGGTAGGATCTATTTAGATAGGTACTGAGCGAGGTATTAGGTAGTTAGGTACTAGTTAGAGTTAGGCGTGATTTTCTCCTGACGACCGGTTGTAAGAGGGACGACCCTTCAGGTTGCTCCCCATACTGACTGATGGAGATATCACTTGCAGGGCAGTGCTCGGACTATTTCCTTCTTAGTTCAGCTACTTTACTTGGGTAGGTTTTTTTCGCGGGTAGGCTAGACTTTTTGGTTAGTTAGGTAGAGTAGTGAGTTAGGCTAATTCCCCTCTACGGACTGTAGAGGGAAGGCCACCGTGGCGCAGCAGATACACGCGATTAGGTTAGATTTCTTAGTTAGTTAGGTAGGGTAGTGAGTTAGGCTTATTTCCCCTCTACGGACTGTAGAGGGAAGGCCACCGTGGCGCAGCAGATACCCGCGATTAGGTTAGATTTCTTAGTTAGTTAGGTAGGGTAGTGAGTTAGGCTTATTTCCCCTCTGCGGACTGTAGAGGGAAGGCCATCGTGGCGCAGCAGATACCCGCGATTAGGTTAGATTTCTTAGTTAGTTAGGTAGGGTAGTGAGTTAGGCTTATTTCCCCTCTACGGACTGTAGAGGGAAGGCCACCGTGGCGCAGCAGATACCCGCGATTAGGTTAGATTTCTTAGTTAGTTAGGTAGGGTAGTGAGTTAGGCTTATTTCCCCTCTACGGACTGTAGGGGGAAGGCCACCGTGGCGTAGCACATACACGCGATTAGGACAGATTTCTTAGTTAGTTAGGTAGGGTAGTGAGTTAGGATTATTTCCCCTCTGCGGACTGTAGAGGGAAGGCCATCGTGGCGCAGCAGATACCCGCGATTAGGTTAGATTTCTTAGTTAGTTAGGTAGGGTAGTGAGTTAGGCTTATTTCCCCTCTACGGACTGTAGAGGGAAGGCCATCGTGGCGCAGCAGATACCCGCGATTAGGTTAGATTTCTTAGTTAGTTAGGTAGGGTAGTGAGTTAGGCTTATTTCCCCTCTACGGACTGTAGAGGGAAGGCCATCGTGGCGCAGCAGATACCCGCGATTAGGTTAGATTTCTTAGTTAGTTAGGTAGGGTAGTGAGTTAGGCTTATTTCCCCTCTACGGACTGTAGGGGGAAGGCCATCGTGGCATAGCACATACACGCGATTAGGATAGATTTCTTAGTTAGTTAGGTAGGGTAGTGAGTTAGGATTATTTCCCCTCTGCGGACTGTAGAGGGAAGGCCATCGTGGCGCAGCAGATACCCGCGATTAGGTTAGATTTCTTAGTTAGTTAGGTAGGGTAGTGAGTTAGGCTTATTTCCCCTCTACGGACTGTAGAGGGAAGGCCACCGTGGCGCAGCAGATACCCGCGATTAGGTTAAATTTCTTAGTTAGTTAGGTAGGGTAGTGAGTTAGGCTTATTTCCCCTCTACGGACTGTAGAGGGAAGGCCACCGTGGTGCAGCAGATACCCGCGATTAGGTTAGATTTCTTAGTTAGTTAGGTAGGGTAGTGAGTTAGGCTTATTTCCCCTCTACGGACTGTAGGGGGAAGGCCACCGTGGCGTAGCACATACACGCGATTAGGATAGATTTCTTAATTAGTTAGGTAGGGTAGTGAGTTAGGCTTATTTCCCCTCTACGGACTGTAGAGGGAAGGCCACCGTGGCGCAGCAGATACCCGCGATTAGGTTAGATTTCTTAGTTAGTTAGGTAGGGTAGTGAGTTAGGCTTATTTCCCCTCTACGGACTGTAGAGGGAAGGCCATCGTGGCGCAGCTGATACCCGCGATTAGGTTAGATTTCTTAGTTAGTTAGGTAGGGTAGTGAGTTAGGCTTATTTCCCCTCTACGGACTGTAGAGGGAAGGCCATCGTGGCGCAGCAGATACCCGCGATTAGGTTAGATTTCTTAGTTAGTTAGGTGGGGTAGTGAGTTAGGCTTATTTCCCCTCTACGGACTGTAGGGGGAAGGCCACCGTGGCGTAGCACATACACGCGATTAGGATAGATTTCTTAGTTAGTTAGGTAGGGTAGTGAGTTAGGCTTATTTCCCCTCTACGGACTGTAGAGGGAAGGCCACCGTGGCGCAGCAGATACCCGCGATTAGGTTAGATTTCTTAGTTAGTTAGGTAGGGTAGTGAGTTAGGCTTATTTCCCCTCTACGGACTGTAGAGGGAAGGCCATCGTGGCGCAGCTGATACCCGCGATTAGGTTAGATTTCTTAGTTAGTTAGGTAGGGTAGTGAGTTAGGCTTATTTCCCCTCTACGGACTGTAGAGGGAAGGCCACCGTGGCGCAGCACATACACGCGGTTAGGATAGATTTCTTAGTTAGTTAGGTAGGGTAGTGAGTTAGGCTTATTTCCCCTCTACGGACTGTAGAGGGAAGGCCATCGTGGTGCAGCAGATACCCGCGATTAGGTTAGATTTCTTAGTTAGTTAGGTAGGGTAGTGAGTTAGGCTTATTTCCCCTCTACGGACTGTAGAGGGAAGGCCACCGTGGCGCAGCACATACACGCGATTACGATAGATTTCTTAGTTAGTTAGGTTGGGTAGTGAGTTAGGCTTATTTCCCCTCTACGGACTGTAGAGGGAAGGCCACCGTGGCGCAGCAGATACCCGCGATTAGGTTAGATTTCTTAGTTAGTTAGGTAGGGTAGTGAGTTAGGCTTATTTCCCCTCTACGGACTGTAGAGGGAAGGCCATCGTGGCGCAGCTGATACCCGCGATTAGGTTAGATTTCTTAGTTAGTTAGGTAGGGTAGTGAGTTAGGCTTATTTCCCCTCTACGGACTGTAGGGGGAAGGCCATCGTGGCGCAGCAGATACCCGCGATTAGGTTAGATTTCTTAGTTAGTTAGGTGGGGTAGTGAGTTAGGCTTATTTCCCCTCTACGGACTGTAGGGGGAAGGCCACCGTGGCGTAGCACATACACGCGATTAGGATAGATTTCTTAGTTAGTTAGGTAGGGTAGTGAGTTAGGCTTATTTCCCCTCTACGGACTGTAGAGGGAAGGCCACCGTGGCGCAGCAGATACCCGCGATTGGGTTAGATTTCTTAGTTAGTTAGGTAGGGTAGTGAGTTAGGCTTATTTCCCCTCTACGGACTGTAAAGGGAAGGCCACCGTGGCGCAGCAGATACCCGCGATTAGGTTAGATTTCTTAGTTAGTTAGGTAGGGTAGTGAGTTAGAATTATTTCCCCTCTACGGACTGTAGAGGGAAGGCCATCGTGGCGCAGCTGATACCCGCGATTAGGTTAGATTTCTTAGTTAGTTAGGTAGGGTAGTGAGTTAGGCTTATTTCCCCTCTACGGACTGTAGAGGGAAGGCCACCGTGGCGCAGCAGATACCCGCGATTAGGTTAGATTTCTTAGTTAGTTAGGTAGGGTAGTGAGTTAGGCTTATTTCCCCTCTACGGACTGTAGAGGGAAGGCCACCGTGGCGCAGCAGATACCCGCGATTAGGTTAGATTTCTTAGTTAGTTAGGTAGGGTAGTGAGTTAGGCTTATTTCCACTCTACGGACTGTAGAGGGAAGGCCACCGTGGCGCAGCAGATACCCGCGATTAGGTTAGATTTCTTAGTTAGTTAGGTAGGGTAGTGAGTTAGGCTTATTTCCCCTCTACGGACTGTAGAGGGAAGGCCATCGTGGCGCAGCTGATACCCGCGATTAGGTTAGATTTCTTAGTTAGTTAGGTAGGGTAGTGAGTTAGGCTTATTTCCCCTCTACGGACTGTAGAGGGAAGGCCATCGTGGCGCAGCAGATACCCGCGATTAGGTTAGATTTCTTAGTTAGTTAGGTGGGGTAGTGAGTTAGGATTATTTCCCCTCTGCGGACTGTAGAGGGAAGGCCACCGTGGCGTAGCACATACACGCGATTAGGATAGATTTCTTAGTTAGTTAGGTAGGGTAGTGAGTTAGGATTATTTCCCCTCTGCGGACTGTAGAGGGAAGGCCACCGTGGCGTAGCACATACACGCGATTAGGATAGATTTCTTAGTTAGTTAGGTAGGGTAGTGAGTTAGGCTTATTTCCCCTCTACGGACTGTAGAGGGAAGGCCATCGTGGCGCAGCTGATACCCGCGATTAGGTTAGATTTCTTAGTTAGTTAGGTAGGGTAGTGAGTTAGGCTTATTTCCCCTCTACGGACTGTAGAGGGAAGGCCACCGTGGCGCAGCACATACACGCGGTTAGGATAGATTTCTTAGTTAGTTAGGCAGGGTAGTGAGTTAGGCTTATTTCCCATCTACGGACTGTAGAGGGAAGGCCATCGTGGCGCAGCAGATACCCGCGATTAGGTTAGATTTCTTAGTTAGTTAGGTAGGGTAGTGAGTTAGGCTTATTTCCCCTCTACGGACTGTAGAGGGAAGGCCACCGTGGCGCAGCACATACACGCGATTACGATAGATTTCTTAGTTAGTTAGGTAGGGTAGTGAGTTAGGCTTATTTCCCCTCTACGGACTGTAGAGGGAAGGCCACCGTGGCGCAGCAGATACCCGCGATTAGGTTAGATTTCTTAGTTAGTTAGGTAGGGTAGTGAGTTAGGCTTATTTCCCCTCTACGGACTGTAGGGGGAAGGCCATCGTGGCGCAGCAGATACCCGCGATTAGGTTAGATTTCTTAGTTAGTTAGGTGGGGTAGTGAGTTAGGCTTATTTCCCCTCTACGGACTGCAGGGGGAAGGCCACCGTGGCGTAGCACATACACGCGATTAGGATAGATTTCTTAGTTAGTTAGGTAGGGTAGTGAGTTAGGCTTATTTCCCCTCTACGGACTGTAGAGGGAAGGCCACCGTGGCGCAGCAGATACCCGCGATTAAGTTAGATTTCTTAGTTAGTTAGGTAGGGTAGTGAGTTAGGCTTATTTCCCCTCTACGGACTGTAGAGGGAAGGCCATCGTGGCGCAGCAGATACCCGCGATTAGGTTAGATTTCTTAGTTAGTTAGGTAGGGTAGTGAGTTAGGCTTATTTCCCCTCTACGGACTGTAGAGGGAAGGCCACCGTGGCGCAGCAGATACCCGCGATTAGGTTAGATTTCTTAGTTAGTTAGGTAGGGTAGTGAGTTAGGCTTATTTCCCCTCTACGGACTGTAGAGGGAAGGCCACCGTGGCGCAGCAGATACCCGCGATTAGGTTAGATTTCTTAGTTAGTTAGGTAGGGTAGTGAGTTAGGCTTATTTCCCCTCTACGGACTGTAGAGGGAAGGCCACCGTGGCGCAGCACATACACGCGATTAGGATAGATTTCTTAGTTAGTTAGGTAGGGTAGTGAGTTAGGCTTATTTCCCCTCTACGGACTGTAGGGGGAAGGCCACCGTGGCGTAGCACATACACGCGATTAGGATAGAATTCTTAGTTAGTTAGGTAGGGTAGTGAGTTAGGCTTATTTCCCCTCTACGGACTGTAGAGGGAAGGCCATCGTGGCGCAGCAGATACCCGCGATTAGGTTAGATTTCTTAGTTAGTTAGGTAGGGTAGTGAGTTAGGCTTATTTCCCCTCTACGGACTGTAGAGGGAAGGCCACCGTGGCGCAGCAGATACCCGCGATTAGGTTAGATTTCTTAGTTAGTTAGGTAGGGTAGTGAGTTAGGCTTATTTCCCCTCTACGGACTGTAGAGGGAAGGCCATCGTGGCGCAGCAGATACCCGCGATTAGGTTAGATTTCTTAGTTAGTTAGGTAGGGTAGTGAGTTAGGCTTATTTCCCCTCTACGGACTGTAGGGGGAAGGCCACCGTGGCGTAGCACATACACGCGATTAGGATAGAATTCTTAGTTAGTTAGGTAGGGTAGTGAGTTAGGCTTATTTCCCCTCTACGGACTGTAGAGGGAAGGCCATCGTGGTGAAGCAGATACCCGCGGTTAGGATAGTTTTCTTTGTTAGGATTTTTCCCATTCAGTTAGGTAGGATCTATTTAGATAGGTACTGAGCGAGGTATTAGGTAGTTAGGTACTAGTTAGAGTTAGGCGTGATTTTCTCCTGACGACCGGTTGTAAGAGGGACGACCCTTCAGGTTGCTCCCCATACTGACTGATGGAGATATCACTTGCAGGGCAGTGCTCGGACTATTTCCTTCTTAGTTCAGCTACTTTACTTGGGTAGGTTTTTTTCGCGGGTAGGCTAGACTTCTTGGTTAGTTAGGTAGAGTAGTGAGTTAGGCTAATTCCCCTCTACGGACTGTAGAGGGAAGGCCACCGTGGCGCAGCACATACACGCGATTAGGATAGATTTCTTAGTTAGTTAGGTAGGGTAGTGAGTTAGGCTTATTTCCCCTCTACGGACTGTAGAGGGAAGGCCACCGTGGCGCAGCAGATACCCGCGATTAGGTTAGATTTCTTAGTTAGTTAGGTAGGGTAGTGAGTTAGGATTATTTCCCCTCTGCGGACTGTAGAGGGAAGGCCATCGTGGCGCAGCAGATACCCGCGATTAGGTTAGATTTCTTAGTTAGTTAGGTAGGGTAGTGAGTTAGGCTTATTTCCCCTCTACGGACTGTAGGGGGAAGGCCATCGTGGCGCAGCAGATACCCGCGATTAGGTTAGATTTCTTAGTTAGTTAGGTAGGGTAGTGAGTTAGGATTATTTCCCCTCTGCGGACTGTAGAGGGAAGGCCATCGTGGCGCAGCAGATACCCGCGATTAGGTTAGATTTCTTAGTTAGTTAGGTAGGGTAGTGAGTTAGGATTATTTCCCCTCTGCGGACTGTAGAGGGAAGGCCATCGTGGCGCAGCAGATACCCGCGATTAGGTTAGATTTCTTAGTTAGTTAGGTAGGGTAGTGAGTTAGGCTTATTTCCCCTCTACGGACTGTAGAGGGAAGGCCATCGTGGTGAAGCAGATACCCGCGGTTAGGATAGTTTTCTTTGTTAGGATTTTTCCCATTCAGTTAGGTAGGATCTATTTAGATAGGTACTGAGCGAGGTATTAGGTAGTTAGGTACTAGTTAGAGTTAGGCGTGATTTTCTCCTGACGACCGGTTGTAAGAGGGACGACCCTTCAGGTTGCTCCCCATACTGACTGATGGAGATATCACTTGCAGGGCTGTGTTCGGACTCTTTCCTTCTTAGTTTAGCTACTTTTACGTAGGTAGGTTTATTTCGCGGCGGAACAGATACCCGCGGTTAGGATAGTTTTCTTTGTTAGGATTTTTCCCATTCAGTTAGGTAGGATCTATTTAGATAGGTACTGAGCGAGGTATTAGGTAGTTAGGTACTAGTTAGAGTTAGGCGTGATTTTCTCCTGACGACCGGTTGTAAGAGGGACGACCCTTCAGGTTGCTCCCCATACTGACTGATGGAGATATCACTTGCAGGGCAGTGTTCGGACTCTTTCCTTCTTAGTTTAGCTACTTTTACGTAGGTAGCTTTATTTCGCGGCGGAACAGATACCCGCGGTTAGGATAGTTTTCTTTGTTAGGATTTTTCCCATTCAGTTAGGTAGGATCTATTTAGATAGGTACTGAGCGAGGTATTAGGTAGTTAGGTACTAGTTAGAGTTAGGCGTGATTTTCTCCTGACGACCGGTTGTAAGAGGGACGACCCTTCAGGTTGCTCCCCATACTGACTGATGGAGATATCACTTGCAGGGCAGTGCTCGGACTATTTCCTTCTTAGTTCAGCTACTTTACTTGGGTAGGTTTTTTTCGCGGGTAGGCTAGACTTCTTGGTTAGTTAGGTAGAGTAGTGAGTTAGGCTAATTCCCCTCTACGGACTGTAGAGGGAAGGCCACCGTGGCGCAGCACATACACGCGATTAGGATAGATTTCTTAGTTAGTTAGGTAGGGTAGTGAGTTAGGCTTATTTCCCCTCTACGGACTGTAGAGGGAAGGCCACCGTGGCGCAGCAGATACCCGCGATTAGGTTAGATTTCTTAGTTAGTTAGGTAGGGTAGTGAGTTAGGATTATTTCCCCTCTGCGGACTGTAGAGGGAAGGCCATCGTGGCGCAGCAGATACCCGCGATTAGGTTAGATTTCTTAGTTAGTTAGGTAGGGTAGTGAGTTAGGATTATTTCCCCTCTACGGACTGTAGAGGGAAGGCCACCGTGGCGCAGCAGATACCCGCGATTAGGTTAGATTTCTTAGTTAGTTAGGTAGGGTAGTGAGTTAGGATTATTTCCCCTCTGCGGACTGTAGAGGGAAGGCCATCGTGGCGCAGCAGATACCCGCGATTAGGTTAGATTTCTTAGTTAGTTAGGTAGGGTAGTGAGTTAGGCTTATTTCCCCTCTACGGACTGTAGGGGGAAGGCCATCGTGGCGCAGCAGATACCCGCGATTAGGTTAGATTTCTTAGTTAGTTAGGTAGGGTAGTGAGTTAGGATTATTTCCCCTCTGCGGACTGTAGAGGGAAGGCCATCGTGGCGCAGCAGATACCCGCGATTAGGTTAGATTTCTTAGTTAGTTAGGTAGGGTAGTGAGTTAGGATTATTTCCCCTCTACGGACTGTAGGGGGAAGGCCACCGTGGCGTAGCACATACACGCGATTAGGATAGATTTCTTAGTTAGTTAGGTAGGGTAGTGAGTTAGGCTTATTTCCCCTCTACGGACTGTAGAGGGAAGGCCATCGTGGTGAAGCAGATACCCGCGGTTAGGATAGTTTTCTTTGTTAGGATTTTTCCCATTCAGTTAGGTAGGATCTATTTAGATAGGTACTGAGCGAGGTATTAGGTAGTTAGGTACTAGTTAGAGTTAGGCGTGATTTTCTCCTGACGACCGGTTGTAAGAGGGACGACCCTTCAGGTTGCTCCCCATACTGACTGATGGAGATATCACTTGCAGGGCAGTGTTCGGACTCTTTCCTTCTTAGTTTAGCTACTTTTACGTAGGTAGGTTTATTTCGCGGCGGAACAGATACCCGCGGTTAGGATAGTTTTCTTTGTTAGGATTTTTCCCATTCAGTTAGGTAGGATCTATTTAGATAGGTACTGAGCGAGGTATTAGGTAGTTAGGTACTAGTTAGAGTTAGGCGTGATTTTCTCCTGACGACCGGTTGTAAGAGGGACGACCCTTCAGGTTGCTCCCCATACTGACTGATGGAGATATCACTTGCAGGGCAGTGCTCGGACTATTTCCTTCTTAGTTCAGATACTTTACTTGGGTAGGTTTTTTTCGCGGGTAGGCTAGACTTCTTGGTTAGTTAGGTAGAGTAGTGAGTTAGGCTAATTCCCCTCTACGGACTGTAGAGGGAAGGCCACCGTGGCGCAGCACATACACGCGATTAGGATAGATTTCTTAGTTAGTTAGGTAGGGTAGTGAGTTAGGCTTATTTCCCCTCTACGGACTGTAGAGGGAAGGCCACCGTGGGGCAGCAGATACCCGCGATTAGGTTAGATTTCTTAGTTAGTTAGGTAGGGTAGTGAGTTAGGATTATTTCCCCTCTGCGGACTGTAGAGGGAAGGCCATCGTGGCGCAGCAGATACCCGCGATTAGGTTAGATTTCTTAGTTAGTTAGGTAGGGTAGTGAGTTAGGATTATTTCCCCTCTACGGACTGTAGAGGGAAGGCCACCGTGGCACAGCAGATACCCGCGATTAGGTTAGATTTCTTAGTTAGTTAGGTAGGGTAGTGAGTTAGGATTATTTCCCCTCTGCGGACTGTAGAGGGAAGGCCATCGTGGCGCAGCAGATACCCGCGATTAGGTTAGATTTCTTAGTTAGTTAGGTAGGGTAGTGAGTTAGGCTTATTTCCCCTCTACGGACTGTAGGGGGAAGGCCATCGTGGCGCAGCAGATACCCGCGATTAGGTTAGATTTCTTAGTTAGTTAGGTAGGGTAGTGAGTTAGGATTATTTCCCCTCTACGGACTGTAGAGGGAAGGCCATCGTGGCGCAGCAGATACCCGCGATTAGGTTAGATCTCTTAGTTAGTTAGGTATGGTAGTGAGTTAGGATTATTTCCCCTCTACGGACTGTAGAGGGAAGGCCATCGTGGCGCAGCAGATACCCGCGATTAGGTTAGATTTCTTAGTTAGTTAGGTAGGGTAGTGAGTTAGACTTATTTCCCCTCTACGTACTGTAGAGGGAAGGCCATCGTGGCGCAGCAGATACCCGCGATTAGGTTAGATTTCTTAGTTAGTTAGGTAGGGTAGTGAGTTAGGCTTATTTCCCCTCTACGGACTGTAGAGGGAAGGCCACCGTGGCGCAGCAGATACCCGCGATTAGGTTAGATTTCTTAGTTAGTTAGGTAGGGTAGTGAGTTAGGATTATTTCCCCTCTACGGACTGTAGAGGGAAGGCCATCGTGGCGCAGCAGATACCCGCGATTAGGTTAGATTTCTTAGTTAGCTAGGTAGGGTAGTGAGTTAGGCTTATTTCCCCTCTACGGACTGTAGGGGGAAGGCCACCGTGGCGTAGCACATACACGCGATTAGGATAGAATTATTAGTTAGTTAGGTAGGGTAGTGAGTTAGGCTTATTTCCCCTCTACGGACTGTAGAGGGAAGGCCATCGTGGCGCAGCAGATACCCGCGATTAGGTTAGATTTCTTAGTTAGTTAGGTAGGGTAGTGAGTTAGGCTTATTTCCCCTCTACGGACTGTAGAGGGAAGGCCACCGTGGCGCAGCAGATACCCGCGATTAGGTTAGATTTCTTAGTTAGTTAGGTAGGGTAGTGAGTTAGGATTATTTCCCCTCTACGGACTGTAGAGGGAAGGCCATCGTGGCGCAGCAGATACCCGCGATTAGGTTATATTTCTTAGTTAGTTAGGTAGGGTAGTGAGTTAGGCTTATTTCCCCTCTACGGACTGTAGGGGGAAGGCCACCGTGGCGTAGCACATACACGCGATTACGATAGAATTCTTAGTTAGTTAGGTAGGGTAGTGAGTTAGGATTATTTCCCCTCTACGGACTGTAGAGGGAAGGCCATCGTGGCGCAGCAGATACCCGCGATTAGGTTAGATTTCTTAGTTAGTTAGGTAGGGTAGTGAGTTAGGATTATTTCCCCTCTACGGACTGTAGAGGGAAGGCCATCGTGGCGCAGCAGATACCCGCGATTAGGTTATATTTCTTAGTTAGTTAGGTAGGGTAGTGAGTTAGGCTTATTTCCCCTCTACGGACTGTAGGGGGAAGGCCACCGTGGCGTAGCACATACACGCGATTACGATAGATTTCTTAGTTAGCTAGGTAGGGTAGTGAGTTAGGCTTATTTCCCCTCTACGGACTGTAGGGGGAAGGCCACCGTGGCGTAGCACATACACGCGATTAGGATAGAATTATTAGTTAGTTAGGTAGGGTAGTGAGTTAGGCTTATTTCCCCTCTACGGACTGTAGAGGGAAGGCCATCGTGGCGCAGCAGATACCCGCGATTAGGTTAGATTTCTTAGTTAGTTAGGTAGGGTAGTGAGTTAGGATTATTTCCCCTCTACGGACTGTAGAGGGAAGGCCATCGTGGCGCAGCAGATACCCGCGATTAGGTTAGATTTCTTAGTTAGTTAGGTAGGGTAGTGAGTTAGGATTATTTCCCCTCTACGGACTGTAGAGGGAAGGCCACCGTGGCGCAGCAGATACCCGCGATTAGGTTAGATTTCTTAGTTAGTTAGGTAGGGTAGTGAGTTAGGATTATTTCCCCTCTACGGACTGTAGAGGGAAGGCCATCGTGGCGCAGCAGATACCCGCGATTAGGTTAGATTTCTTAGTTAGTTAGGTAGGGTAGTGAGTTAGGCTTATTTCCCCTCTACGGACTGTAGAGGGAAGGCCATCGTGGTGAAGCAGATACCCGCGGTTAGGATAGTTTTCTTTGTTAGGATTTTTCCCATTCAGTTAGGTAGGATCTATTTAGATAGGTACTGAGCGAGGTATTAGGTAGTTAGGTACTAGTTAGAGTTAGGCGTGATTTTCTCCTGACGACCGGTTGTAAGAGGGACGACCCTTCAGGTTGCTCCCCATACTGACTGATGGAGATATCACTTGCAGGGCAGTGTTCGGACTCTTTCCTTCTTAGTTTAGCTACTTTTACGTAGGTAGGTTTATTTCGCGGCGGAACAGATACCCGCGGTTAGGATAGTTTTCTTTGTTAGGATTTTTCCCATTCAGTTAGGTAGGATCTATTTAGATAGGTACTGAGCGAGGTATTAGGTAGTTAGGTACTAGTTAGAGTTAGGCGTGATTTTCTCCTGACGACCGGTTGTAAGAGGGACGACCCTTCAGGTTGCTCCCCATACTGACTGATGGAGATATCACTTGCAGGGCAGTGTTCGGACTCTTTCCTTCTTAGTTTAGCTACTTTTACGTAGGTAGCTTTATTTCGCGGCGGAACAGATACCCGCGGTTAGGATAGTTTTCTTTGTTAGGATTTTTCCCATTCAGTTAGGTAGGATCTATTTAGATAGGTACTGAGCGAGGTATTAGGTAGTTAGGTACTAGTTAGAGTTAGGCGTGATTTTCTCCTGACGACCGGTTGTAAGAGGGACGACCCTTCAGGTTGCTCCCCATACTGACTGATGGAGATATCACTTGCAGGGCAGTGCTCGGACTATTTCCTTCTTAGTTCAGCTACTTTACTTGGGTAGGTTTTTTTCGCGGGTAGGCTAGACTTCTTGGTTAGTTAGGTAGAGTAGTGAGTTAGGCTAATTCCCCTCTACGGACTGTAGAGGGAAGGCCACCGTGGCGCAGCACATACACGCGATTAGGATAGATTTCTTAGTTAGTTAGGTAGGGTAGTGAGTTAGGCTTATTTCCCCTCTACGGACTGTAGAGGGAAGGCCACCGTGGGGCAGCAGATACCCGCGATTAGGTTAGATTTCTTAGTTAGTTAGGTAGGGTAGTGAGTTAGGATTATTTCCCCTCTGCGGACTGTAGAGGGAAGGCCATCGTGGCGCAGCAGATACCCGCGATTAGGTTAGATTTCTTAGTTAGTTAGGTAGGGTAGTGAGTTAGGATTATTTCCCCTCTACGGACTGTAGAGGGAAGGCCACCGTGGCGCAGCAGATACCCGCGATTAGGTTAGATTTCTTAGTTAGTTAGGTAGGGTAGTGAGTTAGGATTATTTCCCCTCTGCGGACTGTAGAGGGAAGGCCATCGTGGCGCAGCAGATACCCGCGATTAGGTTAGATTTCTTAGTTAGTTAGGTAGGGTAGTGAGTTAGGCTTATTTCCCCTCTACGGACTGTAGGGGGAAGGCCATCGTGGCGCAGCAGATACCCGCGATTAGGTTAGATTTCTTAGTTAGTTAGGTAGGGTAGTGAGTTAGGATTATTTCCCCTCTACGGACTGTAGAGGGAAGGCCATCGTGGCGCAGCAGATACCCGCGATTAGGTTAGATCTCTTAGTTAGTTAGGTATGGTAGTGAGTTAGGATTATTTCCCCTCTACGGACTGTAGAGGGAAGGCCATCGTGGCGCAGCAGATACCCGCGATTAGGTTAGATTTCTTAGTTAGTTAGGTAGGGTAGTGAGTTAGACTTATTTCCCCTCTACGTACTGTAGAGGGAAGGCCATCGTGGCGCAGCAGATACCCGCGATTAGGTTAGATTTCTTAGTTAGTTAGGTAGGGTAGTGAGTTAGGCTTATTTCCCCTCTACGGACTGTAGAGGGAAGGCCACCGTGGCGCAGCAGATACCCGCGATTAGGTTAGATTTCTTAGTTAGTTAGGTAGGGTAGTGAGTTAGGATTATTTCCCCTCTACGGACTGTAGAGGGAAGGCCATCGTGGCGCAGCAGATACCCGCGATTAGGTTAGATTTCTTAGTTAGCTAGGTAGGGTAGTGAGTTAGGCTTATTTCCCCTCTACGGACTGTAGGGGGAAGGCCACCGTGGCGTAGCACATACACGCGATTAGGATAGAATTATTAGTTAGTTAGGTAGGGTAGTGAGTTAGGCTTATTTCCCCTCTACGGACTGTAGAGGGAAGGCCATCGTGGCGCAGCAGATACCCGCGATTAGGTTAGATTTCTTAGTTAGTTAGGTAGGGTAGTGAGTTAGGCTTATTTCCCCTCTACGGACTGTAGAGGGAAGGCCACCGTGGCGCAGCAGATACCCGCGATTAGGTTAGATTTCTTAGTTAGTTAGGTAGGGTAGTGAGTTAGGATTATTTCCCCTCTACGGACTGTAGAGGGAAGGCCATCGTGGCGCAGCAGATACCCGCGATTAGGTTATATTTCTTAGTTAGTTAGGTAGGGTAGTGAGTTAGGCTTATTTCCCCTCTACGGACTGTAGGGGGAAGGCCACCGTGGCGTAGCACATACACGCGATTACGATAGAATTCTTAGTTAGTTAGGTAGGGTAGTGAGTTAGGATTATTTCCCCTCTACGGACTGTAGAGGGAAGGCCATCGTGGCGCAGCAGATACCCGCGATTAGGTTAGATTTCTTAGTTAGTTAGGTAGGGTAGTGAGTTAGGATTATTTCCCCTCTACGGACTGTAGAGGGAAGGCCATCGTGGCGCAGCAGATACCCGCGATTAGGTTATATTTCTTAGTTAGTTAGGTAGGGTAGTGAGTTAGGCTTATTTCCCCTCTACGGACTGTAGGGGGAAGGCCACCGTGGCGTAGCACATACACGCGATTACGATAGATTTCTTAGTTAGCTAGGTAGGGTAGTGAGTTAGGCTTATTTCCCCTCTACGGACTGTAGGGGGAAGGCCACCGTGGCGTAGCACATACACGCGATTAGGATAGAATTATTAGTTAGTTAGGTAGGGTAGTGAGTTAGGCTTATTTCCCCTCTACGGACTGTAGAGGGAAGGCCATCGTGGCGCAGCAGATACCCGCGATTAGGTTAGATTTCTTAGTTAGTTAGGTAGGGTAGTGAGTTAGGATTATTTCCCCTCTACGGACTGTAGAGGGAAGGCCATCGTGGCGCAGCAGATACCCGCGATTAGGTTAGATTTCTTAGTTAGTTAGGTAGGGTAGTGAGTTAGGATTATTTCCCCTCTACGGACTGTAGAGGGAAGGCCACCGTGGCGCAGCAGATACCCGCGATTAGGTTAGATTTCTTAGTTAGTTAGGTAGGGTAGTGAGTTAGGATTATTTCCCCTCTACGGACTGTAGAGGGAAGGCCATCGTGGCGCAGCAGATACCCGCGGTTAGGATAGTTTTCTTTGTTAGGATTTTTCCCATTCAGTTAGGTAGGATCTATTTAGATAGGTACTGAGCGTGGTATTAGGTAGTTAGGTACTAGTTAGAGTTAGGCGTGATTTTCTCCTGACGACCGGTTGTAAGAGGGACGACCCTTCAGGTTGCTCCCCATACTGACTGATGGAGATATCACTTGCAGGGCAGTGTTCGGACTCTTTCCTTCTTAGTTTAGCTACTTTTACGTAGGTAGGTTTATTTCGCGGCGGAACAGATACCCGCGGTTAGGATAGTTTTCTTTGTTAGGATTTTTCCCATTCAGTTAGGTAGGATCTATTTAGATAGGTACTGAGCGAGGTATTAGGTAGTTAGGTACTAGTTAGAGTTAGGCGTGATTTTCTCCTGACGACCGGTTGTAAGAGGGACGACCCTTCAGGTTGCTCCCCATACTGACTGATGGAGATATCACTTGCAGGGCAGTGTTCGGACTCTTTCCTTCTTAGTTTAGCTACTTTTACGTAGGTAGGTTTATTTCGCGGCGGAACAGATACCCGCGGTTAGGATAGTTTTCTTTGTTAGGATTTTTCCCATTCAGTTAGGTAGGATCTATTTAGATAGGTACTGAGCGAGGTATTAGGTAGTTAGGTACTAGTTAGAGTTAGGCGTGATTTTCTCCTGACGACCGGTTGTAAGAGGGACGACCCTTCAGGTTGCTCCCCATACTGACTGATGGAGATATCACTTGCAGGGCAGTGTTCGGACTCTTTCCTTCTTAGTTTAGCTACTTTTACGTAGGTAGGTTTATTTCGCGGCGGAACAGATACCCGCGGTTAGGATAGTTTTATTTGTTAGGATTTTTCCCATTCAGTTAGGTAGGATCTATTTAGATAGGTACTGAGCGAGGTATTAGGTAGTTAGGTACTAGTTAGAGTTAGGCGTGATTTTCTCCTGACGACCGGTTGTAAGAGGGACGACCCTTCAGGTTGCTCCCCATACTGACTGATGGAGATATCACTTGCAGGGCAGTGTTCGGACTCTTTCCTTCTTAGTTTAGCTACTTTTACGTAGGTAGGTTTATTTCGCGGCGGAACAGATACCCGCGGTTAGGATAGTTTTCTTTGTTAGGATTTTTCCCATTCAGTTAGGTAGGATCTATTTAGATAGGTACTGAGCGAGGTATTAGGTAGTTAGGTACTAGTTAGAGTTAGGCGTGATTTTCTCCTGACGACCGGTTGTAAGAGGGACGACCCTTCAGGTTGCTCCCCATACTGACTGATGGAGATATCACTTGCAGGGCAGTGTTCGGACTCTTTCCTTCTTAGTTTAGCTACTTTTACGTAGGTAGGTTTATTTCGCGGCGGAACAGATACCCGCGGTTAGGATAGTTTTCTTTGTTAGGATTTTTCCCATTCAGTTAGGTAGGATCTATTTAGATAGGTACTGAGCGAGGTATTAGGTAGTTAGGTACTAGTTAGAGTTAGGCGTGATTTTCTCCTGACGACCGGTTGTAAGAGGGACGACCCTTCAGGTTGCTCCCCATACTGACTGATGGAGATATCACTTGCAGGGCAGTGTTCGGACTCTTTCCTTCTTAGTTTAGCTACTTTTACGTAGGTAGGTTTATTTCGCGGCGGAACAGATACCCGCGGTTAGGATAGTTTTCTTTGTTAGGATTTTTCCCATTCAGTTAGGTAGGATCTATTTAGATAGGTACTGAGCGAGGTATTAGGTAGTTAGGTACTAGTTAGAGTTAGGCGTGATTTTCTCCTGACGACCGGTTGTAAGAGGGACGACCCTTCAGGTTGCTCCCCATACTGACTGATGGAGATATCACTTGCAGGGCAGTGTACGGACTCTTTCCTTCTTAGTTTAGCTACTTTTACGTAGGTAGGTTTATTTCGCGGCGGAACAGATACCCGCGGTTAGGATAGTTTTCTTTGTTAGGATTTTTCAGATTCAGTTAGGTAGGATCTATTTAGATAGGTACTGAGCGAGGTATTAGGTAGTTAGGTACTAGTTAGAGTTAGGCGTGATTTTCTCCTGACGACCGGTTGTAAGAGGGACGACCCTTCAGGTTGCTCCCCATACTGACTGATGGAGATATCACTTGCAGGGCAGTGTTCGGACTCTTTCCTTCTTAGTTTAGCTACTTTTACGTAGGTAGGTTTATTTCGCGGCGGAACAGATACCCGCGGTTAGGATAGTTTTCTTTGTTAGGATTTTTCCCATTCAGTTAGGTAGGATCTATTTAGATAGGTACTGAGCGAGGTATTAGGTAGTTAGGTACTAGTTAGAGTTAGGCGTGATTTTCTCCTGACGACCGGTTGTAAGAGGGACGACCCTTCAGGTTGCTCCCCATACTGACTGATGGAGATATCACTTGCAGGGCAGTGCTCGGACTATTTCCTTCTTAGTTCAGCTACTTTACTTGGGTAGGTTTTTTTCGCGGGTAGGCTAGACTTCTTGGTTAGTTAGGTAGAGTAGTGAGTTAGGCTAATTCCCCTCTACGGACTGTAGAGGGAAGGCCACCGTGGCGCAGCACATACACGCGATTAGGATAGATTTCTTAGTTAGTTAGGTAGGGTAGTGAGTTAGGCTTATTTCCCCTCTACGGACTGTAGAGGGAAGGCCATCGTGGTGAAGCAGATACCCGCGGTTAGGATAGTTTTCTTTGTTAGGATTTTTCCCATTCAGTTAGGTAGGATCTATTTAGATAGGTACTGAGCGAGGTATTAGGTAGTTAGGTACTAGTTAGAGTTAGGCGTGATTTTCTCCTGACGACCGGTTGTAAGAGGGACGACCCTTCAGGTTGCTCCCCATACTGACTGATGGAGATATCACTTGCAGGGCAGTGTTCGGACTCTTTCCTTCTTAGTTTAGCTACTTTTACGTAGGTAGGTTTATTTCGCGGCGGAACAGATACCCGCGGTTAGGATAGTTTTCTTTGTTAGGATTTTTCAGATTCAGTTAGGTAGGATCTATTTAGATAGGTACTGAGCGAGGTATTAGGTAGTTAGGTACTAGTTAGAGTTAGGCGTGATTTTCTCCTGACGACCGGTTGTAAGAGGGACGACCCTTCAGGTTGCTCCCCATACTGACTGATGGAGATATCACTTGCAGGGCAGTGCTCGGACTATTTTCTTCTTAGTTCAGCTACTTTACTTGGGTAGGTTTTTTTCGCGGGTAGGCTAGACTTCTTGGTTAGTTAGGTAGAGTAGTGAGTTAGGCTAATTCCCCTCTACGGACTGTAGAGGGAAGGCCACCGTGGCGCAGCACATACACGCGATTAGGATAGATTTCTTAGTTAGTTAGGTAGGGTAGTGAGTTAGGCTTATTTCCCCTCTACGGACTGTAGAGGGAAGGCCACCGTGGCGCAGCAGATACCCGCGATTAGGTTAGATTTCTTAGTTAGTTAGGTAGGGTAGTGAGTTAGGCTTATTTCCCCTCTACGGACTGTAGAGGGAAGGCCATCGTGGCGCAGCTGATACCCGCGATTAGGTTAGATTTCTTAGTAAGTTAGGTAGGGTAGTGAGTTAGGCTTATTTCCCCTCTACGGACTGTAGAGGGAAGGCCATCGTGGCGCAGCTGATACCCGCGATTAGGTTAGATTTCTTAGTTAGTTAGGTAGGGTAGTGAGTTAGGCTTATTTCCCCTCTACGGACTGTAGAGGGAAGGCCACCGTGGCGCAGCAGATACCCGCGATTAGGTTAGATTTCTTAGTTAGTTAGGTAGGGTAGTGAGTTAGGCTTATTTCCCCTCTACGGACTGTAGAGGGAAGGCCATCGTGGCGCAGCTGATACCCGCGATTAGGTTAGATTTCTTAGTTAGTTAGGTAGGGTAGTGAGTTAGGCTTATTTCCCCTCTATGGACTGTAGAGGGAAGGCCATCGTGGCGCAGCAGATACCCGCGATTAGGTTAGATTTCTTAGTTAGTTAGGTAGGGTAGTGAGTTAGGCTTATTTCTCCTCTACGGACGGTAGAGGGAAGTCCATCGTGGCTCAGCAGATACCCGTGATTAGGTTAGATTTCTTAGTTAGTTAGGTAGGGTAGTGAGTTAGGCTTATTTCCCCTCTACGGACTGTAGAGGGAAGGCCACCGTGGCGCAGCAGATACCCGCGATTAGGTTAGATTTCTTAGTTAGTTAGGTAGGGTAGTGAGTTAGGCTTATTTCCCCTCTACGGACTGTAGGGGGAAGGCCACCGTGGCGTAGCACATACACGCGATTAGGTTAGATTTCTTAGTTAGTTAGGTAGGGTAGTGAGTTAGGCTTATTTCCCCTCTACGGACTGTAGAGGGAAGGCCATCGTGGCGCAGCAGATACCCGCGATTAGGTTAGATTTCTTAGTTAGTTAGGTAGGGTAGTGAGTTAGGATTATTTCCCCTCTACGGACTGTAGAGGGAAGGCCACCGTGGCGCAGCAGATACCCGCGATTAGGTTAGATTTCTTAGTTAGTTAGGTAGGGTAGTGAGTTAGGATTATTTCCCCTCTACGGACTGTAGAGGGAAGGCCATCGTGGCGCAGCAGATACCCGCGATTAGGTTAGATTTCTTAGTTAGTTAGGTAGGGTAGTGAGTTAGGCTTATTTCCCCTCTATGGACTGTAGAGGGAAGGCCATCGTGGCGCAGCAGATACCCGCGATTAGGTTAGATTTCTTAGTTAGTTAGGTAGGGTAGTGAGTTAGGCTTATTTCCCCTCTACGGACGGTAGAGGGAAGTCCATCGTGGCGCAGCAGATACCCGTGATTAGGTTAGATTTCTTAGTTAGTTAGGTAGGGTAGTGAGTTAGGCTTATTTCCCCTCTACGGACTGTAGAGGGAAGGCCATCGTGGTGAAGCAGATACCCGCGGTTAGGATAGTTTTCTTTGTTAGGATTTTTCCCATTCAGTTAGGTAGGATCTATTTAGATAGGTACTGAGCGAGGTATTAGGTAGTTAGGTACTAGTTAGAGTTAGGCGTGATTTTCTCCTGACGACCGGTTGTAAGAGGGACGACCCTTCAGGTTGCTCCCCATACTGACTGATGGAGATATCACTTGCAGGGCAGTGTTCGGACTCTTTCCTTCTTAGTTTAGCTACTTTTACGTAGGTAGGTTTATTTCGCGGCGGAACAGATACCCGCGGTTAGGATAGTTTTCTTTGTTAGGATTTTTCCCATTCAGTTAGGTAGGATCTATTTAGATAGGTACTGAGCGAGGTATTAGGTAGTTAGGTACTAGTTAGAGTTAGGCGTGATTTTCTCCTGACGACCGGTTGTAAGAGGGACGACCCTTCAGGTTGCTCCCCATACTGACTGATGGAGATATCACTTGCAGGGCAGTGCTCGGACTATTTCCTTCTTAGTTCAGCTACTTTACTTGGGTAGGTTTTTTTCGCGGGTAGGCTAGACTTCTTGGTTAGTTAGGTAGAGTAGTGAGTTAGGCTAATTCCCCTCTACGGACTGTAGAGGGAAGGCCATCGTGGCGCAGCAGATACCCGCGATTAGGTTAGATTTCTTAGATAGTTAGGTAGGGTAGTGAGTTAGGCTTATTTCCCCTCTACGGACTGTAGAGGGAAGGCCATCGTGGCGCAGCAGATACCCGCGATTAGGTTAGATTTCTTAGATAGTTAGGTAGGGTAGTGAGTTAGGCTTATTTCCCCTCTATGGACTGTAGAGGGAAGGCCATCGTGGCGCAGCAGATACCCGCGAATAGGTTAGATTTCTTAGTTAGTTAGGTAGGGTAGTGAGTTAGGCTTATTTCCCCTCTATGGACTGTAGAGGGAAGGCCATCGTGGCGCAGCAGATACCCGCGATTAGGTTAGATTTCTTAGTTAGTTAGGTAGGGTAGTGAGTTAGGCTTATTTCCCCTCTACGGACGGTAGAGGGAAGTCCATCGTGGCGCAGCAGATACCCGTGATTAGGTTAGATTTCTTAGTTAGTTAGGTAGGGTAGTGAGTTAGGCTTATTTCCCCTCAACGGACTGTAGAGGGAAGGCCATCGTGGTGAAGCAGATACCCGCGGTTAGGATAGTTTTCTTTGTTAGGATTTTTCCCATTCAGTTAGGTAGGATCTATTTAGATAGGTACTGAGCGAGGTATTAGGTAGTTAGGTACTAGTTAGAGTTAGGCGTGATTTTCTCCTGACGACCGGTTGTAAGAGGGACGACCCTTCAGGTTGCTCCCCATACTGACTGATGGAGATATCACTTGCAGGGCAGTGCTCGGACTATTTTCTTCTTAGTTCAGCTACTTTACTTGGGTAGGTTTTTTTCGCGGGTAGGCTAGACTTCTTGGTTAGTTAGGTAGAGTAGTGAGTTAGGCTAATTCCCCTCTACGGACTGTAGAGGGAAGGCCACCGTGGCGCAGCACATACACGCGATTAGGATAGATTTCTTAGTTAGTTAGGTAGGGTAGTGAGTTAGGCTTATTTCCCCTCTACGGACTGTAGAGGGAAGGCCACCGTGGCGCAGCAGATACCCGCGATTAGGTTAGATTTCTTAGTTAGTTAGGTAGGGTAGTGAGTTAGGCTTATTTCCCCTCTACGGACTGTAGAGGGAAGGCCATCGTGGCGCAGCTGATACCCGCGATTAGGTTAGATTTCTTAGTAAGTTAGGTAGGGTAGTGAGTTAGGCTTATTTCCCCTCTACGGACTGTAGAGGGAAGGCCATCGTGGCGCAGCTGATACCCGCGATTAGGTTAGATTTCTTAGTTAGTTAGGTAGGGTAGTGAGTTAGGCTTATTTCCCCTCTACGGACTGTAGAGGGAAGGCCACCGTGGCGCAGCAGATACCCGCGATTAGGTTAGATTTCTTAGATAGTTAGGTAGGGTAGTGAGTTAGGCTTATTTCCCCTCTATGGACTGTAGAGGGAAGGCCATCGTGGCGCAGCAGATACCCGCGATTAGGTTAGATTTCTTAGATAGTTAGGTAGGGTAGTGAGTTAGGCTTATTTCCCCTCTATGGACTGTAGAGGGAAGGCCATCGTGGCGCAGCAGATACCCGCGATTAGGTTAGATTTCTTAGTTAGTTAGGTAGGGTAGTGAGTTAGGCTTATTTCCCCTCTACGGACGGTAGAGGGAAGTCCATCGTGGCGCAGCAGATACCCGTGATTAGGTTAGATTTCTTAGTTAGTTAGGTAGGGTAGTGAGTTAGGCTTATTTCCCCTCTACGGACTGTAGAGGGAAGGCCATCGTGGCGCAGCTGATACCCGCGATTAGGTTAGATTTCTTAGTTAGTTAGGTAGGGTAGTGAGTTAGGCTTATTTCCCCTCTACGGACGGTAGAGGGAAGGCCATCGTGGCGCAGCTGATACCCGCGATTAGGTTAGATTTCTTAGTTAGTTAGGTAGGGTAGTGAGTTAGGCTTATTTCCCCTCTACGGACTGTAGAGGGAAGGCCACCGTGGCGCAGCAGATACCCGCGATTAGGTTAGATTTCTTAGATAGTTAGGTAGGGTAGTGAGTTAGGCTTATTTCCCCTCTATGGACTGTAGAGGGAAGGCCATCGTGGCGCAGCAGATACCCGCGATTAGGTTAGATTTCTTAGTTAGTTAGGTAGGGTAGTGAGTTAGGCTTATTTCCCCTCTACGGACTGTAGAGGGAAGGCCATCGTGGCGCAGCTGATACCCGCGATTAGGTTAGATTTCTTAGTTAGTTAGGTAGGGTAGTGAGTTAGGCTTATTTCCCCTCTACGGACTGTAGAGGGAAGGCCACCGTGGCGCAGCAGATACCCGCGATTAGGTTAGATTTCTTAGATAGTTAGGTAGGGTAGTGAGTTAGGCTTATTTCCCCTCTATGGACTGTAGAGGGAAGGCCATCGTGGCGCAGCAGATACCCGCGATTAGGTTAGATTTCTTAGATAGTTAGGTAGGGTAGTGAGTTAGGCTTATTTCCCCTCTATGGACTGTAGAGGGAAGGCCATCGTGGCGCAGCAGATACCCGCGATTAGGTTAGATTTCTTAGTTAGTTAGGTAGGGTAGTGAGTTAGGCTTATTTCCCCTCTACGGACGGTAGAGGGAAGTCCATCGTGGCGCAGCTGATACCCGCGATTAGGTTAGATTTCTTAGTTAGTTAGGTAGGGTAGTGAGTTAGGCTTATTTCCCCTCTACGGACTGTAGAGGGAAGGCCATCGTGGCGCAGCAGATACCCGCGATTAGGTTAGATTTCTTAGATAGTTAGGTAGGGTAGTGAGTTAGGCTTATTTCCCCTCTATGGACTGTAGAGGGAAGGCCATCGTGGCGCAGCAGATACCCGCGAATAGGTTAGATTTCTTAGTTAGTTAGGTAGGGTAGTGAGTTAGGCTTATTTCCCCTCTATGGACTGTAGAGGGAAGGCCATCGTGGCGCAGCAGATACCCGCGATTAGGTTAGATTTCTTAGTTAGTTAGGTAGGGTAGTGAGTTAGGCTTATTTCCCCTCTACGGACGGTAGAGGGAAGTCCATCGTGGCGCAGCAGATACCCGTGATTAGGTTAGATTTCTTAGTTAGTTAGGTAGGGTAGTGAGTTAGGCTTATTTCCCCTCAACGGACTGTAGAGGGAAGGCCATCGTGGTGAAGCAGATACCCGCGGTTAGGATAGTTTTCTTTGTTAGGATTTTTCCCATTCAGTTAGGTAGGATCTATTTAGATAGGTACTGAGCGAGGTATTAGGTAGTTAGGTACTAGTTAGAGTTAGGCGTGATTTTCTCCTGACGACCGGTTGTAAGAGGGACGACCCTTCAGGTTGCTCCCCATACTGACTGATGGAGATATCACTTGCAGGGCAGTGTTCGGACTCTTTCCTTCTTAGTTTAGCTACTTTTACGTAGGTAGGTTTATTTCGCGGCGGAACAGATACCCGCGGTTAGGATAGTTTTCTTTGTTAGGATTTTTCCCATTCAGTTAGGTAGGATCTATTTAGATAGGTACTGAGCGAGGTATTAGGTAGTTAGGTACTAGTTAGAGTTAGGCGTGATTTTCTCCTGACGACCGGTTGTAAGAGGGACGACCCTTCAGGTTGCTCCCCATACTGACTGATGGAGATATCACTTGCAGGGCAGTGTTCGGACTCTTTCCTTCTTAGTTTAGCTACTTTTACGTAGGTAGGTTTATTTCGCGGCGGAACAGATACCCGCGGTTAGGATAGTTTTATTTGTTAGGATTTTTCCCATTCAGTTAGGTAGGATCTATTTAGATAGGTACTGAGCGAGGTATTAGGTAGTTAGGTACTAGTTAGAGTTAGGCGTGATTTTCTCCTGACGACCGGTTGTAAGAGGGACGACCCTTCAGGTTGCTCCCCATACTGACTGATGGAGATATCACTTGCAGGGCAGTGTTCGGACTCTTTCCTTCTTAGTTTAGCTACTTTTACGTAGGTAGGTTTATTTCGCGGCGGAACAGATACCCGCGGTTAGGATAGTTTTCTTTGTTAGGATTTTTCCCATTCAGTTAGGTAGGATCTATTTAGATAGGTACTGAGCGAGGTATTAGGTAGTTAGGTACTAGTTAGAGTTAGGCGTGATTTTCTCCTGACGACCGGTTGTAAGAGGGACGACCCTTCAGGTTGCTCCCCATACTGACTGATGGAGATATCACTTGCAGGGCAGTGTTCGGACTCTTTCCTTCTTAGTTTAGCTACTTTTACGTAGGTAGGTTTATTTCGCGGCGGAACAGATACCCGCGGTTAGGATAGTTTTCTTTGTTAGGATTTTTCAGATTCAGTTAGGTAGGATCTATTTAGATAGGTACTGAGCGAGGTATTAGGTAGTTAGGTACTAGTTAGAGTTAGGCGTGATTTTCTCCTGACGACCGGTTGTAAGAGGGACGACCCTTCAGGTTGCTCCCCATACTGACTGATGGAGATATCACTTGCAGGGCAGTGTTCGGACTCTTTCCTTCTTAGTTTACCTACTTTTACGTAGGTAGGTTTATTTCGCGGCGGAACAGATACCCGCGGTTAGGATAGTTTTCTTTGTTAGGATTTTTCCCATTCAGTTAGGTAGGATCTATTTAGATAGGTACTGAGCGAGGTATTAGGTAGTTAGGTACTAGTTAGAGTTAGGCGTGATTTTCTCCTGACGACCGGTTGTAAGAGGGACGACCCTTCAGGTTGCTCCCCATACTGACTGATGGAGATATCACTTGCAGGGCAGTGCTCGGACTATTTCCTTCTTAGTTCAGCTACTTTTACGTAGGTAGGTTTATTTCGTGGCGGAACAGATACCCGCGGTTAGGATAGTTTTCTTTGTTAGGATTTTTCCCATTCAGTTAGGTAGGATCTATTTAGATAGGTACTGAGCGTGGTATTAGGTAGTTAGGTACTAGTTAGAGTTAGGCGTGATTTTCTCCTGACGACCGGTTGTAAGAGGGACGACCCTTCAGGTTGCTCCCCATACTGACTGATGGAGATATCACTTGCAGGGCAGTGCTCGGACTATTTCCTTCTTAGTTCAGCTACTTTACTTGGGTAGGTTTTTTTCGCGGGTAGGCTAGACTTCTTGGTTAGTTAGGTAGAGTAGTGAGTTAGGCTAATTCCCCTCTACGGACTGTAGAGGGAAGGCCACCGTGGCGCAGCACATACACGCGATTAGGATAGATTTCTTAGTTAGTTAGGTAGGGTAGTGAGTTAGGCTTATTTCCCCTCTACGGACTGTAGAGGGAAGGCCATCGTGGTGAAGCAGATACCCGCGGTTAGGATAGTTTTCTTTGTTAGGATTTTTCCCATTCAGTTAGGTAGGATCTATTTAGATAGGTACTGAGCGAGGTATTAGGTAGTTAGGTACTAGTTAGAGTTAGGCGTGATTTTCTCCTGACGACCGGTTGTAAGAGGGACGACCCTTCAGGTTGCTCCCCATACTGACTGATGGAGATATCACTTGCAGGGCAGTGTTCGGACTCTTTCCTTCTTAGTTTAGCTACTTTTACGTAGGTAGGTTTATTTCGCGGCGGAACAGATACCCGCGGTTAGGATAGTTTTCTTTGTTAGGATTTTTCAGATTCAGTTAGGTAGGATCTATTTAGATAGGTACTGAGCGAGGTATTAGGTAGTTAGGTACTAGTTAGAGTTAGGCGTGATTTTCTCCTGACGACCGGTTGTAAGAGGGACGACCCTTCAGGTTGCTCCCCATACTGACTGATGGAGATATCACTTGCAGGGCAGTGCTCGGACTATTTTCTTCTTAGTTCAGCTACTTTACTTGGGTAGGTTTTTTTCGCGGGTAGGCTAGACTTCTTGGTTAGTTAGGTAGAGTAGTGAGTTAGGCTAATTCCCCTCTACGGACTGTAGAGGGAAGGCCACCGTGGCGCAGCACATACACGCGATTAGGATAGATTTCTTAGTTAGTTAGGTAGGGTAGTGAGTTAGGCTTATTTCCCCTCTACGGACTGTAGAGGGAAGGCCACCGTGGCGCAGCAGATACCCGCGATTAGGTTAGATTTCTTAGTTAGTTAGGTAGGGTAGTGAGTTAGGCTTATTTCCCCTCTACGGACTGTAGAGGGAAGGCCATCGTGGCGCAGCTGATACCCGCGATTAGGTTAGATTTCTTAGTAAGTTAGGTAGGGTAGTGAGTTAGGCTTATTTCCCCTCTACGGACTGTAGAGGGAAGGCCATCGTGGCGCAGCTGATACCCGCGATTAGGTTAGATTTCTTAGTTAGTTAGGTAGGGTAGTGAGTTAGGCTTATTTCCCCTCTACGGACTGTAGAGGGAAGGCCACCGTGGCGCAGCAGATACCCGCGATTAGGTTAGATTTCTTAGTTAGTTAGGTAGGGTAGTGAGTTAGGCTTATTTCCCCTCTACGGACTGTAGAGGGAAGGCCATCGTGGCGCAGCTGATACCCGCGATTAGGTTAGATTTCTTAGTTAGTTAGGTAGGGTAGTGAGTTAGGCTTATTTCCCCTCTATGGACTGTAGAGGGAAGGCCATCGTGGCGCAGCAGATACCCGCGATTAGGTTAGATTTCTTAGTTAGTTAGGTAGGGTAGTGAGTTAGGCTTATTTCTCCTCTACGGACGGTAGAGGGAAGTCCATCGTGGCTCAGCAGATACCCGTGATTAGGTTAGATTTCTTAGTTAGTTAGGTAGGGTAGTGAGTTAGGCTTATTTCCCCTCTACGGACTGTAGAGGGAAGGCCACCGTGGCGCAGCAGATACCCGCGATTAGGTTAGATTTCTTAGTTAGTTAGGTAGGGTAGTGAGTTAGGCTTATTTCCCCTCTACGGACTGTAGGGGGAAGGCCACCGTGGCGTAGCACATACACGCGATTAGGTTAGATTTCTTAGTTAGTTAGGTAGGGTAGTGAGTTAGGCTTATTTCCCCTCTACGGACTGTAGAGGGAAGGCCATCGTGGCGCAGCAGATACCCGCGATTAGGTTAGATTTCTTAGTTAGTTAGGTAGGGTAGTGAGTTAGGATTATTTCCCCTCTACGGACTGTAGAGGGAAGGCCACCGTGGCGCAGCAGATACCCGCGATTAGGTTAGATTTCTTAGTTAGTTAGGTAGGGTAGTGAGTTAGGATTATTTCCCCTCTACGGACTGTAGAGGGAAGGCCATCGTGGCGCAGCAGATACCCGCGATTAGGTTAGATTTCTTAGTTAGTTAGGTAGGGTAGTGAGTTAGGCTTATTTCCCCTCTATGGACTGTAGAGGGAAGGCCATCGTGGCGCAGCAGATACCCGCGATTAGGTTAGATTTCTTAGTTAGTTAGGTAGGGTAGTGAGTTAGGCTTATTTCCCCTCTACGGACGGTAGAGGGAAGTCCATCGTGGCGCAGCAGATACCCGTGATTAGGTTAGATTTCTTAGTTAGTTAGGTAGGGTAGTGAGTTAGGCTTATTTCCCCTCTACGGACTGTAGAGGGAAGGCCATCGTGGTGAAGCAGATACCCGCGGTTAGGATAGTTTTCTTTGTTAGGATTTTTCCCATTCAGTTAGGTAGGATCTATTTAGATAGGTACTGAGCGAGGTATTAGGTAGTTAGGTACTAGTTAGAGTTAGGCGTGATTTTCTCCTGACGACCGGTTGTAAGAGGGACGACCCTTCAGGTTGCTCCCCATACTGACTGATGGAGATATCACTTGCAGGGCAGTGTTCGGACTCTTTCCTTCTTAGTTTAGCTACTTTTACGTAGGTAGGTTTATTTCGCGGCGGAACAGATACCCGCGGTTAGGATAGTTTTCTTTGTTAGGATTTTTCCCATTCAGTTAGGTAGGATCTATTTAGATAGGTACTGAGCGAGGTATTAGGTAGTTAGGTACTAGTTAGAGTTAGGCGTGATTTTCTCCTGACGACCGGTTGTAAGAGGGACGACCCTTCAGGTTGCTCCCCATACTGACTGATGGAGATATCACTTGCAGGGCAGTGCTCGGACTATTTCCTTCTTAGTTCAGCTACTTTACTTGGGTAGGTTTTTTTCGCGGGTAGGCTAGACTTCTTGGTTAGTTAGGTAGAGTAGTGAGTTAGGCTAATTCCCCTCTACGGACTGTAGAGGGAAGGCCATCGTGGCGCAGCAGATACCCGCGATTAGGTTAGATTTCTTAGATAGTTAGGTAGGGTAGTGAGTTAGGCTTATTTCCCCTCTACGGACTGTAGAGGGAAGGCCATCGTGGCGCAGCAGATACCCGCGATTAGGTTAGATTTCTTAGATAGTTAGGTAGGGTAGTGAGTTAGGCTTATTTCCCCTCTATGGACTGTAGAGGGAAGGCCATCGTGGCGCAGCAGATACCCGCGAATAGGTTAGATTTCTTAGTTAGTTAGGTAGGGTAGTGAGTTAGGCTTATTTCCCCTCTATGGACTGTAGAGGGAAGGCCATCGTGGCGCAGCAGATACCCGCGATTAGGTTAGATTTCTTAGTTAGTTAGGTAGGGTAGTGAGTTAGGCTTATTTCCCCTCTACGGACGGTAGAGGGAAGTCCATCGTGGCGCAGCAGATACCCGTGATTAGGTTAGATTTCTTAGTTAGTTAGGTAGGGTAGTGAGTTAGGCTTATTTCCCCTCAACGGACTGTAGAGGGAAGGCCATCGTGGTGAAGCAGATACCCGCGGTTAGGATAGTTTTCTTTGTTAGGATTTTTCCCATTCAGTTAGGTAGGATCTATTTAGATAGGTACTGAGCGAGGTATTAGGTAGTTAGGTACTAGTTAGAGTTAGGCGTGATTTTCTCCTGACGACCGGTTGTAAGAGGGACGACCCTTCAGGTTGCTCCCCATACTGACTGATGGAGATATCACTTGCAGGGCAGTGTTCGGACTCTTTCCTTCTTAGTTTAGCTACTTTTACGTAGGTAGGTTTATTTCGCGGCGGAACAGATACCCGCGGTTAGGATAGTTTTCTTTGTTAGGATTTTTCCCATTCAGTTAGGTAGGATCTATTTAGATAGGTACTGAGCGAGGTATTAGGTAGTTAGGTACTAGTTAGAGTTAGGCGTGATTTTCTCCTGACGACCGGTTGTAAGAGGGACGACCCTTCAGGTTGCTCCCCATACTGACTGATGGAGATATCACTTGCAGGGCAGTGCTCGGACTATTTCCTTCTTAGTTCAGCTACTTTTACGTAGGTAGGTTTATTTCGTGGCGGAACAGATACCCGCGGTTAGGATAGTTTTCTTTGTTAGGATTTTTCCCATTCAGTTAGGTAGGATCTATTTAGATAGGTACTGAGCGTGGTATTAGGTAGTTAGGTACTAGTTAGAGTTAGGCGTGATTTTCTCCTGACGACCGGTTGTAAGAGGGACGACCCTTCAGGTTGCTCCCCATACTGACTGATGGAGATATCACTTGCAGGGCAGTGTTCGGACTCTTTCCTTCTTAGTTTAGCTACTTTTACGTAGGTAGGTTTATTTCGCGGCGGAACAGATACCCGCGGTTAGGATAGTTTTCTTTGTTAGGATTTTTCCCATTCAGTTAGGTAGGATCTATTTAGATAGGTACTGAGCGAGGTATTAGGTAGTTAGGTACTAGTTAGAGTTAGGCGTGATTTTCTCCTGACGACCGGTTGTAAGAGGGACGACCCTTCAGGTTGCTCCCCATACTGACTGATGGAGATATCACTTGCAGGGCAGTGCTCGGACTATTTCCTTCTTAGTTCAGCTACTTTACTTGGGTAGGTTTTTTTCGCGGGTAGGCTAGACTTCTTGGTTAGTTAGGTAGGGTAGTGAGTTAGGCTTATTTCCCCTCTACGGACTGTAGAGGGAAGGCCACCGTGGCGCAGCAGATACCCGCGATTAGGTTAGATTTCTTAGTTAGTTAGGTAGGGTAGTGCGTTAGGCTTTTTTCCCCTCTACGGACTGTAGAGGGAAGGCCATCGTGGCGCAGCTGATACCCGCGATTAGGTTAGATTTCTTAGTTAGTTAGGTAGGGTAGTGAGTTAGGCTTATTTCCCCTCTACGGACTGTAGAGGGAAGGCCATCGTGGCGCAGCAGATACCCGCGATTAGGTTAGATTTCTTAGTTAGTTAGGTAGGGTAGTGAGTTAGGCTTATTTCCCCTCTACGGACTGTAGAGGGAAGGCCATCGTGGCGCAGCTGATACCCGCTATTAGGTTAGATTTCTTAGTTAGTTAGGTGGGGTAGTGAGTTAGGCTTATTTCCCCTCTACGGACTGTAGAGGGAAGGCCATCGTGGTGAAGCAGATACCCGCGGTTAGGATAGTTTTCTTTGTTAGGATTTTTCCCATTCAGTTAGGTAGGATCTATTTAGATAGGTACTGAGCGAGGTATTAGGTAGTTAGGTACTAGTTAGAGTTAGGCGTGATTTTCTCCTGACAACCGGTTGTAAGAGGGACGACCCTTCAGGTTGCTCCCCATACTGACTGATGGAGATATCACTTGCAGGGCAGTGTTCGGACTCTTTCCTTCTTAGTTTAGCTACTTTTACGTAGGTAGGTTTATTTCGCGGCGGAACAGATACCCGCGGTTAGGATAGTTTTCTTTGTTAGGATTTTTCCCATTCAGTTAGGTAGGATCTATTTAGATAGGTACTGAGCGAGGTATTAGGTAGTTAGGTACTAGTTAGAGTTAGGCGTGATTTTCTCCTGACGACCGGTTGTAAGAGGGACGACCCTTCAGGTTGCTCCCCATACTGACTGATGGAGATATCACTTGCAGGGCAGTGCTCGGACTATTTCCTTCTTAGTTCAGCTACTTTTACGTAGGTAGGTTTATTTCGTGGCGGAACAGATACCCGCGGTTAGGATAGTTTTCTTTGTTAGGATTTTTCCCATTCAGTTAGGTAGGATCTATTTAGATAGGTACTGAGCGAGGTATTAGGTAGTTAGGTACTAGTTAGAGTTAGGCGTGATTTTCTCCTGACGACCGGTTGTAAGAGGGACGACCCTTCAGGTTGCTCCCCATACTGACTGATGGAGATATCACTTGCAGGGCAGTGTTCGGACTCTTTCCTTCTTAGTTTAGCTACTTTTACGTAGGTAGGTTTATTTCGCGGCGGAACAGATACCCGCGGTTAGGATAGTTTTCTTTGTTAGGATTTTTCCCATTCAGTTAGGTAGGATCTATTTAGATAGGTACTGAGCGAGGTATTAGGTAGTTAGGTACTAGTTAGAGTTAGGCGTGATTTTCTCCTGACGACCGGTTGTAAGAGGGACGACCCTTCAGGTTGCTCCCCATACTGACTGATGGAGATATCACTTGCAGGGCAGTGCTCGGACTATTTCCTTCTTAGCTCAGCTACTTTACTTGGGTAGGTTTTTTTCGCGGGTAGGCTAGACTTCTTGGTTAGTTAGGTAGAGTAGTGAGTTAGGCTAATTCCCCTCTACGGACTGTAGAGGGAAGGCCATCGTGGCGCAGCAGATACCCGCGATTAGGTTAGATTTCTTAGATAGTTAGGTAGGGTAGTGAGTTAGGCTTATTTCCCCTCTACGGACTGTAGAGGGAAGGCCATCGTGGCGCAGCAGATACCCGCGATTAGGTTAGATTTCTTAGATAGTTAGGTAGGGTAGTGAGTTAGGCTTATTTCCCCTCTATGGACTGTAGAGGGAAGGCCATCGTGGCGCAGCAGATACCCGCGAATAGGTTAGATTTCTTAGTTAGTTAGGTAGGGTAGTGAGTTAGGCTTATTTCCCCTCTATGGACTGTAGAGGGAAGGCCATCGTGGCGCAGCAGATACCCGCGATTAGGTTAGATTTCTTAGATAATTAGGTAGGGTAGTGAGTTAGGCTTATTTCCCCTCTACGGACTGTAGAGGGAAGGCCATCGTGGCGCAGCAGATACCCGCGATTAGGTTAGATTTCTTAGATAATTAGGTAGGGTAGTGAGTTAGGCTTATTTCCCCTCTACGGACTGTAGAGGGAAGGCCACCGTGGCGCAGCAGATACTCGCGATTAGGTTAGATTTCTTAGATAGTTAGGTAGGGTAGTGAGTTAGGCTTATTTCCCCTCTACGGACTGTAGAGGGAAGGCCACCGTGGCGCAGCACATACACGCGATTAGGATAGATTTCTTAGTTAGTTAGGTAGGGTAGTGAGTTAGGCTTATTTCCCCTCTACGGACTGTAGAGGGAAGTCCATCGTGGCGCAGCAGATACCCGCGATTAGGTTAGATTTCTTAGATAGTTAGGTAGGGTAGTGAGTTAGGCTTATTTCCCCTCTACGGACTGTAGAGGGAAGGCCATCGTGGCGCAGCAGATACCCGCGATTAGGTTAGATTTCTTAGATAATTAGGTAGGGTAGTGAGTTAGGCTTATTTCCCCTCTACGGACTGTAGAGGGAAGGCCATCGTGGCGCAGCAGATACCCGCGATTAGGTTAGATTTCTTAGATAATTAGGTAGGGTAGCGAGTTAGGCTTATTTCCCCTCTACGGACTGTAGAGGGAAGGCCATCGTGGCGCAGCAGATACCCGCGATTAGGTTAGATTTCTTAGATAATTAGGTAGGGTAGTGAGTTAGGCTTATTTCCCCTCTACGGACTGTAGAGGGAAGGCCATCGTGGCGCAGCAGATACCCGCGATTAGGTTAGATTTCTTAGATAATTAGGTAGGGTAGCGAGTTAGGCTTATTTCCCCTCTACGGACTGTAGAGGGAAGTCCATCGTGGCGCAGCAGATACCCGCGATTAGGTTAGATTTCTTAGATAGTTAGGTAGGGTAGTGAGTTAGGCTTATTTCCCCTCTACGGACTGTAGAGGGAAGGCCATCGTTTCGCAGCAGATACCCGCGATTAGGTTAGATTTCTTAGTTAGTTAGGTAGGGTAGTGAGTTAGGCTTATTTCCCCTCTACGGACTGTAGAGGGAAGGCCATCGTGGCGCAGCAGATACCCGCGATTAGGTTAGATTTCTTAGATAATTAGGTAGGGTAGTGAGTTAGGCTTATTTCCCCTCTACGGACTGTAGAGGGAAGGCCATCGTGGCGCAGCAGATACCCGCGATTAGGTTAGATTTCTTAGATAATTAGGTAGGGTAGCGAGTTAGGCTTATTTCCCCTCTACGGACTGTAGAGGGAAGTCCATCGTGGCGCAGCAGATACCCGCGATTAGGTTAGATTTCTTAGATAGTTAGGTAGGGTAGTGAGTTAGGCTTATTTCCCCTCTACGGACTGTAGAGGGAAGGCCATCGTTTCGCAGCAGATACCCGCGATTAGGTTAGATTTCTTAGTTAGTTAGGTAGGGTAGTGAGTTAGGCTTATTTCCCCTCTACGGACTGTAGAGGGAAGGCCATCGTGGCGCAGCAGATACCCGCGATTAGGTTAGATTTCTTAGATAGTTAGGTAGGGTAGTGAGTTAGGCTTATTTCCCCTCTTCGGACTGTAGAGGGAAGGCCATCGTGGCGCAGCAGATACCCGCGATTAGGTTAGATTTCTTAGATAGTTAGGTAGGGTAGTGAGTTAGGCTTATTTCCCCTCTACGGACTGTAGAGGGAAGGCCATCGTGGCGCAGCAGATACCCGCGATTAGGTTAGATTTCTTAGTTAGTTAGGTAGGGTAGTGAGTTAGGCTTATTTCCCCTCTACGGACTGTAGAGGGAAGTCCATCGTGGCGCAGCAGATACCCGCGATTAGGTTAGATTTCTTAGATAGTTAGGTAGGGTAGTGAGTTAGGCTTATTTCCCCTCTTCGGACTGTAGAGGGAAGGCCATCGTGGCGCAGCAGATACCCGCGATTAGGTTAGATTTCTTAGATAGTTAGGTAGGGTAGTGAGTTAGGCTTATTTCCCCTCTACGGACTGTAGAGGGAAGGCCATCTTGGTGCAGCAGATACCCGCGATTAGGTTAGATTTCTTAGATAGTTAGGTAGGGTAGTGAGTTAGGCTTATTTCCCCTCTTCGGACTGTAGAGGGAAGGCCATCGTGGCGCAGCAGATACCCGCGATTAGGTTAGATTTCTTAGATAATTAGGTAGGGTAGTGAGTTAGGCTTATTTCCCCTCTACGGACTGTAGAGGGAAGGCCATCGTGGTGCAGCAGATACCCGCGATTAGGTTAGATTTCTTAGATAATTAGGTAGGGTAGTGAGTTAGGCTTATTTCCCCTCTACGGACTGTAGAGGGAAGGCCATCGTGGCGCAGCAGATACCCGCGATTAGGTTAGATTTCTTAGATAATTAGGTAGGGTAGTGAGTTAGGCTTATTTCCCCTCTACGGACTGTAGAGGGAAGGCCATCGTGGCGCAGCAGATACCCGCGATTAGGTCAGATTTCTTAGTTAGTTAGGTAGGGTAGTGAGTTAGGCTTATTTCCCCTCTACGGACTGTAGAGGGAAGGCCATCGTGGCGCAGCAGATACCCACGATTAAGTTAGATTTCTTAGTTAGTTAGGTAGGGTAGTGAGTTAGGCTTATTTCCCCTCTACGGACTGTAGAGGGAAGGCCAACGTGGCGCAGCAGATACCCGCGATTAGGTTAGATTTCTTAGATAATTAGGTAGGGTAGTGAGTTAGGCTTATTTCCCCTCTACGGACTGTAGAGGGAAGGCCATCGTGGCGCAGCAGATACCCGCGATTAGGTTAGATTTCTTAGTTAGTTAGGTAGGGTAGTGAGTTAGGCTTATTTCCCCTCTACGGACTGTAGAGGGAAGGCCATCGTGGCGCAGCAGATACCCACGATTAAGTTAGATTTCTTAGTTAGTTAGGTAGGGTAGTGAGTTAGGCTTATTTCCCCTCTACGGACTGTAGAGGGAAGGCCAACGTGGCGCAGCAGATACCCGCGATTAGGTTAGATTTCTTAGTTAGTTAGGTAGGGTAGTGAGTTAGGCTTATTTCCCCTCTACGGAGTGTAGAGGGAAGGCCATCGTGGCGCAGCACATACCCGCGATTAGGTTAGATTTCTTAGTTAGTTAGGTAGGGTAGTGAGTTAGGCTTATTTCCCCTCTACGGACTGTAGAGGGAAGGCCACCGTGGCGCAGAAGATACCCGCGATTAGGTTAGATTTCTTAGTTAGTTAGGTAGGGTAGTGAGTTAGGCTTATTTCCCCTTTACGGACTGTAGAGGGAAGGCCACCGTGGCGCAGCACATACACGCGATTAGGATAGATTTCTTAGTTAGTTAGGTAGGGTAGTGAGTTAGGCTTATTTCCCCTCTACGGACTGTAGAGGGAAGGCCACCGTGGCGCAGCAGATACTCGCTATAACGCCGCGACTCCATGAATTACGGCAGAACCTACCCCTACGACTTATTGCTTTTACTTGACCGGAAATAGTGTAGAAATAATCATAAATGAGTTGTAAGAGGGCGTGTTTTTGACCCGTTAACATGCACTAGCATGGAGTCTTGCATAACTTGCAGTACGGTCTGTCTAAGATCGGGGTCGGACCTGCCAAAAAAAATGTCTCTGGTGTTCTACACGCTAAAGCACTACGATTTTTGATTCTTTTATTCAAGGACCCAAAAGGTAATTTCTGTATTTGGCACGAGTCGATCGCTTCGTTTCCACCATACTAATTGATCGAATCGTTTTATAAAACTATAGCTTCGTCCTTGCGCCTCACCTATAGAGCCCTCAGCAGTCACACAATATTCCCTTCCTTAGTGAAAACGAATTCAAATAGCTTAAGGAACGATTTCAGGCTGACAAATTTAGAGACTGTCATGGCTCTCTAGGCTGCTCATCCATGATAGATATGTAGGATGTGCACCTAACAACAGAATCATTTCAGTAATTTTCGAACAATTTACCCCTTTATTTAGTCAACAATTAAAATTCTAACCGGAACATGTTCCATGTCAACAACAAAGAGTCTTTTCCATGCCAAAAATTGTTTCTTTTTTCCTTTACAATGTAATTTTAATTTTCTATGATAATAAACCCATAATACTTCCTCTCTCTCTTTGCATTTTCAACTAAATAGAGCATTGCACCCGGATATAACTTTTTTTTTTTTTTAATTTAAATGTGAAACTATAACAACATAAAAAGAAAGCAAATTGAAATGAAGGAACACGTATGTATCATGGGGACAGTAACAAGGATAAATATTTTTGTTTAGGTTTTGCATTTTTTTTTTCATTTGCAGCAGTTGTAGGATTTGGGAGAAATACATATGTATGTATGGAGACAAATGTAAACATTTAATGGCTTAAACGAAGCTACGTGTTTAGATATTTTTGTAGATTCTCGCACGATGGTGTGTTGATGTTTTGGGCTTTCCGGAATAGATCACGATCTCCAAATGCTCTTGCTTTGGCCAGCATTCCGTCCCCTAGGGAGTGTAAGGGTTTTATTAGTGTTTGTTTGATGGATTACTTGTGTTAAGTTAACAAACTTACTATAATTTCTTTCTCTACTGCACGAATGTTTTAGATGATTAAGGAAATCTTCTTCAACAGACGCCTCTAGTCGCCCCACAGAGCCTTGGTACTCCGAATAGAAATTATCTTTGACATAGTATGCGATTTTTAAGGCATTGGTTTCCCTTTTCACCGAGTACTTACTGTTGGGAGGACATTTTTACTAAATATGTACATGAAATCAACTAGAGTTCGTTCAATATCTTACTGTGAAGGCTGTAGACTATATATTGGATCCGAAATGAAAAATGATGACATCATACTGAGACCGATTAAAAGCAAAATAGGCAGAAGATTGATCAGCGCCGATGAGCTCGATTGGTTCTAATTGAAAAGAATGAATAGGAGAGAATGTAAAATGTGGAAAGGACACGTAATGGAATTTAACTTACTTCTCGTTCTCCTCTTTGTTCCGTGCGCTGACGCCTCTGTCTGTAGCCATTCGGTTGTGGCATACCACCACCAAAGAACATATTGAATAGCTCCTCGGCTGTAACATCGGCTTGGTAACTTCGTGCATATCCAAAATCATTTGAATAATACGTTCGACCACTGCCATTCGCAATGCCACTGCCATTGTTAGCCGCACTGTGTGCATCGTAGTTCTTACGTTTCACAGGATCTGTTAGGACAGCCGCTGCATTTCCTACTGCTTTAAATGCTTCCACGGATCCGGGTGCCTTATTTTTATCCGGATGCAACTGCAGAGCTAGCTTCTTATAGGCTTTTTTGATTTCCGAATCGGTTGACTCTGTCGTCACACCCAACACTTGGTAATAATCTTTGCATCTAATCAGGGAAATAAAAAAAAATCGTATGTACTATGTATTGAATGAAAAACACAATTGCTAAGCCATAATCCATTTTATGACTACTGATAGTCTATATCACGCTATGTTAGCTCTTTGTTTACCTGTGTTGATAAGGCATATGTACATACATTCGTTATGACCACAACGGAAATTGCGACAAATAAAATCAAATAAAACATTGAAATGCACGAAAAGAATTCAAGCGGCATAAAAAAATTCATCGAGTAACCTACAAACGAGCCATAGCGAGGCACTAGGTCCCATAAACTTATCGCACCACATACCAATTTAGGTACAGTAGAAGACGAAACAACTGCTTGCTAGGAATGCATTTCTTGACACATACAAGACAAACCGGGACAACATTTATCATGTTGCGACCCTGAAACAAAGCAACAAATTCAATGCCATGGCGGCGTAAAATTCCAAAGTATAGTTCAGTGCCGGCACGATCATGGGCTTTATTTTCTGGGAGGCGGAGGAACTATTACTCTTTGATAAGTTGTGCCACAAAATCATGTCGAGGTGGTTGTGTTCGCAACCTGTCCTGAAACATAAATAGCGCGCAAAGCGTTGTTTTAGTACCACGACTCTAGTGACCTGTCGAATGTGGAATGACAATGATATATGGAACTGATTACGTCCTCAATTCGGATCCCCTTTAACTCTGTTAGGTCATCGAAATGGGGTTTTGTCAAGTGTGCGCTGTCTTGCCCGACCTAGAGCTGGACATTTGCATAAGAAGTGTAGAATTGTTTCTCTTTCGTTTGGGATATTGGAAATTTTCGAAACATTTTTTATAATCAATTTTGAAACATAAATATCATAGCCGTCTTCGATTTTCTATCATCTCCTCTCGGGGTCCTAAAACCTGTTTCCCACAGCGGTTTCTTCAGTCGATCGGAAGATAGCTGCTCGATGGTATTCGTGGTCAAATACTCAAGAATAAGGATGGCATTGTGCGAATGGTACAAATGAAAAACAGAAGGGAGCCAGATGTACTCTCGACAGCCGAGCTTTTACAAATGTCAAGCTATTGTGGTAATACCTCTGTTCGGGTACTTTCTGAGCCAAAAGAGGTAAACTTCTCTCAAGAAAAAGTTAACGAACGCGAAAGTTAAGTCAAAAGCAAATGTATATAGATACACAAATAACAACAAATTACGTACAGCGATCTGACCGATTTGATAAATCAGTGCAAAGGAATTTCCTGCACTAAAGCTCGTAGCATGGGGAAATGTCTTACTCTCCCGTGAGCGCTCTCTTTTGCTTATGCGAACAGGATTTCGTGAATTTTCGTAGTTTTTCGAAAAAAAACTCCTTTTTTTCGGCTCGATGCAATTGCACCTATAGTCCAACTCAATGAAACTTAACGAAACATCACCACAGAGAAACCAGTTTATAAAATTTCAACGAACTCAGCCAGCCTCACCCTTTGGAAAAGCAAACCATTACTACTACTACGGTGAATAAGAAAGATTAACTATTTTTCCTGTTGAAAAGACCGCAAATATTTACTACTTGCTCTAATGATCTACTAAAAATGGAGTACATACCCCCTATACGCAAAATAACACCTGAAGTGGTTGAAATCCATCTCCTAAAACTTGCCTTGTTCTATCGTCAGTGCTCAGCCATTAGCGACGACGTTTTATGTTATTTTAAATGATCAACTGCCTTAAAGTAGGAACATACACGATACAGCTGTGCTTCGTATCAACTATCGTATATTTACCCAACTGATCGACACGGCTGTACCGATAGTGTACGCCGGTGGCAAGCTCTTGAGCATACAACCTGCAAGAGATTGTATGGAAATCGTAGAATGGATTTGCGTGCATTCAACCGTCGTTTTTAAGATTTTAGTTGCGATGTCACTTTTCTGATGGGAGAATGCAGAAAAATAAATCAAAAACATGGTTTTCTACAGACGCTACAGACAACGGTTGCCGGTTGATCTGCGTACAACACAAGTCGGTACGACGATTGATTACTGTGCATTCCCTCAACGATTCAAATAAAAATATTTATAACCAGCTATAGAGTCAATATTTCTGTGATGAGTAGAGCCTCCAAACGGACCACAACTCGTAGTCCAAACGGTTAAGGTCCGTACTACCGGCTGGTCAATCATCCGGTGATATAAAGTCGGGTACATTTTTTTTAAGCCACTCTTGCTTGTTTGCGAACATTGTTCGGCTTACAGGCTTAACAACGTCTTCCAAAACAGTGGTTTGATAAGCTTTCGCTGGGATCCATTTCCCCAGCTTCGGTAGTAATGTAAGGTCCGTGAGTAGGCGAGTAGAAAAATATCACATCGCCATACTCAGGTCAGTACAGACCCATAGAGGAAAGACGTCCCTTGCCCATTGGTTAACCCTTCCTAATTTGTTTCATTGAATCACCAAACCATTCAGAATGCCGCTGATTGATCAATTTGATAAATTTAAATCTAAGGTGGCAGTGACAGAGAAAATGGGTTGCATCCTCTTTGGCTTGCTCGTCTCCATATCCCAGACACATATCTTCATCCGTGAGTCTTAGTTTTCTCATGTGTTACCGAGAAGAGTTATGCCCCGTGATTGCTAGAAAGGGATTTCCTATTCTTTTGCATTACTCGGTCGGTCGGTCGGTTATTGCAGCCTGGTTGTCGATGAAAAAGGTGATACCTTAGTGTGGTATTGCCTTCATCGCAATGGCACGGGCAGCTATTGTCACTGTTAGGACCTGCGTTTGGAAAACACTACTATGGTTCGGATATACCCAGCGGTTCAGGAAATATGCCTGACCCTACGCCAAGATAGATATAGCACGTGTGTTGGCAGGCTAACCGTCCTTCCATTCTTCTCTGCTCGGGAACGAACTTGTGAATGGTCTATTGAAGTCTAGGTAGTAGTCTAGGTCCCCCGCTTAATGGCTACGCATATTAGTCGTTCTCACAGTGAATTCTAATTCTAAAGGTAGCCCTAAACGACGAACTTGCCCGTTTCCGTTATCGCCTACAGGACGGACTCATTTGGCGAGCATTCATTTTGTGTTGATTCTTTATACCGTGAACATGTGCGACAAAGAAGCGCAAGTGGTTGCGCTTATGGTGATTTATTTATGAACTCGGCGGCGTTTACAGCAAAAATGAGGTTTGCTCGCGAATATGACCCTACACGGCGAACATTAAAGCCAACGAACACGAAAAAATCGAAATTTTTCGCCAACAGCGAGCGGCTTGCGAACCAGCCCCTACACGAGAAAAACATACCGAGCACGAGCAAGTTCGGGGATCATGTTCGTCGTTTAAGGCTACCTTTACTCTTCTGGCTCACGGCATCGGTTTGAGACTCGTTCTTTATGTAAGATTTGCCTTTTCTGACCTTCGCGCGCTAGCCCTCTCCATACACATTAAACGTATGCCTAGCTGCTTTGCTTGACAAGCTAATTCAGAGTGTTAGCAACAAACTAAAACACAGACAAATCAGTTATGACTTACATATGTTGCAACCTGATATATATTCATAATGAGCTTCACTTTTTGTTTTTTTGATTAGTCACGAGGGTTGCGCTGACAACCTCGGTTTTACTGCATGTCATTCAACTGTTTACGTACATACGTGTATGTATGGGCAATCCATTGAGTAAGCCCAGTGTCAAAACATGGTTCTTCATGACTAATCTCGATTAACGTAAGCAAAGGATTAGATTGCCTGCGTTTATAAGACTCAATGCGTATCCCTTAAGTAGACCATAGCATTTCTTTCTCCTGCATAGAGCATGCGCTCCAGTTTTTTTTTTATAATATAATCCTAGAGAACTTAGGCAGCGACAACTCGAGATGTGCCTGCAGGTGCTTGCCTCAAGCCAATTAGTATTCTATGAGCGAATGAACTTACTTTTTTATTTTTTTCACAGCTTCCAATTGTTCAGATGTATAATCCAATTCGGTTGGTTTCGGGTCTGAAAGTTTCCGTTTACGTACACCCTCCGCCTGCGAATCCGTTGTTGTGGAACTCTTTCTCCCACTATTGGGAACACTCTTCACCTGAGCCAGAATATCTTTTACAAAACAAGAAAAACTATACTCAAACACTGTTCTTTTTTTTTCTGTTAAATATTACAAAACATACCCTTTGCTCGCTGTGAGGGAAAAAGTCTCTCGGCTTTCTGAAGAAATTTCTCAGCTTTTTCTAGTTTCCCCTCGGTAAGGGCATTGATTGCAATATCAATGCAACGATTCGCTTCGTCCTTGTTTCCGTCCATTTTGTGAACGTGATTACCTAAAATTCGAGTAATATTTCATTATTTTTTATTCCAATTCACTAAGTTAATCGAATTCATGAGGCAATATGGGAAAAGCCACGGCCGTGTTTGCTTAGAAATGGAATTGATTGCTTACCTAGTACAGAGCTACTGCGTAAATGTTTTCACTAAATTGGTCGCCTAGGTTACGTTGACGAATACGAATTAAAAATTAATTAGTTAGGAATATCGTTTTTGGATCTAAATTTTCTTAATAATTGATTTACCTCCGTGATAAAAAAAAAAGAAGAAAATTACCCTAGAAAAGAAAATTTTTATAATTTTGACAAGTTTTCTATGACAGACGATTACACGTCAGGATGAACGCGTACAGGGTCGTAAATATACTCAGAAACGTTCACAAGTAGATATTTAAATAGTGGTGTTGTCATGCCCATGACCTTAGTTGTGTTGACATGAATCGAGGTTTTAAAGATTTGAGCTTGACAAGAGATCAAGTTTTGATTTCTGACAGAGGTGTAAAGTGCAAACTGCAACCGTGCAACCTAAGGCATGGTTCCCAGAACATTGGCGATGGCGAAGAAAGATATTTCGTCCTCTCCGGAGCAATCGTCGTAAAGTAAAGGAAATACACGACCCAACTGTCGTACCTACGTGTGTTGTACCAATATCAGTCGTACGTAGCAAACACACGATGCAATAAGCATGCGATTTACTTACAATCCGAAAATTTTTCCAGCCAATGTTGAATAAATAGAATCCATCTGGTACGACTGTTGTATCCGCGGAAACTCATTTCCATACTATCTGTCTCAAGACGTTGTGACCGTACAACATCGGTGCAACCGTTGCACGCGAGTATCCACACGAAACAATCATCGCATACCACACTAAATCCGTCCAACCGTTGGTAAAATAGTTGTATCATGTACTTTACACTATGACATGGAGTTTTCAAACTAATTTGTTTTCTTCTTAAATTTCTAGGGCATCTTAGGCAGTATATTTGAATCCTATCCAGGGGAACAGTTGGATCCTGTACACTATATTTATAAGGCACTTCAACCGATCTACCTTACGAAGAAGGAGGTTACTAAATAAGAATCAAAGTGCCTAGAAAAACTTGCTTACATCAGAACAAATATTGTGTTTTATTCAAATTGTAAGTGAATTAGCGAGCGGGTGTACGAGGTTGAACTCAAGGACTCATGATTCCATCGTTTGCGAAGTACGAGACCCACCGGACGAACAGTTCTTAGAAGTTATCCGATTTTTGAACAGATCTTGACCCATAATACGACTCATAATCTAAGTAATGCGACACAAGATCACTTTCTGAATAAAATCGTAAAAATAATCATTCACCTCTGTTGCTTGTAAACTGTCACAATTGATTCTATTATTCTGTAATATGAAATTAAAAGAAATTTAAACAAAATTTGTTTCGTTTCCTAAATCTGTAAGACGAACAAGCACCTGCAACGCGTTGTCACCTTAACCGAAAAATCCAACTATTGCCAACTTCAATCCGAACACTTCTGACACTGCATTTTCGGCTTTGTGTTAAAAAAAAGAAAGAATTCTGCGATTTCTTTAATTTAGTTTCTGGTTTCATTACTTCTGCTCGGTAGATTGTATAAAAATGCCTGACTATCTTGGAACCGATCAACGTCGCGTTAAAGGCGAAGAAAAAGAGGAGAAAGAAATCAAATCCCTGGACGAGGGAGACATTGAATTGCTGAAAACCTACGGCCAGAGCCAGTACCACAAGTCGATCAAAGTTATCGAGGAAGACATCCACAAAGCCATCAAACAGGTCAATGAACTAACTGGAATAAAGGAAAGTGATACAGGATTGGCGCCACCAGCTCTATGGGATTTGGCAGCGGACAAGCAAACTTTGCAGAACGAGCAGCCCCTGCAAGTGGCCAGATGCACTAAGATCATCAATGCTGACTCAGATGACCCGAAGTACATCATCAATGTGAAACAGTTTGCAAAGTTCGTGGTGGACTTGGCCGATTCAGTGGCCCCAACCGACATCGAAGAAGGCATGCGTGTTGGCGTTGACCGCAATAAGTATCAGATTCATATTCCGCTTCCGCCCAAAATCGATCCAACAGTGACCATGATGCAGGTGGAGGATAAGCCCGATGTGACTTACAGTGATGTTGGCGGTTGCAAGGAACAAATCGAAAAGCTGAGAGAAGTTGTTGAAACTCCCTTGCTGCATCCGGAAAAGTTCGTGAATCTGGGAATTGAACCACCAAAAGGTGTTCTGCTGTTCGGGCCTCCTGGCACAGGAAAGACACTGTGCGCCCGTGCAGTTGCCAACCGTACAGATGCCTGTTTCATTCGCGTCATTGGCTCGGAGCTAGTGCAGAAGTATGTAGGCGAGGGAGCTCGAATGGTGCGAGAACTATTCGAGATGGCTAGATCGAAAAAGGCCTGCTTGATATTTTTCGATGAAATTGATGCTATTGGCGGTGCTCGCTTCGACGACGGCGCCGGTGGTGACAATGAAGTTCAGAGAACTATGCTGGAACTGATCAATCAGTTGGACGGTTTCGACCCGAGAGGTAATATCAAAGTGCTCATGGCCACAAATCGGCCAGACACTCTCGACCCCGCTCTTATGCGTCCCGGACGCTTGGATCGTAAAGTCGAATTCGGCCTTCCCGACTTGGACGGTCGAACGCATATATTCAGGATCCACGCGCGCTCGATGTCTGTTGAGCGCGACATTCGCTTTGAATTGTTGGCTCGCTTGTGTCCCAATTCAACTGGCGCCGAGATCAGGTCCGTCTGCACTGAGGCTGGTATGTTCGCCATTCGCGCTCGTCGGAAGGTTGCCACCGAGAAGGATTTCCTCGAGGCCGTTAACAAGGTCATCAAGAGCTATGCCAAGTTCAGTGCAACGCCCCGGTACATGACCTACAATTAAGTGGTCACTCAACGTGTCTCCGATCATTTGTAATCTTCATATATCGTCTGAATAAAATTTAAAGAATAAGTACGAAGGTATTTAGCTTTTTTATTTTTATTTTATGTAACCAGCCCTGCTGAGAAGTTTACCCTGCCTGTCGTAGGCAGGTTGATCAACTCATTATGAAACGCGAAGCAGTCGTAATCAGTCAGAATCTCTTGTTTCTTAATTGGGAGAGCTAGCAGATCCTTCATTTTTCGCTGCTCGTTCCTCTATAGATACGCTGTTGCTGCATCAAACTCGTGGTAATGTCATTTGCAGTCTCCCAACCTTCTCTTGTCGCCGAAATATATGTGATCAGGCTTCTTGAGGTCACTTGACGGCGGATTTCTCTTTCCACGGTTTCTTAGTTTCGGCATTGCTCTGCGTTCAAGATTGCGTTCAGTGCTGACAGAACGACTCATCTGAGTGCCGTATTTATGGAGATACTCCCGGAAACAACCATAGCGGCAGCAACCATAGCAGAATAAGAAAGCGAAACGACGAGCTGCCTCAAGGTTCACATTTAACGCAAATACTTTTAATTCTGTGCTCGCATGAATCATGATATACAAGATACGCTGTCAAGGAAGGACGTTCTCGGTATACAAACACATTGGAGGGTGGTCTACATTGAACTAAAGACTCAGAATTAAGCTGCCGTTCGTCTCTTATGGAGTACCGAGTGACATTCCAGGGAACTGTAAGGCCGATAAACTTGCCAGGCACGTTCTTTGTTCTTTGTTCTTTCTCCCGTAGTGGACTGGTACTTTGATAAAATATGATTTGAATTTAGGCTTTCCGTTAACTGTTTTTTACCACCGCTTCAAGGATCTTGCAATTGTTTTTATGGCGTTTGTAGGCCGAAAACTCGTCACATCTTCAAAAACTAACGAAGAAGTAGGTGTTTTCTTTGATAAACGTAGTCTTAGTCTCTCCTTCCGTCTTCTTGATCATTGTAGGGTATTCCCGGTGGAATTGATGCGATTAAAGAGGTCCTATCTTGCCTTAAGGAAATCGTGTTATCCACCACCGATATCCGCATCTTTTCGGAAAGCCAAGCAGCTATCAATTCCTTGGAATCTCTTTCTAACAATTCGAAAAAGTTGGTCTAGACTGCCGCTTGTCTCTATTAGAGATGGCAAAGCAGTTTAATATTCGCCTTTGTTGGGTGCAGGGAATAGAGATATTCCAGGGAATTGTAGGACCGAAGAATTTGCCAAACATGGAACTACGGTAAAGATACCTTAGGTATTCCAATCTGTACATGCAAACTTAAATTTACCCTCGAAAGATTAAATCTCAGGTGGACAAGTGGTATAACGTGTCTATCGACAAAACAGATTTGGCTTAGGCTGGATCTGAATCGCTCTAAGACTCTGATCTCTCTTAGAAAATTCATATCAACTCCATTGTAGACCGCTTCACTGGACATTGTCTAATAGGGAAGAAAGAAACAAAACTTGGCGTGGACTCAAACGTGGTTTTACAGAAGTTAGAATCACTTTTCTTCAATGATCTCAGTGATCTTATTAACATCGACAATACGAGTCTACTTCGCTTCATTAGAAGCTCTAATTGGATTTACTAGGAGGCATGTAGGATCATATGATCCAGGTAATACCACCATGGCAGCGACTATTAACCTAGTGTTTGTATGGCGAATCTCCTCACTTTTCTGTGTTTGAGATCTCTTCCACAGGAGCTATCATGCGTGGTAAATCTGTTGAAATCTTCAAGAAATCGATTGAAGGAACCAGGGATCCATCTTTGGCGAAAAGATACTGACGAAACACTCGGTTAATCAGTATATGCCTGCATGGCTACAATCACCTCCCCTTAACACACTTTTTCTATACCCCGCGGTACTACCTCCAGATATCCCTTCGCGAAGCGGGATTTAGCAATTTTTGCTTTCTCCAAATGTCTTCGTGGCCAATCTCTTGGACTATCCTTCTTCTTTTTTCATCTCTGCTTCTTTCCCGCTCCAGTCGTCTAAGTTCATTCGAGATATACTTTGTGTACTTTGCATGCAACTGTAGCATGTGGTCTATGTTTTCCGGGTTTCGTATTTCTTCTACCATTGTACGGTTCCTTCTCTGGATATGCATATCACTATTTAAACTGTTCCAAAACGGCCACTGTTATATGAAGGCATGCTCAAAGACTGGGCATTCCCCTACGACTTCTGCAGAAATTGTAAGGACGAAGATAAGCTAAGATTAGCTCCTTCATAAAAAGAAGCGAATGGATCCCAGAGTAAGAGGGTGATCCACCCATTGTCGGCGGCACAATGGACATTCTCAGGTCTAAATGCATCCTAATGGGCCGGTCTAAGCCAAACAACCATTTAAAATATTCCAAAATGGCGGGCAGAAGCGAGTTCAATTTTCATTTCCGATGGAGGTACCGCGTCAAATCCCGAGCTTGCGAAACGTTTCTCTAAGCAAACCTAGATGTTTCTCGGTGTCTTTCGAATTCCAAGTCAGAATTACTACACATCGCGGCTAAATACTGGATTCTAGTACCCCCACACCGAGACTCCCATCCAGCTTGCTTCACCGGAACCGCCAAACTATTTTTTTTACTGTTGAAGATCTTCGTGAGTCAACCTTGCGATCGAAAAGCTTCCGTTCATTTCCTACATAGCTGCACTGAGAACCGCTGGTGAATAGGGAAGCGTACGAGCAGCAATTTGCTTCCCAACCTAAAATTTCCGACGTCCACGGCTGAAAACCGCGCCATTTTCTTACAACCACGTGGCAAACAAATAAAATAGAGAAATGACTTCTTAAAATTTTATTACTACCACGGTCAAGCGGTAAAAATATAAAACACCCACGACAGCACAAAGCTTATCGCTTCCTGCGCAAATGTAGACGGTTCTTGCGCTTCCAGGCAGCGCGACGGGAGCCTCCAACAGTCTGTGAGTACCTGTAGCCCTTGCCGATGCCACGGGAGCTCTTGCCAGCTGAGGTGAGACCACGCAACTCGCGATGCTTGTGCACGTGCTTGCAGATCCAGTTGATTTTCGGGTCGCGACGCACGGCATTGTGGTGGGTGTCGATCAGAATGACTTCAAAGTATTTGTACGAAGCATCTTGGGCAACCCAGTACGAGTTGAGTACCCTCAATCCTCCCAATCTGCGACCGACACGCTCCTGTAAAGAGAAAGAAAAAACCCATTAGCCATCACATCACACATTCTACACACACTGTGCACGCGTCTATATGTTCAGACATCTAAGGAAGGTTGAGATATGGTCAGCATGGTTACTTAAGATACCATCTGTTCTATCATCAGGTTATGCACACAAAAACGCGCCACTTTTCCGCCGACAACTCACCTCAGCAATGGATTGCAGACCACGATATGGCTTCAATTCGTTCACACCATGGCTCTTGGGTTTGCCGTAAGTGCAGCCCTTTGGCACTGGACGTTTGCGACCACCACGGCGCACACGAATTCTGTAGATGACATATCCCTGCTTTGCACGGTATCCCAATCGACGGGCCTTGTCCGGCCGGGTTGGCCTTGGCGAGCGGTGCAACTTTGTCAATTGACGGTATTGCCAAACGCGAATACGAAGCAAGTAGCGCATAACATCGCTCTGCTTCTTGCGGTAGAGTTCTTGCATATAACGATACGCACCCATGATTGCGTCCTTTCACGGCGATAGACCTAGTAACAAATTGGTTTTGGGGGTTAATTGATATTTTTTATCAATAACTGTCACATCATCGGTCTATCGTTTTACGGATATTTAACCGACGTCTTGTGGAAGTCATTTTCTTAGTTCTGTTCTAGAAATAAATGCATTAGCTTTGAAAAATTTTGATACGAATGGATAGCCCCGGGGGGAGAGTATGGTTGGAAAATCGTGTTCATTTCAGTTAGCCAAATCGACATGGTTGTCTTTTCCGAATGGTGCACGGCCAGATAAAGATTATCATCACTTGAACACGATTTTACACACAAAAAACAGAGAAAAAACTAAGAAATGTGTGCAGCAGTACGAGTTGATATTTACCTCTTGGGGGAGATTTCGCCTGAAAGTAGAAAAATATCCAGTTAGTTTGATTTATAACACAATAAGTTAACATTTTCAAAATGACTGAATGTGTTTTAATTAAAAGATTTAAAAAATATTCAGTGATTTTTGTGATAAATGCGAATTAAAAAATTCGAATTGCCGAGAACGCACCTTCACTTCACGACGTTTAAGTGAAAAAGAAAGGAACTGCCTGAAGTAGTACGCAAGTAGAAAATTTCATATTCGAAGATGGCGGCGATAAATTGTCAATATGGTATTAGGGTGGAGTCACAATATTTGGGGTTATGCTAAACTTGTGCGGAAGTGAGCAGAAGGAATAAATGAAAATTTTCAAAATTTAATGTTTGTTTGAGTAATGTCTCTTGACTGTATGTGAAAGAGACTTTGGACGTTTGAATGTGCAGAATGTTTACCAGACCGCGCTGGTACACGGTTTGCTGAATGAGTCGCATAGGATCGAAATAGGCTGAAATTAGCTAAGCGAATGCCGATGTATGCGGTGCTGTAGACACAAAAGTTCGGTAATTTTGAACCAAGTAGACTGTTGATATTGGAGATCTCTACCTAATCCACTCAGTCATTGGTCTAAGTAAGTTTCCTCGGCTTTTTGACGTCAGAATCCCTAGAATATACTCCAGAAAGTCGTCAGTTCACATCTTAATTTGTACTGCCTACACCATTTCCACTCCATTACCATTTCCATACACTTACTTAGGGGGCGCTGCAGTTCTAGGTGCGCTCTCCAAGACGATTGAGGTCTCCTTCTTCTTCTGCGTGCCACCTAAAGCAAGGTCCTTCACTACTGCGTTAGCATTCCGGGTTTGATTCGAAGTCTCTGCGGGCAGGAACCATCTCAAACGACTGATTTTCAGTTTTTTCTTCCGATGTCGCTATACAGCTCGTATTCGTTCGTCGTTGAATCTATTCCTCCAAAGCCCCTCAACGCAAACGGGACCGAAAATTTTACGAAGAATCTTTTCGCTTCATCCGCTTCAGACAGAGTCCACACTTCATGTCCAAAAATCAAGATGATCAAGTCTTCTCAATTCTTCCGGACAAACCTCTCATACTCAATTGACTTCTCGGCTCAAAGAAACAGCGGTTGGCAAGATTTATTTTTCGTTTTATTTCTGCTGAGGTCAGAATTGATTACAGAATGTGACGCTCTGCCCAATTATGCTCTGCTATTACTTGATGGAATTGTTGTTGATCACTTTTCTGGTTTAATCGCCACATATTTCAGTAGTCATCCTCATTTCCTTTTTCATTTGTTTTTAACTAATAGATTATATCCATTCATCATGGCGGACGTAGGCGTTTGAGAGAAATATTCTTAAATATTTATATACGAACACAATTTCTATTCCCTCTTCAGTTTTATGAATTCATCGCATTTACGAACACAATCCACGAATTATCCCCACAAAATCCAACTTCGAATCGAGTCTCGTGGTGCAAACAATTATGACATTTGCGATAATTTTTGACAGCTGCATGCACTTCACTTCGCCATAGTAAATATTTTCTCCTAACGCCGTTTACGAATCAAGAAAAAAAAACCAAAAAGAAAAATTACACAAAATAGCGCATTTTTCACAAACTTACAATGGGCACCGACGTTATTAAATCCTACGACTCCCTACAGCAAGAACTAGACCGTGCAAAGCACACTCTGGTCAGTTTAAACGATAACATTCGACGCATCATAGGCCGCGACCCAAAAGAGACCAATTTAAGGTTAGTGCAGTACGACAGCAAAAAACCCGCAAAATTCAATAAAACCCCAAAAAATACATTTTCTTTCAGCAGGGGTGATAGGAAACGTCAAATAAACGATACCCGTCGGAATGACGCACCCACTGATCGATCCAGAAATCGTGAAGGCAGTCCTCCACCAGCGAAACGTCGCATTCAAGATGCAAAATCTGTGTTCAGCCGTTTGTCTGGCCCGCCGCCTGTTACAGCATCGTCTCGCGATGATGAACACGCCAAACCACGCATTTTCTCCCGTGTGATACGTGAACTTCCATCACGACAGGAAATTGTCACCGCACAAGGACCCGATGCCGAGTCGCGAGCTCGTAATCGGCGAATGTTTGGCTCATTGCTGGGGACTCTGCACAAATTCTGTCAGGAAGAGTCACGTCTCAAGAAGAAGGAAGAACAAAAGGCAATGGTCGAGAAGAAAGTCGAAGAGCAGGAAATTCAAGAACGTGCCAATCTGAAGAAGGAACGTGAAAACTTATTCATGGATCGCAAGCGAAAGCAGTTGGAAATTCGTAAACTCGAACTGAAAATGTACCGATTGCGGGATTTCGAAGCTTGGGAGAAGTCCAAGAAGGATTTGGTTCATTTTATTCGTACCAAGTCAAGACCGCACATTTACTTTCGACCGAAGGTACTCAATAAGAAGACGGAGAAGATGTTGGCCGAGAATCGTGCTGCTATTGAGAAGGAAATCGAGAAGAAACGGGCCGCACTTAATGAGGAAATACTAGAAATTGAGAATCGCTTCAAGTTGCGCGAAGATACGGAGGAGGTGAAGCCGCACAACAATGGTTCACAGCATCCGACCAAGCACGATCGTCAGAAAGCAAACGATGAGGACGACGATGACGATGATGATGAGGAGGAAGAGGAGGAGGAGGAGCATGTTGAACAAGTCGATAGCGACCACGAGGAGAGAGAAGTCAGTCGCGTCATTAGCAGTAACAATAATCTCGAGGAGCTTTCATCCATACAAATTAAAATTCAGAATGGTGGGTAGCCTTACATTCGTACAGTGACGTAGTAGTTGTAGTTGATGCGGCGCCCGTCTCTTCTTCTGGACTCTCTTCCTTTTGTTCTCTCGTGTTAGTTAGCTTAAAGTGTCCTGTTTAGGAGTGGGATGCTCCAAATTGAGACATTTCCTGCGCATTGTGTGCTGCTCCTTGTGATTCCTGTGAGGAGTTCATAGCAGTTCATTGGAAGTCAGTCTGTTAACTCAAAGTGATGCCATTAACTGAAGCAAAAGAAGGGCGATGTGATGATGATCGCCTTAGTCTCTTCTGAAGTGAAAAGTGTGCGGGGAATGTTAGACATGCTGCCTAAGATTAGCTACCATTCCTTTCACTTCGGTGGGTAGAGTTACTAGCCTCTATGTAAGACAAGGCAACCTTCCACTCACTTCAATCCCGAGCACAGTGCTTCCAGTTAACGAAACCAAGCGTTCTAGGATCCGGGATAGCGTGATCGGTAAACGGAGGTTTGGTCTTCCTTGTCGTCTCAAACCTGGGGGCTGTGATTGGATGTTCGTCGCCGTCGTAGCGTTATTGTCTTTTTCGCTCGTTATGACAGAGCCATTGCAGTCGACATGTTTTGGCTCTTCGGTTCACATCCACGGTGCATCCAAATCTTGGTATAGGTCACGGAGTTTCATTCGCTCTTCTGAATGAAAATTCGACGTCGATTTTTTCACTCAAATTCTGCTCTGCTTTCCTGCATATCGTCCAGCACCTGCCTCCATATAAACCGGTTTCTTTCGCCAACACGATGCCATTCATAGCTCCTAAGGCACGCCTAAAAGTCAAACACATTTTTCACAAGGGTTTGGGTTTCGGTCCTGCGCCAGTATAAGTTTGCCCAGCTGCTCGGCTACTACGCATCATAACTACTATGCAGTTTTTACTTTTCTTTTCGCGGCACTACTGTCCAGGAGGAGCAACAGAGTTCTACCTATCTTAAGCTGACAACCTTTGGTTGGTTGGTTTAGACCGGCGCTCGATAAGAATGCACTTAGATCAGAGTCGGTCCATTGTGTCGCCGTTGTGTAAAGTGGGTGGATTACCCTCTTAGTGTGGGAACCATCCGTTCTTTTTTATGAAGGAGCTAATCTTAGCCATGCAGGTCGTTGAGATCGTTGAAAAGATATACAATTAGTGTAGCCTTTCTAATATTGGCAATTGCTGGGCATAGAAGGGTCACTTTTTTTCCTTCTCTTAGTCCCTACAACTTCCGCAGAAGTCGTTGTGGGGGATGCCCAGTTTTGGAGCAGGCCTTCCGCTTACAGTGCCCGCTTAGACTGTTGACTCTCTTGGAGAGGGTTCCTCTCGTGTTTTTAGTCAACCCTTATTAAAATTTTTTTGTACCTTCGAGCCCATTTCTTCAATGCGCTGTCCCACTGGAATACCATCGAGGATTGTTCTTTCTCTCAACCATACTTTACACATTTGTAGAACAGGACTGAAAGGATCACAGCCCCTCTCCTAAATTGATTTCTCATCAACGTAGTTCTCAACATCTCTATTCGTTCGCAATCCCAGCTACCTCTATATTATAAGCACTCACCGTGGTCATATTGTCCAGGGAGGCATGTCCATTTGTCCTTCCGCACTTCTAGTCATGACGGTGACTCTCCCTCTCCCTGACTTCACCCCTCATGACAGTGCGCTGCTTTCTCTAAAATCAAAGGTGCCCGTGTGGTATCTTTAGAGCGAAATAATGCAGTCAACGTTGTCCATTGGTATCTTAAACTTTATACACACTGCTATGTCATAAGGAGTTTAACAGTGATTTGAAATTGTCGCTCTATATGAGCACGCGGTGGTGAAATTTTATTCATCAGGGATACGGCCGTTCGTCCATGCTTCCTACGACACCAAGAGTCATCTTCACCGCTCTGGAAATGGTCCGAAAGTCGAGTCAGCCGTTTTATTGGACTTCAGTTTCTTTCAGCGATTCGAAAAACTTGACACCGAGTGCATAGTCTTATTTTGCCTTTCCCGTCTTCCCATTCGAACTCAAAACTCTTAGATTTGATTAGTTCTCCAGACGCAACTACTCATTCACAAACTACCTATACCCCAGCTAATCGTTTTCGTTTATGTTTTCTTTCAGACATTAAAAAGGAAGATATAGATCCAACCGAACTAGATACAGACATTTCCAACGAAAGAACTTTGGTTAGCAGCATTGTGGTGCCGAATAAGGAGATAAAACGATCGTCAGATTGATATCCTCGGAATGGTGAAACAAAATCACGACGATGACCAAATGTGTAATGTAAATCTAAATCGGAGATTTTTCACCATTGATGTAGTATTTTACAAAAAAAATAAACTGTGTATTTGAATTGCTATTTAAAAAGAGTAAACAATTTAAGAAAAAAAAAACAAACAAAAAATATTGAGAGCCACAAAGATAATTTTATTTTCTTTTGTTTCAAGGGAATTCTACTATTCTATGGGAAAACAAGCCGATTCGTCATGTCTGATGTGGAATCCTCTACAGTGATGGTTTATAGTCAAAGTTGTTGGTTACACTTTGTTGGATTTCCGCAAAATGAAAGTGATTCCTGAATAGTTGTCGCATAAAAACGATTTGATGGTCACCTTAGAGAGAGCACAAGAGGAATAAGTGATCGTCAACAAGGAACCACCACTTTAGAACACTCCATTCCTGGATTATGTAATATGCACTAGGTAGTAGGTTTTGCATTCGCGTATTTCTAGTCGCATCGAGTCAAAGAAATGGAAGTTGTTTGCATCTAGGTTACACGTACAAATTGTAGTTAATTATTCCGAGGTCATGATTATTTGTTCGGAACCATTGCACTTACGTCCCTTCTTTCCATCGTCAGCTTATGAAATATCTTGAATCACGAAAACTTCTCAATGACCGGCAGTACGGTTTTCGAAGCCAAAGGTTCACTGGTGATTTGATGGTGGATAGGGCTCACCTAAAAGTGGAACAACTCTCTGAATCATTCTTGATATTTTGAAGGCATTTGCCAGAGTTTGGCATCAAGCTCTTTTGTCGAAAATACGTGTATTTGGCATCGAAATGTCTAGGATTCCTCAAACGAAGCAAGAAGTTCTTCACCCCCTCTGATCTGTCTACAACATATAAGGCATACATCCGCCCCAAGCTCGAGTATAATGCTCATGTCTGGTCAATTGCTCCTAAGACCTCTTTGCACCTGCTGGACAGAATCCAAAATCGCGCGTTAAAACTAATAGGGAACATAGCGGAGTCGATTTTCCCTATTTTATCGTTTTTTTCATAAACAGTGCTCCAGCGAAATAGCCAGTTGCATTCCGCCCTTCAACAATTTTCTCGCAATACCCGTTACGCTTTGAAAGCTCATCAGTATACCCTCAAGCCTATCTTCGGACGTACCGTCAATGAATTTGAAATGCTCTACCAAGCTCTATTTTTCCCTCACATTATAATCCACAAACATTTAAAACCAACGTCCATCGGTATCTCTTATCTTCTCTTCCTAATTTCCCTAACGCCCGTGCTGTGTCTTGACATTAAAAGGGTAGCATCTCTAGATGAACAGCAGCGTGGTCATCACATATTTACCATCGTTCTTGTGTGACAACGTGATTGTTTTACTAAGAGCTAACAAAGTGTGATCATCAACCTTATCACCTTAGCTATCACCTTAGAGTATTCTTTCCACTTCAGGTACATCAGGTCAGCAGGTATGTTTTGGGTGTTAACCCAAGATACCTGTGTATGGATACATATTACAGTTAATTTGAATATTTCTAGATCAGAGAAACCTTAGACTTCCGAATTCTAGAAGCATGATCCTGGGATACATGCGAAAAACACGTATAGTCTACTATACTAGAGGCAACGGACAGAAGGTTTTTACTGGCCTATAATAGGAGGAAAATGCTTTCCCTGGCATATACTTGATACTTCTACTTAACACATTGATCAGAAATTTGGTCTGAATTCTAAAAATGGGTCTCGCCCTGAGTTGAGACTCAATTTGTTGATACAGTTCTTGTACTTCGACAGCCAAATACTAGCAATAGTTGATATGTGAAACAGTTTTTAATTGGTACTTATGCGTACTACAAGGATGAGATAGAATTTGAATCTGTTCCTCATCACCTGTGCCACTGTATGGCACTCACCTACGGGAGAATGAATACTCTTCACAAATATTTCGTTACGGAAGGGGAGGATCTATTGACCTGAAAGATTTTTTGTTATCCATACCTGCTAGGGTGGAAATCAAAGTTTCGTTTTTAAGAACCAATAGATGCTCTAAGTGAGCAATGATGAAAGCATTTGACAAAATCTTAAACATACGCAATCAGCGCGAACTTAGGCGTTCCTCAGGATAGCCATTAAGGATCTCTGATCATCGTACCTAATGGAAGCAATGTCGAGCTTGTTATTGGGATCCTTATGAACCAGCCTAGAGGTCTATCCAGATGATATGAAGATCTCAAGATAAATTTGTAACAATGCTGATTATCATATCGTTTCTGACCTTTATCAGGACCCGGAATAGTCATTATGGGTCCTATGGATTCGCTATTTTGTTTATTAATAAAGGCATCCAACTGGACTTAAGCAATAAGAATGATTTTCTCTGTAATCTCGTTGTCTTTCTAGTGAATCCAATAATGGACTGTCGGTGGTTAGAATGGGCTACTGGCTACACCAGACGTTCGGACTCGTTAGGACACCTTTATTGAGTCTGATTATACTCTCAAAACACCGGGCAGGATAACAAGCAACCACATACGCGTTTTGGTCCACCAATGATCTTTTTCATTAAAACTTCCCCGTCTATCTGGCTTTGAAAGAGTTCATAGGATTGAAGAGAAATAGGTCTGTCGTTCTGGTCCTGTAATGGGTCCAAATAGCTTTCATTCGCATGAAATAATATTTCTTGACATAGTAGGTCTGTTCGCGTACTCTCCCAAAACAGCGAGTTTTCACGAAAATCTACGAAAAGTCACCAAATCCGGTTCGAGTACGCAAAAGTTTCGTAGTTTTTCGTAGAAGAAAGCGTAAAAACTTCCCCATGCAATGAATTTTAGTGCAGGAAATTTCTTTGCACTGATTTACGAAATCTGCCAAATCTGTCAGATACCTTGTGTACTTGCATGCATTTGCTTTTGACGTCTAAAAAGTAGGTGAATTTCGTAGCTTTCTTGTTCGTTTACTTTTTTTTGATTTTACCTCTGAGAGAATTTTACCCCCACTCCTTGAAATTTCACAATCTACGAATTTTGGTGCAGAAAGTACGCGAACAGACCTAATATCATTCCGATCCACCCTGCTGTAAGCGCCCACTAGATGTTTATTCGACAGACAAATACCCATAAATCCGCCCAACTTTCTGCCACCACGAAAAATGTCACTAACTTTAGCCCATAAATATTTATATCATAATAAAACTTAGCACTGAATAATTGCTTTCTGTAAACACAAATTAAATATGTAAATGCGGCATCAAATTAATTGTTGGCCACTGACACGGTCTGACTTCTGGCCAGCACAGTGTGCTTCTCCCTAATTTACTGACTTTGCGTCTACGTTCGCTTCGAAGTCGTAAAGCTGCAAAGTCCAGTCATAGTCTCCGAACCACCCACATAACATCCAATAGAGAGCTCGTTAGATGGCACGCATCGTTATTCTCCAAGTCCGGAATGGAATGGAAAACTCGAATTTAATTTTCGGAAAAATTACCAAAAGCTAATTAAAAACTTTTTCCCCAGCACTCTCACGACATTGTTGAAGTTCGTTTGTTCTATCTCTACGGACGTCTGGACTAGGGGGCAAACCTAATTCTAGATACAAATTGGATGATAAATTCTAAACGAATAATATGGTCGCGGTGACAGATACACACATCCATGACTATGTGGATACCGTCGCTTAGCCTACCTCCCTCTGTTTCTGTTACAGTTCCTGCAGCCATTAGAGCCCTAACTATTCATTTTACAATAAGGAACGACAAAAAAAAATCTGAAAATATGTAAAAGTTAAGCGTAGCCCAGCTTCAATAGGACTGGCAAATACCATGGTCCCGCATCCCCAGCCAGTTCATTATTATGCAGACAATGCATATGAACTAACGACTGGGGTTAAAATTGGAATAATGTAGACGTATACAGCAACGAACATGTGGAAGTCGGAGAATAACAATTTTCCGGATATTCCGGGTGCAAATTGGCTGAAATAATTGAAGTTTTAAGAGTGCCAGGAGGTTCTGGAAATGAGACGTTAACCCAGATGGCCCTATTTAGAAGCCAAGTCTGTTACATTCTCCTACAATGCAAGCGTATTCGATGACTAAATCCATTCGAATGAAAGAAATGGAAGTGATTCTCATCGCACGTTTACAGGGTGCACTGGAATGCTACAGCTATTTAGATGTTGGGGAATTGTTATTGAAATTGTCAGAGGTTGTCTCGTAAGGCGAGTTGTCTCTCCGAACTCTAGACTTAAACTAACTATTTCAGTGATTAACGTGAGCTAAAGCCATTGTTCTCAATGGAGACACGTACACCAAATCGGGTCAATATTTCAGACCAGAAAACTTGTGGGTGTGTTCGTATATCGTGAACTAAGGTCAGATCGATAAACTATAGGATGACCAGATGAGAATGATGCCATAATGTGCGGCATACCACATCATTCAAATGGGCACCTCGGCTTCGCTCACACTGCTTTAAGCGGTCGGTTCAATTTTTAAAGACTCTGTCCAATATGTGCGGCGTTATTCTGGCAATAGCGTCGCGAATGTCGGCCTCGGGCTCATCCAAAGTGGTTGGCTTGTTAGAGTAGGCTAAGGACTTAACGTAGCCCCAGAGAAAATGATCGAGTGGTTTCAGACCGCGACCAGTTGTTGATAACCGCGTGGTCATGACCCAGTCGTCAAATTTTGCCTTCGCAACTCCGAGCATTGCGTCGCTGGTATGGCGCCGTCTTGTTGGAACCACAGCTCGGATACATCGATGTTGTCGAGCTCTCCACAAAGAAAGATTGTACATGAGACCATTGACGCTAATGGTGTCAATCTGTTGATGCCACCGCACCAAACAGTCAATTTTTGTGTATGCGTTGATGCTTTGCCGAACACTTGTGTTCGCTTCAACTACGGCAGTTCTGCTTGTTGACATAGCCGCTGAGCTAAAAATGGGCCTCGTCTCAGAAGATGATTTTTTGACCAAAACCAGATTTAAAACTGAGCCGGAATTTCGATAACATTTTTTATAATTTCCGTGCGTTCCGTGCAAATCTTACTGAATATTTTGAGAGCTGAATGGCATTGGTAATTTTGACAGTTGCTTAAATATAAGTATCATTGCTATCTGGTCACCCTTTACTACCCATACCGACTGATCATAAGATGTAATCAAGACAAGCATGTACTTCGATATCACCAGCTGTACCATCAATAAGTTGTAGATATAAACGCTTGGATTAAAAGCGAACATTTGCGACATGTTCGATTTAACCAGGCTAGATTGCGATCGGAGGAATACATCCACTTTCGAGATGTATGCACGTGTGTGTTCAAGCAAAAACTAAAATTATTGATCGTAGTTTGCTACTCAAAAACGAGTTCTGATGTTAAAATCCGCCCACAAGAAGTTGATCAAATAATTTCGTCAAAAATTCCAAATCCATCAACTGATCAACAATTGTTTGATATTGTTACCACAAATATGATCCGTGGTCTATGTATGTGGTGCTTTTAACATGACATCGCCATGCGTGACCAATGAAAAATGTACAAAACGGTTCCCAAAGTAATGCTTTAATGATACAAATGCGGATATCGACGGTTATCTATTATATCGCCACAGAAACGTTGATAATGGCGGCCACAATGCGAATGTCAAACACTATCTGTCACATTATTTAGCAACTTTCAGGTATTCTTCATCAAAATGTTGCTTCAATAGCTCAAACGACAAGCAAATGTATTTGACAGTTGCATCTGAACACGTAACGTAAAATGATGACATTAGCTTTCGATTCCTTCCGACAATTCTGTTTTTTTTAATTATGATATCGAAAAAAATACATGACAGCGCATCAGCTTTTCTGAATCCTTTTTTGACATCAAAGGTCTCGCTTAGATTGTGTTCGATCTTTATGGAGAGCTGTGAGCTGTCATCCTGCACAATTTAACGAGTTTGGCAGCGATGCCAAAAATAAACTTGATTCTGTTTAGCTCGTCTCTATAAATGATGTCATACGCAGACTTAAAATAGGTAAGAAGATGGTGAGTATTGATCTGGACTTGTTGGGTTTTTTTTTTTTCAGGTTTTTTCCGGTCTAAAACCCCGCTGGCCAATCAGTTGATTTAAAAATGGGTTTAAGCGTACACACAATGCGGTCGACAGGATTTTGTATGCAATGTTAAGGGGACTCAAGCCTCCTTAGCTGGGGTAGTTCAGAAAGTCTGCTTTTTTCTAGTCTGGAAAGCTCAGGTTCTATTTATTAGACATACATTCCTCCTACCAGTTCTTGTAAATGAGTTGGGGTACGCTCTGCACTAATTCATTTCCGGCTGTCTTAAGCTGTTCAACCGCCAGGACGTCTGACCCAACAGATTAATTGGACTTATGTTTGGACGTTCAGGTTGAATCGTTTGTTCTGTCTGACAGTGGAGTCTGCAAAGGTAGTTTCCACATATCCCCACCGCCGTCTGTGACTCAACTACGAATTTTCTTTGTTGATCTCTACATATCTCCCTTCGGGTTTTGTTGCCTTGACACGTTCTTTTTACGGGAATAAAGCCGACAAATGTTAAATTTGGAAAATCGTACTCAAAACGGAACTTTAAATAACCTGATAACATGGAAAGTCATGGGTGCTTTGCGGGATTCATCCATAATCCCTACTGCCTTAGTTGCAGAGAAACAATTAAACACGCGGAATATGACACAAGTTAGGGCAAAAATAATGTCATAAGAGGACTGTTCCCTTACTTAAAAAATCTTAACAATTCGTACGAATTTGAACGAATTTTTACGGTTCCAACTCCGTTTCCTTACTCGCTCACTTCACCTTCATATGTACTTGGTCGCTAGTAGACGTGAATTCGCTTGACCATGAACACAGCGTTATTGTTCGTGCAGATGGGTATGACGACGAGGATAACGACTACGAAATTTGCGTAGCGTTAACAAAAACTGCGAACAGGTCAAATAAGCAGTAACTAAGTATAATCCCACGGAATTGAGGTGTATATCGTTCCATTGCATACTCTATCTGTCTATAACACAAATGTCAAAGTACAATGACATTTGACGCCATTTGCAAAAAGTATGGCACATCCACATTATGACATTACTTTTTCCTCACCTTTTGTTTATATTCCGACTCTAAAAAGTATTAATTGGAACAGAAATTTGGCCTGTTTACCACTCCAACAAACATATCCGGTCAAAGACTGCTCCCCGAGGTCTGTAAATTAAGACGTCGCGGTCATAGTTAGCATCAAATGTGCCTGTGAAAGCTATTACCTAAAGCCACTTATTCCCAAAGTAATTGTTTGATTTTGACTACCGTCACCCAAAGCCTGAACGTGATCAGTGGACGGTTTGGAGTCTGAGCCCTGTTTAACCTATTGCTGCGGTACACCTTTGGCTCATTAACTCATTATTTGGCTGGACGTTGTGCAACTAAAGGACTCACCTATTTTTATGAACTCCACTTAAACCTGTCCACGCATAGAGACTGCATGTTCGAAATAATTGATTGACACAAGAGCTCATAAAAATTAAAACAAATAGGCCCATTATCGCTTCATACTGCACTATTACACGTCATTCTCAAACTTGCCTGTGCATTAAAAGACAAAACAAAAAAAATTATTAAGTCCTATCTGGCATTGCAGATAAATTTCCAAAGGCCTACACCATGATACTATCATTATCCTTAATTAAAAAACAACAAAGCTTTCACTGTATCATACCCATTGTCGCATACATCCAAAGCTAAGTACAGTTAATTGTATTGAAGGTATGTAATATCAGCCCAGCTACAAACCAAATACCAGTGCCAGTGTGTATTGTAATTACCCCGATCCTTTCCATCAAGGTAGCATCACCAGCCAGGTTAATTGTTAGGGATGTCATTAAAAATAAATAATGTCAGCTTATTGCAGCTACTACCTCTGTACTTTGGAAGGATAATGGACGTGTTGGAAACAATTTAATTTCACTTGCTCACGGGCAATTTAAACGGTTTCCCTCATCCAAACACACACGCAAATATGTGGGTGATAGCCTCATTATGACAATCAACCTTTTTATCCCTCCTTGTCCCGTTCTCCTCTTGCCTTTATCCAGCGACAAAAAAAGGACCCACATCCATATACACGGTACATCCCTTTTTAGCAGAAAACAGTCGTCCATCTGTCGAGAAACCATACGAAAACGGGAAGTACATACCCACACACTGGCACATACGATATTATTCGAGGATTAAAGATAATTAAAAAACAGTTGTACCGAAAAAATCGAGGATAAAAATATTAATCAATTCGTTAGGTTAATTAGTAAAGCATTTATGGAAATTAGCTCACAGTTGGGTGGTTTTGGTGGTTTTTTTGGTGGTCGGTCACTAGTCGCGTGCCTGTTTCGTAATCTCGTAGAATCGTCGCCGATCGATTGACCGGCGACGATTTAATTATGAAAATTCAGTTAAAACAGGGTTACCGCATTCACTCAATTTGACACACTTGGTTTCTCCTGGTAGAATGTGCCAATTACTATTTAATTCTATCGCCAATTGATGGTATGAAATCGAGTTTAATTTAATAATCTGGAAAATGAGTTAGTTAGCGATTTTTTATCGTTATTATCTGTGCGTTTGCTAATTAGATGAAATTCAATTTTATTAATTCATTCATTTCAAAAGGGACTGCGGGGATACATATCACAAGTTCAATTGAATCAAATTGGAAATTAATTGCTTTTGATAAATAATCAACAGTAGTCGGGTCTGTAATATAATAGCTATGTACTTTCAATTATCAATCAATTGAAGCACTCCGAATACCATAGAGGTTTTGTGGTATATGATGGCCACTGCTGATGCACGGTATTGCTGAACTAGAGGTCGGGTAGGCTTTTCACACCTTGGGCAAGAAATTAAATTTACACAATATTTAACGAACATTACAGTGGTATGCCTCTGTCAGGGATTCTCGCTGATACCCATTCAATATGCCTTGGGTTTTCTATTCCAAGTCACCTGGCAACTTCATTAGCTCGTGCTTTAAACTGACAACTGACAGATCGGTCTTACGCTATGTTCAGATCCACAATCGGTGCCAATGAGCTGCCATTGACAAATCACAGGGTTACCCAAAAAAGTAACAAATATTTTCTTAAAGAAATTCCAGAGTCCGTGGGTTGTTCTTACAGACTCATGACTTAAAAAAATATCAAAGAAAAAAGTCTGGTGTGAACAAGTGCAAATCGCCAAAACGAGGCATTAGGTGATCCGGAAAATGTCCATTGTTGCGCTAGGTGTGCATGAGGTTGGACCGTCTTGTTGGGACATGTGCCAATTAATCGATTTGCCAGTCACAGTAACTGTGTTTATTACGGCGGCGTCGTCGACAAAATGAGGCCCGAAGACAAAAAAATAAATAAATACTTGGCGCTACAGGTCGATGGGACCCAGGGCCTAGCTTCTCACAACCATTCGTGTTGTGCGCGTTATATTCTTTACACGAATGGAAGGGGCCTACTGTTTAATGCCGTGTCCGAAGGGCAATTTGTTATTTGAGAAGCTTTCTTAGGACAGTTGTACTCTCGGATGTTTGTCAGACGCTCGCGAGAGAGGTGGATGCGTGAAAAACTCTTTTAGGTGTTCCGACTGGGATTCGACCACGAACCCCTTGCTCCATAGTCCAACGCACTAACCACTGAGCCACGGCGCCAACGAGGCCCGAAGACACACCCGGCGTAAATGGGGATGATTTTGATTTGATGGTACGTAGATTCTAAGTGCCCCAGAAATGAAAATGTTGTTTGTTTATGTAACCGTTCAGATGGAAATGGGCCTGGTCATGATGAATTTTGACCGAAAATAGTCTACTATGTCGTTCAGGTTTAGAAGATTGCATACGTCGTCTAGACACGATTAGGGGTCTGAGGGCAATCGTGACTTTCTGCAATTTATAAGGGAACATCTTCCACTCTTGCACTGCAGAGACAAATGTGTAATGACCAATTGGGTGTGCCACGTTGCCTGTAAAAAAATAGTAAGACTAAGTATTCCGTGATCGTCAGGGGTAAGCCATCCCATGACTTGTCGACGTATGTAGTACATATACTCTGCTTCTGTTTACTTCAAAAATTATAGGACCTTCCGATAGGGCTATACATTTTGGATCACATTGTATTTTGCAATGTTACATGGTCAGTTCAATTCCTGAAAATTTATTTGTCAAATGTCTGGTCTGACTTTTATCTAGTCAGATCAAAAAATGTCTGTGTAGGCGGTTCCTAGATAATTTATTAAAAAAAATGTATTGCCTGACATTGTCGGACTCATAGTAATGGACAGAAATTTTATTATCATCTCGCATTGAATGACGAAGTCTGAAAAAGTGCAAAATCCTGTTCCCGTACGTTAAAATCTCGTGCTCATTCGAGGAGCGCTTATGAGAACAAGAGAGAACAAGCAATTTGTAATCTGTCAAAGGTGATATTATCGAAAGTATAACGAGACAAAACAATGGGGAAAAAATTAACAAATACATGACCAGATGGTGGTCGGGCAATTGGGGGCGTTCCCGATTGTCTACTTTTTGAGGTAAGAACTAACATATGAAATGGCAATCTAGGTTTGACTACCTAGTGCCTAGAATATACATTTGTGCCCATTGTTTCCCAATGGTCTGATATTGCTTCGGTTACTTCAGATAAACATTTGTAGTTCCAACGATTTTTTTGTCTTTTTACCTCTGGTGACACTTAAGTCCTGTTCATATAGGATTGACGGGCTAAATTTATGTTTAACCTTTACATAGAGGCAGAAGTGGAGAGGTGACATGCTACGGCAATCTGGATTTTCTGAAATTTTCTCATTTTTTTTTTTACGTTTGGAAATGTCAATCACTGTCAATTGAAAACTTAGAAATTCATGAAGTAAGAAATAGAAATACAGCAGTAAAGCATTCGCTTTGTTTTAAAAAGAGTTTTTCTGTTTAAAGCTAACCAATTTCATTTGGCGCCAACTACTAAACGTAAAAAAAAAATCGGCGGAAGTGTTCAGAAAGAACTGTCAATCTGAATGTCAAAACAAATCTAGTCCGTCAATTCGGTGTTAACAGGGTCTTCGAGAGTTTTTTGATCTGGTAATTGTTTGACTATGGTATGACACTACTTTGCTTACGATATTAGGTCCGTTCGCATACTTTCTGCACCAAAACACATAGATTGTGCAATTTCAAAGAGTGGGGGTAAAATTCTCTCAAGAAAAACTAAGCGAACACAAAAACTAAAAGATTTCGTACAGCTAACTGACAGATTTCATAAATCAATGCAAAAAAAAAATTCTGTACTAAAATTCGAAGCATGGGGAAATTTTTTACTCTCTCGTGAGCGTTCTCTTTTTACGAAAAAATAGGAAACTTTTGCGTACTCAAAGAGGATTTCGTTGTTTGGGAGAATACGCGACCAGACCTATTGTCAAACAAAAAGTTGTAGTTCAAATGATTTTGATTTTTCTCTCGTCACACCTGGTGATATTTTTAGGTGGGTTGGTGGTTGGTTTATCGAAGTAATGAGTTCGAGGTTCAATACTCAAATGTTTGAGGCCGACGATTTAAAACATCCAATCAGAAATGATCAAAGATTGGGATCATCATCTCCACCGCTTTTTGAAAAAAGTTTATAAAGATCAAATAATTAGGTAAGTATTGGTTTCCTGAATAATTCCGACCTCCAGATTTTAATGAAAGTTGACATTACTATGACGGAGAAGTCCAAAAAAGTATGGACTGATGAAAATCCGCCAACATATCCCCTGCGAAATCGAAATTTTCGTTCTAACATCCAAATTAAGACCGATTTCCATAAAATTTGGATTTTTTTCAAATTACGATTCTGACGATTTAGATAAAATTTCATATTTAGATATGTGGACATATGTACGAGTATGTTCAATGTTTACTTTAAAACGCTATAGCACGTTCTGCGTATAAAATACGTTTAACATTAGTTCTACAAACTGGCTGTTTCTCCAATATTTCTTTGGCGATTAAAGCTTGACATAGAAGGCATGTCAAATATAAGAAAAAATACGGCGGCGTACTAAATTTTAAAACAGCCGCGGCTGCATTGATCCAGGGTTACATTTTGGACGACGTTTATTGAAATACCTTTTTTCAGTCGCGATAATGACCTTAAAACTACGCTATGTCACGCCCACTTTATTAGGCTTCCTAAAAATAGGTGGATTTTCATACCGATTGACTATTTTATTTGACACTCAGTGCTGAATAATTTATAAACCTTTTAGCATAAAGGTGTAGATAAGTACAAAAACTCAGTCATTCACATTCTTTTTGAATGAATTTCATAAACAAGTTTTTCTCCATCAATCCCGAAATAAGGTCTTGAATGCAGATAAGCGTTCTTAATTGTCAAATTTTGACAGACAGACGCGTTATCTGGGAATGTGTGGACTGGACTGTATTTGTTTTACTAAATTTTGGTGGTTGAATGGGTTTTGGTTTCTACCTTTGCAGGGCGTGTTCGTTGATTATGACATAGTCTCATCCGACTAAAAGAAATCTTTTCTTCGTAGGCTCTTTAGACAAATATTATTTTTTGGTCAAGAAACAACTTTCCGGTAAAATATAAATGAAATTTCTTCCACCGTGTACATATCTGATTTCTTTAGTTCTGGGTTTACAAATCTCGAAATCGGTCTTTACAACTGAATAGGAAAGCGTTTTTCTTCTTTGGGATCTGTCTGGTTTCGGAATACTAATCGCCCTAAACCTCTACCAGCTCTCAAGGTGGCTAAATGTAAAATCTAATTCCGTCGATTTGTAGAAAATAACACTACGTACGAACGTGTGTAAGTATCTATATGTAACAGAAAAGAAAAACCAACGATTTTTATAGTGATTTTCGCCTTTTCATTTGTGTTTGCCTGTAGTTGGACTTCACACGCCACGGCCAGCGGCAGGTCATTTACTTGGAAAGAATAACATTAGTTTTCATCTAATCTTACAAGTGATATTGGATGGGGTAGATGCGAGGATACCCTCGGGTAGTTAAGTCTTGTCCCAGCGAGGACATTAGAGGGCAAAGCCAAATTGTTTCCTATTCAATTGTATACGCCTACCCCATGCCCGTTGGGCTGTTGGGTAAGTGAAGGTAGGGAATGAGTTTTTATCCGGTTGCCATTCTAGAATATGACACTCATTTAGAATTCATCCGGTATGGATGGGTAGAGGTCATGTCGTGAAGGTTGTGGCATGGGTTGGATGAAGATGAAGATTTGGTTTGTGCTTGGTCATTTGGCAGGCAATCCAATTTCCTTTTAAACGGTTTTTCTTTGGATGTTGACTTGACTGTGTGTGTTTGTTTGAGGGGGGGTCGTATGCACAAGTTGGTGGCGAATAGTCCTTAAGAGAGTTCTGGGTATTCGTGGAATAAGGTTAATAATAATTGCTAGAACTGCGGGAAGGCATGTAATGTCCTGTTTCCTTAGGCATTTTCTTGATCGCAACTACTAATCATCACCGAAAAGAGAAAGGAACAAGCTGAAGTAATTGAAAGGCCATTTAAAGTCCTTTAACAACCACTATCCTTGCAAAACCACATATTTCAATGTTTTTCAATTACGCTCGTCATAAAATGCCACACGCGCTTTCAAATACCATCAAGCATCGTCTCAAGGAGTTATCCCATCTCTTCCATCATACAGAAAACTTATTCCAGCCCAGGTGGCTGCTTGAAAAATGTTCACCAAGACGGAATATGATATCTACTCCAACTCCTGCAGGCAGCCTTATGTTCGGTGCTTTGGATTACACACGCTCTACCACAAATCGGAGACAGTAAAAAGTGTGTTATTACTTAATTAAGGCTTCCAGGGTGCCCCACACCACCCTAAAATATGCAACTAAGCAAATTAACTTTGAAAATGTATTATCCCTGCTCGGAAGAGTATAGCACTCCATTCGGTGTGGTGTGGCTCTGCCTAAGTGCAGATAGGGTATCCTTGTACGTTACACATGCCTTGTAAGTGTTCTAGCTCTCCTAACATCCGTTCCTTCGTGCCGACAGTATCTGGGAACCTCCAGCCGTGCTAACTAGTAAAACATTGAACATACAGGTAGTTTACCAGTGTTCCTTCCTTTATGTGTGCTCGACGGCAGTGGTATGTATTCCTTTCGAAACTTGTGCGTACTTTATATTTAGCTGTTTGTCCTCCCATGATAACATGTTCTTCTTGGGGAGGATAACACACGAAAGTGGCGGCGGCGGCGGTGGCAGTGGGTCCATAAATTCTCCATTCTCACGAAAACTTTCACTGGAGAAATTTATTATTTGTTGCGCTGGAAATATGTGTAAAAGTAACATAGATTAATGGCTGGGGTATTTGTTTGGATGGGTGAGCCTTGCTGCAGTTGCGTGCTGGTCGGTGGGGGCGTTGGGGAGGACTGGATTATAGTCTTTTGGTGTAAAACTTCAACTTTTCTGCATATGTGACCGAAAAATTCTGCAACATAATAATATGCATTCAAGCATTGTAAGAAAGGCAACGCAGAGGTTCCTCCTCTGCAGTTAGATGACGTACAGGACGATAGAAGAGAAATATGAATTTTTGGTTAGGTTCGTTGGGAATCCATTCCGGAGGGGGACTGGGGACAATACATTTTCGTAAGCGCACATGGAAAGCTTGTTTGTTATTTATGAATGTCGTAATTATGCTCTGTCGAAATGGCAACAAAAGATTTGTTTTTTTTTTTTACCAAGAGTGTAGTTATGGCTGGAAGGATGTTGTGAAGTATGGCCTTCCTTGTGCACAATGGGTTGGCTCTTTGGGGAAATAAAAGAAATGATTTGAATAAAAGTTTTAAGTGCACCATGCGGACATTTTTTGTTTTTTACATGTATCCACAGAGCACTATCGTAGAAGGACGCCGCAGCGTGAACTTCAAATACGTACTCGGTTGCTTATGTGGGAAACTTGGACACACATTTGAATTTCGAGGGATACTATCGACTTTACAGGAAATAGCTAAAAAATTCAAGATATTTTAGTGTCGTAAGTTTTAAGGTTTTCTTAAAAAAAGGCTTTATTGAAATATTTCTGGTTCCTTTATTGCCACCGTACTGATCGCCGCCGAAAATCACAATCCTCGCTGTCGCTTGAAGTTGGTTTTTGCTTCCCTTTTCTTCATCAACTTGAAGTGAGGCCCGGTTCGTAGCTAGTCAGCAACGTACAGCGGTGGCGTACAGATAGAACAAAAATATTTTTTCTTACTTTACTATAACATCAAGTAAATGTAACTAACAGGCGGTTATTTCTATTAAGGCGCATGTCGTCTGGAAAGAAAATATGTCAAAACGGATAAGGAAGTGATCCATAGCCTTCTACATGTTCAGAAGGTAAAGAAGATGAAACCCAAGACTGCGATCATCCACTGGATTTACACAGCCATCGTCAGCCATTCATTCTATATCCTAGGTGGCCTGGAGGAGATAAAATCACGAACCATAAGGCCCTGTCAAGGACACGAAGAGTAGCATGTAAAGGAACTACTAGTGCCAAGAGGCCTACGTCGACTGCAGACATTGAAACCATACTGGCCTTGAAAAACTAACGAAGTACAAGGCTCTGGTGTATACTTATTTGAAGCCAAATTTGTTTGGTCAATCAGACTTCCAAATCACTGGAGTGTGTTCCAAGTGGATGTATTCACGACACAGTCATGGAGAATTTCGATCCATCTCGGTTGGATAAGGAAAACATGAAGGATTCTCATGCAACACCGCGCAGCTGCATTGAATAGTGTTTTGGACAGCTTTTGCCTTGCAAACCATCATTGTCCTTTAATTTGACATCCTTATATACATATGAGCCCAGGTATTTGAAGCTATTTGAAATAAAAGTAAAAAGTAGAACCGGCCCTGTATAGACAGACCAGAGCTTCTCGCGAGCTGTACTAGCAGAAGAGAAGGCTTCATCTCACCGCCTTCTGAGAAGGAAAAGAGGAGCATGAAGCATGAGCGATTACAAAATTCGGAAAAGGTACTAAACAAGGCTACAAACCTCTAACCAAGCCCTACAGGGAAACACAGGGAAACTTTTTTCCAATACGGATATAACAATTTTGTATTTAAATAAAACACAGAAGAATTGATATATCGACCTAAAATTCATTACAAATGTTGTACACAGAGTAAATTTTAGTATGGAGTTCGATCTCGTTCACATAACTACCATGAGCACGTTTGCAGCGATCGACTTGTTGGCACCAATTTTCCACTACTCTTCCACGGATATCGGTTGGAACGTTGGTAATTTCGAGTTCGATATTGTTGGTGAGACCCTCTAACATTGTGAGCATAAACCAACGACTTAAGATAACCATTTGACCGGATTATTTATCAAGATTACTTAACTACTCCTTTAATAGATGAATTGTTTGACCAGCTGTGTGTTATGTGGGACCATCTTGTTGGAACCACATATCACTGATGTCACGCCCAACAAACTTTTACCAAAAATGTTCCTCCATTGACTGCAACACGTCCATAATGTTCATCAACACAAAATATACTGTACGAGCATACTTTCGGCAAGAAAGCAACACCACTTGGTCACTTTTCGTGGATGCAATGGACATGTGGGCTTGTTGCATCCAATTACACATATGTTGCTTCTTTTAATCAAAAAGGCCGAAACCCATGTCACAGTTTTCTTCTTCTTCGGATTTCTGCTGAGCTGTTTCCTTGGCGGCGACTGCGGGAGCAGCTGATCCGGTGTGGTGCTGAAGCTATACATATATTGTTGGGTATTCAACTTCCAAACAAATTGGCAAATTCAGCCTGGAACTCGGGCTTATTGTCCAAAATTTTCGGAGAGAAAATAGAACCAGCTAACAAACTAGCTTTATCGCTGAGGTTAAATTTTCGATAAAATTCAAGATAATCTTAAAATTTTTGCAGAGTCTAATCGGAGAAGTTTTCGGTAAGATGTTTTCGGTACTTCGACCGGTGTGTTGTTTCACTGGGACAGGAACACTCAACAGTGAATATGATGACTCAAATGTATCCACTATAGCATGTACAGCCTGTCTGGTGGGACAACTATTATGACCAAACATAGGAGCAAGCGCTCTTAAATTGGCGACAACCGAGTCAGAATTTCGATAGGAATTTTGTATAATTTTCAAATGTTGATCGATTGTAAACTTCACTACAACAAAAATTTGAACCTTCACTGACGTCCTGCCATAAATAGATCATAAAAATATTTTAAGGGTGCATTTTTATTCAAATACTAAAATGTTATGCCTCTGTTGAAAAGCCTTTAAGTATGTAGATTCGCAGTCGATGTTGCGAAAAGACGATATGGAAAGATCACTGTATGACGGCGACGATAACTTAATTCCCCTGTCAGGCAGGATGAAGGCCTCGCCTCTCGCGAGCGTCTGACAAACATCTGAGAGTATAACGGTCATGAAAAAGCAGTAAACAGTAGGCCCCTTCTATTCTTATAAAGAATATAACACGCACAACTAGGATGGTTGTGAGAAGCTAGACCGTGGCTCCAATAGACCAGTTGGACAAAAAAATTGTAAAATTTGTATTTTGTATGACTGCATCATAGGAGTTACATATGTCTAGTTTTTGCATCCTTGCCAAACTCGTCCGGTTGTGCAAGACTACGGTAGAGAATACACGCTGCTCCGTCAAGGTCGGGAAAGACCTCATCGAGACCTTTGACGTCAAAAAGGACTTAAATAAAGGGACGCGCTGTAATGTGATTCTTTTATTTACATCGTTTTTGGAAGAATTGGGCAGAGTTTACAAGTCAACATTAGAGGGACTTTTGTCAATAGCTTCTTTCACCTAAGAAGGCAAATGTGATTCTCTCGAATAACTAAAGTATCCCTTTCCGAAAGGCAGGGCCGGTGCAGTAAAGGAAGACCTCGTCTAAGGTGACGCGTTCAAGTAGAAAGGGACCTCAACCAAGTAAGTCTACATTTTGCCAATAGAGCAGATGTCTCCAACTAATTCGGCACAAAATCCATTCCTACCTCGTTTATTATAGTCAAAGTGTTATCCTTACTCACACCTTACGTTGGATGCCATTCCGCTGTCCTTAAACTCATCCTATACCAGCATCTAGACCATGAACTTTCAACTTCGCCCCAGAACCCATAATATACACAAGTTCCATCCAACTCCTTACAGTGTCGTCATAATCACCACACATAAGTGCTGGAAATATTTTACGTCCCTTTTTATGAGGAATGTATTCCATCGCATCCTCGAACAAATTGAATATATTTCACTTACTGTAGGTGCCTCTTACCAAGGGCATAAGTTGAACAACAAAGCAGAATATATGAATATAAATAAACAACAACAACAGGCAGGATCTAGGTTTTTTTTTTCCAACAGTTACAGTCAAACTCTAGTACATAGAGTGGTGCACTCTGCCTCTATGGGTAGGATACCTTACCTACTCCGGGAAGGAGCAAAATGACATACTCGTGCATAACGTCTTACCAAGGAAATAACTTGTAGAATCTCATGAACATCAGCCGTCGCTCTCTGCATCCAGTTTTGCTTTTGGTTATGATGATGTTCTTCAAGGATAAGGAGTCGAGTCAGGCAAGGCGCTATATCAACGCGCCCACATTATTTACTGGCTCCTCGTCTGGGCACATGTGTGTTGTTGGGTTTCTTTTTTTTTTTTTCTAGAATGTGATGCATTTTGAGTTGTCCCGTCTTCACCTTTGGAGATGTTTATTAAAAATTCCACATGGGACGTCCCGCTTCCAATGATGTGAGACACTTTCGTAACCAGGTGCTCTAGAGTTGAATTAATATTTACATACACACACAGCCATGTATACATATTCGTTTTTTTTTTTTTTTATTGAAATTTCACTCATATTACATTGTCTAGGTGAGTGAGTGAAGTTGGATGTACTTTACAAATCGGAAGAAAGGCACAATGTTCTCATTCGAAATGTGTTCCTGATGTTATTGAATAAAAGCTGAGAGAAGAAGCAACGTGATGACATAAGATCTGCTGCATCTGGAATGTGTAATGAAATCCGAATCGTATTTTCTAAATTTAAATCAAAATTGCATTGTACATGAAGAAATGAATGGAAATGTGATTGAAATGAATAAAAATATTCAAGCTGCTGGAGGGGAACATTCTTTTTACTGAAAACTGAGCACGGACGGCATAAACAAACACAATTGGACATTGACGAGGTTGATTCTATTGACGTCCGACACAAATTACCAGATTTTATGAGCAACAAGGTTAGATGCAATGGACGTGCCTCACTTATTCTTTGAGAGCAAGGGAAGGGGTGTGAACCTACTTCGTGCATATCCCAAAATACGGTCTTTTGAAGTTTTCGCAAAGGGACAAACATTCTGTCAAAATATAAACTGGACTGAGTCAATAAAAACAGAGGAAAACATCACAGGGTGTTATATCTGGAGAGTAGGGTGCTTGTTCGATCAGATTGTTAGCGTTTTTGGCTTAAAAGTCTCTCAGGAGGATGGGTTTGTGAGAGGAAAATTCAGCTCTTTTGGAACAAGCCCTGCTACTGGTCTCATCTACAAAACATTACCTTAAATGTGGCGAACTGATTCGTGAGAGATTGTGAAAACTCTCTCAAACTACAGGCTGACCAGTAGAACGATAGGTTAAAAATTCTGACTTTATTTTGAAGCCACATTCATGCCATTATGTGCGGAATACCACCACCTTGGCTTTCCTTGCAGAGCTTCCACCGGTCGATTTAATTTTTGATAACTCTGTCCAATATGTGTGGCGCTATTCCGGCAATAGCGTCTCGAATGATGGTCTCAAGCTCGTCCAAAGTGGTTGGCTGCTTAGGGTAGACTAAGGACTTAACGTAGCCTGGAAAAAATAATCAAGTAATGTCAAGTCGTGAGATGGCCCAGTCGCCAAATTTCTCCTTCACAATTTTGAGCGTTGCGTCACTTGAAACTCGATTTTGTCGAGCTCTGGCCTGTTACGGTGTCTCCTTCTGCATTTCGAAAGAAATAAGGTTCGATGACGCCGCCATGTCGTAAACCGCGGCAACAAGTCAATCTTTGTGGACGCATTGAAGTTTGGTCGGATTGTTGGATTGTTTTCTTTTCAATAGAGCCAAAAATGGGCCTCGTCCGAAACGATGATTTTTTTGGCCAAAATCCTTATCACCGGCTTACATTTGCAAGGCCAATTACCGAACTCACGGCATTGTCGATGGTCGCCTGGGTCAATTCTTGCGTATGCAGGTCCCAATTCAACCGCAAAATAAGCCGGGTTGACTGTCTGACTGATGTCCAATTCAGCTGATGGGCCCCGAATCGACATTTTGGAATTCTCTTCGATGATGGCACCTACGGTGGCTATAATTTCTTTATTTTGCGCCAATCTTTGTCTGGTTGGTGGCTTAAGGTACAAAAGTGTGTACTGTACTGTACCATAAACGATGAATGATGGAATGGCAAATCTTTTGACAGCTGGATGTCATTGGTAACTTTGACAGCTGCTGAAACATAATTATTGGAAACCTGGTCACCCTTTAGTTATCAATCGCCATGTGATATGATGAAGCAATTTGAGTGACTATGAGGACTACTTTTGCTAGGATTTGGATGCCTGATTTAGGAGAACAAAGGGATCGTTAGGAGAAAATTATGGAAAATAATAAGACTGAGCAGGTTATGGTCAATTAAATTGGAAGGAATTATATCTGGTCATTGTCTTCTGAGGGTGCACCTCATCAGATTAGGATTATCAAAGAGGGATATGTGCAAATTTGATTTGGATATGACGTGACCGATGGTCGTTGGGACTGAGTAGTCCGCTTGAAGAGCATTAGATTCTGACATTCATTTTATTCGAATGAAAGCCCATATGTCATGGAACATTGGTATTCGAGGTTCTCTTTACATTTGATTGAGGTCAGGACTTTGACGTCTGCTTGCCATTGAAGGCTTCTGGCTTCGAATCTCTGTCCATTTTCGATAAAGATGGTTATGCAAGCCGGGTTAAACACCTCATTATTTATCAAGCTCTGTCAAGAAGAAAATTTGGGATCGAGGTTGTGGTTAAAGCCATGTGGGAGATAAGGTAGCCAGGAGGTGCATTGACGATGAAACATTTGATGATGGTACTGTATCCGAGTTGGTTTTTCTTTCATATCCAAGTTTCTCGGAGGAGTAGAACACTTTTAGCCACAACTTCTTTTGTAACGAGGACAAGTGAGCAAGACATAAGCGTGGCTTCAAGGGCAGCAGTAAGTATTGTCCTAATAGTGCTGGGCGTATCTTAGATGATGGATCATTGTGAAGGTGTTTACCAGACTAGACAGCCGTATGTGAGGATGGGTCTAATGATAGCAGTATACAACCAGTGAATGGTAAATAGTTTAAGCCTCATTTTCAATCAATGATTCCACTGGATGTTTAAATATTATCAAGACTTTCGCTATGGAGTTGGGTCCTCTGTTGTCGTGGATGACTCGAAATTGACCATAAACGACGGCTCTAACCCCGATACAACAGGTTCCTCTGAGTCCGCTGTAGTGCTGTTCTGATTGATTTAAAGTTTACGATATCCAGGAATGCTGCCGTGTATTAGTTTTTGTTAAAGGTTTTTCCGATAATTCTGACCACCTCGTGAAAAATCGGCTTGGACCTACTTATGATAAACTCATAGCCATAGCACACCCAAAACCCATCAGAAACGTTTCAAATTCTTTCACTCTAATCCGTAGCTGTGGCTTTCCATGTGATGGGCGCAAAACAGCAATCGTAATATAAACATACGTACTTACATATGTCGTGGTTGACGAAATAGTCAAAATTTCAATTGCTCTCAATGGCTTTCTAAGCCCCGGACTCCCTTAACGCCCACTAATATCTGAGAAATTGAAAACCCCATCCATTCGGATCGTCCTCGTCGTTTGCGTTTCCACTAAGAACCAACAAATTCCAAAACTCCAAACTAATTTGATCTAAATTTGTGCGCATCGGGGAAGGGTATACCAGTCGGGTCGGGAAGGCCCAGAGAATATGTTGCATTTAAAGTTGAGTCGACAATCCTTCAGAAAAGTAGTTTTCCTTTTGGTTTCTTTTTTGCTCTCTGTGTTGGTTAGCGTTCCAGAACGTACTCGAGTACGATGTGTCTTGTGCGATGTCAGAAGAGTCGTCTTCGACATATCTTCTCCACAGTCAAATTAGATTTGAAAGTTTTGTGGCGACAGAGTGTTCGCCAGAGTCTCCTTTAACCGGCAAAATGTCATATAATTAGATTTCTGCGGTAAGCAAAAGGTTTATTATTTATAGCAGCCTTGTGCACCCACCCTTAAGGCTTAAGGCATGTGTGTCTGTGTGTGTATAACATGTAGAAGCGTGAGAATGCGACATGCAGATGCAGATAGTGTGTAAGATGCGATGAGGGATGCTTCGCTGCATCCAAAGATGCCATGAATGGGGGTTTTGCCTTTGAATGGGATTATGGCTTGAGATGCAACATGGGGATGGTCTCAGTGAGATTTGTTTAAATTAGTTTGAGGAAGCGACTAATGGAAGTTATTTGGACATATTTCCTGCACTGGCAGAGGAACCATACAGATTAGGATGATTCAAGGGGACAAAGTTTGAAAATTGCCTATAATTGAAGCATGTGAATACGAGTAGGTTATATGGCTTTACGCTTCGCTGACATTCATTTGGGGTTTAATTGAATTTGCGGTCTTTCTATTCAACTATTAATGCAAATAGTAAATGCAGTCGGGGAGCTAAGCAGATGGTGATGGTAGAGTGCGGATCCATGGGCTTTAGAGCATTATACGTAGATACATGTGTATCCATTTGGAATTTGGAGTACCTAACCGATTAAGGTGTTTTGGTGGAGGTGCAACAATTATGTTGAGTGCTTTAATCGATTTAAGGTAGACTCTAGGCCACGTACATATTAATGATTCATAACTTTTTTTGTTGAATGCCTTTATACAGACGGCTCCAAGACCGAAATCGGTTCAATCTGAGTGGACTTCATGCAAATGACATTTGTGGAGTCTGAAGTTCTTATCTCTTATCAGTCTTACTTTTTTCTTCAACATCGTAGTGCTGATTGTAGAAGTACATAACTCGCCTGAAACACCTTTTACCCAGATGAACTAGTTCTTATAGGTTATAAAGTACAGTGAACTATGGCATTCGGGACTGGAGCCACGCCACTGTCATCGACCTTACGCAGTTCAACATTTAAGGAGATCCTATAGCCGGAACAAATAGCTTTAAATAAACGGGCTCTTGCGTAATTTTCTTTTGTGGCGCAACAGTTTGGGTGAAGCTGGGCCTTAACCAACAAAAGTCTTCACCCAGTTTGACCTTTAGTCAGTTGCCTCCAGTTTCGCACACCAAGTTCGTTGAGGTCCTTGAAGGAATTTTGGGTTGTATGTCCTAAACTAAACAGCAAGAGATTTTAAGCAAACTTGGCATTACTATGACGGAAAAGTTAAAAAAAAAAAGTGGGATGGCCAATTCTGTCGGTCTGTCTGTTTGTACTCTCGACTGCCCCCTACACTACTGGACGGATTTCCTTCAAACTACTTTATAACCCTTGAAGTTTTCTAAAATTCGTTTGTGGACCATAGTTGGCAACGCCCACTTTTTTTTTAAATTATTTTGAAAAAAAAAAAAAATTATGAAACTTCCCAGATCCCATCAGTAGTGTGTTCAAATAATTCCTTCAAATATAAAGAATACCACGCCCACTTTATTAGAACAAGCCTTGAGCATTAAGGTGCAAGTACGTACGACCCAGTCGTGCAGTTTATTTTTAGTTAAGCTTAGAGCATTCAAATACCCAGAAGAGCTTGGGACAAGTAAGTATACATCGCAAATGGAAATAAAATCCATATAACAAATTTATGGGGAAAATTGTAAGAAAAAAGCTACTTTCCCCGGCAAAAATAAATTTGACTTATGTATGTCCCGATGGAGTGAGTCCCTAATTCAATTTGGGTCGTATGTTCCACTTACAGAAATAAAGTGCACGACTGGGTCGCGCATACTTGCACCATAATGCTATACATTCAAGTGTAAAATTATATCAGGATTGAAGTCCAAGTCTTGCTCTTCCTAGTAAAGTAGGCGTGGCATTTCGCGTTTCGATGGAATAATAGTCATAACATTGTAGGAGTTTACCACAATGTTTTGTTTTCATAAAAACGTACTAAAAAAGTGAGCGTGGCCAGATAAGGTGTTTGGGTGAATTATAGAAAATTTTAGGGCCTATAACTTTGCTTACATAATTTTTTCTTGATTTCTAGTACAAATATTGAAAAAAAAATTTTTATAAAAGTAGGGGCCAAAATTGGTACGCCATTATTTTGCATTTGTCTTTTCTTCTTGTACTTTCGGATGTTTGTCAGACGCTCGCAAGAAGTGGGGCTGTGAAAACATTTTTTGGGTGTTCCTACTGGGATTCGTGCCTTGAACCCCTTGCTCCATAGTCCAAAGCACTATTCACTAAGCCACGGCGCCTAAAAATATAAAATCTAAGCCCATTCGCCGAAGAAATACCAGAGAAACAACCAATTTTCAATATATTCCGGATATTCGGTGGTACGCCACCTCACAGCATAAACCCAAACTAACCCAGCTAACAAATTTTATCGAAATCGTTAGAGCCGTTTTCGAGAAAATCCACTCTAACTGAAATCGGCCTTAAGTAAACTACCCTAAATTTTGAGGTTAGAATGAAAATTCCGATTTCGTCTCGAGGTGTAAGTCCACAAGACCACAGATATAAAGTTTGAAGCAAATCCGCCCAGTCGCTTAGGCTGCAGTCGCTTATACAGACAGACAGACAGACGGAATTGCCGGACCCACTTTTTTAGACTTCTCCATCATGGTAATGTCAAGTTTGATTAATATCTCGAGTTCGATTTTTTCGTGAAACCAATACCTGCCCTATAGGTATAGCTACAAGTAAATATGGGACTTATGTCCATGCGCCAACCCAGCCAGTTGAATGAAACTTCTGTCTACTTGACCGGTCTTTTTCTTGGGAACTTTAAATCAAGTTCCTTTTATAGATCCCAATTCGATTGGGATGCTGAAATAAGTAAGCATGGAGTAGACTTTCGGTACAAACCTAGATCTTGGATGTGCTTATCTTTCGCCTCCCTGGTGCTATATCAAAGCAGGCTCCAATTAGTTACTTAGGTGGCGCTACAGTGCGGGTTGAACCTGGGCCTAAGGCTCAAATTCCTGGGCTAAAAGAAAACTCATCTCGTAATTTGTATTGAAAAGTAAGGAAGACTTGGTAGGAACTACATGAAATTAGTAATGATACTCTGCAAGTAGTGATCCATGCATATCGCTGACAAAGGCAGACCATATTCTACTTAAGGCATGACAAGCTAAAAACGTACAAAGTCTGAAGATCTAAACGATGACTCAGACTATGTAGACGACACTAAGACCCAAAATGTATCAAATGGTGGCAACTGTAAGTTTTCTTTTGACATATTTGAAGCAAGCTGATGCAGAATACAAGTCGACAAGTCATGGAACGCGGAATATTCATGACTTTTTTTCACGTTTTCTACGTTAACTGGGCAAACATGAAAACCCTTAGCCGCTCACCTAGAAGAGATTGGAAACAAACGTCGGAAGTTCTGGTTTTGAAAATTCAAGAGTTTGTCAAAACCTGGGAGTCCTTTGAGCTCTCCTAGTTTATAGAAGAAGAAACAAATGTTCCCCAGAGAAAGAAACCATTCACCATAAAGTAGATAAATATATATTAAACATAAAATTAAAAAAATAATAAAATTAATCCTCTCCTCAGTCTACAATAATTAGATTTTCTCGACTTTTAGCCAAATACCCCCATCCGCGGACAATGTTATCGATTTGGGCAACAACTTGACAGGAATATCTGTCTGCGAACACACTGAGAACTTGAAGGACTTCAACAGCGCAACTAGTCCAGCATTGGCTTGAAGTTTTCCAAAGCGCATTCCAATGCAATTACGTGGTCCGATTCCAAACGGTATGAACGCAGCTGGATGACGATTAACCACATTTTCCTTCTCAAAACGGGACGGATCGAATTTCTCTGGTTCGGGCCAGAGGTCTGGGTCCATGTGAAAGCCAAAGGCTGGAATATTGATAATGACTCCCTTTTCAATTTTGTACGGAGTCCCTTCTACTTCATAGTCGTTAAGTGTCACTCGAACTAGGTTCGGAACAACTGGATACTTGCGGAGCGTTTCTAAGAGACAAAGTCAGATGAGTTTCATTTTTAAAATTCAAATTTCTAACCTCACCTTGAATAACTTGATCCACATAGGTCATGTCCTTAATGGTGTCGTAGGAAAATTCCCCATTGTGCTTCTCAAGAACTTCCAAAACGTGTTCTCTAGCCTTATCCTGAACCTCTGGATTCATTGCCAACTCGTAGAGGGCGAATCCCATGGTCGACGAGGATGTCTCAAATCCAGCGGCAAAGAACAAAAACGCCTCTGCTGAAACCTCGTTCATAGTCAGCGGAGGTAGTTCACTAGAAGTTCCATTTTTCAGGTCAATCAACAGGTCCAGGAAGTCATTGCGTCGATAGTTGTTCTTCTCTCGATATTCCACGGCTTCCTTGATGGCGCCCATAAAAAAATTCGACAAGTCATCCCAAAACGATTTGATTCTCAGCATCCTTCCAATTTTCGGATAGATAGCCAAGAAAAGTCTAGGCAGTGGGGATTGCCTAGGCTTATCGAAAATATTCATAGCATGCCGCCGGAAGTCAGCATTTTTATCCGCCAAGGAGTTGCACTCGAAACCGAATACACAGGAGCCTATGACATCTGTCGTGAATCGTGCGAGAATATCCTTCAATTCTAAGTCTCTCGCTCCGCCTGACTGCTCGACGCGGCTAAGGACCACCGACTCAAGGTTCTTCGCGACGTTCAGCATTAAAGGCGCCATGTTGCGCATCTTACCTGTTGTAAAAGTCGGTGTCAGCTTTGTCCGTTTGTTCCGCCACTTCTGACCGTCTATGTTGAACAGATGCGCCGATATCGGGTCATCTCGTTCGTTGTAGTACGCAGGACGATCGGGGAAGTTTTGAAAGTCCCTTATCATAATATTCTTAGCCAGATCCAGATCAGTGATGATCGCCGTCGGATGGGTCATCAAGAATCCACCGATGAATGGACGTTTTGTTTTTCTGTGTTTGAGATACAACCGCTGCAGGAGTTCACCGACGTGAAAGTCCTTTCCGACTCCATCGAGATTTCCTTTGAGAAATTTCGGTTCAATGTACGGCACTCCAAGGTCTTTCCAATACGAATAGCGTTTCTTCAATAAAATCACCGCGACTGCCGACAGCAGGGCAACCAACGAGACCAGCACTAAAGACAACATGTCACCAACTGTTGGTTCAGTTTTTGAGATACTTCAACAAGCTCTTGGATTGCGATTGTTTTTATAGAAGAACACGGGCGCAAAATACGTTTCGGGGAGTTATCTCAATAGCGGCTGTTATTGTTATCGGAATGATTTGTAAAATGTACAACCAAGGCTCGCCTATCGCTGTGCTCCGTCGTTCCGGAAGATAATCTTGACACGCAGATTGTAGGCAGCCGCAGGGGGAAAAGATTCAGTGTACATCTGTAGTCCGAATAAATCTTGCTGAGTCAACAGAGCGGGTCTGTGGGAATGACTTTGCATAGATGATTTAAAGTTTTGTTAATGTTTTTCAAAACAAGATGATTCTCAATTATGTTGAGTTGACTTCCCATATAGACAGTTCGATATGTTTTGACAGTGACACGTAAGATGATGTTTCTTTGAATTTGGAACATGTATTCGTGTCATATTTGTGATTAGAAAGAGGCTGGAACTTACCGTATCTACATTTAGTTTACACAGGGGTGCCTTATCTTTTCAGAACACTATGGTCTTCGTACTCAACTGTGAGCCAGATAATACGTTCATATCACGCTTTTTTTTTAATTTAATCTTAATTGGAGATAAATGTGCCAAATTATCTACAATTTATTTTTTATTTTTATTTTTATCTAATTAGTCTGGGGGACAAGTATTTATGGATCCGAAAATTTAGACGCGTAAATCTCTTCGTAAATAGTTTGGAGTAATTGGAGGGATTTTAGGAAGCATTTTACAAAGTCCAATAGTTCAGATCATGTTTTACTTACTTATTTAGGTGGCTCAACGGGGTGCACATCAAGTCAACTGACAAGCCTCTTCAGTTAGGCCGATTCTTAGCTAACTGCCCCCAGTTGCGCACTTTAAGTCGGTTGAGGTCTTATTCAACTGAGGTCGCTGTACAGCTTGTATAGTTTGCCATTGCATTATATCTCGCCCTCCAAAGTTCGTCCGTCCAAAGTCAGGACCGAACATTTTACGAAAAATTCTCTCGACTGAGGATATCTTTATTTGCTTAAAACAAAGTTCACGCTTCAGGGTCATAAAGTAGGACTGGGATGATCAAGGTCTTGAATAAATTCTCGTTAGTCTTCGGGATTGGCGTCTACTACTCCAGTGCCTCCTCAGTTATTTTTCGCTTAATTTCTGCTGAGATGTCATTGTCAAAATTTGCAGCAGAGCCAATGTAGATAAAGTCCCTTACTACCTCAAATTGTATCTGACGATTGTGACATTCTGTCTAATTCGTCAATGTTGTGTGTCCCTTCTTGTTGACAGCGTTTCCTTGGCATTATCCTCGCAATGCCATTTTGACCCCACCGGCGACAGTCAATTGAGTTTTGCCAATAATAGCATTATCGTCGGCGTACACTTGAGTTGCACAAGCTTTTGAAAGATTGTACCTCTGGTGTTGGCTTGTGAGTTTTGCACGATTTTTGAATTTTTAAAAAAATCAAACGACAAATGTCGAAATGCTTTTTTAACATCAAAGATCTTGGTGAGATGGTTACCGACCTTGACCTGGGGCAGCGAGAATTCTCCATCGTTATTTTGCACAATCTGTCGAGTTTGACAGAGATGCCCAAACTAGACATGACTCTGCATAGCTCGTCTCTATAAATTCTGTCATATGCGGCCTTAAAATCAATTAGCAGATGGTGGGTATCTAATCTACTTGGACCTCTTGGGTTTCCTCCAAGATCTGCCTAAGTGTCAAGATTTGGTCGATTGTGGACTTTCCTGGTCTGAAACCACACTGATATTGATCATATTTTACTGAGACTTAAAAAAAATGTTGTGATGATCCCAGGATTGATCAGATGTGCTCTACAAAACAAGGATTCCTACAGTCTCCTACGAAGCTGGCTCGAAAATACAGGAAGCATTTTATTTTTGAATAAATTGGATTGGAACTCGTCGTCATGAAATATGATCAGGGTACTGGTAGAAGACGTTTGCGAGGATGTGTGACAGTCTTGTGCGGTAGCCTTGAAATTCGTTTTGAGACCACGTTCAAAAATTATTCAGGTCAACTTGGAGAGGATAAGAGCTCGCTTGACATTTTAAATCAATACGCAAACAAAATGCTGTCGCTAAACAAAATTATTGGGAATATTGTTTTGGAGAATCTCACGAAGAGTTTTTGAAATAATTATTTTGATAAACAGAAAGTTTTTTAGGCCAACAAAAGTTAGTTTTGGTGAACACGTGAAATGCAAAGGGAAACGTTCCAAACACGCGAATGTCATCGCAGATTTTCTTTTCGACAGTTGCAACGCAGATGATGTTTTTGAACATATGACTCGAGTAAACTGCGTTATCGAACATAATGCTAATGCACTTCAAAACCGTGATTCTGTTTTCGAACAAATTACTCTTGCAGCCTTCTAGATTCTACAAAAGCATTGACGCAAATGACGTGTTCGAAAATAGATGTCATTTGCATGCAAAAGTTAGCTGCACAAAATGACAGTTGCAAACATGATGGCCGATTGATTTGAGTCGTGGATTGACAGTCATTTGCAAAAGCAGATGACTTTCCTTTGAAGTTTTCGAAAAAGTCAAAGTACGTATGAATATCGACTGGTAGCCGTCAACCTACCTTTATTTGAAAAAAATTTAATTGATTTCTTCGTTTCGTCTGATTACGATACTAATACCTGAATTTCGAATAAGACCTCAGTACCAGACGATTCCTCGAACTTGATTAAATCGTAAACATCTGTGTAAATATACAAAATGACCTCCAGACTCCATTGAACTTATATCGACACCAATCGACCCCACTCCATCGAAAATCTAGCTCATTAAACGGGTGTCAATAAGGGATTTCGCAGGACTTTTCGCACTTAAATTTTACGTTTTATTTGAGTTGTTGTCCCGAAAAATAAAAAAAAAAAAATTAGCATTTAGCACTTCGATGCGAAAGTTACAGCCTAAATGGCAGACAGTTAGTGACACATTCTCCCTCCCAGTATGCCGACTTTAGTCCTTCACCAAGGTGACGCTGGTGCTATTCTTTGATTTATTGCTAATGAATCGTTTTCTTCTTACTTTCACCGAAATGTCCTCGAGTAACAGCTGACACTGGTTTTATTCCCGCAGACAATGCTTTCTCATTTTTGTTTTTTTTTTTTTTTAATAAATTTTATTTGTATCTTGGACTACTGATTCATTGAAGGCAGTTAGATAGATGGGAAGCACACGGCCATCCTACCGAGTGATGGCAGAGACATGACAGTAAAAATATTTATTACATTTCTGGTGAAACTGCGGGCATTGAAAGAAAATCATTTCGTCCATTTGTCTGAAATATAAAGCAAAACAAATAAAAGTCCATTGAAACACCCAGGGCGTACATTTTATTTGCTTGACTTCACTTGACCTACCACTTCGGCGAGATACATTGATTACCCCAAAGGTTTGTTTAATTTTCAGCAGGGAATCACTTGCTGGGCAGTAAACAGGAGAGCTATATGATATTGCTTCCTTTTGGATTTAATTACGAGTAGCAACGGTTTTCAGAGTGTGTGTGTGTGTGATTTTGAAGTCCGTTTGTGTCAGAGCACCAGAGGGTCCTTTGCACATCAAGTGCTTTGGCTTTAAGGCAATGTCCTTGGCTATGGGTTAAGTTGGAAATGCAGTATAGTGAAGTTATCTCGAGTATAAGATCTTTGGGTGATTTGTTAAGCAGGTGTTAATGGAATGGCAGGACGATTAGATACAATGGGGCTTAATAAAGCTGGTACGGGACACTATATGTGGGGAAGTATAGAGTTGGATAATGAAATTAACAATTGAGCAATGTACTGCCTTGGAGCTCTATTGCGGAGTCGAGTTTTGGGCGCCAGCTCCATTGTTAGGTAGCCAGAGCTGGGGCTTTATGCGCACTGTGGACCGTATGACAAAACTGGCATAAATATGCTTCGTAACACAAAGCTTAAAGCCGCCCTCGAAGACCAAAATTTTAACTCTTAGTCAAAATATTTACCATGACAGGTCGGTGAGATGTAGCTTCGCACAATCATTCGTGTTGTGTGGAGTTATATTCTTTACTTGAATGGAAGGGTTCTACTGTTCAATACCGTAGAAAGCTTTCTTATAACAGATGTACTCTCGGATGTTTGTCAGACGCTCGCGATAGGTGGGACCGTTAAAGAACTTCTAGATGTTGTCTAGGGATTGTTCTTGGAACCTCTTGTCCATAATCCAACGTACAAACTACTTTGACTATGGCGACTCCATAAGCAGACGTAAGAAATTTGACCGCCTAGCCATACAGGGTGGGAGAATATACACAGGGTGACCAGATAAGAACGACAGGAAAAAAAAGTCTGACTTTATTATGTGTAGAATGTCATATCATTCAAATGGTCCCCTCGGGTTCACTGGCACTGCTTTAAGCGGTCGGTTCAACTTTTGATGACTCGGTCCAATATGTGGGGCGGTATTCCGGCAATAGCATCTCGAATGTTGACCTCGTGTTTGTCCAAAGTGGTTGGCTTGTTAGCCCAGACTAAGGACTTGACGTAGCCTCACATAAAATAATCGAGTGTTGTCAAGTCACAAGATCGCGGCGGCCAATTGATTAGCATTCGCCGTGAGATGACCCAGTCGCCTTTACAACTTTGAGCATTGTGTCGTTTATATGGCATGTAGCACCGTTTTGTTGGAACCACAGCCTGGATATTTCAATGTTGAGCCACAGAAAGTCGGTTAATTCGGTAATTACGAAAGAAATAAGGTCAGATGATGCCTCCATTCCATAAACCACATCAAACAGTAAATCTTTGTATTGGTGCTTGGTCGGATACTTGTGGATTGTATTTGCACCAATAACGCCTATTCTGCTTGTTGAGAAGATGATTTTTTGGGCAAAATCCTGATCTCCGGCCAACATTTCTACCACCCACTTAGCGACTCACGGGTTGCCTAAGGTCGTCCGGCTTCAATTCCTGCGTCAGGACAATCTTATACAAATGTAGGCCCCAGTCCAACCCCAAAATAAGCTGGATTGACTCTCTGGCGATGCCTAATACAGCTGATTAACGCCGAATCGATATTTCGAGGTCTTTTTCGATAGTGGCCGCAACGCCAGCTATGTTTTCCTCATTTCGTACCAATCTCTGTCTGGTTGGTGGCTTAAGGCACAATAGAGTGTACTCACCCTCAAACTTTTCCACGATGCGACGAATTGCCTCCACACGGAAGCTATTATGACGCCCCACCTCACTACGAAAACACATTTACAACTGAGCCGGAATTTCGATAATATTTTTCAATAATTTTCGCACGTTCGACAAGCGTGGAATGATGCACAATGAAATGGCAAACCTAAATGAATATTTTGACAACTAGATGTCATTGGTAACTTTGACAGCCGCGGAAACACATCAATTGGAAAAAGTATCATTGCTATCTGGTCACCCTTTACATATTGAATTATAGTCATGCTTAGGGGCAACTTTAGAGAATAGCGCATCACACAAGTGTTAGTGTCAATCTGGCTGTCAAAACCAAACCCTGTCCTATTGTCAGTTACCACCGATCAAGGCGTCCTTCGTATGGGCAGCTGTGAACTCGATGGCATCTCTCGGGTTCTCGGTGTAGTTCCTACGTGATGCTCGCAAGGATACTGTGATAGGATGAACCAAATCTGGAAGGGACCGCCCATAACACTCTGTATCCTCAACCTGTGTCAGCCAGTTAACGGTCTTTCAATCCATCAATCCATACCCAATATATACGTATATGTATGCATGCTTGTTAAAAACAGATCTCGAATGTAACAACGAATTAATGTATCCTTCGAAAACACTACGACATAATTTAATCCTTAAAATCAACAAAAAAGAATAAAAAGAAGAAAAAAACAAAACAAAAATCTCAAATTCACACCCTACCGTATCCTGCATGTCAATAAAACATTTTCACCAGAGCAGCGTCACTTTTATCCTTGTACCCCATGCAGGAAATGACTTTATAGCGACAAAAACAACCACGATTTACACCCGCACGCCACCGGTACACATCCACAAAATCCCACAGGCGCCCGCGTGAAACTTCATACATCCTTGCATACAGTTACCGAAGTTACATCCGTGTTCATTAAAGCGGTGATTCCGTGTAACAACTTCATTGTGAACGACAATGAGAGTGGGAAAACGAGATAAAAAAAAAAAAACGAGAAAAACATGCGAAAAAGGACGAAAAAAAAAGCGAGAAGCTCACTGAAACTTATACTATATCCGTAATGAGAGTTCACACAGGGAAATGCATTTTGTATCCTTGTAGGGAGATTACAGTTTAATGGGTAACACAAATCCATAGTACTGCAGTGTTCGCTCCTATATCGCTCCTTCTTTTCTATTCCTTTCTGCATAGAGTCCTTGGTGTTTCTCACTCCCACTACCACTACCACTGCCACTGCCACTGCCACTCCAATGTAATTAGACTAACGTTTGAAAATTTGCTGAAACTGGTAAAGTTTCATGTGCAAGAAGCGAAGCGGAAAAAAATTCGAGTTGGGGACCGGCGAATAAGGATATTTGTTAGTTATTGCTGTTTTCAAATGAGAACATTTGCAAATGGAGTAATTGTTCGTGTAATAGGACCTGAGGGTAGTTCAATGCGTGCAGCTTGGGGATGTGTTTAACGAAAGTGCGGCACCGAGTCGAGTTGTATGTTTGAGATACTTTTTATCTTTTTTTTTTGCGCACGCGAAGCCCCCCTCTTGTTTGGAGTGGAATTGATGGAAGCTTGTGTTTTTTTTTTTCGGGAGAAGTGAATATTTAATTAGCGAGGGTTGTAGGGATGCTGAAATGGAATTATCAATTAACTGGAAAGGGGGGATGTTTTAAAAATTCGCTAAAGCGGAAGTAGGTAGGGAATGAAACGAATGAGCGAGTGGCTGGAGTGAGAAGGGCACAGGATCAGCGAGAACCTTACTGATTTTCAATTTAAACTCAATTTTCAATTTTCCTACGCTCTGTACGAAAAGAATTGTTAAAACTCTGTACACGCCAGAAGTAGCAAGATGCCCAAGGAAAACCAAGGCTGGACATGATCCTTCAATACCTTTTCTCTGAGCTAGGTTATATGCAAAATACAATCAAGGACAAACATAGAGCTCTTTGACATTAGGTCGAGTCCTTCTCAATATCTTAACTAGTCTTGCATAGTCAAAGGACACTGAGTAGTTGATTTCATGGTCCGTAAAAGAAGTGTAGAGTCCAACGATGAGAATTAATCAAATCAACATCGGGTGTGCCACTGTCCTAGTTTGCAAGGGTTAGCCTTGATTCACACTATAGAGCCGCCCATGGTCCACTCACGGTCTGCTCTCGCTTCAGTCAAATATTGTTTACAATGAGCACGTTCAGACTATTGACAAGCATCGCTTCGATCCTGCTCCGAGAGAGCTCGATCGAAAAAGAATATTTTGCATGAAGGTGATCCGACCGTGAGCGGCTCTATAGTGTGAATCAAGACCTAGTCTGCCCAATAACTCTAACCAAAATGTAATAAGCAGACATGGCTGCTTCGGATCTTATTTAAACAGGTTTGGGCTTTATGAATCTCCAAATTGCTCAAACAGTGGAGAGGCTAGAGTAGATGCAGAGCATGTATTTATTCAGTGCCTACATTTTTGCTTAGCACTCAGAGGTCTTGAGGAAATAATAGAAGAAATACCAACTCCCGAGAACATCGTGAACCATATGTTGACATCGAACGCAATATGGGATGCTGTGAAACAAACCGCAGCGATAATCATAAAGGAACTTCGGCGGCTAGAAAGTCGCAGAGAAAGCATTTGCCAACGAAATGGCAGTTCCCTCGTAACAAGGAACGTCGAACAGGGAAAGGAGAGCATAAAGTCCTGATCAGCCCCGAGAAGTAGGGTGTGGGTTAGTACGTGGGAGTATTCAGGTTTGCGAATCGTGCACGCCAGTAGCCCGGGTTACTGGTATCTTTATATATACTGGTGGTGAAAGGGTCTTTCAGACCATGTCGGACTATGCTCCCTCTTAGTTGTTTTCCTTGGTCTGGATCGGCTTTTATCTTAAACATTTTTTCTTACAAAGCACAGGATACTGAAATTTCAAAATTTCGAAATTCCTAAGTTTCAGAATGTGATCAGAAATTTTTGAGGATGTAATTTTTTTAAATATGACAATTAATAATTTATAAATACATATGTTATGCTACAAAATAAAGCATACATATTTTTTCATAGGGGTTTGCTTTGCTATTGGTTGACTGGGCACAGGCTTAGGTGTACTTTAAGTAGAAATTCTAAGAAACAAGGGTAAGTAAGTTATGACGTCGTAGACTATCATATCCTACGGAGTGGTTGATTTGCAGAAAAACTTGGGGTTTAAAGCAATTCTCGACAAGGCTGATTATGTCGTTGTTGGTGTTACCGATTCATTTCGAACGCCATGACTAGACTGCGGCTTAGTGAAAGAAGAAAACTTAAAGAAAAACTAAGACTATAACCATGAAATACCTCTTAAAGAGAGCTCAAGACATTCGATATATTCGGAGTATTATATCTACTTTTGAGAATCTGACGCACTGTGTTAACGTTAACATTTTTCATTGAAATGAGGAGTCAGTTTCTGTTAATGGATGCAGTACCTCGAAGGTGACCATCCATTGTAATAGTTACGGTTTAAGTCGGAACACAGAAATAATATTTAAGTTAGATGTTAAATTTTCCAAGAGTACGCCCAGAAAAATGTCTGTGGTTCTATAGAATCTATTACAGAAGCGGCCTGCCTGAGGAAGATCCTCTGCAAGACTTCCCTGCAGATGTCTCATATTAGGAACTATTCCAGAAGCTGAATAGACTCTTATGAGAAGACACTTTTCTGTGTGTCTAGGACAAACAGTAAATCTTTTTGATTGACAGCCACCGAAAATTTATGGCTCCTTAAACTCAAAATTTTTTAAATTTTGGTTTGGTTAGTTTAAAGCAGTCCTCAGTGAGGATACACTTAGACCAGGGAAGACCCATTATAAGGTGATATGTAAGGTGAGTGGATTACCTACCTTTCTCTGGAAACCATCTGCTCCTCATCACTCCTAGGCCACTTAGGGCCTAGCTTCTTCCAATCATTCGTGTTATATTCTTTAGAAGAATGATTATTTTAGAAGCTTACTCATGACAGTTGTACCCTCGAATGTTTGTCAGACGATCGCGAGAGGTGGGGCCGTGAAAGAAATTTTAGGTGTTGTGTAGGGATTGAACCTGGAATTCCGTGTTCTGAAGTCCAACGCACTAGAGCCCATACCACTAAATGGTGGTGTAGATTGAACTATAGCCAGATTTCCGGGGCCAGTCTACGGTAAGAAAAGGTACATCAATTTACCGAAGCTAAGTTTAAAGGACATTCGTAGTACTATCGGAATCGTAAACAATCACTGTCTCAAAAACTGTTATGGTGAAGAAGAAATAGAGTCTATTTACCTATGTAAATATTTATTTACCAGGCTATGTGTCTATCCTGGGCTGGACCTAAAAGAAATGTAACTCTTTTCTTTGCAGATATATGAGCTATGAACTACTGACCTAAACAATTTACTAAGATTTATATGTATATCCCTCTAAATTTTTGAGTTGGGGGTCAATTAAATTTACTCTTTGTGAGCTGCTGAACCCTTTCAGTAGTTATCTGGAACACCCATACCTAACCTTATTGTGAGGCCATAATTTTTCATATTTTTCAACTAGATCCCAAAATAGATTATAAAAACACTAGAGTGAGTTGTCACTAGAGTGAGTTGACACAAAAGTGTCTATCAATCTAGATAAAATTCTATCACAGAACAATTGGGAATTTTAAAAAAACTAAAATCGACCGTATCTCTTAGTGATAATACTTCTATAGTATAGTTTTCCACACCCAAATATTATCAAAATCGAATCTAAGTAATGAAGCCTTAATTTAGCCCACTTGGCCTCGAATCGTGGCCCAACAGTCTCCAAATATGAAGTTTGAACCGAATCCTTTTAAATATTAGGGCTGCAATATCCCCTTTCAAAAGATCAATTCTTTGACCTACTGTGTGGCATGTGGAACAATCTTGTTGGAACCACATATCACTGGTGTCAACTCTATCGGATTCTGGTCAAAAATATTCCCTTCACCACAATATGGCGATCATTTCCATCGACGAAAAAATACGATCCAATCACACCTTTATATCACAGGGTAACTTTTTGTGGATTTAATGGAGTCTTTTGAAGTATTATTGACAATGCCATTAAGCCAAATGAGCTTCATTGCTGAAGATTATTTTTTTGAAGAAATTCAGTAGCTTTCAGTAGAATTTTCAGCGCTTCAAATGATCTAAAGGCTTCAGTTCTTGAGTTGATTTGATATTTTAAGTTTGAGGCAAGAGATTTTTGCTACAGATGTCTTCTATTAAGAATTATGACCGAAGCTTGTTCAGCTTTAGACTTTCATTTAGAATAAACTATAAATCCTCCTGAAATGTTACTTTTCTGTCTGTAAAGAAGGATGAATTTTTAGTCTTGAAATTACATCTCAACCAGAAATAGTCGACAAAATTATCGATTACCAGATCATAAATTAACTCGTTTGCATCCTTTCAAGCATCGGAAATCGATCAAAATACATGGCCTTACATGGAATAGTCATCTTAAACGAATGAAGTGCATTTTTCTGACCAGGTCATGTCGCTGCACAGCTCGTTTTTGAATCTTCTCCTTCAAAGCTAGACAAATAATCTTTCTCTCGAAGCGACTGAGGATCTCTTCCTTTGCTTTAGACAAAGTCCATGCTTCAGCGCCATAAAGCAGGACTGGGATGATCAGAGTCTTATAAAGAGTCTCCTCTTCGGGATAGAGCTCTGCTACTCAATTGCCTTCTTAACCCAAAGAAACAGCGATTGGCAAGAGTTATTCTTAGTCTTATTTTTGCTGTGGTGTTATTTTCAGAGGTTATAGCAGAGCCAAGGTAGACGAAGTCCCTTTTTACCTCAAAGTTGTACCTGTCGATTGTGACGTTCTGTCCAATTCGTCGATGTTGTGTGTCCCTTCTCGTTGACAGCATGTAGTTTGTTTTGCCCTCGTTTACCGCTAAACCCATTTTGGCCGCTTCCGTTTCTATGCCAGTGAACACTCCAGTGACAGCCCGCTGAGTTCTTCCAATAATGTCAATGTCATCGGCGTACGCTAGAAGTTGCACGGACTTTCATGTTGCACGGACTACAATATTGAAAAAGTCACATGACAGCACGCCACTTTGTCTAAATCCTTTTTTGACTTCAAAGGTCTCGGTGAAATCGTTACCGACCTTGATGGAGCAGCGAGAATTCTCCATCGTCATTCTGCACAATCTGACGAGTTTGGCAGGGATGCCAAAACTAGACATGGCTCTGTATAGCTCGTCTCTATAAATGCTATCATATGCTGCCTTAAAGACGATCAAATATATGTACATACATATGTATCCTATAATCCTACTGGATTCGGGGGAACCTATGGCTTAGGTACATCTATTGATGGTGTCTAGCTGGGTCACATCGCGACTCTGATGGGTCCTGGCAGAGATTTCGAATCAATTGGCTATAATGTAGTGCCTTATGCCAGCGATATAAATACTATATATATACGTCACTCTATATGCAATCAACCTACAGTGAATGTCATACAATGGCTAAGGAAACCCTTCGGCATTGGATTTTGAACAAACCCACCGAATAGGGTGCACATCCAGGATAGCAGAATAATCTGCATTATTCCTGGAATTATTGCAAATCCAAAAGAGAAAAACAATTAATTGTATTTTGTTAACAATATTACAATTATAGATGTGAAATGTTTATATGACTGTGAAACGTAACAAGACGAGGTGGCCGAGTGGTTAAGGCGTTGGACTGCTAATCCAATGTGCTCTGCACGCGTGGGTTCGAATCCCATCCTCGTCGGTGACTTTTTATTATTTCCTTATAACAGAAAAATCGTACTTCTTTCCTCTTTAAAGCTCGCCCTCAGTGGGACGAATGTCACGCAACATGATTATTACTGACGTCATAAACAAATCTGTGTTCAATACCTATGCTTTCATAGACGAAGTAACAATCTGTCTAGAATGGTTACTATAATTTTTGTCTTTCTTCCTTCAGACCTACTAAAGTGGGAGTGGCACTGCACTTATTATGAAAAAGTCCCCAAAAGTGGGCGTGGCTATAGGCAATACATGGATGAATTGCAGATAATTTGACAACTTGAATACTTGGTCTGGTACTGCTTTTCCTTCTCGAAAGTCGATACTATTGTACACACTCCGGTTTCCTAACTCTATACTTAGAACCCTAAAGTCTAATGTTTAGGTACCCTCAAACACAGTCGGTTTAGGGAACATCTTTTGTTCGAAAAGATGATTGCGATCGATCTGACTGAGGCAGTACTGAAGAGCGCTAAAACTCGAATCTATTTGAAAAATATTCCAGAAAAGGAGAAACATGGCATTCGGTAGAGATGTACTAGGTAAAGCTTAGGTAGGGTTATGAGTTCATCATAAAACTTGGTGACATATCCGCTGAGTCTAAAATAGGCTTCTTCCGAGAAGATGCTTTTTGGCTAAAATTCAGATTTTCGGCAAACATTTCCAGCCACCCAATTCGCGAGCTCACGGCGTTGTCTATGGTCCTTCGGTTTCAATTCTTGTGTCAACACAATCTTGAACGGATGTAGGCTCAAATCTATCTGCGAAATTAGCCGGGTTTACTCTCTGGCGATGCCCAATTCAGCTAATGGCAACCGAATCCACATTTCTGGATCTTTTTCAATTCTATGTTTTCTTCATATCGCACCAATCTCTGTCTGGTTGGTGGCATCTTCTTGAGATCACACAAGTGACCATCTGTTGTTTGCCCTCCTCAGGGCCTTAGTTCCTGCTTCGAGCTCCAGTGTTCAAGGCGGGATGAATGCAGATAATCTCTTCTGACCAATTAGTTATCTCGAGATCCAGCAGAGGGCTTGTGCTGTGTTCCAAGAAGCTCTTAACGATAGCACTTCACAACTTGAACTTTATTTCAATAGTAGAAATCGCTTTTATTGCTTTGTGGCTATCGATGAAAAAGGTTACATCTTCCTCTAAATCAGTCTCACATGCAGCTATTGTGACAGTCTGATCTTAGCTTTAAAAACACTGCTATTTGGAAAAAAACCTGACCCTGCACTTAGCGTTTTTCAATTCTTTTCTGCTCGGGACAGACCCTATAAAAGAGTCTCTTAAAATCCTTGGTAGATACATTTCCTATATTTTGTCTTCAACTATCGGACTGACCCTGTCCCTTGAAGCACTAATACTATGAAATGACCAATAGAATCCGTCGACATCGTTCAATTGAACGTTGACTTTGAAGTTTACATACGTATGTACGTATTCCCGGAGACTACAATCCAATAAAATCCATCGCACACGGATTCACCATTCTGTCAATGCTTCCACCAATGATTGTGCTTACTCTCGACTGTGAACTGCCAATGGATTTAACGGTTATAGTTATATTTCTTTTAGTGAGTAGGAACTGTCAATCGGTGTAAATGTCAACTTTCCGATTCATTCGGATTCAGTGATACCACTTAATACGAATTCCGAGATTCATAGCAAAATTAATACTACAACGGATTCTATGTGATATTACTTTCGGAATTCATATCAAACTTCGAACTACAACGGATTCTGTAAAAGGGATGAGTATTTCGATAACCTACTTGCAGATAACATTTTCTGAAACTTAAGGTTGTTCACCCTAAATTCCAATGAAATTTTTTAAATCCACTTTCTTTATATAGAATGCATTTATCCTTATCCGCTCTTAGCATGAATTCGCTTTTTAGACTCCCCAACTATACATCCTTTGAGCAACGATGCAAGTTATTGAAAAGCTGTATAAACAACCGAGTGTAATAATAAGACTAAGTGGATCTTGTCCCGGCTACAGCACAGCTACCTGGCAACATCATTTGAGCTCATTTACCATGAAATTGATTTCTTACTCTGAAAAGGAAAAACGACTCCTTATCCGTTGAAGCGAACCTTTCCCTCAATTCAATAAGTAGTTTAGCTCCTCGAAAACGACAAAGTAAGCATTTTTCAATCAATTACATTTTCTTTAGAACATTTCACACAAATCAGCCAAATGGACTGCAAATCAATTAGTCGACGATGACAGAGTAGATTCTGTAACGATACAATGCATCGCCAGTTTGAAGTTCACACCACCACAGTTATGTATTTCCCCACAGGCTGTCACCCAATTGTCATTTTATAATTTTCCGAAAATATAAATCGTTCGAAAATTATTCAAATGAGCGTCGGTCGAAATTGCTCATGTTGTTTCGAACAATTTCACTTGCAAATCGACTGGCCAAACCGAGGACCGAGGACTGAGAACTGAGGACTTAATGACAAAGTTAAATTGTCCACCGTTAGATAAAAACAGAGGGAGAGAAAAAAAAAGTATGCATGTTTATTCACCATTGTTAGTGGCAGCGTGTGACAACGCTGGTGAATATTGGAGTGTCCTCCTGTGGTCTGCATAATCCTGTTAGCCTGTGTGAAAACTTTTTCGGAACCAACATATTTTCAAACAGAACTGGGGCCGATACCAATTGGTAGACAACGAGACAAGCAAAATTGCACTGAAAGGTAAACACAGCGCAAATCGAGAGATGAATCATTCATGTCGGCATAGACGTCGCCGTGGCTGGAAAAGTCCTATGGCCGGCTGGTGAGTGTGTGCATCCCAAAACCGCACCGCATACTCCAGCAGTTTTGAGTCACCCTATCATGAATAATTTAACCAACTGGAAAATTTTGTTTTGCAAACAGTTAGAATTGGAAATGTTTTCGCAGTACAGTTGCTTTTGTGAATTTTAACGAGCCGAAGACTGGAGACTCGGGTATGGTGGACAATAGTCCTAGGAAGTGCAACGTATTGGTGTGCTTTGGGGACGCTTTTGTTTTTTTTTTGTTTGTACTGTGGCAGGGAATATATGGGATTATGAATTTATGGATAATTATTTTTCGGGGTAGACTGGTATCTTAGTTCGAGACTTGCAGGATTAGTTTTGGTGACCACAACGCATTTGAAATTAGAAAATCCATTTGCAATTCCAATCCATCGTGTTCAGGTGACTTTCGAAAGAGGCAGGATTGTTGGGAGCTTGTGTATACCTCTGGGCGTTCTTTTCTGTTCACGTAATTTAGTTGAGAAAGAGAGAGAGAGAGCATGAATTTTTTTCAAAGGATTCGGAAACAAGGGTGTGGACGAAAATTTGATCAATTCTGTTATGGGAGTCGATTTGATTTTAAGTTTAATTTTACCGATCTGAGAGTTTGTATGTCAAGACAATGTACAAATGTCAAAAAATGTACTGTATGAGCGCTGCATTGATTGGTCTTAACAAAATATGTTTTTTGTTTTGGATATGATGAACCAAGCACCACGTGGGAAACACCTATCTTCATACTTATAGAAATGCGAGACCACCTCATAATATAGACCTACGTAAATTCTCTAGCCTAAGTAGTGTTTCAGCTATACTTGTCTAGAATATACATATCTAATTAGATTCAGGCCAGTATTAGTGCCCGGTCACTTCTAAATTGTGTGAAGTATCTCCTCTATTTATATACAAAATGCTACCAATTGTTAAATGCACGCTATTGTGTGTTGTGCACTGATGTATATCCCAGACTAGGATTAGACGATTTAAATGCTAATGTGATAGTTAAACGAGTTACAAACATGTATATCCAGGCGTATCCTGGTAACACAAGTCTCAACATATCTTCACTGAATTTTAGTTGTGGACTACACTTTGCAACCGCTGTTGCTGTTTTCCAAGAAGTTTTTGCAAATATTTTCATATAATGTGCCTCGCGGAATGAGAATCAAAAAGTAGTAACACTGACTTATACTGGCGATCGTTTTACTTCTGCATGATTGCAGTGTCAATTTTTGCAATACATCATCGGGCACTAAATGAAAATGGAGAATTCTTACAAAGGAATTGTGGCTCAAGCTAAATAAGATATCTCTCGAACCTAATTACATTCTTGGCCAAATTATGGACGATGACAGCGGTAAGTGTACATGCGTTACGCTTTGCAACATGGCAACCAAATCGCAGAACAGATTAACTTCTCTATACAATTTGGGATGTGAATAATTGAACATACCTTATGCAGCTTTGATTGGTATTTTATAGGAAAATCAAAATACGTGTACTAGATGCGCGCCGATGCTGACGATGCAAACTTTTTAAAACCATCTCTTCAAACTAGGACAAGTTTTAGACAGTTTTTCCCACTGGTGCTCCCAAAAATTGCTTACAACTTAATATCGCCAAATGTCAATCGCATTCTCCCCCCGCCTTTATCCATCCTTCAATCTTTTCGCGACCTTGGAATACTGTACGATAGGGAGCTAAATTTCCGTTCCCATATTGAAAAGATAATTCAAAAGGTGGTCCAAGGAATTCTCTGATCCTTACGCGACTAGATCCTTCTTACCTTGCTTCGTCCTCTACTTGAATACGCCAGTCAAGTGTGGTCCCCCTATCATCAAGTGCATGTGGCAAGAATTAAGAACATTCGACGTCGTTTTTTTCGTTTTGCCCTTCGTGATCTATTTGGAATGACCCTCTTATCCTGCCTCCCTATCGAGACCGCCTCAACCTCATCAACAAGTACATATGTAGGTAGGTAGATGAACTAGAAGGAGGAACTAGTTCAGAACACAGATTTCAACTAAATTGAGCGCTCTTTGGACTAACCTCTAATGCTCAAGCCTAGTATGGGTACCGTGACTGAAGTAGGTTTGATCTTAAGACATCATCTGACGAACATCCGAGAGTATAACTGCCTTCGGACAGGGCATTAGCATTAGGACCCTTCGACTGTGTGTTTCATGGACCTGTTGGACAAAATATTTCCAAGTTTCACACCAGGCATCTTTCGATGATTGTTGGGCAGTAACATGGGTCTTAGATGTTTATCAAGCCGGTCCTCAGGGTGCTCTGCGTAGCAATTCACCCATTGGAATCAACAGAGACGACCGCAGTCAGACTTGCGTATGCCTTATTGAGGTGTATACATAGTTTGACGTACATATTGGGAACTCTGGTCAATAAGGACTAAGACAAGGTCTTTGAATCTACGAAGAAGATTATTAGTATTTGAATATACGGATCCTTGTTGTGGGCATTCTCATCTTCGTAGCGCCTTTGGAAATAAAGGACAACTGTTGCTCGTCAACTTTTCAAGTAAAAAACACGGAAAAATATTGCCAGAAGAACACGACCCTTATGCTATATAAGACACTGTACTCCAAGATATACGGAACTTTTACCAAAAGATAAAAATGAAAAAGGAATAGACTGAGAATATGGATAAACAAAGATCAACATTCCAGTGTCAGGCAGAATGAACACATACAGCTGAGGCGATAAAACTCAAAACTTCAATTGACCAAAACGAAGTGTTCCTAGCACCTTTAATTTAACAAGGTTTCTGGACTTCATGACCTACTAACCATGTTATCTGTTTGCTGGTAATCGCTCTCGTGACAAGGATATCGCTAAACTGGCTCGCAGTCTTCGAATCCAGACTTCCCATAAAACTGGAAAGCTGATAACTTAGAAATCGAGAAGCTGGTGTACTGTGGATGTGCGGGACCCAGGGCCTAGCTTCTCACAACCATTCGTGTTGTGTGTGTCATATTCTTTACACGAATGGAAGGGGCCTACTGCTGCCGTGTCCGAAGGGCAATTTGTTATTTGAGAACCACGAACCCCTTTGCCCCATAGTCCAACGCACTAACCACTGTGCCACGGCGCCCACTGTTATTGAATCCATTGTCACAAATAATTAACGTTCTTTCGAAATATACCTCATGCACTAAGACCGATTATTTAGAAAAAAAACGCCATGTTTATACGAAGGATTCTGGTCAGTAATCTCACTTACTGCTGCAATGTTTTGTTTAAACTGAGCGATTTAATTTATGGTGAATACGACGTTTTTGCGAAAATCTAACCATTTCAGCAGTGAATCTTCAAAAATTTTCTAAATTATCCGTTCGTGCAATTTCCAATGATTAAACCACACATGACAGCTGTCAAATAACAACAATGCACCACCGATCCAAAAAAAAAATGGCGCTAAATAAGAAAATGTCAAATATGACAGATAAAGTATTTGACAGGCGGGAATGCAGCTCAATTCGACTTCATCGAATCTTGAGTTTTGAATACTTTCATCAGCTATTGAATAGAATTGCCTATTACTGGTACTGAAGAAGGTGTTTAAAGAAGTTTCTACTGGCAAGTCCCTCAACAGACATGCGTAGGATTTATTTTTGAAATCTTCGAAATATTTTCAACTTTAAATCCTCGAGAGATAAACAGATCAATGTCGACCCCTAAACGTTCAAAACCCTCCCTTTCGTAGAAGTGAGCAGCTATTCAATGATCTGTAAAAATAACCATCAACTTTCGGGAAAAGAAAAAACAAAAACATTTAATAAGTTTCTTATAAAAATGCAAATACCCTATCAATACGCTAAGCAACAGTAGGTACTCCGCACAGGACTCTTAAGCACTGAAACATACCTTTTCCCATAGCCAGCCAGTGGAATGGTTCGCCTGATCAAAGGAATATGTTAACTTTAATGCAGACATCCACCTCCTGGGACCGAACCTAAACTTATCATCTTTGACTCTTTGAAATTCGTCAAAATTGCCATATATGACATAAACATAAAGAAAGAGAGTCCTATACTTGCCGGCATCCCTAATGTATCCTTACACCCATCATGCTGGGGGGGTCGAACTCGCAACACACGAGACTACATTAGGGTTACATAAATATTTCAAATATTATGAAGTGCCTTCCTTCATACATGCGACTGTGTGTGTGGAAAATATTCTCGAGTTGATTTTTCCTTGCATGTCCCCTTTTTTTTTCTTTAGTCCTCAGTCCTTGCTCCTTGTATCCGATCCACACGATGATGGTTTGTTGCTTTTTCACTACCGACTTCTATCATGATGATTGGGATTAGGGATTGCGAAAATAACCCTTTTGTGCTGCCAGTATGCAGGGATGGATACGAGTATTGTGTGTGTGGGAATCTCCTAAGATTTTTTAGACTTATCGTGTCAAAGGATATTTCTTTGAAATTTGGATTTGAATAATGACAATATCATTATGATATTTTCATCTTAAGAGTTTTATTGATTCGTGAAAGTTTTTTTTATTTTTATTTTAGAAAGAAACCACTTAAATTATGGATGCTTAAGGAAGGACAAAGTGTTTTCTGTTTTGAACTCTGCAGTGGGATCCTTATTAAGCTTTTATTGAGATAAAAATAAAAGTATTACCATCCCTCAATGTACATGGTCGACAGGACGAAATATCTTCATTTATAGACTCAGATTAACGTCATCGTAGTCAAAGTGTCAACTCGTTATTTGGTCGCCTGAAGCGGTGATTTATTATGCTCAGGATTTTTTCATCCTCAGAACTACCTGCTTCCTATATTTTTCGTCGAAATAATCATCAATTTGGATGTCCTTCGGGGGAAAGGGAAAACTTTCATTTAATGTGTTCCTAGAAAAATTTGTTGCCTTTGGTTATAGAGAATTTTTCAATCCAAGCTTGCAGAGGTAATACTTAGTCCTTGTGTCCATCTGTTTACTAGGACAGGAGGAGGCTTTAATGAAATCTCTTTCGGATGCTGATTGATGACCAGTGAATCGTTGGAAACTAACATTGATGAAATGTTGTCTCTTTTTTTGTTTTTGGGGGAAATGTAATTTGAAAATGGATATGGATTGGATTGAGATGGGCTTAAGGCAAGAGTCCAGACGTGGGATGTCTATGAACAATGGGATGTGTGGAGTCAATGGACAGCTTATTCAATCGTCCTTTGGTAAGCTAGGTTTAATCCAACCTCTTTTCCTTCTAAAACATCTGACTTCCAAAGGTTAGTCTCTTTTGGCCAGTAGTCACAGTCGCCTTTGTTACCAATGGGCTTGAACCTATGCTAGGAGTGGGCCCGTGGTTGAAGCTGGCAGAGGAAATGGCTTTCGTCGCTCTTGTTGCTTCAGCTGCCATAGAGGTGGTTATTTCTTTGAATGTGTCCCTTTTTGGTTTGTGAAGGACATCCTTCTATGGAACCATCCTTTATTCCTTGAACTCATGGGGATTATTGCTTTTAAAAGCAGTATATTAGTGTGAGAACGAAAAAGGTTCCATGTAAGAAAGGAAGGAAGGAAGCTTGATAAGTGAAGTGTCTAGCGCTTTGAAAAAACTGCTAGTTTGTCGGATCGTAAATGATCAGGAAGCCCAAAAATAACGACAAAAATTGCGAATAGAAAACTTAGAAGAATTTGCAGCTGAAATTTGCGCAGACTTGATAAGCGGCAGCGAAAAGTCTGTTAACCTAACTACCGTGAAGGCTTAAAAGGCAGAAAACCTTTCCACAGGTTACAAACTTCAGCTAAAAGATTGCTGTGTGCCAAGAAGCATGAACAAAAGACAATTAAGGACCAAAGCAAGTTGCTATAGACTAACGAGTCCGAATGTTGGGTTTTTGGCTCAAAAAGACTGGTGTATGTAAGGCGGCCAGACCAGGGGAAAATTCGACAAAATTGTGTTCTGACAACTCTGATGCATGGAGCTGGTTCCATCACGGCATAAAAATTTCTTCCTGAATGCGAGACTTCAACAGAGTCTACTTACCGTCAAAGCATTCGTTTCTCATACAAGTTACACCCTTAGTCCACTTATACCTTGGAAAACCATCACACACTCAGCACCCTAAACCTGTATTCAATCAACCGAAGGTCCATCTAGGGTCCCCCATAATCTACTTAACCCCAATAGGGAGAGAAAATTCCAACAGAATTTTACTCCGAATTTTGATAAAACACCAGGCCACCAGAAATTCACAGAAAACAGCAAGTACCCCGATCCAAAACTGTCGTCCGCTTTGCGTTGATTCTTTTCGCTGTAACATCTATATTTTTCGCTCGATTTCGATGATTTAGGTATCAAATTAAAGATACTTTTTCAAAGATCTTACCAAGATCTAATTCATTTTCAAGTATTAAGGAAAAAGTGTACAATTTCACTACCAAAGTTTTGACTTCATGAATTTTATAAATTGGGTCAAATAGGAAGCACACAAGCACCTTAGGGGGACAAATAGTATGTTGCTAATGTAAACCATATTCGACAAAGAATTTTTCTTTCGAAAGTGCCTTCTTATCGTCCAGCACTCGGCTTCATATAGCAGAATCGGTAGGATCATTGCTTTGTAGAGCATACATTGCGTCTTCCGAGATAGAAGTTTTGAAGCCATTTGTTTTGCCAAACCGAAGTAGCAGCGGTTTCCTAGGGTAAGTCTTCGCCAAATCTCCACTAGGGTGTCGTTCGTAGAGTTGATATCTACTCCGAGGTAGGTAAACTCCTTAGCTACCTCAAAGTTACTATTGTCAGTAGTGACGTTTTGTACGAGACGGCGGATCGATGCTTCCCTGTTTGTTGACAACTTGGTACTTGGTTTTGTTCAAGGCCAACTCGTTTCGCCTCTTCTTCAATTGCCATAAAAGCTTCTATAACGCCGCGCTGGGAGCGACCGATGATGTCGAAGTTGGCTTCAAAAAAGGATTAAAAAATTTCCGATTTCCGATATTTCCCGACAAGAAAATAGAGCGTCTTTCAAATACGTACTTAGTGGTTTATCTCTTACTAAGTGGTGACTATTTTTGTAGAAGTTCAAGGAACAACCTCTGTCCACTTGGTTCCCAAAAACACCACAAACGTAGGCAGACAAGAATTTCAATAACCACGCACAGATTGACGTCAGAGATAAACCATTGAAAGTCCCTATCAAACCAGTTCATCTAAAATAAACTCAAATGAAGATATTCTTAGACAAGAAACGAAACAACACCGAAAAAATATCCAGCACAAGGCTACTTAATTTGGACATCTTATTCAATATCCTTGGCGCAGTCCTTTGGTCTCTACTATTCAGACGGCAAATTGAAATCAACCATTATCCGCACTCTATCCAGATTCAGGCAAACAGATATACCCTCCCACACACACACACAACTAGGATGCGAGAAGGAGAAATACCCAGCCTTCATGGTTGTTTTGGTTTTTATTCTCGAAATCAAAACAACACCAACAAAAGCAGCACTTATTTCAATTTCCTTCTCAAGATGAAGATTGTATTTCCCGGCCAGATAACCGTCAGAAAATCGTTCTACTAGGTGAACGAACAGCACTCCCCACAGGATATCCTTTGCCAATATCGAGGGTGTGCCAGAAACTACACAAAAAACAAAAAACTAAAATCAAAATACACACAGCCTTCAAAATCTGAAACTGCTTCTGCAGTGTTTATTGGCTGTTGTTTACTATTAAAAAATAAAATGGAATAAGGAACAAAATAACTGCAAAGGAGTCGGGGATAACCACTGGCATTTTGTTCCTTTCAAACTACCAAAACAAACAATCAAATGAACGGACAGTCAGCGACTCAAACGATGTGAAATTCAAATTGCCAAATTCATGAGAGCGTAAAAATAACAATTTAATTTGAATATTTATGAATAAGATTCTCCAGGATCTATGTTCCACATACAGAGGCACACACAACCACTCTGTCTGACTAAGAGGACAATCAAAGGACACAACACAAAAATAATGTAAGTGGGAGAGAAAATGAAATGAAAAAAAAAAAAAAATGCCAGAATCGTGTGTGTGTCCTGCATACAGAGTTATCCAGTGGAGAGATTTAAATTAACTTTCCTCGACAGATCCACAAAGGATTGTATATGCAGGACTTACATGGACAAAGAAGGAAACCACTGGCTCTTGCCCCCCACCACCACCGTCCAGAAATGAACAGAAGAATGGTTGATATTTGCGTTTATTTTGTTTTTCGTTTCGTTCTTGCTCCCCTCCCTCTTTCGCTGCTGGGTTTTATTTAATGGTTATAGAGTTGTCCACATGTTTTTCCTTTTTTTCTCTCTTAATTTGGTCCACTTCCAGTGGGAAGAGGAGTCAGGTTGTTACACAAAGGATATTCATTTTAAAATGCACATGACGCTTTGCAGAGAGACGTTTAAAAATTATAAGACTTAGTATTAAAATTCAACAAGGAAGCTTGTAGGATATACGTAAGTTATGGGGGTACTCGTGCCTATATAAATCTTCTTTGATCTCCTTTGTATAATGGAGGACAGTGCTAAAGAGATTTCCAACTAAATTCTACCAATTTTTTCAGCTTCAAAGGCTAAATTGTTACTCTTGATTTGGGTGGTACCATTTAGAAGAAAATATGATAACCTTGGACCGACCAAAGTAGGATTTCAAATAAATTGTCCAGCAACTGAAGTCAAAAAGGATAACAGCATTCCTCGTTGTGAAAGCTTTCAAACCTCTCAATAGACTTCAGAGACTGTAAACTAGACGGCATTCCTCATGGAGATATGAACACATCTATTCCAATGCAAATGCAGGAGAAATCTGCTACGCTAGACAGTCGTACTTTAACGTACTCACAGCTCAGGTGAATAAAGATCTCTTAAGACGGAGGCAAGATTCCGAGAGAGTAATATTGAAAAAGGAGCCATTCATGGACCAACATCAGTGCTGTATTATAGTGCACACTCGTAGAAAGACTACCTTGTTCCGAACCAATACAAAGCCTCGGATAAAGATGACCCTACCATTGACGACCTCAGAAAATTAAAAAGAGGACCAAAACCTCCGGACCTGAATACTCGAACCCTTAGCAGATTTCACGGAGAGGTCCTTGAGTGTTACAATGCAGTCATTGGCAGCACTCAGGAATTGTGATGGGATGAATCGGATAAAATGAGAATGGAATCTATTATCAGAGCAGACTCAAAGCTTATACGTAAGGATTTACATACCCGGCAGATTAGAAGTATTGAGCTTTCTACGTAAACCAATCCGAATAAGCGCTTATTTAACTACTTACTTACTTAGGTGGCGCTGCAGTTCGAGGTGAACCTGAACCTCCACCAACAAGCCTCTCCAGTTAGTCCAGTCCTTACCTAACTGCCTCCAGCTGCGCACTCCAAGTCAGTTGAGGTCCCCTTCTACTTGTGCGCATCACCTAAGGCGAGGTCTTCCTCTACTGCGTTGTCCCTCCGGGTTCGATTCGAAGACTCTACGGGCAGGAGCATTGGAGTCCATTCGCTCTACATGTCATAGCCATCTTAAACGACTGATGCGCCTAGGTTGATGTCAGCTCGTATAGTTCGTCGTTGGATCTTCTCCTCCAAAGCCCGTCCACACAAACGGGACCGAAAATTAGACGAAGAATCTAATCAAAGAGGATCTCTTTATCCGCTTTAGATAGAGTCAATGCTTCACCGCCAAAAAACACCGATTGGCAAGAGTTTTTCTTGGTCTTATTTCTGCTGAGGTGTTGTTTTCGGAGGTTATCGCAGGGCCGAGGTAGATGAAGTCCCTTACTACCTAAAAACTGTTACTACCCTTCTCGTTAGCGCTTACCTTGCCAATATGAGCTTAATACGTGCCCTTGCCAGCAGACAAGGACGAAACCACTAAAGAATATTTATACGAACTTCTGGACAAGACCTATGAACAATATCCTAAATATTTAATCAAAAGACATTTGGGAAGCATAGTGTAAAGGACGCCACATCTGAAAATGGACTAAAAGCTGCGGTGGAACGAAACGTTGCGGAGTTTTCAGAACCGAATGTATACGAGCATCTAAGAGGTTACGATGCCCGTTTATTTGGTACTAAATATCCTGGAGATCACGGGGTTCTATTTGAGGCAGCAAATGATCTTTAATCTTGGCACGATAACGGGGGGATTGGAAGTCACCTTCGTACAGGACTTATTTTTAAAGAAATATTGACCGATCAGTGTACCAGCCCATAAACCACACTCTTTTTACTGGATGTAATGGCAGCTCAGAAATATGCCTATCTGCTAAACAAAATTTTTGTCGAAAACAGTGGATTTTCTTCAAGCTTTTCAGGAGCCCAAGGACTGAATTCGTGATAATTCGGTAGGTCAGTCTTCAATTCTGGCACACGTTCAATTTTGTTTGCTTTTAAACCAAGCCAATACAAAAGGTCAAGTTGTTGCATATGTACGTGAAACCAATCTTTTGAGAACGGCCGAGTCGATTCTTCGCGGTCGTTCCGTACACTCTCAGCTCTCTGCTGAATGCGGTCTATTTCGTCGCGTATTGTCTAATAATGACATTTCGATTCCAAACTTTTCGCTGGTATACCGAATCGTAAGTTTGGTAGGCCCACGCCCTAAATTGGTCTAAGTGCCAAAACGCATTCCTCATAGAACGCTGATTTTCGTGATACAGCTGAATCATATGTAGATAAAATGTCAAATAATATTAAACAAAAATGTCATGACGGGTTAAAAGGACTCACGCGTCATCTGTCAAAAAATCCATGGACAAAAGAGTATGTGGAATGTTTTAACGAATGAATCGAGGATAACCAAACGCGAACAGTTTCCGTGTCAACTTTAACTCTAACTAACGTCATTTCTATCTCTAAAGCCTAAATATGTACATACAAGTGACATATGTCAGAGTTAATTTCATGACGTTTCTCAATAGCGACTTGCAAGCACAGGGTGCTACGACATACTCCACAGTAAGAGAGAGTGCTACGAAATGTTACTCGCCTTCCAGATTTAGTTACGTAAACGGGGGCGTGGTTTACTTCTTCCGTCCAGTCATTTGAGATGTGTACTTCCTCTCCACTTCTTTCGACAGTGTAGAATTTTGTCGATCGTCTTACAACGAGGATTGGTCCAATGTGGTGTGGATGCAAAAGAGATTTGACCGCATCATCATGCATGATTACATGGGTTGGTTGCGTAAGATCTTTTTAAATGAAGTGGTTTTCAAGTGGTGGCCAATGTCCCAGGAAACGCCACTTGACACATTGAGACAGCGCAAGGATGTGACGAAATCAGATATCTTTTGATTCGGTTTCGAAGCCTGGACGAATTCACTAGGAATCGTTAAATTAGTTCCATAGAGCATTTCCCCAACGCTGGTCTTGATATCATCCTTGAAAACTCTCCGAAGTCTTAGAAGGATGATAAGAAGGACGTTGACTCAATTCGTGAAAGTGTGACATTTATGACGTTCGATAATGCCATTCGGATCCGGATGGTAGGGACTTGTACGCATAAATATTTGACTCTCAAAGTGTCTCCTTTGGTCTGTTGTTATCCTCTGTGGGACCTCGTAGCATAGGTTGTGTATAGGGTGGGGTAAACTGTCTCTTCGATAGGTGCAGCTTCCGGCCAGCGAGAGAATCTGTGGATCACCGTAAGGCAATATCTAAATCCTCTCGATGATGGCAAGCGGCAAACGATGTCTATGTTTATATGCTGAAATCGGTGATCTGTTTTATTATACTCACAGATATGTGGAACACCATGGGGGGAAATTGTGCAACGCTGGTATGCTGGACACATTCTTCCCCAAGTCTGACTATCGCTCTTCATATTCGGCCAGGCAATCGCTCACTCACCATCTTCGTAGCCTACTTTTCCTGCTTTAGCAGGGACAACCACATAAGCTTAAGCATACCTAAACTCAGCTTTAGAATTTGGCATTATAGTACTTTTTGTCACTGGTCATGATAGCCACATTCCCTGAAGTCGTTACATGATTTGAGTGCACTCACCAACCATCCGCGTTTTTAGGCCAAGTGTTTTGAGACATTATTGCCGTTTCCCTTATTACTTACTTACTTAAGTTCTGCATCCTCTTGTGGATCCTAGGGCCTCGACAATGCCTACGCGTCATCGTGTGCGATTTCTCCCCAACTCTTTCTCAGTTGCCGTGCTTCCTTCTCAACTGTTCTGCGCCACGTAGTTCTAGGACCGCCGCGTAACCTACCATCCTGAGAAAACGGGTTATGGACTTGTCACCCTTTTGGAGCGTATGTCCAATCCACTGCCTTTAGGTTTATGGCCCGTTCTCTGATAAAGTTGTTCATTAGAGATACGGTTTGGCCAGAAAATCCTAACGGTATACCGTAGGCACCTATCGACGAACGTTTGCAGCTTCCTCGTGATAGTGGCGGTCACCCTCCAGGTACCACCTCCATATAGCAGCGCGCATTCAACCTTCGGTCGGAATAGTCGTAGCTTGGTGGTTACTACGCCAAACTGTGGATAGTATCTGAAAGGCAGATTTTTCTTTGCGGCTGGCTATATCCAGTTTGGTTCACATTATTGGCTTTAACACCTTAAATCCAGACATGCTTGCATTTTTAAAGCGATTTCGAAAAATCTGGACATCCAGTCAGAATCGATGTGAACATGTATTTCGAAAAAAAGCTTTTTAAAACTGTAGGTACGACATTTGCAAAAGCGTTTTCTTTTCCTCGTCCTTTTTACAAGTTTCCTTGATTGCAACACTTCAAGAATTTGCATCTATGCCAAACGTGTTTCCTGGGGAATTTTTTTTTTTTATTTTTTATTTTCGTGTTCAACGTGACTGACATCGTGAGTTATTGTGGTATCATTGCACTTCTATTCATTGCCACACCTCGGTTGACTTTCTGTCGCCTGCACTCAAGTGTTCCATGGAACAGCAGATGTCCTGGTACTGGTATTGGTTACAATATCGTCCTCATGTTGATTACACTCAATGGGGAGAAAAATTACAATGTCACACATTTGCACTTTGGCCAAGAGAAACGTCGTCGTCGTCGTTGTCGTTGTCCTTGTCGTCATCGTCATCGTCGGCGTCGTCATCGCCGTCGTCGACGACTGTATATATGGACTTGTAATGGAGAAAAGAATGTGCAGCACCAGGATATGTGTGGCCTTTATGTGGGTGTAAAAGTATGTGATGGAAGTTTAGTTTTTCAAATCGAGGTCATGCCAGGACAATACTTCATTTCCGATTATTTTTTTCGAAAACGAATGCAATTCACTACGAATCCGAATGCCATTAATCAAATTTCGAAATGTTTTCAATATGTGACAAATGAACGAGTGCCAACTGTGCCCTCTTTGCGAAGAGGGATGTCGATAATAAAACGAAAAAAAAAAAACCAACAAGGATTACAGGATAGTTAGTCGGTAAATTGATTTATTTCTTATGCTGTTCAGTAATATCTTCTGGATATCGAGTGCGGGATTGTCTGCAGAAAAATCATGTTGCCACAGCAACATCTATCATCTGTCGAATTATCCTTGAATTAAAGAAAAAAAAAACAAAGAAAAGAGAATTGCATTACGATGTAGTACAAACTTTTTGGAACAATCTGCGTTCCACTTTTTCGCGAAGATCTACAACGGACGTGAGCAATTTTTAAATATCTCCCCCCCTGCCTCGTCAAAGTTCGCTGTGTAGCAGCCTTTTAACCCGATTTACCACAGCCTACGAATCTCATGCGCCAACTGACAAAATATTGTTAAACTTTAAATCCATTTCTCTTTCGTAAATCCTTTCGAAACTGCCTCCAACTGATGCGCACTGGGTTGGGCATATTCACGGAAAAATGAAATGGCTGTGGAAATAAAATTTAGTTTAGAAAGCGCCGACGAACAACTGGAATTAGCAAACACGAAAAGTCAAAAAATCAGCTAACAAACTGTGTCCTTGCAACTGTCGGTTGCAGTTTGTATAGGATAGGATAGGACTTCGCTCTCTGGAAACAGGAAACGAATAAAGTAGAGTTAGCTTGAAAAAATCAAAAAAAAGAAAAAAAAAAACGAAAGGCACACACGAGATGGATGCATGCATACTAACGAACTGGAATTCAATTTTAAAACTTTTAAATCCGTTTTTTTCCCTTTTCTGACTTTTTTTTTTTAGAAAAAAGAACAAAACGGTAATGAAAAGGGAATAAAATAACATCCATGCGCTATGGTAGGGCGGGAGAACAGAAAAAAAAAAAACAGATCCTGTGCCTTGTTTTGTCATCAAACGTTACATTCGTCGACGCATACACATCGTTGTTAGACGGGGAGAGGACAATGCGACACGGTTAATCCTTTTTAGGCAGATGTTACTCCTAATTTGGTCCTTAATTTCGTTCTCTTCCGCAGACCGTTAAGTTTTTCAGTGGAACATTTTAAGGGTAATAGGGACTTTCCAGTCCATATGAGTAGGGAAAGTCATTTTGACAAGAAGGGAGACAACATTTTTTTGGAAAGCACCGATCCTGATTGTATGTAATTTATGTTGTCATTTGACTTACTTAGATGTCGCTACAGGTTTGCCCCCGAGTAAGTCCGGTCATTAGTCAATTACCTACAGTTATGCACTCAAGGCTTTTAAGATCCTTTTGCACTCCTGTACGCCAAATAAAATTAGGATCGAAGACCCAGCAGGATGGAATGGGTCTGGAACAGCGATCTATGAGGCGCAAAAGACCTCACTCTATCGGAAGATGGTTTAATTTTTGCAAATGGCTCCGAATGTCAATTCTACTTTGACATTTCTGAAGGAAATGGAATGCAAAATACACGTCAACAAGACATGAATCGCTATCCTCCTAAATAAACATAATCCACAAGCAGAAACAAAGATTCATAAAAAAATGACAGCCTGAGAACATTGGGTGACAACTTTTGCGCCACCTTGTATATGTATGCACATACATCTGTACTGACATTTGTAAATGATGCGACACCCAATATTTTTCAAGTAACGGTTACCAACAAATGCCATAACCACTTCGCCGAGTGTTCTTCTTCAACAAACGACTATTCATCTGAGATTCATTGGCCTAGCTCCTCAAATGCTGGCGCAAATGCCATGTCCAAACTGCATCGAGCCAGTTCCATCTTTAGTTTCCTCTTGAATCTGTAATTCACCTAGAATGCCGATAATCTAAAGTCCATACGGCGTCCACAACTGACCGACAAGCCCAAGGAAGCATTTCCGAGAGTGAAGCGCAAACAAGTCCGACTACAAAAGATGCATTGAGCTATAATCGTTACTCATTAGAGAAAGACCTTATTCGTAGCCCTTGCAAATAAAGGCTCCAACTCGACGAATGCTTCTGCCTAAGAGGCTGCGCAGAAATTCCAAGCTAACAACTCTATAAAATTAATTTCTAGGGAGAGGCCACTCGAAATAAATGCGACGAAGTCTGCTTAAAGCACTGATATTGGTGATAGTCCCATGCTCTCTTGTCCCGTCATCACTTGTAACGAAAAGTTCCTCACCATCAAAGGTGTGAATAAACACGAGTTTCGATGGCACACGAACCCGATGCCTAATCCAGATCAAGGGCAAAAGCGCATCATCGCCTGAAATCATCCAGGAGCGCAAATAAAATATTACCAATCCTTGTTGTCTTCACTAAGCTTGTTCCTAATAACAATACGACTAAGCCTACCTTCACTAGGCAAGTCTTCATTCCAAGAAACTCTTTGTTGCTGCTCTGTTCTTAGTCTGTTTTCATGCCTACTGTTTGGTAATATTCTTTGCCCTCCCTGCTGTATATACCTATACAAGATAAGAACATTAGGGAATGACATGTAGTGCCGTCTTGTCGGAGCCACAGCTCGGATGTATCGATGTTGTCTAGCCTGGATTTTCTCTGGTCACAGAAAATCGGGTAACATCGCTCTATACTTGAAACCATTGACGGTAACGGTGTCTTCTTCCTTCTTTCGATAGAAATAAGGTTCGATTAAGCCGCCATCCCATTAACCCCACCAAACAGTCAATCTTTGTGGATGCATTGATGCTTGGTCGAGCACTTGTAGATTGTGTTCGATCCAATAAAGGCAGCTTGTTCATATTGCTGCTGAGCCAAAAATGGGCCTAGTTCGAGAAGATTTTAGCCAAAATCTGGATCTCTGATCAACATTTCCACTGCCCAATTAACGTTAGGGTCGTCTGATTTCATTTCTTGCCTTAAAATAAGTCGAATTGACTCTCTGGCGATGCCCAATCCATCTGATCGGCGCCGAATCGACATTTCTTGGCTCCTTTTCTATACAGCCCACTACGGTGGCTATGTTTTCTTCATTTCCCACCAATCTTTGTCTGCTTGGTGGCTAAAGGTCCAAAAAAATGTACTCACGCTCAAGTTTTTCCACGGTGAGACGAATAGTCTGCCCACTGAAGCCATGATGACGCCCTCATAACGAATTTCACGTTGCTGATCCGGAATTTCGATATTTTTTTATAATTTCCGAAGGTTCGGCAAGCATGAGACGATGTACGATTTAATTGTAAACCTTACTTACTTTGACAGCTGCTGAAACATAACAATTGGAAAAACTATCATTACTATCTGGTCACCCTTTATACAGTGTATATCCGTAAGAAGACTGGATAATGTACATCGTGCGCAATGGGCATTATTTTTGTACTCTAATCTGAACAAAAGGTATTCCTGATCATTATAAAAATTAACTCTCTAGGAGCAATAAAAGATTGTCTGACGTTACAAAAATTTCGTCAAGTGCCAATGCATGAAAAGTGGACACAAAAGTTTTCCTGAAATGTGTTGACAGGTAATCCATATCAACGTTTTTGCCTTTGGTGTCAACGCATTGACAGAACGTTGGCGATCACACGATATGAACATTTCTGGACAGATTGACGGTGGTCTGAGGACGCATTGACAGGAACAAAAATCGTTTTTGTTGTATAATGTCGTTCTCCAGCTGTCTCCGTTTGATTGATCACAAATTCGAAGCAAAAGAAATCGCGAAAATACTATTAAACAATTGTGCATTAAAAATACGTTCCGGATCTGACCATATAAACACTTGAAATACTTCTTTTTGGCCACAACAGTATGCTACTCCTGAGACACCATGGAGACTCATCGTGTCTGCTGGTTCAAAAACACTTATCAGCAACAGTTTAACAATTCTCCTTTTTTTTAAAAATTAGCAAAAAAATCCAAATAGTTTAGCACTAAAGTTTTGATCCGAATACATCTGTCAAAGTGTTTCAATAACATTGACATTAGTCATCATCATAATGAAATTAGTTATCGCGTTGACCCAAAGACTCACGTCAATGTAAATGTCAACGCAGTTGTCAAAACTTTGACGGGTTTTTACATTGATGGTCGCACGACATGACCGATTTGGAACAAATTTTTACGTCATTTTGACACGTAGCCTCGTTTCGTTGACCTTGTAATCGTTCTGTCAATATTATTGAAACACTTTGAAAGATTTTTGCAGATTGCTTGTTGATCGTTGCTCTTTTTGACCTAAAAGCGAACAACGTTCAATCTGATTTCTTCAGTCCTGAGGGTGGTAGCAAATTGTCTGGAGGTCTCACCATGATACGATGAAGGAGTGGAAATGGGATGCAATCTACTATAAGTCCATGTCTTGCTACAGGATCCAGTTCTAGTGATGCGATTACCTTACAGTTCTAGAACTGTCTGGAGTCCAATCCTTTCCTGGAAAACTGAACGATGTCGACTGCTCTTTCCCTATAGTTTCTTCTGATTTATTTACTGGTTTACCTGTTAAATAACTTGTTTTAACGTAACTACCTCTAAGTACAGAAAACTCAATGAATCACACACAATTCCCAGCATATCCCTCAGTCACTATTTCTGAAATCGTATTGTTCTCGTTCAAACGCCCTCAAATATTAAGGTGAGTCCTACTTTACCTATTTTACGTCTAATTCCCTGCAAAATCCGATTAAATTCAAAATTCTCTGCAAAACATTTTCCGAGAGTCATGAGATTACGTCTAATTACCAGCAGGGAGTGCTGAATTAAAAAAAAAAAAAAAAAAGAAAAGAAAAGAAAACGACTGAAGAATTCAAATTTGCAAGACAGCTTCTTGGTCTCCTGGTTACGACCACAATTTACGAATCCCACCTCTAGAGTCGCAGCATCGAAGAGAAAAAATAATACCAAACCTTAAATCCCAGTAAGTGTCTATTCGGAAATCTCAATTTCAATGGCACTGGTGGTTGGTTCCCTAATGAGATAATCTCTGCGGTAGCCCAAGACCATCCTCGCACATCTTTTGGCCATAGTTCCGGCAAAAATGCCACACAAATGGAAATTTCAATGGAAATATAGAAGCATGGCTCGGGTTTTGGAAATTATGTTAAGTTTGCAAAAATGTTGTTGTTGATGTCGGTCTGTCGTCCTCGACGACACGGCGGCGGGTAGCGGCGACAAAGTGAGGCCGGTGACACCGAGATGTCCTTTTGAGCTTGGTTATCGAAACGGAAATCTGCTGAATCTGCCCACAAAATGAGATTTTCATTTAAATTAAATGATTAAAGCCAGTATCCGTAATCTGGAATGCTGCACGGGAAGAAGGTGAAATGAATGGTTATCCTCGTCTTATGCTGGTTATGGGACATACTGGTTACCTGTGCACTAGTGTACTCGTATACTCGCACCATCATTGGTTTTGTAGTTTTCCGAGAGGAAAGTTTTGTGAGGACCTTGTGTTGGTTGGGTTTTCTTTGGCGCGGATTAAAAATTAGCAAATGTTTGCACTTTAAGGGATGACAATTATCCAATTAATGGAAATTATTCCGTTGGCAACCTAAGGTAAGGGGATTAGAGAAATGTATAATTAGTGGGGGCTGGCCAGGCGGTGGGTGTTAATTAAAAGATAATAGTTTGCGTTTAGTTTTTACGGGCGTATGTCATTATGAAGTTAAATTTCCTTTAAAGAAGATTTTATGGTGACGCCCTTAATGCGATGGCTTTGAAATTGTTTACTCATTCTTCAAAATCTCTGCCTTATGATTACCGATTTCCTTAAACCATGCTCATTAATTTGAGGCTCTCGACCTTCCAATCCTTCGATATTGTCCAGAGCAGTCATCGTCCTTTCCATGAGTGTGAGGCTTGATTCTGATATGTCGACAGTTGGATAGAGAAAAACGAACCCAGCTTAATGCATATTATTATGCTACATTTCCACTAAAACTAAAACCGGGTTTTTGCAAAAACAGATTCAGCTGTGTCCACCGAGATTTAGAATTTATATTGACGTTTGGTGTCAAACAGATTGTCACAGTTGGTAATGCTGTTTCTGTCTACTGTCAACTAAAAACTAAAATTACAAGAATTCTTGTCAAATTTAAATGAAATTGAATTGCTCAATGGATTTTGAATTCATTTGACGTTTTCATTTCATTATTTCCGATATTTGCAAATATCATGTTTTCGGACTGATTGGTGCTGCCAAGTCTGCTCAAGTTACCTTTGAGTATGTCCCGATACCGAGACTACTGTTAAGGTCCTCGCGTTTCCAAGAAACACACATGAAGAACATACTGAAGACATTAACCTAACCAAAGAATTCATGCAGAAGAGGTCTTCGAGGCATCGAGTATTAGGAACAGATTAAATAGATTAAGAAGACGTAAACGAATAGAAGGAGTGATCAATCCGAGTTCCTCATAACTAGATATGAATCTGCAAACCATGGATGAGGTGATAAGGTCTTAACATTGAAATGGAGCACAGATGGTCTTCCATTTGAGGTAAGTTTGCCTGAAAATAAGAGGCATTTACCACTGTAAATTACGACTAGTCGCATGTGAATTTAGTTCACAATTCGGGATTGATTACTTTGAAACTCTTAGCCTATTAACAAAATTTACCTTTATTCGAGCCATTCTTTGCATCGAATCGGAACAATAGCTTTATCTTATACTTTCTATGGAACTATCAACGAAGGAATTTGAATTAATCAATCAAACAGAAGGGTTATGGAGACGGTACTGTCGAAAAGTCTGTATGGACTTGAATATGTTTAGCGTTGGTGGAACCTGCTGTTCACAAATTTGCTCAAGAACCTTCGATTTCGGACAAGTAGTTCTGATTCAGGCGTATGTATCAGTCAGGATGGAGGGCAATGTCTGATCCTAGCAATTTATGTTGATGATGGTTGCAGTGAAAAACAAGGAGAATATTTCAAAACTAAGATTAGTCCAAATTTCGAAATAAAAGTATTCCCGAAGGACTTAAAATTCATCAGTGCTAGATATGTTCAACAGGTTTCAGGCATTTTCTATAGACACACCAGGGGTGCCATGTAACTGAATATAATCAGGGATTGATGATCGACGCTCAACTCGATTTAAACTGTTTTTGGCAGTATGTGCAACGACCAAAATGCAAGGGCTTGTCAACTATGGAGTCACAGTACGTGGAAGCAGTAAAGGACTTAGTTTGGTTCAGTTACTATGGGAGTTGTAGCTGCAGTATAAAATTAAGGCTGTAACTAGGGAACTATCAGGCTCATGAAAATCTTGAACTTCACAAACGGACAAAAGACATTAATGTGACGCTGTTTGTTATTCGCTAGAAGTTTACTCGGCATACTGAGTAAGCGACATTTTTACCAATATTTTCAAAATTTAATGCAAGTAATTCTATTTCATTGACTCTGTGGACCTTTGGGTCAATTTGAACACTCTTCCGTTGCCAGATCCTAAAAACCCCAATCCATTCTGACTGCAAGGTAACTAAAATGTGTATAAAGGGTGGGCCATCTAGTGGTTTCTTTTTAAATCATAGGTTACGTTGACATTGACAGGTGTTTCCCGCTCGAAATCCTGACAGAAAGTCAATATCATATCTTCGCGGAACGAAATGAGTCCCTTACGCTTGAACAATGTTGGGAAATATTGAGAATTTATTTCAAAACTAAGTGATATGTAGCCCAAACAGTGCGTTAGTTGAAAATAAGTTTTGGGCGAAATGAAGCACCAACGCAAGTTTGTGCAAAAAGTTCGTGAAACTGGTATGCTAGTGGAGAACACTCATGGTCCCGGCCGTTCTACGATGCGCAGAGACCAGAATGTGGCTGCTGTAGCCGAGAGTGTGAGACTCAATTCACGAACATCAACTCGCCATCAACATTTCACGAACAAAGCCTGAAGAGAATTCTGCACAAAGATCTCGGATTATTCGCTTACAAGGTCCAATTGACTCAGCAATTGAAGGCGCATGGCCATCCGCTTCGTTATTGCTTAGCAGTTTGGGCCTTGGAGCAGCTTGAATTGGACAACGTTTTTGGGCGAAAAATCATCTTTTCTGAAGAGGCGCATTTTCATCTCGGTGGCTACGTTAACAAACAAAATTGCCGCACCTGGGGCTCGGGAAACCCGTACGTTATTGCCGAGAAGCCAATGCTTCTCTGCTTGCAGAGAGTAACATTGGACCGTAAATGAGGCTGGGAACAGCGTTTCAGTCAACGGTGGGCGTTACAGAGCCATGTTAACAGATTTTTTTTTTTTTTTACTAAAATTGAAGACATGTATTCGGACGACCACAGCCCATGCCCCAATCGATCTTTCGCGCACCAAATTCCCAAATCGTGCTATCAGTCGTCTTGGTGATGTCAATTAGCCGCCTCGGTGCTGCGATTTGACCCCTTTGGACTTTTTTTTGTAGGGATCCCTGAAGGACTGACAAAATGTATTTTTGCTCATTTTATTGCATTTCGAAAAAGAAACTTGTATTTGGCCCACCCCGTAGAGCATTTGTCTTGAATCCAGAACAGGGATAGAGACTCCCATATCAGCATATCATAAACACCTACATACGACTTCAGCTCCATTCCAGTTTAATTGCTAGAAACACCCTCAATGACAAGAAGCTCCTACCGGTTCCAATCTAAATGTTTTATAGCCGCTCCTCGAAAATAATTCCCTGCGTTAATCTTCTTCTATTTCCATCTACTCCTCCCGCAGTTCTGCGTTTTTTTGTTTGTTTTCGAGAACGACTTACTCCGCAAAGGCGAATTCGCGTTAATTTGATTCAATTTACGAATCACTTAAACGTTTCAACTTCGCATTTAACAATCAAAAATTTTGTGCTGATTCTTGGGGCGTTCGCCCATCATTTCGCAGTACATTTGGTTTTCAAGAATAAATGCGAATTAAAATCTTTATTCTAAATAAAAAGCTAAAGCGAAAAAAAAAGACGAAAAAAAAGAACGTGCCAGCTTTGAGCGTTTTTATTGCGGTTTCCTCGGCAGAGTAATTAAATTAATCCGAAGCAAGTTTTTACGACAGCACAAGATACAAAATTGCTGATCCTGTATTCCCGCAATGGATAGGCGCATTTAAATGTTAAGCCGATTAGGAAATTACTTTATTTTTTTTTTTCGCTCGTTGTTGTTGTGTGCTCCTTCCTTATTTGAGTGAAAAAAATAAAAAATTTGTTTGACTTAATCCGACGTACGACATCAGAGTGGGATTGATTAAATGAACGTAAACGAGTTTTTAGGGAGTTCTTTATGGACTTCGGTTTGAATGGAAGCTGTTATGTGGCTGGAAGCGATCAGTTCATAAATGTTTAAGATTTCGGAGCTGGAAATGGCATTGGCCCGAGGGGAAAGTGAAGTTGAAGCGCTAATGGCTGGCTGCAGGTGATGAATTATCAGGAGCAGTCTTGGGGATTATTTTTTGTTTTTTTCTTTAGAAGACGCTGTGAGACACTCATGTCAAATTTTGACTGATACTACAACTAAGTTTCTGTTTACAAGCAGGTCAAGTTTTGAAGGATATTCGCGTGAGGTGGGTAGATTTCCGACAAAACCTATTACCATAATTTTCGAAAAAGCCATCATGAGCAAAGGAACTACCGAAGGATATAAAGGGTGACCAAATAGCAATTTTTATGTTTCAGCAACTGTCAGAGTTACCAATGACATCCAGCTGTCAAAATATTCAGTAAGGCTTGCCATTCCATCGTGCATTGGTTCATGATTGCCGAAGGTGGGGAAATTATCAAAATATATCGAAATCCCGGCTTCGTTGTACGTACGCAACGTCATGATGGTTTCAGAGTGCAGGCAATTCGTCGCACTGTGAAAAGTTGGAGGGTGAGTACACTCTTTTGGACCTTAAGTCACCAACCAGAGAGAGGTTGGTGCGGACTGAAAGAAAAAATAACCAACCATCAATGTATCCACATAGATTGACTGTTTGCTGCGATTTATAGCACGGCGGCATTATTGGACCTTATTTCTTTCCAAAGGAATAAATGAGGAGAACGACGTTAACCGACTTTCTGTGGCTAGAGCTCGACAACATCGATTTATCCGAGCTATGATTCCAACAAGATGGCGATATGAGTCATCCAAGCGACGCAACGCTGGTACAAGAAATTTGCCGGCTGGTTCATCTCCCAGCGATCGTTCATCAAATCGCAGCGACGATCATGCGACTTGACACCACTCGATTATTTTCTTTGGGGCTACGTCAAGTCCGTAGACTATGCTCGAGACGAGGGGAACGTTCGAGACGCTATTTCCGGAATAACGCCTCACATATTGGACCGAGCCATCACAAAGTGGACAGTGGAGTGAAGCATTGCTAGCAAACCCAAGGCTATTCCACACGTAATGGCACGAATGTCATGACTTCGTTTTATATCTCACACCGCTGCTACTTTTTTTTTAAATTTTTTACTTGTTTTCCCTTTCTCATCTGGTCACCCTGAAGGCTATCTAAATTAATACATATTCTGACAAAAATTCAAAATTCAAATCTGGGTGACTTAGCAAGGTAGGTCGTAGAGCAGTTCCTCGCTGTCGGTAAATTAAAAAAAAAAAACATGAATTGTGCTCCAAAAAGTAACAAGTGAGTGCATAGTGTTGGATTCCATGATCGAAACATGAGGGAAAAGTCATTCGTTGGGAAGGTTAATCGGCTAAGCGTATACGGCATCTCATAGCCTTTCAGAAAGATTCTAACCATTCCTCGAAAATTGTTAAGGAATGACTGCTGCCACTGTTTTCATTTTAACTGCTGGGATCGTCAACAGTAGGGTCATCCTTATCCGAGGCTATTGGTTGCTTCGTAACTACCGATTTTTTTCCGTGATAGGGAGGGCCAGTGCCATTTAATATCCTTAGGACACGGGGCCGGATATTCCGGAGTCTGTATTCTGCGAGCGCTGCCGTTGACCCGTAAAGGGTACATCTGCCACCAACTCTTTTCCAAAACCCTGTAGGGTTCAGATAAGCCGAAGTAGCTCATATAGGGATTAACACTAGTAGTTCGACTTGACTGGAACTGGTAGACGCCACCATTGATTCCATCTAGGGAGTTCGTGTGCTGCCGTCTGTATCAAGAGGAAGTGCTCCAATGAGGGTGTAAAGTAGGAGTTGGTAGTGAGAGGCTTCGTGTTAGTGCTTGACCATCTTAGCTTGTGCTCCAAGTCGGTCGAAAGTCTGAGAGACGTCCAAAAAATCACTAAAGTAAATCTTCTGGTCCTCTAATCCTAATTTCTTCTGCTATTCTATAAATCTGGATTGATGGAAAGCTTGGTTTTGAGCTCGAAGTGGTTGTCAGGTATAAGATGTGTTTCTTCAATTAACAGTTGGATGTATCTTTTAAATCCCTCTGATGTTATTGGTAGAAGCGATGTCGACCTATACTTGTCATTTGGAGATTTTTCCTGTTTCGGAACCATTATCCACTTCTGCCATTATCCACGGATCTGTCTAAGTCTAAGACAGACGAATTTGATTATTTTTCTTGTTGCAATTTTTTTTTTGTTATAAAATCATAGCTAGGGGCCTTCCTATTTTTTAAGCTCTTTACTGTCTGAAAAAGAATCACACTTTTTCGGTCACTTTTGAGTTTTTTTCGGCTGTTAAGTGTTCAAGATGGTCAGAGGTTGTTCGGTTTTTTTTTTTTTCAACTTGAACACTGGTACATATACAGTGGAAGTCGCTTATAACGTGCTTTCTTTTGGTTCGTTTCATTATATTTTTGGCTATTCTTCTGTCTGATATAGTGATCGCCGATTATAAGAACCAAATTTTCTGGATCCCTTCACCGTCAAGATAAACGACATCCACTGTACTTGTACGTATTCTTCCAATCACTCAACTTATACGCAGAGCCTTCAAGTATCCTTTTTTTGAAGGAGTTGTATATACCAACATATTTATATGTATGTGCATATCTTTGCTCTGCTTTTCTAGGTAAGTATTGTCAATAAAACCCTTGACCAAGTAGCTACAAGCAATAGAGCGTTTTCTTGGTCCTTTTACGCCTTTTCACTAGTCGTATAGACAGGGTAAATTTATGATACTAGTGACCTCTAGAAGCAAAGAAGCCTAGCGATACGATACAAATCTATACAATTATTCACACCTTTGCTATGGACCTATTCCAGAAGTCCTACGACCATACATGGTTGCATGTAACCACATTTGGTTATTGAAGAAACTGACATTGTTGATGGCAGAGGATTTCGGTGGTAGCAACTGCTTGCAGTTATACGTAGTTTGTCACTTAACCTGCTTCATTGTTTTTGGGCGCCGTAGTGGCTCAGTGGTTAAACAGTAGGCCCCTTCCATTCGTGTAAAGAATATAACACCCACAACACGAATGGTTGTGAGAAGCTAGGCCCTGAGTCCCATCGACCTGTTGCGCCAAGTATTCGTTTTGGCTCTAGGCTTGGCAGTACAGTTGTCTTCAACATCTTGCCTATGTTCGAAGTTAACACCTTTCTTCTTTAGCATTGCACTTGTTTCTATTGACTAAATTGTTGCTCTTGGAACTCCTCGTGGTTGTATACTTCTTGCTTGTCTTACTAATTGCTTAGGCTATGGGGATGTCGTAAAAGCTTAGGAACTGAGCCTTGACGTCTACCCAAAAGTATCAAGTTTTAAGTGCATTATTTAGTCCATTAACCTAGTTGTATATCACTGGGTTGCGATTATATAGTATCACTGACCTTCTCCCCCCGAAAACATAATGACGCCTGTCTAAGCTTGAGACGTTCATAAAGCCTAGAATAGAGCCCTCCGTATACACAGGTTTTCCCCGACGATCGCAGAATTGGCTCTATAAAAAAATGCTTGATCTAGTTCACAGGTATGAACCACGTTGGATGGTTTCATATCCTTTAGTTAACAAAGAAATTTGGTCGAGATGGCACCAAAATATTCCCTAAAGATGTGGACTAAGGGTTTCTTCGGCTATTGAATACAATTTCGGAACCTTCTGTGCGGTGCTAGAGTTATTCGGCTGGAGAGCTGTCAGATCGGCTATAATTAAAAAATCAAAAAATTTTTCGTGAACAGTGAAAATCACCAGTTCATGGAGCTGTTATTAACCAAGTTGACTCTCCCGAATACGAAGGATATTCCTCTAACTAATGAGTATTTCAACTTTTCTTATGAAATGCAATGGATTTTGTCGAATTAAAGTGTTTATTCAATCTTTGGTGCATTTTTTTTGGTCAGATCACAGTGATAAATAGCAGTTCCAAGTTGGGTTGTAAGAATGCACCTTTCACTGTGCATTCTCTTTAAAAATAATAAATGGATCCTTTTTCCCAGTTAATCGAGTCCCAAAATCTTCTAACTGTGGTTAGAGGAAAGTTCCAGGCGATGATGGCTGGGAACAGCCCCACAAAGAAGTTTCCTTCATTTAAAATGTTAAAGCTCCTCTCAGTTGCACCAACGCACCATACCACAGGTGAACAATAAAAAAAACAAAAAAGGATACACCATGGCATCAATTTAACATCCTGTCAATTCTCCAGCCCCAACAAGTTCAGTAAAAAATAAAAAAAAACTCATTGCAAACTTGCCACTGCAATATTAATGATGGTGAACCTTTATCATGGCTGCGGTGCCATTCAGTGATGAACAGGTGTGCAAATAAAACCGCAGCGGAAGGAAGGATCTGTGATACCAGGCGCTCAAAAAAAAAAAAAAAATTCAAAAAAACGACGACAAACTCTCTACCACACCGTCATTGATTAATGAGTTCATTGCAATCTCTAGCGAAGCATTTTATTAAACCTCCCTCCACTGTAATTGAAGTTGATTGTCAATTATTTCTTGACATCTAATCCTTTCGGGTGTCACTGTTCCTTCCGCCAACCAACCACCCAACCAACACCAAAACACATGCAGGTGCATAGGGCGAATATAAAACAAACAAATAATACAACGTCACTTTTTTATAAATCACCACACAAACCCTCGCCCGTGGGAAAGGACATTTGCAAATTAGGTATTTGAGTCAATTTATTCGAGGAACAGTTTTTTTTTTGTTTTTTGGTTTTCTTTTTTGGTGGCCGCCTGCGGGAGCTTCAAAGTGTGCCTTTGATCCTTTTGACAACAAAGTAAAAAACTATTTGCTTTCCGCTGGAGTTCACTGTGGAAAAGGAGCAGCTTTTTTCTCGTTGTTCACTTATTTGTTACTGTGTTGAAAAAAAATTGGTTTTACGTGTTTTTTTTTTTTTTGTGTTTTTACTTTCGAAAAACGGACGAGAGTGCGGTAAAATACATTTTCCGTGAAAGGAAATGTTCATATTCGTGTCAAAGGGATGCAGCTAACCAGCAGCAGTTCTTTCTGAAATATTTTCACTAAAATTGCAGCGTCGAGCAAATAATGTTAATTTTTATTCCATTGCTAGGCTATGGCTAGCGCCGTTCTTTTTGTTTGTTACAACATACCCAGCCAGGTGTGTGTATGTCGAGTGAAACATCCGTGCGAACTGCAAAAGAAGAATAATCATGTTTGCGGGAGGGATGCACATTTTGAATGAAAAAAAAGGAAAACTAAGTTCAGAGAAGGATTAAATGTAATATTCTCACGGATGTGGCGAACAAAGTTGTTCTTTTTTTTTGTCTTCTGTCAGGATGGGCTTTGTCCTCATGACATCTATTTAAATCTCTCCAAAGGATGTTATTAGAGGGGAGTGAGTCTTTTGTTCAGGTTCCTAATCTGATTCCTCTATTTGTTTTGGAGTAATGGCAGAGGAGTTGTGGTTCTTAATTATAATAACTATCTGCCATGGTCTAGGATGACTTGTCTAACAAAGCGCAAGGTATACGCAAACTATGATAGCTTCTGTGTAAAAATTGTAAAGAAAGTGCTAACGACTCTCTAGGTACTCGTTTGCAGCTTCAACCTGGTTGCTTGAAAAAGCTCGAAAGGCTGGCTTATATCAGCAACAACCTGTTGCAATAGAATGGGTAGTCGACCTTTTAGGTTAACAGGCACCCTATTGATATGAGCAATATTAAACCCGCTGACTACAAATTTGGCGAGAAGGACTAAACACATGGGTCTCACAAAGTGCATCTTAGTTTCTTAGTTACTTAGGTGGCGCTACAGCTCAGGTTGAACTTGGGCTTCAAACAACAAGCCTCTCCAGTTAGCCTGGTTCTGAATTAATTGCCTCCAATTTTGCGCACTCCAAGTTGGTTGAGAACCCCTTTTGCTTGGGCGTGTCACGTAAGGTCTTCCTCTACTGGGTTGTCCTTCCTGGTTTGATCTGGGCCGGAACATTGGCGTCCATTTGCTCTACATGTCCTAGCCATCTCAAATGGCCGTGAATCTCTTCCTTTAAAGCCCGTGGGTGCCGTGGCTCAGTGGTTAGTGCGTTGGACTATGGAGTAAGGGGTTCGAAGTTCGAATCCCAGTCGGGGAACACCTAAAAAGTTTTTCGCGAGCGTCTGACAAACATCCGAGAGTACAACTGTCCTGAGAAAGCTTCTCAAATAACAATCTGCCCTTCGGATAGGGCATTAAACAGTAGGCCCCTTCCATTCGTGTAAAGAATATAACACGCACAACACAAATGGTTGTGAGAAGCTAGGCCCTGGGTCTCATCGACCTGTCTCGCACCCAGTATTTATTTATTTAAAGCCCGTCAACGCAAACGGCTGCGAAAAGCTTACGAAGAATCTTTCTCTCGAAGCGACTGCGAATATCTTCAATCGCTTTCGATAGAGTCCACACCTCAGAGCCATTAAGAAGGACTGATGATCAAGGTCTTAGTCTGACTCTCCCTAGTTCTTCGACATAGGGCTCTACTACTCAATTCTCAGCCCAAAGAGACAGCGCTTGGCAAGAGTTATTATTCGTTTTATTTCTGCTAAGGTGTTGTTTTCTGAATTGATAGCAGAGCCGAGGTGGATAAAGTCTTTTCTTACCTCAAAGTTATAGCTGTCAATTCTGACGATCTGTCAAATTCGTCAATGTTGTGTGTCCCTTTTTGCTGACAGTGTATACTTGGGCCATCGTTTTCGGTAAACCCCTTTTGACAGCATCGACAACAGTTCAGTCCTGAGTTCTGTCAATAATATCAATGTCATCGGTGTACGCTAGTAGTTGCAACAAGTTTTAAAAGATTGTACTACTGGTGTTGGCTTGTGAACGTCGCCCAATTCTCTTAAGTATGAAGTTAAAGTAATCACATGACAGCGTGTCACCTTGTCTAAACATCAAAGCTCTCGCTGAGATCGTTACCGACTTTGACAGAGCAGCGGGAATGTAATTTTGCACAATTTGAAGAGTTTGGTAGGAAAGCCAAAACTAAACATGGCTCTGTATAGCTCGCCTCTATAAAGTCTGTCATATTTGGTCTTAAATCTATAAAAAGATGTTGGGTATTGGTTTTCTCCGAGATCTGCCTAAGTGTGATTTTGGTAGATTGTGGACTTTCCCGGTTTGAAACTATCCGATCAGCTTGTTGACGAATGGTTTTACACGTTCACATAGAATCGCAGATGTTGAGGAGATTGATACCTCTGTAATTGGGACAATTGAGAGGTCTCTTTTCTTGTGGATCGACGGTGCTGAGATTCCATTTATCATCACGTAACTTGATACAATCGAGGTTCATTTAAGGGCACGGCTGGAGACCCCTGCATGGAAAACAATTATGGACTGCGTCGGTCTGCAAGCAGTACGAAACAATAATAAAGCTAACAGCAATAATATCGATGAGGACAAAAACAATGAACAGAAAAATAACTTTAATTTACAACCGAAAATCACAGACATTTGGCAAGATTTAGTTATAGACTTCCAAAATTAATAATCTATAAACGATGAGAACATCCTTAGAGAAGAACAGCTGTTAAATATGAGTGTGGTTTTTTAATTCTATATTAGGTAACTCAAATCAAAAGAAAAGTGCTCGTTCCAATAAAAAAGAAAACGAAGAAAACAAATACTAAATTGGACGCAATTTATGAAATACCTTGCAGCAGTCAAAGGACTCAAAAACGGAGACTTGAGGTCGAAGAAAAACCCTTAAAGATTTAAAAAAAGAAGTTTTAACTTTACGAAAAGAACGAACTAGAAAGGTTGCGATTACAAGAAACAATGTTGAGTACTAAAGTAGAGGAAAACCGAATACGACTTTAAGAGACAGAGACTCAAAAGTTCTAAGTTTCTTTTTTCAAAACGAGAACTATAACGAATTTTCAATGTTATTTCTTATATTTTGAGCATTTCTTGATGTATTATCAAATGAATTGAATGAATGGATTCAAATTTGAGTTTGAAACAACATTAGCTTCTGTGCTACATACAATATGTCACCGTACACAAGTACCATCGTGCTGGAATGGTAGTCTAAAATGGAGAGAACAGAGCACACATTAATATTTCGGCTGACTGTTTTCGGGACAAATCTAAGTTTCCGCTCATTGGACAGGAACCTCCAATGATCCTTTTAAAATGCCAATAGTTCTTTCAATTTGGCTTCTGGCTATGGAAGAGATATTGTTAACCGTATTTCTGCGCCTCCCTCTACTGAATTCGGACAAGGCATTGAAAGCCATGACTCTAAAGGGTATAAACTGTCACCTAAAGCCTGAAACAAATAATGTGTACAAACTGCTAAACCCAAAATTGGAATGCTTACTCGTATGTACTTCACCTACGTGGAATTCTTGTTTCAAAAATTCTAATCCATTCCTGCTATTCCAAAGAGCTGAGTCGTATGTAGCACCACCATGTGAACTCTTAATTGCTATTATCTCGTTAAGGTGATTGCAAATCTTTAAAAAAAATTATAACTCTGCATTTCAGTTTTAAATAATTCTGTTCAAAATATAACCACCATTGGATTTAAGTTATTCGGTTAAAATAGGTGTTGGTCTGTTGGTCTCCAAATAGGGATATGAGGACCATCAACATGGCTTACTATTCCCGGTAGCTTAGGCTTCCTATAATAATATTCCTTGCTTTCTTGGAATTTGGAGGAATCATTTGATAACAAAAAAGGCTCAAGAATGCCTGTGCCATGCTCAGTAATACATTAGTGCCGCTATTACTTTTATAACTCCCACTGTCTAGGAGACTCAATGTTGCACAAAACTGTAACACTGATGGAACTGAGTTAAGAAAAATCAGGAAACATTCCTTTCTGACCCTTAACTGCTGCACAAAGCAAAGAAAACAAAAAGTTTTACAATGTCAATGTTATTCTGTTCTTTTTTAACACCAACTCCTTTTCCCATACTTCTAGTCGGTTGCTTTTATCTCTGAAATTCTTCATTCTATAATTTTAGCATTAGTTCCCTTTTCACTTTCAGACTCCAAGAATATAATTTTTTATTTAAACTTGGAAATTGATTAACGAATTTTTAGACTAAAAAAACACTTATTTGACACATCACTTCAGTTCATTTCTAGCTGCTCTGCTCAGAAGCACAGCTGGTAAGCCTTGTTACATTTAAGCTTGGATACTGCTATCCTCACTTCGTTCTGGTCAGGTGGACAGAAGTTTTGCCTGTCATCGTCTAGATTGAATGGTTCATTTCGCTTGACAGCGGGAGTTTATCGCAGATCTTTTTCAGCACATATGTAGCTCGCCCTTTATAACTCAAACGCCCTTTATAAATCAGCGGAAGAGAGATATGATGATGTGACAGTTTTTTTTGACATTTGCGTGTTCAGATTGGAACTGAATAAAATTGGTTAGTTTTTCAAGAAGAAATTCTGTTTACAACAAAACGAATGCTTTTCAAAACAATTAATTTATTTTACTTCGTGAATTTCTCAGTTTTGAATTTTTTTCAAAAAATTTTTGTAAAAAAGAAAATCCAGGAAATTTAAAAAAAAAATATGAAAATCCGGGTTGCTAATGCTTGCTTGCTTTAGCAAGGTTGTCTTCTTTCACATAATCATGGTGAAAGTTTGAAATAAAAAGGATAATTTTTCGAACTACGATGACAAGACATTTAGGCTGTGTTCACCGTCAAGCAACGCGATGGCTTTTCATGTGATTTCAAGCGATATCGCTACTAGACAAATCACAATCAATAGTGTTTATGACAGTTTTATTCATGTTTTGACAGTTGTTCTCATCGCTCGCAGTCGCTTGAAGTAGCTCTATTCACGTTTCGCCAAATCGCTACGCCATGAACATCACCACATGAACTTGTGTAATTGGTCGCTAGTAGCGAATCGCATCGCATCGTCTCACGACCAGAAATTGCTTGACCGTGAACTCGTCAGACTTTATTCCAGAAATTTTTGTTTTGTCTCTGTGCAGCCAAAATATGTCAAGACATCTCAATTTCAACTGTACCGCGTGAGAGTAAGCTGTGACAGATTCTTGTATTAGCAGGACGAAAGTAGGTCGAAAATTAGAAAAATTCGGAAAAAGATATCGCCTTCGATTCATCCATTTCTGAGGAATAATGTGGATACTGGAACCCATATTGACCACAAAGATGTCATGAAATAAAAATCAGATGTCGTGGCATAAATTTCTTTAATAACTTCACGGTAATTTCAATTGCATGAGATATTTCTTGCAATGAATTATTGCCAAAGCAGACCAAAGCCTGTTTTATCTCCAAAATCTAATCGAACATTAAGATACCATGATCCCTTATCAAATTTATATAACCCTGACATATTGCATCATCCGAAGCATTAACGAATCACATAACCATTAAAATGCATTTCCATAATAATACTACACAGTGGGTCACCGAGGGACGAAATCAATCTTAGAAAATCAAATTTCATTATCCTTATCCGAAAGATGGTATTATTATGTACCTATGTATGCAAATTAATCGAAACTATTTTATTGCATCATCATCATCATTATAATCGTTGTCGTTATCATTACACCGAACAACGACAACGACAATGACAATGATTATGATGATGATGATGATGATATCAGGGGCAAAAACTGTATCCACAATCGGAATCCTTTTCCAAGAACGGGGCAGGACTTTAAGTAGATCCATGAATATGAATGGATGCCTGAATAAATAAATGCCACATTCGCATTATGTTTGTGTATTCAATTTTGTATTATTATCCTCCGAGTAGGATTCCATTGGAACTGCATGAAGAAGAAAAAAACCGAAGAGGAAAAGAATTCAAAAAGCTTTTTGTAGTATATTCCTTAGATTGGACGCAAATACAATATATTTACAAACGCTGTGGTAGGTTTGCAGATGGCTTACACAGTTCAACCCACTCGGGGATTACGCTTGCATGAAAGGATCAGTGAATGCTGAGGATGTTGCTTGTGTGTATGATGAGGCAGGCATCGCAGCATCCGAGAACATACATGAAACTGTACGTCCAGTGGGAGGGGTTCCAATGATGACGGGATATTAAAAGAAAACACATCCTTTTGCTTGTAATATGAGCATGTTATTGCATTATTTGGACGTAGGAATCCTTTTCTAATACCAATAGCGCATTTATTATACCTGGTCCTTTACGTATGTATGTATGGCTTGTGTTGCATGGGTTGTGGCATGGCGGGAAATCAACTCTTTTGCCTTAAGTCCTTTCTGGTTGTTAGAAAGAGGAATACTGGTAGTTGTTCGTAGGAGGGAAATGAAAAGGATTTCTTTGCAAATTAAAGAATTTTATTTGTTATGAATAAAAAAGAGAGTAAATCCTTGCTCATTTGAAAACGTGGAACAGACACAATGAGATCAGAGTAACTGGGATAACCAAGAATGTTTCTCTCTAGTTCTGAACCTTTGGCTGAGGTATGACGACATTTCTGTTTGCGTATTCATCGGCAAGGTCGAGGAAAGGTCTTCTGTTCATCCATGTGACAGATGCTTTAGATCTGTGGGACCCAGAGCCTAGATACTCAAAACCTAGCGAGAAGCTATACCCTAGTTTTGGTTTAGGCTTAGAGCTATCGCCAGCACACTAAGGCTAATATTAGACCAGTTGTTATACCGGGGTCATGATAAGAACGATTCGAACATTGATTCTGACTTTATTTTGAAGCTACATTCAAGCCATTATATATGGAATTTCGCATCATTCAGATGGAGGCCTCGCTTCGCAGGCAATGCTTTAAGCGTGGTTGGTCTAATTTTTGAGGACTCGGTCCAGTATGTGCTGCATTATTCCTGTAAAAGCGTTTCGAATGTTAGCCTTGAGCTCGACCAAAGTGGTTAGCTTGTTAGCTTTGACTAATGCCTTGATTAAGCCTCAGAGAAAATACTGGAGCGGTGTCACGTCGCATGACCGGGACGGCCATTTGATGAACGTTCGCCGTCAGATGACCCAGTCGCCGAATTTCTACTTCACAACTTGGACCGTTGCGTCGCTTGTATCTTGTTTTGTCCGAACCACTGTTCGGATATTTGAATATTGAACTCTGGCCACAGAAAGTTGGTAAACATCTATACCTGAGAACATTGTCGGTAATGGTGACTCTTTCCTTTCTGCTTTGCTTTCACAGCTAGAGTGTGCGCTTAACGGTAGACGGCGCCACAAACATCAATCAAGTGGCTCCCTCTACTGATCAAAGCAAAATGAGCCATTTTTGCAACGTTTTCCATTACTTTTTTGAACAACACGGGTGGTATAGCAATGACATCGGCCCGAATGCTCGTCAGTGGTCTGAGGCTTACTGGCGAACACTTTGCTTTTCAAATAACCAAACAGAAAGAAGTCAGGAGGGGTTAAATCAAGAGATCTGACTGCAGAGTTAATCTCACCGTCTTGTTGAAACCAGTAACCGTTCAAACCTTTCTCCCACGTTTGGGGGCAGACATATATTATGAGCCAACACCCAGTGATTTCGATTCCTCTCGACCGTTTCCCCTTCTATGAAGAAAAAGCCCTAATGATGGTTTTTTGCGCAAACGCCGCCCCAATCAGTCACTTGTTGGTCATGCAATGGTGTTCCATTGACCTCATGTGGATTCTCCGTTCGTTAATGGCACCCAAGAGTGTGAAATGGGTCTCGTCGGTCATCATCATCTAGGACTAGGCCCTGACAAATAATTTGCAGTCCTCTTATGCTTAAGTCAAATTATAAACAGAACCATCGACGGATTAGAAAACACTTGTCAGGACCTAATCTGACTTAACCTAATCGTTTATTTAAATAGGACCACGGGTCTCCTAAAACATGCGAGAGGAGCCCTCTCTATTACAGTTATGTAATACTCTAACCGGCCACTGTGCTATAGGAAGGCATGCTCAAAGATTGGGCATCCCCTACAATGACTTTTGCAGAAGCTGTAGGGATGAGGAAGAAGAGGAGACCATCTGCCACTTCCTATGCACATGCCCTGCACTTGCCAACATCAGAAAGGCCACACTAGGTAAATACCTCTTCCCCGATCTCAATGATCTGCCTGCATGGCTAGAATTGGCTCTTTCATAAAAAGGAACGGATGGTTCCAGGAGTAAGAGGGTGACCCACCCACCATACTAAACGGCAGCACAATGGACCTTCTCTGGTCTAAGTGCATTCTCATCGAGGGCCGGTCTAAACCAACCAAGCAAACAACCAACCTACAACCCAGTCCAGCCACCAATATTTTTTCGCGTTTGTACCTGTCAGCATTGGTTGAATCCCTCTGTGGTACGCTTACGCACTATCTCAGGTCAGCATTTCTTCCGTCTAAGTCAATTGGCTCATAGAGGATACGTTTCTCTATCGTCCTACTAGCAATATGATAAATAATTGCCACGTTCCAGGAATCCAGATGCAAGAATGTCTCATTAATCTCATTAAACCCTGAAATACTCAGGGTTGGCGTAAAACAAGCCCCACACTAGTTCTTCCTCTGTAACGTTAGCTGACCGCAAAATGATTCCTCACAGGATCCAGAAGGACATTGTCGCACCCAGTAGTCCTGTATTAAAGATGTAATGCCGAAAGTCGGAATGTACGCTTCTGTAAGAAGGGCTTATGTTCCACCATACTGGACTCGCATAAGTCAGAATTGGACAAAATAAGGCTTGATCTTCACATAGAATCTTAGACGGCTGGAGAAGAATAGAATTGTGAGAGACACGCCTAGTTGTCTTACAACAGTCTTCGACTCTGTAAGAAGTTCGTTTTGTATACCAGTGGGTCTGCAAATCTCGGCACAAAGGATATGTACAAACGGTGTCGCCGTTGTATCTTTTAAGCGAAAATTGTTTTCAGGATAAAGTTCAAGTTCAAGTTGGATATTTCCTGTCTCCAGTGCTGAAAAAAATACCGCTGATTCGATCGTTTTCCAAACGGTTATAGTTCCAGTCAGAACTCCTTGCGATGTACCGTCATATAGCCACTTCAGCTTCGTTATACCCATTTAAATTGATGGAACGCCGAGTTTATCTTTTCGTTCTCGATACCAGAGCTGGAAGAAAAATTAGCATCTTCATGCCTGGCACGCCGCCTAATACCCCACAAGCTGTCAACTCTCGCCAAAGTGACGATTTATATCGAATATCAGAAAGCGTCTCATGAGACTTGGCCAGCGGCACCCAAAAATTCCAACCTAAAATTCTAATACGAAAGTCCAATTGGAAACCTTATATTGGCTGCCACATTAATCATATCCTCACGTCGTCGTTCAACACCAACACACCTCCCTCCTCCTTTTTGGATGGTTTGTGCGGCTACATAAGCAAAGCAATTTCTGCTTCGTGAAAATATAAGAAAACAAGTTTCCAGTTAGCAATGGGAGGCACGACTCCTAACAGCCAAGGTCCTGTCAGAAATTAATTGAAATTATCCCAACCACTTCCAGTTCCGGTAAAGTCAGAGGTAATGGGAGGGTTAACTGGGGGTACCCAGTTCTCTTTGCTTCCCTAAAGTTCTCTTCATGTCCGGCCACGTGTTCAGTGTTGAAATTTTTGCACGCAAAGTGAAAAAGTTTGATTGGAAAAATATCCTGAGGATTCCTTTTGTGTTGTGCTTTTGTTTTTTTTTTGTTGTTTTTTTGCTTTTCCGTCAATGGGTTGTTGCCATATACATGTATATTGAAATGAATGGCTGTCTAGGACCATGCTCCATGGCTGATAGGCTAGCTGGTTGGTTAGCTGGTTGGACAGAAGGTATGGGTACGTCACCAAGGCAATCAATCATCGAGAAATTGTTATTCATCTTGGGAATAGAATTTTTGTTTTGAACTCCAACATCCCGATGAGGCGTTGGAGAAATTGTATATTGTGTTGTCGTCCGGTTGTCCTTTTTTTCGGTTTTTCTTGTTCAATTTTTTTTTTATGTCCTTTATTCGTTTGCGTCTAGTTTTATGCGAGGGAATATTGTGTGTTGTGTTGTTTTTTTTTATGGTTTAAGGATTGAAACCAAGAAGTGACTTAATGGAGTTTTAAGATCATTAATCATGCTGAAACAAATTGATGTAATGAAATGGAAATTTTTATTTTATTTTGGTGTTCGAATTAATGAGATTCGCTTGAGAGGTGGACTTGGGGGGAGTAGGGGACTGTTGAAGAGGCTATTCGAATGAATAAGAATTTTTCGTTTCAATCATAATGGAATCATGACTCGAAGGAATAATGGTTTTGAAATTTTCTTTAAAGTCAATTGCTTTGTTATTGAAGGAGTGATGAAGGACGACTTCGAGAGCGATGGATATGTATGTCCTTGGTTTGTCCTCTTAGCGAAGTTGGAAGAAGAAACTACCTTGGTGGAATGTAAATCTCGGTATTTTCAGGCAGAAAAACCTCTCGGGAGATGGCTGATTGAGATGTGTGTCTTAGGAAATACAAAAGGAAGTGAAAACGACTGTCCTGGAATCCGTTCGGTAGAACAATTGAAGATCCCTGTGAAGTCCTCCTTAAAAATCTTTTCAATTCCAGCTACCCCCTGGACCTCCTCTAGCAAGCACCTCATCGATGTATCGAGGTTGCTGTATCCTTATACGAGAACCCCTTTTCTCCATCATACAGGACTTACTTACTTAACGGGCTCCCGACCAGTCTCTGTGTGAGACCCGGACGCTTTCCACTCCCTTCGATTCCAGGGACGCTGCTTACAGTTGTCTTAACCAAGCGCTTTGGCATCCGCGATGGCTTGGTCCTTAAAACGGAAGGTCGGTCTTCCTTGTCGTGTCAAACCGGTGGGCTGGGACTCGAAGATCATCTTCGCTGGAGCTATATCGTTCATTCGTTCGATGTGGCCGAGTCAGTTAAGTCAACTTTCGGCTTTTTAGACTACATGCACAGCTTATTGAGTTCGAGGTTATATCTTCCTCTCCATTTGCTCTTCTCGCATGAGGGGCCGAAAATTCGACGAAGAAATTTTCTCTCGAAAGTGGTCAAAATCTGGTCTGCTTTTCTGCTCATTGTCCAGTACTCGGCGCCATATAGCAGAACTAACAGGATCAATGTCTTATAGAGCATGCATTTCGTCAGGCATTTCTTTTGCCAAACTGAAGTAGTAGCGGCTTCCAAGGATAAGCCTACGCTGAATCTCCACTAGGAGTTGATATTTACTCCGAGGTAGGTAAACTCCTTAACAATGCCGAAGCTACTTTTGCCAACAGTGAAGTTTTGTCCTAGCCAGTGAATCGATGCTTCTTGGTTTCTTGACTTGGTTTTGTCCTCATTCACTTCAAGGCATACTCGTTTCGCCTGTTCTGAGCTTGCCGCATAACCTTCCATAAAGTCGTCGTCTGCATATCCCAGAAGCTGGACAGATTTGTTGAAGATAGTGCCTTCCTGTCCTGCGCACTATCTGTTCCAGTACTAGATTGAAGAAATCATACGGCAGCGCATCTCTTTGCCGAAATCCGTTTAAAGTTTGGAGTAGTTCAGCGCAACTTTAAACAGCCGTTTCTTCTGGCTGCAGCCAAGGCCCAGAGACATTGCAACGCTGATCCAACGCTGACGATCTTCCTAGACTGTTCACGACCCATTCAGTTTCAGAGGTATTCAGATGGCTGAGCTCTGTTGATGAGAACATTTTCCCTATTTGTACCATTTCAAGACAGATCTGGCTTTGGCTTGATCAGGTAAAACGTAGTGCGGAGTTGGTTCTAAAGAATCGATCACAGAGCAGCCAGACATATAAAGCCGTGGGTATGCAGAAGAAAAAGAAGAAACGTGCCCAGCTTTGTTCCAAAAAGACGGGAAGCATTCTTTATTCTTCAGCCAGAGATTCGATCACAAAACTATCTCACCCTGCTAAGGACTTCAATAATCGCAAATCTGGGAATAGTGGACAAAGTTCATTGCCCTCTAAGATTTGATGCTCCTACTGTTGTTTGTTGTCTTTTCTGATTTTGATGAAATTAAGGGCAATCCAGAGCCTAGGTGGTCTGACGCAGGCCCAGATTTAAGAAAAGTTTAATCTTGTTGGTTGCCATTGGCACAGTAACAGTATAACAGGGAAGACAGGGGATCTAGCGTTCATCGATAACCTAGTCAAACACTAGATTCTTCTTTTGCTAGTTCTAGCCAACAGCATTTGGGCTTTTGAAATCATTTTTGATGAGTTTTAAGATTAACCTGATCATATAGTGGCCAACCTTGTCATTTTAAGTATAATATCCTCCTCGGTTTCCTTGGATACTTGGCTTTGCGAGGTAGGTATAACAGTGGACTTATGGCGATCTCTAGGGAACCATCATGTCAGTTCTCTATAAAGTCAGTTCCTGAGAGTTCCATATTTCCATTGGATATTGATCCTAATTCAAGTTCCACTCCTTGGAACAAACTTGACGCGTCGGTAAGCCTCAAAACCACCTTTCTCAAGTATAAACGCGATGCCTTTGAGTCACGTCTCTTGGAACTATCTGAGTTCCAAGACCCTACCTTTCCTTCTGGGTATTGCGTATGCTGTATTGAAGTCGACGGTACAACGGAGTTCAGGGATATCGGGAAATGATTCCCCAAAACTGGAGTATTGCCCTACATTGTTCGACACAAAGGATCCATGATGGATATGTGTTTATCTTCAATCCTGTGCAACCTTTGAGAATGTCGAAGGAAGCTCCTTTTTTATTTTTTTTTTTTCTGTTAAAGAACCGGTTCCGACGGCTTTGGAAATACGATCATCAACTTCTTTGTTATACTCTCGTACGTTTCTCAGACGTTCGCGAGAGAGGGACTATGGAGTCATTTTTCCTTGGAGCCAATGTGTTGATAATGATATGTGTTATCCATATACGAGGCGAGAGTCGTTACTGTTTCCAGTGTTCTCTTGGATTTTTTTCTTCAAAAAATTTTCAAAAATATAAAAATATTGCATCATCCTACAACAGGACACAAATAAGAAGGAAAAAACAAAAATATGTAGGCATGTCAAAAGTCCGGATAGATACATTTGCATATTCGAATTGTTACGCCGACAGCGAACAGCTTTACTCCAAGGAACTGAACTCCAATCCAAGTGGGAATGATGAAGCTTTGATTGATTTCAAATTCGACTCCCTCCCGTTCCATCGAACACCGTGAAATCCACGACAACAAAAAAAAAAACTCAGTGATGGCTGACATGGTAAATTGGAAACCAGGAACAAGACAAAATCATCCCTGGCACCACCACGCCCCACCCTCGCCACCTGCTGCCAATGTTTTTTTATTAATATTTTCCAATTTTTGTGTTTTTTTTTTCTGTTCGTTCATTCTGTATCCTGTCGCAGTAAGCCAACGCTCTTACTTTCCAACTGTGAAATTTATTTTGTTCCTTTCTTCCGGAAAAGTGTAAACAAACTTTTTGGAATATGAAGCGGAAATTGATAAACAAATAAACAAACAATTTAGGGAAACGGAAATTCGTCGAACTTCTTATCCATATCTCTTTCGTGCAGGCCCAACACCCGGGTCCGGGACAGAGAAGGAGAGATTAGGAGGATATTTTATGTTTTCTTTTGTGTTTTTGGCTTCTCGTTTAATTTTGGTTCCTTAATATCGAAGGTGAGCGAGGCAAATTCCCATTTTTGTTTTTTTTTTTTGGGTAAATATTGCAAAAGCCTATTAATAAGTTAAAAATTCGAAAATGAATTTCTTCCTTACGTGATCCGGATTCACAGCGCGCCGCCTTGGTGTACTTTGGCAAACAAAAAAGTTTATTAGCTCAAATAATGGCAAACGTGGGCGGGAAGGTACATTCCATTCGAAAATGTTATGGAACGCCGCCGGTTGGTCTTCTACGTATTTACAGAGGGGTATTCAATTCAATTGTGAACTAACGTTTTACAGGATTTTGTAATGTTAGTCCTGACACATATTTTTTTTACGACAAAGGGAGAATCATTCCTCTGCTGCAGCAGCAGCTTTCCAGGAGAAAAAAAAAGCACAATCATCAAAGAAAAGTACGTTGAAAACTATAAAATCAGTAAGAGTCCTGTGAAAAAAAGGATTTCGTGTGCTTCTGCATCACTTTTACTTGTGCGCGAGTTAAGTGTTTTTCCATTCACCGAGGAGGGAGATAGAGAGAGAGAGAGAGAGAACGAGATAGGGCGAGAGTAATAAAACAAAAGTAAAGTCTTAGAGTTTTAGAGTTTTGGCAGTAAAGTAAGACTTGGCGAAAACTTTGCACTACAAGGAGACTGAACTTCTTTACAAGGACACAGACGTCAGTATTGTGGTGCAAGTGTAAGTCGATTTACTTTTCGTTAAAGTTTAGTGAAACTTTTGAATTTTACGTACATATTTTCTATTTTTTTTTGCTCCTTTTTTTCGCCATTGTATCCTTAGGGTGAGAATCGTGGTTTAAAAGTCTTTGGGTGATAAAGTTTTTAATATTTTTTTTTTGCCATTCGAGGCTTAACGGTTACAACTGCAGTGAAGACATGAAAGTATGCAGGGAATCACAACTGAGAGCTAATGACTATTAAATGGAACTCAGCTTTATACTTATCTTAGGTCCGATGCGCACTCCTTATAACATCCAGGTGGAGGAGGAGGAATTCCTGTGAAATGACGAAGGACGACAGTACAGAAGTCAGGCTCGAAGACTCCACCTGATCACAGTTAGATCCTTGTGAACCCAATGTCATGCTTAGTAGGAGGCTGGTATAGGTTTCTGAATGTCCTTATTGCTCGTTGGTGGATAGGGTCTTTCAATATAGTGACGTGCTCAGAAAGTTTGTATAGTTAGTCACCAGATAATTTTTGTATTGTTGTGTTGGGCAGTGATAAAGGAAGTGAGATTTGGGAGCACCACAAACCATTGATCTAGACCAACTTCACTCGATGGTAAGTCTTGGTTTTGACAGTCAGGTTCGGAGCATCACAAAGAGACCATTCCTTCGGTCATAGTCCAAGTTATGTCGTGTATCCCCTTGTGGATCCTAGGGCCTCGACAACGGCTACACGCTATAGTGCGCGCTGTCGGTCTTAAAAATTTCCTTCCACAAATCAGGTTCAGTGTCAATCATTTAAGCGACTGTTTGGCCATGTCCCAAGCTACGTGGCACATGTGTGTTCTCGGCAACACTCTCTCTTACCGCTTCAACCAATCGATTGGAACGTCTTGTGCTCAATAAAATTCGACATCATGCGACGAATAGTGTTGTCAGACAGTGCTTGTTGGACACGATATTTTCGGCGGTATGAACGTTGAGATCTCACAACTGAAGGACTATTTTCATATGAAGCTCGGGGGTCCTAAATTTTGGTATCATCCTTGTAGCTCGCTGGCCAAGATATCCGCTGGTATCATTCCTGCGATGACACATATGGAATCCTCTGACACTGTTGCATATGAACAGCAAACTTTCAGTAGACATAGTCTCTTGACTGAGTTAATCCTTTTTGCGTACGACTTAACTGTCACTGCTTTGGCATATCGTGGTGCCGCATGCATTATAATTTACTGAACCACCCTTGACGCAACTAGTCTCCTTTGTTGTTTAGGTCCTTCAATGTAAATCATTATTCTGGATAAGACAGCCTCACTTTTGCAACTTTCTCGCATGTTTTTTCAGGGTGTTCCTTGTAAGTGAATCTAGCATCGATCCTCACTCCTACGTATCTGATAGTCGATTTTGACGTTATATCATGAGCACCCTGAGGATGATCGTTTCTACCTGATTTTATGCTCTGCGAGTTCTAATTCAACTACTCTTATCCGACACCTCACTTTTCGGATACAACCATCACTGCCACCACAATTGCTGTATCTTCGCCAAAGCCTACCTTTCCTTCAGGAGAGGTAGGATTGGACGATTTCCCCGGACAGGTCAAGAACTGACGAAGAAGTAGGCTCTGGCATATATTCATCTTAACCCGAAGGCCCGTTCCTTGAGACTTCCAAACCACGGCAGTGTGTTTCAAGTAGAAGTACTAGCAATAGCAGAACCGGCGCGAGAACTACCGACGAAACTGCACTCCAGTAAGACCATCGACATCTATATTGACAGTCAAGTCACCATAAAGGCCATTCCATCCACAGTTAAGAGATGCCGTGAAGAACTCACAAACCTTGACGTCGCACACTTTCGGGTTTCAGGACACAGTGTCATTCAAGGGTCAGTGGTCACGTCTGTGTTTTACCGTCCCTAAGTCTTGTTAAACACAATATCGACAAAACCTTTGTGGGACTAGCCAACTAGTAGTGTCTCTAGAAAACTCTGGGATCATTACTCCCAACAACTTCATCGCGGTCCGTCGCAGTCGAGACCTTCAGTTTGACAGTTCCTGCTAAAAAAGGTACAAGTCATCGAACGTGGGAGTACGTCTGGGGACGTAGTCCAGCTTTCTGTGACACCTAACGAGAGGCGTGAAGGAAATAGAAAATCTGAGCACGAGCTAGGAGTCTTTGTTTTTCTCCGCTCCTCGTTAAACCTAGAAATACATTGTATTACAATATATGGGTTCTCGAAGATCCTTTTGATAAAAATTTCCTGCAACAGAAAAACAAGTTAATATTCTTTGATATCATATTGAAAACTATGCAAATATGAATTCGTTCAATCTCCCAGACCTTTAAAACAATGACAAAAAAAAGAGAAAAATAAAATATCCTTTTTCGTCTTCCAAATTATATATGTATGTACTCACAAAGAGACAGAAAAAAGTAACCCCTTGCAGCGCATACAAGGAACTCTCAATTGATCTAAAAATATTGGAAAACATAAATCCTCAATCGCAACAGAAAGGACGGCAGGAAAGAAAGATTAATAAAAAGTCTGTAAAAAAAAAAACAAACCCAACCAGGATATGCCTTGCATTCAGGATATCTTTGGCACCGGAATCCGTTTTGTTTTTTTTTTCGTTTACTTCCCTGTCCATTGAAAGAAATTCGAAATAGGAAATATCTCAACTTGGTCATAAATAAATTGTGCATTTCCTGTTTCCTTAAACATTTTTTTTTCGCATCCTTGTCTGTTGAAACATTCAATTGCATTTTGAAATCGAATTTTCGGGACGTTCCCTTAAAAACAATCATTTGATGTCCTGAGCCACTATTAAATGCAGTTCGATTCAATATTTGGTTCATTTCTGTTGTTGTTTTCTCTTTCTTTGTACGTTGCCGTTTCGGTCTAGGGAGTAAGGGACACGATGGCTTCGGAATATCAAAGAGGTCTCGCTCTGGTTATGGTAAAATTTTGAAATATAAATGATTCTAAGACTTCATGGAAATAACTACACAGTGTGTAGTTTGTTCATAACTTCAAACGGATTTGTTAAGTCATGTGAGGGCAATTTCTCTGACATTAGTTTGGGACACACACACACGTAGGTATGTACATAGATACGTGCAAGGACTATATGTTGTTTATGTGCACAGAAGTTGGCTTTCAATTCTCATGGTGAGTTCTCAACTCTTTCGAATATTTCCAATATCCTTCGGTAAACTTTTGGCATTTCACCCCTGTGACCATAGTTGTAGGTTGGAATGAATTAAGTTTTGGGTGGTGGTAGTGCAAACGTGAGCAGCTGTTACCGTTGTTTTGCAGGACGAGATATCGGCCCAGTAGTGGCAGAATGAGTGCCATGTATTCGATTTTGTGATGTTTTCTTTGTCAGGCTTCTAATGAAGATTTGACAGGACCAAGAGATGAATAACGTCGCATCGGTATACCATTCAGAGGGAGGGGAGTGTTTTGGAAACAAAAAAGAATTGACAGCTAGTTGATGAAATAGGAAGTGGAACGCATCTGGTATGCCCTGTGATCTATAGATGCGAGTTCTCTTCCGTCATACGAAATGAATGAACAGTGACTTGTACTTGTTCTGGGATGACAGAATGTGCGTGCGGAATTTACAGTCCTGGGAGGTGGAATTTTGTTTAAGGATCTTCTCGGAACTATCTGTGTTTCGGTTTGATAGGTTTTTTTTCCTTAGTTTGATTGAAGAGATGGATATATTCGGAAAAAATATGTGGAAGCTAACGTAATCCATGATGATGTTGGCAAGTAAGGAAAAAGTTCGAAAACATTATAGATTATTTGCTCTTAATAAAAAGTACGTATACGCCACAGAACTACGTTAAGAATTTTTTCTTTGGATAGCTCAACTTGACTTGTGTCAATTTATTTGTAATTAAATAAGTCTGGGGTTTATAAAGGGTATTTTTGTAGAGGCGGAGAACTTTAAAGTGAAATAAAACACAGAAAAATGAGAGATCATTTTATGGCATTTTTACAGCTGGCGTGAACATAGCGTAACCTGGAGGTCCAAATTTGACACACTCCTCGCAGTAAAATAGGCTGTATTTTGACGATAATGCATCCAAAGTTGACTCCCAAATGCTCATTGTTTCTGGTTTATCGGTATAGACATGTGACTTTTCATATTCCCTAAGAAAAAGGGGTCAAATCGCACAAACGACGTTACCATTTGACCGAACCATTTCGCGAGGTTACTCGATTACCGATTACCTTCAATAGATGAATTGTTTGACCAGCAGTGCGACATGTGGCACCATCTTGTTGGAACCACATATCACAATTGCTGCAATTATTTTGCATTTTTGCATTCGAAATGCCTGAACTACCTAAAACATTTGTAACGTCTTTTGCAAGAAGACAACTCTGACTCAAGTGCTTTCGAATCTTAATAAAATCCTTCTGATGAAGAGTATTCAATGTTTGAAGACAAGGGTATAGAACCTGAAAGGGTCCGTAGATGAAAAATGAGTGGAAGCATTAACCATTTTGTAACTTTTACTGAGTACAGCAATGATTCCATCGTCTGGTCTTGTACAGGTCTTAACTAAGTCAGCCTATAATCATAATAAACCTCAACCAGTATATCTCCTAAGACTTTATTTTTGCTAAAGCTAGCTTATGTAGACAGCAGAATCCACGAACAAAAGAATTGATCTTTTTAAAAAGGTAGTCAGGTAAGGATTTCCCAAGAACTGAACAGTTTGCAATATTTGCTTTGCTTTTGGAACATGGAACCGTCTTAAGCTTTTGATGGCAACGTTATACGTAAACTTTCTAGATTGATGAATTATCAAATTGTGTCAAGACAAACCTTCCAGGTCAAAGAGTGGAACCCTTCCATAACGAAATTTTGTAGCACGATACGCGGTCCGTGGCTCAAGTGGTTAGTGTGTGGTGCATAAGGAACAGATTGATTGATCTGTAATCTTTTGCACCTAGTCCTAGCTTTGGAATAGTATTGAAGTCACGAAAAACTTTGAACTGGCATTACTATCATGGAGAACTCAAAAAAGTGGTGCTGGCAATTTTGTCTCTCTATTTTTCTTTATGGTCGCGTGGAGCCTAAGCTTTGGGCACTAACCTAAAATGTATTTTCTCAAAAACGACAGTAACAACACTAAAATTTGGGTATATTTGACATTGAAATATTAGGCTATGTAGACTGGTCTGACACTGGACCTCAGGGTCCCCTGATGGATCCAAAATGAACTCTGGAGCTGGTGTTTTTGGACCAAACACCAAAGTCCCAATACCTATGGGAATGTGTCCCACAGTTTTCCAGCCTAAACTTCATGCCATTGAAATTTGCGCTAAATTACACCTTAGTAAGGGTATCAGGGGCGCTAGGTTCTACATCTTTTTTTGCATATAGTCAGCCATCACTTACAGCGCTGTAGTGGACAGTATATCAGTGAAACGCTGTTACGATGCATTTCTACAATCTCTTGTCAGACACAACAGAGTGGTACTCGAATGGATTCCAAGTCAACGAATCTGCAAATAAACTCGCTAGCAATGGCTCAAGATCTGAGCTCAAAGGACCTGAACCTCACTGTGGTATCAACTGGACTGTCCTCATAGCGCTGATTGCTGAATGGAAGCACAAACTTCGTTTTGAAATTCTTAGCGCAGATAGGAATAGAATAGAGGAGCTGGTGAGCTGGCTGACTGTGGCCAGAACAAAAAACTTAATGCTTGCCCAAACATACATGGTATGTAGGTTCTACTCGAAAAATGATGATTGATCTGAGCACAGTCTCTATGAAGGCTTTATGGCTTTACTTTGGTTAAGATGGCGCATTTTCTATAAGGTAACATGCTCGCCAGCAGATATTAAAAATTCTGCGTCTAAGGACATGCTTTCCTTCATTAGGAAGGTGGTATACCCTTAGATACGCAAGATCTCTTTAGGTCAGTTTTAGGTAAGTTAAAAAATTAAATTAAACAAGATATTTGGGTAAACTTAAGCATGTCCTACAAGGTGGCATACTACTTCGTTTTTCACGAAAAATGCGTATAACGATAGTTTTGGAAAGAGTCCATTTCTCTGTGTTTTTTTTGGAGATTTCAGGTTCAAATACATTTTTCAGGTATGTATGACAAATGCGAAGCAATGCCACGCCTACTTTTAAAAAAATGTAGCTTTTTTTAAGACTTTTAACGGAAAACCGAAAAGGTTTGTTGAAACAGAATTACTTTGGAGACTTTGAAGAATTCTATTATTGACCTAAGCTTCGAGGGGCGCCGTTCATTTTTGGATTTGAAAGTTGCTGAAAAATTCTTCTCCTTCGTATTATGTTCTAATGTCGCTTCGACCAATATGAAATATGTCTTCCTTTGAAAACTGGGCTCTTAGAACAAAAGGGGCAATGGAATGAGGTATACCAATGGAATATAAATTCTGAAAGAACAATTTGAAATGACATAGTAAAACTGCATTGTTAACACATTTTCGAAAAGAAGTGGACCTAGAACATATCGCCTTCCGTTGACAAAATGTAAAGTTTTATTTGTTGAAATAGTTTTTTAACCTCGACTTGTGTACCTATTACCAATTGAAAATGTTATCTAAATAATACTGGAAAGCAGTATATGTTTTGTTGAAAAACACCTCCAAAGGGATATCATGCTTTTTTTTAAAAACAAAATACCCACTCTGATAAGATAAAATACAAACAAATGTACGCCACATAATTATTATGTACCAATTAAATCCTTTTTGCATTGAATAGTGACAAGTTGCGAAAAGATAATTGTATAGCAGTAACAATTCCCTGATCGATTTTAATTGTTATTATAGACTAATGGGTTATATTTTGCCATTGTGGCCCACATGTTCGTACGCACACAAGCAGGATAAAGCCTGACATGCCACAACAAAATTTCCGACCGAATGGTCACAAATCTATTGTACACGGGTAATGGTGGTAAAACCATGGGAATACCAGGAGCCCCCGGCCACCCTGACTTAGTTTTAAATAATGGAATTGATTTTTCCCGGAGGAAGGGGGCGGATACTGGGGTTAAATTTGAATTATCGGGAATGTTTACAAAAACCGCGCTCTCTGTAGAGAGCTTTAAATGTGGGCACAGTGCATGCGTTTTAATTACCCAGTTCATTTGATTTTAGTTAACGTAAAATTAGCTGCATTTTAGGAAGACTAATTATATGTTGGACATAATGGTGACAAGTTTGCGTGGCATTGGATACGATGGTAATAATCAAAACCAATATCAGGTTGTATGGTCAGTATTGTACTATCGCACTTCAAACGCAGAGTCCTTAAAAAAATAAAGTGCACGACTGGGTCGTACAAAGTTGCACCTGAGTCTCGTGTGTACTTGAGGTTAAAAAAAGGAAGAGATGCTTCTGTAAGTCGGCAATAAGCTAAGCAGCGCTCCATTGATTTCACGTTGGACTCCAAGGAACATACGAAAACCCAAAGCAAGTCCCCAAAAATGTCATTATATTTTTATCATTATTATTATGTAAAGCAATAACTAGGGAGAACTTTTGGAGAAACTCGTATTTTTATGAAGTTGGCTATAGCTAAAGTATCATTGAAACCACTTTTGGCCAAAAAATACGAACGCTAATACTAACATAAAATTGGAACGAAATCGTTGAAACTATTTTCGATTAAACTGGCTCTAAACACTTGGTTCTGTTAATGGTATCCTTATACAAATTTTTGAACAGCAATGATATAAACTTTCTTCTGAAATTTAATTTAAATCATCAAAGCCGTTTTAGAGAAAATCGACTTTAAATTTAGTTTTGAATTTAGAACTAAAACTCTAGGTTAGGCTCTAGGGCTTATTCCACGGAGCTTCAATATGAAAAATTATCTTAATCCACTATCCGTTCAGGCTGTAGTCTCGTGCGTTTACAGAAAGACGGACCAATTTTTTAGACATCTCCATAATAGTAATGTAAAGTTTGATTAACATCCAGTTTTCAAATGTTGTTCGAAAGCAAAACTTAACCTAATATACCTAAACATACATAAGTATACCCACCTTCTTCCCGAACGCTAAATAGCGACGAACTCAGTACGCCAAAGTCTAAATCATCCTCGTTACGTTTTTTGGTTAAGTTTTTTGTTCAACTTCGTCCATTTGACCCAAAAGGCTAAAGAAGAAGAGATATGAGACGATACTGCATATGAAGTGGAACCTCATCAAGAGATTTTTCTCACTCTGGGCCTCTGTATACCCAACTTTTTCCCGAACGCTAAATAGCGACGAATTGAGTACGCCAAAGTCTAAATCATCCTCTTTACGTTTTTTGGTTAAGTTTTTTGTTCAATTTCGTCCATTTGACCCAAAACGCTAAGGAAGAAGAGATATGAGACGATACTGCATATGAAGTGGAACCTCGTCAAGAGATTTTTCTCACTCTGGGCCTCTGTATACCCAACTTTTTCCCGAACGCTAAATAGCGACGAACTCAGTACGCCAAAGTCTAAATCATCCTCGTTACGTTTTTTGGTTAAGTTTTTTGTTCAACTTCGTCCATTTGACCCAAAAGGCTAAAGAAGAAGAGATATGAGACGATACTGCATATGAAGTGGAACCTCATCAAGAGATTTTTCTCACTCTGGGCCTCTGTATACCCAACTTTTTCCCGAACGCTAAATAGCGACGAACTCAGTACGCCAAAGTCTAAATCATCCTCGTTACGTTTTTTGGTTAAGTTTTTTGTTCAATTTCGTCCATTTGACCCAAAAGGCTAAAGAAGAAGAAATATGAGACGATACTGCATATGAAGTGGAACCACGTCAAGAGATTTTTCCCACTCTGGGCCTCTGTATACCCAACTTTTTCCCGAACGCTAAATAGCGACGAATTGAGTACGCCAAAATCTAAATCATCCTCTTTACGTTTTGTGGTTAAGTTTTTTGTTCAATTTCGTCCATTTGACGCAAAAATCTAAGGAAGAAGAGATATGAGACGATATTGCATATGAAGTGGAACCTCGTCAAGAGATTTTTCTCACTCTGGGCCTCTGTATACCCAACTTTTTCCCGAACGCTAAATAGCGACGAACTCAGTACGCCAAAGTCTAAATCATCCTCGTTACGTTTTTTGGTTAAGTTTTTTGTTCAATTTCGTCCATTTGACCCAAAAGGCTAAAGAAGGAGAGATATGAGACGATACTGCATATGAAGTGGAACCACGTCAAGAGATTTTTCCCACTCTGGGCCTCTGTATACCCAACTTTTTCCCGAACGCTAAATAGCGACGAATTGAGTACGCCAAAATCTAAATCATCCTCTTTACGTTTATTGGTTAAGTTTTTTGTTCAATTTCGTCCATTTGACGCAAAAATCTAAGGAAGAAGAGATATGAGACGATATTGCATATGAAGTGGAACCTCGTCAAGAGATTTTTCTCACTCTGGGCCTCTGTATGCCCAACTTTTTCCCGAACGCTAAATAGTGACGAACTGAGTACGCCAAAATCTAAATCATCCTCTTTACGTTTTTTGGTTAAGTTTTTTGTTCAATTTCGTCCATTTGACGCAAAAATCTAAGGAAGAAGAGATATGAGACGATATTGCATATGAAGTGGAACCTCGTCAAGAGATTTTTCTCACTCTGGGCCTCTGTATACCCAACTTTTTCCCGAACGCTAAATAGCGACGAACTCAGTACGCCAAAGTCTAAATCATCCTCGTTACGTTTTTTGGTTAAGTTTTTTGTTCAACTTCGTCCATTTGACCCAAAAGGCTAAAGAAGAAGAGATATGAGACGATACTGCATATGAAGTGGAACCTCATCAAGAGATTTTTCTCACTCTGGGCCTCTGTATACCCAACTTTTTCCCGAACGCTAAATAGCGACGAATTGAGTACGCCAAAATCTAAATCATCCTCTTTACGTTTTGTGGTTAAGTTTTTTGTTCAATTTCGTCCATTTGACGCAAAAATCTAAGGAAGAAGAGATATGAGACGATATTGCATATGAAGTGGAACCTCGTCAAGAGATTTTTCTCACTCTGGGCCTCTGTATACCCAACTTTTTCCCGAACGCTAAATAGCGACGAACTCAGTACGCCAAAGTCTAAATCATCCTCGTTACGTTTTTTGGTTAAGTTTTTTGTTCAATTTCGTCCATTTGACCCAAAAGGCTAAAGAAGAAGAGATATGAGACGATACTGCATATGAAGTGGAACCACGTCAAGAGATTTTTCCCACTCTGGGCCTCTGTATACCCAACTTTTTCCCGAACGCTAAATAGCGACGAATTGAGTACGCCAAAATCTAAATCATCCTCTTTACGTTTATTGGTTAAGTTTTTTGTTCAATTTCGTCCATTTGACGCAAAAATCTAAGGAAGAAGAGATATGAGACGATATTGCATATGAAGTGGAACCTCGTCAAGAGATTTTTCTCACTCTGGGCCTCTGTATGCCCAACTTTTTCCCGAACGCTAAATAGTGACGAACTGAGTACGCCAAAATCTAAATCATCCTCTTTACGTTTTTTGGTTAAGTTTTTTGTTCAATTTCGTCCATTTGACGCAAAAATCTAAGGAAGAAGAGATATGAGACGATATTGCATATGAAGTGGAACCTCGTCAAGAGATTTTTCTCACTCTGGGCCTCTGTATACCCAACTTTTTCCCGAACGCTAAATAGCGACGAACTCAGTACGCCAAAGTCTAAATCATCCTCGTTACGTTTTTTGGTTAAGTTTTTTGTTCAACTTCGTCCATTTGACCCAAAAGGCTAAAGAAGAAGAGATATGAGACGATACTGCATATGAAGTGGAACCTCGTCAAGAGATTTTTCTCACTCTGGGCCTCTGTATACCCAACTTTTTCCCGAACGCTAAATAGCGACGAATTGAGTACGCCAAAATCTAAATCATCCTCTTTACGTTTTTTGGTTAAGTTTTTTGTTCAATTTCGTCCATTTGACGCAAAAATCTAAGGAAGAAGAGATATGAGACGATATTGCATATGAAGTGGAACCTCGTCAAGAGATTTTTCTCACTCTGGTCCTCTGTATACCCAACTTTTTCCCGAACGCTAAATAGCGACGAACTGAGTACGCCAAAGTCTAAATCATCCTCGTTACGTTTTTTGGTTAAGTTTTTTGTTCAATTTCGTCCATTTGACCCAAAAGGCTAAAGAAGAAGAGATATGAGACGATACTGCATATGAAGTGGAACCACGTCAAGAGATTTTTCCCACTCTGGGCCTCTGTATACCCAACTTTTTCCCGAACGTTAAATAGCGACGAATTGAGTACGCCAAAGTCTAAATCATCCTCGTTACGTTTTTTGGTTAAGTTTTTTGTTCAATTTCGTCCATTTGACCCAAAAATCTAAGGAAGAAGAGATATGAGACGATATTGCATATGAAGTGGAACCTCGTCAAGAGATTTTTCCCACTCTGGGCCTCTGTATACCCAACTTTTTCCCGAACGCTAAATAGCGACGAATTGAGTACGCCAAAATCTAAATCATCCTCGTTACGTTTTTTGGTTAAGTTTTTTGTTCAATTTCGTCCATTTGACGCAAAAGGCTAAGAAAGAAGAGATATGAGACGATATTGCATATGAAGTGGAACCTCGTCAAGAGATTTTTCTCACTCTGGGCCTCTGTATACCCAACTTTTTCCCGAACGCAATAGCGACGAACTCAGTACGCCAAAGTCTAAATCATCCCCGTTTCGTTTTTTGGTTAAGTTTTTTGTTCAACTTCGTCCATTTGACCCAAAAGGCTAAAGAAGAAGAGATATGAGACGATACTGCATATGAAGTGGAACCTCGTCAAGAGATTTTTCTCACTCTGGGCCTCTGTATACCCAACTTTTTCCCGAACGCTAAATAGTGACGAACTGAGTACGCCAAAGTCTAAATCATCCTCGTTACGTTTTTTGGTTAAGTTTTTTGTTCAATTTCGTCCATTTGACGCAAAACGCTAAGGAAGAAGAGATATGAGACGATACTGCATATGAAGTGGAACCTCGTCAAGAGATTTTTCTCACTCTGGGCCTCTGTATACCCAACTTTTTCCCGAACGCTAAATAGCGACGAACTCAGTACGCCAAAGTCTAAATCATCCTCGTTACGTTTTTTGGTTAAGTTTTTTGTTCAACTTCGTCCATTTGACCCAAAAGGCTAAAGAAGAAGAGATATGAGACGATACTGCATATGAAGTGGAACCTCGTCAAGAGATTTTTCTCACTCTGGGCCTCTGTATACCCAACTTTTTCCCGAACGCAATAGCGACGAACTCAGTACGCCAAAGTCTAAATCATCCCCGTTTCGTTTTTTGGTTAAGTTTTTTGTTCAACTTCGTCCATTTGACCCAAAAGGCTAAAGAAGAAGAGATATGAGACGATACTGCATATGAAGTGGAACCTCGTCAAGAGATTTTTCTCACTCTGGGCCTCTGTATACCCAACTTTTTCCCGAACGCTAAATAGTGACGAACTGAGTACGCCAAAGTCTAAATCATCCTCGTTACGTTTTTTGGTTAAGTTTTTTGTTCAATTTCGTCCATTTGACGCAAAACGCTAAGGAAGAAGAGATATGAGACAATATTGCATATGAAGTGCAACCTCGTCAAGAGATTTTTCTCACTCTGGGCCTCTGTATACCCAACTTTTTCCCGAACGCTAAATAGCGACGAACTCAGTACGCCAAAGTCTAAATCATCCTCTTTACGTTTTTTGGTTAAGTTTTTTGTTCAATTTCGTCCATTTGACGCAAAAATCTAAGGAAGAAGAGATATGAGACGATATTGCATATGAAGTGGAACCTCGTCAAGAGATTTTTCTCACTCTGGGCCTCTGTATACCCAACTTTTTCCCGAACGCAATAGCGACGAACTCAGTACGCCAAAGTCTAAATCATCCCCGTTTCGTTTTTTGGTTAAGTTTTTTGTTCAACTTCGTCCATTTGACCCAAAAGGCTAAAGAAGAAGAGATATGAGACGATACTGCATATGAAGTGGAACCTCGTCAAGAGATTTTTCTCACTCTGGGCCTCTGTATACCCAACTTTTTCCCGAACGCTAAATAGCGACGAATTGAGTACGCCAAAATCTAAATCATCCTCTTTACGTTTTTTGGTTAAGTTTTTTGTTCAATTTCGTCCATTTGACGCAAAAATCTAAGGAAGAAGAGATATGAGACGATATTGCATATGAAGTGGAACCTCGTCAAGAGATTTTTCTCACTCTGGTCCTCTGTATACCCAACTTTTTCCCGAACGCTAAATAGCGACGAACTGAGTACGCCAAAGTCTAAATCATCCTCGTTACGTTTTTTGGTTAAGTTTTTTGTTCAATTTCGTCCATTTGACCCAAAAGGCTAAAGAAGAAGAGATATGAGACGATACTGCATATGAAGTGGAACCACGTCAAGAGATTTTTCCCACTCTGGGCCTCTGTATACCCAACTTTTTCCCGAACGCTAAATAGCGACGAATTGAGTACGCCAAAGTCTAAATCATCCTCGTTACGTTTTTTGGTTAAGTTTTTTGTTCAATTTCGTCCATTTGACCCAAAAATCTAAGGAAGAAGAGATATGAGACGATATTGCATATGAAGTGGAACCTCGTCAAGAGATTTTTCCCACTCTGGGCCTCTGTATACCCAACTTTTTCCCGAACGCTAAATAGCGACGAATTGAGTACGCCAAAATCTAAATCATCCTCGTTACGTTTTTTGGTTAAGTTTTTTGTTCAATTTCGTCCATTTGACGCAAAAGGCTAAGAAAGAAGAGATATGAGACGATATTGCATATGAAGTGGAACCTCGTCAAGAGATTTTTCTCACTCTGGGCCTCTGTATACCCAACTTTTTCCCGAACGCAATAGCGACGAACTCAGTACGCCAAAGTCTAAATCATCCCCGTTTCGTTTTTTGGTTAAGTTTTTTGTTCAACTTCGTCCATTTGACCCAAAAGGCTAAAGAAGAAGAGATATGAGACGATACTGCATATGAAGTGGAACCTCGTCAAGAGATTTTTCTCACTCTGGGCCTCTGTATACCCAACTTTTTCCCGAACGCTAAATAGTGACGAACTGAGTACGCCAAAGTCTAAATCATCCTCGTTACGTTTTTTGGTTAAGTTTTTTGTTCAATTTCGTCCATTTGACGCAAAACGCTAAGGAAGAAGAGATATGAGACAATATTGCATATGAAGTGCAACCTCGTCAAGAGATTTTTCTCACTCTGGGCCTCTGTATACCCAACTTTTTCCCGAACGCTAAATAGCGACGAACTCAGTACGCCAAAGTCTAAATCATCCTCGTTACGTTTTTTGGTTAAGTTTTTTGTTCAACTTCGTCCATTTGACCCAAAAGGCTAAAGAAGAAGAGATATGAGACGATACTGCATATGAAGTGGAACCTCGTCAAGAGATTTTTCTCACTCTGGGCCTCTGTATACCCAACTTTTTCCCGAACGCTAAATAGCGACGAATTGAGTACGCCAAAATCTAAATCATCCTCTTTACGTTTTTTGGTTAAGTTTTTTGTTCAATTTCGTCCATTTGACGCAAAAATCTAAGGAAGAAGAGATATGAGACGATATTGCATATGAAGTGGAACCTCGTCAAGAGATTTTTCTCACTCTGGTCCTCTGTATACCCAACTTTTTCCCGAACGCTAAATAGCGACGAACTGAGTACGCCAAAGTCTAAATCATCCTCGTTACGTTTTTTGGTTAAGTTTTTTGTTCAATTTCGTCCATTTGACCCAAAAGGCTAAAGAAGAAGAGATATGAGACGATACTGCATATGAAGTGGAACCACGTCAAGAGATTTTTCCCACTCTGGGCCTCTGTATACCCAACTTTTTCCCGAACGCTAAATAGCGACGAATTGAGTACGCCAAAATCTAAATCATTCTCTTTACGTTTTTTGGTTAAGTTTTTTGTTCAATTTCGTCCATTTGACGCAAAAATCTAAGGAAGAAGAGATATGAGACGATATTGCATATGAAGTGGAACCTCGTCAAGAGATTTTTCTCACTCTGGTCCTCTGTATACCCAACTTTTTCCCGAACGCTAAATAGCGACGAACTGAGTACGCCAAAGTCTAAATCATCCTCGTTACGTTTTTTGGTTAAGTTTTTTGTTCAATTTCGTCCATTTGACCCAAAAGGCTAAAGAAGAAGAGTTATGAGACGATACTGCATATGAAGTGGAACCACGTCAAGAGATTTTTCCCACTCTGGGCCTCTGTATACCCAACTTTTTCCCGAACGCTAAATAGCGACGAATTGAGTACGCCAAAATCTAAATCATCCTCGTTACGTTTTTTGGTTAAGTTTTTTGTTCAATTTCGTCCATTTGACCCAAAAGGCTAAAGAAGAAGAGTTATGAGACGATATTGCATATGAAGTGGAACCTCGTCAAGAGATTTTTCTCACTCTGGGCCTCTGTATGCCCAACTTTATCCCGAACGCTAAATAGTGACGAACTGAGTACGCCAAAGTCTAAATCATCCTCGTTACGTTTTTTGGTTAAGTTTTTTGTTCAATTTCGTCCATTTGACGCAAAACGCTAAGGAAGAAGAGATATGAGACAATATTGCATATGAAGTGCAACCTCGTCAAGAGATTTTTCTCACTCTGGTCCTCTGTATACCCAACTTTTTCCCGAACGCTAAATAGCGACGAACTGAGTACGCCAAAGTCTAAATCATCCTCGTTACGTTTTTTGGTTAAGTTTTTTGTTCAATTTCGTCCATTTGACGCAAAAGGCTAAGAAAGAAGAGATATGAGACGATATTGCATATGAAGTGGAACCTCGTCAAGAGATTTTTCTCACTCTGGGCCTCTGTATACCCAACTTTTTCCCGAACGCAATAGCGACGAACTCAGTACGCCAAAGTCTAAATCATCCCCGTTACGTTTTTTGGTTAAGTTTTTTGTTCAACTTCGTCCATTTGACCCAAAAGGCTAAAGAAGAAGAGATATGAGACGATACTGCATATGAAGTGGAACCTCGTCAAGAGATTTTTCTCACTCTGGGCCTCTGTATACCCAACTTTTTCCCGAACGCTAAATAGCGACGAACTAAGTACGCCAAAGTCTAAATCATCCTTGTTACATTTTTTGGTTAAGTTTTTTGTTCAATTTCGTCCATTTGACCCAAAAGGCTAAAGAAGAAGAGTTATGAGACGATATTGCATATGAAGTGGAACCTCGTCAAGAGATTTTTCTCACTCTGGGCCTCTGTATGCCCAACTTTTTCCCGAACGCTAAATAGTGACGAACTGAGTACGCCAAAGTCTAAATCATCCTCGTTACGTTTTTTGGTTAAGTTTTTTGTTCAATTTCGTCCATTTGACGCAAAACGCTAAGGAAGAAGAGATATGAGACAATATTGCATATGAAGTGCAACCTCGTCAAGAGATTTTTCTCACTCTGGTCCTCTGTATACCCAACTTTTTCCCGAACGCTAAATAGCGACGAACTGAGTACGCCAAAGTCTAAATCATCCTCGTTACGTTTTTTGGTTAAGTTTTTTGTTCAATTTCGTCCATTTGACGCAAAAGGCTAAGAAAGAAGAGATATGAGACGATATTGCATATGAAGTGGAACCTCGTCAAGAGATTTTTCTCACTCTGGGCCTCTGTATACCCAACTTTTTCCCGAACGCAATAGCGGCGAACTCAGTACGCCAAAGTCTAAATCATCCCCGTTACGTTTTTTGGTTAAGTTTTTTGTTCAACTTCGTCCATTTGACCCAAAAGGCTAAAGAAGAAGAGATATGAGACGATACTGCATATGAAGTGGAACCTCGTCAAGAGATTTTTCTCACTCTGGGCCTCTGTATACCCAACTTTTTCCCGAACGCTAAATAGCGACGAACTCAGTACGCCAAAGTCTAAATCATCCTCGTTACATTTTTTGGTTAAGTTTTTTGTTCAATTTCGTCCATTTGACCCAAAAGGCTAAAGAAGAAGAGTTATGAGACGATATTGCATATGAAGTGGAACCTCGTCAAGAGATTTTTCTCACTCTGGGCCTCTGTATGCCCAACTTTTTCCCGAACGCTAAATAGTGACGAACTGAGTACGCCAAAGTCTAAATCATCCTCGTTACGTTTTTTGGTTAAGTTTTTTGTTCAATTTCGTCCAATTGACACAAAAGGCTAAGGAAGAGGAGATATGAGACGATATTGCATATGAAGTGGAACCTCTTCAAAAGATTTTTCTCACTCTGGGCCTCTGTGTACCCAACTTCGTCCGAATGCTAAATAGCGACCAACTGAGTACGCCAAAGTATAAATCATCCTCGTTACGTTTTTTGGTTAAGTTTTTTGTTCAATTTCGTCCATTTGACACAAAAGACTAAGGAAGAGGAGATATGAGACGATATTGCATATGAAGTGGAACCTCTTCAAAAGATTTTTCTCACTCTGGGCCTCTGTGTACCCAACTTCGTCCGAATGCTAAATAGCGACCAACTGAGTACGCCAAAGTATAAATCATCCTCGTTACGTTTTTTGGTTAAGTTTTTTGTTCAATTTCGTCCATTTGACCCAAAAGACTAAGGAAGAGGAGATATGAGACGATATTGCATATGAAGTGGAACCTCTTCAAAAGATTTTTCTCACTCTGGGCCTCTGTGTACCCAACTTCGTCCGAATGCTAAATAGCGACCAACTGAGTACGCCAAAGTCTAAATCATCCTCGTTACGTTTTTTTGTTAAGTTTTTTGTTCAATTTCGTCCTTTTGACCCAAAAGACTAAGGAAGAGGAGATATGACACGATATTGCATATGAAGTGGAACCTCTTCAAGAGATTTTTCTCACTCTGGGCCTCTGTATACCCAACTTCTTTCCGAATGCTAAATAGCGACCAACTGAGTACGCCAAAGTCTAAATCATCCTCGTTACGTTTTTTGGTTAAGTTTTTTGTTCAATTTCGTCCATTTGACACAAAAGACTAAGGAAGAGGAGATATGAGACGATATTGCATATGAAGTGGAACCTCTTCAAAAGATTTTTCTCACTCTGGGCCTCTGTGTACCCAACTTCGTCCGAATGCTAAATAGCGACCAACTGAGTACGCCAAAGTCTAAATCATCCTCGTTACGTTTTTTGGTTAAGTTTTTTGTTCAATTTCGTCCATTTGACACAAAAGACTAAGGAAGAGGAGATATGAGACGATATTGCATATGAAGTGGAACCTCTTCAAAAGATTTTTCTCACTCTGGGCCTCTGTGTACCCAACTTCGTCCGAATGCTAAATAGCGACCAACTGAGTACGCCAAAGTCTAAATCATCCTCGTTACGTTTTTTGGTTAAGTTTTTTGTTCAATTTCGTCCATTTGACACAAAAGACTAAGGAAGAGGAGATATGAGACGATATTGCATATGAAGTGGAACCTCTTCAAGAGATTTTTCTCACTCTGGGCCTCTGTATACCCAACTTCTTTCCGAATGCTAAATAGCGACCAACTGAGTACGCCAAAGTCTAAATCATCCTCGTTACGTTTTTTGGTTAAGTTTTTTGTTCAATTTCGTCCATTTGACACAAAAGACTAAGGAAGAGGAGATATGAGACGATATTGCATATGAAGTGGAACCTCTTCAAAAGATTTTTCTCACTCTGGGCCTCTGTGTACCCAACTTCGTCCGAATGCTAAATAGCGACCAACTGAGTACGCCAAAGTCTAAATCATCCTCGTTACGTTTTTTGGTTAAGTTTTTTGTTCAATTTCGTCCATTTGACACAAAAGACTAAGGAAGAGGAGATATGAGACGATATTGCATATGAAGTGGAACCTCTTCAAAAGATTTTTCTCACTCTGGGCCTCTGTGTACCCAACTTCGTCCGAATGCTAAATAGCGACCAACTGAGTACGCCAAAGTCTAAATCATCCTCGTTACGTTTTTTGGTTAAGTTTTTTGTTCAATTTCGTCCATTTGACACAAAAGACTAAGGAAGAGGAGATATGAGACGATATTGCATATGAAGTGGAACCTCTTCAAAAGATTTTTCTCACTCTGGGCCTCTGTGTACCCAACTTCGTCCGAATGCTAAATAGCGACCAACTGAGTACGCCAAAGTATAAATCATCCTCGTTACGTTTTTTGGTTAAGTTTTTTGTTCAATTTCGTCCATTTGACCCAAAAGACTAAGGAAGAGGAGATATGAGACGATATTGCATATGAAGTGGAACCTCTTCAAAAGATTTTTCTCACTCTGGGCCTCTGTGTACCCAACTTCGTCCGAATGCTAAATAGCGACCAACTGAGTACGCCAAAGTCTAAATCATCCTCGTTACGTTTTTTGGTTAAGTTTTTTGTTCAATTTCGTCCATTTGACACAAAAGACTAAGGAAGAGGAGATATGAGACGATATTGCATATGAAGTGGAACCTCTTCAAAAGATTTTTCTCACTCTGGGCCTCTGTGTACCCAACTTCGTCCGAATGCTAAATAGCGACCAACTGAGTACGCCAAAGTATAAATCATCCTCGTTACGTTTTTTGGTTAAGTTTTTTGTTCAATTTCGTCCATTTGACCCAAAAGACTAAGGAAGAGGAGATATGAGACGATATTGCATATGAAGTGGAACCTCTTCAAAAGATTTTTCTCACTCTGGGCCTCTGTGTACCCAACTTCGTCCGAATGCTAAATAGCGACCAACTGAGTACGCCAAAGTCTAAATGATCCTCGTTACGTTTTTTGGTTAAGTTTTTTGTTCAATTTCGTCCATTTGACACAAAAGACTAAGGAAGAGGAGATATGAGACGATATTGCATATGAAGTGGAACCTCGTGAAGAGATTTTTCTCACTCTGGGCCTCTGTATACCCAACTTCTTCCGGACGCTAAATAGCGACCAACTGTGTACGCCAAAGTATAAATTATCCTCGTTACGTTTTTTGGTTAAGTTTTTTGTTCAATTTCGTCCATTTGACACAAAAGACTAAGGAAGAAAAGATATGAGACGATATTGCATATGAAGGTGAATATCGTCAAAAGATTTTTCTCACTCTGGGCCTCTGTGTACCCAACTTCGTCCGAATGCTAAATAGCGACCAACTGAGTACGCCAAAGTCTAAATCATCCTCGTTACGTTTTTTGGTTAAGTTTTTTGTTCAATTTCGTCCTTTTGACCCAAAAGACTAAGGAAGAGGAGATATGACACGATATTGCATATGAAGTGGAACCTCTTCAAGAGATTTTTCTCACTCTGGGCCTCTGTATACCCAACTTCTTCCGGACGCTAAATAGCGACCAACTGTGTACGCCAAAGTATAAATTATCCTCGTTACGTTTTTTGGTTAAGTTTTTTGTTCAATTTCGTCCATTTGACACAAAAGACTAAGGAAGAAAAGATATGAGACGATATTGCATATGAAGGTGAATATCGTCAAAAGATTTTTCTCACTCTGGGCCTCTGTGTACCCAACTTCGTCCGAATGCTAAATAGCGACCAACTGAGTACGCCAAAGTCTAAATCATCCTCGTTACGTTTTTTGGTTAAGTTTTTTGTTCAATTTCGTCCTTTTGACCCAAAAGACTAAGGAAGAGGAGATATGACACGATATTGCATATGAAGTGGAACCTCTTCAAGAGATTTTTCTCACTCTGGGCCTCTGTGTACCCAACTTCGTCCGAATGCTAAATAGCGACCAACTGAGTACGCCAAAGTCTAAATCATCCTCGTTACGTTTTTTGGTTAAGTTTTTTGTTCAATTTCGTCCATTTGACACAAAAGACTAAGGAAGAGGAGATATGAGACGATATTGCATATGAAGTGGAACCTCTTCAAAAGATTTTTCTCACTCTGGGCCTCTGTGTACCCAACTTCGTCCGAATGCTAAATAGCGACCAACTGAGTACGCCAAAGTCTAAATCATCCTCGTTACGTTTTTTGGTTAAGTTTTTTGTTCAATTTCGTCCATTTGACACAAAAGACTAAGGAAGAGGAGATATGAGACGATATTGCATATGAAGTGGAACCTCTTCAAGAGATTTTTCTCACTCTGGGCCTCTGTATACCCAACTTCTTTCCGAATGCTAAATAGCGACCAACTGAGTACGCCAAAGTCTAAATCATCCTCGTTACGTTTTTTGGTTAAGTTTTTTGTTCAATTTCGTCCATTTGACACAAAAGACTAAGGAAGAGGAGATATGAGACGATATTGCATATGAAGTGGAACCTCTTCAAAAGATTTTTCTCACTCTGGGCCTCTGTGTACCCAACTTCGTCCGAATGCTAAATAGCGACCAACTGAGTACGCCAAAGTCTAAATCATCCTCGTTACGTTTTTTGGTTAAGTTTTTTGTTCAATTTCGTCCATTTGACACAAAAGACTAAGGAAGAGGAGATATGAGACGATATTGCATATGAAGTGGAACCTCTTCAAAAGATTTTTCTCACTCTGGGCCTCTGTGTACCCAACTTCGTCCGAATGCTAAATAGCGACCAACTGAGTACGCCAAAGTCTAAATCATCCTCGTTACGTTTTTTGGTTAAGTTTTTTGTTCAATTTCGTCCATTTGACACAAAAGACTAAGGAAGAGGAGATATGAGACGATATTGCATATGAAGTGGAACCTCTTCAAAAGATTTTTCTCACTCTGGGCCTCTGTGTACCCAACTTCGTCCGAATGCTAAATAGCGACCAACTGAGTACGCCAAAGTCTAAATCATCCTCGTTACGTTTTTTGGTTAAGTTTTTTGTTCAATTTCGTCCATTTGACACAAAAGACTAAGGAAGAGGAGATATGAGACTATATTGCATATGAAGTGGAACCTCTTCAAAAGATTTTTCTCACTCTGGGCCTCTGTGTACCCAACTTCGTCCGAATGCTAAATAGCGACCAACTGAGTACGCCAAAGTATAAATCATCCTCGTTACGTTTTTTGGTTAAGTTTTTTGTTCAATTTCGTCCATTTGACCCAAAAGACTAAGGAAGAGGAGATATGAGACGATATTGCATATGAAGTGGAACCTCTTCAAAAGATTTTTCTCACTCTGGGCCTCTGTGTACCCAACTTCGTCCGAATGCTAAATAGCGACCAACTGAGTACGCCAAAGTCTAAATCATCCTCGTTACGTTTTTTGGTTAAGTTTTTTGTTCAATTTCGTCCATTTGACACAAAAGACTAAGGAAGAGGAGATATGAGACTATATTGCATATGAAGTGGAACCTCTTCAAAAGATTTTTCTCACTCTGGGCCTCTGTGTACCCAACTTCGTCCGAATGCTAAATAGCGACCAACTGAGTACGCCAAAGTATAAATCATCCTCGTTACGTTTTTTGGTTAAGTTTTTTGTTCAATTTCGTCCATTTGACCCAAAAGACTAAGGAAGAGGAGATATGAGACGATATTGCATATGAAGTGGAACCTCTTCAAAAGATTTTTCTCACTCTGGGCCTCTGTGTACCCAACTTCGTCCGAATGCTAAATAGCGACCAACTGAGTACGCCAAAGTATAAATCATCCTCGTTACGTTTTTTGGTTAAGTTTTTTGTTCAATTTCGTCCATTTGACCCAAAAGACTAAGGAAGAGGAGATATGAGACGATATTGCATATGAAGTGGAACCTCTTCAAAAGATTTTTCTCACTCTGGGCCTCTGTGTACCCAACTTCGTCCGAATGCTAAATAGCGACCAACTGAGTACGCCAAAGTCTAAATGATCCTCGTTACGTTTATTGGTTAAGTTTTTTGTTCAATTTCGTCCATTTGACACAAAAGACTAAGGAAGAGGAGATATGAGACGGTATTGCATATGAAGTGGAACCTCGTGAAGAGATTTTTCTCACTCTGGGCCTCTGTATACCCAACTTCTTCCGGACGCTAAATAGCGACCAACTGTGTACGCCAAAGTATAAATTATCCTCGTTACGTTTTTTGGTTAAGTTTTTTGTTCAATTTCGTCCATTTGACCCAAAAGACTAAGGAAGAAAAGATATGAGACGATATTGCATATGAAGGTGAATATCGTCAAAAGATTTTTCTCACTCTGGGCCTCTGTGTACCCAACTTCGTCCGAATGCTAAATAGCGACCAACTGAGTACGCCAAAGTCTAAATCATCCTCGTTACGTTTTTTGGTTAAGTTTTTTGTTCAATTTCGTCCATTTGACACAAAAGACTAAGGAAGAGGAGAAATGAGACGATATTGCATATGAAGTGGAACCTCTTCAAGAGATTTTTCTCACTCTGGGCCTCTGTATACCCAACTTCTTTCCGAATGCTAAATAGCGACCAACTGAGTACGCCAAAGTCTAAATCATCCTCGTTACGTTTTTTGGTTAAGTTTTTTGTTCAATTTCGTCCATTTGACACAAAAGACTAAGGAAGAGGAGATATGAGACGATATTGCATATGAAGTGGAACCTCTTCAAAAGATTTTTCTCACTCTGGGCCTCTGTGTACCCAACTTCGTCCGAATGCTAAATAGCGACCAACTGAGTACGCCAAAGTATAAATCATCCTCGTTACGTTTTTTGGTTAAGTTTTTTGTTCAATTTCGTCCATTTGACCCAAAAGACTAAGGAAGAGGAGATATGAGACGATATTGCATATGAAGTGGAACCTCTTCAAGAGATTTTTCTCACTCTGGGCCTCTGTATACCCAACTTCTTTCCGAATGCTAAATAGCGACCAACTGAGTACGCCAAAGTCTAAATCATCCTCGTTACGTTTTTTGGTTAAGTTTTTTGTTCAATTTCGTCCATTTGACCCAAAAGACTAAGGAAGAGGGGATATGACACGATATTGCATATGAAGTGGAACCTCGTGAAGAGATTTTTCTCACTCTGGGCCTCTGTATACCCAACTTCTTCCGGACGCTAAATAGCGACCAACTGTGTACGCCAAAGTATAAATCATCCTCGTTACGTTTTTTGGTTAAGTTTTTTGTTCAATTTCGTCCATTTGACCCAAAAGACTAAGGAAGAAGAGATATGAGACGATATTGCATATGAAGGTGAATATCGTCAAAAGATTTTTCTCACTCTGGGCCTCTGTGTACCCAACTTCGTCCGAATGCTAAATAGCGACCAACTGAGTACGCCAAAGTATAAATCATCCTCGTTACGTTTTTTGGTTAAGTTTTTTGTTCAATTTCTTCCATTTGACCCAAAAGACTAAGGAAGAGGAGATATGACACGATATTGCATATGAAGTGGAACCTCGTGAAGAGATTTTTCTCACTCTGGGCCTCTGTATACCCAACTTCTTCCGGACGCTAAATAGCGACCAACTGTGTACGCCAAAGTATAAATCATCCTCGTTACGTTTTTTGGTTAAGTTTTTTGTTCAATTTCATCCATTTGACCCAAAAGACTAAGGAAGAGGGGATATGACACGATATTGCATATGAAGTGGAACCTCGTGAAGAGATTTTTCTCACTCTGGGCCTCTGTATACCCAACTTCTTCCGGACGCTAAATAGCGACCAACTGTGTACGCCAAAGTATAAATCATCCTCGTTACGTTTTTTGGTTAAGTTTTTTGTTCAATTTCGTCCATTTGACCCAAAAGACTAAGGAAGAAGAGATATGAGACGATATTGCATATGAAGTGGAACCTCTTCAAGAGATTTCTCTCACTCTGGGCCTCTGTACATCTAACTTTTTCCCGAACGCTAAATAGCGACGAACTGAGTACGCCAAAGTCTAAATCATCCTCGTTACGTTTTTTGGTTAAGTTTTTTGTTCAATTTCGTCCATTTGACGCAAAAGGCTAAGGAAGAAGAGGTATGAGACGATATTGCATATGAAGTGGAACCTCGTCAAGAGATTTTTCTCACTCTTAGGTCTGTATGCCCAACTTTTTCCCAAACGCTAAATAGCGACCAACTGAGTACGCCAAAGGCTAAATCATCCTCGTTACGTTTTTTGGTTAAGTTTTTTGTTCAATTTCGTCCATTTGACCCAAAAGACTAAGGAAGAGGAGATATGAGACGATATTGCATATGAAGTGGAACCTCTTCAAGAGATTTTTCTCACTCTGGGCCTCTGTATACCCAACTTCTTTCCGAATGCTAAATAGCGACCAACTGAGTACGCCAAAGTCTAAATCATCCTCGTTACGTTTTTTGGTTAAGTTTTTTGTTCAATTTCGTCCATTTGACACAAAAGACTAAGGAAGAGGAGATATGAGACGATATTGCATATGAAGTGGAACCTCTTCAAAAGATTTTTCTCACTCTGGGCCTCTGTGTACCCAACTTCGTCCGAATGCTAAATAGCGACCAACTGAGTACGCCAAAGTCTAAATCATCCTCGTTACGTTTTTTGGTTAAGTTTTTTGTTCAATTTCGTCCATTTGACACAAAAGACTAAGGAAGAGGAGATATGAGACGATATTGCATATGAAGTGGAACCTCTTCAAAAGATTTTTCTCACTCTGGGCCTCTGTGTACCCAACTTCGTCCGAATGCTAAATAGCGACCAACTGAGTACGCCAAAGTCTAAATCATCCTCGTTACGTTTTTTGGTTAAGTTTTTTGTTCAATTTCGTCCATTTGACACAAAAGACTAAGGAAGAGGAGATATGAGACTATATTGCATATGAAGTGGAACCTCTTCAAAAGATTTTTCTCACTCTGGGCCTCTGTGTACCCAACTTCGTCCGAATGCTAAATAGCGACCAACTGAGTACGCCAAAGTATAAATCATCCTCGTTACGTTTTTTGGTTAAGTTTTTTGTTCAATTTCGTCCATTTGACCCAAAAGACTAAGGAAGAGGAGATATGAGACGATATTGCATATGAAGTGGAACCTCTTCAAAAGATTTTTCTCACTCTGGGCCTCTGTGTACCCAACTTCGTCCGAATGCTAAATAGCGACCAACTGAGTACGCCAAAGTATAAATCATCCTCGTTACGTTTTTTGGTTAAGTTTTTTGTTCAATTTCGTCCATTTGACCCAAAAGACTAAGGAAGAGGAGATATGAGACGATATTGCATATGAAGTGGAACCTCTTCAAAAGATTTTTCTCACTCTGGGCCTCTGTGTACCCAACTTCGTCCGAATGCTAAATAGCGACCAACTGAGTACGCCAAAGTCTAAATCATCCTCGTTACGTTTTTTGGTTAAGTTTTTTGTTCAATTTCGTCCATTTGACACAAAAGACTAAGGAAGAGGAGATATGAGACGATATTGCATATGAAGTGGAACCTCGTGAAGAGATTTTTCTCACTCTGGGCCTCTGTATACCCAACTTCTTCCGGACGCTAAATAGCGACCAACTGAGTACGCCAAAGTCTAAATCATCCTCGTTACGTTTTTTGGTTAAGTTTTTTGTTCAATTTCGTCCATTTGACACAAAAGACTAAGGAAGAGGAGATATGAGACGATATTGCATATGAAGTGGAACCTCTTCAAAAGATTTTTCTCACTCTGGGCCTCTGTGTACCCAACTTCGTCCGAATGCTAAATAGCGACCAACTGAGTACGCCAAAGTCTAAATCATCCTCGTTACGTTTTTTGGTTAAGTTTTTTGTTCAATTTCGTCCATTTGACACAAAAGACTAAGGAAGAGGAGATATGAGACTATATTGCATATGAAGTGGAACCTCTTCAAAAGATTTTTCTCACTCTGGGCCTCTGTGTACCCAACTTCGTCCGAATGCTAAATAGCGACCAACTGAGTACGCCAAAGTATAAATCATCCTCGTTACGTTTTTTGGTTAAGTTTTTTGTTCAATTTCGTCCATTTGACCCAAAAGACTAAGGAAGAGGAGATATGAGACGATATTGCATATGAAGTGGAACCTCTTCAAAAGATTTTTCTCACTCTGGGCCTCTGTGTACCCAACTTCGTCCGAATGCTAAATAGCGACCAACTGAGTACGCCAAAGTCTAAATCATCCTCGTTACGTTTTTTGGTTAAGTTTTTTGTTCAATTTCGTCCATTTGACACAAAAGACTAAGGAAGAGGAGATATGAGACGATATTGCATATGAAGTGGAACCTCTTCAAAAGATTTTTCTCACTCTGGGCCTCTGTGTACCCAACTTCGTCCGAATGCTAAATAGCGACCAACTGAGTACGCCAAAGTATAAATCATCCTCGTTACGTTTTTTGGTTAAGTTTTTTGTTCAATTTCGTCCATTTGACCCAAAAGACTAAGGAAGAGGAGATATGAGACGATATTGCATATGAAGTGGAACCTCTTCAAAAGATTTTTCTCACTCTGGGCCTCTGTGTACCCAACTTCGTCCGAATGCTAAATAGCGACCAACTGAGTACGCCAAAGTATAAATCATCCTCGTTACGTTTTTTGGTTAAGTTTTTTGTTCAATTTCGTCCATTTGACCCAAAAGACTAAGGAAGAAGAGATATGAGACGATATTGCATATGAAGGTGAATATCGTCAAAAGATTTTTCTCACTCTGGGCCTCTGTGTACCCAACTTCGTCCGAATGCTAAATAGCGACCAACTGAGTACGCCAAAGTATAAATCATCCTCGTTACGTTTTTTGGTTAAGTTTTTTGTTCAATTTCTTCCATTTGACCCAAAAGACTAAGGAAGAGGAGATATGACACGATATTGCATATGAAGTGGAACCTCGTGAAGAGATTTTTCTCACTCTGGGCCTCTGTATACCCAACTTCTTCCGGACGCTAAATAGCGACCAACTGTGTACGCCAAAGTATAAATCATCCTCGTTACGTTTTTTGGTTAAGTTTTTTGTTCAATTTCATCCATTTGACCCAAAAGACTAAGGAAGAGGGGATATGACACGATATTGCATATGAAGTGGAACCTTGTGAAGAGATTTTTCTCACTCTGGGCCTCTGTATACCCAACTTCTTCCGGACGCTAAATAGCGACCAACTGTGTACGCCAAAGTATAAATCATCCTCGTTACGTTTTTTGGTTAAGTTTTTTGTTCAATTTCGTCCATTTGACCCAAAAGACTAAGGAAGAAGAGATATGAGACGATATTGCATATGAAGTGGAACCTCTTCAAGAGATTTCTCTCACTCTGGGCCTCTGTACATCTAACTTTTTCCCGAACGCTAAATAGCGACGAACTGAGTACGCCAAAGTCTAAATCATCCTCGTTACGTTTTTTGGTTAAGTTTTTTGTTCAATTTCGTCCATTTGACGCAAAAGGCTAAGGAAGAAGAGGTATGAGACGATATTGCATATGAAGTGGAACCTCGTCAAGAGATTTTTCTCACTCTTAGGTCTGTATGCCCAACTTTTTCCCAAACGCTAAATAGCGACCAACTGAGTACGCCAAAGGCTAAATCATCCTCGTTACGTTTTTTGGTTAAGTTTTTTGTTCTATTTCGTCCATTTGACCCAAAAGACTAAGGAAGAGGAGATATGAGACGATATTGCATATGAAGTGGAACCTCTTCAAGAGATTTTTCTCACTCTGGGCCTCTGTATACCCAACTTCTTTCCGAATGCTAAATAGCGACCAACTGAGTACGCCAAAGTCTAAATCATCCTCGTTACGTTTTTTGGTTAAGTTTTTTGTTCAATTTCGTCCATTTGACACAAAAGACTAAGGAAGAGGAGATATGAGACGATATTGCATATGAAGTGGAACCTCTTCAAAAGATTTTTCTCACTCTGGGCCTCTGTGTACCCAACTTCGTCCGAATGCTAAATAGCGACCAACTGAGTACGCCAAAGTCTAAATCATCCTCGTTACGTTTTTTGGTTAAGTTTTTTGTTCAATTTCGTCCATTTGACACAAAAGACTAAGGAAGAGGAGATATGAGACGATATTGCATATGAAGTGGAACCTCTTCAAAAGATTTTTCTCACTCTGGGCCTCTGTGTACCCAACTTCGTCCGAATGCTAAATAGCGACCAACTGAGTACGCCAAAGTCTAAATCATCCTCGTTACGTTTTTTGGTTAAGTTTTTTGTTCAATTTCGTCCATTTGACACAAAAGACTAAGGAAGAGGAGATATGAGACTATATTGCATATGAAGTGGAACCTCTTCAAAAGATTTTTCTCACTCTGGGCCTCTGTGTACCCAACTTCGTCCGAATGCTAAATAGCGACCAACTGAGTACGCCAAAGTATAAATCATCCTCGTTACGTTTTTTGGTTAAGTTTTTTGTTCAATTTCGTCCATTTGACCCAAAAGACTAAGGAAGAGGAGATATGAGACGATATTGCATATGAAGTGGAACCTCTTCAAAAGATTTTTCTCACTCTGGGCCTCTGTGTACCCAACTTCGTCCGAATGCTAAATAGCGACCAACTGAGTACGCCAAAGTCTAAATCATCCTCGTTACGTTTTTTGGTTAAGTTTTTTGTTCAATTTCGTCCATTTGACACAAAAGACTAAGGAAGAGGAGATATGAGACGATATTGCATATGAAGTGGAACCTCTTCAAAAGATTTTTCTCACTCTGGGCCTCTGTGTACCCAACTTCGTCCGAATGCTAAATAGCGACCAACTGAGTACGCCAAAGTATAAATCATCCTCGTTACGTTTTTTGGTTAAGTTTTTTGTTCAATTTCGTCCATTTGACCCAAAAGACTAAGGAAGAGGAGATATGAGACGATATTGCATATGAAGTGGAACCTCTTCAAAAGATTTTTCTCACTCTGGGCCTCTGTGTACCCAACTTCGTCCGAATGCTAAATAGCGACCAACTGAGTACGCCAAAGTCTAAATGATCCTCGTTACGTTTTTTGGTTAAGTTTTTTGTTCAATTTCGTCCATTTGACACAAAAGACTAAGGAAGAAAAGATATGAGACGATATTGCATATGAAGGTGAATATCGTCAAAAGATTTTTCTCACTCTGGGCCTCTGTGTACCCAACTTCGTCCGAATGCTAAATAGCGACCAACTGAGTACGCCAAAGTCTAAATGATCCTCGTTACGTTTTTTGGTTAAGTTTTTTGTTCAATTTCGTCCATTTGACACAAAAGACTAAGGAAGAAAAGATATGAGACGATATTGCATATGAAGGTGAATATCGTCAAAAGATTTTTCTCACTCTGGGCCTCTGTGTACCCAACTTCGTCCGAATGCTAAATAGCGACCAACTGAGTACGCCAAAGTCTAAATCATCCTCGTTACGTTTTTTGGTTAAGTTTTTTGTTCAATTTCGTCCTTTTGACCCAAAAGACTAAGGAAGAGGAGATATGACACGATATTGCATATGAAGTGGAACCTCTTCAAGAGATTTTTCTCACTCTGGGCCTCTGTATACCCAACTTCTTCCGGACGCTAAATAGCGACCAACTGTGTACGCCAAAGTATAAATTATCCTCGTTACGTTTTTTAGTTAAGTTTTTTGTTCAATTTCGTCCATTTGACACAAAAGACTAAGGAAGAAAAGATATGAGACGATATTGCATATGAAGGTGAATATCGTCAAAAGATTTTTCTCACTCTGGGCCTCTGTGTACCCAACTTCGTCCGAATGCTAAATAGCGACCAACTGAGTACGCCAAAGTCTAAATCATCCTCGTTACGTTTTTTGGTTAAGTTTTTTGTTCAATTTCGTCCTTTTGACCCAAAAGACTAAGGAAGAGGAGATATGACACGATATTGCATATGAAGTGGAACCTCTTCAAGAGATTTTTCTCACTCTGGGCCTCTGTGTACCCAACTTCGTCCGAATGCTAAATAGCGACCAACTGAGTACGCCAAAGTCTAAATCATCCTCGTTACGTTTTTTGGTTAAGTTTTTTGTTCAATTTCGTCCATTTGACACAAAAGACTAAGGAAGAGGAGATATGAGACGATATTGCATATGAAGTGGAACCTCTTCAAAAGATTTTTCTCACTCTGGGCCTCTGTGTACCCAACTTCGTCCGAATGCTAAATAGCGACCAACTGAGTACGCCAAAGTCTAAATGATCCTCGTTACGTTTTTTGGTTAAGTTTTTTGTTCAATTTCGTCCATTTGACACAAAAGACTAAGGAAGAAAAGATATGAGACGATATTGCATATGAAGGTGAATATCGTCAAAAGATTTTTCTCACTCTGGGCCTCTGTGTACCCAACTTCGTCCGAATGCTAAATAGCGACCAACTGAGTACGCCAAAGTCTAAATCATCCTCGTTACGTTTTTTGGTTAAGTTTTTTGTTCAATTTCGTCCATTTGACACAAAAGACTAAGGAAGAGGAGATATGAGACGATATTGCATATGAAGTGGAACCTCTTCAAAAGATTTTTCTCACTCTGGGCCTCTGTGTACCCAACTTCGTCCGAATGCTAAATAGCGACCAACTGAGTACGCCAAAGTCTAAATGATCCTCGTTACGTTTTTTGGTTAAGTTTTTTGTTCAATTTCGTCCATTTGACACAAAAGACTAAGGAAGAAAAGATATGAGACGATATTGCATATGAAGGTGAATATCGTCAAAAGATTTTTCTCACTCTGGGCCTCTGTGTACCCAACTTCGTCCGAATGCTAAATAGCGACCAACTGAGTACGCCAAAGTCTAAATCATCCTCGTTACGTTTTTTGGTTAAGTTTTTTGTTCAATTTCGTCCTTTTGACCCAAAAGACTAAGGAAGAGGAGATATGACACGATATTGCATATGAAGTGGAACCTCTTCAAGAGATTTTTCTCACTCTGGGCCTCTGTATACCCAACTTCTTCCGGACGCTAAATAGCGACCAACTGTGTACGCCAAAGTATAAATTATCCTCGTTACGTTTTTTAGTTAAGTTTTTTGTTCAATTTCGTCCATTTGACACAAAAGACTAAGGAAGAAAAGATATGAGACGATATTGCATATGAAGGTGAATATCGTCAAAAGATTTTTCTCACTCTGGGCCTCTGTGTACCCAACTTCGTCCGAATGCTAAATAGCGACCAACTGAGTACGCCAAAGTCTAAATCATCCTCGTTACGTTTTTTGGTTAAGTTTTTTGTTCAATTTCGTCCTTTTGACCCAAAAGACTAAGGAAGAGGAGATATGACACGATATTGCATATGAAGTGGAACCTCTTCAAGAGATTTTTCTCACTCTGGGCCTCTGTGTACCCAACTTCGTCCGAATGCTAAATAGCGACCAACTGAGTACGCCAAAGTCTAAATCATCCTCGTTACGTTTTTTGGTTAAGTTTTTTGTTCAATTTCGTCCATTTGACACAAAAGACTAAGGAAGAGGAGATATGAGACGATATTGCATATGAAGTGGAACCTCTTCAAAAGATTTTTCTCACTCTGGGCCTCTGTGTACCCAACTTCGTCCGAATGCTAAATAGCGACCAACTGAGTACGCCAAAGTCTAAATCATCCTCGTTACGTTTTTTGGTTAAGTTTTTTGTTCAATTTCGTCCATTTGACACAAAAGACTAAGGAAGAGGAGATATGAGACGATATTGCATATGAAGTGGAACCTCTTCAAGAGATTTTTCTCACTCTGGGCCTCTGTATACCCAACTTCTTCCGGACGCTAAATAGCGACCAACTGTGTACGCCAAAGTATAAATCATTCTCGTTACGTTTTTTGGTTAAGTTTTTTGTTCAATTTCGTCCATTTGACCCAAAAGACTAAGGAAGAAGAGATATGAGACGATATTGCATATGAAGTGGAACCTCTTCAAGAGATTTCTCTCACTCTGGGCCTCTGTACATCTAACTTTTTCCCGAACGCTAAATAGCGACGAACTGAGTACGCCAAAGTCTAAATCATCCTCGTTACGTTTTTTGGTTAAGTTTTTTGTTCAATTTCGTCCATTTGACACAAAAGACTAAGGAAGAGGAGATATGAGACGATATTGCATATGAAGTGGAACCTCTTCAAAAGATTTTTCTCACTCTGGGCCTCTGTGTACCCAACTTCGTCCGAATGCTAAATAGCGACCAACTGAGTACGCCAAAGTCTAAATCATCCTCGTTACGTTTTTTGGTTAAGTTTTTTGTTCAATTTCGTCCATTTGACACAAAAGACTAAGGAAGAGGAGATATGAGACGATATTGCATATGAAGTGGAACCTCTTCAAAAGATTTTTCTCACTCTGGGCCTCTGTGTACCCAACTTCGTCCGAATGCTAAATAGCGACCAACTGAGTACGCCAAAGTCTAAATCATCCTCGTTACGTTTTTTGGTTAAGTTTTTTGTTCAATTTCGTCCATTTGACACAAAAGACTAAGGAAGAGGAGATATGAGACTATATTGCATATGAAGTGGAACCTCTTCAAAAGATTTTTCTCACTCTGGGCCTCTGTGTACCCAACTTCGTCCGAATGCTAAATAGCGACCAACTGAGTACGCCAAAGTATAAATCATCCTCGTTACGTTTTTTGGTTAAGTTTTTTGTTCAATTTCGTCCATTTGACCCAAAAGACTAAGGAAGAGGAGATATGAGACGATATTGCATATGAAGTGGAACCTCTTCAAAAGATTTTTCTCACTCTGGGCCTCTGTGTACCCAACTTCGTCCGAATGCTAAATAGCGACCAACTGAGTACGCCAAAGTCTAAATCATCCTCGTTACGTTTTTTGGTTAAGTTTTTTGTTCAATTTCGTCCATTTGACACAAAAGACTAAGGAAGAGGAGATATGAGACGATATTGCATATGAAGTGGAACCTCTTCAAAAGATTTTTCTCACTCTGGGCCTCTGTGTACCCAACTTCGTCCGAATGCTAAATAGCGACCAACTGAGTACGCCAAAGTATAAATCATCCTCGTTACGTTTTTTGGTTAAGTTTTTTGTTCAATTTCGTCCATTTGACCCAAAAGACTAAGGAAGAGGAGATATGAGACGATATTGCATATGAAGTGGAACCTCTTCAAAAGATTTTTCTCACTCTGGGCCTCTGTGTACCCAACTTCGTCCGAATGCTAAATAGCGACCAACTGAGTACGCCAAAGTCTAAATGATCCTCGTTACGTTTTTTGGTTAAGTTTTTTGTTCAATTTCGTCCATTTGACACAAAAGACTAAGGAAGAGGAGATATGAGACGGTATTGCATATGAAGTGGAACCTCGTGAAGAGATTTTTCTCACTCTGGGCCTCTGTATACCCAACTTCTTCCGGACGCTAAATAGCGCCCAACTGTGTACGCCAAAGTATAAATTATCCTCGTTACGTTTTTTGGTTAAGTTTTTTGTTCAATTTCGTCCATTTGACCCAAAAGACTAAGGAAGAAAAGATATGAGACGATATTGCATATGAAGGTGAATATCGTCAAAAGATTTTTCTCACTCTGGGCCTCTGTGTACCCAACTTCGTCCGAATGCTAAATAGCGACCAACTGAGTACGCCAAAGTCTAAATCATCCTCGTTACGTTTTTTGGTTAAGTTTTTTGTTCAATTTCGTCCTTTTGACCCAAAAGACTAAGGAAGAGGAGATATGACACGATATTGCATATGAAGTGGAACCTCTTCAAGAGATTTTTCTCACTCTGGGCCTCTGTATACCCAACTTCTTTCCGAATGCTAAATAGCGACCAACTGAGTACGCCAAAGTCTAAATCATCCTCGTTACGTTTTTTGGTTAAGTTTTTTGTTCAATTTCGTCCATTTGACACAAAAGACTAAGGAAGAGGAGATATGAGACGATATTGCATATGAAGTGGAACCTCTTCAAAAGATTTTTCTCACTCTGGGCCTCTGTGTACCCAACTTCGTCCGAATGCTAAATAGCGACCAACTGAGTACGCCAAAGTCTAAATCATCCTCGTTACGTTTTTTGGTTAAGTTTTTTGTTCAATTTCGTCCATTTGACACAAAAGACTAAGGAAGAGGAGAAATGAGACGATATTGCATATGAAGTGGAACCTCTTCAAGAGATTTTTCTCACTCTGGGCCTCTGTATACCCAACTTCTTTCCGAATGCTAAATAGCGACCAACTGAGTACGCCAAAGTCTAAATCATCCTCGTTACGTTTTTTGGTTAAGTTTTTTGTTCAATTTCGTCCATTTGACACAAAAGACTAAGGAAGAGGAGATATGAGACGATATTGCATATGAAGTGGAACCTCTTCAAAAGATTTTTCTCACTCTGGGCCTCTGTGTACCCAACTTCGTCCGAATGCTAAATAGCGACCAACTGAGTACGCCAAAGTATAAATCATCCTCGTTACGTTTTTTGGTTAAGTTTTTTGTTCAATTTCGTCCATTTGACCCAAAAGACTAAGGAAGAGGAGATATGAGACGATATTGCATATGAAGTGGAACCTCTTCAAGAGATTTTTCTCACTCTGGGCCTCTGTATACCCAACTTCTTTCCGAATGCTAAATAGCGACCAACTGAGTACGCCAAAGTCTAAATCATCCTCGTTACGTTTTTTGGTTAAGTTTTTTGTTCAATTTCGTCCATTTGACCCAAAAGACTAAGGAAGAGGGGATATGACACGATATTGCATATGAAGTGGAACCTCGTGAAGAGATTTTTCTCACTCTGGGCCTCTGTATACCCAACTTCTTCCGGACGCTAAATAGCGACCAACTGTGTACGCCAAAGTATAAATCATCCTCGTTACGTTTTTTGGTTAAGTTTTTTGTTCAATTTCGTCCATCTGACCCAAAAGACTAAGGAAGAAGAGATATGAGACGATATTGCATATGAAGGTGAATATCGTCAAAAGATTTTTCTCACTCTGGGCCTCTGTGTACCCAACTTCGTCCGAATGCTAAATAGCGACCAACTGAGTACGCCAAAGTATAAATCATCCTCGTTACGTTTTTTGGTTAAGTTTTTTGTTCAATTTCTTCCATTTGACCCAAAAGACTAAGGAAGAGGAGATATGACACGATATTGCATATGAAGTGGAACCTCGTGAAGAGATTTTTCTCACTCTGGGCCTCTGTATACCCAACTTCTTCCGGACGCTAAATAGCGACCAACTGTGTACGCCAAAGTATAAATCATCCTCGTTACGTTTTTTGGTTAAGTTTTTTGTTCAATTTCATCCATTTGACCCAAAAGACTAAGGAAGAGGGGATATGACACGATATTGCATATGAAGTGGAACCTCGTGAAGAGATTTTTCTCACTCTGGGCCTCTGTATACCCAACTTCTTCCGGACGCTAAATAGCGACCAACTGTGTACGCCAAAGTATAAATCATCCTCGTTACGTTTTTTGGTTAAGTTTTTTGTTCAATTTCGTCCATTTGACCCAAAAGACTAAGGAAGAAGAGATATGAGACGATATTGCATATGAAGTGGAACCTCTTCAAGAGATTTCTCTCACTCTGGGCCTCTGTATATCTAACTTTTTCCCGAACGCTAAATAGCGACGAACTGAGTACGCCAAAGTCTAAATCATCCTCGTTACGTTTTTTGGTTAAGTTTTTTGTTCAATTTCGTCCATTTGACGCAAAAGGCTAAGGAAGAAGAGGTATGAGACGATATTGCATATGAAGTGGAACCTCGTCAAGAGATTTTTCTCACTCTTAGGTCTGTATGCCCAACTTTTTCCCAAACGCTAAATAGCGACCAACTGAGTACGCCAAAGGCTAAATCATCCTCGTTACGTTTTTTGGTTAAGTTTTTTGTTCAATTTCGTCCATTTGACCCAAAAGACTAAGGAAGAGGAGATATGAGACGATATTGCATATGAAGTGGAACCTCTTCAAGAGATTTTTCTCACTCTGGGCCTCTGTATACCCAACTTCTTTCCGAATGCTAAATAGCGACCAACTGAGTACGCCAAAGTCTAAATCATCCTCGTTACGTTTTTTGGTTAAGTTTTTTGTTCAATTTCGTCCATTTGACACAAAAGACTAAGGAAGAGGAGATATGAGACGATATTGCATATGAAGTGGAACCTCTTCAAAAGATTTTTCTCACTCTGGGCCTCTGTGTACCCAACTTCGTCCGAATGCTAAATAGCGACCAACTGAGTACGCCAAAGTCTAAATCATCCTCGTTACGTTTTTTGGTTAAGTTTTTTGTTCAATTTCGTCCATTTGACACAAAAGACTAAGGAAGAGGAGATATGAGACGATCTTGCATATGAAGTGGAACCTCTTCAAAAGATTTTTCTCACTCTGGGCCTCTGTGTACTCAACTTTTCCCGAACGCTAAATAGCGACCAACTGAGTACGCCAAAGTATAAATCATCCTCGTTACGTTTTTTGGTTAAGTTTTTTGTTCAATTTCGTCCATTTGACCCAAAAGACTAAGGAAGAGGAGATATGAGACGATATTGCATATGAAGTGGAACCTCTTCAAGAGATTTTTCACACTCTGGGCCTCTGTGTACCCAACTTCGTCCGAATGCTAAATAGCGACCAACTGAGTACGCCAAAGTCTAAATCATCCTCGTTACGTTTTTTGGTTAAGTTTTTTGTTCAATTTCGTCCATTTGACACAAAAGACTAAGGAAGAGGAGATATGAGACGATATTGCATATGAAGTGGAACCTCTTCAAAAGATTTTTCTCACTCTGGGCCTCTGTGTACCCAACTTCGTCCGAATGCTAAATAGCGACCAACTGAGTACGCCAAAGTATAAATCATCCTCGTTACGTTTTTTGGTTAAGTTTTTTGTTCAATTTCGTCCATTTGACCCAAAAGACTAAGGAAGAGGAGATATGAGACGATATTGCATATGAAGTGGAACCTCTTCAAAAGATTTTTCTCACTCTGGGCCTCTGTGTACCCAACTTCGTCCGAATGCTAAATAGCGACCAACTGAGTACGCCAAAGTCTAAATCATCCTCGTTACGTTTTTTGGTTAAGTTTTTTGTTCAATTTCGTCCATTTGACCCAAAAGACTAAGGAAGAGGAGATATGAGACGATATTGCATATGAAGTGGAACCTCTTCAAGAGATTTTTCTCACTCTGGGCCTCTGTATACCCAACTTCTTTCCGAATGCTAAATAGCGACCAACTGAGTACGCCAAAGTCTAAATCATCCTCGTTACGTTTTTTGGTTAAGTTTTTTGTTCAATTTCGTCCATTTGACCCAAAAGACTAAGGAAGAGGGGATATGACACGATATTGCATATGAAGTGGAACCTCGTGAAGAGATTTTTCTCACTCTGGGCCTCTGTATACCCAACTTCTTCCGGACGCTAAATAGCGACCAACTGTGTACGCCAAAGTATAAATCATCCTCGTTACGTTTTTTGGTTAAGTTTTTTGTTCAATTTCGTCCATTTGACCCAAAAGACTAAGGAAGAAGAGATATGAGACGATATTGCATATGAAGGTGAATATCGTCAAAAGATTTTTCTCACTCTGGGCCTCTGTGTACCCAACTTCGTCCGAATGCTAAATAGCGACCAACTGAGTACGCCAAAGTATAAATCATCCTCGTTACGTTTTTAGGTTAAGTTTTTTGTTCAATTTCGTCCATTTGACCCAAAAGACTAAGGAAGAGGGGATATGACACGATATTGCATATGAAGTGGAACCTCGTGAAGAGATTTTTCTCACTCTGGGCCTCTGTATACCCAACTTCTTCCGGACGCTAAATAGCGACCAACTGAGTACGCCAAAGTCTAAATCATCCTCGTTACGTTTTTGAGTTAAGTTTTTTGTTCAATTTCGTCCATTTGACCCAAAAGGCTAAGGAAGAAGAGATATGAGACGATATTGCATATGAAGTGCAACCTCGTCAAGAGATTTCTCTCACTCTGGGCCTCTGTATATCTAACTTTTTCCCGAACGCTAAATAGCGACGAACTGAGTACGCCAAAGTCTAAATCATCCTCGTTACGTTTTTTGGTTAAGTTTTTTGTTCAATTTCGTCCATTTGACGCAAAAGGCTAAGGAAGAAGAGATATGAGACGATATTGCATATGAAGTGGAACCTCGTCAAGAGATTTTTCTCACTCTTAGGTCTGTATGCCCAACTTTTTCCCAAACGCTAAATAGCGACCAACTGAGTACGCCAAAGGCTAAATCATCCTCGTTACGTTTTTTGGTTAAGTTTTTTGTTCAATTTCGTCCATTTGACCCAAAAGTCTAAGGAAGAAGAGATATGAGACGACATTGCATATGAAGTGCAACCTCGTCAAGAGATTTTTCTCACTCTTAGGTCTGTATGCCCAACTTTTTCCCAAACGCTAAATAGCGACCAACTGAGTACGCCAAAGGCTAAATCATCCTCGTTACGTTTTTTGGTTAAGTTTTTTGTTCAATTTCGTCCATTTGACCCAAAAGACTAAGGAAGAGGAGATATGAGACGATATTGCATATGAAGTGGAACCCCTTCAAGAGATTTTTCTCACTCTGGGCCTCTGTATACCCAACTTCTTTCCGAATGCTAAATAGCGACCAACTGAGTACGCCAAAGTCTAAATCATCCTCGTTACGTTTTTTGGTTAAGTTTTTTGTTCAATTTCGTCCATTTGACGCAAAAGGCTAAGGAAGAAGAGATATGAGACGACATTGCATATGAAGTGCAACCTCGTCAAGAGATTTCTCTCACTCTGGGCCTCTGTATATCTAACTTTTTCCCGAACGCTAAATAGCGACGAACTGAGTACGCCAAAGTCTGAATCATCCTCGTTACGTTTTCTGGTTAAGTTTTTTGTTCAATTTCGTCCATTTGACGCAAAAGGCTAAGGAAGAAGAGATATGAGACGATATTGCATATGAAGTGGAACCTCGTCAAGAGATTTTTCTCACTCTTAGGTCTGTATGCCCAACTTTCTTCCCAAACGCTAAATAGCGACCAACTGAGTACGCCAAAGGCTAAATCATCCTCGTTACGTTTGTTGGTTAAGTTTTTTGTTCAATTTCGTCCATTTGACCCAAAAGGCTAAGGAAGAAGAGATATGAGACGATATTGCATATGAAGTGGAACCTCGTCAAGAGATTTTTCTCACTCTGGACATCTGTATATCCAGTTTCTTCCCGAACGCTAAATAGCGACCAACTGTGTACGCCAAAGTCTAAATCATCCTCGTTTCGTTTTTCGGTTAAGTTTTTTGTTCAATTTCGTCCATTTGACCCAAAAGACTAAGGAAGAGGAGGTATGACACGATATTGCATATGAAGTGGAACCTCGTCAAGAGATTTTTCTCACTCTGGGCCTCTGTAAACCCAACTTCCGCAGTTTCCACACAATGGTCTTGGTATCATGAAGATCTTTTCCTGGGTAGTATGTTTGCAGTCTTATTTCCAAATAAGATAAACAATAATTCTCCAGTAAAGAGGGTCCTCGAATCACAGCCGGCAGGTTCGAGACGACAAGAAAGACCGAACCTCCGTTTTGAGGACCAAGCTCTGGCGGGTCCAACAGCTGTTGATCTGCGCAACTTAGGTGGCTTGCCCGCCATCTAAGGGAGTCTCAGGCAAAAGACTCTTCACGGGCCGTGAGCCGTTTTTCCTATTGTTTTGGGAAAGCTATTATGCTGTTCTTTCGTGCCCTCAAGGGAGGGAGGAGTTCCGAGATTGTTTATCAGAATTTACCTCTGATTAGAATCGCTATGTCATCAGGGTATCCTTGGGCATAGAAATTGAGTAAATTTAGAACTTCATTGAGTACAATGGTGTCAACTAATTTTTTTACATGAAAAAGATGTTTTCTTATTATATTTGTTGCATTTTGTTCATTTATTGACCACGATTTCGTGGTACAATCGTCAACCTCTCCCGTAATTGCTCCAATAAAAATCATATTTGAGGTTTCCATTCATACGGGCTTCTATTTCAGTGGACACAATCGTTTTTTTATTGACAAATTGTTCAAGTCTATACCGCATGTCAAATGTATCCTTGTTGGCGCGGCAAACCAAAACCTTTTCAACCATTTGTTTGTTAAAACTAATTAAGCGAATAACAGCCCCTGAGTGTTGGCTCATAGATTCATAATGTAGTTTTTGTACAAAACCTTGTATATACAGACATATATGCATAGCAAATGATATGAAGTATCTAGGTGTAGTTATGTAATAAACTCGGAATACATCCTGAACATACCGAGTAGAGATACTCGAGATAAGTTGAATATGCTTCAATAGATTTTCACATTTGTGCTTGTGCTCTGTGCTCTGTGCCCATGGCTCTTTGAGTGAGGTTTGTAATTTATTCGCATGAGGTATTCACTATTCGAAATTAATTATCTTAATTATGTTGTATACGGAATCAATGTGTGCCTCTCAGTTCGTTCGCACTGGCACTATGCCGCCGCAAACCAATCTCTCGCTCTTTATCTCTCTCTCTTTGGGTCGTTTTTAGTGAGCTCCTTCTCGACAAAGCCTTTAGTTCTATACATTCTAGAGTGCACTCCATATACCAGATTTATGAATAATTGCATTGCCCTATCGTGTGCATGGTTTTACTTTGTAAGGATTAAAACTCTGGCTAGGGGTGGCGGTGGATTCAGGCCATAACATTCCACCAACAGGGACTAACCTAAATGTGGTGTGTGGATTTCGCTTGTAAATATATCTAACAGAATCAGCCGAAATTACTTTCGGAAAGCTCAATTGTGGCGTCGACGAAGGAGATACAGGAACCAGCTGCAACAGACACAGGGACGTGAATACATAAATTTCCGACGATAGGGTGCTGTCGACGGAACTGCTACAGATACAGAAATAGAAACTGTATCTGGATCTGTATCTGTATCTGGACCCACACCAATGCGGTGGAATAATTAAAAACATAAATTAACCGCGCACTGGTTTGATTGGTAATATTCGATTTGGCTACGGTGGAATGGGCACTTGGCTGTTGGCTGCTTTGAATGACCCTTGGATATGTAATACCTTGAGCTTAAGTGCTCTCCTGAGTTTATTGGTTTATTCTGAAATGTCGTTGGAGTTTCAAATTAACCCGAATATGCAATAATTCCTACTTTATTAGGGACCACTCTTGTGTGCTCATAAAAGCTCCATTGCGGCTATGCGAGAGATTCCCGAAACGACATTTGATCCTGGATCCATTTAATTAGTCCCTAAAAGGTGTATCCAATGGGTTGTGGGCACCTATGGCTGTTTTAACAAAAACTTATTCAAATAGTTCCTTGTATCCACACACACACACACACACAGTCTGTTTAGCATTCGAAAAACGACTCAAGTTAGAATATTATTGAAAGGGGATATCTAGAAAGTGGCAACGACAATGACCAATAAGAAACTCGTAAACAACGAATCCTTTGAAATATTTATTAGATACGCACGTGATGGTTCATGTGTATATGAGGACACGTACAGCTAAACTATTTTACAAATTGGATTGTAAAGATTATCCCCGGGGTGTGGTGTACTACCGCAATCTGTGCTTCGATTTATTGTGATATATGGAGGTGACAAGAACATGATTACATTTAATGAAAACTAATGGAATTTATGTCAAGGAGAATGGTTCTTATATTATGCACTTGATATTAATGAGACTCTTAGTACTAATATGTGTGTAAGTGCATGGGTAGGGCTGCAGGTAGGGAATGTGACAGGAAGTTGCACGACTTAACTTGAAGTAATGGAGGTGAAGAGTTCGTACTTTTGTATGTACATATTGCAACATCGTTAATCACTCACTCACTCACTCACCACATGCCATAGGGGCGGTTTTAAATCGTTTAGCAGGTCCTTTTTAATTTATGGTATGATAAACCATAGGACGAGAGTGCAATAGGTAAATCCACTACCTCAGCAATGTTAGGTACAGTGTTTAGTTTAAGTTACTTACTTAACGGGCCCCATGAGGAGTCTCTTACTTACTTACTTACTTACGTAGGTGGCGCTACAGTTCGGGGTGAACCTGGCCCTTAACCAACAAGCCTCTCCAGGTAGCCCGGTCCTAACTAACTGCCTAGCTAACTGCCTCCAGTTGCGCACTCCAAGTCGTTTGAGGTCCCCTTCTACTTGTGCGTGCCACCCACCTAAGGTGAGGTCTTCCTCTATTGCGTTGTCCCTCCGAGTTCGATCCGAAGACTCTACGGGCCGGAGCATTGGTGTCCATTCGCTCTACATGTCCTAGCCATCTTAAACGAATGAAGCGCATTTTTCTGACCAGGGCGATGTCGCTGTACAGCTCGTATAGTTCGTCGTTGGATCTTCTCCTCCAAAGCGCGTCAACGCAAACGGGACCGAAAATTAGACGAAGAATCTTTCTCTCGAAGCGACTGAGGATGTCTTAATCCGATTTAGATAGAGTCCATGCTTCAACGCCATAAAGTAGGACTGGGATGATCTGGGTCTTATAGAGAGTCTCCTTGGTTCTTCGGGATAGGGCTTTGCTACTCAATCGCTTTCTTAGCCTAAAGAAACAGCGATTGGCAAGAGTTATTCTTCGTCTTATTTCTGGAGTCTCTGCCTGAGATAAAGCAGCCCTTTGATCCCGGGCACGCTGCTTTCAGTTGTCCAGACCTAGCGCTCTGTTTTCTGCGATAGCTTGGTCCTTTAAAGGCGATTCAAGCTCAGATAAATTGTCCTTCGAATGTCATCGGAGATCTCTTGATCTGGACCCGAAATCCAGACAAGGGGTTCTTGCATTTTTTGCTTACCTTGGAACAGGTTGCAGTGTTTCAGCATGGCACGATAGCGAACTCTATTGACGGTAACATGGTGATCCTAGGATTCGATGTGGAGTCTTTTGAAGCACATGTGCATAATCTTGCAATCACCTCAGACAGATGTAGCCATAGTTGAGCTGACGAAGAGCAAAAAATCTGCCAATTATAAGGAGACCACGCACAGGTACCCTAGCCAGACTACTGAAATGTCACTGAGGTATAGAATCCCAGTCAGTGACTTCTGTCGTGGCCATGGAAGAGGAGCTACTCCACATTATCTTCATTAAGAAAGCAAATTCTGGGAGAATACTTGTAGAAGCTTGAAGGTATTGCTGATTCATATGCGGAAATTCGTTCATAAACTCCACTGGTTCCACTACTGACGAAAGCAACCAGCTCTTGTGGTAGCACAATGTGAGCCGATTTTTTGCGTAAAAACTAAATCTCTCTTCCTCGAAGGCATTGACACTCCTTCCAGGATCATGAGAAGTCTCAGTAGCTCTGGAAAAACTTTGAATTGCGAGGCGCTATAGTTTTCGTAGGAAAACTGCTGTTGCTCTTGATATTTCAAGCTAAATTGCACTTCTTTAAGCCTGCAAGTATACATAGGTATCCAAACCCTTATCCTGCATTGTCAAACAAGAGCAATAATTAAAAGAATCTCAAAGGTTAGTTGAAGTTTCAATGGCACACCCGTATCTGCCAAGAGACATAATTGAACGTGTCTAGTCTAAGACGAGTCCCCACTTATCCCAAAGTGACAGTTTGTTTATCCTCCGTCAGCAATGCATACTCCATTGTACAGTTTAAAATTAATTAAGCAAGCATTCCCGCACAGGACGTCTTCCTCTCCCAAGGATGGTCAGTGTCGGAGAAATTCGTCGCAAAGGCTTGACCCCAAAGGAGAGACAGAAAAAAAAAAAAAAGGATAATCATTGAAAAACTGTCATCTTTGTAAATTCTATCTCAAAACATTTCGACAAAGAAAATCGGCATTGCTTCACTGCGACAGGATACTCTGTATTTGAATTTCCCTCCGCCCCTTGTCGCTGGGGACATTTTTTCCAATAAAATCCTTCAAGGAGCCACTTTTTTTGTTTTTTTTTTTTGTTTTGTGTCTTCACTTCAAATTGAAAATGAAAATGAACTCAAGGATTCTATATTATTCAGAACGATACTTCAAGACGATGACGACTTGGTAAGCAAAGTAAAACCGACAAAAAATTTCGAGACTGTTTCGCCTGTTCCTCTCCAGCTATCCGTTTGTCTGTTTTGTTATTATTTTTACTTCGGTATTTGCATTTTGTCAATGCTGTGCGTCAATCGTTTTCCCGGTTGGACCAACAAGGATGGCAAAAAAGACGGACACAAACGGATGCGAAAATTCTAATGGAAAGGCAGTCGGCAAGCAGGTTATTGGCAAGAGGCACGTCTTCGTGCCGTTGGTTCGTGTCCTTCGGAAGTGAGTGCTTAGGATTGGCCTTTTAGTCATTTTAAAATTTTTCCAATTCATATCCGCGTTAGGGAGGTTTTCACTTGTTTTTTTCATTCCCATCACAGGTGAGTGGTAGTGGCGGTAGGGATTCAACTCTGCGAATATGGAATCGCAAACTTGTATCCTTTTCCATGACAGTGCTGGCGTTCTGGTATTTTGTTAGTTTTGTTTTCTTTGCTTTTATTTTCCACCTTCTAAGTCGAGAGACTTAAAAGCTTTACCGTGTCGAATGGCTTGGGGTTTCTTTAGTTGAGTGGAAAACGTAGAAAATGCAAGCGCTGTGGATTTTGAACATCCTTCGGTTGGGGGGGGGGGTTTCAAATTTCAGCATGAGGTCGCTATAATTGAATTTTTCATTGGAGCCAATGGTGCATTTGGAAATCAATTATTGAGGAAACATTGAAAAGTTCTTAATTTTGTTTTCCTCTTTCGATTTGATTGACTGGTGGAGTTGGAAACGGTGTTCTTTAAAGAGCCCTGCATTGTGTTTTGTTATTTCTAGTCATTTGTTGCAATCATTGTACACTAAACAATGTCTTTTTGTTGGATAAGAGCAATTCAAGAACCTCTTGTATCGGAGAATCCATTAAGTCAGGAATACCCACCTTCGGTGATGAAAATTTTAGGATAAAAAACTGCTGATGGTTAGACCTAAACCGCTAAAGCCGTGGTATAATGGAGTTTTGCCTTTAATCCTTTCTTTTCTAAATCTTAACGCAAGATCTTGTCCTCAAAACCCTTCACCCATTTTTCTAAACTCCATGAGCCCCTTTACCTCGAATATCTTAACCGAATGCGATGCAACAGAATCCCAGGCCCCAAGCATTTTTCCAACTTCCTCAACATACTTTGAAATTGTCTAATACCTCCTTGAGTGATCCAAAAACAATCGCAACCAAGTTTGGGTTCCACTTCGATCGATCATTTAGCAACCTGGTGGCTGATGTTGATCTCGATTACTTGTCCTACATGAAAAACAGCGTCAGACTTCACTACAAAAATACTAAGATTCGAGTACAAGCCTAGTCCCGACGGTGCCTTCATAGTTCTAAAAAATTGTATGGACCATTGGCCCTACGCCTTTCATCTCTATGCCAGGTCTCTATCTCCCAGGAAGTCACCATATAGCTTTGGAAGAGGCCTTCCTAAAAATGAACTTTCCCACTACCAGCCTCTCGAAAACTCTCTTGCATACCGAAGTTCTTTGATAGCATTATTTATGATTCAAATCAATCTTTTTCAAAACCAAGATCAACAACTACTAACTTCACTGAATTCGAATCTAACACTCTATGTGCATTTGAGGATGAGAAAGAAGTCGATGAACTGCCACCGACTTTAGCATAGCCTTCGACAAAATCTAGCATGGAAGCATTCTTTTTAAGGTCGAAGCTCTTAGTTTCAAGCTTGGTTTTGGAACATAGATCAAATCCTACCTTAAAGAACGAGATTCGGCCTCGTAATCGTTACTTCTGGAGTACCACAAGGTAGCCATCTTGGTCCCCTGATTTTCATCTTGTTTATTAATGATGTAGACTTCATCTACAGACTCATTTCATCCCGTGCTGACTCTCGCCCACTTTAAACAGATTTAAACAACTTTTCAACCAGGTGGCTTCAGATCCTATCTTGTCCGCGGTGAACCTATTCCGCCCGTCTCCTTACTGCGTGATTTGGGTTTTATCTGTGACAAAGATTAACATTTTCACTGTCATTCTGAGCAGAGACAACACTGCTCACGGTTTTGTGAAGCATTGGTCCAAGGAATTCTCGAACGCCTACGTCACGAGATGCCTTTTTTCACATTTGTTAGGCATGCTGCCCTGCTCCGGCCGCCGTATCATGAAACCAATTCCGAAGATTTATTCGTTTAACTCTTCACGACCTTCCTTGGGTTGAAAGATACAATACAATACCCCCCCCATGAGGATCGTTTGAAATTAATCAAAGTACGTACAATCCATACTTCGAAACTCCCTTCCAATAGATATCCAATAGGTCGAATGTCGTTTGGTTATGTGCCCCATAGAACGACGTACTGCAAGAAAGTGGAATTAAGGTATGATTTTGGAAACAAATGTCCACATGATTTGTCAGAGAATTTCGAATACAAATATCCCCCTTAGGTCGGATAATTACTCATTTTTGACAATTTGTCTCTGTTCAAAAAGTAGGACACTCTAAAAGAACACCCTTTACTGAAGCATTTTTCATCAAGGGCAAACCATGTTGTTAAGTGAATAATTAAGCCTGTGTTTGAGATATGAAATACAAATTTATTTCTAGGTAAAGTACCATTGATGAGGTTAATTGTGGAGTGCAAGTAGTAACATCATCAAATATCCTTGACGTTTGAGTTAAAATCAAAGTATCCTTTCCCAGGACCTAGAATCTCATCATTTTATCACAAAACCTTTGCTTATTTTGGAAAAGGGCCAAATCTAGGGAAAAAAGTGGGGTTTTGCAATGGTTTTCGAGTGTGTATTCGCTAGACATATGCACCGACATACATGAGGCTGAGATGGTCGAGGTAAGAGGTGATACCACTGTCGTGATCAAAGGCTTAAAAGTTGACGGTATACTGACAGAGCTAGTACCAAGAGAATGACTGTCAAACTTTTTAAAAAAGGACATTTATTGCAATTCGAAAACTGGATATCTGTCTGCAGCCTGTGGTAGGAAATAAGAAAACATTTCGAAGACAGTCAGTGGGTTTATAACTACTATTAAGCCTTTTATGTAGGATGGTTTTCAATCTCACGTAGAAATTCAATATCCAAAGTGGGGTAGGACAAGGCTCCAGTCTTTCCCCAATATAGTTCCTCTAAGTGATTATCGATGTAATGGGTGACCAGATAGAAATGATACTTTTTCGAATTTTTATGTTTCAACAGCTGTCAAACCGATGACATACAACTGTCAAAATATTCAGTAAAATGTGCCATTCTGACGTGAGAAATTATTCAAACATACATATTACCGAAATTCCGGGTCAGACAATCACTCAATTACAATGGTCGTCATCATGGCTTCAGGGTACAGGCAATTCGTCGCACCGTTAAAAAGTTTGAGCGTGAGTACACTCTTTTGGACCTTAAACCATCAACCAGACAAAGATTGGTCAAAAATGAAGAAAAACATACCCACTGTGGCCGCCACTATCAAAATGCCGTGTGGCGCCGATCAGCTGAATTGGGCATCGTCAAACCTACTTATTTTCCTTTGGATTAGGGCCTACATCCGTATAAGATTGTGGTGACGCAAGAATAGAAGCCGGAAGACCAAAGACAACGCTGTGAGTTGGGTGCTGGAAATATTGGGAGAAGATGCGGATTTTGGCAAAAAAATCGTATTCTTGGAGGAGACCCATTTTTGGCTCAGCCGATATATCAACAAGGAGAATTGTCTTTATTGGAGCGAACACAATCTACAAGTGTTTGACCAGTGCATCCACAAAGATTGACTTTTTGGCGGCATCATTCGACCTTATTTCTTTCGAAATGATGAAGGAGACACCGTTACCGTCAATGGTCTCAGGGAGAGAGCGATGTTAACCGACTTTCTATGGCCAGAGCTCAACATTGAAATATCCGAACTGTGGTTCCAACAAGACTACATGGCCTACCAGCGACTGAGTCATCTCACAGTGAGCGTTCATCAAATAAGGGTCCACGATCATGCGACTTGACACCACCCGATTAGTTTCTCTAGGGCTTTCTCAAGTCCTTAGTCTACGCTAACAAGCCAACCACTCTGGACGAGCTCGAGGACAACATTCGTGAAGGCAATTGCCAGAATAACGTCGCACATATTGGACCGAGTCATCAAAATTTGGACCGACCGCTTAAAGACCTGAGGCGGCCATTGGAATGATGAGCTATTTCGCACATAATGGCATGAATGTGACTTCAAAATGAAGCCAGAATCAATTTTCTGTCTCACACCGTAGATGTTTTATTTCAATTTTTTTTTCTATCGTTCTTATCTGGTCACCCTAAACTTACTATGTTATTTGAACTGTAACTACCACCTTAGATTGTATTGCGATGAAACTGTACTGTATCCCTCTATTATTGGAAACAAAAACATTCCGAAGGACTTTAAAATAAAATTTACACATTCGGACCTCTGAATTCCAATGGGGCACCCGACGTAGAAATGAGAGTAGGCGTAGGAGTAGTGAGTACACATTCTTCTCTCTACAGTACCTCACCTCTGTGCCTGTTCGATAGCTCGGGCAGTAAACAATTTGGATTCATTAAACTTGTCTTGTAATTCTGAGAATTTGATTTCTTTAAGATACAAATGCGGCACAACAATAGCATTCTGCAATTCAAAGGAACCTCGCTAGAAGTACAACACAACTGAAATGAATGAATCGAATAAAAGACACATGTATGCACAAGCTCCCTTCCCTCGGAGACCATACATATAAGATTCAATCTAACGAAATTCGAGATAAAAGATTAGACATATCGTAGCTGTCTACGAACAAATCATTCAAGGTATGTAATTCCTTTGTTGTAACGGCAACTGAATGCAAAAGTGATGTCTTCATCATCAGCCATACAACGAAATGATTACATCTCTATTGTGGGTGCTGCTTCGCAAAGGACTCTAGGGAATTCCTTTACTTATTATTTGCACTTCTGACATCTGCCACCCCATCCCCATGGCCGGGTGGGCTGCATTCCATTCGAAAGCAACACCACCCACCGACAATCGGAAATAATCTCACTCGGACTCTGACACTAGGACTTTTGCCAGGATAAAGATATAAATATAACCCCCAAGCTAACCACTTACAATTACCAGCGCCTACATGTTGTGCTCCTGTCCAGGGTAAGCAGCCGAGCCAAACATCTGGAGATAACCAATACACTAGTCTCTCTGGTGGATTATAAGTTCATTTCACAGTTCACAGAGTGGCATGCTGCTGTTGGTGCAGTGTTTTGCTGTGTTCCGGAGGAATTCTTGCAGGTTTTGCTTCTCTGTTTTGCATCGAGTGTCTTTCAAGGCATGGCATCGGGGTATGTACGGGTGTTTGTATGCGTATGGATTGTAAAAAATAAAACAAGATGACTAAATCTAAATATTTTGCATTCTGACTGGAGTGACCGACCAGGAAGAGGGTGGCCTTGGGAGTACACAAAAGGGAAGACAGGAAGCATAGTTAGAAAAACATTATCCTTACGTGTTGAATGAGGTACGTTTATCGGCATGTAGGATTGCTGCCTGATGCTTTGGGGAATATGAAGACTTTCAATGTTGGCTAGGAGTTCGATAACCTTATCGAATGAGGGAGGGTAACTTGAGTTTAACATAAGCAAAGGAATTCGTATTGGAAACTCCCTGATGTGACTCATACAGCAGCTTAACCTGAATCCTTAGAAAGTTAAAAGTAACTTATTTGCTTTTTTGATTTCTTGGAAGAAAATCTCATGGATCTTCTAGAACTCTTGCTTAAACAAGTAAGCACACTCCGCTGTCAGCCATCGATGACACCTATGACGACGCACGCTGATAATCAACTCCGTTCTCAAGTAGAACTTGACGTTGGGAGCAGCCGACGTGTTGGCAGCGGTGTGCAGTACTGCACAAAAAACTTGGATTTTGAAATACTTGGACACTTTAACTCCGAGTTTTCGAGACAGAGTTATACGATCAATTTCCTGTCAAAAAAAAAATCCTTAGAAGAAGTTCCCTTTTTTCACCTCATGAACAACACCAGCAAAGGATTTTTCAATAGGAACATAACAATTTTGTATTTTAATATTAACGCAGTGTTAAACTTTTTTTATGATTCGTCAATACCAAAACATCCGACATGGTTTATATTTTTTACAATAGTGAAGTTCAAGAATGAGCAACGTTCAAAAATTATTGAAAAATTGTATCAAAATTCAAAGTCGGTGATCGAAACTTTAAGAGCGCTTACTCCGATTTTCGGTCGAAAGAATCGTCCTACCAGACAGACTGTGCGAATTCGCTTTTGAATGTTATTGTATCAGTGTCAGATTCAGAGAAACTGAGAACTCCTCAGTCCATATTCTGGGGAATTTTGCGTTCAGATATTGGCCTACACCACTACAAGATAAAAATAACTCAAGAACTGAAGGCTCTTGATCATTTGAAGTGCTGAAACTTCTCCGATCGGGTTTTGCAAAAAGTTTGAAGAATATCCACCTCATTTGTCTTAATTCAATAAGCCAATAAGAAAAAAATGCATTATTGGATAGCACATAGCCCACATGTGGTTTAAGGGACTACATCCCAGAGGTGTTATTGGATCGCCATGTTAGGGTCGATATAATTCTCAATCATGCCACGTTGGATGGAAATTTTTGGCCAAAATTGAATGGACTTGACACCAGTGATATGTGGTTTCAAGAAAATGGTGCCACATGCCACACAGATGGTCAAACTCTTATTATGTAATTGTCAGTACAAAGGTGAGTACAACCCATTTTAAAACCCAAACTTTGATTGAATCAAACTCTTGTTGACTGTGGACTGCATAACACAAGATTACTCCTTATCCACCGTGAAGTTACGGAGTACCAAGTCATTAGGTGATTCCAAGTTCGTTCAGTACCATAAATCCAGTCGAAGATCGACTCTCTAGATTCTCTTTAACTTCGAATAAACATTCGACTATGTACCTTGTATCGACTGCTACCGCGTGCCTAATGTTTTTTTTTTTTTTAATTTAAGCAACGTTTGGAGTGAAGCTGACTATATTTATCTTATCCAAATAAATACCAATTTTTCTCAACACTTGTACATACGAGTTTCCAACAATGTACCAACAAATCCTCACCGGTTGCGTACACATAAGACAAGGTTCTACACTATCACCGCTGCTGTTTGTGGCTACATTATGAACTCTTAAGGACCAACACGTGATCCGTACTGAAATAATCTGCCCTGAAATGTACATGAAACTTAGTTGCTGATTAGTGCCAATCCTTGCAGCTTGTCAACTGCAATACGTCCTTTAGAGTGAATCGAAAATACGGACGCTTTTAGAGCTCATTTGGGACTATTTGTGTCCAAAGTATATACACCACCTCAGTTTGGAAACCAATTGTAGTGTATTGCTAACTGATTCTACTAGCCCCCGGGCTCCGACCAATTTACCTCTAGAAATGCCATTAGTGGATGACTGCTGTATGTGCATCCCGGTTCCAAAATTTAAAAGGAGTTCCAACAGTGAACCGCTCTCTGAGTCTGTAGTTCAAACTAGTTCCTCAGACAGGGAGTTTTCTTTGAGCACCTCTGTCTATAAACCCCGGTTAATCTACCATTGCTGGTCAACACTGGACATTTAACGCCAAACTAATGACAAAAATAGTCAGAGCCTAACTTCTTCGTTTAGTTTTGCCGTAGCATCCTCAGGGGATGTGCCGTCCTTCAAAATAAAAAGAGAAACATTTTTTAGTAACCTGACGGACTTATGACTTAGTCACCACACGTACGACTATTATTCGAAGGTTTTAGACCCTCTCTGATAAATGTGCCTGCATAACAACTTGACTTACACAATTTGGTAGCCAGTACCTTAATAATGAGACAGAAAAAGCCGGAAGGACATCTAATGACAGCAAACCTTTTAAAGTTATTAACTATTTGATCAGAACTAGAAACCTAGCCTTCTTCTAGCAAATCAGGTCACTTAAAGTCTCCGAAAAAAGGATGTGAGGCACAGATAATTAGCCTCAACGTTTGTTTAGTTTTGACACTTTTGCCTATGATTGGCCTTCTTACTTACTTAGATGGCGCTACAGTCCGGACTGCCTTCGGTTGCGGACTCCAAGTTGGTTTGGGTCCTCCCCCGCTTGTGCATGCCACCTACAAGGCAAGGTTTTCCTCTACTACGGTGTACCTCTGGGTTGGAATGGAAGATTCGTCGGGCTTTGTAGCCATTCGCTCTGTCTATCCTAGCCATGTCAAGAGACTGCTTTGCACTATTACGTCGATGTCGATATACAAAACGTATAGTGCGTCGATGAATCTTCTTCTCCAAACCCCGTCAGACTTTCTCTTGAAGCGTCTGGGGATATCTTCATGTGCTTTGGATATAATTCACGGTTCAGTGGGATGATCAAGATCCTATACAGAGTCTCCTTAGTTCTTCGTGACAAATCAATTGCCTTTTCAGCCCAAAAAATCAGCACTTGACAGAAGTTATTCTAGGAAAAGTCCCTTACTACCTATGTAGCTATTATAGCTCTCCGGCACTATCAAGGGGGTTTTGAAAAAAAACGAAACGAATCCCTACCCCAAGCACAATATCTGTACAAGAGATCTTGGGGTTGCTCAGTCAGATGCACGTTCCTGCTTTTCATTTGTTAGGGACTGTAATGTTACTCTTCCACAGACAGTTAAGCCAGATTTAACCACACATGTGTTACATTCTCTCTTAATCCACTCTGCGTATAGTACTTAACACTGAAGCTTAAGTATTAAAAAAAAAAAATATCCCTTCGTGAATATGCAAACGAGTGGGAGTAGATTATCTCTCTCAAGTTGCGCTTACATATTTCAGGACACCATCCGCACATCAGATCCTTTCAACACGGCGTCAAAATATATGTACTTTGTAAATACATATGTCGGCTAGCTAATCCCTCGACTGCACATTCTACTCCTATAATGCACGTAATCCTTTTCCCAGATAGGAAAAAAAAAACTAAAGAAAAAGAAACATCCACCAACTACTGCAGCTATTCCATTTCAGTGAATTAAACAAAATCTGCAGCAGATACTCGTGTGTAGATGCCAGGAGGCATCATCCAACACGTTACACAACGCAGCAAGTTGATTTATCGGAGCAAATATCCCAGAATCCACCTTCCTCCAACTGACCGCCGGAATATTATGAATTCTCAACTTCTCTGGACGTCCCGAACAGGTATCAGACTCTGGCCCACCCTTTCGAAAAACATCCAATGGGCAGAGATTTCCACGAGTTTGCTGGATATTTCCGAAGCAAATTGCAGTTTCACGCTTTAGCTTCTCAGTAACCATTTATCCTGTTTTAGGTTTCCAGGCAAAATTACGGCGCGCTACGAATGTTGGCTGGATTAAGGAGTGTGCTCGCCTCTTCGAAAGTACCATGGATCCAGCATCCAATGCAAAGGAGAAGTGTACAGAATTCATAGGTTCCGTACTGCGTTATGGCAGGATGAGTTATTATTTATGAAGTTTCTTGCTTTATTCGCCTTGGTGTGATGTGGACATTACGATGGCGTCGGAGTTTTGTGGTACTTCCTTGTTCGGATCTGATAAGCGTATACTCTGGTCGAAGTACTGACATGGAATAGGAGTTGCTCTCTGGGTACTTTGCTGGGGTTGTTAGAGTTAAGTGCTTGGAAAGTAATAGCGTAGCGTGTAAATTTTCAGACAGATATCAGTGATATTGAATGGAAATCGGTTGGGAGATTCTCTGTATCTATTCGTACATAGATACAAACGGTAATGATGAAAAATGAATTTTCCGCACTGAATGCATTGAGCGTTGCAAAAAGCTTTGGGTTTTGGGAAAGAAAAATTGGGATTTGTGTAGCTGGAGGGAGGAAGCGAGAAATCACTTTCCAGTAACTTATGGACTTCGGTTGTAAATCTGATTGTTGCTGAAATGTATCTGAAGTTACGGAAAATGGTTCCATATTTTAAATTTACAATGGAGATGCCTGCCATGGGGTTTAGGAGCGAGGTTAGAAGATCAGCATTCTGTAGGAGATTTGATTCTTTACCCTCTGTACTGAGAAAGTGGTTCACAAATTGAAAAAAATTCACTGGTAATGGTGACTACACCATTACAAGGACTAACAAGGTGGTGAGTAAAAAAGGAAAGAATACGAAAAGAAATACTTAACATCTAGAAGATACCGACATATAGACCACTTTGTGATTGGAAAATGTCTAAACCGAAATCAACCAACAGAGCAGGCTGGAATATGTTCAGACTACGACGCCATGGACTTAGTTACTGACTTCCTTAGGTGGCAGAACAGTCTGGAATGGACCTGGGTCGAGCAGAAAGCCTCTATAGTTAGCGGGGTCCTTGTCTAACTACCTTGCATACTCTAAGCTGAGTTAAAGTCGAGTTGAATTTAAAGACCCTTCGGGACGGAGCTTTGTCGTTCTACAAGTCGTACCGATCTTAGGCTAGTCTGATACCTATTTTTCTGACTAAGTCCACTTCGCTATACAGCTTGTGGAGTACAGCTTGTGGAGTCAACGCAAGCATGATCGAAGATCATCCCACGAATTTCAAAGGATAACTTCATCCGTCTTCCTTGATTTCTACATCATAGAGTATGACTGGGATGATAAGGGTCTTAAATAGAGTCTCTTTGGTCTTCTTTGACAAGGTCTTACTTACGATTGGCAAGTCAAACTCTTCTTTTGATGTCTAAAGTCATGTTGCTGTCAGATAGCTGTCTATTGTGACGTTTTGTCTGATTCGTTGATGTTGTGTGTTCCTTCTTGTTGGCAGCATATAGTATCAATATTTAGCTTATAACCGGAAATTTATCCGCTAATGGCCTCGATTGACGATCTGTGAGCAATAATTTATAAATGGCTTCCAAATGGAAGCGATGGCGATGAACTTAGGTCCCAACCACAACTTACGTTCAGTCTCTCATGACCAATATGGGTGAAGGCAGTGGAAATTAAGTCCCACTCAAGAAGAGTTGATTCCGTCATCAGACTGTGCTCTCTGAAAAGTGTGCTGGGCTTTTCGAACGGTATCAGATGATGCTACACATATGTGTTATTGCGGGAGTGCTACCAGCGGATATATTAGGCATTGAGCTACAAAGGACCTACGACGCCAAAATCCATGAACCCCTTGCTCCAGTCAAAGACATTAAGCAGGCAGAAAGACAGCAAAGCATGAGAACATGACAGGAAAGATGGAATCAGTCAACGAAGGGAAGATGAACCCATCGACTTATACTGGATATACATAAATGGATGGACCGGTAAGTGACCAGTAAGTGACTTTATTTACCTCGGCTCTGCTATCAATTCTGAAAACAACACCTCAGCAGAAATAAGACGAAGAATAACTCTTGCTAATCGCTGTTTATTTGGGCTAAGAAGGCAATTGAGTAGCAGAGCCCTATCCTAAGGACACTATATAAGACCCTGATCATCCCAGTCCTGCTTTATGACGGTAAAGCGTGGACTCTGTCTAAGGCGGATGAAGAGATCCCCAGTCACTTTGAGAGAAAGATTCTTCGCCTAATTTTCGGTCCCGTTTGCGTTGACGGGCTTTGGAGGAGAAGATTCAATGGTGAACTATACGAGCTCTACAGTGACATCGACCTGAGCAGAAAAATGACCATCAGTAGTTTAAGATGGCTAGGACATGTGGAGGGAATGGACACCAATGCTCCGATCCGTAGAGTCCTTGAATCAAACCCGGAGAGACCTCGCCTTAGGTGGCGTGCACAAGTAGAAGGGGACCTCAACCGACTTGGAGTGCGCAGCTGGAGGCAGTTAGCTAAGGACTGGGCTCACTGGAGAGACTTGTTGGTTGAGGCCCAGGTTCACTTCGAACTGTAGCGCCACCTAAGTATGTAAGTTATTTCAGTAAAAAAAAAGTCGGTTAACATGGCTCTGTAACGCCCACAGTTGACCGGGAACAAGGTTTCGGTTTCAAAGAAAAATGGTCCAATGATGCCACCAGGCTGTCACTCTCTGTGGATGCATCGGCTTCTCGACAATAACGTGCGAGTTTTTCGAGCCCCAGATGCGGCAATTTTGTTTGTTAACGCGCCTCGTCAGAAAAGATGATTTTTCGCCCAAAATTGTTGTCCAATTCCAGCTGCTTTAAGGCCCAAACTGCGAAGCGATAACGAAACTGATGGTCGTGCGCCTTCAATTGCTGAGTCAATTGGACCTTGTAAGCGAATAATCTGAGATTTTTGAACAGAATTCTCCTCAGGCTGGTGCATGAAATGTTGAGCTGTTCAGATCGATGGCGAGTCGATGTTCGTGAATTGAGTCTCACACTCTTCGCACTATACGACGACGGGGACCACGAGTGTTGTCCACTAGCATACCAGTCTCACGAACTTTTTGCCCAAACTTGTCAAAACTTATTTTCAACTAACGCACTGTTTGGGCTACATAGCACTTACTTTTGAAATTAATTCTCAATATTTCTCAACGTGGTTCAAGCGTAAAGCGACTCATTTCGGTCCGCGGAGGTGTGATACTGACTTTCTGTCAAGATTTCGAGCAGGAAACAGCTGTCAGTGTCAAAATAACCTATGTTTTCAAAAGAAACCACTAGATGGCCCACTCTTTATGTGGGATCGAAAGTTCAGACAGAACATCCAGTCGTCCGGCGACAGAGTTCCGTCATTCGCTCGTCGTTTAACCTCGTATTTTATTTCGAAATTTGAACAAATTACATAATTCATTTAAAAATACTATATGTACATCTATTTCCTTAGTTTCGCCACCACTAGCAATACAATTTATTTTACAGACTTTACCCTTTTTCGCTTGAAGAAACTTCTCTAACATATCCATTTCATATGCAAAACTAAGTTTTCCCCACTTGTTCCTCTGTCCCACCCAGGGCAGGTTAGAATATAAAACTTCAAAAACTGTGGTATCTTTGAAATAGAACTTCTTGAAGCCATCCAAATGTACCTGACGAACATCAGCGCAACCTAAAAAGTGAACACTATGCCACAACTAAAGGCTCTTATGCAGGAAACAGAATCTAATTTTCTAGATAAACTTTTGAACAATGTGAAATATGCAATAAGTTGCAGGTGCAACTCCCGCCCCCATCTTCTACTTCTTGTTCAAATAACTCTCTCGGTGTGGGCGTGTGTGTTCTATTTCGAAAATTGGCTTCAGTAATTTGATAAATAACTTTTCGGGCGACAAATTAGAAAAGAAATAAAGGGACTCCGAAAGTATACTATACACACACAGTATCCAGAGTGAAAGCTGTACAACGGCAGGGATATTAAAATAATATTCATAACATTAAGTCATGTGAGGCGCATTTGTGTTGTATAGTGTGAGAGTGGGGAGTGTTATCCTTTCCTTCGGTCGCCTGTTGGCTCTGTGACAGAGAGCATCATCTGGCAAACGTCATTTTTCAATTCTGACTTTTTTTTTTTCTTTTCCAGAAAATTCAAATTTAATTAGATACTTTCGGAGATACTTTTTGAATGTGCTCGTGGGGTGCGTTGCGGCGGGAGGGAACTGTTTGGAAGACTTGAGGAATCTGTACCTGCAAGGAGACACCATCACATCATCCGAGCCCCACTCCTTTCGAATTTTTATGGGGTGCCTCGAAGGAGAAAGGTAATGCTTTGCAGATATGACATGAAAAATTATTTTCTTCTATACAATTTTGTTCCTTTTCAGGATGTGTGTGTATCCTGTGATTTAATAAAATATTTTTGTTTTGTGTTGTGAATGGCGGCAGCGGGTATGTATGTATGTGAAATCGAGGGGTTGTCGGGAATAGCACGCTGCAAGAAGTTTAATTAAATGTCATTTATCTGGGAAATTATGTTCAATCAGATTTTTATTTTTATTAAAATAATTTTTACTCTGAATAAGACTGTGCTATGGTCTTATTTGACGTCACACACACACACACACACACGTATCATGTGAGAGGGGTAGGTTTTAATTTATTTTTCGTTATTTTTGTCAATCAACGTATACGGCAAGGGGGTGAGGATAAAAATTACAATTTCACTTTGTCACTCTTAGTGCTTTTAATTAACTTTTTGATTACAGTGCGATGCAATGGTAAAGAATGAAATGGTGGTGAAGGAACAATTTTTAGAGCTAAAGTTCCTACTAGAGACCAAAAGATGTCTGAAATACAAAATAGGCTAATTTATAGCAGAAGCTCCTGTGGGATATATTCCATTACTGGTGTTGCCCACAGGAATATAAAGTAAGCTTCAGTTTCTTTTTACGAGCGAACCTTCCCCAGTATTCGAAGCCATTACTTTACGTACTTTAGACCGAATAGCCTTACGAAGGAGGCTAAGACTCGCTGGAAACTAATTACTGGAGACTTGTTCCTAACCCAACACGCCAATCAGTTGAGACAGCCCTTCCCTAAGTTGGTAAAGAGGTTCACTCCACCATGCTGGCGGCCTTCCTGTAGCTTTTAACAATTTAAAATCTATAAGAACAGCGTTGGAGCGAGAAAACATAGAACTGTCGCAGGAGACTCATCATGTGACAGGAGACTCATCAACTTAAAACTGGGTGACTGCCAAGTACATGCATTGCTTATATCTTCTATGGAACTGGATTCGAAGTAGTCGCACATGCGAACCAAGTCGTCGTAATGGCGACAGGCAAGTTCATACCCACCATCACCGAACTACTTCGGTGGACGAAAACATGTGGATTAAATGGAATACCCCCAAAAAATATGGGTGGATTCCTTGATCGAAGTAGCTTGGACGTTCATTTAGAGCTTGGAGTGTACAAATTGATGACATTTGTGTAACCAAACGTCAGGTCGAAGATGGGAAGATAACTATAATTAGAAAGGGAGACCAGATATAAACAATACTTTTGCCAGCTGCTGTCAAAGTTACAAATGACATCCAGCTGTCAGAATTTTCAGTAAAGCTTGCCATTCCATCATGGATCGTTTTACGCTTGCCGAACCTGACGAAATGAGAAATGAAAAATATTATCGAAATTCCGTCTTCGTTGTAAATACGCAACGTAAATTCTGTCATGAGGTCGAACGTCATCATGGCCTCAGTGTGCAGGCAATTCTTCGCATTGAGGAAAAGTTTGAGGCTGAGTACACTTTAAGACCTTAAGCCACCAACCAGACGGAGATTGGTGCAAAATGAAGAAAGCAGAAGAAGACTCAGAAATATCAATTCTGAATCGATCACCTGAATCGGGCATCGCCAGAGCTACAATCATAAGATTGTACTCACGCAAGTATTGAAGCCGGACGACCATAAACAAAGCCATGAGTTCGCTACTTTCGCCAGATCTCCGACCCAGAATTTGGCCAAAAAATCATCTTCTCGAGGGCCATTCGACGAGGGCCATTTTTGGATCACAAGCAGAACTGCCATTGTTGGAGCGAACACAATCCACAAGTGTTCGACCAAGCAGCAATTCATACACAAAGTTTGACTGTTTGGTGTGATTTATGCCAAGGCGGCTTTCTTTCGAGATTAAAACTGTTACCTTCAATCGTCTTAGGTATAGAGACTTTCTGTGTCAAGAGCTCGACAACATCGATCTATCCGAGCTGTGGTTCCAACAAGATGGCGCTATGTGCCATAGAAGTGACGCAACGGTCGGAGTTGTGAAGGAGAAATTTGTGGTCTGAGGACTGTTGGTCCTTTTTGACTGTCCAAATTAAATTTTTCACAAACTTGACTAACTTAAGTCTTAAATGCAGAAAAAAACCAAATTATTTGCCAAACAAAATATTTTGAAAAACCCTTTTCATTTGTCAAATAAATGACCAAATTATTGACACATACGAACACTCCTTGAACACCAACCCACCAACACCCAGACAAAGGTTTTTCAATAATTCTTCATCATTCCTGTCAACTGCCAGCGGGCAAAGTGTAAATTCCTGTCAGCTAACTATCAGAGAAACGACAGCTGTAGATTGTTAACTTCCACAGAAGCCGTCTGTCTGCATCTAGAAACAGAACTTTCGAAAACCCTCTGGCAGTACTCAACACACAGAAGTAAATGGATACATCCAGTACCTAGTAAAAGTTTTTCATATGCCTTTGCCAGTTTCATTCAGTTTTTAAGAAGAAAATCACGTACCGTTTTGTGTAGTCCTTCACAGTTAAACAAAAAAAAAAAAAATAAACTTCTGTTGCACATAGTTCGAGTCGTTCGAATAAAACTTTTGTAAATTATTTCAAAGTTCGGTCTTTACGTCGAATTAACAAAACTGTTAAGGACATATGTGCAGCAGTTGATTGGATTTAAAACAATCCTGTATGTTGTTTCACAAGGTTTTGCGTTTGTATATTTTTGCTATAGCCTTTGGCTATAAGTGTGTCACAGTACCAGTGCAGAGTTGTGATAAAATTTCCCAACAATTTAATTAGAAAAGTTTACCAAAAAGGACTTTTTTGTCTTTTTGTTCCTGCTACTTCCTGGTACTTGCCTTGGATTTGTTCATGTCAATTGGCACTTGTGGAGAGTTTTATGTGCATTCAGGGAATGGTCAGATGGTCAGAGTTATTATCCTAACACACGAGGTGTGGGCTATGATTTTAATGAGTGGGTTTCTAACATTTAAAACAACTTCAGACATCAACTGTTAAATCACCGAGAGAGACTTGGGATGAAACAAGAACTGCAACCTTGAGTTTGCCAGTTAAAGACGTCTGTCTTAAGTCTTGTAGTTGCAGAACTTGTTTAGGACTTTCGAGAGCTCAAGCAAGAAGGGTTTAAATTAATGGATTTTGACAACTTTATCACTGGTATGTGACTGTCTAAATCACCACCAAGTAAATAATTGAAATAAAGACAGTACACGTCTAGACTAGGACATAGATTTGCTTTGAACTGAATGAAGATGAAAGTCGTATCTTTAGCTATTTTTAGCCACCTAGCGTGGTGAATCCATAAACCCTTTACCTACGGTTCAATCCCAACCACAAAAATAAGAGTTCATCCTGCCCAAATCCCCGTCTAATCTCTTACCAAAGCCCTTCCCAAACGACATAACAAATTACATAGGAGAACTCCTCTACTTTTGCGTCATCCACATTATCGCGTCTAGAGGTCCTTGTGGCATTTGTAAAAATTATGCGAAATCGAATCCCGTTGAATGTAAATTCTATTTGTAAAAGGCGCAAATTCGATTTCTTACAGTCATCATACGCACACACACACAAACACACACACGTAGACCAAAGTACATTCGCAAATCCTCGCGCGATGTGAAACATTCAGTTTCATATTCCACTCAGCTACACAACCGCAATTTAATTTATTTTTCAGCATCCTCGATGGCGAAGAGCGCGGGCGAACGTCAACGATGCCTACGTGAGTCCTTCGATGGCCGAATGACTTGTACTGCTCCTCTGTCTGTCGCTCTGTGTGTGTGTATGTGATCCAATGTGAGCTTGTGTTTGTAATTTGATTATGCATATACACATTACAGCATTTCCCGTGTTTTTTATTCGAATCCGATAAAAATGTGCCTTCAGCACTTTACTGTTGCTCAGCAAAAACCAAAAACGAGAAAAAAAAAGGACGAAGGAATTTCCATATTTTCCAGCAAAGCAAAAATCATGGGATTGACTTTTTCTCTTTCCCCATTCAATCTGGGAAGGACATTTCGCAGGACTAGTTCGCTGACTGGTCTATGTAAACGCGTAAAACAGGTCGTGCCGAGGACTAATGATAATTTAAAATCATTATGTGCTCAAGGACGAAATTATTTCTAATGTCGGCTTTTCGATTTGAATTATGGGCCATACCGAGGGGTGGCATGTACATGGGGAACGAAATAATCATAACGTAATAATGGAATCAAAATGGCCATATTGATTGCTAAATGTATTTCGATTGGAATTGGCAGGGAGGAACCATGTGATCTGGAGTATATTTTAGAAGAGATTGGAGAATATGTTTGAAGTCAGTTACTGTGTGATACGAAGAAGGTTTGGCAGGTTTGACAGATATTAAAACCGGTCTTAGGCAGGAGGATAGTCGACAATCTGATAGGTTCTGAACTATTTTGAAGAACTCTAAGTCATACCTTCGAATAAAAATTCAAAAAACTAGTAAAGGACGGAAAAGAAAGGAGAAAACAAACGCTCAGGACATAAGACAAGGCAAGAAACTCCTAGGACGGCTCGAGCTTGTCTACAGTGGTTGGCTTGTTAGCGTAGACTAAGGACTTGACGTAGCCCTAAAAGAAATAATCGTGTGGAGTCAGACAGCATGACCGGCGCCGAGTGAACGCTCGCCGTCAGATGACCCAGTTGCCAAATTTCTCCTTCACAACTTCGAGCATTGCGTTGCTTGTATGACATATAAAGGGTCTTCCAATTGGGATTTTCGAATTTTGAAAGCTGAATTTTGCGTCGTAATTTGGACCTGCACCCGTACAAAACTCAATTAACCCACGAGCTGAAGGGAAACGACCATAGACAACGACGTGTCTATTCACTGAATGGGCTCTGGAGCAGTTGGAAACTGACCTCATCTTCAACGATGAGGGCCATTTCTGGATGAATGGATACATCGACAACAAAATGTTTGAATTTGGGACGATACCAATCCACATGAGATCCAAGAGCGTCCAATGCATCCCGAAAAAGTCACTGTTTGGTTTGGATTTTGGGCTGGCGGCGTCATCGGTCCATATTTCCTTGGGAACGACGTTGGTCAGGTCATCACAGTCAACGACGAGCGCTATAGGTCGATGATTACCAACTTCTTTTTGCCTGAATTGGATCATACGGACACCAACAACATGCGGTCCCAACAAGATGGCTCTATGCGCCACACAGCTCACGCGACATTGGAAATTCTGCACGAGCGATGAGAGGGCATGGTCATCTCACGTGGAGGTGATGTGAACTGGCCATCGTTAGACTTTGTCTTGTGGGGTTTTCTGAAGTCGCAGGTCTATGGGAATTGGCCACAAACCATAGCGGCCCTTAAAGCCAACATAACCCATGGCGTCGGTCAAATTCAGCCTGATTTATGCGCTAAAGTCATCGAAAATTGGACATTTCGAACATTGAACGCCTCCCAAAGAAGCCGCAGCAGACATTTGAATGACGTTATATTCCATACATCGATAGGCCTTTCAAACGAATAAAAAATTCCGATGATATCTTAGACACAAAAAATAGAAAGAGCTCCGTCTTGTTGGAACCACAACTCGAATATATCGATATTGATCGAGCCCTGGCCAGAGACAGTTGGTTACGTTGTGTCCTTTTTCATTTTGAAAGAGATAAGGTCCGATGATGCCACCGTGCCATAAACCGTACAAGACATTCAATCTTTCTGTACGCATTGATGCTTGGTCGAACACTTATGGATTGTGTTCACTCCAAGATCGGCTATTCTGCCGTTGAACCAAAAATGTGCCTTTCACGAGAAGAAGATTTTTGGCCAAAATCCGGACATTTCTAGGGAATAATTAGCAAGTTCACAGTATTGACTATGGTCGTCCGGCTTCAATTCTTCTGTCAACACAATCTTGTACAGATCTAGGCCTAAATTCAACCTAAATTCTGCCGACGCACGGCCAATTCAGCTGATCAGCACCAACATTTCTGGGATCTCCTAGTGTTCATTGAATCTTACTCCTAATGATCTTGAATAACCTTCTGAAGGTATTGCATTCCTTAAGTAGTTCGATTCAAACAAACAACCTAAAGATTCACGGACCATAGTACATTCTAACTTAGTCTTGAGGTTAATAAAGACTAGATTGTTCCGAAATGAGCTTATTGTAACCAAATTGTAGATCTTGGAGATCTGAAAATGAGTATTCGGTGCGATGTTCTTTGAGACTAAAACTATCTCCAATACCTGCTCTTTCTTATTTGAACAAAGTTTCCGTGTAAGTCCTCGCACAGATTTTAAGTGAGTGTGCCATCCAGGTGTACCTAGTATAAGAACCTTCTATGAAGGAGGTCTGTCAAAAACCAGCTGTCCAATGATGAATAATTGAGTTAAAATTTTTGCTAAGACTTGTCTAAGTCTGATCAGACTGTATGCTGAATTGAATATAGTATCGAGATCAAGCTGGAGAAAGTTGGGACTTCGGCGGAACATGGTCGGTAGTACACTTTGCATTGTTTTTTATATCACAATCCTTACTCAGAACAGGGTACCAAAAAAGAGAATTCTTAAATGAATTCGGATTTTGAAATTGTGACTAGCCTTACATATGATGGGTCCACATGTCACAGAGGAATGCTGTCAGAGGAATTCGAAGTCCGAAATGGGGTTCGGCAAGGCTGCATACTTTCACCAATACTATTTTTATTGGTGAGTAGCGACGTACTAAATGCGGCCTTATCAACAGGAAACGGAGGAATTCGATAAACTCTTACATCTGAACTCAAGTATGCCTGCTGTCACATAAAATTCTGAACCTTTACCAAATGACAACAAACGTGGAGAGAGAGGCATACGTCGTTGGGCTGAAAATGATCAGCCTAGGACCGAGCTCATCAGCTCATGTATGGATTGCTGGATAAAACGGTTGAGAGAGTTTCAAAACCTTGGGAGTATTGTCTCAACCGATGGCGAAACCAAACTGGATGTAGTCAGACAAAGCAAAATCTGCGTTTGGGATGCTATCCACAGTTTGGCGTAGCAATGCGATTAGGTTTACTACCAAGCTACGACTGTTCCATTCCAATGTTGAATCCGTGCTGCTATATGGATGTGGTACGTGGAGGGTGACAATAGATGCCTATGCCTATGGCTACGTTATATCTTTAGGATTTTCTGGCCAAACCGTGTCTCTAACGAACAACTCTATCAGAGAACGGGCCATGAACCTATGGGCACAACAATACGATGACGAAAGTGGCAGTGGATTGGACATACTCTCCGAAGGGGTGACAGATACATAGCTAACCACGCGATGCAATGGAACCCTCTTACTCAAGATGGCAGGATACGCGGCGGTCCTAGGAGTACGTGGCGCAGAATAGTTGAGAAGGAAGCATGGCAACTGGGAAAGAGTTGGGGAGAACTGAGACACATTTCCTTGAGTAAGTAAGTATGTTACGTATATAACATAAGTCATTTCATCAGTTCTAGGTAGGTCTTCAAGGTTAGGTTAGTTTAGGCTAGTGGAAAAATTTTCTCATCGCCACACTCAGGTCAATACAGGCCCATAGAGGAAGGGGAGGTCCTCCAAGTTTCAGAATTTTTCCGTATAAACAAAATATAACAACAAATATGATATCTACCCCAACTAACGAAGCAGTCAAGTGAAACCTCATTCCCCACGAACCCCATTAACAAGGGCTGGCCGCCCACCCTCGGCAGTACGTAAAACCATGTAACAAGTCCCATAAATAGTAAATACAATTCGTTTAGATAAATTATCATAACAATGAGAATAAATTCCAGTCCGAATGATCTAGTATAACTCGATTTTGATTTGTTTCCTCCACAACGACCGCAATAAGTGGAACTACAACGCACCCTCAATGTAGCTGTCTATCGACAGCTTTAAGCGATTAATTATCATTGATAAGTGTAGCGTAATCATGATAACCATTCGGTTCCATTGAATTGTCATAATGAGCCAACATTGTCGCCCCCAAGTTGGGGCCGTTTCGCCTGCCCCATCACACGATGATACACTCAGTACGGCCTAATGTTCTGAAAATTATCCTTCGCAATTCATAAGAAATCATAAAGTTCGACTCGAGTTCGAGGCTTCCGAAAGGTCCTGCGCGCTCCCCGCCCTTGTGGTTGCAATCACTGAATCGGTATTTAATGGTAATATTGATCGAAAAATCAACTTTATTTCCCAAAGGACACATTATCCCAAACCCGGCTGTCATTTCGGTTCCCAGTCGCAAATAATGTTACGGTATAATGATAACGTTGGCCTAACTACACATTCCACTCTGGTTCGAAGGACTTTTGCTTTCTCTTTGGGTTTTTGTATTTTATTTTTGCTCCTTTGGACCGTTCAGAGCGCCGATCGTTTTTGACAGTCCTCGACAATTTATCTGCGATAACTGACCCCGTTTATTCGAATAAATTTTATTAAACGCTTTTATAAGAGCCACATAAAAATCCATATTAGATTCGAGAGTTGCGTCCGTCACGATTATCCGATTGCGTAGGGCAGTGGGGTTTCGCCTTTAGAATGGTCCTTGTGCGAATGGCATGGGGGGACCAGTTCTGACTATACTTGTTTCTTTATTTCGAAGTAAATTATTTCTTAGAATGGTTGTCGGTAGGACCTTCTGTGGAGAAAATATGATGTTTTGTTGGTCCTTCTTCGTTTTGGGGATTCCATGAATTTTGCGTCTTTGAGTCGAGCCTTATTAATTCCACATTGGGATAGCAGCAACAGCAGGAGCAGTAGCAGGAGCAGAGTAAAAAGGAAAATTGTGACGAACGAAAAGTTTTGTGTTATTGAAAAGGAAAATTTCTTGATTTTCTGATGTTACACAAGGACTACATGTGTAGGTATATACTTGTTTTGGGCATATGGTTCATTAAGTTGTTTCGACGTCGACTTAATAAGATGGAAGTTGAATGACTCCAAGGAGATGTAGCAGGACTCTCCAGGGACAAAGTTATTCGAAGAGATAAGTTCTCTTCTCGATGTGTTATCTTATTTAATGAAATAGTTGTCGTGGTTTTGGATTACATACACTTTTGTGTTCTAACTTTCATGTTTATTTATATCATCACTTGTATTTCGGTGTAAGTATGTGCGAGGAGGAGTAAAATTGTTTTAATTCTTTTGAAACTCATGGGAATGATGGTCCTTTTGAATGAGAATAAAGTATGTACTAGGAAATGCTTTAGTGTTCTTTACATTTTAGTTACTTGATTACAAACTATGTTCCTTTGAGTGTGGATCTTACAAATATTTAATAATAAACGACAGAGAGTTCTTCTGAAAACCGTCCTTCCGAATTGACAGTGCAGAACATTCAATACTTCTCACAAAGGGATGGATTGAAGGATACGATTTATGGATAGAGACTAAAGGAACTGACGGAAGACATATACTGACCATTCAAAGGCTGCGGAGATGGTGCTTTCCTACTTATCCAGGTGGAATTTCTGAGAATATATGACCATCGCCATTTTTAATGACAGTTAAGCCGGTACCAAGACTTAAGACTTACCTATACTAACGATAAGTCCTTGAAAAAGATCAAAGAATGTTGGGTTGTTGAACTAAAGTCAGTCTTTCCCGGAAGCTGAAAATTAAACAAAAAAACGCTTGTCAAGGTATTTCTAAAATTTTCTAAAATTGATCGAGAGTGAGACAGGCAATGAACTACTAAAGTTTGAAGTAACCACACCAAGTAAAATAAATAAATAAATACTTGGCGCAACAGGTCGATGGGACCCAAGGCCTAGCTTCTCACAACTATTCGTGTTGTGCGTGTTATATTCTTTACACGAAAGGAAGGGGCCTACTGTTTAATGCCGTGTCCGAAGGGCAATTTGTTATTTGAGAAGCTTTCTCGAGACAGTTGTACTCTCGGATGTTTGTCAGACGCTCGCGAGAGGTGGGGCCGTGAAAAACTTTTAGGTGTTCCCCGACTGGGATTCGATCTCGAACCCCTTGCTCCATAGTCCAACGCACTAACCACTGAGCCACGGCGCCCACTAACCACACCAAGTAAAAGTCATAAAATTCATGAGGTGGAAAAGCAATTTTTGTTTCGTCATTCTAACGACGAGGTTCAGATCTAGGCTTATAGGTAGGTATCGCCAGCATACTTAGACCATAGTACTACTATTGTGAACTTGACTTATTGAAACTTATTTGAGCTTTTAATAAAGTCTAGTGGACTTATAATGTCGTCGGTAAGGTTGATTTAAGATCTTCAGGATTAAGGAAGATCCCAAATGAAGTTTTCTTTTTTAATAGAGTATTGGCTAGGTGCAGAGAAGGTGGAGAATCCTCCTTCCTTCTTCATCACGAAACTTCTGCAAAAATGTTTGAATATACACCGAGCCTAGGTCCATGCTTTCCTATCAAACAATTTTTAGTGATGACGCTTTGTAGTGCTGATATCCAATCTGGAACCTCGAACCTTTTTCTTCGCAGTCCAACGCACTAACCATTTAAACCAAGCCACCCAGCCCAGAGGGGTTCTAAAGACAGCTCCAATAGTCTCTCCATGGCTGTAGTTGGGCAAGATTACCCGGTTCCTGTAATACAAAGCCATACCAGTCTTAACTCTTTACTGAGTATGACTCTCGTAGTGGCTATATGCTGCTTGCTCCCACACATTAGGAAGCCACATTAGATAAGAATTTGACTTATTTTTATCGAAAGATACTAAGTCTGTTCGCGTGTTTTCTGCACCATAATTTGTAGATTCTGAAATTTCCCTACTATTAGCCAGGCGCAACATTCTGGCCATTGGTGAATTATAGCCCTAATTAGTTCGATGAGGATTGATACGGAAGAGAGGTATGGACCATTTGTTGTGGGGATTCGTGCTAAATCAGCGATTTCGCGACGTCTTCGAGGGACTACAGACGGATAAGTTTTAGACGATCGGTGTAAGGAGGCAAACTGTTTCTGTCGATGCTGGCCAAGTCGCGGAGGGCAAAGCGCAGGCTGGACAGGGGTCGAACGAAGGTGATATATGTATAGTGATTTGGTAACATAGGGATTCGAGAATTCTTTAGTTCAACGTTTTATGAAGCCAAACGTAGAGTTGGCCCTACGTATAATGGCATCGATGTTGGAACGAAAGTTAAGCTCTCTATCACAAATAACACCTAAGCCGCGTAAAAAAGAGACTGGAATCATAAGTTCATTTAAGTGAAAGTAGTTCCTGTGGGGTTGTGGGGCACGCTTCCTGGAGTAAGTAATGAATTGACAGTTACTGACATTAAGTTCAAGGAAGTTTTTCTGGCACCAAACAGAAAATAAGTTGAGGTCGTCTTAAAAATAGGTCGAATCGGTGGTAGAGGAAATAAATCTGTAGATCTTCATATCGTCAGCATACACAGAGAGAAAGGAGTTTTTGACAACGCAGTCAACATCGTTGGTGGTGAGCACGAAAATTAAAGGGCCAATATGACTGCCTTGAGGGACGCCCCATGTATTACCATCTATTAAATGTGTCTCCTGTGTTGTCGTTTATTGTAGTTGCAATCTGATGTCTCGATGCCTGAACGATTCTTCTTCACTTGAGTTACGTGACTTGTATTAAATTTCGTCCAGACTGATTGATTTTAAGCTAAGTATACTGTTTATTCGATTCCAAGTATTTTTCTAAATTCGTGGAATTGATTCGATAGAAATTGGATTTTTGTTTGTTTACCAGATACCGGAAGTAATTGTACTCAATCTCATATCGGATACATCTTTCATTATTTTTCAATCGCTTATACAGGGTCAAGAAAGCTTCTCACGCAATAAAGCCATAACTGGTCGTGTTGTGTTGCTTATTGCACCGTCTTGTTGGAACCACATATCGCCCAAGTCATGATCTTCAATAGCCGGCCAAAAAAAATTGGTCCAACTGGTGTAAGCGACGGGAAATCGATAAATTCGGATCATCAGCAACACTTGCACTTACAGCAGCAATATTTTCGACTGAGCTTGCGTTACGATGATGCACAAGCCTTACGACATCAGTAACGCTTCCACTCTTTTCAAATTTCTTCACAATTTTACCGATTGCTTGCGTAGTTGGTCGATTGAAAATACTTGGCGCTACAGGTCGAAGGGACCCAGAGCCTAGCTTCTCACAACCATTCGTGTTGTGCGTGTTATATTCTTTACACGAATGGAAAGGGCCTACTGATTAATTCCGTGTCCGAGGGGCAATTTGTTATTTGAGAACTTTTCTCAGGACAGTTGTACTCTCGGATGTTTGTCAGACGCTCGTGAGAGTCGATTATGACGACCATAATCATCGCGATCACCACTTTTGTAGTAAGGTTTAATAACTTTAACGCGTTGTTTACATTAGGTCTGTTCGTGTACTTTCTGCATTCGTAGATTGTGAAATTTCAAGGAGTGGGGGTAAAATTCTCTCAAAGAGAGGTAAAATCACAAAAAAGTAAACGAACGCGGAAGCTACGAAATTCGCCAACATTTTAGACGTCAAAAGCAAATGTATGCAAATACACAAACAACAAAAAATTTCTTACAGGTATCTCACAGATTTGACAGATTTCGTAAATCAGTGCAAAGAAATTTCCTGCACTAAAACTCGTGGCATAGGGACATTTTTTACTCTCTCGTGAGCGCACTCTTTTACGAAAAACTGGATTTGGTGACTTTTCGAAGATTTTCGTGAAATTTCGTTGTTTTGGGAGACTACGCGAGCAGACCTATTGTTAAGCGAATCATTATCGTAAATGGCAAACATTCAACACTTTAAATGACAGCTGAGCTTGACAGGTGTCAAATGCCGGCGCTACCAACTTGAAATCACGAAATGAATGGCTCTGTATGACTATATCTGTGGTTGCACATAGTGCAGACTTTGTTATTTGTCCATGGATTATGTCGCTTTTTTTCTTGTAATCCTTGCTCCTTTAGCAAGAGTTTGTCACAAAAGTCAACAACTCCCCACTCTCGTCGATAGATCGAACGAGGAAACAAAATGCAAGGAAAAGAAATATGAAGGATGCATATCTCAATTGTTTTTATTTCGTAAAGCGATCCTACCTAGTCGAGGTGCTGAATAGAAAGAAGGGCCCAAAATGCCCGAAAGACTCTGATGTGAAGTGAGTTATCGACATGTGATCCCTGACATCTGTGAAGGAAGTCCTAAAGGAAGTCCTCACATCGGTTTTGGCTTAAACAAATAGAATTTCAATTTATTTGCATTCATAAATAAAATAAGAAACACTATTTGCAATAGGATATTGCGACATAACAGGAAAAAGCTCAATAAGTATCAATAAAACGTATAAATTTAATAAATTCTGTTGATTCTGCCCAAAGGTTGGCAATATTAACTGGAAACCAACACTCTCGAAGCCAAGCTGTGCAATTCTTTTCAAACCCTTTGACTCCTGATAGTGATGCCGAAACGTATCATCCAAATTAATTCGAATTCGATTGAAAAAAATGAATAAACTCATTTAATACCCACCATGATCGAGTAATTAAATAAAATATTTTTTTCAAAATAAAAATTACATCAGATATGTAGATTTTTTTCTCTCTCTTTCCAGAGGTTTATTTCATATTTTCGCTGCGGCTTTTTACAGGGAAAAAAGGATAATATAATGGTATCCTGTATCTCCTGTGTAATAAAGACATTACCTCTAATCCATCAGATAGGGAAATTCCTTCCGAGTAATTGCGTGGCTATAACGAAAAATAATTAATTGGTTATGAGGTACACATGTAGGTGCTGAAGGCCTCATTCCAGCCAAAGTTGCCGCCCATTTAAAAATGTGGGTGTTAACTGATTTATGCACAATTGGTGGAGTAGTTGATCGACAACTGCAGCTGTTGTCGGACTTGTTGTGTCCACCTAGACCGGATGTCCGAACGGCCGCCGTGGCCTAGAACTAACCCATCCGAATTTATTTACATAATTTATTCACTATTCGCTTGGATGAGTGATGTGTGATATTCCACAACCGATGCCCGTTGCATGCACCAATCGAAAATCAACATAAATTTATTGACAGCAAATTGATGTGTTGTAATAATTATGGCGACCGATGCAATTAGCTTATCATAGTAATGCGGCCTAACGAGGACAGTTAAATTATTAATGTGTTAACGGACTGTGGCCTAATATAAATTGCAAAACCAATTCATTGGTCCTGCAAGTAGGAACAAATGAACTCATTACCGCTTACAATACAAATGAATTCCTAATATCGGGCATCAAGTGCATGTGACTTTCATCTCCAGTTAACAGTTTATGATGGAAATTTTGCAGAACAAAAAAAAAACTGCTTTTGGTTGAAATTGGTTTTATTTATTGGAACACTTAGTGTTAAGAATTGTGGTAGCTATACACCACATAATCCTTGTAGACGCAATTTATTCCTCGCCAACACCCACAGACTCCTATGGATGAACAGAAAAAGGAGAAAAAAATTCACATAGCTCGTGGTAGCTATCTGCGATGATTCCGGTTGATTGCTTCATTAGGCGATTGTTACACGAAATTAAACTTTCGTAGAGAGGATTCCATTCTTTCTATAAAAATGTGGCTCGTCTGACATTACATAGTGAATGTTAGACCATTACTTATGGTATTATCTTGATGTTATCGTATTGGTGGAGTAAATCCTGTGACTTCCGTAGATGAAATGATATTATGCTTGGACGATCATCCAAATTGTGTTTGATATCTCTGAGGAAAGATGAGAAAAAGGAAACCAACAAAGGAAGTCACTGTAAGTAAGTCGGTATTGCAATGGTGAAATATGTTAAATATAAGTCTTTGTTTGGTGGTAGATAAAAAGATGGACAGATAGACTGTCCCTAATGGATGCAGCACATTCATTTAAAGTTTTCTTTTGACGGATTTTGATAGTGTATTGGATTAGGTAGGGCGCCGTTTTTCACGGCCCCACCTCTCGCGAACGTCTGACAAACATCCAAGAGTACAACAGTCCTGAGGAAGCTTCTCAAATACCAAATTGCCCTTCGGACACGACAGTAAACAGTAGGCCCCCTCCATTTCTATGTCATTGAGATTACATTCAGTCAAAAAACTAGCAGGACTGAGTCAATATAAACCACACAAGCCAATTAGGCATCAAAATTTGTTTCATTATTCACAAGACTCTCTCAAACTGTAGTAACGATTTCAAGTTAGTCGATGCTTTCTTTGGTAACTGCCAGTGTAGGCCGTCACACATGAGGTTAGTTTTCAACTACTTTACGGCCCTCTTTGAACGGTCTATACCACTCTTATGCACTTATTCTGAATATTATAGAGTTTTGGGTCAAACTCCTTAGACTGTTCCTTTATTTATAGCGAAAATATACGTATGATCATTTCCTAACTCAAAAGGTGTGTTCAAACCAAAGAAACATTTTTGAAACATTTTAGAAACATTTCATAACCAAAGAAAAGTTCAAAAAGTTAATTCAGACGCTTTGCGAAACACTTCTGAAATGTTTAAGCAATGTTTCTGTTATTCCCATTTCGACCGGAAAACATTTGGTTTTTCAAGTATTGACTAGAACCCTAGCAAAACCATTCTAGTGCCTTCTACTCGCAGAAGATTGGTCAATCTGGGACCTATCACCATAAAAGGTACCACATTAGCTTATTGCAGTGAAGTCAAATATCTCGGTGTCATCCTTGACAAACAGTTTAACTGGAATCATGTGGGCTAGTAGGCGTCTACGCCAGAACTTGGGGTCCCAATTCAAAAATTATATATTGAATGTATTCAATGTTTGTGAGGCCATCGTATGGTGGCCGAAAGTACTTGAACGGACAACGGCAGCTAAGCTTTACAAGCTGCAAAGAATAGCCTGTCTCGGTATTTTAGGTGCCTTACGGCATTATTAGAAGCCATCGTTGGGCTCACACCTCTACAAAGGAGTTTGCAACTAGAATACAAGTTTAAGGCAGTTGACCACGTGAGACATCTGAATATTCTTGACTCAGTCCCACAAAGAGACATGTTATGCAGTATCCCCAACGTTATGGTCAGGGAATAGTGCAGACTGGTCTAATGGTGTTCCGACACTGGTCTGTTATGGTTCACAAACGGATCAAGAATGGACTCTGGAGTGGGTGCTGGTGTCTTTGGGCCCAACACTTGGTACCTATGGGATTGTGTCCCACGGTTTTACGTCAGTCCTAAAGATTAATCAAGCCTTAGTCCTACAAGGAAATTCTTAGTTAAGACAAAGACAGTATTAGTCACTGTGGCCTGAAATACCACCTCAACAAACTTAATCTATGCCCAGACATATGTAGAATGTAGGTTCTGCTCAGAAGATGACGAACCATCTGAGCACATTCTCTGTGAATGCCCGGCAAGGTAACATACTCGTCAGCAGATATTGGCTGCCTCGGCTGGCTCCGCAGTAGCGCATGCTGTCACTCCAATTGTCCAAGACCTTGTTAATGGTTTCGGGCTGCAGCTCACGGATTGGTTGAGTGCTTGAATCGTTTCTGGTTTGTTGGCATAACAAGAGTCCTTCACGGTTCCCCACAAAAAAAGTCCAACTGCAGCTCCGAGGTGGCCAATTGACACCGCTAAGATGGCTGATATCACGATTTGGGAATTTGATGCGCAAAAGATGCGCTGTGTGGTATGGGCTGTGCCATCCTTCATGAACCAGAGGTCGTCCAAGTTCATGCCTTCAATTTAAGTAAAAAAAAAAGTCGGCTACCATGGCTTTGCCCACCGTTGACCGAAAAGTTGTTTCCAGCCTCATTTTCGAAGAAAAATGGTCCAATTATGTCACTACTCCAAAATCCGCACCAAACTGTCACTCTCTGTGGATGCAACGGCTTTCCGACAATAACGTACGGGTTTTCCGAGCTCCAGATGAGGCAATTTTATCGTCAGAAAAGATGATTTTTCGCCCAAAAACGTTGTCCAATTCGAGCTGCTCTAAGGCCCAAACTGCGAAGCGTTACCGAAGCGGATGCTCGTGTCAATTGCTGAGTCAATTGAACCTTGTAGCGACTTATCCGAGTGCTTTGTGCAGAATTCGCTTCAGGCTAGTGCGTGAAATGTTGAGCTGTTGAGATCGATGGCGAGTTTATGTTCGTGAATTGAGTCTTACACTCTCCGCACTAAACGACGACGGGGACCATGAGTGTTGTCCACTATTTTTTGCCCAAACTTGAGTACAGCAGCCAAAACTTATTTTCAATTAACGCACTGTTTGGGCTACACAGCACTTACTTTCCAAATAAGGCTTCAATATTTCCCAACGGTGTTCAAACGTAAAGCGAATCATTTCGGTCCGCGGAGGTATGATACTGACTTTCAGTCAAAATTTCGACCGGGAAACAGCTGTCAGTGTCAAAATAGCCTATGATTTGGAAAGATGCCACTAGATGGCCTACCCTTGACATTCCATAATGTTGGAAATTTCAAATTATGAATATAAAGGATTGGGCTCTCCAACTACAATACGTTTCAGAACCTCAACAAGAAGTTAGAGTTAGTCACTTAAGTAGGTGCTTTGGTAATATATATAAATCGCACTACAGTCAAAGATTATGGGCCTTCAGTTGGATCTTCAAAGGATAGATAAATTATGCGTATCTCCAAAGTAAGGACGAATTTCAAAGACCTGTGTTTGGCACTTCATAGCAATTAAAATCTTGTGAGTACAGAGGGAAAGGTCCATCGTCCAACACTGAATTCACTATATGTGTTGTAGAAGGTACATACGGTGTGTCCATCTTTAATTTTTTTGTAAACAAAACTTACTTAAACATTCAGGCAATAGCCTCTCGATAGATATGTATGCATACCAACTACCAAAGTGAAGATTATGTGATCCTTTTCGCTAAAATCTCGTTTCCCAAAGTAAATATTGGCTCTCAGCGACACACACACACACACACAAACACCTTAGAGCAGAGAATCCCACAACATAACAAATCGCTTGTCAAATCACGAATATCCTTACCAGTTAATCCGATAAGGAAACGCCAGCATGCTAAAATGTCAATAGCTTTCGAGAGAGAATACGAGTATACGAGATGCCAATAGAATATAAATCAAAACCCCCAAAAGGGATGCCATCGCAACAACAATGCACTTACTGCAACGGCAGCATTACTCAAACATCCTTTAAGATGTGCAGAAACAGCACATCCTGATGTGTAACATCGGTCGTTCGCAAAACAAATACCTACTTCAGCATGTCCTTGATGATGATGATGATGATGATGACGATGGTGGTGTCGAAGCTGGTTGAGGGATGCTGGATGCTGGATGCTGGATGCTCAGGTAGAAAGGTCGACGACGATTGGAAGACACACAGAGAGAGAGAGAGAGAGTGAAACCGAACGAACCCAGGGAGAGAACCTCATCCCCAGGGTTAAGGTAGCTGTATAACGACGACGGTGAATCTTGTTACATTGGAGAAATCATTTGCCTATTCAATTCACATCCTATGGGAATTTTCATCACTTCCGTCAGTTCGACGAGAACCAGGTGGATTCTCTCAGTGGGCGCCATACCAACCTTCAATAGTGTTGCCTTGATCTTTGGCGAAAGGACAAACCGTGAAAGGTTATAACATTTTCCGGTCACGAAACTTATCCCTCCGATTCTAGTGCTACTGGCTTATTGGCATCGGTGCTAAGGGTAGGGCCAAAGATTTACATTTCTCATTTCCGGGGATGAAACACTCGTACAACAATAACCGACGGAAGCATTATTTCCTTCCTCCAATAAAAAAAAAAAAAACCCCATACACACACAAGAAATCGAAGAAAATATTTGATTCTGATTAACATTTACCGGAAGCTTAAATTAGGTGGAGGCGGCAGAGTTGAAGGCGGCCGCCGCGTTCGAGGCGAATATTTGCATGAGGAAATCGTTTATCGATTCATGAGCTCTGACTGGTTGCAGAGCGAATCGGTTGTCAAGACAAACTGATTCGGAGAATTGGTTGTAATGGGGTGTAAACATCCTCTTTTGTTTTGAAGGATTCATGTTTGGTTAAGGTACAGTGGTTTGGATGTATTCCTTCGTTCGGGCTCGGCAGCAGCCTAAGTAGGAAAGGTATGGGACCTAAATATCGTGGTAGGTAATTTCGGCTACGAAATAGGGCTGAGGTAATTTATTCTACTGCAGAGCGGAGTGTATCTGAAAGAATTTGAAAGATGATGTTACGTACATACATACATATGTACGATTGTACAAGCAATCAGACTTGAGTAATGGGATACAGAAATACGACTTCCTTGTCAAATTGATTTGAAATTAGTGTCCTACTCGATGATACTCGATGCCTTGCATGTCACTAAAGCAACTCAGTGCTAAGAAACAGAGGCTTGTTGGTAAAGTGACTTAGAGTAAGCCTGATTCCATGAGTCCAGCAGTCCTACTTCAGCCTAGCCAAGTCTATTTGACTTTACACTCCACTTACGTAAAATGTACCATGGCTACGTGGTATAACTTTCTCCTGTTAGAGCTGAGAGTGAGATCCTTATCCGATCCATGGTTGTGTACCTACGTCTGGACATGCATTGCGGAATTTTTTTGACAAATCGGTCAGTAGGACTTGACACTTGGCACAGTGAAATCAGAATTAAAAGCGAAATGTCCTAAACGATTATAGAAAACATCAACATCCTTTGAAGAGTTAGGATTGAATATAGAGGTGGTTTTCAATAAGGACATAACAATTTTGTATTTTAATACAGATGAATCCTTTAACATTTTTTTAGGATTTATCAATACCAAAACATCAGCAAGGACCTACAATTTTACCATGATGAAGCTCATGAATGAGCAACGTTTGAAAATTATTAAAAATTACCATCGAAATTCTGACTTACTCTAGTTTTCGGTGCTAATACTCATCGCATCAGACTGACTGTACATCCCATAGTGGATAAACTTGAGTCAACATACTCCCTACTGAATGTTCCTGTCCCAGTGAGACAATGCACTCACTGATCGAAGTAATTAAGTTCTAAGTGCTTCAGCGAGCCAAACACGCAATGCAATGTGCAATTTGGGAACAGCTCCTCTGAACTATTCCAAACTTGCACCGGATTTCGGCAAGGAGATGCGCTGTCGTGTGACTTCTTCAATCTTCACAGATAGTGCCCAGGGCAGGTGCCAACACGGAAAGCACTATCTTCAATAAATCTGTCTAGCTGCTGGGATATGCAGACGGCATCGACATCATCGGTTATAGAAGCTTTCGCGGCAATTGAAGAAGAGGCGAAACGAGTTGGCCTTGAAATAAATGAGGACAAGACCAAGTACCTGTTGTCAACAAACAAAGAAGCACCCTAGTGGAGATTCGACGAAGACTTACCCTAGGAAACCGCTGCTACTTCGGTTTGGCAAACAAATGGGTTCAAAACTCCTATCTCGGAAGACGAAATGTATGCTCTACAAAACTTTGATCCTGCCAGTTCTGCTATATGGAGCCGAGTGCTGGACGATAAGGAGGAAAGCAGAGCACATGTTGGCCACTTTCGAGAGAAAAATTCTTCGTCGAATTTTCGGGCCCATATGTGAGGAGGGCGAATGGAGGAGAAGATATAACCGCGAACTCTATGAGCTGTACCAAGATGTGGATGTAGTCCAAAAAGCCAAAATACGTCGACTACACTGGCTCGGCCACATCGAGCGAATGGACAATAATGCTCCAGCAAAGAGGATCTTCGACTCTCAGCCCCCAGGTTCGAGACGACAAGGAAGACCGAACCTCCGTTTTAAAGACCAAGCTATCGCGGATGCCAGAGCGCTTGGTCTGGACAACTGGAAGCAGCGTGACCGGGATCGAAGAGAATGGAAGGCCACCGTGTCTCAGGCAGGGACTCTTCACGGATCTGGAGCCCGTTAAGTAAGTAAGCTTCAGTGAGCCAAATTAATTAATTCCTCGCCGTTTAAGGTAATGGAGAATCTTTTAGTCCGATCCGCTTTTCCTTAAAGATTTCTATAAGCCAGCAACGGTAGAGAAGCTCAGAAATAATATGGAATACAAAACTCTCAAAGTTTCGACCGATATGTTCTTGGAGGAGTGGTAGAAAATCGACCAATGTAGCTCCAAATGTGTTCGCCATTTAAGTATGTGATGTGTACTATACCTGAAATAAATTTCAGTTCGATATTTTCATTATACCGTGTTTTAGATAAATATGAAACTGTTATGTCCTTATTGAAAAGCCCTGCACTTGGAAATAAGTTCTCAAACATCAGCTCAAACAAAACGCTTTATCCCTGCAGTCATGGTCCTTATTTTACGAGTAGACGACGTGAAGTAGTTAAGAAGTTGCAAAAACTGAAAGCTGTACTCCCTAAGCCTCAAAATACAAAAAAAAATAGACAAAGCGTAAGACTGGTCAAGAGAGAGTAGGGACAACGAAGGTCGAAAATGTAACCATTACGGAATTCATTGAATAATGGCTCTACTGTCAGACTGAGACATTTCAAAAATCAAAAAAAAAACCTTAAAAATTCGATGGACTCTGCTTCTTATATTTTCTCAGTGACTCTCGCAAAACTTCACGAGTAAAAAGGTTGGTTAAGCTCAAAAGTTGTTCCTAGAAAACGGGCCCATCAACTGTTAAGCCAAAGTTACTTGGAATGCTGACAGACTTTTCCAAAAACTCGACGAATTGGAAATATTCATTCCCGAAAATGCTATTGATTTCTGAGGTGGGTGAGCAAGCAAAGATATTAAAACTTTCGACCTGTGTACCATTAAATGATGATTCTGAAGTTCTTTTGGCATTGAGGGAAAATTTAGTCTGTAATCTAGAGCCAGCGAGATTAACTAGAAAGACTACTTATTGTAAAGGCTTTAGGTACGAAATTGAAAAGAATGTGAGCCTAAACAGTTCCACTTTCGACACCACATGAACTTGAGGTTGACCCCTTCTCCCAGTCCCAAGAAAACCCTTGACAAATACGGTTTACGATATCCTCCTGAAATATTAGAATCGATTGAGCAAATGAGGTAGTCCTGTAGATCAATTTGGCCTTCTTCTGCACCCAAAATTTTCGCTAGGATCATCTTATTTCTGACTATCAGTATGAGTTCAGACGTAAGTATGAATATGACTGTTGATCAGATGCATCGATTGCCAAAGTATTCGAACAAGGCCTTGCATTTTTTGACGTCTAGCAAGCCTTTGATAAAATGTGCCACGAAGGCTTGAAAAGCAAATTGTGACAAGTTCTCACCGCAGGCTTATATGATAATCTGGAATCTCTCGGTAAAAGATTCTCACATGTTCGATATGGAAACCAATACTCAAAGCTGAACGAAGTATCGGCCGAGGTACCGCAAGGAAACGTTTTTGGGCCTCTTTACTATCTGTTATAAGCTCGTAATATTCCGAAAGAAAATGGTGAGCTGATGACACCGCTATTTCAGCAGAAGGTAAAACAATTGAAGAAAGATCTCCAAGCTTGCCAAATGCACTGCATATAGTCGCCCTTCACAAAACTAAATCTGTTCCCTTGAATTTTACCTGTAGTTAAAGACTTGCAAATTTCTCTAAACTTGGCCCGGACACCCTTTGCCAGCGAAGCCAAGCACCTGTGATTGACACTCGAAATATAATGAAATTCCTATGTGAAGAATTCGAAATCAAATAGGAGGAAATGCTCTGGTTACTCGGAAAACTTTTCCAACTCAGTACCTAGAATAATACAAGTTTGTGGTAAAGCCGGTGTAGCCCTACGGTTCATAAATTCCGGTTTGTACCAGGAAAAGAAATGCCAATACCACAATGCCTTTAGAATGGCAAGCAACAATATCAGCCCACGTCTCTGTCACAAATTGTAGGAAAACTATTAGACTTATTTCCGTCATTAGGACAACCCTAAGAATGATAGTGGGAGGCCTCATGGTGCACTGCCTGATAAGCGGACACGCCAGAAGGATTGGTGCTACCTTCATCGATTCCTATAGAAGCTGTAGAGATGAAAAAGACTGTGTACTGGTCCTGCCCCATCCGTTCTGAGAAGGATAACCCTAGGCGAGTACTTCTTCGCAGATCCCAACGACCTAGTCAGACTAAACTTAAGCAGAATAAAATGCTTCGTCACCAGATTAAACTGATTTAGTAGGTAGGTCTCCGGATTACCCATATTGGTATCACAATGGACCTTCCTCTGGCCTATGTTTGCTCCTTCTGAGCAGGGCCAACCACCCAACCCAAAGTGCCAAAAGTGCTTATTTTATGATATGCTCTAAATTTTGACCACTCTATGTCTGAACCTGTCCAATTTATCGTCGAATGAATCTATCAGTCGTTGAGACTATATGGAAAGCACCCCAAACCTTTATACAGAGGTGTTAAGGTAAAATTTTTACCATTAAGGCCTTAAATCCGACCTGAATACCTTGGAGTCCTCCATAGCACCCATATTGATGGCAAGCTTAGTTCGGATGTTCTGTAAACATGAACTGGCCCGCAGCGCAGATCTCCAATCCTCAGACTATCCCACATTACTGATACAAACGAGACGATAAAATTGCTGGCTTTGGGTTCTCGGAAGAACTTAATTTACTCAACTAGTTTTATCCGTGACATATATATTAATAGTTCTAACACCGATCCTTGTAGAACTCTTCCTTACATAGCCTCATCAGGGCTGTACACCAGTTGAGAACTGGTTCAATAAAACGCTCTTTTAAAAAAGACTAGAGCTCAAGGCGATCGCAATGCTTAATGCGGCAGCTATTCCGTATTTTGAGCCATTGCTCAGTATCCTATCAGAACTTTCATATAAAGGGTCTTTCAAAAATCGAGCCTTGAAGTTTTTTTTTTAAATAATGAAGGAATGCCTTATGCCTGAGAACGTAGTGATACAGATGTTGAAGGTTCTTCAGCAAGGCTTTGTGCTATAGCATCGATATTCTCAGTAGATCGTCCACTTTTTCGTCTACCAAATCTTTTTCGATCCTTGACAGACACGGTTTCTTTAAAATTTTTCACTGATAGAGGGGTAGTTTGTGAACAAGCTCCTGCAGAGGTCCCTCTCTTCTAAACGCAGATCTTTCTTAAACACTAATCCATGTTGCACGGTGCTAAGGATCATATCCGAATCATTTCTATATGACATGTCTATGGACACATGTATGCCTTTTTAGTTAACGCAGGACACTTGCTATTCAAAGGATATATGCCTCTTCATCTATAATGAAAATGTCCTCAAATATATACCAAAAGGGAAGCCGTTGTTTCTTATTTCTTCCAATTGAAATCAATATTCAATTAAGGTCCTTCGGCCTTGTTCGATTTTCCATGTCCCATTTCACGATTGATTCGAATCGTGAACTAATGGCTGAACGTTATTAAGCTAAGTCTTGGTTGTGAATCTTATCAGATTTTAATTCAGCACAAATGTTCGCATCCCGACGAGAAGGATAAAAGCTTAATAAACCCACCTACCCGGTTTGCATGTTCCGGGGAACACCTTTACTCCAGCCTATCGATGTCTACGTGACATAGCGACAATGATGCCAACTTAAGTATACTCAAGGATGTTATGCATTCCCACCACCTCCGGAGATAACCATCATTATTGCTGTCACGTAAAAAGGTCCTCTTTTACCCACCATCACCACCATCCGTCCAAGCAACCAGAGATAGGAGAGAGGATGGGACTTGATTTGTTTTTATGTGTAATTCCTCTCCGGCCGTTATCGTCGTCGTCGCCCGCTGTCGTCACCATCTGTGTCGATGTGTTCTGTTTGGTTTTTTTTTTTTTTTTTGCTATTTTTGCTCACAGGATTCATCACCGCCTCAAATCATCTACAAACACGTTTACCGATTGTGTGTGTTTGAAGAATTTCCACAAGCAACGAGGTGAAAATTTCCCAACATCCTTTGAATCGCAGTCTGCAAGAAAAGCCGACTCTGAATTTGCGTTCGTCCTTATTCTTGTTTGTTTAGCAAATCGCCTCCCCGCATATGAGGCATATCCTTTCGCATGTAGAAGGCATATTGTGTCACCACTCACCGCACATCTCATCGATTCCGGATGACAAATTATCGCCAGGTGTATTGATCAATTGCGGGAAATATGGGTTAAAGAGGAAGTCTCCGGTTGAACGGATGCGGGTAGAGAGTCACGTTCGCTTTCATGTTCACCGGGTGCTGATTCTTAGAGGGGCGACAACTTTATGGTGGCTCCTGTGTATGCAAGGCTTGTGGGTTTTGTTTGAAGGATATTGATCAACGCGACTAAGCCAAAAAGCTGTATAAATGAAATTTCATTTGAATTTCTGGTCAGCGAGTCCTGCCAGTGTTTAATTGGTGATTACGATGGAACTGTAAATAAATTCAATCAAAATGTGTTGGCTAACCGCAAGGATATTTGGCATGTTTGATAATGTGCCAGTTGACCACATCAAAGAGGATAGGGCCTACAAGAATTCCTCCGCACTAACCACTCGAATTCCAGATGTGGGTCATTAGGTGAAATTTCGGCTATTAAAGGCTCTCCTCGTGTATTTTGGGCAATTAACGTTGGCATTGAATCTCAATTGCATAAGGAGGGAGATTGATTAAATATTATGTACTTGTAGGTTCCCTGTGGAGCACCATAGGATTAAATTGCTGCCCACCGCAATGTTAAATACCAACGACTGCAAGTATAACTTAAGACCACTTAACCGGCATTGGTGTGGCAAAAGTGCGGTGAAGAACCAAGAGGTGATTTAAATGTTGAGGGATTATTCTAGAAGGACGAGTGTTGGACAAGAGAAACGAACTTCCTGGATGGACTCATTTTTTTAATGAAAAATACACTTTATCTGGGTTTTTGGTTTGATTTGATGCAGCGACTATCCGCACTCTACTAAGCTTAACTTAAACAATTCAAACTTAAAAACTAAAAACAAAGTTAAGAACTAGCAAGTAAAGGAAGGGAGAAAGTAGGGATTAGAAGGATGAAATGTGGGACAGTTTTTCATATTGTTAGCCAAGCAAAGCATTGTAGACCAGGGTGAGTTATAACCAGGGAATGACCTAATGAATATGTCAGGAGGTCTGCATTTTTTCGACCATTAAAGAGAGACTGAAACTGATAAGTTTTCAACGTTCAGAGTAAATCTACAAAGTTCTTTCGGTATTTTTCAGATCTCTCCATTTAAGTGCAAAAATAATGAAAAAGGTTTTCAAAAATATAAACTCTGTGGAGATTTGAAGAGATTGAGACTGTTTAACGTTTTGAGGGTCACGATATATGAGCTGCGCTCTCTAATGCATGGTGCGCCATCTTTTATATAAACATTGAATAACTTTGACATTTATCAACTGATTGACAGGAGTAGACGTGTTTTTGAAACGTCAATTCAGTACAATTTTAACTATGGATCATCGAAATAGTGAGACTGAAAATAGTTGTTCAGTTGTGTTAACCCAACGTACATATCGTTCGTATTTTTGTCGAGATGTTCGCTCTCAATATTTTTGCTTTCCAGATATCTGGCCGAACCCGTAAATTCAAGGGAAACCGCGTTTCAATACCTCGAACATCGACCAAGCTTGGCTAGTATTTTCGAAGATGGATCTGACGGAGGTAATTCAGAATGATTTGGTAACGTAGGGTTTGAAAACTCCTTAGACCAACGTTTCATGAAGGTAAGTCTAGAATTGACTCTTCGTACATATGTCGAATATGGGAACGGAATCAAAATTTAGGTTGGTATAAAGGGTCCAAAAGTCGGTTGTAGAAAACACATAATCGAAGATTTCCATTTCATCACCGTAGGATCCGTCGTCGTCGGTGGTAGTCAGGACAAACATTGAAGGACTCTGATGGCCTAGAGGGGGTGCTTGAAAATCCTATAAAGGGTTAGAGACATCGTAGTCATCTTCATAACTTGCTGAATAGACACTCTAAAGTTTGTTAATCTTCTGACAAGTTGCGAGGTGATATTACTGAGACTAAGCACGATTGAGCGCAGATGTCCATATAAGTAAAAATAGTCACAGTCAGCTTCTTGGCGTTTGGGGATAGATGGATAGCTATGACGTTTAACATCTGATCTGATGATCTACTATTATCCGAAGGATATTAATTGTGTCACTGATTTGGTGGAACTCAGATTTGAAGAGACAATCAGTCAATAGATATTTTTCAGATATTGCGTTGAAAAGAATGACATGAGGCTTATCCTAATGATCTCATTGAAGGTTAAGAACGCCTAAGACCTTGACATCTTCAAATGGGTCAGTAACATCAAGCAGGAAGTTTTTAGAATTTGTGGGGAGTTGGCAGCGTGGAATCATAGATACAGACTTCGCTTAACGATTGTCATCTCTCCGCAAACAAACTCAAAATCATCGACGAGCGATGTTTGGTATAGTGGAAGACCGTAAAGGTTGTGTATTGTCAGCTGAACACTTTCCCAACATATTTGTAGCTCAGGGCGGTAAAGATTTTCAAGAATAAGTCATGTCTTTCAGCTATGTGTAGACGATTGCCAAATAAACAAATATTGCCTTGTCAGGGCAGCCAATGAGCCAGTTCACATGGTTGGTAGATGATTTGTTAATTGTCAGAAATTGTCAGATTCATTACATTTTATAGAATTTTTTTCTCTCAAGTCGTATTGAATTAAAAACTTACAAAAATTGAAAAATTTAAAACGAAAGGCACAAGGGGAAGAACAAAAAGGAAGTCATTTGAACTTTGATAGCTTCAGGAGCTAAAGGTGACTTATACGAGGGCTCAAGCTAGGAGTTTCTGACTATGCAATTGCTTCTCTACTTAAAAAGATTTAGAGGGCATGGAAACTCCAGCCCGGAACGTACTCACACTTGGTGCTACTTAAAAACTAGAATTTGTCCTTACGCGGCAAATGCAGATATTACCGAATAGGGTAGGATCAGCTTTCCAAAATCGAAAAAATTACAAAATTTCTTACAGTTGCCAAAAAAAGTTTGCACATGATAGGATGTGCATTCGTCGTGGGAGATCAGCTAGCAGGTATTTCATAGAGTTAATGGGCTATGTTATCATTCGAAACATATGATCTTGCGACAATATTTAATATAGATAGGAAGGACATTGGACCACGTGCCTCAAGAGGGTCGGGCGTTCAAAAAATGAGCGAGGGGTTCCAGGTTCAATCCCTGGACAACACCTAAAATTTCTTTAACGGCTCCAGCTCTCAGTAGCGTTTGACAAACATCCAAGAGTACAACTGTCATAAAGAAGTTTCTCAAATATTAAATGGCTTTTCGGATACAGGATTGAATACTAGCCCTCGCATTCGTTTAAAGAAATAACACGAATGGTTGTGAAAAGAAAAGTTCCTCAGGACTGTTTCACTGTTCTCTAGGAGTATGGAATTGAGGACGATTTTTGAGAAATTATGAAACATAGACTATGATGCGATGAAAACTATAATGAACGTCTCACAAATCAAACAGGTAAGGAATATATGTGAACCTTTAGCTGCGATAGGTCCCCTCATTCTTCGAGACATACTCTCTAGACGTGATTGAATGGTATCCTGGAGTTCCTTATTATGATTTCACTCAAGTAGGGTTTTTTATATGAGTAACCTCTTAGTGGTGATAGCACTTTTCACTACGGCCCGGAGGAGGTCCCAAGAGTTGTCAATGGGATTCATACCGGAAAAATCACCTGACCAATCCAAAACCTCGATTTTTACTTGCACCTATACCCATAGGGCAAGTATTGTATTCGTGCAAAATTTGGAACTCGAGATTTTAATCAAACTTGACATTACTATAATGGAGAAGTCCAGAAAAGTAGGTCCGCTAATGCCGTCTGTCTGTCTGTCTGTCTGTCTGTCTGTCTGTCTGCGTACGAGGCTACAGCCTAAACGACTGGATGGATTTAAATCAAACTTCATATATAGGGGTCTGTGTGATAATCCCTAGAGGCGAAATCGGAATTTTCATTCTAACCTCAAAATTAAGGGTAGTTTACTTAAGCCCGATTTCAGTTAAAATGGATTTTCTCGAAAACGGCTCTAACGATTTTGATTAAACTTCATATTTGAACTAGTCTGGTCAATTGCAATCAGATGATTGAAAATTGGCAACAATGGTACTTTACTTACAGCCAATTTGACAAAAACTCGATTTGCGGGAAAACGGATCCAATGATTTAGTTCATATCATATAATATTTGGACTAGTACGAGGTAATGCAACACAATGGCGTACCACGTTTTGGTCTGAGTATGATATAAAGGTACTTACGACCAAGGTAACTAAAAGCCGATTTGCTTGAAAGTGCTTTCAACGATTTTATGTAGATTTTGACATGTGATTAAACATCTCAAATTCTATCAGGAACTGTATCACATTTTTTGCCAAAAGTTAGTATAACGGTATTTTTCGCGAAATCGAGCAGTTGGAGCCAATTTATTCGAAAACGGCTCCAACGATTTTTATTAAATTTTATATTAGAATAAGCCTTTTCAAACCCTATGAGATGGCATACAACGTTTTTGGTTAAAACTGCCTAAAATTCCACTTTCCTTACAACCAGCTTAACAAAAACACGATTTTCATATCAAATTAATAGGCAAACATGAATTTTAACCCTACTTCTTCCTACTGAACCGATTTTCAAAATTGCAAAAGCTTTTCCCCACAGATGCTCCTTATTTTATAGTTAAAGGCCAGATTCATAACAATGGTGCAATAGCTTTTTAAAGGTAAGTCAATCCATATGCATTTACGGAAGTACACGCACACTATGTGAACCAAAAAATTTGTATGTATTGTACTTGACTTCTTGCACCATCCCACCGCAGTGTTGCTGCTAAGGTTTGAGAAAAAAATTTCACCAGAAAGGAAACCCGTACCTAAAGTATCAAAATACGAATTCTGAACCATTGTTACTAACAAAATATATCCCAATGGCAGTGGAACTATGCTGCAGAATCAAAAAGTTGTTATAAGGATGCTCTTTTATTGCATCTACAGATGCATTTAGAAGCATCACATCTAAATTACTAATCACTTTTGATACGTATCTATTACTTGGCAACATTCTAGAACACAGCTATTGTCATGGAAACGTTTTTTTTTTCCTTACGATACAGGTTTTGATTGGTGCATTTTTATTGGTTAAAAGACAGAGAGAGAGAAAGAAAATATTGTTACTTTTTTAGGGACTTACTTTGGGTTTTTGCATATTCACCGGAGTTCAAAGGCAATGAATTTATGAGTGAAAATGAAGGAAAATGACATAGTACCGACGTTGCTTGATTTTCAAGAGCTTTATCAAATCCTACAGCTGATATCTAATGTTTTTGGCCAATCTTCCTAGAGCGAAGGTTTACCTACTTATAGTCAACCTACATATGTATATATCTGTTTATTTCTTTTTACCTCAAATACACACAAAATTTTTAGATATAGGTGCAAGTTTGTACTGCCCAGTCGTGCACTTTATTTCATTGGGTCTAATAATATGGCCACGTATTGTATTTCCCAACAAGGTTTTGCAATAAAATACAAGCAAATAACTATTTTGTTATCATTTAACTCTATACAGACATTTCTTTTACTTTGTGAGCCTTTGTGCTCTTAGTATCCTTGGACATGCTTGCTGGTGGTATTTTTTTTAACTCAGCAATACTTAGCTCTTTGTCGTATACGTAACATTTTTTTATTTTTTGAATTTTTCTGATTTTATTGAAATCCTGAAACTTAGCCCCTTTCTGAGTGACTATTGAAAACCATTTGCTCATTCTAAGAGACCACTGACTTTAAAGTAGAATTTGACTAGAGACTAGACTAGACTGGGGGGTCTACTGTGGATGATTTCACATAATGATAGTGACTCCTGTATCTCATGAATCCAATATCTTTGATAACATTTCCATTGGAATGGCAAATTCTTCATCTAATTACACAAAGTAACCAACTCTTATGGCAACAGAAGGGAGCTACTCTGGTCTAGTGCAGATACTTGTTCGCATGTTGGGATTGCACTTCACAAAATACAAAAGAGTTATTCAATACTTTCTTAAATACAAGGACTTTATATTTCCAAATTGGTCAAAATAACAATATCACAGAATTAATCCGATTAGCCATCACGTTGTACTCTCGTTGTCACCACTTCAGAGTCCTTGCCCATACAAATCGTCTTGGTTTGCTCTAATTAACCACAAGTGGGCATTTGTGGCACACTAATTTTGTGTCTTTTTCTTTGACTCGCTCTGTTGTTAATTGAATCCTTAATACTCTCGAATGTAACAAATATTAGACTCAACTTTCGCACAATTAATACCTCTGAGAAATACCTACTAGAGGGCTTTCTACCAAAAACTCCTTGGCACGTGCAAAATCATCCAACGTAAAAGGACTTTTCGCCGCAATAAGGATGAAAAAGGAAAAAAAAAAAAAAAAAATATGGACAAAAAAAAAACATGGCTACCCTTAATGACAATCATTATTTGGTTAAAAAGTAATTTTGTGCATCCTGACCAAGAGGAAAACCAAAAGAGTATTTGTGTTAGGTAAACATCCTTGCGAAATTGTCGCTTGTAACTAATAAAAGTTTTCTCATTAGAATGTATCATCGGCGAAAACCACACCAAAGGTGGATGAAAATTTGAAAACAAATTTAGATACAAAATGAAAAAAAAGGCCATCTTACGTAGGGTTTGTAGGAATGTCCTTAAATTTGCCCTCGTGTCTGAACATTTTTTCCTCTACATATTATTGTGTATTTAAAAAAGGTTTGTCCTGCGAAAAAAAGTTTCCAAAACTTTTTTTTAGTTCAGTATTGTACATAGGTATGTTGGGAAAAGGTAAAAAAAAGTTTTCGAACTCGCGGAAAAATTACTGGGAATTACAAATTGTTATATCCTTGTTATGTTCATCCCCGCTTGGCCGATATGCCTGCCTGTTTTAACAGGAAATTGTGACAGAAAACAGTTGATACCGAGAACTATTTTAATTGGAAAAAACTATGTCAAAGAACGGTTGGAACTCGTGAAATGATAAACAAAGGCAGTACGAGTTTTCGATTGACCTTTAGATATGAACTCATGACGGTATCATCTTAGTAGATGTAGCTGGACCCCCTTTTTAGAGGAAGGAACGCGTGTTTGGCTTGTGTACTCTAAAAGAGGCGAATTCCTAATCCATTCAGAGACGCAGTAAGTCCTTTAATTTACTTTCACTGGAAATAGTTATATTTTACAACCAATAAACCTTTACTTACCAAAATTTAGAGTAGGAGCATTTGGGCCAAACTCTAAGCCCTTCGGATGCCTTCGGTGCTGCTTGTCAGGAATAAGTCAAACTGCTTATATATGCAACCTAGTGCAGCGGAGCAAAGCGGGGCAATAGTGCACAATTTTGCGTGTTACGGTTGATGAAAACATAGTCAAGGGGGTACAGGTATTCTGGATGAAAGACGACGAGCCTAGTCTTACGAAAAGGTACATAACTCATCCCACAAAGTGGACAGCCGTAGATAGTGACAATTGCTGAATAGCCATAGGTAGTGACTCTCTGGAGAACACTTTGACTAGTCCTCTGTGTTTGATCCTGACGACATTGGTTTTGTTGAAAGTAACACATTCTGTAAAGTCTTTTCAGAGTTTTGTACGATATAAGCTTTTCTTTAAATTATCATTCCTTGGAACGCACGTACTTCTAAAGATCAGGTACTCACTAAATTTTGAACTCAAAAGGGGTGCTATTTGGTCTGATAAATATAAGCTAATACTACCTTAAAACTATAACAAATCCGAGGTAAGGAGACGGGCTTAAGTTAACTTTTCACAGTGTACGGGATATAGGGCCCTTAGAGGGCCATAAGAGGTCTAGTGATTCGATGTAAGTGGTTCTAAGAAAAGTGGTTGTCGTAAAGTACGAAGGTTAGTGTTGAAGAAATCAAAGTTTTTGAGTAATACAGAGTTGGAGGCACCTGAGCTGGGTCATTGAATGGAGGGAATCTTAACTAAGTAAGACCATTGTATCATGAGCATAAAAAAAGGTCGATCCAGGAGGGGATGGTGGGATGACCTTACTGAAGTGATATTTCTGCTCCTAGACTAGCATACGAAAGAAGGACGCGAGACAATATAATATAAGGGAGTATGGGTCACGTAAGGGTTGAAGAAATTTCGATCCACCATTTGAGAAACCAAGGCTTTGAGTTTCAAGAGCGTGTTCTTATTAAATGTCGGACATAGGTGGACCATAGAGAAGGTAAGGTTAATTCGAGAATGGGACTGATTACTCTTACGTGGAAGTTAAAAAATATTTTGCGCGACAGGTCCTTGTGACCCAGGGCCTAACTTGTTAAAATGATTCTTTACTCGAATGGAAGGGGCCTACTTTATTCCCCTATTCAAAGCACAATATTTTATTTGAGAAACTTTCACAGTTGTACTCTCGAATGTTTGCCAAACGCTTGTCCAACATACTAACCACGTGAGGTACCGCTCCCAGGCTCAAATCACATATTGATCCACGAAATAGGTATTTAAAGAAAACTCTAGTCTTGTAGTGAATGTATGGCATCCGGTAAGGCAAGGGAGTGTTTAGTGATCGCTTGAAGATCATCTATAGAATGAAGGAATAATAGTGGACCTAAACGGTTGCCTTGTGGAACATAAGAGGTGACATAGAAATGAATCTAGAGAATGGACCTATATGGTATATATGTATATAGACATATCTAAAAGTCTTACCTTTTGCATACGCTTTACTCAGATGAATGAAACAGTATGGAGAAAGCCTTTGCCATAGTTTCGTATCAGTCTAACTGTTGCGGGTGTGTCTTACTAAAGATCGGGCCATCTGTTTGTTTGAACCATATGTTGAGCTACGACTTGACGGCGTTGGAATTTATTTGTAAAATGACATTAAAGATCGATACTTTGTGAACAATCCAGTAAAATGTTGTCCCTCTTGAAAAATATTGGCCAGATTGTTCGTGAAAGGGGGCCAACACCATGGAAAATGTACATAATTACATGATGACCTACAGCCAAGAGCCAGCCGAAGCATACCAATGAATAAAGTAATATCCTATAAGTAAAAGGAAAGTTTATTTTTTTCAATAAAGTAACAATCGTTAAAAAATATTGAACAGCGTTTTAATTAAAGCCTCTTTAAAAAGACACCAACGAACAGATGGCCCACGTTTTACTTCCAGCTTTCGCGTCTATTTTGCCGAAGTCTTAAGAAACTCTTTTAGGACCTATTAGGACCTCTCCTGTTTTATTTGATTTTCTATAAACTTTGAAACTTTTTCAAACATTAATATCGGAATCGGTTTTTTTTTTATGAAAACGCCCCCAAAAAGTGGGCGTGGGTATGTGTGGATACAGCAAATCTGAACATCTAAATATTTGGTCTTGATATTTTTTTGTTTTCGATTTCAAGTAAAATGGTGAAATTACAAAAAAGTGGGCGTGTCAGCGGACCCATTTCAAAAATTTTAGACTCAAGTTTTAACGTTTTAACATACCCCTAAGAGTATGCACGGCGTAAAGTCGGAACGAAGAAAAGAAAGGACAGATTTTCTGATGTGCTGGTTTGAAACTCAGGTGTTGTTAGGTTTCACCACTCCGTGGGTGGTGTCTGAACTAGTCAGGGAGCATTTGTAGGATTTTTGAGTTTTAAGTAGGCGAACAACAGTAATTTGTTTAGTGATTCTGTGGGGAGGAGAACAAGAATCTGAAGGATTTCGTTGAGTTTTGGATTTTTGTGTCTTTTTTTTTTTTTTTTAAACAATTCCTTGACAGTCTATACTTGGAGGCTTTTGCTATTTAGAAGGTTATTGCCTAAACCCTAAAACTTGCGACTTATGAGTTGTATGCCCTAAATTACCGAAAAACTACTGATCTCACAAGAGCAGCTTATCCCGATTGTCAGTTTTTTAAACCCGTTTTGCTTCGAGTACGTCTCTTACAGTTTTTTTTTGAAAACCAAATCATCGAGAATTATTGTTTAATCAACCCCATGTAAAACGTTTCACATGCTCAGTCAACTTTTGCCAAAACTACAATCATGACTTTGTTACGGACACGATACTTGAAACATTTACCCCTTCCAGCAACGTGTGTGCGTGCCAATATCCCGATAGTCTAGCATGCGAGTTCAAATTCAAAGGACAACACAATTTGTGTAAGCCATGCAGAAAATGTCGGGCTTGAGTTTATACGGTTCACTGAATCGATACTGCTATTTGCTCAACCTGAAATTCCAACCAACCGACGACCAGTCAAATGAAAAATGCTTTAAAAAAAAGGATGGAACAGGAAACCACCTAGGAAAAGAAAAAAAGAAACTCTCAAGTCCTGACGTCTGTGACATCGATTAAAGCACTTCAATTCCAAGGAAACATTGATACAAACCGAATTTAAATTTGTCTCCTTTTCTTTGCTTTTTCTTTTTTTTTATGTCCTTGTCTTCTCGATTGACGTCCATTTCAGGCATCAAGTCTACACTGCAGTTGTGTATCGAACACGCAAGGTAAATGCACGTATTATCCTGAGGAACTCTTCTGCGCCTTTAACCGACGAATGGCCTGCATGATGTATGCAAGAATGCACGAGGAAACGATGATCTCTCCAATTGCCTCAACCCATGTTCCTTTCGCTAGTTTCACAGATGATATATGTATGTCTGTACATACACACGAGTGTGTGTATGTTTGAGTTTGAGGACAAATTCTGAGAGAAATTTTCTTCAATGCAAGGATTTAGCCATCCGTGCATTAAGCTATCATCCCCAAACCCCCTTCGTCAATTTTTGGCTCCTGTTGTGCTGTTCACTGAAACGGAAATGTATCCTAATGGTACATATGTACATGTGTTGTGCCAGGGAATAACAGGTGCTTGAGAATTTTCAACGAAATAACTGAGCAACATTTTTAGGGATACACATTCTCTGGATGGAGGTGGATTCACATGAATGGGATGATTGCCCGAAATGGAAGCTTTTCACTCGATCGAATTGGAATTTGAGCGAAAAGAGGTCGTTGGGGATTTTTCTTCTCCTTTTTTTTTTTTTTGGCAGAGAACTTTTTTTTTCTTACCTCAATCGATTGATGGAAGGTTTGTGCATTTAAATCGACTCCATAGGAAGTAGGATTGAATTTAAGGACTCTTTAAAAATTGAGAGGGAAATGTAGAGAACCATCTGCAGAGCTTAGGATTGCTTAAGGATGACGAAATACAGAAATATTTCCCTTAAACCTCGCCTTCAGGAGTTAGGAAGTCTTCCCGGAATCAACTATTGGAAAAGGGTATATGAACGAATGGAAAGAGCTGCTTGCTTCCACTTCTCACTTTAAAAAAAGGGCTCACATCTGGCGGAACAAACCCTTACAAAAATCCGATATAAAGTCCTTCTCCGACAGGCCTCACTATAGCTCCTCAGCCTTCGGGGTGATATCAAAAAGAGTGTCCTTAAACCTCCTTCTAGTGATATGTATGTGATTAGCTCTGCAAAGCTTGACAGGGAGTTCATCCCCATTTTGGAGTGATAGTACCAGCCTCTGTGTTTTGACCATACAGGCGGTTAAGTCCGTGTCAGGGAAGTGATTGAGTTCTTTATACGTTTGCATAGCTTTGTTTGTCACATCGTACCGATTTACTTCAATTAGTCTCAAGACGTGCAGTTCATGACCCCGATCTCAGGATATATAAGTTCAACATTTCGAAGAGTCGCGGACGGCTCTCTTAGAGTCTTTTAATATCTGCCTTGATGGCGTCCCGGAACAGACATTTTAATCCATCGTCATTGCTGGCTTAAGTTAAATTTTGAATCAAGGACTACCAGAAGTTGGTTGGTTGGTTTGTTGCATTGGCTGGCAGAATACAAAGCCGGTACTCTTAGAACAGTTGTAGGTGCATTGTGATACCACATGGATCAAAGGCGGAAATTTCTCTCTACCCTCTTCTAATGAAACGTAGCTGACTTAACTGGTTAAAAAAGAAGGGTCCTAAGTAAAGCTTCCTACTACCGGACAGAGGTGGGCAGAAACAAAGAAGGCGGGAAATAGTTTCTTCCCCTTCTCTGCCTATAAGTCAAGTCTGTTGAGAGTGAACAAATTCTTTCAAATCCTTGACATGTTGGCCCGCTTGTCCACCTAAGATTTGTGCCCTCGATAGCACCTAACTTAAGTTCTAGTATCCCTAAGTTGCCTTTACCCGGGAAAGTGGTGAGAGTTGTTTCTATTCTGACGAGTCGATCGGCCTTACAATTCCCTGGAATGCCACGGTGCCCTAACGAAGGTGAATTTTTACCTTTTTAGAGCTACAACAGAACTAGAACAAAATTTAATTGCTGCCTGGCTGTGCTTCAAAGATATCACCTTTTCTTTAAGCCAGGATAAGACTCCTGAAACTGATGTAATTTCCGCCTGGAACACGGTACGGTACGGTAACTTCGGAATGAGAGCTTAAGGTTAAGACTGTGAAAACACCGTCATTGGTTTTAAGCCGTCAGTGTCGACTCATCTTATTCTTACTCATTCTAGAGAGGATGGTGATGACGAAGTCATTGACAAGGTTTGGACGTGAGCTGGTGTAGTCCGTGTTCTCGAGAGGGGTTTTGAGTTATAGTAGCAGTCCGGCAGCACTTAATTGCTCTTACGAGGATACAGAAACTGGCCAGGATTGGTACTGCAAGTGCCTTGATAAAAATACCCACTCCATGACTAGAAACTATTATTAACCTGCCACGCTGGACATCTTCGCTCAAGCTTTACAAGCAATTAGAAACCTTAGAATAAGTCCATCAGATAGTTGGAGATATAATACAATTTCATGATCCTGGAGAAATAACTGGGAAATATTCATACCACGGATTGCCTTATTCTGTACCTAAAATGGAAAGCGCTTAGCGTATCAGGGCCCGTAGCATCTCTATCTTCACAGACGGTTCGAAGAACATTTTCTGAACCGCTGGGTATACCCAAGCCAGACCATGTTTTCCAAGCAAAGATCCTAGCAGTGACAACAGCTGTCCACTAGAATGCGCTGAGATCAATCTTACAAGAAGGTATTACCTTTACATCGAGAGCCAGGCAGCAATAAAAGCACTTACTTGTGAATTGCTGCCGTGAAAAGCTAAAAATTCTTGAAAAACAGCAGAAGATTGGCCGATTGGGAATAAGAAGGCCGCTGAACTGGCCAGAAGAGGCTCAAAATCTACTGAAATTAAAAGCAGGGATCAAGACAGAGACTAACAGCAGATGGTCCTCCCAAGACACTTGTATCATCACAAGAAATGTATGGCCCTGTTTCGATAAGAGTAGGGCCGACAGAATTGTGCACCCAGATAGGGGCGTAAACTAGGGCCGTAAATTTGAAGATGAAGTTACAAACCCACTTTTTCAGTCACTGCCCAGGTCCTATCCACCTATTGCGACCTCGAAAAATTATCCAGCAGATGAATCAATGACATCTTGAACTTTATCAAATCTACTGGTACTGGGTTGGTAATACACCATACTCCCCTACCCAAGAACCTAACCTAACCCATCCCATGACAAGCTGTGTGCTTGATCTGACTTAGATAATCGCGGTTTGTAGCTTGCTTAAGGGCTGTCCAACAGATAATTAATCCGTTTTTAGGAAACGGTCTTCCGTGATGTAGAGCAGTGAATTTTTTGAGGTTGAAGACCCCATATCGTGTTCTCAACTGGTTTCCAACTTTCCTATCAAGAGTAAGTCTCAAGTCTTTTACTCTGTCAGAGAAGACTAGGCTTAACCTATTGCGAGAAGAGGAACGATTATCGATTATCTCTTGCCTTCAAGGACTATGTAGGATTAACTATAATCCATAAACCATTAAATTCAAAAGAAGAGGGGTTAAAACACAACCCTGTGGAATGCCTCTGCTGACAGAGCTCCTACTGGAGATCTGACTCAGCTTGCCATTGATAACGCAACCATTGAGCTAGAATTTGACCAATTCATTGTATTGACATTATTGAATGCGCCTTCTATGTCCAGGAAGTCAAGTAAGAACCACCATGAGCTCAAAACAAAAAAGTTATATTCTATGATTCAGAAAAAATCTTTTGAATCCATACGAAACCAACAAGACTAAGTGTTCTAACTGAGAGTACAAACACTACAAAGGACAAGTACAACCATAGGTATAATTCCTGAGGGTGTAAATTTCTGACGACTTATGGTCCTGCTATAGTGTCGCCTCGCTTTTGTCATCAACCACATATCCTTAGGGATAATGCCGACTACTCTTCTGTGTGAACTACTGTCATAGTTTTGCTTCTTTGAGTAATCCTGTGCACTCTACCCGGCTCGGTGAGAAAATGATGTGACGGCTGATGTAATATACCTCCAAGGAGCAGACAAGACTTGTGTATATGTTTTGCAATTCCAACGCCATTCTCTGTCCTTTGACAATTTAACCGACCGAGGATAATGCTCAAATGACAAATTACCCCGAGAGCATCTCTGCAAAGATATGATGCAGTGTCATCCTGCTATAGATGACACAAATGAGGCGGTGTGATTTTAGTGTCACTCCAGGCCACACACAGAAAAGGACATACACACATCGTTGCCTCTGTGGCTTAAGACGTCTTCCTGTCTAGCAGTGAGCGGAGAGAAACTGCCCGTAGGCTTTTCCAAGTTCAGTACCTTTAACCCCTGACGTTTGAATCCTTAAACAAAAAAAATCCTTTAGTCTCACATGCCGCCTTTATGAACGGTGCACTGATGACAGTGCCATCCCATGTGGCAGGGGATGCAAATTATTCCATGCAATCGTTCTGTCCTTAAATAATTTCCATACTTCCGCCACCGTGAGGTATTTTGCGGCGAAGTGTTCATCCACTTCAATGGAGATACTCCTGTGGGTAATCCATTTCCGCAGTCTCGGCATGAGTGGAACTCGTCTTGAGATAGAACGTAGAGTCGTAGAAACACGACAATACTGACAGCGAGGCGGAGTGACAGTATCCCCATGGACTCGGTGCATATCATTTTGAATGAAAGTGATGAACAGAGAAACTCCATGGGGAGGACAATGTCGTTTTCTTTTGCGAATCATTTCCTTGGATCCGACGTTGTCTGGTGGAGGCAATGAGCAGTGAGGTATCATTGTCAATTGGATCCACGCAATGAACTGATGGCATGCACTTTGATTGTGCCTTTCTTTGGACGGCTTGAAGGGTTTTCTTTTGGTACGGGCTAATGAGGTAAGTGAGTCCCAAAAGTACTGAGTTTTATTCGCGTTTTTTTGATCTCGAGCTTCAAGGAAGGATGGTTCATGTCAACCATAGTTAGTCAGTTCCGAGAACCGATTCAAGTCATTAACTTATAATGGTAGACGAACTGTCAGTATTGAAGACGGCTGCTGGACCTGACGGCTTACCAGCCGAACTGAACCGGAAATGACCTGGTAGAGAGCATACACCAACTCTTAGATTTCTAAGATTTGGTCCGATGAGTGTATGTCTGATAAATGGAATCTCAGCACCGTGTGCCCGATCTACAAGAAAGGAGACCTCCTTAGCTGCGCTAATTACAGGGGTATACGTTCCAGCAGATCTTATCTGCCATTCTCTGTGAACGTCTGAGACATTTCGTCAACAACCTGACTGGCTCCTATCAGTGGGGTTTCAGATCTGGAAAGTCCACATTTGACCAAATCTTCACACTAAGGCAGATCTTGGAGAAAACCCAAGAAGTTCAAGTCGATACCCACCATCTTTTTATCGACTTTAGGGCAGCATATGACAGCATTTATAGAGACGAGCTATACAGAGCCAAACTCGTCAGAATGACGATGAAAGATTTTCGCTGCACCATCAAGGTCGGTAACGATCTCACCGAGACCTTTGATTTTAAAAAAATGATTTAGACAAGGTGACGCGCTGTCATGTGATTTTTTCAAGGCAGAGGCACAATCTTTCAAAAGTCCGTGCAACTTCTAGCGTACGCCGATGACATTGACATTATTGGAAGAACTCAGCGGGTTGTCACTAGAGCGTTCACTAGTATTGAACCGAGAGCTGCCAAAATGGGAGAAGGAGAAGGGACACACAACACCGACGAATTGGACAGAACGTCACAATCGACAGCTACAACTTTGTGGTCGTAAGGGACTTCGTCTACCTCGGCTCTGCTATAACCTCCGAAAACAACACCTCAGCAGAAATAAGACGAAGAATAACTCTTGGCAATTGAGTACCAGAGCCCTATCCCAAAGAACTAAGGAGACTCTACAGAAGACCCTGTTCATCCCAGACCGAAGGATACTTTGTGTAACTTTCGGTCCCGTTTGCGTTGACGGCTGTATAGCGACATCGACCTAGTCAGAAAAATCAGTCGTTTAAGATGGCTAGGACATGTAGAGCGAATCGACACCGATGGACACCGGCCCGTAGAGCCTTCGAGTCAAACCCGGAGGGAGAACGTAGTAGAGGAAGACCTTGCCTTAGGTGGCGCACACTAGTGGACGGGGACCTCAACCAACTTGGAGTGCGCAGCTGCAGCCAATTAACTAAGGATCGGGCTAACTGTAGGTTGTGGCTCAGGTTCACCCCGAACTGTAGCGCCACTTAAGTAAGTAAGTTGCAATAACTAGCTCCGAAGAATGACCTTATTTTATAGATACAACTGACGCATTATCACATCTAAAACTTTCATCCAATTCCATATCCCATATTCAACCCATCATCTGGCACACCTCTGACGTGCATCTCCTTCTCCACTTCCGTTGTTCTTGATCACCTACTGCCGTCAGCTGTCAAACAAACGCAGAAAACCACTAATATCTCGAAATATCGTTACACATTCCCTAGGCTTGGATATAAAAAAGGATAACGTTTGCTATGAGAGTACAAGTATCATGGTTGTCATCTAAAATGAAGGCTTCACTGCCGATCCAATCAGTCTCAGTAACTTTCATATTCCGTATCACGAGACTTTCAATTTGTCTTCCAAAAGACTGGATGATGTCTCACTCCTTTAACGGTGTCGGGTTGACTACGATATTTTTTCCATTTATAACCTCTCACCAATGTCTGTATAAAAATTTTCCTTCCCTACGTGTCCTGCGAACTGTGCTTTAAAATTGTATTGATTCGAGTTAATATCGTCCCCTCAACTTATGGTCTACTTTACGGCTGAGTCTCATTATCCAAGGCAACATCCTTAATTATTCTTCTTTCAAATAGAATATCGTTCCCACATATAGTCAAAACGGATATCTTCCTATTTAGTCAAATGTCCTCACAGTGTTCTCTACAGGACCACTCACTTAGCTCCTTTCGTGGCCATTTCTGATGTTCCACAACGTAGCCTCGATGGGTCGTCTTTCCCATTCTAGATCTTAGCGTAGACACTCCCAATTCTCCTTGTACTCTAATGATTCCAAGTTTTTCAAAACCTTGAAGAAACCTAGAAGACTTGGAAAATTGTTGAGTTACATTGCCAAATGCCAATCTATTACTTTTCACGGAAGAGAGGATTGCAGTGACACAGCTAATTATCTTTTCATCCATCGGCTCCTCCGACGTAATATATGATGGACTTGACATTTCCATCTTATGGCAGTAACGAACTAATGCTTTTGGCCTAAACCGGAAGTCTTTACGCCTTAAACTCGATCTCCTTCATCATTGCTGCCTTGAGTAAGCCTTAAGCCCTGGTTTGTAGGTTAGTTCTTAAGTTCGGAAATAAATGCTTGGTACAAGCCCCCACCAGAATTAGTGCTAACATTTTTATGAGTTAGTTTCTTTTGGGCTTACACAAGGTTGCCACTTTGAGCTTTTGTTTGCGTTCCTGGTAACACCATTCACAAACAAGAAGACTAAATAGTTAAGCAGGTTTGCAGGAAATCTGTGTAAGCCTTGCTGTTTTCCTGGAGAAAAATGTGAAGATAACAAGTTCTTGACTCTTGCTTTTGAAATTCCATCTTCCCTCCAGACAATCCTTTTATTTGTTCACAGGAAGGTGGAACATAGACCTTTTTGTTTTCGTACTGAGAAAGGATTCTTTTCCTATTTGAATTACTTTTCTTGTTCGACACAAACAATCACTGCACTACCGTAAAATATTTCATAGTCGCATTAGCCAGTCTCAGCTTTCATCGGTCTTCGTGCACTATACGTCTTTCGAGTACGTATCCTTCGATTGATAACATTTTTCTAATGATTTTCATTCAAATTGCTTTCAAGGAGTTTTTCAAAAAATATTTTGCCAGAAGAAATGGTACTTGATGCCATTTCCACCAGGTTCCCGAACTTACTTGTCGGCTTCCGATTCGTGAAGTCCTCTTTCGCCTGAGATACGGAATTTTTCTGTCGAAAATGTTCAAAATCTGCTCTGCTTTCCTGCTTATCGTCCAGCACTTGGCTCGATATAGTAGAACCATCTGGATCGGTAGTTAACAGAGCATGTATTTCGTTTTCTAAGTTGGGAGTTTTCCTTATGCGGTTTCCTTGCGAACATCTTCCCTGAATCTCCACTAGGGTGTCGTGGTGGAGTTGATATTAATGCGAGATAGGAAGACTAGTACTGATGCCAACAGTTACGTTTTGTCTTAGACGATCGCCTGATGGTTCTTTGTTTGTTGACAACAAGCACTTGGTTTTGTCCTCATTTGCTTCCAGTTCGACTCGTTTTATCTGTCTCTATGATGGCACACTCGTCTGCGAATCGCTGGAGCTGGACAGATTAGCTGACATCTGGCCTGCGCACTATCTGTTTCAGCACAAGATTGAATAAATCACACGATATCGCATATCCTTGTCGAAATCCAGTGCATGTTTCGAATAGTTGAGAGAAACTGTTCTCAAATTGCACGAGGCACAGCTTGGAGCTCCAAATCTGGTCGTATCACCTCGTGGAGCTGAATACCATGACTGCTGTCAAATTCGGCTTTAAAGTCGATAAAGAGATGGTGAGTCTAGAAGTGAAATTCGTGGAGTTTTTTCCAGGATTTGCCTTACCCTGATAAATTTGTCGATCTGCCAGATCGGAAGCCATACTGTTACTTGCCGATTAGTGTGTTGCTGAGGTTCAGACAGTAGCTTAGATAGGACCTTGTATAGCTTTTCAAAACAGCTTTCATACTTCTTTTCAAGTGTTCGTTTCAACTTCCCTAAATCATATGACAGTCTTGGAGTTTCACCCTACAATCACTAATGAATAAGCCTAACTATAACCCTCAAGGACTGACAAGGAAAGTAAAAAAGTTTACTTAACCAACAACAACTTTTCGAATTTGTATCATTCAATTCCAATTATTACAAGAGTTACTACTACACGCCATGGATGGAATTTTTCGCACTCTCACTCTGCAATTCGGTTTCAGTCCATCCTCTGCATCTGTGCGCTCCAAACAGTCCATAGGCTCCAATGAATTGGAATCTCTTTTGAATGGATTTATCCACGATCCACTCATCCAAACAGATGACGCCTTTTCTTTTAGTCCGTCCGCCACTAGGACAAAGGTGTCTGTGACGTGAACTATAGCATCCGTGGCATCGCTCACATAATACAGTATACACGAACTAATCAACAAGGTCATGAACTCGACTAGGATATCTCCTTCAGGGTGCTCCAGTGACGGGACAGTAGACATAATTAAACACTTAACCAAACGATAGATCAACCTTTCTAGGTTGCACCAAATCACAATGACGGCGAATTCCATGAACAAAATACTTCCCAATCCCTCCACAATAAATTGGCAAGATTTTGGTAGTACTTCGTACCGATTTGGAATGAGGTCCGTGTCCCAGATTAGTAGTAAGACCGCCAACAGGAATATCCAACTTGAGGTTGTGCTTTGAGGTGCGCAACCTTCACACTTGGGTTCCAAGAAGACTGTTATACGCAGGACCATGTGAATAAATGCCGCCGCTAGGAGTGCTACTGTGCCTGTCATGTTTTTGAAATTGGAAATTCGTCTAGAAGAGAATGAGACACTCTTACTGGTACCAGTAAACTGCACTGAAAGGATCTGTTGCTTTACCTGTGGTACAAGAGGGAAGCCTTCGTTAATTCGAGATTTTTTTTTAATTGAATTGAAAACTGAATTAAATGTCTAAGCCTTCAATATTATTGTACAGTATCTGGTATTGTTTCAAGTGCCGTGAACCTTCGAGTCTAAGGAATCAGCGATGTGTGCAATTCTGGATACTGAGGATAAAACTGGCTACGAGTCAATAGTAGCAGAGGTATCACGGATTTGACAAACCAGTGGTTTAGAGCCATGTTGGAGGAGTGTTCATATCTGCACCGCAGTTAGAGGTTGCCTCCAGGGAGGTGTCCTTTCTCCCCTTCTGTCGTCACATGTTATTGACAAACTTCGTCATTGGTAATGCGGATGAATTGGAGACACAGCACGTCCATTTCCAGCGTCAAGCAATGTGGGACTATCCATTAATCCTTGTAAAACCATTACAATGGCTTTTACTGTCAAGCTGCGACCTATCCATTCCAGTGAGTTCAAATATCTCGATGTTATCCTTGACACACAGCTAAGCTGGAGTTCCCATGTTAAGTCCGCCATCGAGAGCGTCATTAGTACCATGTGAGCCAGTAAAAGCCCTTAAGGTCTAATTCAATGTTACTTACTTACTTACATATGTTCAGTATATCCTTGTGGGTCCTACGGGCCTGTACAATGCCTATGCGCCACAGTGTGCATTTTCTGAAAATGTGCGTCAGCTCTAGCCAACTCTTTCCCAGTTATCGTGCTTCCTTCTCAACTGTTCTGCGCCACGTACTTCTAGGACCACATAGGCTGCCATCGTGAAAAAACGGGTTCCATTGCATCGAGTGGTTCGAGCTATGGACCTGTCACCCTTTCGGAGAGTATGTCCAATTCACTGCCACTTTTGTCGTCGTAGCTATAGGACCCTATAGGTTCATCGCTCGTCCTCTCATGTATACAGTGTAGGTGAGGCCCGTTACCACGTAAGTGTCCATCGTATGGAATGGAGAACGGCAACTAAGCTTCAGAAACTACAAACAATGGCCTGTCTTAGTATTTCAGGTGCCAAGGGCACCTTTCCTCCGGCAGCATTAGAAACTATTGTCAGACTTAGACAGACCTACAAATCTTCATTAGGTAGACGGCTGCTAGATGCCCTATCAAGCTGCAGATTTGTTGAATGGTGTTCCAGAGCTGAACCCCAGGGTTCTGATCTGGTTCAATGACGGATCGAACATGAACTTTGCAGTTTTAGCTGGTGTCTTCGGACCCAATACCAAATTCTCGATATCTGTGGTAGTGAGTTCCACAATTTCCAGGCTCAACTCCATGACATTGAGATCTGCCCTAGATTAAATCTTAGTTAAGGCGTCGAGGGCGCTAGGATTTATGTCTTTTCAGATAGTCAGTCAGTACTTGGAGCGCTATCGTGCAATTCAATGGACTCTCTATCGGTTAAATGCTCTTACGATGCACTCTCTTGCTAGACACAACAAAGTGTTACTCGGATGAGGACCAGGTCACCAAGGGATTCCAGGCAACAAATCTGCATATGAACTAGCTAGGGTTGGCTTAGAATCTGTGTTCATATGAACTTAACATAGGCTATGGCCAATATTACTGATCGTCTAGGGGTCGCTTTAGAGCTCTCCATACCTTCCAACACGTAGAACCATTTGCCAGGACCCTTACTTCATTGAATGATTTCGAACTAATAACTTAAATCGTATCATTTCCATGAACAAGGACAGTAAAAACGTTTAATCCTTTTTCTTAGACATATTCCGTAAATCAAATAAACATGATCTCATGATTGCTTTCGTTTACCATAGTAATCGGATTTAATCTTAACTTCAAGTGATTCTTCCAGTATACATATCTGCATCAAAGGGACTCTCGAGCTGATGTCATGGTGACATTTCCTTTTCTTTTATAAGTGAGCCACCCATATAATATCGAAAAGACAGGAGAGTACTTTACTTAGTTCAAGGAGATCTTTGTATTGAAGAAGGGAATTTTGTGTTTTTTTTTTTTTCCTAAATATTTACGTCATGTAGGTGTAGTCATCATCAGGAGAGAACGTTTTGCATGATGCTGTTGATGATGGTGAAGATGTTGATGATTTATTCATGAAATGATTCAGGATTCAGAAAGTTTTGTTTAACCACTCACTGTGTTAATGATGGAGTGTTTGCATTTGGTCTACCAATTTATTTGAAAGACCTTGAGAATGGTATACCATTTACGACATCCTTGCAGAGCGTATGATAACCTAATTCCCTATTCAACACCTAAAGATCGTTCTGACGAGTGCGCGATACTTAACTCTAGGCCACTGTTTGCAAAAGGATTGAGAAAGCGTTTCTTCTCATTATTTCTTCCTACTTGTTGAAAGGATACCAGTTCGACTGTTAGCTGGGCAACTGCAGCTAACACCCGTAGACATGTAGTGGAGACCACCAAATGAGCAAAAAAATGACAAACGTATTTTGACAGTGCCCTGAGCAGGACAGTGACTTTTCTGACAGATCCCCTAAGTCTTAAAAATTTAAATTCGCCAAGACCCGTGTTCCAGCTTCTGTCGTACCTTCTTACTTGGGTGGCGTTACAAATCGGGGTGGACTTAGCTCTCAAACAATAAGCATCTCCAGTTAACGTGGTCACTCCAAGTTGTTTGATGTCCTCTTCCACTTGTACGCGGCTCCTAGGATAGGGTCTTCCTTTACGGCGATGTCCTTCTGACTCAGAATCAAAGACTCTTCGGGCTGGAGCACTGATGTTCATCTGCTCCTCATGTTCTACCCATCTTAGGCAACTGATACGTACTTTTTAACCAAATCGATGCCATTATACAGTTCGCTGTTAGACCTCCTTCTCCAAGGTCTGTCAACACAAAAGGGACCGAAAAACATTCGAAGAATTTTGCGCTCGAAACAAGTATGTAAGGTCGAAACAAACTAAGCAAGTCCGGGATGATGAGGTTTTTAAGTCAAGCCTCCTTAGTATTTCTTGACAAAAGGTTTGCTACTCAATTGCATTCTCAGGCCAAATAAATAGCGATTGTCAGGAGTGGGTCGTTGTTTAATCTCTGAAGGCTCTGTCTAGAGTCGGGTATTCTCATATTCGCTACAGACTTTGCAGAGGTCATATAAATAGGTATAGGTAGATCTTGTTTTTTATCGGTTACAATTCCTCTAAATAGTTCTAGTGTGCGGTCATTTAAGTGCAAGGACTTGCTTGGTTTTAGTCCTGCCATGGAAAGAGCACATACAATTTCTCATTAGCTAGTCTTTGGAAGACTTGTGCTATGTTGGATTGAGCAAGTGCTAGGGGAGATGGACTAATGACTCTTTTTAGGTTGATAAGCCGAACGTTTAACCAGGAAGATTGTTTTAAGGTTCAGTAGAATATGTTATATAGTCTGTCTCGGTACCCAGCATCAAATTTGTGTGACCATTTAGTGTTGATGGTATTAACCCTAGATTCATAAACTATATTCATTGTTACACCATTCATGAACATAGGTCTGTGAGACCCCTTACCTTCAAAGTTATCTTATTTACTCTCTATAAAGATTTTTGCAAAAAAAACACATAGGATACTTTAAGAAACATTTATTATAATTAAATAAAAGAAAAAACTACAAAATTTGTTCACTCGGTGCAATCCCGACACCAGTACTCACGGTGCTCCCCGCACATTAGGACGTTTACAGGAGGTGCAGCTAAATCTGGTCTTACGTTTTTTTTTGTAATCGCAGAAAACACAATTTTTTCTGGGTTGATTTTCGGAGTTCACTGCTGTAACACATGGCAAAGTATCACCTAAAATGGCATCAATATTCCTTTTTAGGCATCGCCTCAAAGTTGGTAGTTCACGACGATGACGCAACCAGGGCTCTATCAATTTCTGCGATATTTCCTTTACAAATGCTCGCCTTGTCAAGGGTTTTTGTTTATTAAGGCTGCTATTATGTACGTGGATGAAAAAAGAGTTTACTATAGACATATTCAGTATTCCAAAAAAGTAGCATAGTGGCCATCTTTGTGTCTTCCTACTGCAAGACATATTATGACACATTTGGTCAAATGTATCTACTGCGCCCTTGGTCGAATTTGGTGCCAAATTTCCATTTCCGTGAGTTGTGGAAAGCAGAAGAACGTTTTTATTTTTTTTTTGCCTGTAAGATACTAGTGTAGATTTGCCATCGAAACAAAACATAGAAGATCCTGTCGGTCTTGGTTGCAAAAGTTGTGGAGGGATCTCTCGCTTGTTAGATCGAATTGTACCAACAATTGTTAATTTATATGGCTCCTGCAATAGCTCTTTTGCTAATGGCACTGACGTGAACCAATTATCCATGGTTACATTACGATTACTACCTCGCAGAGTTTCGGTAGGTTTCTTGACGAAAAAAGATGCCAATGGTTCTCCGTTCGAATTTGTGCCCTTTCCCATATATGGTATCGCATCTATCATATAGTTTGTCTTCGAATCACAAACGATTACTGTTTTTATTCCATATTTGTTGGGTTTTGATGGTATATACATTCGAAATGGACAACGTCCACGAAATCCCAGTAGCTGTTCATCCACAGTCACAAATGAACCAGGCTTGTAACTGTCTCGACATACAGCAATAAACATTTCCCATATTTCCCTTACTGGTGCAAACTTATCAACAGCTTTTCGATCTTCTCGGGTTGTTTTATCATCGAATCTTAAACAGTTCAGTAAAAAATCGAACCTATCTTTGGACATAACTGAATTATATTTAGTTCCACTTTCGGTTGGATCAAACAGCTCTGCGCTTGTGAGATGGTTGTCTTTTTTTCTCGCAGTTAATAAAAGCAATCCTATCAAGACATTTATTTCTTCAGTACAGGTATCACTAACTGTAGCTGTTTTATCCACGTAATTTGCTCTTTTAGTATTAGTGTGCAATACAATGATATTCACTATTGAATCAGAAGCAAACAATTTGACTTGGTCCCGTGGATTTATTGCATTTTTTGCTTCGATTTTCGGCCCTTGAATAATGTGAATTATGTTTCTTGCTTGAGCTCGGGAAGTGGTACCTTGGGATGGTTTTGCTGACCACTTGTGACCGTTCTTGCCTCTCAGATTGTTAATTGATGGGATAATTATTTGAGCTGTTGGTTGTCCTGAACTCACCTGTTCCAAAATTGACTGCTCACTATCTGATGAATCGGAGGAATTGATACAACGGCGGCGGCGACAAAGATTTGACGTTTGAAGTGGTTCATCATCAGAATTACTTGAATCATCTGTAGGTCGTTCACTTTCAGTCTCTAAAATATCTTCGACTTCACTGCTAAAATCATTTGGAAGAAGAGCGTCTTCATCGTGTCTGGCTAATAGTGAATATATTTCTTCTGAGCTAATAGTAGCCATGCTGAAGAACAAATCAAATGATATATTTCACCGACTCCAAATAAAATTGATTGCAAATTTATAATTAGCAAAGCGATAGTAATTATCAAAATTAATAATTATGTGCACAATTTATAATAGAATATATTTGTATTAATATATATGTATAGTCCTTTCTATGAAATTTCCGGACATTTAGTTCAGTTTATAAGGTAAATACAAAATACGCAACTATAAAAAACTGTAACACTATTCATAAACATACGTACCTGAGACCCCTTGCACGTAAAATATCGAAAAATAAACAAAACTAAACGTCTATGCATACACTAAGCTCTCTTTGTTTTAGGAAGGTACTGAGATGCACGTGCTTATAACTCTTTCGCACCGCATGCTATGATTGATTCATCAACTGAGGGGGTCTGTGACACCCATGTTTATGAATCTAGGGTTAAAGCAAATCAAAACCAATGTAAGTCCACCTAATCCCACAATATCGATAACCATATCAGATTAATTAGCTTAAATATTTCATAATCAAATCGGTTGGCTAAATTTTGGTTTCAATATCTAAATATTATAGTTAATACAATTAAAACAACAAAATTGAATGCACACAAATCAATCCTTCATATCCAATCCTGTAAACAACTCTTGCTATTTTTATGTCAATACCCATCGGGAATTTGATTTAACTGGTTAAGCTGATTTTTCAAAAACATTTGAAACAGACCATGAAATAGAAAAAAAAATCAAATAAACTGATTAGGCATTTTCCCCAAATTGTTGTCTCTTTTTTCAAAAATAACACAGATTTCCATACTAAAACTCGTCCACTGTCGGAGAGGTGGACGAAAAAATGCAATGAAAACATTTCATTATATTCTCGTAGACGATTTAGTGCTTTTATTCAAAATTGGAAATTTCATTGGAATCAATTCTCAGAAACTGCATAAATATTGTCACAGCAAATAAATTGGTTTTTGATTTCTATTGAAGTCTCTGATGAATCACTCAAGGACGCTCAGTGACCGAAATCTGTAGAAAGTATGCTTTATCCTTGGAAAAGAATTCCTTCGTAAATTCATCGTACTTCTGTTGAGTTTCTAAAATTCACTTTCGAACAATTGTAGGATTCGTTCATTATTGATCATACATGGCGTCCTTGGTATGCATATCCTAGTGGCTGGACGAATTTGTCGAATATAGTTGTAGACGTGATCATTGTTGTCTGACAGCACAGGTGGCCCTTTACACTTACTACAGTACAATACCACCAACCGGGATCTTTGAGACTCGTAGGTTGTATAAAAATTGACTTAGAACGATAGCATCCCTATAGCTCCCTATAAATGGTGGGCAATCTAGTGGAGTCTTTTAAAATCATAGGTTGTTTTGACACTGACAGCTGTTTCCCACTCGAAATCTTGACAGAAAGTCAGTATCATACCTCCGCGGAACGAAAGGAGTCGCCTTACGCATGAACAACGTTGGGAAATATTGAAAACATATTTTCAAAGTGAGTGCTGTGTACCCCAAACAGTGCATTATTTGAAAAGAAGTTTTGGCCGAAATGGAGCACCCACCACACCTGCTGTACCCAAGTTTGTGCAAAAATTCGTAGGGCTGGTATACTAGTGGACAACATTCATGGTCCCCGTCGTCATACGGTGCGCACAGACAGAGAGTGACACTCTTATTTGGGTTGTAGAGTGGTTTCATCATTAGACCATTTTTCTTCGAAAATGAGGTTGGGAACAACGTTTTGGTCAACGGTGGGTGTTACAGAGCCATGTCAACCGACTTTTTTTTTATTAAAATTGAAGATATGAGTTCCATGCGCCATGCCACAGAGCCCATTCCACTATCGACCTTTTGCGCACTAAATTTCCAAATCAAGCCCGCAAAATCTTTAATGCCAAAGAGATCTAGAAACCAATCCAGTCCTTTATTTCGAAGGGGTCAACAGATAGATAAAGGTCTCCATCGATATGGTATGCGCAGTGGGATGAGCCGGTGATCAATTCAGCTGGAGGCTCAAGAGCAACACGCATTGTAGCACCTACGAGAGCAAAGCAAGTTGGGATAAATTGTCTGAGAGTAACTAAATTAAGTATCTAAAGGCGTACAGATTCGAACCATATTCTGTTCTTAGGTGAGGCCGTGAAAAAACTACTACAGGTTCAATAGTTCTGAATGCTTCATCTCCAAACTGCCAGAAAAAAGTATTCGTTTATCGTTCAGACGATTTAGTCATCCTAAAGCCCTGACTAATCAGTAATCCCCAACACCAGTCCTGCAGACTTAACAGAAACGTAAAACTGAAGTACTGACTGTTTTTTAACAATTGTACCTCCACTCCTCACATCTCTCTTCTGCGGAATAAACTTGTCATTATTTATTGCCGCACTTGTAAAGACACTTCTCCGTAGTTACATACACTCCTCTCCCATGACGCTTGCCAGATGACCTGTTTATACACTTTACCGGACCTTCCACTTCCACTGGTATGGAAATAAATTAAAACGAATTTAAATCGCAATACACTAGGAATCCTAACCAACAACCTAGCCAGACCACTGCCGCACCACCACACACAGTCGAAGGAAATTTGTATTTCCGCCGGAATGAGAAATGGCTATACGATCAATCTTCTGGAGGAAAACTTCTAACAACTCACTTGGAGAGTTTCCCAGGGAAATAATTGCGAGAGCACTTGTAAGGATTTCGAAATTGATAGATGCATGGCAACAGAGTAGGAAAAAAAAAAACAGGAAAAACTAATAATGTTATCAGTGAAAAAAATCCTTCTTGGGAATACGACTAGTGTTGCAGCACAATGTAGTGTGGCAACAAAATGTTGTAGGTACTCCAAACAGGAGAATAAAATAAACGTATCCTTACTAATACTCTCCTGAGCATTGGCAAGGAAGCGGAATGTGAATGGCAAAAGTGTAAAACGTGACGTCACACTTTGAAGGCTCTAATGGATTTTTATTTTGTTTGTGTTTTAGACGAAACAAAACGTGTTGCGATGAATATTTTTTGGTTGTCCTTCCATCGGCTGTCATACAGGAATATGTGGTTATGTCTGTAAATGGTCATGACATAGTCCAACTGCAGGATTTTCAAAAACCGGGGTTTTGCCACTGCTATCCAGAGGATAGGTAGTAGACATGGTATACGAGAAGGTCTGCCCAGTCACAAGAGAGTTCAAGAGTTGGAACAAGGAGCCTAATTCTAGTAGGACACAAGCTAGACATTTAGATCATTATGTGGGGAGTAAGAGAAAGTTCAAATACTCAAATCAGGCAATCTAAGAGAAAAATCTGGAAACTATTTTCTGAGTCGATCGCCGATACTAATGAGATTACCATGTTCCTCAAAATTCTAGCCAAACCCCAGCTTAGTGGGTTGAAACTTTATCCTTGGAAACTGTAATAAAAACTAACTTTTCAGGGAGTACAACACCAGTGATTTCTATAACGAATGGCTACTAACGATGCAATCAGCTAGTGTTGGTGTTCGAATCAAGCATAATTAGTGTGGAAAGGTAGACATTCGATTGCCAAAGATTAATTTACCTGTGTTCGCGGGTTGATCCAACAGAATGCTGCCCTGTCTGAAATACTGGGGCGATACCAAGTAGCTCTGCCGTTTAAGGGAACTGACTATCCAGTCCTGGGCAAATCGCAAGAAGGTGCTTTGCAACGATCAGGAGCTTAGAGAAACGTCGCAGTTCCACTCCTCAGCTACAAGAGCAATAGTCTGCATGCCTGGAAGAATATATTAACTTAGGACATATGAGCGAGGTACAGCAGAAGGGCATAACCGAGTTAAGTCACTACTTCCTGCCTAATCAGGAATTCTTTAATGAAGCGAGTTCGACGACAAAGTTCAGGGTCGTGTTTGATGCATCCTTCAGGACATCGAATGGAGTTTCACTGAACGACCAGCTTATGATAGGACCTCTTCTCTTCTGATATCTCCGTATCTTCGATGGCGGCTTTACCGGTACACCTTTATTGCTGACATCGAAAAGATGTACCGTCAAATCTGGGTCAGTGATAGGGATTCCTACTACCAACTGATCATCAGCCGTAAGGATCCATCAGAGGAGCTCACAGTCTACCGCCTTAAAACTGTGACGTTCGGTACGGCGTCGGCCCCGTATTTAGCCATACGAACCTTAAAGGAACCAGCAGAAGAGTCCTGTCGTCAGTTCCCGTTAGCGGTGAAAATGATAGATGAGGAGATGTATGTTGGCGATCTTATCTCAGGCGCAGAAGAAGCAAAATGAACATACAGGAGATTAAGACAACTATCCACTCAGCAGGATTAAACCTTCGAAAGTGGACGTCCAACAGGAAGGATCTTCTTCAAGGCATCCCAGGCAAAGAATGCGAGTCCTCGTTCTTGGTAACCTCAGAAGATTTGGATCAGTTCAAAACGCTGGGTGTTCACTGGCTTCCTACCTCCGACATATTCAGCTTTCGGTATATTCCCTCAAGCAATCCCATACCTACGTGAGACTTTTTGACCCCTTAGGCTGGATTTCGCCATGCAAAATCAAGGCAAAGTGCTTTATGCAACGCCTTTGGGTTCGAAAGATGTCTTGGGATGATCCCGTAGACCCCGATATCCTAAAGGAGTGGGAATATTTTTACAATGACCTAGGCAACATCAATAATTTAGGTTTACCAAGGTGGGTACGCACAATGGGTAAGTCTCAAAGGGTAGAGTTTCATTGTTTCAGCGACGCTTCGGAGAAGGCTTATGGAGCAGCCGTGTACCTCAGGGCTGAAGACAGCGAACAGTTAGAATTGAAACGGTCAGAAAGGTGTCTACGAACGATAAAAAAATGGAAAAGGCAGATGGGTTGTAGTCCCTTTCCTAAACAATGATATTGTCGCACTAATCCTAGAGCAATTAGTTCTCGAGGGAAATACGATCTGACTGTCGAGATGGGGCATCCTTCACCCACTTGTTGATCCTATATTCAGTTTTGAAAAAGTATCAACGGAATACATGAAAAGTTCCAACCTGATACCCAAAACATTAGGTCTTGTACATATGACACGATTCAACCATCGCAACGTGTCGTTTACATCAAGAAATAGGCACGAAAAAATGCTTTGCATCACCATAATAACCTGAGAAACCATAATAAGTTAACTGGATTTCAGATTAACAGCCAAAAATGCTTGCCACCGTGTAACCTCCCAACGATAAAAATGAAACAAAGCAAACACGAACTCTGTATCCGCCACCCGCAACTGAGAGAACCAAAACTTAGTCATGATTGCAACGTCAATGTCCGACAATACCAGCACCCTTTGACGTTTACCAAAAAAAAAAAAATCCCTCGTATATTTTCATCGCAAAAAAAGTTAAGTATACGCCACCAGACCATAGGCTGGACGACAACAGAAGAAGGGATGGCGAACAACACCGTTTTTCTTGCAAACATCTCTGCATTGTTATTGTGAAAGCACAGTAACATACAAAAAAACAAAAAAAAACGAAACAGAAAAAAGGTCCTTTGATGCAGGTCAAAAGGATTCCAGGCGACCCGGAAAATCAAGGGCTAGGCATCGTTGTTGGCGGTACTCGACTATAACTCTCTACATTCTCTCTCTCTCTTTGAGTAATGATAAATCAAAGTACTCTTTGGTATATTTTATATCCTTTTTCTCTCTCTCCTGTATAACAGTTCGCATGTAAAAGAAAAATCCTTCACGAACTTAACGAATTTGCATAGCAACGGCAACACAGAACTGTTTTCTGCGCATGACAACGACGGAGTGTGGGAAATTATTTTCCATCGGTATACGAGGGAATTTTTCAATTGTCCTGCGGCTTAAGTAATACTCGTACAAGAGAAAACATTGACAGGAGTTCTAGGAGCGCGGATAGCGTGAGAATTGTCCATTTATAACGAAGTCTTGCTCTTGCTGGTTTTTGATGGTTTTGTTTACAAAACACTAGGTGGGGTGTGTGGCGTATCCCTCCGATTCCGATGTATTTATTAGTAGTTCAGCTTGTTCGTGGTTGGGAACCGGTTGGTGTTGGTATCTAAAGGAGGTTATAGGCCGCAAATTTTCTTTGTGGTATCAGTCATTGAGTGGAAATGGGAAATTCGTGATTTTCCACAAATCCGTGCAAGGCAGTGCGTAATTGGTTTTAGTTATATTGTCAATAGTCTCAGGACTAGTGTTGGGGGCTGTTTTGAGAATTGACTTAGTTTTAAGTCAATATGTGTATCTCTGTGTATCTATAGGGACATGTTGCAGATATATCATGAGATAAAGTCACTGAAATGCCTGACATTCATTAAAGATGTCTTAGGTTCCACTCTAGGCCGAGAATCACACTATGTACACACTTATACGATACACGATGAATAGTATTTAAGGTGAATCCATGGAATCTAGAATCTAGATAGCACCTCGAGATATGGATCAGCAGATGGTTCTTGATACTCGTCTTGAATTTCTACAGCTTTTCTACTGGTTTTTTGAAAAATGTCTCCGGGGAGTGTGCTATGAATTCGACTTCTTCTGTCAGGGTTTCGATAAAAACTTATACAAAGCTCAGGAGAGAATGTTGAGATTTTAGTTTCAGCTGAGCTGATACAAGCAATTTATTAGTTTTTAGTACAGGAAGGCAACAGAATTCCTCTTTAGGGATGCGCGAGTTTGTACCTATCTGAGAAGATGCCAGTAGACCATGACAAATAGAAGAGCTTAGGTGGAGGTTTAGTCACACTTCTTTCTAAAAAGAGGAGGCGGTCTCTTGCCCACCTCGACCTGAAAATTTCGGAAAAATGTTTGTTCCAAGGTACATATGTAAGTATATTGAACCGGATTCTGTAATAGTGGTGATAAAAAACTATCTGGCAAGGTGGAAATTGCTCCAAAAATAGGTGCTAGCAGATTCAGTTTCTATTGAGAGTTAGTGACATTTTGATCATTGAGGACAAGGGGCAAACAGATTTACTGACTTAGGGACATTGCAGTATCTTTTCAAAGAAATTTCGCTCGTTTTAGGATTCAATTGAAATCCTTTATAGCCTAATCGTCGAGACCTAGGTCTTCCAGAGAAGGTTTTAAGCCCCATAACGCAAAACACTCTCTCTTGTTGGATCGGATTCCAAAAGTCAAGTCCACATAATCATGTCAGTAGAGGCATTCACATCTCTATCCAGGACACGTGGAGAGCAGTTAAAGGTCTTGAAGGACAAGTCAGTTGTTTCGCATCTTCAAATAGTTCTTTTAGGATTTCTTTTCTTAACTGAGAGGTGATGGGAGTACGAGAATTTAGGTGAAATCAGACTATGTGACCAAACCTCCAGCGGAATCAAATACTACTTGTCTGCTAGTGACTTAAAAAAATAAGTCTAAGTGAGTTGGTTTAACTTAGTGAAAGTCTCTTTATTGCAAGGAAGGAATGTGAAAATAAAATTTAATACTTCCTAAAGCACTTACGAAAATTCTACCACCTCTCCACCAACCTTCTAAGGCTAATATCTTCTTGGTAGCAGAATTTTTGAGGTTCAAGGATGAACGTATTCCTTTTTAGATAACACTTCTTACAGTTGTGACAAAGCTCACCAACTAAGCTAGGGATATCCTTGGAAGAATAAGTGTTGATTAATGGTTTAGCCTGTTTAGGCAGCCGCACTTTCTGCCAGTTGAAGTTAATGTTTCCAGTCATTAATAAGCGTGGACGCAGTAGCACAGTTCAAGCTACAGTAGGGCACGACACTAGAAATAGGTTTCAGTGAAAAGTTTGAGTAATTGTATAACACCACCTATTCTTGCTTATACTTTGAGAAATAATCTCGAAAGGCTCAGTCCTACTAAGACGAATCTTATTGTTGTCGTTTTATAAGCTATGACTGCTGCTATCTAAAGGTACTTTTGATATTACGAACTAAATCACGTCTTACTGACCATCTAGCCAGAAAACATCCTAATCTATCTTTCCCAGCATAAGCTCAACGTGGCAATTGCAAAGCAATTCCTTTCCACTTTCATTATAGTTTCTGATTGGATATTTTTAAATCCCACGTTGGATACTATAGTTAAGTCCTTCTTTTAAAAAAAATCCGATCCGTAGGCATGAATGTAAGTAGGTTTCCAAAAAATATCCTTAACCATGGCTCGGATTGTACTCTCATTTAAGTTTGTAGGAATGTTTATGTAAAATAATTAATTATGATTTTTCTGAGCATATAAATACCTACATATGTACATGCATATGTATAACTCTCTGAAGTACATTAATTTGTGCTCTGCTAGAGACTACTAAATATTGTTGGAACCTTACTTCTTGATTCTCAAAGTTATTAAAGAGTGTTTTTTTTTAGAGGCGAAGAACTTATAATTGAAATAAAATAGAAAAACTTATTCTGAATATCCACAAAATTGACTTTATTAGACAGGAAATTTAATGACATTTATATAAGTATACGATTTGGGTTATCTGGCTGCACTGGCTGGCGCATACATGGGGTAATCCACAAGAGTGTTACAGTGAATGAAGTGCGCTATTTGTATACGCGTCCGCCATGGTAGTCATATGACCGAAGTTGTATCCACCGATTAATGCCATCAAATTAGCTGTCAAATAAATCTAAATTCATGGTGATTCCAAATATTTTTCTGTGTTCCATTTCAAGTTCAAGTTCTCCTTCTCTAAAAAAAAAAACAACAATAGGAGCTGATTAGCTACCTGAAGTATCATAAATTTCCTGCGAATACTAGTAGATATGTAGGTATGTCCTGCTGTTTTTTGTAAAGCATTTAAATTTTCTTCTATCTTTAGTTTTGACTGCATAAAGTCTGGATAGCCAAAATTAGACAAAAGAATGTACAACACATTGAAATCTTGATACCCTTCTTCCAGGCTCATTTGATTGGTGACTGACAACAAAGGCGAAACAAAAGCCAATATGAGGTCTATTTCCATCAATACTTACCACAGAGATCGGGGACCCTGAGTTAGTGCTGAAAATGGCTATTTCTGCTGGGATAAGTGCCACAGGCCACATTGATCGTCATTTCCTTTCCGATGCCTCTTTCCTAGAAAGCCGCCTTTGTAAACGACATGAGTCTACCAATTTGGCTAATACTTTCACATAATCCAAATTTAATTTAAAAAACTCGTACACATATCCTTGCAACAGGTGCAATTATTTCATACATACACTCGAATGTATGTTCACACTCCCAGATAATCCTAACTTTCTTGAAATGAAATGGTTAATCCAACGGCTTTATCAAGGAAGAAAAACCAATTTTCTCGGCTGAATAACAGCTAAGCAATTCGGTCTTTGTGTCAATTTTAAAATCATTTACTTAAGCCAGTCGCAACTGGTTTACGCAAATCCGTCAATTCCACGTGCCGGGTAAAAGGGAATACCTCCATTGGATACAAATAATAAGCACGTTATGAATTTTCAATTAGAGTTATTCGCCATAATCCTTGCGTTACTTATCCCATCATATGCATTGTTTTTCATTCCCCACCACATTTATAATGAGGATGTTACACGTGGTGTGCCACCTACATAGGAACTACATACATATGTGTATACTCGTATTTGTTATGCATAAGGATAAGAGATCCCCCGTCTTAAGACAGGAGTAGGTAGGTATATATCCTTTTAAATTATTTTCAATTACGTACTCCATACCCTGAGGCCGGTAGTAGGTGATTCACCTGAATTCAATCACGAAATGGAGAACACATACTCGCATGTAACGTTACCCTGAGTGATGAGCCGAGATCAAAGTTCGATTCGATTTTGAAATAATTGAATACCCTTCATCAACATCAACTATTCCAATTCGATGAGAGGAGCGAACTATTCTCTTTCGTCTAACCGAACCCAGCATGTCCTTATGGTTTTTGACTTTATCGCACTGAGGGTAGTGTTGATGTTCGTGCCTGTCTCGCCGTGACATGGCAGGAGGTAGAAAGGGAAAAAAAGCCCAGGCCAGGCGCACACGGTAAATGAGCCTAATCGAATTGTTCTTACCGATTGGTAATACCATCCAATAATGCTTAGTCACGGAGAATTGAGTTACACATACGTAATATTTCATTTGCACATCTCCTGCTCGAGTTGTTGCTATTCCTGTCGTCATCCTTGTAGCATGACTTTCTCACAAGACGGTCTTTCATTATGTATAATGATTTGCACTTCCTTGTGTGTCGTCGGGGTTACACTCTGTGTGTTTGTGTGTGGGTGGGGGGGTATTGGGGGCGTAATAAGAGCAGGAAACACTTCTTGGGATGTCAATTTTTGCAAACGTGCTGTAAATGGAATGAGATTGCTTTAAAAGGTTACACAGATGATAAAAGGAATGTAAGTGCTATTAGCTTTGTGTGTCCTTGACTTATTCTTTTCGCAGGCATTTCCAGGTTTTTGAATTATTTTGGTAATGATGGAGAGAAACAGGGAATGTTGGTATGTTACTCACTTCTGGTTTTATTTTTACCTTACCTTAGATGATAGGAGGCATGCAATGACATTTTGTGTTGTGGAGTAGGCATGGAGCCGATTTCAAGCGACACATATGAATCCTGCTCTGAGCTTATAGTGTTGACCCTACTATTGACGATTCCAGGAAATGAAACAAGGACAATGACATTCGGAATTGTGTGTTCGGAGCCTTGCCACATGAAGTCGAACAACGATCAGGGGCCCTAGACTGCTATAATGCAGATATCAACGTTATCCAGGAAGATCGATGTAATGGCCCGACCAAAAGGAGGATGCAATACTGTGACCTTCGCCAACATAAAGCGGTTATGCGCCCATGGCCCCACAGAGAAGAAGGAAGTCGCCACCAAAGAAAGTTTCTACAAGCTCCTCGACAAAACTTTTCAGAACAGTTTTAAGTATGACGTAGCAAGCACACGGTTTCCTCATCTCAATATTCACAAGGGGACATGGCGGTTTCCAGATCATGAAACCAGATTGATCACATTACGATCGATGCAAAGTATGTCTCCAGTATTCTGGATGTCCAAACAGTCCGAGCAGCTAGCATCGTACGTATGCGAGTATCCCAAGTGCCATAACAAAGAAGGAGTACTGTAAGAAGATAACGACGACAAGCTGTAATAACAAAAGACCGCTATAATCTCTCAACGAATCCTATGCCATCAGGATCATGTGCCAAAGATCAGTGACATCCCAACTGATGTGCTCGGTTCTAACCGACCACCAACAAGAATCCCCTGGTTTGTCGAGGAATATCGGCAAGCATATGCAGCTAAGGGAGAGTCACATGTGGCGCTATAAGGAAGGACGAGAGCTGCTCATAAACTCTATTACCAGAAAAGACGGGAATAACGTTTTCTCCCAAAGGGAAAAAAAAAGAGGCCAAGAAGCCTGGTCTCCACCAAAGTGGTTCAGGGATAGGAATACCAACAACTTCCAGAAGACCTAATGCCCTACAGGCCGAGTTATTTACTTGGTAGAGTGCATACACTTACTCATTTCTAAGTTTTGGTCAGAAAGGAAACCAACTCAATAGGGCCAATTAAATAGGCATCAGGTTCCTCAACATCGGGTATAGGATGTTTTCCGCTTTCCTTTGAGAACCTTTGAAACTCTTCGTCAAAAAACTGATTGATCTCTATCAGAGTAGTTTTAGACCAGGTATGTGGACAATCGACCAAATCTTCACATTTCGACGGATCCTGGAGAAAAATCAAGAAGCCCAAGTCGATACTCACCATCTTTCATCGATTGTAAAGCCATTTATACAGAGCCATGTCCTGTTTTGGCAAACTTGTCAAATTATACAGAATGACGATGGAGAGCTCCCACTGCTCCAACAAGGTCGGTATTGATCTCAACGAGACCTTTAATGTCCAAAAAGGATTTAGACAAGGTGACACATTCGCATGCAATTTCTTTGAAATCATATTTGAAAGGATCGTGCGAAACTCAGACGGTAACATCGGAGGGATAATCTTTAGCCTGTGCAACTACACTGAACTGTCGCTTGGGCTGCCAAAATGGGTTAAAGGGAAAACGAGGGCAAAACCAAGTTAATACTGTCAACAAAAAAGGGACATCAAAGAATTGGACAGCACGTCTCAATCCGCAGCTATAATTTGAGGTAGTAAGGCACTTTATCTACGTACTTTGCTATAACCTCCGAAAACAGCACCTCAGCAGAGATAGAACGAAGAACAACTCTTGCCAATCGCTGTTTCTTTGGGCTAAGAAGACATTTGAGTGGCAGAGCCATATCCGGAAGAACTAAGGAAGACCCGGTTCATCCCAGTCCTGCTTTTTGGCGCTGAAGCGTGGACTCTGCCCAAAGCGGATGAAGAGACCCTCAGTCGATTCGAGAGAAAGATTCTTCGTGTAACTTTCGGTCCCGTTTGCGTTGACGGCCTTTGGAGAAGGAAATTCAACGAGATTATTGTATTATTCTCTACATTGTTTCTAGAAAAACCACTTAGTTATCATCCAGAATTAGACATCACATAACACCCACACTAGTCCTAGTAATTATCACTTCTTGTGGATATATATCGAATAACTTTAGAGGGTTTCTCGTCCTTCAATAACGACCTGATCCACGCGGAATCGAACACGTGCATGGAAAGCAATTAAAAAAAAAAAAAAACAAATCAATATCTAGTCAGCCTCTTCAGCATTTGTTTTCTGTTTTATAATCACCCTCTTGCGATAAATTGTATTAATTGAAGCTCCTTTTGAATTTTAATTAAAATACTCATCTCGTCCTCAATGAAGTGCTTCCTTGTTGTATTTCAATCTAATTGGAAAATAATTCTGCATGTAGGGGCAGCTGATGCCTTTGATAAGCCATATGAATGCAAGTCCTTGCAATATGCAAATTAAATATTATTAAAAGGGTTTCATTGGATTGGTTAATCCTTGAAAGGGAATCGATGTCACTCCCGACAAAGAGGATTCACAGAGAAAGGATGGAATGATTATTTCATTATCCATTGGTTGTTAGCTTCGGGTGATGTAAATATTGACGAAACAGTCTGAAATTCCGGGATAGGAGTGATGCGAGCTCCAGGATCAAAAAGGAGTTTCATAGTAATTTGATACTGGCGGCTAGAATCCAATGTAGACTAAGGAGACTTGATCCAGTGTCAGTTAGCCTTCGTCCTCAATCTAGGCCCTAATTGGAAAGCAACAAGTTCAGAGATCCCCAAGTGCGCCAACAATTTAGGGACCAGCTTGTTTCAGAAGCAGAAGCAAGCCGCAACACATTGAAGAAAACCGTGAACGGCCGTGGGAGTTCGATATAAAATGTTATTGGAACTGCGGTAAGAACCTATTCCATAGTATATGTGAACACGCTATCAAAGTTTAAATTGGCCAATACCATGCGAAAAGGATGAAAGTGCAGCGTAGTGTAAGACGTCACAAATGTCAGCGAACCACAAACTAGCTTTAAGACCAGAAGAAGCTTCACACAGGTGCGCCAAAAGGACTATCTACAATATTACTACGGAGCTCATTGTTGGCCGAAACTGCAAACAAGAACTGAAGTTTAATGTGAAGTTGGACCTTTCATGCTTCGAACAGAGTTTTCTAGAAACACAATGTGATGAGAGTTGTGCGTCATCTGTCTTTCTAATCTAACGAAGGTTTGTTCTATGCTAGCGTCCTAGGGGTGGTAGAACACAGGTGACGATCACTTATTTGCAATTCGTCCGCCAGCTCGTTCCAGAATATACCAGCGTATCCTGGAATTGTGAGTGCTGTGAGTTCTTTATGGCACCGCTTCACTAGCTGGGTTTTGACAACTGGACTTTTATAAGACCACTTAGTACATATGTAACCAAGGTATGACAACCCAAAGTTATTGATTTTAACTGAGCTGGGGCCTGAAAATGGTTGCACAAATCTAAGACATTAGCTAAGAGTGAAGGGTTTGGCTAGTGTCCATTGTCCGGCCCTACTTAGAGCTGGACATATGCAGACTAAGTGTAGAGCTGCTTCTCTTTCGTTTGAGATATTGCAGTAGCGGCAATCTACATTAAATGGTACACCTATTCTGGGCCCATGGATCCTTAGGGATCAGTGGCCAGTACTTTTTGTCAGAACTCTAGCAATATCCCACTGCCGTTAGCCTATTAGTAAGAGACCCATCCGAGACTAACGCCCGTCTTTCCAATTCATCCGCTCGGTCATTTCCCTCGAATGCTGCTATGACCCAGAATCCAAAGGAGGCTTATCCTGAACCGATGGCACAAGGAGGAAAGTTCATACTTGCACTCTTCTACAAGTTTCGAGGATGTAGTGACCGACACAATAGCCTTTCCCGTAATAAGAACTTCCGCCTGAAAGATGCTGCACGAGTCGGGAAGAAAAAAGGACCTGAAAATGTTCAGAAAAACACTGGAAATGCACATTTTTGAACAGTCGGTGTCAATTATTGTTTCGAACCCGTTTGTCACCCTGCCTCCACCTAGTTGAGAATCTAGCCGTGACGCCATTTCTGAAGTTCACTCTGGAAGTCGTACAGTCGGTTGAACTGGGCATCAGATCCCGAGGTTACAGGTACAGGATGCTTTGGTGGCCATAGGGTTTGGTACACTAGCATACCGTTCCTCTTAGCCTGACCGCACATGATTATAAGGACATAGTATGGAGGTGCAATAAACATTTACAACATCTGCCGCGCATGTTCTCATGGTCCTCATGTCGTCTAGAGCCGTAGTTCTTTGTAAATAAGTTTGATGTTGTATTTTTTCCTTAGCACCGGTCACCAGACCTGCGAAAGAATAGGACGCATCACCGCGGTGTGTATCCATAAAATCTTCTACGGGAGAAATCCCCACTTCTTGCCGAATGTTTTGCTGCAAGCGTAGAAGGCTGCTGATTATTTGGTCTTAGTTTGTGGATATTTTAGAGGATCGACTTCACATCTTCTTCCACTAGACCCCTTATATGGGATCCGAAGTGCTCGGTTCGGGGTGTAATATGATAAGCAAACTAGTCCGTCCATATCGACTTCTACGGTGTTTTAGTACTTGTCAACTTGTCAACTACCTTAAGAAGCTTGCAATGGAACACCTCTTATGTTTCGATCAGTTACGACATCAAATGAACTAAGAAAGGAAATCTGCTTACAAGTCAATGGCACCTCTGAGAACCGACTACAGATACAGCCAATCTTAACTGCGTTCGCGTTGTTATGTTGACAATTTTTCCATATCCTTTTGACCGGGAAAAAAGACTTACGTTCAATACTGCATCCCTTTTGCATAAGTTGAACAGTTTAAAAAAATATCCTTTACCTTCCACTTAGTAGCTCCGCTTTCAACTGGACTACACTGTGAGCCTACCAACATATAGGTATTCCTTTGTTAACGTACTCTCCCTCACCAGGACTCTTAGGTCCTTTTTAAATGACAATAATCGCTCTTGTAACATTTACTGCGGCAATGGAAGTCCACTTACGCCGGTCACCATCCAAACATGTACCAAACGCGTTCTAACCTCATAAAGCCTAAGATTTTGGCTATCTCTCCAAATGACATCCTTTTAAGGGACAGCAGATATCAGGATATTATTTGCCCATGAAAAAAACAAACACAAATAGAAGGAAGCAAACCGTTTATCCCTTCTGCAAAGGTGGACTGAGAAAACGCACAAGCATAAGCATTAGTATCCCAACAGGAAGCGAGCTATAAAAACAATAAGATACATCGCCACAAGATATAACAAAAAGGAGAAAGCATCCGTTTACCAGGAATTCCTCAATTGTCGCGCAATATGACACAGAGCGCGCTACCAAAAATTTATGATTGGTCATAAAGTGGAATTTTTATTACACAATCGGCTAGGATGAGGCCGTGTGGGTCGATGCAAATCCTTTATTCCTGGATTTCTAAGCTCACAGCGATATGTCTGTCTGTGTTTGCATTTAATCGTCAGTCTGAGCGGAAGGACTTGGGAATACGTACAGTACTTCAACACTTTTATGATTTCACGAAAAATTAGTTGGGCTTTATTCGCGGAAGTCTTTCTGCACACGTTTACGACACATTAACGTTTTTATGTCTTCGAGACGCCAAACTTGGTGTTTTACGAAAGTAATACAGTAAATGGAATTTTTCTTTGCTTTTCTATTTCTAAATTTACTTCGTCCTAATAGATGGATTATGTTTACAGGGTCGGTACGATGGTAAGAGGGGGATTTGGCTAAAGTCTATAAGCCTGGTACAGATTCTTCGAGTTTTTATTGATCATTCGTTGAGTTTAACGAAAGGCGGTATTGGAATAAACATTTACATTTACATTTACATTACTGATTGCATGGGGAGAAATCAGTTTGAACGGAGAACCTATTAAGTGGAAAAGTACTCGAAGAATATCGTAGCATATCCTTGGACAACACTTCAGAAGTGTAACCCATAAGTAACCCAACAGTGTGGGAACACTCAAATTATCTCAATTTCCTGCAATCACTATATGTATGTATAGATACGGTATAGGTCGGTCTAACAGTTCACTCCAGGCCCACAGGGCGGAACTACGATACAACTCATGAGAAGGAGCTTGTCTGACTCAGTGCTGAAGAGCATCGCTATCCAGATCTTCGATGAAGCAATATATGTGGGAGTGATCCTGGATTAGAGATTTCTTTGGGCAAACCATTTCGAGTCCAAGACATCCAAAGATCTCATAGTTTTCTGGCAGTGTAAGGGTGCTTTTGGGAAGAAATGGGGCCTTTCGGATTTGCATGAGCGCAATATGACCCTTATGCTTCGGTTGTTTGCTGGAGAGGACTTTCGCGTAATTGATTTACCTTCCCTTGATACTTTCATCATGGGCTGTACTATTAAAGCAAGCTGCCGTCTTAGGCTTTTTTGTATAATGCTGTGCAAATTTAGGGTCAAATTTCCTTGCGTTCAAGACTGACTTCAGTTAGAGTCTAAGCCTGAACTGGATTGTAGTCGAATCTTTACTTTTGGCTCCAAAACTTGTCAAGGGTCTGGACAACACTAGACGTTATTACTCCTTAGATCCATACCCCTGTCTTTCAACCCGAGATCTATGCTATCCTATTGGCTGTCGACTACATTGCTAAGATTATGTGGCAGAGTCGAAGTATCTGTGCCTGTCAGGCGTTACTCAACTAATCTTTTCCAAAATATTTCGAGAATACAGGAACACTTTGAATTCAATCGCAAAGCTGAACTCTTTGGCTTTTTTCTGGCCTCCAGGTCCCACTGCGATTGCGAGAAATGAGATCTAGGATGAGATTGCTAAGCATGGCTTAGAGGATGATTTGTCAGGGGTACAACCTGCGTTGGGTTTTCCCGCGTCCTCTGTCAGGCCTTCAATGAGGATTGCGCTTTTTACGAACAGAGTTGTGAGTGGGATGACTCTCCAAGATGCAGGCAGGTTAAGCGTATGTCTGTCTGTAGACAACAGATGTCCTTACGGGGCACTTTCCTTTCGCTAAGAATTATACTGTGCTCGGCACCACCTTGTGGAGAGGGCGACCTAATGCTATTGCTTTTAGTCAGATCAGGTGGCAGATCTTTGGTATTAGATTGGTGAGTGCTAATGCTGACAAGTCAGTACGTCTGAGTGCTCTAGTGATGCAACTCCTATACGCTGGAATTCCTATGAACTCAATTGTCAGGAGTATATTCTTAATGAACGATAAATTTACACTACCATGAGGAACAGAAGCTGAAATGACAATAATACCTCAATAGCCACAACTGACGAGGTCACACAAGTTGAGGTTGATGGGATTCTGATCTTCGTCTTCAACGAACTGATGAGATCCTAGTCTGCATACACTGGGTAAACTGATTCAGAGATGATTCAATGCTATGATGGGGTAGAACTTCACATCATGGCCTTGAAGGAAGAACACTAAATGATTTTCTCCTACTACGTCTACGAGTAGTAGTCAATTAGTTCGAAGATAGGGCCCTTAACTATGACACCGAAGTAGGACCGCACAAAATAATGGAAGGAGTTCCTCAAGAGACGCTGGTGGGACCTATTCTTTAAAATATAAAATACGATACCGTTCTAAGGATACCAAAAGCGAGTGGAATGGATATCACTAGATATACTGATGAGATTGCCAACTACCTACATAAAAAAAATCGTAAACACGAAGCTAGGCCTAGAGAATAAGCGGAGCACAAAATGGAAGCCGTCCTCATAACGAGCCTAAGAGATGTGGAATACCTAACCGCACATGATCAACTCGAGCCTGTACATCAAGTACCTAGGAATTTTCCTGGACCATAGACACAGCTCCAGAGACGACTAAACCTTCGTAGGTGAGAAAGCCTCCCGGATAATAGAGGGATTACGTAGATTACTCGCAAGAATTGAAGGACCAAGCCAGCCAATACTTGTATATGCATCTACACTTGCTTGATCCTTCAATGTGGGTTTCAGAGACGCACTGTAAGTCGTATGTTAAAAGGACGAACTAAGTGCACAGAATAGTGTTTGCTTCGAGCTATGTCAGCAGATGGTATAGATTTTATGTTAGGTAGAGTGCCAATCGATCTAGAAGCACAGGAGTCTGCGGTCATTCAAGGAAACGAGTAGTATATACTGACATGACTGAAATATTGCTTCCGGTAGTATTTCTACATTAAGAAGCATACGGTTGACTTAGTTTAGAAAGGAAAGTTGGCCGCTGATAGTGCCAACAATTCTGGTCTCATTTGTGTTGGCGACAATGTAACACAAGAAGACTGCAAATAGAGTTATGATCAGATGAGATGAGATGAGACAAAAGCTTATGTAGGACAGGTAAGCAAAAGGAGCTTCTCTTTTTTACTGATGGTCCTGCAGGAGTCAACCGAACATAAAACTTTTCACCAAAGTAATCACCAAGCAAATGGCAGTGCCATCGACTATTTGGACAAATAATTTTCCAAAGATTGAAGCAAACTGAAAACCTTCTGTAACTTGATCAAGGATCAACTTCCAACCGAAGTGCTCAGAAAGATCTTACAGGACCTTTTCTAAAGAAAACAGAACTAACTGTCTATAATACTGGATTGTCGGATTGTCCTTGTTTCCACAGCTGATTCTCACAAACCCAACTGGATTGTCGGTTTGTCCTTGTTTCCACAGCTGATTCCCACAAACCCAACTGGATTGTCGGATTGTCCTTGTTTCCACAGCTGATTCCCACAAACCCAACTGGATTGTCGTATTGTCCTTGTTTCTACAGCTGATTCCCACAAACTCAACTGGATCGATCGATGTACATCCTCTTTATGTTTTTTCAAGGACACTCTCGCCCTTATGATTTAAGTCAAGTAAGCTCTTCGAAACCCAAATGTGAATGTTAACATCCTAATTACCATTAATTAATCCAATGTTACCAGTAATTACGTAAATGACCTTTAAAAAAAAAAAATAACAAACTGTTCATGAATATCCTGCGTACGAGGAGTAGGTACATACATAGGTACACTGCCACAAATAGGGAAGTTACTAAACTACCTCAACACACAAAAGTGGAAGAAGTTTTCTTCTTCAGTCATCAGAAACCAACTGTGTAGCGGGGGAAACTTTTCGACAGTCAACGTTGTTATAGCATCCACTTCCTCAAGGAGGTCTCTCCACCGACTACTACTACTCGTATGTACTGATTCCGAGAATGCTTACACGCGTGCACAAAAACCAACTTAAGCGAGATATGAGTGCGATTATAGCGTCGTGTACAGTTTCAAATCTATTTTCTAACATTAATGTGTTGCATGGTAGTCGTGGTGATGCCGCAGAATCCTTGCTATAGCAATTGGAAACTTTTTCCACCCTTCTTCTAGCCCACCCCCAACCCCACGCTTAAGGTACGTACATACACATCTACTTCTACTTGTTAGATTATCTAGGTGAATTGCATGCAGGTGAAAGATTCAAGAACTACCTTCCCATACATACTTGTGTGTATGTATTTCACTTGAATTTCATTCGTTTACTTATGTATATGTTTGTTTTTTTTTTGCCTCACTTCTTAGCGTTGCTCTCTCCTTCAGTTCAAGGACTTCATTCCTTTTATGGTTTATGGCAATTCCAAGGGGTGAAACACCTGTTAATGAGGGTCTTAAGATGTTTTATATGGAACTGCTTCACTCAGAATGAACATTCTTTTCCTTTTGCGGCCTTGAGCTCATACACGAGTGTATGAGTATTAGAATAGGTATTATTATGAAGTATTTTATGAATCCTGCTTCGTCGTTTAGCCTGTTAACAGGCAGAGATTGGAAGAGTTCTCTGTAACTGGAGTGATTGAACGAAACCTTGAGATCGAACATTTGTATAAAATCTATGGTTTCCATGTGCATAGATACAGACGAAGCTAAAAATGGGATGCAGAACTTTATCAGGGAACGGGCCATGAACCTATATACGACGACGAAGGTGGCAGTGGGTTAGGCATACTCTCCGAAAGGGTGACAGGTCCATAGCTAACCACGCGGTGCAATGGAACCCGCTTCCTCAGTATGGCAGGATACGCGGCGGTCCTAGGAGAACGTGGCGCAGACCAGTTGAAAATGAAAGGCACGGCAACTGGGAAAGAGTTGGGGTGAGCTGAGGAATTGTCGAGGCCCTAGGAGCCACAAAGTGATGCAAGACATAAGTAAATAAGTAAAAATGGGAAAAAATTTCAGAATGCTTTTTTATAGAGGCGTTCAGGGACCTAATAAATTGGGTCTTAGCAGCATTGGAATCAATATTCTTCACGCACCAGCATCAGAAACTGAGTAATATACTCGAACCCTATTCTAAGTATGACGTGTGTGCATGGTTCTATGTCTACTACGGACTTTGAATTAGAATAACCCGTACATATGTATAATTGCTTATAGAATAAGTTACTGTCAAAACTACTCAGTTTTCTATAAGCCAAGCTAGAGTACAATACTTCGACTGAACAACAGTCTGAACCAACTCTGAAAACAGAACGCCAAACAACTTTCCTGAAACCTAAACAATCTAAAATATTCAGTTCCGACATTTTCACTGTAAGTGTATCTACCCATGCAGTTCAGGTATCCATGATACAAAAAAAAAGGGTACTTCTCCATTCTATGTTTTGACAGCTTAACTTGACTTTTTCAATTATTGGTGGCTTCAACTTAAAACACAAAGGGTTAGTTGGCTGTCTTCGCATTATGACTTGCTCCAGTAAACGAGCACCTTCTAGCCTTCTATCAGCGTTAAGACTAACATGGGTAGGTTATAACAGCTATAAATCAGAACTTGTTGTGACAGTTGATCTGTAGAATCCAAATATTCGTTAGATCCTTTTTTTTCAGGTTGTACTGTAGGATGTATTTATAGTTCGACTGTATATGGATGTCGTTATGAGTTTTCGGAAGACTCCCATCACAGGTTTTTCATAAAAAACGTATTTCTAGTGAGGGCATTGCTATGCGTCAAAAAGGTAGGCCATGACATTTGGACGTAAAAGTGACAGAAAGATTGTGTCATCGAGAATTATGTGCGGATGGAACAAAGAGATAACATTAAGTTTTATCTCAAACTTGGTAAGACTTTAACCCAAATGTTTCAATTGACAAATCTTGTTTGTGGATTGTTTATCCCGTTGCCTGAGAACATAAATGATAAGCACCATGCTGGTCTACCCCAATTCATGATCACTGAATATTCCATCGGAACTGTAAGTGAATTCATCAAAAGAATCTTAAAAATATTAATTCATCGCATTTTTACCGAACATTTGGACTACAAAAAAGTGTGTGCACGGTTGACTACCGGCCAAATTTGCTTAGAATGTATTATTCGAAGAACATCAGCAAGAAGGTCAAAAAGGACAAGAACTTTCTTTTCAATATTGTGGCTAATGATAAAGCTTGGTGTTTTGAACATGATCCAGAAATTTAGACCCCGACGTGCTGGGACAAATGTCCCACAAAATTTGCATCGAATCACGAGCCGTATGTTATGTAGCAGAGTGGTACTGAAAGATGTCCCAATGATCCGAACCAGTCGATTGATGTCAGGTCTCAATGTTAGTAAAGATCCTGCGTAATCTATTCTCATAACTAACGTAACGATAGTATCTTAAGCCTGTAAATACTGCTTAAACCTGAAAGTCTGAATCCTTATCCTTCCTCATTCCGTGTGAAGTCAATATTTTTTATCGCCTTACCCCCTATATACTCCTTCACTCAGGATTCAGGATACAGTTTAATAAGCAACTCATCGAAAATGCGTTGCCAACTATGCCATAAAAAAACGTTCATGCACGAATGGTAGTTCTTCATAAATTAGCGTCAGAATGCAACATCATCGTGTAAACGGTTTTGCCAAAAACCTTCTATACAAGCTACACCTTTCCGGCAACATTTTGGTTGTCTAGTAACTCGGTCAATGCTGACAAGACTCTTGGCTGGGATGCACATAAAACTGCGGCACATACCTTGCTCCTTAATTTTGTCATTATTAAGTTTTCGCTGGTAACGTTGACGATGGAACACGGTCGCCATGTTGCGGTTTTCATGGTCGACGGGACCAACTTTTAGCTCCTGATGCTGCTGCTGCTGCCGCTGCTGCTGGTTGCGTGGCGATTTATCGAAGCAGAGCATAAATTTCGTACAGCATCCCGCGACAAAAACATGTTCTAAAACAAATGAGCTTTCGTGTGGTGGATACGACTTGGTCCTTTCGCTTTTGTGGATAAGGGTTGTTTGTTCCGGGGGTAGTTAGAGATGTTCGGTTATCTAAGCCTGGCGTGGTAGAAGCCAATTTTTTGTTTTCCTCTTATTTTCCAAACCAAAGGATTAACCGAAAAAAAAAAAACTGAAAAAAAATATTATGAGCACCTCTTAGGGCAACGTGTAAAAGTTTTAAGCGCACTGTCCTGGGTCGGGTTAGCAATGTTGCCGATGAAATGCGGATGTGGAACAAAGGCGGCCAACGTCAGTGCAAATTGGTGTTACACATTTTTTAGGGTTTTAGTAAGCTATACATGGTTTGAAGGAGGTTGTTGTTGGCTTTTTGGTTTTGTGATTGTTAATTTCGGAGAGGAGAAAACGTAGAGGAAAGGTACGATCTACCTGGAAAGGATTGTGCGGTTTTCTATCCCTAATCCTTTCCTAAGTTTATATGTGAAGTCCAGTGATATCTAATTACCGCTTCAAGTTCAAGTGGCCATATGTTTTACGGTTTGAATTTTTAAGGAAGTCTTTCGTACAAGTCTTAACCATCGACCTGCGGGAAAAAATCATTCAATGCAGTGTCGAGAATGGCTATAATATTTATGTAGATAGGCATAACCTCGAAGGAATCTCTGTAAAAATAAAGCCAGATAAATGTCAGGACTGCAAGCAACCCATTTATGAAGTACTCTTCCCAAGGATTATGACCGAATAATACAACCTCTTGGCGGCCAACTCAGGAAAAATACGGCTAAATGCAGATGACTTCTGCAGAGAGTATAGAGATACTGCAGAAGAAAGTACAGATAAATGCGAATGCCTTAGCCTAAGCAAAATTAGGAGGGCGACTCTCGGCGAATATCAATTCAGAGACCTGGACGATCGAAAGTCTGCACCAGGTATCCTAAAATTTGTAACAATTTAGAGATGTGAGATGTAGTTCAATTTAGTTCTTTCAGTAGATCCGCTCCAGGAGTTATGTGTGAGACAAGGATACTTATCTTTCTCTTAAGATGTTTGTCTACGGAATTTGGACATGAGAGGTGGGTCTACTGTTAGAGTATACTTATCCGATACTTCCCCACATACTTACCTATATTTCATATTCATGTAAGATTAGTCTTTCATAGTCAACCTCAGGATCGAACTCTCTATTTTGCCGATCTATCCATCTCGTACACTTCGTCATACAAAGATGATATCATGGGCATGGATCGAGCAACCTCTAAAGTGTTTATATCCTTTGACATGTTAGACAAAAAGATGTGACGTATTTGGTTAGTCCTCCTAGACTAAGGCTCTTTAAACGGATGAAACTAAGTGCTACTGCCGGAAGTCTCTTAGTAGCACTTCCTGATTTATTTTAGAGGAATTTCCGGATTAATTTTCACATGACACTTGATATTACAAGCTTTAGTAGGAGCAATACAATTCTGTCTAAAACTTACATAGAGAAGCTTCATTCACACTGACTCATACGTAGTCATACTGAAATTCCTTCAGGTTTAGACAGAGAAAGAATTAAACCACTCAGGTACGGGATCATTATGTTGAAGTGTCTCCTCCTTGATAACTAGGCTCATTTAACGTTCTCTAAGTAAGCTAACCGTCTGAGGGAAAAGTGCGAACTTGGAGTCAATCCGAATAAAACTGAACTGATGTCTTTCATCACCAAAACCAAAATAGTTACCTGAACTCATTGTTTCTCGACTTAAGGATCAGCTATTTTTCTTATCTCCCTTGGAGATGTACTATATCCTCTACTTAACTGAGAACTAGGCAACGAGTGAAGAAAGCATTCATTGTCTACTATCCATGCAATAGAATCTTCGACAAAAGAGAGGTCCTGCAACCAAAACGTGCAATCCTCACCTATATGCCGATTGCAGAAGAGCGGCCCTTAAAAAAGCCTATAACAATACCTAAAATAAGGTACAGCGTCCATGGATACCACAAGCGCATCCGACAGATGCTCTGCTACCTTTTAAATCTAGATCGACATATTGCAAAAATTCATCAAACAGCACCCAGTACTGTAGACTCAGAGTGTTCAAGTGGTGGACTGCGAAGCCCTATTAATATTTTAGTTTCTGTACCAGGAGTTAAGGATTTCAATCGAAACCAACCTAACAGTTCAAATATGGAATGTGGGGTTGCAAGTGTTTTTTATTTGGCAATCCCTAAGCATCTCAGAATCTCATAGACTTTCGGAGGTTGCCAGGATTTTCCAGGCGAAGTCACCGGTCATCTCCGAAGTTTGTCGCCAAATCAAGTCACATACAATCATACTACCAAGACACAAATCAACGATAACCAAACTGCTCTCAAAGCCATTGCCTCGATATAGTATCATCAAAACTAGTACTAGAATGGCGAAAGCAACTAGCCTAGCTACATGGGCAGGTTAAGGTAAATCAAGTCTGGGCTCTTGGCTACATTCTTGGCAACGAACATGCTGATGAACATGCCAGCCGATGCTCACTTGTGGAACTAGTTCACACGCAGCTTGCATTGGTCTTTCTTAGAAAAGCTATATTCAAATGGTTTACATTGACGAACTGTGTAATATCCAGAAATGTAGGCGCTAGCAACAAGACAAAAACAACTGACAAATCGGGCTCTGTAATCCGAAACATCAAGAACAAGACATTTTTCAAAGTAAGTCTGTCGGAATTCTGGTTATAAGGATATGCAGTTCAATTTTCAGTGATAGTTCCAACTTAATCAGGCGTCCGTTACTGGAGTCTTCTTTAAGGACGAAGATCTTTTGGTATACCAAGAAGAGCATCAAGAATATGTTGATAATCCAAGTTTGGTAACAGCTTAACACCCCTGACTTAGGTTGTCCTCGAATGATTGTTTTTCCCGAGGATAGGTGAAAATCTTCTGTAAGACACTATGAGAATAGCAAGCGCGAAGTCTCTAGTTTCAGCTTCGATAGTACTTATTCCGAGATCTCCATGGATATCGTCGTTTCTACTGTACCACGGTGCTTGGACAATTCCTCTAAGCACTTTATTTTTAAAAGTTTGTATAATGTTGGCATTTGCTTGCTTGGTACAATCCCTAAGTAGGTCCACACCGGTTTCAGCTCTTGCTTGTATAAAAGCAGTTTGTCCTCGGTACTCAGCTGGGAATGTTTTCCAAGTAACCCATAGATTTCTCTGTATTTGATTTCAAGCTCTTTACGTTTCATTTCCACGTGCGAATTCCATTTTAGTTTTGCGTCGAGTATCATTCCCAGGTATTTGGCTTCGTCCGCAAAAGGAGTTCGGGCCAAGTTTAGTTAGTCAATAGTTTTCTTTTATGTGAAATTCACGTGAACAGATTTAGTTTCGTTGAAGGCGATCCGCCAGTCCCTCTTCCATTCATGATAGGGGTGTCATCTGCAAACATAGCGCAAACATAGCAAGGATAGTGCCATCTTCTTTCGGTATATCACGGGTATATAAAAGATAGAGGAGCGGCCCAAGAACGCTTCCTTGCGGTATGCCGGCCGAAATTTCTTTAAGCTCCGAGTATTCATTTCCATGTCTAACTCGGAAGAGTCTATTCCCGAGATACGATTCTAGAATATCGTATAGGCATACGGAAAGAACTTGTCTTAATTTGTATTTTAGTCCTTCGTGCCACATCTTATCAAAGGCTTGCGAGACGTTAAGAAATATGATTGAGCATTACGTCAGTAATTCTGTGCACCTGGTCAACTGTCGAATGCTTACTTCTGAACCCAAATTGATGGTCAGGGATAAGATTATTGTCTTCTATAACCGGTTGTATACGCCTTAGTACTATTCTCTCAAAGATTTTGGATATGACTGGAAGACGCGAAATTGGTCTGAAGGATTTTACCTCATTTGGCAACTTTCCATTGGCTCGGCACGTGTTTTAATCTGAGCCCAGCATTTACATATAATATGGAGAAGTCTAATTAATGCTTTTCTAGGTAGAACTTCCCCAGTAATCAAATCATAACCAGGAGCTTTCTTAAGTTTTAGGTCCTCGTACTCGTGTTTTAGTTCGAGATAGTAAATCCGTCTGATTGTTATTGTCATAGACCTCTTGCCCATCATACGGCTTAAAAGTTTCTTCCAGATAAGCGGCAAAAACGTCCGCTTTTTCTTTATCCTCCCTTGTCCATTTATTTTGGCTTATTTCGATTGGCGGCGCGGGAACTTTGAGCCTTTTGGTGCCTCTTTTTCGCTGTTTAACTTTGAAGGTAGGCGTTTATGCCACGATTCTTATAATCCTTAATAGTCTCCTTCAACAAATTGCACAAAAAATTCAAATTCAAAAATTCAATTCTTTTATTCCCGGAGGATATCGTTAACCGTATTTGCTCGGCATTTTCTTTGGTTTGGGCGTATTATTCCAGGTACGATCTTAACTAAGCTTACGATCTTAATCATTTCAATTCGAGTTCACAGGGTGTCCTAAGTGAAACGTTCAGTTCAATACTATCTTTAATTTCGTTTTCAAAACCCTTCCCAGTTAGCTGTTCTACCAGTTAACCCTTGTGTCAACACCCGCATACCCGGGTGTGTTTTTCCTTTTCAAATTGATATATTTTGAGTTCTATGTGCCGTATCGACTTAGGATTTTCAATAGCCTCCTTGAATATTGTTTTTTATCATATTTCAACAAAAAAGCTAAAATTTTCTTTTTGGGTCAAGATTTACAAGCAGTTTTTGCGTTTTACCTCTTCTATCAACACCCAACACACCCGGGTGTGCATGGAAAAATGTATGTAAGTTGTGGGCTAGAAATAAATTCATATTTTTTATTAATTTGACATTATTTTTTCATTTTGTTTGGAAAAAAGGGAAAATATTACATTTTATAACAAAAATTGTTATTTGGTAAACAAGCACAAACGGGCTTTTTGTAGACTTTTTGTGTTAGTCTCCTTCTGGGACATGAGTAGGTAACAATTTCCTGTCTGCTTGATTCTGCCAGAATTGTCACGTCCTTCTTGAGCCCTTAGTAGAAGATTTTCAATAGTCGGTGTTACTGGGTGGCCCAACATACTTTCAATTTCACTAAGTGATCGAAAATTTCGCATGACTTGGGCATTTTCTGAACGAGCCTGGATTTTTGTAATGGCTTCTGGCCTTCTACGGTTTGTTGAGGTCTTCAAGTGTGGATTATTTTCCACGTAAGTATATCACGAATGCACAATGTTATAAAAAAAAAAAGCCAATAGCCATCGCTTTGTTCTTCTCTTCGTAGTGTATTCACCAAGGCACTTGTCCATATTGTCAACACCTCCTTTGCTTTTGTTGTAATCGAGTATCATGTTTGGCTTTCTTTTAGGACCTTCAATTTCGATACTATAATGGGAAGTGGAAGAAACCGATTTGTTCGATTTTTTTGGAACATATGAGCACATACTTATGTTGCTGGGGAATCCAAAGATTGATGATTCTACTGCTCTTCCTTTTGGTTTAGAAAATTCGGCTGGTACAAAATTTACAGTTCCCAATATTGACAAATTGTAGTCTAATATCAAGGTAGAAGCCAAATTAAAGCTTTTAAAAATGTTGCCACATACGATGTTTCGAGCAGTTCCACGGAACAGATTGCAACACAAATCTTTGACCACACGTTCACCTTGATTTTTTTCCCTTTCTCCAGAAGGTGCCATACCTGTATAAATTTGTCCTTTGACTGGATAAGAAGTAATAGCATCACATACCCACTAAACCTTAATTCCATATTTGGCCGGTTTTGAAGGTGTATATTGAATGAATCCGGTGCCACCACGATAAGGATAACGTTGTTCATCAACAGTGACGTTGCCTGCTTTATAGTTATCCTGGATGTTGCTATATGGCTGCTGCTTTGTCAGTACCTATTTCCATTATTAAATCTGATAAAACGACTGCTACTTCTTGAAATATTTTTTCTCAAATGCGTTGCATAAAAAATAAAAGCGTCCAACTCCCACCGACTCCTTCCAACTCCTTCCGATGCCCGTGGGCATAAAAAACGTATTGACACACCCGGGTGTGTTGGGTGTATGTTTATGTATAATTTTTTGGGTGTTGACACAAGAGTTAATCTCGCTGGCTCTGGGTTATGGAAGAGTTTTTCGCTCAAAGTCAGAATGACTGGAGAATGATCAGACGACAGATCAAAGCTCTCTTCAACTTTTATGTTGTTGGTAGATACTCTGCCCAGTAAGTCGGTTTGCCCGTCGAGTGAATACTCCATACCTGCCCCATAAAGCATTCTACCTTTTTGCGAGATATATCTAGAGTCCCAGAACCAATGCCAAATTCTACGAAGAATGCAAGGACTATTTGAATTCGGTCCCAAAATTGAGTCCATTCCATCAAACTAGCAAGTGTCGGTTTCTAAATTCCGAACTGGGTCCTAGGAATGAGTGATTTCTAAAAAACCGGGGAAATTTACAATTCCATTAAAAACGCAATTTCGACTGCTAATTGGCAATTACATATTTTCGCACCAAAGGACTATCCATTACCAAGAACAATGTTGGCCTTTTCAGTATGTAGGTATTTTTAAATTCGATTTTTCAAAATATATTCATCATATTGATTTCGAATAACCTTTTCATCTCTCATTAAGCGAGGTAGGCCACACAAAAATTCCACAATCAAATGAATAGATAAAACTAATTTCATTTGACTATTTTCATCTAAACATTTACACGTACAAGTAGCCGATCCTATTTGCATTCACTTAGTAATTGTCCGAAAATTGTACTAACTAATAAAATGTAATAGGCAACCTATTTAGTTTTTCACGCATCGATATTCAAACTAAACACAAAAGGCTTAGTAATTAATATTGATAATTTCAAAATAAGTGCAACCATACATACATATGTATGTGTGCATGTTTATTTTAAAATTTAGAGGCGATATCATTTACGATGATATTTAATTAAAATTATTTAACTATATTCGCAAATACTTATTTTTTTTTGGAATATTTTCAAATAATCGATTTTGTAATGGCGAAGCGGTATGGACACAGATTTAAATTTATGTAATTTTTTTGATTTTTAAATCTGATTTAATTTAAGTTATAGTGACAGTTTAAAAACTGCGTGTTTAGCGTAGATTGTTATTTTCAAACCACACTCGTATCCCGACCGTAAATACCAAAAATATAAAGTGTTTCTGTTTTGAAAACGTTTCAACGCTATTAATGTCACAAAGTGTAGCCACATGTGCAGTGGATTTAAAAGCGGTGCGGTGTTGGAATAGAATATTTTTGAACAAAAATATCATTTTAATCAAAAATTGGATTATATTTCCAGAGAGCATATATTTGCTATGGAGATAGCTCCAAGTCTGGGTCCAGGATTTGTAACAGCCATATTCCTAGCAGGTCTTGTGTAAATATTTCCTGAGCTAGATATCTATTGGATTATGTCGCATAGGAACACATCCGGGACACAACAGTGTTTTTGAAATAGAAAGGTTTTCATATTGGCATACTGCAGGGTGACCGGATAAGAACAATGGGAACAACAACGGTATGAAATATAAAACCGATTCTGACTTTACTTTGAAGCTGCGTTTATGCCATTATGTATAAGAAAGCATGTCATTCCAATGGCCTCCTTGGCTTCGCTGGCAGTACTTCAAGCGATGGTTCATATTTTTGATAACTTGGTTCAATATGTGCGGCGTTATTCCGGCGACAGCGTCTTGATCAAACTAGTTGGCTTGCTGGCGTAGACTAAGGACTTAGGACTCGGGACGGCCAATTAATGAACACTCGGCGTGAGATGGCCCAGTCGTCCAAATTCTCCTTCACAACTTCAAGCGTTGTGTCAGTTGTACGGCATGTAGCGCAGTCTTGCTGGGACTACTGCTCGGATTTCGATGTTGTCGAGCTCTGGTTCGAAGGTTGGTTAACATCACTCTATTCCTGAGACTATTGACGATAACGGTGTCTCTTTTCCCATTATGAAAGAAATAAGGTCCAATGATGCCCCCATGCCATAAATCACATCATGTGGCAATTCTGCTATTTGACATAGTCGCTGACCCAATAAAGGGCCTCGTCTGAGAAGATGATTTTTTGGCCAAAATCAGGATCCGCGGCCAACATTTCCAGCCCCCAATTAGTGAACTCACGGCATTGTCTATGGTCGTCTGGATTTATGTCAATCTTATACGGATGTAGGCCTAAATCCAACCCCAAGCCTGATTGACTTTCTGGCGATGCCCAATTCAGATGATCGGCGACGAATCGACATTTATGGATCTTTTTCAATACTCCCCGCTACGGGGACTTAATTTTCTTCAATCCCTATCTGTTTGATGGCTTAAGTTACGTAAGAGTATACTCATCCTCAAACTTTTCTACTGTGCGACGACTTGCCTGAATGAAGCCATGACGACGACCGACCGACCTCATTACGAAATTCATAATGTGTATTTATAAGTGAGCCGAAATTTTTATAATATTTTTTAATATGTTTCGCATATTCGGCAACCATGAAATGATACAAGGTAAAATGACAAACCTTACTGAATATTTTGACAGCTTGATATCATTGGTAGCTTTAACAGGTGCTGCCGCATAACAATTGAAAAAAAGTATCATTGCTATCTGGTCACCGTAAAGTTCATCTTAGAAAGACATTGGGTGTCTAAGGCCTGCGAAAGATTCGAGAAAATCTGGAGAAATGATGAAAGTATGTAAGCAGGTCATGGTTAAGAGCAATGGTAAAAATTCTGTCTACATTGTACTTTTTGAGGAACCTTCCCATTAGACTGGAATTAGCACATACGGATACTGCAATGATCTTCACGTATCGGAGGACATCAGACATCTTTTCTGTGAAGGCCAGGATATAGCTCGGCGTGGCTTAAACATTAAAGCCTGGGAATCAATTCAATGAAATAGTACTTTATTGGGATATCAAATCCATGAAAGAGATGGGTTCAGGGCTAGGTTTCTTATAGTAATTGCTCTCTAAGTATTATAGGACGGGCCTCTAAAGGTATCTAGATACCAAAAGCTCCCTCCTGTACCGAAAAAAGCAGATCAGATACAAAGTCCCTAAAAACAAATGCTTCGTATAACACCCGGTTTGCGGACAAATGAAGATGAAGAGCAAACTCTTATCTGCTATCCTACGTCTGCTCTAAAGGGTAGATGCCCAAGTTCCAGCAGATAATCAAATCCTAGTCGTTATGATCAAACCGAAATAAACATGAAAATTGACGACAATAGAGGGTTGGATTCTGATCATGCGGAGACTTGAGCACTCGCAGAGGAAACATGTCGTGTCTTCCTCCATCTCAGTGTCAGCACAGCCCCTGCATAGGTCTGAGCCGTTGAAGCCCATTCTACTGAGGTGGGGCCCATTTTATTGATGTTGGCTTGTAAGGACGCCAATGACAAGGGTCAGCTGTGTTTTATTGAGAAACAGAAGCTCTCTAGTCCTTTTCTCGTTTTATTGGGCCCAAATAAATCTCGAAACACGGCAGGTGGGTGGTAGGACAGAGTGGTTTGTCCTTAACTTGATTTTGAGGCCATTCTCGCTAGTTCATCGGCCCTCTCGTTTCCATTGAAGCCAATGTGTCCCGGGATCCAGCAGAGCATTAAGTTATGCGTAGAGCTCTTCCTTACACTGTTTGACTAGTTTTGAGTTGGTTGTACTGGAGGTGATGGCTTTGATGGCTGCCTAGCTGTCGATTTATATGTCAATATGTTCGATGTTTTCCAGAGTGAATAAGCTCCTAACACTCGCGTGGTTGGGCAGTTTTATAGACCGGCCAATCTGTGGTACCTCTGAGAATATTCCTGAGCCTGTGCCTTTCGTCCAGTCGTCTCTAGAGGGAAATTTGGAGTTAAGGATGAGTTCAAAATCTGCATAGGGGGGGATATAGTCACATAAGGCAACGTGGCAATGGTACTATGTCCGGCATGGTAAGGGCGCCTTTTGCTTTTTGGGCGAAGCCCCAGCATGGTAGTGGAGGTTAACTTTGTGCTTTACACTTAAATACCTTGTGTCGATGCCCAACTAAACAGCTCAAGTAGTCTCTCAAGGATAAGTCTTCCTTGCACTTGTCCTACATCGACATTAAATTACACTTGCAACTCAAATTTCCAAGCAGCTGGGTTTAAGGACACAACAGCACACTTACCCATGTGAAAAATTCCAGGAACCACTTCAACAAATGGATATCTAGCATTCACCTTTGTTACCATATACCCACTCTCACACGCTTCGACAAACAGACAAAGGACCTCATTATTATCATCCTCTATGCACTTATCGAAATCAGAGTGTTCTCCAGTTGTCATACAAAAAAAAAAACATGTCTTCCATACACAAAGGACTGCATTAGAAAATGAAAAAAAAAAATTGTAGAAAAACTGCATTTTACCACAGTAAGTGTCGCTCTCGTATGCACAAGTACATACATGCACACATAAAGCTTCGGCGCGCATCGAAAGGATTCTTCAAATTACAGTTCACAAATTCTGATGAGACACATGATAGGAGATCAAGAGGGAGTAAGTATTCGTTTAAGTGTCGTTTACTTATTTCCACATTGAACCGTTTACAGAGGCAAAAAAAATATATATGTAAACCAGATGTAGTTTCCCATGAACACTCCTTTCATGGAGTATCTCCCTTCTTGGTGATACTGCCTGCCAACACCTTTGAATTCATGCAGTATGTCAGTGGCACATACAAAGGACATAATGTTAAGTTCAAAACTTTCTTAATTTAGTTCGAAAAAAAAAAAATCTATTCCCACTCACTTTAAGTAACGTTCTATTTGCATTTTTCTATTTTCGAAACAAATCCCCAGACTCAAACATGCCAGGCAATAATGTCCTTGCCATTACGTAAAAGTGTCACCGACAATTCACTTTTGCTTACCATGTGTGTCACGTCCTCGTATGTTTTGATATCGCATAGCACGTGTGACCTTCTTAAGTAACAACAATGCCATAGCCATAGCCATAGGATGGCCACAAAGAACGAGGACACTCTCCTCTCCAGGATGGCAGGATACATATATGTATATGTATCTATAGGAAAGCGCAGCTCCCCTCACGTAAAAATTTCAATAATTTCCCAAATAAAAGTGAACAATCATCTCATTATTTTCTAGTTGCGTATCCTCTTAATGGAGATTAGACCAAAACAGAGAATTCCCCCTTCCAATTGAAAGGATATTCACGTGTTGTCTAGTGATCCCTGGAGTTAGGTAATAAATAATTTTCTCTGAATTTTCCTTGGCAACGACACACACACACCATACGTTCCGGACAGAGTGTGTCAGGCGGTTTGAAGGGCCGGGGCTGGGATATAAATTTATGTGGGCGTTATACCTTTAACCGAGATGATTTGTAAACATACCGCTATGGGCTGCATACGGAGGCTAAGTGTTAGGAATTATAAAGTTTGTTCGTTTGGGGGGGGGGATTGTGGTTTCTATTAGAATTGGCTGGGTACCTTTCTTGGGTGGTTTTTTTGAGCAAGGAATGGGATAATTAATTTCAGAATCGACCTTCGTTAGGGCTTTTTTGTTTTTTTTTGGATGTAAAACTATATGTGACCTTTCCAATTAGTGAAGAAGCAAAGTTCCATATGTAAGAACAGACGGTGCCAAGGCGGATGGGGTAAGTTCAATCAATCAGAATCGGATGGAGCAGGAGTAATTTGTGGACATATTTGAGAGGAAACCTTGAAAATTGTCTCCAATCTCGGTGTGGATTTATAGGTCGAAGACCAGAGGCACTCAGGATGTAAGGATTACTGGGTGTTTATGTGGTCTAGAGGTCACGGCAATCAAGATGTCTTAAAAAGTTGTAAAGGTAGCTATGAATGATTTATGAGGTTTCGAAGAGACAACTCTGCTTTTGTTGTTTTCTATCCGATTTGTTGGTATCACACTATCAATTGAAAGAGACTTCAAATTGTGAGTCCTTCAAACATCAAAGAAACAGTGAAATGTGTGGTAAGAAACAATGCTTCCCTTATACGCCATCCACATGCTGCTGGTTTGAAATGGAATACAGGCCCATCCAACAAGAGGTGTCATTGTAAATTTAAAAAAAAAAATCAGCTTTTTTTAAGAAAACTGATTATATTTCCAATTCAATACAAAGTACAAATTCTGGGGTTAGGAACAGAAATGAAATATTTTCAAATGTCAGTCTCGAGTATGAGTACACATAGTCCTTCTTTGGAGGAAATTTTTGATCAATTTGTCACGCATTCAAGCTTTCCAGTGTATGGCGCGATTCTGATGAAAAGGTGGAAAAAAGCGCCACTTACGTCAAAAACACTAAATCGGTTCCACGAGCATAGTTTTCGGAAATATGTCGTCGAAATGTGCGGGCAGTGTCGCTGCTCAAAAACCGGGGCAAATAGTGACTCACTGTGATTGGCCGGGGTTTTCACTATTTCTCTCGGGCTTTCGGACCAAAAGATGGGACAGTTTTGTTAGTCAGTTTTGAAAGTACAGTATTCAGCAAGGTCTGGTGGTTTCAATTCTGCTAGCTGGATCTTATATGGACGTAGGGCAGGATCTTTATGTAAAATGATTGTGAATAGACTCGATTCCCAATGTACATATACCGTTACGCCCTCAGCGATACTTTCAGCTGACTTTGCCTAACGAGCACAAGCTTGAGTTTCCACATCTTTACCTGTCCATCAGGTTGAACACATATAGCTGTTTAAGAAGGCTTTAAAGATATCTACAAACAAACTAAGTATATGAATCGTTTCGGTTTTCGCAGTGAATTTTCATTATTTGAACACATTCTGCGACTATGTGTCTTTCAATATAAAATAGCCTCCCAGTTTTTACCTACTAATTGTCATCGCAATGATAGTTAAAGGTTGACAACTCAACAATGACAGAGAATTTCAAATGACACCTTTTGTTGGATGACCCTTTTCCTGTCGTCCCACGGAATCATCACTGAAACTATTTCTATCAGAATTTTTAGAAAAAAATCCATCTGATGTACCTAGTGGTCAGTTGCTCACTCCTTCTAACCTCCCCAGCTGTTCTAGTCTAGTCCTTTCGAATCATTGTGATGGGACTCAATTATTTTCTGTGATCGAGCACCGTTTTATGTTCCTCGATATGGCCGAACCAATGTCGTTGACAGGGCTTATTTTTATGAAGTACGTAGGTCCGGATCTGAGGACCACCAGCACGTCTCTACGAGTTAGCTCCATCATTTCAGGGATCATTGTTATTTTGATAAACTAAAGTACCAGAGGTTCCCCGGTGTTGATCTTCATTGAGTTTCTTTAAAGTTTTTATGCTGGAGGTTAACGTGTATTCCTTAGGAGGAGAACTTCATTGCTACTACAAGCTTTAAGGATTCCAAAGTCCTCGGACAGAGAAAGATTTCTATGAACTTGGTTTTCGTCTTAGAGACTTCTTGACCACACCTTGATGTGGATGTCACCTATGCATTTTCCGAAGTCCTGCTGAATAATGACGCAAAGTGCCTATGGCACCAGCACCGGCTTTGTCACCGAAAGACACGTCATTCGCATTTATTGTAGGTGATGGCATTGATGACTGGAGGCTTTGGATCCGTCTGATGTACTTGGCTGAATAATGGTGGTTAAACCGATGTTGTGTCGTAGAGACTATGTTTCCAATCAGCGTAGGCGAGAGGACTGTTCTTAAAGTGACGCAAGATAAACTTAGATATCACCGCATGAACCTAGTATTCATAACATAAGAATGGTTCTTCAGTCCCCAGAGGCCAGCCTATCACTGTTCGTAAAGGACATTCTACATCTAATGACAATCGAACAAGGCAACTGAAAACGAGTTCGACAGCTCATTTTAAAGATTCAATCAAACGATGAATGGAATTTCAGTATCATTTGTCCGATCCGTGTAGGTCTCCTCAGTTTAGCGTACATGGTCTGCTAATAATCCTTCCAAGTACGGTTTCATGATGGGAAAGTTCACTTCGGTAGATTCTGGAGAAAAAGGTCTAAAAATCTAAATCGATACCCATTATCTTAACAACAATTTTGAGCTGACATATGACGACGCAGGGACATATGTAAGGCCCAAACATTTTTTTCGGGACTTAGGCCCCACCAAACTTATTTTCCAAATATCCAGGAGAGCATGGAGCAAAGTACAAAAATTGTAAGAATTTGCTTAGAGTAATCCAGGTTATAGGCGCTAGCCTAGCGGTTGTTGACATACTCTTACCGGAGCGACGAAGGCTAAACCCTTCGAAAAAAAGGTGAACTTTTGTTAGCGAGCTAAGCGGGCCACCTTTCACAAACTTAAATTAAAGACAAGAAAAAATTGGAGTAATGTCCCGATGGTGTGGGATTTTCTCTGGTGCTTTCCCTGACTCGAACTAACTGTCGAAGTTCTTTCATGATTGTTGCTGCAACCAGTTTCACCACGTCCCATAGTTCTCTTCGTTCTATACTTAAGTGAAGACGGTCAAAACAATCTCTGGACTCTCCTCACCACTGGACTCTCCGCAGTTTAAGCAAGTAGCAGATTCCTTGAAATCAGGCCTGTTGAAAGCAGCATTCTCTGTTTAGAAGCTGTTCATCCGCTCCACCCATTTGTGGATATCCGGCATAAGTCGATGGGCTCATCTTTCTTTGGAACCGTGATTCCATCTTCCCTTCCATGCTCTCATGCTTCGCAGTTTCTCTTCAAGCTTGATATCATTGACTCAAGCTCGGGGATTCTGAATTTTGGCATCGTCGATCCTTTGTTCCTTTCATTCCTTTCCATTCCTTCGATGACAGATATAGTGTTCGATATGCACAGCAAACCCTCAGTGCACACAGTCGGTTTACTGAGTTGATCCTTCTTCCGTACGACTTGACTGTCACTGCTTTAGCCGATACTGGTGCCTCATACAATACGATGGATTGCACCCACGTTTATAGAACTAGTTTCCATTCTGGTCTAGGTCCTCCAATATTAGTCATTATTCAGGATAAGGCAGTACTCACCTTTGCAACTTTGTCGCTCGTTCTTTCAAAGTGTTCCTTGTACGTGAGTCAAGCGTCGATGTAGGTATCTGACAGCCAACCTTGATGTCATATCGTGATCATCTACCCTGATGGTGATTGCCTCTCTTTTCTTGCGACTGGTAAGCGTACTGCTTCTGTTTTATGCTCTGCGAGCTCTTATCCAACTGCTGACATCCACTACCTCCCCATTCAGATACATTCATTCCCAATGTCCTCTATGTATTCCAGGTATTTCGCTACCATAACAAATGCTATATCATCAGCAAAACTTATGATTTCTGCTTCATAATGTTCCCTACGATGGGTCCTAATACCGATCCTTGTGGAACTCCACCAGAAATGCCTTACTCCGTCATCGATATCGTAGGATAGAAACCGTTTCTCGACGCAGTTTAGTATTTTTTTTAGTAAGGACTATGGCACCATCATCTTCGACTGTGTCTACTGGTATGATACCAGACAAAGGGTCGCTCGTAGCTAGTGTATGCCGAGGTTTAATGCGTCTCCTGTCTTGGCATCTTGGTAATCTCTTCCGCCAGATAATTTTCAAGTTCATTATCCTTTATACCGCATTGTTGCTGCACGTCATGGCTTAAGCAAACTGAGCGAATACCTAATATCCCTCTCGTATGCTGATTTAGCCTTAAGTAAGCTCTAAGTCAAAGCCACTGTTTGAAACTTATTGCCAATACCTAGAAGTCTTGGCGATACACAGTTCCAGGCCCAATTCCATTGAATTTTGTCAATCCAATCCACTTGCAACCATGCAAGTACAGCAACACCGTCATAACCAAATTTTAAATGTTGTTTCAACTACACCCACAGGCACTGCGGCTCATTGCAGCTAACCATCCATATTCCACCACCATAAATCAATAATAAAACAAATAATATACGTAATAGTCCTGCATACAAAGAGGTCGTCCTGGACCCAGTTTCAATATGCAAAACCCAACCGCCTGATTACATTTATTCAAATACAATTATTATTGTATTTACACTACACCCGAACTCGTACCTGGTTCAATAAAATTTTCTCAGAATTTGTATCTCGCCCCAAATGCTGCACAGGATATGCAACAAACATGGCCTGGCGGCAAGCCGGCACTAAACAGCGTGCGCTTTCCTATCGCAAGGTGTAATCTAATTAATGAACTAATTACACGTAATGCGGTCATCTGCAGTTGCAGTTAATATTTGACCAACAATGTTGGACGGTCCCGCGGGACTTTCGATGAAATGCCAATAAAAATCCGTTAGATAATGAGTTATTCTGTATTTACTTTTGATTTCCCCCCGAAACACATTTTCTCCTCCTCCGAGTGAACAAATTAATTGAACGTTCAACAAGCGACCTACCACCACCCCGGACATGTCGGTTAGGGCTGGGAATAAATTTGCCGGCCAAATAGTTTTGAAATACAATTTAGCGTTAATAAGTTGGTAATACCCTGTGTTCACTTTTACCCGGAAACCATACGTACCTGCGATGCTCCATCGTGTAGTTTAATTATTTGTAATAAATGCAATAGATAGTCGGCTCAGGTCCTTGTTCAAAAATGTTCGGTTAAACTTTGTTTGTTTTTGTTTAACTGGCTTAAAACCGAACGGGCTTTTATTCCGAATAAGTGAACAGGAAGTGCAGGGAGTTACTTGCATAGGTGAGGACTTTTGAAACGACAAGTGTGCATGATAGATTTGCTTTTAATAAAGTTGAGATACTATCGTGTAAAGCGCATCTGAATATCGCTGTCAATCGAGAGCAACCACAGTGCTCAAGTCGAATCCCTCAAAAGGCTAATTGGAAAGTTTACACTACCTTTGATGCCTTGCACTTGTGGCAACTCTTGATAAGATGCACTACAACTTTGTTAGATATATTCATTGGCTCGTAGGGTGCTTTGGGGCTGCATGACACCACTTTAGTTGAAGTTAGTTCCACTTATGGGTAAAGTTCCCAAAGCGAATGTGCCTACGTAAACATGAGTCGACGGTTTTTCAAATTGCCACAAAGTGTATCCTTATGATTGAACATAATTTGAGTAAGTGTTGATTTTAGTTGGGTTTAAGGCTGCTCTGCTCTGGTAAATTGATAGCATCAGCGTATTGTAGGAGTGTGGGCTAGCGATTGCAGTTTGAAACACACTTAAGGTCCTTAAAGTGCGTTTGATAGCTTCAATTGTGTCCTGAACTAAAAACGTCACGTTAGGTAGTAGGATAGTGGAACAAGGATCGATTTCGGTAAGGAGGCTGTTCAAATGCAGAGAAAGCTTATTGTCATTCAAAGGACTTGAAACTCTGTTACTAAAAGTTGTTCGAGTAATACAATCCTCGTTCCTTTTTATGAAAGAGCTAATCGTAGCCATGCAGACGGTGCTCAGATCGCTAAGATCGTTGAGAAGGTATTCACCTAGTGTAGCCTTCCTGATATTGGCGAGTCCTTGGCATCTGCCTTTGCAGAAGTCGTTGCAAGGGACGTCTGGTCTTTAAGCACGTCTTCTCTATAGCACAGTGGCCGGTTAAGGTGTTAACTTTCTTAAAGAGGATTCGTCTCATGTGTTATAGGAGCCCGATGGTTTAAGATTAGCCACAGCAGTCTAGCGGTGTAACATTGGTCAAACTGATGCCATCGATGATTGACCACCCTTATCGCATCGGCGTTGATAAGGTATTTGGTATAAGACGTTGGCGCCTCGATGTCGGTGACGTTTATTGGCCTCTTCTAGCCAATGCGTCAGTTTCGCAATTTCCGGGTATGACACAGTGACGTGGTACCCAGGAAAAGGGACTGACTTTCAGCAGAAGTTTGATGGCTGCTTGACTGTCGTTGTAGATGACAATATCCGATGCTGATACTTCATTAATCGCCAGCCGGAAGTTAAGTTCTGTCGGCTTCTCAGTTTTAAGAATAAACATCAATTGAATGGATCTTCTGCTCCAGGGACCACCTATTTATGAGCAGTTTGACATCCGAACAAGAGAAGGTGGCAATATATTACCAGCTTCACCAGAAAAATCAGTCTAAGTTCTGTCTGGCCCTTCGATAAACGCCGCCGGCCTGGAGTTTTATTTGGACAGAACGGTCCAGAAACTCGGAATAGTTTCAATGAACTAACTCTACAGCCAAGCCTGTGAGGACCCAAGGTAGTTCATCATTACCATCTCTGATAGTACTGACCGAATCCGTGGCTGGTACCGAACCTTTGGCGAGGTTTTAAAAATCGGAATTCTGAAATATTTCAAACCTTTCCATGTGCAGACACCTCAAGGGACGAAACTGGTGAGGAGTTCTACGACATCCTGTGATATGAATTCCTTGGCTTTTCATGAAAATGGGTCTGCTCGCTGCTTTCTACAGCTGTTGACCTAAGTCTCTGTTGAATATATGTCTCTCACATGGATATGATGAGAATTTTCCTAAATACTGCATCAGTGGTTTGATGAAGGAGATTTTTGTGTAAGTATTTGACTGCTTCCTACAACTTTGATTCCATAGATATGCCCTCTGGTGCAATGAGGCCATTCTGTTAAAATTTAGAGTTGACTGTCATAACGTTCAGGACAAAAGTATGGTACTGAGTCTGCGTGGAAACAGACAACACTGAACTTCACCAGTCTTTTAGTAATCATACCTCATTTTTTCAAGCGGAAAACGTTATCCTAATGACTATCGCCTACATTATTGCGTTCGTAGTTTAAGACCTAGCTCAACCCTGTAACCCGATCGGAAGCTTAACTATGTGAGTCTTGTCGTGACCTAAGGTTACATTCTGATTGAGAAAAATTCGGGAGGAGTCTCTACCTCGGAAGAACGACAAACACATAATCTTATAGATTACCAGTAGCTTCAGGTGTATTTCAGGTTGAAGACCTGGCAAAAGAAAAAGCTACTCGAACCATGAAAACCAGTCACCCTTCCCCCGACGAATATCACTATCTTTGTTGTTAGCCAAGCAGCGCTAAAATCAATGAAATCTATACTAGTTGTTTGCAAGAACGGCCCCTAAGCACCATTCCGAACCAGATTCTTTAAAAACACTTCAGAGCTAACCTGCCTCTACTCATTAAAAGTACCAACTAGTTCTCAGTGGGTCGCCTCCGAGTACACCGAGGAGGAGGGCCAGCTGTTGTCTATTAGGTGATAGGAGTTCCCTAATCCTTTTATTGTTGTATTGGGCCCAAACTAGCCTCGAAACATGACACGAGGAGACTTCGGTCCACCTAGCGTTGGCCATATTACGAAAGTCGGATGAGAAGAGAGGAGGCTAATGACCTGTGAGTCGGACCGAGTAATCCCTAGGAATGTCATTTGATTCAGAGACTGTTCTTTCATTTCCTCATAAGTCCCGAAATCCAGTATAGTCCGATGCTGTGCCTAGAGCTAAGAGATTTGAGTTCCTCTTTCCATCTCTTCAGCAGTTTTGAGTTGGTTGTGATGGAAGTGGTTGTTTTGTTGGCTGTCACTGTTGATGTTTTATGTTTGTTTTTGTTCATAGTGGGTAGGCTCCTACAAGCCTCCCGATGATACCATATCTTGTTGTTTCGGTGTTCTTCGCGTGTACCTTTGTTCGTGAAGACAGATATGCAGACGGGATTGGTGATCCCACCATTTGTCCATCTCTCTCTCTGGCGGGAAACTTGGAGTCGAACATGGGTTTGAAGTCTGAATAAGGAGAGAGGTAATCAGAGAACGTGTTCACCTTAGATCACTTGCTGGTGGCACTATGTCCGATGTGTAGCATATCCAAATCCTGTTTTTTTTTTGTAAAAAAAAGGTCGCTTTCTTCCACTATTTCTTTTGTAAAAATGTCAAGGGCAGTAGTGGGAGTAGTCCTGATTGCCCTAATTCTCCCTATACACGCCAGACGTTGGACTCTTGTGAGGGTGCCCAGCTTTGCGGCACCAGGTCACCACACCAGGCAGCCAAAAGTACACAGGACATGCAAACCTCTTAATGAAAAACTTATCATAATACCATCTTGAAGCGTGTTCCACACCCTATCCCCATGCAGGCTTAATTACCCCTCATTGTTCACATACGAGGTCCTTGATATTATCTGTCATTTCCTGGAAACAACCAACTATAGCTCTTGTCCCAATTTATATTTACAAAACAAACAAAAAAAAAAATTTTAAATGAAAAACCTTTTTTTTTACCAGTCAACCCGGCCGTAACCCCTTCTTTGAACAAAAGGTAATGCAATCAGCTTACACTATGCTATCAATTTCAATCTGCGATGGAAAAATCAGCCAACATAAATTGGTAGCACTCACGTGAGCCCGGGTGTGTGTGCATGTTGATATTTTTCAGTGAATATTTTATCGTTGGCCATTGTGAGTACGAGTCGAAGTTTCACCAACTGCCGGTATCGGCTTCGGCTACGGCTTCGGCAACAAACAACAACGGTATCAGGCAAAAGCTTCGATGTAAATCTCTGCCATGTTCATATTTACGATTTCAGCTACCTCCTCCACCACCACCTAACACACAAAGTCAGCCAACCCCCTGTTGGGATGACTGTATGGGTGAAGCTTTCCACTGTGTGTTGTTTGCTTACAACACAAATTGGAAATCAGGATTAGATTTGTTGAACATTGCAGTATGTGAATCAGGTCGAACAGAGTGTAGATTACATACACTCTTTACAGCGTTCCTCTTGAATCCTGTAACACAACCTATAAACCGACGACGACGACGTAACTTCTAGGATCCAAGGGTTTCCGTTTTTCAAGGATATATTCATTCACTGCGAAATGGCAGTTTATATACATATATTTCCATACCCCCCCTCTTCCCAAAAAAACAACCCACACACGCACACATCCATTCGTATTCGTATACAATTTCGAATTATGTTTTTCGTGTTTTTGCCTTTTTGAATACATTGACAGTTTAATATCGTAAATATGGCGAACGTGAGGGAATCGCAGTTCGGTGTCGAAAAACGTTGCGGCAATAAAATTGAATTCATTTCAGTTTATTTACAAATGGCGACTTGAAATCCATTTCCTCTTTTCAAAAAAAAAAAAAAAAAACAACAACAATGAGGCGATTTTAGCGAGGGAACGTGGGTGGAACGTTGGCAAAAATTCACATGAGGGACAATCTATTGGCCGGCAGGTGTTTTGCGAAAAAGTTTTCTCTTAAACTTTTCAAACACTAAACGGTTTTCAATGTTGCTTGCACATGAGAGGCTTAAATTTTTATTTTTTTTTTTGCAGTCCTAGTGCTATCCGTAGTCCTTAGGGGAAGTCCCATTAAAAGCGGTTTTACTTTGAAATTTAGTAGGTACTACAATTTGTTTGGGGAACAATGTTCCCTTCCCGCTGAAGCGTGAAGAAAATCTGAGTGGAAAGGCTGTACTAACTCATATTTTTGAAAAAAGTTTTTTGGTTTTTAAAGGATTCGTAGAGGATGTAGACTACTCGGCAAAAACAAAAATGATCAGCCTAGGATTCATTCAGCATTGCTGGACAAACGGTTGAGAGAGTTGATAGTTTTCAATACCTTTGTCCCAACCGATGGCGGAACCGAACTGGATGTAGCCAGCCGAATAGACAAAGCAAAATCTGCGTTTGGGATGCTATCCACAGTTTGGCGTAGCAATGCGATTAGCTTAACCACCAAGCTGCAACTGTTCCGTTCCAATGTTGAATCCGTGCAGCTATGTGGATGTGGTACGTGGAGGGTGACCGCCACTATAACGAGGAAGCTGCAAACGTTCGTCAATAGGTGACTACGTTATATCTTTAGGATTTTTTAGCCAAACAGTATCTCTAACGAACAACTCTATCAGAGAACGGGCCATGAACCCATAGGCACAACAATGGGACGACGAAAGTGGCAGTGGATTGGACATACTCTCCGAAGGGGTGATAGGTACATAGCTAACCACGCGATGCAATGGAACCCGCTTACTCAGACTGGCAGGATACGCGGCGGTCTTAGGAGTACGTGGCGCAGAACAGTTGAGAAGGAAGCACGGCAGCTGGGAAAGCGGTGGGGAGAGCTGAGGCACATTGAGGCCCTAGGACCCACAAGGGGAGACTGGACTTAAGTAAGTAAAACTATCGAGCCTCGAGATTGAGGATATCAAAGAGCTTTCTGACACTTTTATCCAAAACAGACAAGCAACTGCATTGGTGCTTTGCAAAAAGTGAAGGAAACCGAGGTGTGCCCAAAGAACATTTCCCGAAATACACCTTTACTTAGTCCCAGCTATCAGCCTTGACGAATGTGTGCACCTTTCACATGTGTCGAGATATTTGCACTGGAAATCAGTGTAAGGAGGACTATGGGAGTGCCGTCCTTGTGGGTGCTCTCAATTCCATAAAGGGACATGTTTTCCACTCTCCCCGACATCATGGTTCGAGAATATTGTTTCGGAAGGCTATTTGAGGTAAAAATATTGAACCGTTCAAACTGGTCAAATAAGTTTAAGGTAGCAAGGGACTTTGTCTACCTCGGCTCTGCTAACAGTTCTGAAAACACCTTAGCAGAAAAAAAAACGATCAATAACTCTTGCTGTTTCTTTGGGCTGAGAAGGCAATTGAGTAGTAGAGCCTTATCCTGAAGAAGTAAGGACGCTCTATATAAGATCCAGTTTGTCTAAGCCAGATGAAGATATCCTCATTCAGTTCGAGAAAAAGATTCTTCGTAAAAGGTTTGGTCCCTCTTGCATTGAAGGGCCTTGGAGGAGGCGATTCAACTAGGAACTATACGAGCTGTACAGCGATATCTGGTCAAAAATACTGCGCATTTGTCGTTTTAGATGGCTAAAACTTGCATTAAAAAAATGATGCGTAGGACTTGACGAGCCAATGGACACCAATGATCCGTAAAGTCTTTGAAATAAACTAGTTAGGGAAACCCTAGTCTTAGGTGGCGCACACAAGTAGAAGGGAGTCTCCATCGACTAGGACTGTCTTGTTAATTGAGGGCCGGGTACACCCCGAAATAAAGCGTCATCTAATTAATTAAGAAAACTGGTCTAATGAGGATTTAGGACTGCAGCCTAAGAATCGGGTCTAGTTCACAGACGAATCGTAAATACAATCTACAGTTTCGGAGAGCTGGGGCACATTTTCAGAAATCGCACACGATGGCGATGTAATAAGTAAGTAAGTATATTCAGAAGGGCTTCATTCAGCACTACATCCCATGAGCATGTTATTTATTTCACACAGCGTTAGGGTTAGGCTATATGCCAGAATCAAATCCGGCCATTCTCTTCAATCATGTTCCAGACAAGCCTTTATAGACAAGCATTTCCTGAAGCCAATCAGCTTCAACGTTTGTCATAACGGTATCAGCAGAGCGGGCTTCAGTTTAGAGTTTCCACGTATCGAACTTTTGCTTACCCAATGTTTCAGTTCTTCTTGTTGTTCATTCTGACTTCTTTCGAACCTTTCTATCGATACAGTGAACGCTCGAAATAGTGAACATCAAATACATTCTATTCTAAGGTCTGAATTGCACATTCTGTAGTTATTTTCGATGTGCTGTTCTTACAAATTTTCACATTTTGATGAAATTTATCTCGAAAATAACACATAGGTTCCATATTTTTAGTCATAGTGCACTACTCAGTTCAGCCTATCGAATGGCTACTGTGTTTAATTTCCGAAAAACCACTGTCCACAGAGTAAGACAAGTGTACACTTGCAACTCCAGCTTTTAAGCCAAAAGAGAGTACCACAGCTAGCACTTACATACACATATGCATACATAATTTTTAAAATGCAATCCAAGTGCTTGTTGGTCGTTTAATAGGGATCGCAAATTATAATTTTCCATCGAACATTAAACGTAACTTAAACAATAATTAAGTGAAATCAATGTAACCATATTCATGTATTAATCGGGTGCGACAAAATTATTTGTAATTTGATAACTGAACAATGCATTCAGTAATTAATATTAATACGCCAGTAGGGTGTATCAACTTGAGTCAATCGCTTAAACCGCAGAGGAGTAGGCCCACAGAACTACTACTATTGGTCCTCAATAGAGACATTTGTATTGTCCTAGCCTACGCCCCTCCAAATTTTGTACTGTTTGCGGGGAAAACGAACATTTTGAAACTCTCCGACTCGGGATCTTGAAGTCCTTTAAACCAAGGCATGTGTCTTCCAGGATATGATATACCTACCGTTAGGTAAGCACTCCCCTTTCAGACCACACATTTCCAAGGTTTCAAAACACTCGATAGGGTGTAGTGCCATCTCGTTGACATAACATACTTCCTTTCCTTATATTTTATTTTACAGTTATTCAATTAAGTAAACCCGTGACCCTTATTGAAACTTTACACATCGTTCATTTATGGATTCAACATTATGGAAAAGGATATCCTTTTTGATTGTTTTAAACAATTTTTTTCGTTTTAACCCATCTCCACGTTAAAATGCACGAAACCTTAAGCCATCAAATGCACTTTTAAATATTTAATTAAATAAATTATTGCACTGGAAATTAATTATTCGTATATCCTTTGCATGAACATAAATTACCATGCAAAAAACAATTGCAATAATTATACATTTTTCGTTCAATTGCACAATACGTGCAGCGGGAGCAGGTTGCTTGTGGTTGAAACCACTGGCAACCACACAGTCGTGGTGGTCGGTCAATGGATATGGCTTAAAGCAGCCCAAAAAGGATTTCCAAAGGATAAACATTTCTACAAAAAAAAAAATAAATAAATTATGTATTAAAAATACAAAATTAACAATATTTTAAAAATAAGTTTAAAAAAAAAAACCGAACCGAACAACATAATCGAAAAGGGATTTCCGATCAAATTCTTGTAAAGGGTTGTATAATCCGTTCTGTCAATGAACTGGTAGTCATGATGATTAAGGATTTCCAGGAAACATGATGTGCTTCCTGAAGATCTATATTATAGATGGTAGCCAGTAACCATCTATTACCTTAGTGTCCTCAATGGATAGATTGTTTGCAGGTCAATACTTCTTTCAATCCCACTTCTACAGAAATATAGACAACTACCACATTTAGTGATCTATGAAGCTCATGATGCCATCTCAACCACAAAGTCCACAGAGTCCCCCCCAGGCAAATAGGAGTAGGACCTGCCTACTTTATGCATCTTACGGCAACATACGGACCATAGCGCGTTGCTTCTGGAAATAGTCTTCTAGTCTTCCCTGCAACATGTTTGGCTCTGTCAAACTGCTTGAAAAGTCAAGTTTTGTAGCGTTGTAGCTCACTTTGTAGCACATATCTCAACCACAAAGTCCACAGAGTCCCCCCCAGGCAAACAAAGCACTGAACCATGGAGCTAGATTTGGGGCCAAATAAACTGAGTTAAATAGAAGTAGGACCTGCCTACTTTATGCATCTTACGGCAACATACGGACCATAGCGCATTGCTTCTGGAAATAGTCTTCTAGTCTTCCCTGCAACATGTTTGGCTCTGTCAAACTGCTTGAAAAGTCAAGTTTTGTAGCGTTGTAGCTCACTTTGTAGCACATATCTCAACCACAAAGTCCACAGAGTCCCCCCCAGGCAAACAAAGCACTGAACCATGGAGCTAGATTTGGGGCCAAATAAACTGAGTTAAATAGAAGTAGGACCTGCCTACTTTATGCATCTTACGGCAACATACGGACCATAGCGCATTGCTTCTGGAAATAGTCTTCTAGTCTTCCCTGCAACATGTTTGGCTCTGTCAAACTGCTTGAAAAGTCAAGTTTTGTAGCGTTGTAGCTCACTTTGTAGCACATAGGTTTTTAAGCTAAAAGCACTGTGGTTTTGCCAGGCTTATTCTCTTGGGTGTACCCTGTTCAGTTTCGCTCTTTTTTACTACCCGTTGCTCCTAGTGAGACTGATTTTGTCTTTAGCGGGGTTTGTCTTCAGCCCACGACGGTTTACCTTCGCAGGACCTCTATGTCAGTGGATATGATACCTAGTGTTGCCCCTTCTTTTAACAACTTCGAGAAAACACCATTTGATTATAAAGGGTGGGCCATGTAGTGGTTTCTTTTTAAATTGTAGGGTAAGTTGACACTGACAGCTGTTTCCCGCTCGAAATCTTGACCGAAAGTCAGTATCATACCTCCGCGGACCGAAATGAGTCGCTTTACGCTTGAACCACGTTGGAAAATATTGAAAACTTATTTTCAAAGTGAGTGCTGTGTAGCCCAAACAGTGAGTTATTTGAAAAGAAGTTTTGGCCGAAATGAAGCACTCACCATGCCACACTGTCCATGCAACAGTCCATCTTTTGCGCATCAAATTCCCAAATCGTGTTATCAGCCGTCTTGGCGATGTCAATTGGCCGCCTCGGAGCTGCGATTTGGCCTCTCTGGACTTTTTTTTGTGGGGAACCACTTTGCACTTAAAGCAAATATCATCCAAGCAATCCGTGAGCTGCAGCTACTGCGAAGCCCGTTGAGGCAGCCACTAAAGTGGTAACCTACTCGGAGACGCCCAGGATCGATGTGTTGACCCATGGAATGATAGATTCTTCCCACATTGTATTGGAATGTATCTCGGCCATTACGGGCGCTTTATAAGGTGCACAACCTTCTGATCGTCAAGTCGCTTGTAGATTGTTCCAGTCATCATGTTCTCTGGCATATGTATGTGTACCTACCGGACAGTAGGTCCTTCCTTCTACACATAGAGGGTAACGACTTTTTCGATGGTCTTTATTCTCACAAGTCCAAGTCCAAGTCTCAGCACATTTCTTGAGAGAATAAACTTGTGATGGACCCTTCGTAGAAAGCTTGTAGAGTCACAAACGCTTTTCCAAGAGTTTTTCTTAGCGAATTTGGCCTCCTTTTTCAGAAGCGTCTTCTTTGTGTGTTGCCCACTCGATAGCTCCCTCCTTAGCTAGGTTCCTACTATGTCCTTGACGCTCTGCCATCTTCAGGTTTCGTCAGTATCAAAGATGGCTGTCGGCTATATGCCAGCTATTCATTCTATTGAGTGAATGTGAGCTCCTTCTCTTGCGATTTGGCCCACAGCTTTGAGTTACTGCAAAGATATCGAATTATGTAGGTCCATTGCTCTTCTTGGGCACGGTCTTTCCGCCACTGGCACTCATGACATGTTAGGATCTATAACATCTCGTTGCGTACGTATAACAGAGTCCTGTTGGCCAAAGTCAAGCACTGAATCTCCACAATTCATTGAAGGTGCCACCATTCAGTGTCAAAAGGCTTGAATATTTCTACATAATAATTCGCACTCACTTTCAGCTCAGCTCACATCCTGTGTCAGCAATAACATATCCTAGGTACCCGCATTATAAAATTTAAACGTGACTTCCAGAATGCTCCGTCAATCAAAATAAATGTTTTCTCTTCACAAATAGCACTGACACTGCTCATTTGAATCTCCGACTCCGACAATAATTTTATTGAAAAGGACTTTCAACATCCTTACACAGATACATACTCGTATACGTACGTACATTGGATCTGAAGGCAAGCAATCATATTACAATAACTCCGGTATATGACAAAAAAAAAGCACCATCCTCCTCCTCCTCACATTTAACAATCCCTCGATCAGATAGTTCAACAAAATGAATGTGTGCCAGGCACTGTGCCATTTGTTAAAATCTCTTATACCTGATGATGACAGAAATATGATTGCTATGCAAATTGTTGCCTCATCATTATTTCTATGTACGTCCATTTCGAGGCAGCCAGGATGTGAGAATCGATTGCTGTTCGCACGTCACAGCCTCTACCACCACACTTCGATAATAATAATCGAACGTAAGCACCATTGCATACGGGAACGAGAAGCCTATGGAATCGAATTCAATGTGCAAAAAAAATAGAAAAAGGTCCTGAACTGTTTATGGGAGGTCACATTTTATTAGCACTTCAAAAGCGGCTCCTCTGGTGATGAGTTGTATTGTGCCACTGATGGGGATACCGTAAAACGGGTCCTTACGTGAACAAACCCTATGTGAACCTATTCGGATGATGCCAAATGAAATGGGTCTACAATTTCTCGGCAAGGAACGATATAAATATTTGTGCAATTTGATTTTATTGCTTAATTTTTGATTGGCATATTTGTTGGTACACCTTGACTGACGGACGAGGTGTCGACAGAGGACAAGTTCGTAATAAATGTCAATAAAAAGGCGTGCGGATGAATGAACTGTTCATTGTGATTATATTTGGAGATGGAATCGAGTTAAATGTTTGGAAAATTACCAGCGAATGAGGAGAACTGTTTGAAACTGTCTATTCTTTGATTGAATGCACAATGCAGGCACAACTCATACTGCATAAGTCATACAAACCAACTTTATTATGTCCAATATTTGAATTGAACTCAAATACACGTCGGTAGTAAAACCGATTCTTATGTACGGAGCCCGCTCTGGAGAAACATTCCAATTTAGCCATAATGGAAAAAACTCAACGAGTCGCTTGCCTCAGTATTACCGGTGCACTGCCGCGCTCCAAACCTTACTCCCAATAGACATCGTCGGAATAAAAGTAATTGCCTGCTCAGCAATCAGGCTGAGAAGCTCTAATCAATGGAAGGAGCAATCCACAGGATATGCCAGTATGCTATTGATGCATCGTCATCTTCCACAGATCACAGACCACCTGCCCACCGAACACAACTCCAAAAGTGGCTATAAAACTTCGTTATCCAACAGAACCGAATGGACTCAACGTGAGATCCTGTACTACGAATCACTGTCAATCTTTACGGATGGGTCCAAATCAGAGGACGGAGTCAGAGCCGGAGTTTTCTCAGAGGACTAAGGCATGCACCTCTCCTTCAACGTGTGTTTTTCAAACCGAAATCTGTGCCATTCGTCAAGCAGCTGATATTAGCTATTGCAGTATCAGAAGCGGATATTGTCATCTACATCGACAGTCAAGCATCCATCAAGTCTATCGAGTGCAGCTTTAAGAGATCTAAGGCAGTGAAAGGCTGCCACGCATGTTCTCTCGACGAGCTAGCTGGTCAGTACAATCTCACCCTTTGCTGGACACCAGGTCACGGTGACATACTGGAAATTGTAAAGCTGACGCATTGGCTAGAAGAGGCTCCTCTGGTTTAGATAGCATAACCGCCAACCATCAATGGCATCAGCTTGACCAATGTAACACTTCCATGCTGCTCTGGTTAAGCTTAAACGAAAACGGGACAACATGACTCCTAAAACACTCTCCAAGCTGGTTAACACCCTAACCAGCCACTGTGCTTTAGATAGGCATGCTCAAAGGTTGGACCTCTGCAGAAGTTATACCGACGAGGAGGAAGAAGAAACCATCAGTCACCTCCTATACCTTTTCAACGATCTCAATCCGCTTGCACGGCTTATATTAGCTTCTTCATAAAAAGGAGCAAACGGTTCCAAGAGTAAAAGCCTGATCCACGCACCTTACTTAACGACAGCATAATGGACCTTCTCTGGTCTAAGTGCATCCTTATCGAGGGCCGGACTTAACCAACATAAAAACAGGAAGGACTATCAACAGGTCATGTTTGTTCAAAGACGAACGAAAAGCATTAAACACAAGTGTTCGACCAAGCAACTATGCATCCACAAAAGTTGGACTGTGTGGTGTGATTTATGGCATGGCGGCATCATTAGACCTGGGCTTGCGATCTCAGCGTGCTTTTTTACAACCAATAATGGCGGTCAAGGAGCATTCTAAGAGAAATAGCATTCACCTTACATATATCCTTCAACTCGAATCATTGTAAAGGGTTTTGTTAAGATCCTGTGACTAGAAGACTACGTGATCAGAAGACTACATGGGAGAGGAAGGCTAGAATGTCAGACAATAGTTTTCCAGGATCTGTTCGAATCATCGGTCGAAATCGATTCGATCCAGAAGACATACCAAATTCACAAATTGGTCACAATTGTGGCTTTGGAAACATATGGCACGAGTTCAATCACGTGATCAGTCAGAAAGACCTTATCATCACAAGAGTTCAGTTTATCTTACACTGAAGCGAAGGTCTATAGGAGACCCAGAGTGGTCATAGTGATCTCTACTTTACCTAATGAATACAATACTTGTCTTTCTTGGATTCCAATGGCGACTAATCATTATTCGGTTGAATACAAAGAAAAAGAAATTTTCCAGAGTCTAACCACGTACAGTGCGTCCAATCTGCCTACAAATCGACCACTCTTCAAGAAAAAAAAAATTAACCAATCATCCTAATTATAACCATTGAACGGCAAAAGGTCACTCTCTTCTTAATCAACTGAACTAACCCCTAATCCGTCTTTGGATAAACTATCGCCAGCTCATTACGGGCAACAAGTTCATTAAAAGCTTTGACCTTTGATCGAATTCTGACACTCATCTTAATGTGGCAGTCCCCGCCAGCCGCCCATCATGTTTTACATTTCCAACTTCGTGATTGGAATAAAATTGCTCGCCTTATTATAAACGACAGCAATGACGACGACGAGGACGACAAGGACGACAAGGACGACGAGGACGACGACGACTCCAACAAGGGCATCAGTACAAGAGGGGTTTCTGTGAGATGAGGGATGGTGGTGGAGCGCCCGAACATCTTGGTATTTAATTGAAGCGCAAGAACCTTTTTGACATCTGCAGGAGCGGACTCATTGTAATTAAAAGGCAATTAAGTGAGTATTTTCGCACTCGTAACTGATTAACCGGGTAAGTTTCAGAAAATCACCTCCCTCGTCCATCCAATCAGGACGCAGGAGTGCCACCCGAATGCTGCCACTTTCACCATCATCAAGGGTATCCGTAGTACGTAAGTAGGTTAGTCCACCGGCACAACCACCCAATTTAGTGTGCTGCTGAAGTATCCTCCTTGCCATTATTGGATAATTGGCAATTGTAGGTAGCAATATAGAAGCTGGATTTTCCAGCTAATACAATACCGTCTACAGATCGAGCAGTAACACGTCTGTCGAGACGTTTGAATTCATGTCAATTGGCAAGAAATGACAGGTCACAACGAACAGAACTTATAATGGCCAACTGATTTGGTTAATTCCTTTAAGGAATTTTGAAGAAGACTACCTAAACACTCTGGCTCTGTCTGTAGAATGAGAGGGCAGGATCTTGAGCTCACGAGGCTTCTCCATTAGTGTGCTCTTTGCGTTACATGCTAAACGAATGGATTTCGGTCCCGAAACTATTGTACAAGAAAAACTACTTAGTAATCGTAATGTCATGGCATTGACTGACGATATGTAGTATTGGCATGCACATAAGCTCGGTTATATGCTTTGGCAGAAGGCATTACTTGACTAATGGAGTTTTAGTGTTGCATGGTGTGGCAATGTAAATTGGTTGCAAGTGGTATTCAATCGAAATGTAAATCGATCCTAAGTGGATTTTGTCGAGGATGGGAAAATTCCAAGTTGCTACTTAGTGAATCGACTTGCAGTTCAAATCGCAGGAGCTTTATGCTCTGAACTACTCAAATTGTTTTCAAAATCAACCGAAAAATAATCAAGAAAATCATGAAAACACTAATAATCCAATGAAACGTGATGGGAATTGGTACAAAAAGGAGATCTCTAAGGAAGACCAAGTCTCCACTTTCTTGAAGCAATTCATTCAACTCAAGGACGAATGATCGGAATGAGGGTAATCCGATTAAAATTTGGTCACGACTGGCAAAATAAAAAAAGAAACATGTCGCCAATTAGAACCAAACATACTTTTTTACCTACAGCTACGTAATGTATGAACCTATAGTACAAGTATCTATAGTACAAGTGCCTATAGTACAAGTACAAATATATGTACCTATTGCGTACATTGGGATCTTGAACTCGAGATTTTGATCGAAATTGACGGGACTGTATGCCTGTTTGTCTGTCACTTTGTCCATCTCGTAGACTACAAACTATTTGGCTGAATGGTTTAGCATTAAGCTTTAAAGCGAACATTCCCATTAGTTAGGGAACACAACGTCATTCAAGTGGCTGCCGCGGCCAACCAAAGATCTTGTTGATGGTTTCGGGCTGTAGCTCTCGGATTGCTTGGTTGATATTGGCCTGAAGTGCTTGAATTGTTTCCGTATTATTGGCATAACATCGGTCCTTCACGGTTCCGCACAAAAATAAAGTCCAAACGGGTGCTGATGTGGATGCATGGGCTTCTCGACAATAACGTGCCAGTTTTCCGAGCCCCAGATTCGGCAATTTAGTTTGTTAGCGTAGCCGCCGAGAAAAAAGATGATTTTTCGCCCAAAATCGTTGCCAATTCAAGCTGCCCTAAGGCCCGAACTGCGAAGCTATAACGAAGCCGATGGTCGTGTGTCTTTAATTGCTGAGTCAATTGGGCCTTGTAAGCGAATAACCTGAGATCTTTATCCAGAATTCTCCTCAGGCCAGTGCGTGAAATGTTGAGCTGTTGAGATCGTTAGCGAGTTGATATTCGGGAATTGAGTGTCACACCCTCGGCTACAGCAGCCACGTTCTCGTCTGTGCGCACCGTACGATGACGGGGACATGAGTTGTGTCCACTAGCCAGTCTCACGAACTTAACGCACTATTTGGGTTACACAGCTCTTACTTTGGAAAGAAGTTGTCAGTATTTCCGAACGTTGTTCAAGCGTAAAGCGACTCATTCGTTCCCCGTAGGTATGATACTTTCTGTCAAAATTTCGACCGGGAAATAGCTGTCAGTGTCAAAATGACCTATGATTTAAAAAGAAACCACTAGATGGCCCACACTGTATATAGTAAGACCCTCACTATATCAGTCCTGCGCCATGGCAGATGTTTGGTTTGAAACGCAAAATTCTTCGGATGATCTTTAGTCCCGTTTGCGTTGACGAGCTTTGGAGGAGCAGATTTAACAACAAACTCTACGAACTGTACAGCGTCATCGATCTGGTCAGAAAATAAAGCATCAGTCGTTAAGATGGCTAGGACTTGCAGAGGGAATGAACATCAGCGCTCCGGCCGAAGAGTCTTCGATTCCAATCCGAAAAGTCAATATAGAAAGCCTTCGTTGGAGCGCACGAGTGGAAGAAACCTCAACCAACTTGTAGGCAGGCTAACGCCTACGCTACCTTCTCGAAAGCCGGATCCACATCGGATTTTAGAGCTCCTAAGTAAGTAGGTATGTACTGAAACAGATTTACTACCACATATACTGCGCAGTTGATCCAAAGCCGCTAATACAGGACCCCATGCTGTTCATAACTACGAGAACAACACCCTCTGGCTAGTAGACACCTAAGCAATCGCTGCGAGTATTTATCATAAGCTTTAGACCGGGGGGAATTATTAGTTCATGCAATTTGTGACCTCCTAGTGCATAAGGCCGTGATTTACCTTTCTCCGGTGTATCCACGTGTATCCTTTTCGGTGCACGCCCTCCCCTAGGCTGATTGCCCATTCCTCCCTGTCTACATCTTGTGAAATCCTGCACGCATGTATGTAAAGCGCTCTCAAGAGACATCCTTCATTTCATAGTTCTCTCATTTATAAAAATCAAGACGTTTCAAAACTAAATCACGTCTCTGTATGTCCCCTCCCTCCGGCATCATCCAATTAGGCCCAATTTATCCACACAACTGTGGCGTCGAATTTTCTATCCCATTTAACACAGCCCGATACGATCTAAATTTTCGATTAAAATTCCGCCCGTCTGCCGTCAATTCTGGCTACCAAATTAAGAATCCTATCATCATCACGTGTATGATTCCCGGGACACTAATCAGACGAACTTCATCATTAGAACCGGGAGAAAAAAAAAAAAAACCAAATAAAACGCCTAGAAAACAATTCCCAACCGTTTGCCAACATCGTCGTCATCATTCACATAGATCACGATTTGCCATGATAATCACATGCCTCAGCGATTAGGTAGTACTTCACCCGGGCGGTGTAACCCCAACTGCGTTCCTCTCATCTACCATTTAGGGAATGCTATTAATTTTCGCCCAACCCCACCGGGAACCACCCAGCATCCAGCAACACACGATCCAAGCAATCAACGTCACCACCACCACACAAAATACCGCTGCGTATTTGTCCAATTTTATACATGATAAAGCTTCTAATCTCGTGACTCCCTCTCGCCAGGCTTACCTACATACCTACAGCGTATAGGTGGGCGATTATCAAACATAAATTCGGGAGACGGGAAAAATAAAGGAAAAACCAAAAAAACCAACGAATCGAACAAATTATTGTAACCTTACTGGGATCCGCCACCATCATCCTCGTCGTCGTCGTCGTCGTCGTCGAGGTTGTCGTTGTCGACATCAGCACATCCCTAGCCAAGGATGATGTACATACATACCGCAGCAGCTCACACCAGGCCACACCAGCCCACACTCCAGAAGCGTTTTCAATTTAACAAGTCGCCCATCGCTCCTTGATGTATATAAGGCTTTCCGGTCACGAAATTTACTCCTCCGTTGAATTATGATAGACTTTGGCTGTGTGTGCGTGTGTTTGTTCTACTGCCGCGCTGCTTCAATTTATAATTTTTCGAATAAACCTCCCCGAAGCACACATGCTTCATCTAGTTTCAAGGCCTAGCGTGATACTTCGTTGTCTCCCCTGAGGGTGCAGCATCCACCCAACCCTGGGTGGTAACATTCGTTAAATCTGTGGAGGTGCTGATAGTTGGTCAGATGTCGGTCGGTTTTGGTCCCTTGTGGCCCAGAGAAGAACGTGGAAACAAGCTCGGATCTCGGATTTTGGATTTTTTTTTTTTTCCTCACTATAGCCGGGGGAGACTGCCCCCTGCCCAGTGACATTATGTAGGAAGGAAGGAACAAATGTCGATGCGACTGAGTGTGTATACTTTAAACGCATTGTACTTAATCATTATTATCCTGACTGGGGTATTTGAAAAATTACCGTCAGGACTGTTACATAGGTTCAATTTTTTAACGTCTATAGCTACAGACCACAGTGCTCGTTTGCCCTTATCTTTGTCGCGTTTGTGGTTGGTAAGGACATGAGGTTTTGATTGATTGTGGTAGAACTATTTTGCCGCTTATGTGAGAAACTGCGCAACTTCATACATGCTGCACACATGCAATAGTTGAAGGTTTTGGCCATTCATTACTGGAGGTGTCAAATAACTTAATTAGGTTCTGTAGTTTATGTTTACCCCAAGGATGACGTATGAGAAGTGTAGCCCCAGGCCTTGAAGCTACTTAAATATGTCAAAAACGCTTTTACCGTAGGTATGGTGCCAACAAATCGAGTTTGGAAATATTGAAAGCGTATCTAATATCCTTTTAAATTTGGTGTGTGGGTTGGGGCAACCCACGATGCGATCTTACCCAGCATATGGAAGACTCCGAAAAGTTTTCAGATAACCACAAGAGGTTCGGAGACAATTTAGGTCTATTTCTCTTAGGCTTATCATTGTCTTCCGTTCTAGAGGTAAGGTCTGAGACATGATTCACGGAAACCGATATAAAGGTATTTTTATCGATGGAGCTGAACCTTCTGCCTTTCCTTAACATAGGTAGGAACCAAAACTCAGAAATCCAAGGATTCTTATTAGCTTTGGGGTATCTACATGGGCCTCCCTAAACGACAACGAAGTTTTTATAAATTTCAGGATGGTTGCCCAGGTTAGTGTAATTGATATTCAGTTCTGCAGAGGGTTGGGCATTTGCAGAGGAAGTGAAAAGTATACTCTATTGCATCCCGGTTTTAACAGTCTTTGCAAAGTTCGTCAGTTTCTACTTGCATTCAGCTATGGTGGCTCACCATGAGGTTGTGGCCGATGATGATTTCCATGAAGAGTGCTAAGTTGGGTCTTTTAAGCGCCAGGATTTACTTGGTTTTGGCGATATCACACTTTGGCCAGAGTGCGTACCATCTCTCGTCCATTCTCACGAAGGTTTTCTCTATATTGTGTTTAACAAGAGCTAGGGGCGGTAGAACGTAGGTGTCGACCATTGTTAGCTCCTGATCGGGCACGTTAGTTGCTAGTTCGTCCGCCAGTTCGTTTCCTTCAATGCTGCTGTGTCCTGGGAACCAAAAGCAGTGAATGAGTGCTGTAACAACGACAACGTTTAAACAATTTTGATTTGATAACTGTGCATGAGATGGCCTCTATCGCGGCTTGACCGTCAATACAGGAGTTCAGGTAATTCATGTGGAAGGACTTTTTTGTCTTTGGATTTTCTGACAGATGAAGGGTGAGTCGTGAACCTGTCATGTATTTTTGTTCAATATTGTTGGACATTTCATCATGGAAAGACATAGCTTGGCACAGTGTCTATACGTATTACAAAAATGTGTTTCGTGCACTCTGACCAACTTAAGGACTACATAATCGGCCTACCGAACACACGACTCGACAGACAATACGCGACCAAATAGACCACATCCAGGACGTAGTGAAGAAAATATTTGAGCGGTAGCTGAAAGTGTACGCATTGACCTACCGAATCGTCACCGTTTCAGTCCTTGGGTTCTTGAAAAGCTTGTAGAAAATTCATAGTTTTCGAAAAATATTTTGATAAACGATGAGCCACATTCCAGGCTTAGATAATGGGTACGGCAGTATGCAAAATAGCCGTATTTAAGCTGAAGAGCAACTCGAAGAGATTGAAGAGCTGCCATTACATCCCGACAGAACAACGATTTGGTGTGGTTCATGGGGTGGTGGAATCATCGGTCTATCCTTCTTTTTCTGCGAGCCCGGCCAGAGTGGGGTCATTTACTGCCTCAAATTGAAGCCTGTCATCTCCAGGATTCTTCATATCAACAAGACGGCACACGCACACAGCCCGTCAACTCATGGTTATATTGCAAGAACAATTCAGTGAACAGCTATCGAACCAGTAAATTGGCCTTCTAGATCCTATGTTACCACACCTCTAGACTCTGTTCTTAAAGGCTATGTAAACTTCCAAGTCTAAGGTCTATGGATAGGATTGAGGAGCTGAAAACCTACACTACTCGCATTATTCTCCAAATCCCACTCATAATGGTCGGACGCGTGGCACAGTGGTTAGTGCGTTGGACTATGGAGCAAAGGGTTCGAGGTTCGAATCCCAGTCGGAACTTTAGGTGTTTAGTTTTCACGGCCCCACCTCTCGCGAACGTCTGACAAACATCCGAGAGTACAACTGTCCCGAGAAAGCTTCTCAAATAACAAATTGCCCTTCGGACACGGCATTAAACAGTAGGCCCCTTCCATTCTTGTAAAGAATATAACACGCAAAACACGAATGGTTGTGAGAAGCTAGGTCCTGGGTCCCATCGATCTGTTGCACCAAATATTATTATTAACGCCCGGACGCGTCATTGAAAATTGGAACCTCAGATTGGACCATGTTAACCCCAGTTACGACCATCATTTGAAAGAAATAATCCTTTAAAAAATAAATGTCAAGAATGGTTCTTTTGTTTGGTAGAAAGCATAACCAGATTAAGTTGAACTTTTAGTTTTGAAAAAAGTCCCTCTAAATGAAGCACCTCCTTACGAACATGTCAGTGAAACCCAGTTCCATATGTAACATTGTTTACAATTAATCTGTACAGAAACCAACACTTTATTTCAACACTTAACAGACAAAAAGTTCCAAATTCAAAAATACGAAAACCTTAAAATAATCACGCTGCCATCTTGACGAAGGACTTATTGTTTTGTAAACTACTTAGAATGGTTTTGAGAATGTCTGGAAGAACAAAAGAGGATAAAATATGGGTGTGTGTGTGTGCGCCATGTATATGGAGGTAAAACTTTCTTGTGGCTCAGTCACTTCCTTCGTCCTTTTTTTGTTTTTTTTTTTAGTTTTTTCATTCATCATGTAGAGCAGCAACCAGATTTTTATCCCCCTTTACCACCTTTTCTATTATCATCACCATCTCGTCATCAGCATCGTGCATCCCCCATTGTCGAACCAGGAATAAGGGTTCCCTTTAGAAAAAAAAAAAAAAATGAAGAGAAAAACCAATGGTTATTGAAATTCGCAGCCCGGTACCTTGGTACTGTGCTTGTGCGCTGCTGGTGGAACCCTTACGGTTCATCGAGAAAAATAAACGGAGTGAACGTAATTTTTCTCTTCGTTTGACTTTAGCCTTTTATCCGTTTTTCGCCATCATAAGGGATTCCTTACAACGGTATACAAAAGGATTCCGGACGAACGCAATTCGATTATCCAAAATCCACATCCACATTTTGTGGTGCTTCGTATGTAAATTTTCGATAAAGAGACGAGGGTGGTGGTTAGTATCCGTCTTTATACGATAACCCGTATAGGGTTTATTAATTTTTCCAAACACTTTTTAACGCAAAGAAATGTTCCACCTTCTCTGAGTTAAAACCGGTTTTTTTTTTCTACAAAAAATAGGTGTAAGGCCTCTGCATGGATCTGTTATCATACTCCTGTCACAGACACTTCTGTTTTTGTTTTTGAAATCGCATAACAAAATAGAAAAAGTGTGTGCCATACATATCCTGGAAAAGAGTTTGACCTAAATTTAGCAGAACTACAACGGAAATAGGGCATCGCACAATTCACTCCAGACATATGGATACTTTGCTGTATGTCTGCTTTGTTTCTTTAGTGCAAAGTCGCTGTAACTTTGTGGGAAATCTGTAAAGATAATAAGTTAAAAGGATTACCAGACCACGTACTAATGAGATTTTTAATTGAATAAAAAAAGAAGTGCTGATTGAATGTGAAGAGAAGTTGATGTAAAAGATAATTTAAAGATTTAATGTCATATTCACTGCGAGGGTTTAGATAAAGTTGGATGTCCTGGAGACAAAATTTGAGTAAATTTGTTAGCTGATGTGAACTTATGGGGCTTTACGTTAAAGGATCAATGGTCAGAGGAGCTGATACATTTGATGATACACTTTGACATATTTTGTGTTCAGCAACAGGGTGGGTTATCTAGGGGTTTTATAGGTTCTTTTGACACTGACAGCTGTTTCCCGGTCGAAATTTTGACAGAAAGTCGGTATCATAACATAATGAGTCGCTTTACGCTTGAACAACGTTGGAAAATTTTTACAACTTATTTCCAAAGTAAGTGCTGTGTAGCCCAAACAGTGCGTTATTTGAAAATAAGTTTTGGCCGCACCCACCGCGCCTGCTGTACGCAAGTTTGGGCAAAAAGTTCGTGATACTGGTATGCTAGTGGACGACACTCATGGTTCCCGGTGCAAACAGACGAGAATGTGGCTGCTGTAGCCGAGCGTGTGAGACTCAATTCACAGACTCAACATTTCACGCACTAGCCTGAGGAGAATTCTGCACAAGATCTTGGATTATTCGCCTACAACGTCCAATTGACTCAGCAATTGAAGGCACTCGACAATCCGCTTCGTTATAGCTTTTTTGCCTTAGAGCATCTTGAATTGGGCAGCGATTTTGGGCGAAAATCATATTTTCTGACGAGGCGTATTTTCATCTCGGTGGCTACGTTAACAAGCAAAATTGTCGCATCTGGGGCTCGGAAAACCCGCACGTTATTGTCGAGAAGCCGATGCATTCATAGAGAATGACAGTCTGGTGGCATCACTGGACCATTTTTCTTCGAAGATGGGACTGGGATCAATGTTTCGGTCAATGGTGGGCGTTACAGAGCCATGTTAGCAGACTTTTTTTTTGAAGACATGAATTTGAACGACCTTTGGTTCAGCAGGATGGCGCGTCATGATATACACCCAATGCCACAATCGACCTTTGCGCACCAAATTCCCAAATCGTATTATCAGCCGTCTTGGCGATGTCAATTAGCCGCCTCGGAACTGCGATTTGACCCCTTTGGACTTTTTTTTTGTGGGGAACCGTGAAGGACCGATGTTATGCCAACAACCCGGAAACGATTCAAGCACTTAAGGCCCATATCATCCAAGCAATCCGTTACAGCCCGAAACCATAAAAAAGGTTTTCGGAAATTGGAGTGACAGAAGCCAGCCGAGGCAGGCACTTGTATTCCATAATTAATGGGAATGTTCGTTCTTACTAATAAAGCCATAGAACATTGAAACAATTTAATTTTGTTCAATTTGTTTAATTTTTAAGAAGAAACTTGAATTTGGCCCACCCTGTGTATACTAATTCAATCCTTCTCCGATCACCGACGTCTACTGCAACCCATTACCCGAACAGCAAGCACTTAATACTCGAAGGACCTAGTGCCAATGGAATTATTACAACCCCATCCCCGCCTCTCACAAAACAAACTGCGATTATAATAAACCCAATTGCCTTGGTCTCACTATAACACGCCTAAAGTTTTTGAAATAATGCCAAAACTTTCCCATCAAGACTTCCTCTCATAACTCATATTTTGACAAAAATTGTTTCATTAAAACAAAAAAAAAATAAAAAATCACACAGCCAGCACCATGTGCATCTTTTCCACAAAACAGAGCCTAATTACTCCCCACACGTGAGTAAACTACTCAAAACTTTCTACCATCCGAAGACATTCATTAGAAAACAACCAAATTAATTCGTAAGCTTGGCAAAGTTCAAAACAGGTAACTCAAGTGCCCTCCACCCATGGGCTAGAAACAAAAATACTTCCACAGCAACAAATTTTGCAAAAACTTCATCCAAAATGAATGCACCCCCACCAACACCAACAGACTACAGAGGTCGTACCGTGTTGCACCTCGGATGCACCCCATTCAAATTCTCAAGTTTCCACAAACAATTATCCTTCACTACACAATAGAGCACCGAGAATGGATATTTCAGCTAAGCCAACCCTCTCTCCCTCGCAGATACGTATTAAAAGAAAGCTTTCATTATACATGACGCCATCGCGAGGGGTGGAAAAAAAAGAGTGGAAATTCAAAATTTAATCCGGAAGTTCAACCCCTACGCTTGGATCTTGACAGTGCATAATTAAAAATCCTTTTATGACAGAGCTTTGGCATCCTCCACCGTCTTGCCATTTTCGGTTTTATTTTGACAACCCCAACTCGGGGAGCCCACCCCCAGCAACGATGTGTGGTTTAGGTGACTCATTGTCAGCGTATTAAGCGATTGCCTAAGGGGCTGGTTGTGGAAAAGTTTTTCGGTCGCATTTGGACAAATCTACGATTTCCCATATTCCTGGTGCTTTGTTGCAGCGGGAAACCCTGCTCCATTGTGGCACGAAACTTTCCTGCACCAACAAGACGAGTACGAGTGCCCCACCCTCTGCGAACTCGAACACTGCAAGCCGAACAAATGCAAGCCATTAATCTACGTTACTTTTACACATATTTCAGGCGCACCAAATAATAAATTTCGAGGTGAAACTTTCCGCAAAATTTATGGATCTTAAGGTGTGGTAGGTGGGAAGCAGTCGGAAACAGCAGAGCAGGTACGGGGATGTGGGTGGCTTTTTTTGGGGGAAGCACCTCAGAACGCCTTGGGGGAACAACTTAATAAGTACACGTAAATTTTGAATGCCGTCTATAGAAATGGGTGTAATGGATGACGACGATGGGGCAGAGGGCTTGTAGTGCAGGATTCTTCCTCAGTGCAAGCATGAAAAAGGGAAATTTGAAAATATGTAACGCAGCGGTGCTTGAAAACACGCACTTGCCGGGTTGATGTGGGTACTTGCTGCCTAATTGAATATTTAGCTGGGAGTTGGTTGAAGGACTCGTTACAATGGCAACCAACACTATTTAATTGTCCTGTAGGAACTTGAGGTATGTACGGCAGTATCTGCAATTATTTTAAACACCTCCAAGCTGGAATCCGGTGCTGAGATGGTGCACGAGACTTGTGAATGGTGGATGGGAACTGAACTAGCTTTCTTACTTAAGGAGTTCCTGACCCGTGCAGACTATCAATAACTACCTATGATACCGGACATGCTACATTCAGTTCTCCAAGTCAAGTGCACTGGTCCTCCTTAAAACAGATGTTCCTTCTTTTTGGTCATTTTGGTGGCTGTGATTCGAAGATTTTCTTTGCCGCAGCAGTGTTATTCATATTTGAACACTTTCGAGAGAGAACTTCGAATTTTGGATCACGGATGCGAGGAGGCCGAATGGAGGAGAAGATATAACCATGAAGTCTATACGCCACCAAGGTGCGGATGTAGTCGAAAAAAACCAGAGGACGTCGACTGCATTGGCTCGATCACAGAGAACGAATGGACAAAGTGGATTTTCAAAGCACAGCACCCAGGTTCGAGACAAAAATGAAGACCGAACCTCCATTTTAGAGATCAAAATAGAGCGGAAGCCAGCAGGCTTGGTCTGGATAACTGGAAGCAGTGTGCCTGGGATTGAAGAAAGTGTAAGATGAAGAGTCCATTCGCAAGAGAGTTAGAGTCCATATAGGCAGAACAAACAGGATCAATGTTTTGTAGAGCATGCGTTTCGCCTTCGGAGAGTCAGGAGTTTTGAACCCATTTGCTTAGCCAAACCGAAGAAGCAGCGACTTCCTAAAGTGAGTCTTCCCCGAATCTTTACTAGGGTCTCGTTCATTAAGTAGATATTTACTCCGAGGTAGGTAAACTCCTTAACTAGCTCGATGTTACTGTTGCCAACAGTGACGTTTTGTCTTAGACGGTGGACCGATGCTTCTTTGTTTGTTGACAACAGGTACTTGGTTTTGTTCTCATTCACTTCAAGCCGAAGTCGTTTCGTCTGCTCTTCAATTGTCATGAAAGCTTCTGTAAACGCGTGCTTGGAGTGAACGATGATGTCGGTGTCGTCTGCGATATCCCAGCAGCTAGAGAGATTACTTAAAGATGGTGCCTTTCGTTTTCCCACCTGGCCACTATCGGTTCCAGCACGAGATTAAATAAATCACACTTTAGCGCGTTTCCTTGACGAAATCCGGTTCATGATTGGAATATTTCAGAGGAACTGTTCCTGAATTGCACATTGCATCGCGCGTTTTAAAGCGTCATGCGCGACAGCTGGATCAACAAGTTTTTCGACTTCCGAATTCGTCGGATGAATGCTGTCATATGCGGCTTTGAAGTGGACGAAGAGATTATAAGTCTCGACTTTGTCTTTTCTGGGATTTGTCGGCCGGGAAGCCACACTGGTACTTGTCGACTAGTGCATTGCAGAAACCCTTGAAATCTTAAGTATGCAGGTATGCGTCTCGATAGTTCTTACAATACATAGGATCGCCTTTCATTAAGATGGAGCATATATAGAGCTGATAGTCCAATCATATATTGGTGGCTTCATCCACCCAAACTTGGTTGATGATTTGGTGCATGCACCCTACCAAAACATCATAACCATGTTTGAATAGCTCTCCGCTGCTTGGCCATCATAGCCGTTGTGATTCTAGCTGAGGGAACCTCTTCAAAACTGGGAGGAGGGTGGCTTCATCATTGACTGGATTGCTCTCTCTACTTGATACCCATTAAGTAGCTGCTGGTGGTACTTTATCTACTCTTCCCTTCGCTTCGGTGACTAGGTTTCCTTCACTGTTTCGAGGTGTCTGCGTTTCGGGCTTGAAGCCAGCTGTCTGTTGTTTGGTTTTCCTAAACAACATTCGACATTCTTATCGCGAGACTCTTCGATATCCTTGAACTGAAAGACTGCATAGGACCGTTTTTTTTCACACAGGATCTGCATTTTCTGTGACCTTTTTCGGGTTCTTTTTACGTGGTGTTCGGTAAATAATGGTGGCCATGACAGTATCGCAATACTGATTCTACAGATTATTGTCGTTTCTGGACGGTGAATCCACAGCGAAAAGTCTCTGCCTCAGGTATTCTCTGTAGACTCTGGCTACTCCAGTCTTGTCCAGGATGCTTCTCAGCTTCTTCACGTTGGATAGTCCAGCTCTGCAATAAGAAAGTGGTCAGAGTCAGATCCAGAGAGAAACAAGTTGCTAGGACGGTATTATGAGCTGCCAAAAGCCATTATTTTGACATCATACTTCGGACATTTCAAAACGACAAGCTAGACCGAACCTCCGTTTTAAGGACCAAGCTATCGCAGATGCCAGAGCGCTTGGTCTGGACAACAGGAAGCAGCGTGCCCAGGATCGAAGGGAAGGGAAGGCTACCGTGTCCAAAGCAGGACTCTTCATGGGTCGGAAGCCCGTTAAGTATAAGTAAGTACTCCATACATGCTTCGTAGACTTCGTCCAGGAGATCACAGACTTCTCCTTGGTCTTCATCTTTGCAAGTAGCGGTGTGGCCACATAGTACGCCAATGTTTCGAAATGTTGCCTTTATGAGGATCACATTCAAGCGATTGCTCATCGACTCGAAGTCAATTATCCTTCGAATCCGCATCCTAACATGTGCAATCTCTTGTCACAGATGTAACAAATATTTTCGTTCCTATCCATCGTATCTCCTGGATTCCATGACCATACCATACATACTCACACCTCATGATGAATTGAAGCTACATATGTACACCGACGTAGCTCCTAAATGCGGTCTAAATCGACACAGAACGTCATCTACAGGACTATTCTACGACTCCACATGAAACATTATTTGCAGTCAAAAGTAGAAACTTCGACAACCAAGGAATGCATAAAATGTGTACCAACGAGTACATTAGAGTACCTCAAGTACCCTTACCCGACCTAATCCTGTGTTTGAACTCAACTACCAACACCATCTGTACAACAATTCCCTCTGCATATTGAGAGCTACACTTCCGAACTCATAATGCCATGACGATGATGATGATGATGATGATGCTGATGACGATAGAGCAACTCGAAGAAACCGTTCCGATGAAAAGCAGAACAAATAATAAACTGTTTTATTCACCGCATAAATCTAATTACACAGCCATTTTGTGATAAAGGAAACTCTGCCGTTCCAACTAGCTCAGTGGTTGGAACTTCTAAATGCAATTTTCAATTGCAATTGATTGCAAAAATAACATCTCCATGCAACTAACCGAACAGAAGTTGCCTCAGCAACTTTAAATTGCCACATTTTCCCCGGCGGCGTGTACACACTTTATGGGAAATTAGGTTGTGGTTCCAAAATAGAAATTTATTTTATATCTGTTTATCAATATAGAGGGCGCTGTGCATAAATATCAGACACAAGGTCAATATTTAAATGGGAAAGTGGAACAGATTTTATGCAATGGATTAGGGAGTATCAGTCCGATGAATGGATTTATGAGTAGAACGTCTTATGGCAACGCACAGACTGTATGCTGTGACCTAGAAGATCCATTTTGTGCCTTTTAGACTTCCAAAAAGACTGCATTTGCTTTTGGTAATTGCACTCAAATCCATAGCGACAGAGTTCAGCTATTTAAGGTTATAAGCGCTTCCGTCTTCACTGGGAAGACAACATAATAGATCCTACGAAGATGGTCTCTATAGCTTTCTATGTTTGCAGCAGAATTCTCGGTAGAAAATGAGGCTCCAAACCTGCCACTAGCCACTGGATGTACACTACTGACGTCGAACATAATTCTACTTTCTACTTTCTACTGATCATCCTCACAAAAGTCCAACATTTGCCATATAGATATAAGGCATTAGCTTTCCGTCATCCAAAATGTCATCATTCTTCCGTGACATGGTCGACGCTAGGACTTTCGAGACTACTTTGTGTCCAATAGGATGATAAAAAACAAAAACAGACAACTCATATCAATCAATAGAGAACTGCCTTCCCTCCTCATTGCTGTTCCCATAGACCGGAGAAGAATGAAGATCAGAAGCTCAGACATGTGCAGAGGCTGCGCCAGTGAAGAAGTACACTTCTTCTGCGAATGCCCAAGTTCGACGAACTCAACGAAAACAGATTGCTTCGATGATATTGGCCTTAAGTGCCTGAATTGTTTCCGGATTGTTGGCATAACATCGGTCCTTCACGGTTTCCCACAAAAAAAAGTCCAAACGGGTCAAATCGCAGCTCCGAGGCGGCCAATGTGGCATCCTGGATGAACCAGAGGTCGTTCAAATTCATGTCTTCAATTTAATTAAAAAAAAAATTCGGTTAACATGGCTCTGTAGCGCCCACCGTTGACCGAAACGTTGCTCCCACCACTCCACAATCCGCACCAAACTGTCACTCTCTGTGGATGCATCGGCTTCTACAATAACGTGCGAATTTTCCGAGCCCTAAATGCGGCAATTTTGTGTATTAACGTAGCTGCCGAGATGAAAATGAGGATCGTCAAAAAATATGATTTTTCAGTCCAAAAATGTGTGAATAAATGGGTTCACACATCCTGAAAATATTTTTTCTTAGCCCAATTCTAGCAGGATATTCTGTTTCTGTGCCCAAAATCGCTGCCCAATTCAAGCTGCTCTAAGGCCCAAACTGCGAAGCTATAACGAAGCGACCCTTGATTCCTACTTCTTGCTGCAGTGCGCAAGGCGGGATGAACAACGAGGTGTCCACCTGTTCTGATGTTGTCTCTGAATCTTTTCTTGCCAATTCGTCTGACTTCTCATTTTCTTGTCCAGGTATCCAGTAGAGGACAACCTTGTTCCGTGTTCCAAGAATCGTAAGCTTCTTCACGACAGCATTTACCAAGCTTGGATTTTACTTCAGTAGCAGTAATCGCTTTTCTTCCTGATGAAAAAGGTGAAACTTTTCTGTGGTATTGGCTTCAATGCAGTAATTATCTAAGCTGGGACCTTCGTTTGGAAAACAGAGCTATGGTTGGGAAAGTGGACTGAAGTGGATATGCCCAGCGGTTAAGAAAATATGCCTCAGCCTACCCCATCGCCATCTCTGACTCATCTGTGAAGACAGAGATGGAACGTGTACCGGTAGGTCGACCGCTTTTCCATTCTTTTCTACTCGGGAACATGAACATTCAACATTTTATCACTCTAGCTGCTCCTTAACCCACGTGATGAGAAGCTGCATAGGTTAGGTGGGACCTAAGGCCACACACGTTTGTTTCTGGACTTAGATCCCACTGAACTGGCCCTTGGACTTATGTCCTTAAACTTCTACTATGATAGTCCTTCTGCATACTTTGAACATTTGATCGTCGTCGTTTGTGCCGTCGAATTCTTATTTCAAGAGGTGATTTAGTGGCGAACTAGACTGCGTTCTGCGAATCACTGAGAAAGATACAAAAGGCCATGAGCACTTAAATATCCTTAAACGTGTATTCTTTCAAATCAGAATTGCCCCAAAGATCCGCCAGCTCACCTCACACACACACTCAGTGTAATTGAGGAAACATCCGAAAAAGAAAATGTAGGTTCTTCCTTGTTCATCAACGATGCGATACGGGCGTTTCAAATTCTCGTATCACACGAAACGAAATATGATACGTCACGTTCTTCCTCAAGGATGATCCTTGTTTTCTCAGGAAAGATACACTGCTTGGCTGGCCCACTTAAGTGCAGTTTTCGAAAGACACAGTCCTCCTCCTTATTACGCGTTATGTCAGAAATTTCAATACAAAAAAATATACACACACACATACATATGTACATCCATATATCATTTAATTCAGCTGTGCAACACCTGATGGTGAATGTTGCTCCAAACTCTCCATAACGTTAAGTTTCACGTGGAATTTTTAATATCAGGAACATAAAGACGAAGACAAGCGCGATGAAGTCTGGGAATGCATCATAATAAACAGAATTTGTGTACAACAAGCCAGAGCCTTGGCAATATAAGGACATAGTATAGGAAGAGCTTTATCTCTAATAATGTTTATACAGACACGAAATGTTTCACTCCCCGGCACATCATGCAGGAGCAGGTATTGGATGAAGTCAACGAGGACGATACATATTCCGACGAAGTAAGTCATTTTTGAAATTTATTTTTTTTTTGGTTTTTTTAGGGTGACGTTGTGGATGGCAGTAGAAACTGTCGGGTGAATTTTGAATTTTATACGAAGCTCGACGCCAAGTTGTACGATTGAACAGGACGAATTCAGGACGAATTTGAAATGAATTGGAATTGGATTTGTTGAAAGGACTTGTAAGTGAATCATATTATTTCTGGTTTGGAATTCAGTGGTGTGCGTCTAGTGCATTTGTGGAATAATGACAAATGCAGTGTTCCTCGCTGAAGTAGCCTTCTTGAAAAAGGAAAGTCAGAAGAACTTTTTATTTTATAATGCACGCCCCCTCAGGGGCTTATTGCAACCCTTATAATGCTAAGGCACAGACCGGGCGACAAGATAGGAACCGATGAGCGTTGGTTTTAAATGTTTGGGAAAACCTGGGGTCCAAAACCCAAAATTATTCTAGGGCTATAGGAAAACCTATTCTGACTTATGGTTGTCTTGTTTAGTGGCAGTCCTCTTACGAGGATACAAATATTGGCCTGCATTGGTACCACAAGTGCCATGAGAACAACACCTACTGCAGGACTAGATGCTGTCCTCAATCTGCTACCGCTGGACATTTTCGTTCAAACCTCGGCAGCAATGAGTGTCAATGTAGCAGGTCATTCCATGATCCTGGACAAATATCTAGGGAAGGTTCATACTACAGACTACCTCCATTCGTACCTACTGCCAACACACGTGCCATCTCTATCTTCACAGATGGATCTAAGATGGATATAGGCGTAGGGTCTGGCATATTTTCCTAGCCACTGGACATGGCAAGATCAGTCCACCTTCCGCACCATAGTAGTGTTTTCCAAGCGGAGGTCCTAGCAGTGACAATAGCTGCCCGTGAAACTGTGATGAAGGCAATACCACAGGAAGGTATCATCTTTTTCATCGACAGCCAGACTAGCGCTTACTGCTAGTGAAATAAAATCCAAGCTTGTGAAGTGCCGTCGTGAAGAACTCAAAGTTCTTGGAACACAGCACAAGATTGCCCTCTGTTGGGTCCCTGGACACGATAGTATACCAGGAAATGAGAAGACTGACGAATTGGCAAGAAGGGGTTCTAATCTACATCACAACAGACACCTTGACACCATGGTGTTCATCCCGCCTTGCACATTGAAGCTAAAGGCATGGATCTTGGCCAGAAGTGAGGCCAATAGTAGATGGACCTCCCTGGACACCTGTGGGATCACCAGAAGCCTATGGCCTTGCTTTGACAAGAGTAGGACCGACCGAATTATGCTAAAGGATAGGAAGTCCCTTTCTGTCCTTATAGGAATTTTTATGGGGCTTTTCGGTACCACATGAGAAAGTTAAGACTCACGGATGAAGATTTATGTCGGGGATGTGGAGACGAGGAAGCCAATGAGGATACAACCCACTTACTCTGTTACTGCCCTGGACTTATCCACCTTAGACTTAAGTTTCTTCCTCTGTTATCTTGATGAATCATCCAATAGACCAATTAGTAAAATTTTGAACTTCATCAAGATGGTTTGGTGATCCACAGGAAACAAAGGAAGACTAGGGTTTACCAATGGGGAAGGGACATCTTGCCTCTATGGGTATCACAATGGGTCTATACTGACCTGAGTGTGGTGATGTGAAATTTTTCTAGTCGCCCACCCACGAACCTAACCTAACCTAAATGTTTGTGGAATTGAGCTTGGTGGAGGATTCCAGTGCGGTTTGGCAAAGACTACCTATACTTGACCGTATATCCGAAAATATGTTTGAGGGTGAACTGATGAGCATGCCAATGGAATGGCGACAGAATGGAACTGGGTATTCTGTTGGAGCACGGTAAGAAAAAAAAGCTTTGAAACAAGGTCAAACAGGAAATATTTCTGGGATATTCGAAACAGTCAGCAGTAATCGCTATGCTTCCGTCTCCTATTAGTTTATTCGTGCATTTTTCAATTCTATCGAAGGGTTAAGAGTCCACCGGACCAGACGTGAGTATTGTATTCGAGTTTGGTCAAGATGTATTCGTCATATATTATAGTCAGATCAGAGGGGGTAAAGTACTTCTCCGACAGAAGACAGGATTGGGTTTTAAAAGCACTGAATTTCACTCTGTTGATTATTATGCTGTCAATCCGCTCCATTTCCACGACCGAAGGAACCAATCTGAGAAGCACAGAGTACTGTCGTCGGCTTAAGAACGCTTCGGATTAGAAGTAGCATCCAAGAGTTCATTTAGGAAAATAAGAAACAGAATCGGAGACAAAACGGAGCCTTGTGGGATGCCACAATGTACATGGTTGAAGGCAGTCTAAAAACAACAAGTATTGAGGGTTTCGAAAGGTAATTTATACTAACTAATGGACCTTTTGCTACGAGAACCATGCTATTTAAAGATATTTCATGAGCTGACGGAAAGAAGGGACGCACCTAAGTGCAATGGGTCAATTGTTGACGAGAGAAAAAATTTGGCTTTTTTAAGGATGGGGTGGAAGTGGAATATCTGAAAACTCTGGATACAAATTCTGGAAAGAGTATGTACGAAGGACGTTCTGGGAATCTATACTGACAGAGTCAAACTAAAAAGCGGTACAGAAGCTAACGTAGAAGGCACGGCAATACCTTGGAGCATGTGGTAGTGTCTAGGGAGTCCATTCCTACTCAAAACTAGGTCCCCTTTCCATCGGCCGAAAACGTGAAGTCACAAAGGTATATTATGATGGTTCACTGGGATGCTCTCTTTTATTTATCGCTTTGTGTCTGTGAAATCCTTACAAAGGACTAGATTCCAGAACTTTTGTTTGCCACAAAAAGATATTTGTATTTAGAAATTAATGCGCACATGACGAGGTGGCCGAGTGGTTAAGGCGTTGGACTGCTAATCCAATGTGCTCTGCACGCGTGGGTTCGAATCCCATCCTCGTCGGTAACTTTTTGCAGGAATTCGTTTTTTTTTACTTAAATTTAGTGTGTTTGCATGTCCTAAAGGATGAGGACAAAACCATAAACCTTTTGTCAACAAATAAAGACGCATCGGTCCACCGTCTAGGATAAAACGTCACTGTTGGCAACAGTAACTTCGAGGTAGTAAAGGAGTTTACCTACCTCGGAGTAAAAATCAACTCCACGAACGACACTCTAGGAAGCCGTTGCTACTTCGTTTTGGCTCCTAACTCGGAAGACGAAATGTATGCTCTACAAAGCAATGATCCTGCCAGTTCTGCTATATGGAGCCGAGTGCTGGACGATAAGCAGGAAAGCAGACTTCATCGAATTTTCGGTCCCGTTTGCGAGGAGGGCGAATGAGGGAGAAGATATAACTGCGAACGCTATGAGCTGTACCAAGATGTGGATGCAGTCAAAAAGCCAAAATAGGTCGACTACACTGGCTCGAGAGAATGGACAGCAAAGAGGATCTTCGAATCACAGTCCCCAGGTTCGAGACGAACAGGCAAAACCGAACCTCCGTTCTAAAGACTAAGCTATCGCGGATGCCAGAGCGCTTGGTCTGGACAAGTGGAAGTAGCGTGCCCTGGATCGAAGGGAATAGAAGGCTACCTTGTCTCAGGCAGGGAATCTTCACGGATTGGGAGCCCGTTAAGTGAAGTGTTTTCATGGCAAGGAAACAAACAATCAGTGTGAGTTAAAATGCTTTTGTCCTGAGATAAGGTTTTCAATATGCATTTGGAAGTGACTCCGTCTTAACCAGTTTTCTATCGGATTAAAATTCTTCCTCTTCTAGACATTCTTAGCTTGTTACGATGGTATGTTGACGAAGAGAGCCTGTGACGAATCTTACCGAGTCTAAGAATTTATTTATCATCAGTTTTCAGTGCTAATGTGCTAAGAATTCGGTAGAAAAATCTTATCCTTCGCTGTCATCCAAGGACATTCTTTTGGATATACACCGCGGTGATACGCTTTCCTATGAATCGCTCATCTGTCCTTCTTGAAAACAATACAAAGCTCAGCACAACTTTTGCTATTCCGGCACATAGTCCTTATGTCAAGAAAATGTTTGTTTTAAACCTGCATTTGTAATGTTCAAAAATTCAATATTGATGAGTTGGAAGAAACTTTTCTAAGTCCTGTCGTGCAACACATACGCATAATCCTACCAATCAGTGGCAGTTCTCTGCCCAAGAAGCATTAACAAATCCTCCTATTACGATCAGATGACTTATTCCAGAAGGAATCCAACAGACCAGAACATACATAGTATAAATTAGAAAACAGTATTTTGCATATGGCTGAGGATTGCTCCTGAAGTATATGGTCAGCACTTAGGAGTTAGAGTCCTGCCAATATATGTAAATGCACAGATGACCAATCGACTGAGATGATAAATAAAAGCTTGTTGAAGTAAACCCTAATACATTCGTTGAATTGAATAGTAAATCTCCAAAATGATACTACTTTTAGCTTTAAGCTCCTTACATAAAAGGATTCTTTTTCTTTTTTTGCAACTCATGTCGTCCCACAGTATCCTAAATATTTTTATTTAAAAAAAAATATACTAAATCAATCCGAATACAGATCTACCCTATCGAGGACTATAAAATCCTCACTCAGACACGTTGGGACTAAAAAAAAAAAAAAAGGATAAAAGTACAAATGCACTCATCAAATCACTGAAGCCCAATAAATAGAGAGGGAGAGCGAGAGAGTTGCTTCGCCCAGCAAGTGAAGTTGAATTAAAGGATTTTCCACAAGGACTACTTCCGTGCACATGTGTGAGCTTCAAATTTAAGCATCCTGTACATGGTATTCGGTAAATTTGTTTATGCTGTGCATTCAAGCAATTTTCTTGGCTACCTATACCTATTTTTCAAATAATCCATTCGAGTGGCATAAAGACGAATTAGAGGATTCGAATGCAAAGTTCCTTAACAGGTGTAAGTACCTGTTCTCGAATCTAGTCGACGTGTTTTAGTCATCTACTCGGGCGTGCAGGACATTCATTTGAAAACAAAAAAAAAAAAAAGGAAAAGAATGAGATTTGGTAGATTCAGTGACAAGTTGTTTGCTGCTTGGGAATCCGGAGACAAAGACGTTTTCAACGAGACTCTCTACGTGGCAATGGCGAATTAATTGTTTTACACTAAACACAAACACAGAACCCGATCATAATAACTCCTTTGGACATCCGTTTGTGCGGATTGCACACATCCGAGCAAGTTTGAGATAATTAGACCGCAATTATTTTGATATAATCAATGCGGTGGCTGTGAATACAGCAACTCATCATCTCTCGATGTGTGTATGGGTGCGGGTGTGGGTGTGTGTATGTTTGTGGGCAGGATTCCGATGGAACATCGATTTGAATTGCTAATTTCGGAGTACACCGGCCCGAACAGGATTCATGCGAATGCGGCGGTGTGTCCTGCTGGGATTTTAATGACCCTGTTGGTTGGAATTTGATGAGCGGGAATTGGCCGGTGAGCTGTGTGTTGTTTGTACACTAGAACTAGTTTATAGTTTCGAAATTGTAATGACTTTCCAAGGCATGTAATTAGACGCATATAGGCATGTCTGGCAGTTGACTAATAACGGGTTCGATTGGTATTGTAGCACAGTTGGTGAAAGTAGATAGTGCGTAGAGTAATAGATTAATTGGTATGCTGGAGATTATGGAGACGAGATAAGCATGCATAAATATATTAATGGCACAGGCTAATGGATAAAGTTCTAAGGACAAATCTACTGTATCCCATCGGGAGGATTCTGTGCGCATTATGGTACCACAGCTGGTAGGCAGATTGGGGATCAAAGTGGAGTGCCTCATCAGATAATTGATTTCGTGATGTATGGGGAACAGAGTATTACTTTGTAATGTGTGAACTGGAAGAACATTGGGTCAGTCATCTTGTTGGTCCTAGTTGTAGTTTACGTTCAAATGCTCGATGAACTATCCTTTCGATAACTTTACCTTCCAAGTTGGCATTTGCGACTTGTTGGAAAGATTTAATAAGGATTCTATCAGGCACTATGAGAGGGTATCTCCTAATATGGTTCAGTACTGTGATCATCCAGTCTGCTATATGTACGTTCATCCAAAACGAAAGCAGGTCTACAGTAGAGATACAGCTGCAGACCCATATTTTAAGGTAGATTCCACGACGTTTTATAAAGCGAGGGTTAAAACTATGGAGAGCCTTACCGACGTTCAGCTAGTCTATCACTCTGCATTCAGGACAGTTTTCATACAGGAAAGGTGAGTAAATCAACAGAAGGCGCACTTTTCGTTCCAAGGAATAGTTGTGTGTTCCTTGACATTCCTTGACATTGAGGACATACGATAAAACTGGCTACGAATCAATAGTAAGGGTATAAGGTTTTCATCCTTCTCTGCTTACTGCTGCCTCCTCTGAAACAATGTCAGTGACCGCAGTTAAGGGTTATCCCTAAGGGAAATATTTTCTGCCCCTCTATTCATTGACTATTTTTGATTCGATCAATCTACCTTGCTACTGGTTGTAACTTGTAGAAATCACAGGAAGACCATTTCTATCATTTTGGAAACTTCTTTACATATCTGGTGCAACAGAGAAGGACTATCCATCAAGCCTTGCAAAGCCGTTCTAATGCCTTTTACTAAACGAGGACATCAGAAATGCTCCTATCTAGTCCGCCATCGGCGATGCCACAAAGGCTTTAGAGTTCACTATACGCCTTTATGGCAGAACTTACCATACTAGCTACCTCGTTTGGTGGCCGAAAGTTATTGAACGAACATTGGGAACAAAGCTTAAGATTTTAAGCCGCTCTACGGCAGCTAGAAGCCCTAAAAATCTTAATTAGGAAAACGGGGGCTATGTACGCTATTAAGTTGCTGCTAGAATACAAGTATAACCCAGCTGACCATGGGGGACATCTAAACATCCAAAGTCGCAATACTTATAGGAACGTGTTCCAGGCTGCATTCCATGCTATTAAGGTTAAATTTTGGTAGAGCTATTAAGGGCGCTACAATTGTTGGTGTGTTCCAATTTAATGGACTCTATATCAGTTAAATGCTGCTACGATGCAGTCAGACATAAGAGAGTTACACTCGAGAATATAGATGAGTTAGCTAAGACTGGCTCAGCAGTAGATTTAGAAAGTTCTGGAGCTAAGGAGGTACTTTCCTTCAATGGAGAAGCGGTACGTTTCTTAGACCAGTACACCTTGTGTAAGTTGTTGGAGTAAACATATCTTTGAACTACCTCTTCTAATTCCATTCCAAATTGACATGCTCTCATGGATTAGCCACTAAAGCAGGCAATTCTATATGACGTTGGTCAAACCTGGTTTGGTTTCAACAAGAAAGTCTCTGTACTACGGAGGATTTTTGCAAACTTAAATCTGTTCTATTGAGATCGGTAGTTCCTTAAACCTTAAAAGGGAGTCAAGACGAGTATTGAAAATACAAACAATTTGTTAATTCGTCAACGAATGAGAAGTGCAAAGTCAGCAAAAAGTGTCAGTGTGGGTTAAGTGTCCCTCTGTTTTTGGCTTAGCAATTTCGCACAATTTTCTCAAGTATTACCTGGTCTGAGTCGTTTCTCGATCCAAAGGTCATGATGAGATTGTTTCTGACCTTTAAGGAGCAGCGAGCGTTCTCCATCGTCATTCTGTATAAACGGGCGAATTTGACAACATCGACGATGATTCAACTACGAGGTTTACTTATTCATCTCTACAGGTCTATGTTCGGGTCTTTTGCCTTGAAACCAAACCCTTGCTCTCTGTTTGGACGAGCTACTGGATCTGAAAATAAATCACCAAGTGTTAGTATCCAGCCACTGTGTGCAACCTTTTCCAAGGAAAAAGCAAAGACGAGTGCATACACATGTATTGGTCAATCCAAAGCAGCACAATAGCTTTTATCAATCTTCGATGGTTTTTTTTCCCTTCAGACCCTAGGCCACCATATGACTGATACTGCTACCTAAAAAGATCTATTGTATCTTAGGGTGCGTTTTACCATGTCCTTAGTCGCAGAGTTTTAAATATCTTCTGGCTAGCATGCTATCTTGTGGTAAATGCACCAATGCAGGGCCGGGCATTCACAAAGAATGTGCTCAGATGATTCGTCATCTTCCAAGCAGAACCTACATTTCATGTCACGGCACGGACTGACTTTGTTAAGGTGGTATTGCAGGCCACAGTGACCTTTTAGAAAGCTCACCAGCTTTCTAATACTGTGTTTGTCTAAGCTAAGAATTTCCTTGTAGGAATAAGGCTTGATTCATCTTTTAGACCGCCGTAACCCCGTGACATTTTTCGAAACGGTTGGATGCAGTTTGTGTTCCATGCGTTACTCAGGGCTGTAGCAGCAGCCCAGTAGAAACCGCAGTAAGTTTCAGGCCCAATAAACGCAGATCCTAAACCAGCCCTGGGTAGTTCATCTGCAGATTCATTGCCTACACTCAATAGCATGGAGTTCAGCCTGGAAAACCGTGGGACACATTCCCATAGGTATCGCGACGTTTGTGTTGGTTCCAAAGACATCAGTCCCCACTTCAGAGTCCATTTTTGATTTAACCTCAAATAACCTACCGAAACAGTATTCCCTGATCATAACGTCGGGGATAGTGAAGAATATGTCTCTTTGTGGGATTGAGTCAAGAATTTTCAGATGTCCCACGTGGTCACCTGCCTTAAGTTTGTATTCTAGTTGCAACTTGATAGCGCAACTAGCAGTAGTCTTCCTAATGGGGGTCTTCCTTTGTAGGGGTGTTAGCCAAACGATGGCTTCTAATAATGTCGTATGGCACTTAAAATACCGAGACAGGCTATGCTTTGTAGCTTCTGAAGCTTAGGTGCCGTTGTCCGTTAAAGTACTTTCAGCCACCATACGTTGGCCCTACAAACATTGAATACACTCCATGTATCATTTTTGGATTGAGACCCCAAGTTCTGTCATAAAGGCGTCTACTGACCTACATGGCCCTGATGGCGCGTTCGATGGCGGACTTGATATGAAAGTTTCAGTTAAGCCCTTTTGTCAAGGATGACTCCAAGAATAAACTGGAATAAACTATTATGGGGCCTTTTATGGTCATAGGACCCAGATTGATCAATCTTCTTTCAGTAAAAGGCACTAGAATGGTTTTGCTAGGATATTCTAGAACACGTAGCAGAGCACCCTGAATGACGCTGGAAATGGTCGTGCTGTGTCTTCCACTAACGACGATCAGTTTGCTGAGATTTGGACAGAAGGAATTGATCAAGGGTTTATCGTATGTGTGTGCATCTAAGATATGTTCCAATGTCTTTAAGTTGATGTGTCTGAAGACCATTGCAGATTGATGCCCAACACAGGAGCTAACCACGGGATCACCTAGTCCAATGTTTTCTGGTGCATGACCAGAAAATGACTATCAAGGTCAGTCGATTTATAGGGAGAGAAGCTATTGTTAAGCCAGGAGGTATTGGCATCTGTAATTGTTGTTTTAACATCATCAAGAATGACGGTTCCTTCAATCCTAAAAGGACTGGCAAAAGACTCATATTTAAATTACTACCTATGACTAGTAACTAACGAAATAAATTCAAAGGTGAGTAAGCTTAGATATTCAAATATCATTTATTTATCATTTGTTGTTTATTTTTTGTAGACTGTAGCTGAAGCCCGATAGAAGAATTTGAAACGAAGATGGAGGAAATTATAACCGGAAGGGATGTCGAGAGCCAGATGTACATATCACCACACCGTAGTCGATTTGCCTTCAATTAATAAATTTTCTTCTATTTAGTGAGAGAAAATTATCCAAAATTCCAGTGAAAAAAAATAATAAGCAAAAGAAGCCTCCAGGTGGATTGTCGAGTCTGCTGTTTCCATTGAAATTTGAAATGCTTATAGCCAAGGACATAATCATAATAGTGAGTTGATCGGATGTGTTTAACTCCACATGTGTGTAACAAAACCTTCTTTTGAAAGATCCGGCAAAACGAAATGCGCAAGCTGTTGTATGAAGAATTCAAGAACCAAAATGCTGAACTGAATGCAATGGGATTGTCCTTGCAACAATACGATTGGTTGTGAGTGTAATGGGGGTCAATATATGTCATATAACTGCGTAATAAGCATGTCCTGGTTTATTTATTCAATGTTGCCACACAGAGTGGACAGCGGACATGGAGTGACCGCAATAGGTAATGGAAACATAATCATCATGTGTACTTCTGCCACAGAAAAGGATCTGCAGGGTGGCCACAGAAAGTCGGTTAACATCGCTCTATACCTGAGAGCATTGACGGTTCCACATTTCAAAAGATCAATGCCTCCATGACGCCAAACAATCATTTTTCGTAGATGCGGGTTTGACATTAGCAGTAATGCCAATTCTGCTTGTTGACATAGTCACTGAGGCAAAAATGGGCCTCGTACGAAAAGATGATTTTTTGATCAAAATCCAGATCTTCGGCCAAAATTTTCAGAGTCCAATTAGCAAACGTACGGCGTTCGTATGGTCGTCCGGGATTCTTGCATCAGCAGAACCATATATGGATGTAGGCCCAAATTCAAAGCCGGGTTGACTCCCTGGCGATGACCAATCGGTGCCAATTCGACATTTCTAGGTCTTTTTCGATACTGGGCGCTACGGCAGTAATGTTTTCTTCATTTTGCAGCAATCACTGTCCGGCTTTCGGGCCTGTTAACCCATGTCAGATGGGAAAGTACTGAGAGCATAGAAGGCGAGGACGAGTTTTCTTCTGCGTCGACAACTCCTCTGCAGAGCTCTAGTCGTATACTTTTTCGGTGGGCCGCAGAGTGATTTTGGCCAGTAACACTCCCCTTGGAGAGGGTTAGGTTCTTTCCATTAAGATCTATATATAGAAGCTGTATTCTTCTAAGCCACGTATCGCTGAGCTGAAGATGTGTTTAGGTTGTGTTTATTCTGAAAAGTGGGAATCGTAGACATAAATCTGCGAAGCACTTCAGTAACATCACCTTTTCGTCCTTTTTAAAGTATCTTTGACACATATACGAAATACGCTGTAGATAATTAGCTTCTATCCAAATCTCAGCATGTGTATACCAAGGGGCCATCGAACGATAGTCGAGATTCACGTAGCCACCTTTTTAGACGTGGAAGGTGCTTAACGTCAGCACTAAATCGATTCACGAAACTCTGATCCAAATGGGTATGACAGAATTTATAGACAACTGGTTAGTGACTATGAAAACGAGAATCATTTAATCGTTGGTAATAGCATTCCCACCATATATGACGCAAAAGGAACTTTTCAGGTGAGAAAAACCTGTGAGAATATGGAAGGTACTTTGAACAAGATTAACAAATGAGCCACTAGATGTGAGCTCAGTGCCAACCCAAAAAAGTTGTTCTTTACGAAAATACTGACCTTGAAGCCTCCGTGACTGAACAACCAATTACTATCTTTATTCTAATCCTTGTTGGAAGTGGTGGTGGCCGTAAGATGGTCACATCACGGTAGTGCGTCCCTCTAAGGAAAAAATACAACATCAAACGTATCAACAAATTATAAAGAACTGCGACTCTAGACACCGGCCTCCTGACTAATGAAGAGTCTCCCAGGTCTAAGACGAATCTTCCTGCCTATTTTGGCAAACCACCATAGCCATTCTCTTTGACATCTAGAACGCTATCAAGTATACAGTATGTATCTGCTACTATCATACATCTTTAAATGTAGTAGAATACTATAAAGTGGACATTTCCAGGCTAGGTCCTCCCGTTCAGGATCAGTCTGCTTTGCCAAGTCACAGTAAATTAGCATGTTTATGAACTGATAAGTCGCTGGTGTGACGTGCCATAAAAACCCAACCTTACTCAAATCGAGGGCGATGAACGCCTGGATTCCCTTAAGATTAGATATTTGGCGCATCAAGTCCATGGGACCCAGGGCCTAGCTTCTCACAACCATTCGTACCTATCGTACGTGTTAAATTCTTTACACGAATGGAAAAGTCATACTTGTTAATGCCATGTCCGAAGGGCAAATTCTTATGTAAGAGCCTTTTTGATGACAGTTATACCCTCGGATGTTTGTCAGACGTTCGCGAGAGGTGGGGTCGAGAAAATATTTTTCAGGTGTTTTGCCATGGATTCGAACCTCGAACACTTTGCTCCATAGTCCAACGCACTAATAACTTAAGTCACGACGTCCTAAAAATCTTTGCTCACTATTTATCTAAAACTAATTGAAGACGGCCAGTGAGTGTGCGGAATGTGTCACAACTAGGCAGTTAAGACCCAAATAATACTGGAAAGGTACACAAGAACTATTGAATAGTCATCGAACTGATATTGCTAGAGTTCTGGAAATTACTTACTGACCCATCGGGACTCATGCTGCCAGAATAGGCATTCTGAGGAGAAACTATTGAAGTCTACAGCTCTAGGCAGGACCGGATAGCAAAAAACTCCTCTATCGTAACTAAGTGTGGAGAAAGTCCATCTATATCTATGCTCCGAAATAATCAGACATTGCAAATGATGTACCTTATGCCAATCATTTCTGACTCCAGCAAAGGGGATCCACAAAAATCGAACTAGACTAGTGTGTTCGTGAAAATTTAAGGCAAGCACAAGCCTTTCCCTTCCACACACAATGTTGTGTCAGAAACTTTTCTAATTGCACTAAAATCAGAAACTCAACCACCCACCTAACAGATACGTGTTATTCACGTTCAATTAATTTTGAATTCCTTCAAATGCATATATTTACAAGTTTAACGAAACGTGTAATGCCACTCCTCCCATTTGGTATAAAATTTGACAACTTTTTCGTGTGTCATTTTTCTCATCTGCTGAAACAAATGTCACCCGAGGTGTCCTCATTCCCATACTGTGTACTGCAGCGAACATTCTATATGATCCATGACAATCCGAAAACTTGAAGTGACAGTTTGGCTAATTAAATTGTTTGTCGCTAGTGTGCGTACATATGTTCCCAATCCATCTGTGTTCCATAGTCATACCCGTTCAATAACACAACCGAAATTAGTTCACCACACCACAATGGCGGTGAGGCTAAAGTTGGTTGCGATGACAATGGAGGTTCATTCACTGTTGATGACAGTGGAATGTGTATGCGACAGGTGCAGATGATAAAAAAAGTTTTTAGATTGATTTTAGTTCCTCGCACACACAGGATCTATGTGATTTTTATTTTCACTGGATAAAAAAATGTTTTACCAACTAAATACAGACTTACATACAAAATATCACGAAAAAAACTGTTCGACTGTAGTCGCAAGTTGTGCAGTATTGGTGGACTTTTCCGTAAATCTTGACACGTATTCCTTACCATTGCCATTCCTGGTTATCCTGTTTCATAGTTATGGTAGCGTTACAGTGTAGGGTGTTCAGTTAGCCCATACCCTAGGTAACTGCACTCAAAGTCGATTAAGGTATTCTTTTTCTTGTGAGCGCCATCAAGTCATCTTAGAAACATATTGTCCCAATAGTTCCTGGTTGAATCTCCCCCTCGAAATTCCGTCAATGTGAACGGGACCAAACATTTTGCGAAGAATCGTCCTCTCGAAGCGCTCGAGGATATGTTGATCCATTTTAGGGAGAGTTTAAGCTTTAGCACCAAAGGGCAGGACTCGGATGATCAAGGTGTTATACAGGGTCTCCTTAGTTGGTCGAAATATGGGTCTACAATTCAGGTGACTTTTCAGCCCAACTAAACAATGGGAAGACTGATTCTTCATTTCATTTCTGATGAGCTATTGTTTTCAGATGAAGTCCATGACTGCCTTAAACCTATCAATTCTGACGTTCTGTTCAATTCGTCGATGTTGTTGGACAACGTTTTCAGACCCATTTTGGTAGGTTCCGTTGCTGGCAAACGCACCGCTGACACCCCAATATTGTTAGTAGTTGAATTGACTTTTGAAAGATTACGCCTTCGGTGTTGACTTGGCACTTTCGCACAGGCCTTTGTCTGAATTATTTTTTGACATCGTAGGTCTCGGGAAGATCGTTACCGACCTTGATGGAGCAAGCAGCGAGCGTACTCCATCCCCATCATGAATAGGCGAAAGAGTTTGACAGGAATCTGTAAAGCTCGTCAGTCATTCGGCCTAAAAATCGATGAAAGGATTATGTGCAGCGATTTGGATTTTTTGCATTTTCTCCAGGATCGAGCGGAGTGTAAAAATGTTATCTAATTACTGTAGACTTACCTAGTCTAAAGCCACGACGACAGGGATCAATTAGGTTGTTAATGAAGGCTTTCAAACGTTCACACCTCTGTACCTCTGTAATTGGGACAACACAGGCGATCTCATTTCGACAGACGATGGTGAAGGTCCATACACCAGGCTTACAATTGATTCAGTTGTTGTGTACTTTCTCACAAATTGTGTCCAGCCTCTATGAGCAACTCGACCGTAAGCTTTGTAGACTTACAACTAAAGGCTGATCTGTTGAGACAGCCTTGCATGAGGTGAATAAAAGGATCGAAAGTTTACTCCATTCCAAAGAATTTACCCTAGAAGGAGCCCTCAACAATGTAAACTCTGAATCTACAGGACTAGCACTGGACCAACAGAACATAGACCCAGTAATCTCGGCCACATTCATCCAGTACTGGATGACGGTAAAGTACATGCAATGGTCTCTAGACGCATTCCGCAAGATGGGGTCCTATCCCCTCTACAATGGATACTGGTCGTGAACGAAAAGAGAGGTCAAGGTTGTGTTATATGCGGTTAATGTTGCCATAATGGCTACCGGTACCTTCATGCCCACCATGATAGTTCGGACAGATACGGTCCTCTTCCTTCACAAGAGAATAATCACACAGATCAAGACCTTGAAACTCAACGTTCCTATTCTCGTAAAAGGCGAGATGCTTGGGCTTTAAACTCGACCGGAATCTGACCTCGAAAGAGGGCACATCAGAAAACATAAGGAAGGCACAATTCCGTCATCACCCACTAGATGTACACAGCCATAGTCAGACCCATTCTATCTTATGGGTGGCTAGTCTGCTAGCCAACGGAAGATAAGATTACGTGCTTTGAGGTACATATATATTGGAGCCACCTCCTACTCCCTGTAGACTGCATCCTCTGAATTTATTCTGACACTGATCCCTGTCTGAGGACTGTCCAACGCTTAAAATATTCCAACCTTGGAAAAAGGGCGTTACTAGTCACTGCACTTTAGCGAGATGGCTGCAACTGGGTACCGAAATCACGACTTCAGTCTAAACGTTAAAGAATCTTTCCCTTAAGAAAGGATTCGATAAACGGTAGGACAATCTCAATCTTCGCAGTCTGGTCAAAAACTGACGAAAGTGTGAGCTCTGGAGTATACTCTTCTGAACCCGAAATTTTCTGCTTACTTAGAATTCCAACCACCGAAGAACTCACAATTCTTTGCGTTTCAGGACCCAGCTGCATTCAGAGAAGTGGACGACTTAGCATTTAGTAAGAAAGGGGTTCACACAGGACCTGATTAATGGTCATAACCTCTTTTGTTAGATCCTTTAGCTCTTGTTAAATCCAATACAGAACAAGCCTTCGCAAGACTAGCTCATGAGAGATGCAGTGCAGTCTAATGTTGTCGTGCTTCCAGAAAAGTTTGAATAAAACATGACCTTGCTAAACCTAGTACTTAACAGATCCAACCCAATGCTATCGTCCAGTATCTCCTGGTGGCCCACTGAAGAAGAATGTCACTAAACACTGATGACCTGTATCGAGGCTGTGGTAACACACATGGAGCAAAGAGCACGACTCACTTCCTATGGGAATGCCTAATCCTGTGCAGAACTAGGAAAACGCTTCTCGGCGAATACCACTTCGAAGACCTGGACGACTTATCAGAAACACAAGGTGGTGCAAGGAGCCCGCTTAGCTATCCTAAAGCTACGAACCAATTTTTGTTGTCAGGTTTATCACGACAGGGGTTCGCAATCGATCTATAAGTGATCCGAGTACTATTGCATGTGCATCCCCCCCTTCTATAATACCTACCTACCTACCCATCTAAAAATGATTCAAAACTGCGATTACAGCTGTTTCTAATAAGTTTGTACATACACAGGGTGCGCCGTATTTTATGTCGGTAAGTATATATTGAATAGCTTTGACATATGTCAACCGATTGGCTTGAATAGACATTTTTTTGAAATCTGAACTTAGTACATGAATCGCTTTGTACCGAAACGTTGTACATTGAAAATATAGTCTATCAGTCTATACTTCAAAGTGTACGCCGGCAAGCCTCAAACCATTGACGAACTCAAGGCAAACACTCGTGCCAAAATCATTGTTATACCGACTGAGATGCTCGAAAAGTTGATGGAAAACGCGTCAAAAAGGGCTCATGTTGCTTTGGGCAATAGAAACCGCCACTTGATTGATGTTCTATTCAAAAACTAGTTCGAATAAATTGTGAAAAACCATGCTGAATAAAAATACCTCATATAAGCAAATCGATTATTTCTTTTTAAAGTTATTAAGCATTCATATACTGACGTAAAATGTGGCGCACCCTGTATTCAAAGAATCCTTAAAGTCTGCTTGCTGACTTCACATCCGGTTTGTCACACTTACATGACCAACTTGTCTTTGTCAACTACTTTTTCAGTTCATTTCTTGAAAAATATATTGCCAAGGCCTTGACCAACATCTTTCAAGGAGTTAACATGCCATAGAAAGACCTTCTCCCAATAGTGTTCTAGAAGTCCATGTGCCACTATACCATTTTCGCACCATTTCCTAGATGGCAAGATTAATAAAATTAGTAATTTCTATTCAAATGAAATATAATGTATTCAAAAACGCCGAACTCCCTGAGTGGAACTTAATGGCCCGGTCCATTAAAATAAGTTATGTCAAGAGGACTCGCATCAACACCTGCCAGTGGCCTAATGTCTCAAATATTCAAATGTTCTTCTCTCTCAGCCTTCCTCCTGTTCCGCAAAAGGAACAAAAAAAAAAAACACAGGAAGGGAGAAAGAAAACTCGAAGAATTCCTTCTTAGACACCATTCCCCCTCGTCGGGTCGGCCGGCGCCATCCCGTCTCTTACCACAATGGAACGTCACCATATTGATAAGCCCATAGACGAATAACGATGGGATCCTTGCAAATTCCACCTTCAGTTGATTCAATTTTGCTACTTTATGGCGGGCTTAAGTAATTCACTCGAGTGCGAAAGGACGACAATTACATGGGATTCGATGGAGCTTACCTAGTGTTTCCTTTGGCACTTTTTTTTTTGCGTTTTTTTTTTTTCCTTGCCCTCACTTTCGTCATCGATTGAAGGGAAGGGACCAACCGACGACGAAGACGACGAAGACGACGCTTCAACCCCAATATGGTGGCCGTGGTGATGTGGAGTAGCGAAAGAAAAAGAGGTCCTTTCTCGCCCCTTAGATGGGGGCGTGTGGCGTTTACTGTGGGGAATGGGTGCTCTTGTTAATGGCTTTTCCAGATGGCGGTGCTGATGCCTTTTTGACGTCGATTCAATTTCAATCCAAGGTGTAGGTAACACGTGCAATATTCATCACGCGCGTGTTTGTTTTGTTTTCCAAGTGGAAAATAACTAAATTTTTGGTTGTTTTTCAAGCAAATGGACGGATCTGGGTGTCTTTGGTGTGTTTGCCTAGGGGTCTCGGCTGCGGGTTCAAAAGGATAAATATTATAAGCGACGCATTCAACTGGAAAGAAGAAAAAAAAAAAAAAACGGAACAAGTGGTCGTAATGCGATGGAGAGGTAATTTTCACTTGGAAATGCGAATAGATTTGGTAATGGTTTGGTAATATCTTGGAAATGAATTGCATATTGGTATGAGTAAGCGAAGAATGAAGGGAAACTCAGCGGAATTGCAAAAGTTTAGCATACAAGGAGCAAGTTTACACTACAATCTGGCGTATGTCGTTATTTTCAAATATGTATGGTTAAGTCTCGAGCAACTTGCTGACTCTGAGAGTGCTGACGCATTTGGAAAAGGGGAAACTCGTTAGTACCTACATTGTACATTTCTGATGGACGTCTACGAGTCATGTCGACCTGATTGAACTAGACTGTAACTGAAACAATTTCTTTCTCATAAATGAGGGGGTTTTGGCGGGGGTAACACCTACAAGGTAGTTGCACTGACATGGATGATAGATACCAAAGTCACTGACTGGGCTTCCTCACAATTGCCGACGTGATGGAAGTAGCAGGCTCAATGGGAACCAATAGGGCGTCCAAAATATTCGAACTACCTAAGGAAAGCCATTGAAATCCAACCAGAGGCATTTGTAAACCTTCGTACAAGATGCCTAGTACAAGCAAGGCTTTCATGCTTTTGAAATGGTTAAGCCTAGTATTGATCTCCCGGTGTAAAAGTGGTTATACAGAACTCTATTCATCTCAGACATCGGAAGGCCTGGAGTGAATTATTCGCCACAGACTTGAGCAGTGAACCGAAGAGCATAATGGGCTTTCTGACGGATGACAGAGCTTGACCATATCTATGGATAGGCCTAAGGAATATGTCAGTGAATAAACTTGCTGTGAATATTAATGAATTATTTGTAAACTGAAATCATACGAATGAAGAGTCAAATAGGAAGAAGTTCCGCAGGGATCAGTTTTAGGCCCAGTCATGTGCAACATTATGTACGACAGTACACTAGAGGGTGACCACATAAGAACGATAAGAATAACAATTTAAATAAAACAATAACGGGGATAGACATCAAACTGTTTCTGACTCTATTTGAAAGCTACGTTCGTGCCATTATGTGCAGAGTAGCACATCATTCAAATGGCAGAGGGACTGCTTTAAGCAAGCGATCCAATTTTTTATGACTCGGTGCCGAATTATTCCGGAAATAGCGTCTCGAATGTTGGCCTCAAGCTCGTCCAAGGTGGTTGGCTTGCTAGCATAGACTAAGGACTTAACGTAGAACCAAAGAAAATAATCGAGTGGTGTCGAGTCGCATGACCGCGGCGGGCAATTGATGAACGCTCCCCTCGAGATCACCTATGCGACAAATTTCTCCTTCAGACGTTGCTTCGCCTGTATGGCATATAGCCATGTCTTGTTGGAACCACAACTGGGATATATCGATGTTGTCAAGCTCTAACCACAAAAAGTCGGTTAACATCGCTCTATATCTGATACTATTGACAGTAATAGTGTCTCCTTACTCATTTCGAAAGAAATAAGGCTTGATGATGCCGCCATGCCATAAACCGCACCAAAGCGTCAATTTTTGTTGATGGATTGATGTTTGGTCATATACTTGAGAATTGTGTTCACTCTTATTAGGCTTATTGACATAGCCACTATCTCAAAAGTGGGCTGCGATGAGAAGATGATTTTTTGGCCAAAATCGGGATCTCCGGCTGTGGCTATGGTCGTCTGGCTTCAATTCTTTAATCAACACAAGCGACTGTGGATGTAGTCCCAAAGCCAAACGCAAAAAAAGCCGGGTTGACTCTCTGGCGATGTCCAACTCAGCTGATCGGCTCCGAACTGACATTTCTGGGTCTTCTTTGAACATGGCAGCTACGGTGGGAACGCTTTCTTCATTTCGCATCAATCTTTGTATGGTTGGTGGCTCAAGGTCCAAATGAATATACTTTCGCTCAAACTTTTCCACAATGCGACGAATTGCCTGCACCCTGAAGCCATGATGTAGTATTTGCAACAAAGCCGAACTGTCAATAATATTTTTTAATAATTTCCGCACGTTCAGCAAGCATGGAATGATTCGTAATGGGATGGCAAACCTTATTGAACATTTTGACAGCTGGATGTCATTGGTAACTTTGCCAGCTGCAGAAGCATAATAATTGGGAAAAGTATCATTACTATCTGGTCACCCTCTTCAAATGAAACGATCAGATAGAGTGGACATAATCGGATATGCCGATCACATCATAGTGTGGCTAAGAACCTAGAGCAGGTGGAAATGTTTACGCTCATCAGATTTGAGAACTTAATGCTTTGCTCATTAGAATCCACAAGGAATTGGGGGTCGTACCATAAAGTTAGTAGAACATACTTTTAACACAAAGCCTTTCTCAAGCTACCTTGATCGATGGTACCGAAAGGATGTGAGAACTTGCTTATACGCTTCTGGTCAACAAAAAGGCTTTACTTCACGTTGATCGCCCTCATTTCAATAGAATTCAGAACCGCACATAACTTCACTCTGTTTGTAGTTTTATCTTTTTTACGAAAAATTTTGTTTTTTTTTGTAAAACGCCATCAAAAAGTGGGCATGGTCATATATGGTGGGGAGATAAGTTATAGGAAGCTTTAAGGCCTATTTCACGGTTCTTCCCTGAGTTCCTGTGTGAAATAAGTTCGGTAACTGTGGAGTTCAAACCAAACCAAACCCTCCATTTGTGGTAAGCAGGTAGGTATGTCAATTAAAATCGCTTCTGGGTGTTTTAAAGTTATACCGTCTTGAGGTGAACGTTCACTTTTCCCAATTATACTGACAACATTAATCACCTGGTCTCGCAACGGCGCACACATCGACTACCTCACCTTATTTCAACACTCATGTTGGGTCATTGCAAACATGCACTACCGGTCTACCCACAGTTGTTGCAGTTAACAGACAGGACACGACAGAAATCAATTAAGGACGTCTGTACTTAATGCCGTGCATACATATGTACGTTAGCATCACCGTTTGGCCAATGGGTCAGTAAACGGATTCCATTCGTTACTTCGGGCATATGTTCCGTTCCCTTCTCATTTGAGCATATACGGCAGCCAGCATATGAAGCGGCAGATCCATCTGTCGTTCTTACAGGAAACTGATTACGTAATTACGTCTAGAAGGGGATATAAAAGTCCTGTGTGCAAAATGTGGATGATCCTCATTCGGGCTCAGCTGGACATTAAATAAAACCTTTCGGGTAATCAATATGACCCAGCAAGACCGGCCAAAACAACAAGCGAGCACCCAACCGACCAAGTAACCAACGAATCAACCGACCGACGCAGACCACCATCGACCATGGGGTGGTTCATCTGCAATGTTCCGGAGCGCAAAACAACTGTCCGAGAAAAAAAAAAAAAACCTGGGATCTGAGCCAGGGGTGGTATGAAGTTTATTACCATTTTCTTTTTTTTTTTGTGATGTGGGATGAACGGACGAAATAATTTCCATTCAATCCTGCAATTTGGGTAGGAGTCGTAATAAACATTTTAGTATCTGTATCTTTTTTTTTGTTGTTGTTGTCGTTGTTACAGTGTGTTTTTGTTTATTCACTTTTTTTTTGAGTTGGAATTCTAGTTTTCGAACCTAAGGAAATCGGGACAATAGGGCCGGCAGGGGGCTATGGTTGCTTATTTAGCCTCCAAGGGTTTGGGAGGTAATAAAATGGATTGAAGGATACGTCTGCTTACGTGAACGATGCTATCTAGTAAATTTATCTGAACTCTACTAATACTGCATTTGATTGTGTGCTCCTCACCTAGGTCGAACGGGAAAGAGAGTTTCATTAGCAATAAATCAAATAATTGGTTTTAGTTCTAATTTACGTTAACGAATTACGTTAGTTATGGATCCAAGACGGCCGGAAGTGAGGTTTCATTTACTCATTACATAACATTTTGGACATTTGGGAGTGCGGGGGTGAAGCTATCAAGTTACGTACTAAAGTTGATAAGAGATTGTCTCAACTATTAGTTTAACTAGTGTCTGCTGTAGATGCGGAAGGTATTATTTTATGTGGACTGTTTTATACCCGTTTTCCTAATTAGTGGATTTACAACCATGGCCATAAAGAATGGGGTATGGTGGCTGTGCTACTGACTGAGATTTAATTGCAACATTTTATTCGAAATCAATAAAGCAAGGGTTGATGTTAAAAAGGGTATGAGGCGAGAACAAGGGAGTTCCTTCGGATGATATAAGGTACTTTCGAGAATATTTGTTTGATAGATCAATGTGATGTAGCCAACACGCCTAATACATATGAGGCAAGTTTTAAGTGGCTTTGATGGGGTTAGATACACTGGTTCTAAAGAGGGTAATGGCACGTGCTTGTTTAGGTGGTAAAAGCCTTCTTTGTCTAAGGAGCAAACGGTAGTGGTACTGGAAGGAAAGTATATTTTGAAAGCGGAGCTCAATTCATAGCATTTTACTCTGAACTCCAAGACGATTATAGTTCAGTTCGAAGTGAATCTGGACATCTGCCAACAGACCTCTTTCGTTAGCCTATTTTAAGGCTGATGTGGAACCCCGTCTCTGAAAAGCTAATACCAAGAACACAGATTAGTTGTTTTTCGATAGGAAATATCGATACTCTGGACGAAAACAGTCTTCATCATACCGCTGAGACGAAATTAGAATCCTTATCGGAGCTATTCTGACTGCATATGGCCGCATATGGCATGAGAGCAAGTGATTACTGAGAATTAGTCGAATTTTAAGGCACTCTCTAGACGAGACTAGTCTACTTAGACGAGTCGCATACTGCTGGCATGGACATGCCAATTGATGAAATGACAGTCTTGAGGGCTGGTGTACCCGAAACTCTCCAATACCGAAAACCGAATGAACTAACGAACCTAATATGTAATTTTCACTTGTCCTACCTAGTGGTGTTTTACGGATACTGATCAGCTATAGTATTAATTGGATACTACCTGAACTATAAGCCGTTTGTTTATCCTTTATAAGATCAGGCTTAAAACATTTGGTAACGGTCGGGAGCCGTAACTCAAGTGGCTAGTGACCCGGACTACATAGCGAGACGTTCCAGGTTCGATCCCAGACAACACCTAGAAGTTTTTTCACGGCCCTACCCCCACGCAAGCGTCTGACAAACATTCGAGAGTACAACTGTATATCTTTTCCTCCACTCGCCCTTCTCGCATACGGGACCGAAAATTCGAAGAAGAATTTTTCTTGTGAAAAAGTGCTCAAAATATGCTCTGCTTTCCTGCTTATAGCACTCGGCTCCATATAGCAGAAATGGCAGGATCAATGCTTTGTAGAGCATACATTTCGTCTTCCGAGCTAGGAGTTTTGAAGCCATTTGTTTTGCCAGGGTAAGTCTTTGCCGAATCTCCACTAGGGTGCCGTTCGTGGAGTTGTTATTTACTCCAAGGTAACTACTTAATTTCCTCGAAGTGACGTTATGACCGATGCTTCTTTGTTTGTTGAGAACAGGTACTTGGTTTTGTCCTTATTCACGTCAAGGCCAACTCGTTTCGTCTGTTCTTCAATTGTCATTAAATCTTTTACAATGGCGCGCTGGGAGCGGCCTATGATGTTGATGTCTTCTGCGTATCCCAGCAACTGGACAGATTTCTTCAAGATAGTGCCTTCCGTGCTCACACCTGCCCTATGGACTATCTGTTCCAGAACTAGATTGAAGAAGTCACACGACAGCGCATCTCCTTCCTGCAATCCAGTGCATGTGAATAGTTCAGAGGAGCTGTTCCCATATTGCTTCGCGTGTTTTTCATCGTCACACGGCACAGCTGAATCAGTTTTGCCGGGATCCCTAATTCGGTCTTTGCCCTGTACAGCTCAATACGATGAATGCTCTCATATGCGGCTTTAACGCGAAGAGATAGTGAGTCTCGACTTGAAATTCGTTGGTCCAGGATTTGATTTGGCCAGAAACCACACTGGTACGTGCCTATTAGTTTGTTGCAGAAGGGCTTCAGAAGTTCACTGGATAGGATCTTATACCAGGATCTCATGAACCAGTTGTGCCAAAAATTTCTATTTTTCTCGGGACATTCATGACGAATGACTAAACCTTCCGAACGACTACTGTAAAACCTGAAAATTTAATCTACTGAATAGTCTGCTCTAGTACAAAAAAAGCACAGCCTAGTGCAGACATTTTGGTTTTGTAAAATTTGGTTTGTCCGTCGTTGTTACTTCAAGCCCAATAGTTACGTGCATTAATCTGACTGAACCAACTGTTAGGGGGATGTCTTCGAGTGTTCGATACAACGTATGTATGACAACAACTTTCTACCATTTACTTACCAAACTCATCTCATGGTACAATGCGAAAGAGAATGGCTTTTAAGATAGTAGCTGATCAATACAGCGTGCAGCACGTAGGTCTTTAACATCTAGATCGAGCCATAAAAATTCTAAGCACTGCCAGCGAAGCCGAGGCAGTCATTTAAATGATGTGCTATTCCATACATAATGGCGTGAATGTAGCTTCAAAATAAAGCCAAAATCAATATTATATCTCCCACTGTTGTTATTTTATTAAACCATTTATTTCTATCTGGTCACCCTATGGAGCACATTAGACAATTTTTAGGCTCTCTTCTGTCCCGGCCTACCTAAGTGTGGCTTCAGAAAGCCAGAACTACTGTCGACAGTTTGATGAGTGTTAGGGTACTTACTTACTTACTTAAGTCCTGTATCCCCTTGTGGGTATTAGGGCCTCGACAATGCTGACGCGCCATCGTGTGCGGTTTCTGAAAATGTATTTCAGTTCTCCCTAACTCTTTCCCAGTTGCCGTCCTTCCTTCTCGACTGTTCTGCGCCACGTACTCCTAGGAGCGCCGCGTATCCTGCCATCCTGAGTAAGCGGGTTCCATTGTCGCCTGTCACCCTTTTGGAGAGTATGTCCAATCCACTGCCACTTTCGTCGACGTATTGTTGTACCTATAGGTTCATGGCCCGTGTTAGGGTAAGATTGTTGTAATTGTACTTTATTTTGTGTTAAACAACTCACGTAGATACAACTAATTGTTCTTGTGGTTGAGATGATTAGGTTTTGTTTCATCCTTGATGTGACATATAGCTCCACGAGAACATTCAGAATTCACCACAACATATAGACACCTAATTGGATTTCAAACCCCTGGAATAATTTTTTTTTGGAATTATTTGAGAAAATAAATGAAGCCATCCTCCCAGACCACAGGCACTTGTAAGACTTGTAAATTCTTTTGTTACTTTTGGTGAATTCTTTCTTCTTTTCCTCTCAGCACATGGAATTTTTGTTGGCAAAAAAACGTCTCCATACGTTTCTTAGGCTCATTAGTCATCGAAATAACTCAATCGGGCGTCTCCCCAGTTTAAATACGTTCAGCAAACCAAATTGAATTCCCAAAACCACATCGATGAACAGAAAAAAAAGAAGAAAAAAAAAAAAAACATCGCATAAAGATTACTTTAACATTCCATCCAAGCCATCCAAGCCAGCGACCGCAATTTAATTTATTTTCGCAATGTTCGCATCCTTTGCGCATCCTTCTACGAAATTCCTTCCGTTGGTAACCTAATATTTCTATGTTCTTACATCTTGATATGATTATATCGTGTATACCTTGTACAACATTTTATTTTTTATTCGAATACGATAAGGAGGCAAAGAAACAAAAAAACCAAAACGAAAAGAGAGTTCCGCCACCACTCAAGGCTCATCGGCTGGCCAAGGAATCTGTGGGGAGACAGAGCAAGAATGGGACGAAATGAATTTCCATATTTCCTTGGAGTGAAACAGGATAAAAAAAAAAAGAAAGTATCTTATATTTATGAACTCCCCTTGCCCCCCTTCTAGTGCACGACAGGAATTTCCTAAGCCCGTCTCGAAGGGGTAGTAGCAGCGTGGGTGGGGGCGGCAGTGTTACATGCCGATGCCTAATGATAATTCGAAACGATGATGTGTTGATACAAGCAGAGGGATCCTTTCGTTTTTTTTTTTCGTTGTTTTACATCTCATTTGTGCGTTCTCGAGGCTATCAGGCACGCAATTTAAATTGATCTTAACGAAATGGAATATGAATTAAATTCCGTTCTGTTACTTCCAGTTATGCATTTGTCGAATCGGAACAGGCTTCGTTGGATGGGTATTAGGTTGCTGGTGGCATACGACGGAACTGTGGTTGTTACAGAGGGGTGCGCGTTGGCTTTAAGCATTCTTTGGATAACTCAATCAAGCGGAATTAGACAGAAGCTTCCTCGCATGTATGATGCCTCGAGCATGGAAATTATTTCAAAAATTGCGATACGTAGTTGTTCCCACAAGTGAAAGACGCACTGGAAGCGGTAAATGTTTTGAAGGATTAAAGGTAGAGACTTAAGCTCAACCACGGTGATGGAACACAAAATTCAAGAAGTAAATTGGACATTAGTGTCTTCAGAGAGATTTTTGACATTTTTTTATAGAACAGTTAGAGCGACGGGCTTTATGGTACCCTTAAAACGCACCGTGATTTCATACAGACCTTTTGTACTATTCCCTTACAGGAGCTTAGTGGATTTGCCTGATAGCTGAAATCAAGTTAATTAACTAAGTTTGGGATTCTCTGAGCTGAAGAGGAGGTGACATTAGAAGGCGCGATAAAGTTTCTGTGGAGGAGTTGAAGCCTATTTCGAGCAACGGCAGGACATTCACATAAAATATGTTCAGTGTCCTCGAGGCATAGGTTAGGTTAGAGGAAGTGCCGCCCGAGCAATTCAGATCTAAGATGGCAGTGACAGAGAAAGTGGGTTGTATCCTCATTGGCCTCCTCATCTCCACATCCCCGACATATATGTATCTTCATCCGTGACTATATGGTTACTCCTATAAGGGTAGAAAGGAACTTCCTATAGTTCGATTGGTCCTTTTCTTATCAAAGCAAGGCCATAAGCTTTTTGTAATCCTCGAGGGATAGTTGGAGTCTCTTTTGTTCTTTTTTTTAAGAAATAAGTGAATTTCTTGGTATGTTTTAGCCAGCTAGTGAGTTCTAGTATGAGAGCTTTTCGTTGTGTTCCCACTGATTAGGTCTATTTTTATCTGGCTGACTTGTGGGCTTGAGAAGGGTTTACGGCCGATATGCGGAGATTGGGTACCGGATCTGACAAGTTCATCAGCCTATATGTCCAGGGAATAATATAAAAGTAATAATATTATGTACATCTATCTGTGGAAGGGTTTGAAGGCAGCTTTAAACTAGTTTAGACTCAAGGCCTAAGAAAATAAGAGCTTTTAGGGCTACTTGGCCGCTATTCGATACACTCTGATCCGCACAAGTGCCTTGGAAGAGGTAAAGTGTTCTAACGAAGCAGGCAGTTTGTAGCTGGGACCGAAAATTCCGACTCTTACCCCAGTCGACATTTTAAAACTGTTAGCGTACCAATTAGCATGAGGAATCAGTTGAGGGATGTCAGGATTATTCCATTGACTGTGGATTGAAATGACAACTTTAAGTGCATGGACATTAACTGACTCACTGCAGCAATTAAATGAAAAGCTGGGGAACCTACAAAGCCTGTCTGGTGCATGATGTCCAAAAAGTACTCCGAGGCCTCTGTGCTAAAACTGGAAAACATCTTTGACGAATTAGTCGGAAAGCACTACTTCGACGACACGGCAATAGCAATAAGTAGAAATAGGTTTCATGGCTATGAATCAACACAGCAATCTGGCTGTCTTCAGATGATTGACTCGACTAATAGGCACTCAGTCAACATTTTGAATGTTCGATAATTTAGAGGCGCAAGTGACTCAAACTTGATCCTTATATTGTTTCAACCGGAACAGAAGCCGCGGTAAAATAAAAATAAGAGGCTTAGCGTCGTGTCACTACTAAAGCACCCAGAATCTACAGAGAAAGTCTAGGTAAGAGCTGTTGCATTCACTTCACATAAAGGCTATCAATCTGTGGAACCAATAACGCGTCCTCTGGGAATATTTAACCGAGACGATCGTAGGTTAGAAGTCACTAAACAATGGTATAATGATGACATGAGCAGCGAGGGAGCAAAAGAAGGGCGGACACGAAGATCTTGGATAAAAACCAATTGGTCTGGGCAGTATCCCAGCTTGTAGATATTAAAGAGTCCAACGATATGAACGATATTTGTTTTTCAAAAAAGGTATCCAACTGGCAGCTAGCCTTAACTCCGAAAGCAGGCTCTTCGACACTGGTTCTTCCAACAACTATTTAACTGCCATCTGGTATAGGAAATGATAGAATGGTAGAATAAACCCCCCAAGCTTCTTTGGAGTTCACATATGAATGTTTTGACAGATCGGTCAAATGGAAAGAATAGAATAGAATAGAAGAAAAGATTCATCTACAAACTCAAAATCGCATAAAACTTAATTTCCTGCGCAGTGAAATATACTGAACTAAATGAACTAGGGAAGCGAGCTAGTTCAGCAAACACATGTGAACTAACCTGAACGCCCTCTGAACTGAACTGAACTGCAGAAACCTGGTACGAGCATAAAAAAAAAAGAGAATCCGAGACGACAAGTAAAACCGAACATCTGTTGAGGTAATAGACACACTACGAGTTCTGAGTCCTGTTCAGTCTAGCGTCGTTGTGTGGATTTTTTCAAGAAAGGACAGTGTATTGCATTATAACGTCAGGTATACTCGAATCAAAAATTGGTTCATAAAACCGTCTTGTCTGCTGCCCTGTGGTAAGAATGGTGGAGGACATGTCTGCTCAAGTCTGTTTGAATATGTTTACATAAAAGAGTCTGGCGGATATCCTACAGGAAAGAAACTGTTCCCAAACTGCTTCGAACTGCCTACTTATGCATGTGGGTCAAACTGGGACATGAGGCGATGCGGAAATTCATCCTTTAAAACGTTCATTGTCGCTGAGCCTGTGCGTCCTGTCCTTTAGTCCCTATTCAACAATTTTTTGTAATAAAACTCGTTGATCTTAATTTGTCATTGCTCACTAGTCACAGTAACCGTTTGGCGTTCTCTTCGGAACGTGGTCTATGAGGGCTTTAAAAATTTTTTTGTCATGTGTTGCTCTCGTCATTTTAAGGCTTTTGTCTAAAAGCCTTCTTGTCTAACCAGTTGGTGTAGGGCCTCCGGGAAATCTGGGCCAGAATTCATGTTGCGCCAAGACTTGATTACAAGTAAAGGAATATTCTTTTGGAGCTACTTTCTTGGTTATGGAGTTTTTGACAGATGATGCCTGAGTCGTGTTAACCTATCATTTCATTATAGAAATACTTAGCCCTGCATAGTGGCCAAATAATATAAGAAAATCTACGTTCTACGAGGCATGTGTTTCGCGCATTAAGAGCAACTTATAGTCTACATAATCGGCCTACAGAAACCCAGAGATTAGGCTCTTGAAAAACTTGAAAAAAATTTACGATTTTCTACAAAAACTTCCCAAAAACATTCCCCTATTTCGGCTGAGGAGGTACCATTACATTCAGATAAAGTAAAGGTTTGGTGTGGTTCATGGGCTAGTGGAATCATCGATCCACATTTCTTCAAAAAACGAGGCTGGTACCAGGTACATTTGGTACCAATAAGACCTACGTTCACCTACGTCACCTTCGGACAGCTGAATCGCACCTCTAGTACAATGGTCTGTGTGAAGTGTAAGGTCTACATAGATAGACCAGGTACGTAAGACCATTGCACTCCCCATGTCAATGACCCTGTCTTACCTAATGTCGATAGAATCTCTTTGGTTGCATGTCAAACTGACACTTGCACTGTCTACCACTTCAGCAGATTTAACATCCTTCTTATTGATTCTCAGATTTTCATCAAAGGCTTTGCTGACCGTGAAGAGACGATGACAATCGACGAGCACCACCTGTCTCATCATACCCAACCGTCAGTTTCCAAGATCCAAGCCCATTACCAGACTTTTTTCTTTAATTTCGTATAGACAGCCCTTTTCACCTTGAAGCCCGCAATGGAAAAACAACCCACTCTTCCGCCTTCACTTAAACTAATGGACACTTTCTGTTTTTTTTTTTTTGTTTGATGGAACAGCAAATGCAAGGCAATCTTCTCCAAGTACGAGTGGTTTGCACATCAAATCTCGTCCACAAAGCAACCACCACTCGCCTTTGAAAAAAAAAAGAAACAAAAAAATCCTTTTTTAATATCCTCAAAGCACTTGCAAATCTGACACCTGTCTTCAACGGCCTACAACAAGGAGCAGTAGCCAGCCAGCAGCACGAGGAAAAGCTGTTGTCACGCCATCCTGAAAAGCGTAAAATTATTCTCAGAAAAAATATCGCCGAAGCGAATTTCCATAAAAACGAAATCATGAAGTGTGTTCCACGGCTCTCTTCGCGGATTGTAAAACATTTCTGGCGACAGCGACAACAGCGGTGTGGTGATGTAGATGCGGCATTGGCCAGGCACTGAGAGGGCGTGTGTGTGGTAATGGTGGCACCAACAGCGGTGGCTACAAAACAGCAGGCGGTACTCTTGAGACCATCCGTCGGCATGTATAAATGCAAAAACATCGACTAAGTGTCACCCACAAAACAGCTGAATATACCGGGCTATCACGCTGTGACTGAGCCAGGAGAGCTATCACACGCTTCAGCAGTTAAGGCGGCGAATGCAAGCCCATACCACAGTTGGTACTGCTGCTGGTGCCGCCGCCGCCGCCGCCGCCGCCATCACTCGTCAAACATCTCCATTTGGGGTGGGAGCCAAACATTGGCTTTGTATGGCGCCATAACAAGCACCAGCACCACCACTGGTAAAACCATTACCCAACAGCCTCCATCACGGGCAGAAACAACCACCGGAAGTGTCATGGAAGGGGGAAGGGGGCTGCCTTCTAGAACTGTATTTATTTGCAGATACACACGATGATTCAATTATTAGAGATATTTTCGGCTTTAATCACCAAAATTTAATTGGTGGCTATTGTGTTTTGCGAAGGTCCTTTTTGGGGGGGTGGGGGGTTGTTACCAAAGAACTGCTATTGTTGCCTCTCTTGATGGTCGACCGTGTTAACATAGCTACGCTCTAATTGCCTGCTCAATGTCTGTTCATGGTGTTCTTCTTTTTCTCGTTTCTCCTCCATATGTGGTTTGTGGTGTAATTATAATGGCGAGCATAATGGTCATATGGTCTATGGGTTTTGGGATTAAATGCCGGTTCTGGGAGGGCTGGGGCTGGGGGTCGGCTCACATGAAAGGGATTTGGAATTGAATTTACCGGAACCTTGTCTATGGCGGCGGGAATTGGTTTGGTAACAGTCTCTGGTGGGATCACCCGAAGTGTAGTACTACATTAATTTGGTTTTGTTTAACTGCATATTGTTGATGGGCTCAAACATGGGAGTTAACAAATTGGTTGTTTGATCGAACCGACCGACGTGTTGAGGTCTATTTAGGAGTGTGTATCTACTAAGCCTTTGACGCTGTTTATTGAGATTAGTGAACTTTGAAGTGACGAACTTTTTGCATAAACTTGCGTACAGCAGGCGCAGTGGGTGCTTCATTTGGTCTAACTTACGTACTTTAAGGGTGCGCCATCTATTGCTTTCTTTTTAAATCATCTGCGCCATCTATTGCTTTAAGGTTATTTTGACAATGACAGCTGTTTCCCGCTTGAAATTTTGATAGATAGTCAGTATCATACCTCGGCGGAACGAAATGAGTCGCTTGAACAACGTTGGGAAATATTGAAAACCTTTTTCCAAAGTGAGTGCTGTGTAGCCCAAACAGTGCGTTACTTGAAAAGAAGTTTTGGCCGAAATGAAGCACCCAAAGGGCCAGCTGTATGCAAGTTTGTGCAAAAAGTTCGTAAGACTGAGTAAGAGTGTGAGACTTAATTCACGAACTCGACACCTATTTCAACAACTCAACATTTCACGCACTAGCCTGAGGAGAATTCTGCACACAGATCTCGGATAATTCGGTTTCAAGGTCCAATTCACTCAGCAATTGAAGGCGCACGACCATCCGCTTCGTTATCGCTTCGCAGTTTGGGCCTTAGAGCAGCCTAAATTGGACAGCGAATTTGGGCGAAAAATTATCTTTTCTGACGAGACGCATTTTTATCCCAGCGGCTAGGTTAACAAACAAACTCGCCGCATCTGGGGCTCGGAAAATCCCCACGTTATGGTCGAGAAGCCGATGCATCCACAGAGAGTGACAGCCTGGTGGCATCATTAGACCATTTTTCTTCGAAAATGAGGCTGGGCACAACGTTTCGGTTAACGGTGGGTGTTACAGAGCCATGTTAACCGACCTTTTTTTTTTACTGAAATTGAAGACATGCATTTGGACGACCTCTGGTTCATGCAGGATGGCGCGCTATGCCACAGCCTATGCCACAATCGATCTTTTGAGCAATAAATTGTCAAATCGTGTTATCAGCCGTCTTGGTGATGTCATTTGGCCGTCTCGGAGCAGCGATTTGCCCCTTTAAGACTTTTTTTGTGAGGAACCGTGAAGGACCGATGTTATGCCAACAATCCCTAAACGATTCAAGCACCTAAGTCCAATATTATCCAAGCAATCCGTGAGCATTAACTCCGGAGCCATCAACAAGGTCTTGGAAAATTGGAGTGACAGAATGCGCTACTGCGAAGCCAGCCGAGTCAGCCACTTGAACGACGCACGTTGTATTCCATAATTAATGGGAATCTTTACTCTTACTAATAAGCCAGGTATCAGGTAACAGGTCACCTAGTTTCTCCAATTCAATTCATTAAGTTTTTGAGCACAAAAGCTGTGAATTATTGATATACTTACATAGGTAGGAGTATATCCTGACAGACGTTAGTGCCCAGTCTTCGCACCTTATAGAGTGTCTGGCTCATGGTGACCAGACTGGTCCTATTTGTCTATGCAATTGCTCCATACGTGGTCGTTAGTCTCGCAATATTTATTCTCAGATATTTTACTTATGCGACTGTTGTCAGGAGTTTTTCTCGGACTTAGGCTTAGCCCAGTCGTTATGCACCATTTTCGAGTAATTATTGCAAGTTCGCTTTGTCTAATGTCACAAAGGGGTTCTTATCATCAGCATATGCTTCGATTATTAACTCCTCAAGTAGTTCATTAGGAAAAGCATAGTTTCAGTCAGCTAATACCGAGCAGTTCCTGGTGGATCTGTAGGCATGCTGACTGCTATGAAGATCCCTTCTTATATACGTATAGGTACGTAATGCCTCCTCTCTTAAGCAATTATCTACAGCCTTAACATCGTTTTGTTGAAAAGGATGTTAGGTTGATCGGCCTATAGATTTTTGGTTGTCTTGGTATTTTGGTTTAAATACAAGCTTTGCTCGACTCCACTGGTTTGGTATGGGAAGTGTCTGAAAACATTAAGTCTGAGTTAGATGAACAGACAGGCTATATAAAGCGAACTTTTACTAGACACTAGCTACGACTTGTATTAACAGAGGAGAATAAAGCAACTACGACCGAAACATTTCAGCTAATGGATCGGTAAACTCCATCAGGACACAGATGTTTTTTTTTGTCGAAATTGACATTGATTTCAGAACAACCTAGGCTTTATCCAGGAGGTAAAAAAGTATCTGTTCTCTTTTTTTTTTTTTTGGTAGAGGAAACATTCGAAAAGTTCTTCCTGTGAACTTTAGGCTTACAATGATGCATGACAGCATTTTCGACTTTATGTAACTATTTGTAAAAACCTAAGTTTCTCCACAAAGTATCTCAGCCATATTACTTCGACTACATACATCGATTATTCTTCCAAATGTCCCGGGTAATCCACTGTCATATTAACGAGAAATTATCTCCGATAATTTATTGCACAGAAGAAGTACTGCAAATGAGCTTTTCAGATGACGAGTCCTTATCCTTCGTAGTTAACTATTTACTTAAACTTTTATTTTTTTTCGAAAACTTTATTGTCTCTACGATGAGAATGGCATTTCTTCATGTCTCAGTAGAAAAGTTTGTCTTAAAACGATACAAATACCTGACAAGGCACACGTGGGGAGACGACAGAGTATGATTAATGAACTTCATCTAAGTGTACCTATTTCAGTTCGTTTTTTTCTTTGGTCCTTTTAAAGGTAGATTACTCTCCAAGGTGACGTATGTACTTTCATATGAAGTATGTAGGTAGTATACTCGTCTATGTCTATCAGACCTACCCTGTTGGTAGAAGTTAAGGAATTTATTGCAACTCATTCAACAGCAATATTGCTGCGAGTGTGTGTCGATGAGTAATTGCGTGTGAAAAATGCCGAAGATAAATGACAGGCGTACTTCACTCGTGTTACTGTTGTAATTATTTCATTTTGACAAATCTATTCGACGCAATGATTCGTTAGGGAATGAATTGTTTTTTCATTTAGGCCTTCTTAGCCGAATGAATAATATTCAGGATATGAACTGATGTGGAAATGCTTAATCTGTCTGGTAAAATTAATATCCTTTCACCAGTATCGGGAGGAAAGGCAGCGATACAAAAATTGTATCTAAGGATAGATTAGGTTAGGTTCGAGGGTAGGCGAGTGGAAAAATGTTTACATCGCCACACTCAAGTCAGTACAGACCCATAGTGATATACTTAGGCGAAAGATGTACCTTACCCAGAAACTTCTTGTAACCACACAGGTGTCTAAAGAGGACTGTTGGTCTCTCTACAGGCCTTGATCCCTGCATTTTTCTTCAGTGCGCAAGAATGAACATAGAGGTGCTGTGATGTTGAATCTGAACCTGTCCTATACCTTCTTGTCCAAGGACCCAGCAGAGGGGAACCTTAAGCTCTTCACGACAGCACTTCACAAGCTGGGATTTTATTTCTATAGCAGTAATCGCTTTTATTACTACCTGGCTGTCGATGAAAAGGTGATACCTTCGTGTGGTATGCAGTCTGACGGGCAGCTATTGTCACTGCTAGGACCTCTGGTATGCTTCGGAAGGCGGACTAGTATCTAAGGATACTGTTTGGTTTACTACGGCTAAAACAAAAGAAAAGTATCCAGAATATATGTACATATGTACCTTATTGAGAAAGAGGGACTATTGATGGTGGTATATGCTCACTATGGGAAGGCCTAAGGAACTGCATAGTTTTCGACCGCTTTTTCCGGCATTTGTGGCCATGTTTCACAAAGTACTCGATCGTGGAATCCTTGTTGGTACTAACTTCAAATATTTGCCACAGAAAATAGTCAATTTACAGAACCTTGGAGGCCAGGCTACAGGTCCATTGTCATCGAACTTTTCTTTCAATAACTTGGTGGCGACATGGCATATGGGACTATCTTTACGCACTTTTAGGCACAAAATCTAGTTCGGATTTTAATTGATTTTATTTTTAAGGAAGTACGGGTTGAAAATTTCTCCTGATAATCACGGTAGCTGATGGAAGTTAAGTTAGATAAATGGATGTCCTTGTCAACGACTTACTTAAATCAACTAATAGTCCATTGCACTCAGTTACAAACCCCTGAGAACCTTTTTCAGTCAACGAGTGCTGAACTAAACCAACCTGATGCATGTATGAATCTCAGGAGTTTGCTCATCTCAATATCTTGTTGAATGCCGCAAGGAAGTAACTCCAGAGAGCGTTTTTACTTTTGGTGCAAGTTTCAGCAGAAGTCATAACATGATTCGCTATTACATAGTGTCCTGTCACGACACCAACAGGTATTCAAATATCCCTACGACTAAATGTCATGAGATCTACAGATTTAATTTTTTCATAGACTGGCCACAGCGATTTGGCTGTAGCACTACATGCAGTAGATACCATCGCCTGTTAGCCTGCCTACTCGCTGGGTTCAATGTTTGCGAGGAGCTTAGATACGACCCAACGATGGCCAGTTCATCTACTTTTTCATTACTATCCCCGCTCATCCATACGGTCCAAGTGATCTTGTTGGGCTCAGAGATATCAGCCCATTCTTCGATACATATTTTAACGAGTTTGCACCTTACCGACTTTTCAGGGTAAGAGGACTGATGTGTACATTTCTGACCAGGTTGATGTCTCGGTACACCTCGCAGAATTCTCTGTTACATCACTTCCTCCAAAGTCCGTGAACGCAAACGGGACCGAGAATCATCGAAATCATCCTTCGTGTTCGATAAGTTCCATGCTTCTATGCCATAGAGCTTGGGTTTCTTGACAAACCATAACTATTCAATAGCGTTCTTAGCCCAAGGTTAGGTTATCGTGGCAGGTTGCACTAGCGACCTCACTTAGACCATTTTAAAGTCCATTGTGACACCACATGGATGTAAGAAATTTTTCTTGAAACTACCTTTGGAACCAACGAGAGCTCAGTGCAAAGCGCTGGAGGCTATACATGTTGGCATTAGCCAGTTCTGCCTGGAGATTAGCCACGCCAACACTAACCTTATCCGATGAGATTGGTAGGGTTGTATCCTGCTTGGCGAGCTCGTAGGCCATGAAATTCCCTGGAATGTCATGCTACTGAGGTGAGTATTAAATTGCTCAACCATCTCATTAAGAGGCGGCAGCTTAAGGCAGCTTTTGAGTTAAAACTGAAAGATTGCAAAGATTTAATTGCGGGCTGACTATTGATTTAAATGTTCATATCGCAGGGCCTTAGGTCAAAGGAACAACAATTGGCAAGAGTAACTATTCGTTTGATTGCTGAAGTGGTGGTAATGTCAGACTTAAAGCCGGAGCCGAGGTAGACGAAGTCCCTAAATAACTCAAAGTTGTGAGGTTCGATCCTTTGTGTCCCTTCTTGTTGAAATCATATACCAGGCTTTGCTTTCATTCACATTTAAACCCATTTTAACAGCCGTCCCTGTTCCCAATATTTGGAAGCGAACCAAGGACAACTCGCTGTTTGCTGACAATCCAAGTAATTACACAAAGTTTTGGAAAATTGTACCTTTGATTCTGGGCTATGGGTTCTGGACAATATCCACAAGTCAAAGGCACATGACAGCACATCACCTGCTTGAGTCCTTCACAGAATGGTTGAGACCTTTATGGTCATTGTAATCCTACACAATCTGATGAGTTTGGCAAAACATGGTTCTGCATAGCTTGTCTCTAAAAATTATGTTATATCTGCCCCTTAGATCTGAACTTCTTGGTGTTTTTTCCAGGTTCTGCCATAGTGTGGATATTTGGTCGGTTTCTTGCTCTAAAACCATGTCCTGGACACAATCTTGTAGGATGTGCAATGTTAGGGAACCAAGACTTAATTTTTCAAGGTTCAATGAAAAATCCTGTCACCATAAAATCGAAGCTTATTAACTTTCAGGCAACAAATTCAAAGAAGTTGGTGCATCCAGTGAATCCTGAATGAAATATCCTCTCTGTAAGCACTTCCTACTGCACTTGAATTCACTTTTCATTACAATTCATGAAGCAAATTTACTCCTGCCGACAACCCTTTTACTTTTCCCACCGAGTCGAGTCTTTTGAATTGAATACTCGACATTTCCGATCAAAGTCGTATTTTTTTTTTTGCTTCATTGAAATGCTCCTTTTTTGATTCACTGAAGTGAAGGAAATATTGAAATACACCCCCATCCTCGTATACATATAGCTTTATTGGAGTGAAAAAGTTTTTCAATTTTGATATCTCCTACACTGGTTTTGATATCAAACGATAGATGCATTTTCGCATAAGGAAATCAGTCAAAAGGAAAGCGTAACTACACTAATACTTTGCTGTAGGTGTGTACTCCATGTAGGAGTATGTTTTAATGGAATTGGAAAATGATGTATCGCTGTCAAAATCGATTTTCAAAAAGAATCAAGTTTGTTTCTTCTTTTTTCTTCAGAAACATTTATTAGTTTGGTATATTACCCAAAGAGATACAGATTGAGCACCAAGTGTAAACGCTGCTGGCAGCAAAGTGAACAAACCTCATATATGACTGGATGTCATCTTGAGAAAGTGACGTCATCTCCTAAAAATTTCGAAGAAGTGTGTGAACGATACAGCAACGAGGAAGGATGTTGCAAAGTCAAGGTCGACAACGAATTGGATTGCTAAAACTTATTATATGTTGTCTTGTCTTTTCTTAAAAATTAAGTAGGTACACCAATTCGCGAAAGTCTAGAGCGGGAAGGACCTTGAAATTTTCAGACAATCGGAGAAAATCGCCGCCCCTACCCCATTGTCCATTTTAGGACCGTGTCGGTGTAAATTTTTATTTCGAACCCGTTTCTCAACCTGCCTGTTTCCCACTCCAAATTAGTAGGGAATCTAGCTATGATGTAGTTTCTGAAGTTTAGTCTAGGAGTTCTAGGAGTTCTGACCGCAATACACGATCATATGGAGGTCGAGTGGTAAAAGGTGCAATACCACGTTTAGAACATCAGTTGGACATGTTCTCATGGCTCCCGCTGAGCCTAAACCTCTAAACCCCAGCGATTTGTAGGAGAGAACAGGACGCACCACCGGGGTGTACATCCATTAAACCATATTCGGGCGAAGTTCCCATTTCTTGGCGAGTGTTTTGCTGCAAGCGTAGAAGGTCAGGCAGGCTTCCTTCACAAGCGGCTTAATGTTAAGCTTCCAGCTAAATGTTGATTCTATTACTTGACACTGAAATTAGTAGTGTCTTGCTTGGCTTGACCGTTTGCTACCCTTGTTCAAGACACATTCCATACATTCACTTGGAAGACAGCATCGCTGAAACCATTATTACTACCTCATCCGCATCCGCTACGACCTTGACTCCGTCATTGACAAGTCCTCTTAGGATTTGGTTGATTACCACAAGCCAAGGAAGATGAACATGAGCCCACCCTGAGGAGTTCCTCTTACAACAAATGCCTTGAAATAACAACGATTGAATGATTCTAGTTGATGATTCCATACCCAGTTCGATCAGAGATTTGTGAATCAATTCAGTGCTGATGTTATTCAAAAAACTCTCAACGTCTTAGAAGATATCTATGTAGGAACTAAAGGTCCTGCTTTATGACTGACAAATTTCCCACAGTCTTACTGAAGTGGAAATGACTATAAAATGTCATCCTCTCGAGATACAATCCTCCTAAAGATACATTCTGTCTGCTGTATCAGATAGAGGTTACATTTGTGAATCATTCCGGTAATAGTCAGTCGTTTACCCCAATTCTCTAGTTGGGGTTCAAATCGTAACTCCGAGGCGGCAAATTGACATCGTCAAGACGACTGACGACACGATTTGGGAATTTGTAACCCGTTGACCGAAACGTTGTTCCCAGCCCCATTTTCGAAGAAAAATGGTCCAATGGTGACACCAGTCTGTCACTCTCTATGGATGCATCGGGTTCTCGAAAATAACGTGCGGGTTTTCCGAGCCACAGATGCGGCAATTTAGTTGAAAATGCGCCTCATCAGAAAAGATGATTTTTCGCCCAAATTCGTTGTCCAATTCAAGCTGCTCTAAGGCCCAAACTGCGAAGCGAAAACGAAGCGGATGGTCGTGCGCCTTCAATTGCTGAGTCAATCGGACCTTGTAAGTTGTTGGAATAATCCAAGATCGCACTGTTTGGGCTACACAGCACTCACTTTGGAAATAAGTTTTCAATATTTTCCAACGTTGCTCAAGCGTGAAGCGACTCATTTCGTTCCGCGGAGGTATGATACTGACTTTCTGTGAAGATTTCGAGCGGGAAACAGCTGTCAGTGTCAAAATAACCTATGAAACCACTAGATGGCGGTCCACCCTTCATATGCCTTCGGCTATCCAAGGACCCTTAAGATATTCACAGCCAGGTTGCATAGTTCCTTCAAACTTAGACTAAATTTGTCGAAGTATTCCACTACTCAACGCAAAGGTGTTTCAAAATATAAATATTCCCCACAATTCCACCGTAAATCGAAGATAATCTCCTCAATATTTATTACCAGCGACTTCCGGGTAAGAAGTACTCACCAACAGATAAAGACATTCTCAGACGGTTCGTATTAACCAAAACTCCTTATCTCCCTCCGCTCCACTAAGCTGAAAAATAAATTGCATGTAACAATTACAATGGCCTTAAAACCAATGAAGATGTAACGCAAACACCCACCAAGCCACCCAGTCCCCAATTGACTTTTGTGGTGGCATCTCCCACGCGGACACATGATTGAGTGAATTAGGCCAAACGTAATGGCCGCATAAATCATTTTTATTGGATAGTAATGGCATCGGACTCGTTGCGGATTATTTGGTTCTTTAACAATTGAATGATGGCATGAAATGATTTGCTGGATTTTTCGACTGTAAATACCTCAGGAGACGTCGCGCCATAAGCTCTAAAGAGGGCCGACACACCGCCACGAATATTGTTTTTCCATTTTTCTGGTAATTTCCTCTGGCAGAAGCAGTCTACTGACTGAGAGATTCATAATCCGACTCCTTGCGTTGGGCTTTGGTAAGAAAGACAAACTTCTTGCAGCACAAATATCCATAAAGCAAACAATCAACTGACATTAAGTATTTATGGAGTACAAAAGCCTCCGGAGGACTTTCACGCTATATCGCAGAGACCGGTGTATCCTTGGGTGAGAATTAAAAAATCATAAAAGATTCACCTGCGCTTTATGTGTAGGTGCGACGATGGTATTCTCGTTCGGATTTCGTAACAATTCTGGCAAATATTTGCATATGGACTTATGTTCACACTCCCTTAACGGTTATGGCTTAATGTTGATTTAAATAGGGATGCAGTAGAGCAGGAAATGGCGATGGGCAAATACATATCTCAAACTCCCCAAAACGAACGTGTAGTACACAATTAGCGTTGTTTCAGTTGATGTTCTTCGGGTGGAGCTGCGCAAACACCACCAATTCCGACTACGACTACGAGGCGAAAGGACATTCAGTCGGGTGGTAGGAATGGGGGATGAGAATTGTGTACACACTACTTGCCCCCGGGGGGTCGAAACGGCGACGCTCGGCTGTGTTCCTTAGGCAAGGTGGATACCGCTGAAATGACCAACTTTACAATAAAATCCTCCTCCGACGAAACGACCTAAGTAAACTACGCTGAAGGTCATTCCAAGCAAAGGGGGTGAAACATACAATGTTCAGGGTGGTGGTGGTGGCAAATGCAAGTTCACGCGGCACTCCAAAGAGGGAGACAGAGCTCAGCGTGTGCAAATAAATGTTCCTTGGCTATGGGAATCTCTTTTTTCCTGTTTGATATGGCTTACGGGGCGGATGAGTAACAACCATCCCCTCCTCGGGCTTTCGTGTTTGTCTGCTTCAGTTTGGTTCTTTTTTTTCTCTTTTTTTTTTGTGTGGGGGAACTTTTACCAAAGGTGGTACATCACTGGATAAATCCTGTCATTATATCTTCATTTGGAATGCTTGCATGAATCTGCCGAGGGTAATCCTGTTGTTTGGCCACCCCTTCGGAGAATGTGTAAATAAATGTATTAAGTGAACGGATTAGTGTGTATATTTGTTTCCACTCTTGTTAATAGAATGATTACAATTTATTACATCTTGTCGTGGCCTAGTGAAGTCCTTGTTAGTATATGTGCCATAAAATCGTGTTTATACGATTATAAGGAGTTTCAGCAAGGACATACGCATAATTTGGTTGATGAACTTTGACAAATTAGTTGGAGACCGACTTTTATGCTAATGTTATGTGTGTTTGGTTAACTTTATCTCTTCAATTATAAACAGGATTCTCTTCAGTCAGTGGATGCCTTTAAGCAGCAGGATTTGGAATAGAAATGTTTGAGTATCTAGGTACTTAGCTCCTGTGTGATGATGGATGGAAGTGTTTAATAGTTTTTTACATTAAATTAAGTCATTACACTGTCCTTCGGGGCTTCTCATTGGTCGCTGATTTCATTCTTTAACCGTTTTCGGGCTCCAAAGAGATTATCTTGTATCATCAGCATCATCCAAAGCTGTGATGATAGTTTGCTTCCTCGCCGTTGATAAAATCCTCAAAAGTACAACAACTGGGTGCAATCGTATCCAAAGTAGTCTTGCATAGAGCACGAACGAACTAGTTCCCAATGTAGTTCATTTAGTTCAGTAGTTCAACAGTTCTTTTAGCTGAACTAAATTGAGCCTTTTGGTTTGTGTATTGAGGTGTATTGAGGACATTGAGCATAATCTGTAAAAGGCTGTTTTTGTTTAACCCTACAGCGTTGTGTTATTTTATGAACGAACTAGTTCACCAAACAGTTTTTAATCTAAACTCGGCGTGCAGCTGAACTCTGTACAACTCATAGCCATTAGTTGGGACACGTCCTCAACCGTTTGACGCCAGGTTTTCCTTGGACGAGCCACTTGTCTGCCTTCCTCGGATGGCGATGTTTACCCATCTCTATACAAAGTACGACTTGGCAAAACAAATTTTAAAGAAGATCACTCTACATCTATTCGATCTATTTCCTACTAAATACTATCATGAAGCAGGATAACGAAATTAATACTTTGTCTGGTGTGCATAGCCAAGTGCTCGGTGCTGGTGTCTTCGTGGATACACTAGACTTCAGTCTATGAAATCTATGCCGTTCTTTTGGCTATAAAAAGTCAGAGAGATCGAAGTATCTGTGTTAGACTAGGCTTAGTCTCCTACTAAACCTAGTAACTCATTCCAAACGCGATTGGAAACTCTTTGAGATTTAAAGGCTGATCTCGCAGAAAGATTTATCATTGTTTCGTCCCTTGTCCTTGGTCAGGCCCTGGTTTGATAATAGGATGGAACTAGAGTTTGAAAGAAGTCAGTGGCATTCTTGGTGTCTCTCTCTAGGTTTAGTGTTCTTGGCGAACTCTTTTTTTTTTAAGAAGAATTAGCGTGATGGGCTTTTAGTTAGCCTCAACCAAAGAATGTGAGAGAAAGCGCCCACAGATCTGTGTATGAAAAAGGGCTATGTATAGCCCACAGACCTACAAGGACCCCATTTCCATAAATCCTAAAACCACACTTTTCGAGGCAGCTATTTTGCCTCTGTGTATCCGAACCACAAACTAGCATAACTGCAACCTCAAAATAGATATTGGATGCAGAAAGTTTTTCAACCAAAAAATGTGTGAAAAAGGGCTATGTATAGGCCGCAGATCTAAAAGGGCCCCATTTCGATAAATCCTAAAATCACACTTTTCGAGCCAGCTATTTTGCCTCTGTGTATCCAGACCACAAACTAGCATAACTGCAGAATCAAAATAGATATTGGATGCAGAAAATTTTTCAACGAAAATATGTGTGAAAAATGGCTATGTATAGCCCACAGATCTACAAGGACCCCATTCCGATAAATCCCAAAATCTCACTTTTCGAGCCAGCTATTTTGCCTCTCTGTATCCAGACCACAAACTAGCATAACTGCAGCCTCAAAATAGATATTGGAAGCAGAAAATTTTTCAACCAAAAAATGTGTGAAAAAGTGCTATGTGTAGCCCACAGATCTACAAGGACCCCATTTCGATAAATCCTAAAATCTCACTTTTCGAGCCAGCTATTTTGCCTCTGTGTATCCAGACCACAAACTAGCATAACTGCAGCCTCAAAATAGATATTGGAAGCAGAAAATTTTTCTGTGTGAAAAAAGGCTATGTATAGCCCACAGATCTACAAGGATCCCATTTCGATAAATCCCAAAATCACACTTTTCAAGGCAGCTATTTTGCCTCTGTATATCCAGACCACAAACTAGCATAAATGCAGCCTCGAAATAGATATGGGAAGCAGAAAATTTTTCAACCAAAATATGTGTGAAAAATGGCTACAAATGGCCCACAGATCTACAAGGACCCCATTTCGATAAATCCTAAAATCTCACTTTTCGAGCCAGCTATTTTGCCTCTGTGTATCCAGACCACAAACTAGCATAACTGTAGCCTCAAAATAGATATTGGAAGCAGAAAATTTTTCTGTGTGAAAAAAGGCTATGTATAGCCCACAGATCTACAAGGACCCCATTCCCATAAATCCTAAAATCACTCTTTTCGAGGCAGCTATTTTGCCTCTGTGTATCCAGACCACAAACTAGCATAACTGTAGCCTCAAAATAGATATTGGAAGCAGAAAATTTTTCTGTGTGAAAAAAGGCTATGTATAGCCCACAGATCTACAAGGACCCCATTCCGATAAATCCTAAAATCACTCTTTTCGAGGCAGCTATTTTGCCTCTGTGTATCCAGACCACAAACAAGCGTAATTGCAGAATCAAAATAGATATTGGAAGCGGAAAATTTTTCAACCAAAAAATGTGTGAAAAATCCTATGTATAGCCCACAGATCTACAAGGACCCCATTCCGATAAATCCCAAAATCTCACTTTTCGAGCCAGCTGTTTTGCCCCTGTGTGTCCAGACCACAAACTAGCGTAATTACAGAATCAAAATAGATATTGGAAGCAGAAAATTTTTCAACCAAAAAATGTGTGAAAAAGGGCTATGTATAGCCCACAGATCTACAAGGATCCCATTTTGATAAATCCCAAAATCACACTTTTCAAGGCAGCTATTTTGCCTCTGTATATCCAGACCACAAACTAGCATAATTGCAGAATCAGAATAGATATTGGAAGCGGAAAATTTTTCAACCAAAAAATGTGTGAAAAAAGGCTATGTATAGCCCACAGATCTACAAGGATCCCATTTCTATAAATCCCAAAATCTTACTTTTCGAGCCAGTTGTTTGCCTCTGTGTATCCAGACCACAAACTAGCATAACTGCAGAATCAAAATAGATATTGGAAGCGGAAAATTTTTCAACCAAAAAATGTGTGAAAAAAGGCTATGTATAGCCCACAGATCTACAAGGACCCCATTCCGATAAATCCCAAAATCTCACTTTTCGAGCCAGCTGTTTTGCCTCTGTGTGTCCAGACCACAAACTAGCGTAATTGCAGAATCAAAATAGATATTGGAAGCAGACAATTTTTCAACCAAAAAATGTGTGAAAAAAGGCTATGTATAGCAGACAGATCTACAAGAACCCCAATCTGATAAATCATAAAATCACACTTTTCGAGGCAGCTATTTTGCCTCCCTGTATCCAGACCACAAACTGTCAAAACTGCAGCCTCAAAAAAGATATTGGAAGCTGAAAATTTTTCAACCAAAAAATGTGTGAAAAAAGGCTATGTATAGCCCACAGATCTACAAGGATCCCATTCCGATAAATCCCAAAATCTTACTTTTCGAGCCAGTTGTTTGCCTCTGTGTATCCAGACCACAAACTAGCGTAATTGCAGAATCAAAATAGATATTGGAAGCAGACAATTTTTCAACCAAAAAATGTGTGAAAAAAGGCTATGTATAGCAGACAGATCTACAAGAACCCCAATCCGATAAATCATAAAATCACACTTTTCGAGGCAGCTATTTTGCCTCCCTGTATCCAGACCACAAACTGTCAAAACTGCAGCCTCAAAATAGATATTGGAAGCAGAAAATTTTTCAACTAAAAAATGTGTGAAAAAGGGCTATGTATAGCCCACAGATCTACAAGGATCCCATTTTGATAAATCCCAAAATCACACTTTTCAAGGCAGCTATTTTGCCTCTGTATATCCAGACTACAAACTAGCATAATTGCAGAATCAGAATAGATATTGGAAGCGGAAAATTTTTCAACCAAAATATGTGTGAAAAATGGCTATGTATAGCCCACAGATCTACAAGGACCCCATTCCGATAAATCCCAAAATCTCACTTTTCGAGCCAGCTGTTTTGCCTCTGTGTGTCCAGACCACAAACTAGCGTAATTACAGAATCAAAATAGATATTGGAAGCAGAAAATTTTTCAACCGAAAAATGTGTGAAAAAAGGCTATGTATACCCCACAGATCTACAAGGACCCCATTCCGATAAATTTTAAAATCACTCTTTTCGAGTCAGCTATTTTGCCTCTCTGTATCCAGACCACAAACTAGCATAAGTGCAGAAGCAAAATAGACATTGGAAGCAGAAAATTTTTCAACCAAAAAATGTGTGAAAAAGGGCTATGTATAGCCCACAGATCTACAAGGATCCCATTTCGATAAATCCCAAAATCATACTTTTCAAGGCAGCTATTTTGCCTCTGTGTATCCAGACCACAAACTAGCGTAATTGCAGAATCAAAATAGATATTGGAAGCGGAAAATTTTTCAACCAAAAAATGTGTGAAAAAGGGCTATGTATAGCCCACAGATCTACAAGGATCCCATTTCGATAAATCCCAAAATCATACTTTTCAAGGCAGCTATTTTGCCTCTGTGTATCCAGACCACAAACTAGCGTAATTGCAGAATCAAAATAGATATTGGAAGCGGAAAATTTTTCAACCAAAAAATGTGTGAAAAAGGGCTATGTATAGCCCACAGATCTACAAGGACCCCATTTCGATAAATCCTAAAATCTCACTTTTCGAGCCAGCTATTTTGCCTCTGTGTATCCAGACCACAAACTAGCATAACTGCAGCCTCAAAATAGATATTGGAAGCAGAAAATTTTTCAACCAAAATATGTGTGAAAAATGGCTATGTATAGCCCACAGATCTACAAGGACCCCATTTCGATAAATCCTAAAATCACACTTTTCGAGCCAGCTGTTTTGCCTCTGTGTATCCAGACCACAAACTAGCATAAGTGCAGAAGCAAAATAGACATTGGAAGCAGAAAATTTTTCAACCAAAAATGTGTGAAAAAGGGCTATGTATAGCCCACAGATCTACAAGGATCCCATTTCGATAAATCCCAAAATCACACTTTTCAAGGCAGCTATTTTGCCTCTGTGTATCCAGACCACAAACAAGCGTAATTGCAGAATCAAAATAGATATTGGAAGCAGAAAATTTTTCAACCAAAAAATGTGTGAAAAAGGGCTATGTATAGCCCACAGATCTACAAGGACCCCATTTCGATAAATCCTAAAATCTCACTTTTCGAGCCAGCTATTTTGCCTCTGTGTATCCAGACCACAAACTAGCATAACTGCAGAACCAAAATAGATATTGGAAGCAGAAAATTTTTCAACCAAAAAATGTGTGAAAAAGGGCTATGTATAGCCCACAGATCTACAAGGATCCCATTTCGATAAATCCCAAAATCATACTTTTCAAGGCAGCTATTTTGCCTCTGTGTATCCAGACCACAAACTAGCGTAATTGCAGAATCAAAATAGATATTGGAAGCGGAAAATTTTTCAACTAAAAAATGTGTGAAAAAGGGCTACAAATGGCCCACAGATCTACAAGGACCCCATTTCGATAAATCCTAAAATCACACTTTTCGAGCCAGCTATTTTGCCTCTGTGTATCCAGACCTTAAACTAGCATAACTGCAGCCTCAAAATAGATATTGGAAGCAGAAAATTTTTCAACCAAAATATGTGTGAAAAATGGCTACAAATGGCCCACAGATCTACAAGGATCCCATTTCGATAAATCCCAAAATCATACTTTTCAAGGCAGCTATTTTGCCTCTGTGTATCCAGACCACAAACTAGCGTAATTGCAGAATCAAAATAGATATTGGAAGCGGAAAATTTTTCAACCAAAAAATGTGTGAAAAAGGGCTATGTATAGCCCACAGATCTACAAGGATCCCATTTCGATAAATCCTAAAATCACACTTTTCGAGGCAGCTATTTTGCCTCTCTGTATCCAGACCACAAACTAGCATAAGTGCAGAAGCAAAATAGACATTGGAAGCAGAAAATTTTTCAACCAAAAAATGTGTGAAAAAGGGCTATGTATAGCCCACAGATCTACAAGGATCCCATTTCGATAAATCCCAAAATCATACTTTTCAAGGCAGCTATTTTGCCTCTGTGTATCCAGACCACAAACTAGCGTAATTGCAGAATCAAAATAGATATTGGAAGCGGAAAATTTTTCAACCAAAAAATGTGTGAAAAAGGGCTATGTATAGCCCACAGATCTACAAGGATCCCATTTCGATAAATCCCAAAATCATACTTTTCAAGGCAGCTATTTTGCCTCTGTGTATCCAGACCACAAACTAGCATAACTGCAGCCTCAAAATAGATATTGGCAGCAGAAAATTTTTCAACCAAAATATGTGTGAAAAAGGGCTATGTATAGCCCACAGATCTACAAGGACCCCATTTCCATAAATCCTAAAATCACACTTTTCGAGCCAGCTATTTTGCCTATTTGTATCCAGACCACAAACTAGCATAACTGCAGCCTCAAAATAGATATTGGCAGCAGAAAATTTTTCAACCAAAAAATGTGTGAAAAAGGGCTATGTATAGCCCACAGATCTACAAGGATCCCATTTCGATAAATCCCAAAATCATACTTTTCAAGGCAGCTATTTTGCCTATTTGTATCCAGACCACAAACTAGCATAACTGCAGCCTCAAAATAGATATTGGAAGCAGAACATTTTTCAACCATCCAAGAGTACAACTGTCTTGAGAAAACTTCTCAAATAGCACACTGCCCTTCGGACACGGCATTAAACAGTAGGCCCCTTCCATTCGTGTAAAGAATATAACACGCACAACACGAATGGTTGTGAGTATCTAGGCCCTGTATCCCATCGACCTGTTGCGCCAAGTATTTTATTTATTTAGAGGTAGACTAAGTCCTTAACGATCTCTAAGTTATATCCATGTACTGGGCGATACGTCAATGTTGTTTGTCTATTCCTGTTAATTTCAACGTCATTTACAACTACTCCCATTTTGGCCGCTTCTGTTCCAATACTTACAAAGTATACCAGTGACAGCCCGCTGTGTTCTGTCAATGCCATCAGCGCTGCAAAGGATTCCAAAGAAATTTGAAAAATTGTACCTTTGGTATTGGGTTTCTAGCTTCGCACAATTTTCTGAAGAAGATGCTGAGAAAGTCACATGACAGTGCATCAGCTTTTTAGACAATGGTGCAATGGTGCAGCGAACGTTTTCCATTGTCATTCTACACAAACTAATGAAAAGAATGCCCAAAGTAGACATAACACTGTATAGCTTGTCATATGTGATCTTAAACTCGATACAGAGATGGGACAAATCGATCAAAATTTCTCGGATTTTCTCCAGAATCAAAGTGTATAATCGATTGGGAACAGTGATTTAACTATGAGGTCTCTGGTTGAATTTTGTTTCCTGGATAGGTTCTTTTCAACTGTTTGTAAGATTTGCGAATATTGTTTCTGAAGTTATTCTCTTCCTCCTTGTTTCCATCCTTGTTTTCTTTCTTTAAGATCACCCAGAATGGTTTTAACGTATACTTAGGACATTGCTCATATATCTTGAGAAGCTGGTAGAAACATTCCTTGGTAGCATCATTTCTTTCGTCCGTGGCAGTATAAGAGCATATCAGGCTGATAGTAATGAATTTATCTATAGTCCGGATGATTACAAACCGTAAAACTGTGTATAAAGCATTTCCCAAGAACACAACGGACGACCTCATACACAAGCAAAGTTACTAGATGATCATCTGGGGATACTAGAGAACATTCAAAAGACCCTATTTAAAAAAAAAAATTAGACATGATTCTAGGCACCATAAGGTAACCGGGTCATACAGAACTCCGAGGATAAAACCTGGTAAATAAATCGCTTACGTAATCTAAGTGGAAGAACTTTACTTAAAGATTTATACAAGTTCATCTCAAGGACATAGATTTCGACAGAAATGAATGGACTTTAGTCCTTAAGCCTATTAACCATCAATAAAATCAAACTGATCAGCTATGTATTGTTAGGGTTTTGAAGTCTTCCATATATTTGCCATTGAAGTGCCTTTAGTAAAACTTTTGTTAGAGTTTCCAAATGGTGTTGATGAACAGTCTTTTTATTTTTTTTTTCAAAATTACATTGGACTCCGTAAGACATTTTCAATAACAAAATTAAGTAGAAGTAAAGATTTTATTTAACATAAAAAAAGACAAATACTTTCAGCTGAAGACACCAACAAAACTTTAAACTAAAAGGGTTCAATCCTGGTTCCATTAATACTTCATTTAATACTGCATTCAAGCAGAGAGAATGTCGTCCTTCATAGCGCTCTTGGAATCATCCTCTTTCTTCCACTTTGGCTAATTGAATGGCTCGTAATTACAAAAAAAAAAAGTAAGAAATTGTAACCCCTTCCTCAAAGTTCACATAAACGAATTGAATTCAACGTTTTTTTTTTGTTTTTTTTTCTCTCCCTTCATTTCTGTGCAAACTTAATTACTTTCTATGGATTTGTGTTTTTCAACGTCCTTGCCAGGTCATCGATAAACTTTCACACGAACGCCTCCATCGGCGAATGTAAACTTTATCCTCGCAAATAAACCGAAGTTAGAAATCAATAGAACCGCTATGGTACCACTAACACCCACTACTACAACACCAGTGCACAAACAAACATTTGTTCACTTTCAACCCTTTTTCTGATTTATGTGCTGCAGGATCCCACCGCTTCGTATATGTATTTATCCTTTTTCGAAATGGCACATTGCAATTTACTTTTACAGCCGCGGGGTTCACATGTGACCAGTGAAGAGTGTGACTACCTACTATGGGAGATCCTTTGGAGTTGATTCTCTCGTTCCATCAATTACCACAATAACAGATCCAGCAAACAGCAGTCAGTGGCAGGATAACTTTATACACTGACTGTAAGTGACAAGCTGAACAAATTGATGTCTGATATATATTTTTTTTTTACAGCTACTGATTCAAGGGACGATTCGATAGGTACGAGTAGTCTGCGATATTGCTTTCTGCCTGTTGTCTTTAATTCTTGTACCAACTGGACCTTATAAGAATGTAGGCCGAGATCTGCATGCAAAATGCCGTGCAAAGTGGTAACGGATACGTCCAAGTCCTGTGATAGTCTCAAAATGGAGACACCTGAGTTTTCAGTCATACGCTCAGCTATGGTGGCGATGTTTTCAGCTTGTCTTGCCGGACAAACTCATGTTGAAGTTTTTAAAGGGTCTTGCAAAAGTCGCACCTAGATGTCAGTAGTGAATAATTTCGGAACATTTCCTTTTTCTTTCATATTTGACATTTGTACCAATTATGGCCTAAAACAACGCATTAAAGTTATTCAAACTTATTATAAAAATGGCCGATTTTTCCAAAATGTTGTGAATTTTATACTATAAATAATCGTTCATATGATTCATTGATTCGAAGATTAAAAAAAAAATTGAAAAAACTGGTTCTTTCGAGGATCGAATAAGGTCAACAGGTCAACAGAAGAACCTTCAACATCGATATCACATTATTCCCAGGTATTAAGCATTAAACCATCGACAGTTTGGCATATTTAAAATAAGGATTCGCATTAGCATCCTGTCAAAATCCATTTGAAGTCAATTGATCATGATTAATGCAGAATTGTAGTCATGATCCGATTTGTTCACGCAAATTCATCTTTAGTGATGAAGCTCATTTCACATTGGATGGTTTCGTCAACAAATAAAATTGTGACTTCTGGACAAAAAGGTTTTTGGGCTGACAGAATCATTGATGCTACTGGCGGTACAGAGCGCTCTATACAAAGAATTGAAGACTTGTTGTGGCTTCAAACTGAAGAAATAGACAATCTTTATTTTCAACAGGGCTACAAGTCATAGAACATTCAAAAATAAAGTGCACGACTGGGCCGTACAAACTTGCACCTATGTCTCAAATTCTTGTGTGTATTTGAGGTCAAAATAAATAAACGAATATATACATAAGTAGGTAAGCATATGTAAGTAAATCACCGTTCTAAACAGATTGGCCAAAAACGTCAGATATCATCTGTAAGATTTGATAAAGTTCTTGAAAATTAAGAATCGTCGTTAAATTTTCTTCAATTTCACTCAAATTCATTGCCTTTGAACCTCCGGTGAATATGCCAAAGTAAGTCCCTAAAAATGTAACAATATTTTCTTTCTCTCTCTCTGTCTTTTAACCAATGAAAATGAATTTCAGACAAATTCAGTAGCACGTGCGCACCAATCAAAACCTGTATCGTAAGGAAAAAACGTTTCCATGACAACAGCTGTGTTCTAGGAAAATTTGTTGGTATATAATTTTGAAAATCGGTTAGTAGGAAGAAGTAGGGATAAAATTCATGTTTGGCTAATAATGATATGAAAATCGTGTTTTTGTTAAGCAGGTTGTAAGGAAAGTGGAATTTTAGGCAGTTTTAACCAAAAACGTGGTATGCCATCTTATAGGGTTTGAAAAGGTGAATTCTAATATAAAATTTAATAAAAATCGTTGGAGCCGTTTTCGAATACATAAATTGGCTCCAACTGCTTGATTTCGCGAAAAATACCGTTATACTAACTTTTGGCCAAAAATGTGATACAGTTCCTGATAGAATTTGAGATGTTTATTCATATGTCAAAATCTAAATAAAATAGTTGAAGGCACTTTTAAGCAAATCGGCTTTTAGTCACCTTGGTCGTAAGTACCGTTATATCATACTCAGACCAAAACGTAGTACGCCATTGTGTTGCATTACCTGGTACTAGTCCGAATATAAAATTTGAGCTAAATAGTAGAAGCCGTTTTCTCGCAAATTGACTTTTCGCCAAATTGGCTATAAGTAAAGTACCATTGCTGCCAATTTTGGTAAGCAGCACGATACATCATCTGGTTGCAATTGACTAGACTAATTGAAATATGAAGTTTAATCAAAATCGTTAGAACCGTTTTCGAGAAAATCCATTTTAACTGAAATCGGCATTAACATCCCCTACCCTTAATGTTGAGGTTAGAATGAAAATTCCGATTTCGCCTCTAGGGATTATTGCACAGACCCTATATATGAAGTTTGATCTAAATCCATCCACTCGTTTAGGCTGTAGCCTCGTGCACAGACAGACAGACAGACAGACAGACGGCATTGGCGGACCTACTTTTTTGGACTTCTCCATTATAGTAATGTCAAGTTTGATTAAAATCTCGAGTTCCAAATTTTGCACGAATACAATACTTGCCCTATATTTATAGGTGCAAGTAAAAATGTTATACGAAAGCAATTGTTCCTTTTTTAGTACAAATATCTTTTAAAGAATCCAAAGGTCTAAATATTAAATATATTCAGTTAAAGCCATCATGGAAATAATGTCAACAATAGTTTGGTAATTTCACTGTTTAACGGTGGACATTTTTGTAAAAGGACAAGACTACATTCCTCCTAAATCGAAGCACCTCTTTGAAGTATAGTTCTAACTTCGATGGCTTAAAACATGAGCCAGTATTATAGATTAACCTGTCCCATCTCTTGTTTTCTTTCCTCCCACTTACGGCGTGCAATTGCTTATAACAATTGCATAAACTTTCATGACAAGGCAATATTCAGGATATCACCAAACTATGTGTGTATATTGCTCCTTGCTTATATTGTATAGATGGGTCTTAATTGAAATTTTTTAGTTTTTCACTGTTTTTCCAGCTATTAAGGAGTAATATTTAACAAATCATAGGCTAATGGGACTCCAAGATCATTTAGCATACACTTAATACGCCAAGTTATTAAAATTTTCCTCGTTTGTGACGATAAAGAAACTCAAAGAGTTAAAATATCTCTGAAGAAGTATGTCACAAATACGGAGATAAAAAAAACGGCTTCAACGAATGTATCCATGGCTTAGTCTGTCTACAAGCTCCTGAACTATGTATAGAAAATGAAGTTAAGACAATGAACTACACATTGGTAGCATTCCTGGGTATTGAGGGAGCGTTTAGCAATGTCGAAACAGATTGGGCGAAACCTCAGTTCAAAGGTTCGTCAGTAGCGGATTCGTCCTCTCTGCTCCTAATTCTATAAGATTCAATACCGAAACTAAGCAGGATGTCCCTGGTACTTATAAATACAGGCTCATTCTAGACCTGGGCCCATATGGCATGGCCTTTTCGTCTGGTGTGCTGCGCTGAATAAAGCCATCTACTTCAATTATTTTGCAGAGGCTGTGTGGATGAGGAAGAGCCTATTTTTAACCTTCTTTGCATTTCAATATGTAGTTGAATACTTCTTGGATAACCACGACGAGCTCTCTTATAAAAATGAGCATCAGCCACCTTTAACACTTTATGGTAAGTTGCCGTTGGTTCAACGTGTAGAAGGATGTTTGTTTCGTATACTGTGTTGTATATATGTATTTAGGAATGCATAACGTAAGTTACACAAGGCATACATCCAGCTCGGGGTACAGCTTCAATTTTTGTATTCAACTCTTGGTAACACATCGTATGTTTCTCTTATATAGCTTATGGTTAACATCTTGTCAAGATTGAACTGGATAATTTGGGAATCATCGGTTACTAGTTTCACTCTCAATTCAAGCAAAAATGGACTGATATCTCTCGTAGATTTCACTTATTTGGTGGCCTGGACATAGAACAATTTAGTAAAGTGCAATTGGCGGCTATAGGCAAAACGGGTGCTAATCGATTTTGTTTAGTTGAAGTTCTGAATGCTCCACTATAGCTTAGAGAAGTACGACTAGACTATACAGATGGTGAAACGAGTTTCGGCCCATGATATTGTAGATCCGTCACAATGTGTGTTCATATCTCATTCGAAGTTCTCAACGTTCAAGAGTTTTTACACACTTAAACAGGATACTGGCTACCATAGGCAACTCGAGTTAGACGAATTGTGTCATAATAAAGCAGATATAGGCCAACTACAGATTGGCCAGACGTTGCAAGTTACCACGATACTAATGCAGGTCACTGGGCTGCTGGCATTTACAGTGAATTCCATTCGCCTTCACATCTAGACCCACTTAAGGAATTACACACATACCACTTTTTTTTTTAGTTCTACAAAGCCTCCTCTCCATCGTAATAATGCACACACCAAAAAGCCCATGTTTGCTTTCACAAACAAAAGTGTTGCTCGTATTAGCAAAACAGTCCTTGGTCCTGAATAACTCATTCTTTAGCAAAAACCGAGCTTTATAAGCATACGTTAACACACATGGCTGCAGTGGTATTGTGAAAAGTTTTTGTTTTGCAAAAACTTTCCCCAAAGAACCGCAGGTTAAAGTTTTAACAAAATACCAGCAAAGTTGGGGATGTGAACGAAAAAGAAAATGACTTTCCACCAGAAAGGTACTAGCTGTTAGTCCTCTTGACAGGTCCTTGCAGTTTCTTAACATTGCAAATGAAAACTTTTCGAAAACTTGCAAAGGGATTACCAAACGGAATGTGAAGAATCAGCTGGTATTCGCCTCTAGCCAACAATAAATTATCCAAAAGGGACAATAAAATGTCTCACGTTCAGACACTTGCTTCAGTGAATTGAGCTGGGGGGTTCTACTAGCCCCTAAGGACTTGCGGTGATTGTAAATTTATCATCAACAAAACATGTTTTTGGTGATAAATAAATATTCTGCGAATGCCAAGCTAGACAGCAAAATAGTACAAAAGCCTCACAACATTATTCCAGATATCCTTGTAACACGTCCTTTTCAAATTGAAAAAAAAAATAAACAAAACATTCCTCTTTTTTTTTGTGTTCACAAACAAAACCATTCCCTGCTGCCATGGTCCCAATACTATAGTCAGAGGAGCTGGATATTTAAAAAATATTTAAACGTCGTCGTACACCATCAAGGACATTTTACATACGACACCATCGCTTACATATGCTGTAACAACTTAAGCACAGAGGATTTAATATGAAATAAAATTTAATGTGTCGTCTAATTAAATTTCACGCAATTTTAACTTTCATTTGAGGTTAATTAAAAATTTCTTTTCATCTTTTGTCTCCCACATCGCTTATGGATGGTTGGTTTAATATCTACATGGTGTCCTTTGTTCGGCATATGCAACAGTATCAGACTATGAAATAGGGTTACAATGTATGTATAGCTAATGTAGGTATCATTCAATGGGATTAGAAACAATGAGACTGGGGAATGTTTTGAGGATGTGTTCAGGTCTTGCTAATAATTGTTTGAACAAAAGAGTACGGAAGTGTTTAGCAAGGAAGGGAATCTGTGAATTCCTGGAAATCAGGGCAAATACGAGTTGTACGTTTGGGTACGTTCTGAGACAGGAGCAGGAGTGAATTTAGATTTTCCAAGATACAGAACAAATTTATCCATTCTCTAATCTCGACTTGGACAAGCAATTTCACAGCTAAAATAATTTAATGGGTTCAGGGGCATGAGGGGCTCAAGATCTAGTTTATAGTTCTTAAATTATTATTCGAGCTGTACGTTCTATATTCTTCATTCGAAAGTTTTATATGGGAATTGAACTTTTACTTAGAAGTTTCTCTATAACAATCATACTCTCGAGAATTTTTCAGGGACTTGCGAAAGAAGGACGCAATTTGTGCCTTCAAAACGATAGATATTGAAGAATTCCCGTGATCACCATCTTATATGGCTTACCTCCTACCGTTTCTGAGATATTCAGCTAAACCTCTTGAAACAGACATTTCCTCATTTTCAAGGATGCTGCCACCACACGCTATACTTTCTTCCTTTCGCACCAATCTCTGCCTGGTTGGTGGCTTAAGGTCCTAATGAGTGTACTCACTCTCAACCACGACGAAATTCACGTTGTTTAGATATTAACAACTACACCGAAATTTCGATAATATATTTCAATAATTTCCGCACATTTGGCAAGCGTGAATCGATGCGTCATAAAATGGCAGACCTTACTGAATATTTTGACAGCTTAACGTCATCGAGAACTTTAACAGCTGCTAAAACAGAGTAATTGGAAAAGGTATCATTGGTATCTGGTCACCCTTTTATTCTGAAATTCATCAAACTTGGAATGATGGAGATGTTGCTTGTCTGTAATATTGAATTCATTAAAAAATCGTCCACATTTACCTTAGAAAGATGCATACATGTACATATATAAAATGTGGCAAAAAGGTAGACGGACCTACCTTCTTCATGTCCGGATAGATGCCATCATATCTGACAATCCGTGAAGAACCCGGGACAACGTTTTTGAGGTTTAGAGATGAGCCTCCTTTTTCGTAATCAAAATAAAATACATACATACATACTTGTGTATCGGGTTCTTAACATGTACTAAACGTTTTTGGCTGAGGCACTGTGAACCTCAATCACCCTCGGTCAGACACCCTAGCGTCAGACCAAGGATCTTGAAACCCGCGACTAATTGATCTTTATAATGCAAGTTCGTAGTACGTATTTTCCTTTCGAGTAGTTCAAATTTGGTCCACTTAGCCAAAATAAATGAAACTCAAATACCTACATATTTATTTGTAGCTAATAATACAAGTTACTTGAGCCCATTATCCCGCAGGTATTCCTCCTTGGTGCATCATACTTTATGCAAGCGCTTCCTTGTTTTAACTGCCTTTAAATTCAGCTAATGATCTTAACTTGAAACAAAACCGCACAACTTTTAACATGCTTCTGAGGCATGGTCTCTTTATTTTGGCATTGTTACGTCTGGTAACAAGTAAGCTTGAACTTAGCCGGCTAAATGACGAAGGAACCAACCACAAGATTCGTAATAAAAACGTAGTTTTTCTGGAACTCTATAATCCGTCCAAAACAACAAATCTAGCGTCTGAAAAGGCTAAAACAAAACTCGACAAATTTTTTGAAAAAGTCTAAAACACTCCAAATAAGGGCTCGACTTAGATAGCATCCTCTAGTCGATGTGAACCACAAACCACTCAGTGTGTAGACCTGGAGGACCAACTCACGACTGAACTGGTAGATTATTGGTTAAAGCGTACATCCATTTCGAATTTCAGTAATACCAATATAAAGGAGCAAACCAGACAAGCCTGTCCATTTGTTGCACAAAAAATTCTTAACTTTTTTACATTTTATGAGGAATTTCCGGAAAAGTCCTGTGTGTTTGAATGCCGAAGGAGAGATGAACAATCTGATATGACTTAGTTTTCCCAGAAATGTCGGGCAAGCCACCGGCAGTTCAGGCCACTGAACCCTGACAAAAAAAGTTAAGGTTAACAACTCTTCCGTCAGTAATACAGCACAGGGTCGTGTTTGGCCCCTTTTTCAAGAAACGTGTCAACTAACCATACCTACCGTTAAAATGATGACAACATGCTCATACTGTATGTAGCTACCAAAACTAATATTTATTCTTTCAATTAAAATGCAATAACAAAAAACGCCAACAGAAACTGGAAAAAAAAGTTATAAAAAAAAAATACATACTCAAACATCCCGACAGCGACAAATATGCTATTTACATTGGCACAGGACAAAACCAATGCCAAACGTGTGGTATGGAAGCAACGTGCCCGTTCCGAAGACCACAAGTTAACGTATACAGCTACCTCTATTCCCTGCGGGGTATTTTGTGCTAATACCGGCATAATGTTTGCACGGAATGCCTAACAGGGGAGGAATTTATACATTTTGGCTTGTATTATATGAAACAATGTACCGTTATTAAATATTTATCAAATGAAAAATAATGGAGAAAAATTTGCATTTTTATAGGACTACGCTGTGTACCTATGGTCGTAGATTATGTGTATGACGTGTGTGTGTGTGTTTGCGCGCGCTCACCCCCCATTTTGGGGGTGGTGGTGGTGATGCTGCGCGCAATGTGGTGGTGGCTTTATATTATCTCGAAAAATTCTCTCTGCCGCAGTTACTGCAACGCGCGTAACCAAGCGCCCCCTGTCGGAAACCCTCCCTAGGCGTCGATTGCCGACAACTCATACTCCTGTCGAATAAAAATGATTTAATGGCCATTTATCCTGTGACCGTGGGCACACCGGATGGGGAAATTGTCCCTGTTAAGCGATTTAAAGAGCCAACCATTGAATTTTCGACCGGCTTATCGATAGGTGGAATTGAATAATATTAAATTGGATCAAAGTTCAACAGGGGAGCTTGCGGGACCGGTGTGGGATGTATTTAGTCAAATTGTTAATTTGGGAATGAGGCTTAAATAGGCTCTAAATGAGGGCTTTGCGTGAGTGTAGTGCATAACCCGCATAGGTAATGAAATGTATGCTAAATTATTCCAAAAATTGGAAATTTAAATCACCAATAAATTTTAGAATCTATTGAATTTTCTGAATATCACCGGCTCTGAATCAATATGTGATTTATGTATGTGCATTGGATGACCCATTGGTCACATAGCCACATAGCGCAAAGGTTTTCTAGACTCTTTTTGTTTTTGCATACCCTTATCGCTAATCCAGGACCACATATGGTGAACAAACAAGGTTATGAGCCAAAAACTAAAACCACTACATGTAAATAGCTTTACTGACAAATTCAATGTTTCTCTCCTTAAACAACCATATAGGTAGGTAATGTGCAAGGGTATATGTAATTATTATCATCGGAAAGGTCCTCATTTAAATGAGCTTCAGAAAAGTTATAGGTATACTGGAGAGATCCGCCTGGTTTTTGAAAGGACTGGGCAACACCTATCAACTGATGGTTATTAGCTGAATTTATTGAGAACTTTTAGCGAGAATGCATACTTAACAGTTTTAGCTTTACACTGAACTTTAAATTTAAATTTAAATCAAACATAGAAAAATGTACGCACTAGCCACATGCCTCATCCATCATATTGTATTCATATATAAATGCCACAAAATTATCTGTCAAAAACGCTAACTTCATGGATATTTGGAGCATTTTTTTGTATTTTATTTCAATTTAAAGTTCTCCGCCTCTATAAAAAACACCTTTACTTTGTAGGATTTGTTTCGCTAGGCCTTCAAATATTGAATATTTTGTGTTGCTGCAAATATGATGAGACAATTTCCATTATTTATCTGGGTGTGAGTGTATACATACATAAAGATAAAGTATGAAGTAGCTTTTTGGTTGAATTCAACGACTTGAATAGAGTATCTTAATTGTTTCGTCACTAATCTTTTTTTGATTTGCTATTTTAAGATCCCGTAACTCAAGTTGTTAGTGCGATGATCTATGGAGCAAGGGGTTGTGAGAAGCTAGGCCCTGGGCCTCATAGAACTGTTGGGCCAAACATTTGTATTTAGATGCACTTTTAGACATTTTTCGAAACTGTGTTTGGATCATTGTTTGAAGGAAGGTTTCAATTGAGTTTCTTACATATTTGAAATTCATTCTTAAACACACGCCTTCATTTGACACGCAAACTCCCTCTATCCAATCTAGAGTAGAAAGTAGCCAATCGTAGATCCCTAGATCGACTGATCTGGCGTTCAAAACGTCTGCAAAATTTTGCCTCCATTCTTCAGACTCTGCAAAATGCTGAGTAATGACCAGATTCTTTAAGAAATAAAGTGGGCGCCGTGGCTCAGTGGTTAGTGCGTTGGACTATGGAGTAAGGGGTTCGAGGTTTGAATCCCAGTCGGGGAACACCTAAAAGTTTCTGACAAACATCCGAGAGTACAACTGTCCTGAGAAAAAACTTTCTTAAATAACAAATTGCCCTTCGGACACGGCATTAAACACTAGGCCCCTTCCATTCGTGTAAAGAATATAACACGCACAATACGAAGGTCCCATCGACCTGTAGCGCCAAGTATTTTTTTTTTTTAAACAAATAGTGGTAACGTTTAGTTAAAAGTCACTTTTAAGGAAGTAGTACACAAGTGATACCAAAAGGGTATATAAGAGAGGAAGTAGTAGTAGAACTAGCGTCGGTCTATATATCAATCGCACCATTCAAAGCACCAGTCCGCGATGGGTTACTGCAAGCTATTCTTCAGAAAGCCTCACCAATAGTCAAGTACAGATTTAGAGAAATCTTCAAGGAGTATTTGTAGAAGTGAGGGCTATCTTTACAACTAAAACAGAAAAACCAAGTCACACCCAACGAAACCAATAGTCTTTCGTTATTTCTTCTGAATGCTTCCTTCTTGAAAGGCTTCAAATCAAGTCGAAGCTGATTCACTTGCTCTGAAAGACACATCTTACTGGTACAGAATATCCTGGTATTTTAGTTTGTAACATTTGTTTTAACAGAATTTCAATAATATTTTTTAACAATTTCCGATAGCACCGATGACAGTAACTTTGACAGCTGCTGACACATTTCAGTTGAAAAAAGCATCATTGCTATCTGGCCACCCTATCCTTAACATGCTATATGGTCTTCCTGACCTGTTAGCATTTTTTCCATTTCCAAGAGCTGATGAAGCGTTACATTCCTCAGAAACGGTCTGCCTGGGGAATACTTCGGTAAAGTCAACAGATACCAATTCGATATCCTACCCACAACACTGACGAAAATTAATAATTGAAACAAGTTTACTAAAATGTATGTATGTTCCAGTTATACCCACCATCTTTGCAACTTAATCAAATTCCAAAACAATTTGGTTCCAAGCACATATCCTTGAAAATTCCTTCCATTTTAACTCAAGAAAATAAAAACCACAAAACTCATCTCCATTTCGAACCACAGTAACAAAACCGCGAAAAATGAAAAAAAAAAAAAAGCAAAGTCCTTGCGAAAAGTGCCGCCTTTCAAGCCTCTCTGCAACAAAATCAAAGTAAGGTTCTAGCTGTTTACTTTCATCCAGTTAAACAAATCACGGTGGGAGAAGAACCAGGAGCAAAAAAAAAACAACAAAAAAAACCGCCACTCACTCGCATACCGAACTGAGAAAAGTAATCGCGAACACTGTTGTTTACTTATCCTTGCAGGAATTTTGTGGTTGTTTGACTAAATGGAAATGGCAGTGATGTTCCGTGTTCCGCCAGGAGGACTAGAATGTAAAAAGAATGCGCGGCGTGAAAAATTTTGCACTACAACAAAAGCCGAACGGTGGGAAAAATACGCCACGAAAACAGATACAGCAAACAAAAAAACAACTAAAAAGGAAAGGGGAGTGAAAAAAAAAAAAAAAAATGTGGGGATTCAGGACTTTTGTGCGAGTGCATTCGTTTGGCATCGTCACGTATAGCATGAGCCCCTGCAGGCGTACCAAGGATTCATTGCCTCCGACAGAAAACGTGCAATTTCCACGTAAAATTGTCATAATTCTCGTTGCCTGGCCTAAGGCCGATACGAGTGGGGTTTTGGTTTTTTTTGTTTTTTTTTTTAGAAAAACGGGTTCATTTGTTCTAATTTGTCACGGAAGCACGAGATAGTAAATAGAGCGAACAAAAACAAAAAAAAAAAAATCCACACGATAACAGAGGGAAAATGTGATTAAAAACTTTTAGTCAGTTTGCTCGAACTAATTTCTATTAATCTTCCAAAGTGCATGAGTTTGTGTTCCCACTTTCAGATATAAATCGCAAAATACACTGTTTGGTCCTGCACCTACAGATATACATATGTACATATTTGGGCCATCAATTTTGAATCGTTTTTTTATTTTTTTATTAGTCAATGATTTCGCAGTCGATTATATTTGCAAAAACGTACTCTCACACATTGGCAATCCAGCAGTAAAGTGCTGTGTAAGCGCCTCTTTAGTCCTTGTGTTACAGGCAGTCACAAAATATATACATACATGTATACAATCTATATGTATGAATTGTGGGAATCAACCAACATCAGCTTAATCCGGAAATAAGCGAATAATAAAACCGTCATTTTTCAAAAATAAATTGACATATTTTGGTTATATCCCGTGACTTCAATTTAAATGTAAATTTCATCGTGGTGCGTACATAAACGTATATACATACATATGTATGTATATGTATATGTTTTTGGTGTGGGTTCAACATTTGCATATATAGTACATTTGTGTTCGACCACCAGAGCCGGTGCCGGCCTCGAATGTGCCATCATGGTAAACAAGTCGCGATTTTTTATTTTTATTTCACATCGTCCTCGAATGCGTAGTCACGACTATCTATGTATGGATGGGGAGAATGACGAGACAAGCGCTACAATGTCATTATCGGATAGTATTACTCCAGTGACAATTAATATTTTATATACCATACTCGTATCACAAAAATAACACGGAAGGGGAAATATGAATCCTTTCACAAGGCGGGGAGTTATTTTCAGACTACTAGGCAGTACTTGCTCTATACTTTTGTTGCTGTTCTGTTGAAAATACGTAAAAGAAAAAAAGTAAAAAACCAGAAACGGAGGTGAAAAGGATTTAATTAAAGTAGCGAAGGTTTTTATCAAGGATATGGCTTGTAATTTTTAATTGACACGATACTTGGTTTCAATTGAAATTCGAAATCGGATACAGACCATTGCACGGATGCCAAATATTTTTATTGATAAAAGCACTTGTTGAAACTTAATTAATATGCAAATACCTGCATATCCGAAGGACTTACCAAACTATATGCAATACAGGTAGATTGGAAGGTTTTAAATTTTAAATAGTTTAGAGGCAACATCTCATGCATCTCAGTAAATCTGGACACTTTTCCAATACCGACATAAAGAAACTCTTGTATTGGGCAGACACAATGACAGTGAGTACGGAGTCAGGTGCTGCTGTCAGGTGCTACCACCTTTCTAGACTAGATGGGCTTGTGAAGCGTCTGTTGAGTGAGAGATAGTAGTTTTTCAAAGTATCAAAGTTTTTCATCCAAGAGTGAACCGAATAGAAAGAATGACCTAACAATTCTAGCAATGATACTTTTAAAATTGTTATGTTTCAGCAGCTGTCAAAGTTACCAATGACATTTAGCTGTCAAAATATTCAGTAAGGTTTGCCATTCCATCGTACATCGTCTCACACGTGTCGAATGTGCGAAAATTATTAAAAAATATTTTCAAAGTTCCGACTCAGTTGTAAATACGCAACGTGAATTTCGTCGTAAGGACGGTCATCATTATGGCTTGAGTGTGTAGAGACTGGTGTGTGATGAAGAAAACATAGCCGCTGTAGCGGCCAGAATCGAAAAAGACCCAGAAATGTTGATGAGGCGCGGGTCAGCTGAGTTGGGCATCGCCAGAAAGTCAACCCGGCTTATTTTGCAATTAAATTTGGGCATACCTTTGTACAAGACTGTGCTGATGCAAGAACTGAAACAGGACGAGCATAGACAGCGCCATGAGTTCACTAAGTGGGCGCTGGAAATGTTAGCCGGAGATCCGGAGAGACCCATTTCTGCCACTATTGAAGCGAACACAATCAACTGTTCGACCAAGCATCAATCCATTCACAAAGATTGACTGTTTGGTGCAGTTTTTGGCATGAGGGGACCTTATTTCTTTCGAAATGAGGAAGGAGACACCGTTACAGTCAATGATTGCAAGTATAGAGCGTTGTTAACTGACTTTCTGTACCCATAGGTTGACAACATTGAAATATCAGAGCTGTGGTTCCAACAAGATGGCCATGCATGAAGGGGAAATTGGATCGATTGCTTGAAGCACTGTCAGCGAAGCCTTACAAAAAAAAATATCTCAAATAATAAAGTACCTCTCGGAGCCAACATTAAAGAGTATTGGCCCCTTTCATTCTTGTAAAGAATGTAACAACACAAATATGTGTTAAAACCAAGGTCTTGACCACGACACCGGTCCTGTTATCCCAAATACTTGGATGTGAACTATGTACATTTGACTGGCCTGCTTGAATTGATGACTTGATTCGAACCACCAAATGTAGCCAACTTGTTCATACTATACTGCGGAGACATCTGGCCTCGAGTTCATGGTGCATTAGGCTGGGGGATACTACATATTCTTCCATGTTTCAATGGTAGTTTCCAGTATCAAAGTACTTTTTTGCACAGATCAAGCACAATAGCAACAAAAGGAGAATCTGTCTCGTAGTGGCAAAACGACAAAGCTGAATACCTTGTGTTTTTCAATGGCATCAAGGTTCCATTTTCATACTCAAAAATCGCAACAAAAGAACACTGTTCAACCAGAGTAGTCGCAGTAATATGAGAATCCTTAGCGAAAAAAAAAAGAAAAGAAAGATCCAATTGACACACATAATTCCTATGTAAAGCAAACCATTTTGGATTTTTCTTAGAACTTTGAAATATAGCCTACAGATGGCTTAGGATAATGCGACTTACCTCATATCCTTTCAAGGTCTCAAGCGATTTCGTTCTTACCCTAACCATGATTCGCTTAAATTGTTACATGAATTACTGGTCATTTCTTCCGGCATCCCATTGAATTCCTGACAGGGACCTACTTAGTATCAAAGTGTGTAGACTGCGTCACTAGTTCAAAGTCTTCCTTTACCTTATCACTTCTATTTATTTTTTTTTTTTTCAGTAATTTTATTTCTACTATCAACGAAAAGGTATTTTAAAACCAACTACGTGGAAACCGGCAAAAGAAAAGGAGAAACGAAAGTAATGTTCATACAATCGTTAAAATGAAATTAAATTATCCTGAAACATTCATCAGTTGCACATTACGTATCTTGAATGGTAAAAAAAAAGAAAAAAAATCCCCTCGACGCCGCTAGATACAACTCGGGATGTTCTTAATGTTGTCATGGTGTTTCGAGTTTAAATTTTATTTTCGTTCTGCCTGTTTCTCTGTCGTTTTCATTTAGAGCACCCATTCCATCCTACCTGAGCAATTTTTTTTTCTTCCATTCTGTGTGCCCATTAAATTGAGAGAAGTCATTTGAAATTACTTGCCGGGAGCTAGGACGAGGCGAAGGATACGAAGTTGATTTGATACAATTTTGTACATTTCGTCTGTGTCGATGTTGTAGCGCAGGTAATGTATTTATTGGTGTGCTATTGAATTTCTTAAGTTAGGAAAAAAGTAATTTTAATTCTTTTCTGTCCTTAGAATAAGGGACCGAGAAACGGAAATGGGAAAGAGTGTAGGACTCATTCTGAGCTTGAGGGAGACCACTTTGCACGCTACGATAGGTCTTGGGAAAAGCTCAGGGATTTTAGATGGATAAACCAACCAATCCGCATTTTAAGGCCATTTATGGCAGAATCTATAGAGACGAGCTATACAGAGGTATGTCCAGTTTTGACATCAGTGTCAAACTCGCCTCGTTGTGCAGAATGATGATGGAGAGCTCTCGCTACTGGATCAAAGTCGGTGACGATCTCACCGAGAAATTCACAAGCCAATACCAAAGGCACAATCTTTCAAAAGTCTGGGCAATTACTATCGTACGCCGACGACATTGATATTACTGACAGAACGGGCTGTCATCGGTCCTTTTGGTAGTATTGAAACGGAATCTTCCATATACTCGGTATATGCTGCCACAATATCGATGAATTGGACAGAACGTCACAATCGACAGCTATAACTTTGAGGTATTAAGGGACTTTACCTACCTCGGCTCTGCTATCAATTCTGAAAAGAACGGCTCAGCAGAAGTAAAACGAAGAATAAGTCTTGCCAATCGCTGTTACGTAGTATAGCCCTATCCACGTCCTGCTGTATGGCACTGAAGCGTGGACACTGTCAAAAGCGGATGAAAATATCCTCAGTCGGTTTGAGGGAAAGATTCTTCGTCCCGTTTGCTTTGATAGGCTTTGGAGGAGGAGATTCAACGAAGAACTACACGAGCGGTAAAGCGACATCAACCTAGTCAAAAAATTGCGTATTAGTCATTTGAGATGACAAGGACATGTAAAGCGAATGTACACCAATACTCCGGGTCGCAGAGTTTTCGAATCAAACCCGGAGGGACAACGCAATAGAGGATGACCTCTTCTTAGGAGACTCAGGTTCACCTCAAACTGTAGCGTCACCTAAGTAGGTAAGTTACAATCCAGATTAATTTGTTTTTTTACAGATAGAGAAAGAAAGTTTTTTGGTGGGGGCGTGGCAGTTTTTTAAAAGTCTTTAACAACGTTTTTTCACAATCTTTTTAGTTCCCTGAGAAGCGGGCAAAGCTGAGATACTTCATACTTTCAGAGAAGATTTTCATAGCCTACGCCTGAAAGCGTGACACCATTTGACATAATGCAGATATAAGTTTCCACACGCCTCTGAGAGTATGACCCTTATTTGTGGCCGAATAGTTTGCTCCATGCAAAGTCTCTGGTTTCGTGTACCTTACATGGAAAGATGCAAATGCCTTCAGATTGCTTTGCCGAAGATGTGATATATTAACTCAAGCCTTGGCTGTCGGCTATAAAATATTTAACATCGAGCTGTATATGCATTATGTGCTGGTTGGCATAGAGAGATGAGTCCATAATGGAATTATGTCTCAGTTTTCTTTCAACGGTAATAGAGAGAAGGAATGTTGGTTTGCAAAGCCACATGATGTGTTACTAAAGGATCTGTAGTCAACTATGACAGATCACTTCACATCTAAACCGATTTTTGAAAATGATTTCAGACAGGACTTCCGCTAGCAGAAAGTAAATAATAAATAAATACTTGGAGCAACAGGTCGATGGAACCCAGGCCCTAGCTCCTCACAACCACTCGTGTTGTGCGTGTTATATTCTTTAGACGAATGGAAGGGGCCTACTGTCTAATGCCGTGTCCGAAGGACAGTGTGTTATTTGAGAAGCTTTCTCAGGACAGTTGTACTCTCGGATGTTTGTCAGACGTTCGCGAGAGGTAAACAACTTTTAGGTGTTCCGACTGCGATTCGAACCTCTAACGCTTTGCTCTGTAATCCAACGCACTAAACACTGACCCACGGCGTCCATGTAGAAAATAAATGGATTCAAGATTATACTGTCAAGTTGCTGCCGTTTTTTGGTTATCTAGACGAAACCTTACACTCATTCGAACCATCGCCATATCATCTTTTGGTCAAATAATTTTAAGAGCCTCTCGGCTAGACTCCTGGGAAAATGGTCGAGGAAGCCAAAGGTTAGTCTACATTCTGTTGTGAGAGAACTATCATACGAACAATCTCAAAACTGTTTATAAAAGATCACCAACTAGTCGTATAGGTCGCACATACACTAAAGAGGTTTCGCATTTTTGAATGAATTGGTCAAGAACAGCCCTTACAATATTCAAATTTTAAAGGGAACCTCTTTTAATTAACTTTAAACCAATTTACACTTTGACTTTCAATAAGCCATGCAGCAAATAATTGATTGTCCCTGTTAAACCATTAAAGTTAACCTCAACCTACACAGTTCGTCTTCAAAGTTATTTCACGGTCTACCAAAGCATAAAGTGTTATTCATTCATTCACACAGACGATAATTAACATTTCCTAAACTAACAATCCACCATTCAACCCATAAAATCCAAAAATAAAACAAATATCCCCAACGCTACCCAAAACGACTGTCGGCCAATCTAAAGCGTTAACCGCTCTTTTCCATTTTGACCCATTCCCCCCCCACCCAAACTAATCCCAACGAAAAAGAGTCAAAAAAATAAAAAAAAAACCTAACAAACTTCTCTCAAAAATCCCCAGATTAAGAGTATACACTGAAAAGAGGGTGTACACAACCCCAACAAAAAAAAAAAAAACAACAAAGCACCAAAATACCCCTAGCGCTGGAAATAAAAAGCGCAAACATTAAAAATCACTTGCCACAGAAACGTGATTGAAATTCAAAAAAACGAAAAAAAACGAAAAAAAAAATAAATTGGTTCTGGAAAATTCATAGCTCGCAAATGGACAACACCCGGCATTCAAAATTTTTCCATCCACCTATCCCGCCAACGACCTCCAAGGACCGAAATCACTCACACCAATTATACCTTGCAGCCGAAACTGATGGACCGTAGAATCCATTTGCCACTTGGTCACGATTCGGACGGAATAGACATAGACAGGAAGTATAAATAAAAAAAACCAATAAAAACAAAATGGTGGAATGTTCCTCTTCGTTCCATTAACGATACTAAGCGGAATAATAATTTATTTGGTTTTGATTTGCTTGGTCTGCAAAATTTGTAAACTGAAGTTGTTAGTTTAACTTTTTTTTGTTTTATTCCTTTGGTTTTTTTTTATGGAAAATGGTATGAGAGTCGATAAACTCGTCGCAGTCGTGGACGTTTGTTTAGATAACGTGGATACAGGATTCCAGTCGCGTTGTCTACTGCTGGTTTGATTTTTAAACAGTTTTTTGTTGTGGGATCCTTTTTATTGATAGAAGCAACGAGAGGTAATCTTTTGCTCCATATTTTCACTTTACGGCCGAGCTCTGCTGATTTGATACATTTTGGACCTCTAACCATTGGTTCTAAAAAGAAGCATCATTCGCAGTCATCGAGACTGTCGTCAAACATTTTGGTATGTACTTGGCCAGGTAATACACGTTAGGGCTTGACGGCATCGTATCGCCAAATTCTGCACAGAATTGTAACTAAGCACTACCAGGTTAAGCTTTTAAAAGAAGGCATGATCAGGAACTCGGCGCCATGGCTCAGTGGTTAGTCCAACCTATGGACCAAGGGGTTTTAGGTTCGAATCCCAGCCAGAACACCTATTAGTTTTTTTACCGCCCCACCTTTCGCGAGCTTTTGACAAACATCCGAGAGTATAACTTGCCAAGAGAAGGCTTCTCAAATAATATAATATATAATGCCCTTCGGACACGGCAGTACATACCCCTTCATGTCAAGAATATAACACACACAACACAATTGGTTATGAGAAGCTAGGCCCTAAGTCCCGTCGACCTGTTACACCAAATATTTATATTTATGATCTAGAACATCGAAGTAGCTAGAAAAGGTTAAGTTGCGAAGCCGTCTTTTGAATCTTGTTCATCAAGGAACTCATCAAGATAAAGTGATGATCAACTTTGCTTCCGAGTTGTTAAAGTAAGGTGCAAGTAAGATACCTTCCTCCTTACATCTATAATTTCCTCCATAGGGGCTTTTTGACACCATTGGTCTTCCTTTATAAGCCAAATGTGTATTTGCCAAATATTGGCGTCAAATTATTGACTGCTCTTGATGCAATCTGTGATGATTTTATTGAGGTGCCTACCCTCATCATGGTCTTGACAAAGCCAATGCCGTTCTGAACCCGACTGAAGTCAATATTGAATTTGACCTCAAAAAAAAGACCGAAATATAGAAACTCAAGTGTGGAATTTTTCAATCATTAAGAATCTTATTATTGCTTGAGAAGAGTCTAAGACACTCTTATCTTTTATTATTGTTAAAGCTGTTGATATGATAACAAGATCCTCCTTAGAACATCTTCGAATCTTAACCCTAAGATGCCGAATGAAACGACCAGAAAAACCAATCAATGTTTGTCCTAATCCAAGCTTAGTTGATTGTAAAACTCTAAATTGACTTCGTAGACCTAGAACCTAGAACAGATAGATCTCATTTCTGTTTACCAAAGAAAAAAGAATAAACTCATTCGATGTCATAGAGTAAAAGGCTATGTGGCTAGCATAGTCAAAGGGCTTTTAAACGATAGCGTCAAGAAATTCCTAACTTCCATTAGTCATTTGAGCAAAACCTGTTGTAGGTTCATCAGGTTGTTCATCAGGAAAGTTCGCACATTGAGTCGAATTTTCTTGTATGTACATCCTTTTCATCCCAGTAGCAATGTCTGACACCTTTTTGACATTGGCATAGGATCTTTTCCTTTTTTTTAGGTAAGCCAAGGTACTGGGACCTGAATTCGGTGGTACGGTACGCAGGAAATCGTGAAGTCACCGAATAGCAGATTACTTTAGGAGAATTTTAATCAACTACTGAATGGGCTCTACTCTATTCTACTCCTGGTGTAGACAGAGTGAAAAATCTATCTCTTGAATTGTTTGGGTCGGCTATCAAAAAACATCATAGTCGCCGGTTCTTGTGGTCTACCAGCGGACGACTTGACTATCAACTCTATATGACCCATTTTCTGAAACGTTCCTATTTCGAGGCATATCCTACCAAGTTGACTTCCGATCCGGCAGATCGAGGATCGACCAAATTTTTACACTAAGACAAATCCTAGAAAAGAGCAGACTGGCCTTAAAATAAATGATAAGCAACTGTGATAACAAACAAGGAAGCGTCATCCCAAAAAGGCCTCTTTTGGTAACAGTAACTTCGAAGTGGGTAAGGAATTCACTTTTCTTGGAGTAAATATCTACTCCGCAAATGACACCTTACAACAAACGGGCTCAAAACTTCTAACTCAGAAGACGAAATTCATGTTCTACAAAGCATTGCTCCTGACAGAGTCGAGTGCTGAAAATTTCTTTGCGCGTTTCGCGTGTCCACGCTTCAGCGCCAGAAAGCAGGAATGGGATGGGATGATCAAGGTCTTATATAGGTACAGACTTCTCAGTTCATCGTGATAGGGCTCTTTTGCTCAATTACCTTCTCAGCCCAAAAAAAAAAGGGATAGGCTACAAACTGAGTTAGCTTCGTTCGTTTGTTACGCTGTGTCCACCATTCATCGATGTTGTGTGTTTTTTATTGTTGACAGCAGATACTTGGTGGCTTTGCCTTTCTTTAACCCTAAAACCCATTTTGGAAGCTTCCGACCGCTGAGTTCTGCCAATAATGTCAATGTCATCGGCATATGCTAGTAGTTGGTCAGACTTTTGAAAGATTGCTGATCGACACTCGCAATAGGGGCCTATGCCTCTGGTATTGACTTCTGAGTTTCACACAATTCCTTCAAGCGAGATGATTTGGTCGAATGTTGACTTTTCTGGTCTGAGACCAGGCCGACGTGGAGCGTCACATTGTCGTCACATCACTCGGTTTACTGATGGTACTGTCACCTGAATATCTCTATTGCTCGAGATAGAGTCCTTAAACTTAACCAGACAAATTGATAAAAATAGTTCTAATCAATCGCACTAAGGACCAAATATCTTTTTCGGTGGAAAGTTTCAATGTTTTATACTTCAAAACACAATCGAATAAAGTCACTCAACCTAACCACAAGGTCACATGAATGTGAGCCTGATACCAGACCCAAGACAACAGTCAACACAAATTCAATCGATTTTCTTTTTTTTTTGTGTTCATAAATCTTATTAGTAATCCTTCATGAAACACCTTATTATATTTCCAATATAAAGTACTTATCGCTGAATCCTTTGTTCCAGCAACATGGGACGTCTACGATGACGAGCTCTTAATTCATTTCAGAAATTTTCAACTTTTTCGGTAACCCCTCGTGAACACCTTTCCTCTCACTCTGAATAGAGCACTAAAATGTTTTTTGTGTACATTTTTAGGGAATCTAAAATTAAAAAAAAAAAATAAAATACCAACCCCATTGTGCCCGAAGTTAAAAAGCTTTGCAGTCTTTCTTTATTTTTCAATTCATCCACTTGTACCACCATCCGCCATGAATGGATGGGTTCAATATTTTCTCTGTTTTCGTACACGTATTTTCGTGTACTTATTGACATAATAAAAAGTTGACAGTATGGGGGACTTAAAAAAAAGATACATATTTTTTATTTTTTTTTTTAAATCAATAAATAGCCGGTATTACTGGGTTTTAAGAGAAGGAAGCACGTCATCGGTTTGATGGATTGTTCCTTTGCTTGTTTATTTGTATTTGTTCGAACTGCTATTACTGTTTGAGTTACTAGACAGACGTCAAGTTATGTACTTTGTTGCTTTACGACCGGAGTTTTGGAGCTATAACGCCTAAGGGGTACAGTGTCGTCAGAAGAGGTACCAGATATGCGAGAGATGGATGGATTGTTTTCAGCTTTCACAAGGTTTGGGAAATAAATTTATGTTCCTTGAGTTTCCTAAAAAAATTGAGTTCTTTCTCAAAAAAAACCCCAGTCTACCTCCTTGAGCTTAGGTGGGGTACGAGGGTAGGCCAGATAGAAATGATGCACCAGACCCATTGTAATACCGATAGGCGGATAGTGAACTTGTTCTGATTTCGATTACGATCATCTGCTAGCCAATTCGTCGGCGGTCTCATTTTCTGACATACAGACCATTTTTGTCAGTGAATCATTAAAGCGTAACCCTGTCCTATGTCCACTATTAGACCTCCACGGCTAGATAACACGGGTTTTTGTTTCCTAGTCAAATGGACCAACTTTGTTTAGGTACTCCAGTGGAGTGTTTCTGAAATCGTTTTACATTATTACACGGAAATTTCTTTGGCTTGCTTTGAACAGAAAAAAAATGTCCTTAATAATGTAATGGTAGAATAGCGAACGAGGACTTTTGTAAAACCATGCATCTTTTTATTTAAACTTTTCTGGGACCAATGGAAGCATTTAATGGACCAAAGATGTTCAGAACACGTATTGTCTCTAGATAGACCTTAGAATAAACAATTGTCTTTAACACAAGCCCAAATAAGTGGATCTAATGTAGATAATGCTCTCCTTCTTCTCCTTGTCCTCAAAGCCCAGTCTTCAAACGTGTTAGCCTGTTAGACAGCTGATCTATGATTGTTTTAGGGTCTCCAACCTCACTTTCTAGTTGAGCTTAGGCCATATCTGCCTCGTCATATGCCATGTTGAGCCATTTTATCATTTTCTGTGATTTAGGACTGTTCCTTCACAGTATAATAGCTGGAGTCGTACCCTTCCTGACGAACAAAATGTCTCTACGTACTTGGTCATAGAGAAAGGCTTAGAATCCTAATATCTCTAAAAAGTAGAGAACCTTTCAGTTCAGCCTCAGATTGACCACTAAACGTTCGGTCTTAAAGCCGCTATATTGCGATCACTATCGTGAAAGTTTGAAACCAAGTCAACAGAATTGATACCATCAAGTCCTATGGACTTGAAATTGCTTTGAATCTGCTTATGTCACCGCTTGCTTCATGGTCTATTCTTAATCAAGTCAAGGCAGAGCTACCGTGAAAGTGACAATTTCAGGAAAACTTGTCCTTTAAGTTCGTCAGATACTACACCTGACCTTCTACTAAAATATGCAGTACCATGGTCAATGGTAGTAGCCCTAGTGCAGTATCGATTTTTTGCATGTTCCTAACAAGTCTATACGTAGCCCTATTCAACTTTTCTGAGCTTACAATCTGTGACAGTATCGTGAAACATCGTGAAAACCAAATGTATAGTTCATTCCTGCGTCAAGGATTTCTTCAGAGTACCACTAAAGTATGAAGTGGTAACACAATCTTCCTAAATTTTGTCAGAATTGCCAATATGCGTCTATCAAGAGATAGAGAATTTATACTCCTCTTCAAGGACTGACTTTAATCCGTGCTTTGTTTCAGCTTCTCTGCCCCGGGGCGCTGACAAGCACAACTGCATTTGAATTCATAGTATATTGACATTTTCCAAAGGCCAAGTCTTAACTTTAAAATCTACCAAACCACGGAAACCAGTTAACGTTGATCGCAAATGGAGGGAAGATCGCATGAATTACGCTCATACTTGGAGGGCCTAATAGTCCCGCATGCATACAAGTGTATCACCCCAACCTCTTCCTGCCATTCTTTAAGGATCTACCTAAGACGAATGATATTTGTCGTTGCAATATGTGGTTGGTTAAGTCCTGTATCCGCTTGTGGGTCTTAGGGCCTCGACAATGCCTACCCGCCATCGTGTCCGGTTTCTGTAAATGCATCTCAGTTCTCCCCAACTCTTGCCCAGTTGCCGTGCTTCCTTCTCAACTGTTCTGCACCACGTACTCCTAGGACCGCTACGTATCCTGCCATCCTGAGTAAGCGGGTTCCATTGCATCGCGTGGTTAGCTATGGACATGTCACCCTTTCGGAGAGTATGTCCAATCGTCTGCCACTTTCGTCATCGTATTGTTGTGCCTATAGGTTCATGGCCCGTTCTCTGATAGAGTTGTTCGTTAGAGATACGATTTGGCCAGAAAATTCTAAAGATATAACGTAGGCACCTATTGACGAACGTCTGCAGCTTCCTCGTGATAGTGGCGGTCACCCTCCAGGTACCACATATAAAATAGCCTGAATGTCAGCACTTGTTGCATTACTATCTAGTATATGAGTTTTAGGAAACTTGAGGAATAGATTACGTCCTTTTATAGACCAGATAACACGCGCACACTTAGGCCAAGCCATTGTAGACATATAGCACACATATCTAACCATATCTAACCTTCAATAAACAGGATAATTACCAACATTTCTGAATTAATCCCCAAAAGGGAATGAGGCATAAATAGCATTAAAATTTAAATTGATATAAGCTCCATGGTCAACTCCTTCCTCTGGGTTCATCTATTGGCCTTATTTTGATCTTCTATTATTCATCTCACAGACCTGGTATCTGAATTCGAAGAATTCTGTCTTTAATTTGACAATTTCTTTGAGATTCTATTTCCGTTGCTTGGCATTTTCGTTGAGAGACTTCGAATGCTGAAAAATATTTTTCGAATATATTAAATTACCCAAAAACACATCATAAGAAATTGCCCCTGGCTATCGATTTGGAATTTCTTGGAATTTTTTTTTTGTATTATATTGGTTGTCAATTATTTAACTTTTTTTTTTTTGATTTTGGTAATGTAAAGGGAATCTAGATTGAACTTCAAATGGCTGGTAATTGACAAACAGTTGGATGTAATGTATTTAAGGCTTTAATGGGGTTTTTTCTGTTAAGTATTTCTTAAATACACATTCGAAGAATGATTTATGAAATGTATTGAGGTATGTCAACCACGAGAGTATAACTACATTAATCCAAAAGCTTGGTAAATCAGTAGTGGAGTGCAACACTGGAAGTCCATTAACTGAACAAGGCGAGTAGCGAGGAAGTTAATAGCTCAGAGAGCTATTATATTTGTGGTAACGAATCAAAGTACCTATTCGTGTTCAATATGTGCAAGAAATTGGCGTTGGGTTTGAACAGAGGGCAATAATACAATTCATATTGAGACATTTCTAGTACATATGCATACGTATGGAGGGATAGTAGCTCTAAAAGGCGGTGGTCTTAGTGTGTAGACTATTTTTTCAAGGCTTAGACTGGTGTACTAGCCTACATAACTATGGAAATGACTTGGGTTTCAGGATCTAACAAAATTTGGTGTCCACACTGACGGTGTATCGATTGTAATCAAGTGCAAACGGCGCCAAACGTCAATTTCCGCTGTCTAATATCCTCTCGCTCTGAATGCACTCGAAGTATTAGATTAGTAGAGGCTGCTTTGGAATGTTGTAGATCATCGGAGCAACATTGTTGACAGGTACAAACTCCTCTATTTCCATTTACTGACTTAGAAAACTTAGCACTATTCTGTCTTAGTGGCCCAGTTTTCTTTTTCTCGTCTATTCACTCCACTTTTCGACTTGGGTGGAGGTAGCGACTGTCGGTTTTAATTGAAATGAAAGGTTGACTGGTTCTGTATCCAATCCAATGCCAACGATGTAGCCTATTGCTATCTAGAAGGTGTAATATCCAATCAATCTTCCTCTAAAGACTAGGTACTCCCATTACCTACTTAACCACAATATTGTCGTTCCTTACCTCTGCAATTAGGGACCATAAGAGAACTCAAGGAGACGCCCAACGAAGGCTTCATTTGAGAATGGCTCAGACGAGCACTGGGTTAAGCCCATGGAAGTGTTGACTTTCGTGGGCGGCGTGGCTCAGTGGTTAGTGCATTGGACTATGGAGCAAGGGATTCAAGGTGTAAAGAATAGAACACGCACAACACGAATGGTTATGAGAAGCTAGGCCTTGGGTCCCATCGACCTGTTACGCCAAGTAAAAAAAAAGTTCTCAGTATTTTACATATAGTTGGGCAGTACGTCACTTACGGCAGTATGTCAATGCTTGACACTTCTTTTGCAAGTGCCTATTCTTCTGCGTTAAGGAGTATCTTCACTTTCCAGAAATGAGCTTAAGATCATCCGACTCCAGACCAAACGTCTTTTACTTGCACCTACATATACATATGTATATTGCAAGTATTGATTTCGTGAAAAAATTCGAACTCGAGATTTGAATCAAACTTGACACTACTATGGGGTCCGCCAATTCCGTCTGCCTGTCCGTCTATGTGGTCGCCTGCGGCGTAAAGACACCTTGATTGGACAAATGATTGTAACCTTAAAATTAAAGTTATTGCATTGATTTAATATCTCACTCATGGGGGCTTGGGTAGTGTTCATTGTAAAAACTTGCAATAGTGTCATAATCTTTCAAAAAAGGTGTTTATTGTTCAAAAATAAGGCTTTGGTTCATTTCTGAAAGTTGACAATTCTGAGCGTGAAACAGTTGCCTTTAACGTACATTCCACTCCATGAATATCATCTCGAAGTCAATGGGACCAATGACCCCTCTCCGTTCCTTGAAATTTTTTCTTGGATTGGATTGTGGTAAGCTCCCAGTCTTCTGAATTTTTTTTTATTTTTTCTGTAAAGAAGAATTTTTGTTTCCAAAAGAATTAAAGTCATTCTTTTCTGTTTTCCAGAATATCTCTTCCAAATGATCCCAGATTACCTTGAAGGCTCAAGGAAACAAGTACACAAGCCTGTCTTTTCACTTTACCTAGATGAACACTATTGCCACTTGACATGGAATACCTATTATATGTAGATACTCTTGCTAACTGCATTTGCATTTAAATAAACCTTTTTTGTTTTTTTAGGCAAGTAAAACTCCAGGCACACAAAGTTCGTTATCATTTAAAATTTAAACTAGGCTAATGAACCTCCTTACAAATTCTGAATGGAGTCCTCTCCTCTCCAGCAAAACTTTCACCTTATACTATATCTGGGTAGGTGCAAAAATCATCGCAAAAGTGTAAGGATAAGGAAACCAAACTTCCAGCTGGAACCAGGCCACAAAAAACAAAAAAAAAAATTGAAAAGCAGCAGAGGTAAAATTTGAAAATCTATGACCCTAGCAAAGTGCCGAACAAATTATTGTAACCTCATCCGGATCCAATATTGTGAATTTCCGAGCAAATGCTCAGCACATCCGATGCTCAGAACCTTTTTTCAATTTCCCAAGAAGAACGCCCCGTAGCTCTGATATAAGGTTTTCCGGTCACGAAATTCACTCCCCAGGTTCTCCCCCCGTCCGCTTCACTGTGCGACTGCTTTGCTGAATTATGATAGAGTGTGCTCCAATTTATAATTTCCCTGTCCCGCAGCCACACCCCCCCCCCCCCCATTTGTATGTGTTATGGTAGTGGCACACATGCCTGGTGTCTAATTCTCGGCGTGATGTTAAACCCCCCTTAGGGCGCAGAGTGTTTCCAAATCAGTGGAGGTGCTGATTGCTGTGATGGCGGCAATGGTGGTTGCTGGTTCTCGCCCAATGAATCCTAGATCCTATACACAAACGTATAGCCAAGGATCCATATATTATTTTCGGTGGGTGTATGTGTCCTTCCTCGTGTTGTCTCCAGAGAGCATCTCGCTCCCGGCATGTATAATGTAAACGCATTATCCTTAATCATTATTATTATTGTGGGGCTTTAGGATTTTCAAATATTTTCTTTGGGGAGTTTTGGTTTTTATTTTTTATTTTGTTTTTTTTTTTTTTTTTGCCCTCCTTACCAGTCCTGTCTCATCTTTGGATTCTTATCCTGGCCTTAGTTGACATTTGTTAGTTTAGTTTGTGGGTTCTTGTTATCGCCGGTAGTGGGAGAATGGCAGGATGGGAGCTATCTTTGTGGTGAAAAATGTTCGGAGAACTAGGAAAAACGTTGATTGATGTTGTTAGGGAGTATTTTGTCGTAAGTTAAGCGAGGAAAATTGCTCCCTAGTGTGGTATGGTATAGCAGGCAAAAGCTGTCAATGGGGCTGTGGGTGTAAGCGCGTATGTTGGTGAAAGTCAATCAACATTTATCATTTGATTTATTTAAGCGAGACATGGCGCGATTCCATTCGAATCTCATGGATTCCAGGAAGTTAAGATTGTTCAAGGAGTCCAGTTCGTTGCTGTTGGTTACCATCACTGTCCAGTCCAGATTTTAATGTACGGCAAAGTGCCAATGTGTGTATGTATAACGCCAACGTCATAGTATTGATGGATTTTCCTGGTAATTACGTGATTCATTTTCTATGCCACTAAGTTTGGAGACTAGGTCAGTAGTTTCCTTGGATAATCATAAATTCGTATTAGACGTCACCCAGTCGGTATCTATTAACCTTGTTTGTCGAAGATTTGAGTGAAGATTGATTTCGTAAGTACTTTCCTCTTTCAAGGTTGTTCAGCAAGGAGATGATTTTATTTCGAAGGAAATGTTCCATATACGTTTGGAAATTTACTGCAGGAAAGTCTTTAAGAAGTCTCGACAGCCATTTTTTCTTCAGGAACTCTGTAGTGGGTTGAGAAAAATTCTATTTTTACCTTTGGACTATAGTTCCATTATTCATTTGCAAAAGGCCTTCTGGGTGATGTATTCGGAAATCTAATAACCCGCCTCGCATAAAGTCTAGGCATTGATTTGATTTTTCTTTTATTTTGTTAAATTTGGAACCCGAATCACGAATTTTTTATTTACAAATCCACTTGGATTCGACTGAGTGCAACGCAAGTGCTTTAAGTGCTGTCAGACTGGGTATCTAAAAACACAAACAGACATGTTCGCATTCCAAGTAGCTAAAGTTCATCAAAATCTAGACAGTTTCCTTAACATTTAATGTCACAGATGGAGGTAGTTTCCCGATAAATGACGAGTGTGGGTTTAAGCATCGACAAATCTTGCTCATCGTTCGTTATGTAAATGGGTTTTCAATAAGGGTATAACAATTTTGTATTTTAATATAAGCCCACTCTGAAACTCTTTTTATGATCTTTTAATGTCAAAACGTTAACCAAAGTAAACATTTTTATGAGAGTGAAGTTTAAGAACAAACAACGTTTCGAAATTAATGAAAGTAGTTACTGAAACTAGGAGATGGTGGAGCGCTTATTCCAATTTTTGGTCATAATGATCGTTCTTCCAGACGAGTTTTATAGTCTATAACTTAGAGTCAACATATTCACTATTGAATGTGCTGTGCTGAAGAGGCAATATAATGGTCGAAGTACCGAAAATATTCCAGGCATAAACGCTTTAGTTCAAAATAAACAAAAATCAGCCAATTCCACACAGTTTAAATAGTTGTGGCAAATTTTACGTAAAGATCTTGACCCGTTAAAAGATACCTGTTAAAGGATAGGAAGTCTCTTTCTGTCCTTATAGGAATTATTACGGGGCATAACTCTCTTCGGTACCACATGAGAAAGTTAAGACTCACGGATGAAGATCTATGTCGGGGATGTGGAGACGAGGAAGCTAATGAGGATACAACCCACTTTCTTTGTCACTGCCCTGGGCTTATCCACCTTAGATTCAAATTTCTAGGGCGACACTTTTTCCGTGACCTCGAAGAATTAGCGAACAGACTAATAAATGAAATTTTTAGGTTCATCAAATCAACAGGATGGTTTGGTGATCCACAAGATACAAATCAGTACTAGGGTTTACCAATGGGCAAGGGACTTTTTCCCCTTTGGGTATCACAATGGGTCTGTATTGACCTGAGTGTGGCGACGTGTTCTAGTCGCCGACCCACTTACCTAACCTAACCTAACCTAAAAGATACAACTAACTCAAGAACTGAAGCGTTTTGTTCATTTCAATTGTCGAGACTTCTCCCACTTGTCTCTGCAAAAGTTTGAAGAAAACCTGAAACTCATTTTTTGCTTAATGGCTTTGTCAATGAGTGTAACAAACCCATATGAGCTTCAAGAGACTCCATTACATCCACAAAAAGTAGGAGGGCATCTAGAATGTCAGCAACTCTGCAAGTTTTTGAATAGGCACCATGACAGCTATGAAATTATCACAAAAGTCTGGAAGGACTCGTGAATCTTTTGTCAGTAAATGGGCTGGAATTCAGACTCCTTTTATGATAAAGTGTTCTCTTGAGCATTCTCCTGAGATGCAGTACAGTGATGAGGTTATACAGTCTATATAAACCAAATATTGGGTAGTTTAGACTTATCGTTCCTACATATGTAATTAGGACACGACTTAGCTTCAAGTTTCATCAAGCGAAGAAATGGTAGTCGGTAGTGTTAGTTGACTAACAGCATTCCATTATGTATTGCTTATGTGTAACTCGTCCAAGCATTTCCACAACGTCATCGAGAAGATTTTTAAAACAACTGCGAAGTCTATAAGCGAATTGACGAGACATTCCCACCATAATCAAAATCAGGCAACCTGCAATGAGAAGTAAACTGTGCGACTGAGTCGTATGTACATACTTGCACCTTAATGCTCAAGTAGCGTTCTAATAAAGTGGGCGTGGCATTCCAAAGTTTGGTATCCCATTACTTTGTATTTTTTTTTCTAACCATCAAATATTAATATTAATATGTCCAGCCGTATAGGTATACAGATGGACAGAATTGGCAGACCCACTTTTTTGGACATCTCCATTTCGAGTTCAAAATTTTTCACAAAGTCAGTACATGTTCTAAAGATATATACATATGTATGTATAAACATGTTCGAGATCATTTTTAAGAATTTTAAGAGTCAAATATTTATCCCAAATGGTGATGCAGAGATGAATGGCTAAGAAGGACCGGCGAAAGGTAGCTTAAAGTCCACAATTTTTCACATCAAACAAATTGCTCGAAGTCTTTTTTCGGATGCCTTCCATCTTTCAGTGTGTCATGTGCAAAAATTGGTTCATATAGTCAAAGGTTTTGTATTTAAAATTTTGAAAATACTATCGCCCTTGAGGTGTGCTTCAACTATAATTAATTTTCAATCAATGCAATGAACATATGTCGAAAAGTTCATGAATTCTAAAGCCGATCGACGTTAGGTCCTGCATCGAGACCCACCCGTGGGCATATACTTGTAAATAAATTAGCGAAAAAGGATTCTGTACCTATAGTATTCTTTTCATTCGATTTTACTACACGTTATCGCGAAGGTGAACGTTACAGTAATTTCATTAATAATTTGTACTTAATTTTTTTTTTTTTTATGCTTTTTTGCAAATACTGCGGATTACCTACGTTTAAATTGCATGCCCTTCAGTAACCGACATGCATCCATACCAGTTGTAATGCATTTCGAAATCATCCGCCTCTGAGCTAAGCCATCAAAAGTCTGAGATGAAAATGGGTTTTTTTTTTTAATTTCCAATGAAAATTAAATCGAAAACCAAAAGAGTAAAAAATATCCACAAATAATTACACACGGTATGCAACGAGAGTTCGGTGTTTATTTTGTTCAGGTCGCTTTCGGTCAGATGGTTTCGATGGCCTTAACGATAATCGTGTAATGCGGCTACGTTACAACACTGCGATCGATTAAGCTCTGCGGTTAAAATATTGGGGGTTTGGAACTTAAAGAGACATGCAATATTGACGGCCGATTGCATTCATTAAGGTGAAATCTCTCGATGATGATGCATTTCTTGGTAAAGTATCTGCGGATGGTTTTCATGATGTCAATTTATTGAAAACCACGATAACGTCATCCCTGCCCTTTGCATCGATTGACCACCGAATGGTTGTTAAGTAAGTCAGATGCATATCAGACAGTCGGCTGTCAAAGTCCCATCGTCCGAGAATTGCCTAAATTAAACATAATTGATATATAATTTGCAACATGCTTCAATTGCAATTGAATCTAATTACTCTTGTTTGAAAATCCCTACTCAGGTCTGTGTAATTCCCATCCGATGAATTCCCCAGTCATTGAATTCATGCAAGCCATCTGCCCCCAACCCGAGGTGTTATCTTAGGCAAACAACTCTGTGTGGAGTAGCTTTTCGGCTTCAAATTTATCTCAAGCCCGTAATTTAAATTCCGGAAAAGTTAATCAGAATCAAATACTTTTCGGAGGCAGGAAATATGCTTCCGTCCATTATGAAGGTGGCACGAGTATCTGGCAGTCGCCTAGGCCCCGGAAATGAGAAATGTAAATCATTTTCCTTGTAAAAGGCGGAATAGGCGCGCCAAAGAATGACGCACAGCCCCATGCTCCGCCTCATGGTCTTAAGCAGAGGGATAAGTTTCGTGACCGGAAAATTTTATAACCTTCTACCGGTACCGGTAGGTGGGTACACCTACAGTCCAATTTGAGTCGAATCAGTGTGGCAGACTCCTGGTAACTCTATTCCACTCTATCTGTCTACTGTTGGGGTTGTCTTCGAATCGGTCCACCGGAAGTGATGAAAATTCCCATGGGATGTGAATTGAATTGGCAAACGGTTTCAATATAACGAGATTCAAGTTGTCGCCTCCCTTACACTCACCCACCTTACTGTGCTATGGTGCAGTGCTTCTTGCTTGTTCTTGTGCTTGTGTTTGTTACTTTCGCCATTACACTGGGTGAGTGTTTGTTTTGGAAGGACGAAATGAAGTCCTGTTAAGGCTGTTTGTGGTGCATCATTTCGATGTCCCACTGGGAACGGGTAGTGATGCTGATACGAAGAAAATTCAATCGGTATCTAACGTAACTGCAAGTGGAAATATGTGTGTCTGATCGAGTAATAGTTGGAATTAATTTTGTATTTCATTTGACAAGTTATTGACATTTTAACGGCTTGTGTAGGGCACTGCCATTGAAGGGAGTTGATATTTTATTTTGTTCGAGGATAGCTGCTTGTTTTGACTTGGCAAGGATAATGATTTTAATCCAAAAGTAGTAGTTTGACATGAAACTTCAAGGCAGTAGAGGGTTCGGATGAAAGGTTGTTGCTTTAAATAAGAAATCGTTTTGTTTTTCTAGCGAGTTTTGTAGATATCTAGGTAAGTAGATGGGATCAACTAGTGTTCAGATACAACCCAATCCAGGAGTTTACTACGTCGACTAATTTAGTTTTACAAAAAGAAATATTACAAGGAAACGCGTTGAAAATAGATTTCGACTATGTGTATCGATTAGACTTCAAGTCGGCGTTCGAAAGAGTAGATCAAGAACTCTTTCGGAGGGTCTTGCAGAAGCATTATAGCTGCTATAGCAACTACTGACATGCGTGAGTATTATGAGAAAAAACCACGAAAAACTAAAACAACTTTAAAGTATTTCAAATAATTCGACCGAGCTTCATCGTTTACAATCGTTAAGGACTCTATGAACCAGTATTTTATAAGGAGCTAAGTTGTCAAATTTTCACACTAAATCCAAGTTTGTGATTGTGACGTGATTCTGCTGTCACCGCGTGATGACTTGATAAGGAGCATACACTGATTTATTCGAAAGATTTCGTCGGATGGCTAAAGAATGGTACTTAAGTCGTTTATTTGACCATTCTGCAAAAACGGGAAGCAACTATAGAGGCACTAGAGTTCTTAACATTGAACTTTTGAAATCTGTCGGTCGTACTAAAACCGTTTGTCAACAAATTGGTTAGCCCTTTTCAGTGTCGTTTCAAGGCTGAAAAGTCCACAACCCAACAGTATTCACGAAACGATTTTGGAGAAAAGTTTAGACCATAATTTATTATACAAACCCATGTGAAGGTTTGCAGCTGAAATAAGACAAAGAATAACTTTTGCCTATCGCTGTTTCTTTGGGCTAAGTAGGCAATTGAGTAGCAAAGCCCCTTTTCCTGAAGAACTAAGGAGGCTCTATTTAAGACCCTGATCATCTCAGTCCAGCTCTATGGCGCTGAAGCGTGCACTCTGTCTAAAGCGGATAAAGAGATCCTCAGCCGATTCGAGAAAAAGATTCCTCGTCCCGGTTGCGTTGACGGGCTTTGAAGAAGGAGATTCCACGACGAACTATACGACATCGACCTAGTCCGAAAAATGCGCATCAGTCTTTTGAGACGGTTAGGACATGTAGAGCGAATGGACACCAATGCTTAGGCCCGTAGAGTCTTCGAATAAAACCCCGAGGGACAATGCAGTAGAAAAAGACCTCGTCTTCTTGAAACTCCTAGCTAAACTTCTCGGTAATTATTTTACAAGTAAAACTCTTCTCTTTTCGTAATCCTTCAAATATTTTAAATACAATGCATCAGTAGAAAGCCAAATTGTTGTACTTTATACTGATTATGGTCTACTTGTGCCACGTTTTGTCTAATAATGCAAATTGAATTTCAAACTTTTCGATACCTATTCCGTGAACCATAAGTTGGTTTTAGTGCACGAAACACATTCTCCGTAGAAAGCTGATTTTCATATTATATATGGACACTGTGGCTGGCAGACAATATCGAACAAAAGTACCACAACAGGTTCACAGGACTCACGCGTCATCTGTCAAAAATTACTGAATCTTCGACTTTTGTGTTTTTCGTTTTTGAAACGATCAGCGAGCCAAGAAATGTGGCTATAATTCAGTTTGAAACCGAGACCGCATCTACATATACCTATAGGGCAAGTTCGGGCAATTTCGAGCTCGTGATTTTAATCAAACTCGATTTTAATTACTTTGATGGAAAAGTCTGTCAGTATGTCTGTAAATGGCTGAACGGATTTGCCTTAAACTTCATAGTTGAAATCAGTGCTCGAGAGGAAATATTGAAAATCAGCTGTGTCTTGGGTATATCTTCGGCAATTGGGCCTAAAATCAATATTTGATGGTTTTTAGACTTTTTTAAAATTAATTTTTTGCAAAATTTTCACCAGAAAACGAAGAAATTTTTTAAAGCAAAATTTAGTTTTAGTTAAAGCAAAAAAAAATATCGCTTGAGGACCATATATGGTTACGCCCAGTTTTTTAAAGTGAATTAAAAAAAAAGTCAGTATGATGTTACAATAATTCTTTCAAATATTAAGAATGCCACGCCCACTTATATAGACAAGACTTCAAGTGCAAGTGCAAGTACGTAAGATCCAGCCGTTTACTATCTTTAGTTTGTTGGTGTGAATGCGAACTAGAATTTTACTTATGATGTCCGATGGGTATAGACTCTTGTTTTTGAGTAGATTGCTTAAACTTAAGGGGTATCAATAGAAAGCTCAAATATATGTAAGTACCCTGTACTCCAGGCGACTAAAGTTTATACCCAGAACTACCCCAGAGCTTTATCTAGTAGAAAAATACAAACTACCTATAGTTGTTAGACACTTGTCTTATTTCACTCTTGTTCAAGTGCCTTTAAGTTCGTCAAAGGTAGCTTCCCACCATTCATGGAAATGTTTCAGAATACTACTTGGTTGTAGCCAAGGTAATGTTGAATTTTAAAAAATGTTGGCGTCGAGGTTCAGTTTACAGAAAACACAATCGTTTGTGTCACATTTTTTTCGGTTCAATCCCTAATGCCTCTGAAAAGGTTTTGAGCATATAATTGGTACAAAAAAGTTTCTAAAAAAATCTCCCTTTTGAAAAAGCATGGTTATGTCTAGATCTTGGTGAATGTCATACGTCACGCCCACTTTTTACTACACAGATGAGTTATAATGGTAAGTTCTGGTAAAATCGAGCAGTAAAATACCTTGCAAGGACTCCTAACCTTCGAGTCTTTCCCGTCAAAATGCCCAAAAGCCATGACTCAAATTACAATATCTTTTGTAACCACCTAAGGAACATTATCAAACGTAGGCACGCACATGTCTCTGTCTAATTGAATTACGGCAATGAAAGCCCCTAATTTTGAGTTAAAATTAAACACATCCAGCCAAGACGATTTGCAAATTTCCTAACAAAATGACAATCATTCACATGTGGTGGGTAGCGGGTTCTAATACTAAATTCTGTGACCAACCACCGTACAATCGAGATGCCAGTTAGCAAGCAAATCATCCATTCGGGACGAAAATAATCAAATTCAATGCTGTAACAATTAATTACACTTCTTACAAGTCTAGGGCCTTACGTGCATCCAACGAATACAAATTAGTTACTCGTACAGCTTAGCGAAGCGAAGGACAAACTTTCTTCGGATTCTTCCTGCGTGAATCTGTGAATCTCTGAAACTTTGTCTACCCTCCGATTTCATTGTCCATTTCAAGTCCCACAGGCAGCACCACACACAAAAGGAGGCTATGTGCCAAACCCAACTTGTGTGACTTTATCCCACAGTTAGAGTATACCATACCGCATTTTGGATTGCGTTTCATGACTCAACTTACTAGCATCTGAATAAATTTGTTACCAAATTTGAATTTATGTTAAATGAACTGTGTGCAGGAGTAGGAGCAGCAATGATGGTTGGAAAAGTTTCTACAACTTTTCAGATTGCAAGGGGAAATATGTGAAAATATTTACTTTTTACACGCAGGAGTGTGTGCCAGTGCAGGGAACAATTATGTGGTTCTGCTGGATTTTTGTTTGCTTCGATTGCTTGGGTTTTGGGTGTTTTGGTGTTTTTGGGATTGATTTGAAAGTTTCGGTGTGCAGTTTGTCAAAATACATCAACAATTGGTTGAGACTAATCCAGTCCACAGAAGTGGTTTCGAGGAAGTTCAGGCTAACAATAGTAACTGTGGGACTGAGTCGGCATCTGGCTTTTACCTGGATAACATTTACTTTAGTGGCTTATTTTTGACACTAACAAATGTCAGACACACCGGATTCTCAAAATCTTCGAAAAGAAGAGTTGGTCCTTTATGATATCTTTTCCCCTCTTTGTCATTGACTAGGACTCTTCTCTTCTTTTGGTGACGCTACATTTGCGGGAAAACCATATTACGGAATCAGTATACGGAATCGGAAATGTGGATGTCCTCTTTTGCGTGGTGTCTCAGGGTCGGATGGAACTCAACTTTGGACTAAACCACCCGACTTAGGCGATGGATGCGTATATATTTGACCAAGTCAATGCCTCTGCACAACTACAAATGTTCTTCAAGCATTTGGTCCTTAGACGTTTTATCAGTTAAGCCTAGTAAAAGATGCTTTAATTTTATTTCAGAGATTGTAGAAGCTGGTTATCCTCAGACTGCAACTACATATGTGATTTAGTCCCTTGGCGTAGTCTTTACCGAATTGCAGCACTGCTTGTGGATCCGCTGGCATACCTCTGTATTAAACGAGTCATGAAGGTACTACTGAAACTGACTCGTCTGCACTTCGTGAGGAATGTCCAACTAAGACTAGCAATGGGCTTTCACTCAATCCTTTGAAAACTGATATTGTTCTCTTTACAAGAAGGAGGATTGTGACCCGTTTGACTCAGCGTCACTATCCAAGCAAAATATATGTTGGTTATGGATAAGAAACCTCCTTGGATAAAGCTTGTCAAGTTGACGTCAAAGGCGCTCTAAGTTTTCTAGCAGTGTATGCTTTTGGCAAGACATGGGGATCATGAACAAAAGATGTTCTCTGGACTTACACGGCTATGATAAGACCTTTTCTACTATATGCGTCGGTTGTTTGATGAAGGGGCCTTTCGAATAAGTAGGTGACTACGTTCTGCACGAAACTTTAAAGAACGGCCTGCCTCGGCTGCACTTGAGTTTTCCCGAGTACGGCTGGCTCTGCTCTAGATACTTTCCTTCACTTACCCTCGCTTGATACACTCATCATGGGCTGGGCTATCAAAAGCAATCTATCGTTTTAGACGGATGGCTTATAGTAGCTAATGCTACTTAGCATTGGGGTTTTGATGACCTTTGGTTCCATTGATATGCCATCTGATGCAATTACAACGGAACTCCGCCAAAGTTAGAGTAGACTTTCCTCGCGTTCAGAACTGGCTTCGGTTGAAGTCGAATCTTCATGGATGGCTCCAATTCTAGTCAAGGGCTCAGGGCTGGTTTATTCGTAGACTTCCCTCAACACTAGACTTTACTAATCATTAGGCAAGCACGCCTCTGTTTTTCAAGCGTAGATCAATGCAATCCTAATGACTGGAGACTACATTGTTAAGAATAGGTGGTGAGGACCGAGCATCTGCGTCTGTAGCGAAAGTCAGGCTGCGCTTAAGGCCTTGCTCAAACCTGTAACCCGTTCCAAAATAGTTCAAAAATGCTAGAACTCTTTGAATTTTTTCTGGGTTCCTCCTCACACTGGGATTGCGGGAAATAAGATCGCCAACCAAGGTTCAGAGGGTGATTTCTCAAGACATGAACCTGCGTTGGATCTTCCTACGTCCTCGGTCAGGGCCTTCATTGCCGATTGGTTTTTCCTACGAACATAATTGTTTGAGGCATGACTTTGCTGGATGCAGGCTGACTAAGAGTTTGTTCTCGAATGCACATATGTCTTTCAGCAGAAAACACTATTGGCGTTCTTCCGGGTAAACCATATGATAAATTTCTTCCCTAAGGCATATGTAGTATGAATATATGACCTCTAAAATGGTTCCGAAAGAAATCTTATGTGAGCAAAGCTTTACTCAGGGTACGTACTTCTCCAAGGTGTTCGTAGGGATCAAAATGGATCAAAAGGTGGCTATGTAACACATCGCTTCTTCAGACAATAGTAATAATTCATCACGTGTTTCAAAAATACGTTAAAATGTTAAAATTAAATTCATGCATAGCATTTTCCTAAACATGTCTTCCCAATCGCAAGGTAGGAGAACCATCCGTCGTAGGTAGGTACATCCAACCTCCTCCCCAACTTATTCAATTCCCATCCACATTTTCAAATGAATTTACAAAAAGTTTTTAAATATTACTTTGAACAAGAATTGGTTCATCAGTAGAATGGAATCTAAGTAGGTACTTCCGGGGAATAGTGCATGAACACATACCTACATATGCACAGATATGTATCTATACGTGCAATGAAATGAAATTAGTTACGTGCAATTAAAAAGATTTTTTTTTTGTTTTATCTCTGCCTTCAAGCGAAATTCATTTAATGACTCCTATTCAATTTATCTGCACTATAATGCCAACTAGGATCCCAGAGTTGGTATATGAATATGCAGTGAAAGTTTTTTTCTTGGAAACTCCTGGGGGAATAGTCTCGAATAAGGGAATCCTACGTGGTTACGGGCTGAAGTGCATTTGTTTTACGTGCGAGCTTCAAGTTCTTCTTAATTATAGCAAACTTGTTGAGAGTTTAAGCATTCTGTTGGAATGCAAGGGTTTATTGGATTAAACTTATTGTGTACAAGATAGCTAGAGCTCATTGACAGCAGAATATGAAGTTATTTCTGAAAGATACTATGCAAAGTTTTCATTTTTATTAAAATCATTCAGTCGCAATTACTGCGAGTTTATAATGAAAATGTGAAGTGCATCTTTTATAGGAGACTTGTACTTTTTTTCAAATGTATATGCGTTTCGTATACGTTGAACATACAGCTATATAGTTTGCCATCTTGTATGCCATTATGTAAATGTTGAATAATTTTAAAAAATAGAATGCACGACTATGTTGTACGTACTTGCACCTTAATGCGAAAGTCTTGTTCTAATAAAAATGGACGTAGCATCCTTCATATTTGAAGGAACTATTGCAACTATTGTTGATGACATCTGGGAGATTTTATAAATTTCTTACTTTTTTTTTTTCTAAATACTCTAAAAAAGTGGGCGTGGCCATATATCGTCCTCGAGCAAACTAGAGAACTTCAACGCTTCAACTTCAAGATGTTCAAATTTTTGCAAATGGCGTCGTACGTCAATCATATTTGACATTTGTGAACTAGACAGACAGTATACAAACAGACAAGCAATGGAGCACTATACTCTGCAAGACCGCGGAATAATTATGTCCATTTTTTTTGACAAATACTCGATCGGAGCTGCGCTTTGAACGCTTTGGACTTTTTTTTCTGGGGAACCATGAAGGACCGATGTTATGCCAGCAATCCGGAAACGATTCAAGCACTTAAGGCCAATATCATCTAAGCAAGCTACAGCCTGAAACCATCAACAAGGTCTTGGAAAATTGGAGTAACAGAATGCGCTACTGCGAAGCCAGCTGAGGCAGCCTTTTGAACAACTTTGTGCTCCATACTGAATGGGAATGTTTCTTCTTATATGAAAAAAAATCAATTTTGTTCATTTTATTGCATTTTTATAAAGAAACTTGTATTTGGCCCACTCTGTATATTTAAAAGTGTATGGATTTTGGTCAAATTCGGTCGAAAACTTGTTGAAACATTAATTATTTTGCACCTTGTTCGAATGTGGGTGGACGCCGTGGCTCGATTCCCAATCGGAACTCTTAAAAGTTTTTCACGGCCCCACCTTTCACGAACGTCTGACAAACATCCGAGAGTACAACTGTCCTGAGAAACCTTCTCAAATAACGAATTGCCCCTCGGATATGGCATTAAGCAGTAGGCCCCTTCCATTGTGAGAAGCTAAGCCCTGGGTCCCATCGATCTGTTGCGCCAAATATTTTTGTTTTCTTTTTTTCGAATTTGGCTACAAAAACTTTTTGAATGGCACTTCGGAAATATGTAGATGGGGCCTACAACTCCTCGGTCATAAGACTGGTACTTACACACAGGTCCATTGTCTGATGGACAACCTTGCATATCTGAGCAAGGTCCTACTCATAACTTAACTCCCTTCGTGGCATTGGACATTTTGCTGCACCCACTACCCCTAGATATTGCTAGATAGCAAACGACAGCTAGTACGGCCATTCGTTTCGAAGCTATCCGGCAGTGGTCAAGAGAAGGGTTGGCCAGGTCTCATCGAATTTTTAATAATGTCCTTAGTGTCATGTTGATAGTTTATTAAATATCATCTGATGTGTTGAGTAACTCGTTGTACGTGGTGATGAAGGCTGTCGGTGACAGTGTATGGTTTGGGAATGTACATAACTTCAGTTCTAGACACTTTTCGTTCATGTCGTTACCTTCGTAATTTGAGGCCTGAAATTGCCTGTCATTATTCACATTACAAACGACAATGCTCGTCAAGGGACCCATTCGAAATGAATTTATAATGCCATTGGCGGATACACCCACGTGTAACCGGAGCTTATTAAAATCCCCCAGAGTCTAAAATTAAACATTCTTGGCTATAAGTATCGCTTAATTTAATTTTCCCGCTTATTTTCATAGAAACTGAACCTAACTTTTTCCATATATGTATCTCAAACCGTGTTTTTTGCCTTTTCGATTTAATTTAATTTTTAAGCTCTTTATTCACTGTCGCATTGGTTATCGTATGAAGTGTAAAACATTTGAAAGTAACACTCTGACAGCACCCCTATCGGCGCAGCGGAACCGATATTATAAGCCCATATTACACAACCCTACACATCCGTTCGCACACATATGTCAGGCGAAATACCATTGACTAATTATTGCCACCGAGTTTATAATGCTAATACCCCCTGGCAACAGCAAAGCCATTATTATTTAATTACATAAGTTACGCACCTTTGACACGACATAACCAGGGAACCTTGATGTTGGCAAATAGCTATTCGACATCCGTACACATACTACATACATATGTACATGTATGTACTGCAGCTCCTGACTTAATCTCATTACAATACATCAGATCGTACAATTAAATTATTTTCAATTTCAAAGAAGCCATACAGATACTCATCTGGTACGCTGCTGAAGGAGAGATACGATTACATATACGAACAGGAACACGAACACGAATACCTAACAGCTAACACCATCTCGTTCGATGCTAGGATTCATCAAAGACAATGTAATCAAGAAACCAATAAATTTTAAGAGGAAAATGTTTATAATTACATTTCAATCTACGGTGGTGTCTCTCAGAGCCGAGCGTTATGTGGTGGCACCCTCTGTACTGTGGGTGAGATCCATTAATGTTGTTACAATCGACAGCATCCTTCGGAGTGTGATGTGGGTCTAGGAACGTGATATATACACTGTTTTTTTTTTTTTTGTTGAATCATTTTATAAATATCTGTATAAGTATCTACTCGCTTACATTTGTGTGGTTTTAAGTACGTCTGTATCCTTTAAGGCGAACAGTGAATAAGTGAAAAATGAATTCAGAGAATAACCGAAGGCATACGGCTATAATGAACTTCTGTCTAGGTGTCACATACCACATTGTATTTTCAGTCTTTGTTGGAATTTTTCGGGATACTTTACATCTGACCGAATCTGAGGTTCGTTGTCGTCTAGACGGAGTTGATTCACTTGGCCAAATGATGAATTACTGTCTCGTAGACCGTGAAATATGTCGCATCATCATATAATTTATGAATTTCAGAATTTCAAACATTAATCTTGGTGGATATTTCGTTTCTTGTTTTTTTTGAACAATAGTGCCGAAAGCCCTAAAAGTAAGTATGTGTCGATTAATTACCAACCATTTGAGACAGACAGCTGGGATTAGCTGTTGTGGCTTCAGAAATTTGGCCAACTAATACGTTCTCAGTTCTTTTCGGTATTTTTGATGCTTTCACATGTGAATCTTCGAAAAAATTCGAAAATTCGAAATTCGTCCCTAAACTGGTCAAATGAGGTATCGCTGCCTTAAGCCTTAGTCTTTTCAGAACAGTATAACACATTTGTGCACCTTTCTGACTCTGATGATAATGCGGATGAGGTTGATGTTATATTTCCTTAAGTTATCTGAATTAAAGTTAGAAACGGATAACGAAATTGAAGCCGAAATACATAGACAGGACGATAGCACCAAAATCAGGAGTAAAAAATCGACTGTGTGATGTGGAAAGTTTTTGAATACAAGCTCAAAAGGAAACTTCTGTTCCTGCTTTGACTTCAAAGGATACGCTCCGTCGAATCGTTTACTTTGATCGGTGGTTCAACGAACGTCAGTTTAACAAAGCGGGTGAGTGCACCGAAATGTATGGGTTGTCTATACATAAATGGAAGAGGATTACACATGGATATTTCTGCATCCTTTTTTATCCCATTGACTCGTTCAGAAATGTTGCAGAGGGTGCATTTAGTATTATTTTTATTGGAATGAGGACTATGACCTATTGATCTATTGTGCCCCTACTAACATGCCCACGTTAGAGTTCCCTTCGAGTAAGAGTGTTGTGCACTTTTACTACTCATCGACGAAAGAAATCCTTCCTAGACCACTTCTCTAATCCAGTTTCCCTTAAGAATCTCAGGATGAGAGTGGATGCACTTACACAAATCTTTTTGAATCAGTACTTCACAAGACTGGACTTCTGATATACCCAGTTTCCCTAGATACTCGCTGAGTTTACAATGGACCATTAGCAAGCCCGTTGGAATGCGGTGGTTATTCTTGCTCATTGTGTTGTATTACCCTAAAGCTTTCTCGGATTGTCTCATACACTATCTCATTTCCTGCTTGCCCTGATTCCTCTCTTTTAGTTCCTGAATTCTTATTTTAGAGTTTTCGTATTCCGAAAAATAGTTCCAAATCTACAAAGGTTTCTGATGCTCCTCTTCTTGCTAGGGATTCGGCTATTTTATTACCCTCTATTCCCACATGGCCAGGTATTCAACAGTGGGAACTCTATTCTTCAGTTTATTCAGTTTCTTCAGGCATTCGGACACGTGTTTGAACATAGGAGTGGAGTGCCGTGATAGCAGCAGGTCACGTCCACAGACTCAGTATATTCAAATATTCCTTGTTCGTGTACCACCACTTCCATTGTAATTAATTCAAAACTGATCAAGCAAGGTAAAGAGGAACTCAAATTTCTGAGCTCTTAGCATAGCGTTACGCTATACTGGGTCCTGGAACACATGTGCTTCCAAGAAAACGAAAGGGCCGATGAGGTAGTGAGAACAGCCTTTGAATCAAATGACTTTCCAACGGACCATTCGGTCCCACCGCCCATAAGCCTCCTCTTCTCCAAGATTTTGACGGACTTCCGCAACATGGTAAAGGGTAGGTGGAGCACACTCTCCTCCTTGAAATAGAACCAGAGTTCTTCTGTCTCTCAATAGACCACACCTGGCTTTTCTGTAGGCTACAACCCAACTTCGGCCCACTTCAGTAGAATGGGATTCAACAGTTCAGACCTATGGCGAGGCTGCGGCGACACCAATGTGAAGAAGACACAATGCACTTCCTCGCCGAATGCCCAAGTTTTAGCAGAATCAGACACCAAACCTTCAGGAAAGCATTTTTCGACCAGCTCTATGAACTTGAAACATCCATCCTTGGTTCAGAAGGGCCGCTCCCACCATGGACTAATGAGTAACAATAATTTTTCTGTCCCCACACCAGGAAACTCTTGGTTTGCAGTCACCCGTTCAACCTATCTACCTACCAAACTGTGTGCCAGGTTCTAAAATATATCCTTTAAAAGGAACCTGCGAAATATGGCAAAGTCGCAGGATGTGACAAAAACTTCGCAGCTGCCCGTGGTAGTTTATTTCGCGTCGCTCACAAGAACTCGTGGGAATGCACCCGTACAAAATTCAACTGATCCAGGAGCTGAAGGTAAACGACCATAGACAACGACGTGTGTTCGCTGGATGGGCTCTAGAGCAGTTGGAAACTGACCCTAATTTTCACCGAAAAATTATCTTCAGCGATGAGGCCCTTTTTTGGATGAATCTTTACGTCAACGAACAAAATCGTAGAATTTGGGACGATACCAATCCACATGAGATTTTGGGCCAGCAGCGGCGTCATCGGTCCGTATTTCTTTGAGAACGAAGTTGGCTATAGGTCGATGATTAACTACTTCTTTTAGCTTGAATTGGATCATATAAACACCAACAACATGCAGTTTCAACAGGATGGCGCTACATGCCACATACCTCACGCCATATTGGAAATTCTTCACAAGCGATTCGAGGGCATGGTCATCTCACGTGTAGGTGATGTGAACTGGCCATCGAGATCGTGCGATTTGACCTCGTTAGACTTTTTCCGGTGAGGTTTCGCAGGACTATGCGAATAAGCCACAAACCATAGCGGGCCTCGAAGCCAACATAACCCATGCCATTGGTCAAATTCAGCCTGATTTATGCGTCAGAGTCATGGAAAATTGGACATTTCGGATCCAGGCCATCTAGAAAAGCTGCAGCCGACATTTAAACCATGAAAGGCATCGATAGGCCTTTCAAACGAATAAAAACGAGAAAAAACTGACTAATAAACCCAGTTCTGTACATCGCAATATTTTGGCCCCAAAATATATCTTGAAATACTTTGTTTTTTTATTTTCCTTACAATGCTGAGTACAAAATTCCATGCATACACAGACGCCCATAGATACAATACAATTAAGTAATGATTATTAGAAAAGTTCAAATAATTTACTTTCTACTTTTATGTTAATAGTCTCAATGCCTTAAACACTTTCAAAGAAACTCGATCCAACTTGCCCCGGGGAAATTTTACAGATTATCCTTGCCTCAGTTTACTATGTCTACACTGTAGACCACTTTGCTAAAAAGTTTTAATTGAATAATATTTTAATACTCACACCTTTCTGGGTGGGGAACCATTGAAGTGGTCCCACAGTTTGGTATCGCACTACACTACGAACGGAATGCAAACAGCGAGTGCCATGAAGTGGGAAATCTTTCGTGAGCAAGGGCTTGAAGTGTAAAAAAAAATTATTAATTCAGACGGTCTTGAACTTTTGGGTATGTATGGGGATTCTGTAGAAAAATGTGAATACGAAGGATATGAGTAAGATATTCGAAGGAGAAGGTGTATTTGAAAGGATATGCTGGCAATGGTAACTGGAGTTAGGCGAATGGGTAAGGAGGACCTTACTTTTGGAGCCGAGTATGTGCTTAAATGGAAACGAAGTCATTGTGTGCCACTGCCATGAAGTGATGTCAATAGGCTCCTGACTTCGGGTGCTTCTCATATAAAGATAAAGACTTTGTTATGCATCATGGGCAAACAATCTTTGATACCTTTAATCAAAAACTGTAAACTACGAATGGTGACATTTTTCCTTAACTACTTATATCCTTGCTATGCGTGCTACAATTATATGTCTTTCTATGCAGATGCAGGGTAACAACTGTATACACAGCCATTTGCTATTTGAAGATACAATCCAGGCTACTCAGACTCACCATAGCACATGAGATAGTAGCTACTAAACAGAGAGTAGACAGGTCTAAGTAAGATGGATTGTATCGCCAGGTTATATGTACCTAATCCACACAAAGGTCATAATATGCAGGTTATTTCTAAAGGATATATTTTAGAACCTAGCACACAGTTAGCTAGGTATATAGGTTGAAGGGGTGACTGCAAACAAAAAGGACGGTGCAGTCTCACTCGGATGGCGATGCATCCATATGTTCCCTTATGTTCACAGAACAGAAAAATTATTGTTACTCAATAGTCCATGGGTACTGAACCAATTTTGAATTTTAGGGTGGTTTTAGGGGGCGTGTTCGGTAGTTCATAGAGATGGTCGAAGAATGCTTTTTTGAAGGTTTGGTGTGTAATTCTACTGAGGCTTGGGCATTCTTCACATCGGTGTCGCCGCAGCCTCTGCATAGGTCTGAGCTGTTGAATAAGGTGGTCCGCCACTGGGCTGTAGCCAGTGTGAGGACACCGATGAGAAGAACCAGGTGTGGTCTATTGAGAGACAGGAGAAATCTGGTTCTTTTCAGGAGAAGAGTGCGCTCCACCTTCCCTTTACCATGTTGCGGAAGTCTGTCAAAATCTTGGAGAAGAGGAGGTTAATGGGCGGTAGGACCTAGTGGTCCACTGGGATGTCGTTTGATTCAGAGGCTGTTCTCACTACATCATCGGCCCTTTCGTTTTCTTGTAAGCACATGTGCTCCACGATCCAACATAGCGCAACGCTATGCTTAGAGCTCAGGAATTTGAGTTCTTCTTTACGCTGCTTGATCAGTTTTGAATTAGTTACAATAGAAGTGGTGGTTCGCGAACTAGGAATATTTAAAAATTATTCTTAACTACTGCCGAAATACTGAGTCTGTGTGCAGAATATAGGAATGATTGTGGGAAGCTAGGCCCTGTATTGCATGAACCAATGAATTAGACCACACAGGTGCAACGAAGTGCTGATCTTTCCACTTTACTCCAGAACTTATGTTTTTAAATGCATCCTACAAAATCTTTACTGTGACAGTTTCTAACATCATGGATAGGAACAAATTCTACGCATAGTAACCAAGTTGATACTCTTAGAATATACGGTCATATTGTAGTCCAGTGTTCGTCCCCTAGAGTATTATAAAATCGTTTCTGGTAAGAGATGGTCTAGCGTATTGATTGCTAATTCTACTAGTCGACTGGTTACACACCATAGTCCTTTGAGACTACTGACCAGTTTCTTCGAGACTTTAGTTCAAAATAGTTTCTCTTTCTTTTCTTGCACAGTAGTGCTATTAGTTTCTAAAAGTAGAGCGTGTTTCCTATCTTCCTAAAGTTTTTTTTTTACCTTTTTTAGACTTTACGTCTTTTTTGCGCATTAACGTAAAAAGTGGAAAAAAAGGATCTTTTACATAATTTTAAACAGCTCTGTTAAGCGGACACTAAAAGCAAGTTATCTCAGGATCTACTAGTGTGGCGTATGAACTTTTTCCCCTCCAGCCTAATCCAATTAAGGCCGCATTTACTTTAAGGACCTTTTTGTAGCGCCACCCTTTACAGGTCGTTAAATTTCCACGAACTGATTCATCTTTAAAATTCTGCTCACCTTAACAATTTACAAAATTACCATTCCATTGCAGTCAGTGTCATGGAAGCCAGCAAAAAAAAATCTATTAATACACTTGATCACGATTCAGTAACTAGCCCCATTTCATGGCGCGCGGAGTAGTAGACCTCGGACAAACATTATCCTTTCATTGAAAATTTGTCCATTTTTCATGCCAATAAGTCAATTGAAATGAAAATCGACCGCAACGTCATTTGAGCAATGAACATGAGAGCGCCACGAAAAATGCGAAAAAAAAATATAAAAAAATGTAAAATCAGGAAACGCAAATACCAGAAGCATTGAGCTCGTAGATACAGGATGCGGATTATGTACAAAACCACACATCACATGCATACGTAATGATGCGCCCAAGCGGGTGATTGCAGGAGGGGGCGGTGTAGAGCACTCAAATAATCCTGTCACATTTTATTTTATGCATTTTTTACATTTTCATTTCGTATACGACTACGAGTACCAGGACGAGGACACAAAGAAGCCCGTCATCAGACTGGCTGACAGAGCGAGAGTGGTAGAAAAATACGCTGAATGCTACTATTTTCTTTTTTGTAATTCCAGCCATTGGCTTTGTGTTTTACCACACAACAGAAACACAGGATATTAAGTCTGTGAAATATTTTACGAAATTATAATTTACTTCGAAATTTATCTGCGAAAAAGTTTGTTGTTCGAAACTCTTTTGAACAACTTGTGTTATTGGTATTTTTTTTGTTTTTTTGTTTCTGTTTTGTTTATGAAAATTTAATTGGAGGCTGTGTGTAGGTTCGTACTTATGTTTGCTTCAACCTTGAAAGCTACTCATCAGTCAAGGATACATGTCACATGGTTTCCTCTTACATTGCAAAGGCGTTCCACAAAGACACCCTGCCAGAGTATACAGTGTTCGATACTCATTTCTAATTTCGGGCTGATGCTCAAAATCGTCCATGTGCCGGATATGGCCGACTTCAAGCAAACAACAGATTCGTTGCCTACAATTCCTTGGTGACCTGGAACCCATTCGAGTACCACTTTGTTGGATCTAGCAAGAGATTGTAAAGCATCGTAACAGCATTTAACTGATATGGAGTACACTAAATAAGACCACAGCAGTCTAAGACCTCCCTGGCTGTTCAGAAAGATATAAATCCTAGCGCCCTTGATACCCTTAGTAAGGTTTAACCTAGCGCAAATATCAATGGCATGGAGTTCAGCATGGGACACATTTCCATATGTATCGAGACTTTGATGTTGGGCCCAAAGACAGCAGCACCCACTCCAGAGTCCATTTTCAACCATTAGACCGGTCTGCACAGTCTAATATTTTAATTTCAAAGAACATAATAAAACAGTATTCCCTGACCATAATGTCGGGGATACTGCAGAGGTAATGATTAAGACGCACAGAAGACCTACACCTTCTTCCAAATTTATAATCGGAAAAGGCAAAACACTCCACACTACAGCTCGAAAAGGGTGATTTTAGGATTTTTCGAAATGGGGTCACTGTAGATCTGTGCGCTACACATAGCCCTTTTTCACACATATTTTGGTTGAAAAATGTTCTGCTTCCCATATCTATTTCGAGGCTGCATTTATGCTAGTTTGTGGTCTGGATACACAGAGGCAAAATAGCTGCCTCGAAAAGTGGGATTTTAGGATTTATTGAAATGGGGTCCTTGTAGATCTGTGGGCTATACATATAACTTTTCACACATTTATTGGTTGAAAAATTTTCTGCTTCCAATCTTTATTTTCAGGCTGCGGTTATGACAGTTTGTAGTCTGGATACTCAGAGGCAAAATAGCTGGCTCGAAAAGTGTGATTTTAGGATTTATCGAAATGGGGTCCCTGTAGATCTGTGGGCTATACATAGCCCTTTTGCAAACATATTTTGTTTGAAAAATTTTCTGCTTCCCATATCTATTTCAAGGCTGCATTTATGCTAGTTTGTGGTCTGGATACACAGAGGCAAAATAGCTGCCTCGAAAAGTGGGATTTTAGGATTTATTGAAATGGGGTCCTTGTAGATCTGTGGGCTATACATATAACTTTTCACACATTTATTGGTTGAAAAATTTTCTGCTTCCAATCTTTATTTTCAGGCTGCGGTTATGACAGTTTGTAGTCTGGATACTCAGAGGCAAAATAGCTGGCTCGAAAAGTGTGATTTTAGGATTTATCGAAATGGGGTCCCTGTAGATCTGTGGGCTATACATAGCCCTTTTGCAAACATATTTTGGTTGAAAAATTTTCTGCTTCCCATATCTATTTCAAGGCTGCATTTATGCTAGTTTGTGGTCTGGATACACAGAGGCAAAATAGCTGCCTCGAAAAGTGGGATTTTAGGATTTATTGAAATGGGGTCCTTGTAGATCTGTGGGCTATACATAGCCCTTTTTCACACATTTTTTGGTTGAAAAATTTTCTGCTTCCCATATCTATTTCGAGGCTGCATTTATGCTAGTTTGTGGTCTGGATACACAGAGGCAAAATAGCTGCCTCGAAAAGTGGGATTTTAGGATTTATTGAAATGGGGTCCTTGTAGATCTGTGGGCTATACATAGCCCTTTTTCACACATTTTTTGGTTGAAAAATTTTCTGCTTCCCATATCTATTTCGAGGCTGCATTTATGCTAGTTTGTGGTCTGGATACACAGAGGCAAAATAGCTGCCTCGAAAAGTGGGATTTTAGGATTTATTGAAATGGAGTCCTTGTAGATCTGTGGGCTATACATAGCCCTTTTTCACACATTTTTTGGTTGAAAAATTTTCTGCTTCCAATATCTTTTTTGATTCTGCATTTATCCTCAATATCTGTTTTGAGGCTGCAGTTATGATAGTTTGTGGTCTGGATACACAGAGGCAAAATAGCTGCCTCGAAAAGTGGGATTTTAGGATTTATTGAAATGGAGTCCTTGTAGATCTGTGGGCTATACATAGCCCTTTTTCACACATTTTTTGGTTGAAAAATTTTCAACTTCCAATATCTTTTTTGATTCTGCATTTATGCTAGTTTGTGGTCTGGATACACAGAGGCAAAATAGCTGCCTCGAAAAGTGGGATTTTAGGATTTATTGAAATGGGGTCCTTGTAGATCTGTGGGCTATACATAGCCCTTTTTCACACATATTTTGGTTGAAAAATTTTCTGCTTCCAATCTTTATTTTCAGGCTGCGGTTATGACAGTTTGTAGTCTGGATACTCAGAGGCAAAACAGCTGGCTCGAAAACTGTGATTTTAGGATTTATCGAAATGGGGTCCTTGTAGATCTGTGGGCTATACATAGCCCTTTTTCACACATTTTTTGGTTGAACAATTTTCTGCTTCCAATCTTTATTTTCAGGCTGCGGTTATGACGGTTTGTAGTCTGGATACTCAGAGGCAAAATAGCTGGCTCGAAAAGTGTGATTTTAGGATTTATTGAAATGGGGTCCTTGTAGATCTGTGGGCTATACATAGCCCTTTTTCACACATATTTTGGTTGAAAAATTTTCTGCTTCCCATATCTATTTCGAGGCTGCATTTATGCTAGTTTGTGGTCTGGATACACAGAGGCAAAATAGCTGCCTCGAAAAGTGGGATTTTAGGATTTATTGAAATGGGGTCCTTGTAGATCTGTGGGCTATACATAGCCCTTTTGCAAACATATTTTGGTTGAAAAATTTTCTGCTTCCAATCTTTATTTTCAGGCTGCGGTTATGACAGTTTGTAGTCTGGATACTCAGAGGCAAAATAGCTGGCTCGAAAAGTGTGATTTTAGGATTTATCGAAATGGGGTCCTTGTAGATCTGTGGGCTATACATAGCCCTTTTGGAAACATATTTTGGTTGAAAAATTTTCTGCTTCCCATATCTATTTCGAGGCTGCATTTATGCTAGTTTGTGGTCTGGATACACAGAGGCAAAATAGCTGCCTCGAAAAGTGGGATTTTAGGATTTATTGAAATGGGGTCCTTGTAGATCTGTGGGCTATACATAGCCCTTTTGCAAACATATTTTGGTTGAAAAATTTTCTGCTTCCAATCTTTATTTTCAGGCTGCGGTTATGACAGTTTGTAGTCTGGATACTCAGAGGCAAAATAGCTGGCTCGAAAAGTGTGATTTTAGGATTTATCGAAATGGGGTCCTTGTAGATCTGTGGGCTATACATAGCCCTTTTGGAAACATATTTTGGTGGAAAAATTTTCTGCTTCCAATCTTTATTTTCAGGCTGCGGTTATGACAGTTTGTAGTCTGGATACTCAGAGGCAAAACAGCTGCCTCGAAAAGTGTGATTTTAGGATTTATTGAAATGGGGTCCTTGTAGATCTGTGGGCTATACATAGCCCTTTTTCACACATTTTTTGGTTGAAAAATTTTCTGCTTCCCATATCTATTTCGAGGCTGCATTTATGCTAGTTTGTGGTCTGGATACACAGAGGCAAAATAGCTGCCTCGAAAAGTGTGATTTTAGGATTTATTGAAATGGGGTCCTTGTAGATCTGTGGGCTATACATAGCCCTTTTTCACACATTTTTTGGTTGAAAAATTTTCTGCTTCCAATCTTTATTTTCAGGCTGCGGTTATGCTAGTTTGTGGTCTGGGTACACAGAGGCAAAATAGCTGCCTCGAAAAGTGTGATTTTAGGATTTATTGAAATGGGGTCCTTGTAGATCTGTGGGCTATACATAGCCCTTTTTCACACATTTTTTGGTTGAAAAATTTTCTGCTTCCAATCTTTATTTTCAGGCTGCGGTTATGACAGTTTGTAGTCTGGATACTCAGAGGCAAAATAGCTGGCTCGAAAAGTGTGATTTTAGGATTTATCGAAATGGGGTCCTTGTAGATCTGTGGGCTATACATAGCCCTTTTGCAAACATATTTTGGTTGAAAAATTTTCTGCTTCCAATCTTTATTTTCAGGCTGCGGTTATGACAGTTTGTAGTCTGGATACTCAGAGGCAAAATAGCTGGCTCGAAAAGTGTGATTTTAGGATTTATCGAAATGGGGTCCCTGTAGATCTGTGGGCTATACATAGCCCTTTTTCACACATATTTTGGTTGAAAAATTTTCTGCTTCCAATCTTTATTTTCAGGCTGCGGTTATGACAGTTTGTAGTCTGGATACTCAGAGGCAAAACAGCTGCCTCGAAAAGTGTGATTTTAGGATTTATTGAAATGGGGTCCTTGTAGATCTGTGGGCTATACATAGCCCTTTTTCACACATTTTTTGGTTGAAAAATTTTCTGCTTCCCATATCTATTTCGAGGCTGCATTTATGCTAGTTTGTGGTCTGGATACACAGAGGCAAAATAGCTGCCTCGAAAAGTGGGATTCTAGGATTTATTGAAATGGGGTCCTTGTAGATCTGTGGGCTATACATAGCCCTTTTTCACACATTTTTTGGTTGAAAAATTTTCTGCTTCCCATATCTATTTCGAGGCTGCATTTATGCTAGTTTGTGGTCTGGATACACAGAGGCAAAATAGCTGCCTCGAAAAGTGGGATTCTAGGATTTATTGAAATGGGGTCCTTGTAGATCTGTGGGCTATACATAGCCCTTTTGCAAACATATTTTGGTTGAAAAATTTTCTGCTTCCAATCTTTATTTTCAGGCTGCGGTTATGACAGTTTGTAGTCTGGATACTCAGAGGCAAAATAGCTGGCTCGAAAAGTGTGATTTTAGGATTTATCGAAATGGGGTCCTTGTAGATCTGTGGGCTATACATAGCCCTTTTGGAAACATATTTTGGTGGAAAAATTTTCTGCTTCCAATCTTTATTTTCAGGCTGCGGTTATGACAGTTTGTAGTCTGGATACTCAGAGGCAAAACAGCTGCCTCGAAAAGTGTGATTTTAGGATTTATTGAAATGGGGTCCTTGTAGATCTGTGGGCTATACATAGCCCTTTTTCACACATTTTTTGGTTGAAAAATTTTCTGCTTCCCATATCTATTTCGAGGCTGCATTTATGCTAGTTTGTGGTCTGGATACACAGAGGCAAAATAGCTGCCTCGAAAAGTGTGATTTTAGGATTTATTGAAATGGGGTCCTTGTAGATCTGTGGGCTATACATAGCCCTTTTTCACACATTTTTGGTTGAAAAATTTTCTGCTTCCAATCTTTATTTTCAGGCTGCGGTTATGCTAGTTTGTGGTCTGGGTACACAGAGGCAAAATAGCTGCCTCGAAAAGTGTGATTTTAGGATTTATTGAAATGGGGTCCTTGTAGATCTGTGGGCTATACATAGCCCTTTTTCACACATTTTTTGGTTGAAAAATTTTCTGCTTCCAATCTTTATTTTCAGGCTGCGGTTATGACAGTTTGTAGTCTGGATACTCAGAGGCAAAATAGCTGGCTCGAAAAGTGTGATTTTAGGATTTATCGAAATGGGGTCCTTGTAGATCTGTGGGCTATACATAGCCCTTTTGCAAACATATTTTGGTTGAAAAATTTTCTGCTTCCAATCTTTATTTTCAGGCTGCGGTTATGACAGTTTGTAGTCTGGATACTCAGAGGCAAAATAGCTGGCTCGAAAAGTGTGATTTTAGGATTTATCGAAATGGGGTCCCTGTAGATCTGTGGGCTATACATAGCCCTTTTTCACACATATTTTGGTTGAAAAATTTTCTGCTTCCAATCTTTATTTTCAGGCTGCGGTTATGACAGTTTGTAGTCTGGATACTCAGAGGCAAAACAGCTGCCTCGAAAAGTGTGATTTTAGGATTTATTGAAATGGGGTCCTTGTAGATCTGTGGGCTATACATAGCCCTTTTTCACACATTTTTTGGTTGAAAAATTTTCTGCTTCCCATATCTATTTCGAGGCTGCATTTATGCTAGTTTGTGGTCTGGATACACAGAGGCAAAATAGCTGCCTCGAAAAGTGGGATTCTAGGATTTATTGAAATGGGGTCCTTGTAGATCTGTGGGCTATACATAGAACTTTTTCACACATTTTTTGGTTGAAAAATTTTCTGCTTCCAATCTTTATTTTCAGGCTGCGGTTATGCTAGTTTGTGGTCTGGGTACACAGAGGCAAAATAGCTGCCTCGAAAAGTGTGATTTTAGGATTTATTGAAATGGGGTCCTTGTAGATCTGTGGGCTATACATAGCCCTTTTTCACACATTTTTTGGTTGAAAAATTTTCTGCTTCCAATCTTTATTTTCAGGCTGCGGTTATGACAGTTTGTAGTCTGGATACTCAGAGGCAAAACAGCTGGCTCGAAAAGTGTGATTTTAGGATTTATCGAAATGGGGTCCTTGTAGATCTGTGGGCTATACATAGCCCTTTTTCACACATTTTTTGGTTGAACAATTTTCTGCTTCCAATCTTTATTTTCAGGCTGCGGTTATGACAGTTTGTAGTCTGGATACTCAGAGGCAAAATAGCTGGCTCGAAAAGTGTGATTTTAGGATTTATTGAAATGGGGTCCTTGTAGATCTGTGGGCTATACATAGCCCTTTTTCACACATTTTTTGGTTGAAAAATTTTCTGCTTCCCATATCTATTTCGAGGCTGCATTTATGCTAGTTTGTGGTCTGGATACACAGAGACAAAATAGCTGCCTCGAAAAGTGGGATTTTAGGATTTACTGAAATGGGGTCCTTGTAGATCTGTGGGCTATACATAGAACTTTTTCACACATTTTTTGGTTGAAAAATTTTCTGCTTCCAATCTTTATTTTCAGGCTGCGGTTATGCTAGTTTGTGGTCTGGGTACACAGAGGCAAAATAGCTGCCTCGAAAAGTGTGATTTTAGGATTTATCGAAATGGGGTCCTTGTAGATCTGTGGGCTATACATAGCCCTTTTGCAAACATATTTTGGTTGAAAAATTTTCTGCTTCCTATATCTATTTCGAGGCTGCATTTATGCTAGTTTGTGGTCTGGATACACAGAGGCAAAATAGCTGCCTCGAAAAGTGGGATTTTAGGATTTATTGAAATGGGGTCCTTGTAGATCTGTGGGCTATACATAGAACTTTTTCACACATTTTTTGGTTGAAAAATTTTCTGCTTCCAATATCTTTTTTGATTCTGCATTTATGCTAGTTTGTGGTCTGGATACACAGAGGCAAAATATCTGCCTCGAAAAGTGGGATTTTAGGATTTATTGAAATGGGGTCCTTGTAGATCTGTGGGCTATACATAGAACTTTTTCACACATTTTTTGGTTGAAAAATTTTCTGCTTCCAATCTTTATTTTCAGGCTGCGGTTATGCTAGTTTGTGGTCTGGGTACACAGAGGCAAAATAGCTGCCTCGAAAAGTGTGATTTTAGGATTTATTGAAATGGGGTCCTTGTAGATCTGTGGGCTATACATAGCCCTTTTTCACACATTTTTTGGTTGAAAAATTTTCTGCTTCCAATATCTTTTTTGATTCTGCATTTATGCTAGTTTGTGGTCTGGATACTCAGAGGCAAAATAGCTGGCTCGAAAAGTGTGATTTTAGGATTTATCGAAATGGGGTCCTTGTAGATCTGTGGGCTATAAATAGCCCTTTTGCAAACATATTTTGGTTGAAAAATTTTCTGCTTCCAATCTTTATTTTCAGGCTGCGGTTATGCTAGTTTGTGGTCTGGATACACAGAGGCAAAATAGCTGCCTCGAAAAGTGTGATTTTAGGATTTATCGAAATGGGGTCCCTGTAGATCTGTGGGCTATACATAGCCCTTTTTCACACATATTTTGGTTGAAAAATTTTCTGCTTCCAATCTTTATTTTCAGGCTGCGGTTATGCTAGTTTGTGGTCTGGATACACAGAGGCAAAATAGCTGCCTCGAAAAGTGGGATTTTAGGATTTATCGAAATGGGGTCCCTGTAGATCTGTGGGCTATACATAGCCCTTTTGCAAACATATTTTGGTTGAAAAATTTTCTGCTTCCCATATCTATCTCGAGGCTGCATTTATGCCAGTTTGTGGTCTGGATACACAGAGGCAAAATAGCTGCCTCGAAAAGTGTGATTTTAGGATTTATCGAAATGGGGTCCCTGTAGATCTGTGGGCTATACATAGAACTTTTTCACACATTTTTTGGTTGAAAAATTTTCTGCTTCCAATCTTTATTTTCAGGCTGCGGTTATGACAGTTTGTAGTCTGGATACTCAGAGGCAAAACAGCTGGCTCGAAAAGTGTGATTTTAGGATTTATCGAAATGGGGTCCTTGTAGATCTGTGGGCTATACATAGAACTTTTTCACACATTTTTTGGTTGAAAAATTTTCTGCTTCCAATCTTTATTTTCAGGCTGCGGTTATGCTAGTTTGTGGTCTGGATACACAGAGGCAAAATAGCTGCCTCGAAAAGTGGGATTTTAGGATTTATCGAAATGGGGTCCTTGTAGATCTGTGGGCTATACATAGCCCTTTTGCAAACATATTTTGGTTGAAAAATTTTCTGCTTCCCATATCTATTTCGAGGCTGCATTTATGCTAGTTTGTGGTCTGGATACACAGAGGCAAAATAGCTGCCTCGAAAAGTGGGATTTTAGGATTTATCGAAATGGGGTCCCTGTAGATCTGTGGGCTATACATAGCCCTTTTGCAAACATATTTTGGTTGAAAAATTTTCTGCTTCCCATATCTATTTCGAGGCTGCATTTATGCTAGTTTGTGGTCTGGATACACAGAGGCAAAATAGCTGCCTCGAAAAGTGTGATTTTAGGATTTATCGAAATGGGGTCCCTGTAGATCTGTGGGCTATACATAGAACTTTTTCACACATTTTTTGGTTGAAAAATTTTCTGCTTCCAATCTTTATTTTCAGGCTGCGGTTATGACAGTTTGTAGTCTGGATACTCAGAGGCAAAACAGCTGGCTCGAAAAGTGTGATTTTAGGATTTATCGAAATGGGGTCCTTGTAGATCTGTGGGCTATACATAGAACTTTTTCACACATTTTTTGGTTGAAAAATTTTCTGCTTCCAATCTTTATTTTCAGGCTGCGGTTATGCTAGTTTGTGGTCTGGATACACAGAGGCAAAATAGCTGCCTCGAAAAGTGGGATTTTAGGATTTATCGAAATGGGGTCCTTGTAGATCTGTGGGCTATACATAGCCCTTTTTCACACATATTTTGGTTGAAAAATTTTCTGCTTCCCATATCTATTTCGAGGCTGCATTTATGCTAGTTTGTGGTCTGGATACACAGAGGCAAAATAGCTGCCTCGAAAAGTGTGATTTTAGGATTTATCGAAATGGGGTCCTTGCAGATCTGTGGGCTATACATAGAACTTTTTCACACATTTTTTGGTTGAAAAATTTTCTGCTTCCAATCTTTATTTTCAGGCTGCGGTTATGCTAGTTTGTGGTCTGGGTACACAGAGGCAAAATAGCTGCCTCGAAAAGTGTGATTTTAGGATTTATTGAAATGGGGTCCTTGTAGATCTGTGGGCTATACATAGCCCTTTTTCACACATTTTTTGGTTGAAAAATTTTCTGCTTCCAATCTTTATTTTCAGGCTGCGGTTATGCTAGTTTGTGGTCTGGATACACAGAGGCAAAATAGCTGCCTCGAAAAGTGGGATTTTAGGATTTATTGAAATGGGGTCCTTGTAGATCTGTGGGCTATATATAGAACTTTTTCACACATTTTTTGGTTGAAAAATTTTCTGCTTCCAATCTTTATTTTCAGGCTGCGGTTATGATAGTTTGTGGTCTGGGTACTTCTTCTTCTTCTTAGGTGGCGCTACAGTCCGGGGTGGACCTGGGCCTCAACCGTGGTCTGGGTACACAGAGGCAAAATAGCTGCCTCGAAAAGTGTGATTTTAGGATTTATTGAAATGGGGTCCTTGTAGATCTGTGGGCTATACATAGCCCTTTTTCACACATTTTTTGGTTGAAAAATTTTCTGCTTCGAATATCTTTTTTGATTCTGCATTTATGCTAGTTTGTGGTCTGGATACACAGAGGCAAAATAGCTGCCTCGAAAAGTGGGATTTTAGGATTTATTGAAATGGGGTCCTTGTAGATCTGTGGGCTATACATAGCCCTTTTTCACACATATTTTGGTTGAAAAATTTTCTGCTTCCAATCTTTATTTTCAGGCTGCGGTTATGCTAGTTTGTGGTCTGGATACACAGAGGCAAAATAGCTGCCTCGAAAAGTGTGATTTTAGGATTTATCGAAATGGGGTCCCTGTAGATCTGTGGGCTATACATAGCCCTTTTTCACACATATTTTGGTTGAAAAATTTTCTGCTTCCCATATCTATTTCGAGGCTGCATTTATGCTAGTTTGTGGTCTGGATACACAGAGGCAAAATAGCTGCCTCGAAAAGTGTGATTTTAGGATTTATCGAAATGGGGTCCCTGTAGATCTGTGGGCTATACATAGCCCTTTTTCACACATATTTTGGTTGAAAAATTTTCTGCTTCCAATCTTTATTTTCAGGCTGCGGTTATGACAGTTTGTAGTCTGGATACTCAGAGGCAAAATAGCTGGCTCGAAAAGTGTGATTTTAGGATTTATTGAAATGGGGTCCTTGTAGATCTGTGGGCTATACATAGCCCTTTTTCACACATTTTTTGGTTGACAAATTTTCTGCTTCCCATATCTATTTCGAGGCTGCATTTATGCTAGTTTGTGGTCTGGATACACAGAGGCAAAATAGCTGCCTCGAAAAGTGGGATTTTAGGATTTATCGAAATGGGGTCCCTGTAGATCTGTGGGCTATACATAGCCCTTTTTCACACATATTTTGGTTGAAAAATTTTCTGCTTCCAATCTTTATTTTCAGGCTGCGGTTATGCTAGTTTGTGGTCTGGATACACAGAAGCAAAATAGCTGCCTCGAAAAGTGGGATTTTAGGATTTATCGAAATGGGGTCCCTGTAGATCTGTGGGCTATATATAGCCCTTTTGCAAACATATTTTGGTTGAAAAATTTTCTGCTTCCCATATCTATTTCGAGGCTGCATTTATGCTAGTTTGTGGTCTGGATACACAGAGGTAAAATAGCTGCCTCGAAAAGTGGGATTTTAGGATTTATCGAAATGGGGTCCCTGTAGATCTGTGGGCTATATATAGCCCTTTTTCACACATATTTTGGTTGAAAAATTTTCTGCTTCCAATCTTTATTTTCAGGCTGCGGTTATGACAGTTTGTAGTCTGGATACTCAGAGGCAAAACAGCTGGCTCGAAAAGTGTGATTTTATAATTTATCGAAATGGGGTCCCTGTAGATCTGTGGGCTATACATAGCCCTTTTTCACACATTTTTTGGTTGAAAAATTTTCTGCTTCCAATATTTATTTTCAGGCTGCGGTTATGACGGTTTGTAGTCTGGATACTCAGAGGCAAAATAGCTGGCTCGAAAAGTGTGATTTTAGGATTTATTGAAATGGGGTCCTTGTAGATCTGTGGGCTATACATAGCCCTTTTTCACACATTTTTTGGTTGAAAAATTTTCTGCTTCCCATATCTATTTCGAGGCTGTAGTTATGCTAGTTTGTGGTCTGGATACACAGAGGCAAAATAGCTGGCTCGAAAAGTGTGATTTTAGAATTTTTCGAAATGGGGTCCCTGTAGATCTGTGGGCTATACATAGCCCTTTTGCAAACATATTTTGGTTGAAAAATTTTCTGCTTCCCATATCTATTTCGAGGCTGTAGTTATGCTAGTTTGTGGTCTGGATACACAGAGGCAAAATAGCTGGCTCGAAAAGTGTGATTTTAGAATTTTTCGAAATGGGGTCCCTGTAGATCTGTGGGCTATACATAGCCCTTTTGCAAACATATTTTGGTTGAAAAATTTTCTGCTTCCCGTATCTATTTTCAGGCTGCAGTTATGATAGTTTGTGGTCTGGATACACAGACCAAAATAGCTGGCTCGAAAAGTGTGATTTTAGGATTTATCGAAATGGGGTCCTTGTAGATCTGTGGGCTATACATAGCCCTTTTTCACACATATTTTGGTTGAAAAATTTTCTGCTTCCCATATCTATTTCGAGGCTGCATTTATGCTAGTTTGTGGTCTGGATACACAGAGGCAAAATAGCTGCCTCGAAAAGTGGGATTTTAGGATTTATTGAAATGGGGTCCTTGTAGATCTGTGGGCTATACATAGAACTTTTTCACACATTTTTTGGTTGAAAAATTTTCTGCTTCCAATCTTTATTTTCAGGCTGCGGTTATGCTAGTTTGTGGTCTGGGTACACAGAGGCAAAATAGCTGCCTCGAAAAGTGTGATTTTAGGATTTATTGAAATGGGGTCCTTGTAGATCTGTGGGCTATACAAAGAACTTTTTCACACCTTTTTTGGTTGAAAAATTTTTTGCTTCCAATATCTATTTTCAGGCTGCAGTTATGATAGTTTGTGGTCTGGATACACAGACCAAAATAGCTGGCTCGAAAAGTGTGATTTTAGGATTTATCGAAATGGGGTCCTTGTAGATCTGTGGGCTATACATAGCCCTTTTGCAAACATATTTTGGTTGAAAAATTTTCTGCTTCCCATATCTATTTCGAGGCTGCATTTATGCTAGTTTGTGGTCTGGATACACAGAGGCAAAATAGCTGCCTCGAAAAGTGGGATTTTAGGATTTATTGAAATGGGGTCCTTGTAGATCTGTGGGCTATACATAGAACTTTTTCACACATTTTTTGGTTGAAAAATTTTCTGCTTCCAATCTTTATTTTCAGGCTGCGGTTATGCTAGTTTGTGGTCTGGGTACACAGAGGCAAAATAGCTGCCTCGAAAAGTGTGATTTTAGGATTTATTGAAATGGGGTCCTTGTAGATCTGTGGGCTATACATAGCCGTTTTGCAAACATATTTTGGTCGAAAAATTTTCTGCTTCCAATCTTTATTTTCAGGCTGCGGTTATGACAGTTTGTAGTCTGGATACTCAGAGGCAAAATAGCTGGCTCGAAAAGTGTGATTTTAGGATTTATCGAAATGGGGTCCCTGTAGATCTGTGGGCTATACATAGCCCTTTTTCACACATATTTTGGTTGAAAAATTTTCTGCTTCCAATCTTTATTTTCAGGCTGCGGTTATGACAGTTTGTAGTCTGGATACTCAGAGGCAAAACAGCTGGCTCGAAAAGTGTGATTTTAGGATTTATCGAAATGGGGTCCTTGTAGATCTGTGGGCTATACATAGCCCTTTTTCACACATATTTTGGTTGAAAAATTTTCTGCTTCCCATATCTATTTCGAGGCTGCATTTATGCTAGTTTGTGGTCTGGATACACAGAGGCAAAATAGCTGCCTCGAAAAGTGGGATTTTAGGATTTATTGAAATGGGGTCCTTGTAGATCTGTGGGCTATACATAGAACTTTTTCACACATTTTTTGGTTGAAAAATTTTCTGCTTCCAATCTTTATTTTCAGGCTGCGGTTATGCTAGTTTGTGGTCTGGGTACACAGAGGCAAAATAGCTGCCTCGAAAAGTGTGATTTTAGGATTTATTGAAATGGGGTCCTTGTAGATCTGTGGGCTATACATAGCCCGTTTTCACACATTTTTTGGTTGAAAAATTTTCTGCTTCCAATATCTTTTTTGATTCTGCATTTATGCTAGTTTGTGGTCTGGATACACAGAGGCAAAATAGCTGCCTCGAAAAGTGGGATTTTAGGATTTATTGAAATGGGGTCCTTGTAGATCTGTGGGCTATACATAGCCCTTTTTCACACATATTTTGGTTGAAAAATTTTCTGCTTCCAATCTTTATTTTCAGGCTGCGGTTATGCTAGTTTGTGGTCTGGATACACAGAAGCAAAATAGCTGCCTCGAAAAGTGGGATTTTAGGATTTATCGAAATGGGGTCCCTGTAGATCTGTGGGCTATACATAGCCCTTTTGCAAACATATTTTGGTTGAAAAATTTTCTGCTTCCCATATCTATTTCGAGGCTGCATTTATGCTTGTTTGTGGTCTGGATACACAGAAGCAAAATAGCTGCCTCGAAAAGTGGGATTTTAGGATTTATCGAAATGGGGTCCGTGTAGATCTGTGGGCTATACATAGCCCTTTTTCACACATATTTTGGTTGAAAAATTTTCTGCTTCCAATCTTTATTTTCAGGCTGCGGTTATGACAGTTTGTAGTCTGGATACTCAGAGGCAAAACAGCTGGCTCGAAAAGTGTGATTTTATAATTTATCGAAATGGGGTCCCTGTAGATCTGTGGGCTATACATAGCCCTTTTTCACACATTTTTTGGTTGAAAAATTTTCTGCTTCCAATATTTATTTTCAGGCTGCGGTTATGACGGTTTGTAGTCTGGATACTCAGAGGCAAAACAGCTGGCTCGAAAAGTGTGATTTTAGGATTTATTGAAATGGGGTCCTTGTAGATCTGTGGGCTACACATAGCCCTTTTTCACACATTTTTTGGTTGAAAAATTTTCTGCTTCCCATATCTATTTCGAGGCTGTAGTTATGCTAGTTTGTGGTCTGGATACACAGAGGCAAAATAGCTGGCTCGAAAAGTGTGATTTTAGAATTTTTCGAAATGGGGTCCCTGTAGATCTGTGGGCTATACATAGCCTTTTTTCACACATATTTTGGTTGAAAAATTTTCTGCTTCCCGTATCTATTTTGAGGCTGTAGTTATGCTAGTTTGTGGTCTGGATACACAGAAGCAAAATAGCTGGCTCGAAAAGTGTGATTTTAAGATTTATCGACATGGGGTCCTTGTAGATCTGTGGGCTATACAAAGCCCTTTTTCACACCTTTTTTGGTTGAAAAATTTTTTGCTTCCAATATCTATTTTCAGGCTGCAGTTATGATAGTTTGTGGTCTTAATACACAGAGGCAAAATAGCTGAATCGAAAAGTGGGATTTTAGGATTTATTGAAATGGGGTCCTTGTAGATCTCTGGGCTATACATAGAACTTTTTCACACATTTTTTGGTTGAAAAATTTTCTGCTTCCAATCTTTATTTTCAGGCTGCGGTTATGCTAGTTTGTGGTCTGGGTACACAGAGGCAAAATAGCTGCCTCGAAAAGTGTGATTTTAGGATTTATTGAAATGGGGTCCTTGTAGATCTGTGGGCTATACATAGCCCGTTTTCACACATTTTTTGGTTGAAAAATTTTCTGCTTCCAATATCTTTTTTGATTTTGCATTTATGCTAGTTTGTGGTCTGGATACACAGAAGCAAAATAGCTGGCTCGAAAAGTGTGATATTAAGATTTATCGACATGGGGTCCTTGTAGATCTGTGGGCTATACAAAGCCCTTTTTCACACCTTTTTTGGTTGAAAAATTTTTTGCTTCCAATATCTATTTTGAGGCTGCAGTTATGATAGTTTGTGGTCTGGATACACAGACCAAAATAGCTGGCTCGAAAAGTGTGATTTTAGGATTTATTGAAATGGGGTCCTTGTAGATCTGTGGGCTATACATAGCCCTTTTGCAAACATATTTTGGTTGAAAAATTTTCTGCTTCCCATATCTATTTCGAGGCTGCATTTATGCTAGTTTGTGGTCTGGATACACAGAGGCAAAATAGCTGCCTCGAAAAGTGGGATTTTAGGATTTATCGAAATGGGGTCCCTGTAGATCTGTGGGCTATACATAGCCCTTTTTCACACATATTTTGGTTGAAAAATTTTCTGCTTCCAATCTTTATTTTCAGGCTGCGGTTATGACAGTTTGTAGTCTGGATACTCAGAATCAAAATAGCTGGCTCGAAAAGTGTGATTTTAGGATTTATTGAAATGGGGTCCTTGTAGATCTGTGGGCTATACATAGCCCTTTTTCACACATTTTTTGGTTGACAAATTTTCTGCTTCCCATATCTATTTCGAGGCTGCATTTATGCTAGTTTGTGGTCTGGATACACAGAGGCAAAATAGCTGCCTCGAAAAGTGGGATTTTAGGATTTATTGAAATGGGGTCCTTGTAGATCTGTGGGCTATACATAGCCCTTTTTCACACATATTTTGGTTGAAAAATTTTCTGCTTCCCATATCTATTTCGAGGCTGCATTTATGCTAGTTTGTGGTCTGGATACACAGAGGCAAAATAGCTGAATCGAAAAGTGGGATTTTAGGATTTATTGAAATGGGGTCCTTGTAGATCTCTGGGCTATACATAGAACTTTTTCACACATTTTTTGGTTGAAAAATTTTCTGCTTCCAATCTTTATTTTCAGGCTGCGGTTATGCTAGTTTGTGGTCTGGGTACACAGAGGCAAAATAGCTGCCTCGAAAAGTGTGATTTTAGGATTTATTGAAATGGGGTCCTTGTAGATCTGTGGGCTATACATAGCCCGTTTTCACACATTTTTTGGTTGAAAAATTTTCTGCTTCCAATATCTTTTTTGATTCTGCATTTATGCTAGTTTGTGGTCTGGATACACAGAAGCAAAATAGCTGGCTCGAAAAGTGTGATTTTAAGATTTATCGACATGGGGTCCTTGTAGATCTGTGGGCTATACAAAGCCCTTTTTCACACCTTTTTTGGTTGAAAAATTTTCTGCTTCCAATCTTTATTTTCAGGCTGCGGTTATGACAGTTTGTAGTCTGGATACTCAGAGGCAAAACAGCTGGCTCGAAAAGTGTGATTTTATAATTTATCGAAATGGGGTCCCTGTAGATCTGTGGGCTATACATAGCCCTTTTGCAAACATATTTTGGTTGAAAAATTTTCTGCTTCCAATCTTTATTTTCAGGCTGCGGTTATGCTAGTTTGTGGTCTGGATACACAGAAGCAAAATAGCTGGCTCGAAAAGTGTGATTTTAGGATTTATTGAAATGGGGTCCTTGTAGATCTGTGGGCTATACATAGCCCTTTTTCACACATTTTTTGGTTGACAAATTTTCTGCTTCCCATATCTATTTCGAGGCTGCATTTATGCTAGTTTGTGGTCTGGATACACAGAGGCAAAATAGCTGCCTCGAAAAGTGGGATTTTAGGATTTATTGAAATGGGGTCCTTGTAGATCTGTGGGCTATACATAGCCCTTTTTCACACATATTTTGGTTGAAAAATTTTCTGCTTCCAATCTTTATTTTCAGGCTGCGGTTATGCTAGTTTGTGGTCTGGATACACAGAAGCAAAATAGCTGCCTCGAAAAGTGGGATTTTAGGATTTATCGAAATGGGGTCCCTGTAGATCTGTGGGCTATACATAGCCCTTTTGCAAACATATTTTGGTTGAAAAATTTTCTGCTTCCCATATCTATTTCGAGGCTGCATTTATGCTAGTTTGTGGTCTGGATACACAGAGGCAAAATAGCTGCCTCGAAAAGTGGGATTTTAGGATTTATCGAAATGGGGTCCCTGTAGATCTGTGGGCTATACATAGCCCTTTTGCAAACATATTTTGGTTGAAAAATTTTCTGCTTCCCATATCTATTTCGAGGCTGCATTTATGCTAGTTTGTGGTCTGGATACACAGAGGCAAAACAGCTGGCTCGAAAAGTGTGATTTTATAATTTATCGAAATGGGGTCCCTGTAGATCTGTGGGCTATACATAGCCCTTTTTCACACATTTTTTGGTTGAACAATTTTCTGCTTCCAATATTTATTTTCAGGCTGCGGTTATGACGGTTTGTAGTCTGGATACTCAGAGGCAAAATAGCTGGCTCGAAAAGTGTGATTTTAGGATTTATTGAAATGGGGTCCTTGTAGATCTGTGGGCTATACATAGCCCTTTTTCACACATATTTTGGTTGAAAAATTTTCTGCTTCCCGTATCTATTTTGAGGCTGTAGTTATGCTAGTTTGTGGTCTGGATACACAGAAGCAAAATAGCTGGCTCGAAAAGTGTGATTTTAAGATTTATCGACATGGGGTCCTTGTAGATCTGTGGGCTATACAAAGCCCCTTTTCACACCTTTTTTGGTTGAAAAATTTTCTGCTTCCAATCTTTATTTTCAGGCTGCGGTTATGACAGTTTGTAGTCTGGATACTCAGAGGCAAAACAGCTGGCTCGAAAAGTGTGATTTTATAATTTATCGAAATGGGGTCCCTGTAGATCTGTGGGCTATACATAGCCCTTTTGCAAACATATTTTGGTTGAAAAATTTTCTGCTTCCAATCTTTATTTTCAGGCTGCGGTTATGCTAGTTTGTGGTCTGGATACACAGAAGCAAAATAGCTGGCTCGAAAAGTGTGATTTTAGGATTTATTGAAATGGGGTCCTTGTAGATCTGTGGGCTATACATAGCCCTTTTTCACACATTTTTTGGTTGACAAATTTTCTGCTTCCCATATCTATTTCGAGGCTGCATTTATGCTAGTTTGTGGTCTGGATACACAGAGGCAAAATAGCTGCCTCGAAAAGTGGGATTTTAGGATTTATTGAAATGGGGTCCTTGTAGATCTGTGGGCTATACATAGCCCTTTTTCACACATATTTTGGTTGAAAAATTTTCTGCTTCCAATCTTTATTTTCAGGCTGCGGTTATGCTAGTTTGTGGTCTGGATACACAGAAGCAAAATAGCTGCCTCGAAAAGTGGGATTTTAGGATTTATCGAAATGGGGTCCCTGTAGATCTGTGGGCTATACATAGCCCTTTTGCAAACATATTTTGGTTGAAAAATTTTCTGCTTCCCATATCTATTTCGAGGCTGCATTTATGCTAGTTTGTGGTCTGGATACACAGAGGCAAAATAGCTGCCTCGAAAAGTGGGATTTTAGGATTTATCGAAATGGGGTCCCTGTAGATCTGTGGGCTATACATAGCCCTTTTGCAAACATATTTTGGTTGAAAAATTTTCTGCTTCCCATATCTATTTCGAGGCTGCATTTATGCTAGTTTGTGGTCTGGATACACAGAGGCAAAACAGCTGGCTCGAAAAGTGTGATTTTATAATTTATCGAAATGGGGTCCCTGTAGATCTGTGGGCTATACATAGCCCTTTTTCACACATTTTTTGGTTGAACAATTTTCTGCTTCCAATATTTATTTTCAGGCTGCGGTTATGACGGTTTGTAGTCTGGATACTCAGAGGCAAAATAGCTGGCTCGAAAAGTGTGATTTTAGGATTTATTGAAATGGGGTCCTTGTAGATCTGTGGGCTATACATAGCCCTTTTTCACACATATTTTGGTTGAAAAATTTTCTGCTTCCCGTATCTATTTTGAGGCTGTAGTTATGCTAGTTTGTGGTCTGGATACACAGAAGCAAAATAGCTGGCTCGAAAAGTGTGATTTTAAGATTTATCGACATGGGGTCCTTGTAGATCTGTGGGCTATACAAAGCCCCTTTTCACACCTTTTTTGGTTGAAAAATTTTTTGCTTCCAATATCTATTTTGAGGCTGCAGTTATGATAGTTTGTGGTCTGGATACACAGACCAAAATAGCTGGCTCGAAAAGTGTGATTTTAGGATTTATCGAAATGGGGTCCTTGTAGATCTGTGGGCTATACATAGCCCTTTTGCAAACATATTTTGGTTGAAAAATTTTCTGCTTCCCATATCTATTTCGAGGCTGCATTTATGCTAGTTTGTGGTCTGGATACACAGAGGCAAAATAGCTGCCTCGAAAAGTGTGATTTTAGGATTTATTGAAATGGGGTCCTTGTAGATCTGTGGGCTATACATAGCCCTTTTGCAAACATATTTTGGTTGAAAAATTTTCTGCTTCCAATCTTTATTTTCAGGCTGCGGTTATGCTAGTTTGTGGTCTGGGTACACAGAGGCAAAATAGCTGCCTCGAAAAGTGTGATTTTAGGATTTATTGAAATGGGGTCCTTGTAGATCTGTGGGCTATACATAGCCGTTTTGCAAACATATTTTGGTTGAAAAATTTTCTGCTTCCAATCTTTATTTTCAGGCTGCGGTTATGACAGTTTGTAGTCTGGATACTCAGAGGCAAAATAGCTGCCTCGAAAAGTGGGATTTTAGGATTTATCGAAATGGGGTCCCTGTAGATCTGTGGGCTATACATAGCCCTTTTTCACACATATTTTGGTTGAAAAATTTTCTGCTTCCAATCTTTATTTTCAGGCTGCGGTTATGACAGTTTGTAGTCTGGATACTCAGAATCAAAATAGCTGGCTCGAAAAGTGTGATTTTAGGATTTATTGAAATGGGGTCCTTGTAGATCTGTGGGCTATACATAGCCCTTTTTCACACATTTTTTGGTTGACAAATTTTCTGCTTCCCATATCTATTTCGAGGCTGCATTTATGCTAGTTTGTGGTCTGGATACACAGAGGCAAAATAGCTGCCTCGAAAAGTGGGATTTTAGGATTTATTGAAATGGGGTCCTTGTAGATCTGTGGGCTATACATAGCCCTTTTTCACACATATTTTGGTTGAAAAATTTTCTGCTTCCCATATCTATTTCGAGGCTGCATTTATGCTAGTTTGTGGTCTGGATACACAGAGGCAAAATAGCTGAATCGAAAAGTGGGATTTTAGGATTTATTGAAATGGGGTCCTTGTAGATCTCTGGGCTATACATAGAACTTTTTCACACATTTTTTGGTTGAAAAATTTTCTGCTTCCAATCTTTATTTTCAGGCTGCGGTTATGCTAGTTTGTGGTCTGGGTACACAGAGGCAAAATAGCTGCCTCGAAAAGTGTGATTTTAGGATTTATTGAAATGGGGTCCTTGTAGATCTGTGGGCTATACATAGCCCGTTTTCACACATTTTTTGGTTGAAAAATTTTCTGCTTCCAATATCTTTTTTGATTCTGCATTTATGCTAGTTTGTGGTCTGGATACACAGAAGCAAAATAGCTGGCTCGAAAAGTGTGATTTTAAGATTTATCGACATGGGGTCCTTGTAGATCTGTGGGCTATACAAAGCCCTTTTTCACACCTTTTTTGGTTGAAAAATTTTTTGCTTCCAATATCTATTTTGAGGCTGCAGTTATGATAGTTTGTGGTCTGGATACACAGACCAAAATAGCTGGCTCGAAAAGTGTGATTTTAGGATTTATTGAAATGGGGTCCTTGTAGATCTGTGGGCTATACATAGCCCTTTTGCAAACATATTTTGGTTGAAAAATTTTCTGCTTCCCATATCTATTTCGAGGCTGCATTTATGCTAGTTTGTGGTCTGGATACACAGAGGCAAAATAGCTGCCTCGAAAAGTGGGATTTTAGGATTTATTGAAATGGGGTCCTTGTAGATCTGTGGGCTATACATAGCCCTTTTTCACACATATTTTGGTTGAAAAATTTTCTGCTTCCCATATCTATTTCGAGGCTGCATTTATGCTAGTTTGTGGTCTGGATACACAGAGGCAAAATAGCTGAATCGAAAAGTGGGATTTTAGGATTTATTGAAATGGGGTCCTTGTAGATCTCTGGGCTATACATAGAACTTTTTCACACATTTTTTGGTTGAAAAATTTTCTGCTTCCAATCTTTATTTTCAGGCTGCGGTTATGCTAGTTTGTGGTCTGGGTACACAGAGGCAAAATAGCTGCCTCGAAAAGTGTGATTTTAGGATTTATTGAAATGGGGTCCTTGTAGATCTGTGGGCTATACATAGCCCGTTTTCACACATTTTTTGGTTGAAAAATTTTCTGCTTCCAATATCTTTTTTGATTCTGCATTTATGCTAGTTTGTGGTCTGGATACACAGAAGCAAAATAGCTGGCTCGAAAAGTGTGATTTTAAGATTTATCGACATGGGGTCCTTGTAGATCTGTGGGCTATACAAAGCCCTTTTTCACACCTTTTTTGGTTGAAAAATTTTTTGCTTCCAATATCTATTTTGAGGCTGCAGTTATGATAGTTTGTGGTCTGGATACACAGACCAAAATAGCTGGCTCGAAAAGTGTGATTTTAGGATTTATTGAAATGGGGTCCTTGTAGATCTGTGGGCTATACATAGCCCTTTTGCAAACATATTTTGGTTGAAAAATTTTCTGCTTCCCATATCTATTTCGAGGCTGCATTTATGCTAGTTTGTGGTCTGGATACACAGAGGCAAAATAGCTGCCTCGAAAAGTGGGATTTTAGGATTTATCGAAATGGGGTCCCTGTAGATCTGTGGGCTATACATAGCCCTTTTGCAAACATATTTTGGTTGAAAAATTTTCTGCTTCCAATCTTTATTTTCAGGCTGCGGTTATGACAGTTTGTAGTCTGGATACTCAGAATCAAAATAGCTGGCTCGAAAAGTGTGATTTTAGGATTTATTGAAATGGGGTCCTTGTAGATCTGTGGGCTATACATAGCCCTTTTTCACACATTTTTTGGTTGACAAATTTTCTGCTTCCCATATCTATTTCGAGGCTGCATTTATGCTAGTTTGTGGTCTGGATACACAGAGGCAAAATAGCTGCCTCGAAAAGTGGGATTTTAGGATTTATTGAAATGGGGTCCTTGTAGATCTGTGGGCTATACATAGCCCTTTTTCACACATATTTTGGTTGAAAAATTTTCTGCTTCCAATCTTTATTTTCAGGCTGCGGTTATGCTAGTTTGTGGTCTGGATACACAGAAGCAAAATAGCTGCCTCGAAAAGTGGGATTTTAGGATTTATCGAAATGGGGTCCCTGTAGATCTGTGGGCTATACATAGCCCTTTTGCAAACATATTTTGGTTGAAAAATTTTCTGCTTCCCATATCTATTTCGAGGCTGCATTTATGCTAGTTTGTGGTCTGGATACACAGAGGCAAAATAGCTGCCTCGAAAAGTGGGATTTTAGGATTTATCGAAATGGGGTCCCTGTAGATCTGTGGGCTATACATAGCCCTTTTGCAAACATATTTTGGTTGAAAAATTTTCTGCTTCCCATATCTATTTCGAGGCTGCATTTATGCTAGTTTGTGGTCTGGATACACAGAGGCAAAACAGCTGGCTCGAAAAGTGTGATTTTATAATTTATCGAAATGGGGTCCCTGTAGATCTGTGGGCTATACATAGCCCTTTTTCACACATTTTTTGGTTGAACAATTTTCTGCTTCCAATATTTATTTTCAGGCTGCGGTTATGACGGTTTGTAGTCTGGATACTCAGAGGCAAAATAGCTGCCTCGAAAAGTGGGATTTTAGGATTTATCGAAATGGGGTCCCTGTAGATCTGTGGGCTATACATAGCCCTTTTGCAAACATATTTTGGTTGAAAAATTTTCTGCTTCCCATATCTATTTCGAGGCTGCATTTATGCTAGTTTGTGGTCTGGATACACAGAGGCAAAATAGCTGCCTCGAAAAGTGTGATTTTAGGATTTATCGAAATGGGGTCCTTGTAGATCTGTGGGCTATACATAGCCCTTTTGCAAACATATTTTGGTTGAAAAATTTTCTGCTTCCCATATCTATTTCGAGGCTGCATTTATGCTAGTTTGTGGTCTGGATACACAGAGGCAAAATAGCTGCCTCGAAAAGTGGGATTTTAGGATTTATTGAAATGGGGTCCTTGTAGATCTGTGGGCTATACATAGAACTTTTTCACACATTTTTTGGTTGAAAAATTTTCTGCTTCCAATCTTTATTTTCAGGCTGCGGTTATGCTAGTTTGTGGTCTGGGTACACAGAGGCAAAATAGCTGCCTCGAAAAGTGTGATTTTAGGATTTATTGAAATGGGGTCCTTGTAGATCTGTGGGCTATGCATAGCCGTTTTGCAAACATATTTTGGTTGAAAAATTTTCTGCTTCCAATCTTTATTTTCAGGCTGCGGTTATGACAGTTTGTAGTCTGGATACTCAGAGGCAAAATAGCTGGCTCGAAAAGTGTGATTTTAGGATTTATCGAAATGGGGTCCCTGTAGATCTGTGGGCTATACATAGGTCTTTTGCAAACATATTTTGGTTGAAAAATTTTCTGCTTCCCATATCTATTTCGAGGCTGCATTTATGCTAGTTTGTGGTCTGGATACACAGAGGCAAAATAGCTGCCTCGAAAAGTGGGATTTTAGGATTTATTGAAATGGGGTCCTTGTAGATCTGTGGGCTATACATAGAACTTTTTCACACATTTTTTGGTTGAAAAATTTTCTGCTTCCAATCTTTATTTTCAGGCTGCGGTTATGCTAGTTTGTGGTCTGGGTACACAGAGGCAAAATAGCTGCCTCGAAAAGTGTGATTTTAGGATTTATTGAAATGGGGTCCTTGTAGATCTGTGGGCTATACATAGCCCTTTTGCAAACATATTTTGGTTGAAAAATTTTCTGCTTCCAATCTTTATTTTCAGGCTGCGGTTATGCTAGTTTGTGGTCTGGATACACAGAGGCAAAATAGCTGCCTCGAAAAGTGGGATTTTAGGATTTATCGAAATGGGGTCCCTGTAGATCTGTGGGCTATACATAGCCCTTTTTCACACATATTTTGGTTGAAAAATTTTCTGCTTCCCATATCTATTTCGAGGCTGCATTTATGCTAGTTTGTGGTCTGGATACACAGAGGCAAAATAGCTGCCTCGAAAAGTGTGATTTTAGGATTTATTGAAATGGGGTCCTTGTAGATCTGTGGGCTATACATAGCCCTTTTGCAAACATATTTTGGTTGAAAAATTTTCTGCTTCCAATCTTTATTTTCAGGCTGCGGTTATGCTAGTTTGTGGTCTGGATACACAGAGGCAAAATAGCTGCCTCGAAAAGTGGGATTTTAGGATTTATCGAAATGGGGTCCCTGTAGATCTGTGGGCTATACATAGCCCTTTTGCAAACATATTTTGGTTGAAAAATGTTCTGCTTCCAATCTTTATTTTCAGGCTGCAGTTATGACAGTTTGTAGTCTGGATACTCAGAGGCAAAACAGCTGGCTCGAAAAGTGTGATTTTAGGATTTATCGAAATGGGGTCCTTGTAGATCTGTGGGCTATACATAGCCCTTTTTCACACATTTTTTGGTTGACAAATTTTCTGCTTCCCATATCTATTTCGAGGCTGCATTTATGCTAGTTTGTGGTCTGGATACACAGAGGCAAAATAGCTGCCTCGAAAAGTGGGATTTTAGGATTTATTGAAATGGGGTCCTTGTAGATCTGTGGGCTATACATAGCCCTTTTGCAAACATATTTTGGTTGAAAAATTTTCTGCTTCCAATCTTTATTTTCAGGCTGCGGTTATGCTAGTTTGTGGTCTGGATACACAGAGGCAAAATAGCTGCCTCGAAAAGTGGGATTTTAGGATTTATCGAAATGGGGTCCCTGTAGATCTGTGGGCTATACATAGCCCTTTTTCACACATATTTTGGTTGAAAAATTTTCTGCTTCCAATCTTTATTTTCAGGCTGCAGTTATGACAGTTTGTAGTCTGGATACTCAGAGGCAAAACAGCTGGCTCGAAAAGTGTGATTTTAGGATTTATCGAAATGGGGTCCTTGTAGATCTGTGGGCTATACATAGAACTTTTTCACACATTTTTTGGTTGAAAAATTTTCTGCTTCCAATCTTTATTTTCAGGCTGCGGTTATGCTAGTTTGTGGTCTGGGTACACAGAGGCAAAATAGCTGCCTCGAAAAGTGTGATTTTAGGATTTATTGAAATGGGGTCCTTGTAGATCTGTGGGCTATACATAGCCCTTTTTCACACATTTTTTGGTTGAAAAATTTTCTGCTTCCAATCTTTATTTTCAGGCTGCGGTTATGACAGTTTGTAGTCTGGATACTCAGAGGCAAAATAGCTGGCTCGAAAAGTGTGATTTTAGGATTTATCGAAATGGGGTCCTTGTAGATCTGTGGGCTATACATAACCCTTTTTCACTCATATTTTGGTTGAAAAATTTTCTGCTTCCAATCTTTATTTTCAGGCTGCGGTTATGACAGTTTGTAGTCTGGATACTCAGAGGCAAAACAGCTGGCTCGAAAAGTGTGATTTTAGGATTTATCGAAATGGGGTCCTTGTAGATCTGTGGGCTATACATAGCCCTTTTTCACACATTTTTTGGTTGAAAAATTTTCTGCTTCCAATATCTTTTTTGATTCTGCATTTATGCTAGTTTGTGGTCTGGATACACAGAGGCAAAATAGCTGCCTCGAAAAGTGGGATTTTAGGATTTATTGAAATGGGGTCCTTGTAGATCTGTGGGCTATACATAGCCCTTTTTCACACATATTTTGGTTGAAAAATTTTCTGCTTCCAATCTTTATTTTCAGGCTGCGGTTATGCTAGTTTGTGGTCTGGATACACAGAAGCAAAATAGCTGCCTCGAAAAGTGGGATTTTAGGATTTATCGAAATGGGGTCCCTGTAGATCTGTGGGCTATACATAGCCCTTTTGCAAACATATTTTGGTTGAAAAATTTTCTGCTTCCCATATCTATTTCGAGGCTGCATTTATGCTAGTTTGTAGTCTGGATACTCAGAGGCAAAACAGCTGGCTCGAAAAGTGTGATTTTAGGATTTATTGAAATGGGGTCCTTGTAGATCTGTGGGCTATACATAGCCCCTTTTCACACCTTTTTTGGTTGAAAAATTTTTTGCTTCCAATATCTATTTTGAGGCTGCAGTTATGATAGTTTGTGGTCTGGATACACAGACCAAAATAGCTGGCTCGAAAAGTGTGATTTTAGGATTTATCGAAATGGGGTCCTTGTAGATCTGTGGGCTATACATAGCCCTTTTGCAAACATATTTTGGTTGAAAAATTTTCTGCTTCCCATATCTATTTCGAGGCTGCATTTATGCTAGTTTGTGGTCTGGATACACAGAGGCAAAATAGCTGCCTCGAAAAGTGGGATTTTAGGATTTATTGAAATGGGGTCCTTGTAGATCTGTGGGCTATACATAGAACTTTTTCACACATTTTTTGGTTGAAAAATTTTCTGCTTCCAATCTTTATTTTCAGGCTGCGATTATGCTAGTTTGTGGTCTGGGTACACAGAGGCAAAATAGCTGCCTCGAAAAGTGTGATTTTAGGATTTATTGAAATGGGGTCCTTGTAGATCTGTGGGCTATACATAGCCGTTTTGCAAACATATTTTGGTTGAAAAATTTTCTGCTTCCAATCTTTATTTTCAGGCTGCGGTTATGACAGTTTGTAGTCTGGATACTCAGAGGCAAAATAGCTGGCTCGAAAAGTGTGATTTTAGGATTTATCGAAATGGGGTCCCTGTAGATCTGTGGGCTATACATAGGTCTTTTGCAAACATATTTTGGTTGAAAAATTTTCTGCTTCCCATATCTATTTCGAGGCTGCATTTATGCTAGTTTGTGGTCTGGATACACAGAGGCAAAATAGCTGCCTCGAAAAGTGGGATTTTAGGATTTATTGAAATGGGGTCCTTGTAGATCTGTGGGCTATACATAGAACTTTTTCACACATTTTTTGGTTGAAAAATTTTCTGCTTCCAATCTTTATTTTCAGGCTGCGGTTATGCTAGTTTGTGGTCTGGGTACACAGAGGCAAAATAGCTGCCTCGAAAAGTGTGATTTTAGGATTTATTGAAATGGGGTCCTTGTAGATCTGTGGGCTATACATAGCCCTTTTGCAAACATATTTTGGTTGAAAAATTTTCTGCTTCCAATCTTTATTTTCAGGCTGCGGTTATGCTAGTTTGTGGTCTGGATACACAGAGGCAAAATAGCTGCCTCGAAAAGTGGGATTTTAGGATTTATCGAAATGGGGTCCCTGTAGATCTGTGGGCTATACATAGCCCTTTTTCACACATATTTTGGTTGAAAAATTTTCTGCTTCCCATATCTATTTCGAGGCTGCATTTATGCTACTTTGTGGTCTGGATACACAGAGGCAAAATAGCTGCCTCGAAAAGTGTGATTTTAGGATTTATTGAAATGGGGTCCTTGTAGATCTGTGGGCTATACATAGCCCTTTTGCAAACATATTTTGGTTGAAAAATTTTCTGCTTCCAATCTTTATTTTCAGGCTGCGGTTATGCTAGTTTGTGGTCTGGATACACAGAGGCAAAATAGCTGCCTCGAAAAGTGGGATTTTAGGATTTATCGAAATGGGGTCCCTGTAGATCTGTGGGCTATACATAGCCCTTTTTCACACATATTTTGGTTGAAAAATTTTCTGCTTCCAATCTTTATTTTCAGGCTGCAGTTATGACAGTTTGTAGTCTGGATACTCAGAGGCAAAACAGCTGGCTCGAAAAGTGTGATTTTAGGATTTATCGAAATGGGGTCCTTGTAGATCTGTGGGCTATACATAGCCCTTTTTCACACATTTTTTGGTTGACAAATTTTCTGCTTCCCATATCTATTTCGAGGCTGCATTTATGCTAGTTTGTGGTCTGGATACACAGAGGCAAAATAGCTGCCTCGAAAAGTGGGATTTTAGGATTTATTGAAATGGGGTCCTTGTAGATCTGTGGGCTATACATAGCCCTTTTGCAAACATATTTTGGTTGAAAAATTTTCTGCTTCCAATCTTTATTTTCAGGCTGCGGTTATGCTAGTTTGTGGTCTGGATACACAGAGGCAAAATAGCTGCCTCGAAAAGTGGGATTTTAGGATTTATCGAAATGGGGTCCCTGTAGATCTGTGGGCTATACATAGCCCTTTTTCACTCATATTTTGGTTGAAAAATTTTCTGCTTCCAATCTTTATTTTCAGGCTGCGGTTATGACAGTTTGTAGTCTGGATACTCAGAGGCAAAACAGCTGGCTCGAAAAGTGTGATTTTAGGATTTATCGAAATGGGGTCCTTGTAGATCTGTGGGCTATACAAAGCCCTTTTTCACACATTTTTTGGTTGAAAAATTTTCTGCTTCCAATATCTTTTTTGATTCTGCATTTATGCTAGTTTGTGGTCTGGATACACAGAGGCAAAATAGCTGCCTCGAAAAGTGGGATTTTAGGATTTATTGAAATGGGGTCCTTGTAGATCTGTGGGCTATACATAGCCCTTTTTCACACATATTTTGGTTGAAAAATTTTCTGCTTCCAATCTTTATTTTCAGGCTGCGGTTATGCTAGTTTGTGGTCTGGGTACACAGAGGCAAAATAGCTGCCTCGAAAAGTGTGATTTTAGGATTTATTGAAATGGGGTCCTTGTAGATCTGTGGGCTATACATAACCGTTTTGCAAACATATTTTGGTTGAAAAATTTTCTGCTTCCAATCTTTATTTTCAGGCTGCGGTTATGCTAGTTTGTGGTCTGGATACACAGAGGCAAAATAGCTGCCTCGAAAAGTGTGATTTTAGGATTTATTGAAATGGGGTCCTTGTAGATCTGTGGGCTATACATAGCCGTTTTGCAAACATATTTTGGTTGAAAAATTTTCTGCTTCCAATATTTATTTTCAGGCTGCGGTTATGACAGTTTGTAGTCTGGATACTCAGAGGCAAAATAGCTGGCTCGAAAAGTGTGATTTTAGGATTTATCGAAATGGGGTCCCTGTAGATCTGTGGGCTATACATAGCCCTTTTGCAAACATATTTTGGTTGAAAAATTTTCTGCTTCCAATCTTTATTTTCAGGCTGCGGTTATGCTAGTTTGTGGTCTGGGTACACAGAGGCAAAATAGCTGCCTCGAAAAGTGTGATTTTAGGATTTATTGAAATGGGGTCTTTGTAGATCTGTGGGCTATACATAGCCGTTTTGCAAACATATTTTGGTTGAAAAATTTTCTGCTTCCAATCTTTATTTTCAGGCTGCGGTTATGACAGTTTGTAGTCTGGATACTCAGAGGCAAAATAGCTGGCTCGAAAAGTGTGATTTTAGGATTTATCGAAATGGGGTCCCTGTAGATCTGTGGGCTATACATAGCCCTTTTGCAAACATATTTTGGTTGAAAAATTTTCTGCTTCCCATATCTATTTCGAGGCTGCATTTATGCTAGTTTGTGGTCTGGATACACAGAGGCAAAATAGCTGCCTCGAAAAGTGGGATTTTAGGATTTATTGAAATGGGGTCCTTGTAGATCTGTGGGCTATACATAGAACTTTTTCACACATTTTTTGGTTGAAAAATTTTCTGCTTCCAATCTTTATTTTCAGGCTGCGGTTATGCTAGTTTGTGGTCTGGGTACACAGAGGCAAAATAGCTGCCTCGAAAAGTGTGATTTTAGGATTTATTGAAATGGGGTCCTTGTAGATCTGTGGGCTATACATAGCCGTTTTGCAAACATATTTTGGTTGAAAAATTTTCTGCTTCCAATCTTTATTTTCAGGCTGCGGTTATGACAGTTTGTAGTCTGGATACTCAGAGGCAAAATAGCTGGCTCGAAAAGTGTGATTTTAGGATTTATCGAAATGGGGTCCCTGTAGATCTGTGGGCTATACATAGCCCTTTTGCAAACATATTTTGGTTGAAAAATTTTCTGCTTCCAATCTTTATTTTCAGGCTGCGGTTATGCTAGTTTGTGGTCTGGGTACACAGAGGCAAAATAGCTGCCTCGAAAAGTGTGATTTTAGGATTTATTGAAATGGGGTCCTTGTAGATCTGTGGGCTATACATAGCCGTTTTGCAAACATATTTTGGTTGAAAAATTTTCTGCTTCCAATCTTTATTTTCAGGCTGCGGTTATGACAGTTTGTAGTCTGGATACTCAGAGGCAAAATAGCTGCCTCGAAAAGTGTGATTTTAGGATTTATTGAAATGGGGTCCTTGTAGATCTGTGGGCTATACATAGCCCTTTTGCAAACATATTTTGGTTGAAAAATTTTCTGCTTCCAATCTTTATTTTCAGGCTGCGGTTATGCTAGTTTGTGGTCTGGGTACACAGAGGCAAAATAGCTGCCTCGAAAAGTGTGATTTTAGGATTTATTGAAATGGGGTCCTTGTAGATCTGTGGGCTATACATAGCCGTTTTGCAAACATATTTTGGTTGAAAAATTTTCTGCTTCCAATCTTTATTTTCAGGCTGCGGTTATGACAGTTTGTAGTCTGGATACTCAGAGGCAAAATAGCTGGCTCGAAAAGTGTGATTTTAGGATTTATCGAAATGGGGTCCCTGTAGATCTGTGGGCTATACATAGGTCTTTTGCAAACATATTTTGGTTGAAAAATTTTCTGCTTCCCATATCTATTTCGAGGCTGCATTTATGCTAGTTTGTGGTCTGGATACACAGAGGCAAAATAGCTGCCTCGAAAAGTGGGATTTTAGGATTTATTGAAATGGGGTCCTTGTAGATCTGTGGGCTATACATAGAACTTTTTCACACATTTTTTGGTTGAAAAATTTTCTGCTTCCAATCTTTATTTTCAGGCTGCGGTTATGCTAGTTTGTGGTCTGGGTACACAGAGGCAAAATAGCTGCCTCGAAAAGTGTGATTTTAGGATTTATTGAAATGGGGTCCTTGTAGATCTGTGGGCTATACATAGCCCTTTTGCAAACATATTTTGGTTGAAAAATTTTCTGCTTCCAATCTTTATTTTCAGGCTGCGGTTATGCTAGTTTGTGGTCTGGATACACAGAGGCAAAATAGCTGCCTCGAAAAGTGGGATTTTAGGATTTATCGAAATGGGGTCCCTGTAGATCTGTGGGCTATACATAGCCCTTTTTCACACATATTTTGGTTGAAAAATTTTCTGCTTCCCATATCTATTTCGAGGCTGCATTTATGCTACTTTGTGGTCTGGATACACAGAGGCAAAATAGCTGCCTCGAAAAGTGTGATTTTAGGATTTATTGAAATGGGGTCCTTGTAGATCTGTGGGCTATACATAGCCCTTTTGCAAACATATTTTGGTTGAAAAATTTTCTGCTTCCAATCTTTATTTTCAGGCTGCGGTTATGCTAGTTTGTGGTCTGGATACACAGAGGCAAAATAGCTGCCTCGAAAAGTGGGATTTTAGGATTTATCGAAATGGGGTCCCTGTAGATCTGTGGGCTATACATAGCCCTTTTGCAAACATATTTTGGTTGAAAAATGTTCTGCTTCCAATCTTTATTTTCAGGCTGCATTTATGCTAGTTTGTGGTCTGGATACACAGAGGCAAAATAGCTGCCTCGAAAAGTGGGATTTCAGGATTTATCGAAATGGGGTCCCTGTAGATCTGTGGGCTATACATAGCCCTTTTTCACACATTTTTTGGTTGAAAAATTTTCTGCTTCCAATCTTTATTTTCAGGCTGCAGTTATGACAGTTTGTAGTCTGGATACTCAGAGGCAAAACAGCTGGCTCGAAAAGTGTGATTTTAGGATTTATCGAAATGGGGTCCTTGTAGATCTGTGGGCTATACATAGCCCTTTTTCACACATTTTTTGGTTGACAAATTTTCTGCTTCCCATATCTATTTCGAGGCTGCATTTATGCTAGTTTGTGGTCTGGATACACAGAGGCAAAATAGCTGCCTCGAAAAGTGGGATTTTAGGATTTATTGAAATGGGGTCCTTGTAGATCTGTGGGCTATACATAGCCCTTTTGCAAACATATTTTGGTTGAAAAATTTTCTGCTTCCAATCTTTATTTTCAGGCTGCGGTTATGCTAGTTTGTGGTCTGGATACACAGAGGCAAAATAGCTGCCTCGAAAAGTGGGATTTTAGGATTTATCGAAATGGGGTCCCTGTAGATCTGTGGGCTATACATAGCCCTTTTTCACTCATATTTTGGTTGAAAAATTTTCTGCTTCCAATCTTTATTTTCAGGCTGCGGTTATGACAGTTTGTAGTCTGGATACTCAGAGGCAAAACAGCTGGCTCGAAAAGTGTGATTTTAGGACTTATCGAAATGGGGTCCTTGTAGATCTGTGGGCTATACATAGCCCTTTTTCACACATTTTTTGGTTGACAAATTTTCTGCTTCCCATATCTATTTCGAGGCTGCATTTATGCTAGTTTGTGGTCTGGATACACAGAGGCAAAATAGCTGCCTCGAAAAGTGGGATTTTAGGATTTATTGAAATGGGGTCCTTGTAGATCTGTGGGCTATACATAGCCCTTTTGCAAACATATTTTGGTTGAAAAATTTTCTGCTTCCAATCTTTATTTTCAGGCTGCGGTTATGCTAGTTTGTGGTCTGGATACACAGAGGCAAAATAGCTGCCTCGAAAAGTGGGATTTTAGGATTTATCGAAATGGGGTCCCTGTAGATCTGTGGGCTATACATAGCCCTTTTTCACTCATATTTTGGTTGAAAAATTTTCTGCTTCCAATCTTTATTTTCAGGCTGCGGTTATGACAGTTTGTAGTCTGGATACTCAGAGGCAAAACAGCTGGCTCGAAAAGTGTGATTTTAGGATTTATCGAAATGGGGTCCTTGTAGATCTGTGGGCTATACATAGCCCTTTTTCACACATTTTTTGGTTGACAAATTTTCTGCTTCCCATATCTATTTCGAGGCTGCATTTATGCTAGTTTGTGGTCTGGATACACAGAGGCAAAATAGCTGCCTCGAAAAGTGGGATTTTAGGATTTATTGAAATGGGGTCCTTGTAGATCTGTGGGCTATACATAGCCCTTTTGCAAACATATTTTGGTTGAAAAATTTTCTGCTTCCAATCTTTATTTTCAGGCTGCGGTTATGCTAGTTTGTGGTCTGGATACACAGAGGCAAAATAGCTGCCTCGAAAAGTGGGATTTTAGGATTTATTGAAATGGGGTCCTTGTAGATCTGTGGGCTATACATAGCCCTTTTTCACACATATTTTGATTGAAAAATTTTCTGCTTCCAATCTTTATTTTCAGGCTGCGGTTATGCTAGTTTGTGGTCTGGGTACACAGAGGCAAAATAGCTGCCTCGAAAAGTGTGATTTTAGGATTTATTGAAATGGGGTCCTTGTAGATCTGTGGGCTATACATAGCCGTTTTGCAAACATATTTTGGTTGAAAAATTTTCTGCTTCCAATCTTTATTTTCAGGCTGCGGTTATGCTAGTTTGTGGTCTGGATACACAGAGGCAAAATAGCTGCCTCGAAAAGTGTGATTTTAGGATTTATTGAAATGGGGTCCTTGTAGATCTGTGGGCTATACATAGCCGTTTTGCAAACATATTTTGGTTGAAAAATTTTCTGCTTCCAATCTTTATTTTCAGGCTGCGGTTATGACAGTTTGTAGTCTGGATACTCAGAGGCAAAATAGCTGGCTCGAAAAGTGTGATTTTAGGATTTATCGAAATGGGGTCCCTGTAGATCTGTGGGCTATACATAGCCCTTTTGCAAACATATTTTGGTTGAAAAATTTTCTGCTTCCAATCTTTATTTTCAGGCTGCGGTTATGACAGTTTGTAGTCTGGATACTCAGAGGCAAAACAGCTGGCTCGAAAAGTGTGATTTTAGGACTTATCGAAATGGGGTCCTTGTAGATCTGTGGGCTATACATAGCCCTTTTTCACACATTTTTTGGTTGACAAATTTTCTGCTTCCCATATCTATTTCGAGGCTGCATTTATGCTAGTTTGTGGTCTGGATACACAGAGGCAAAATAGCTGCCTCGAAAAGTGGGATTTTAGGATTTATTGAAATGGGGTCCTTGTAGATCTGTGGGCTATACATAGCCCTTTTGCAAACATATTTTGGTTGAAAAATTTTCTGCTTCCAATCTTTATTTTCAGGCTGCGGTTATGCTAGTTTGTGGTCTGGATACACAGAGGCAAAATAGCTGCCTCGAAAAGTGGGATTTTAGGATTTATCGAAATGGGGTCCCTGTAGATCTGTGGGCTATACATAGCCCTTTTTCACTCATATTTTGGTTGAAAAATTTTCTGCTTCCAATCTTTATTTTCAGGCTGCGGTTATGACAGTTTGTAGTCTGGATACACAGAGGCAAAATAGCTGCCTCGAAAAGTGTGATTTTAGGATTTATTGAAATGGGGTCCTTGTAGATCTGTGGGCTATACATAGCCGTTTTGCAAACATATTTTGGTTGAAAAATTTTCTGCTTCCAATCTTTATTTTCAGGCTGCGGTTATGCTAGTTTGTGGTCTGGATACACAGAAGCAAAATAGCTGCCTCGAAAAGTGTGATTTTAGGATTTATTGAAATGGGGTCCTTGTAGATCTGTGGGCTATACATAGCCGTTTTGCAAACATATTTTGGTTGAAAAATTTTCTGCTTCCAATCTTTATTTTCAGGCTGCGGTTATGACAGTTTGTAGTCTGGATACTCAGAGGCAAAACAGCTGGCTCGAAAAGTGTGATTTTAGGACTTATCGAAATGGGGTCCTTGTAGATCTGTGGGCTATACATAGCCCTTTTTCACACATTTTTTGGTTGACAAATTTTCTGCTTCCCATATCTATTTCGAGGCTGCATTTATGCTAGTTTGTGGTCTGGATACACAGAGGCAAAATAGCTGCCTCGAAAAGTGGGATTTTAGGATTTATTGAAATGGGGTCCTTGTAGATCTGTGGGCTATACATAGCCCTTTTTCACTCATATTTTGGTTGAAAAATTTTCTGCTTCCAATCTTTATTTTCAGGCTGCGGTTATGACAGTTTGTAGTCTGGATACTCAGAGGCAAAACAGCTGGCTCGAAAAGTGTGATTTTAGGATTTATCGAAATGGGGTCCTTGTAGATCTGTGGGCTATACATAGCCCTTTTTCACACATTTTTTGGTTGACAAATTTTCTGCTTCCCATATCTATTTCGAGGCTGCATTTATGCTAGTTTGTGGTCTGGATACACAGAGGCAAAATAGCTGCCTCGAAAAGTGGGATTTTAGGATTTATTGAAATGGGGTCCTTGTAGATCTGTGGGCTATACATAGCCCTTTTGCAAACATATTTTGGTTGAAAAATTTTCTGCTTCCAATCTTTATTTTCAGGCTGCGGTTATGCTAGTTTGTGGTCTGGATACACAGAGGCAAAATAGCTGCCTCGAAAAGTGGGATTTTAGGATTTATTGAAATGGGGTCCTTGTAGATCTGTGGGCTATACATAGCCCTTTTTCACACATATTTTGGTTGAAAAATTTTCCGCTTCCAATCTTTATTTTCAGGCTGCGGTTATGCTAGTTTGTGGTCTGGGTACACAGAGGCAAAATAGCTGCCTCGAAAAGTGTGATTTTAGGATTTATTGAAATGGGGTCCTTGTAGATCTGTGGGCTATACATAGCCGTTTTGCAAACATATTTTGGTTGAAAAATTTTCTGCTTCCAATCTTTATTTTCAGGCTGCGGTTATGCTAGTTTGTGGTCTGGATACACAGAGGCAAAATAGCTGCCTCGAAAAGTGTGATTTTAGGATTTATTGAAATGGGGTCCTTGTAGATCTGTGGGCTATACATAGCCGTTTTGCAAACATATTTTGGTTGAAAAATTTTCTGCTTCCAATCTTTATTTTCAGGCTGCGGTTATGACAGTTTGTAGTCTGGATACTCAGAGGCAAAATAGCTGGCTCGAAAAGTGTGATTTTAGGATTTATCGAAATGGGGTCCCTGTAGATCTGTGGGCTATACATAGCCCTTTTGCAAACATATTTTGGTTGAAAAATTTTCTGCTTCCAATCTTTATTTTCAGGCTGCGGTTATGCTAGTTTGTGGTCTGGGTACACAGAGGCAAAATAGCTGCCTCGAAAAGTGTGATTTTAGGATTTATTGAAATGGGGTCTTTGTAGATCTGTGGGCTATACATAGCCGTTTTGCAAACATATTTTGGTTGAAAAATTTTCTGCTTCCAATCTTTATTTTCAGGCTGCGGTTATGACAGTTTGTAGTCTGGATACTCAGAGGCAAAATAGCTGGCTCGAAAAGTGTGATTTTAGGATTTATCGAAATGGGGTCCCTGTAGATCTGTGGGCTATACATAGCCCTTTTGCAAACATATTTTGGTTGAAAAATTTTCTGCTTCCCATATCTATTTCGAGGCTGCATTTATGCTAGTTTGTGGTCTGGATACACAGAGGCAAAATAGCTGCCTCGAAAAGTGGGATTTTAGGATTTATTGAAATGGGGTCCTTGTAGATCTGTGGGCTATACATAGAACTTTTTCACACATTTTTTGGTTGAAAAATTTTCTGCTTCCAATCTTTATTTTCAGGCTGCGGTTATGCTAGTTTGTGGTCTGGGTACACAGAGGCAAAATAGCTGCCTCGAAAAGTGTGATTTTAGGATTTATTGAAATGGGGTCCTTGTAGATCTGTGGGCTATACATAGCCGTTTTGCAAACATATTTTGGTTGAAAAATTTTCTGCTTCCAATCTTTATTTTCAGGCTGCGGTTATGACAGTTTGTAGTCTGGATACTCAGAGGCAAAATAGCTGGCTCGAAAAGTGTGATTTTAGGATTTATCGAAATGGGGTCCCTGTAGATCTGTGGGCTATACATAGCCCTTTTGCAAACATATTTTGGTTGAAAAATTTTCTGCTTCCAATCTTTATTTTCAGGCTGCGGTTATGCTAGTTTGTGGTCTGGGTACACAGAGGCAAAATAGCTGCCTCGAAAAGTGTGATTTTAGGATTTATTGAAATGGGGTCCTTGTAGATCTGTGGGCTATACATAGCCGTTTTGCAAACATATTTTGGTTGAAAAATTTTCTGCTTCCAATCTTTATTTTCAGGCTGCGGTTATGACAGTTTGTAGTCTGGATACTCAGAGGCAAAATAGCTGCCTCGAAAAGTGTGATTTTAGGATTTATTGAAATGGGGTCCTTGTAGATCTGTGGGCTATACATAGCCCTTTTGCAAACATATTTTGGTTGAAAAATTTTCTGCTTCCAATCTTTATTTTCAGGCTGCGGTTATGCTAGTTTGTGGTCTGGGTACACAGAGGCAAAATAGCTGCCTCGAAAAGTGTGATTTTAGGATTTATTGAAATGGGGTCCTTGTAGATCTGTGGGCTATACATAGCCGTTTTGCAAACATATTTTGGTTGAAAAATTTTCTGCTTCCAATCTTTATTTTCAGGCTGCGGTTATGACAGTTTGTAGTCTGGATACTCAGAGGCAAAATAGCTGCCTCGAAAAGTGTGATTTTAGGATTTATTGAAATGGGGTCCTTGTAGATCTGTGGGCTATACATAGCCGTTTTGCAAACATATTTTGGTTGAAAAATTTTCTGCTTCCAATCTTTATTTTCAGGCTGCGGTTATGACAGTTTGTAGTCTGGATACTCAGAGGCAAAATAGCTGCCTCGAAAAGTGTGATTTTAGGATTTATTGAAATGGGGTCCTTGTAGATCTGTGGGCTATACATAGAACTTTTTCACACATTTTTTGGTTGAAAAATTTTCTGCTTCCAATCTTTATTTTCAGGCTGCGGTTATGCTAGTTTGTGGTCTGGGTACACAGAGGCAAAATAGCTGCCTCGAAAAGTGTGATTTTAGGATTTATTGAAATGGGGTCCTTGTAGATCTGTGGGCTATACATAGCCCTTTTGCAAACATATTTTGGTTGAAAAATTTTCTGCTTCCAATCTTTATTTTCAGGCTGCGGTTATGCTAGTTTGTGGTCTGGATACACAGAGGCAAAATAGCTGCCTCGAAAAGTGGGATTTTAGGATTTATCGAAAGGGGGTCCCTGTAGATCTGTGGGCTATGCATAGCCCTTTTTCACACATATTTTGGTTGAAAAATTTTCTGCTTCCCATATCTATTTCGAGGCTGCATTTATGCTAGTTTGTGGTCTGGATACACAGAGGCAAAATAGCTGCCTCGAAAAGTGTGATTTTAGGATTTATTGAAATGGGGTCCTTGTAGATCTGTGGGCTATACATAGCCCTTTTGCAAACATATTTTGGTTGAAAAATTTTCTGCTTCCAATCTTTATTTTCAGGCTGCGGTTATGCTAGTTTGTGGTCTGGATACACAGAGGCAAAATAGCTGCCTCGAAAAGTGGGATTTTAGGATTTATCGAAATGGGGTCCCTGTAGATCTCTGGACTATACATAGCCCTTTTGCAAACATATTTTGGTTGAAAAATGTTCTGCTTCCAATCTTTATTTTCAGGCTGCGGTTATGCTAGTTTGTGGTCTGGATACACAGAGGCAAAATAGCTGCCTCGAAAAGTGGGATTTTAGGATTTATCGAAATGGGGTCCCTGTAGATCTGTGGGCTACACATAGCCCTTTTTCACACATATTTTGGTTGAAAAATTTTCTGCTTCCAATCTTTATTTTCAGGCTGCAGTTATGACAGTTTGTAGTCTGGATACTCAGAGGCAAAACAGCTGGCTCGAAAAGTGTGATTTTAGGATTTATCGAAATGGGGTCCTTGTAGATCTGTGGGCTATACATAGCCCTTTTTCACACATTTTTTGGTTGACAAATTTTCTGCTTCCCATATCTATTTCGAGGCTGCATTTATGCTAGTTTGTGGTCTGGATACACAGAGGCAAAATAGCTGCCTCGAAAAGTGGGATTTTAGGATTTATTGAAATGGGGTCCTTGTAGATCTGTGGGCTATACATAGAACTTTTTCACACATTTTTTGGTTGAAAAATTTTCTGCTTCCAATCTTTATTTTCAGGCTGCGGTTATGCTAGTTTGTGGTCTGGATACACAGAGGCAAAATAGCTGCCTCGAAAAGTGGGATTTTAGGATTTATCGAAATGGGGTCCCTGTAGATCTGTGGGCTATACATAGCCCTTTTTCACACATATTTTGGTTGAAAAATTTTCTGCTTCCCATATCTATTTCGAGGCTGCATTTATGCTAGTTTGTGGTCTGGATACACAGAGGCAAAATAGCTGCCTCGAAAAGTGTGATTTTAGGATTTATTGAAATGGGGTCCTTGTAGATCTGTGGGCTATACATAGCCCTTTTGCAAACATATTTTGGTTGAAAAATTTTCTGCTTCCAATCTTTATTTTCAGGCTGCGGTTATGCTAGTTTGTGGTCTGGATACACAGAGGCAAAATAGCTGCCTCGAAAAGTGGGATTTTAGGATTTATCGAAATGGGGTCCCTGTAGATCTCTGGGCTATACATAGCCCTTTTGCAAACATATTTTGGTTGAAAAATGTTCTGCTTCCAATCTTTATTTTCAGGCTGCGGTTATGCTAGTTTGTGGTCTGGATACACAGAGGCAAAATAGCTGCCTCGAAAAGTGGGATTTTAGGATTTATCGAAATGGGGTCCCTGTAGATCTGTGGGCTATACATAGCCCTTTTTCACACATATTTTGGTTGAAAAATTTTCTGCTTCCAATCTTTATTTTCAGGCTGCGGTTATGCTAGTTTGTGGTCTGGGTACACAGAGGCAAAATAGCTGCCTCGAAAAGTGGGATTTTAGGATTTATTGAAATGGGGTCCTTGTAGATCTGTGGGCTATACATAGAACTTTTTCACACATTTTTTGGTTGAAAAATTTTCTGCTTCCAATCTTTATTTTCAGGCTGCGGTTATGCTAGTTTGTGGTCTGGGTACACAGAGGCAAAATAGCTGCCTCGAAAAGTGTGATTTTAGGATTTATTGAAATGGGGTCCTTGTAGATCTGTGGGCTATACATAGAACTTTTTCACACATTTTTTGGTTGAAAAATTTTCTGCTTCCAATCTTTATTTTCAGGCTGCGGTTATGCTAGTTTGTGGTCTGGGTACACAGAGGCAAAATAGCTGCCTCGAAAAGTGTGATTTTAGGATTTATTGAAATGGGGTCCTTGTAGATCTGTGGGCTATACATAGCCCTTTTTCACACATTTTTTGGTTGAAAAATTTTCTGCTTCCAATATCTTTTTTGATTCTGCATTTATGCTAGTTTGTGGTCTGGATACACAGAGGCAAAATAGCTGCCTCGAAAAGTGGGATTTTAGGATTTATTGAAATGGGGTCCTTGTAGATCTGTGGGCTATACATAGCCCTTTTTCACTCATATTTTGGTTGAAAAATTTTCTGCTTCCAATCTTTATTTTCAGGCTGCGGTTATGACAGTTTGTAGTCTGGATACTCAGAGGCAAAACAGCTGGCTCGAAAAGTGTGATTTTAGGATTTATCGAAATGGGGTCCTTGTAGATCTGTGGGCTATACATAGCCCTTTTTCACACATTTTTTGGTTGAAAAATTTTCTGCTTCCAATATCTTTTTTGATTCTGCATTTATGCTAGTTTGTGGTCTGGATACACAGAGGCAAAATAGCTGCCTCGAAAAGTGGGATTTTAGGATTTATTGAAATGGGGTCCTTGTAGATCTGTGGGCTATACATAGCCCTTTTTCACACATATTTTGGTTGAAAAATTTTCTGCTTCCAATCTTTATTTTCAGGCTGCGGTTATGCTAGTTTGTGGTCTGGGTACACAGAGGCAAAATAGCTGCCTCGAAAAGTGTGATTTTAGGATTTATTGAAATGGGGTCCTTGTAGATCTGTGGGCTATACATAGCCGTTTTGCAAACATATTTTGGTTGAAAAATTTTCTGCTTCCAATCTTTATTTTCAGGCTGCGGTTATGCTAGTTTGTGGTCTGGATACACAGAGGCAAAATAGCTGCCTCGAAAAGTGGGATTTTAGGATTTATTGAAATGGGGTCCTTGTAGATCTGTGGGCTATACATAGAACTTTTTCACACATTTTTTGGTTGAAAAATTTTCTGCTTCCAATCTTTATTTTCAGGCTGCGGTTATGCTAGTTTGTGGTCTGGGTACACAGAGGCAAAATAGCTGCCTCGAAAAGTGTGATTTTAGGATTTATTGAAATGGGGTCCTTGTAGATCTGTGGGCTATACATAGCCCTTTTTCACACATTTTTTGGTTGAAAAATTTTCTGCTTCCAATATCTTTTTTGATTCTGCATTTATGCTAGTTTGTGGTCTGGATACACAGAGGCAAAATAGCTGCCTCGAAAAGTGGGATTTTAGGATTTATTGAAATGGGGTCCTTGTAGATCTGTGGGCTATACATAGCCCTTTTTCACTCATATTTTGGTTGAAAAATTTTCTGCTTCCAATCTTTATTTTCAGGCTGCGGTTATGACAGTTTGTAGTCTGGATACTCAGAGGCAAAACAGCTGGCTCGAAAAGTGTGATTTTGGGATTTATCGAAATGGGGTCCTTGTAGATCTGTGGGCTATACATAGCCCTTTTTCACACATTTTTTGGTTGAAAAATTTTCTGCTTCCAATATCTTTTTTGATTCTGCATTTATGCTAGTTTGTGGTCTGGATACACAGAGGCAAAATAGCTGCCTCGAAAAGTGGGATTTTAGGATTTATTGAAATGGGGTCCTTGTAGATCTGTGGGCTATACATAGCCCTTTTTCACACATATTTTGGTTGAAAAATTTTCTGCTTCCAATCTTTATTTTCAGGCTGCGGTTATGCTAGTTTGTGGTCTGGGTACACAGAGGCAAAATAGCTGCCTCGAAAAGTGTGATTTTAGGATTTATTGAAATGGGGTCCTTGTAGATCTGTGGGCTATACATAGCCGTTTTGCAAACATATTTTGGTTGAAAAATTTTCTGCTTCCAATCTTTATTTTCAGGCTGCGGTTATGACAGTTTGTAGTCTGGATACTCAGAGGCAAAACAGCTGGCTCGAAAAGTGTGATTTTAGGATTTATCGAAATGGGGTCCTTGTAGATCTGTGGGCTATACATAGCCCTTTTTCACACATTTTTTGGTTGACAAATTTTCTGCTTCCCATATCTATTTCGAGGCTGCATTTATGCTAGTTTGTGGTCTGGATACACAGAGGCAAAATAGCTGCCTCGAAAAGTGGGATTTTAGGATTTATTGAAATGGGGTCCTTGTAGATCTGTGGGCTATACATAGAACTTTTTCACACATTTTTTGGTTGAAAAATTTTCTGCTTCCAATCTTTATTTTCAGGCTGCGGTTATGCTAGTTTGTGGTCTGGATACACAGAGGCAAAATAGCTGCCTCGAAAAGTGGGATTTTAGGATTTATCGAAATGGGGTCCCTGTAGATCTGTGGGCTATACATAGCCCTTTTTCACACATATTTTGGTTGAAAAATTTTCTGCTTCCCATATCTATTTCGAGGCTGCATTTATGCTAGTTTGTGGTCTGGATACACAGAGGCAAAATAGCTGCCTCGAAAAGTGTGATTTTAGGATTTATCGAAATGGGGTCCCTGTAGATCTGTGGGCTATACATAGCCCTTTTCACACATATTTTGGTTGAAAAATTTTCTGCTTCCAATCTTTATTTTCAGGCTGCGGTTATGACAGTTTGTAGTCTGGATACTCAGAGGCAAAACAGCTGGCTCGAAAAGTGTGATTTTAGGATTTATCGAAATGGGGTCCTTGTAGATCTGTGGGCTATACATAGCCCTTTTTCACACATTTTTTGGTTGACAAATTTTCTGCTTCCCATATCTATTTCGAGGCTGCATTTATGCTAGTTTGTGGTCTGGATACACAGAGGCAAAATAGCTGCCTCGAAAAGTGGGATTTTAGGATTTATTGAAATGGGGTCCTTGTAGATCTGTGGGCTATACATAGAACTTTTTCACACATTTTTTGGTTGAAAAATTTTCTGCTTCCAATCTTTATTTTCAGGCTGCGGTTATGCTAGTTTGTGGTCTGGGTACACAGAGGCAAAATAGCTGCCTCGAAAAGTGTGATTTTAGGATTTATTGAAATGGGGTCCTTGTAGATCTGTGGGCTATACATAGCCCTTTTTCACACATTTTTTGGTTGAATAATTTTCTGCTTCCAATATCTTTTTTGATTCTGCATTTATGCTAGTTTGTGGTCTGGATACACAGAGGCAAAATAGCTGCCTCGAAAAGTGGGATTTTAGGATTTATTGAAATGGGGTCCTTGTAGATCTGTGGGCTATACATAGCCCTTTTTCACTCATATTTTGGTTGAAAAATTTTCTGCTTCCAATCTTTATTTTCAGGCTGCGGTTATGACAGTTTGTAGTCTGGATACTCAGAGGCAAAACAGCTGGCTCGAAAAGTGTGATTTTAGGATTTATCGAAATGGGGTCCTTGTAGATCTGTGGGCTATAAATAGCCCTTTTTCACACATTTTTTGGTTGAAAAATTTTCTGCTTCCAATATCTTTTTTGATTCTGCATTTATGCTAGTTTGTGGTCTGGATACACAGAGGCAAAATAGCTGCCTCGAAAAGTGGGATTTTAGGATTTATTGAAATGGGGTCCTTGTAGATCTGTGGGCTATACATAGCCCTTTTTCACACATATTTTGGTTGAAAAATTTTCTGCTTCCAATCTTTATTTTCAGGCTGCGGTTATGCTAGTTTGTGGTCTGGGTACACAGAGGCAAAATAGCTGCCTCGAAAAGTGTGATTTTAGGATTTATTGAAATGGGGTCCTTGTAGATCTGTGGGCTATACATAGCCGTTTTGCAAACATATTTTGGTTGAAAAATTTTCTGCTTCCAATCTTTATTTTCAGGCTGCGGTTATGACAGTTTGTAGTCTGGATACTCAGAGGCAAAATAGCTGGCTCGAAAAGTGTGATTTTAGGATTTATCGAAATGGGGTCCCTGTAGATCTGTGGGCTATACATAGCCCTTTTTCACACATATTTTGGTTGAAAAATTTTCTGCTTCCCATATCTATTTCGAGGCTGCATTTATGCTAGTTTGTGGTCTGGACACACAGAGGCAAAATAGCTGCCTCGAAAAGTGTGATTTTAGGATTTATCGAAATGGGGTCCCTGTAGATCTGTGGGCTATACATAGCCCTTTTTCACACATTTTTTGGTTGAAAAATTTTCTGCTTCCAATCTTTATTTTCAGGCTGCGGTTATGACAGTTTGTAGTCTGGATACTCAGAGGCAAAACAGCTGGCTCGAAAAGTGTGATTTTAGGATTTATCGAAATGGGGTCCTTGTAGATCTGTGGGCTATACATAGCCCTTTTTCACACATTTTTTGGTTGACAAATTTTCTGCTTCCCATATCTATTTCGAGGCTGCATTTATGCTAGTTTGTGGTCTGGATACACAGAGGCAAAATAGCTGCCTCGAAAAGTGGGATTTTAGGATTTATTGAAATGGGGTCCTTGTAGATCTGTGGGCTATACATAGCCCTTTTTCACACATATTTTGGTTGAAAAATTTTCTGCTTCCAATCTTTATTTTCAGGCTGCGGTTATGCTAGTTTGTGGTCTGGATACACAGAAGCAAAATAGCTGCCTCGAAAAGTGTGATTCTAGGATTTATTGAAATGGGGTCCTTGTAGATCTGTGGGCTATACATAGCCCTTTTTCACACATTTTTTGGTTGAACAATTTTCTGCTTCCCATATCTATTTTGATTCTGCAGTGATGATAGTTTGTGGTCTGGATACACAGACCAAAATAGCTGCCTCGAAAAGTGTGATTTTAGGATTTATCGAAATGGGGTCCTTGTAGATCTGTGGGCTATACATAGCCCTTTTTCACACATTTTTTGGTTGAACAATTTTCTGCTTCCAATCTTTATTTTCAGGCTGCGGTTATGACAGTTTGTAGTCTGGATACTCAGAGGCAAAATAGCTGGCTCGAAAAGTGTGATTTTAGGATTTATTGAAATGGGGTCCTTGTAGATCTGTGGGCTATACATAGCCCTTTTTCACACATATTTTGGTTGAAAAATTTTCTGCTTCCAATCTTTATTTTCAGGCTGCGGTTATGCTAGTTTGTGGTCTGGATACACAGAAGCAAAATAGCTGCCTCGAAAAGTGTGATTCTAGGATTTATTGAAATGGGGTCCTTGTAGATCTGTGGGCTATACATAGCCCTTTTTCACACATTTTTTGGTTGAACAATTTTCTGCTTCCCATATCTATTTTGATTCTGCAGTGATGATAGTTTGTGGTCTGGATACACAGACCAAAATAGCTGCCTCGAAAAGTGTGATTTTAGAATTTTTCGAAATGGGGTCCCTGTAGATCTGTGGGCTATACATATCCCTTTTTCACACCTTTTTTGGTTGAAAAATTTTTTGCTTCCAATATCTATTTTGAGGCTGCAGTTATGATAGTTTGTGGTCTGGATACACAGACCAAAATAGCTGCCTCGGAAAGTGTGGTTTAAGGATTTATCGAAATGGGGTCCTTGTAGATCTCTGAAAAGTTTTCTGTTTCCAATATCTATTTTTCAACACAAAATTTTTCGGAAGATTTTTAGTCCCGTTTGTGTTGACCTTGCAAGGAGATTAAATAGCAAACTCTACAAGCTGTACAGCGAAACCGACCTTTCCAGTCAGCCCGGTTTTTGGCTAACTCTCTCTAGTTATTCTCAACCAACATGGAATTCAAATTGGTTATGGTTCTCTTCCTTTTGTGAGGCTGGAGCATTGGGGCTGCAGCCATTTAAAAAACTGATACGAAGTTTTTTACCAGGTCGATTGCGCTGTACAGCTCTCATAGTTTGTCGTTGAATCTCCTTCTTCAAAGCCTGTCAACGCAAACGGGATTGCAAATTTTACGAAGAATCTTTCTCTCAAAGTGACTGAAGATACCTTCATCCACTTCAGACAGACTCCATGCTTCAGCACCATAAAGCAGGACTGTGATGATGGCTATCTTATCTTCTATTCAATTGGTTTCTCAGCCCAAGCAAGAGTTATGCTTCGCTTTATTTCTGCTGAGGTGTTGTTTTCAGAATTGATAGCAGAGCCGATCAAGTCCCTTAATACCTCAAAGTTGCTGCAAAGTAGCTTTCGATTGTGATGTTCTGTCCAATTCGTCGATGTTATGTGTCCTTTCTTGTTGACAGCATGTGCATGGTTTCACCCTCGTTTACCAGTAAACACATGTTGGCAACTTTCTTTTCAATACTAGTGAACGCTCCCGTGAGCTGAGCTGATTTGCTGAGGTCCGCCGGTCAATGTCGTCGGCGTACGCTATTTGCACAGACTTTTGAAAGATAATGCCTCTGGTATTGGCTTGTTCTAGACATGGCTCTGTGTAGCTCATCTCTATAAATGCTATCATATGCGGCCTTAAAATCGCATTTCATTTGGTCAGGTGGACGAAAGTTTTGACTGTCATCGTCATACCTATACATATAGAACACTGTAGAACTTTTGTCCTTCGAGGTATAAGTCCAAAACCTCGACCAAATGGAACCATTGAAACTAAGATTTTGTTCCTTCTTGGACTTACTGTAAGAATTTGGTTAAATTTTTAGTCACTTAAAATTCTGCGACCTTTTATGACCTTCTCTGACCTTTCTTTCGATGGATAAATTAACCCTATTACTTGCAGTCCAAGTCGTATTACAAATTTTAATACAGCCAGTAAGTCCTTTATCCTCGCTGTATTTGTTACCCAGCACACGATATCTGCCCAAGCATGATGCATGTGAAAACATTTCCTTTTTTTTTTGACCAGAAATTTTGATAAAATCAATAAAACACAATAAATGAAATAATATTAACAAAAATCTATCTCAATTTTCATGTCACAGACAATCATTTACAAAAATATTACACAATATTGTAACCGGACACCCTCATCAGGATGTACATCTCCATATGAGCCTCCGAATGTCCAGATTCTGCGTGCTGCATGTGTGTATGTTTAACTTTTTTTTGCGCATTTTTCATTTTCATATCGGACTTTTATCGGGGCCGAGATGTGCTGGAAAAAACGGAAATACTATCACTATAAATTATGACATCCAGCATTTATTTGTTTGCTTTTGGATGGCTTGGGTCCGCACCCGGGTGCGGCAAGCAGAGGAACAGCAACAACAGCGACGACACAACTACAGGAAATTAAATGGTCAGGACTGCGTATTATTTCACAGGCTAAATTTACATGGAAATTTATTCCGAAAAGTTGTTCGTACTTCGGAGCTTCTCTTTTTATTTTATTTTTTTTTTTCTGTTTGTTGAAATTTTACAGATAAATTTGTTCTTCGTCGTTTACACCTTCTGTAGCCCGATTCAACTGTCAACTGTTTTTTTTTTTTGGTTTTCAGACAATTATTACTGTAAGAACTGAATTGATTTCGAGCTTTATATCATCAAAAATGGTACGTATTTCGATACCGAGTATCGGCCTCATTCAACGACTTTAAGAAAACCCTTGGTTTTGGGTAAACAAATGCCAGTCACTATACTAATGGGTGTCTTCGCACCTCAATACATTTTTGAAACAGAAAGTTGCTCATGATCCTGTAAAGAAGTTAAAATGGTCAAAATTGTTAAATAGTAACATCAAAGCTACATTTGGAACCTTAATCTACCTTATACTACAGGGTGACCAGATAAGAACGATAGGAAAAACAAATTTAAATAAAAACCCAACGGCGTGAGACATGAAATGTGGTTTCTGGCTTTATTTTGAAGATACATTCATGCCATTATGTACGAAATAGCCCAGCATTCACATGCCCCCCCCCGCGTTTACTGGCAGTGCTTCAAGCGGTTGGTCGACTTTTTAATGACTCCGTCCAATATGTGTCTGAAATGTTAGCCTCGAACTCGGTTGGCTTCTTAGCAAGGACTTGACGTAGCCCCAGAGAAAATAATCCAGTGGTGTCAAGTCGAATGATTGCGCGGACAACTGCTGAACGCTCTTCGTGCGATGACTCAGCCGTCAAATTTCTTCTTAACAACCTCAAGCGTTGCGTCGGTTTTATGCGATGTACCGTCATCTTGTTGAAACCACATCTCGGATATATCGATGTTGTCGAGCTCTGGATACAGGAAGTCGGTTAACATCGCTCTATACCTAGAACCATTGACGGCAACGGTCTCTGCTTCCTCATTTCAAAAGGAATAGCTATGGCGGGTATGCTTTCTTCATTTCACACCTATCTCTATCTCATTGGTGACTTGAGGTCCAAAGGAGTGCACTCACTCTCAAATTTTCCAGGATGCGATGAATTGCCCTGCAAACTGAAGCCAAGATGACGAACGACATCACGAAGAACTTTACGGTGCATACTTACAACTGAGCCAGAATTTCGACATTTTTTAATAATTTTCGCACATTCGGAAAGCTTGAAAAAATGGCAAACCTCACTAAATTTTTTGACATGTGAATGTCATTGATAACTGTGACAGCTGCTGAAACATTACAATTGGAAAAGATATCACTGCTATCTGGTCAACCTCTGAAAAAACAGATACACTAAACAAAATTATACAAATCTGTATGTCCGGTTGTGATTCACATATGTACATATGTATATAGTGGAAAGGAGAAATATCTTCAGTCAACATACTTTTGAGCCGATTCTGAAGCACTAGTAGAAGAATCCCATAGAAAGTTTAATGAATGCAACCTAAAGCACCTCGCTGCACAGTCCTTTTCATAGGACCTTGCATGACAAAGTTTGCAGCACAACAACCACCTTTAATCCGAATCAATATATCCTAACCTCATCGTCCGTGCCTTTGCAGCAATATTCCCGAAACAAAAAGAAAGAAAAAGAAAAAAAAAACTTTTCCCATCATTCAAGGCTACCAGTACGAGGCTACCAACCTGAAGAATATTTTGTTCGTTCCAGACAAAATCGAAGAAAATAATTACTTCGGCTAATTCAAAAAGTTCGAAAGTAGTAGCACTAATTGTTAAATAATTAATTTTCAAGTGGTATCCCTATAATTCCTTTTTATCTATTATACTGCGCCCATCTCCCTCATATTCGACACCGTCACCGTTAAGTTCCCGACAAGTACGCGACGAGCACAACTCGGGGAGCTGTGCGTTAATTTCACGAAAATCTTCGCCAATCCCATGAATCACTTTAAATTTTCCATTAGATAAAATAAATTGCGTCTTTTCGCTGGATACCAGATTTACCGGAAAGCCACTCAGGAGAGTGTCCTTCGTTGACATCCCGCGATGGCGGATCAATGGGTGACAGCGTATTGATTTTTGGAAAAATATTTATCAGCTCGAGTCAGCAGGGGTGGTTTTCACGTCCAAAGATAATTTTAAAGTTACCTCGTCGAAATCCTGGTTTCGATAGTTAGGTGTTTTCATACAAATGATGTCTGATGTATTGAAGGACAAATGCCCGTAAAAAGGATTCACATGACACAAACTCAATTTAATTTTAATCGATTTTCATTTCGATTTCTCAACGGTAATAAGATCCCGGGGTAAGTAATTACAATGCGAAAACAACCAGTCGAAACTGGAGATATTAACTCCCGTTCAACATAGCTATGCCCTGAAGATAACTACTTAAGCATTTCCCAGGAAAGATATTAAGCGAACAGGCAAATTGCCATGAATCCAATTCCAGAGCTCACACCGAAATGAGTTGTGCGGAAAATTAGTTTTTATATCGTTGCCATTCGGGAATATTGTCGTGGAGATACTCAATTGAGTTCGTGCCGTTTCGTAGAAAGGGTGATGAAAAAAAAAAAAAAAAAAATAGTAGAAGTACTAAAGCTGTTGAATCCGAACTTGGTGTATCTGGAGGTTAAGTGTACCCGGAAGGCACTCTTTCTTATTACGAGTGAATGAAGTCGGGTGCGTTCATTTTGTTGAGGAAATTGGTTTTTGTACCTATAGACGGTAAGTTTATCTAGGTCGGAGTTGCTTTTAATTTCATAAGCCTCCAGCGGAAGAGTATATTATTATTAGTTTTTTTTTCCTTTTTTTTACGGAAATGGTATAAAAATGTAAGCAGGTGGTTAGAGGTGAGCTATGGCTTTATATTTGGAGATACAACTGCTTACGGGATGTTTTCTATCGTTTTCTACTAGAAACGGTTAGTTCTAAGTTCAAGCAATACATGATAACATTGCAGAAATAGATTCGGAAAGGAAGTAGGACATCTGTTCATAGAATACACTCATACAGCTAAAAGAGTCTGAGTTTACGCTTAGCTTTCCATCATATTTTTTTTAAAATAGTCTCTTACTCGTACAGGTAACCGATTTTGCAGATTCTACGCCGAATACTCAGTCCGTTAAATCCATTTTTGTTCTTTGGTTGTAAAACAGAAGTGATAGACTAAGCTCGGTGGGGTTTTTGGACAGGACAACTAACTAAACATTAATTCCACACTTGAATATGGAGGGTGACCAGGTAGCAGTGATAATTTTTCCAATTATTATGCTTCAGCAGCTGACAAGGTTACCAATGACATCCAGCTGTCAAAATATTTAGTAAGGTTTGCCATTTTATCATGCACCGTTTATTCCTTTCCAAAAGTGCGGAATTTATTAAAAAATATAATTTTTTATTCCATCTCAGTTGTAAGAACGCAACGTGAATTTCGTCGTCATGGCTTCAGTGTGCAGGCAATTCGACGCACCGTGGAAAAGTTAGAGCATGAGTAAACTGCAGTGAACTTCACGTCTTTAAGGACATCTACTCTGTGAGTGGCAGGGCATAGCTGGGAGTAGACATAAGTACCTGGGTAAGAACTTCTTTGAGAATTTAGAAGATATTGCGTCTGCAAACCAAGTCAAGGAAATATAATTTTTTAGCGTAAGGCTTCTCTAGGGATCGAGGTGGGGCTGTACCTTCCTTTTACGGTCTCCTTTATGTTTATGTAGAAAAGGCGTTTGATAGTGACAATCGGGAATTTATTTGGCGTGCCTTGCGCAGGAGAGGCATTCCTGATAAATTAATAGCAATTATCAAGGCTACATATGATGGGTCCACATGTCCCGTTATGCACAGAGGAAGGCTGTCAGAGGAATTCGAAGTCCAATGTGGGGCTCGGCAAGGCTGCATACTTTCACAAATACTATTTTTGTTCGTGATTAGCGACATGCTAAATGCGGCCTTATCAACGGGAAACGGAGGAATTCGATGGACTCTGACATCTGAACTCAAACACCTCGACTACGCCGACGACGTATGCCCGCTGTCACATAGAATTATGGACCTTCACCAAATGACAACAAACGTGGAGAGAGAGGCAGCCGTCGTTGATCTGAAAATTAACTCGGCAAAAACAAAAATGATCAGCCTAGGACCGAGTTCATCAGCTCATGTATGCATTGCTAGACAAACGGTTGACAGAGTTGAGAGTTTTCAATACCTTGGGAGTATTGTCTCAACCGATGGCGGAACCGAACTGGATTAGCCAGCCGAATAGGCAAAGCGAAATCTGCATTTGGGATGCTATCAGTTTGGCGTAGCAATGCGATTAGCTTAACCACCAAGCTACGACTGTTCCGTTCCAATGCTGAATCCGTGCTGATATATGGATGTGGTACCTGGAGGGTGACCGCCACTATCACGAGAAAGCTGCAAACGTTCGTCAAAAGATGCTTACGTTATATCCTTAGGATTATCTGGCCAAACCGTATCTCTAACGAAGAACTGCATCAAAAAACGGGCCATGAACCTATAGGTACAACAATACGACGACGAAATTGGCAGTGGATTGGATATACTCTCCGAAAGGGTGACAGGTCCATAGCTAACCAGGCGATGCAATGGAACCCGCTTACTCAGGATGGCAGAATACGCGGCGGTCGTAGGAGTACGTGGCGCAGAACAGTTGAGAAGGAAGCACGGCTACTGAGAAAGAGTTGGGGAGAACTGAAATACATTTCCAGAAACCGCACACGATGGCGCGTAGGCATTGTCGAGGCCCTAGGACCCACAAGGGGATACAGGACTTAAGCTGTTATGTTCCTACATTACAAACTATGATTCAGACTAGTGAGAATAATGAATAAAAACACGTGAAATATAGAAATAACCAAATTTTGAAATTCCGCCTTATTTCACTTTCAAATGGGAAACAAAGCCGAATTTCAGGGAGATGGCAATTAGGACAATCAATGTTTGTTGAGTGTAACTCGACGTGCAATTATCTCATTAGTTCGTCGGGGGGGGCCCCCTTTGAAAACATTGCCGGATTTCCTGACACATTTTAGAAAATCGTGGTTGGAAAATGGTAAGAAATTAATAATTTATAGAAAAGAGGGTGCATTTTAAACTATTATTCTCAGCCGTTCCATTTAGAATTTGAGTTTAAAATTAATGTCAAATGTTTTCTCTAATATACTTACATACGTTTGGGAAACTCCTTCAGCGTTAACTGTGTTCAGGTCTTCTATGAGAGCAACAAGCCCTACAGAAGGCTGCGAAAGTCTACTAAGCAGAAAGTCAATCTGTCCATTCTGTATCTGTCTAAAAGTATAAATTAAGAAAATAACAAACCCGACGTGCAGTTGATATGAAACTAACATGAATTTTGAAATGCGGCTTTATTTCCTTCATTCGCTTGGCGTTATTTGACGCGAACCGTAATGTCCATCAGTCATCTCATATAGGATTTTTTCAACGGATTACTCCTGTAAATGCCTACCTACAATGCATGCCTAGTACGACCTCCTATACGTGGGCACAAACGAACTTAGCCACTACCTAGCTGAGAGTGGAAAAAATGGAAACATTTTGCACCGAAAAATGTATAAAGAAATGGGTCACCAAGACCCCACCGAATCAGATACGACATCCCGAATCTATTTAAGTATATCTTCAAATATATGCCGTAGCTCAGTGGTTAGTGCGTTGAACTATGGAGCAAGAGGTTCGCGGTTCGAGTCCCATTCGGAACACCTAAACAGTTTTTCACGGTCCCACCTCTTGCGGGCGTCTGACAAACTTCTGAGAGTACAAATGTCTTGAGAAAGCTTCTCAAATATCAAACTGCCCTTCGGACACGGCGTTAAATAGTAGGCCCCTTCCATTCGTCGAATATAACACGCACAACACGAATGGTTGTAAAAAGCTTGCCCTTGGTCCCATCGACTGAACTCTTGAATTTGAATGCTTTCTGCTGATATGGTGATTGGAAGTTGCGACTTAAATTGTTACTTTAATATGTTCTGAGCAACAGTTAAGAACTGTTTAAATTTTGAAGACTTTTCTTTTACTTTGTGTATGCTGTCAGATGATAAAGCAATGAAATGCAAAAGCAAAGCTAGATTTCGCGTAGCAATGCAAGCAAGGATAATTAAAAAAAAAAAAAAAATTAAGACTACAAATGGTCAAACCCTTCCAGTATACTTATGTTTGTATGTATATAGAAAATTATTTGAAAAGTGCTACGCAAACAAATTTAATTTAAGATTCAAAATTCAGTTCGAGTGACGATTAAGTACAAAATGTTAAGAATTTTTGTAACATTTAGAAAAAAATATAAATTTTGCACTCGTGCAAGTAGATTTTAGATATTTGAATTGAAAACTAAAATTAAATTCGAACTCTAAGATAGTAAGCAAGGAATGGGAATTGTTTAGTAAAAGTAGTAGATTTATAGATGAATTGTATTTCTGAATGGGCTGAGATAAAATTTGTGCCTTAATTCCTTTATGGTCTGTTCAATATCCAAAAGGAATTCTGCTGTCACTGGATCCATAATGTTCAGCATGCTGGAAATCGGAACCACTATATCACACACGTAGTACTGGAGTACCGAACCAGACGGACTAACTGACACCATTGAGTCAAGGACTCGAGAAACCGAAGACCGTTTACAACCCACCCACCCATCTGTCCACGGATTTGCTCAACGACGGCTAAGGAGAGAGACCAGCAGCCATTCGCGATGACATACCATTGACGACTGATCAATATCTACTATGGATCGATCGACAGATCTAGTACCTGAGTACTACTCGAGTCGAGTAAGAGAGTAGAGAGACTGACGGCCACCGACGACAACCCACCACCACGCTCCCATCGGCCACGAACTTATCGACGACGGCTAAGGAGACAGACCCGCAATCGCTCTTGATCGAGTACCATTTCTTCACATATTTTTCGGTGGAAACATTTTGTATTTTTCTAAGGCTCTGCGAGCCTTCAGCCTATTTTCTTTACAATTACGATGCACAGAAAGAGAATTTGAGGCTCGAATTGGGCCACGAGAGGGTGAACTCAAGATGTCAGTATCTGAATCGGGGGCGTATGCGTAACTTATTTTTTCTTACAATTTTCGGTGCGAAAATTTTCTATTGGTTTCATACTCAGCGAGCCTACAGCTTAGCTCGTTAGCACATATGATGCACAGAAATCGTTTTTCTCGTCCGAATTGAGCCACGAGAGGCTTTTGCATTGCAGAAATTCTTCGATTTCACTTAAATCTTGATGTGGCCCAGGGGCGCAAAAACCCTACAAGTTTGTCATGCCTTATATTGAATCGCAGCTTATGATGAGCTTTTTTCAAACTACCAGGCTAGGTTCATTAATAATCAGCATGAAGGACCAATTGTTCTTCTGAGATTCCTCTGCTGTAATGACTGGGCAGTCATCCATTGGGACCACCAGAAATTGGAACCACCACTCTAAAACACCGGAAACGTGAATGGCCATTTCCAGCGGGCATTCACGGGGAGAACCTAAGACGAGGAATTTTTACCCGCCAAGGGCTTTCTATCGCTCCTGATACCAAAGACTATAGTTATATGTATGTGTCTGTTTCGTTGCATCTTTTTCTCATACCAAATCACTTGCATCAGATATTACCATAAATTTACTTGGCAACCTATGCTTCCACTATATGCATGACGCCACTCGAAACTAAGACTGAATCTATGGTTTCGTTTGTCTTATCGCTCCATGCGTGGTTTACATATCCATGTACATAAAATAATAGTTCAATGATCTGTTGGGGCATATAATTCATCAGAAACAACAAATATTGTCTGGCAGTTATCCTTAATGGGAGACCATTTGGTCTCGAAGAAAACTCAATTTACAAGATCCAGTAATAATGACAATTGGTATCCTTATACGAAGGAAATCTGAATTTTATCATGTTAGTCCTCTCCATTGTAATAGAGTATTTGTCCTGATGTATGTATTCTCGAGTATGAATTGCTTTCTGAACCAAATAAGCATACGATGTCCGATTGTATGAGTGTGATATAATACTCAGTATTTTGATTACCGACTTCGATACGAGTATCATGTTGCTACAAGATGTGATTGTGGTTATAAAGGATCTATATTAGGAGACGGAAGGATGTTGGATGATGGAACTAAAATTAGTTTTATTCATTCGATATTATCAGTAAAATTAGAGGAGTTAAATTATACTATACCATAGCCGTCGATAAATAGATGATTTTGGTTAATTTTTCGTATCCAAGGACTTCCGCTATCCTTGAGAAACATTCACCACTGTTGAGTGGCTTATTTGATTGTACTTCCTTAACCAGGTCACTGGCAGAAATCAAAAGGAACAAGAATGTAATTCAAAACCATTTCACTCAAATCGATTAGAGCTTTCGTCCTTCACGCTTCGAGAAAACACACATTTCTCTCTTCCCCTCTCGAAAGACAAACAATCTAGCATTTAGTGCCGGTGTGTACCTCCACCATCCGATGCCAAGCCACACATTCATGAGGTGCGTAATGCGGTAGTTCATCGGAAACAACAGGCACACTGTGCAAATAGGTCGGTGAACAATCCAAGCAACAAAAGTGTAAAAATTGATTATTAAGGTTTCTTGTTTATTACCTGCCATAAATAACCAGGCGCAGAGGGGGGGGAACTGCAGACCCGGCTGCCTGATGCAAGGTAAGGCACACACCGTGGCGGTGAATCGAAAACATTCGTTTTCATTTGAGCACTCACTTGGGGCCGGGTAAATATGGTTTTGTTTTTTTTTTTATCCCTGTTTTCCTCGCTGCTGCAATTTTTCATTTTCTCCTCTGACGGCCTCCACAACAATACCGAACAGAGTGCTACACAAAAGGATTGTAAGGGCCCAGTGGAAATCATTTATGAAAGTGCACTCCTGGATCAGATCAGATGATAAATGGCCGCCCGATTCAATTGAACAAATGAAGCGTCAACCTCTGGCGGTTGTACATATTATTGACGTGAGTATTTGTTTAGATTAGTTTTGTTTTTTTTTTTTCTATCCTTCTTTTGTTTTATTATTAGCACGCTAATTGTTTAATTTCATTGCAATGATGCTGTGAGTTGACGTTTTGTAGAGACCTAGTCGGATGGCATAGAGTGCTGAGTGCTATATGTGGGTATTGAGTGAACTTTTCTGTCATCCTACTTTTTGTTTTCATCTCAGCTGCGAAAAATGGATAGGTCCGTCACATGTGACTCTTTTGTTTGGACTTTAACCTCAAAACGTCATCTGAGTTCATCTATGCATGAATGTACATAAAACCAAAACGGGTATGTCATACCATCGCACACTAACGTTACATTTCCAATAACTGGCCAAAAACCGGCAGCAGACTTGTGCCAACAAACGGAAGAAACGGAAGGTCACAAGAAATATGGCAATGGCAAGACATATTGACTATAACGGAGACAACTAAGTGATGTTAACAATTAGATATACATAATTATACAAATTTCTAAAAATGTATTTTATAAACCTAGGGGCATAGACCATGTAGTTTTGACAGACCAGGTGGTTTGGATGCGACTGCATAAGAACACGTTTATAGAATAAAGAATGGAGTGACCTGCCAGTGATATTCTTGGCCGTATACGTACATTATTTACATGGTTCTACGTGACGTCTGAAATAGGTAGATGTTGACTTTAAGAGGCAGTATTTGATTGATTTATTTGTTGAAACAAAGCAATATTGTTTATCCTTTTGTTAAACTTTACGACACTTTTATGAGCGACTCTCACCAATCGAGAGTTTCTTTCAAATTTAGAGGAATTACATCCGAGGACTTTATAGCTGGCTGTTTGAAAAGGTCCGAATAACCTTTAGCCAGGACTAGACTTCTTTAGTTTTCATTTAATACACTTGGATTTGAAAGACGAAATCATGTTTTGAAACTTCATATTCCTTCCTTGATTGTACAAGGAGGGATGGTAAATTGAAAATTTTACTCATGATGTAGTCAATGTCAACATATGTCAACGTATGGTAACATGCTCTACTCAGGGATTGTCTTAACACAGTTGGCATTTGCTAGCTGAAGCTGTTGAGGTTTGGTAGATGAAGCAAAAAGTCAAGTGTTGCAGGGAGTGTCATTTGAACTGTTCCTCTGAAGGGCAAATATCCCGATCAATGGGATATGATCGCCCAATCAGATCTTATAATAAACACTCTTTGTTCCACATAGCCTTTTTACTAAAGAACAATGATATAGCAGCTACATATGCTATATACTACAGATATTACAACCGTCAGTAAACAGTAGATGAAACCCCATCAGTAGATGCTGCCCATCTTCGCAAATTTGGTCTAGATTGTCTGGTAAGCAGACGTGCCAATAGAATTTGTAGAGATAAGGAAGAGGCTCTGACCATCTATTCTGTCATATCCACCGAAAAATCGAAGTGATCTATGCTCGTCTTAGTTAAATCAAAAGTGCTGTCTCTGAGTCAAATTGGTTTCACATTCAAATGGCCGTTGATCACACCGAAACTAGTTATTCTGGCTTTCATCCGGGATGGGAGGTATGGTGCCTTCTTTTTGGTCTAAATGTGTACCTGTTTGAGGGCGGATAGTCACCTAGCTTTGAAGTGCTAGTCCTACTACAATGGAAGTCACCTATAATGACGGTGAAGGAACCAAGGAACCGAATTGGTAACGAAGTAGAAGTTGAAGCTACTCAAAACTGACAGTTCACAAACCGGGGACGGTAATGGGGTGGTGTATTCTCTGACAGCCTTAATTTTAGAATCTCCTTACGTCTTCCAAATCCACTGTATATCAGGTGTAAATAATGTCAATTAAAGAAGTCTTATCTTGGCTTAAGGAAAACGTGACATAAGGATATCAATATCAATTCTAAAGTATCTTATGGAGAAGGCGGACTACTTAAACCTGTGTTGGCTGCCGAATAAGGAACAACTCTTACTGTCTATCCGACAAAAAAATTTTAGTCTAGACTCTAAGAATTTGATCTTTCTCAGTAGATACGATGATAGTAGATAGAATGATTTTTGCAGGAGTGGCTCGAATAAAGAAGAGGAGAAAATCTTTCTTCACCTTCTTTGTTCCTGCCCAGCTTTCTCCGCATCAGAAGGTTTCAATTAGAAGCATTCTTTCTTAAAGATCTTAGCGATCTGACGAATAAATACATAAATAGTCTTCTACGTTTCATTATAAGTTCACACTGATTTTAACGAATACTTTCAGAGACATTGTTGGTCTAAGTGTGCTAGTATAACTTACTGGCAGTCACTTCCACCAAACCAAACCAGGGGTTAAAATCATCGACCCTGACTTTAAACTATGGATTTCACAACGTAACAACTATACCATCTTTGAAGAATAGGTTCATAAAGGATGTCTTTTGTGAAGACAGAGATCTTCAAGTTGGAAGAAATTTTAATATCCATGACATTGGCTTTACTTGAAAGACATGGCATCAATGTTTGAATATGACTTGGGGCACGTGGCCCACGTGGCTGACGCGTACATCACATAATTTGTAATTTGCCCACATGCATAGCATGCAATATGGACATTTTATTCCAATTTCAAGATTTCTCCTGCAGCTGTCTGGACATAATCGACTCGCAGATCTAGGTCTCCGTGCCAAAGGATACCACCGACAATTAAATTGCGGACGAGGCTCTCAAGCGAATCTCATAGGTCCCGAGTCCTTTTACGAGTTGCGATCTAGCTAACTAATCCTAGAGCTAAGTCCATAAAAAGGGATTAAAAATAAGTCTAAGACTCTTTCAAATATTATTTAAAGTTTCTAGGAAGAGGCCGAAAGAGATTTTGGCAATGAATTCCAGTTTAGATTCTTCAATTTAAATACATCGTGTTGAGGGTATATACTGTACAAAAGATGCAATTTAGTAGGTCAAAGTCCCTGTGGAGCAATGTACCTATGTAATGCAGAAGCCCTTAAGAGTTTCACATACATATTCTAGGTACAAAATTAGAGTCAATTTTAGGCAGGACATCTTAAAGAAAAATTATAGGAGCAATTAAAGTCCTTAAAAGTTTTGTGTGGGCTTGAAACCACTCACACTCCTTTGTACGAAATAAATTGAAGGAATTGGAATTGAAATACATATTTTTTTTTGTTAGAACGTTACTAACCCAAACATAATTCAGTTCTTAAATATTTATACAAATTTCTTTTGAATTACATATGTACTTCCTTCCAGCTAATGTAATGTACCTTACATATGTGTAAGTAACCATTAGTACATACTTATAACTTCCTTGAACTTGCCATACATATTACAAATGTTAAGAAAAAAAAAAAAAAACTTTCCAATTCAAAAGTTTTGTTTTGTTGGAAAGATTTCGTTTTTGTGTTTTTGAAGAAATTGTGTTTCTTGGTTGAGGGATTCAGGGAAAGTCATGTTTTACTTTCCTTTTCTTTGGAAAATTTGTTTAAGTTTAACTGTGGGATTAGGGGTTATACATATAATTGCAAGGGGTTCATGGTTATGCAAGTTAATTGAGTTATTGTGGTTGGGATGTTGGTTTTCGTTGAAATTTCATTATTTATTGCTGGCAAATGATTCTGACACAATTTCCCATGAGATGTACGCACATCAGTTGTATAAATACGAACTTTCCTTTGAATGTGTTTATTTTGTTGGCTTACAGATGTTGATACATTTACATATGTATGTTTATACGAAGGGTTTTCAAACGTGTGGCTTGTTCCTTGAGAAATAAAAACAAATAATTTTCAGTTCCAACAAGGTTATGTATACAGTGGCGATGAAGACTAACATACCTACCGATACCCACAAGCTAGGTCCATTATTCCAAAGAAAGTCTAAGTAAGCTATATCCAAACTAGTACTCGTCATCCGAGAGGACCCATACCGCCTTTACCTTTAGGGCCAAAGTCATACAAACATTTTTCAAAAACGATAACAGATTTTATTTTCTTTATAAATAATTGTTTACTCACAAGTTTCTGTTTACTATAAATCATTGGTGGTTTTACAATAAATACTAAGTTTCATACACAATTCTCATATCTTATATACAATATCTTTGAGTGAACTTTTACTGAACTTTTCAACATTTAACGACAAATAAAATGGAGTCGAACATCCTCTCAGATAGTGATAAGCTTAAAACTGAAGATGCGCCTTAGCTATGGCGGCGATTGGTATCCCTGATGGTATTTTAGGGAATTCGTATCCGCCGTTGGCAGCAACATCTATATGGGTATACTTCAGCGGCCTTTGTGAGCGCAAACCATGCTTATCCAAACCACTTGCAAGGATCAAAAATGCAACAGCATTTTGATGGCCACGGGGAGTATCTGCCGCGGTACTATTAGTACACTGAATAATATCCTCTCCAAGGACCTGCCCATTGTGTACTTCAAAGTCTTCCTGACGGAGTGTGGAAACTTCAATTGGTTCGCCATATACCGAACCAATTTTTTTCAATCTCATGGCATGACCAGTATTTTGGGCTACACTGTTGTCGATCGCAATTGAATAACCCTCTCCAACGGCGAGACAAGCATGTCCTGTCAAAGTGCCAATAGTAATAAAATGAGGATTTGGCAAATGTTCATTCAGAGCAATTTCCTTGTACCGGCATAGTATATCCGCCATGCACATTCCCGCTTCAGCGGATGTATTGCCTACACGGACGTTAACGCCCGATCGGGCAGTGATTATTTCGGTAGCGACAAAACTTTCTTCACCAATCGAATTCCGCAGAAGACATAGAGCAGCCATTACAAGAACATTAGTTGGTCGGGTTTCTTGAACGATCTGCATGAATCCAGCTACAGTAGCTGCTCCATATTTATCCCGGGAATTACCGGGTGAAACACCTCCGCGCTTAATATCAGCACCACCCGTATCATAGCACACACCCTTGCCAACTAAGAAAAGCGTTTTCACAGGGGGCTCAGGTGGTATATATCTTAAGAGTATAATCCGTCCCCCATGACGACTTGTTATAAGGCCTGCTCTATCCACTGCATCAAAAAGGGGATAGTCTATTTCGTTTTCTATTTCATCCATAGACACTTCCATTATTAAATTTGGGAAAAGACTTAAAATATAATTCTCCAGTAGAGTAGGGCACATTCGTTCTGGATCACCAATGCCAATATCACGAGCAACATGTCGTCCAGCCTCTATAGTTAAAACTTCCATATGAAGTTTGTGAGAATTGCCCTTCGAGTTCATCACGATTAAAGTATGAACTTGTGTTGTCAGCTCAATGCTGGATTCTCGCTGTTGAAGTGGCACATAGAGTGCTTCGAGGGCCCCAAGTATCGAACAGACTGGAGCATTGGGGAAATGCTCGCTATGAGGAACTATTAGCAGAGGTGATTTAAAGCCACCCGCTACAGCTCGATGTATAGCTTTAGCAGTTGCTTTTTCGTAGACTCGCACATCATGGTAGTCGGTGATTTCAGGCACTGGTGAATATATTAAACATATGTCAAACTCCCTTGCATAGAAGCAAGAAACTTCAGTGTCAAAAGCCTTGTCAAAAGATCTTCTCTCAATGAAGTAGCGCAATAGATGCCGTGGTACATCTTTGTCAACAAGGCAAATGACATCACAGTTAGATTGTTTGTAGAAATCGCACCTCCTTAAAAAGCATGGCAGAAGTCTGTCAGTTTCCTTCACTTTGGAACAACTCATGATCACTAAACACTTTTTCACGGTTTGAGGTTAGAAGAGAAGATCTGAACACTGGCGCCAAAAACACAAACTGACAGCACATAAGCGGATGTAAAACTACATGAGCGCATAAAGAGGAAAGGAATTACGTCAGCAAACGGTACAAAAAGTTGATGCGTGTTTGTTTGGAAATGATCAACTAGCAAGTAAACTGGAAGTATCGCGAATGAAAGGAAGAAAGAGAAGAGAATTTATTTTAAGATTAAGTTTTTTGCCAAGGAAAGCAGCCGCATTATGATGACGTTTAATGTCAATCTTCGTTGTGATCTTATATACAGTTCACATCGATGATCTGTTCTTACGAATTATGGTCATCGTAGTGTTCTGACATGATTAAAACCACATTTGGACCTTCATTATGGAGTAGGTTGCTACTTGAGCACGACACATATGTATATACTTACATACAACTATAATTTTAATCATAAAAACCTTGAAATTGAAGGTTTGTTCCAAGTAGGTACCTACCTATCTAATCATGACTTCAAACTTTTTTTTTGTAAATGGTCAAGAAGTAACCTTTCGGTTTCTACTAAAATTTTTGTGAAGATAAATGTGAAACAGAACCAAAATTTCATCAAATGCCACAGTTTGATTTAACTATAAAAGCAATAAGATTTTTGTTCTCGACTTGTTAGCGCATTTGTATGTTGAATATGATGGTAGTATGCCCTGACAGTCTAGTCTGTCACACGGGATTGATTTTAAATGTTTTTTTAAAATTTGTTTGACGTTTGGAAATGTCAAAGACAAAAAGGTGGAAAACAAATTTCAAAACTGATAATTTCAGGAAGCAAACAACAGAAATATGGATTCACTTCCATTTAATTGTTGTGAAAAGCATTTAGTTTGTTGCAAAAAGAAATTTTTGTTGAAAAACTTACCCATTAGCCAAATACTAGTACTTCAAAAAAAGTAGATGTTATTAGACAGGATTATCCATATGAAAAATGGAGTCCGTCAGTCCTCTACTAACAGGGTCTTTTTGATGTTACATATCGAAACAAAGAGAAAAACTGGTATGAGAATGGAGTATGAACTTAACATAGTCAGAAAGGAAAAAAATCTAGATCGCCGTACAATTGATTGGACAATTTTTGAAAATAATAGGATCAAAGATTCTTCGACTTCAATCACTCGATTCTTTGACAAGTGGCAACCATTGTATTATTTCTTAAGAGATGTCACCATCATACCCAATTTTCTTAAAACTTAAGTTCTATTCAGATTTCAAATGAATGTCAGATCTGATAATATTGTCAGGTCCATAAATATGCTGACTATGAACAAAATTCGAAAAAGCAGTAATCCGCTATAGTTCACAAAGCCTACTTGGTAACTAGAAATCCAAATTTTGTTCGTCTTCTTCCCTGTAGATATTTTAGTCTGCTTAAACAATCTGTCAGCGTGTACTTGTTGACAGCACTTTTTTTTAAATAACAAACCTATAGGTACTATATTTGTATTTCGTTCTGTAAACCCAGTCTACGCAGTCCAGTTCGTTGTTAGTCAGATCCCTACAAACTCGTCCTATTGCTGCAAACTATCTGTCAATGAGTTGGGAATGACAATATTATACTATTTTGTAACGTTTGTCAGTTCTGTGTGACAATAGTCTGATAATGTTCTAAAAGTGTTTTGTCCTACAATGTTGTCAGCTCGAAAATTATCACTTCACGTGGTTGGTAGACATTTCTATACGAAAAAATTGCAGATTCATAGTCAGACGTTGTCAGACTCATACTGTTTTTTCGTGGCGTATTGCCGTGCCGTGGGCGCCGTAGATCAGTGGTTACTGCGTTGGACTATGGAGCAAGAGGTTTGAGGTTCGAATCCCAGTCGGAACACCTAAAAGTTTTTCACGGCCCCACATCTCGCGAGCGTCTGACAAACATTCGAGAATACAACTACCCTGAGAAAGCTTCTCAAATACCAAATTGCCCTTCGGATATGGCATTAAACAGTAGGCTCCCTCCATTCGTGTAAAGAATTAACACGCACAACACGAATGGTTGTGAAAAGCTAGGCACTGGGTCCCATCGACCTGTTGCGCCAACAAAAAGTGAGACATTTACGCCGATCCGATGAGATATTCTCTTCTTGTTCATCTAAAGTATAGACTAACTTGGGTGTTGCATTGGTAAGAACAGAATAGTTTTGAATAAAAAAAAAAAAAATGTTACGTATACGCCACCTTTTTGGATTAAAAAAAAAAAAAAAAATTAAATAAAATGTTATGTATACTCCACCAAATCAGGTATATCCTTAGTAGTGCTACATTCTGGTGATCCAATTCGAGTCTTGGTTTTGAAAAGCATGATCCTAAATTACCAACCAAATGTTGTACTGTTTGTACGAAGGATTGGAAAGGATTCTCCACTCCACTCCACTCACTCTCCAATTATTATTCATTTTCATACATATCACGTCTAAATTACAAACAAAAAATTGTCAAATGTTATAAGCTTCACACATTTGACAATTTCGAATGAGTCTGTTTTTGTTCTAAATATCTGACAACGGTCTGACAGTGGTTTGACAGATACCTACCAAATTCATTGATCGGTGATGGTGTGGAAATTATTTTTTATAACGTTACCAGACACAAATTGGTAGTTTAAACACGATTGTCAAATATTTGGAACCATTTGTTTCATTCGAAAACGAAAGATCTGACAATATCTGACAGCTGTCTGAATATAGAAGATAAGTTCGCGTACTTTCTGCATCAAAATTCGTAGATTGTGAATATTCAAAGAGTGGGGGTGAAATTCTCTCAGAGAGATGTAAAACTACGAAGAAGTAAACGAACGCGAAAGGGTACACAATTTGCCAACTTTTTAAACGTCAAATGCAAAAATATACGCAAATACACAAAGAAATAAAAATTTCGTCCCGGTATCTGACAGATAATTTGGCACAAAAATGCAAGAATGGGGAAAATTCTTAGTCTCTCGTGAGCTAAACTTTTGGGTACTCGAACAGGATTTCGTGAATTTTTGTGAAAATTCGTTGTCGAACTGGTGATGCAATCAAGTCTTAAAAAAAAGTGGATCTGCCATTTAGCTCAGTGAGTAGAATGGCTGATTTCCGGCGACAGGAGTGCCACTCTTATAGTGAACTATAAGACCAACAGCGTGTTCATACCTTAATTTTAAGTTATCTTAATCACAGTTTCACTCATTTTAGAGTTTTCATTCGATTTAGTGCCACTAAAATAGCACCACGGTAAATAACCGGAAGTGACCAAGAACAAGAATGCAACGTAATATGAAAACTTCTCATAATTTCCCAACTTTAAATTCTGCTAAATCAATATTTTTCTCTAACTACCAACCTTGCGATTCTCAGCAATAAAATCAGGAAAGTAGTAAAAAATATTTTCTGCCATCTTTATCATCTCGTTTACCTCATTCATCGAGAGACGCCCCATTTGGGTGCCATTTTGATTTATAGTAAACACTCAAAATGAAATTACCTCCGCACTTTGCATTTAGTTTGATTCAATTTACAAGTTTATTACAGAATCGACGGCCTTAAGTAATTCACCTGTGAATGCAAAAGGACGAAAGGCATTTCGCATTTCTGTGCTCTAAATTTGTTTCTTTACATCCTTTCACCTGGCATAGCGCTATGTGGAACTAAGTATACATATCTAAAACCACCTGAAAAACTCCCCTTGGCTATTGGTAACACTAATGACTTTTACTTATGCTCTTGGTGGCTTTTGAACAGACGTTAGGTAGCATATAAAGTTTTGTATTGTTATTGTTATTCCTTTAAGTAAAGGTAAACTAAACATTGAGGTCTCAAGCCTAAGTGGCGGAAATTGGAGCCAGGTGAGAGTGCTTCAGGCATGTTGATGCAACCAAGCACAAGATGCTGAGTAAGTGGATTCAAGGGAAAATACAATAGTATCCTAATCGGATATTTTATTGATTCTTTGTTCTCGTACACTGTTTTGTTTCGTTTTTATATTATTGTATATCCTTCTGGTGGTTTTCATCTTTTCTATGTTTGTCTACGCTTCGGTGTTCCAAACACATAAGTGGATTGTGTTATTATTATCATTTTTATTTTCTTGCTTGGTTCCTTTGGACATTGTTAATAGATCCTTGAAAGAATTCCATTGATAGACTTAAGTGAATTTACGTTTGAAGAAATTTTGTTTAGAGACGATAAGCTCTTTCGAGAGAGTAAATATGTGTTTATCAACGTCAAATTGGTTATTGTTAAGACTTTCCAGTAAAAAGGGAGAATTAGAGGCCAAGCCGCGACAAGTATGTGTACGTATTGCTGTTTAAAGAATTTAAACCTCGTCCTCATCCCCGTCAATGCCAATTTCGATCCCAAAACTAAGACTGAGTACATTTAGCAAAAACAAATCCTATCCCCGTAAATGACAATGATGCCAAATTCAAATTCGAATGATGGACTTATCACTGCCATTCATTTGTTGACTTCCTTACCGACACACAAAGCCGAAATGGAATAGCGCAGTGTGCTGCTCTTAAGCTGTCATTATTGCCAGTTGATTTATTGCTTCCGGTCTTATGCTGTCATGTCATTGCCCATCTCCAGTGCTTATGAGTTCACTTTTGTTCTACTTCGGGCATTACTTAGTGGATATAACAAAAGGGAGAGAAGATGGGGCATTGTGTGGAGCCCTTTTAAAGAAGTAAAGACTTCACTGTTCCTCCGGTTAATGATGACAGAAGGATTTTACCCAACACAAAAGTGTGGATAAGTGTTGGCAGGATATTTTGTAATCTTTTGTTTTCAATGAGATGGCAATTCAAGTAATTATTTTGCATTTAAATTAGCATTTATTTAAATTGATATTTCTGAGGTGGTTGTACATATTTAGAGAGGACTTTGGAAGGACGTTTCCATTTTATATGTAACTTTGCGGGATGTTAATTTATAAATACTTTGCGCTACAGGTCGATGGGACCCAGGGCCTAGCTTCTCTCAACCATTCGTGTTGTGCGTGTTATATATTTTACACGAATGGAAAGGGCTTTGAGAAGCTTTCTGAGGACATTTGTACTCTCGGATGTTTGTCAGACGCTCGCGAGAGTTGGGGCCGTGAAAAACTTTTAGGTGTTCCGCGACTGGGATTCGATCTACAACCCCTTGCTCCATAGTCCAACGCACTAACCACTGAGCCACGGATGTTAAGTTACTGGAGATATTTTTAGACCTAACATACCAACAGACCATTCAAGAATTCAGCAGGCCTGGTTGTAAAATAAAGCTGCGTCTGAGTTCGTCTGAGTTTAAAGTAAAAACAGCTTGATAAGTAAGGTCAGTACAATAAAAAGACGATCGCGAAAGGAGTGCTATAACCCTTAATTTAGAGCTTAATTGCTACCTTGATGGCATAGTTGATATGAATGTACTGATGAATAAAGTCGGACGTCTTGTTGGTACCAAATGTCCTGGAGATTACGAGGTTTAATTCGAGGCAGCAAATTTCAAAGTTAGTTTCGAAGACAGTAGATTTTTCAAGACTCCAAGACTAATCTTGTGACGATTCAGTAGGTCAGCCTACATAAATTCTTGCGTAAAACGCTGTTTTCGAAAACGTCATTTGATCGTCAGGCTATTTTGACGTGAGAAAGAAGTCAAATGCTTTTGCCAATGATCGTCAATGCTTAACACATGTCAATCGGCGATAATGTTTGCAACTGTCATTCTGTGCCGCTAACTTCTATGCGGTTTGTTGGCTGCTCAACTGTACAGCAAATGACGTTTATAAACATCTAACCGAAGGCAAACTGCGTCATCGAACACTGTGCTAATGCAGTTCTTTTCTGATAATGATTTCGAACACATAGCTTCGAGAACATACGTTTTCGACATTTTGCAAATGGTAAGGGAGGTGAACATCAAACTACAAACGTTATTTGGTATCGTTGATGTGGAAGAGCATTTGACATTTAAGCATACTTTAAAGAGCAGTGCAGACGTTTATGAACATCTATTCTGCAAACACTGCATTATCGAATATGCTGCAAATGCAGTGTGATTTATGATATTGGGATGTTAGAAGCATTTTGCAAATTCAGTTTGATGCATATGACGTTTTCAAAAATAGCCAAATACGTCAACTTTTTGCACACGATAGGCCAAGCTGGTGAGAAGAACGCCAAATCTATTCATCGCACTCTCAGCTACCGCTTCAATATTTCCTTCACTACGTGCTGGATGTGGCCTATTTTGTCGAATAATGAATATTGGGTTTCGAAAGTTCTCTACGCTCTAAGTGTACGAAACATATTCCTCGTAAAACGCTGATTTTCGTAATGAAGCTGAATATTTTTAAGAGGCTATACCGGGCGACATTTCTATGACGAAATGTCAAATAATAGACAGAGTTCCAAAATATGTCAACTGCATCATAAGTTGCGAAAGTCACACGAGAAAATGTTGAGAAAGTTACTAAAGGCATCCCAAACGTCATCGATGCACTTAAAGCAAACTATGCATCGATAATTTTCTCGTAGCTTTCATTTGACATTTGCAAACAGGAAATGGAGTCTTGGCAAATGCCTGGTTTCTTTGAAATCCATTTTGAAGTGTCAAACTTGTGCAAAGTAAAAAGTATGAAATGCATTAAGGTAATATTGCAGATGCGTAATAAAAGAGTAGTGTTAGCGTATCGAAACTATTTTTTTGACATTTTGGAACTCACAATACTCACGCGTTATCTGCCAAGGAATCCATAGACCAAAAAGTATCTCACTCTTTAGATATGTACATATGTATGTATCCGATTTACAACCTTGACGTACCTTTTGTCTGTATGCACTTAAAGAGGTGTTTAGATGATAAGTTTTCCAGTTTCTGTTTTATTTTCTTAACAAGGTTCGTAACTAGAAATTGAAACTTTAATAATCCAACCAACGAGTGTGTTTAATGAAACATGATACTATTGCACTTGCACCTACCAATGTATATGTCTACTAATCAAATGAGAAATGAGATCCTTTCACTTTAAAAGGCAATCGAAATTCATGTCCCCATATTGCTTGCCATACACTTCACTTCACCCCATTGGCATATTTTAATTACCTTATATTGTTCCCTCTGCAACACAATAGTTGGTAATTTATACCGATCAATGAAAATCCAATGACGCAGGATGCAGGGAAACACCCACGTTAGCTCCCTTCCATTACATCAGTCCTCCGAATCGACAGCGCGCCGTATTCAACTCCATTATCTATATTTTTCTCATCTATCCACCGGGATCAATCCTCTTATTTCACAAATGATTCCTTGTCATATGCTATTGCTGGCGAGCACCTTAGTACCTTCCATCTTTCTATCAAACATCGACAGGCCATAATCGAACAGCATATTTTTCAATTTATTTTCCATTGCAAGCAAGCACACAAAAAAAAAGATAACGACGGCACAGAACGAACTCCTTCCGTATTCAATTTGACATTTGATGCGAAGGCTTCGGATCTGAAGTTTCAGGCTACAAATAAAAGTAAAATAAAAGTGAGAACGACTGACGTCTGCCTTCTTGCCGGTAGACAGCAATACATACATGCTGTACTAGAAAAATGATGGGAAAAGAAAAATGACGAAGACGACAGTAGGAATGAGAAAATAAATGTGCAAGGATATCGCGAGTGAGTGGTAAGGGTAGGAAAAGGATGGATCAAAGGAATATGTTAGCATTAATGCAGACGAGAATAACCATCTGTTGATGTTGTATGCACATAGAATTTGCTTGAGTAGGTGGTCTATCCTTGTGTCTTTCGAAATTGACAGTTGGTAGGGATATGTCAAATATGCGATGGGACGTAGTCCTTGATATCTATGTGATAAATCGTTCCCATTCTTGAATTCTGTCTGATTTTTATATGAACGGAGTAATAGATACCTGAAGTATGAGATACATTGATAGATTAGTTTCATGAAACTAATTTCCTCGCGTTTCCTTTGAAATAGTTGTAATTCACTCAAAGGACAACGTCCCTACATATACATAATTTGCATTAAAGGAAACAAACTCAGACTACCTACCAAAGTGAACAAAATTCAACAGATTTCATTGGACAGGACGAACGAAGTAAATGTCATTTCCATCGTTTTTTTTTTTTTTTTTGCAACGCCATCGTTTATAACACTTCGGTGGATGTGGTCTAGGGAATAAAAGTGTCGAACGAAAGAAAAAAAAAAAGAAAGTACCCGAATCCACAGGATGGCTGAAGATGAATTCCATGCCAATTTTGTGGCATTAAAATTCCCACGACAAACGGCACCAGACATTTGCATAGGAAATTTTCCAGATGGTTTAATTATTCATTATCAGGTGACAAAGGATGATTGTTGAACGTGTCCTGAGTTTTCTTCTGGCAAATGAATCAACTTCCTGTCTGTGCGGTTACAAATCAAGATGTGTTTGCTTAATTTGTGTGACAAATTCTTGGGAATACGAGTAGCTTTAAATTTGCTTTACATTTTCTGTCACACAGTAATTGTCGGTTTAAAGGACATCGTGCACGTGGATCATACATCCTTACAAGTATGTATGTATGTACTGATTCACAGTACATAAATAATATAGTTGGCCTTAGTGCCAAAAAGATTTGAATCGAAATGAGAGGAATACTAACTAGAACAGAGATTCTTTGGATGTTAGTTGTCAACAGTTGATAGCTTTGAATAGGGGCTTTAACATTTATTTATTGTTGGTTGGTTGGTTAGAGCGGCCCTCGATAAAGATGCACTTAGATCAGGAAAGGTCCATTGTGCTGCCGTTAAGTAAGGTGGGTGGGTCACTATCTTACTCTTGTTACCATCAGCTCCTTGTTATGAAGGGGCTAATATTAGAGGTCCTGGCAGTATTCAGATCATTGAAAAGGTATTTACCTAGTGTAGCCGTTCGAATATTGGAAAGTACTGGGCATGAGCACAGGAGGACTGAATGTCTCCTCTTTCTCCTTCGGCAGAAGTTGTAGGGATTGCCCAGTCTTTGAGGATAGCTGACTCCTCTCGTGGTTTTTAGGAGGCCTGTGGTCCTATTTTCGTTTAAACTTGAACAGAGCAGTCTGGCAGTATTGCAATGGTCAAGCTGATGCCATCAATGGTTGGCCAGCCTTACTGCGTCGGCCGGCGTTGATAAGGTATTTAGCACACGACATTGGTGCTCGATGTCGGTGACGTTTATGCTATCTAAACCAAAGTTGTACTTTTAGGATGTACAACTGAATTAGACCCACCAATGTATTTATTTAGAAATATTTAAGAAATATGAAACTATTGCAAGCGCCCGGATACTAGTCAAGCTATTCTAGAAAGCTGGAGGTGACGTGATAACCATCATATAAGGACTCGCTTCACAGACTTGAGTGGAACGTATGATTGTACATATAATTAATAAATGGGATTCCAATATCGTTTATTCGATCCACACACATTCTAGCTCAGCAACATCTGTACGTTAAGATGCGTCTAGAACGCGTGACACCTAATCCCTTTTTAATAATTTATTTTTGACAAAGAATCGAAAAAAATTGTTAAGGCAAAACTTGTAGGCCTTAAAGTTTTCTATAATTTGCCTGAGGACCATATATGTATGATCAGGTCCACCCTTAGTATGATATTAAAATAATTCCTTTAAATATGGAAAATGCCACTCCCACATTAGAAAAAGACTTCAGCATTTAGTTGCGAGTAGGTGGTTCTCTTCTTCGTCCACAGATACATATATGAAGGGAGTTATTTCCCTATCCTAGTCTGACCGGGTGCTTGGCATTGATGCGGTACTTTGTAATGACGGCAATAAGTACATACGTAAATAATGAATTTTTCAGTCTGATAAGACAGCGTTTCTAACCTTGTATGGATCAGATAAGTCGAGTACCGAGGCAAGTATTAAAATCTGCCTAAATTCGATCGGTCGAGTTGATTGTTTTAAAGTTAACAAAGTTTGTAAAAACCAAGTAGAATGCATTTAGCCCACAAGTAATAACAGGTAATTGGGATATTTTAGGACACACATTGTTTATGATAATAAATAAGTCATTTTCAATGGCGGAGTTCCGCGCGATGTGCCACCAATGTCAAAGTTTTGTACAGTAGAAGGCTTTAGGAAAACCATTCGGTCGGAAGCAAAATTAAGTTCTAACTCCAAAGAAAACTTTAACACTCTATTCTCAGAAATTTGAACCGCCAGGGATAAGAATAGCCCGAGGAGCTGCGTTTGCGATCAGTAAATGAATAGCTAATCGATCAGTTTTTTTTTTAAGAACTATAAAACAAATGGATGACATGGTTTATGACCCCATAACCTTAAGTTCTGTGTAAAAATTCTTTACTCATGGTTCAATCAGGGTCAAAAAACCAGATTCAAAAGGTGCAGCTACAATCTATGCCTACTGGGTAAGTATTGGTTTCCTTAATAAATTTCTAAGTCGAGATTTTAATCAAACTTGACATTATCAAGAACTTGACATTTGACAGAAGTCCAATTAAGTGGGTCAGGCAATTCAATCTCTCTGTCTGTCTACATATATGTTCGACTACAGCCTAAACCCCTGAACAGATATACTTCAAAGTTCATATCTAAAATAAAAATATTAAGCGCAACAGGTCGATGCGACCCAGGGCTTAGCTTCTCACAACCATTAGTGTTGTGCGTGTTTTATTCTTTACACGAATAGAAGGGGCCTACTGTTTAGTGCCGTGTTTGAAGGGCAATTTTAATTATATGAGAAGCTTTCTTATGACAAGTTATACTTTCGTATGTTCGTCAGACGCTCGCGAGAGGTGGCCATCGTGTCCATCGTATTAACCACTGAGTCTAGTAACACCTCGAGGTGAAATCTGAATTTCAATTCTAATCTCAAAACTAAAGATATTTTACTTCAAAAAGATTTTAAAAAATAATTTATTTTCGAAAGCGGCTCTAACTAATTAAATTGATAAAGTTTTATATTTGGATTAGTTTGGATATATGCTAATAGATGGCGTACCATGTTTTTCTGTAAAAATATGTAGAACGATACTTTTGCCATTAGAGTTTTAGGCCCTAAAATTCTCCATAATTCAGCTGGCACCGTGTATGGACGCGACAGGTGTCTCTACATTGCATCAAATATGTTGAAAGCGTGTCCTTTTATGTAAGACAGGGAGGACTTCAATTTCAGTCTTCGTATGAAACTATACTTACAGAATTGAGGTGCAAGTATGTGCACTTTGTTTTATATGAGGTGGTTAGCCAAGATACCTCAGTACCGTTTCATTATTAGGTTCTACGTAAGTAAGAAGAAATTATGTATGTAACAATGGTTGTTGTTCACATTAAACTATTTAAGTTCAAATTGGAAGGCCTCATTAGTGTTACCATGACAATAAATTACCCCCCACTTGCATGCAACCATGCATGGAAACAATACCGTCACCTTCAACAGTAACAGATGGGTGAAAGGTTGGACCTATCAACCTATTAAATAAGCTGTTTCCACAAATTGACCCCAAAGGCAGAATGGTAACAAAATTAACCCCTTTTTCCATAAAATTCTCGTAACAGGATACATTCCCTCATACGTTTGCCGTTTAACAAGGATACTTTTTTTTTTGTTGAAAATCCGAAACAACGCATCAACAACAAATTGATATCCCCTAAAGGACGAACAGAAAAAAAAAACGAAACAAAGAAAAAAAAAAGTCATAGTGCAAGTGAAACATTAAAATTCGGTCAGAGTCAGATCTGGGTCGATGGAGCGTCCTGAAATTAAACTGTCAACTCGTTGAAAACAGCGCAAACTTTTCAATCATTGTCCGTGCTACGTTGCGTTGCGTTGCTCTGTATCAGCAAATGACAGAGGCCATGCACAACGGGCGGCGGCGGCAGCAGCCCTGTGACTCTCGTATTTCTTACTCCTGCGCCTGTTGTCGTTATGTTGTCCTCTGGCAGCAGTGATTGATGGATTTCGATATCTACGCTCAGTCATATTTGCATTTTTTTTTTTTTTTTTTTTCCTGCAGGACTTTTTGTTTTAATCATTTTTTGTTTCTTTGTTGGAATTTAATTCTGCAAATGGCTTGATATCTTGTTACTTTCGTTCGAGGAATCTGTTTTATTTTTCTTTTTTTTTTTTTGTAAAGGACACTCGAATATTAAAACAATTCCACTTTGGATCAGAATAAATTGAAAAAGTTTCCTTTGTCATTGTACGAGTATTTATGAGAAATGGAATGAACTATCCTGATGCATAGTGGAGGTATTGAATTTTATTTATCGATAACTTTTAGTGAAAAAAAAAAATAATAATAAAAACTAAAGTTTAGGGATTTCATTAAAAAAAAAAACCCCTCTTAAATATTTAACAGATTTTGGTGATTTCAAAAGCACTCTGCGATTCATTAGTTGAAATGAAGGGTCGCCTATTTTCTTTCTTTTTTTTTTGTTCATTGTCATGAAGTCCTGTCACATTTTGTATTCGGTTTTTTGCAAAGTGGGTGAGAAATGAGGCACTTGCATGTTGCTATTATAAGGGGGGTGCTATTACATTGACCCGTCGTACATTATTTTGGTTTCAAATAAGAAGCCTTTCCATAGTGTAAGACGTGGTATTTCCCAACTTAGCCTTCATATATAGAAAGGGCTGATGATCTTACCAAACCAGGTAGAATCGATTTGTTATAAACAATTACACAAGTTGAAGGAACCACACCAACGAAAAAAGTTAAAAGCATAAGCCTTAAGGCGGAGTAATCTCCGTACACCTATGGAGATTAAAGTACAATGTACCCCTACAACTCAAAACAGCAACCCCGAAGCCTTTAAAGCTAAGAGCTACTAGTAAATACTTGTCAACACTTAGTAGAATTAGAGTGTTTGCTGAGGACCATAGGCACCTAGACCAAGAAATATAAACTAGTGGACAACGCATAGAAGACTAAAATGGTAAGACTCACCAAGAAGAAGATACTAGCAGTGGTCCTACTACCTTTTTTGGGGTGTACTTCCCTTAGAATTTCGGACATCCTAACATACTTACCTAGACAGAGAATCACTATTGCCACATGCAGTAAATATATGCAAACCAGTACCAAAAACTATTTTATGGATGTACATGCTTATTGCAAGACAGCCAGGTCCACAAGCTCTCACGGCAATACAGAGGTTAGAAGAGAAGGAAACCAAAGGCTTTTCAATACGGACATAACAATTTCAAATTTTTATATAAATGCACGTTTCAACTCTTTGTTATGATCTATTAATGTAAGTATATCAGATAAAATCTATATTTTACTATAAATGAGCAACATTTGGAATTCATTCAAAATTACTACCGAAATTCTGAGTTGGTTGTCGGAACTTTAAAAGCCCTTACTTCAACTTTCGGTCGTAATAATCGTCCCACCTAACAGCCATGCGTGCTATAATGGATAAATTTCCACTCAATATATTCACCACTGAAGGTTTTGGTGTCAGCGGACTTGACATCAGTGAAATGTGGTTCCAACTAGATGTTGCCACACGCCACACACCTGGTCAAACAATTGATCTATTGAAGAGAAAGTTCGTTTAATTTCGAGAAATAATCCGTCGTTTGATTTCGGTTTATATGGTAACATTAAGTCGTTGGTTTATGCAAACCAAGCCAACAAGGTTAAGGGCGCTCAGGAACAATACTGAACCCAGAATTCCCAACATTCCGGACGATATGTATGGAAGACTGCTGGAAGATTTGCTCCAAGGAATTAATTGCTGCAAATGTACTTGCGGTAATCTTAAGAATTGTATCGGATTTCCCACTAAAATATAATATGTGCACTACACATGCAATAAATGTAAGTCCAATATTTCTATTATTCTGTACTTTATTTATATACAAAATTGTTATGTCCTTATTGAAAACTCCTACAGTAGGTCTATACAGATGGCCTCTTTATAGAATCAGTGGGCCTATTCAATGAAATTACTTCTAAGACTTCGTTGACGGTAGTACCATGAAAAAGTATTACCCTTTTTTATCGACAGTTAGACAGAAATAAAAGGGATGGCTCCTATTGAAATGAAAGGTTACGCTTTGCTGCGACCCTACGACACTACATGACACTACGATATATGCACCAGATAATGAATAGTCCTACGATTTAGCCAGAAGCATGTGAATGTTGATCAGAACAAATTATTTTAAAGTGACCTGTCTGCAATGAAAAATGTATGTCAACCTCAGGAAGTCCTATAAATGTCGAGGATATTGAGGAAAGAAAATCAATGAGGACACAACCCAATTTCTCTTCTTTTGCCCAGGTTCAAATCACGTTAGCTATAAATCTCCAGCGGAAACTCTTCGTCCAGGACCTTAAAGAAATCCAGAATACATCTGAACTGAACATCAAATCAAATGGATGGTTTGCAACCTCATCGCGGTAAGGTGAACCATAGCTGGAAGTAGGTTAACCAATGAACAAGGGACATATTGCCTGTGCAAATTGAGTGTCTCACTTAGCTAAAGTAGGCTATCGGGATAGGTTTGGCTCAAGTTGGATTAAAAAGCCTTAAGTTGACTGGATTGGTTGCGAAAAGTGTATATCTATCTATAAGCATACTTCCTTACACTGTTCTATAGAAAGGCTTAGTATATTTTCAAATGCCTAGTGGACTAGTAGTATTCCAGTTCAACTCTACCCTATGAGTAACTCTTTCCGAAAAAAATTATGCATTTATCAACCCACTTGTTGGATGTTTAATAAAGTGCACGACTGGGTCGTACGTACTTGCACCGTAATGCTATAAGTGTATAATTTTATCAGAATTAAAGTCCAAGTCTTGCTCTTCCCAGTAAAGTAGGCGTTGCATTCCGCGTTTCGATGGAATAATAGTCATAACATTGTAGAAGTTTACTCAATGTTTTGTTTTTATAAAAATGCCCACAAAAAGTGGGCGTGGCCAGATAAGGTGTTTGAGTGAATTATAGAGAATTTTAAGGCATATTACTTTGCTTAAATAATTTTTTCTAAATTTCTAGTAAAAATTTTGAAAAAAATAAGTTTTATAAAAGTGGGCGTGGCATTGCAAAATTTGGTATGCCATTATTTTGCACTTGTCTTATAACCTACAAATAATAATTTTTAGCCCAATCGATGAACAAATACCCGAGAAATAGCTGATTTTCAATATTACCGTTATTCGAATTTTTCGTGAAAAACGTGGTATGCCACCTCATAGCATATGCCCAAACTAACCCACACATCAAATTTTATCGAAATCGTTAGAGCCGTTTTCGAGAAAATCCATTTTAACTGAAATCGGCCTTAAGTAAACTACCCTTAATTTTGAGGTTAGAATGAAAATTCAAATTTCGCCTCTAGGGAATATCCCACAGACCCTATATATGAAGTTTGAAGTAAATCCGTTCAGCCGTTTAGGCTGTAGTCGAATATACAGACAGACAGACAGACAGACAGACAGACAGACAGACAGACAGACAGACAGACGGCATTGGCGGACCTACTTTTTTGGACTTCTCCATTATAGTAATGTCAAGTTTGATTAAAATCTCGAGTTCCAAATTTTGCACGAATACAATACTTGCCCTATAGGTATAGGTGCAAGTAAAAAAGAGAAGAAAAATGAGTTTATAACTTTTTCAAACAGTAGTTGCGTCATAAATCGAGTTCCTAAATATAAACTCTCCAAACGATAAATGCACAAAATTTCAAAACTGTCATACGTACGTAATCCCAAATGTCCAAGTAATTTTTCGCCAAATCACCGTGCACATTACCCACGCACCCTGCCCCACAGCTTGTGTCACATCCTAACAACAATAAAGCAGTCCTCCTTCCAGCATAATCAATCAAAACTGCTTGTTTGTTTTTTTGCGTGGCGCGTTGCGTTGGAGTTGTAGTTTTATGGAACATTTCTCATGAAAGTTCCTCATTTAGATTGTTTCCAAGGGAAAGCGACAGCCAGAGAGGACAACGAGACGACCGGAAACACCAGCAGAGACAAATGGATAAGTTTATGTTCCCTTGAAAATATTTCAAATTTCCAAATCCCAACAATAATAACAATGATTAAGGATAATGTGTGTTAGTTTCCACTGGGATGTCTGTGGTGCTCCCTGCTACATAACATACGTACACATGCATAGTTTATAGATACAGTTTGTGGCGCACATAATTTGCTAGCTTTTGTGTGTGTGTCCCTTTTAAGTCCAAACAGCGGAACTCCCTGTGTCACCATATTGACCAACAGCTACGAGTTGGCACCCGATTGGGTAACTATAGTGAAGTTGGTCTTAATCATAATTCTAGTGAACCGTGGTAAGGAATTCGTGACTGGAAATTCAAATCTAGGCTCCGGCAAAACGTGAATAGGTATTTGGAGAGCAATGTTGATTCCTGGTCGCCGTGGGTAGACATATTTTTGTGAGAATCCGCCCGCAGCGGCGTTGGTGTTTGCACAAGTGTTGTCTTGGAATCTTTAGCACTTTGCGAAAACAATCTTAAAAAATACTAATTCAATGGAATTGATACATAAACTAAAAACAACCTTATTTAGGGGAGCGTGTGACCTTTTAACATTTCAAATGAAATATAACAAAGAGAGTACTGTATTGTGTGTATTCATACATCCCTTATACAACTGAAATCTCTATAAAGGAACTATCCTTACAGGGATTGTCAAATTGAATACTATCTCCCTTATGCTCTACCTTTCAGAATTTGTTTTGTTTGATTCACCCCTTTCGGGAATAATACTTCATCCAATATGTTTCCCTTTATTGCAAAATAGGTATCGTGAATGATTTTCGAAAAATTCCGTCGGAAAAATAGGTATCCGATGGAAATATTATCGCAATTTTCCCCGAAAAATTCCCCCGACATTTTGACTGGGAACTTCAGTTTATGAGTAGTAGGTATTTTTCTGAATAATTTTTGTAAACATTTTTGTAGAAATCGGTTTCCGGATATGGCAAATGGATTCACAGAAAGAAAAAAAGGACACAGTTAACACTTTTTGGACAACCTTGCAGAAAGGTGTCGACTCTATTACTACTGGCAAATTATGGTTTTTCTGGAAATAATGATTTACTCTTCCTTTCGTCCTTCGTGATTTGCATATTTATCCAAATTGGACAAAGTTTTCTTTCAAACATGTTTGACGTTTTAAAGCACTTTGGAGAAAGATGATTGCACTAAGCCAATTTAATGATCTTTTCTCAGTCCTACTCGGAATCCATCTCCTGCAAAAGCTCAATTATGTACTTGGGTTTACTATTCGGGAACTCTAAAAGATTTTTTGGTAGACGGCGAAGAATCTACGAGAATGTAGATGTATTCTAAGATTGGCTTGATTACTCGGTAATATTTTTGGGATTTGAAAGACCTACAATGCTTCTAGTAGGCTTAAACAGCGTCACAGCTCTGACGGCAAACGATGACGGACGAATTAGCAAGAAAGGAGTCCGAATGGGGCCTGAAAATGATCGTTGCCTCTATTCTACCGCCCTACCTAAACCTTTGTCCAGAAAACTTTGGACTAAATTTGATATCGCTAAAACTAATCAAATCCTGATGCTTAGCAGACCCAATTTAGCACTTTTTACAGGGATCATTACCACCCACAACCTCATCTCATAGTGACCCACTGTAGTCGAATGCGAAAGGAAACTGATGACCTTTGCCAAGGCTGTGGCGACATGGATGCAGTAAAGTGCATTTTTCTTGGCAGCTATAACTGGAAGGCTCGACTTTTCTAATACTCTGTATGAATCCTACATTTTCATTAGGTATAATCGTCTTTTAACTTTGGCTACCACACCTGTTATTATAGTCATGATCCAGTGTATAAGGTCTGGATGGAGGGAACTCTCAATCCCAAAGCCAAGCCATCTTTATCTGTATCGTACCTCAGTAGTCAAAAACTGAACATAATTTCAACATCAAGTGTTATTAACGTGCTAGAGGCTTGTTCCAAACCCTGCCTTTCATTACCTCTGGTCCTGTCTGCTATGATGAGGTCAGCAGATTTTGGAATCCTAATGATTTTCACTACTCCCAGTAAGCCCTTTATAGCAGTCTTCACACTTTTTCAAGTAATATCATAATTTTTATAACCTTAGAGCCACACTCAACAAATTGTGGTACAGTCCTGGAATTTTTGTTTCACATGGGGAGTGTTAACAATCCCTGTTTGAAAGACTTTAATTCATAAAAACACTTGAATCTGGAATGAACTTTTAAACTTTGTTAATATGTAGTTCTAATTCGGCATAACTCAGTTCTGGTCGAGATAATTGCAGCAAGGAAGAGAAAGTTCTTTTGTCTTCAAAACGATTTGGACTGACTAAGGCTGACAACATTCACAAAGGGCTTTGATGTCTAGTTTCGACATTTTTGTCAAACTCTTCTATTTCCAAAGCTCGTGGTTCCAGTTGCTGATGATACCATATCCTCTGTTTTTTGGTCGTATATATCCAGGTAGGACTTTGAATTTAAACAACCATTGTACATGCGATGATCCACATTAAGGTAAGTTCTCTTGTTCTGCCATAATATCGGTGCACACGGATTTTAATTTTCATGTAAATTTATATTTCCAAATAAAACGTTTATTTATTTATTCAAAAAAAAATAATTCGAATATTTCACTGACACTCATCATATTGAAATGTAATTCATTTTTTTTTTCATGATTGTGCGTACTTAATTAGCATCATGATGAGCTCCTTGGATTACATTATTCAACAAATACATATACACAATTATAAACATAATTTGTTGGAGTATCAACATGCATATGTAGGTAGATATGTATGCTACTTAAATTCCTTTTCATGCATCTACGTTGTAGGGTATTATTAATACTGAAATACAGAAATGGTAGACCTGGCCTGGGGAAATAATAACATACATTGGTTAGTTTTGATCCGAAATAAGCTTGTTTTTGATACATACATACATACATACCCCTATTGGATATGGTTCCTTAATGATGATGAAACTTATTGTACTTTTGGAAAGAACGTAATTTTTGGTCCACTGGACCCAGTTTTGTTATAAACATATGTTTGTTGACGATATTGCATTTGGATTGGACTAGGAGACTTTTTCCAACCTTGACCTGGGTACACCCCATCTTTACCCAAATGCTAGATAGCAGGCAACCGATGGCACCAAAATCAAAATCATGCGATTTGGGTTTTTTGGTTAAGTTTTTTTGTTCAGTTTCGTCAGTTTGACCCAAAACGCTAAGGGGGAGGAGATACATATGTATGCGACGATATTACACTTGGATTGGACTAAGAGACTTTTTCCAAACTTAACCAAGGTACATCCCATTTTCTCAAAAATAGTAGATACCGGGTAACTGAGTACACCAAACTCTAAATCATGCAATTTGGGTTTTTACTTGGACCTACACATACAATGTCATTCATTTAGTGATTTCAAGTTGGTAGCGCTGGCATTTGACATCTGAGTTGTCATTTGACGTGTCATAATATTAGTTGAATGTTTGCCATTTACGATAATGAATTGCTGAATAATCGGGCTATTTTTTTTGGCCGATTTTTTTTGGCCGGCTATTTAAGATCATAATTTTGACGATATGCGGTTCCAACAAGTCGGGGCAACAAGCCCCACAACTCGACCAATTATGTCTTCATTGCGTGAGAAGTTTCCTGGTCGCGTAATTCAACGTTTTGGCGACGTCAATTGGCCACCAAGATCATGTGATTTGACACCGTTAGTTTTTCCTGTGGGGCTACGCAAAAAAAAGTGTTTACGCGAATAATCCCCGAACTCTAGACCAACATTACTCAAGTTATGGCCGAGATTCCGCCCGAAGTGTGCGAAAGAGTGGTTAAAAAATACCTCAAAAGAATCGCATGCTGCGAATCTCCCCAAGGCTGCTATTTGAATGATATTGTGTTTTACACATAAAAGCAAAGTCCAAACTTTATATTGAATTAAAATTTTCATCAAAAATGTATCGCTGTATCTGTTTTATTTAGCTTTACTTTCGAAATCGATAAATGAATAATCCTAACTATAGGGTAAGTATTGGTTTCGTGAAAAATTTCAAACCCGAGATTTTAACCAAACTTGACATTGCTATGATGGAAAAGTCAAAAAAAGTTGGTCTGATAGTTTTATCTGTCTTTTTGTCTGTTTGGTCGACTACAGCTTATAAAGCTGACTGGATTCCCTTTGAACTTCATACCTGGAGTCTGTTAGGCCACAATTCATGACAAAATCGAAATTTCCATTCTGACCTTCAAAATTATGAGTACTTTTGGAAAATATTATTATTTCGTGATTATGATTATGATTAGTTTACATACCTTTCCTGATTTGATTTAATCCTTTACGATAGAATGTTCTGCATAAACCAGGCAACATTGCATTTCAACTTCACAGAGCCACACTTACTTTATTGGAAAAGGATAACAATAATGAAAAGGATGTGTTTCGTGATTCATTGCAACCAATCTATAAGTTTTTTTTATTAAATTCATTACCAGTTCTTTTGTGTAATTATTTCATTTCCGGAACGCAGCAACAGGAAATAGCATTAATTCAACAACTACATACATTTCTTTGTTTTTGTTTTTTAAATTCGAGTTTAATGTTTGAATAATGCTTTATATTCCTTTTTGTGCTCACCAATTTAGATACCAATATATTGCGATATGGTATCAAATCATATCCATCGGGAATTGATTATATTGTTTTCTTCTCTTTTCCTGTTCAATTCGATATTAATGTTTTATGGCCTTAAATATGTTGAGTATTCAAGCAAACAGAATGCCTAATTTGATGGGTATTGTACAAAAATGTACGTACGTGCATGGGTGCAAACATTAATTGGAAAATTTGTGCACTATTCAAATATATGAACAAAATATTCTACTATATGTGTAATCTCTAGTATGAACATTTTATAACAAAAAATGAAAGAGGATTTATTTCCGAACACGCATACGCAAATATTTTGTTTTAAACTAGCTATTACTGCATTCCAGGAAGTTTCGAAAATGGTTATGAAGAGAGGTTTGTAACCTACGACAGAGAGAGTAGTATACCTGTAGATCTTAGTCATTTAAATTGTTACTCTAAATTTAAATCAATGCCATCACTGAATATATATTCTCAAAGGAGAGACCTTCACAGAATGCACCAGCTCCTTAAGGCTGTGAAGATGTAGCTCAGGATCTATTTACAAATATATGTAGGTGTGTTGTACTAATGTCCTTCTATTACTATTAAATATGCTGAAACAAGGATTAAGTACAAAATGAGCATTTTTTTACTTACAGTCTACTAAGCTCAGATTAGTAGAAACTAACTTTATTGTTGAAACTTGTATTTATTTTGCACAGAAAATGCGATCCCCCTTTTTGTATCGAAAAAAACCTGAAGAAAAACAAGCTTCTGGCCCTGTTACACGAACCAAATCATAAACTAATGGTGGACTATCAGCTCTATGTGCCCTATATTTGAGATACCCCAATCTATCTATGCCTTGTAAGAACTATCGAGGCATATCCCGGTAAATGATGGGTAACATCCTACCCTGCAACACACTAATTAATTTAGAGTACACACTATCAGTCCGTGCTTACATTTTGAACTGAATGCCAATTCACTGGACCGATCCCAAAAGTCAAGAATCAAAAAATTTTGGATCGCAACAGTGAATTTCGGTATCAAAATTAGGAAATCCACAAAAAATGTGGACCCAATTTTTTAAACTAAGCCAAATCCTGAAAAGACTAACGAATTTCAATTCGAGACTCACCATCTCTTCATCGATCTTAAAGCCGTATATGACAGCATTTATCATCTTAAGCTCTACAAGGCGATGGTCAAATACGGGTTCCCGGAAAAACTGATCCAGCTGTTCCGCTTGACGCTGGAAAACACGCAGTGGAATGTGCAATTTGGGAATAGATCCTCTGAACAAACATGCACGGGATTTCGGCAAGGAGATAGTGGGCAGTGGCAGTGTAAACACAAAATGCACTATCATGAACAAATCTTTCCATTTGCTGGAATACGAAGAGAACAATGACATAAATGGTAGCTCCTAGTACGACGTTATAGAAGCTTTTACGGTCATTGAAAACGTATCAAGTTGTCCTTGATGTAAATGAGAAGGATCGGTCTGCCGCTAAGGATAAAACGTCACTGTTGGCAACACTGACTCGGTCACATCGAGCAGCCCCCAAATTCGAGACAATAAGAAGACCAAACCAACATTTTAAGGACTAAACTGTAACCGATCTCAGAGCGCTTAGGATCAAGAAAGAATCTTGACAGCTCGTGAGCACTTTAAATAAGTAAGTAATTAAGTAGTATGCCTTCATCTACCTCTACCTACCTCTGTCTATATCCAGTGGTATTCTTTTTATAACATTTTTGCGTCAATCTTTTCCTCTAGTTTCTAAGTTCCATCTCTCTTGACAAACTGTTTAGTGAGCTCTTTTGGTTGTCCGGCTGACGCTTTCATACCAATTTCTTTCTCTCTACTGCAAGGATATCAATAGGAGTAATGCATCACACCCATATAGGAGAACGGCATGAGTGATTGCCATTAGGAGCCTTCTTATAGCACTCGTAGGACTACTTACTTTTGCCATTATTCTGCAGCGGCCTTGTAACTTTCGCAGTCCGATGCAGACCTTATCATTTCCCAGAAGCTTAAAACTTTTTGTGTGAAACGTCATGCCCAAGTATTTCAGCGCTTCTTTGTTGGTTAATATCTTAAACCAAATTTGAAATTGAAATTGAATCTTAAAATTCTAAGTTAGGAGGACTATATTCATTGTTTTGCAGCTAAACCTATGTCGCGCTCCTCCGTCGAGAAATGTAGACACCTCATTGCGTAGTTGTGCTTTCTTTCAGCGTTATAGGTGTCTTAGCCTTACGTCGCCATTTGCATGCAAAGAATGCCATAGAAGATGCTCCATTAGTCATACTCCAAAATCGAGCCTTGCGCTCCTCCAGTAGCGACTTTCCTCATACGACAGTACCACAGGATACTGTTCCCACATAAGGTGGAGGAGTAAACTGATGCAATAAAATACAATTAACTATCTTGGTTTACCTCATGATCCTGTCTCCTATATGCGACCTAATCCAATAACTCTGAACTTCTAAACCTACTTCCTTCAATAATTAGCTGACTTTCTAAACCAACTCACATCGGGATCAAGTGAGTCCTTTATACTCTTGTGAGTCCCAAGCCCGTCATAAGAAAAAAGTATATTGACAACTCCACTTTTTATAAAATCACTTTACAGGGTCACAGCAAAAGTCATGCGGGACTCTCATGCTCATTGTGAGAAGGATATAAAAAAGTGCTGATTGAATTCTCACTTTCATCCAATCCAGTTTCAAATGTGGTGATCCTTCGAAAACCACATAAAACCTTCATTTTAAAATTTATTAGCTTCCTTCTAAGGCGTCTGTACTATTTCCGTAAATAAAAGACTTAAGCACATCACCGGAGGTTTTTCATTTCGCTTTAACTTAGTCGCATCAACGCACCCTTTGCCATTGTATCCTTGTAACTTGATGATCTGTTGCATCTCACTTTTATTACGACTTAAGGGTACCCATTCCCATTCCCATATACTGCACATTGTAAGTGCAACGTTAGCCAGGTTAGTACACTCCCGGCGGCGCGCGGTGTGTGAAAAATTCTCTAGTTTAGAAAAGTTAATTAAAAACACGATCCCTTAAATCCTTCCCTCGGAATCAGACCCCGTGACTCAATTGATAAAATGTCGTTTCGCTACTAACGTGTTACTATAAAAAAAAAAAAAAAAAAAATCCCATTAAAGCTACAGATACTCAGTCATCAAACCACCGAAGCCATCTTCTATTTTCCAAAGCTATTTGCCACAAGTGAAGCAAAGGACCGTTTGTCGTCGTCCTCGTCGATAAAGAAAAGGCGCTGCTGCTGTTGATGAAGTCGACAAGGACGACAACCATCCTACGACGACGGTGATGAGTTGTGGCTTTCACGTCGACATCATCGTCATCACGATAGTTTCTCCCGTCGTCCCCCTGAACCTCAATCGTAGTTGCGCTTCCTTCAATTACACTCTCATGCTAAACTATTTCAGTTTTACGAAACGCACTGCTCGTCGACATCCTTTCCCAAAGATGGCAACAAGCGGTATACTGCGTTTAATTTGAAAATCCCTTAATTTACGTTGGCTTTATACATTGGATGGAGCCCCATCCGGGCTGCACCACCCCAAAGAACGCCAGCGAATGATAGATGCGGCGTGGCGGTTCACTTTAGGTAGTCCTGGAGTTGCGTTGGTGCCAGCCTCGTGAGTATAATCTAATTATTGTGAAATTTTCTTTTCAAAATTTATTGGTTTCTTGATTGTGGGGAGCAAGCGTGTCGGTGTCGTGGCAGTGATGGCAGCAGCTCCTGGTGTATGTTGCCTCATGCGTCGCCGTGCGGCATGCGGCATGCGGCAAGGATGTGAACATAATACGGTTTCATGTTTTGATGTATTGTAATGAAATTATTTTGCTGTCGAAAAGTTTATGCGCTGCGGAACGTAATTTACCCGAGTAGCATTGGAGGTGGGTCTCTCGGCCCGGCATGGAGCTCTGGAGCTCTCACTCCGGTGCTGCATGTATTACTTAACTCACGTAATTAAATAATAATGGTTTTGCTGTTAGCGTTTTTGGGTTGCGGTGTGTTGGGGAGGGGGAGAGGGTGAGAGGGGGTTCTAGGGCGGCAGTTCTTGACACAAGTCAACGGTAGTAATTAGGCAGTGGCAACTGTGGGTATGGAACGGGTAAATGTTTGTGGTAGTTCAAGTGGTTATGTGTCAAAAGTGGTAGAGCGAGACCGGCAGACATGTGAGGTGCTTTCAGACGAGACATGTGTACTTAGACCTTAAATGGTTGGTTTGACAGCGCAACACGAACCATCAGTAGGGATTTGGTTCAGTCTACTCAGTTGTTGTGGAAATTTGTGGCGAAAGCGGTGCGGAACATTTGCTCTGGTTTAGGTTTGAACTTACCTAGAGGACACTGGTTGGAGGTGTGTGCTTCAGTACCTGTTCTGTTTGACATATCATTTCCTTTCAGTATGGCTCAAGTGTCATTAACAGGCTGAAGTGTTAGAATCATGATGTCAGAGATAGGGCTCTTGTAAGCACAAGGAGAATGGGTCATCAAATTGTAGTCAACTAAGCCTGCTACTTACTGCTAAGTAGTCACGAAGCATGAGTTTGTTGATGGGGGTTGTATAGTTGGCACGTTTCTTGTCTTTGGATACGTTGACTTCATTTAAAGATGTTCAAACCAGTTATTTGAACTAGGGGTTGAGATCACTTGGAACTGAGCTCGTGTCTGTGTGAACTTCTTACAGAATCCTACGAGAATAAATGTCTAGTTCGAACGAACAGAAGAAGGAAATAAGTCCTCCAGAAGCTTAGGAGTGATTGGAGTTGTTATTCTTCAATATATGTATTAAGTTTAGGGAATTGAATAAAGAAGACAGGAGAGCTAACTGAACGACGTTTCGTTTTTTTTTTAATTTTTACTAGAACGTAGTCAGTGACGGAAAAATCATTTTAGGTTTTCATCCTTGAAAAACAGGAAAACAGTATATTTTATGGTATACCACTAGATTCTAAAATATCCAAGCAAGTTTGTATCAAACAAAATTTTAATTTGAAAATATTTCTTCTCACAGTTATACTTTTGGATGTTTGTCAGACGTTCGCAAGAGGGGGCGGTTTTTATGCTTTTTAGCCCTTCTAGCCTAATGCTCTTCTAGTTTTGGCTAGACTGGGGTATCGACATTCTAGGGTTGTATCCTAGGGATTTTAAGAGTACAAAAATCAAGACATGGATCAATCATGGATTAGTATGTAGGTTGAGCCAAGTTTGTGCAAGTCGTCGAAGGAAAGGATCACGCTGCTAATGGCTATTTCGATAATCGTCTCTTTCCGAATATTCTGGTATACAAGGCACTGTCTTCAAGTGTGTTCTGTCTCTGGTTATGCGAGTTATGAAGATGTTAAGCTCAGTCTCTATTATGTACAAGGCAAAGTACAAAAGTTTGGTTAAGTTTTAATGATTTAAGTAAAATCGATTCCTTTGCATGTAAGCAATTTATTGTATGTTTTTCCCTTATAAATCCATTCCAAGCAATCTTAATGAAACATAAATCGGAGAAAGTCCTTATACTGTCAAACTTCGTAGATCTTTCCTTATAAATACAGTAAATATTGCTTCTGTTATGACAGCTTTCAAAATTACCTAGATATCACGAAAGAACCTCATAGATCTCAAAAGATCTTAGATCCGTCTTTACTGGTGGGTGTAATTTTTTTGTATGCTGATGTCAATCCCTCTACCTTTGCGTTGCTACAGCCTTGGCATAGGTCTGTAGCGCTGATTTCCTTTATTCAAAGGTGGAACGCCATTGGGTTGTGAGGATGCCAATAAGGAGGGTCCTCTTTGGTCTAATAAGGTGTAATAGTTCTTAAGTCCTTATTTGTTTTATAATGGGTAAAATGAGTGTACCCCACCTGGCGATGGGCATGGTGTGAAAGTATAAATTAATTTTGAATATGAGAACCCTGATGGGCGTTAAAACCAAATAGTTTGTTGGTAGGGCTTCTTCTTTTGTCAAAAAGAAATCCAAATTCCAGAAGCAATCAGATTTTGAAGCAGTGGTTCTAGAAATTATGATTTTATTTGTTTCACCTCTTGAACAGTTACAAATTGGTTTTGCTGGAAGGAATGGTTTGATTACTATGTAGATATCTATGTGGTTGTTGCCTTTCCATAAAAGTAGTTCCAATTGTAACACAATTGCGTGGTTGAAGAGCTTTATGTAGCGCCCAATTAATGTTTCCTCTAGGAGTATGAGAACGCTTTTATCTTCATCCATTATGTCCCATCCATGAAGATGAATATGGAGGCGAGGTCCAGCTCTATCCAGAAGGAATTCGCGGAAGTCGAGATTGAATTATTTTACTTATGTCCTGTACCCCCTTATGGGCTCTAGGGTCTCTACAATCCCTACACGCCGTTGTGTGTGATTTCTGGAAAACTGCCTTAGCTTTCCCCAACTCTTTCGCAGTTGCCTTGCTACCTTCTCAACTATTCTGCGCCACGTACTACCATCCTGAGTAAGCTGATTCCATTGCATAGATTGGTTAATTATGGACCTGTTACCCTTTCGGTGTCGCATGGTTGTGCCTATACGTTCACGGCCCGTTCTTTGATAGAGTTGTTCGTTAGAGATACGGTTTGGCCAGAAAATCACAAAGACATATCGTCGTTTGCAGCTTCCTCGTAATAGTGGCGGTCCCCCTTCAGGTATCACATGCATATAGCAGCACGGATTCAACGTTGGAACAAAACAGTAGTAACTTGGTGGTTGAGCTAATCGCATTACTACTCCAAACTGTGAATAGCATCCCAAACGCAGATTCTGCTTTGCCTATTCGGCTGGCTGTATCCAGTTCGGTTCGGAGACAATACTCCCAACGTATTGGAAACTTCTCGAGATTAAGGTTGTCCATGTAAGTCGTAGTCAGAGCACTCATTAACGTTTGACCACTTGTTGATCGAACTGTATCCGATTTAGATGCTTTCCACATCCACATCGTTTGACGGAAACGAAGGGCCTTGGTGAAGAGGTCAAGTTGGCAGATCCTGAGCATGACAAGGGCGGTGGTAGATATGCGTAAAATCAGACAGTCGTATGTAAGGATAGGTCAACGATGGCGGTGTACATCCCCCTTTTTTGCCGAAAATTCTATTGTATGCCAAAAAGGCTCTCGAGACCTTCTTATTGTCTTTCCAGTGGACCCTAGGTATCTCGTCTTTTTTTTGCTTTTTAGAGTTCAAATTGGGTATTTTTGTTTTCTTTACGGAGAAAACCAGTTCTGTGTTTTGTGCATTAAGATTAAGACCGCAGGATTTGAACGCTGTTTATAGCAATTTATTGACCATTCTCGGCATGAGCCAGGACCTCAACCCAGTTTTGTAAATTACTAAGTTCCAGAGTAGTGGGGATAAGACATCACCTTGAGCGATTCCACAAGATTCCACAGCATGCATTCTATCCAATCTGTTAGGATAGGATTAACACATCCCTAGGTCCAATCCAGTTGACTTAGGGCAGTGTGTGTCGCTGTATGACCTATGATTGCAAAACTTTAAGTATTCTCTTTGTATGTAGTTTAGTTGTTTTAGTTTAGTTACTGATCTTGGGACTATGGAACTTTAAAAGCATGATGTGGAGGATCCCTGGTAGACGATACGTCGTCGACATCTTTGAAAGGCCAAAGCTATTCATTTCAATGTCTTCCAATTAGCTGATACATACATATATATTAACAATTTGTAATTCTATATCACTGATGCTGCTTTGTGATCAGGACTTTGAAAGTTTGAATTGGAATCTATTTTTTTTTTTTTTGTTTTTCTTTAACAAAACAACCATCAGACAGGATAAAAATGTAGAATATCTCAATGAAAATTGCTTTATTCAATGGAAATATCAGATTCAGTTGGTTCTATCTTTTTGCCACACTGCTGCTGTTTCTGCTGCTGGTGCTGGTGGCTGGTGGGCTGGTAGCTGGTAGTGGAAACCCCCATTCGCTGGCATATGTGTGACATCATTTCTGGTACTGGAAAATGCCTTTTCCACCCCAACCGTATGGTGTGGTGTTTGAATACCTTAACTGTAATTGGATTTCATTGTTATTTCGATGGCATCTCGATTCCGTTCTTTGTTCATAGAATTTATTCACCATTGCTATGCGACGATGCTTTCGACCCGACCAAGGACTCTCATGGATTGCAGGTGCTGAAATTGAACTCAAGATTCATTGGCATTCGATTTGGTTTTTCGAGAGAAGGTCGTTTCGTGCCATTGAAAAGAAAAGTGTCGAAATGCAGATATTATGTATATTTTAAGGAGGATTTATTGGTTGAAATTGCATTTGAGGTGATTTCTCTTTTTTGTTTATTTTTTGTGCATCCTTTTAGAGAATTTCGAGTGAGTAGGTGTGTAGCTCGGTACCTGCGACATGCATATGTGCATTAAAACACAATTGTTAAGCGTTTCCACAGGACGATGAATGTGAGGTTTGGATGGATTAAGGACATCAAGAGAATAGCACGCTCACTCAGATATTACGCTACAGATAAGAATAAATTGGAGCCTTCAGAGGAAGGATTCTTTTTCTGCTTTCGCACCCATATCCTTGATGAAATTGATAAAAATCAATACGTTGAAGGTTGCAATAGGATTCTCCTTATTTTCATACGATTGCTGTGCAAGACCATTACCAAGAACTACTTCAATCCGTCCACAGTACCGTCCATAACTGGATGGATGTTGTGGACAGATCGGAAACCCTCCAAATCTCTGAGAATGTGACCTCATGCCTTAAGTGCATACTTGGTCTTAAACTGACTTGAAAATGTAATACGTGAAGAAGGATAAGAAAGCATCCATTTGTATATATGTAGGTATGTAGCAAAACTGCGCAAGCTCGTCATTATCCACTTGTTAAACATACATACATATGTATCACTCATCGTCAGACTCATTTTTCTAACAAAAACTGAACTCATTTCAATCTCCCAAAGCTAAGAGACACCCTCTTATACTCTTAAATAGTCCCTGCTACCTATGCCTAAAGGTTGAGCGCAACCTTCTTTGAAGAGAAAACATAGTCAAAGATGTAATGAAATCCCTGGCTGCCCTATGCATATACAAAAAGGCTGTAGATCCCACTTGGGACCTACAATCAAGTATCATGCACTAGTTATACACGTCCTTAGTAAAACCACATATGAAGTACTGGTTTGGCGGTCCGCTCTGGATGAAACATTCTAACTTAACTAAAATGAAAAAAACCTCAACGCTTCGCTGCAAACCATGCTCGACTTACTCCCAACTGATATTATCGGCAAAAAACTTGCTGCCCGCTTAGCAATTAGGTTAAGAAGCTTCAAAGAATAGAAGGAGGAACTCACTGAACATGCCAGTAGGTATACTATTGATTCATAGTCATCTGACACAGGTAACCAACCACCTACCTATCGAACCCAACTTCAAAAGCGGGTACAGGGTAAAAATTCTGGGCACCAAACTGAACTGAATGGACACAAGGTGATGTTCTTCACCACGAATTGCTGTCACCTTTTTGGGACGAGTCCAAAACCGAGAAGACCTCTCCTTTCACCTTTATATAGCAGCGTTCTTCAAGTCAAGGTTAAACAGCTGATTGACTGGCGGTTAAAGCCGTATCAGCATTGGATATTGTCATGTACATGGACAATCAAGAAGCCATCACATCTCTTGCATCCAGTACCATGAGCTCTAAGGCGTATCTCTTAACTAGATAGTTGGACAGTTTAAGCTCACCCTTTGCTAAGTACCAGCTCAGTGTAACCCACCAAGGAGTTGTGACTCTGATGTGCTGACTGGAAAAGGCTCCTTTCGTCTAGATAGTATAAATGTCAACGACATCGACGCACCAACGTCTTACGCTAAATTCTTTATCAAAGTCGATACAGTAAGTGAGCTCAACCAACGTTGGGAACAAATCGACCAATGCAACACATGCTGCTCTAGAAGAATCTAAAAAACAAGGTCCATGGGACTCCTAAAACACAAGAGCAGAACCCTCTCCAAGATAGTTGATATCCTCACCGGTCGCTATAGGAAAACATTTTCAACGATTGGTTATTCCCTCAAACGACTTCTGCAGAAGCAGGAGAGCACGAAGGAACAGGAGAACATTAGCCTGTAGTCCGCACTAAACAAGGTATTGTACCTCAGGGATTGATTAGTATCCAAGAACTACCACGTATAGGGGACTATCAGGGCCACCAGTGGCACGCTAACTGCAGTCCACAAAACTATTCCGGCAATGATGCCATTCGACTTGCAACTAAGGGAAAATACTGTAAGGACACTACTTTTGAAACAATCCATTTCATCCAGACGATAGAACGATCCCGCTAAGAACTCAATATACAGCAAATCACGATGTTGGACTCCTTTGAGTTCCGGACGATTTGGCAAGAAATAAGTTCGAATAGAACCTGGCAATGGTTGTTACCTCTATTCTACCATCACTAGCTCTTGTGAAATAGAGGGCGAATCATCTTACCGTGTATCCATAAAACTCAAGACAAGTAGGACAATGCCAAATTCATTCAACTTCTAGTGCTTAACTGGACCAACTTAGCTACACCGGGACTATTTATAGGCAAGAATCTACTGGATGCCCACCAAAGAAAAAGGTCAAATGGGATCAACTCCGTCTTTCTAACAACCCCGTATGGAGCTATCAAGGCGCAAAACTCTTCTCACTTTAGGCCAAAGCCAAACAACAGATGGAGAAACTTGGTTTAAATGTAAGAATTTCCTACAACTGGCAAGAATAACAAGCCTTGTTGAGGCCAAAAGGTAGTATTATACATGGTGACCAGATAAGAATGATAGGAAAAAAAAATTAAATGAGACAAAAACGGTGTAAGATATGAAATTGGTTCTGGCTTTATTTTAAAGCCAAATATATGCCATTATGTGTGAAATAGAACATCATTTAAATAGCTCCCTCGGCTTTGCTGGCTGTGCTTCAAGCGTTCAGTGCAATTTTTCATGACTTGGTCTAATATGATGACTCGGTGTAATGTGGGGTCTTTCGGCAATGGCGTCTCGAATGTTGGCCTCAAGCTCGTAAAAAGTGATTGGAGGCTAAGAACTTGACGTAGACAAGTAATCGAGTGGTGCCAAGTCGCAAGATCGCAGCTGCCACTTAATGAACGCTCGCCATGAGATAACCCAGTGCATGATGGAATGGCACACCCCACTGAATAGTTCGACAGCTCGATACCAGTGATATCGTTAACATATGATGAAACATAAAAATTGAAAAAAGTTTCATTGCTATCTGGTCACCCTTTATATACGACCTGGACTCTGCTATATGGATTAGCACTCGTTACTCGATCATGGTTTAATATTTAGACTTTTATTTCGATCTCCAATTAAGGACTTCCTTTAGGCACGCATGGACTCAGATATCCGTAATTAAAGTTTTACTTCGATATAAACCTAGAGTTAGGTTGTACTTTGCCTAGAGTCTCAAACATTTAATGGATCCTATTTCTTTTCACTTTATTCAGAGCTTGCGAACATTTAACCATTAATCCCGCACTTGGTGCTGAAAGATCTATTTAATCCATCACCCAAATGTGAGACTGAATCAGCTAAGCCAAGTTATGTTCTTTCACTTCATTTTCCAATAACATCTCTATAGTGCAGCACTATCCATAGGCACCATTCTATACACAAGAACTACTCGACAAAGTTTCCCTTTTTAAATATCACCGTCGATTGGTACATAGTACACTCACGAGTATAACTATAAAACCTCTCTTGTGAAACCGCCCGATTAAATGACACGTCACGTAATGTCGTGCCGCAATCCAGAGGTATTCGCGGTCTATCATCATCCACTCATCGCCCGATGTCCTTTTTCCAGAGGGAATGCACAAAAAGGGAATCTTCCACTTACAGTTGCATAATCAGACATGCATTCGTTGAGTCATTTTTAACATTTATTTCATGATCTCATGCGTTTCATTTCACAATGATGACCATCACGAGAGTAGTATCCTTAAACCAGTGTTGTTCATTTATCTCATACGGCTGGCTTCCACTACCAGTGGAAGGTGACAAATAATGTATAGATACCGGTATCTGGCTGTGCTCTTGGGTTGGGTGGAAACAGTGAAAATAACCAAGTGTATCTTTTCGGTTCATTGGATCGCAAGAGCATTACATGGAACGGAATGTGTTACGTTGAAAGGTTGTCCGGTGTGTGTGCAGGTGAACATTGACTCTGGCTTTATGTGTTTGCAAATGTTTGCAAGTGTTGCAAATTAAAACATACATATGTATGTACATGGTCATGTGTGAGTACATTTTTATGAAGTGGGAAAACTGGAACTTATCTGTTAAGTAATTAAGGTAACCTAAGGAGGAGTCAGGATCTTGAAATGGATACATATGTTGTCAAATTAGCCGCAGGAAGCACTGTCCTGGTTGGGATGTAATGCAATATGTTAAAAGGATGTATTTTCACTGACAGCTAAGCGGAAATCAAGTCTATGGAATTGTGATCTTTCACGTTATATGGTGCTTTACACTGTCAAACATCTGTCAATCAGTCTCTTTTGGAGTTGATGTTCAAGTTCGACATTCACCACAGCTTAATTCCGGGCAATATATCAAAGAACTGCAGAGTTGCATCATGACCATCCTAAGTTCCATGAGGAGCTCCGATTGGTTTTATTAGTCCCGGGTCACCTACAGTGTGCCTCACTTCATCAGACATTCGAGACTGTTTCCGATCGAAGAAGAGGCGTCGAAGGAGCCCGGCAAGTCAAGGGCGGGTCCGAATACTCTGAACAATCTCTTTTTACCTTAAAGAATTGAATTCAAGCTATGTAAATACATCAAAAGGGCGAGTGATCTCCGAATAATTTTGATCAGTCAAGAGCTGAGTCCAGACTGGTATACTTTAGAAATCAGTCACGAGGTTGAGATGATTTCTGAAATGTTTTAAGACGATTCTAGCTGTAAGAGCTATAGATAGATAGCTGCACTGATGGATCAACATCAGTCTCTATTCCCAGCTTAGTAGTTTCATGAGATTAGGGTCGATGGAAGCAAGTAAGATCAGTGGGATTGGATCCAAATTGCTTCTAACTATCTTCCGATCCGTGAGACACAGAAATACAGTAGCCTTATACTCTCTTCGATCGCTGACTCGCTGCTTCTAGTTGTCTAAATCAACTGCTCAAGTATCCACGATAGCTTGATCCTTAAAAAGGATGTTCGGACTTCCTTGCGGTCTCGAATCTGAGGCTATAATTTGAAGATTCTGGAGTATGTTTGTCGATTTTATCTTCATGGAGTTGTATTTCATTGGCCCCCACCTCTTATTTTTCTCTCGAATGTATTCCAGATCTGCCGTGTTTTCTTGCTTATCGTTCAGTACTCGAGTTTATGTACTAGAACTGGAAAGATCAGTGGCTTGTACTGAGTTAGGAGCTTATAAACCATTGGTTTGGAGCACCTTCGAATCTCCACTAACATGCCACTCGGGAAGTTGATATTTACTTCTCAGTGAGTTAACTCATTAACTACTTGAATGTCCGACAAAAGCATTCAACAGATGACTCTTTGATTGTTTCCAACACGTACTTGGGTTTGTTCTCATTTACTTTAAGGCTCGTATGACGACGGGGGCAACCAATGATGCCGATGTTGTCTGTACACAAGTACACAAGTACCCGGACAGATTTATTGAAAATAGTGCCTTCCGTCTTAATGCACTATTGGTACCAGGATAGGATTGAAAAAATCAATCAAAATCTGCATCTTCTTGTCGAAATTCGGTACACGTTTGGAGTGTTCCGTATTTTCCAACGTCACGGATCACAGCAGAATAAATTTGGTCAGGATCATGAGTGTGGACATTGCTTTACAGAACTCAAGACGATGAATGCTACCATATACCACTTTGAAATCGATGAAGAGACGATAAGTCTCGACATAAAATTTGTGGGTCGTTTCCAGGATTAACCAATAGTATCCTCCAGAATGGTTTTAGAAACAATATATTGGATGGGATCTGACATGCGAGCATAACTCTATCAATCTTTCTACCTTATGCCAAGTGCATATATTTAGGGAATGCTCCTTAAAAACATCTACTAGTCCCTGGTGATTTGGTTTTCTTCCCTTTCTAGAAGATCCTACATTCCGGGCTTGAAGTCATTTGCTTACTCTTTCTAAAAAACTTCCAAGTTGTTCACATTCCCTAACTTTTCGATATCTTTGAGTGGGAAGACTTCGTAATCTCTACTCTTTTTACCTGGGACCTACTCCTTGTCGTTGCTCTGACTCCACTGCCTGTCCTTGTTTTGTTTGGTTTGCGCTGCAACGCGTGTTTTCGTGTCCGTCTTCATTTTCGGCGTAAATCAAGGACTCTTTTAAGTGCTGGTTGGCAGCATATGATGGTCCCGGCTAAAATAAATAACAAATAAATACTTGGCGCTACAGGTCGATGGGACCCAGGGCCTAGCTTTTCACAACCATTCGTGTTGTGCTTGTTATATTCTTTACACGAATGGAAGGTGCCTACTGTTTAATGCCATGTCCGAAGGGCAATTTGGTATTTGAAAAGCGTTCTCAGGACAGTTGTACTCTCGGACGTTTGTCAGACGCTTGCGAGAGGTGGGCCGTGAAAAACTTTTAGGTGTTCCCCGACTGGGATTCGAACCTCAAACCCCTTGCTCCATAGTCCAGCGTACTAACCACTGAGCCACGCCGGCCAAGATGGTCCTGATTGCTTCCTAAAATTATTGGAATTTGTAGATTTATGAATCCACAGCGAAGAGTCTCCCTCTCAGAGCGTCTTTGTGGGCTCTAGGTACAGTCATCACTTAAAGGCTTCCAACGATGAAATTATTTTTCTGGGAGGTTTTGCAGATTCCATTCCTTGGATGGTCGAGCTTTTTTAAGTGAGTAGTCGGAGTTTACGTTTGCTCCTCTGAAAGCTTGGATCTGTGTTTCTCATTTATTAGGACGTAGCCGCCAATTAAGAGACCGCCAGTTTTATCTTTTCTGGCTTATTTTTGACGAACGTCTAAGATGATAGTGTGAAGCAATTTTAAGGCAATTTGAGCTATCAACAGATACAATATATGTATGTAGATCCAAGCAATTTATCAAGTCCTGAGGGCCTTACAATTTCATTATGGCACATACATATGTATTAGAACGGATTTATCTGGTAATGGAGGTGTCCACCAGCTTGAGTAGTTATATTTCTTAATCTAATGATAAAAAAGAGGTAGAAACGAGTTCAAATTTCAAAGGTCCTTTTCAAATCTTAGATCATAAACCCGTCCTTATATTCAATCCGTTAAATTTCCCATAAGTCAGGTGAAGGCATCACTTTAAGTCCTTGGTATAATAATTTCATCATTGTGCATTACAAAGTTAACAAATCAACTGAACACTGTACCTACTTGCAGTAGCATCACAGTCCCTTTTTTTTGTGAAAGAAAACTTCCTAAACTCAGAGGAACTGCAGATAAAACTTCATCTTCGACCGAGAGAACTAATTAACAACTAATTTGTATTCATTTACTGGCAACACAGGGCGAAGATTATTCGCAAATTTAATCTGGACTACAATTATTTGTTACAGCAATTAATTTGATAAGTTTCTGTGTGAATGCACCATTTGTGCTTCCAACCACAAATGGGTCGACCACAAGAATTGTAATAAATTCCCCTTTCGACAGATGTACTTCATTTTGCCCTAATTTCCTGGCAATACATTTCCAGATTTAACCCATTTAGACCTTATGACAGGAGCTATTATCAAAATGATGAACATACGATCTGCATTCAAACTATCAACTTTCATTCCCACAACAAGCCATCTCCTACATCTCCAGTAGTGTCACTTGAAATTCACATTGTTCTAATAAGATACGTAAACTCAATCTCTTGGGATGTGGCTTACTCAAAATAGTACCGAGATTCATTTAAAATATTGCCGTACCTCATACCAAGTATCTAAGAAAAATCAAAAAAAAAAAAAAAACGTTCTCGTACCATGCTGGTTTATTACAATTGCGTGACTGCATGTTCAGTTGAAGGAGAAAAGTTTTATCTCCTCAACGTTTAGTTGTGATTAATTTACATCCCCTAGCCGCAGGCGTTATTACGAATCCTAACTTATGAATCCTTGTTCTACAAAGTTGCGAAGGACGAACAAGAAAAAAAAAATGGAGGAAAAAAAAAGAAACTATTTAAACACTTTAGGCAAATTGTCTGAGAGACAAAAATTGTGAGAGAGTTATACAAGTTGATCCATTAAGCAGACAGAAGTGCTACAACGAAACCACTTAATTGCTTTTTAATTACAATGAGTTGCTCCTGAAGTTATCAGGGCTTTACGAAGAAAGTTTTTCAGTTTTTTGTTTTTTTTTTTTGCGAAAAATAGTAGTAGAAGATGTTGTTATACTATGTATGTTGATTGTGCTTTTTGGGTTAAAATATCAGGGAAGAGTAGTTCGTAAAAGGCTTTGCCTACGTTAACATTATAATCATGTCTGGCATCACCTTAAGCCGCAGGACTACCACACCAAATGCCTTTGGCTTTTGTGATTAACCTAATGTTAATAGAGATTAGTTATTCGTAATAGGCAGATGGTTTGGTAGTTGTTTATAACACTTAAATTAATTTGGGTTTACATTGGGTATGGAACTATTGGGAGTTGGTTTATTTTAAAGTCCTTATTGCAGAAGAAATCCTTTTTAAAGACTTAAATTAAAAATTAAAATCGAAATAAATCAAATTTTGCCTAAAAGCCTTCCAATAAATGGGACATACAATGCCTATGATGATAAACAGCCCATAAATTATGAAATGCCTTGGGGTAACACGTACTAATCCAATGATTGGCACTCTGGTATTTGGTTAAATACTTTGAGTGCTATTTCTATAATTTTAAACTGCAATTCTTTCATATTTATTAGGACATTTAGATTCCCTTACCTTGGTTCTATTGATTCTGGGCTATTGTGAATAAAATTCCTCATCCTTCGAAAAAGAGTTATCGTCAATGAATTTCGAACCAAGTCTCCCCCGGAAAAATTACAATCATGAATTTCAACACGATTGTCCTTGAAATTTTTTTTCTGTCAGTTCGGTGGGGAAATCCCAAAACGAAAACAGATAGAGATAAGCTTGCGTTGTCTGTTTATATTAAGTTTAGTACATAGTTTGTAATGTAGAGAGATAATCGAGATGGATCCTTTATAGTAAAGGGTGAACCATCTAGTGGTTTCTTTTCAAATCATAGGTTATTTTGACACTGACAGCTGTTTCCCGCTCGAAATCTTGACAGAAAGTCAGTATCTTACCTTCACAAAATGAAATTATTCGATTTACCCTTGAACGACGTCGGAAAATATTGAAAACTTATTTCCAACGTGAGCGCTGTGTAGCCCAAACAGTGCGTTATTTGAAAAGAAGTTTTGGCCAAAATGAAGCACCCACAGCGCCTGCTGTACGCAAGTTTGTACAAAAAGTTCATGAGGCTGCTGTAGCCGAGCATGTGAGACTCAATTCACGAACATCAACTCGTCATTGATCTCAACAGCTCTACATTTCACGCACTAGCCTGAGGAGAATTCTGCACAAAGATCTCGGATTAAGGCGCACGACCATCTGCTTCGTTATCGCTTCGCAGTTTGGGCCTTAAGCCAGCTTGAATTGATCTTTTCTGACGAGGCGCATTTTCCTCGCGGCGGCTGCGTTAATAAACAAAATTGCCGTATCTGGGGCTCGGAAAACCCGCACGTTAGTGCCGATGCATCCACAGAAAGTGACAGTTTGGTGCGGATTGTCATTCGAAAATGAGGTTGGGAACAAGGTTTCTGTCAACGGTGGGTGCTACAGAGCCATGTTAACCGACTTTTTTTTTACTGAAATTGAAATTGAAATGTCGCACCATGCCACACAGCTCATGCCACAATCGATCTTTTGCTCACCAAATACCCAAATCGTGTTGTCAGCCGTATTGGCGATGTCAATTGGCCGCGTCGGAGCTGCGATTTAACCCCTTAGGACTTTTCTTTGTGGGGAAACGTGAAGGACCGATGTTATGCCAATAATCCGGGCTATTTTTTCAGGTCTAATTCTCGCGAGACCAAATGTTACAAGAAGATGCTGATGAACTCATTATCTGGTCATTGTTTTCTTACCTACCACCTTAAGGAAATTGGCCAATCAGACACGTACTTATTATGCTTAAAAAACACTGACACCGTCGAACATATTTTAAGTGAATGCCCCACCATTGGTCAGACTAGGCTTAAGTAGTTCTACAAAGGCTTTACCTCGCCTTCTGATATCACCGTCTCCTCAGCTCAAACAATCCTAAGGAACTTGATTTCAGTTAGAAGTCAAATCCACTTAGCATCTGTAAGGGGATGGAAAAATAACTAAAGATCTCTATGAGGTCAGGGTCACGGACCAACTATTGCAGATAATACTATCAAAATGTGTGCGACAACCAAGTCACATAGAAAAAATGATATTGGCTACTCTAGTACGTTCTAGCAACTGAAAAAGTTACTCATAGAAGTTCAAAGACAGCTAGGTACATAAAAATAAGAAACAGACCGTGCTAGATAGAACGAGCATGTTTAAGCGATAAAATTTCATCAGATTCTGGGACAAATTCCAGGAATTATATTGGGCGCCCTATCCACAGACCCACTTCTCGTGTTCAGATACGATAGGGACACTGGCTTACAGCTTTAGGGTTAATGAATAAAAAAAATGTTGCTAAGCCTTAGTTTTGACTTAACTCAATTAGTTCATGTGTACCATTAGAGATCTTATCCTATCGACCATGTCTATACGTCAAGTGTGCTGCTTCACACCAAATGAAACCAGTCGGTGGAAAAAGGTCCTATTTGAGCATTAGAATATAAGTACAGAATAAGACCGATCATCCAAAAGAGAAAGCAAAGCTTACAACTGAGTTGGAACTTAACAAAGCCTTTGACTTTGGAACCGTGAAAATCCGTCATGGTTCGTTCCTTAACATCGGCTTAATATTGCCGACGGAACACAATGGTTGGTGTCCTCTTCAGTGGCTGCTGGAATGCATTTGTTACCTCAACTTGACGTTTCAACAGTTGGCAATTCTCCTCCATGGAGTTGACACATGTTTGGATGTTCTTCCAAACTATATGAATGTTGTTGTTGCGGGCACACCTGACACCAGGATAAACATTATCTGAGAAACTCTTGCCTTCCTTCATCATGTAGTTGGGAAAAACCTAACCAAGGGACTCCCTGCTGAATTCAGTTTGGTAGAAGTTCGCCTAGAACTGTTGAATGGCGCGAACATGAATGATCCTCTTCCAATCAGAGAAAAGCAGCATTATTCCATTTCATTGGCCGAGTATCCACCGATACCAAAGTCTGCACGGCTCAAATCTAGTGGTCAGTTCGATGAAAACACATTTGCAACATACCTCTACCATACTCTTATTACAAAAAAACAATGCAATGGTACCTTCCTAAGGGAAAACTCTGCAATTCTCCTGTGCACATATGCCTACCACCTTACGCATCATGGAAGCGAAAGGCTTGTTTCTATAATTTTCCAAAGAATATCCAGCTGAATCCGCATTATTGTTGACGATGCCAACAAGTGCAGAGCATCATCAGTTTTCAGACAACATGATGTAAATTGGTTTTGACGTGAGACATCCCTTCTGTCGACAACTATTACATGGAAGTGTAACATGGTATTTAGTATTTCATCATCGTTGTAAGGATGCCAGACGAAATACAAGTCGATGAGCATGATGTGCTGACTGGACCGATGAAAGTAAACAAAATACCTTCGGCTCACAATTTTATCGAAAGTATGGAACAGTGCGCTTGCCATCCTTCGGAAAAGAATCCATCAAGTCATATTCTGTTTGCTTAATATTGAAGGAATGAAAATATATTTTATATACAATATTTTGTAAATGGTTAACTACTGAATATTTTATTCTACAATATTGTATCGATTAAAAGAAACTTGGTATAAAAAGGTGGTGTGTCCGACATGTATGAATATGTTGAAGAGGATTGGTCCAAGGAATATGAAGCACTATACCAACAGGACGTGTTTTTACGAAGATGGACTATAAACATTTCCATCCTTTAAACAATGCTGGGTTATCTTAACAATGGGCACCGGGACTCAAGCAAGGGGTCCCAAGTTCATAGATAACATCTAAAATTAAATTCACGGTCCCACCTCTCGCGAGCGTCTGACAAACATAGGAGGGTATGACTGTCATGAAAAGGCTCCTCAAATAAAAATTTGCCCTTTGGACATGGCATTAAACAGTAGGCCGTTTTCATATGTACAGGGTGGGCCAAACTAAAGTTTCTTTACAAAATGCAATAAAAAATAAAGTGGCTGGCTTCTCAGTAGCGCCTTCCATCACACCAATTTTCCATGACCTTGTTGATGGTTTCGGGCAGTAGCTCACGGATTGTTTGCATGATATTGGCCTTAGGTATTTGAATAGATTCCGGATTATTGGCATAGCATCGGTCCTTCACGGTTCCATACAAAAATAAAGTTTAAAGGGGTCAAATCGCCAAAACGGCTGATAACAGGATTTGGGAATTTGGTGCGCAAAAGATCGATTGTGACATGGCGTGCCATCGTGCATGAACCAGTGGTCGTCCAAATTCAATTTCAGTAAATAAAAAGTCGGTTAACATGGCTCTGTAGCACCCCCTGTTGATTGAAACGTTGTTCTTAGCCTCATTTTCGAAGAAAATGGTCCAATGATGCCAACACTCCACAATCCGCACCAAACTGTCACTCTCTGTTGATGCATCGACTTCTCGTCAGAAAAGATTATTTTTCGCCCAAAATTGTTGACCAATTCAAGCTGCTCTAAGGCCCAAACTGCGAAGCGATAAAGAAGCGGATGGTCGTGCGCCGAGATCTTCGTGCAGAATTCTCCTCAGGCTAGTGCGTGAAATGTTGAGCTGTTGAGATCAATGACGAGTTGATGTTCGTGAATTGAGTCTCACACTCTCGGCTACAGCAGCCACTTTCTTGTTTGTTCGCTCCGTACAGTGACGGGGACCATGAATATTGTCCATTAGCATACCAGTCTCACGAACTTTTTGCACAAACTTGCGTACAGCAGGCGCTATGGGTGCTTCATTTCTGCAAAAACTTTTTTTCAAATAACGCACTGTTTGGGCTACACAGCGCTCACGTTGGAAATAAGTTCTCAACATTTTCCAACGTTGTTCAAGCGTATTCGCAGGACCTTTATGTAGAAGAATTCATGCTCCTACGCAAAGCCTGAATCTCGTATTTTCCCAACGATAGGTGAAGCAACAAACTTTCGAATCCAAACTAGTTTACGAGGAATGAATTAAAAAACAATAAGTTCTCGAAATGTTTTTTTTCAACAAAATCAAAGTTTCCATGCATTCACAGCTTGTTTTCGATGTAACTAGAAAAAAATCCATCACACCATGGTCCTAGTTACACGTACATATATCTTATGTATCCACTCATACTAGTAACCATCCTTTCTTTGCTCAACAGGAACACCTAATTGCTGTTCAACGATATCCGCCTTTATCCTCTTCCAATGGACCGGCGTGACGTCCTAATACAGATAAATTAAAATTCAATGATCAGGAGATATAAATCGAGGATAAAGTTCGATAAATTTTACGCTTTCAAACAACTTTGTTCCGTATAATAAATGAGTTATAAATTTTCTCCAACATTGTGCTACGCTGTTGCTGGTACATCGTCCTCCTGTTTCCTGTTCTGGATAGCAGTCCTCTTTTGTGCCCTCACTCTGGCTCGCTTTAAACGAACGTATTCGACCGTAAAATGCTGTCCCTCATCACCCAGTCGCCCCCCCTTTAGTCTTGCATTCGCGTGCAAATAGAGCCAATAAAGCATTTTCACTGTTTTCGGAAAATTCGTGGGAAAACCCACACACATCCTGCATTTTGCTATCCAGGCTAACTTAAGTATCTTGTTGATAGTAATTTGATGCCGACAAATAGTATGATTGTACCTGGTCTGGTTGCAACTTTTTGGGTGATAATTTAAGAATGCATATCTGTTTGTGTGTGGATGTATGGGAAAAGATGCAAACACTCTGCAACCGACATTGATGCGTTTCACCGAAAGTTGTCGGTACCTACCTACGAGCGGGAAGAATAAATTATTTCCCCTTTACCGGATAAAGTTTAGCAAGGAGAAAGTTAAATATGCACTTAAGTTGAACACTACGGGGGAATCCTTTCTGACAACTGATGGAGGTGCAGTTCTAAATCATTTCAACAAATGGAGACAACGTGGAACACTAATGACGTAGTCTGTTAAAATAGAGTTCTCATCACAAATATTCCACTGGCAGAAAATATTTTTCAAAATGGTTGAAATGCTGTAGCCCCTTGAACTGTTCCTCAAGACCAAGAGGAGAAGGACCCTTCTTTCATAAAGAACTCTACTTTCCAATATATGACTTCATGAACACGGTTCATGAGAGTGAAATAAGGACTACAACCAAGAAAAAGCAGGGACGTTAAAATGAAACCAAAATGCTTCCCAAGGGTAGACAGTGTGACGATGAAAGTTGGTATTTCATCTCATAATCTGAAGGGTGGCGCAGGTTCCATCGTGCTAGTGCGTAATGCTGATATGTCCTTTTATACAGGCTTTAAGAATGATGGTAGCACATTCTTGCCACTTGTGCCTTGTTTTGAGGCAATTAACCTCCGATAAATCAGAACAGCGATTGATCTGCAGTTTAAGCAGAGATTCGCCAGGATTCTAGCCCGCAAGGCATAGTACAAATGAAAATCAACTGAAAATTCTTGAAAAAATATTCCATATACGCCATCGACATAGCCACATTCTTGCTGTTCCTGAACTTGTTCTGAGGCAATTCAAATTAGATAAGTCGGGCTATCGCATTGAAAAAAATATTCCGCATTCGCCACCGATATAACCACATTCTGTTGTTCCTGCCTTGTTCTGAAGCGAATCGGCTCAGATAAATCAGCCTATTGTTTGGTTTGCAGTTATAGCGCAAGTCCGCTAGGATCCTGGCTCGCATAGCAAAACTGAAAAAAAAACTGAAAATTTTTGAAAAAATATTCCGCATACGCCACCGACATTGGCACATTCTTGTAGTTCCTGCCTTGTTCTGAAGCGAATCGGCTCAGATAAATCAGTCTATCGATTGGTCTGCAGTTTAAGGACTGTTTAAGCAGTTTAAGCACAGATTCGCAAGGATCCTGGCTTGCATGCCATAACACAAATGTGAATAAAAACTGATAATTCTTAAAAAAATATTCTGCACACGCCACCGACATGGCCACATTCTTGCTGTTCCTGCTTTGTTCTGAAGCGAATCGGTTCAGATAAATCAGTCTACCGATGGGTCTGCAGTTTAAGGACAGTTTAAGCAGTTTAAGCACAGATTCGCTAGGATCCTGGCTTGCATGCCATAGCACAAATGTGAATAAAAACTGAAAATTCTTGAAAAAAAAATTCCGCATTCGCCACCGACATAACCACATTCTTGCTGTTCCTGCTTTGTTCTGAAGCGAATCGGCTCAGATAAATCAGTCTATCGATTGGTCTGCAGTTTAAGGACTGTTTAAGCAGTTTAAGCACAGATTCGCAAGGATCCTGGCTTGCATGCCATAGCACAAATGTGAATACAAACTGATAATTCTTAAAAAAATATTCCGCATACGCCACCGACATAGCCACATTCTTGCTGTTCCTGCTTTGTTCTGAAGCGAATCGGCTCAGATAAATCAGTCTATCGATTGGTCTGCAGTTAAACCGCAATCCGCTAGGATCCTGACTCGCATGAAATAGCGAAACTGAAAATTCTTGAAAAAAATATTCCGTATACGCTACCGGCATAGCCACATTCTTCCTGTTCCTGTCTTGTCCTAAGGCGATGCATCCCAGGTAAATCAGAAAAACGACTGGTCTGCAGTTTAGGCCAAGAGTCGTTAGGATCATGGCTCTCAAATTCAATGACTGATGACTGATTTTATAATATATTTAGGCGTATATTATGGTGTTGTAAAATTTGGAAGACCGTAGGTAATTTTTGGATGCAATAATTCTATGGTCACACAGTGAGGTGCTATTTCTTCCCCAGAGTAGATGATGGTGCGGTGAATTCTTTAAGGACACCTGTAGCGGCAACAAGACACGCTTATTAGAATGCATGCTCTTAGATTGAAGACACCAGGATTATGAAACGAGTTATATGAATGACATTTGTCAAATAATTCATTAGTACATTGGCTTCCTAGAAGAAATTCCGTGGATTCGTTGACTCTAATAAGAAAGAATCCTTTTTAGTTTCACTTCTTTTGCTGAATTGCTACTTGGTTTGGACTAAGGTTGGTTCATCTTACATTCATAGTTATGGGTTCCATTACTTTATAGTCACATTCATTTTATGACAGGATTCACCGATTGTTGGCTAGACCATATTTGTCAGACAAATCCGGATTAGTTGGATTGGGTACACAGTGGGTAAGTAAGGTACTCGTACCTCAGTCAAACAAATGCGATCCAGCAGTATGGCCCTATTCTTATTCAAAATATTATGTTTTCGTGATATTTCTACTCTTGAGTGTTTGTCAGATGTTTGTCAAGGAAATGTTGATACTGCTTGGAAAATGAACTTCGAGCGTCTGAGCCACGAGAAGTCTAACCGAAACCATTAAGGTTTTGTTGTCCCATTGAAGAAATATTGTTGGTATCCTTCCTAAGCCCCACCAGGTCAAATAGGTTCTTGTAGTTCGGATGGCATGTCAATATAAGGTAGGTGATGACAATTCTAAGTAAGTAAGTAATATATCTCACCAGCAGTAGCTATAGTGTGAAAAAAAAATGTATTTGTATTCTCAACTTTAAAGAAAATAAATATTGATGTCGTTATGTCCAAACTTTATACAATTCCAATTACGTGATTTCCTGCTCCATTTCAACATAATTAATAAGCTATTTCAAAAGAATTGCCCCACAAAGGACTCTCCTAACAATGCTGTCCAATAAAAACCGCAACTCAATTTGCAGCACGGTATAATGAAATATTTACCAAAAGCTCAAGTATCACAAAGTAATGCAGCGAAACATTGTATACAAAACAAAAAAAAAAAAAAAAAAAGAGATACATTTTCTTTCAAAACGACCTGCAGCAGGACAACAAGATTTTCGATAAAATAACAATGTCCAAGGACATAACGATGGAGGTAAGCATAAACTTTTGCAAGAAGACGACAAATTTTCTTGCGACAAAATAGCTAAGAAAATCATTTTATGATCCTGTGTGTCTGTATGCAGGGGAGGGTTAAATGATTTGATGTGGTTAGTCTAATGCAAAGTACCAAAGACCGCTTTTAACTTTCATGAAAATACCTGCGGTAGCCTCTGGCACAAGATGCACAATGCGGAGCGCTGCTGCTGTGCCAAGTTTCAACGAACGATATCCTTCTCGTTTAGTATAACTATCCTATGTACTTCGAGAGGAGAGTGTTTCTTCATGAGGATAATTTTCTCGTTTATGCTCCATACTATATATTTATAATGTGTATGGTTGGTTATTTATGCTGTTTGACATCCTGTTGAGTCCTTGAGATATGATATAGTCTTGAGCTCATTCTTCATGCATTATTATGTTTTATGGTTTCCTTAAACTTTCTGCCAGAGTTTTTTCTTTACACGTGAATGGATGTGTGGTTATGATAAGGAAATTATGTTCATACAAATCGTTACAATCAAGTGTTGTACAGAATCTATATATTATTATGGAAATTTTTACATTAATTTCATGAAACAATTGAGATATCATAGAGAGTTTCACTATGGGCCTAAGCGTTATTGTTTTGGGTTTGGGGTTTACTTGAGGTTTGTGATATAACAAAGGGTAAAGATGTAGAGACTATAGTTTACCACCAGATGCAGTTGAGCAATGTACACAACAAGAAGACTTACTAGGTTGCTACACCACCTTATAGACTTTTAAATACCTCCTGTGGTGACAACAATACTAAATATCATTCTCCAGTTTTGACTGACCTTTGTCCCAATGCCTCAAGTGTTATGTCCCAAGGACTCGCTTTTTTATGTCAAACGCGTTGAGCGGATAATATTGTTCGCTCGAATGTGTAACGAAAGACCTACAGTCTGATGCTGTATCCCAATGGATTTTTGTTTATGTGAAGCATAACATCTCTAGTCTTGAGCCAATTTTGAATTTAACTTGATCATCCTAAACGATTTTTCCATAAAGCAAAAGTCGTACAATACCGCATGGTAATCAAAACACTAATGCGAATAATGCATTCTATAGGGTGACCAGATAGCAATGATACTTTTTTCAATTTCTATATTTTAACAGTTGTTAAAGTTACCAAAGACACCTGACTGGCAAAATATTCATAAAGGTTTGCCATTTTATCGTGCATCATTTTAAGCTTCTCAAAAGTGCAAAAATTATTAAAAAAATTACTGAAATGCCGGCTCGGCTCGGTCGGTCGTCCTCATAGCTTCTGTATGCAAGCAGTTCGTCGCAACGCGGAAAAATTGGACCGTGAGTACACTCTTTTGCACCTTAAGTCATCAAGCAGACAGAGACTGAGAACCAGACAGGGTTGAATACAGCGATGCGGCCTAACTCGGTGGGGCACCATTCCGATGACTCCCTCAGCTACAGCACCAGTTCCATTGCCAGATTTTCTGTCAAAGGCTCGATATCAGAAATTCTGTCATAGGCGGTCTTAAGATGGCTTAGAAGACTGTTGGCGTCAACATTAAGTTTGAGGGTTTTTCCAAGACTTGTTGTAATCTAGGAAATCGGACGATTGGTGACTTCTTTGTCTAAAAAAATTCCACAACCTTCATCTCCTTATTCGAAATATTTTTGAATAGATTCGATAGACTAACTATGTGAACTAAGTGGACCTTTTGAACGCAAACTTATCTAACAAAATTCACACCTCGCGTTACAGGTTTCCGGGATTCACAGCAACATATGTATGTCTAACTATTGATTTGTTTGCAATTATGAAAACAAATACCAAACATGGGTGTTAAAATGAACAAATTCCAAAACTTGTCATTGATATGTACTCGTATGTAGGTATCACAAAAACCCAAATATGTAACATACTATATTTTGGAATTCGTCAAAACAAATATTTTTATAGCTTCTAACATTTGAAGCGGATTAATTGAGTGAAATATTGAAATATGTCAGGTTGGCAAACATTTTTTTTTTTGTTCCTTTTGTCTATATTAGCATCCAGTCAATCCCGGAAGCGTTTCCCTGTTTTTTTTTTTTTTTTACTTTCGCGTCCATAAATGTGATGAATTGCAGCTTAGGAATCCGAAAAATTGTTCAGTAGGTACATGCATACACACGTACATGTAATATCTCTTCATCAGGATAGTTGAATAAATCATAATTGTTGGCAGCGCTGAAATAATTTACTCAGATGGGGAAGGATTGCGAGAGGATTTTTAGAATTTCACTGGAACTATGAATTAGGAAAAAAACTGATTGAATTGGATATTGTTTTATTTTGAATGAAATATTATGCACGTCATTGATGCTATCAGTTATTGACGCTCGCAAACAAATAGTGTCAGTAATGCTTAATCTGTGGATAATCCGGGGAAAAAAATTGGATGTAGATAATGTATCCATTCAAGCTTGCACGGCAGCAATAGGATACTGTTCAAGCCTTAAACCCAAGTGCTGAGTTAAGGTACATTTAAAGCTTGCTAATTTTTTTTTTTTTTTATTTATGCGAGTATTCTAACGAAAGTCGTTTACCCTTCCGACTGTTCTACACTTTTAAAGTACCAACGGCAGACAAGGTTTGGTGGGAGTATGGGCTTACTTACTTATTTGGAGAAAGAGAAGTGTATTACCCACCAAACTGGAAACCCACAATCTTGTTATATCTTCTAATCGCACTTCCCGAGCCAGATATTCTGTTGCTGTGTATTCGAGGCGCAAACTGGCTTAGCTACAGCCCCGAAATGGAAATAGGAAAAAGAAAATTTTTTGGCCATAAATGTGTGAGTAAAGGATAGTGTCCCAACTGGACGCCCACAATCTTGTTATATCTTCTAATCGCACTTCCCGAGCCAGATATTCTGTTGCTGTGTATTCGAGGCACAAACCAGATTAGCTACAGCCGCAAAATGGAAATAGGAAACAGAAAATTTTTTCAACCGGAAATGTGTGAGAAAAAGGGTCGTGTATAGCCTACGAAACTGGACACCCACAATCTTGTTATATCTTCTAATCGCACTTCTCGAGCCAGATATTCGGCTTGTGTGTTTTCGAGATGCAAAATAGCTTAGCTACAGCCCCGAAATGGAAATAGGAAACAGAAAATTTTTCCAACATAAATGTCTGAGAAAAGGGTAGTGTATAGCCCACCAAACTGGACACCCACAATCTTGTTATATCTTCTAATCGCACTTCTCGAGCCAGATATTCTGTTGCTCTGTATTCGAGGCGCAAACTGGCTTAGCTACAGCCCCGAAATGGAAATAAGAAACTGAAAATTTTTTCAACAGGAAATGTGTGAGAAAAAGGGTTGTGTATAGCCCACCAAACTGGGCAAAATAGCTTAGCTACAGCCCCGAAATGGAAATAGGAAACTGAAAATTTTTTCAACCGGAAATGTGTGAGAAAAAGGGTTGTGTATAGCCCACCAAACTGGGCAAAATAGCTTAGCTACAGCCCCGAAATGGAAATAGGAAACAGAAAATTTTTCGAACATAAATGTCTGAGAAAAGGGTAGTGTATAGCCCACCAAACTGGACACCCACAATCTTGTTATATCTTCTAATGGCACTTCTCGAGCCAGATATTCTGTTGCTGTGTATTCGAGGCGCAAACTAGCTTAGCTGGAGCCCCGAAATGGAAATAGGAAACTGAAAATTTTTTGGCCATAAATGTGTGAGAAAAGGGTAGTGTCCCAACTGGACACCCACAATCTTGTTATATCTTCTAATCGCACTTCTCGAGCCAGATATTCTGTTGCTGTGTATTCGAGGCGCAAACTAGCTTAGCTGGAGCCCCGAAAAGGAAATATGAAACAGAAAATGTTTTGAACCAAAAATGTATCAAACCAAATAAGTATCAATACATCCACAAAGATTGATTGTTTGGTGCGGTTTATTAGATGGTGGCATCATCGGAGCATATTACCATATTTCATTCGTAATGAGGAAGAAGACCCTCTTACTGTCGATGATCTCAGGATAGAGCGATGTTAACTGACTTTCTGTGGCCAAAGCTCAACTTGATCGATATATTCGCGCTGTAGATCCAACAAGAAGGCGCTACATGCTATACAGTGACGAAACGCCTGAACTTGTTAAGGAGAAGTTTGGCAACTAGGTCATCTCATACCGAACGCTACTGCTACTGCCGGAACAACAGCGGACGTTATTGATTGAGCTTGAAGCACTGCCAGCTTAACCGTGACTGCTATTTGAACAATTTGGTATTTCACATATAATGGCATAAATGTAGCTTTAAAATGAAGCCAGAATCAATTTTATATCTCACTCCGTTGTTTTATTCAAATCTTTTTACCTATCGTTCTTATCTGGTCATCGTAGCAGGCAACAATACTGACACTTATCAGCAGTAGGTCACTGTACGTTAGTTACACACGCCTTAAGGTTTGGAATTCTGAGCAACGATTTCTGTAGTGCCAGTATGGATGAAGAAAGGAAGAATCACAATTACACTTCCTCTTCAACTAGCTGCAGCTGGCTTGCAGTATTCTCATCAAGAAAGCAGACTCGGTATTCAAAGATCTATGTCGTCATTAAACCAAAATGGTTCCCAGAGCTTAGATTAGCACAATGGATCTTCTATGGTCCAAGTCCAAGATAGCTACCTCACCTAAAATCTAAGTCTAGACAGAAAATCTAGTTCTGACTTGGCACACACCGCAACTGTTGCGGTAGTTTCACAAAAGGTGTCCATTGTTCAGTCAGGAAAAGTACCGCATTTTGTATTGTCTACTGGCTTAAATCCTAGTATCAACAGGACCTTATAAGGGTGTTGCGTTGGTCTTTTATGATAAATGCAAATAGTTGCAGATACGCCTAACTTCTGCTATCGTCTTGAACTGAACACACCAGTGTTTCCAGTCACATTCTCAGCTACAGCCGCGATGATTTCAGCTGATTTGCCACACAAATGTGAGTCTTCCCAATACTTACCTGTCCGAGATGTTGAAATTTGTCGATTAAAATCACTATAGTTGCTCGAGAAGCTAACATTCTACGAGTCTATAATACTCAGAATTTAATAACAGCCTAGTTTCTACTTTTCAAAAACCATCACAATAATAGTGGAATGTTGACAAGTCAAGAATAGTCTTAAAATTAAAATGACACCTCCTGTGAGATGCCCCACCACCAAAGTAAACAATGATATCAGAAAAGGGGTCTGAAATCAAACGAACATAGGATGTCACCACCTACCGTTTCAACACGAGTACATATCCTACAGCTAGCACATTACAAATTCATGTTAAGACTTTAAAGGTTCGAAGGATGCTCTAAAGTCGATAGGGAACTTAATCCCAAAATATCTCGATGCAATTACTAAAACAGTCTCTAAGTCAAATAGATTCGCAATCAAGCAACCGATTTGCATTAAATCCTATACACACCTTAAAATGTCATTGTCCTCGTAAATAAGATCTCTTAGCACACCTCCGAAGATTCCATCTAAACTAAAGTAAACTCTAAAAGCAATTCATCACTAAGCCGCTTAGATAAATGCAAACGCAATCAACATTTTGAAGGATCCTTCCTCATTCCACAAAACGTCTGTCAGTAGGATATGTATACGTACACGAGGTTTGTCACTTCCCTCAGGAGCCATTAATCAGTTATATTGTGGAATGCAATCCACACGTGTGTGTAGATGATATACATACATATGTGTGTGTGTAGTGTAGGAGTGGCAGGATGTTTTCCGCGCACTGTAACATTATACAAATTAAATTAAATGACACTCAAGCTCACTTGTTGACATTCGTCGAGTCTCATTTCCATTTATTTCGGTGAATTGTCACCACTAATGCGGCAGAGTAATAAATGAGTCTATAGATGCTCTTGGCGAAACCCTTTTCACTAAAATATTTCAATTCAAAACCAAAAGTAGATGATGTGTCGTCGACGTCGTCAGTTTGCTGGAGTTTTCGTTTAAATGCAATCCATTTGAAGGAGACTTGTACACAGCCGTACAATACCAAGCGAATGCATTCACGTTAAGCGCTTTTAGGTTTTTCGTGTAATTTGATGCACAATCATTGGGGTAGGGGAGTTTAATTCCAGAACACGATGACACTGATTAATAGTTCCTCAAATTCTTGCGAGTATCTAATAGACTGAGATGTACATACAGGGTCGGCCAAATAAAAGTTTCTTTTTAAAAATTCAATAAAATGAACAAAATTAAATTTTTCCATATATTATGGCTTTATTAGTAAAAGCAAACATTACCATTAACTATAGAACACAACTTCGTTCAATAGCTGCCTTCGCAGGAGGGCAGTCACTCCAATTTCCCAAGACCTCGTTGATGGTTTCGGGCTCTAGCTCACGAATCGCTTTGATGATATTGGTCTTAAGTGTTTGAATAGACTCCGGATTGTTGGCATAACTTCGGTCGTTCACAGTTCCCCAAGGGGTCAAACCGAAGCCCCGAGGCGGCCAACTGACATTGCCAAGACGGCTGATAATACGATTTGGGATTTTGGTGCGCAAAAGATCGATTGTGGCATATGCTGTGTGGCATGGCGCGCCATCCCCCATAAACACAGGTCGTCCAAATTCATGTCTTCAATTTCTGTAGCACCCACCGTTGGCCGAAACGTTATTCCCAGCCTAATTTTCCAAGACAAATGGTCCAATGATGCCACCACTCACAATCCGCACCAAACTGTCACTCTCTGTCTGTGCACACCGTACAACGACGGGGACCATAACTCTTGTCCACTAGAATACTAGTCTCACGAACTTTTTGCACAAACTTGCGTACAGCAGACGCGGTGGGTGCTTCATTTCGGCCAAAACTTCTTTTCAAATAAGGCACTGTTTGGGCTACACAGCACTCAATTGGGAAATAAGTTTCCAATATTTCCCAACGCTGTTCAAGCGGAAAGTGACTCATTTCGTTCCGCGGAGGTATTATACTGACTCTCTGTCAAAATTTCGAGCGAGAAACACCTGTCAGTGTCGAAATAATATTTGAGTTAAAAAGAAACCACTAGATGGCCCACTCTGTATATACAAAGCTTGACATGCTGTGTTTATCACTGATCATTGTAGATCGATTAGGCATTTGTCACTGACTTTGTTAAACAATGGTAAATTCGAATGGACTTCCTAGATATTGCATTCCAGAACATTGTCAAATCTGCTCAACTAGGACATGCGACAATCACTAGATCTTGTGAGTCCAGTACTTCCTCAAATGTTACTTACCTCAACTTCTCTATTAGACCCATTGTGCCGGAAGGACGCACAAATTTATCTGAATACGCTTACATATTTGTATTTGTTTGAAATGTATGTTTTCCTTTAATATCCTTTCTGGTTACATTTACAACTTTGAGTGCAACAGAAAATCGTTACCTTATATCAACCGCCTTAACTAGGCCAACGAGTTCCTTTGCTACTCTATTCATACAAACGCGACGTCTTTCCACTTTCTCAAATTAGTGTCCATCTCCTTCCGGTTCTTTTGATTGCACGAAACATTTCAAAGAAAACATTATCTCCAACTTGCAGACCATATTTCCATAGTAACCAACCCAATTTCCATTACAATGGTGAACATGAAACCAAGCTGCATTCCATTTACATTCCAAATAACCAGTTTAGAATTACTTCAAAAAAATATATATATTCTATAGTATATATACAAGTATCTATGTATGCATAACGAAACGACACAACGGAGAAAAGTCCAACACAAAACGAAAAAAGAAAAGAAACGAAAATAAAAATAAAACGAAACAAGGACGAAACAGAAATCCAATATAAAGAACAGTCCTTCCAAATCTACACAGGACGACACAGACTCGATGATTTGCATAAAAGTATCGAATGACAACCACCGGAAATGTAAAGTCAACCGTACATACAACGGAACAAGGATAAAGACATTGAGTTTGGTCTAATATTGCACCACACTGCCCAGAGGGGGCGTTGCGCTGGTCAACTGAAAACAGAGAGAAAGTTAATCAATATATTCAGGATCACAGGGATATCCGGTTACCTTTAAAAAAAAATACACACATACATACATACATATATACATTGGCCATATAAAAATTGAAAATAGTATGTGTTTGGGTTGGTGTGCGACCCAATGAAATGTTGCCGCACCAATAAACCCAATAAAGGTGGACCGAATGACCGCCGGAAATATAGATAAAGTAGACTTGGATTTCAAAGTTGTTTTTATTTTTTTTTGGTTTTTATTAAATTTGCTTGTTTTATGCAATATTGTGGGACAATGTGCTCGGCACAGACGACTCATTTGAAAGTCATATCGAGGCAACGAAATACGATTATCCTGCAGCGAAAATTTTCGATGTGGTTTCAATTTTCTTTTTTTACTGATTACAATTTTATACTGAGGCACTTGGAAAGATGTTGGCTGGGAATTGGATTTTTTTCTGTGGAAAATCCTTTAATGACTTTAGGGTAATAATCAATGTAATGCATTTCTTTTAATGGCTTTAGGTGAGGGCGGCGACGGATGGAGTAAGTGGCTTAATGAAGGCAGGCTTTTCGAACGTAAATAAATAAGTTTTCAGAACCAGGAGCTGTTGTTATTGGTTTTTTTATAACCTGTCCTAAGGCTACACTCGTATTAAGTTTAATACATACATATGCAGTTTGTAGTACAGAGAAATGACCGAGATAGACCCAATGAAGTATGTAAAGAGTGGCCCATCTAGTGGTTTCTTTTCAAATTTTAGGTTATTTTGACACTGACAGCTGTTTCCCGCTCGAAATCTTGACAGAAAGTCTGTATTATACCTCCGCGAAACAAAATGGGTCGCTTTATGCTTGAACAACGTTGGGAAATATTGAAAACTTACTTCCAAAGTAAGTGCTGTGTAGCCTAAACAGTGTGTTATTTGAAAATAAGTTTTGGCCGAAATTATGCACCCACCGCGCCTGCTGTATGGAAGTTTGTGCAAAAAGTTCGTGAGGCTGGTATGCTAGTGGACAAAACTCAAGGTCTCCGTCGTCGTACGGTGCGCATGCAGATGACGTCAAGCGTACTGTCATCCGCAAGGAAATGGATTTTATTGCGACTAATTCAATACAAATTGCAATAAACCGATGTCTTAAAAAGCTTTCAATACTTGATGAGAAGATGCTACAAAAACCCTAAGCTTGGATTTTCCTTAGGAGAGCACTGTGGCACACTCTATCGAAAGGTCTAGAGATATCACCTTGATGCTGAATACTATTTACCCATTTTTTAGTAAGGTACACCATAAGGTCCTCTGTGGAATCTTGTTGACGGAAAAACGGCATGACGGCTTTCATGACCTTAGAAACGACTGGTATATGGCTATGAGTCGGTAGTGTAAAGTGTCCGCAAGTTTCCACCTATCTGGAAAGATATCTGTAGAATATGACAGTTGCAAGAGATTACACCGCTTCAAACAAGGGAATGGATAATATCTAAACCTAAAGATTTGTTACTTTTGTAGTCTGTTGAAGCTAGCTACTACCAGATTAGTTTTCTCTTATCAGTCATTGAAATTTTGATCCTTGTGGACTGGGATCATATTCCTTTTTAGTAGATCCATTGTTACTACCTCAATTTCGATGATGTGTGCCGTCTTTTGTTAACAGAAAGTTTTTGTAGTCTAACTCTCGTGACAGTCCGTTAAGTTCGAGCAACTTTGTCATTATCGTGGGTGTAGGCTTCTTAACTTATGAGCTTCGCATGTATGATGTGAAAGAAGTCACATGACAACTCGTCATTTCGCCTAAATCCTTATTGACATCGATGGTCACAGTCAGGTCTTCCTCGATCTTGATAGAATAGAAAACGTTTTCCATTGTCATCTTCGGCAGACAAACGTATTTGGCGTAAATGCCAAGACTCTGTATAGCTCGTCTCTTTAAAGAAATGGTGGTATATAGACATGTAGACATGTACATCTTTAGTTTTCTCCAGGATCTGCAAAAATTTGATCTACTGTGGACATTGCAGGAGGAAAGCCACCCTGATATAGACGCTCACACGAGATGGCGATGCGATATTAAGGGCACTGATAATTTTGTAATCGGCCCAACGGGGTCTTCTTTTTTGTGGGTAAGGTCAACCGTGCTGAAATTCCATTCATCGTCCTACCAAATTTTGGAAATGAGTTGGTTTATGTATGTTGTCTACCAAACCAGCTTGGCTTATGGTCCAGCAGACCTGTTGGATTAAAGCTTGGAGGTTGGTATCCTTACCTGTCTGCTGTTGTAGTAATAATATACTATTTGTTGCTTCGTCAGAAAACGCAAAAATTCATGAGTGTACGCCTGTTGCTCTTATATCCCAAACAGCTTACCCATTGATGGCATATTGTACTCAGTAGAAATTCCTGAATTCGAGTCTTGACTTTAATATGTTCATAGGTTCATATCCCTCTATATCCATGTATCTTTTGACACTTTATTCAAGTCGTAGGTATTTTATTTTAAATTCTGGTTGCTATCGTGTTCTATTCTAGACTCTATTGCACTATCTGGTCCCTAAAGCTAAAGGTTGTCAATATACGGCAAGTATTGAAAAATAAAGATTAAATGATGATCTCGAATGTTTCTTATTTCGGGTCAGTTCTTATGGGCTACAAAAACTTGGTCCAAATGCCATGTATCTATAAATTATTCTAGTGCTTCTACCCTACTAGTATCAATAGTATGCTGTCTATTAGATGTACAAAACATTTTTGAGAAGTTATTCTGAAAACAAAACTTAAATTAACTAGGGAACAATCATTTCTGAGAAAAGTAACCATAATTTATAGACTGGCATTTGACAGATACTTTTTCAGAATCCACACACACAGTTGCGGTACGTGCAAGCGTTTCCCGTACGAGTACAACAAATACACAAATTCAAACCACACAGTGGAAAACATTGTTCCCAACACTACACAACAGAACAATAAAGGTCACATCTGACTACAATATATCGAGACTATATTTTTGTTATTTCACTTGCTGCCACGTACATAGTATACCTGTGCCATGTAGACCACCGAAAGGGATGTTATCTTTACCCTTTTGCCAACACAGTAGCTACGTGAGTTATAAATATTTAAGCAACTTTACCTGTGTAACAAATCCACTGTTTACGAGCTTATTAGTAGCTGCTGTCGATGAGGTAGTCATTGGATTGCTTACAAATGTTTATTACCTCATTTTTGTCTGCATATTAAGTGTATTCCGAGTAAATACGAAAACATTAAATTGCAATTCGCGGAATAGGAACTGTTTCGGAAGTTGTTTACCAGATAAATTCGGACCACATTTTTGGATGTTTTGAGGCAAAAGCCTCATCAGAACTTTAAGTTCTCAGCAAACTTTAAAGATCACCATTGGAGAGTTCTTATCTGCAGCAATTTCAAAAATTGAACATTTTGAAAGACCATCTCCAGTGATATTTTTCTTTCGTCACTTAAGATAAGTATAGTATGATACGGGCACTGTGCAGCAGCTCCATTTAATGTCTGTGTCCTTAAATGACAGAGAAAAGGTGTCTTCCGCCATTATGTTCTGATTCACCCTTAGGACTTGAGTGCCCTTGATTGTGTGGAAAGGACACATCATACTATCAGATACCAGCGGAGGGATAATAAAATTTCTTTTAAAGAAAAAAAATCAATATACGTCCCCATAAGACCAACTAAACTTTGTTGTCCTCTTTTGACATTTTATTCAAGTCGTAGATGTTCCTTTACTTTGATTTGTGGTGGCAATAGTATTTTACTTGGATAAGGAATAAATGTTTTTGTAATAACATAACGCACCTAATATATCCAATCCATTGAGAGTGTATGTATGAGTATCTAAATGCTCATCATTGATGAAAGGAATTACAGTTTGTGGTAACCGATTAATAGAAAGGAAAGACAATGAAAGGATAAAGGACTGAAAATATATAAATACGGTCCATGGAAATAACTTCACGGGAATTTACTTCACATGGGACATAACTTTACCTCATGTGGACTCAACTCTGATTTTGATGAAATAAATGAGTTTTGATGTCAAATGTCACTCCGCTAAGGATGTGCCAGGCACGCGCCTATAATAAATCCTGGATTATTCTCAGTTTGGATGAATAGAATTCCTTTGTTTCAAAATCTCATGGATTCTTATATTTTTAAAAGAAAAATATATCCACTTATCTTGTGGAAGAACTCAGTTTATAGGGTGAAAAACTTTTTCTTCTTTTTGTAAAAGTGCATTTATTTCCCACTTAAGGTGAAATTATTTCCCATGTGGAGTGAATTCCCGTGAAGTTATTTCCCGCACCAATGCACCACTTCACCAGCTGTTATTTAGTGTTGCCAAGTTTGGAGGGTCTAACTATCTGATCACCTTGACTCTGGTGTATTCTAAGTTGCAAAAATAAAAATAGTGGTGCTGAAACTGAACCCTGTGGTAATCCTTGTTTTTTTTAAGTGAAAGGCTCACGGAAGAGTTATGACTTTTAGTAGCTACTACTGACGAGTGTTGTTTTAGGTTCTATCCATGTATTCAACTGTTTCTGATTCGGTGTTCCGTAAAGCAAGCAACTGAGTATAGCTCTCTGCGTTGCCCATAGACTTAAACAATTTAAGCCTGTTTATAGTTCCTTCAATGTCATTTCGGTCTGGTGATTCCCAACAGTTCGCGTTAATAGCCTTTTCATTTATTCAGAACAATGTGCTTCGTCACTATAGCATAGCATACAAACTCAACTTTTTTAGTCATAAGGCAGAGAACCGCTTCTTGTCCCTGTTTGCAGTTCGAGCTTATAGTCAACTCGGTGAAGCCAAAAAATTTGTCTTCCTAAGTTCTACTAAAGACGTCCTTCTTACCCATCTTGCCCTTTAAAGGATATGTATATCCCAAGTATCTTATCTTATCTAAGATTTCGGCGAGTTTTATAGGCCCGATTAGTGGAATTGTTCTCTTTGTTGTGAAGAGGAACAACACTATTTTCAAGAGGCTAATAATTAGTGGATTATTTTCAGTCAATTTGTATAAGGTTTTGGGGACTGATTGAATTACTTCGGTATCAGCTTCTCTGTCACCTTTGTAATGACATCATTCGTTTAAGTGACAACTTTAACCCTAGTCCACTCTGGTTTCTATCCATAGTATACTTGGGTCATTCTATTTCCTTATAATATCAGTAAGCTAGTGGATTGTGATTCCTAACCCTTTTCACTATCAAAGAAGGATCGAAAGCCCTCATCGTGTCTGTTTAAAAAAATTAGTTTTTAGCAATTAAAAAAAATGTTTAATAACTTCTACTACAACTCCGCTCCACTCAGAATTGAATAGTGTTGATATCATATGTCACATTGAGGCTTTACAGTATAAATTCTAGAACAAGGAAGACCTAAACTGAGTCACTTCACTTCAGATCTAAAGGTTGATCCAGAATCTTTGCATTCGGTTCGGTGGCGTATACGTAACTTAATTTTTCATAACATTTTTGAGTCTAAAATGTTTAATTTTTTGGTGCAAATATGTTTCATTTTTCCCACACTCAACGCAGCGGTAGCTAAGCACTTAAATTGAACCACGAGAAGGTAGATTCAGGATGTCAGTATCTTGTTCGGTGGCGTATACGTAACCTTGCCAAACCATCCAACACTAACATGGAATCCAAGGATTGGGAGTCTATTTCAACCCTCGTTTCAGGTCGGAGATAATGAGTGGTGGAGTACGAATGTCATATGTCCACTGTACCTACATGAACGCATTAAAGCACTGATTTCCATAAGCTGTAGTCTAGCCCTCTGTTGATTCTTAAAGTGGAGTCCTCAGTAGACATCCGTGCTTGATAGTAAACTTAATGGGCCCTCAATGAAGAACTCCAGATTTAAAGATCTTTTGAGGACTTGAGGAACTAAGCATTGACATGGTTGTGTTGTTGGCGGACAGCAATCATCTACATATCACCTTTAAGCCATTCACCGTTGAGACAGTACCGCAATTTGGTTAAAGTTACTTTAGCAGGCATTGTAATCATCTTCTCAACATCACTTTTATCAATCATTGGTCAACTCAAAATTATCGTTTAGGAGAATCCTGTAAAAGGAAGATGTGTCATTAGAGGGTTTACATAGAGGATGTTGCTCAACCTTAACAATTGTTCTCGGACAGAGGAGGGATAAGTTGGAATACTTCATGTTCTGGTATTAGGTGACCGTTCTTCTGATCTGATATGATGTGAGCTGATATTGTAATCTACTCACCACTAAGGGACCTACTTTCCCAAAGATAGAAGGATAACCTAATCCACGCAGGGAGTTCTTACGAGAGTGTCAAAAAATATTGAACTTGCCATCTGGATTTTTCGACCAGAATACACACCAGAGAGCTTGCCTAATCTCCACTAAAAATATTAAGTAATATGTACCTAGCTAACGACAGTTACTAGTGGCGCTTCCTTGAAAAGAATAAAATCCATTCTCCTACCAATAATATGGTATGGACTACGTGTTGCATAGAGGACACATTTAATGCAGAATAACCATGGTAGTGGCACTATTCCATTACTATTATCTTCACGGTTCTCTATTATGGTCTTTCAACAGTTCTTCCATCTCTACATAAATATAACACAACTCCGTTCGAAGGCACTTTAATATGAGTTCACATTCTCTTTCTAAGATTGAACCACATAATCTTGGTCATCCCTAACTATGATGACACCTTAATCTCATGTACGTAAGTATGGCAACCAAATCCACAAATCTTTCTGGACATTCTCTGATTTACACTGCATGGGATCCTTATGACCATTTTCGTTCCGACATAATTCACTCGTGATAGTTAGAATAGATAGATAGCGGTCTTTTGTTGTACTTCCTTTGATACCATTCATGAAACTCTATTACACAATAGATGTCCCATTACTAAGAAACAGAAAAGAAAAACTGCAAATAGTGATTTACTCCTTGTTGCAGAATTTATAACTAAGCCTGCCTAATTCAACTTGTCCCCATTCGACCATAGAGCTTCCAGTCTATACCGTATACCTTATCTAGTTATAATATGGCAACAATGAACTTTTGCTATACTAATCCTAATCCAAAAGGAAGAAAAAAAAAACACATTTACTCTCATCTTACCTCTTCGTCATTTTTTTCCAGGATTAAGGGCAAAAGCCACCCAGGCGTCTTCGACAAAATCGAAGTAAACATCATGTCGTCGATGGAAAATTTCCTTGGAGTACATCCTTCATCACTACAACCAAACCGAAAGGATAGGTGAAAGATTATCGATCGACCCTAGCGGCAAGGCGGGCGCAGTGACACGGAGAGAGTTGGGGCTTAATCGAAAATCTATCTATACCCGAAAATTGCCCAGCAAATTATTGTAACCTCATCCGGATTGAATGTTAGGGAATTTCCCGAACAACCACTTACTTCATCCGATGGCGAAACCTTTTTCAATTTCAAAAGAGCCTATCTTTAGATAAAGTTTTCCGGTCACGAAATTTTCTACACTCTCTTGAATTATGATGGAGTATGTTCCAATTTACAATTTTCTTGCCACACTAGGAGAGCCGGTGCACATGGTTGCTTATGATGGGAAGCCTTATGTTGGACACGTTAAGGGTGCACGATGTTTCTAAATCAGAGAAAATGGTTATCTTTATGTTATGTTTGTATCTATGGGAGATATATGTGGGTATATATGTAAAGTGTTCACGATGGGATATAAATCTAAACGTTGTCCTGTGCTTGTATCGTATACAATATGGTTTTGCGGTGCCTGCTGACATAACAAAAGTTGGTATAGGTAATTTGGAAACCAATTCTGGGAATTTGTGTCATTTGTTTTGTATTTATGTTTATGTTCACATATTGACAGTTTTTGGGATTTGTGAAGAATCGGAGTGTGAATATGTGGTGCATTGAATAGATTTCAAGTAATAGATACGTACATATACTGTCATCTAGTTCAATTCTTGATTGTTTAAGATAGAAGGTGTCGCTTTCACATTCGTATGCGGATTCTGAGGTTTTGGGGAATATGAATAATCTTCCTACGATGAGTAGGCCTGCACTTTCTATCATCTTCCTTGGGACACTTGGTTCTTGCTTATGCAGGGATATACTAAATAAAGATCGGATTATCAAAACTACGCATGAAGACTTGCCATATCCTAAATCACTAAGATCTTTGAAGAGGTTATCGCTAACGGATTTCTTTCTCTAAGCCAGTAGGACAGTACAGGTACACCAGCGATGTGTCATTGTTTCTTTTCCTACTCACGAGGCAGTGTCCTGTCATATTAATAGAACTGTGAAATATGTGTACTAGTGTGTCCGCGATCCACTTCTGCCCAGATTTGGTTAGAAGGGAACCTTGTACTAATATTGGTTTACCTATTGTTAGCCATTCCGACTGATGTGGTATATGATTACAATTCTATCGATTCAATAGATTCTGGTGGCTCTCCCTTTTTATAGGGATATTCCAGTATGCATCCCCCTTAGCTCACTTGTCAGCTTTCCATTTGCCCGAAATATTCCTGTGGCTTGTTGGAACTTCCCATATGGATATGTCGTACCTGATAACAGTTTCCTTAAGAGAACCGCAGTATTGCCGAATCCATCAACTTGGATCGAATTATTGGTGAGTTTAAGAGTTTCGTTAGTTTATTAGTTGAGTCAAAATACACAAGTGACGGAACCGTCTGATATGATACCGCCTTTCATCCATCTAGGTGCATCCTGTCGAAGACCCATTTAAAATTGCTCCAGATTCCCAGCCAATACTACAAGAACAATATAGTCAGTGGAGAATTGCTGTAAAGCACTGACAGCGAATCACGACATCACACTTTTTTGGGTCCCAGCACTGGTTTACTAGAAATTCAGCTAGCGAACGACTAAGTGAGAAAGGAGTCCGAACAGGACCTAACAACGATCGTAGCTCTGGTCTACAACCCCTTGCACTTGTAGCATCTAACATAGAACAAGCCTTTGTGAGATCTAAGTCAGTGACAGATGAAGGTCACTGTCATCATATCGAGTCTCCAAAATGACAATGCACCAGGCTAGGAAGTTCTAGCGCTTAATAGAAAAAATCAAACGTTGCTCATACCCAGGTACAATCTCTTTGGGCGGTCTCCCAAATAAGAATACGATTAAACAGTGACGCCCTCTGCAGAAGTTGCGACAACAGACGCAGAAGAAATTACATCCGACTTTCTGTCCAAGGCTGTGCAGATTCAGGAAAAAGGCCCCGGATGCGATCGGTCAGAAAAGCCATCATTGTCCATCGAACAGTGTATACAAATCGGGTTTTGATTCATGGAGGTCACTTAGTTCTCTTAAAGCCACAATCGAATTGCTGGCTTTGTTTAGGGTTACTCCACGTCAGGGGTTCATAATGGATCCATCATAGATCCGAATCCTAGCTGCAAATACAGCCTCTTCTCCTGCCTACCTATCTTGTACTTTCTTGACTGGTTCCTTGAAACCAAGCACCCACCCACCAGGAAGGAAATTTTCTGATATCAGGATCATAATGTCTTATGTTTGTATATGTATGACAGTAAATCTTTCTTTATCCAAGGCTTCACTACCGTGAGCCACAACAGTCCACCTTTTAGTTAAACAACACCACAGCTTAGAATGGATGAGCCTGCTTTGAAGAACTTGACATTATTGAGTATCGAACTAGATTGTACTTTGGAACACTAGATCACAAAACATTCACAGACTGAATAGAAATTTGTTCTAAATTGATGCAAAAAATGTCTTTCAAGGATTTCGTAACTAATATGGTTGAGTCCTGGACAAAGAGTATTCCCGTGTACATCTCCATAACCATATTTTCATTTTATGACATATCCTTCTCTCCTTTGCAATTTTTTTAGAAGTAGTGGGTCATGCTAGCCATTCCGCATGATGGCCTATCACATAGTGTCCTGTCACGATACCAACAGCTGTCCGAATGTCCCTGCGACTGAGTTTCATGTGATCTGCTGATATTAGGCTATAAGAATTTGGCTGTAGCACATGTACTCTTATGTAGAAAACACCATCGCCTGTTATCCTCCTTGTTGGCTTCGATATCTATTTTCGTGTTCAGAGTTCTAAACGTTGTATTGGGGTCCGAAAGGGGCTGTGCGGGGCTAAGATGAGCCTGGGATTGGTACTTCATCAGCTTTTTTATTATCTATGATTTCCACGTGATCCCGTTCCAAATAGGGGGCCACCTTGTTGGCCACTGAGATATCGTTCAGTCTTCTGTTTCATATTTTAACGAATTCGGATCTTGCCATGACTGCTTGACTATCAACATCCATATTGATCATTTTGGCAGGGCTTGTTGTATTGCAGTGACTTTGGCTAATAAATGCTCCAATCTTCCTCTGAAGGACCGATTCTGACTTACTGACTCACAGTAAATGCCAGCACCAGCACGTACATCCATTTTAAATCCAAATGCTTAACTCCTACCATCAGAACGAATTACCAAATATAAGTATCGGTTTCAATACCCCGGTGCTGAGTGACATCATGATTTTTGGACCAGGACTCAAGGTTTTGCGGAATATTCTGTCCCAGCCCCTGAATGCTATATTTCTTTTTCCACTATTTCCTTTCCTTACTGAATAGTTCAGAAATGTACAAATTGGCTGTAAGTTCACAGTGTTTGGCCAGATATTGACTACGAATAAGACCCTTTCTTTTTTGTCTCTAAATGTGGATAGGGCTTCCCTTGTCATCAGCAGTCGTAGGTTATCTGCATATGCTACTGCTTTAACACCACAAAGTTTTGACATAATTTAGATTTCATTTATCGCAAAGGGGTGACACCGTAAGGATCAAGATGCTGATATCCTTATTTGTACATTTTCTAATTCTAAGTTAGTCTATTGTGTACAGACCAAGGTCAGGTTAAGTTAAGGGGGTGGCTGAGAACCCATGAAGAGGGGACAGTCTCACTCGAATCTCAACGATTGTGAACTTATTTTACTGCATCTGCTTGAAAGATTATTGAAACCCTCTTCAATGTATGAGAAGAAAGGAATACTACTTCAAAAGTACAAGCAATTGATTGAAAATTCGAATCATTTCAATCTAATTTTGAACACTCAACTTCTAAAGGACTACGGGAGCTATATTTCTGTACTAAGTAAGCCATAACAGTTCAAATTATGTGTTCTGTCACGAAATACATATATTTCTCCAGCTCGACATCACCATTTTAAAACTCTTATTGACTTAAGACACTTTTATTGGACTCTTTCCGGCAAAAATGTCCCTGTGAATTGCTAAAAAATGTGTTCTCATTTGAGACCCAAAAAAAATAAAATAAATATGTATATCCTTTCATTATTCATTTTTAACATCGCCTGGCTAAGAGCATTAATAACCAGTGGCGCTGCGCCTTTGCCTTTGCCTTTAACTCAACAATAATTCTCAGATGGATGCTATTAAGCCGTACCCGAAAAAAGAAATGTATTTAACAATAATAACGACCTAAATACCTATTAAGTTTGACTCACCACCATCAATGAGCCAGCACTGAAAATATGATTGACTGAATTCAAGAAGCATAATAGCAGCATAAATCACTTTTATTGGCTAATAATGGATATCCAACTCGTGCGGGACCATTTTATACGACAATTGAACGATTTCACGATTGAGCTATGGACGACGAGTCAGTAAATACGAAAACAATTCATAAAAGTTTCGCCAGAGTGTCCTTTTTGGTGGAAAAGGAGCTTTCCTTCTTTTCTTTTTTTTTTTTTTTACGACATAGACTATAACTTTTCTTCGACTGTGATGGTGATATGGAATTCGAATATGACTGCTGTGTTGGGGTTATGGGTTTTTGGAATTAATTTAGAAAATAAAATATCAACCCGTTTGCAAGGACGTGTAGTTTACAGGTACTTAAGATTCAGTGTTTTCCCGATAAAAACGACTATAAAAATGCAAATCCATTAGACAATCTATTAAAGTGCACTTAATTGAGCAGACCACCAACTAACTACCCACCTACACACAATTGATTAAAGTTTAAACGTGTTTGTTCAGTGGGGCATTCTTAATGAAGTCATCTTCGTGATAGTCCTGCAGGCGTGTGCCTAATTAAACAACTTAAAGAATTCCTTCTTTGTTTTAGCGGACAATCTGCCCGAAGCGCTGTGCTCCTGCTACTTGTGGAACTAGTAATTGAGGGTAATTATTTGGAATTATATTATCGGTTACACTGATCTACTGTTCGCTGCTACTACACCCTACCACCGTAACAGGGAAAGATAAAACTTTTCCGCAATCAGAGTAAATCTAAGGGATGCGTACTCCTAGTCACGCAACTGTGACTTAACCAGCAACACGCAAAAGAAAACTTTTAAGTTATTAAGTTGTGGAATTTTCCTTGGGAGAATTAATTTGCGGTGACGGTAGAAGGATGTGCAGGATGGGCTAGTGGCAAGTGGGAGGGAAAATTACTTAAATAAATTAGAGATTTTCTCTGCGAGGCTCATTAAGTTGTAAATAGTTGATGGAGCTTCAAAATTGGTGTTTAATTGCTTTTGATGCTAATTTAATTCTTATTGTGTAGAGTGTAATGGAAATATAAGTGATATTTTTCTTCCAGGAAAATTAATGATAGTATAAGGTATTGTTCAGAGCCAGGTAAGCGCTTATAGTGGAATGAGAAAACTTATAAGAAAACTCTGCAACTTAGTCAAAACAAAAGCACCTAAGTGTGGCTCAGTTATGAATTATCCTTCGGTGTGCAGTAGATTTCTGGATTATGCAATCATTTTGCAGTGTTAGAACCTGTAAATGTGAATAATCCTACTGCTCGGCACAGCGTGTACAAATTTATTCAACTTTGTTACGAAAATCAGGGTTCTAAGAGGAATGTGTTTCGTGCACTTAGAGCCACAGAATCGGCCAACAGAATGCACTATTCGCTATACCATAGAAAAGTTTAAAACCCATTGTTCATTAGTAGACAGTATGCGACCAAATATACTACATCCAGGACGTAGTGAAGAAAATATTGGAGTGGAAGCTGATAGTATACGCAATGGCCGAGGTGAATCAATTCGACAGGTTGGCTCGTTGTACTTCAGGTATCTTACGAAAGGATCTTTCATACAAACTGTCCAAGAATTGAAGCAGGCTGACTAACCAAATCGTTACCGCTTCAGTTTTGGGCTCTTGAAAAGCTTGAAGAGAATCGCCTGCTTTCGACAGAAATTTTGTCCAGCAATGAGCAAAATTGTCATATTTATCCTGAAGAGCAACCCGAAAAGATTCAAGAGCTGCCATTGCATCCAGACAAAACAACGGTTTGATGTGACGGCTTTATTTTTTTCAAAAATGAGGCCGGCTAGAAAACAATTTGAATGGCGCCCATTATCGCCCCATAACAACGGACTATTTGTTACCTCGAAGTGTAACCCTTGATCTCCAGGATATTTAGTACCAATAAGACGGCATTACTTGACACACAGCCCGTGAAAATGTGGCTTTATTGGGATAACAATTCGGTAAACTGTTAATTATGAATTGGCCGCCTAGATATACCACTCAAAATGCTCGGACGCGTTATCGAAAATTGGAACTTCACAAGGGACTATGTTCACCGCAGTTACGGCTAACATTTGAAAGAAATATAAAGGAATAGCCTTTAGATACCACGGACTATCTTACTCCATACTCCGTAATTTCAACAGACCCTTCACAATCACGTTCCGGAGGAGACATGCATTGAAAAGCTGTCAGACTACCAGTCCAACCATCTCTGTCTTCACAGATGGATCTAAGATGAATGTAGACGTAGGCTCTGGCAACTTTTCTGAATCGGTGGGCATATTCAAATCAGTTCGCCTTCCCAGCCATAGCAGTGTTTTCCAATGGAAGGTCCTACCAGGTGCCTATTGGACTGCGATGAAGGCATTACCACAAAAAGATATCACCTTTTACATCAACAGGCAGAGACTAATTAAAATGATTAGTGTGACTGAAATAAAATCCAAGCTTGTGAAGTGCTGTCGTGAAGAGCTTAAGGTTCTTAGAACACAGCACAAGGTTGCCCTATTCTGGGAACCTGGACACAAAAATAACGAAAATATACGAGGAAATGAGAAGGCAGATGAAGTGGCAAGAAGTTTCAGTTTCAGAATCATCAGAACAATTAGAGACCTCGGTGTTTATCCCGCCTTATGCACTAAACCGCCTTATGCACTAAAGCAAAGGTAGATGGTCCTTTCTAGACACCAGTGTGGTGTATGGCCTTGCTTTAACAAGAGTAGGACCGACAGAATTATGCAAAAGGATATGAAATACCTTTCTACCTTGATAGGAGGAGAGTAGAGTTAACACTGTCCGGTAGCATTTCAAAAATCTAAAACAGAAGAACACCTATGTCGTGGATAGGGAGATGAGGAAGTCAATGGGGATGCAACCCACTTTCTCTCTCACTGTCCAGGTCTTATGTACCTAAGGAGGACACTTCTTCCGTGACCTAGTAAAAGTATCGAGCTTCACCAAGTCTACTGGATGGTTTGGTAGTTTATAGAAACCAAAATTGTGGAACTAGGGTTTACCAATGGGCAAGGGACATCCCTCTCCTATGGCTATGACAATGGGTATGTATTGGCCTTAGTATGGCGTTGTTTCACTCGCCTCCTCACGTATCTAATCTCACCCAACACCTAATGGAATAAGCTATAAAAAAAAATAGCTAAAATCAAGGTCTTCTCTGAAGGTAAGTATGTTGAACGAGAGTTCCTTGTACAATTGAGTTTAAACTAGGCACTAGAAAATAAACTGAGCAGCGTCCTTAGAGGTAATCCTTTTACTACCACCAATTTTGTTTTTAACTTTATCGAGACCTTAAACGTCTGTTTTAAGTTTCACCACCATTCCCATTACCCAACTGGCTCATTCTCCTCTATCTCTGTGTATCTGCTCTTTTCACTCAGATGAGGCTTATCCCGAATTCAATTACCCACAGAAGAAACATCCTTTTGTGACATTCACGATGATTGCGGCAAAAAAAAGAAGAAAAATCGAATATTATGGTGTGTAGTACACTTCAATGAGGTTTCATATCCTGGATCTTCTCTCTCACTATGTGCATGTATGTATGTATATTCTGAGATTCTCGATGCCAATTCAAGAAAATGCCAGTTCAATCACATTTTCCTTGAATGGTGTTGGTTGCTCATTTAAAAGTATGACTCTCCATGGTATCCAAACCAATCGACACCAATCCAAGAGGCGAAATAATATTTCCCTAACTCATGCTGAATTGAACTCAAAAGATGGGCCTTAACATGACGACGACGATGACGATGTTGGGGTGTTAACCACTTCGTGATGTTGTCAAAGGTGGCACAATACCTCCTCCTGGCTGACATTTGTTAAAGGCCATAATACCTGGCAGGAACAGAAATATGATTGCCATGCAAATCGTTGACTCATCATCCTATTGAATAGCTAGTTGTGCTAAATCCATGTAAGAGCGGTACAATTGTACGATATGAGTATCTATAGGTTTAGCACGTATTCTCTGCAATAATATGGCTGGTGTCAGCCAGTTTGCCAAATGGTGTGAGCAATGGAGAAAAAGGTCCTGAACCTGTCTATTGAATAACGAGAGGAGAAATCACATTATTATTAATGGGCTCTCTGTGTCCCTTGGTAAGGGATATTTATGGCTGCAAGGAATTGCGGAAACAACAAGAACTGGGTCGCCTGGAGGTGGGTAGTAATTTATTGAATGATCGTAGAAATGCGATAATAATTTTTCTAAAAAAAGAAACCAAGGAAGCATTAAAGTAGCTTTAAACCCCTTTTGGTATAAAGGCGGCTTAGTGGCTTTGGTAATTTCTATGGATTGTGGTATTCAAGTATCAATATGTGTATTGATTAGCTTAGGAGTATCTACTAGAGAAAAATGCTTTATGATAGTGATGGCATTTGGTGTTTGTCTTCTCCATGAGCTTGGGTGACATAATTCCCAGGAAAGTGGTAGGAGTGGAGGTAAATATGATTTAAATGGTCAGATGCACACAAGGATTTGCAGATTTATCGTTTAGCTCAATAGAATGAGTTTTGAATTGAATGGACTATTTTAACTGGAGGTGCGAACAGTAGGGCCCTTTTTTTATTTGGGTGTATCTATGAATTATTTTAAGTTTAGAAAATATTCTTTCTACGAAGTCAATGTTTATTACTGTCTTTCTGAAGTATTTTCCATAATACTAGAATCCCGAAAAAGAAATCCAAAATTTTTATTACAAATACAGCACAAAAAATATTTTGTAATCTCTAATGCTATCTGGTTTTAGGTATTATTTTGAATAAGTCAAGGATTTTTTGACTTATTTTTGAAGGTATTTATGTATATTCGTTTATTTTTTGCTCTGGCTATTAGATCTGAGTTTAAACATTTGGTCTGAGTTCTTCCAATTACTACCCAATTTTATAGCCGCATCTCATTGTTGAATCATTTTTATTTTGTTTTATTTAATGAGTTTATCAACAAGACTGTTACTTAAGTAGAAGATTATAAAATCCATAATTACATCTTATAATTCGATAAAGTATTAAACAAAGTGCTTAGATTGAAGTTTGATTGTTGACATGTAAAGATGTTGAAATGCATTCTTTTACAAAACTTCAAATGACTGCACTAGTAAAAAGAACTGACTTTTTTCAATTCTAAAATATGTTTGAATTCTGGCCTTTTTCATTACAAGTCTGCACATTTTGGTTTTTCCTTTTATTTCTGAACTTTTCCAAAGTTATGAATGAAGAATTTTTAAGAATCAAGTCATTATAATCTGAACAAGTTTTAGACTGTCGGACATATCTCATATCCTATCCTAAGGGTATATTATGTTTCATAGACAGATTGAAATAATGACAGATAATCGAAGTAGCTTTCGTCTACCTGACCAAAATGAAGTGAGGATGGATAAGATCTTATCTGCCATTCTATGTGAACGTCTGAAATCCTTGGTCAACAACTTGATTGGTCCCAATCAGTGTGGTTTCAGGCCAGGAAAGTCCTCAATCCCAAATCTTCACACTTAGGCAGATCTTGGAGAAAATACAAGACGTCCAAGTCGATACCCACCATCTTTTTATCGACTTTAGGCAGCAAATGACAGCATTTATAGGGACGAGCTATACAGACCCATGTCTAGTCTTGGCATTCCTTTGGCAAACTCGTCAGATTGTTCAGAATGCCGATGGAGAATTCTCACTGCTCCATCAAGGTCGGTAACGATCTCACCAAGACCTTTGATGTCGAAAAAGGATATAGACAAGGTGGCGCTGTCCTTTTAGCGTTAACTAGTTTTGAAACGGAAGCTGCCAAAATGGGTTTAGCGCTAAACGAGGGCAAAACAAAGTATATGCTGTCATCGACAAGGGACACATAACATCGACGAATTAGACAGAACTACCTCGGCTTGTTAGTTCAGGCCCAGGTTCACCCCGAACTTTAGCGCCACCTAAGTAAGTAAAGTAAGTAATCGAAGAAGCACTTTGAAAGTCTATACATACATACATATATATATACATTTATATATATTTTACAAAAAAAAAAAAATACTTGGCGCAACAGGTCGATGGGACCCAAGGCCTAGCTTCTCACAACCATTTGTGTTGTGCGTGTTATATTCTTTACACGAACGGATGGGCCTACTGTTTAATGCCGTGTCCGAAGGGCAATTTGTTATTTGAGAAGCTTTCTCGAGACAGTTGTGTACTCTCGGATGTTTGTCAGATGCTCGCGAGAGGTGAGGCCGTGAAAAACTTTTAGGTGTTCCCCGACTGGGATTCGATCTCGAACCCCTTGCTCCATAGTCCAACGCACTAACCACTGAGCCACGGCGCCCACATTTTTCAAATCCGACTCACATTTTCACATAATTATTTCAATTCTTAGGTACATACATACATACATTTTCTACAATTAACTTGTACATCATATTTGGTCACGCCCATTTTTTCGACGTTTTCATTAAAAACGTGGAATGCCTAAAAGCATAAGGTGATATGATCTGTTATTATGAAGTTTTCCACCTTTTGTCTGAAATATAAAAGACGAACAGTAAGACATGTCCCCTTAACTTTCAAAAATGGTTCACAGTTCATCATGCAAGTTATCTAACTTGTAGGGCAGGTTTCAACATCTTTCAACTTTTGGATTTGCGTGTTAGACTATCGTTCAACATTAAAGTACAATCCCAGAGCATTTTTCAGTTTTGAATTTGATTTCGTTTCGAGGGAACATCAAAACTAAGTACAAACATATTATTTTAAGTGCGTGGAAAACTCAAATGTGAAACATGTCACTCAATTACTTGAAGACTGCCATAGCTCAAAAACCAAGTATATGCTGTCAACAAGAAGGGACAGAAAACACCGACGAATTGGACAGAACGTCACAATAGACAGTTATAACTTTGAGGTAGTTAAGGACTTTGTATACCTCGGCTCAGCTATAAACTCTGACAACAATATTACCTCAGAGATCAAACGAAGAATCACTCTTGCCAATCGCTGTTTCTTTGGCCTAAGAAGGCAATTGAGTAGTAAGGCCTTGTCAAGAAGCACCAAGGAAACTCTATATAAGACCCTCATCATCCCAGTCCTGCTCTATGGTGCAGAAGCATGGACGTTAACCAAGATGGATGAAGATATCCTTGGTCGTTTCGAACGCAAAATCCTTCGGATGATTTATGGTCCCGTCTGCGTTGACTGGCTATGGAGAAGGAGATTTAACAGCGACCTCTACGAGCTGTACAGCGACATCGATCTAGTCAGAAAAGCACGCATTAGCCGTCTAAGATATCTAGGACATGTAGAGCGGATGGACATCAACGCTCTGCTCCGAAGAGTCTTCGAATCCATCCCGGAGGGACAACGCAGTAGAGGAAGACCTCGCCTTAGGTTCCGTGCACAAGTGGAAGAGAACATCAATCAACTTGGAGTGCGCAACTGGAGGCAGTTAGCCAAAGACAGCGCTAACTGGAGAGGCTTGTTGGTTGAGGCCCAGGTCCACCCCGGACTGTAGCGCCACCTACGTAAGTAAGTAAGTAACTCAAAAAATCGCGTTTCACATTTGTTATAGCAAGAAGACGAAATATTAGAACTTTCCACAAAAAACTATGCTATGCTGGTCCAGTCAAAAAGGTGTTTGTAACATACTCATAACCGAAATGTTTGTACAAAATGTATTGCACACAAACTAAATAGGCGTCGCGCCTCAAGTGCTTTGTGCATTGGACTACGGAGGATGAGGTTCAAGTTTCAATACCTAGATACCTAAAACGTATTTCACTGGAGACATCTCGAGGGTGTCTGACAAACATCCGATAGTGAAAAAGCTTCTCAAATAGCTAGAACACGAATAGTTATAAAAAGTTAGGTCCCGGGTCCAATTGACCTGTTGCACGAAATATTTATTTATATATTTAGATAAACTGATTTGATGTACTTAACAAATATACCTAATATATTCACGATAAACTATAAATTTAACTGCAAAAAATGGTGTTTCTCGTGCAAAATACATGGAAATCCCATGTGTTTTGAAATCCACACACGAGAGAAAGGAACGTAACTATTTTTGAGGAGGAGATAGGGGTTAACGACTTTCAAGCAAAAGAATTTTTTTTTTTAAAAAAATTCATATTAAAAAAATATTAGGACGTGCTGAATTTGAAATTCGAGAAACATTTTCGAGTTCTTAAAAATCTTAATTTCGCATACAAATGATTTGGAGGCTCCTTTTAAAAAATGTATTAGATCTTGTTATATGAGTTACTATTTTTACATGCTCTATAGAAACTGTAGGGCAAGCACTGATTTCCTTAAAATTTTCGAACTCGAACTTTTAACCAACCAATACTGTCGATCTGTCTGTCTATACGCTCTACTCCAGCCTAAATGACTGGACGGAATAGCTTTAAACTTTATATCTGCAGTATGTCGGGTCATAATTCGAGGTGAAATCAAAATCTCATTCTAACCTCAAATTAAAGGGCCGATTTTAGTAAAAATGGAAAACGGCTCAAATGATTGTAATAAAACTAATGTTTGGATAGAGTTGAATATATGCTAACAAATGCCGTATCACGTGGACCGTAAGAATATGTATAACGATGCTATGGAAAATTCGTTCTTTCTTCAGTGATTTGACGTAATATTATAAAACAAATGCCAAGTTTTGTAAAAACTTATCCAAAAAGGTTTCTATTGCCTTGCCTTAAGCTTAAGGCAAAGTTTCCAGGCTTTGAATTTCTTTGAAATCATTATTTAAATTTGTCGACTTTCTTGAGTATTTCATAATTTAAGAAAAATTTTTAAATCACTTCCAAAAATAATGTAATATTTTTTTTTTATATTGACCAAAAAAAATGTATAGAAATTGCATGCATCGACAAATCTGTGCGAATTTTTGTGGAAAAATAAAGTGTACTGTCTCACTATTCGCACCTTTTCGCACCAGTTTTTCGGTTCCACTTTGTAAAAACTATTTAAATGAACGACTGTGGTGAAATCCTGGCTTGAAACTGCATAGAACATCATTGTATGTATGAGTGTCTAAAAATGTATCCTTCCAATAGCATCTCGAAAATAAACTTCGTAACACCCAAAGCCCTAGCCATTGGCCTAAGAACAGACTGGAGAATAATACCATAAGCAAATCACCTTCTATCCAACGAAAGTTCAATAATTGAAAATTACTCGAAAAAGTTAAACTACCTTCAGATACTAAAATCAAAACAGTTACCCAATTTATGGCAAACACCCACTTAATCCCGAACCCAAGATACACAAAATTACAATAAAACCGCTATTTTTCAAAAGTAAATTGACATATTTTTGTTGTTTTCCGTTGACTTTAATTTAAATGTAAATTTTTTTCTTTCGTCCGCAACTCAACCGTGCTTTGAGAGCGTGCTTATACAGTGTACATATATACATATGTATACAAATACAATTTGCATAGTTACACTCCAGACGCCGCCGCCGCCGCCCTGTGAGTCCTGTGAAGCTCAGGATATAGTAAACATGTCGCGTACACTACGTATGCGTACGTTTGGATAAAAACAACAGAAAAATATTTTTTTCAAAAAAAGAAAACACAAACAAACCGAACTGATATCATCGAGGGAATTACTGCTCGGGCGAGTATTAATATTTCATAAACATCCTCGCATAACGTGAGAATGGAAAAGCATACAAGCCATGAATCCTTTCACTTCATTCAGAGGGCCACCATCGGAGCGTGCTTATTTCTGTTCGGACTTTTGTTTTGTTTTTGTTTTTAATTCTGGCAAAGTGGTGTTCTCGAAGCGATAAGTAAGCAATTTACTGGCGGTAACTATGGGATTTGTGAACGGATACCATGTGTGTGATTTTGATAATATTGTATGCTGCGGAGGACATCGTACGCATTTAAATTGGACAATTGACGGAGTAAGGGTGGTATAATCCAAAATTAAATATACTACGGATTGGGGACTGTGGGGTAAAGTGGACATATTTATTAGATTCACAATCTCTGGAAACACAAATGGAGAAACGAAATGTATGTCTAGCGATCCTATCAGAGTCCTTGCTTAGCATCTTTTATGTATGGCGGCGCAGTCTTTAAAATAGGTTCCAATTTGATTCACCAAGGACTAGGACTACCATGATAATAGGGTCCTTGAACCACACGCACTGTCTCTGTCAAAGTCGCCACGAGAGGGTGCATTCAAAATATGAGTATCTGAAACGGTGGCGTATGCGTAACCTATTTTTCCATACATTTTTCGATGCAAAAATTTTCTATTTTTCTCAGGCTCAACGAACCTGCAGCTAAAACCACCTGTGGTTACAATGCATAGAAATAGAATTTCTGGCACGAGAGGGTGCACTCAAAATGTCAGTATGGCCATCGATGGGCTCTAGGTGACCCATTTCTTCATACACTTTTCGGTGCGAAAATTTTCTATTTTTCTTAGGCTCAGCGAGCCTGCAGCTTAACTCGTTTTCCCATACGATACACAGAAACAGAATTTCTGGCCTGAATTGAGCCACGAGGGGGTGCATTCAAGATGTCAGTGTCGCCATCGTTGGGCTCTAGATGACCCATTTCTTCATACATTTGTCGGTGCGAAAATTTTCTACTTTTCTTAGGCTCAGCGGGCCTGCAGCTTAACTCGTTTGCCCATACGATACACAGAAACAGAATTTCTGGCCTGAATTGATCCACGAGAGGGTGCACTCAAGATGTCAGTATCTGGATCGGTGGCGTATGCGTAACCTTTTTTTCCATACAGTAGCTAGGACTAAAGGCTTTTGGATGAGTACGTCTGAATGAAGGACACCAAAGCCAAAACGGGCCACGCGGCCAAGAATCATTTCATTAGAAATGACTTACAGTTGACAGTACGAGTGGCAAAATGGTATCGTAGGGCACTATTCTGGCAAATCCTGAAAGGACAAACAAAAATGGTTGTGTTTCCCTTGTAAACATAGCAAAAACTGCATCGCACTAAGTGCAGAGTACCCAGTTTGAATAAGAGACAGTAAAATTCGAGTCCAAATTGACCTTGGCATTACAGTCTCTGATATTGAAGCCAAAAAAAAATTGACTCAGAACACAACTACTTCGAAATAAAGAGGATTTTCCCCAAAAAAATATTCCAAACATATTCCATTCATATGTATATAGGTATGTCTATTATACCCCGAATCCATTCACGATTTTCAATTTACTCTACAAATATCTCACTGGAATATATATGTATCTCAATCCACCGCTGTGCTGATATTTTATATTGAATACAAATCCTTCATATCCGCGTGACGGATACACAGGCCTGTGTTACTATTTTTCTAGCTGAAAAAATTCCTAAAAAAATTGCTGTTTTTTTCCTTTATCGGGAAATAAAGTTTTGTGGGAGAGTATGCTAGAACCAGATTGAATTTGATCCAGGACCAAGTGTAGGCGGCGGACTGCATCAGTCAAAAAGGGAGAGTGGGTGTAGTAGAATTGAAGGGCATTTGAGTCTTTCGAAAGAAAAGTTGAATTGATTTTGTTTTATAGTTTCGCTAGCTATTCGAATTTTATTTGAAAGGTTGCGATTCCAGATTTGATATTTCCAGGAAATTAGTCCCATTAAGTAGGGATACAGTTCAATATTCTGCGAATCGAAATTGAAGCTATTTGCCTGAGCGATATGACAGTTGCATAGTTAATAGAAAAGTAATCTGATTTTAAAGAGATTACAGATGACCCTACTCATGCGGGAATATTTTTCAGAGGTTGGGATGGTGATCGAAGCCACAGGATTGCAGATTTACTCTAAAAAAGAGAGAACAATCCAACAGTTCAACAGATTAGTCTATGACAAGAGCGGTCCTCTTGAATAAACCCGATTTTGTTTAGGTCACTGAAAGATATTTTTCCCGAAAATTGTGTATTTGATTCGGTGGAGACCTGGACATCTGTAAAGGAAATACTTATATTGTGTCTTCCTCTATCTCTATGTTTCCATCCCCACAGCTTCTGAAAAGGTCTCTGGCGCTAAGTCTTATTCTTCTAAGGTGGGCCGCCGTTGGGTTCAGGTCTATGAGGATACCAATAAGGAGGGGCAACTGTGGTGGATTTCGGGCTACTAGTTCCCTGGTTCTTCTTTTGTTGTATTGGGGTCACAGCAATTTCAAAATGCGGGACGAAGAGAGTGCAGTCCACCTTGCGTTGGCCATGTTGTGATATTCCGAAGTAATTTAGGGACTGATGCGCTTTTGGACTGATTGATCTGCTGATATGTAATTAATGTAATTCCGACCCTATATTAGCTTTCTTTTTGGCTTTTTCATTCCCCTGAAAACTTATGTGTTTCGGAATCAAGCAGAGCGAAATGCTATGCCTTGAGCTGAGAGATTTGATATCCTCTTTGCACCTCTTGATCAGTAGCTGTTCCTATTGGATAAGTCTCAGTAATACCACAAATTTCCGTTTGGAACACAGTTGTCTGTGTGGATCCTTTGAGAGTATTCCTGAAGCCGTGGGTACTTTTTGACGTACTCTGGGTCCTCTTTCTTTAACAAGAGATGCACTGGGCCTGAACATGGCTTCGAAGGCGATATTTCTAAGATAAAAATACTGATAAGCTGGTGGGTTGCTAATACCCAGATCCAAGTTTAACTCATTGGTACTCTAGAGAGATCATGCAGAGAAAGGTCTAAGAAAAGTGAATGCAATTTTTATTTTCACCATAATGACATCTTCAGCTATCAAGGTGCCAAATATGTAAACACTACCTTTACGAATAGTTTCACTTAAGGCAAGGGAATGATCACTACACATTCAAACTGGGGAACCCAAGTTCAAAAATGAGATACATAGATATTTGAGTTCTTCACCGGTTGAGTTAATGCACTAGATCAAGCTAATGAACGCCTTGATTTTACTTTAGGAGTAAGCAGGCTTCCGCTCAGGATCTTTCTACATCGTCCTTACATAGCACCTTAGAGAAATGGTTTGAGGATAGATCTAAACATCTTCTGCTTTTCATTGACACTAAGAAAGGTGTTACTGTGAAAGTAAACCAGTGATCCTAATTTTTTCAAAAATGTGGAGAGTAATGGTTAGATCCGAAACCACGTACAGAGTCCGCTATCTTCTATGTTGATGGCGCATCCTGTGCTATTCCTAAGTAGCTGCCTACGAGACTCTGCCCTGTAAACAAGGCCTATTCTTAAAACCGTCCTTAGCCAATACCATAGGAAGTACCCCATCTATGTCGAACAGTCTTGTCCTTGCAACACCGCTGGGTATGGTCTTAAATCCTTCATCGCTCTTATATCCATGGAGCTCATTATAATGTGCAGTGGAAGATGCTGTGGTCACTTTTAAAACTTCTTAGTGTAATACAACAAGGGCCAGCCCCCTTCTCCAGCCGAATGTAAAAAATTTATTACATACACAGTACCCTCCGCTATTTGTCAGCAGCACATTATTTTCGACATAACATCTCCACTTAGCTTCCCAATAAATAAACTTTGGCCAATTTTCTTCGAAAATAATAGCAAGAGCATACATTCCCCTCCGTTTCATCTCGAGTAGATACTACCTACGCTTCCCACCATGTGTCGAGAAGGACTACATACACGGCAGTTGGTGGCAAGTTCCACAGAGCCACCATCGGATCTACGCCGCCATTTGGAAGACTTCAACGATAAAGTAGCAACACCAGCACAATGCTGAAGAGAATTTATAACTCATTTAGTTTACGGAACAAACTTCTTCGAGAACGTAAAATTTATTGAACTTTATCCTCGATTTATATCTCTTGATCATTGAATTTTAATTTATCTGTATTAGTACGTACGGTAGTAAGACGATGTTGGCTCTATGGCGGTGCTGATGGTGTTGGTGGTGGTAAAAAGTTAGTTTAACGTTCCAGTGTCATTGCAAAGCAATTAGGTGTTCTCTACCCGGCAGTATCTGGATAGAAGGAGCTAATTTTTGGTTCGGCAGCTGTCTGCTATGTGGTGTCGTTGTGTAATGTTGAGTTCCTTTTGAAAAAGAAAATGGGCGAAGAGGGAGAGGGAAAAGAAAATAAACATGGCATGGAGCATAGAGAGATATGGGATGTTATACTGGTTGGTCGTAAATTGAAATGAGGATTTCTGGGAAACTCTGTAATTAAAAATGTTATGTGAAATTCCAATAAAGTGCAGAATTTTGATTTAAATTTTAAAAGGCTTAACGTTTTACACAAAAAAGGTTATTATACGTATTACGATGTCGCCATTAGGCGTTTGGTTCTAGGGAGAACCTTTCTGACAATAAGTCCTCACTCGCATCTTCAATCGAAGCATAACACTGTATGATGGTGAGTCTTCTTACACTAGTCTAGAATATAGCCTTCAGTATCCGGTCACTATAAGGCTTCCAGAATTGGAGGCTTTTTCGTTCCTACCTCTAACCGTAGAGTCAGCACTTCCAGTTGACTTACCAGAGTACAGCATCACAGTGTTGTTTGTCGGGCAGTGGCACTTATTTCACTCAACCCTAAGATGACATACTGTGCGAACTGATGTTAAATTTGTGGGAATCCGACGTTAATGAAATGAATCCAATAGTTCTCCTTATTTGATACCAAGTCTCGCGCAGGCGTTGTTGACGCCCTATCACTCCCGAGGAGTTAAAGGACTTAGATAGTACAAGCAACGAAACAAAGGACACTGTTGGCAACAGTAACTTTGAGGTTGTTAAGGAGTTTACCTACCTCGGAGTAAATATCAGCTTCACGAACGACACTCTAGTGGACTTACCCTAGGAAACCACTACTACTTCGGTTTGGCAAAACAAATGGGTTCAAAACTTCTATCTCGGAACACGAAATATAAAGCAATGATCCTGCCAGTTCTGATATATGAAGCCGAGTGCTGGATGATAAGCAGGAAAGCAGAGCTTTTGGAAAGAAAAATTCTGTGTCGAATTTTGGAATGGAGGAGAAGATATAACCGCAAAACTCTATGAGCTGTACCAAGATGTGGATGTAGTCCAAAAACTCAAAATATGTCGAATAGCACTATACAATAATGCTCCAGCAAAGAGTATCTTCGAATCACAGTCCCCAGGTTCGAGACGATAAGGAAGACCGAACCTCCGTTTTATGGACCAAACTATCGCGGATGCCTGAGCGCTTGGTCGGGACTACTTAAACCAGCGTGCCCGAGATCGAAGGGAATGGAAGGCTGCCGTGTCTCAGGCACTGACTCTCCACGGGTCGGAAGCCCGTTAAGTACGTAAACTGAAAGAAAGAAAGAAATTTGTTATGGCATACCATGTTGGAACCCAATTTAAGCTTGAGTTCCACTGATTTCATATCTCAACTACAAGTAACCAAGGTAGTTAAAGTCGAAGAATAGAAAAGCCAATCCATACAAATGGCCTCAAGCCCTTGATTAGGAGCTAAAAACTAGACTCAAAACCTTCAGCAATTCGAAAAGAGTCAATTTTGCAGTGAAAGAAATTTGAACTCCCAATCAGCATGGATTTATTAGAGGTCATTGCTCTACAACGTGTCTGTGTCTTTTGATTCACTTTTGTGTTTCTACCTGAACTTGCAATCCGATTTTGATACCATTCAGTGGCACATATTCTACGATTCGTCTCAGAGCAAATTTCGATATATCCTGGATTCAGGATTGACTCCCACCATAATCTGAGCTTGATCGTGATGGTAGTCGAATTTACGGGTTCAAAACCTCTGAATATTTTTATATGATATTCTCTACTTCCAACACTACACTTTACTTCTCATTAGGTCAGGTAGGTCCAAAGAAAATTCTTTTCGAATTGACAGATAATAGTCAAAACTGGAAGACCTTCTCTCACTAGTCCTCTGAATTTTAAGAACAGAATGGATCCTTCGAAACTATAATGTATGAATGTCAGTTTATATTTACAGTGGATTTTACTATTTCAATCAGTTTTTGCCATAGCGACTATATGTACACGAATTTGAAGTTAAAAAAGACATTTCACTGGATATTTTAAAAAACTTTCGCTGATATCTGTCACTTCAAATTGTTCAGTAGATATCTTCAGTTTGTAATATTCCGATTATTCTTTTGTTTCCGTAAAAAAAATCTTTCTCAAGAATGGAGAGAACCATCAGCCAAATGTCATCTAATTGCCTTTAGTAGGCTAGTACTATAATACCTTACTACGCGAGTAGTTAGGTAGGATTCTCCTTGTCTCGCATCTTTTATGACACCCAAAGTACTTGCTATTCCCATTCATCGCGTATCGTGTGGTAACCTTTTGTCGTTTGTTTTGTTCTAGGATGACTTTTTAACATCGCACAGAATACTGATTGATTTTAACTTCTAGTGAGGTTGGCTTTATACGATTCATCGGTATTGCGAAAAATTATCTGTAACTTAATTTGTTTTGAAGGATGCGTTTCAAGCCATATCCAACATACCTATGTACGGGGTGTTAGAATGAGTTCTTGTTTTTAAACGCCGATATTTACATAATGATTTGATTGGCATTCGGACCAGATTAGTATTGCCATCGTGTGGTACTTTATCCATAAAACTGATTCCTTATTTAATTGTCCCAGCCACCAACCCAGCTGGACATATGAAAATCCTTGACAGAATTTCTCTACTATCCTCACCACCAGTATGCCTCTCGGACTACATGTCCAAAAGAATCAATTTCTATCGCCCCTTTATAGTTGTCACTCCGAGCCGCAGTTATTGGAATATACACTGGTACACTGACGGTTCCAAAATGTCGCATGGGGTCGGAATTTTCAGCTTCAACTACAATTTGTTTGCGTCGTTAGAGCACTGCACATCTATCTTCCAAGCAAAGGTAGCCGCTATCGAGGTACTATCAGAGGAGGTGTCAGAAGGAGTTATAAAAAGAAACCTCCGAAGAAGAGCTCTAAAAGTGCTCATGTCATTTTAATATAACGCTAAGATTTTGACGGACTTCCCATCTGGTCATTGCTCTATCAGCTATCATCCCAAGAAAATTGATATTAGTGAACACTAGTCGACTATGCCTCGTTATGTTAATGTCTCGCCATCGCTCGGACTAGGCTCAAACACTTCCATAAAAACTTTACCTCGACTACTACTCAACATTTGTAAGGGGATAGCAGAAAACATATGTTCGCGGTCGCTGGGTTTCTTGAGGCTATCTCAAAGTTCATCACCCTATGAATTATCCTGCAATTATACTTGAACCATGTTCAAATCGGTGACACTCTCATTTTAATTCCTTAAGCTGCATGCAAGTATATGTCCGATTTTTGCTGGTTTTTATCTTTGCTTTTATAATAATATTTCTGGAGTTCTCTGGTCAATAATTAAAACAGTGCATCATCTGCAGAATAGACACATATTTACTCCCACTTTTACTGAAACGTTTTAAAAATGTGTTCCTGATGTCTCGAATCAGAAACCAAACACAAATCTTTGTTTGGTTTAAGAAAGAAACTTATTCAAGACTTATTTCGGGTCTTCCTAGGAGGTATGATCTTCAGACTTTTGAATGGACATTTTTTACTTCCATTAATATTGGAAAAAACACTTTGACATCTTGTACCCATCTGTTAGTACTTCATCAGTAAATTCAGGACAACTTTTGTGTGTGTTTTGCTATAAAATGTATCCCTATTACCTTAGCTATAAAAGTAGCTCTTAGTCAACAAAAACCAGTATAAGTATGTAAGATATTCAAGTAGGTCCTTTTTCATCAAACAAAAACAGATTTTCATACTTGTGCCTTTGTCTACGATCCACAACTTTCTTTTAGAAAAGGGCTTAGCTATCGGAAGCTACTAACTACATGGCTACGAAAAGTTTTTAACATCCATCTACCGTACTACACGACTACATTACACAAGGCGAAAAAATGCATTGAAAAATTGGCAGATATTGCCCCAGGAAGTCCGTTCTCTTTTTACTCATTTTTATTCCGATTCTGTATTTTTCGCCTCCACTTTATGCTCAATCCCTGCCCTAATGGCATACACTACACACCCGTTGCACACACACTGCACGAGATCTGTTTCCTGAATGTGGAGGAGTTTCTATGCTTCCGTCCGCAAGCAACTGCACCCCGTCGTTTCATATCATTTTGATCACAAAAAAAGAGACACATCAACCCTACCGGAAGTTGTGTTCCACAAAAAAAAAAAAAAAAAGATTATTTAGCGGAAAAGCTGTTGAAATCTGTGTTTTTTTTCAGATACTCTACAAGGAACCACCTCTTGCCCAAAACTGTCCACATAGCAAAAAATTTGAAAAAAAATAAACATTCTGCTGAAGGACGATGGCACGAATCAGCGTTAAGCCAAATACTCGTGTATAAATCTTTGAGTAATTTATTTCAATTTTTTCTCGGACTGCTAAATTGTGAAAAGCAAAAATTGGAAGTAAACTTTTATAACCACATCCGGTTGGCCTTAGGGGCGAAAAGAATTATGGCGAGTTTACGTTGAACTTTTGTACCATTTTGTTTGCATAAGGTGGCAGCGCTGCCGCATGCCTTGAGGTATATTGACATCTGTGCAGATGACCGGCGATAGCACCCACCAGCAGGGGAAAAAAAAACAAACTTAGACAGAAAGCATTCTTGTGTTGTGTTTTTTTTATTTTTTTGACTTCAGTTTAACGGCAACAAACATTGTTTTGCGTAACTTCATTTAGGATGCTTGGCTGGGCACCATCGGAGCGGAGCATTTTTCATGGTAGATCCTTCCGACCAACCGTCACATGTTTATAGAAGGATACGCAAACGAAAATGCAATTAGTTTCGCTCTTTTGGATTTGTTTTGTTAAGCCTTTCAGTGGCACTGCAGGTTATTTAACGAGCCAACAGATTTGTGGCGACAAACCAAAATCTGACTGATTACACTGCCACGTCTGTTTCATATGATTAACCAATTTCTGTGACTTTTTAGTGTGGAACTTAAAATATGCGGAAACCCAAAGGATAGGGTTTCCTGGTACCTAATATTTATGTAACCTAATCGTAGTTGTACAAGGAACAAGTTTTTCTGACAACACGATAAATTTGGATTAACATTTGCATACAACAACAATCAATCAACCTCTATTGACCAAAACAAAATTTGCTACATTTTCCAGCATCTCGGGCTATATAGTGATGATTTCGGCACGAATGTGTCCTTTTCAAATAACCTTACAAAAAGAAGACCGGAGTGGCCAAATGTCGAGATCTTGGTGTCCAGTCAACGTAGCCATGTGGCATGGTACACCGTCTTGTTAAAACCAGTAATCGTCCAGCATTTGTAAATGAGCCAACATCCACGATATCGATTTCCATTGACTGTTTCGCCTTTTCTGAAGAAAAATGGCCCAATGATGGTCTTGGCACAAACGCTGAGCCAAATATTCACTTTTTGGTCATGCAATAGAGTTTCATTTCGTGTGGATTCTTCCCCAAATGCAGCAATTATGCTTGTAAACCAGAAGAAGCGAAATGGGCTTAGTCGATCATCATCGCCTTCGACCAGTTCATAGGAACGTCTTGGGCGTTGATGAACGACTTGTCGACGATCTCCCACTGTCCCGTGCTCAACCAAATTGGACACCAAACGACGAATAGTGTTGTCAGACGGTGCTTGTTGGTTACGATATTTTCGACGATATGCACATTGAGTTAACACAACCGAACGACTATTTGCAATGTACAGCGTCAGTGTTTCAAACTGTCAAATGCCACTGAATTGATGTCAACATGTCAACTCAAGTCCATCGGTTAATAAATGTCAAAGTTAGTCAACGTTTACATTCTGTCATAAAAGATGGCGCATGCTGTACTTCCCACATGGGAAGAGCGGAGCTTGAGCATAGGAGATCTTGAAGTCGAATGTGCCTTTTCTAAAGCTTTCGCGTACTTGCCTTTGGTAGTTACATACTTCTGACACTAGATGCCCAAATTTTTTTACAAAATTTTATACAAAAGACTTTACTTTTTCAGTTTTTAAGGAATTTGACTTGATTTTGGGGGGGCAAAAGCCCCCATTTATTTCGGCTTAATACAAGCTAAAACTAAGACTTACGACTAACTTAAAGCTAAGATCAAATAACTATGGCTTAGAGCTAAGAAGGGAAGTCAGTTAGATCGAGGCTGGGAGTGCTGCAGTTAAAATCGAACTGAATGGAGTTTGAGTTAACCTTTCGCAGCATATGGGAGATAGGTTCATTGGAGCCGTATAAGGTGCGGTGGGTCGGAAGATAGAACAGACGAGGGCATCGTAAGTTACATGGGTTGGTGTTGAAGAAGATTAAGTTGTAAAGAGATGCGCAATCGATAAAGCCTGAGAACAGTCGAAGAACGAAAAGAATATTTGCAACATCTCTACGTTTCTATAGGGAATTCAGATTGATGAGGTTGAGGCAGTCTCGAAAGGGAGCCAAGAGAAGTGGGTCGTTCCAAGAAGACCACGAAGGGTAAAGCGAAGAAATTGACGTTGAATGTTCTCATGTCTTGCCACATGTACATACTTGCTGCTAGAGGGACCACACTTGACTGGCGTATTCAAGTAAAGGACGAACCTAGGTAATGTGGAGGGATCTAGTCACGTAAGGATCAGAGTATTCTTTGGACCACCTTTTGATAAAAGTATCTCATCAATGTGGGAACGTAAGCTTAGAGAATTTGTATCCCTCAAGAGGTTCTGAAAAAGGCAGCGATGCTTATGCCTTTCAATATCCGTTGTATTTTATTTCAATTATTTAAAAGAAAGTCCTTGATTCCACGAATCATCTCTATTAAGCTCCATGTTCTCTTTGATCTTCTTTATTCTTTTGGAGAACATATTCCTCACATAAGTACAGCTTTTATAGACCTGATGGACCATTGCACTTAAGTAGTCCGATGGATGCCTGGCGATAATTGTACACCGTTAACATTCCCAAAAAGAAAAAGGCTTCCAGAGTTAGTTCGTCCTCCTTGTCAGTATTTTGAAACTGCACTTACGAGATTAAATGGCATCTACGCCTATTAAGTCTGAGCGAATACTACTATAATTGTAGTACTACGTCAAAGCTTTTCATCAGAAATAACGTCAAGTGGATAGGCTTTGCTGCATCGGTATTGAATCCTTTCTGCAGGATTCTGCAACAAATGCTTCCAGGAGCATTGTTCTTTTCTATTCTGTTAATATTAAACAGTAAAGTAAGAGCAACTATCCAGTAAAGTCCAGTAAACCGTGCTCCTGCGAGCATCTGCTAATATCAAAGAATAATAAAAAAAAAAAAAATTACGTATACGCCACGGGGTGAAATCGCTGATTCCAGCCTTCAATCACTTGCCTCGCCTACCACGCTATAGGCCAGACCTTTGCAATACACTTCGAAAGTCCCATTATCTGTTGTGAAACCAATAAAATTCCATCCTCGACATAGCAGCCATCTCCGGAGAAATTACCAACGTAACACCATATAACTGGCACGCTGCGACCTCAACCCGGTCGTGTCTGCCATCAGGACATAAATTAATAAAACCCCACCCATAAATTTTACAATAATACCGCATGTGTTAATGGGTTCACTATGGGTGCATGGAATAGGGTAAGCAGCAGCAGTAGCGAGGTTGCTTTCCCTTACATTAAAGGCTCCCGTCAGTGTGCCGCCTTTGATACACCAGCGTTCCGATGCGGACGATATGTGCGCGAACATTGTCGATCCAAAAGCTATGCGGGAGTCAAAAGATGAAAAGAAATTTAATTAAGCTCAAAGTGGAGTTAAACCTGCGTGAAATTTAATTAGATGTTACATTAAATTTTATTTCACACTAAATTCACCGTAAGGGACTCAAGCGCCACGCGGGGCGGAAAGAAGTGTTCGCGATACTTCGCTTTATAGTTTAGCGCCACACTTAAGGGGTATTCTGCGTTTGAGTTGGATTTTTCCGCCAACCCGCGACAACCCCTATGGAAATGCATACATACATATGTATGTATTAATTTGCATTGCCGGCGAATGTCTAGGTATGTGCCTGTGACCATAGGGATGTCACAGATCAACCTTCAAACTACCCACGAGAGTATTAACCTCAAAACTCTTAAGTGCGGGTCGCAGTGAGCTAATGAATGGAAAGGTAAGATTTTATTTGTGACAAAGGGTTGTTTGCTTTAGACGGTATTTTAGCAGAGCTGGGTGGGGCAGATGTGTTTGCTTTGAAATCTAATTTGTAACTTTGTTTCACAACCCTTATAATTACGGGATGATTGAAAAAATAATGAAGGGGTTGACTTTTTTTTCTTATTCTTGCTGCGCCCCTGTCGGTTTTGTAGGTAACGTTTGTTGGTTCTTTGAACTGCGCATAAGAAAAATATTTGTCAAGACATATACATTTTGGGTCAAGAATTTATTTTTTTTTTTTTTTTGGTTTTGAAGGGGTATCGTGGCCAAGTTTTGGTAAAAAGGAATAAGTTTCGAGAGTAGCTTGAAAACTTTCTTGGACTCTTTGGGTAATTTATTTGGTACCTTTTTTTAGGGAAGGAGCAGTGGATTCGCCAGAGTTTTCATCCTTTTATGTCAATGTTTGTAAAAAAGATGAACAAGTAGATAGGAATTGGATTTTTAAAATTCCAAGAACGATTTAAAAAAACAGAAACGAAGTTCATTAAAGGTGATTCGTTTCAGAGAAAAAAGCGACCTTTGCGGTACACAATGCTCTTATTGTCTGATACTGAAATTTGTTTCTTCTTTGGAGATGATACGTGCTTTAAGGCTCTTAGCTCAGTGCTATTCTTATATGCAGTGACGGAGAACTATATAACCTACTTCCTCAGGTGACCCTACAGTCCGGTGTGGAATTCGGCTTCAACTAACAAGCCAACTAACGTGGTGTTTCGCTAACTGCCTCCAGTTGTGCACACCAAGTGGGTTGAGATCCTCTTCCACTTGTGCGCGTCATCTAATGAGAGGTCTTCCTCTACTGCGTTGTCCCTCCAAATTGGAATACTCTTCGGCCCAGAGCGTTGCATTGAATCTCCTCCTCCAAAGCGAAGGGGACCGAAAATATTATGAAAAATCTTTCTCCCGAAGCGACTGATGATATCTCATCCACTTTAGACAGAGTCTACGCTTCACTGCCATAAATCAGAACTTTGAAGAGCAAGGTATTATATAGAGTCTTCTTAGTTCTTCGAGATAGGGCTCTACTATTCAATTGCCTTCTCAGCACAAAGAAATATCGATTGGCAAGAGTTATTCTTGATTTTATTTCTCCTGAAGTGTTGTTTTCAGAATTTTTAGCAGAGCCGAGGTAGATAAAGTCCCCCTACTACCTCAAAATTATTCAATTATGACGTTTCGTCCGATTCGTCGATGTTGTATGTCCTTCCTGTTCTGCCAATAATGTCAATGTATCGGCGTAAGGTACTAGTTGCACAGTCTTTTGAAAGATTGTGCCTCTAGTGTTGGCTAAAGAAATCACATAATAGCGCGTCTAAGTCCTTGTCGTTACCAAACTTGATCGAACAGCTGGGATCCTCCGTAGTCGTTCTGCACAATCTGACGAGTTTGGCAGGGATACCATGGCTCTGTATAGCTTGTCTCCATAAATACTGTCAAATGCGGCCTAAGAATCGATAAAAAGATGGTGGGTACCGACTTGGACCAATCAAGTTGTTGACGAAGGGTTTTAGACGTTCACACGGAATGACAGATAGGATTTTATTTGCGATGTTGAGGAAACTGATACTTTTGTAATTGGCTGAGGTGGTCTTCTTGCCTGGTATCTAATAGGTCGATTCCTGTTGCTTTAAACAGTTCGGCTGGTAAGCCGTCAGGTCCAGCAGCCTTGTTAGATTTTAGGTTGAATATTGCTATACTTACGGGAATCCAAGACGATAACTCAGTTTCATCAATACTTCTCCGATCATGCCTACCAGAGTTAGGCCTACACATGCATTGCAAGGAGAAGGGGTTTTGTTTCAATCAACAACCAGAGGACACGCTTGGCATTTGCTGAGGAGCATCTCAAAAAACTCCTTTAATTTTGCATTCGTTTAAATTTTTATTGGTCAAAAGTTCAAGACATTCATCCGAAGTATATAAAGCAAACAGCGAAACATGGTGGCTGTAATAGCTGGATTATTCAGCAGGATGAATCAACCTCAGCTCAAAGATATATAGCAAATCATATGGAGCCTTGTGTATTCGAAAATCTGCTCGGTGGCGTATACGTAACATTTTATTTTTATTATTCTTTGAATAATATTGGACTATAGAAAATTTTTAATTTTTTTTTTATAGAAAATTGGATTACCTTACAGTTTAGTACTAAAATAACTCTACAGCAAGTTGTGGTTGTACTTTTTCAAGGACATTGCACTCTCAAAATAGAAGATCGCACGTGCAATATTTTTATTACTCCCTGATTATTAACTGATCAAGATCTTATCTTTTTCTGAAAATAAGGTTCTCCAGTGTCTAATCAGACTTAATTTCAGAAGCCATTACATCATCTACATATGTACGTCGTTCTGTCACAGGATTAGTAAGTTTCAATCCTAAGCAACTCCGCTTATAGTGTCAACAATTAGTCACTTTAATCGGCCATGAAACTGCGAAGGGAACAATAAATGACCCTTTCGATCGACAGGTGGATCTATGCTCATGAGGATATACAAGGAAATGAGAGTCCTGATGGACTGGCGAAAATAAGCTCAGGACTTTACTTAAAGCTTTCATTTGGGTATAAAGCTGGGATGTATTGACGGATGTGGCCTCTATTTAATAAAGAAATACCGACAGACTTATAAAAAATACATGTATTGCTTCTACCTTTAGTGTAGTTCCCACTGAACACAATTTCAATAGTTGCTATAAAATTTCGTTACCCAACAGAACCGAATGGAAGCAACGGTAAATCCTGTACCACGAATCGCTGTCAATTTTTACAGATAGATCTAAAACTGAGGATAGAGTCGGAGCAAAGCGGATCCAAAGCAATGAAAGTCTGCCACGTATCTCTCACCGAGATAGCTGGTAAATATAACCTCATCCTTTGCTGGGTACCAGGTCACTGTGAGATACCGGGAAATTGTAAAGCTGACGCATTAGTTAGAAGAGGCTCGTCTTGTTTAGACAGCATAAACGTCACGGACATCGAGGCACCAACGTCGTAAGCTAAATACCTTTTCAACACCGACACAGTATGACTGACTAACAATCGATAGCATCAGCTTGACCATTGCAACAGTTCCAGACTGCTCTGGTCAAGTTCAAACAAAACGGGACCACAGGACTCCTAAGACACACAAAAGCAACCCTCTCCAAGATAGTTAACACTTTAATCGGCTACTGTGCTATAGGTTGGGATGATCAAAGACTGAACATCCCCTACTATGACTTCTGCAGAAGTTGTAGGGACAAGGACGAAGGTGAGACCTTCAGTCACCTCTTATGCACATACCAAGCACTTGCCAATATTAGAAAGGCTGCACTAGGTTAATACCTTTTCAACGATCTCAACGATATACATAAGTACCGCCAGCATGGCTAATATTAGCTCCATCATAACAAGCATCGGATGGTTTCAAGAGTAAGAGGGAGCCCAGCCGCCTTACTTAAGGGCAGCTCAATGGACTTTCTCTAGTCTAGGTACATCCTTATCGAGAGCCAGTCTTAACCATCCAACCAATGGATTTAGAAAATATATATGTACATTATTTGATATGTATTTGCTGCACAAGCTAAGGGATACACCTTTCCCTCAAATGGGTGTAGCACTGTGTCTGCGTTGATTTGAGTGTGGCATAGAGGAATTCTCTCCCCTTTAGCCAACCCATCTCTACCTAAACCATAAGAGGCATCGAAGAATCGTCCAAGTGCTCAATAAATAAATAACATCCTCAATGTATTTGGACATTGTATATTTAGATTCTAAAAGGACAGAGTTAACAGGAGGAATGAAAAGTCAAATGATATCTAGGTCAACTGTAAGGATTGCTCGTTGTGTCCACTGCAACTACTCCTACACGTACATTTATTTCTGATTTGCTTCGAAGTAGGACAACCCGACCACTAGTGGATTATTCAGAATTTAATCCGACTATAAATTCCAAAATATGGTTTCCTTAAAACATATCTGTTCTCCTCCGAGTCTAAGGGACCTTCCGTGTTATGTGAAACCTAAAACGTAACAGAATTTCCCGAATACCGAAACTCCAAATTGCACCGGATATGAAACCATCAGAGAATATCGCAAAAAAGTAAACACCTAAAACAAACTACCTCCACCGGCCGGTCTAAATTAATACATTTCCGAAAGTGACGACATCGTTTGGCCAAGTTCCATTGGGTTCACTCAAGCGAGTATGTATTGCAAGTTTGGGATATTGTGTCTGTTTTTTTGTTTTTTTTTTTTGTTGTCTTTTTGCGTCTCTATCAAAACCGATACAATATCCCATTTAATATGAACCCGGAAATTCCGGTTATCCTGTATTTATTGATTAAATTTTTGTTTTTCCGTTTTGACCACTACGGTGCCAACCACAGTGGTGGTACACTACATTTGACCATGCTTTGCTGTTTATCTATGGTTCTTCGTTTTGTGGTGGTTGGTTACATGCCATTCGGTTTCGGTTTCTAGTGGACACTTTTTATGCAAATCACCGGAGATACTTTTTGTACACATTTATATGGAAAGGTATTTTGTGTTGGTTTATACTGAATACTTCCTGACTTGGGGTCTTGATGGTCAAATTTTGAGAGCGAATTTATTTACACATGAAGTTGTAGATTGAAGTCATCTCAGTCAGAGATCATTACCCATTTCGCCCTGTTGCAACAAATATTTGTCCTTGTTCATATTGGTTTTGAAATCCCTTAAACCATATACCGTTGTCAACGCACATTATCATTGCAACACCATCGAAATATATTAATCCCCCTCACAGGACACAATTCATTGAATTCAACAATTTTTCACCATAGCGCACACGCCAGAAGAATATAGTATCTATTCTATCATCAACTAACCATCTGTTACGAAGCACATCAATGTGAAATCCCATTAAAAGGACTTCAACCGCATGTTACCACTTTTGAACGTAGAACGTTCTACTTTCTTCAAAATTCTCCTCCTTGGGCTATGAAAAAACCTCATTCTTGTAAGATCCTCTTTTCAAACGGACGACGAAAAAAGGAAGAAAAAAAAAAAAAACAAAATGAGAATCATGAGACCAAAGCTATATAGAGTATAGAAGGAGAATTCATTTATATGAAAGAAGCATTTCATTGCCCGCATCTGCAAAGGCAGCAAGCAGCACAGGAGATATATCTCCTAATGCTGGAAATCATCATTGCGACAAATACTTATCTGTCGTCCTTTTTGAGAAACAGCAAAACACAGAAAGAGAGAGAGAGAGAGAGAGCTGATTGCCCATTTAGATACGGTATGGAGTAATCAAAGAAAACAGCAAAAACGTAAGAGTGCACACTTTAAACTAAAGCTCTCGTAATGCTCCTTTAAAAAGCTATCAAATAAGTTTACGATACAATTTGAAGAATCATCAAATGGACAAGATACCGTGTGTATAAATACTTGTAGATGAGTTTTGCTGAATCATTGGGACAGTTTATTGCAATGGTCATACGGAGGTTGGTTTTTTTTATTATTTTGTAATAGTGGCAGTTTATAAGGTACAGCGACATTGGTAGCTATACGAACTTACTTGTACCTACCTACTTATAATGACATTCTTTTATAAGAAAGGTAAAGGCCACATTGTGTAGGGATTAACGATCAACACAGTTTTCTTGAAGGCGAACAAATGTCTTATTTCAAAATGGAATGGAATCGACAGGACTTAAGGCTTCATTCTCACAGTGTCTTGTGAAAGTAGTTCAATAACTTCACACTGGTTTCTCCAATCAATCGAGTTGACACCACAACAGCAGAGTCTAAGGAACTCACCAAACTCCAGTGCCAAAGTCGATGGTGTTTAGAAATAAAGTGCACGACTGGGTCGTACGTACTTGCACCGTAATGCTATAAGTGTATAATTTTATCAGGTTTAAAGTCCAAGTCTTTATCAAATAGTCATAACATTGTAGGAGTTTACTCAATGTTTTGTTTTTATAAAAATGCCCATAAAAAGTAGGCGTGGCCAGATAGGGTGCTTGAGTGAATTATAGAGAATTTTAAGGCCTACTACTTTGCTTAAATAATTTTTTCTCAATTTCTAGTAAAAATTTTGAAAAAAAAATAAGTTTTATAAAAGTGGGCGTGGCATTTCAAAATTTGGTGTGCCATTATTTTGCACTTGTCTTATAATCCACAAATAATAATTTTTAGCCCAATCGGCGCACAAATACCCGAGAAACAGCTGATTTTCAATATTACCGTTATTCGAATTTTTCGTGAAAAACGTGGTATACCACCTCATAGCATATACCCAAACTAACCCACACGTCAAATTTTATCGAAATCGTTAGAGCCGTTTTCGAGAAAATCCGTTTTAACTGAAATCGGCCTTAAGTAAACTACCCTTAATTTTGAGGTTAGAATGAAAATTCAAATTTCGCCTCTAGGGAATATTCCACAAACCCTATATATGAAGTTTGAAGCAAATCCGTCCAGCCGTTTAGGCTGTAGTCGAATATACAGACAGACAGACAGACAGACAGACAGACTGACAGACAGACTGACAGACAGACAGACAGACAGACAGACAGACAGACAGACGGAATTGCCGGACCTACTTTTTTGGACTTCTCCATCATAGTAATGTCAAGTTTGATTAAAATCTCGAGTTCGATTTTTTTCACGATTGCAATACTTGCCCTATAGGTATAGGTGCAAGTAAAAAGAGGGAGATGAACTGCAAGACTGTTTATAATGTTGGCCAATTAAAATCTGTGATCACCGCAGATTGTGTCAAATTTGTGCGTGATTTCATCAAAATTCAGTCAAAGTGTTCATTGAAATTCATAGAACTGAATATATATATTCAATATTTCTCTTAAATTTTGGGGCGCAAGTTTTTTACCAAAATCCTATTTTTTAAGCTCACCAAATCTTACTTAGAATATGCCCTCCGGCTTTATCTACTGTCTAACTTACTTGGATATGATCAGTTGGTATCGTTTCCGGATTGTTGGCATAACATTGGTCCTTCACCGTTCCCCACAAAAAAAGTCCAAAGTGGTCAAATCGCATCTCCGATTTAGAAAATTGGTGCGAAAAAGATCGATTGTGGCATGGCGAGCCATTCTGTATGAACCAGAGTCCGTCCAACTTCATGTCTTCAATTTCAATAAAAGATAGTTGGTTAACATGGCTCTGTAATGCCCACCGTTGACCGAACCGTTGCTTGTTCCCAGCCTCATTTTCGAAGAAAAATGGTCCAATGATGCCACAACTCTACGAGCGGGAAACAGCTGTCAATGTCAAATTAACCTATGATTTGAAAAGAAACCACTAGATGGCCCACCCTTTAGTTGAGAATAAACTGTAATTATTCACATCCACCTTCACATAATCGTATGGCATTTTAATTATCAGATATCTGTTGGTGGTGTTTTCGAAATGGAAACAATAACAAAAAGTTACATTACATACATAATAAATCTACTGAACTGCACAAAGCCCAATTGTTAGTCCTGACTAAAAAAAAATTCAAAATAAATCGCCTCCTAATACAATAATATTATACTGGCATTTCAATTTTAAAGCTTAAATATAAATGAATAGATTTTGTTATGACAATGTGTTGTTTCACACATACTAATTTTTATAAAAAAAATTAATTATTTTCTGTTTGGATTTAATGGTGTAAAATTTAATGAATTATAACTTCCCTTTGTTACAAAAAACAAATGTTACATATAATTAAAGAATCATAAAAAATAAACATAAATAAATCGTAAATGAGAATAACCAAAAGCCTTGACCACAAAATCAATAAAATACAAAAAAAAGAACGAGAAACAATCCACATACACATTTGAATGACTATTAATAAGTTTTTTAAATTTGATTTTCTATTTTAATGGTTTTTGTGGTCAAATTCTGTCGCTTAAACTGATCCTTATACAATTACTGCGCCATACATGTACATACGTGTGTATACAAATATTCTAAAAATAAATTTTGTACAAATATCTGCTTTAAGAAATATATAATCCTTACTGGAAGGTTACCGTTTGAGAGTGATTGTCTAAGGAGTTTCAAGGTGGGATCAGTTCCGATTTTTTCACCACAAATCCGATTTCCTTGTCCCGAACTTTTTCCAAAAACATCTATCCCTCGATCTCCTGTGCCACATACGTACTTTGCTACTATATTTACCAATCTCAACCAATTCAAGGCTAGTCTCGACTCTATCCTTGATGTTACCGACCCCTATGATGATCTTAGTTTAAGGCGATTTCAATCATCCTCATCTTTAATCAGTCCAATCCGAGGATGTGTCACATTTTGTCACTCCTAATGCAATCTCCTACAAGACCATCATATTTACAGGATTTCCTGTCTAACTCGGCGCTCCACCAAATCAGTGGCATAACCAATAGCAGGCAGCTTGACCTAATTTTCTCTACTGATGCAAACAGTTATTCTATTATTGAAAGTGATATCTTTCTCTCCACCCTAGACCCCTACCTTCTACCCCTATTTCTTTCTTATCCTTACTGCGACTCACTTTGAAATAATCGTCTTCAAGCCGTTTATAGCTTTAACTTTCGTAAAACTAACTTCGACAAGCTAAATTACTTTCTTAGCTTTGTCAATTCTAACTTCTCACATGATAGTATCGATACAGCTTTTTCATCCTTTTATTCTGTTATATCTCACAAGCGTCGAGCAAACCGTCCCTTGATAAGCTTCTAAGATACAATTGTACATCCCCACCTTGTGTTCATTTCGCAGCAAGAGAAACAAACATTGGACACAAACACTCATAAACAGTTCGCTGATCTCTGCGAATCTCTTAGAGTTTTTGAAAGCCAAACGTAAGTCTGATACTACCTCATCAGACCCTCTAAATATTGCTAACTTTTCTTTCATTGATCTTGCCCCTGAATCTGATCACAATTATTTCTAATATATGGCCAATAGTGTCGAAACGTCACTAACATTTTTCAATACCAGAATGGTATTTGTTGAAGATAAGATAAACTTAAGGGTCACAGCTCTCCTGGCCCCGATAGACTGCCCACAATTGTTCCAAAGAATTGCTTGAAACACTTAAGTCAACCGTTAACGTGTTTCTTTCTTTCCCATTCTATGGAAGAACTCATTTATCGTCCCCATCCACAAGAAAGACCTGCATACCAAAACTCTTCGAAGATATTATGTAAGAGTCAAGGTTTTTTCACTCCCAATTTTTGTTTACAAACCTTCCAGAATGTATCTCACAGGGATTGCGTGTATTTGAAGATGGCAAAGAAGTCGATGATGCCACTGACTTCAGTAAGGCAATTGAAAAAATTTCGCACCCACTCATCATTTTTAGACTAAAAGCCCTCGGTTTCCCAACGAATTTTATCAAATGGGTCAATTCCACCACAAGGTAGTCACCTTGGTCCTTTAATTTTCGTACTAACCACAAATGACGTGGACTACCACACGTGTCAACGACTCCTATCTCTCTGTGTATGCCGACGACAAAAAGATTCACAGGTTTGATGACCTTAACTTATTCTCTATCTTGTGGCTGAAAAACTATTTTGAACTAAACGTCAGCAAATGTCACCTCACTACATACTCCCTATAATGATCTTGTCGTCTCTTTCTTACGAGATTTAGGTGTAATCTTCGATATGGAGCTTAACTTTCGGTAACAAAGCGTTTGGCTTTGTGAAACGTTTTTCGAAAGAATTCTCGGATCCCTACTTTACCAAATTACTATATACATATAATTTTCGTTCGATCCATTCTTAAATGTGAAAGCCAGGTTTGGTCCCCCTACTACGCCATCCACATTCGCCCTATTAAAGCTGCCCTGTTCCCACGCTTCGTCATTCGCCACTTCCTGATGATTGACAGAAACAATTGGCCCCTTTACACTGATCGTTTCAAAACTTATTCGACTCCAGTCCCTCAAAACTTGTCGCGAAGTCCCCAATTTACTCTTCCTTCATCAGCTAATTACTGGTCACGCTGATTGCCCCACGCTTCTCGAATCGGTATCCTTTAGCATTAATCCCCGTCCGTAGGTCCATACCTCTCTTCAATAGGTCTGCTCGCGTACTTTCTGCACCAAAATTCGTGGATTATGAAATTTCAAGGAGTGGGAGTAAAATTCGCACACTTTTTAGACGTCAAAAGCAAATGTATGTATTTGACAGATTTGACAGATAAATCAGTGCAAAGAAATTCCCTGCACTAAAATTCGTTGCAAGGGAACATTTTTAACTCTCTCGTGAGCGCTCTCTTCTACAAAAAACTACGAAACTTTTGCGTACTCGAACAGGATTTGATGACTTTTCGTAAATTTTCTTAAAAATTCGTTGTTTTGGGAGAGTACGCGATATACGCTATAATAGACCAATGTCCAGAATGTTGCGCCTGGCCTATAATACGCAAAACTCTTTCGCTTTCCACCTTAGCAGAATATCCTTCCACAAAGATCTCCAGCAGCGCTATTTCTCTTCCTAACCCCGCCTTAACATCTCCATTCCCTCCCTAGGTCTTAAGACAGTTTCTGAGTTTAGAATATCTAAGTTCTTTTGTTTGTATGAAGCTAATAAAGTTCTGGTAGAGCCGGCGTCAATTCAATTCAAAAGTCGACTCAGTACCTAGAATGTCCTAGAAACTACCAATCCCCTCCCGTTGACCTCGAAACTTAAAATGTCAATTAATACAACACAGAATAAATATTTCATAAGTACCTTCCAAGACATAACTCTGTATGCATTCAAATGGAACAAATTAACTTGCGGAGAAAATTAAAATCGCTAAGGATCTTTGTCCTTTCCTTCATTGTTGAATATTGCTGATGCTTAAATTTCACCCGCCAACAGCAAAGGTGGTCGGTATGGCGATTTTCATTTAAAATAATTCCACTCTTTCATTTACATTTTAATTTAACTATACAAATACAGCAGTAAGTTGAAAACTAACCTCGCAAACTATATGATGGTTATCTGCAAAGCGAAGAAGAAGGACACTACTACAATAAAAAGGAAACAAATCGTTTCGCTTGTGTTTTCGCAGGATTTCGTTCTTTTGCTAAATATACATATTTTGAAGGACTTTTGGTATCTATTCCTTAGAGTTGGGTCGTGTACCAATTAAGTTTTTGGAGATCCACAAAAGTTAGTGGAAATATTTTTAGCTAATAGTATGCAGTGTTCTTTGTGCGAGTGAATTTTGCTGAGAGCGAACTTAATGAAACACAAAGTTATGTAAATTTATTGGCCCAATGTACTCTTGTCGTGATTATGGAATATTTTTTCTTAAAATATACTTATAACTCGAAGCGTAGTTTTTATATATTTTTATTGCCTTATGCGTAAATTATTTATGCCACGCAAAGTTTAAGATGCTTTGTTCGAAGAATGGGTCGAAAAAGTGGTCAAAGTTTACTGAAATTATGTGAGTCAATAGTATGCGTTAACTACTATACTTACCTAATCCTTTAGTGAAGTTAAATTTACGTTTAATATACATCTCCTTGGTGATTTCCTGTTTCCACACAGCCTTGTGATTATACGGGTATTTACGGATGGTTATTGCACTTGCCTTCTTGTAAAAAACAAAACGAGCTAGTGGTTCCTTAAAAGGTATGAATCAAGCCGATACCCTTAAGTAGACTCACACAATCGGTGTTTGTCCATCAGTTTTTCTGGACTAATACGAAAACGGATGCAGCTTAAAACGATGAATGATGAGTGTACTGCTGGCACGACTGGTGAACCATAAAATGTTTTATGGATTTCGTTGGAACAATAGACACTGATAGTGAGAGTGATTTAAGTATCACAAGAGAATTTGACGAAAACTGATGGATTAAGTATGATACTGTGTAGTCTGGAATGATGTATCTAATTCACAGATGTCTGTATATCCAAAGACCTCTGGAGACTTCTCCAAAAGGAACTTGAAAAACGAATGTCAATAGAACGGTCTAATGTGATGTTATACAATCGAGAGAAGACAACTAAACCTTCGTGATCGAAATTAAACTTAAACCATTTTACTATCTAAAGTTGGGTCCTTTGTTCACGTCCAGATGTTCTCAGAATCCGCGTTGGAGAATTAAAATCTGTGATCAGACAAGAATGTTAGAGGAAGACTAGTGGGTTAAGGAAATACGTTCGTCCGAAAAGTTGAAAAACTCGTAAGCATATAGCAGTACTAAAACTGAGATACAATAGATCTTTAAGGTGAGATCCATATCGACAAGGATCTGTATGATGAGATCCTTTGCATTTGATTGAATTACAAAGCCTTCCATCAGAACTGAAACTAAATTTGAATTTGAATTTTTTTATAAAATTCTCCTTCGTTTCGAAAATGGGAAGAAATACTGATATTTATCTTGATCTAGAAAAACATCAACCTCGGGGTGATTCAGGGAGTTCGTGCAGCTATCTCAAAGCTATAAGTCAACTTTTACAAATCACGATAGAGGCTCAGCCGAGTGTTGACTGCTCATGCGGCCACCATATTTCACCTAGCTTTATATGTATGTAACTACATAGAGTGGAAAAATCCTCCCTCTAGCAATTCTTCATAGAGAATTACATATATTGAGTCACTATGAAGGGTTAAGTATAGCTCTTTGGAGAGAATTTCTCTTAAAAATTTTTTGTATTACATCCTAGAGGGGAAGAAGGCGAGTATGGACCTTAGATTACGGTGATTAGTATTAGAAGGATTCCAAATCGAGAAACGCGGGATAATCAGGGTAAATAGTAATTAAATGGCGAAGTTGATTTTGCGATGTTTTTTGAGACACAAAGCCAATGACAAGGTTTTCCCGTCAATCCAGGCGAAACGTAGATACTTGCTCTGAAACCATCGAATACAATGGCTCATACTATCATATCTCCTAGCCAATATCAATCAAAATGACTGGAGATTCGCTAACCTTGTGTGACATTTATCATAACATTGGAACTTCGGCTATTAGTTAATTTTAAAACTAACTTTCTTCAATGCAGACTAGGTTTGGTCAGATTCGGGAACTCGAATGACCTGCTGTTAAATTGGTCTATCAGTCACAAGACTGTACTACCGTATCCCTACAATCTGCAATGTTTTTTGAACCGCGAAAATCTTAAGAAATCCGTTCTTATCGGGGGTAGAAAAAAGATCTTCAAATCAAATCTTTGAGATCCGAAAATATTCATAGTACACCAATGCTGTACTTGGATTTGGAGGAGCTTAGGTATGAGCCTATGACAAAAAATGTAGTGAAATGTGCAGCATGTGACACTCACTTCACTTTGAATAAGTATTTCGTTACTACAAGACTCACCATAAGTGCTAAAGAACAGGCTTGTATGTCTGTTCATACTTACTTACATACTGTCAATTGAACAAATAAATATTTAAACTTAAAGGCAATAAAATGGATATAGCTAGCAACTTAGTGGATGATTTGAGTTTTTTGAATAGTGCTTTGCTTCAAGCGAGAAATGTGATTCTTTGAGTCAAGATTTAAAAATACACCACTGAACCCCATATGAATTTATTGAAATCGTTGAACTAGTAGATTACTTACTCTTACTAGACTTTCAATCCATACAGTGAATAGGTACATACATCTCCAATTATATTTCATAGAACATAGCAAAGTCTAAGATAGTGTGCTCCGCGGCTCAAGTGCCAAATATTTGTTTTTTTCAACTCTAATTCTATTTGGTAACACAAAATCAAATATTCGGGGCAGCAGGTTTAGGACTTAGCTTCTTACAGACATTTATGTTGTCCATATATTCTTCACACGTATAGAACAAGGCATTTCCAAAGGGTGATTTCGGTTTGTAAAAGGTTATTCCTAACAATTTTATCCTCTGACGCTTCATTCTTTCCCGAGATGTGGAGTCATGTGAAAGCGTTTTAATCTTCTTCGAAGTTCGGACCCCGAACTTCCATTTCTGTAGCCAATCAACCACAGTGCTAATTATTCTATGTCCTTCTTTATAATCATAATATTATTAGCAGTCATCCTGGTCAGAAATACCTCACCTCAGGTTTGTACTTATTCGAGTAGGAGCAAAAGTACTCACCTTTAGTAAGGAACTGCGACACGATTTACCATTGGATATGAAAGGTATAAGTGTGTCTGTCTTGTTAATTTTGAATCACAATATAGACTATGATCGAAACCTATAAATATCTATCAATTGTAGTACAATCCATAGATACTTTTGCACGGCTATACTAGTAGACATTTATCACACATTTATTCGATCTTATCCCAAGGTGTTCATTTGCCTGACGTTCCTTCTTGTCAAAAGTAAGCCAGGAAACAGGGATCAACTGACCTATCTTGTTAGCAAGTTTTCGTGGAGAATTTACAACCAACCACATTTAGTTAATAATAGAGTCGCAAACTTTTTTAACGTCACCATTAGCCTCGAATAGGTACCTGCTGGTAGAATCGATGTCCAGTGAATTCTACACTTGAGATTGATGAAGCATTCGTTTTTCAAAGATATTCGTTTAACGACAGGATACCTTTAACAAACCCAAGCGCCGTGGCTCAGTGGTTAGTGCGTTGGACTATGGAGCAAGTGGTTCGAAATCGAATCCCAGTCGAGGAACACTTAAAAGTTTTTCACGGCCTCACCTCTCGCGAACGTCTGACAAACATCCGAGAGTACACAACTGTCTCGAGAAAGCTTCTCAAATAACAAATTGCCCTTCGGACACGGCATTAAACAGTAGGCCCCATCCATTGGTGTAAAGAATATAACACGCACAACACGAATGGTTGTGAGAAGCTATGCCTTGGGTCCCATCGACCTGTTGCACCAAGTATTTTTTTTTTTTATTCGTTTAACATTTCCCCTTCAAATAGTAAATCGGAATATCTCGTCTTTATTTCGCAAAGGACACCACCTCCCTATGCAAAAATGAGTACCTGACAGAAAAAGACAAATCAAAACCAAAAAAAAAACTCGTGTTTCATTTTTTTTTTTAATTTTTTATATTTTTAATTATTAAATCTATATTTTTTCCTTTTAGATATTCATTTTCTCATCTCATTTTCTGTAAATTCAAATATTTGATAAAAAAAAGAAAAATCCACATACATAAGAAAACTAAATTAAATGCAGAAATTCACATTTATTAGTGGTTTTCTGAGACTATATGTTCCTTTATTTAAAAATTAAAAATAATCCGTGATTTTTCCTTTTCTTTTTTTTTGTTTATTTAGTTTTCATTTTCATTTTTAATTATAATGTATTTACAATTTTGTTTGACAAATAAAACAATTCTACCTATGAATGTAAAAAACAATAACTTTTCATGTATTCTTTTCATTTTCGTTTTTCTTTTCTTTTTTTTTTTTGTATTTAATTCACATTAGTATATTAAACTAGATATTAATAACAAAATTGATTTTTTTTTCTTATTTACTTAAATTAGTTTAAATATACATATATAATTTTTTCTATAATTTTGTTTTTTATTACATTTATTTATATATATAAATTTGTATATTTGTATATACAAGTTTTACTTAAGGAGCATTTTTTAACCGTCAGTTATGAGCTTAATTTTAATATTACCAATCTAAAAAGTGGGAAACGAAATATACAGTTTATATTTTGGTTGAACTTTACATGAACTCAAGAGAACTGGGACAGTGTCTAATTGGAATGCATGCCACAAGATTGGGCCCTTTCGCGATCGACTTTTGTATAAGCTTCATGGACGAAGGGGAGGTAGAAACCATGCATTTCTGGTCACCTCTCTTCAACGGAATGAAGCTTAACTTAGGAGACTTTTTCTCAAACGATTAAGGGGATCTGATAAATATATGTAGATGTCAAGAACCATAAGTTTATCAGAAGGACCTATTGATGGTCTAAGTACGTCGACCAAACCAATGGGTCATCCGTCACCAGTTTATTTCCACTGAGGTTAAACAAAATTTAATAGTAAACTTATTGTTATACAATTTATTTTGCTTATTTAGACGATCGAAAAATACCCCTGTGTGCTTAGCTCGAGTGTTACTGTTTTTATAATTATTATTATTTTGAATTTATTTAATTAACATTATTTTTTACTCTGTAAACATCTTGTTTCTTAGTCACAATCTCTGTTATAATTTTTTACAATTCTTATCTTGCTCAGGGTTTGATAATATTTTGGTTTTTGTTTAGTCAACTTGAGTAAATTTTGGGTTTTTTTCATTTTCGTATTTTATAGTTTGAATGTACAATTAATTGATGGATAAATTAAATATATGGTTCAATGATACATGGATTTTTTTTTCTCCTTTTACTTATATCACAATATGTTCCTTGAATCAAAGATATTGTTTAAATGTAGAGAACAAGAAAATATATAAGACAGGAAACTTTGGCTGGAACAGGTAATGCCACTTTTGGTATGACGGGAATAAACGCATAGTAAATGTAAGATTATGTTGCGAAAGGAAATTGACTGGGTTATTCTTTTTGCAGATCTGCTTGCAGACAGACAGACTTGACTAGGTCAGAATACTAGATACACAAACCGATCTTACAATGAACAAACAAAGAAACATGCAAAAACTATACGGAATGTCCTGTAATCCGAGATGGGACACAAAGCTGGAACAAGTAAATTGGAGCCAAACACCAAATTCTGGTGAAGCTGGTTTGATCGCCTTGGAAATTACTCTACCGATCAAAGGATCATTGACTACCTGCCAGTGTAGTTTGAAGATTTATGAACTTCGAAGCAACATGGGTCTTCTAGCTGGAAAATGCACAGACAGAGGGGTATACTTAGGCCTTTGGTTCAACTATTTCTCTTATGACGTCGTCAAGGCTTCAAATGCTGCAATGATCACTACCAAGCATAGGTGATGAAAAAATGAGTACGATGACGACAAGCTTGGTAGAGTCTGAGAGAGTCATGGCTCTAGATTTATATCGATTACTGTCATCGAAACAATACCATCACTTCATTCAAGGACATTACATACACAAACATTGTCCTGATAATAGAGTAGACGAACTTCCAGGTGACCACCATTCAAAAACATCTATTTCGTTAAGTCATGACTAAAATTTCGGCAGACTCTGGATTCACTTGTGTATTTGTTCTAAAAAAAATGGCTCTTTCTCGTCTCTAGTACCATTTCTGTAGTATTTATTTGGATAGTTCCGAAATGGGTACAGATGTAGATACATATGTATATCAAAAGGGCTATTCCTAGAGATGTTAGGGGTCGATATGAATGGTTTCTGCTTCGACCTACCTAGCTACCACTTTCTTTAATTTTTTTCCGTCTAAAGTATCAGTTCCATTAAGGGACATAAAACCTACCAAAATCTAGTCGGACAGGTGGTCTACTCAGCAATTCGATCTCCAGAAGATGGCTAACTCATTACACAAATAGAACTACCGGAAAATGTCCCTTAAAATAGTGTACTCGTATGATGAGGGCAAGTTCATCAACTTACTAGCAATAGCCAAAAGATGTAAGCAGCATTTGGTTATATTATGAAGAGGGAGCGACCATCAAATTCTGATAAAATCGCTGCTTAGTCCTAATTCTCTATATTCTTTCCCTATGTTACAAGACGCGAATGCTTGAAAGACCCAAATCCTTGGAAGACGAGAATGTTTCTACGACTTCTTAAAAGTTTGACAGATCCATTAGTGTGTTGCCCCTTTTATAGCTTTAGCTGGTTCCTTCAGTTTTGTATTTACGTATTTTATTTAGAAGCAGGAAGTGAGATGACCGAAAAGTGCTGACTTCAAAATGCTTTTTTCGAATTTCAAATCGCGGAGTAATCAAAAAAGTAGATTAAGGTACCATGCCCGACATATTTATGTCGGGTACCCATTCAAAAACACATTTTCCAGTAGAAAGCTAAAATATGCTAAGTACTAGAACGAAGAATGAAACTATAGGTGAACAAGTAATGAAAAACACGAATCTTTTGGGCGCCAAATAAGAACAATTTGTCTCTTTAAAACAAAAACTAATTACATTACATACCTTTGAATTTGGAACACAAGAATCATCCATTACATTGTTATACACTTATTTAGTATTGTTGCCTTACATCGTTCCATTTATTTAATAAATAGATTTTAACATAAAATCTACCTCCTTAGTCACAGTATCAACTCATTCTGCGTACCCTTTGTCAGGATACTTTATTCATTATAACCTAGATAAATCTTTTTGTTGTTTTTTTTTTTTTTTTTTACAAAATTCTGTGAAATATGTATAGTGGAACTTCTCACTGACCGTCGTCGTGCTTACGCTACAAACCGAGAGTTGAAAATTCGTCTTCACCACTTCGTCGTAAATCCACTTAAGCCCTACGACAGTAGCTCATCCTTAGATTTCATATTAATTAATTTTTTTTTTCTTTTTTACATTTACATTTAAATATATTACAACTGATGCTTTTAAAAAATATTTTAATTTAGGTTTTTGTTTTTTTTTTTCTTTTAATTTCTTATAGTACCTAGTAATTGGTATTATTTTTTTTTTATATATATATTTTGGTTTGGCAAATTTCCTGTTGTCAGGATAGAATAAAATGTCCTTCGTTTGCATTTGCTTCGCAGTGAAATGGCATAAAATATTTGAGTCCTTTGAAATACACACAAACACAAGTGGTGTTTTCTTTTTACTTTTTTGTTGTGAAATTATGTTGGACTTGTATAGTATAGCACACAATCACTCTGAAGCACACACAAAGATAACCACTCGAGGGAAAAGGGTCCTTTTAAAAATACAACTACTACTTCTGTTCCAGATACATTTAATTAGTGGAGAATACTGGTGAAATCACAGGGCCGTATCGCCGACCCCGTGCGAATCCTATAGTCATACGGTGCTCTCGCGTTTCACCATAAGCGGTGTCTGGACGGTGACTTCGTCTTCGGACAGACAACTGCTGCCACCATGATGGCTGCCAAGTCCACTACCAAGGCCCACACCATTGTTACCCAGGCTGACGCCACCACCGCCGCCAACCCCACTGATACCGACACAAATTCGTGCCCTCTGACTCTGACCCAGATGCTGGAGCGCTATCGTTGTCGAGGCCGGTATTGAATTTGCGGCTGAAAGCTCTGGATGCTGCTGTTGCTGTTGCTGGACTTTTGTCTGGTGTTGGTACTGTTGTGCAACTGACTGCTGCTGCTGTTGTGGTAATTGATGAAGCGATGGAATCGGTTGCAGGGGTCGTACTCCGGCAACAGCACCACTATACCCTGGCCACATGTGATTCGTGTGGCGGGGCAGAGTGCACTGTGCTATCGAATTGGAATAGATGTGTGGTGGTGGATTCTGCAAAGCACATTAATCATGAAAATAGAAAAAGGGACGACAAAAAAAAACAAAAAGGAATTAGAGTCATTTTGGATACAGAAAGGAGTTGGCAAAAAAAAAATGAAATAAAAAATTGTTTGGTTTGTTCTGTGGGTGCCATGTGTGTGTCTCTGTATGTGATGTGGTTTTTCGCTTTTTGTCCTTTTGGCGGTTTGTGAATCGAATGAGGTTTTTTGTATTTTTTTTTTTTTGAAAAAAACTGATTTATTGATCTAATGGTGGGCAAAGAGAAACTTGCACTTAGTTGGGTTTTCTGTAATTCAGTGTAAGTTTTATGGTTAAAGAGGAACTTTTTGCAATTAATTTGTATTTTTAAACTAGCCAAGCGGAGTTGGTTGAAATTTAAGCCCGCACTCTATATTTACTTAAGGGAAGAGGTGTGCATTTCTCATTAGGCCTACCTTTGTCATCTAAGCTTAAGGATTGTATTTGTGTTGTGGTTTATTTAATATATGAACCAACTGCTAGACCTGACAAACTGATGAAACAAGACCCCTTACTATGGAATGTGTAGATAAATCTGGAAGCTAATTTGGTGGATACCATTTACATATGTAAACACATTCGCCAGCTAAGATATCCCAAGCTTTGCCTTTTGCATTTAGTCAAAGACAAGTTCATCTCCCAAGGACTCCCTTAACCAACCCTTCAAGGTGTTTAGTAGTAATATCTGTTCAAAACCTCAAAGCTTATTAGATTAAACACCTCATGAACATTGTGACGTCTTAGAAAATTGGACTCAAAACTAGACGACTTGGCATGGCTTCATGAGATCTTATTTTTATTAAATAGTGTCTCTGCACTATCGTGGCACTATTAAGCACTTAGACGGTAGCTTCTCATAACCATTTGTATTGTGAGGATTATCTAAATATATACTTTGTACGAATGGATGGTCCCTGCAGTCTAAAGCCATGTCTGAGGGGCAATTTTTTATTTGACAAGCCTTTTCATGACAGACGCTTGCAACGGGTGTGAATATGAAAATGAGAAAACCAGCAGTTATCTGAGGATTGAACTTCGAATCTCTTGCTTCGTAGTCCAATCCACTTGAGCACTTGACGGATAGCACCAACTAAACTTGAACTAAACCTCTGCTTAAACCATTTTTCACATCAGGCTAACATTTTTGTCAACAGGTGGGGTTTGACAATTGGACTTGGTAAACAAGTAAGAAACAGATAATTTCAAACTTGAAACAAGACAAAATATTTGTGAAAAGGACGAAATATTGCTATGTCTCCACCAAATACTAGATCCTGCATTTAGCGGGATTCCGGACTTATTTTTAGGTCTCCTATCAAACAAATTGTCACAGCTCGTAAATATTTTTGTAATTTTCAAAATGTTTATGAAAATTGAGAGAAAACTAGATCGCTCAAAGTATTTTGAATTTATTTGACGTTTTGTTTTGATTTTTGCACACGATAGTGACATTTAGTAACATAAAAATGGATTGTTCGGTTTGTCACGCTTGGAGATTTAAGTGCGATTTATTATAAGTCTTAAAATTTGGTGATAAATATGAAATAATATGGGAAATTCTTGGGATTAAGTGAATTTTTATTTGTTTGTTATGAAATTTGAGAAAAGAGTTTTCGATATTTCAAAAACAACATCGCGACAGTCTAAAAGATTCTTTTTATCGGCTGGATCCAAAAATGACAGGCCTATGTCGGGACACTTTTCTAGAGCTCTGCCATCATCAGCTCCTGAATAGAGCTTGGAATGGTAAGTGTATCCAATTGAACCTCATTCACTTCACATTTATGAGCCTTGAATTGGATGAATGTATGTACGTCTCCCAATAATGAATTAGGCAGTATGGTGTCTATACATATGTATATTAATACCAACCTATGTATGTATATCATGATACCCGTGAATACTGATCTACTTAGTGTTTCAAGGACTCCTAGGACCGCCAGTAAATGTCATTTCGCTCTGAGGGGGGCGAATATTTTCTTCTCTATATGATCTGTGAAGGTTTTATTGAAACTAAGGTCTCTCATCGTTGTCATTTTTCTTTATTGACGAATAGACGAATAGGTCACTACCTTGGATTGTGTTACATAAGTAGTGACGCACATTGATCAATCTCAGCTTACTCCTAAGCAGAAAAGGGTTGAACACTATACTGTAAACTATCTTAAGACCATAATCAGGAACATTTTTGTTATTATATTCCATGTTCGTGGATTAATAGTGCAAATAGCTCAAAATTTTAATCGTGTCCAGATCTATAAGTTGATGACTGAATTCATGATCGCAGCAAATCAGGTTGAACTTAGTCGTAAATGAATTGATTTAAGTGTGGTATTGATAAACTTCACTGTCTGCTAATTTGCCTGAATAAGAATATGTTCAGGCCCTTTAGAAGCAACGACTTTAAACCCGACTAGCAAAGGAGAAGGCTGTAGCCAACTTGGTCAATACTTCATAAGAATGGTTTAATACATAATATGACCTATAAGTTCACATAGAAGAAAAGTCAATACGGTTTGTTACGCCACAGGGCTTCGACAACTTAGAGTAAAAACTAAGAAACTTTTATATCTAAAGACGGTATATGGACAGAATTCAACCAGAATCTCTAGTACTAGCAACTTATTTCTTATTTATTCTGGAACAAAACCGAGTCTCCATTCGCATCTTAACTAGAGTAATCACAGGACTCTGCAACTTTGGAGTTATGCTTCATAAATGGATTATAAAATTCAACAATTTATGCAAATGCTTCAGAGATGAGAAAGAGATGAAATCAGGGAAATATTTACTCCCAGTCTTCCGTTTTGTAAGAACGAGTTTACACTAGGCTTCAAGCTTTTCTTCTTTGCGCACAGCTGCTGTATCGGATCTCCCCCACTTCATTAAGAGTACTAATTGCTTCCCAAGCCAGTCAAGAACATGATAGTTTTTTATTTTATTTACATGTTCTAGGTCTGTCTATACTTTCAAAAGGGGACTCACAATAGACCTTTAAATCTCTAAATGGACATGATGAGTTTTTTCGTCACACACTCCCTTTGTAACTTAACCTAATGCTAGGGAAGGCGCTTTGAGAATTTTTCAAGTGTCTACGCAAGGCAATGTGTTATTAATATCAATATCGAGTTAAAGTTGATAGTGGTTAGGATAGCTGTAAGTCAAGTTCACCTACTAGGTTTTCTAGAAGATATAGCCATGGCAAGATGTTCTTAGAAGGTTTTTGTTCTTGGATACTTTTGATTTTCTTATTGATGGAAAGGGAAAGCAATTATGACTCACAGTAAACGGGGGTAAGTACTTTTTATCAACAAACAAGGAGACTAGATTTCACAGCTCAAACGCAAAATGTAAACCAAAAGATATCCTATGAAGAGTCACATTAGAAAACTGATTTCACTTACGAATTGGTTTGACAAAACACACTTCAACAAAACTCCTAAGTTTAAAGAGAAAGTATGTTCCACGAGGAAGACCGGCCCTCTACCATAAACACCAAAATGCAGCTTAAAATCTTACCTTCAATATAAGAAAATAAAATAATGTAACATGATTCTTAACTGAATAAACAAAGGTGAAATCTTTTAAAAGTGGTAGTAACTAAACTTTTCGACGACGATGTCATTAACGAAATCTTCCAGTTTATTATAGCTGTAAGCTAGTATACACAGCTTAGGAGAGGAATAGAAAGGATTTACGCCCTTTGAAAGGGATTACGCGGCAATTACTCACTTCATACCGAATTCCACTTGAAATCAAGTATTCGTAAATGGATTACTCAGTGATACCCCCTCATTTATGTACAAACGATTAATCCCTCTGAACTTCCATTTGAACGGTGTCGGTCGTCCTGAGCTAAGCCCCACTGAATTAGGGACATATCATGTTAGCAAATAATTGAGTATCAACAAAGTATCAACAAATCACACATGAAACTGTCCCATTCGTTGTAAAATAGCCAATCACTTGGAAATCGATTACACGGAAGTTAATGTCACCTCCGCGCACACCCCTACACAATCAAATGCAAAAGCCAAGCACACACCCCGTTCACAAGGATTGACCAGAAAGCAGCGTGAAGTCGAGAACTTTCCCAATTTATTTGATGCGATTCCCTTTGAACAAACAACAAATTAACAAGCCTTCTCTTTTAGCCAATCATCCGACAAGGGTTCTCTATTTAAAGCCAACGCTCGTAAATTCACAAAGTGGATTAGTAGGGTGTTTTGCTGGTTATCTCCATCGTGTCTCGTTCGCTTTATCAGACGGTCTTGAATAGCAACTAATTCGGTACATTTTGCAATTAATCAGCTCGATTTCACAGGAAGACACAACTGTCGGGTCAAAGATCATTCTAAATTTAGACCCGACCACAGTCACTGACTCCCTGGTACTTCGTTTGTAAATTAATTCTCAGCGCATTGCTGTGGGACCAAACATGCAATGCGACGAATTAAGGTTGGCATATACATAATATCTCCCCCTTTACGTACACACAGAAAACTAAACACACCCTGGGGGCGGTTAAGGGTTGAGAGAATGTCAGTTAAGCTTAGTCGTTCGTTCGGTGAATTGCAAGCCACCATCACATGTCGTTGGGTTTGCCACAGCGCCATGCCGCATACACAGGTGACTGCGTCTCTCATCAGATGTACCCTCTGCTAGTAGTCGGATGGTTGATTGGTGGCGCTAACACCCGGGGTAGGTGTTGAACTATGAAGGTCCTTGATGTGTCAGCGACACCATTAAAAGGGGTTATTTATATATTGTGCGGATAATTGCAAGCAGACATCCTTTTTTCCTCTTTCTTAGGTTTCCACCTCAGTAATTTGATTGTTTGTTTTGCAGTTAAGCACGCAAATCAACAAATTATGTGAGATTGGCCGTGTTGCTCCTGACCCAGAATTTGGTTTTGAAGTGATGTTCAGGGTAAGACAGTTTGTTTGGACCACTTGAGCGGGAAGCAATTAAATTGGCGACACAACGCAACAAACGGTATGTACGGTTTTGTCTTTCTATTAGATGAAGAGGTCCTTAACGTCTCAATTAAGGACGTCTCAGTGCATCTCAGAAGGAGCACTGTTATATTTGATTGAAACTCATTTGTTTTGCCTGATTTATCTGAGCTAAATAGCCCCAACACAGGCCAGAATTAGCAAATATGACTATAATGTGGCTATGTCGGTGGCGTATACGGAATATTATTTCAAGGATTTAGAGTATTTTTCATGTTTGCTATGCCATGCGAGCCAGGATCCTAGCGAATCCGTGCCTAAACTGCACACCAATCGATTGAATGAGTTATCTGAGCTGAACCAGCGCAGAACAAGGCAGGAATAGCCTTGAATGCGGCTATGTCGGTGCCGTATACGGAATATTATTTCAAGGATTTAGAGTATTTTTCGTGTTTGCTATGCCATGCGAGCCAGGATCCTAGCGAATCCGTGCCTAAACTGCAAACCAATCGATTGCCTGAGTTATCTGAGCTAAATTGCCCCAACACAGGCCAGGAATAGCAAGAATGTGACTATAATGTGGCTATGTCGGTGTCGTATACCGAATATTATTTCAAGGATTTAGAGTATTTTTCATGTTTGCTATGCCATGCGAGCCAGGATCCTAGCGAATCCGTGCCTAAACTGCACACCAATCGATTGCCTGAGTTATCTGAGCTGAACCAGCGCAGAACAAGGCAGGAATAGCCTTGAATGCGGCTATGTCGGTGCCGTATACGGAATATTATTTCAAGGATTTAGAGTATTTTTCGTGTTTGCTATGCCATGCGAGCCAGGATCCTAGCGAATCTGTGCTTAAACTGCACACCAATCGATTGCCTGATTTATCTGAGCTGAACCAGCGCAGAACAAGGCAGGAATAGCCTTGAATGCGGCTATGTCGGTGCCGTATACGGAATATTTCAAGAATTTTCAGTATTTTTCATGTTTGCTATGCCATGCGAGCCAGGATCCCAGCGAATCTGTGCTTAAACTGCACACCAATCGATTCTCTGATTTATCTGAGCTAAATCGCCCCCACACAAGCCAGGAATAGCAAGAATGTGACTATAATGTGGTTATTTCGGTGGCGTATACGGAATATTATTTAAAGGATTTAGAGTATTTTTCATGTTTGCTATGCCATGCGAGCCAGGATCCTAGCGAATCCGTGCCTAAACTGCACACCAATCGATTGCCTGAGTTATCTGAGCTGAACCAGCTCAGAACAAGGCAGGAATAGCCTTGAATGCGGCTATGTCGGTGTCGTATACGGAATATTATTTCAAGGACTTAGAGTATTTTTAATTTTTGCTATGCCTTGCGAGCCAGGATCCCAGCGAATCTGTGCTTAAACTGCACACCAATCGATTCCCTGACTTATCTGAGCTAAATCGCCCCAACACAAGCCAGGAATAGCAAGAATACGACTATAATGTGGCTCAGTCGGTGGCGTATACGTAATATTTTTTTCAAAAATGTTCACTATTTTCTATCTCTGAAAAGAGTATCAATCACTTTTGACGAAGGTTTTCTATACTTTTTACCTATTTTTAGTTTTTTTTATTTTATGACTGAGGTGAAAAAGGTAGGATATTAAGTAAACAAAGTACAACAACTCTGGCCATGACTTAGAACACATTAGACTCCCATCGAATACCGAACTGCTCGATAGAGGTTAACGCGAAACATCAATAGCTTTCGTACTACTGCCCTTGAATTCTGATTACCCTTTACATGTAATAATTTCCAGTCACACGTGCGACATGAACAACAAAACATCCTTCAAAGGATTATTACATACAAATCAACTCTACACATAAACATCCATTTATCAGAACGAATCTATGCACAAATCAAAGTCACAACACTCTCCAGAATCTGTCTGTTCTATTTACGAGTAGTTCCCTGCCACCCTCTCTCGACGGCAGACTAAACTAAGTGTCCTTATTCTGTTCGCTTCAACTCGGCGAATACTTTTGTGTTTCGCTTTGACTTTGCTGAAAAAGTTACTCGCTTTAAGTTGCATTTCCTTTGCGCTTTTGTTGTGCACTTCTTTTCCCAGGCATCCTTGTTGTTGAAATTCCTTGCCCTCCAGCCCAATTTCAGTGCTAAGCTCGTGGTATATATCGCTTAGTAGGAGTTAAACTTTCTTTTTTTTTTTCGCCATAAATAAAGTTCAACTTCTGCTCCTGCCGTTGTAATACATACAAGCATCCTGCCACTGCAATAGGAATGCCGCCCTTCTCTTCGTTTTTGTGCAATGGGGGTGTACATTTTGTGTGTTATGAAATAAATTTTAAAAGGGATGTCTGTAGACGAATATAATCGTCTGCAGATAATGGCCTAGTCTGTTGTAGTAGTACTTTCGCTTTAAAACGTACAGTTTTGTGTGTGTACGAGTGTGCATATGTTAAATTGTTGCATTTGTGGGCCTGGTAAGATGATGCAAGAAATGCAGATAGTTTGTGCGATGTTAGGGAGGATGGGGGATCTGTAAGCGATTCTCTTGTGGTTCTTTGTTGCCAACTGGAATGAAGTACTTCATTTAAGCTAAAAGTTTCCACACGAAGGGATGTATGTAGGGGTTTTTCTCTCGAGAGTAGGACTTGTGGTAAGACACTGCTAAAAGAAGGAGGTGATGACTGAATTATCTGATAAGTAAAAGCAAAAAGGACTAGTGTCTGGTGTACGAAGAAGAGCGAGAGATATTCTTGGAAAAATAATCATTATGCAGTTTGTGGGGGCATTAAGTTGGAGTTTTGAAAAAGGAGGAACGGAATGTGATTGTAATGTGCTTTTACTCTGTAATGCTTGGTGTGAGATTAGAACTTGAAGAAAGCATGTTTGACAAGACTAATGATTTTAATGTTGAAACGCATGCCACATGCTCCGACTTTCTAATTTATGGATGAATTACCAGATTTTTTTCTTTTAATCACAACCAGATCATGTCTTAAGCTAAAGATGATGAAAATAAACTTTAGGACTCAACAACTGATGGTCAGCCAAAAGCGTCCATTTAGACCATGAAAGAAGGTACTATTCCTGGTATATACAATCGTATGCATACGCAATCTTTGTCCCATTATTAGCTAGATTGACTAAAGAGGTATAAGTCCATTCCTCTCATCAATGTCTAAAAAATCCATTTCAAATTCATGTGCGACCGTATACTAGATCATTTTTAAGCTACTCTATGTCGTACAGAATATCTTGCGAGAACTGTGATTGCAGGTGATATATCTAGACCTGGTTCGATGGCGTATACTGAACCAATTTTTCATACATTTTTTGGAGGAAAAAATGTCTGTTTCCATTATGCAATGCGACTTGGCAATGCAGCTGGTGTGTGCTTGGGATGCACAGAAACAGAATGTCTAGCGAGAATTGTGATTCAAGATGAAATATCTAGAAGGTGAGCACCGGGTTCGATGGCGTATACTGAACCAATTTTTCGTACATTTTTTGGAGAAAAAGTTTTTTGTTTCCATTATGCCCTGCGACTTGGCAATGCAGCTGGTGTGTGCTTGGGATGCACAGAAACAGAATGTCTAGCGAGAATTGTGATTCAAGATGAAATATCTAGAAGGTGAGCACCGGGTTCGGTGGCGTATACTGAACCAATTTTTCATATATTTTTTGGAGGAAAACTTTTCTGTTTCCATTATGCCCTGCGACTTGGCAGTGCAGCTGGCGTGTGCTTGGGATGCACAGAAATAGAATGTCTAGCGAGAATTGTGATTCAAGACGATTTGTCTAGAAAGTGAGCACCTGGTTCGGTGGCGTATACTGGTCCCATTTTTCATACATTTTTTGGACGAACAATTTTCTGTTTCCATTATGCCCTCCGACTTGGCAGTGCAGCTGGTGTGTGTTTGGGATGCACAGAAACAGAATATCTAGCGAGAATTGTGATTCAAGATGAAGTATCTAGAAAGTGAGCACCGGGTTCGGTGGCGTATACTGAAGCAATTTTTCATATATTTTTTTGAGGAAAACTTTTCTGTTTCCATTATGCCCTGCGACTTGGCAGTACAGCTGGTGTGTGCTTGGGATGCACAGAAACAGAATGTCTAGCGAGAATTGTGATTCAAGATGAAATATCTAGAAGGTGAGCACCGGGTTCGGTGGCGTATACTGAACCAATTTTTCATATATTTTTTGGAGGAAAACTTTTCTGTTTCCATTATGCCCTGCGACTTGGCAGTACAGCTGGTGTGTGCTCGGGATGCACAGAAACAGAATATCTAGCGAGAATTGTGATTCAAGATGAAATATCTAGAAGGTGAGCACCGGGTTCGGTGGCGTATACTGAACCAATTTTTCATATATTTTTTGGAGGAAAACTTTTCTGTTTCCATTATGCCCTGCGACTTGGCAGTGCAGCTGGCGTGTGCTTGGGATGCACAGAAATAGAATGTCTAGCGAGAATTGTGATTCAAGACGATTTGTCTATAAAGTGAGCACCTGGTTCGGTGGCGTATACTGGTCCCATTTTTCATACATTTTTTGGACGAAAAATTTTCTGTTTCCATTATGCCCTCCGACTTGGCAGTGCACCTGGTGTGTGCTTGGAATGCACAGCAACAGAATATCTAACGAGAATTGTGATTCAAGATGAAATATCTAGAAGGTGAGCACCGGGTTCGGTGGCGTATACTGAAGCAATTTTTCATATATTTTTTGGAGGAAAACTTTTCTGTTTCCATTATGCCCTGCGACTTGGCAGTACAGCTGGTGTGTGCTCGGGATGCACAGAAACAGAATATCTAGCGAGAATTGTGATTCAAGATGAAATATCTAGAAGGTGAGCACCGGGTTCGGTGGCGTATACTGAAGCAATTTTTCATATATTTTTTGGAGGAAAACTTTTCTGTTTCCATTATGCCCTGCGACTTGGCAGTGCAGCTGGCGTGTGCTTGGGATGCACAGAAATAGAATGTCCAGCGAGAATTGTGATTCAAGACGATTTGTCTAGAAAGTGAGCACCTGGTTCGGTGGCGTATACTGGTCCCATTTTTTCATACATTTTTTGGACGAAAAATTTTCTGTTTCCATTATGCCCTGCGACTTGGCAGTGCAGCTGGTGTGTGCTTGGGATGCACAGAATCAGAATATCTAGCGAGAATTGTGATTCAAGATGAAATATCTAGAAAGTGAGCACCTGGTTCGGTGGCGTATACTGGTCCCATTTTTTCATACATTTTTTGGACGAAAAATTTTCTGTTTCCATTATGCCCTGCGACTTGGCAGTGCAGCTGGCGTGTGCTTGGGATGCACAGAAATAGAATGTCTAGCGAGAACTGTGATTCAAGACGATTTGTCTAGAAAGTGAGCACCTGGTTCGGTGGCGTATACTGGTCCCATTTTTCATACATTTTTTGGAGGAAAAAATGTCTGTTTCCATTATGCCCTGCGACTTGGCAGTGCAGCTGGCGTGTGCTTGGGATGCACAGAAATAGAATGTCTAGCGAGAATTGTGATTCAAGATGATTTGTCTAGAAAGTGAGCACCTGGTTCGGTGGCGTATACTGGTCCCATTTTTTCATACATTTTTTGGACGAAAAATTTTCTGTTTCCATTATGCCCTGCGACTAGGCAGTGCAGCTGGTGTCTACTTGGGATGCACAGAAACAGAATGTCTAGCGAGAATTGTGATTCAAGATGAAATATCTAGAAGGTGAGCACCGGGTTCGGTGGCGTATACTGAACCAATTTTTCATACATTTTTTGGAGGAAAACTTTTCTGTTTCCATTATGCCCTGCGACTAGGCAGTGCAGCTGATGTCTACTTGGGATGCACAGAAACAGAATGTCTAGCGAGAATTGTGATTCAAGACGATTTGTCTAGAAAGTGAGCACCTGGTTCGGTGGCGTATACTGGTCCCATTTTTTCATACATTTTTTGGACGAAAAATTTTCTGTTTCCATTATGCCCTGCGACTTGGCAGTGCAGCTGGTGTGTGCTTGGGATGCACAGAATCAGAATATCTAGCGAGAATTGTGATTCAAGATGAAATATCTAGAAAGTGAGCACCTGGTTCGGTGGCGTATACTGGTCCCATTTTTTCATACATTTTTTGGACGAAAAATTTTCTGTTTCCATTATGCCCTGCGACTTGGCAGTGCAGCTGGCGTGTGCTTGGGATGCACAGAAATAGAATGTCTAGCGAGAATTGTGATTCAAGACGATTTGTCTAGAAAGTGAGCACCTGGTTCGGTGGCGTATACTGGTCCCATTTTTTCATACATTTTTTGGACGAAAAATTTTCTGTTTCCATTATGCCCTGCGACTTGGCAGTGCAGCTGGTGTGTGCTTGGGATGCACAGAATCAGAATATCTAGCGAGAATTGTGATTCAAGATGAAATATCTAGAAAGTGAGCACCTGGTTCGGTGGCGTATACTGGTCCCATTTTTTCATACATTTTTTGGACGAAAAATTTTCTGTTTCCATTATGCCCTGCGACTTGGCAGTGCAGCTGGCGTGTGCTTGGGATGCACAGAATCAGAATATCTAGCGAGAATTGTGATTCAAGATGAAATATCTAGAAAGTGAGCACCTGGTTCGGTGGCGTATACTGGTCCCATTTTTTCATACATTTTTTGGACGAAAAATTTTCTGTTTCCATTATGCCCTCCGACTTGGCAGTGCAGCTGGCGTGTGCTTGGGATGCACAGAAATAGAATGTCTAGCGAGAATTGTGATTCAAGACGATTTGTCTATAAAGTGAGCACCTGGTTCGGTGGCGTATACTGGTCCCATTTTTCATACATTTTTTGGACGAAAAATTTTCTGTTTCCATTATGCCCTCCGACTTGGCAGTGCACCTGGTGTGTGCTTGGAATGCACAGCAACAGAATATCTAACGAGAATTGTGATTCAAGATGAAATATCTAGAAGGTGAGCACCGGGTTCGGTGGCGTATACTGAAGCAATTTTTCATATATTTTTTGGAGGAAAACTTTTCTGTTTCCATTATGCCCTGCGACTTGGCAGTACAGCTGGTGTGTGCTCGGGATGCACAGAAACAGAATATCTAGCGAGAATTGTGATTCAAGATGAAATATCTAGAAGGTGAGCACCGGGTTCGGTGGCGTATACTGAACCAATTTTTCATATATTTTTTGGAGGAAAACTTTTCTGTTTCCATTATGCCCTGCGACTTGGCAGTGCAGCTGGCGTGTGCTTGGGATGCACAGAAATAGAATGTCTAGCGAGAATTGTGATTCAAGACGATTTGTCTATAAAGTGAGCACCTGGTTCGGTGGCGTATACTGGTCCCATTTTTCATACATTTTTTGGACGAAAAATTTTCTGTTTCCATTATGCCCTCCGACTTGGCAGTGCACCTGGTGTGTGCTTGGAATGCACAGCAACAGAATATCTAACGAGAATTGTGATTCAAGATGAAATATCTAGAAGGTGAGCACCGGGTTCGGTGGCGTATACTGAAGCAATTTTTCATATATTTTTTGGAGGAAAACTTTTCTGTTTCCATTATGCCCTGCGACTTGGCAGTACAGCTGGTGTGTGCTCGGGATGCACAGAAACAGAATATCTAGCGAGAATTGTGATTCAAGATGAAATATCTAGAAGGTGAGCACCGGGTTCTTCTCTCTCTTTGAGTTGTGTTGCTTGTTGTCTTGGTTTGCCTCATGCCCTGAGGTTCTTGCTCTGTTTTTCCTCTTTAGTTTCCGAAATTCTTTTTGGAGAGTCACATTAGAGCTAAGTCACAGTTGTCATGGTTTTTATCAAGATTGACTTGGACTCATCTACATACATACATACATTTTGTATGTATTGCCAAGATTTCAGCCCAAAAAATGCAGTCACCTTTGCCTATTAATTGAGAATATTTCATCCTATTATAGTTCCTTTGTCATTTCTTGACATATGTATCTGCTGACCACTTTGTTGTGGGATTGCTCAGTTCATAGATTGTGGATTCATTGCTCCAATTCGTCTTATTAGATACATACATATGTACATGTATTGAGTTAACTGTCAGGTAAGTAAATAAAGTAGATAAAACATCCTGCATAATAGTAGGTTTCAACAGAAAGCCGCTATATGCCATTCTGCCAACCAAGCTATGGAAATACGACGCGAGCAGTTCGGCGATGAAGGACCAATCAATTGGCCATCTAGATGACACGGTTTGATAATTGGGAATATGGTCGTTGTCTCACGCTTTGGAAGTCGACATTCGGTATACCTACTCTTTAAGGTGTTCAAAAAGGGGACTTCCGATCCGAAATTATAAATTTTTTACTTGTTTTGTTGTAACCATATCCTTACCCAACCCGTTGGCATGACTCAAGTGGTAAGTGCGTTAAACTGCGAATAAGAATTTCGAAGTTTGATCCTCAAGGAACATCTAAAAGAGTTTTAACGGCCCCACCTCTCCCGATCATGAGAAAATATTCTCAAATTAAAAACTTGGTCCGTAGACACGTCATTAAAAGGTGAGCCCCTTCCATACTCACAGCACCAATAGTTATGAGAAGTTAGGTTGCAGGTTAACTCAGCACACCAGGCTGAACAATAGAATTTATTTAGCAAAAAAGAGATAGTCAGACACATTTTTAAAAAATCTATAAGCCCGACAATCCGTCCTTTCGCTTCGCGATCATCCAATTCTTAATGATGGCTCTTCATGTATGCATGTGAGGTTTGCAAAAAATGAACGTTCTATTAGTTGATCCGATCATTGATCCCTCTATTCCTATTTCCCCTTTCAAACTTTTATAACACCATGAACAATGCCGTCCACGTATCCGTTTATCCACTAATGTTCGTCTTATTCCGAGTAATAGGTAAGCAGAGATCATGTAACCTCTACACTTTTGACGTAAATCCTTAAACTATTACAACTTTAAATGAGACTTAAATAAAACCAATTAGACATACCCCACCAGAAGAATCAAAAGGAGTTTCCTTAAATTTTGTACTTAAAAATTCCTTAGCACTACCCTGCTTACCAGCAATGCCATGTCTCTGTGTATACAACTCACAACAAAAGGACTCACTGCCAAGTGTCAGTGAATCACAAAACATCGGGCGTCTACTACGAAGGCATTGACGAAGTTTGAAAATCCTGGGATAATTCCTCGTTAACTGTTATTGTCGCCAATGTCAGAGATATAAATATAAAGAAACCAAATAGAGAAGAAAGAAGTTAGAAGCATCTGTCCGTTGCCATTGGCTTTATCGCACCTAATCCTTGAAGCTGCTGTACCCAAGTGTACTATATTCCCCATTAACCCAAAGAGAATCTGCACCACAAGGATGCACATCATCCTTTTGTTTTTGTTGTCTTTCCAAAAACCCATCCCATTCCTGTTTGAATCTCAGATTTTTCCTCATGTGTGTATCTCTGAGATACATTCTCATGTGAATATGTACATGTGTGTGTATTTATAGTGTGGTAGATACTTTTGCTGCTCTAAATTCAGAAGAAGAAAAAAAAAGGCCAATGAATGCCCACTTACCATTGTAAGAGTACCAACCGAGGTCGGAGGCTGGCCTCCATTTCGAAGCGTACAATACCCCATGGCGTTCGGATGGGACGAGTGCAATGTCATGCCAGATGAATTGTACTTTTGCGGCGGAGGCGTACTCGATGATAATAGCCCTCTCGTGGGACTACAACTTGTGTCGATGGTTGATATATGCTGTCGCCGTCTTATGTAATCAATCTGGAAATAAAAAAAAAAACCAAACACACACACGTATATAAAAACAGCCATTGGAGTGAGATTAATGGTGAACAAGAACAATTTTCTGAACGGAAGCGGATATGGAAAAGTTCAAAATAGATTAAGGAGAAAATGTTGGCGCGGGTTAAACGGTTTAAAGTGGCTGCCACGCCACTGGCAACCAAGTTTTATAGTGCGGGTGCGGGAATTTAAATGGATTTCATTTAGTTATCGCTTCCATTGGACTTGACACATCGAGGCGGTTTGACATTTCCATTAATATGTATGTATGGTGGAGATAAGTGAGTTTCCTATAAGTTTGGTGATTCGATTAATTTAGAAGCCAATCAATGTGTCACCTATAGTAAGTTTTTCGAAAGTCCTGACAGTAGCAATTATGTGTCTTATGTGGTGAAAGGATTCTGTGGCGAGAGTGGTGATAGTGGTTGAGATTAGTTGATAATACTTTGTTTAAAATGAATGTCAGTGTGGTGTTTGTAAAAACATTGGTAAGTGGATATTAGAAACTATTGAAAGTGACTTTTTAAACTTCAGGATAGTTAGGTAAATAAAAATAAGCGGATGTGAGAAAGCGAAAATAACCGAACAAGTTATAATTCATGGTAAAGAGTGACCAGATAGTAATGATACTTTTTTCAATTGCTATGTTTTAGCCGCTGTCAAAGTTAACAATGGTATCTAGCTGTCAAACTATTCAGTAGGGTTTGCCATTCCATGATACATCTTTTCATGCTTGTCGAACTTGTGGAAATTATTCAAAAACATTATCGAAATTCGGGCTGAGTTGTAAATACCCAACGTGAATTTCGTGGTGAGGTTAGCCAGGTTCAGTGTACTGGCAATTCGTCGCACTGTGGAAAAGTTTGAGCCTTAGTACACTCTTATGGACCTCAGGCCAACAACCAGACAGAAACGGATGTGAAAAGAGAAAATTTTAGCCGGCGATGCGGCTAGTGTCGAAGAAGACCCAAAAATGTCGATTGGGCTCCAATCAGCTGAATTAGGCATCGCCAAAGTGTTAACTCGTCCTATTTGTGGTTGAATTTGGGGATACAAAAGCGAACACAATCCACACGTGCTCGACCAAGCACCAGTGTACTCGTATCCAGACGGAGATTATGACATGATATGACGGCATGACTTTTAAAATGAGGAAGGATACTGAAGCACTGCCAGCGTGGTGATATGTGGCTTCAAAATAGAGCCAGGGTATGTATTTATAACTCACACAGTTGTTATTTCATTTAAAATTTTTTTCTATCGTTCTTATCTGGTCACCCTGTACTTTAAGGACATTGGGGTTGATTATATCTTTTAAGCAATCTTTGATACCAAAAAAGTTAATCGGTGTGATGAGAAAAGCTGACAAAGCCAGACATATAATTTTTCAAAAGTCTGTCTAAGCACTAGGTCATGGGGTAGGCTGTAGCAAGTGCAGCCACATTTAGGCCAGACTAAGCCAATTGTGATACCATAGTGTTTCAATTGAATTTGAAGGGACAAGGGAATATTATGAAGCACTGGGGGCGGATATTGATTATGTTAGAGAGTTCGCCGAGGTTGTCGAGAAGTGTTGTTCCTCTCTCGATGATGCAACGGGTGGTCCATTTCGAACACCTACGTTTAGTAGCGTAAATGACTTATGCCTGACTCCATGCTCCTGCATGTTTACATGGCTAAAACATTCCCCTAACCGTATCTTGATTCCTCCTACTGCACCACCGGTCAAGGCATTCCTTCGCAGGTTATATATAAATGTTCTCATCTTTAATGGTGTTATCCACCGATAATGGACACATGGATCCAATAACATGCATGCAATAACAGGCTAAGGTATATAACCGTGATGCCTTTCTTAACTCTTCCTGTTTCCAGCTTAGTTTACTGACTAAGATGTGGCCTAAGTATTTGTCCGTATCTGTAAGCACAAAGAGTTAAATTTCGGTGGATTAGGACCAGTTAGGTTTTCTGAGGATTGACCGCCAGCCAACATTTCTTAGTGGAACTAGAGAGCAACATCCTGAGCATAGGCAGTTACCTTACACCCTTCCCGTTTCAGGACTAGAAACACCATTCGGTTCCAGTTTCAAAATTCAATTTCGGATTTTATTTAGATATTCACAGGAGGTGTTCGGTCAAGCGATTTCTGATAGTAGAATCAGATAGTGGAGAGTATTCGTGTCTACGGGAATGACAATTCAATTGACGATGAACAAAAGTGATGCTCTATAGAACATTATTTCGGTCGGTATAATTTGGTTCCGAGTGGCGGACAATAGACAGGAAAATGGAGCAGAATTTGGATTTTTCGAAAGAAACTGGATCGGTGAATTTTAGGACCCATATCCGAGAAAGCCGAATGAAGAATAAAAATTAACTGGGAACTCTATGAACTGTACCAAGATGTACGAGTAGATGTAGCCCAAAAACTACAACGCTCTAAAATGTGAAGGATGTCTCTTGCAGAAAGTTTTTCAACAGTTTCAAACATGGTAAGTAAACCAAGTCTACCAAGTCTAAATATGTAGTCGATTATTCTGATGCACTTTGGACTTTGAAAAAGCAGAATCAGAGAAGAATTAGAATCGGCCGCAAGTAAGGTCTATCTGGTTTATCAAAATTGTGCGATGCCAATACTGACTCAGGTTAAAACACCTTAAAGCTATAACAACATCCACAGGATTGAGTTCCAATGTTAATGACACAAGCTTAAATCGCAGGATGAGACCATAAGGGATTATGCATCCTTAAAATCTGTATGCCACGAACCTGCTGATTAACATCATTTACTCTAAACTCCCTTATCTGTGGACGTCCCAGTGAGCAACCTCGTTTTTTGTTAACAAAAAAAATTCAGCAGTGTCATTTTAATTTCCGTCCCAAGTCAAAGTGCATTGAACTTCGGGTTACGGAACTGTCAACTTGCATGTAATAGATGAATGCCATGCACTTGTCGACATGGTGTTCTTTGAACCATACCCTAAGTCTGCTATACGTACTTTCATCTTCAACCTGGGCCATTAATTTCACTTCTTTTAGTACCACACCATTAAGAGAAATGCTCCCACAGTGAGGGCAAAAACTCACCAGCATCACCCCAACCACGGTATCCTTGGCTATCAGTTGAACAAGAAATTTACTGCAGACATGGTGATTTATCGATTCTCAATTCATTTTCTTCATCACCCCCTATCGACGTGGAAACCTAACATGCTCACATGGTGCACCATAATCACTCAGATACTTCATTATTTCCCTCTTCCAATTCGTTTCCTTTCACATTTGCACATCGACCTCACCACCAATGTCCATTTCAATTATAATTAACCCAGGACCAAGAAACAAAGAGATGGAGAGAGAGAGAGAGAGGACCAACAGAATGTCCTTAAACCAATCCTTACCTGATCATCCGAATCAATAGTTTCGGGTATAATATCCGGATTCTTTTCATCACTCTCGTTACCATCGATTTCCTTGCTTCCGGAGCTCTTATCACTCGGTCCCGGTGACCCATCCCTCGATGTGTTCTCATTAGACAGCGCTTTCCGTCGGCGTCTAGAACTTTTGCACGGTATTCGCAGGGCTACGACTACGGCAAAACCGGCAACCATCACCGCCAACGTCAGGCCGATGGTTAACGATAACACCGGCGATAGCAAGAGTGCTGTATGAGGTTTCTCTGCAAAAACAAAAAAAAAAAAGAACAAGAAATCAGGAAATGAATTTAAGGTCTCAAGAGCTACACATAGAGTGCAGGAAGAAGGATATCTTCCAGTTGAACGTATTTATATACTCACCCCTTTCCGATGTTAATTGCTTCTCGGGCATCCGCAGCATTGCTGCATTCATCGTCGCCGGATCCGAACGTCCTTTCGAATTGAAGGCATATACCGAGAGTAAATACATACTGCCAGGTGTCAGGGCCGAAACGGAAAATTTCGGTACCGGTGAAGTTATGTTTGCCCTAATTTCCTAGAAGAGGAAGACACAGGATATCTTAGGTTCATTTGAAACCACAAACACTTCTGACACCTTCGTTGGGTGGTGGAAGATATTGAATGTTCCTGACACATTACCCAGAGAAAACTTCACACAAAAACACATCACCATGTCATATGTCAGATCTGGTCGGTTTTCGAGGTGTGTTGGGCTGTATTTCGAGTGAAGTCATCTCTGTGCAATAGTCATTGGCGAGAGAGGAGGGTGTACTTACATTGGAGTGGGGATCCCTCATTTCGAGCATAAACGATTGCGGTAGGCCACCATTGAAACCATCAGTGCATTTGACAGTTAGTGATACCATTGATATGTTGGTTAGAGTGCAGTTATGCACTTGGTCTGGTCGTCCTGTGTGGTTAATGGAATGGAGAGAAAGAGGAGAAGTTTTGTTTTTAAATTTGCACTGTCCTTGCGATCATTTGATAAATCTGTGTGTGTGTGGAATAGTGGATGCAAGTGGTTTGGTTAGAGGTTAATAAGTAGCAATTTCTGGCATCCGGTGAGGCAACACTGGAGTAAAATATCAGTCGCTATCTGTGACATTGCCCATTGACTCTATGGCATCTTGAAAATGAATAGATAAATAATCGGTTTTGTTTCGGTCTCATAGCATTAAAGTTTTTCGCCCCAAGGTAGATGAAACATATTGGACTTGAACTGTATAACAGGCCAGCAGATAGGAACTTTAAAACTAACTTTCTCCGACAGACTACTCTGAAAATGCTTACTAAACCAACATGTGTACACAGAAGTAAATACGTACATGCATATGTTATGAAGTTTAAGTTTAAATGAAAGTAAAGGTTTTGAAATGTGTATCGCCTTGTTTGGTAGATAAAGATAAGTATACATAAGTATGTAGTTATGACTTCTTGGTAATATGTATACTTGATGGATACTCCGGGCATAAGTTCCTGAGATAGTAGCTACTGCAAATTTTACAACTAAGCGGCTAGAGAATCCTAAAGGAATTCGAAGGTAGTGGGTCCGAATCTCAAATAAGGGGAAATACCTGTACTGTATACTCGACCATAGGTTGACTTGAAAAGAGAACATGACAGAAATGATTAAGAAAGCATTCATAGCCTTCTACACATGCAGTAAAATCGTTGGCAAAAAATAGGGGACCAAGCCCACTGTCATACACTAGGTCTACACCCCCATCGTCAGATCCATTCTATTCTATGCGTATATAATATGATGGCACACAGAAGACAAAACCACGTATTTCCGAGCACTGATCAACATATTAAGACAGATACCAAGGCTATTAAAACTACGCCGACCGCAGTTCTCGAAACCAGACTTGCACTTAGCCCTGTAGACCTATATCTAAGGGAAACGGCTGCGTTTGAAACAGTCTAACCTATGAAAAGAGGGCGACAAGAACCATCGTACCATTTGGAGATGGGCATACTTAGGCATACAGAGACAGATTAAATATCACCATCCCACGACTTCAGCGTAATCGTTAAAACAATGCCCGCTCCCTGAGACTTCCAAGACGTGGCAGTGTGATCCAAGTGGAAGTAGTAGTAATAGCAGAAGCCGCACGAAACTATAGACGATGGACATATATTGACAGTCAAACCGCCATAAAGGCTATATCACCCACAGTCGTCAAATCAAGACTGGTTAAAACGTTACACTCCTTTGAGTTCCAGGACATAGTGGCATTCAAAAGTATGAATGGGCGGACCAGATAGCAAGAAAGGAGTCCGAATCCGAACAGAGCCTGTCAATTGTCGTCGCCTGTGTTCTGTTGCGAGACTAACGCGAGACAGAGCGCATTCTCATCTTGTCGAGTCCCCCCGAAAATCTGGACAAAATATGATATCGCCAAAACCAAACAAATCCTGGCCCTTAACAGACCGGACTTAGCACTCTTCACGGGGATCATTATCGGCCACAACCTCATGACGGCTCATCGTAGTCGGATGTGAATAGAAACTAATGACGTCCGTCATGGCTTTGGTGACACGGATGCTGTAGAATGTACTTTCCACATATCTAAGCCTATACAGAACTAGAAAAACGAAACTTGGTGAATACCAATTCAGAGAAGTGGGCGACTTGTAGCAAAAGCTACCGTCAAACTTCCTGAAAGTTATAACACCTTCGGGGTGGTTCAGGAAGGCCATGTAACGACCCCAAAGCTTACAAGCAACTTTGTGCTTTTCAGGTAAACCCATGACAGTGAATCCACTAATGATCCAAGTGTTGCCTGATTACTTACCTGCCTGCCTACCATAACTTAGTCTATTGCGCAAGCTTTAAGTCAACTGTTTACCTTTAGTAGAAGCTCTTTTGGGTCAAATTTTCAACTATTAGTTCGAAAACACGACAACTTTATCTTTGTAAAGGACAAGGGGCCTAGAACGACATAGTATCAGTATCTATACGAGTAATGACAGCCTGACTATGTATGGTGCATGGGTTGAGTACTGGAGGACTTTATACAAGCTGTGAGGTCAATGTTGACCAAAATCTGAAGGTTTAAACAGTGTATTTAGAAAATCAACATGCAAATCCAAAAAAAAGAGAATTTTTTCAGTTAGTCGTGACATAAGTGTCAAATCACTGGTCTTGAGGACAAAACCAAGTACATATGTACGTGCCGTTGTCGAGATAAAAAATAGAGTCTGTACCTTCTAGGTCAAAACGCCACTGTCGGCAGTAGTGCCTTCAAAATGGTAAAGGAGTTTGCCTACCTTGGAGTAAATATCAACTTCACGAATGACGCCTTAAAGGAGATTCGCCGAGGAACTTACCGTAGGAAATCCCTGCTACTTTTGTTTGAGGTAAGAAATGGGTTCAAAACTCCGATATGAATGATCTGCAAAACATTGATGCTGACAGTACTACTACACTTTAAAAGCAAGTGCTGAACATTAAGCAGGGAACCAGAGGAAATTTAAAGCATTTTCGAGATAAAAATTCTTCGTCGAATTTTCGGGCCTTAAAGCGAAGAGGGCGAGTGGAGAAGACTATACTCCATGAGCTGGTACAATATGTTGATGTAGTCAAACAGTCAAAACACGTCAAATACACAGGCTCGGCCACATCGAGCAATTTGACAATGATGCTCCTGCAAAGATGGCACAAGGCAGCTACTCTTGACGGATTGGGACACTATTCAATTGAAAGTAAGCTTTCTATATCCTCTGCGTGTTTAACATCCAAAATACCATGCAGACTTTCACGTCGTGCGTTCACTAGTACTAACAATGGCTTAGGTGATAAATGAGGGCAAAACCAAGTATATTCTGTCAACAAAAGGGACACACTACATCGGCGATTTGGTCAGAATAGCTTTAATTAGCTTTATTAGCTGTAAATTCTGACAATGCCATTTCAGAAAAGGTTAAATGAAGAATAGCTCTTTCCAATCGCTGTACCTTTAGGCTGAGAAGGCAACTGAGGAGCACACCCCTATTTCACTAGGGGAGATTCTGTATAATACCCTGATCATCCCAGTCGTTCTGCTTTATGGAGCTGAAGCTTAGGCTCTATCTAAAGCGGATGAAGACATTCTCAGTCGCTTCGAATGAAAAATCATTCGTAGAATTTTTGATCCCGTTTGTATTGACGTGTTTTTGAGGAGGAGATTCAACAATATACCATGCAACCTGTGCCATTTATTGATAATGGCAGAGGGTTACAGAGATGCTTAAGCGACAGACGACAAAACTTTGTTTTTGAAGCATTAAATTCCTGTCTGTTGTTTATACCCCATCTGAATATCCTCCCAAGGTCGGACTAAAAAACCTTAGGCCATGGTTTTGTCAACGTGGAAGAGCACCGCTTCACAATGATGGGAGGGACCAGCCGATTTGTCCCCGTTTGCTGCAGGTCCATGGATTCTGTTATAACTGAATAAAACATGGTTTGGTATACCTAACTGCGTTCCAAACATATCAAGCAAATCATTCAATAATCTTCGAACTTCATACTCATTTGTCGAAAACCTCGACTTCACATACTCCTGTAAGACCCATAAGTGTTGTAATTGACCTTCATTCTAATGGTCACTACACGTCATTTTCATATTCATGAAAGGACATCGTTAAGTACACCTATCTGAAAACTTTAATTCTCGCTAAATAGCCAATTGATACTCCGGACCAGAGAAGGGTGACCTTATTGAAGCAAATAGAACAAAAGACAGCTAGATTAGGATTGTCCTGGGATTTGTCCTGGTATTCTTCAAACTCTAAGACCTGAAAATGAAAGAAATGTTTGCTTGGTTATAGAGTACTAATTAGGCCCAAGTTTCGCCGAGTTCATTGCCTAAACAAAACTCTACATCTACCTACCTTAACTCATAGCAATGCAGTATGTACGAATGCAATTCTCAAAGAACTTGTTTGCCAGGACAGATTTGTGAAGTTTCATAAAAATTACCAAAAGAGTTACTAAACTGATTTCCAAATGAAAATTTCATGTAGAAGCAACTAGCCTCAACCCTAATCCGAAAGCCGACAGACAATTCAAAATTCAATACGATGAGAACCAAAAAGGAAACGATATGAATGGATACAAAACAAATCGACATCAGATACCAGCTCAGTTACAACCATTCCCATGGTTTATGAAAGATACCAAGCTAATTGGTTTTTCCAATGAACATCGGTATTGCCTCAAATTAAACTTCACCGATCTAAGCAAATCAAATTGAAATGCAATACTCCTGCTCAAAGAGACTCCACATTTTCCAAATACCCCCTTACAAGTTTTCGAAAATATCTTCTGCAACTACTGCAAGATGACGTATGCAAAATTCACCATTTCGATAGTACGTACCTGCTGCAATTATGTGAAACACACACGGCACCCTTTGACGTCCGATTTTATTTGTAGCAACACACAGCAGTGTACCATAATCCAACTCAGTGATTGGTGTATAAGTCACTATCGATGATGTACCTGTAAAAATAAAACAAAATGTTATTCCATAAGATACACACATGATAAATGCAATAAATCTACATCCTCGACGTTCATACAAAAATCTTATCCATGTCCATCTTCTAAACATTTAAAAAAAAAGAAAAAAAGAAATACAAAAGATTCATTGGATACATTCTCATAACTGAGATGGTTCTGTATAGATTTTACAGATTTTAATTAAGATCCATGTTGGATTACACTTGGAGTGTGTTTGCTTGGAAAATATTTTGAATGAATGATGCAAGGGGTTGGCTTTGGTAAGCTGACCTATTCTTCCTGTGTCGAGAGCTGTAGCCTTCTGTGGGAAAAATTGTGGAAACTGATTCCTCTGGCTTTTTGCTTTTCACTTTTTTTTTCCATTTATACATGCGATACTGTGGGGCATTCGGCCAAGGCTACACAATCGGAGATGGCCATAAAGTGGAGCACATAACCGCCGCGATTGTATAGAAATTAACAAGCAAAACGAATAAAGTAGCGAATACAGATGGATGACGGTGTATGGCCGTCGACGAGAAGGAATACTGCCGCAAGCCCCCAAAATGTATTTCGCTTTACCTATTCCGTGGTACGAAATTGGGATTATGACCTCAATCCTTTGGTTTTCGCAATTTTGTAGATAGTGAGTCGGATATTTGACGGCTTTCATTTCCACTTGTAAGAGATACTTTTAATGAAATTAAATTGTGGCGGCCGGCAGTACATTGAAGAGAATTTTTTTTTTCTTTTTTTTTTTTTGAGGATTAGTTGTAAGCTGTTATTATTTACAAAACATAATCAATTGTCTGTATTTCAAACTTGTACAAGGTTCTGAATAACATGAACTTTGAGTACCTACATATAGCTATATGTAGATACAAATTAAGACCGTTTTAAATGAAGTTCTAGGAAATATAAATGCATACATATATCTGAAAGTCATCAGTAAGAGTCCTTTTCCAAGAACAGAAGGAAATTTGTTGGGAAACTTTTAACGACTGAGGGTGAAGGCCAAGTTTGTTGGGTAAGTTGGGTAAGTTGGTAGCAAACTTTGAATGAATTTTTTAGTTATTGTGTTAACAGAGAAACTATACATCCTGAAAACATCGATTTTGATGAAACTTTTATGCAAACGATTGACAGTTACTTCCTTCGCATACATGACTTGAACATATGGCTCAAGAAGTTGCAAGTATTCACTTTGTAGATACCTACCATACCGAGAAAACCTATCAATTATTTGCGTTTTGTTCTACGAATGAAGACTCTATTTCTCTTCAGCTATTTCTGTTATATAATACGGTCATGGAAGCCTTTCTGGTACTTGAAGATCATGCGATTTGGCTCAAAAATTCATACGATCTGGTAGGTCAAAATTGAAAAGACCGAAATGACAGAAATCCATACAAAGACCGACTTAAAAATCAAACAGTTAAACTAAATAGTTCAAAAGTTCAGCAAGGAAGCAGCGACTCCCTAAATAAGATCAGATTCAGGTGCGAAGTCGAGTCTTGTCTTGAAACTCGGTGCACCAATTGAAGTGAATAAATCCCACTTTTTCCCAAGTCTAGTCAGACCTAAACCATACACCAATAAATTAAAAAAGAAAACAAATCATTAGCATTAGTATTAAAAGTATGTGCCTCGATGAAACGATTTTTTATAAATTTTTTTAGAAAAGAAATCGGATATGCAAAAAGGATCAGAAAGGATCTAAAGACTTCAGTCCACATTGATCACATGTCACCTTTTGCAGAGAGAATGGCTGTCTTCGAAATTCGAAGTCCACTATTTGGATTGGTGATTAGCAATGTGCTTAATGCGGCCTTATCGACATGGAATGAAGGATGGACCCTTGCATCTGAACTCAAACACCTCGGCTACACCAACGATATACATATGCCTACTGTCTCAGAGAATAATGGACGTTTTCACCAAAGGACAGCAAATGTGGAGAGGAAAGCAGACGTCGTTGGACCGAAAATTAACTAAACAAATCGCACACGTTGGCGCGTTGGCATTTTAGAGGCTCTAGGACCTACAAGGGGATATAGGACATAAGTATGTATGCGACATCAGTCAATGGCTCCCAGAAACCACAGGAATTTTATTAGAAATGTGAATTCTGAAGTTGAGGAACTGAAATTCATGTAATAGTAAAAACGGGTGTGAAATCCCAGCTTGTCAGGTTCATAAATGAGTAATTATTGACCAACACAGGTCAAGTGCTTTACTAAAGTCACCATGTGAGTACATTGCATCAACTGGGTTTTCTTTACTAATTTCGGAGGTAATTGTTGAACAGAAGGAGCCACTGTGGATCGTTTCTTTACGAAAACATGCTCATTTCTGAAAATTCAATGTTTCCAGTGAAAGTAAAGATTTTCGGAAGCCAACTTATCAAACAACTTAGAAATGTTTTGATAGTTTACTTTAAGGCTTCTTAAAGTGCTATCGGAAGAAATCACATACTTTGTAACGCTGGAAAAGCCAGTTACCCAGATGACTAAAACTTAAAACTTTGACAAAATAAGTCAGAAAAATAAATTTTTGTGCATGACGGACCAACATGCCATAGAGCCAGAAGTATAACGACTTTTTTGGAGCAAGAAAATCTAGGTTTTGGATTGGCCATGTGATTTTTGCGACATGAATCTTATAGAGAATGGGCCATGGCCAAAAGTGCTATTGCCACTAAGAGGAAGCTCATTGGAAAGTTGAGTGGAATCATAATAACCACCTGCAGGACACCTTTTAACCATGTATAGTTAAGAGAGCATGTCTTGAAGAGTGAGGGCACTTATCGCAGCTAAAGGTGAACACACAAAATGTGAAAAAAATTGTATTTTTTTTAAATTTCTTTTTGTTGAAATGGTTGTGTAATATTTTTTCGAAACTGAAAAAAGCGATAAAACTAACATTTCTGCTAAGAATTCGAAGAAATAAAGATCTAAAAGCAAAATGTTAAATATTTACCTTAAGGGCTAACAATATGGCATGTATGCTCATAAATATTTTTTCAAGAAGAACATAACAATTTTCTATTTAAATAAATTACAGAATAATTGAGGTATCACACTGAAATTTACATCAGGTATAGTGCACGTATTCAATTTAAGTACGGCATTCGATCTCGATCAAATGATCACCGCGAGCACGTTCGAAGCGATTGACTCACTCTTCCACAGATCAATCAGAAAGTTGCCAATTTCGCATTCGATATTGTTCCTGAACTCCTCCAAGATTATTGGCTTGTTGGCATGAACCAAAAATTTAAAGTGATCTCCTAAATTTGAATTTCGATCCAACGGGGATGAATCGCATAAGCCTTACAACCGGATCGTTTGTCCAGATTACTCGGTTACTGAATCTCCCATTCAATAGACCAATTGTTTGACCAGCTATGTGGCATGTGGAGGTAGATATCACTGATGTCAAATCCATCCAATTCTGGTCAAAAATAGTCTGCCAACATGGCAAGATAAGGAACTCTATTAATCATTACATGGCTTTCATTTTCATCGACGATAAAATAAGGTTCAATCACACCTGCGACATGAGATCCACACGGTGGATGGAATGGAATCTTGGAATCTCTTGAAGGACATTTTCCTATTTATCTAATAACGCATATTTTGCTTTTTGACAAACCCAATAATGAACTTATACGTAAAGATGATTTTTCGATGAAATCCAGAATTTTTCGCAAACGTTCGCGGAGCCCATTTTGGAGAAGTCTAGTTGAAGTAGGGGCTTCAAATGATCAAGAGGCTTCAGCTCTTGGGTTGATTGAATATTTTAAGGGTATCGCCCAATATCTTTACGCGAAATTCGCCACAAGGTGGACTGAAGGATTTCTCATTCCTATGAACAGCAGCGTGGAGTCGACTAATTTGGCTCATTTTGAACTAAAGCATTTACGGCTGCGATATATTTGGTACTTCGACCGGTGCATTGTCACAATGGCACAGGATCATTTCAAAGGAAATATGTTGTCTGGAATTTAGTCTCTATAGCACGCACACGATGTCTGGTGGGACGATTATTACAACCGAAAATAAGAGTAAGTGCGACCACCGACTCCGAATTTTAATAGTAATTTTTAATGATTTCTAAATGTAGTTCATTCATGAACCTTTTAATGTCAAAAATGTAATCCTTTTTTGACATTTTGACATTTAACAAGTCATGAAAAAAGTTCAATGATGCGTTTATATTGAAATACAATATAGTTATGTTCCTATTGAAAAACCCCTCACACGTGTATATGGAAACTGGAAAAACCACAGAAGTACTGGACATCTAACTAGAAAAGCCAAATAATATCCGGACATTCCAATAGGTAAAAAGAAGCTACATGTACCTTTAAGAAAAAGTCAGTGATATTCAGAAAGGCAGCCCTATATCATATCAGTCTTGTGAGTATTCACTCTGATCCTTGCAAACTGAATTGTCTCAAAAATATTGCTTTCTACCTTGTTTGACAGAGTACACATTTTCAGAACTAACGCCTGTTAGCCTTCATTAAACAACTCATAGGACATACATATGTATGTATACTTCCACGAAATAGACTGACACAGGACCTCAAACATAATCTAAATCCTTCGACTAATCTGATTCTATTATATGCAAACACATTTATGAAAGACACCTCAAGATAAATGTGTATAGGTACCTACCATACAAAAAACAATTTGTTTAGAACTTCAAACCTTCAAATCGAGCTGAAAGATACTATTTATACATGTGTGTACAACATTCATTTCGAAAGCAATTGATTGAAATGCTCCATTTATTTCTCCCTCTTTTATTTTATCACTTTAGGTCCATCAATCGACATCAACGACCCAAAACATCGACACTGACATATAGATATAAAATTGTTTCACAAAAAACCCAGAAAAGGAAAACAGGAAAACTCTTTAAAAAAAAAAAAAATGGTATTCACTTACCTGATCTGGTTATGTGATTGGTGGCAACATCGATGCTTTCAGCTGAATTATTGAACGTCCAATTGAATTCGACATCGGGTGGATTTGCATCGACAGTGCATTTAATTTTAGCATCCTCCTGCTTTGCCACTCCATATATCCGGGGCTGATTTGGCATGCACGTTGGCGCATCTGTTCATCGTCGTCGTCGTCGTCGTTGTGGTAGTCGTCACGTGTGTACGTAATTCAAAGCGGATATCCGAGGGATTTGTTCCAAAATCGATTTCGTACGTGTATGGAGTGTACAAAAATCGAAAAATAAAAATAAAAACAAAAAAAAGAGAAAATACGATTTAAATCCAAATGAACCACTTAATCTGCATTCGAAATGCATTGCACTTACATAGAATGTTCAACATGAATGGCGGACTAATGCCATCGCCTTCGGCATTGTAACCAACACATGAATAATTGCCGGCCGTTGCTCTCGAAACACCTTGTAGCACCAACGAGTGATTACTTATAATTACACCTTGTGATATATTATGTGGCAAAGGGCGACTCTGTTGCACCACCATCCCCAGACAGGACCCAACACCAACACCACCGCCACCGCCACAAATCCATTCATATCACCGCCGCCACACGAAGACGACGACGACAACATCGTCAGATGAAGAGAGCAGCAATGAAAAGGAGAAAAAAAAAACAAGAAAAGAAAAACGAAAAATAAATAAAAAAAGGATAATAGTTGTGCAGAATTAATATTTTTAATTAAATTTTTCGTTGAAATTTTAATTGCACTCCTTTCAGTGATATCCTTTATATTTGCTTCCTTTTATTTCATTTTTTTTTTTTTGTGTACGAATACATATAATTGCTAAACAGGATAAGGACGACTTGCTTGTTGTTGCCGCCGAGAGTGTATTCAACTTTTGAGATACTAGATCGAGAGTAGTAGTGGACTTTGTCTTACTGCTAGACAGGTTGTACGCTTGTAACCGTGTGCATATCTCTTTTTTTTTTTTTATTTTAATTATCCTTCAAGCAAATTTTCAATTAAACGCGAACATTTCTCGGAGGTTCTAGTTCTGGGAAAAGAAAGTCTTGTTTTAGAAGTGATTGCCTCGTTTCTTGCCCTCTCAGCTGCAGTCTGCAAGTGATCCATCATGAGAAGTTGGGCGGAATGGAGAGTGCAGTTTTAATTGCATCTGCATTTTCGTCCTTTGAAGTGAAACGAACAGGACGAGTATAAAATTTTCCCTATATATCCTTTGTTTAACATAATGAACGTTTAATGCTACACGACTTGACCCTTTTTTTTGCCTTTTATTCCCCTGCTTTCCACTTTGGGATGCTTATACACACTCGAATGATGGGCCTTAAAGAGGAAATGAGAAAAGGGCACGGTACATTGCTCTTGTAGTGTTTCATGTCATGTCATAGTTGCGGGGAGGTAAACATACCTACTATATCCTTGAGCATATGTATGTATGTAGAAAGTATATCTCTTGTGGACCTTGTCCATTAGTTGTGTGAAAAATGTGCTGGGATGGGGTAGCTTTTAGCTGCACTAATTGCATGTTAAACGAGGTATTTTTTTTTTTCTTTCTAATGTTGCGCATTGCTAAGCATTCTGCTGGGCGGTAAATCCTTTTTATCGCGGTGAAAGGACTATACATATGTGTGTGGGGAATTTATGATAATGATGAAAATTCCATTGCATGAATGGTTATCCTACACGGTTGAGTGTGATACTAGGAAGTGAGAGTAATTTTCTTATGAAGTGCTTGTGCTGGTAAGTGTTTGCGCGTTAATTAAGGATATCTAGAGACAGGGAGCTCGTTGCGCTTAGAAGTAGATAGAATGGTTTTTATTGACGTTCCATGGTCAGGTGGAGACACTTTTGTAAGGAAATTATACTTTTTTAATGAAGATACGCATTATGTACTTGAATGCAGGCAGAATCTACTTAAGATGTGTGTTGGATGTATTGCTCGGCTAGGATTTCATCCACTCGTTGAAATTAAAAACATGAGCAACATCTGAAGGAACAATTCACACAACCTTCAAGAATGCATATTCAGCGTCCGAAGTTAGAAGTGTTTTGGCCTAGCCTTGACTATAGTAGCTCCGGTCTAGGTCATTCTGGTATTCCTTGTCTTTAATCGACTTAGAATACGACCTTATATAGCAATGAGGACTATTTTTAGAAGAACTGTTGATAGGATTCGTATTTCGCTTTTATTTGCCAGAAACAACAAACTCGTACTCCACATAAGGTGTGTCTAGGTATATTCTTGAAGAAAATGCTAAGAAATTTTTATGAGAGAACCTTATGATTGTGTTTTGTATTTTAGACTGAATTGCTGGGAAATGAATTATCCTTGAAATATGTAGATGTCCCCAGAAAGATACCGAAATGATGAGTATAAGCTAGTGCTGCCTTTTCGTGAAACTGACTAAAAAGAAAATTTTGATTCCATTTCAATGAAGAATTCAAAATTTGGAGCGATAGACTTGTTTACAGAGTTGAACGTACATATGTACATACATCAGGATCTAATCGAATATAAAAAATGAGGAAAACGAACTTTTCACACTAAGAAGGTAGGTCCTTATTGGTCCGTCTAGAGAAACTGCAGACTAGAAGTTGCAAGAGTACTTGCAACTGTCATCTAGGGAATACTTTCTTACTTGACTTTATAACACAAAAGATCTCTACTAAGTCCCGGTGCTTCTTAAGCCCATCACCCCAATTACCCTTACTTGACTTAAGTATATAGCAACCTACTTAACACAAAAGAACAAAGAACATCCACCTAAACTAATAATGTAGCAATATTGTCATGACCCTAAGGTTTTTATGAGTCGTCCAATTTTAAAATACCAACAGGTAAGTAGGTAGGTAGATAGGTAGGCTTTAATGGCTTTGACCAGTTGGATCTTAAATTCTCTTAAAACCATCCATGGAACTACCAAAAGCTTAATAAAAGTCCTAGAGGCTACTGAAGTTGGCATTAGCTAGTTCACTAGCTAGTACTATTGAAGTAGTAGCCATCTAAGTGCAATCTTTTTCGAACGGAGAAAGTTTGACACCTACAAAGGAAGTGAAGAAACGGTGTTATCCTCTTATTCGTCCATGTAGTTTCTACAGAAATTATTATGGAGGAGATGGAGCCTAGTGTCGCAGCCTATTGGACGTATTGACAACTCCTATGACTAGTATGAGCATCTGATTAAATAGTCTTTTGTACAACTTGGGCAGGATCTGTCTGGAGATGAGACACGTAGTCCTTTCTGCCCATCTAAGATTGTTTGAATTCACAGCGTTGAGCTTAATAGATAACATCGGAAAGGGTGTACCTTATATGGCGAGCTCCTCGACCATACGATTTGCGGGAATATTGAAACGTCTTGATACCCTGATGAGGTGAATATTGAATTGCCTAGGCGTCTAGTTAAGAGACAGGAGACAATATAGGACAGTTTTCGAATTGATTGTGAAAAATTCCAAGGATTTAATCGCGAAGATGGGGTGTTGGAATATACCACATCGCAAATGATTACACCATTCAGCTTAGTGCAAGCTTCTACATTTGATGATGATTTTTGGTAACTCAGCTTGATGCATTGGATACTAAATAGCATCCATTTGATGTCTCTGTAAGGATTGTTCCAAATGTGAACCCAACGCACGATTGTGTACAGGCGAGCCTTTTCAGACCGCAGTCATCGACTACTGCAAAAGCAAGTAAACTTCTAAAGGACTTATTGTCATCACAAAATAGCATAGAAGACCAGTAGTGACATTTTTGAGCAGAAAATGATAAGAATTGTAAATCTAGAACCTATTACCATTAAAGACGCTTACAACCTTACAAGCCTTCTTTAGGAAGGAACCCACCTGATGAGTTATTAAGCTGCAGCTAGAATACATATATGAACCAGGTGACCGTGCGGTAAAGTTCTTGACTCAATTCCCATATACATACATATCATGGTCAGGTAATTTGGGTGGGTTACACTGGTCTAATGGTTAAATGGTATTTTGTTACTGGACCTGAGGGGTTTAATCCTGTTCACATACGAATCGAAGATGAAATCTGTAGTTATAACTCTAAGTGTCCCTCGATTTTCAAACTGAACTCTATGGCATTGAGATCTGCGCCAGGCTAGACTTTATTATTAAAGGCGCTGGGGTTTATATCGTCCTATAGTCAGACTTTTAAGTATCAATGGCCCAATTTAATAAGCTGCTACAATGCACTACAATCTCTTGCCAGACTTTGCAGGACAGAACTCGGATGGGTTCCTGTTTTTTTTAGAAATCTGCCGATGAACTCTGGTGTCAGCTGGAGTCTACTAAGAAAGCTACCACAGATTAAGACAATCTGAACAGTACTAGAAAAAATCCTTAATCTAGACAAAGACAGAATTGGCGACCTTTCTCACAGCTGACTGCGGCCTGAGGCATCATCTAAAAATCTGTGCTCAGATAGAGAATGTTAGTTTTGTTTGGAAGATGACGAATCATCTGAGCATATTCACCGAGCATTGGATTAGTTAAGGAGCTGTATTTTCCACAAGAAATTTCCGTATTTTCCATAAGAAAAGGAAGGGATTTCCTGAATCAGAAGCACTCTGGCTAAGGACGTACTCTCCTTCATTAGGCATGTGATACGTATACTCTGAGGATACAATAAATCTTCTTAGATCGCAGTATCAGTCATATAGTCAAGGGATTTTTAAAAAAAAAACAACACACCTCCTAAAATAATGAAGCCAACACACATCGGAAAAACAGTGAAATAGAAAGAATCGATCACAACATAGGTACCATAGGGTTCGCATTTAGGGCCACTACTGTAGAGCTTAGTACTTTCAGAAGCACAAAGTACATGATTTCGGAAGCAACTGGCATCGTTATGAACCCAGTAGCCGCATTCCATAAGCAAGCAATGTACCATGAATATCCTCTCGAATTATTGTTACTTCACTTTTCCATATGTGAACACAAACATATGTACATAAATATGTATACATATATGTACAACTTTTAACCATGTTACATACTTTCCGGTGGAAACTCGGCATTAAAACATCAAATCTCAACGGAAATTGATTTTTTTCTCTCTCCTCCTAATTTATTATATAAAATTGCTGTAAGCAAAAAAAAAAAACAAAAAAAAAGCTTTAATCTATATATGTACACACATATGTATGTATGTACCATACTTCGGAGGAAAAATAACAACTGTCATCCTGTCGCAATGTGAGTAATCCATATGAAGTAGCACACCCACGCATTTGACAGAATTCTTTGAATTTTATCCTGGCTGCTGGTTGCGATGTACCAGTACGAGTACGAGGACGAGTATTAATGAACCATACACGTGCCTGAGAAATCCTTAATTTTATTGTCCTCTCTGATCAAAGGTGCGCACTTTTCGATTCAATTAAATTTAAATTGATTTAATACTTTGCGTTGTCAATCCATACAGGCTCACCCACTATTCATTTTCATGAGATCGACAACACATGACACGTTTATCTGTATCCTCGCACATGTGGTCAGGACATATGACACACATACAAATGTACGTAGGTTCTCAAGCATTACATGTTAATGTTTCTCTATTAATACACACAGTTAGTTCAGCCAGCCGAAAGCACTTAACCGCACCGAATGCGAAATAACAATTAATCCTTCGGCATGTACTACATACATATGTATGTAAACTTATTTCAGCATAAAACAACCAGATCACATCCTGATTAGTTGCTCCAAAGAGAGAGATACAACCGTTTCGGCCAAATGCTTCCTGCTGTGTACAACATCACACTTGAACGCATCTTCCTACAATAGATCGGCGACATTCAAATCGTCCTTTATCCAGATAACCGTATTTATTTCCAAATCGAATATTGCAATTAATTTTGAATTTTACTTTACGTATCCACAGATACATATACACACTCTGCATATGTACACAAAAGGAGGACAACTGGAGCATTGGGATGTAAGTGTGTGTGAAGGATAGGATAATATGAACTTACATTGTGCCGCCATTCTACTTTGTAGACAATCGGATGAGCTGTTACCAGGCAATCGAAGTAAACATCTGTGCCTTCTCGAATCGAGCTGGGGTCAAGGGATGTACCCAGTCGAACATATGTCTCAGGAACATCTGCAAGAAAGATAAATATCGGGAATTGAATGTATGTTTGCGATAATATGTGCTAGAGATACATTGTGCTGTTTCATGGAACACTAATCAATTGTGGCGATAAATTGAAGATGTGCTAGTGCATAAATTAAGATAAGTATCTGCTTTGAAGGCAAATGAATTTTATTTAGATAGTTGGCAGAATAATGAATCGATGGAGATGTGTACGGAATGTGTGATGTGGTTTAATTAAATGTACGCTTAACTAATTACATGAGTTAGTTGGTTCGTCTTCGTTGTATCTACTACTCGGGATAAATGTGTGAATTTAACACATATTGCAAAATACTCTAACGACCAGAAGTATAATAACAATCCATTGGATATCTGTTAATTGCTTCAACATACCACTCAGACGAAAATAAGTACTGGATACTCCTAAAGATTGCCGCATTTTGAAAGTTAGCACTGACAGTCAGGCTATCCTAAAGGCCATAGCATCAATCCCGACATTTTCTAGGAAAAGTTTGAGCTTGTTGATCAGAGTACTCTAGGTCCCGGTGTAGAACAACATAGAAAGAACCTCTTATACTTTCTATAAGAGGCCAGTTGGCAAGGACATATGTATATTAACACAGAACACAAGATCTACAAAACTTACACGAACATTGCAAGGATCGTGGGAATTAGTATAGCTCACTGGTCCATAGAAATACACGCCTTGAGATGAGAAGAGAAGAAACATCTCTTTCTGCAGCTAGACGGCTCTAGAGGAGATCAGGCAGCCTGCACTAGGTGCAACTTGCTTAGAGCGAATCGAAAGGGACAGTATTCGACCGACGAAACGCAAACCCAGCAATCTCAAGCTGGGTCTAACACCAAAATACTTCAATTAGCCGTCAATACCCTTCATACATGAATGGATGCAAAGTTTAGAACAAAACAGTAATCGCCTGAAAACAAAGATGCTCCTCTTCAGTAGCAAGAGAACAATTCCACAGATCTGGTGATTGAGAGTTAATGGTACAAACACCTACTAGGTGTACCCACCTATCGTCAGACCTATCCTATCAAAATGGTTCTTAGTTTAATGTCCCGAAGTAGGCAAGATCACCTACCTCAAGAAATTGATCGGGATGCAAAGACTACCATGTATAGAGACTACCAGCATCATCAGAACCACCCAGACTGCAGCGTCTAAACTTATACTGGCACTGAGAAAACAGTTGAGTGGTAGAGCCCTAAGAAGTACTAAGGTGGGTCTGTATAAGACCTTGATCATCCCATTTCTGCTTTATAGCGCTGAAGCGTGGACTCTGTCTAAAGTGAGACTGGAGAAGACCGGATCGTCAGTCGCTTGGAGAGAAAGATTTTTCCTAAAATTTTCGATCCCGTTGGTAGAAGGACCTCAACTGACTTGGAGTGGGTAACTAGAGGCAGAGTTAGCTGAGGACCGGGCTAACTGGAGCGGCTTGTTGGTTGAGACCCAGGTTTACCCCGACCGAACTGTAGCGCCACCTAAGTAAGTAAGAAGCACGAAAGGAACAGTTCAGGAAGTCAATCGACATACATTTATGTATCAAAAGCCCGACTTCATAGTCGTCAATTCTTAACAGCACTTACAGCGAATCACAACGAATTAGCAAGAAAAGGGTCCAAACAAGACCTAACAATCGTCGTCACCCTTCAGTACTGAGACGGTACAGAAAATGTGACGATACAGACCTAGAAGAAGCCATCTCACTTTCTATGGGAATGACCAAGCCAATTCAGATCTAGGAACATGGAGCTGCCTGTAAATCCCTTAGGAGACCTTAACGACCTGTCAGGGAAGCCACCATTGACCATCTTAAAATGTGTAACAATGTTTCTCATTTACTAGCTTTGAAGCCTATTCAAAACTCATTCAAAGCCACTAATAAAGATCTATCCTTCCCAGCACAACTTCACAAAGAACTAATATCCCTACTAACCAGGAAAATCTCCAACGCATATTCGTACATATTCACTACGAAAATTGAGAAATCATTCAGGAGCAAAGAAATTGGAGTGAACTCCTACCTCCATCGTAGTAATTGACTGGTGAATACACTCAGCAATGATGGTTTCTATTTCCAAGGATATGCGAATGACATTGATATACAGATGGATCAAAGACAGATGACGGAATCGGAACTGGGATATTAAAAAGAGAGAAACTTTTCGTTCCTAGAAATCAGCTCTGTGTTCATTTCTGAATATTGAAAGCGTATTCGATAACACCTACGATTTAATAGTAAGTAGCAGAGGTAGCGAGGATCCGACCAACCCGTGAATTAGGACCATGCGTGAAAGTCGGATTATCAATCCTTCCTCTGGTGGAGTGTCCATATCTGTGAACGCAGTAAAAAATAATCCACAGGAAGGCGTTTTTTCTACGCTTAGGTGGCCACTTACTATTGAGAACCTTCTAGTCCATCTGCAAAGATCAGATTATATCGCCCCTGGCTAAGCGGATGACTTGGCAATTTTTGTTAGTGGTAAACACAGAACTACACTTGGCATGGTGCTGTACTAAACGTATTAGAATGGTGCACTACCGAGGGACCAGTAATCCTAGTAAAATAGTTTTGGTGCCTTTACTAAAGGAAGACAGGTAAATCTGAGACCTATTACCACCACGTCAGTTTATTCTAGTGAGGTAAAATATCTCGGTGTCATCCTTGACAAACTGGAATTCTCATATCAAGTCCGCCATCGACCGCCTCAATTCCAAAAAATGGACATGTTCTACACCATCCCCGATACTATGGTCAGGAAACACTGTTTGGATAGGTTATTTGAGGTCAAAATATTAGACCGTGCAGACTGATCAATAATGGACTCTGAAGTCAAAACTGGTGTCTTTGGACGCAAAACCAAAGTCTCGATACCTATGGGAATGTGTTCCATAATTTAGGTTAAACCTTAGTAAAGCTATCAACGGCGCTAGGACTTACATATGTAGTATTTCAGATAGTTAGGCACCATTTAGTGCATTATCGTGCAATTTGATGGACTCCATATCGGATAAACGCTGTAACGATGCCCACGGGAAAAATGTCCCCGATTTAAGACAATTTAAACGCTTAGTCAGAAAATCCTTAATCCGAACGAGGATAGTATTCGAAAGTTGGAGACGTTCTTCACAGATCACTGTAGTCTGAGGTATCAACTAAACAAACTTAATCTGTGCTCAGATACGGAATGTAGGCTCTGCTTAAACGATCACGATCCATCCGAGGACATCCGGTGTGAATCCTCAGAGTTAACTTGGTCAGGGAGACATATTTTCCGTAAGGACATATGCTCGTCAGCAGACAATGAAAGCTCTGCAGCTCAGAAAAGACTTTCCATCATTAGACTCTTAGAATAAATACAACATACAATAGATCTTTTCATATAGGCAACGATCTTAGGAAAAAAAATATTGCAAACATACAGACTTTCATGATGCTAGACAATTCTGTAAATTAAATTACTTATCAGCTGGCTAAATAGTGGCACTCTAACGTTTAACTAAAAGTCACAGGACTCCTTACTGAACACTATGAGAATAACACAAGATAAAACTTGCAGAATGTGCAACAAGGATTAACGATCAGTAGAACCCATTTGGTGTCACTGTTTAATCAGAATACATCATCGCCACCTAGGAAAATTCTACCTTGAGGCAGAGGGTGCATCTGCTAGCTCACCTAAAAGTTTACTTGGATTCATCATGAATTTCCGGTACCATTAGTGGGCTCTAGTTTGGAGGAAATGATATGAAAATGTCTCAGGTGGCAGGGATATGATAATGTGGTCCCAACTCCATCGTCTAGTGCTCTTAAATCAGGTCGTCTCCAGTCAAATAAATCTAAATGGTTATAAGTATTATAATATCATTTCCAAGACAAAACTATTTATTGAATTCCCAATACAACCTCACACTGAAAGAAATATTTTTCAATTTTCAATTTGAAAGGAAGTTCGAGTAAAATAGTTATTTATTTTGAGATCCAAGCTTTTGACAATACACTCCTAGCCCATCTATTCCATCCAACATTCTCTCCACATATTGCAGGGAATACGTTTGTATGTATACCAAAAAATTATTTCCCGATTACTCTCCTACATATATTTGAGGATACACCAGTCTGAATGTTTATGGCTTACCATCGTAAACATCCTTCAATCCCACACCATACACATCTAATAAGAATGCAATTTCTTCTACTTACACTGAATATCCAGTCGCCAGCCATCCTCGAGTGAATCCGATGGAACTGCATGGTTATACGCCCGACACGCTAGATACTTTCCCGCATCCGTTCTGCTTAGTGTTATTGACAATGTACTCGTTGTTTGATTTCCATCACTTGAGGTCTGAAATCCCAAAGATGTGCGAATAAGAAAGGATGAAAACTAAACAAAAAGGGTTGTTTATTTTCTTTTTTTTTCTCTATTTTTTTTTTTTTTTGGAAGAAAATCAAAGGGAATTCAATTTCACAGCCACCCCCATTGATGGAAAATATAACATGTATCTACTCGAAAGGAAATGCATCAAGGACGTGCCATTGTAACATGGTCTGCAACTGCACTCTGTTGTCAAAGAAAACAATTTATTTGAAGTGCATTCGAGGTTACCTCTTTTTATCATGTGTGTTATAAGAGGTCTTCGATTGTTACATATCCTTGTCATGTTGTTATCTCTCGATGGTAGCAACAGTTTGTTCTTTATTTCGCTAAAAAGGAGGTCAAAGTTGAGAAACTCTTTTCGTTTGACAAACAATGCGGGTTTCGTTTGCCATGAAGGTTGCTCTTTGACAATGTATGTATGTATGTATGTAACTCAAGTAGCTTCTATCGTTTTTTGGGTTAAAAGGTAGGGTTCAACTATGTTGTAGAAAACTGTATCCTTGGGATGAGTTAGAAACTTTATTTGAATAAAAATCATTATGACAGGATGTAGAGTGAATCACGTAGAAGCAGCTCATTACAGATATTAGTACCAATGGCAGTGGTAAGGTGAACTGAGAAAATGTGCAAGGATAACCCACGGAAACACGTCCATCGAACGTTAAATTCTTTTTTTAAGCAAAAAAAAAAAAACCTCATCTTCCTTTATATTGTGTAGTAGTGAACCACCACGACATCCTTCAACCAAAAATAAAAGAGATAAGAATAGACGAAGAAAAAAAAAATAGAAAAAAAATCGGAAAGATAATAATTTCATCATTACTTACCGTCTCTGTGGTTCTCTCCAATCTCACTCCATCCTGCCACCACGTTATCACAGCGGGTGGTCGTGAACCGGCACTTTGACACAAGAGATCGTATCGACGTCCTGCCGATAATGGTTGGTGTGCTCCCAGCAGTCTTATATTTAATGGAGGAACTGTAAGAAGCATAAAGCATAGAGAGAAGAAAAAAAAAAACACCAAAACGAGAAAATGAAAATGAAAAACGTGTGGTTACTATGTTAAGTCTGCAAACACACAAATGCGTAAAGAAAGTGAGGATATTAAGAGAAACGGAAGGAAAAACTTCCTCCATTTATTAAATTTTTTTTTTCTTTTTGTGTGTGTTTCTATTTCTTTTTCTACTTCTTCTTGTGTCCGTAAGAGTTTGCTGAAATTTTTGTTTTTTTTTTTTTTGCAAATGTCCTAGTACGATGTGTAATTACAGAGAACTTGACACAAAATGACCACTTTATCGTTATCGAAGAATTTATACCATAACTGACTGGTAAAAGGGATGTATAAAGCGTTGTTTGTATGTGTGTGCGTACGGTTTGTAGTGTTATCCTTACATGCGATCTCATGCTGTTACTGTTTGCTTTCTTTTGGTAGCGCCAGGACGAACGTCTAAAAGTTCTCTCTTTCTCTGCTGTGTTGTCTGTCGTTCTTGGTTGCGTCGTTGTTGTAATGTTGAACGATTATTATTTGTTATCTGGGTGACAGTTAAAATGTCATACATTACGTCCTGTATGGCGAGTCCTTTGTGAGTTATTGCCAGACATTATGGTATACATTTAAAGTATTTTCTTCTTTTTTTTTATTTTTCGAAACAAATTGGCGTAGGACGTTGGACTGTGGCAGAGGAATCGAATAAATTGGCCAATAGACAGGTGAAAGGAGTGGGTGAGTGGGTGATGTATTGAAATATCGTCGACAGCAGGTGCAAATTTTGTTGAAGTAATAGCTTATGGAGTTGCGGCCGGAGATACAGTAGCGCTTCAGTTTCGGGTGCTTATAAACGACAGGATTTTGATGCCACATAAAGAATATTAATCGGTGTAGAGGTACGCGGGGCTCTGCAAGGACATGTAGGAATGGACCTCAAACTATAAGCTGTCTGTGTCTATGTACACTTGTACGTTTAAACAGATCCCTGAAGTGTATTTGCATGATGACAGAACCCAGTTCCACAGACTGCATCCTCATACGTACTGTGTTGTTCCAATATGTGGAGAAATTTCATCCTTGGATACTTATAACATAAATTTATCGGACTGAGAATTGTCCATGAAGCCAAAGCTAATAAAGAACAAATTAAAAAAAACCGTTGTACTTTAAAGAAGCTAAAAACTAATCTCTGTTCTGACTGTATCCGAAATGGGCCTAACTTCACTCTTATTGTTGACACAAACCGGCAACCAACTTCAAGTTAGAGTTGAGGCAGTGCAACGATTCTTTTTTGATTTTCAAAGAGTGTGGCGTCTATATCTGTGGAATAAAGCATTCGCCAATAAAAGTACTAAAGTACTATTGCATAACAAATAGTACGCTTTATGAAATTCAAAAAGTTGCCATTGGCAATTCCTTGCAGCTAAAGAGTTTTTCAATAAGGACATAACAATTTTGTATTTACATAAATCACAGGATAATTGAAATAGCGGACTAAAATTTATTCAGGCTGTAGCATAAGTACAGTATTCGATCTAATTCATACGAATCACCGCGAGCACGTTTGCAGCGATCGATTCTTTGAGACCAGTTTGTGGCACTCTTCCATACATGTCAGCTAGAACGTATGCAATTTTGCGAACGGTATTGCTCTTGAATTCCTCTAATGTTGTTGACATATTGGTGGCATGAACCAACTCCTTAGTCACATGGAAAGAAATCCACCAAACCTCTGATATGATGGGATGACTATTACAACCGAAAATTGAAGTAGTTCCGACCACCGATTCAGAATTTCGGTAGTAATTTGCAATAATTTTCAAACGTTGCTGGTTCATGAACTTCACTACAATAAAAATGTAGATTTTAACTTAAACCGTGAGATTAACAAATCATTAAAATAATTTAAGATTTCGTTTGTATTAAAATATAAAATTGTTATGTTCCTACTGAAAAATCGTTTATAAGCGTTGAACACGTTGGCAAATCCAAGAGCCAAAGAATACTATTGTTAGACACTGCTGGGCACCTCTGTTAGAGGATAAGCAGAGCAAGTAGAAATTCAGAAAAAAAGCTATTAGACGACTCTGAAGGATGTGTAATTTCCACGATAGAAGATGGAGAAAGAGATTAAAGCATGAACTGAAAGTACTGGATTAAGGTGCACCTGCTACCACACTTACTTTTACATAACTTACATCTTTGAGACCAGGTACTAAAATTTCTTACAATGCAGTCATACATTGTCTTTAGCCACGCTCTATTTTTGGGGGCGTTTTTAAAGAAAAAAGTTCTCTCATTAATGTCTCCACATAGCAAATGCAATTCTCTTCCTTGATAGTCATCATAAGAGTCCTTCCTGGTACGATGAACTTTCACTTGTCAAAATTGTCCACCATCCCTCCTTAACAAATCTGTTCAACAAGAACGAACGGAAATTAAATGATTTCGCTTGACTGTCAGTTTGCAGTGGATGATGTTTCCTAAACTGCTTACGAGCTCATTCCCAACAGAACACGGATCCACACATCCCGAAGGATGGTTTTTACTTCAGCCAGTTGCGCTCATATTTCACTCACTGTCTCTGCAGTGCCATTTCATCGGAAGGCCACTGAATGTTAACATCAAACCATTGAACACAATTTCGGGTATACTGTGGGTGCTTAGCTATCAGCCATCGTTTCCGATTTCATTAGCTTGTTTCCGCTAATTTTCTCACCACCAGCACACCAAGCGTGTCCTTGAACGAACACCCAACCACATTCTAATCAATCACTTTGCCTATTTACACATTTGGCTAAATCGTTTAAAACCTCAACGATACCAAATGTAATCGAATCCCTTTGAGCCATATCGGTTCCTCCGAATCCTCCACAAACAGTCATCCTACTCTGTCCCTCGCCTTCCGGCATTCGAATATCGCAAAGCAACCGTAATCGCCAAAAGTTTACTCCCTATCTCTGGCTGTCTGTCTTCCGCTCCGACTGCTTGCTGTAGTACTAACTCTAGCAAACGAAATCGATACCACATCAAACATGGAAAGCAATAATCTCAGCTACATGTGCCCGCCCGACTATACCAATCTATTCATGACCGGAAATCAATTACTTATTATATTTCAAATTCAATATTACAGAACAAATATTTTATTACAAAGCAAACGATTGCGCATATCCCTGTCTCTGTGGCAAAAATTTCCATTTCCTTGGTACACTGTGTTCATTGCTGTCGTCGTTGTCGTCGTCGACGTAGTTGTCGTAGTCGTCCTTATCGTCGTCGTCGTCGCCTTGGCTCATTCCTTGAGGAAGAACGATGATGTTCGAATTTGGGTGAATAAAATAGCAAGGACTCTAAGGTACATATATGTATATAGCTCAAGAGTTGACTTTTACAAGAGGGATACTATGGTCACCGATACACCTACACATATCTATGTTCGTAAGTAAATCAAAAACTAATATTTGAAATTGAATTTGTAACGGATTTCAAGGAGAGACGGTACGTTCAATGTAATGTTACATATTACACACACTGTGTACTCGTATGTGGTGCAATATTAAAATTGCTTCAAGTCAAGGCATCCTATGTATATGTACCAATCGTTGCCGTTTGTAGGAGGAGTGGAATCGGACGAAGGAAGGATATACATATGTATGTATGTACGGTGCATAGTTTTGGACATCCTGAAGGCATTATACTCACAGTTCATATCAATTTGTACTACTGATTCAATTGGTGTTGCCCTGGGATGATTGTTTGCTCTGCATGTCAGTCTTGAGTTAAGATCCTCCCGGCCAAGGGGACCCAATGTAATTTCACTTTGTACATAAAGTCCGCTTGGGACATGATTTGTTTCAGAGATTACCGGAATGCCGTCCCGGTACCAGCTTATGGTTGGCGTCGGTTTGCCTGTGGTCAAGAAACAGAGAACGGTTAACTATGTAAGTATGCTACAAGGATCAAATTGAATGAATTTTCTAAATTTAATGTGTACAAGAATTTCACTTAAAGCATGAGCGGCTGGACTCCTTATGGATTCCATACATACATATGTTTATTGGCCCATAAAGCTATGAAGGACATATCCGAAAATTTCATGAATATTTTCATTGTGTGCCCGGCACGTGAACTTACCCCCATAAACTTGACATTTTAAGGATATCACATCGCGTTCACTATAGGGTCCAACGACACTGGATCTTTCGATGTCTGCATCATCCTGTATGCTAATACGGTCAGGTGGTGCTGTAAAATACCAAAAAAAAAAAAAAAACATACACACATACAGTAGATTGTAAAAGATTTTGTCCCTAATATTAAACTCATTTTTGCAATAACAGTGGAAGGGCGATTTGTGGTGCATTTTTTGAAGTTTATGCGAAAGGATATGTAAAGAAAATATTAAAGATGGCCGTAAGTAAATCGTAACATTTCATGGGCTTATGTGTGGAGACATTTTTTCAACCTTGTTCGCAAAGGACATGCAGGTGGGACAACGAAGTAAGACATTTAAACATTTTATTGCATCATAAATTTGCAGTGAAAATTTGACGACATTTTTCGTCGGAAGGTGATCTAAGGAGGATTCCCTGGTAACCGTATGGCCCACGGCAGTGAATGTAGGACATAGAAGTAGGTAATGGTTTTGCAAACGATTCGACAATAAAGTAGTAATCGAGCTTTTTAGAGATTTTATTAGTTCTCTTAAGTTTCAACGATTCGTTCCGAATGGCAGGAAAAAGTGTCTAACGATTTGGGGTGGTATAATTATGTAAATTTTTGGGAAGGTTCTCTCGTTGAATATGAATTCGTGGAACTGGGGAGAAAACGATTTGCGATTTTCTCTCTGTCAGTACCTAGAGTGTTCTAGTAGCTAGAGAGCAATAAAACCCAGTGGCATTGTGAGATATTCTACATTAGATGGGTTTTAGTGGAATAGGTAAGGGTGGGTTATAGTTTAAGGGCTGTTAGAAACCAACAATTATACCGGAATTTAGCCACTGTTCTATAGATACATACATTTACATATGTAAGCGACGTCTTACTTACGACGATAAAGCACTTCAAGTGGAAAAATAGATTTTTTCCACTCTTGGCCTCTGTATATCCGACTTCTTCCCAACTGCCTCATAGTGGGCAGCTGACTGCACCAAAGTCTAAATCATCCGATTTGATACTTATTGGTTAAGTTTTTTGTTAAATTTCGTTCATTTGACGCAAAACGCTAAGGAAGAGGAGATAAGTGACGATATTGCATCTGAAGTGGAAAAACTGATTTTTTCCACTCTTGACCTCTGTATACCCAGCTTCTTCCCAAATGCCTCATAGTGGGCAGCTGACTGCACCAAAGTCTAAATCATCCGATTTGATATTGTTGGTTGAGTTTTTTGTTAAATTTCGTTCATTTGACGCAAAACGCTAAGGAAGAGGAGATAGCTATGTGACGATATTGCATCTGAAGTGGAAAAACTGATTTTTTCCACTCTTGACCTCTGTATACCCAGCTTCTTCCCAAATGCCTCATAGTGGGCAGCTGACTGCACCAAAGTCTAAATCATCCGATTTGATATTGTTGGTTGAGTTTTTTGTTAAATTTCGTTCATTTGACGCAAAACGCTAAGGAAGAGGCGATAGCTATGTGACGATATTGCATCTGAAATAGAAAAACTGATTTTTTTCACTCTTGACCTCTGTATACCCCACTTCTTCCCAACTGCCTCATAGTGGGCAGCTGACTGCACCAAAGTCTAAATCATCCGATTTGATGTTTCTGGTTAAGTTTTTTGTTAAATTTCGTTCCTTTATCCAAAACGCTAAGGAAGTGGAGATATGTGACGATATTGACAGCAAAGTGCATCTGATGATCCCTCCGCTTAGAGGATTTTCCTAGGAATCTCATAGTACCTAATTATTATGACAATTAAACGTTATTGGAACGGAGTTGAGAATGTTCGTAAATGTGTGAAGATGGCCTTCACTATCGTTGGCCTACGAGATATTCTGTTTTCCCCTTATATGTCTAGACATCTTGGAATTTAGTTATTAGACAACCTTTCGACTTTCATGACTGCTTGAATCTGACGTATGTCTAGCAAGCGTTAATGGCCACCATAACATATTGGCTTATGTCAGTCCTGACAGATAATGTCTTACAAACTTTCCTTCAGTTATTTGTGCAGTTGTTGCCATGTTTAGTTTTTTTTTTTACAAAATTTAAAAAGAAAAATTCCAAAGTAATTGCGTTTCACAAGACATTGTGCAGATTGCTTAGATAATACATCATTCTCATATTTTCAAAACAAAATCTCATAACGAAAAACAGCACAGAATTAAATTCATAAATCACTGACACTCGGCGAGGAACAAAAACGTATACGACGATGAGTCGCTGCAACAATCTTTTCATAAAACAAAAGAAAAAAGAACTCCAAACTCCAAACATTCATATTGTAAATGCTGAACTCTTTCCCCCCTAAAATCCCCCCCTGGGTTGGGTGAGCTTCACCCATTTACCCTTTGCCAATGCATTAACTGAACAAAGTCCCAAAATGAGGGCAATAACTCATTTTGTTGTCCTCTTGCTGTTAGCACTTTGCCGAATGGCGGCAACGTCGCCACTCTTGTACACACACTTAATCTTATGACATTGCAGCGTTACCCTGTGAAAGTGTATAAAGGAAGTTTTTTATTTTTGGTTTTTTTTTTTTTTTTATGTATGTAAGCACACCGAAATGCACTCTCTGCCGCCTTTACTCCCGCTCCAGGCTATGTTTCATTTACAAGAAATCTGTGAAAAGCAAAAGATTGCGCCAACAAGCTGTAAAAGAAAAATAATTTATTGCAATCCTTCCGAAGATACTTTTTCTTTTGCCGCACCACCCTTTTGTGTTAGGGGAACGATAATTTTCTACTAGATAAGTTTCGGACTCTTGCCGACATGATGTTCCAGAGTACTTAGATGTTAAATTTAATTAAAGTTATGAATGGTTGTCGACAGGGTGATTTGCACGGACCAAGTGCTGTTGTGTAAGGCTAAGGAGGACATACGAAAACTAGGAAAAAAAATAGGTTCTTGAGACCAGGAGGAGGGGTTATTCACTTAGTTTTTAATTTTCTCAAAGTTATGGAGATTAGTTTGTTTTTGGTCCTTGCTTGTTAGGTCCCATCTTTCCAGTCTGTCTATGTCTATGTCTGATGACCGGTGCCATACCCGCATATATGTGTTCTCCCCCTTTCTAAGGACAAAGGCATCTTCAACAAACACTTGGAAAAGCTTTTAGACCTACCCTCACCCTTTTGCAGGTCTGTCGCCAAATACTGTGCACTGCAACGAGTTCTCATTACATCCTCATCTGCAATCCAGATTCATAAATATTTAGCTTTTCCATTTTTTTTTCCAAAAAAACACCCCCATCCACGTAAAACTTATTATTAAAGTAAATTATGAGCCTTCATTTCGCTTCTTTCCCTCTTCCCCCTATGTACTCATCGAGGAATGGAAAAAAAATATATTAATTCGCAGAAAGAATATTATTACATACTAATGTGTCCTCGCAAGAAAATAAAGCAAAAAAAAAAAATACCTTCAGCGAAATGGATTGCAAGGCTGTAAAATATTTCAAAACTTCCTGAATCCACCCACCAGGACGAGCCAGCACACACCACAGAAGAGCAACCTTCCCCACCAACAGAGTAATATAATGAAAAATTGCACCCTTAAAAAAAACCGTTAAGATTGCGAAAATAAACTGAAAAAAATTACAATAAAGGACTAAAAGGAGTCATGAAAAGAATGAACGACGCTTGTTCAGAAAAAAAAAAAAACACGAAACGAGCTCATTTCTCGTCGTCATCGTCGTCGTTGTCGTTGTCGTCGTCGCCAAGCTAAAAGAAAAGTTGAATAGGACCCGCCTCAAGGGTTGACCCAGCAAAAGCCTGCTCTGATCCTATACTCTCTCCTCTCCGGTCCGTTGCTGCTGCTGTGCCATGTTACACAACAAAGCGTTTGGCACAAGTAAAACACTTTAGTAGAAAATTACGAGTTACGTATAATAAACGACCAGGATAACCGTGGCGTGTACTGTATCCGTTGATTATACGCCAGTTAGGTGGAAAGCGACGCTCGAGAGTATACAAAAGAAATTGAACACGTGGTTAAAGAGTTGTTATTGTTATACCCTTATTCCTCGGGTAACGTCTGATTTTTGGTTGGGCAGAGGAAACAATGTTTTTATGCAAATTTTCCGGTCTGATATTTTGGAAAGATGCGATGGTAGCGATGATTAAAAAACAAAAAAAAAATGTTTAAGGGTAATGTTTCTATAATTTTATTTGACTATGAATCAGACGGGGCAGACGAAGCTAGTGCATGGAGAGGGAGAAAAATAATGTTTAAGCAAAATTTAAAAAAAAAAAACTTGACTAAACTATAAATTCAAAAAAGAGTGATCTTTAGGTAGGTTTGCATACAAGAGATGACTAAAATACACAACAAAGCTAGAAATTGTGAGAAATTTAGGAAGACGCGGATTCATGATCCTGCGGCAGTGCCTATAGATTTTGTAGATTCAACAGTGAAAGGACAAAGATGTTTCATTGACATACTAGACGCTAGACAGGGTTCTATTCGTTTAACTGCTCGATGACCCCGATGAAAGTCAATCTATCAGTTTTTGGGTATCCTCGGATCGAAATGGATAACCGAATAGTAGAACCCAAGGCGATTAAGCATCTTCTTAGTACCACCGTCAGTTTTAAAGGAACATGACATGAACATATATCAAAGCTACGGTTTAGGATCAATCTTTACATTGGTGGACAAACTATAGTTTTCCCCAAGATGGAGTTCTAAATCACTAGGTTACGGTAGTTGACTCTCAGTTGCGTACTAATATGAGCTCTGACTTATATGTCGCACACAAGTAGGGATTGAGGACAAAACCAAGTACATTTGCCAGCAAGTGGCTAAGAAGTTAATCTAGCTCGGTGTAAACAACTCGGAGTAAGCAACCCTTCAAACTCCATCTTAGTGGAGATTCGGTAAAGACTTAGCCGAAGAAATTGATGGTAGTTCGGTTTGGCGAAACAAATGGGTTCGAAAGTCCTAATTTGAAAAGCGAAATGTGTGCTCCATAAGACTTTGATCCTAATAGCTTTAATAAATAGAACCGAGTACTGAACGATTAACTGAATAGGAGAGCAGGTTGGCAGCACTCTCGAAACACAAATTTTCTGTCGAATTTTCGGTTCTGTGTGCAAGGAGGAGAAGATACAACCGTAAGCTCAAGATCTGGATATAGTCCAAAGAGCCAAAATACGTCGACTATACTGGCTCTGTCACATCCAGCGAATGAAGAATAAAGGTCGAGCGAAAAAGATCTTCGATTTACAGCCCTCAGATTCGAGAAAACAAGGAAGACCGAACGGGTGTAGGAAATGATCACATTAAAACGGAAAATGAAATAACCGACCAATATTGGGAAACATTTCTAGGATTTCTTTGGATTCCAGTTCACACTAAGTTCCATCATGGTTCAGATGATGACTTTTCAGGACGTGAACCTTTCACGGCCATGACTTCTACGACTAAGTTCCATACGAGAATAGTTGTATGTGCTCTCTAGGATACTATGGATCAGGATGTAGAGATGAACAATGAAATATCGTAGTTGAGTCACAGTCTGTGTTGAGGATATGGAGAGACCACTTCTGTACACTGTTGAATGGCGATGATGACCCAAATTCTGCAATCAAGCAGAACGAACCATTCAAAACTCAGACTTTTGTTCATCCAACGAGAAGGAGTATAGCAATATCCCAACTTTAGTTCAACAACGATACTGGGCCAGACGGTCTACAGGCTGGAGATGACCAGAGGAGAGCATCCACCAACTCACTTCCAGGATCCGGTTGGAGGAAACAATGCCTAATGAATGGAACTCAGCATCGTTTGGCCTATCTGCAAACCTCTAAACTGCGCCAACTATAGCGGCATTAATCTCCTTAATATAGGATAAGTAAACTCCTGTAGATCGTATTGTGTGAACCTCTGAAAGAAATGATTACTCCTATCAATGCGGTTTTAGACCGGGTAAGTCCACAACTGACCAAATATTCACACTATGGCAAATCCTGCTAATAAACTCAAGAAGTCCAGCTCGATGGTTATCATCTTCTTATCGATTTTAAGGCCCCATATAACATATACATTTATAGAGACGATCTATACAGTGCCATGTGTAGTTTTGGCATCCCTGCCGAATTCCTCAGACTGTTCAGGATGACGATGAGGGACGCTCGCTGCTCTATAAAGGTCAGAAACAATCTCGACAAAACCTTGGATGTCAAGAAAGGATTCAGACAAGGTAATGAGCTGTCATTCGACTTTTTCTATATTTATTATCGTTGGGATAATTGAGCGAAACTTTTAAGCCAACTCCAGACGTACTTGCATACGGTCATGACATTGATACCATCGGACAGGACACAGCGAACTTTCACTAGAGTGTTTGCAAATATTGGGCCAGAAGCGACCAAAATGGGTTTGCCTGTAAATGAGGTATATGCTGTCAAGAAGAAAAGACACACAACATCGATGAATCGGACAAAACGTCACAACAGATAGACAGTACGGACTTCGCCTACCTCGGCTTAAACTTCAGAGATCAAACGAAAAATTACTCTTGCCAATCGCTGTTCTTGGTCTAAAACTGGCATTGCAGGACAAAATTCCAAAATTGTAGCAAAAACAAAACTCAATTGTTGTGAAGGATTCTGCTTGCATGTAGGGAAAAAAGGTTAAAGCTCGAGTAGGCTACTTATAGATAAACTTGAAACATTTCCAAAAATTGGTAGTTTTCCATTTTAGTGAAAATTAAAGTTTAAAGGCCACCGGAAGGACATGCCAAACACTATTTTAAAAGTACACTTTCTCCGACCCCTGAACGTGATCCGTTTGTGTGTTTTGTTCTAAGTAAACTTTATAGTCTTCTACTTTCCAATTTAAGGAAAAAAATTGTTTGAAGAATTGTCAGAGAGAACCTTCCATGATCGTGATAGTCCGCAAAGCACCGAGTAATGATATTTTTAATTAAAGAGTTCATTATTCATGTACTGCAGCTTCCAACTCTTTTATATGGTTTTGTGAAGAAAAAAAAAAACCATGGAAACCCATCCCCAACACAATTGCCACCCACTGGCAATTCACTTTCTAGTTCCGCTCCTTATTAGCACCTAAACTCACAAAGTCCGTTCCGAAAATTTTACAAAAAAAATTTACCATCTACTGCAAGGAAATTTCAATTAAACTTTGTTGCTTGCCCAAGTATGGCAGCCCAGAGCCCAACCTCACCAAAGTAATCAAACATTTATTTTTTATTTATTTTTCCTCCTTTTAACCAATCTCCCTTTAGTCCTGGAATTGTGCAAGTGTCCGACTGCATGACAGTGGTGGCGGTTGTGTTTCCCATGCGATTTTCATCTAAACACGCCAATCAGTAACGAAAAAAAAAAAAAAGTTAAAACAAGTTGTTTCATCCGGAACGTGCGTGCAGAGGAATGATTAAGCTCGAGAACCGATTAAACGATTACACGAAACGCTTTTACCCTCGCCACAGTAGTTGTCCATTGCGACTATGTGGGGGAAATTGTGGGAATCAGGGTAAATGTCTGGAATTTGCTTCGTTCACGGAACACCACGACGACGATGGCTATGCCTGGAATCACGCAAACCAATCCTCTCAGAGTGAATGTTAACTAATTCCTTTTTGATTGCCTTAAAAATGTTTTCCCATTGTGCTTCTATCACTTCTACTTACCCACACACACACACAGACTCACAGTCATGCAGTGGCAGCATTGATATCCTTTTTACTCGTTTTTTTTTCCGCCACCGCGTCGTCGTCGGTCGTCGCGCCGGATACTCCTCGATGAGGATTTCTAACATTGTAATTCCCTTATCTGTATCGGGGAATATTCAGTGTGCGGCAGTGCAGATACTCAGATAATTCTGAAAAGCCAGGGTGTTTTGGGCGGTGGGCGCGGCGCAAGGACTCTGGGTTTTGAAGTGAACACCAGACATACAAGACTGCGCAAGATATGTGTATGTGTACACAGCTGGATTAGAGTAGTACCGGCGAGCTAATTGTGTGATGATAAATCGTTTTGTTTGATGGGAGGGTGTAATGGCGCGCAGAACTTGAAAAGGTAAACAATGTTAAATACATCCTGGCATGTGGTGATTTCTTCCTCAATACACACAATGTTGAATATTTAATGAGATGATCGAATGGTAGCTACTCCTTAAATATAATATGCACGTGGTGGACGAGTTGGAGATAATAATGACAGTGCATGGCCTGTTGTTTGCGGTAATTAGCGGATTTCACTAATAAACATTCATTTGGTAGTTCGGCATGTTAACTTAATAGCATGTTTGCAGCAGTTGGCTGCCATTATGGTTCATTGCTGAGTCTGAGGTCATCAGATTATAGAATATTTTATTTGATAAAATGTCCCTTAGTCGTATTGCTGCCATTAGCCTAATTGTATAGGAACCAAAATAAACACCTAATATCTTTAGTCATGGGCATTAACATGAGAGAGGAATGTTATATTAACCTCAAGTTATCATCCGAAAATATCTCGACCTACTGTAGCTAATAGCTTTGGTTGAGTGTACAGCTGATCGAACAGATTTGGAACACGCCAAAAAATGTCTCTCAATACAGACTGAAAATTCAGTGCATTACATAGGAAAAAGAGGAACGAAACACTGTCACATTTATCAAGAAATCTCAATCGCAAATGACAGTTAATATCAAAGCTAGACTCGAAATGGTGGACCTTATATAAGGGGATGCCACCTCAGTCAAAAACAATGCCATTCTCGTTCCAAACTTCATAGAAAACATGATTTTATTCGAATACGCCATTTGTTATCGAAAAATCTGTCCACAAGGAAGTTTCAGGAAATCCAGAACCTGAACCGAGAAACCGATCTTAGCAAACTTTATGGAAAGAAAGATCTAACTTAAAAAGAAGACCAGGGTTGTCATCATGTAACTTTTAAGAAGATAGTCATCTAAACGATAGCAACGAACGCTGCCATATTCAGTTTGTTCCATCGATAGTGTTTGACAGTTTTTGGCTCTCCATGAAGTCAAATGTCATGTAAAGCAAAGGGTAGTGTGGCCAAAGGATATGCACATATGCACAGGAACACAAGTGTGCTTACGTTAGCCCATGTTGGTGGGTACTGGGTGCCTAGTACCTCGACTGAAGATCAGGTAACCAACCCCTTTGGAAGGTGGCAGCGAACTAGAGAGCGGGAGGAGTATTCTATCACTAAGGCACTGCCTCTTGCCAGGCGGTAGCCGACGAATTCTATATATGGAAACAACAGTGGTGTCTACAGTTCTAATGAGAATGAACTATAAGTGGTATCCATACATGACCTACTTCTGCATATTGGAACTCCAGGTCTATAGGGATCTCCAATACTGAGTCAGGGTGTTGTACAAAAGTTGGTGGGGGAGGAGCTTTTAATGGAGCAACGACAACACTCATATCCCCGGAGCGGGTTACTGACTCCCGAAAACCCGGAGTATATAATGGAACTGGTCCTCTAGGTTGGAGGTTGTGCGCCGGGGTAACTTCCCAGGTAACGAGGAATAACTCTTCGCTCTTCACATTTTCTTTGAGCTGAGAAGGCAATTGATTAGCTGAGCCCTAGACCGAAGACCTAACATAAGACCCTGATCATCCCAGTCCTGCTTTATCGCACCGCAGCGTTGATATTATCTAAAGCGGGTGAAGAAAACTTCAGTCGCTTAGAGAGTCAGATCCTCCAACCTAGTCAAAAATCTGCGAATCAGTCGTTTGAGATGGCTAGGACATGTAAAACGAATAAACACCAACGCTCCGGTCCGAACAGTCTTCGATCTCAACGCAGTAGAGGAAGAGCTTGCCTTAGATGGTACGCAAAAGTGGAAGACGACCTCAACCAATTTGGAGTGGGCAACTGGAATCAGTTAGCTAACAACCGTACTAACTGGAACGGTTTGTTGGTTGAGGCCCTGATCCACACCGAATTGTAGAGTCACCTAAGTAAGTAAGTAAGAGTCCACACTATCTCAAAATAATATCATCAGACGAGTGTCGTCAAATTTGATGACAGCCCAGTTTTTCTTTTACGAAAATAATACTGGTTAGGCTTAGGAAGGGTCTTTGACAAGTAGTAGTAGTTACTTCTTTTCTATACAATTATGTACATCGCAGACCCACCAGCTACGACCTCCTGTTTCCACTTAAGGCACAAATTCACACATTCGAACTCTCCTAAAGCATCAGCTTCCCCTAATCAAGATTTCACGACAAGAAACAACGTCACAACAAAATTTTTCAGGAACTTCATACGGTACAAGCTTGTACTCTTTGAGAAAATTTTAAAACTCCAAAGAAAACCTCTTTGAATTTCCCAAATAAAGTTCATTATTTAGTCCTTAAAACCATTTTTCGTGAGCAGAAAGAGTTTTTCAATAGGGACATAACAATTTTGAACCTTAATATGGCAGCACCTTTAGTTTCTATTTATAATCTTTTAGTGCCAAAATATCAGCAAAGGCTTAGATTTTTATTACGGTGAAGTTTACGAACGAATGAGATTTGAAAATTAATAAAAATTGCTATAGAAATTCCGGGACAACTTTAAAAAGCTTACTTCAATTTTCGGTCGTAATAGTAGTCTAACCAGATAGGCTATGCATGCTATACTAGAGTCAATTCGAGTCTACATGACTATTGAATGTCCTTGAGCCAGTGAGACAAAGCACCGCTCGTAGTACCGAAAATATCGTATACGCAAGTGAATCGGTCGATTCCACACCGTTTTCAGACATAGGGAAGAATCTGTCAGTCTACATTGCGGCGAATTATTAAATCAAGAACTGAAGCTTTTTGATCACATGAAGCGTCGAAAGTTCTGCAAAAGTCTGAAAAATCAACTTAATTTCTTTGCAAAGTCATCTTCAACTATGAAGAGCATCGAGTCGAGAAAGGTTCCTATCTGTACCTTCCCTAGATAGCTCGTCCGCTTTGTAATTGGCTGGAATATCCCTGTGGTCTGGAACCTAGCACAAGGATACGTCGCACTTTACAGCGATCTTGTTGAGAGATCCCCGGAATTGCTCTATCAACTTGGATCGATTCATTGGCGGTTCCAAGTCTTAAATCGCAGCTTGACTGTTTATATAGAAAATAATAGCTCTGCACTCTATCGAGTAAATCGAAAGCCAGGTTGCAACTTCACGGGGTGCTGTGGCTTCTGCTTGGAAACGGTCTGGCAGTCGTATCCACCTGTAGTTGTGAATAAAATTCAATGACAACATACCACACAACAACACATGTCCTTTGACCTTTCAACAGAGACGTTAAACTCGTCTTATGACTTAAAGTCTTGGTTTGTATCTGCAGTCATACAATTAACTTGATGGTCAGTCACGCTCTGGTTTAAGAAATAAATTAGGAAATTGGTTTGTGATGTGCATACTCATGAAAATCATGTTTATTTCGTCTCAAGATTTCAAATGAATATATGTAGCTCCATGCCGTACCCTTCAAATTTTTAAACGCATCTCCAAGGACTTTATAAATTTAAAGAATTTTACCAAAAAATTGCAAGCACGTAGCAGAGCAATAAACGAAACACTCTTTTTAATTACTTTACTCCTGGCGATCGTGCAATAAATTTCATCCCAATATAACGTATCCTTTTTCAATTATCGGCCATTGTAAAATAAAAAATATATATATAAATGTATGCAGTGTATATTTACGCACACAGATAGTAAATTACACACTTGTCGTGGGACATTTATTTTTACAAAAATAACCCACCAAGTAGGTGGCTGGTAGTCTACATATACCCACACAGTCATCAAAGCAACATGCTACAGAGTTCAATTAGCGCTATTATCATTCCATGAAATTTAATCGAGAGCCCATTCAACGGTTCTTCTTTTATACGCACTCCGAGTTATACCTATACCCAAATTTTTGTATACGGTTAGTAAAAAATAAAGTTTTTCTTTTTTTTTATAGCCATTCAGCAGCCATCGTCAGCGTCCATTCGACGTGAAATCCCATCCCACCTTCAGATTACCTTTATTGAAACAATTTCCTGTCGAAACGACCTGCTGCGGTTGTCATAAACAACATTAAAATATAAGTTCAGCCAATACTCGCCATGGTACGCGTAATATCATTAAAACTTAAATTACATACTCGATACAATAAAGTGTATGGTGGCGCACCACAGTTAAATACATTTTTTTCGTTTTTTTTTTGTTGTCGCACAAAATATCCTTTCACATATCCACTGGGCACGTAATGTGTATATGGTTGAACTCATAAAAACATACAAAGTGACAATTAATTGTGTTTACCTGCCCGCAGCTACTTACATATTATCGTTAAATTTATTTTGCTATTTCTCGTTTGGGCCTTCAGAAAATCCACTCGACACCGGTAGACGCCAGTGTCGGTCTCACGGGTACTCTGGATTGACAGCTCACCGGGTTCTTTGTCGAAAATGAAGTAAGCTCGTCCACCGAATACACTTTCGTCAGACCATCGTTTGGCCGCTTTTGAGCCACCTCCACGTATGTCGACACTGTAAGATAGAAAAAGAAATTGTTGGTAGAGTATGCTAAGTCATAGTATCTTTTAGTAAAAATTTGAATGCACTATCCTCACAGAGTTGCATCCTTTCAAAAGAAAGACTGTTTCCACGCAATGGGTCCAATAAGATACGTAGTCCCTTTCTCCAAGCTAAACATATTGACCAGGTGTTGTATTCCCTGAAAATTATTTAAAATTCGCAACACAGACCCCTGAGCTGACACGTGTGCCTTAGTTATTCAATTCTTAAAATCCTTGAAAATGAAACACACAAACCCGCCGACACTTCTCTGAAGAATCACACTTCGTCTCAATTAAATATTGTATTCCTTCAATATTCAACACCACCGCCATCTACAGACTCCTGGTGAACCACAAATAGACTTACGCATACATACACATAACCTCATTTCAGAGTGGAAGATACTCAAAGTATAATTCAGTTGATGTTTACAAATTCGAATGCGGCCAAGGGAATGTCTATTTCGAAGCACAGAAAGGAGGAGAATCGAAAGACAAATAAAGCAACCGATAAACAACATCTCGGTGTTTCTAGGCTCGAAATGATGAGATGACTAGTGGGAGGCAACTCATCATGTCCATGACCACATTTCCATGCAGAACGGTATACAACTTTATGTACTCACACACACACGTATACAGTCATCCAAGGTTCGCAGTCAAGAACTCTCCTGAATTTTTGAAAGGGGATGGTGGTGGTGGCCAAGGAAGTGAGTAAAAATAATAAAGAATGATTCGCAAGAATCACCACACAGAAAAAGAAAAACGAAATTGTCTAAAAAAGTCAGACAGTGAACAGTATGTTCGACAAGTTTTCAACTTGAGAACGTGAACGTCCCAGTTGGTTCAGAAATTTGGCGAACATTATAGCATTCGTCCAAGTGGAACAAAGTATGGAGTTAACCCTCCAAACAGCAACAGAACCGATGAGATTAACGCCCACTGTAGCACTGAGAGGAGAAATAAGTTCACTTTACTAAGTTCGATGCATATTTAAGGTGGGTAACTTCCGGTCAGTATCCTAGTGTGAATAAAAGAAGATCCATTTCATACTCCATACTCTTGGAAGCATTTCGATTTATGGACGAATTTCCAAATTTGACTGACATCCGAATAGGATCGATCTTCAAAAAGAGTATTCTGCTTTCTTATGAGCATAATGCTGGACAGCTGCAGAAAAGGTGAAATAGTCATCATCTATTTAGATACGCCATAAGTTGTTGGCTTGAATTAAAAGCCCCAACCTACCTCAAATTACCGTGTCGATGTTATGGACACTGACCCGGCAGTAAATAGCAAACTTGTTGTGTTTGCTCAACTATGAGTACATGCGCCAGGGTTGATTGCAACATTGATTTACCAATTTAGAACTTATTATTGGTGATTCGAGTGCTTATCTGCCGGTAAAAATACATGACAATGTCCCTTCTCGATACCAATCTCATCGACAGGTAGTAAAATAAGTATAACCTTTCCTTACAGTGCACTGCGAAAGTCTGGAACACTAAAAGACAAACTTAGAGGAGGAGGAACTGAAAACAGTCCAAGTCCATCAGAGTAGATTTCCAGTGTAAATCAGTGGTTTCAATTTTCATATACACAGGGTTGAGATGGACCTTAGATGAATCCACTGTTTAATACAGTGTTGGAAGAGGTTTTTTATAGCAGTTATACATTTGTCTCTTCTGGTGTTTAAACCTCGAACTCGCACTTAGTACGCCGCACTAAACATTGAGCCACTTTTATTAGAGCTATAAGATATAAGCCATATATGAGTACAGGAAAACGTCTAAGCCATATACTTGTATATGTACAGCAATCATGACTAGAGTTAAGGAAGTACTTTTATACGGCTTTCATTACTCGAGATGTGGCTTGCAATTACAATATTGAGATCAATCATACTGTGATCAACTCAGGTCGTGTCTCCTTGATGACTACGACTACGAGTCGAATACAGTTACCATAAGTTATAGAGAAACCAAGCGAAAAAGAAGTTTGGTCAGAAACTAAATGAACTAACTTTATTTTTGAGAGTTTTTCGTATAAATAACATCAGAATTTGACGAAACCAGTACTTATATACTCGTATGTACCATATTTCTCATCAGAAGTTCTTTGACTTATCACGATTGAAGAACCTGTACCAAAGGTTAGCATACAGTAGCTTGGTCGTTATGGTCAATATTTTGTACAGACCGCGATATACAAAATTATAAAGAGGAACTCAAATGCCTTAGCTCTAGGCATAGCATCAGGCTCAGTTGTATTCCGAGATATATGGTCTTGCAAGGAAAAGAAAGGGGCGATAAACTAGTTAGAACAATATTGGAACTAAACGACATCCCAACCACTTATTTACCTCGTCTCTTCCAAACTCTCATCAAACTTCCGCAATATGGCCACCGCATGACATTCTCCTCCTGCCTTATTTTGAGGCACAATACAACCATAAAGGAGCTAGAGAACACCTACCACTCAATAGCCCACATCTGATCGTCATCATCGGTGTCCTCAAGGTCCACAACCCGCAACTTGCACTTCTAACTTACTTAGACCCCTATATTTTCCTACTATATCGTTATTTCTATGTCTAGAGTATGCCTATTGAACAAAGCGGATAGGCACCAATATTAAGGACACTTCGACATCCAAAAAGCCCTAGATTTCCTGTTTTGTTCTTCTATACGATGTGGAATGTATACGTTTTACATACATATTATTTAGTAAGAAAACCATGGCTTAGAGTCAGACTACAATCCAGACTACAATCTGACTTGAACTCAGTCCAACAAAGTTCACCTTTACTTGGTGGACAAAATATCTAGACAATGTTTCGTACTACATGAGTACATACATACATACATACATACATATGTAAGTATATTCGCAGAGGTCGACGGTCCTAATTTCGACTTTACTAATAAAACCGAAGATTCAAAGTAGTCAATGAAACTCTAATGTCTGTGCTTCTCTACTGCTTTAGATTCGCAGCATGCGTAGCCCCACAGACAAAAATGGCCAATTAACGTCGCCAAAACGTGAAATTACGCGACCAGGAAACTTCTCGTGCAATAAACCCATAATTGGTCTTGTTGTGTGGCATGTCTGTCCCAGTCTTGTTGGAACCACATATCGTCCAGGAAATGATATTCAATAGCCGACCAAAAAAAATCCGTTATCGGCTGCCAACGCTAGGAAATCGATAAATTCGGATCATCAGCAAAACTTACACTTACAGCAGCAATATTTTCGACTCAGCGTGCATTACGATGATGCACAGGCCTTACGACATGAGTAAAGCTCCAACTCTCTTCAAATTTCTTCACGATTTTACCCATTGCTTGAGTAGTCGGTCGATTATGACGACCATAATCATCGCGTAATGCGCGAAAAATGGCTACGTTTGAAGTACCACTTTTGTTGTAAGTTTTAATAGTTGTTAAGCGATCCATTATCGTAAATGGCAAACATTCAACTAATATTATGACACTTGAAATGACAGCTGAGTTTGGCAGGTGTCAAATGCCAGCGCTACCAACTTAAAACCACGAAATGAATGACCCTGGTTTTCCATTTATGTATGTAGGACTTACATAAGTACATGCATCCATAGGCAGTCTGTCTAAATGGCTTGTATCTAGCTTATTAGAGTCCTTTGATAGTACAATGTATAATTTTCTACTCAACTAAGTGCATTCTTTGCAATACACACTGTTAGGCAGGAAGTTAAAGTCTCACCGACATTTTCTCTTCTTCCTTCCGAGAGTTTTGCGCATACCTATAAACAAAATGTATTTCATATTCAAATTGGATTTGTTATTGGCCATAGAATTGAAAAGAGGAAAACTTTCCATTCCCTTCCGAAAGTTAAAAAGAATAATAACAATAATAAGTGGTTCCATAGAAGAAGAAGAAGGAGAAGAAGCCACAAAAAAAAAAAAAGGAAAATTCCTGCAAAAAGAAGGAAAACTTTTTTCTTACCTGTATATTGGTGTTCCTTTATCCTCACGATACCACAGAATGAGTACGGCGTCATCTCCTTCGTACGTACTCACATTGCATGGAAGATAAATTGTCTCGCCGCTCAATGCTTCCATTTTGTGAATTGGTACTGTTATCGTTGTTTTTGTTATTTTTGTTGTTTTTTGTAGTTGGTTGTGCACCAGCGGTTACCAGAATTGGTTTCAATGGATGTGAAGGAGCAAAGTAACATCGTAACAATAGCCATCCACGGGACATGAAATAAATAGAAAGAGAACGAGAGAGAGAAAAAAAAGAAGAAAGAAACGAAACAATTGATTATTAAGGTTCGTTGTTTATTACCTGCAATAAATAACAAAGGAAACGTTTGGTCTCCTAGCGGCACGTCACTGCAGTGCACGTTTATTGGTGGAAATTGAAAGCTTTTTTTTATATAGTAGGAACATTCATACATAAGTCTGTTTTATGTTTCTGTTGAAAGCACATGAATCACCAACAATAACCCCAGAGAAGCCCATATTCGCCATATTCGCCATATTCGCATTCGTGTGCAACGGTGTTGAAGCCCTTGACAAATGCGTGCATCCCAATTGAACAAATAAAGTGTCAACTTTTGACAGTTGTCATTACTTTCGAGTTATTGGGTTCAGCGTAAGGACACATTTTTGCTGTCATTTATCTACAGCACAGTACGATACGATACGATAGAGGTAGGAATGTAGGTCACAAAAGGACATTGCACGATATTTTACTCCGCGAAACCTTGTGCTCGCCCCAAACACGTCACACCGCCCTTCATCGATGTCGATGTAGGGACCAAATCGATTCATTGAATTTATTACTGCTGTTGTAGTGAGCTACACGGGTGGGATGTCGGAATTTAATTTATGTGTTCTTAATTTTGTATATAATTTGGTTGCAAAAATTCCGCCGTAATTAAGGGTAGATTGTACGTGAGATAATGCTGAAGTAGGTGATGGAATTTTAATACGTTTGCCTCGGGATGAAGTGGGTACGTTTTTTTCGCTTTTTTTTTTTAAATTGGATTTAAACGCAAAGAGGATATTTTGAGATATAAGCATTCAGTCGAAAAGTGGTAATTGCGCAATCCAAAATGGAAATCCAGCTCAATAATTTATACAGTGCAATGGTTTGGTCTAGTGAGGGCTTTTAACTTATCCCGTAATGGGGCAAGTGGGATTGCATTGAGTGCTGAGATAACGAGAACTTCAGTTATCATTGGATGCGTTATTTTAATTTTTTTACAAAGTATCATTATCACGACTGTGTGTTTTTAAATAATTTAATGGATCTTTTTGATGATTTTTAATTTTGAACTCACACTGTGTAAAGAAGTGTTAACCAAGGATCAGCTGCAGGCATTCATTGCGTCAGAAAAGTCGCACACATCGTCATTGTTGGTAAAAGAGTTTCTGAGTAACTTCGACGTAGTCAGGCATTTTTGCCAGCCCGTTGAGAATTGCAGGAATCCTCATCCTGGATTAAGACAAAAATTACGTCGACTGACTTTAATAGCATATTTCTGGTCATGAAAACATTGGACCATGGCTAGTTCCTGCTTATAGATGGTGTACCCACCTAAATCACGTTGCCCTTAGCTGGAGAAGTGTTCGCGTTGTGTTTATTTGGAAAGCTGGGAAACGTGAGCTTGAATTTGAAAAAAACGACAGATCCATCTGCTTAAAGACTTTTGAACGTATCTTAGACACACTCGTTTGTGTGTCTGGATCAATGCCTTCTATCCAAATCTCAGTATGCTTGTACATATGTTTATTTTAAGGAGCGATTGACGAACTCAGGACTTCACGAAGTTGTGCCTCAGCACTAAATCGATTCGTCAAGATCTGATTTAACTGGATGTGAAAAAGTTTATTAGCAATTGATTTGTGACTCTTGGTAACAGCAATTCCACCATATACATATGTATGTCGTAAAAGGAACGCCTCAGGGTTGTCATATCTTCTCTTCGTTCGCTTATGGCAATGAACAAACTCATCTATAAACTTGACAGAGAAGGAGTCAAGGTTTTCCCTTATGCGAATGATGTGGCATCCGTTGCCAGCGAACGGGTTGCTGAATGTAGACATAGGGTCAACCCAAGCAAGACTGAACTAATGCGCTATACAATTGAAACCGTCGTCTAGCAAGTGTGATACTTGATCCAAAATGTAGCTAAAAAGTCAACATTAAGAGCCGTGGAGAAAGATTGCACGGCTTCCTGTGCTTTCCGCAAAATCTTCGACAAGAAGTGGGGGCTTTGCTGGAAGATGGTCACATGGATGTACATCACGGTAGTGCGTCCTATACTTTCCTTAGGATCGCTAGTCTACTGGACTGCGTTAGGGAAACAATACAACATAAAATGTGTCAACAAATTGCACAGAACTTCGGCTCTGGTAATATGGCGCCATTTATCGCTTCATCATATTGTGGGTTCAGACTAAGAGAAACGGGATGGTGGTCAACCAAATCTTATGGTCACAATAGTATCTCGTATCTCTTACCACGAGTACCTACTTCAGAACCAGGGCTGAATGGAAAACGGGCGAAATGTCACAGAAATTCGAAATAACAATTTTCACCAATGGTGCCAAAATGGACTGTTGGTTAGGGATGTTTCGATACACAAATCATGCGCAAGCGCGTCTGCTAAGGAAAAATTTGTGTTCGTGTGTTTGGTGTAGAACGGTGGATAGCTACTGGAACTGGTTAAGGGTTTCTCACTGCAAGATCAATTGACATTACAGATGGTTTTACTTCCTTTTAACTCAATCGCCTCTTTCAAAAATGTCAGTGGATATCGGCAATGATAGAGATACTGAAAAATTCAAGAACGATAGAATATTCCAGGGATAGCATCTTATGACAATTCCATTTCTTTATCATAACAGTGACTAACTAAAGTCAACATCCTTCAAAATTTTCTGATTCGAAACCTTTGAAACGAATTTACAACTTTTAGAGAAAGATTAGGGCCCATGTTCCACAGCATGACATGTGTCATTTTAGTGTAGCTGTCACCTTCGGTGTACTAAACATCCCTACGTTAGTCTCTTTGTCTAAATAAACTCAAGAATCTGTGCAGAGTTTTTTTTAAAAATGTCCTTTGCTGCCGAGATGGTGTAAGTGTCTCCCAAGTGACAGGTGAAGTTTTTCATTTCCAGCTAATCAAAGGCAAAATCGACAGTATTGAGTGTATAGAATATAGAATATATACTTTTTTTATGTGAAAAGGATTTAAAGAGATCCGTAAACTCCAAAGTACACTCAAACATCCTGTGTTTGAATAAATAAAAGAATTTTATTTATTAACGGACACATCCTTGTCCAGACCAACAAGGCACGTCGTTATAAAAAAAAAAAAAAAAAGAGGAAAAACACCGTAAATTATTACGGACACCACCCACTTACAGTGGATAAAGTAGAAAACAGGTGAACACAAAGAAATGGTTATCTAATGGAAATCTTAATACACCCCGACATGACCGTTTCCACTTGGATAATCAATTGTAATTAATTTGTCATTAGTGAGATAAACAACCGCCTGACAGGGCTGCCAGAACAAAAATAGCGTCACTTCCTTGCCAAAAACTCCCAACGGGCCAAGGTCATCGCCATCCATAATTTGTATTCTATTCATGACTTCCACCTGAATTCTCATTTCGAATTAGACCTGGAGTATAATCCCCTTTGAATGAGATAAATCTCAGCACAGACCGACTTACTATTCACCAATTTTCACATTCAACCAACACGCCAGAGCGTTACCTGCGGAATGGAGTAGTTTCTCAACTAGATAGGTGGGTGGCTGGGCTGGCTATACGATGCGAATCCATGTCCCTCCCTTACTCCCAGGACTCTTACCCAACCCAACACAGCGAGACCAAGAGAATAATGTTCGAAATAATTTTATTTGACTTCATTCACAGGGCCTGGCATTGTTCGGTCCGTGTATCTTTCCCATTGTTGGATACACCCGGTATTCTTCTGCATTTCAATGAGAATAATAGACGACGCTGGTCCTGGCATGAGTGCAGATAAAATTTGCCAAATCACACGAATGGAAGTTATCTTTATCTCCACTGGACACATGAATAATAGAAAGAAAAAAAAATAAAGAATTGACTTGAATGGAAATTAGCAATTTAGATACAACACGACGATGCGGAGGTGCCACCAGCTTTGCACACCTTTTGTCGAAAAGTACACAACAAATTGAAAAGTACGGGACTAATGTACTCGTGCGTTGATGGAAGGGTGGATGGTGATAATGGGCCAATTTATTTGAGAGATTGCTTGCGACAAAGGGCGGGCCTGCGGGGGGTGGTTGACTCCAATCGATGTAAGAGCAAGGCGTCGAGACTTCGTCTAATTTATGCAAATGTATGCGTTGCTGAAGGGGGGACTGTAGGTAAAGCTTTACTGAGATTGTTGTGGGTTTTCCTTATTTTTTTTTACATGGTGTACTTGGGTGGGTGTATCGATTTTGGGGGGAAAAAAGCTAATGAATGACGAAGAAGTTTTTACTTAAGACACCATAAGAGCTGTTCATTTGTCTGGAAGTGGCAGTCTGTCTGGCAGAGAACGGTTTTTTTTTTTAGAACTGTTAAGCTCATGTCGGGTTCCACGTGACTGGTGATGGATGAGGGGACATTTAGTACGTGAAACAGAGATTTGTTGACTGTAGGTCAGTGAATTGAGGGAAATAATAGGAGGCCGATGTTAATGGGCTCAGATAAGAAGTGAATTTAATTTAAAATTGTATGATTGCAGTCAAGATAACACATTTTCTGTTCATCTATCACGATTCCTTGTGACTTGAGACAAAAGGAACTGTGAACTGAAAATACTTTTCTCAGTTTACATAGCACAATGTGCGAGTACTAGACAATCTAATGTTGCACGTGCAATACACTTTGGGGCAAAAAATGCAATAAAATGAACAAAGTTAAATTTTGTCCTTGAACTAAAAAATGACTTTATTAGTCAGAGCAAACATTGCCACTAATTATGAAATACAAGGTCGTTCAAGTGGCTGCCTCGGCTGGCTTCGCAGTAACACAGTCTGTCACTCCAATTTTCCAAGACCTTGTTGGTGATTTCGGGCTGTAACTTGGGTGATATTGGCTTTAAGTGCTTGAATCATTTAATGTTGGCATAACATCGGTCCTTCACGGATCCCTACAAAAAAAAGTCCAAAGGAGTCAAATAGCAGCTCCGAGGCGGCCAATTGACATCGCCAAGACGACTGATAACACGATTTGGGAATTTGGTGCGCAAGAGATCGATTGTGGCATGGGCTGTGTGGCATGGCGCACCATCCTGCATGAACCAGAAGTCGTCCAAATGCATATTTTCAATTTCAGTAAAAAAAAAAGTCCGCTAACATGGCTCTGTAACGCCCTCCGTTGGCCAAACGTTGTTCCCAGTCTCATTTTCGAAGAAAGATGGTCCAATGATGCCACCACTCCACCACTCGCTCTCTGTGGATACATCGACTACTCGACAATAACGTGCAGGTTTTCCGAGCCCCAGATGCGGCAATTTTGTTTTTTAAACGTAGCCGCCGAGATGAAAAAATGATTTTTCGCCCAAAATCGTTGTCCAACTCAAGCTGCTCTAAGGCCCAAACTACGAAGCGATAACTAAGCGGATGGTCGTGCGCCTTCAATTAGACCTTATAAGCGAATAATCCGAGATCTTTGTATAGAATTCTGCTGAGGCTAGTGCGTGAAATGTTGAAGTGTTGAGATCGATGGCGAGTTGATGTTCGTGAATTGGGTCTCACACTCTCGGCTACAGCAGCCACATTCTCGTCTGTGACGACGGGGACCATGAGTGTTTTCCACTAGCATACCAGTCTCACGAACTTTTTGCACAAACTTGCGTTCAGCAGGCGCGGTGGGTGTTCCATTTCGGCCAAAACTTCTTTTCAAATAACGCACCGTTTGGACTACAAAGTGAGTGCATTTGGAAAGAAGTTTTCAATATTTCCCAACGTTTTTTAAACGTAAAGCGACTCATTTCGTTTTGCGGAGGTATGATACTGACGTTTAGTCATGATTTCGAGCGGAAAACCGCTGTCAGTGTCAGAATAACCTATGTTTTAAAAAGAGACCACTAGGTGGCCCGCCCTTGGAAAAGAGAATTAGTGAGCTAACAATGGAAGCTGAGGTACTCAAACTGTAAGATTAAAATGTCTCGATTGACCTTGATTATAAGTAATTCTTTAATTCGCCTAGATTTTAAAACTTTTCCTTAACTAATTTCATTACCATCCTTCAGACACATCCGACAGGATATCAAATTATTTTACCGTACTTAAAAAACTCAAGTAATTAACTGGTACTTGAATGCAGACAGATGTCTCGCCTCAAATTACTTGTAATATAGAAGAAAAAAAAACCAACCATTCCATTAAATCTATCCTGTGTAACTAGTGCCCACTTTATCCGCCCATCAACCGCTATTGAGCTGCGTTCCTTTATATATCTATCATCAACATGACATCCTTCCGCACAGCCTTAGGAATGAGGACAAGCTTATTAAAAACAATCTGATTCATCATCCCGTAGACCCTTTAAAACTCACCGACAATGCATTTCCCACAAAATTTATTTCCAGACGCAAGAAAAAAACCAAGCAAGGACTCGTGTAAAGTAGTTCAAGCAAATTCCCATTCGCCTGTGAAATAATGATATAAAAAAAAAAAAGAGCAGAAAAAAAAAATCGGTGCAACATTTCCACCCAATTGAGCACGAATGCATCAAAATGAAAGCGAATTTTCAGTTATTCTTTCCGCTTCCTCTTTTCTATTTTCATCACATTTTCACATTTCTATCCATCGTCGTCGTCGTTTGAAAACTAGTCCAAGAGACCACTTGCTCGCGCTACAACGTGAACTCCCCCACGAAGATGTAGTTGACGGCTGGGAATTTCCAGCATCATCGTCATCGTCAGCAAAGTCATCGTTGCCGACGTGGGAGTCCTTTTAGCCTAGTTTCCCTCTCTCATTCGCGTCAAGTACACACCGTTCACCTGTACACACACTCTCTCTCTCTCTCTCTCTCTTTCACTAATCTGCAAGATATCTACGGAACATTGAGAACTCTACGGATATGCACCACCAGGAAGTATGTTGTCACCATTTCTGCTTACACAGAAAAGCATACATCCACGAGTTGTACTTCCATCATCGAAACGGCAACCTCTCCTTTTTTCTTCCTTGTCTTAATCACCACCCATTGAGGCGCCCGGGCGCACCCACCATCATCATCTCAATGAGTTGCTACCTACTAGCCCAGATTTTTCGACTCGAATCACATAGTTCCTTGAAGGTAACTCAGTGCAACAACGCTGGCAAGGAGTGGGCTTCGAAAAAATTCAGCAAACGAAGGTAGATTTTCTTATCCTTTCTTCTGTTTTTTGTTCACCTTTGTGTGTGTACAGTGTACACCATGCAGTGAGAATGAGAAGTAGGTGCCGTTTGAAGGTGCTATCAGTGTAGAGCAGCTACTACGGCACCAGCAACAATTCTTAGCTCTCATTTGGACACTTGCTAGGATTATCTAGGTAAATTGTATGCAGGTAACTTTTTAAGCCATTCGCAGTGTCGGTGCCATGCACAACCCAATTTAATTTACTTTTTCCGCAAGGATATTCCTCTTTTCCTTCTTTGACTTATTTTTTTTTTTTCTTTTCATGGCGTTCTCTCTTACAACGTGTGTGAGTTGGAGAACCTTCAAGGACCATTTGCGTAGGAGCGGATGAGGACTGCAAGGCAAAACTTTCGTTAATGATTATTTGAATATACTTTATCTTAGAGATGGGCCGTGTGTGCGAGAAAACTTCTTTAACTTTGTCTGCGTTTGCCTTTCTTTCGTCCTTTTTTTTGTTTTTTTGTTTGTTTCTCTGTTGATTCTTTGCTGTATCTGTGCCATGGATGCAGATTGCCATTGTATTCTCGTTTACTTGAGCGTTTTCTTAACAAAATGAGAAATAAATTGAAAAATATTTGAGATAAGGATTATCCGAGTCAAAGTAAGGCACGGGTCCTTTTGTTTAGAGTGTTGGAAAAGTTTGTTAATTTTTATTTTGCTTTGAATAATTCATTGTCATGAGAGCTTTTGAATATAAGCATATTATTAGCGACAAGGAGATCAAATGTCGAAAGCATATTAGCACCTACATACATGGGAAGATATGATCCGTAAGCAGTTAAGCCAGGATATGTGGGAGTAGGAGTCAGCCCGGAACAGAAGTTTAAGTAGGTACTTAGAGTTACATATATGGGAAAAGTAAGCAATGGTACGAGGGACCTATGTGTGTACCGACAGTGATATTAAAATCTAACAAAGGACATTTCTATGACTTTGAGGATCAAGTTTGTTAGCAAATTATTCCATAGAGCGTAAGATAACTAAAAAATGTTGAAATAGTAGGACGAGTGAACCTTATTCGAAAGGAAAGGATTAACCATCCCGAGGTTACAGAGCCCGAACTTAAGTGCTGATAGAGACATACTAATGTAGGGCTCTTCAACTCCATCAGAGGGAGTAAGGGAATCACTTTTCGACATCCGTGAATGAAATAACATCCTCGGGACCCTGAAGTTTGATACACTACTCTATCAATTACTCTAGGGGCACACCCCAGCAAGTGGCCCTGAGGCTCTCGGGGACTTCAGTGTATTCCAATCAGAGTTTCTAACCGTGCTCAAAACTTTGGAATTACTAGAGATGAGATCAATATCTGACGCGAACCTCAGGCTGTGCTTCAGGCACTAGAATCCAACATCATAAAATACGAAATAGTCAGGATTTGCCGAACAATCCTTAGGTACGTAAAACTGTGTTAGACTTTGCTGGGTACCTGGATACTGCGATATTGAAGGGCACGAATGGACTGGCCAAAAGAGGAGCAGAGGTTCCACAAAGGAATTAAGTTATGTGAGTTAAACCACCGATCTGTTTGGGGTAAGATGATTATTCTAGAGAGGCTGGTTCATCTAAGGCTAAGAGATGGTTCATCTTAGGATGGTATGGAGTGTTTAATTTCTTGTCCCCTATGTCAGGTAGTAGAAAATTAGGGGAAATTTTGAAACTTAGCAGGTCCCAGCTAAGAAAACGATATGGATTCTCTCTATCCATTGCCCTCTGAGAAGGCACGGCTCCAGTGGCTTTCACTTCTCAAAAGATATCACACATCTACTCTGTGAATGGCATTTTAAAGCTAGACTTAGACACTTAGACACTTAAGAAAGAATTTCTTTAAATCAATCCAAATCAATGTAAAGTTTTACAAGGATTTTAAGATCGCGATGGCCACACTAAGATGCCATGGTTTTATTATAATCTCATAACCATACACTACCTATCTAACGCAATGTAGGGTGTGGCTCCTTAGCACTGAAAAGAGTTCTACTTAAAATCATATCTTGGAGTTTCTTAGAAACAGCGACATGCTCCTACACAGCACTATATAAAGCCTGAATGATTTTAGTGTGACTGAATAGGTGCCACAGGAAGCCATACTGGATCCACTGCTATTGACACACTGTAAGATGATATATAGCACCTGCTCGTAAGAGTCGTAGATCACCTAGTTTCCTAGTTGAACGTGCGTTTTTGTAATGCAGCCAAGCTTTAGGTAAAGTAGATTAACAGATACGACAAAGTGTCCTAAAATGGATTAGGGCGGCGGGCTGTCACTAGGAAGGAGTACCTAGTGCCTTCTTAAGGACTAGCGGACGAACCAATACTTGTACTTGAACTGAGGATATATACATCTAAGTACTGTATACCTTAGAGTAAGGCAGCTGGACATAATACCCAGATTCATACCAGCCATCCATATACATATAGACCCAAGGATGAATTAAATGTCTAACTTACGCAGTTCTTTATGCTGAGCAAAGCCAACGATTTACCGGCTTGAAACTTGCAAAAATATTGTATGTGGAGTGCATAACAAGTGTAACGTCTGATGAGAGAAGTTATCTGGTAAGTGACTTGCAAGCTTAAAAGTATAATTCTGGAATGAAAAAAAAATCAAATTTTCATACCCTACCGAACATGGTTACAGAGCTCACTTCAGAGCGAATGTCATGGGATCCTTTAAAAGGCTAACTCAGGCAACTCGGGCTCTCTTTTTTTGTAAATTAGTTATCCGACATGTTCAAAAATATATCTAGCCTATGTCCTTACACTTGGAAAATACACATGTTTATCTTGTGTTTCCAAGACTACATACAAGGTACACACTATCAGGTTTAATACTTCCATCCCTATTTCTTCGCAAAACAAACTTCTAGTCCTTAAAATAAGTACCTACACAAATAGCAAACGGTATCAAGAAAATAAAATCAAAGCAGTCCTGCATTGATTTCAATTCCAATACTTGCGTGCAATACTAAAATAAAATCACACTAAAGCGTAAGCTTAAAAGGTAACGAGAAACGTTAGCCTTGCATAGGTAAACTTCATAAAACATGGCACATACTATAAACAAATCCACATCATAAATGTGAAAGTTTCTCCACATCCTTCTTACTTTGTGCAAACATATAAAAAGGAAAAAAAAAGGAGGAAAGTTTCCCTCCTTTATGGAGCCACTTTCAACAGCACTTACGCACTCTCATCATCTCATCTCGTCGATAAGCAGTTCTGCAACAAGTCCTTCGTTCGTGAATCCTCAAATCAACTTCTACTACCACCATACTGGTATTTCTCAGGAAAGCGTTATCAATGCTTCCTTCTAACTAAGCGTGATTTCTTGTGTGAGATTTCTTCCCCTATTTCTCATACACACTCATAAAACACTCCCCTTTTGTCGGCGTCGTCCTGATGACACACTGAAGTCCCTTTAAAGAATAATAATCCTAAGTACTAAAACCTACACCGATAGTAATGGTACTTAAAAAAAAAAAAACTCTCCCACTCTCTTTCCTTCTCTAATACACAGCCAATAAAACGCTAAAGGATCCTATTACCGCACACACGCGCGCGCATTTAGAAGGACTCGGCTGCTAACTTACCTTTGGGAGAAAACAAATAACTATAAAATTATTTGCTCGTGAAAAATTGTCATTTCCTCGTCTATTCCTCCCAGTCGTACCATTTGATTGCTTCACACATACAAACACGTACATATGTGTGGAAAGAAGAAAAATCCTGTCATGCATGAGGATTCGAAATGGAAAATCAATAGATTTGGATGTGCTGTCTAAGGGTTACACTCTACATATCGAAAGGTGGTGGCTTAAACAAGAAAACAATAACCTCTTAGAGTTTCCACCTTATGCGCGGAACACCCAACAGAGGGGACAGCAGAGCAAATTTATGAACAACCATAAAAAGTCCTTCAAATACATCATATATTTTGAAAATGATGAAAGGAGAGCCCCATGGATATGTACGAGTATATGTACTCCATTGAACCACATACGCAATGAACCGGGCTCAGCTGAAATCTATTGAGGAACGAGACCAGAGTGTAAGAGTATCCTTGTTTTCGTTTTTATAACCCACTTACATGGAGCTTTTAGGGCCGTAAAATTGTTTCTATAATACGGTGATGGGTTGGAGGAGGTCGATGGGTTTTGCTGTTCTTTTTTTTTTTTTTGAGTTTGACGAGAAGAACGACAGCGACAACGACGCCTACTTAAACGCGAGGGTGGCAAAATGCTCTATACAATATTTTTATGGCATCCAGACGCCAGTGTTTGCTTTTATAGAAAAAGGACTTTCCGCTGAATGGCGTTTTAATATTTTATTCGCTTGGAACTTTTTTTTTTTCCACTCTTTCCTTCGTTCTTTACTGCATCCAAAAAATGTGTGTCCTTCTGTGGAACAAAAAAAAAAAATAAAGTGATGGTTGCCTTTGGCAGAGTTGATAACTGTGGTGAATGTCCTTTCTCCCTAGTGATGCAGAGAATTTCTTTAATCAGTTTTGAAGGATTTTTTCGTTCGTTATGCGTAGATTTTACGATGCTGTCGATGGAAAATATTTAAAGAATTTTTTTTTTCTTCAACTTCTTAGAAATCTCTTTAATGGAAGGACATGGCAGAAGGAGGATGCAAAAGAAAAAAAAAAAAATTAAATACACTCTTAGAGGGAGAAATTTCTATTCCCCCTGAATAGGGTTGCTCTAGGATGCTATAAGGAAGAAAAAAAAATCTATATTACACAGCTGGCCAAGCGTGACAACACTGCATTCTTATATGGATCGAATGTGCACCATGCAGTCAGTTGTTCCTGTCAAGGATCATTTCTTATCGCATGAAATAGTACAATTCCGTTTATGTGTGTGTGTATGTTTGTTTGTGATGCTGTTGAAAAGGGAACATGTTCGCTTGACAGAGCATTGGAACTGAACTGGAGCATGAACTAAAGAAATATTGTGCTAGATGGACATTGTTACCGAATGGTGATTTTGAGATTTCCAACTGCTTTCCTTGGCTTTTACCAGTTTTTCAAGTATTATTTCGACTATACTCCATGAAAATTGTCATCTTTTCTTGGAAATGGGTTTGCTTTTGAGGTAAAAAGCATTTTTAATCGTGTCTCTTCGAATCCCAGTAAGTCCCTATATGTAGAACTGTGTATGGGAAGCTTAAGGAGATTTTAACTCGATGTCGTGTTTGCTGAGCTCTTAGGGTTCATATAGCATTCCATCAGCTTAAGAAGGAATGATAAATCTGGGAGCAAATGCAAGCAGTTATTTTTATACGATGTTTAAATGCAGGACCTTCTAAATAACGTCAAGTCTTAGCCATCCCTGAACAATGTTTGTCATTGGTGTTAGCTTATTGAGAGTCAAAAAATCGAAACAGAGACTATTTGTATTACCTTCAAGAACCTGCAAAGGCTAAGATAAGTTATCCGATTAGTTCAAGCCTAATTCTAGAACTGTGGCTACCGGACTAAAAATATTCGCTTATAAATCCTTTTTAAAAAAAGAAGAACTACCTCTTTGGAACAAGTCTGGACGGGTCTATAGAAAGAGGAGTTAGTGTGGAGTGAGAATACGATTTTAGAGACTTGATAGACGATTGGTTGTTCCTTAAGACAGTAATATGCTTGGCTGATGTTGCATTATATTTTAACCAAGACAATGAGGTGAATCGGACTACTATCCAAAGTGGCTGCATTACCCCAATCACTTTGTGCAGGAATGTTACAGTCAAACCTTAGTTTCGACTGGAAGTAGTCGATGTTTTCTTGGCTTAAATTTATTTCGTGAAAGATCGAAAAATGGACATTGTAACAGCTGAAACGAGGAGACTTTTAGTTGGGTGACCATCTAGGGCCATTAAATGAAATAGTTCTTAGTCTATCGCTGAGCTGGGTAAGAGATGAATGAACTAAATACTCGATCTCATACCTACCATGAACAGAACCCTATACATCTGGTTTTCCCCAGGGTTCTAGCAGATTAGTTTTGCAGTTAATTTGCTATCAAAAATATGAATGTAGGGACGAGTTGTCTACTGATGGTTGACATGACATTCACAGAGGATACTCAAAAAAGAGGATAAAATCTTTCAAGATTCTTGAGACAATGGATACATTAGACCAGGCTTAGTTTGGCTAATGATTCCTTACACACGGTGTGCTTGACAAAGTACTAATTATTCATTTTCCAAAGAGAAAAGCCGGGATGCACCTAAGAGTTTTCTCTAATTGGCGGTGAAAACCTAACTTCGATCTCTGGAACAAGCCAAGAGTGTAGCAACAGGCAGTTGCAACCCACCAGTAGCCAAAAAGTTACGACCACCCCGAGGCTTTCAGTGGCATCGCAGATTCTAGCCAAAAAGTTGAACGCTACCAGAATGGTAGGTCGGAGCCAAGCAAGGCAGAAGGTGGAGGTACAGAGGGCTAAAGCCGGTTCCGTGCGCACACCCCCGATTAAAAGGCTCAGTAGCTTGATTGCAACAAATGTACAGAATGAACCGAGGGTGACTGAAAAGTCGGAGGTGTCAAAGGCAATGCCTGCATTGCAGAAACTACTCAATGGCTGCGACGACGTTGACAGCCGGATTCGGTGGCAGTTCTCTATAGCGATCTTTACAAAGATGTAAAGAATGGATTGGTAGATGAAATGGTTTTGGGATGGGAGCATAAGCTCTGTGTATGTATGCCCTTACATTTCAAATTTGGAATGCTACTGGTCGACTACGAGACTCCCCAAAGTGCGGAATGGCTGAGGCTAGTATTACTATTGAACAGTGACGAACCTACTCACATATACTTCAAGAGACTCCATTGCATCTATTGCATTCTATTGTCTGATAGAATCGTCATGTTACGGTCAACTCAGATCACCATCGTACTACGTTGGAAGAGTATTTTTGAACAGAATTGAATGGACCAGTGACATGTGGTTCCAACAAGATGATGCCACATGCCACACAGCTGGTCTACTGTAGAAGAATTTCGGTAATCGTGCAATCTGGAGAAATAGTCTATTCGATTGGCCATTTCATACACGCGACTTAATGTCGTTTAATATCTTTTTATGTTGCTTAATGCCAACAATCCATCAATGTTAGAAGAGCTGAGGTGCAATATATGATGAACAGTGGTGCAAAATTGGCTCCAAAGAATTGATCCGTAAAAAAGTGGTTGCGAGGGTCGTATAAACGAGATCGAATTTTATACTTAAACTTAACGTGGGTAATACACTTGAAATAAATTTTAAGCCCAATATCTCCATTATTCTGTGGTTTATTTAAATACAAAATTGTTATGTCCTTATTGAAAACCCCTTTTCATTTACTATCGACCAAGAGCACGTAACTATTGGCATGACCTGAATTGATCAAGGAAAATGAAAGGACTATTACATGCAGAATGTTTAAGTGCAGGGATGGGATCATTCTGACAAAGAAAGGTAGACTTACAATGTGATCCTGACATAGACAAATGGACCAACAGGAACCATGACAAAGTGAAGTTCGGTCTTGGATCGATCGTAACCCTAGGTTAGGTTAAGAGGGTGACTGCAAGACCATGACTACTGCAGTTTCACTCTGATCTCAAGAGATCCATTGTGTCTCCTAGTGTTAGATATTTGGAAGAAAAAAAAAATTTGAACTAAGCAGTTCCATGCCGAGGCCCTCCTGAACCAATTCGTTATCGTTATAAATTTTAAGGTGGGGCCTATTAGCTAGTTCGTAGAGTTGGTCAAAAAGTATTTTCCCGAAGGTTTGGTGTCTGATTCTGCTGAGACTTGAGCAATCGTAGAGGAAGTGTGCAGTGTCTTCCTCCACATCAGTGTCACCGCACCCTCTTCATATTTCTGAGCCGTTGAAACTAATTCTACTGAGTTAATGACGCCGATGAGAAGGGACAGAAGCTCTCTGGTTCTTTTTCGTTGTATTCGGTCCAAAGAAGTCTCGAAACACGACAGAAGGAGAGTGCGCTCTACCTAGCGTTGGCCATGTTACGGAAGTCCTTTGAGATCCTGGAAGAGAGGATGCTAATGGGCGGTAGGACTATGTGGTCTGTCGTGGTATCACTTGATTCTGAGGTAGTTTTCGCTGGCTTATCGCCCCTCTCGTTCCCTTTGAAGCCCATATGTCTAGGGATTCAGTATAGGATAATCCTATGCGTACAGCTTTGTGATATGAGCTCTACTTCACATTGTTTGACTAGTTTTGAATTAGGTAGTTGTAATGGAAGTGGTTGCTTTGATAACTGACTGGCTGTCAATGTATGTGTCAATATGCTCCTTGTTTTCCAGAGTGGATAAGCTTCTGTAGGTCTCGGTGATACCATATATTTCCGGTGATTCCATCGTAGTCCTGAACACCACCATTGTTTATTTTGCAATTACGCGTAATATCTCACTCTAGATCCTTCAGTGTGCAATTCGAAACAAATATTTCGGAATAACCTGTAAAAGATCCTAGTATTTGTTCTGCCCACATTTTCCAATTCATATTTACTGCACTGGTGTCAGTGGTCGAATCCATCCTGAGTAACCCAATTGATGTAAAATCTAATATCACATATAAAACTCCCTACCGTAACAGTTAAGATCGATTCACCAATTCACCCTGTTGCCAATTTATTCTACGTGTAATTTCACTCAAAACAAGATGACACCAACATACATACTTCCATTCTGTACCTATTTCCAGGGCAACAATTTACCAAAAACAATTTACAACCGTAATAAGATGAAATCGCCCCTCAAAAGCAAAAAAAAAAAAGAAAGAAATAAAACCGTTAAGCACCAATTTCCGTATGTAATAGATGTTTTATCTATTTCTTTTATTTTGAATGCCCATAAACATGGAACCAGGCATTGGTGTTGAAGGGAATTTCTTTAATAAATTACCAATGCCAACGATTTCAATTCGCATTGTGTACGTTTTATATGCCAACAACTCGCCGTATCTATGTGATTTAAGGTGCTGCTTGCAACATTTTTATAAATTTTCTTTGATGCATCACCAAAGCTTTTTTTTATTTACATGTATGTACATGGATATCCTTGGGGAAAAAAATTCCAAAATCCATAGAACCAACCCAAACTGCAACAATATGCATGTTTGTATGGGGATGTATCTGCTTCTGGCAAAATCCCCTAAAATAAAATAAATCCCGAAATCATTTAGAGAGGAAAATATTGGCAAAAATTGTTGGAACTTTCGAAAGCCACATGTCACGCCCTCTTTTTTTTTTTTGCATTCATTTGGAGAATATACATAGATTTGGCTTATATTGGGGACAACAACAACGGCAAGGGAATTTCTAAAATTTATTCCACACACAGCCGGCACACACCGGAATGTTACCGCAGAAATAAAATGAAATAAAAGTATACATATGGATGCATAGAGAACATCCCAAGAACCGGAAGCACTATGCAAAGCGTTATTCAATTCTTAATATTGAATATGTCGACAATATTCCCTGCAACGACGTAGAATTTCTGTAGAATTGGAAGAAAGAAAATAAAAACGCATTCACTGTATGTATACCTTTGCTTAAAATGCAGCATTTGCTCAATAAATGAAGCCCTTCCGAGGACGACGAGAACGCTAGAGCTGGATAAACTCCCTCATTCGCACACAGTTCTAGTCAAACTTTGACAGGAAGTTCTCCCTGCCAACTAGTATGTGTGTGTGTATGGGTATGTGTGTTCATGTCAGCGATGTGGTGCATCGGAAAAGAAACATTTTGTGTGAAAAAAAAAAAAAAACAAAAAGAGAAAAGAATTTAAGAAAATTTACGTAAATTAAGGAAAGGTTGCAAGGATTTCATCCTTCATCCTTCGTCTGCATATGTATGTCAATCTGGTTGATACCTACCATCCAGCCACCCACCTACACGCTACAAGAGCACATATGCTCCTATTCTCGCTACCGTTGTGACGGTGGTGGTTACTACTGCTGCTGCTTACCATGAATTATGCAAATTACTTTTGAATAGAAAAGAGCCTTTGCAAAAGAAAACAGGATGAAAGGGCTAAAAATTCTCGTCTGTCGCGTCTAACATGAATGTTGGATAGGAATTGTTCATTTCCTTTATTTCTCCTCACGTCTTCGCTTCCACTTGAGTTAGTGGTTGGGCGCTGTGTGTATGTAAGGACGTTTATCCTGTACACACAGTCGTGTGGTTTGGATTGAGAAAGAGAGAGAGAGAGAGAGAGGAAAAATAAATTTATGAAATGGCACGAAATGCCACGAGAAATGAAAGGATAATCACAAACACGCATATAGTACATACATACATATGTATGTATACACATTCTCGTCTCGTTCTGTATGTTGATTCTCTAAATGAGGTGCTGTGAGTGAACCACCGAACACAAATGTGTTTGTATCATGGTCGTTGTGTCGCATTCTTTTGTAGCTTTTCTATCTGCTTAAGTGTCGCAATGAGATAAAGGTATGTATGATGTGGGATGAACTTAAGCTCACAAACAGGGTGTGTCAAAAAAAAGTATAAAGTAATGAAGTTATAAGAAGGAGCAAAGGACCATTGAGTCGGTTGACTTTCGGTTGCAACAAATGCACTTAACATAATAAGGTGACTCTTCAGACTTTGTTATTCACCAGCAGGACTATTCTTTTGGGGAAAGTTTCTTGCACGATACTATGAAGTGAATATAAAGCTGTTAGTGTGGACCATACTGATGATCGTTTTTATTTGTGTCCAAGGGACCGTGGAAGGATGAAATTTAATAAAATGAAATGAGATCTATTTTACGTGAAATTGAAAGACAAAATATCCATCTAAATCATCAACAATTCGTGCATACATCGTTTGTGTATACGCCCACTTTGATGAGATATTGGATAAAACATCAACGAGGATGTCGTTGTAATTCAAACACAAAAATGCCCTATGGTTATGTCCACTTCATAAGGGCTGTATGTAGACATGACGATGTATTCCTGATAGCTTTTCTGTATCCATTTTCATTATCTTTTACCAGATTTTTTAAACACATATTAAAAGCATGATTTTACTGTCAATTTATAGGCTATGTGGTAGAGTTCCCTTAATTGATAATCTTACTGAAATAAGGGAAGAAAATGAGTAGCACAATCTACAGAATACCTACATACACTGAACTGTCTCTCTCATTCAAGCTGCCTGGATCTAGCCATTTGCCTGTTTTGTGATCCGCAGTCTTGCATCTCTCATGTCCTAGCTATGTTTTAAGCCACAACCTGCATTGCAATGTCATCGGCATATACGAATATGAAGTGGACAAATTTTTGGACTGAATACTATTCCACAAGGGCTCAGAACTCATCCCTACAGGAGTTCTAGAGTAATTCTTTGTTTACATATTTTTTCGGTCACTGGGATCCCGTTCAGTCCTGAAGCTTTGTTGGCTTTCATCGACCCGGCCACTACCAAGACTTCTGACAATTCAGTACCCATACATTCTGTTCTTGTTTTAATTATGATCGACGAGATGGAGTAAGGTTAATAGATTCCCTTCATTCTGTTAGAATAGCATAGAAGTACAGGCTTATAATACGAACATAGTGAGATGAAGGTTCTCTCTCAATAAGTCTCAGTTTGTCCAAGGACTGTCATTGTAATTCTACAGATAAAAGAACAACATTCTGATTGAAGCTTCTTGGAAGTAGCTACGAGCTTTACACATAGTTTCTTCGAAAATGAGTTTTTACTATTGAAGCTGCTTCATTTTAGGGACTAAGTTGGACCCTGTGGAGTTTCGTTTGAGTTTTTAGGATAATTTTGTTATTGTTTCTGGATATTATCACGTTTTTATAGGAATCTGAACTATCTAAACTTTTGAACAAACTGTAGCCGTAGGGTCTTGGGCATTCAGCGCTTTCCAGTTAGGTTAGGGTAAGTTTTAGTTTACATGAGTTCAAAGGTTGTTTTACATTTACCTCTTTGCAGACTAAAACTTTACAACAGTGTCAACAAGTCTAGAGTCTGCGTATTCAGTTTGTCAGGTATTAATCTTAAAGAACTGACAACAATCCGTAAAACTGTTGGAAAATGTCTTGGCGACAACACAATTACATTACAAAAAATGTAACGTACCTGACCCACATTTCACACAGAGATACTTTCCAAAAACAAACTTCTACATGAATCACCCTGTATTTTTGTTTTCTTGTCAACTTTAATTTATTTCCTAGAGCAGCAACCGCCTTAGGACAAGGATTTAAAGTGTTAATTTGAGTTTGAGCACCAAGTGGGAGCGAAATAAAGTTTTAAACCGACATTTTCACCCATGTATTCCCACTTCCTCTCTCCTCTGTGTGTATGTGTGTTTCTATGGATTACGTTTGTATGTTAGGGCAGTCAAGCATCCAAAAGCAAATCTTGAAGAAGATTTATATCCTCATAGATTTCTGTTTTACTTTGCTGTCGGTCCTCTTCTCGCCTCCCCCGCCCCCCTTCCATACTACCCATTACTATCATCATCTCCAATTTACACCGAAAAATTTGCCTTTTATTGAAACAGGATGTACGCGCCAGGAAGTGGCGCGCCATTTGGTGGAAATAGCATAAAAATAAAAGATGAAAAATTCCTACGTGATTCAATTTCAATTCAATGCCATCTGACGCCATAAAAAATGGTTAATGTTAGTATAAAAATGTGTATCGTCAGTTTTTGTTGTTCTTGTTTGTACATACACAAGACGAGTAGGTATTCCTCTTTTTTTGTTTTTTTTTTTATTCCACCACACCGTCGTCCTCGTCGAGGGGCTTTCTTTAAGTGTTTGGCTAACAATTTTTTTGTTGACTCGCACACTCCTCACCAGCAGGAAGGTAACATAAAAGTTTGCTTTTTATCCAGCCAACGTTCGCTTTAGGTTTTGGATTGTCGTCATCTCAAAACAAGAAAAAAAAAGCAGAGAAACAGAAAACCGATACTGAAAAAAGGACGAATGAAACTGTGAATGACAAAGCATAAAATTAATACCGTTAAATTTAATATAACCCAACATGGCGATGTCATGGATTCAAGGGCGGAAAAAAATGACAGAAAAGGTAGAATATATAAGAATTTACATTTTCAGGTGGCACACAGGTTAAAAGCACGCCTCCCGAGAGGAAGTACAGTAACAGAGAGCCATTCGGTGATGTACACATCTCCGAAGGATAATTCATTACACGTGAAATCTATAAATTTCAGTTATGGTTTATGAATATTTTAATTTTATCCGCGACAATGGAATTTGCATGCAGACAACGACACCGACGATGATGATGATGATGGACGATGATGAATTGAGCCTTAGATATTGTATAAGTGCGATCGTAAACAGATTTTATAACTCAAGACACAGTCAGAGAAGTCATCGCATAAAATTGAATACGTATCCCCAGGTAAGCCGGACCATGCAAATGAGTTTTAACGCAATGGAATGGCGCCGGCAAGATGACATTTATTTTTTTTTAATTTCGGCCGTTTACAGCTTATTTTGAGGAGAGTTATGGAAAATTATGGAAATTCAATTTGCGAAGATAGTAAATGTGGAGCATAAGGCGCCGCCACTTACAGGTGAATATGCAGGACTCCAAAGCTGCATATAAAAAACTTCTTACGATTTTACGATTACGAGACTTACGAGAACTTTCATTAGAAAGTCGAGGATTTCCAACCCATTAACGTTAATAGATGTATGTAAATCTGCTAATGAATGAGGGAATTCCCATGATTCCAAATGTAAGGTTAAGGTGTAACAGGTAAAGCCAACTTTCTACAACTTCCTTTGTGGTCCAATCACACCCTCATTCTTGGAAGAAGTTGCTAACTTATGAAATACTCTGGTATCTGGGTCTATCAGAAATTTGGACTGGTCATATGTTGGAAAGGCAATACTTAGATCAGGTTAAGAAGGAAAATGTCTTCTAAGCCCCATAGTATCGCCTGACACATTGACATTTGTCAATCAATCCAGAGAAACTGTCTATATGTCACGATGACAGCTTGGATACTACATTTGGATGTACACTTCAAGGTCAGTAAGATGACGACTACTTCGCTTTGATTCATCTCATCAACCGACTGCATCAGATGGTTTCTGTTAACATTCCGCCACATGTGGTTTACTAGCTTTAAGGCTAACTTTTTTAATTAAATGTTAAGTTAGTTTAAGTTAATGGATACAATTGTTGACGGAAACACTTAGACCAACTGCGAGTACATAAGAACCTCGCCAACTATAAGACCCCTGAGAAGTTAATTTCACTCTTCGATGAGTGAGCTAAACTACTCAGTTGCGCGTATGAATCACAGGAGATTGGTTAGCTCAATGTTTTCTCGATCGTCCAGTTCCTGACTATCGCTTTGAACTAGCCATACTGGACAATCACAGAGGAATAGATTCTATTTCCACTTCGTCCATGTTATTTCTGCAAAAGTCATTGTGGGGTAGTCCTAGCTGATTGTCTAGAACATATCACTAGCAAATGTCCAAATATCCTTCCGATTAAGTCTCATGCGACCTCCAGATCGCTTTTCATCTTTGACTGGCTATAACGATTTGGCTGTAGCATATGTATGAACCATCGTCTGTTAGCAGCTGCAAAAGGACTGAGACGATAGGATATATTTTTGTACTGGTTTTTGAAACTTAGAGTATGGGGGATGTCCGTGTGTACGAAGCTACTCTAGATGGAATGAAAGGACAGTCACTTTTTAAAGCATCTCGGGCGGTATAGCGATAATTTTGGCACGAATACTTGCCTTGAGCTCTTCAATATAGGCTGAGGCTTACTGATGTACACTTCGCTTTCAAATAACCTTATAAAAATAAGTCAAGAGGGGTCAATTCAATGTCGACTTTTTTTTGACAGCTCACGTCCAGGAAATACAGAAACTGAATTGTTTGGTATTGAGTGTGTGGCAGACATATTGAGCCCACATCTACCGAAATAGATTCCCATCGACTGTTTCCCATTCTCCGAAGAAAAATGGCCCAATGATGGTGTTAGCGCAAGAGCGCGGCCCAAACAATCATATAATTGGGTTTCATGGATCTCGTGTGCATTCTTCGTTCCCCAAATATGGCGATTTTGTTTGTTAACGGCACTAGACAGTGTGAAATGCGCCTTGTCGGTCATCGAAATTTGATTCGAGTGACTCTTTGGGCGTATACCAAGCGACGTGGACGGTCTGCCGCCAATATTCTTTGACTTAATTCTACTTTATACGGAAAAAAATCCAAAATGTTGACCGCGGTAACGACACAACACTATTGATTTCTCTGAAACACTCTTTCTTACCGCTTTAACCAGTTCATTGGAATAACTTTGGCGTTTCTATTCATGATGTTTCAGAATAGAAGTCAATAGGTTGTTAAGTGTCAAAGTTATTCATTGCTTGCACACCGACACAAAAGATGGCACACCCTGTATATAAATCGAGATACTATACATTGTGAATCCTTTTGTAAATCCTTTTGCTTTCCAAGTAAAATCCGTTGATGTTCAGGTCTCTATCTCATTCAACTTTCCAAACTATTAGTCAGATAATAAGTACACCCTAATTAAGCCCTGGAATTCATTCCCACCTTCCAGGCTAAAAATTCGTCCTGTCGAATCTGAAAAAAAGCAAAAAACTCTTTCGTTTCACTATTATTTCATTTCCCCCATGTACTTTACTTTAATTCCTCATTTTACAAGTCAAATTCAGTGAATTTCAGCAAAATTCTATTGCCAATAACAACTCTTCCTTCTCCACGCAAGTAGCATCAATCTTCTCCATCATCCTCGTACTTCCATCCAATTATATTCCTAAATCTCATGCTAAAAACTTACTTCTTCCTACAGCAAGCGCGCCAAAGGATCTGAAACATGATTTTCTCTTCGCTAATTCACGAACAATCTCAAAAGTTACTCTCACACACAATCAGTACTATGAAGCAAGCACAACAAAAAAACAAAAAAAAAAATAAGAAAAAGAAAAGGATCCTCCCACCATACACCACCAACCTTCTGCAATAGAACATCCATCCCTACAATAGAAGTTACAGCTCCAGTTTAATTAAAACTTTTCCCTCAACTTCTAGGATTTTCCCTAAACGACGAAGTAAGCTATTAAAAAATCCAAAAAAAAAGGCAAAACGGAAAATCGCTCACTTCTTGTTAAACGACGACACGACGAACCAACAATGAGGGGTGCAATTGTCTAAATTAAATGCAAAAACCCGAAAAGGAATCCTCTAACAGAAAAAAAAAAAAAAAATTGAAAGCGATACATAAACAGAATTACTCGCACATTTCTTAGTAACAACTTTCAAAAAAAAAAAAATACACACCCCCACCCTAAATAAGAGCCACCCACCGGTTGGTATCTAAAACTAAACTACATCCTCTTCCAGTTTGTTTTGTTATGCTTTTCAAAACGAAATTAAATTGCACGATATATTCTGATTAGATTTTTTTTTTTTTGTATTCTACTCCGCTCCCTACCGTGTGCTGCAGCAAGGGTGCGGGGGGTGTTCTCAACGACCCCTCAAGCATGAAAATAAGAGGAAAGAAATGAGAAAAAAACATAATGTCATTACTTTCGCCGCCACACCACTTAATCCCCGGATTATCTTTCATTTCTTGGGCAAAAAAAAAAAAAGGAATCCGCCAGGGTCCCGACTATGCTACGCCCTCTACTTCTGCTAGATAACAAGCCGCTCTCACACGGGTTTCCTTCCGTAACTTTTGATGAAACATCAATGTTCAAAAATGTTCGCCTTTGTATTCGTATCCTTTTGGTGTTTTTTTCTTTTTATTTTTGTGTGTGGAGTTCCCCTTTTCGCCTTGTTCGTTTCACTTTTGCCAACCCATTTCCTTTAGCCTCTGGAAAAGATGTGAATGATGGCGTTGGCTGTAAGGATTCAGTGGCAAATGGCTTGATGGGTAGGATAAAGGATATACCAACCAACCAACCAACCAACCAACCCTCCAAACAAAAAAAACAAAATAAAAAAGAAGAAGAAAATTTGTCTTACATTACAAATATGTGTGTTCTACTGGGCGTAGCAATACAGATATGCGTAGTTCTTCGAAAATCCTTTTGTTGATTTGGTATTAGGGAAATAACCAAAAGTAATATACAAAGAAAAAGGAAAAGATCCTCTATGCGGTATTAGGTACAACCACGATAACCAATAGCAGCGGCAGTATGAGTTTATCTGCTACTTTTCCTAAAAACTCACTCTGCGTAAGTGTCTCTAGTTAGGCCCCAGGAGGTGTTTAACACAAACGCACATACTGTTACCACCCACCCACAACCACACCAAGGAACAGCAGTAGCAGTAGCAGTGTATGAACATTGTAATCTGGGAATCAAGTAAATTTAATTAAATTACATTCTCCATATGTGACTGGATAAATATTGAGTCGGAGAGCATGGAGGAATGGTATTTTTTTTTTTTTTGGGGATGGTTTCACTAAGAACACATAAATCCTTGTAAAACACCAAAAACAGTTGCAGGTTTTCTTTTCTCTGTATACGAGTACGAGTATGCTCTGCCAGTAAGGGATTTTTATTTATTTTCTTTCGTTTTTCTGTTTTCTGTTTTTTTTTTTTTTTTTTTTTCAGGAAAACAACTGTGGAAAGCGTTCCTAAGAGGCATTGAAACAAGGGTTGATGCGATGTTATTATTCTCAATTTCATTACTAATGAACACACTGGCTGGCATATGTGTGTGCTTAAGTGCTAAAAGAGAGAACGAGTGGTTTTGACAAAATGGGTGTGGGTCCTTTTGGTGGCTGTTGTAATAGAGTTCCAGGACTCGTGGTTGATTTATTTTTTTTTAATTAAAGACACATTTTTTTTAATGTACTTAAAAGAAGGAACATTCCTTTCCAATGGAGTTGGTATTCCTAAATGTGGCTTTAAATAAGTTCAAATTGAAACAGTGTCACTACTGGGAAGGAGTAGATTCCGAATGAAAGAGTACGTCTTTCACTTTATCTTTCACAATTGCTTTCAAATTGTGAATGCAACTTGGCTTAAATCTATACCTGCATTAAACAAAGTCGAGAAATGGCATTTCGAGATACAAGGATTCATAAGCCAGCTCAACACACTGCTGCTAGTGCTTTTGCAGAAGATATTAAGTAGCTTTACGTATTTTGCTTTGTTTATTCCCATTAGCTCGTTTTGTAATCTGGGCTAAAACTTCTAAGACTTGTAATCCCAATATCTTGTTAGCGGCAATAGTAATCAGCTTCCAATAATCCTGATTAAAAGAAGACAGTCAGTTACTTAATAATTTCTATGATTCGCTGTGTTAGGTAATGCATTAGTATTACCTCAGTAAACGCAGTTGATCTTCGGCATGTACTATTCCAACTTTGACAAGCAATTGTGTTCCATCTAACTTTTCTGGTTCTATTCGTAGCCGACCCTGTACGTTACCGAAGGGTCTGGCCAATAATCTTTATGTTCTTATCCTGTTTCAGAGTTCATCAATAAGAAAAAGATGAAGTAGAACTCGAAAAACAAAAACCTTTTGGCCGTTGTTGGCTATCTTTGGGCTCAGACGATTATGGTAGGGGCATTTTTCGTAATGGTCCCTGATTCATAGGTAAGTACAAAGCAATATAGAAGGAGATTTAAATAGAAGCATAGAAAATAGAATAATATAGACTTTAGAACCATTTTCTAAACCTCTATTCCACTTCCCCCTATTGGACGAGTTATTGATCAGTTGCTCCTCATTCCTTATTTTTGCTAGTTTTTACTTTTACTTTTAAAATTTATGACTAATAGTAGATCCTTATCCGCAAAATGAGTGTTATGACAAAATATGAATGTGTCACCACTCCATCTCCTCAAATCAAGCAAAAAAAAAAAAATGATGATACATCAAAAAGTGAAAAAAAACGCCTTTCCTTATACAGACATTCTGACCAATTGGGCCAGGATCTCATTAGACAGATGGCGAAAAGTTAAAGTCTGGAAACAGCGAAATAAGTTGACTAAAACTGATATTTACGAAAACGCACAAAGTATGTAAAAGTGATCCTAGAATGAGTCGAGAAAGCCACTGCAGCCTTTCACTGCTGTAACGCTATAACAGACCGATTGGAAATAAATGAGTTGTACGTGTAATATGTGTCCGTCATCAGGCCTTGGACAGCTTCACAGAACACCTGTTACCTAACTCAACTCAGCCGAGTACAAAGATCAGCTTGTCTTTGCATCAGTAGACCACTAAGAAGGTACGGTCCCCGATAGCGCTGCTGGATTTCCAGTTTCATTTGCCGCCTTTGGGTATCTATAGCTAACAAGTGGTCTAAGCTTAGGACAATATATCCCATCAGGATTCGATTGGAGGGATGACTTGTGGCTACAAATCACGGGGTCTGTGCAGGAGGAGGTGTCTGTTCCAACGATCTTAACATAAATAGCGTATTTCCAATAGAGATCATTGCGATCGAGCATGCCTTGTCGTGGCTTCAGCATAATGTGAAATCGATCAAAATCTTGGAATCTTTCTCATAAAACTCCAAGACTGTTCTAAATTATTGCCCGTCTCTTAAAGAGATGGCTGAACAATTCAACATTCACCTCATCTAGGTGGTGGGACACTGTGAGATCTTAACGATCTTATCAGATAAGGCTAATATCGGAATTACAAAACACTACTGCGTCACAATCTAGTTTTAAGTTGGTACGTTGGAATTGCTGGATCTATGCTCTGTACGTGTGTACATCACCAAGAAGGGAACATTATACAACATAAAGATATCCAAGAGTCCCGAGATAGAAACAACACTTGAATGTTTTGTAGGAAATCCAAGTAACTGGGAGTTGACTTCAAGCCGGATGAGAGGTTTTCGAAACAGTGTAGAAAACCTAATCATCAAAGTACTGGGGATATTATATACATTTAAGAAACTTTAGAGTTAGTTAGAGGACAAGAAAGAACCCACATCCAATCGATTCAAGAAGCCAGTTCTAGTTTAAAAGAGGTTGGGTCGTCTATCAAAAAGTTGAAGAACACCAAATCCTCTGAAATCCGATGGACTATTAGCTAAGCTTTCCAAACCTCGTACCAAATTATTACCCAAATATGAGTGGATGAAAACAAGGCCGATGACTTGTGTACAACTCTGCCTATATATGTATATGAAGGATCTTCAAAAAGCCGATCTTATGTCTTGAAAGAACTATCGAGGAATATCACTACTTAATTTCAGAGATGAGGTCCTATCGAACGTACTGTATAAATGGCTGAAGTCTTTCTGCAGTACACTAATCAGAATGTACTAGTATGGCTTAATCGCCAAATCGACGATCGACTAGTCCTAGACTAATTCTGGCGAAGACGAACGAAACTCAAGAAACTCAAGTCGATACTAATCATCCTTTCATCCACTTTAAAGCTGCATATCAAACCATTTATTCATTGAACTGCACAATGCCCAATGCTTTGCTTAGAAAAGCAATCATAATTACTTCCCGGAGAGACCATACCATGCAGCAGTTACTCAATATACAAATCCAAGCTTTTGGCAATTGACTACATTGGATACGATTGAGATTTGTAGCAAGCCCTGTCAACTATTTAAACGTTCAATGTATGACGGTATTTGCAACTGATTTTGTTCCTAAAGGGAAATACAAATGGTGTACCTCAGTGGTGCGTACTAGGACCACTACTGTTTATTACGATTATCTAGACTAATGCTGTCGCAATAAGGTTACATAGATAAATGAAATGGAATAGAAATTGACTGTCTGCCGCTGAGCGACAACAGAGTCCCACCTTTAGTAAGAATCTTCGTCTTAGGAATATAACACTTACTGATATCCAGTGGTTTATGGTACAAGGGTCTAGAAGGTAAATTATTTACAGATGACAAGCGATCTCAGCTTTATTGAATAAAGTCCCGGCATACTACCTTTGCTGTACTCTTGCCTTTGTGGATAAGTTTTTATAACAGTTCCACGGTTGTTTCTGTGATTATTTGGCGAATAATTTCACCAAATTGATAGTTAAAAACTCCTCATGAGTTTGATACTTAAATATTTGATAAATCTGTCTGGTAGTCATGGAAGATTAATCACTTTAACTTCAAATTTTCGTTCAAGCTATAGTATAACTTTGAAATTCTTGTACAAATAAAAAAAAAATACATCACTGTCCATTGAAGAACAGTCCTTGGTTTAGTAGCCAAACAATCCATGATATACATATATGTATGTGCAAACCTCCCACAGACACTTCTGTAACCACAGTTAACCATAAATTACCACCGACTGTCTTTGTAGTAAACACATAAAATATTTCCTACTCAATTTGCATAAAAAACACCAAAGACTAGTTAAGAAGTCACCCGCAATTCTCCTCGCTTCGAAACAAACAAAATAATTAACTTTGAACGCTTCCCAGGCGCTAACAACTTTCCGCCTCGCACCAATCCAAATATTTAAATAAAATTCAACATTCCAGCCATCAACTCTGCCAATTATTTCAATTCCACCCGAAAATTCCACAGAAATTAATGAACCATAGAATAAGTAATAAGTCACAACTTTCTCCAATTGATTTAATCAAGGAACCTCCGAAGCTATTAAGATCACAGTACCATAGTACCGGGAGTACCAGAAGCATTGGCAGCGCCCTAAAACAGCAGCAAAACAACTCATTAGATTTGCATAAAATTTGACTGTGAACACAGCTGCCATTCGCAGGGAGCAAGGCTCATCTCCTGGCCCAGCCAGCGCCCTGTTCGTTCATCAACTCTCGACAACTACATCTTTATCATTAATTCATTTCATTTGCGACATACGTAGGTTTTGTATACATACAGAATATACAATCATAAAACAATTGTGTTCCTAGAGCTGAGATTTACCCCCTCCCCCTCCCCCTCTCCCTCTCCCACCACCACCACATCCCATACTCTCGTGAAGAAATTATTTATCCATCCTCTACGACAGCGTCGACGACGACGACGTCGACAAGACATTCATTTGCATGGGCGCCCTAATTAACATGTTAAATTGCCGTCACACCATCCGCCGTAAGCTAACACAATCCCCTTTCTTCGTCCTACATATATCCCAGGATATGGGAGCAACAAAACACAGCAACAGAACAAAAAAAAAAAAAAACGATGCCTTGCGCATTCATAACACCTTACACGAGTGTGTATGCATGTAGGATGTTTTTGTTCCTGCAAATACAACAATAGCAAGGCAACACAAAATGACAATCAAAATCCCCCTGCATAGACAGGAGATGATGCTGGGGGCCACATGTATACGACAAACATCGAGCATAGGCATAAATAACAAATTGTACGAGTCTCTCCACTCCACCCAACAGTAAGGTGGAGTAATGAAAAAAGAAGAAAAGAACGAGCGGAAAAAAAAAAAAATAAAAAGGATTTCGTTAAATCCTTGCAATAACCACTTTCGCTAACTCGAAAACAAAATTTTGTATCCTTAATTTCTCACCACCTTCGGGGCAACCAGTTTTTCTGTCGTAATAACCCCATCGAGGTGAAAATTAAGGTGTAATCTCTATTCGGTCGTAAATTGCCAAGACAAAGGTTTAACCCCGATAATTTCGTTCAAATTAACTCCAAGGCATAGCAAGAGATTTCAGCCATAAAATGTTACGTATACGCCATACGCAGGACGACACTAAACGAGAAAATGTTACATATACGACATACGAGTACACCACCAACCGAACTGAGCCCACCTGACTGGGCGATATGGGTGAATGTGAAATCTCAAGAATCGAAAATTACCATGTTGACATCTGTAGACGTACACACAAACTACACACAGGCAAGTTGTTATTTCCACACTTAACATAAGTTTATAGTATTTCCTTAACCCTCGTAGAAAGGATTACGCCGGATGTCCTCGAACGCATACACATTGGAATGACATCAAATCTGTGGGTATGTCCTTATATGAATTTAATTTATTAAAGTGGTATGGGGTGAATTTTCTGCCAAACATCCGCAAAGGGTCCTTTTGAAGGTGTACTACAGACCTACGTGGGTGACTTTCAAAATGCGATGACAATATTCTGAAGTTTATACCGTAAAATTGCTACGTTAGCAAATTAGCTTATAGCAAGGACAAATCCGATTCCATTTCCACCACCCAGATGGTGTATATACATACACACACACATCGGCATGATGTGGAGCGAAGGGGAATGGGACACACACTTAAGATCCTTGTTTTCTTTATACAAGGACAAGGCGAAATCTCATTGTGTATTTGAAGAGTTTTACTTGTTGTGTCATGTTGATAAATAAAAATGAATTAAAATTCATATGCAGAGGGTACCGGTTGTGCACATCCTGTTGTGTTTGGTCTTAGTATTAAAATAATGTCACAAACTCATGCTATGCACATACATATGTGTATGTACTTTTGTTCTTAAGAAAAAGTTTCAAAATCCATTTAGATACACACTTTTATATATCAACATATATATTTGAATTTGCACGGAAAGTTTCCAGGATGTTATGCTTTGGAAAGACAACAAGGAGTTCGAAGCTATTTTCATTTAAATATGAGAATACTCGGCTTACAATCATTTAATGGAATAAACAGAAGTTCCTGTTGACTTAAGCTGATGAAAATGAATTCGATCGATTTGCAGGATGTTTTCGAAGGAAGAAGACAATTTTGTTCTCTTAGTACAGTGAAAGGAAAGATTTTAGTGATAGGTTGCGTTACATTATTCCAATGGCACCCCCCTGCAGAGACTTCGAACGAATCATACCCGGAGGGACATGAACCGACTTGTAGTGCTCAGCTGGAGCCTGTTAAGTAAGAATCGGGCTAACTGCAGAGGCTTGTTGGTTTAGCCCCAGGTTCAGCTCTGGGGAACCGTAGCGCAACCTAAGTAAGTAAGTAAGAGCTACGTATATTGCACGCATGCAAGTCTAAAAGAACACAATATCACCAAAGATCGTGTGACCAACTTCCTGGAAAGAGTTTGTGAAAATTTTCCTTAAAAACGAAACAAAAATTGTCTTCTTTGAATTCAATCACAAACCGAACAGGACTTTTGCCAATCATTACAAAATTGCTCGACTAATTCTTTTTCAAGTTGACAGGACTAGTGATGACACTGTCGCAGGAGACACCACCTTTCTTAAGCATGATTTCAAGTGGCAACCACTCATAAACTACAAAGATTAGAATTTCTATGGCTTGCTGAAGTGTTAAGGGTATTTCAAGCTTACATTCTGCTACAGGATCTATGGAAGATACAACTATCTTCCTTGGCAGTCTACCAGTCTTAAGGTCAATGAAATCCATCGTTGGCAAGAATGTAGTTGCCAATGAATCAAACAGTGAAGCGGATGGCATTATAGAGAAAAGGCAAAGCTTTGTAACCTTCTCGTAGATTATGGCCACGAGAGCCTTCTAGGACTATGTCGATCCTTAATTCACTGTCAATGAATAATAGCATCTAACGATTTATGTAGAAGATTTATGTAGATAAGACAAGCGTACTGAATCTAACATCTGGTTTGTCTTCCCTACTTTCCACGAATGAAGTAAATACATACGCGCCTTAATTTGGATCCTTCAAGGAGACTCAGACTCCGATTTTGTCCACTGTATTTGCAAGAAGATTCCCATTTTTGGTGCAGTGGTTCTCTCTATGATTTTATTCGTTTCCCTCACATGGTGTGTTAGCCGCTCTTGTTGTTCCCCAGCTAGGTGAACCTGCACTGCACCTTCACCAAGGAGCTTACTGCCTCCAAAAACCAAATAAATGTCTATGTGCTTACTATAAGCTATGTGTACTGCTACCTGATACACATTTTCCAGGTAAGTGCCTAGTTGCTTGCAGTACTGACCTTGAAAGATCAGCTGTACAAATGACCACTTAAGGATACAAGTCTGCAGGCCTAGATGGCATTATAACTGCCGAACTTCAGATATTATCTATTCCATTCTCATATACATATATATATCCTCAATAGCTATCTTAATCTTGTCCACATTACAAAAGTGTGGAGAAGAGTGAAGTGGTTTTCTTAACCAAAGCTGGTAAATATTCCCACGTACTAGGCATTCTGGAGCACTGCACCTTATATTTCTTTTAAAACAAGTTAATTCACTTTCGTCCAGACGGGCTTCAAACACCAAAACCGGGTAAAGATAGACTTTATCTCAGTCTTTCCTTTCGACTTCCTAATCATTGTTGCATGTTACATGTTGACTCAAAAAATATGTTACATCCACTTCAGATAACCGCATCTTATCAGACAGCTATTATCCTTGGAGTCCTTCCCTAATAATTCAAAAGTTGGACCAAATTTCAGAGAAATTGATTATTCACCATCTGGGTTCCAGAGGAATGTTTCACGGAACTCTAGGCCCGATGAACTCGCCAGATAAGAAACTAATGTACATATCTTACCAGGTAAAGCTACATATCTTCTGAATGTCAGTAAATGATTCGGTGGCGTATACGTAACCAATTTTTGTATACACCTTCTGACGCAATACGTTTCTATTTTCTCGACACATTGCGAGCCAAAAACCAGAATATTTCACTTGAACTGTGCCACGAGAAGGTAACTTCTGGATGTAAGTGGGTTCGGTGGCGTATGCGTAATACATTTTTTCACACATTTTTTTAAGGGGAAAGATTTAAAAAATTTCCATTTTTTTTTAGCACCAAATTTTGTAAGAATAGTAACTTAAAAATCAGTTTCACACCGGTTTGCAAAAAAAATATGCGAGGTTGAATTATAATAGCATTCTCCATCATTTTGGAGAGAACCGAATTAAGTTGTCTTTTTTTTTTGAATTATGTCTCAGCCAGGACAAGGCTTCCTTCCGCTTGAAAAAGCCTACAATAATCTGAGAGGTGGAAGGAAATGCTTTAAATGATTTTTAGGAAAAAACACAGCACTCAATGTTTCTTGGATTGTAGGCTCAACTGCAATCAAATGGGTACATTCTAGGCTTGTGTAGTTCAGAAACAAACTAGTTAAAAAAAGAAGTTCATTTCATTTATGTAGTTCAGTAGTTGAGCAAGCTAGGATGTACTCCGCATAGGTGTAGATAGTTTAGTGAGAATTTGTTTAACCAAGACAAGGAGCAGGAGCACATTATTGTATTGGGAATTTCACAAATGTGCCCGAATCGCACAAGACCTAATCTCCTGAACAGTGAACTAAATGAACTAGAAGAACGAAATAGTTTAGCACAGAGACTTAAACTTAATTGAGCTGTCTCTGAATTGAACTAAAATGGACAAGCCTAGTACATTCTCACTTCGAACTCGACGGATCTATTGTGTTCTGGGATTCTCAGTTTCTACATATGTATGCACATATGTACCCATGATGGATAAGATTAAAATCCACCGATGTTGAAATGGCACACTAGATAGTCTTTCTGTGCACCATTTCTGAATTAGACTAAGGCTTATGCAGTTTAGATGAACCACAAGTAGACAATGAAGAGCTGCCATGATCTAAAGCTAACATTCTGCATTCATTCAGAGTAAAGTTTTTAATTGCATTTACTTACTCAATCTTGTCCCTGTGGTTCTTCAATAAATCAAAATATATGTTTCAATTATTTAATTAACTGCTTTCAAAACTTATCGTTCATGAACAATTAAAAAATAATTTCAGAACCCTTTTAGAGCTCAACAAAAAAAAAAAACACAAACCTGTTAAATGCTTTTCCTCCAGACTTTCCAACCATCCACAGTTCCGAGTAAGTTCCCATCGTACCTTCGTTATTTATAGCAATTACAGTCCATAACTTGTCAAAAGTTTTTCGAAGAGAAAAGTTACAAAATCTCCGCCAGTCAACTTAACTCGAACAAAAATGATTCCTTACAAGATGACTTGGTCAAAAAAAAAAAAAGATACTCTCCACAGAAACAATTTCAAAAAAAAAAAATTCCCTACAAACTAAACCACAAAATGTCCAAGTGCTGACAACCGTAAGGAGATTACAAATGAATTGTTGGTAAATTTATGACATCCCATTACTCTGGCAATAAAAAAAAGAAAAGAAAAGGACACCCAGCCCAGTAGCCCAAGGAAGAGACGCATATTCTGTGCCATCAGACTTTTTTGATTGAGAAACTAATTTCACATGCAATATGGACAAAGTTCCGCAATAAATGTGTTCTTTAATTACTATCGCTCTCCCTCAACATAACGTTTATGAATTTTCTTATACATACCCAGCCATACATAGACATCCTTATGAAGTGGCTCTGTCGTCCAACCCGCGTACGATATATTCCCACCCACACACAGAGCCATTTAACGTATTTCCACCAGAGTACACCATGTAAGAAATTTATTTGACAACCACAGCCAACCCTACAGGCAATGTCGAAACAAAGTTGAAGTAATTAATTTGACAAAAGGGTATGTGAACGAAGGAAAGCAACAAAACGAATAATTATACTTTTCCAAAAGTTTAAGGTCTCTCGCTCTCTTCCTTTTTTTTTTTTTAATTTTTTTTGCCCCTGTCTCTCTGCTCCTGCCACTGCTGCTACTGCCACTCTATGTGCGAGAGTCCATTTCGAATTATGAGGACTATGCATATAAATTAAAATGAATTTCTCGCTAAAAGAGTTCATAAAATTCACAGGAAATGAACGAAGGACGAAAAAAATGTTTTAATATACTTGGGATTTTTTGGCAAAGTAGCAGGACGGGCTTTTTAATACTTCTTCAAGGGGAAAATAATAAAATAAGAAAAAATGGCGACTCACTCAGAATAACTCTTTTAGTGGAAATTTACAGAATGGCTATGGCGATGGCGATAACGGTGATGGTAGGCGAAAGGGTGAACGCAAAAATTCTCTTAAGAGCTTTTCGGAGCATAGTACCAGGGTACTGGTGAAAATGAACATTAATTTCGAACACGAACACAGTGATGTTCGCCGTCGTACAAATTGGAAATACTTTTAACTCAAACTCATTAAATACATATATATGTATGTATGTATGTACATTGCTTTTGACTCCATATACTGGATACAAGTAGGAGGAGAAGCAAGCTCCTCAGTTTGAAGGGCACATTCACAGTAACGTTCGTCTTAATTGGGGTTAATACTTTCCTTGGACTCTGGGTTTTAATTTCTTTTCCTTAAAACTTATTGCAATAATCGTTAAAGCGAAGTTCTGAAGGTTCTTTGCTTTAGACCTGTTTATTTAATATAAGTATATTGGTGTGAAATTCTTGTTAATTAGATTAGGTGCAGGTTAATACTCCAGAGGGTATGCCGGGAAAGATACAAAATCACTTTACTGATTTAGAGAAATGGCATGCAAATGGGTTTTGTAGGCTAAAAAAGCGGCCTTGATAAATTGATGCTGTGGGGCAATGGAGGGACCAGGTTCAAGTGCGATTTATAGAGAAATAGATTATAGATCCTCACAAAATTTTATAGCTTTTAACCTACAAGGCTAAGCAGATGACTTAGTCACAATAGTTAGGGACAAAAAGAAGCTAACAATATAACACAAATGTGAAATGCCATAAACAATATTTATGACTGTTTAATCCAATTAAAACAGTCACCATTCACCAAAAGGACAAACTTCAATCTCGCAACACTAACTCTAAATGGTGTACAACTCGATTTGTCAAAAGAAACAAAATATTTCAGGGTAAATCTAGACCACAGACTTAATTGGAAACCTCATCTGGACAGAGCCACTGAAATGGCGACTTAAGCCTTCTGGACCTGTTCTAGGCTATTCGGGAAAAAAATAATTTACTGGACTTACCTCGCCATCATCACGTCAAAAAGAACCATCCGCTCGTATGAAGCAAAAGGCCATTCAGTCGGAATACTCAGCCCCAGCTACAAACTGTCTGCTTCATTAGGACACTTTGCTTCTATCATCCAAGCAGAGATTTTCGTTATCGACCTCTGTATTAGAAGAAACCTCCGAAGCACACGTATATTTATCCTATCGAACAGCCAAGTAGCTCTAAGGGCTCTCATGTCCTTTAACTTTGAGTACAAGCTGGTTTGTAATTTTCTTTAAACTCTCTTATAGCTAGTTAGAGTATACTATGTAGTATAGGTAAGTCTACCTGTCAGCCAGATAAAGATAGAGCCAAATCTAGCAAATATAAGGCTAAAATCCTTCCTATCTGGTCATTGCTCTCTCAATTATTAAAATAAATAAAATAAATACTTGGCGCAACAGGTAGATGGGACCCAGGGCCTAGCTTCTCATGTCCTGTTGTGCGTGTTATATTCTGTACACGAATGGAAGGAGTCTACTGCTTAATGCCGTGTCCGAAGGGCAGTGTGTTATTTGAGAAGCTTTCTCAGGAAAGTTATACTCTCGGATGTTTGTCAGACGCTCGCGAGAGGTGGGGCCGTGAAAAACTTTTAGGTGTTCTCCGACTGGGATTCGAACGTCGAACCCTTGCTCTTTAGTCCAACGCACTAACCACTGAGCCACGGCGCCCACTCTCTCAATTATTACTTCGAGAAAATTGGTATTATCCAATCGGACACGTGTGGACTATGCCTTGAGGATACTGAACCGCCGAACATAGTCTACCGTGAGCGAAGTAGCAATCTCTCTGGAGTGTTTCACGAGGTCAATCTTAAACGTTGATCAGAATATCGAATAAGAATAGCCTGGACTAAATTATGTAGTTCATCCTTTAAGTATCGTTGACTTTTGTTCCAAGATCACTGAACGGTCACACAACCTTAAATCCGAATACACGGAGTAATCGCGTTTGGGCAATTCAAAGCTTCAAGCTATATAAATCAGCAGGACCTGATTACCTGGGTGAGATGGCTACTTGAAGATTTGTCAGCAGAGGTGTTCTACCTCCTGTTCTATCATGTTTCGAAAAGGCACCCAAATACTCTAGACGAACTTTTGCAAACCACTTTAAGCAACAGTGAACTGAACTAGTACTCTTATCCAGGAAATATAAAGTTCCGCTGGTCGATTTTCTGAAGAAGCAAGGCCTTATCCTGGATAGGAAGCATGAAAACATTCAAGGAAGAGTCAAGGAAGCCACAGTAATACTTTACTCCAGCAAAGAAAACTATTGCCAATATGTAGATTGCGTCTACAACGTCGAGTTAATAAATGGCTTACATCTCGGCTTACAGACCGATACTCACATACGGACTTATTGTCTGGTGGACAGCCTTAGAAAAAGTTATTACTCGCTAAGGCAAAATCTAAACAAGGCCCAACATAGAGCTTAGGTACGCATAAGCGAAAACCTACGAACAACTTTCTCTGCAACATTGGACATTTTGCTTGACAATGCTCAAGAAAAGAATTTAGCCACGACTCCATGTCAGAAACTTGGACATGTCAAAATGTTGATAAAATCTCGACTATCCCCATCTTTTTCAGATTACTCTAGAATGCGGATGCCCTTTCAGAAGATGAGTAGTCTATTCACTTCTATACTGTGTTTTTTCCAGAAGGTTGTGCAAATGACTTTTACAAAAGCATCAGGGATGAGGATCAGGCGAAAACCATTTCTCACCTTCTTTGTATCTACCTAGCTCTCTCATGGGGAAGGAAGCTTTATCCTTAGGATCTTTCTATTAAAACGTAGGTCATCTGAGGAATAACATGAATCCTTCACGCTTTATTAGAACTTCAAAATAGTCCAACAAATTGGTAGAGAGAAACATTCGCTACGTGGTATTAGAATGAACTTATTTGGCCATCTATGCTGCCAGTCACTCCAAACAAGCTTAGCTTGAACAAAGGTTCGAGTAGGTACCCTTTACTTAATATAAATTGGTTGTGCAGTCTAGTAAGTAAGAAAAGCATAGTAAATCGACTGTAGACTTCCATATTCAAACACCTTTACTTCCTATGATCTGCAGAACTACATACATTGTATATCAATTTAGTTTATTCCCCAATGCGGAAGGAAATACATTTCGTTCTTCCTTAAACCCATTTGATACATTATCGAAATTAGTTACAGGAACAGGAACCGGGAACCATCCCGAAAACGTATAAACGAATCGATGGCACTATGTGTTCGTTACTCCTAGTATAGATGTGTAAATGACAATCAAATGATGTATCATTTGTCTCGGTCTCATGATAACAGCTTTGCCAAATGTTTATTTTGTCGTCGTCCTCCATCGTCGATGTAATATCACTTATCCACGTACGATTACGTTGGCCATTTATTTTATTTTTATTTTTATTCCATTCGAGTCGAGTCGTTCCAGCGACACTTCCTTCACTACAAAAGGAATCTCTGTGCAATTCCTTATTTAATTTACTTTACGAAGTTTTATTTTTATTTATTTTTTTTTTCCTCCTTTAACTTCTTAAAGACAAATCCGTCATTCTGTTACAATGGTGTTAGAAAATGGAAGGACGAGAAGGAAAACTTCAAAGGATAAATACTTTACGAACTACTGCAGCAACTGTTGGTATCTCACACCCCAACATCGAAAGCACTGAGACAAGGATGAGATGAAAAAAAAATTCTTGGTATCACCCTGCAAGCTATTTTAGTCCTCTTAGCTGTTTACTCTTGTTTAAATTACAATTTAAATTCTCACTTAAAGGGTTGAATATATTAGACTGAACGAACAAAAAAAAAGTGTTTGTTTGTAATTTTCATTCTCTGGCATTTAGCTGTCTTTTATTTGGAACGCTCGCTCCTACAAAGGGAAATATGCTAAAAAAAATTAGTTTTTGAACTGAAACGAATCCTTTGCGCTTTCCACTTGAATTTTATCAATTAAAATATTAATTAGTCAAAATCGTGTTTTTGTTAGTGTGTCACGTACACGCCGCCGCGGCGAGTGACTATGACAATTGATTTCTATTTTCCAACTGCTTTTTGTGTTCGCAAATTTTAGGTTTGATTCTCGTTATTTTGAGAAAAAAAAAAAAGAACTGGTGCACAAGATTTTCTTTTATGAAATAAAATTAAACGTTTTGACGGCAACACTCGAACGTTTTGGCATAAAAACTACACTCTTGCGTTTATTTGCTGCTTTAGATTAAATTGACAAAATTTTAAATTGATTAATATTGTGTTTTTTATTGATTTTTATAAACAAACCAAAGCGATGAAAAATATTCAATTTTGTTGAACAAAAAGAAAAAAAAATCAATATTTCAGATAGCTTTCCCTAACATTTATCCTTGTGGAAATTTTGGTTGAATAAATATGATGCAAATTAATAAATATTTTGCTATAAGAGTTCATATTGGAAAGTATATAGTAAATATTGTTTTAAAAGGCGGTTGCATTGGTCGTATTGAAGAAGATGGCCTGGTGTTCCATACATATGTAAATGGAGCGCAATTGAAAATATTTTTGATGGCTAAGTGGACTGAATGATCGGTGGTGGAGTATCATGTTGGTATTGGTTGTGGATTTTCGATGTTGTATTATCGTTTCGTTGTTTATGGATATGTAAGTGTGTGTAAAATCAACTTTACACTTTTAGCAAACAAACAGGAGCTGTTTTACATATTTGCTGGTATATCGTTCGTAATCCAATGGAATGTCCTGTAAAAGATTCCAAGCTGTTGTCGGAATTTTACTTGTTAAAATGTTTTCAAAGGGAGGAGCCGAGCTAAGTACACATTGTTTACTTAAAAAGAACAGAAATGTAATTGCAAAAAATGTTCTTTTATTTTACAATGGAGTGATTGTATCTGTTCGTAGAAGCACTTCGACTCTTGGTCTCCTAGAATGGGTGTACTCGTATTAAACAGAAATTCAAGTTTCTGAAGGATATTTTATTTTAAGGATGAGATGCTGTCAGAAGGGGTGCTTAACTCTTTATGAAAATTTTTGAGTTCAAGGCGAGCAATGGCGGCACATAGGTTACAGTCTGCAATTGTCAGTTACGAGCGATGCATGATGTTAAAATTGTCTAGGGTTATCTTAACATAAAGTTAGTAAGACATACTGTCAGAAAGCATAGTCTGCACGACACTACCTCCGATAACGAGCTCACTGCTAAAAAGGTTGTTTGACTGGCGAGAAGCAGAAAAACATAGAAGGACCAGAGGACAAGTGATGACCACCGGCTGCTCAGATGGAAAAAGAGGTAACATGAGAAGCTCGCGATCGAGAAAATAGCGAGATGTGATTGTAGGAATGAGGTTCGGAAGGCTACAAACCCCTAACCGACGTTTACAAGGACGAACAAAGAAACCTAGTAGTGAAATCCCAGTCTAAGACATTCTAAGCTGCGCCGACTATAGCAGAGTAGGTCTTCTCAAAGTCACCTAGAAGATTTTATCTACTGAACTGTGTAAGTGATTAGTCTGTATCTGTGGGTCTTGAAAAATAGTCAGGAATTTCAAACCATTGCTCACCACCTGTTTATTGATTTTAAAGCCGCGTATCACAGCCTCTATAGAGACGACCTACATAGAGCTATGTGTAGTTTTGGAATCCCTGCAAAACTAGTCCGTCAAGTTCGGAAAAGACCTCACCGAGACTTTTGATGTCAAAGAAGCATTTAGACAAGGTGCCACGTCCTGTCATGCGATTTCTTTAACAACCTTCTTGAAAGAATTGTGCAAAACTTAAATCCCAACATCAAAGCGATAATATTCTTTAGTGCAGTGTCGTGGACTTTGTCAGGAATAGATGAGGTTGGTCTTGGTTGTATTGAGAAAAAAATATACATAGACGGACAATGGAGAAGAAAATACAACCACGAGCTGTACGAGTTAATCAACTCACAACTCTCATCTTATTTTCAAAGGATCTAACTACAAATACATACAATGTATTGCAAGTCCCTAATTAGGATGTGCTGGACACGTGTCCCACACAATGGATGAGGATACAAAAAATCATTAGGAAAGAACCCACCTACGAGGGTAACTATGTACAAACCTTAAAAGGATGTTACCAACGGGGAGCAAGTGATAATTTTCTGGGAAAACATACACATATATCCTGATGATGAGCAATTCAAGGACTTTTGTCTCGAACTATGTGGGATTATGATCCACATGCCAGTCGAAGGGTTTTTTTTTCCAAATATTTTCCTAGCCTGACCTTTCGCAAATTGGCTTACCTCTCCAATGCCAAGATTGTTCTTAAATTTTAATTCAAAATATATATTTAAAAGCTGCTACTGATTCAGCGCTACTGCACACTTGTCGCCCCTATCCTCGTGCAGTTTAATCAGTTTGAGAGCTTTCTCCTTCCAAGGGTAACCAATGAGAAACCACTTACATATAGTATACATTGTTTTTTTTTTCTCCTCTTTCGGATGAAATTTAATTTGTCAACTTGGTGAAAAGGGCATGTGCTGTGCATTTCATTAGATTAAGCCATGTCCTTAAGAGGATGTGCTGTGAACAGACTGTCGCGGCGAGAATATGATGTGTTTTAAGTTCAGCTTTACGGTATATGAAATTATTATTACTATCATATGTATGTATGTATTCACTGGTTTGTTTATCACATGCCAGGAAGAAGAGAATTAATTATTTTTTTTTTCTTCTCTCTGTTATGTCCTAGATATCGTTTTATCTTCTCTGAGTTAAGGAACAACAGCAAGAAATATGGTTGAGTGCTTCCGAGTACATACATACATACAGATTCCGTTTCTATGATACTCATGCAAATCCGTTGCGTGAAAACAAAGCACAGGTAAGTAAAAAAAAGGATACATGTACGTGAGGATAATATTCTCCTAATTGAAAATTCATATTGTGCTTATCCAGCAGATTTTGTATCTGAGTGTGAGACTGCAGATAGCTACTCTACTGTGATATATTGTACACATACATATGTATATTACCCACATGTTGACGAATAGAATGATGGTTTTAACTTAATAGACATAAGCTGTCTATGCAGCCTTAATTGCAGAGAGTACTTCTGCTTTCAATTTGTACACTGAAAGGAATATGTATCTATTTGTACATTTTCTGTTTTTCAATTTATTCATATCCCATATACAAACATATATACATGCATATAAGAATTGAATTCTAAGTTTGATTAGAAGGATATTTACCTCAGGAAAATCTGCATAGTGAGTTGTCTGTGGAATTTCAATTTTGCACATTTGAGGAGCGTAACTGGAAATGGATGGTGGTTGAAGCCAGGCATATTAGAAAAGTAGTCTTTCAATACGTCAAGAGCACAATTTTCAGGAAAGATAAGTAAAAATGTATGCGACGACGGTAGGATCATTCATAGTCAGAAAATCGAGTGAGACGGTAGGTTAATTCGTTCCTGATTTCAGACAAGTTCCGGTGGTAGAATGGGTGTTTAGTATGGTTGTATAACATACAGGATATTTCAGCTGGAATGCATGAGAAATAAGGAGGTATCATGCGTACCAAAATTGATATGCAGTCTGCATACATACGTGATACATAAATTGTTTTTCATCAAGAGCTTGCGTTTCAAAAATAGAGAACAACATCATTCCAAGATCCTCCAAATGCCTCTACCAGTGAATGTGCTGAATTCCTGACGTTGCCTTAATTCTTTGGGTTGTAAACATAGATAAAAGGACTTGGACATAGTCAAAATAAGACTCCAGAGACGTCAAAGCAAACGAACGAGGCGGAGAATACCCGGAGATAATACGGTCATCGAATTTCGACTTAAATAACTCGATCGTTTGATCAGCTGATTGGCATGTGCCGCCGTCATGTTCACCATATGTGATTTCAAGATATCTTCCTCCTACAATTTTTTCCAAAAAAAATCAGTCAACATGGTTTTTCAGTGATATTCATTGAGTCTGCATTTCAATTCCGTCGAAAAAGAACCACGGCCCAATGACCATGTCATTTCGTGAATAGCTTCAGTTTGCTGACTTTGCTTAATCTGAGGATTTTTTTTAATAGCAAAGCCATTGAACCAAAAATTGGCTTAATCGCTAAGAATTGGTTTGGTTTGGTTGTAGTGGAACACAGTAAGTTATACTTAGTACTCGTATAACCATTCTGAGAAGCGTAGGAGACTATTTATGTCCACATTCGTAAGATCACTTGGATCATTAAGAAAGAATGATCCTAGAGAATGATTTCCTCCTCTTCTTCATCGATGCAACTTCTGCAAAAATCATTCGGAAAAGGCCGTAGCCTTATGACATGTTGGTCTATAAAATATTTTCCGATTTTGACGCCTATTATTATACCTTTGTGTAGTCTACTGTCTGCTGAGCGTTTTAAACTCAGTTTAAGCCAAATTTGTTTTCCGGTAGACAAGTTGATCCACCTAAGATTGTTCTTCCTATAGCAACAATTTTAAGTTCTAATTTGCATGTAATGATTGCAAAATGGGAAGAGTCCTTCTTAATCTGGCAAGTTCATCTCGAATGTTTCGAGTTCTCTCGAATGTCACTATGTCTCGGCAGTCAACATTGGCGAATTTTGAACTGCTACGCTTTTTCAGAGCTACTTTAGAATTGATATTCATAGATCGTCTCTAAGGATTTGATAGCTGTTTGGCTATCAGAGAAAATGCGGATATCCTTAGCAGATATAACGTTTTCCTTAATTTAAGATATGACTTCTTTAACTGCGCCTGGCACACGCTGCAGCGATTTGAAAAACGGAAGAGTATACCACCCCCAGTACCGTCCTTGGTTTTTGAGTCGTTGGTGTAAAAGTGAATCGCCTCATCGTTTAAAGGTCTGATCTCCTTTTGAAGGGTATGGAGACAGTATAATTCTTACCGAAGATACGAAATGGCATGATGTAGTCCGAAGTTTCTGAAGGGATTTTAAGTTTGTTCAGAATGGAGGTGTAGCCAAACTTTAGATTAACTTTGAGACTAGCCTAAGGGTAACAGGTGTTCCATATGTGAGTATCGGTGTTATAACTGAGATCTTAAACCAGTGCATTATCTGGGGTTGTGGACTCCATCTATTTCCAATAGCTTTGTTGCAGAACCAAAGTGCCACTTTGGGTTTTTTAACTCTTTTTGAATATTAGGTTTCCAGCTTAGCTTCATATCAAAGATGAGATCCAGATATTTTGGTTTATCACAGAAGACATATCTGACACCATGGATAGAAGGTTCGACTAATGACTATTTTATATATATTTTTGAGAAGACCACTAGTTGAGTTTTAGTGAGGGGTGTACACTTAAACCACACCAATCCGTCCATTTAGTTAGTTAATTTAGAGCGACAGTAGTCAAAGACGACAACATTGTTCCAATATCCTTAATGGAAAGTCCTATTCAGGTGAATGTACTGCGTCCAACTTTTCGTGTCTATTTTGGCCTTCTAGGTTGATCTTGAGGTTACTTTGGCTAATAAACAAAGGACTTGGCATAGTCAAAAGATAAAAGAGTCCAGATGCGTCAAATCACAAGTAAGAGGCGGGAAATTGACTGTCCCATTGCTGGACAAATAATGCTACAGAACTCAAATTTACTCACGGAATGTGGCGAAGTTTTCTGTGTTCCCTATCTATTTCCAATCTATTCCAAAAATAGTCCTTTAATATGGCTCAATAGCAATCTCCATTTACTGTGCCAATATTATTGAAAAAGAAGTACTTATAAGCCAATGGAGGGCTACTCCAGAAAGTCGGCTTAAAAGAGTCAATGGTTTCGAGTTCCTGATGGCTATTATTATACCAAAACGATTTTGCATATTTTTTTTTACTTTCTTAGGAAACGGCATTGACTATGTTATGAAATTCCTCATCGTACATAATAGCAGTTGACATGTAATAATTCTATTTTAATGTGAATACTTTCCTCAACGCAAATCACATTGGCATTTAGATTCTAAATTACTTAATAGCCACATGTACTAGTCGTTATTTTGAAATAAATCACTATAGCCTGCGTCACGAATGGAATCACTATAAAACGCGCTAGTACTTAAAATTTCGTCATTCAATCAATTACATTAGGGTTCCGGTTTCGATTGTTTTCCTTTGTCTATTCGGTTTTATTAAGTTCATGGGTAGGCGAATGGAAGAATTCACATCGCCACACTAAGGTCAATACAGACCAATTGCGATAGCCATAGGGGAAAGATGTCCTTTGCCGATTGGTTAACCCTATTCTCACAAATTTATTCTATACGAACCATCAAACCACCCAGTAAATTTAAAAAAGGTCAAGATGTCTTTAATTGGTCTGTTGGATAGTTCTTCAAGGTCACAGAAGAAGTGTCGCCAAGAAATTTAAATCTTAGGTGGATAAGCCCAGGACAGTAACAAAGAAAGTGGGTAGTATCCTCACTGACTTCCTCATCTCCACATCCCTGACAACTGTCTCCTTTTGCTTCAGTTTTAGTCTTTACTCCTATCAGGGTGGAAAGGGATTTCCTATCCTTTTGCATATTTCTGTTGGTCCTACTCTTGTCAAAACAAAGCTATAAGCTTCTCGTAACCACACAGATTTCTAGAGAGGACCATCTACTGTAGGCCTCTCAGTGGACCTTGATTCCTGCTTATTGCTTGAGTGCGCAAAGCGGGTAGAACACCGAGGTCTACATGTTGATTCTGGCCCTCAACCTAGCAAACCTTATGCTGTGTTCAAAGAACCATAACCTCTTCACGACACCACTGCACAAGCTTGAGTTTCATTGCTGTAGCAGTAATCGCTTTCGTATATAATATATTTTTTCAGTTGCAGAACCAAGACTGTTACCATAATCTCTTTCTATTATTCCCGATTGTCCAACGATTTGAATGTAATTACATTTGAGTGACGAGACCTTCTTTTAAAACTTGGTGTCTGAAACTCTTGAAACATTTTGTTGATAAACAGTTCTTTTCTCTGAGACTGCAGTTAAGTGGTAAAGTTCATCCCCCAGCACCTGCAGACTTTCTTTTCAAGACCGATAAGCTGTTAGTCATAGTCAATCACATTTAAGGTATGTAGGGACATGTACTTAGTTGCAAGTAAGTGCAGCCCAAATTATTCAGCACTGATGGGACCTATAAACTGAGTAATTGTGGTAGAAAACGTATAAGAAAAAAAAAAAAAAAATAGAAAAATGAAATTTTGTAGATTGGAACTCATTTAAACGTCTTCCAGTCAGGGTTCCCAGGTTCAACGGAAAATAGGCTTAGACTTTTAAGTTCCATTAAGATGATGTCGGTCAAGTGGGAACATCGAACGATATGTTCTCGCACTCTTGTAAGATATTTTCCTTGAGAGCTGCTAGAATCTGTCTCTTGTTTTCATTCACCTGTGATTCCAAAAATCTGTCTCTCTCATAACGAGACATTAGGCAACCAGGTCAAATGTCCCTTGTCAAGCGATCTTTGTGTGCGGTTTCACCGTCTTGATGGATACACATTTCTTACAATCTTCATTCATCAACTTATTGATCATGGTGTTGCCCATAAATTTCAGTCACAGCGGTGATATTCTCGTTGGAATGAGCACTGTGATTCCTTCTCGCACTGTCACCTGTTAGCCGTAAAACTGCGCCAAAATTATTGACGAATTATTCAGTGAAAACAAAAATCAGACATGTGTAGCTTAGTGCTCCATGACTTGTCGACTCTGCATCGGTTTACTTCAAATATCGAACCAAAAATGACAGCATCATCCATTTGCAAAAGTTATATCACCTTTTTGGGGCACCTTGTTTAAATTGGAATGAATAACATAGGTCCTAAATGGCTACCATATGGTATCCCAAAATTGGACCACGAAGATTTGCAAAAATCAAATATTTGATATTCTGGTAGATATGACCATAAGGCATTCAATTAGATAAGAAATTGTTGAACATTTGCCAAATTTTTAAAAAATTTCAGTTTGAACTTTAAGATGTACCTGGATAGTGCAGCGGATAAGGTATTTCTCGATGTTTATATTCAAACTGTTAGCCCCTTTTTTATTCATATACATATGTAGGTATGTATGTGCCTCAAAGATTAATTAATTACTAAGATGCTCATCGTAAACTCCATAAAATAGCTTTGACTTGTTGCCTACTGTGTGAGCTCATGTGTAATTTAAAATCCTCGTTTCGTATTAAAGGAGGCTTTTCATCCAGCAATGAATAATGATACCATAGGCACGATGCATGACATGAATATAAACATGCTATTAGCGCGGCCCCTACTCATTAGTAAAACTTTTAAATTAAAGAAAAAGTAATTGCAAACAAAGGTTCCTGTTTTTTTTTTTCTGTAAAGTCAAACGCGCTTCAAAGGGAGTTATGTAAGCACATACATGGCCCCAATAGCAAATTACCATCGTGAACGTAGTAGGCTCAAGTCGTAATAGAACAAAACAAATAAAAACAATTACAACAGTCTGCTCACGCACCCGGCTCCTAATTGATTATAAGGAAAAAATAACTTTTGCCACTTTCCTGTCACTGTAAGGAAACATATTGTTTTTTAAGTTTTTTCATTATCTTTCTTTCAGTGTACGACATACATACATACATACACATTAATCCAACGTAATACAATCTGTACAACATACATATGTAGGTAGGTAGTAGCTGCTCAGGTAAATGATATTCCGCACATCATGGGTAACTTGTCAAACAAGGATGAAACAGATGATTATTATGTTTCCGCTGCAGCAGAAAACTCATCAGGCTTAGTCAGACATTGGAGTGATATCTCTACACTCTTATCAGGCCACCCACACATCGTATTGCATGCTTAGTATGCTGAAACGCGACTCTGAGATACTAGGGGAAAAATTAACAATTTCTGATGTGAACACAAGCGAAAATATATCTTCTTGATGAAATTGTAAATATCCACAACGCAGGCAGACACAACGCGTGTATGTCTCTCTATCTCATATCCTGTGTATATCCTGTGCTGTGTATATCCATATCCATGCCATAGGAGACAACTGCTTCCCCTGGCCGTAGCAGCCCCTGGAAAAGGCGAAATTCGATTTTGATGCAAATGTGTACAACCTCAAATCCCTTTTGCAACATATGTTAGATAGATATAGAAAAGTTTTTCTCCTCTCCTCCCAATTGTTTTTCGTACCCCATGGGAACAGAGCAAGCACTGAGCGTTAGGACCGACACGACGACCGACGTAGGGCTCGGCAAGAGGCTAACTTTTTAGATTAATGTCAAACTCCAAAGGGGAGTTCCTTCGTTTGCTGCTTCGATGTATCTGTTTTGATGAAAAATGATTCCGAGGATGAAACTGACCCCTCTGACCTTCGGCAAAAGCAGTTAAGGATAAACACATTCCTACTGCGATGCGAATACATATTTATGTTTCCCTTTTTACTTTTTCCTCTTTCTTTTGATTCCCTTTTCGGCTGGACGTTATTTATAGGCGAATAAGGAATGTGTTTTGCTCGTGTCCCCAAAGAAGTATGCTTCAAATTTTTCTATTCGCTTTTGATTTGTGATTTTACTTTCGTTTTTTTTTTTCTGTGAAAAAAGCAATAGCATTAGAAAGGGATAACGAAATGCGAATAAAAAAATATAAATGGAAACCAGAGGGATGATCTTCGCCCCCGGTCTGGATTAGTGTCATCTGCCATGGACAGATTGGGATATAACGATTGTTATCATTTCGATTGGCGTTAGTAAAGCCGATTATCATACTTTTGCACATGCATGTGTGTAGCTGGAGATGGTATACATAATCTCACCTCCTTGCATAATACACGAGCTGATGGCTTAAGCGTGTGGTTTGTCACTTTAAACTCAGAAATTTAATGAGATACATAGTTGACTTCATGGGTGTACTTCTAATGCTGATGAGGAGATTAGACTGAGCTGGGAGCTGGTTTGTACATAACGTAGGTAGTTGCTCCCGCGGGAAATGCCACAAGAGCTAATTCTGGCATCGAAAGGACAAGAGAAAGTAATCAAAATAAAAAATGGATCCTGGTCAGAAAGTCATTTTGAGAACTTTTTGAATTAACCGGAGGAAGTATTCACAGGAGCTTGGGAGCATTAAAGGCAGTCAATGATGAAAATAAGAGACCAGAATATCGATGAAAATCCTGTTAAATGTTCGGAAAATTGGGTCTACGATGCTAGTGGAAATAGCATCCTAGCTTAACTGATATTTTCTTCTGAGAATGGGGAGTTTTTCTTTCGAAATTCTGGTAAACTCCGTGGAAACATGGTAATTGGAAACCTAAAGAGGAATCAAATATTTTTGTTGTCAGTGTAATCGTACATAGCTTACAAGTACGAAAATACAAATATAATTCCGATGCACGGGTTGGGTCCTAACTTAGGGCCTACCCATCACAACCAGTCATGTTGTGATTATAATACTCTTTACATGAATGGAAGGACCTATTGTTTTATCCTGTGTTTGAATGGCTATTTTTTATTTGAGAAGTTTGTTCATGATAGTTGTACTCTCGGATGTTTGTCAGATGCTCGCGAGAGATGGGGCCGTAAAAGGTGTTGCTTTGGTCTTGTCTAACCACAAACCACTAAGGTAGATAGGTGATTTGGCTCTGAGGAGAGAAGTTCGTCTTTACTACACTCATTTCAATATATGTAGATCCAATGTGTTCCGCATAGGGGGGAAGGTGTATTCCTTCACTGGCAATACCTTAAGACGGAATGTGTCCTACTTACTGCGTCTGCTACATATTTGTACAAACTTTCGTTGACCGGTTTGTCGGTTTGTCGGACAATTCTCCGATCTTCACAGATATTTCTTTCTTAGTTGGCAGAGGTTTGGGCTATGAGAAAGGAAGCCTTGAACATCCTGAACACTGCATCATCTCTAGAAATCTTCATTGGCCAATCAAAGTTTCTTCATGTGGTACCTCAGAGTGTTGTGTCCTGCGATCATTGTGTTTTTTTGTATTAATCTGTCGCTTCTTCCTTTATTAAATAGAGGCCAGATTTTTCTCGTTGTGGTTCAGAGAACTCCATCTATTGTTCGCGTGCATTAGACTTTTATTTCTCGCTTTCGTGCCCAAGTGCACAAGGCGGTATGTTCACCGTGTGGTCGGCTTGGTTCAGGTCAGGTTCAGGGCCGAGCCTAAAACTAAAGTTAGGCAGAATATGGCTTATTGTCAGCTGGTTCTACTTTACATTTATTGTCGTGAACTCTATCGATCGCTCCCGGGCACCATCGAAACGAATTGGTTTTGACACCTAAGCCCCGACTAGGACAAAACATCATTGTTGGCAACAAAAACTCCAAAGTGGCTAAGAAATTTACCTGCATCGGAGTTTTCAAACTTGAAAGCTTCAGTTTGGCGGTTGGGGGCTCGAACAAACAAAACATTGATCCCGCCATTTCTAGCTCAAAAACTCAAAACTGATTTGGACATATCGAGCAATCTTCGAATTACAGCCCCAGGTTCGAGACGATAAGGGAGAACAACCTTCGTTTTAAGGAGCAACCTACATAGACTGGATGCTAGAGCGCCTGATATATGCAACTAGAAGCAGGGCATGGGCGGATAGAGACTCTTTACAAATCGTAAGCTTGCTAAGAATTCTGGTCCGATCTCTAAGCAGTATGCACAAGACTGAGATGTATTTAAATATTTACATTCTCCAAATCTGTCATCTGACTGCCTTAACCGAAAATACCTACGGCGATCACCTGCCACTATTTGATGTGAAAGTTGTTCCGAGATGACTTCTCTGAAGACATGTTGTGTCACCTTACGTTTTGTTTCGAAATGTTTGGTACACCATAATCTTGGATACAAATGCATTTTAGACCTCGCTTTAGAGTAAGAGACAGGCAATGCTATAGCCCCATTGAGATTAATATCATTCATGCTATCATTAAGGGAACCAGGGGACATCGCTAACAACATCATTGCAACTATAATGTAAGAACTACGGCGAGATGGGGATGTTGTTTTAGCCACGTAAACATGCAGAAGCGTGGAGCCTGCCATTACTCAGAGCACGGGCTGCAAGGTATCCATAAAGGATTGAACCCCTCCAGTGCATCAAAAACAAAAATCATTTTATACCCAATAAACGAATAAATGACACGAGTATGTCCAAACTAGTCAAAATAGAACATTTTATCGAAATTGTTATGTCATTTCTCATTCATTTATATTGATCTTACGAATAAGGACAGTTCCCTTCGACTAAAATTGTGAAGTGACCGTACAGACCCCACATATGAAGCTTAAATTGAATCCGTCCAACCGTTTTGACTCTAGTTACAGACACAGATAGAATTGAACTTCTTCATCATAGTCATGTCCAGATTTACGAAGCCTCGAGTTCGATATGTTTCAGGAAACCGGAAGGTACATGCCTGCAGGCATACATACATATGTCGATGAAGAGGTTCTTTTCAAAAAAAAAAAAAAAATACTCACTTTAACCAGTGTTGAATCTCAACTGGAACTGCAACTAAGTTTATCTATTATAATAAATTAATTAAGTGGATCAAGGTCTTATAAGCTAGACAAGTTTTTGTTCCTAAACGTTCCACTAAACTTTCAAATCCTCAGCTAACTACCACCTACCTACAACACCCATATGTATGTCAACACAAAATCATGTGAATATTCAACTTTCCAAACAAATAAATTTCAAAACTAACAATAACTCATCGCATGGTCCTTAGTTTTCGAATGAAAACATTCCCTTAAACCAAAAAAACCGCCCCAAAGTTACAAAAAGTTATCACAAAAAACAAATGTAGAGCATTTGTTCCAAAAAAATAACCCCAAGGTCTAGACTACTAGACAAATAACCTCTGCCGAAGTTTACAAATCAAATCGAATTTTCTGTACACCATTTTACCCCTGATAACAACAACTCACAATACGAACTTCTTCTTTATTATTTATCTCTTTTAACAATGGAAAATAAAATATCACTTCCCGTTCTCCTAAAAAACTTTCCGCACAAAAAAATAAAAAATTGAACAGAAAAACAAACACACAGAAAAGAAACACTCAATTGAACATAAAGGAAATAAATAAATATTTATACTCCTTTGTAGCAAAAAAAAAAAAGAAAAGGAAGAAAAATCCCGATATATACAAACATATATCAGAATCGAAAAAAGAAAACGTTATAATCTTCTTATCTCCTTCGAACAATATGATGGACATTCAAGGATCTACAAGAAAAATATTCGTACAGTTGTACAAAACGAGAAGAAGGGGGGAGAACAAAATAAATAAAAATAATAAACCTACCACCATAAAAACCAAAGGACGAGATACGAAATGTGAAATACAACGAAATTGGAAGGGAAACAAATTTCCAACACCAATCGATGGATTAAAAATGGTCCCCACTTAGTTCGAATATCAACGGCCACTTAATCTCTACGACAGCACAAGACGAAGAACCAAGTAAAAAAGAAGGTCCTGCGCTACAGATGGGTGTACATGTATATTTTTAGAATTTTTCTTCTTTCCTTTTTATCCCACCCACATCAAGGAAAGGATTTCCTTATGGATTCTAACGAAAGGAAGACAAAACGAACAGAAAAAAAAAATCACTAAAAATGGCAGCAAATTGGAAATAGCAACACTGAACATCTATTGTCATGAATGGAGAAGGATGAATGATACAAGAAAAACGAAAAAAAAAAGAAGCAAAAACATCCTAAAGCTACTTTGCCAAACAACAATCATGGAAATGTCCTTTTTTGCCTCTCAGAAGATCCGAAACTTCATTTTTTCTTCGAACGAAATTAATGACTCTCTAGTCATGCTGGGAAGAGAGCGAAAGGAAAGGCAAAAGCCAACACTACCACTGATATCTCGTCATCATCATCTACATCAACACCGGCCTAAGTAGGAGTACCACAAAAAAAAAAAAAACAAAAAATGAGAAAAGGACAACCACACACAAAAAGTCCACCACAGTCCACCAACCTACTACCAAAGGACGACCAAACGCAAGGGAGCAAGAAATATGTCATTATTTAAAAAGATAAAATTTCTGCTTGCGCGCTCATGTGTCACAGTTATTTATGTTTATTTTGCTGACGAAGACAACGAGGACAACAACGACGAACGATGATGATAATGGCGAAGATAATAGAGCGAAGTCCTTTGGCAACCCAGGAACTAATGTTACAATATCTTGTTTAGCCTTTTTCCTTCGACCACATATCCATGTCGTCGTCATAATGCACTATTGTGTTGGTCGTTTTAGGTCTCCCATATAGCGTAGGGAGAACGTTAAAGGAGTAAGTGTACTGCCTGCCATGCCTCTGGTAGTCAATTTTACGAGAAAAATATTGCTGATTGATTCATGAGTGTTTGCAACCCTTTTTTATATACATATACATACATATATGAGTTCCATTCCATACCAAAAGATTTAGGATGAAATGCGAGCTCAGGAAAAGTTTTAGCTAAACAGAGAGATCCTTCCCATAAATTTATTCGTATATCATAAAGTTTTAGTGGAACTATACTAGCTTTTAACTTTTATACGAGATGCGTTTATTTCAGAGTTGAATTTTTAAAATATTCCGATCAAAGTAGGTCTAACCTCCGAAAAGTCGTAAAAGAAATATGCTACCTCTACCAGAAGGACTATTGTTTGAAATATAGAATCAAGTTTAAGGAACATCGATAGGTAATAGTAGGTCCTTCTACTGTCTGAGAGAACTGTAGTCTTTCACGTGATGAGCTTGCTTGGAGATCAGAATAAATTCAATAGCAAGAATCCTTCCTAAGCGACGAAATTGAACTCCAATCAGAGGCCCACTATTAACCGAGATTCAAGCAAATTGGCAACGAGGACGAGGAGAACCAGAATTAACTGATATTTAGAACCTAGTCGTCGCGAAAACAAAAATTTTAATAATTCCAGGCAAATCCTTCACTAACTGAGTAAGATTGATCTATTTACACGTAGTCTCAATGCTAGGGAGCAAAACGAGTGCGCTTGGCTGGCAGCTACTACTGCGATACAGCCACTAACTAAACAACTCAATATGACTCCTAAGAATCCATATATGCTGAGGAGATCTAGCAGGGTCGGGACCTTCGGTAGACCGTCGTCTATCCTACAGAACTTCCGCAGCCAAATCACCTGCAAATCCGTTCATGCTAAGGGGCACCAAGAAGGCAATCGATGACTCCTGATGATACAAGCAGGGCCAAGCAATGCAAAAAGATGTAGTTGTAAGGACGACACCATAAGATACTCCTTCACCACCAGCAGCAAGGAACCCAATACACCGTTCCAACCGTAATCCTCGCTGAAAATATGACGAATGATCTCAAGGTACCTATTGTCAACGAATAGAGCCCACGTCATAGACTTAAGGACGAAAAATGGGCGAAAATGGTAACGCCGCTGATTGACGGCATGGTCAGAGCAAGCAGCGGCTCTTCCGGCCCGATGGCATTGTTTGGAGATTAAACATCTGGCTCAAGAAAATAATTTGGAATTTGACGGCATTAGGACTTCGCTTTTCGCTTATAGTCAATTCGAAAAGGGACTTTTCCATGAGACCTTTAGCGAAAATTAACATCCTACATCCAAATATTTCAAAGAATATCCTTAAGCAACTCTTGCCCAAACTTAATCTCGAATTTCCCAACGAAGACTGAAAGATGCAGAAGGTGAAAGCGCCCACAGAAACGGCTCAAGAAGCAACCATCATAATCTACTATTAGACGATGGCTATGCTGCAGACCAGAGGCTGTAAGATACGTATTGGTAGGGTTTACACTTCAGGAAAAAAGAAAGTTGCAATGGAAACGTTGGACTAAAACCCTAGTGATGCCGGTTGTTCAAATTAATCTACCTCATAGCAAGCTGACTGTTGGGACTGTTGGGAACACTGGTGGCAATATCTGCGGACTAAACTGCAATGGTTACAACATATTCTTTGACAAGGGTCAGCCAAACTCGATGCAGATCAAACAACAGTCCGTCTAACTTGCCTTATGATGAACCAAACCCTTACATCTATTGAAGCCTAGTCAAAGGTGCGTCCAAAAATAGATAAAATGCCACTGGAATGCCGACTCACCTATTATGGGGAAGAAGCGACATTAGCGTAAAAGGTTACTCCACGACAATGGTTCACCGTAGATCCACGAGACATACTATGCAAGATACCTTCTTATGGACTATCGATACAACTTGGTGCTAATGTTGACTTTACTGTGCCATAACAAATGAAGAAAATGTTGCAACGAGAAAAAGGAACCAAGGGGATATCAGTGCAAGGAAAGCAGATTTTGTCTACTGCACCGCAGATCCAAAGTCAAATCAAATAGTCTTCCTGATGCCTCTGTAAACTCAAAGCAACATGGCATATCCAAAGGGAATATGCAAGACTAGGGCCTTATTTCACATTTGCTTTTATTTCTAACGAGCGTTTGGTAAGCATTTGAGAGTATAATTGTAATGAAAAATGACAAATTAGACTTCGGACAAAACCTTAAAAAGTAGACCACTTCAAGTTGATCGAGGTCCTCATCCACTTATACGTGCCACCTAATGTTCGAATTGAATACTCTTCGAGCATGCATTCGCTCGTCACTGAATCTCCTCCTCAAATGTCAACGCAAATGGAACCCAAAATTATACGAAAAATCTTTCTCTCGAAGCGAATGAGGTTCTCTTCATCCGCTTTAGACAGAGTCCACCCCATAAAGCAGTACTGAGATGATCACGGTCTTATATAGAGTGTCTTTAGTTCTTCGGAGTAGGGCTCAACTACTCAATTACCTTCTCAGCCCAAAGAAACAGCGATTAGCAAGAGTTATTTTTCATTTTATTTCTACTAAGGGTGTTGTTTTCAAAATTGATAGCAAAGTTGAGGTATAAAAAGTCCCTTACTACCACGAAGTTGGAGCTATCGAATGTGACCTTCTGTCCGATTCGTCAATTTTATGTGTGTCCTGTTGTTGACAGCATGTACTTGTTTTGGCCTCGTTTACCCCTTAACCCTTTTTGGCTATTTCCATTTCAATACTAGTAAAGGCTTTAGTGAAGGATTCTGCCAATAATAGCAACGTCGTGGGCGTACTCTAGTAGTTGCACAGACTTTTGAAAGATTGTCCCTCCAGTTTGTGAATTTTGCACAATCCTTCCCGGTATGATGTAAAAGAAATCGCATGACAGCGCGTAACCTTGTCTAAATCCTTTTTGATATCAAATGTCTCGGTGAGATCGTTACCGACCTTGATGGAGCAGCGGGAATTTACCATCGTCATTCAATCTGACGAGTTTGGCAGGGATTCCAAAACTAGACATGGCTCTGTATAGCTCGTCTTTGTAAATGGTGTCATATGCGGCCTTAAAATCGATAAAAAGATGGCTAGTACCGATTTGGATGTTTTTGGGTTTTTTTTTTCCAGGATCTGCCTTTGAGTGAAAATTTGCACGATAGTCGACTTTTTTGGTTTGGAGTCACGAAGGGTTTTAGACGTTCACACACGATGGGAGATAGGATCTTATGTGTTAAGAGCAGTAACTGACGCAATTGAGAGGTCTCCTTTCTTGTGGATATCTTGGAAAGCTTTTTGGTGTACCAGTGATATTCAGAATAATCACTATCTGTAGTGATAACAACCTTAGTTTGCAGGGAGTTCAAGGAAAACCCATTCCTAGTCACGAACCATGGAACATGTTCACGACCATCCCCAGATTTACAGGCGAAAGATCAGCCCCATATGAAGGATAGTAGAAGGCATATCATCTCAATAGCAGCAAGCTTCGACGAATGTGATTATCTGGTCGTCTAAGGCACATAACAGCTGAGATGACAAAAGGCTTTTTCTATTTATCACAAGTATCATAACTTGTGTGTTGTTTTATTATCATTTAATCAACCTGATTATATTGTTCTAATTCGTCCCTTTCCAGCATCATTCTGTTTAATCCCCATTGTTGTGCTACCCCCGATGCAATTACTTTACTCAAAATCTTCAAAACGTAGCAAATTCTGTTTACATCCCCTGTAATATCAATACCTTTGGAGAAACTTTTTTTTTTTTTCCTTACCTCTAACACAAAGTATGTACAGCACTCGAAAACAATTTGAAAGAACAAACAAATCTCAAAATTTGTATTTCATATTTGTTTTCGAATAATTACACTCGTACACCGTAAACTCCGTATACTTGATCCGTGCGGTCCCACTCCTGCACAACCACCACAACACATCCATTGGCAATTATTATTTAGAACCACATGAACATTTTCTTCTCCCGGTCCCGGTACACAAACAAAGAGAAAAATCAACAAAAACCAAAGAGAACAAATAATTTACAATTTTAGCTTTTTGCAAAAACCCAAACAACAAAAACTAAGTTTTCATCTCTCTCTCTCAGATGCTTTTCAAACAACGAAAATGTTATCTTTGGAACCAATTTGAATAGATAAATAAATTTGCCACATCGTTCTGCGAATCTTTCTTGGTATCTACAACATACATACATATGTATCTGGCTGTGTACTGTGTTGTATGCCAGGTCAGGAGAGCACAACAATAGGTTCAATAGTGTATGCATGCAGCAAATAGCCAGCAGCGGTAAGCCTTAAGGGACTTTTATCCACTGCAATTTGCAGTGCAGGATAAAATGGGAGGGAGGTAGAAAAATGGACACTTTCTGGATGTTGTACTCGGTGGTGTACGATAACAAGGATAATAACAATAATAATTGAACCCTTGGGGTACGATAAATCCGAAAATCAAACATAAAAAGGCTTTTTCTGTTCTCCTACTTTTTTTTTTACTCAAATAATAAGTACACATACATACAACACACACAAGTCAGATTGATAAGCGTATCGAATTATCCTGGGACACAAAGCCACGCATTTGGCATGTAATGTGTGTTCGGCTTTTATTGGAGAATTGTCCAGCCGGGAAACCAGGCAATGGTAATAGTTTCACCAAATAGCCGAACAAAACAAATGAAAAATGGAAGCAGTTTTCTTCTACTTTATTTTATTTATTTCCCTTTTTTTCCTCTTTTTTTTGTGATTCCAATTTGAAAACGAAGGCAGGACAAATGTCCTCGTTTTGTATGTCGTTGAGCCATAGTCAATCGGAAGAAAGGAAAGGATCATCAATAAAATGGGAGAAGACCATGGCGTATCAATAAAATTTGTATTGAAGATCCTTGTGTAGCGATTGAAGCGAGAGGCTAGAAAAAACAACAAATTCGGATATAAAAGTTTCTTTTGAATTTTATACAAATTGGCACAATCAAGAGAAGTAAAGGACATGTGTGATATAAGACTATCATCAGATAAGAGGTATTGATGGTGGTCATGGAAGAGGAGCGTATATTCACGGGAATCCTAAAACTGTTCTTTTTGTCATCGGGTACTTTCTCGTTATCCTTTAGTGAAAGCAACAGGGATAGTTGCGTGATAAAATGCTTCCACTTCCCAATCAATAGGTTTGCTTCTCGACAAGCCTACTGAGTACCGCCTTGTCAGTGACTTAATTCCCCAGAGATGCCTCTTCAAATATCTTCCTGGGGAAGTGCTACCTCGTCCTGCTCAGTGGTAGATATCTGCTTTTGGACCGATGCAGGTGGTACCAAACTAGTGCGAGGGGTTTTTCTCCATACGCCAAAATTCATGGTTTGTACTCGTTTTTATTGTCACTTTCGGTATTTTAGAGCGAGTTTTGCTAGTCACTAGTCATCTTAGCCAAAAGAAAGAGAAAGTTTTTAATAGCCCAATATGTATTAACTGCCTATAACATAGACTTACGATCTAAAATTGGACTGTACTACCACACAGTTTTCGAGGTAAGTGTATACTTGAAATCCTTTGAATATCTGTGTGATTTTTACTAGGAGCAACAGAAGGTCGCTGTAAGGATGCTTAGTGAATACAAAGTTTCGGAACCCAACAACATTGTTTCTTGAATGTTTAGGGACGTATCCAAATATTGCTTTCAATTTTACAAAACTTAAGGATGATAGAAGGAATATTTGCCAACCTCTCGATTTAAGGTTACATCTTTGGATCACCAAAAATCGGTAGAAAGAACTACCAATCCTTGCAGGATGGCAAGAATCGGTAGGGAGACTTTAGATTCGAATATTTTGATACATCATTTGACTCCTTACTAAAGGGTTCAGAACTTGGATATGTTTTTATAAACTACGACCACTCTATTGACGGGTATTGTAGAAAATCAAGCTCATACGGGCACGAAAAAATGTTTGTACTAATGTCCAAGGTAAGTGTAAGGTAAGGATATTCAATCCTTGAAGATTGCGAAACATACTCTAAGAATACGGTGACCAGTAACAATATCCCTTTCGACGTTTTGGAATATGACATAGACCAAACGCAATCTTTCGGTGGAAATACATTTTAACACATAAACACGTGAAGAAGAATACATACCTTGTTAAGAGTGAAGTGGTAAAAGCTAGACAAACGAGGGTCTATATCAAAAGCTATCATTCTCCTTTATTTCTTGTAAAAATATTTAATATCCTTTTCCTTTTGTGTTATTTATGTATGTAGTACAAACTTGACAGCTATAACTTTCAGGAAGTAAGTGACTACGTCTACTTCGATTTCGTTTTAAACTCTGACAATAAAGTTCAGAGATCGAACGAAGAATTACTCATGCAAATCACTATTTTCTTGGCCTAAGAAGGCATTTGAGGAGCAAGGTCGTGTCGATAAACACCAAGAAGACTCTATGTAAGATCTTCATCATCCCAGTCCTACTTTATGGCGAAGAAGCAAGGATGCTGACAAACATATTAAAAAGATAAATTGGCTGGTTTGAGGGCAAAATTCTTCGAAAGATTTTCGAACTCGTTTGTGTTGATGCGCTTTGGGGTGGCATGGGTTTGCAATGGCATCGATCTGGTCGGAAGTATCAGTCGCCTAAGACGGTTAAGACATGTAAAAAGAATGGACACCAACTCTCTGTCTCGAAGAGTCTTCGATTCCAATCTGGAACAACAATGTATTACGAACTTGTACTGCGCAACTGAAGGCAGTTTCTCAAAGACCGCGCTAACTGGAGAGGCTTGTTGGTTGAAGACCAGCACCTCGTAAGTAAGTATGTGAATACTTTTATTTTTCAATGACACTTTGTAGTTGCTTTCTTGCTTCTAGCTACTAACTGATAATAAGACCAAAATAAAAATCAAGTGCACAAACCACAAATATGAAGTTTGAAGTGAATCCACCCAGCCGTTTAGGCTGCAGTTAACAGTCAACAGTCAACAGACAGACAGATGGAACTGACGGACCCAAAACTTCTCGCGACAGGATCGTGAAATCGCGAAGCAAGTTAAAACTGCAAGACGGCAATGTACACGATTAGGTAACGAGGCTAAGGTTTTATGGAATGAGGATAAGAAAATCAGCTTTTTTCATGGGATGAGAAGATATAACCTCATGTAACTAGGGTCATAGTGGGCATCGTGGTTCAGTGGTTAGTGGTTGGAATCCCAGTCGGAGCACCTAAAAAGATTTTCACGGCCTCACCCCTGGCGAACGTCAGACAAACATCCGAGAGTACAATTGTTCTGAGAAAGCTCCTCAAATAAGAAATTGCCCTTCGGACACGGCATTAAACTGTATATTGTGAGAAGCTAGGCCCTGGGTCCCATCGACCTGTTTTTAATAGGGTAGGTTGTCTGAAATATATGCCAAAATAGATTTCTTACAACACTACATACAATACTATGTTTATTCTATCGTCAAGGGATTAGGCACTTATATCCAAATGCGTGCGAATGAGTGCTTCAATGTATCAGGAAATACTGCAGGCACACAAGTTTACGCCTTAAAGACAAACCATTTCTCGAAAGTAGATTATTTCAAAATGACAACGACCCCAAAAGACAGAAGATGAGAAACTCCAAACCATCAAAACATAAGGCCGGATCTGTTGCTTTTTTTTTGGTTCGTCCTTTGAAGGTGTGCGCTGTTGATAACAAAAAGTAAAAAAAATATCAAAAATTTTGTAAATTTTGTAATTTTTTTTTAAACAAGAGATAGGCATTGGACTAACCCCAAGGAGACTGATATCGTTCATGCTATGAAGGAGGTGTACCGACAGTATCATTGCGAGCATTATGCCGAGAGAGGAAACCCTGGTCAAAACCTGCACCTATTAAGGAATGCGTTGACCGGTCAGCCTCGTAAACTTGCGTGACCTCGGGCATAACTCGTAGAAGGAAAGAAAATCATACTGAGTATCCATAAAGCAGTTCACCCCTCCAACGCATGAAAAATAAAAAGAAAACTAGCAGAGGCCTGTCCTATTTTACAAAATATTTTCGAATCGTATGAATTTGAAGGACGATAAGCAGGAAAGCTGAGCAGATTTTGGGCACTTTTGAAAGAAAAATTCTTCGTCGAATTTTTGGTCCCATATGGGAAGAGGGCGAATGGAGGGAAAAAGATATAACCCCGAACTCTATGAGCTGTACCAAGACGTGGATGTCGATCGAATGGATAATAATGTTTCAGCAAAGAGGATCCACGAATCACAGCCCCTAGGTTCGGGACAACAAGGAAGACTGAACCTCTGCTTTAAGGATCAAGCTTACGTTGCCAGAACGCATTATCTGGGTAACTGCAAGCAGCGTGCCCGGGATCGAAGGGTGTGGAATGCTGCCTTGTCTCAGGCAGGGACTCTTTACGGGTTGGGAGCCCGTTAAATGATATTGAATTTTAAGGAGAAATGTGTGTCAAAAATGCATGACGTTAAAAAACAAAAAGAAGAAACATTCTTGGAAAATGTTTAAAATATCAATTCCTGTGAAATATTATAAAACAGAAAAATGAAATGAAAATGAAAATCACTTTTTTTTTTTATGTCAGAACTTTTCAAAGTTCCCACGTAAATGCGAAGCAACACCAGCTAGTACCAATCTTTAAATGGAATATAGTAATCGCTCAGTGACTAAGTGACTTTTTAAGCAATTTTGTTAAGTATCTGTACGTTCACTGAACCAAAGAAGAAAAAAACATTATGCAGATACATTCTATTCATTTTTTTGTCGCGCGTTAAATGACTCGACAATATTAATGCCAGCATCATTCTTCCCCGAAGTCACTTTCTTTAATTGCGCTGACGCTTAAACTCTCATACAATCATTGGTGTCAGAGATTAGATAAAAAAAATTGTACAAGCTCATGCTCTTTACGCATTATCCTTACACTTCATAAAAATCCATGATGCCACATCAAAAAAAAAAAAAAAAACACAGGACACACCTAATGACACTCAACTAAGTGTACAGCTAATCCAAAGTGACAAAACAAAATCTATGATCATAACTTGCCCAAAAACCATCCATACAGGACACAGCCGCAGGATACAAACATAAGTGGGTGGCCCATATCATTAAGCGCACACCATTGACCATAAATTTCGCTTAAGTGCCAGAGTGTTAATTTTATTCACAATGCGGGAGTGTAAACAAATTGCCCGAAATTCATTTCCACACGCATACACTCGTACAGGCAGGACTTTATCGTTATCTCTGTTCGAATAAAAGAAACGCAAACAAAATTTTCGGGAAGTGGTCGACCGTCTTCCAGGGCACAAAAACGAAGAATTAATACCACTCAGGTATAGTAGGTAAGTATGTATGTGTGTGTGTGTGTCGAGAAGAGAGTCCTGCAATGAAGTGGCTCGCGATTGTAACTAATGAGACGTACGGCAGGCAGAGTCCTGAAGCGCATTTGTAAGTATGTATGCCTTGGCTCGAATTAGCCCGAGTGACGAATGGCCGTCATAAAAGCGCGAAAGCGTGAAATTTTCTTTCAAAATTAAATCAAGCGTAAGGAAGATTTAATTGTGTCGCCAGTAGTTAAGCGTTGCTACAAATGGGGGCTCGCAGGATTATCTCTTAAAGTTTGGGATGTCGACGAAGGCGAAGCAGGGAATTGAGAGATGATGGTGGTCCTTGTTGTTTGTTCGCTTTATTGTCCCGAAGAGTGGATGATTTTATATTTCACTGGACTTGTGACAATGAAATTGTTTTGCTCTCTTGGCATAGACTGATGGACTGAGTTTATTATTTCATTACAGCTGGGAAGCGAATTTGAGAAGTTTTTTTTCTTTTTTCTTTTTTTCGGTTTTCTGTTTTCTGTTTTCGGTTTTCTGTTTTTCTATGCAAGCTCGTTGTCGTTGTGTTGTTTGTCATTATTGTTGCTCAACAAGACGACAAACAATTTAGTGGAGATTTAGTGTAGTGTAATTAATTATGATTTTAATTTGCATGTCCGGTTTTGTGTTTTGTGGAATTGCTGCGAATATTTATCATGTGGAACAAATTTAGGTTGTACACGAATTATTTAATTTAATTCGAATGTGGTTGGTAATTTTCGTTTTTTTTGTTTTATATTTAATGAGATTAATTTATTTTATCCGGAATTATAATACAATTATAATTTGAAATATATCCGGTTTAGAAAATGCGATTATACTGCGATCTAATAAATATCTATCAGTGTAATTGGCATTAGCAGCTTGTCGACATTTTGCAAATTGATACAAATAAGGCAGCAGACATTGGCCATAAATAAGCGACAGTGGATGGGTTGTGCCAATTTAATGGGTGTTTTATAGAAAAATATGTGCCAGTTTGAAATAAAGTAGCCGTTAACCTATGTATGTACAGGATGTTGGTATGTGAATATTATATAAAGTAAAGACAAAAAAAAACGATTTCCATATAAGAAGTATTTATATTTAACTTGATTTTTGAATACAAACAACAAAAAAAAGTAAAATGTGTCCTTTTGCTGCGTTCATCACTTTTTCGATGACCTCTTGCGGTATAGCTATGATTTTGACGAATGTTTACCTTGAGCTGGTCAATGGTCTGAGGCTTGCTGGCGTATGCTTTACTTTTTAATTAATCCGACAAAAAGAAGTCAGAAGAGGTCAAACCTAAAGATTTGGGTCCGTCCGGGGAATTTTTGGTGTAGAAACTGCATTTTTTGATTTGCGGTGTGGCATGGCACACTATCTTCTTGAAATTTGTAACCAGATAGACTCTTTTTTTCATACATTTGTCGGCAGATATAATGATCCAACATTCACCGATATAGATTTCCATCGACTGTTAAGCCTTTTCTGAAGAAAAATAACTCAATAATGGTTTTTGAGGCAAAGGCCGGCCAAAAAAGTCACTTTTTGGTCATAAAAAAATGAAGAAAATAAATATTTGGGGCAACAGGTCCTAGGACTAGCTTCTCACAAACATTCGTGTTGTGCGAAGTATATTCTTTACACGAATGGAAGAGGCCTACTGTTTAATGCCGTGTCTGGAGGGCAATTTAAAATTTGCGAAGGTTTCTCATGACAAGGTATACTCTCGGATGTTCGTGAGACGAACTGGCATTCGAACTTCAAACCTCTTGCTCCATAGTCCAACACACTAAGAACTGAGTTACGTTGCCCACTTTTTGGTCATGAAATGGTATTTCATGGGCCTCATGTGGATTCTCCATTTCCGCCAGAGAGCGCGAAATGGGTTTCGTAGCTCATCAGAATTTGCTTCCAAAAATCAGGTTCAATGTCAACTATTCGAGCGACGTCGGCAATATTCCTTGACTCAATTGGACTTTATATGGAAACAAATACACATTATCCTTCAAAATGTGTTGCAAGGTGGTTCCACTGACTGCCAAAAGGCTGAGCGCATCGGTGACGACCCGAAACATGTGAGTTCTTGGCAACGCTTTCTGTTACCACTTCAACCAGTTCATTGGATCGTCTTAGGTGTTAATGTAAGGCATGCCAACGATCTCCCACTGTCCCGTGCTCAACAAAATACGACACCCCAATTACGGATAGTGTTGTCAGCCGGTGCTTGTTGGCCAAGACATGGGTTAACTATTTCGACGCATTGTTTTGGTGTAAAGCGATTCATGGTTAAAATTGAATGAAAGTTTTCCAATGTTTGACATACATATATATGTACATACATACAAATGCATATACATTTATATGAACTAACATCTCTGTCATCGTCACATTGACTGAGGTTTAATAAGCAGATCAAAAAACATGGCAGTGAAGAAGAAAATGTAAATTTCGTCTAATATTTGCCCACGAATGGCACCAACTGGCCGCATAACTCGACAACTAGTCGCACGTTTTAAAGGATCTTACTTTACATAAGACAAGGCAAGGCCTAGCAGACCAAGAGCATAATGTTGGCTCATACTATCCCAGAAAAACTCAAACTCCAATCGGATCCGTTGTACTTTCAGTCGTTCAGCCCGTGCTTGAACATGGATCGCAGAGAAACATTCTATACACTACACCATTCCAACCATCTGATATACATAGTTTACTTCATTTTGTGCCCACTGGCATAAGTCCCATTTTTACTTGCACCTATACCTATAGGGCAAGTATTGTATTCGTGCAAAATTTGGAACTCGAGATTTTAATCAAACTTGACATTACTATAATAGAGAAGTCCAAAAAAGTAGGTCCGCCAATGCCGTCTGTCTGTCTGTCTGTCTGTCTGTCTGTCTGTCGGTCTGTCTGTCTGTCAGTCTGTCAGTCTGTCAGTCTGTCTGTCTGTCTGTATATTCGACTACAGCCTAAACGGCTGAACGGATTTACTTCAAACTTCATATATAGGGTCTGTGGGATATTCCCTAGAGGCGAAATTTGAATTTTCATTCTAACCTCAAAATTAAGGGTAGTTTACTTAAGGCCGATTTCAGTTAAAATGGATTTTCTCAAAAACGGCTCTAACGATTTCGATAAAATTTGATGTGTGGGTTAGTTTGGGCATATGGTATGAGGTGGCATACCACGTTTTTCACGAAAAATTCGAATAACGGTAATATTGAAAATCAGCTGTTTCTCTGGTATTTGTTCGGCGATTGGGCTAAAAATTATTATTTGTAGGTTATAAGACAAGTGCAAAATAATGGCATACCAAATTTTGGAATGCCACGCCCACTTTTATAAAACTTATTTTTTTAAAAATTTTTACTAGAAATTTAGAAAAAATTATTTAACCAAAGTAATAGACCTTCAAATTCTCTATAATTCACTCAAACACCCTATCTGGCCACGCCCACTTTTTATGGGCATTTTTATAAAAACAAAACTCCTACAATGTTATGACTATTATTCCATTAAAACGCGGAATGCCACGCCTACTTTACTGGGAAGAGCAAGACTTGGACTTTAATCCTGATAAAATTATACACTTATAGCATTACGGTGCAAGTACGTACGACCCAGTCGTGCACTTTATTTCTTTTGGGACTAATGTCACACTTAAAAGGAGCATAAGTTAGCAACTTATGTCCCATCTCATCGGAACATACAAAATTTAAAAAAATGTTTTGCTGAAAATGGGACATACATAAGTCCCAAATTTTCGTAAACTTTATGTCTATTTAAAAAAAATTGGTTTGAGAAAGGTGGTTCGCTTCGCTAAGACGATTTCACCCTTTTCTGTGCAGGGTTCATCCACTTACGCGACATCGTCGCTCCGCTCGGATATGTCATCAACTGCCAGGCAGTCCCTATTAACAACAGTAACGTATTTCAAGTTCTTCTGGATGTTTGGTACTCTATCGCATATGTAAGACCTAACATCCCAAATCGAATTACGGGCTTATGTCCCGATGAAGTTGGACATAAGCCTCGACCAAAATTGTTGGGACCTATTTTCCGGGGACTTATGTCCCTACGCAGTGGGACTGTCTAGGGCAGTGACAGAGAAAGTGGGTTGTATCCTCATAGGCTTCCTCGTCTCCACACCCCGGACATAAATCTTCATCTGTGAGTCTTAGATTTCTCATGTGGTACCGAAGAGAATTATGCCCCCTGATAATACTTATCAGGACAGAAATGGATTTCCTTTCCTTTCTTGTCAAAGCAAGGCCGTAGGTTTCTAGTAATCACACAGGTACTTAGGGAGCACCATGTATTACAGTAAAAACTCTCTAAAAATGTTGATTCATTGAATATACGAAAAGCCATGCCTCAGACTTGTCAATACCTTTAAATGTATGTATACTTCCAAGATCGGACGTTTATATCTTTATCCTGTCTCTAATATCTTAAAGCACACTAGAAGCGTCACTATTTAGACGCATTGTTTCGGTATGAAGCGCGATTTATGGTTAAAATTGTACTGAATTGACGTTTCAAAAACATGTCTACTCAAGTCAATCGGTTGATAAATGTCAAAGTTATTCAATGTCTACATGCTGACCAATTTCAATGCATAAAACGCTTAATTATGTGCGGTAAGACGCAACATATTTAATTCCCGTACATACATATGTACATCGACTCATACAAGTGTCAACCATTAGCAAAGCACATACATACTTTCAATACTTCTAAGTGGATTTTAATCAAGTTTATTTAACCTAGATGGAGACATATTGATTAAAATTGAAGGACCTACTCTTTGACCTAAATTCTTTGCAACAAAGTCAAGTGGAACCAGGACAATGGAAAGATGTTTTCAATATCACAAATCTCTCTAAGTGCCAACAAATGTAGTCGATGATTAATGAATATTATCTCACTAAATAAACACCCATCGGTTCATCATCAAACCACAAAACCTAAGAAGTTCAAATTAAATCTTAATTGACTTTCCTATCGGAAAAATAAAATCACCCAATGCTCCGGAAAAAAAGTCAGAAAGAACTTCCTGTTCTATGGCCATATCATAGACCGTTAAATCGAATAGCTTTTGGAAAATGTTGGCTTTTGTAACTGACCACCACAAAAGATAATCTTAAACTCTCAATCCGCCATTCATTTTCATAATAAATTTGCCATTAAAGCAAAGCCAGCGGGTTGAGTCCTTGAAAACAAATTGTTATGAACTTGAAAAGAATAAAAGATAATTTAATCCCAAAACCAGTTCCAAATAAGAAAGTTTCTCAACAAAAAAAAACTTTTATTGAATTCGGAAATCATTATTCGATTAGTGTCCAAAGTTCCAAACTTTATTCCATCAAACAGTGGTTCGCATAATTCTTCCTTCAACTCCAATCGATTTTCCACCGTCAATCGTGTAAGGACGAATATTTCCCCAAGCGCCAGCAGAAGAGGAGATTCAAAATTTAAATGAAGTGTTCAATCATTCAAACACAAACATTCCAAAAATTGGTTGTTAGACTGTGAGAATCGTTTTGAATTTCATTTCATTTCTGATGAGTGAACAATTCCTGCAATGAATTTCAATATCAAAATGGCATATCCTTCAAGCCGAAGTAAAAGGAAAAGGTCAAGTTTCACACCAGCTGACAACATCTAATGTTTCATAATGTACAATCCAGGAAAACAACAGAAGGTATAGTCACGTAGCATTGGACAAGTAAAAAAAAAAAAACGAAACGATAAAAGTGGACACAAAATCCAGACAAGAACACGGTTTCTGACCCACTTTCCGGGCGAACTGTGACAAGGTATTGTAATTAATCCCGGCTGGTGTTCATGATACAAACACGAACTTTTATAAATAACATTTCGTGTGCCTTAGAAAAGGACAATACATAAATGTACCATACCACAGTATGGCATACACACACAACAGGGTCCTTGACAGAAGAAGGAAGAAGATGTTCTCAAAACCAAATGAAGAGGTCCTGGCTCGAGGTAATGTCTAAAAATTTCCCACAGCTAACCTCATTTGGAGTTCGAGTTACCAGACAAGCAACAGAAATGTTCTGTTTGTGAAGCAAAATGGACAAATTTTATGGTCATTTCAGGTGAAATTGTAACATGTCACTAATGTCAGAGACAGTTTTGTTGTTTAGGATGAGGGGTTACTTTTGCGGTAGTTGCTTTGAGCTGGAAGTAACCTTTGATCTTGATTGTTTTTTATATCCTTTTCTATTTTGGGTACATGTGGGAAACCTAAAATAGAATTGCATGTACCGCAAAGTATCCCCACCTCGTTTGTTTCCTTTCCTTTTATGTTCTTAATGACATCAACTGAAACGCAACTCGAGTGGAGGAAATTTTTCTGCCATTTTGTTCATATTTTGTTTTCGTTTTTATGAATATAATTATATCCTTTGCAATGCCAGTCAGCCATTTGTCTAATGCGACCTTAATTTCCTTTTCTGTGGCAACAAATGAGTGCTGTTTCGCAATCGCAATGAGTTGCAGATTTTTGTTCATCCTATTAGCATAGTTTTTATTTATCCGAAGGCCTGGATATAATCATTTAATTAAGAGCATCGAGAGCTTGTGGAACAAAGTTGTGTATACAAACTGGTAATGCAGAATTCCTAGTAACATTTGCAGAATAGTGTTTTCTTCTTAACGAAGTTAACATGCTGTAAAAGGAATGCCATTAATTTTACTATCATTGTTAGCAGGAAAAAGCTGTCAGGAAAGCTACACAATCATTTAAAGGACATTATAATCATTTTTATCGTTTTCCGTCCGCCAAAATGTTGTTGGTATAAAATTTTCAAAAAAAATTCTGAAGGGATATGTAATATTCAGGTCTCCTAGTTTCTTACAGCGTGCAAGAAGTTAACCTTTCCCTGTTAGTGAAAGGATAAAAGCATCCCCTTAACGATGTTTGGAGCTTTGAGCAGTCAATCATTTTGGTTCTTGGGTTCTGTTTAACAAAAAAGTTGGCTAAGAGTTACACTATCTCCACTATTTCAGCGGTTTTAGTGTTACAACCTATTCGGGCGATATTTTTCTAAATATATGACGTTCCTTCATAAAATTACAGATCTGATGTGATAGTACTAGTATCCAAGCACACTCGTCCAAGTACAGTCGTATTTTTATCAACAAGGTACCAATCGATCACACCTTCCATAATACCAAACGGGTGAACTTTTAATCCGCTAACGTTGCGAAATAATTCGAGTCGTTCTCGATCAAATGTCGTTAAAAGGAATCACAAGGATTATTTTGCTCCTACAGATGCACTAAGAGTGATATAAAAATTCTTAGGAATTTTCAATAAATTTTCTATAGAAATACATTAAATGATCGAAGACAGAGTTTTGTAGAAATGGGGACACCTTCAGGGGACTACTTCAATCAAAGATCAGGGCAGTTCGGTTAAATTATTGAATGAAATCGCTCTTGTTCTGTAGATAGTCAAGTAGCGATTCTAGTTGGTTAAGCAATTACTCAGGAGAAGTGCAGATATATTTCGAAGGGGATAAAGTATATGTATACACATAGTAGGGTCATGAACCCTATAATCCTGTTAATAACTTCCTCGAATAAATGGAAAAAAGAAGTAATAACTGCAGTACCTCGAATTTCTTAATTTAAAGCCAACAAGAGTGAGAGAAAAACCCAAGTTGAGTTTTGCGAAAGATTTCCGACCTGAGTTTTTGACATTACAATAAAGCAAAACCCCAAAGTCAGGTTGTCATGTTTAGGCTATGCTAATGGGGTCAGAATTTAAGATTATATCCAATTTTTCATTAAAATCTACTTCGGGAAAAAATGATGTAATTTTTTCCATTACATATATATATATTTAAGGAATCATAAATTAGACTTTCTGAGGTCTTGATTTGGAATATAGGGCAAGTATTACTTTCGTGCAGATTTCTGGATTTCTGAATCTTCCTAGATGAAGCACAGGCTTTTAATGGAGGATGGTATGAAGGGCTACTCAATAAATTAAAAGTATACCTGCCAGAACAGTACTTCCACCTAATGGAGTCTTATTTAACATCGCGTTATTTTCGCATAAAACATGAAAACTCTTACTCCCAGCTGGTGCAGATCAAAACCGGAGGTCCTAAAGGAAGTGTCTTCGGGCCCCTTTTAAGCCTCCATACGAAAAAATCTATCGATCTTTGCCGATGGACCCTAGTAGTGGGAGACACAGAGCTAGATTCAGGAAATCCGGACTATCAATTTATAAAATATAAAATATAAAATTCTTTATATAACCAGGACCTACAACCAGTGTAGAACAGTGGAACTCAACTCTGTAAACCAAGGTTTCTGAATGAAGATGGTTTCAGAATAAAGTCCTTAGATGTATTATGAAAGGTGCATCAGAAATAGTGACTTCCAGTGAAATTTGGGGATACCTACTGTTCTTGAAGAGATCAGCTCTAGGCTCACATTGACCGTGGCAATGATTTACTTGTGACCCGAACTGTGCAGTTTTTCGTTCAAAAAAAGGAAATCTGTCTGGAAGTACAATGAACCAAATCGGGGTCTCAGCGCTTCTGGGATTTAGATTTCCTTTAAGAAAAAATTATATGGCTTGATACTACTAACGAGTCCAACTCTGAGAAAGCCTCACATCATGTCCGATCGAGGACGTAATACAAATTAAGATATGTATGCATATTGAGAGATATTGGATTAAAAACAAAAGTATTTTCGATTGACTGTACGTAGAAAACTTTCACATTTTGATGAAATTTGCTTCAAAGGATACACGCAGATCCCTACTAAGAAAGCTAGAACTTACGAAACCTTGGACGATAACTGAAGTTCTATTACCATTCTTGGAAAGTGCCCGTATGTATACCTTAGACTAAGGCAAGGCAGAAGTTTGTAGTCTCCTCTTAACGTAATTCTTCAAATTGGATCATGGCTCTTTTCATATATTAGTTTTCAATTAAACCAGTTAAAACGGATGAAACATTTCTAGGAACAAAATAAACTTGGATTTAATTTCAAATTTATGAAACGATAAGACGATACTTTTCCAAGTACTTATTTTTAGATTAAGATCAACAAATATTAGCTTTTCACAAGAATCAACCCTTGTACACTTTTTCGTAGAATCTGATGAACTTACATACATACAAATATTTTTTAGTACCATTATATTATTTAATTAAAACCAAACGTGTGTACTTATACATATATATTTTTTTGGTGCATTATATGATTTAATTAAAATTGAAATTAGTATTGACAAGTTTTACAAAAAAAAAATTGTTCTGTTTACTGAAAATATATGTAAATGTCAATTTAAATTTAATTAAAACAAATAATATTAAAGTAGAAATATTTTGGAATTAAATTTATACCGGAACCATGCAATTTACAACCATTTATGGTAAATTAATAACTGTGTTAACTATGTATATTTACACCAGTAAAAAATGAAGCCTTCGTAACAATTATAATTGAATGTGTCTAACGCAATCGAGTTTTGAAGTTTAAAGTGAAGTTTGAATAATAATTTATATGTAGATGTACATATGTATAAATATTTAAGTACCCAAAAAACGTACATATGTCTCGTAAGGTAAAAGTTTTAACTCAAAGGCAAGCAAAAGTAAATCTAAATACAAATTGTCATAGATCTAGAAAATAATGAACATATATAGTAATGAGCACAACTTCTTGTTTTTTTTTAGAATTAGTGTTAAAATTTTTGTATGCATAAATAATAGGCAAAACCAAACAAAAAAAAATGTTGGCATAAGTTCAAGGTTGTGCTTAAGGATATCTCCTCACAAGTCCTAACAATTCGATTGCCAGGTTTGCAACTAGCAGTAGATTTAATGAAGGATCTACAGTACAGTTTTTAGTTTATAGTAAGAGGTCTTAATTTAAAATTTAGGTGTATGCGGTCAAGGTCATTCACAAAACTGAACCGACTTGCTACCCCATCAGGCTAATGAAGGGTTTAGAAAATGTTGCCGAAAAGTATAGGATATGTACGAAGAGGTCTATGGAACCAAGGCCTAGCTTCTCACAACCATTTGTGTTGTGCATGTTAGATTCTCTAAACGATTGGAACGGATCTACTAGTTATAGGCGTGTTCCAATTACAATTTTATATTTGAAAAGCTTTTCAGGACGGTTGTCCTTTCCTTTCTCGGATGTTTGTCAGACGCTCGCGAAAGTCGGGGCCGTGAAAAAAACTTTTGGGTATTTTGGCTGGGATTCGAACCTCGAACTCCTTGTTAAACACGTCCAACTTAAAATAGTCCAACGCACTAACCACTGAGCCACACCACACCACCCACATTCACAGAACTTATCTCACCACAATCACCACACGAATAACTTATGCATCACTCGAATGGTGGGACACGGCTAATTAAGTCCCCTGAGCACCATCTACGGGATGGGGCAAAGACCGGCTTGTAGAGGTATTGCGTACATGTTCGACTTAAAAAACATCAACCTCATTGGACAGGACAATACTTAAAAAAATTCTGGTATCTGCACAAAAGGCTTAAACTCGCTATCTGATGTCATCTCCGCCTGAGCTTAAACAATTCTACTGTCCATTCATGAATTCAGTTTTACCTTGTAGGTAGATTTCACCAAATATTTGTTTTTTTTTTATTAAAACACAAACGGTTTGTGAGTACCTACATATATACTAATAAATGACAACATTTAAAAAATTGGTTAATATTCTGCTAACTCTTCAGTGATCGGGCTTAGAATATGAGGACTATAAGGGATATCCACGTCCATTTCTTAAAACTTTCGTTTTCATATTTTTACTAGAAATGGAAAAAAAATTATCAAAGCCATGTTAAGACGATTGTCAGATCAGACAATATTGTCACTGAAAAAATTGTTCCAAATCTTTTACAACCGTCTGAACTTAAAATTTTGTCAGGCAATATGTGCAGAAAACACATTGTAAGGTCATTGTCATTGACTCTCATCTCATAATGAAATTGTCAGGTATCTGGCAACCGTCTGAACGGAACCATTGTCAGGCATTTATTGCAGACTCAGTTGGTAATTTCGGTGTTTTTTTTTTGTTACGATGACTGAAATGAATTGTGACTACGTCGACGTATTTCGGCCGGTTGAGGCTCCACTACTTTCGCGGTTCCCGACAAAGTTTAAACCTGAAAAAAAAACCCATAAATCAAAAATTATATTGGAATAAAGTTGGGAGTGAATGGATCAAAGTTTAAAACTCATTCAAGGAATCAAGACGAGACGCACTTTGTACAGAATACAAAATGCCGAAGGAAGAGATATGGCAGTAAATCGCCGACGTTTTTGTGGCAATACATCCTCCTCGCTGCTTTTCAGTACGTACACTGCCAAAACAATCCCAAGTTCATCTTATTTTTCCATTTCAATTATTATTTTAAAATTGTCGGAGTGAGAAATTCATTTTTAATTTGTCTGACAATGCCTTTCAACGAATCTGCAAAATTTGTTTTTAAACAAACATCTGCTAAACGTGTGAACTGACAATTTTAAATCTAACAACATTGACAGGCAAAGTATTGCCGGCCAACCATCTGACAATCAAATTGCCAAGAGTTTGGGACAATGTATGGCAATCATGTGAACTAACAATTTAGCTATTGGCAGTTCATTGTTAGAGCTGACAATATTTTTAGATCTGGCAATCGCTTGAACATAGCTTACGATGAGACTCACAGGCACAGGAGCATTCTTTATATTTCACTCGTAAAAAAACATGTTTGTAATGAAATTTCGCAGATGACATCTCATCACGCCCACTTTAGTAGAACTCTTGCATCGATGTTCCATTTAATATTTAGCAAGAATATTGAGAAATTTTAGAATTAAATTGACAGTTTATAGGTATATACTTTAACCTAGTCAAGCAGTCAAGCATTTTTGGGCAAAGAACGTCTAAATTCATCAACGTTCTCTATTGCTATTGTTTTGGTTTGAGTTTTTCTGTACGACAATTAGCATAAAACCAGAACCGATTGTATTTCAGAGTCCTGGGGATGTGAGTGCTGTAAATTATGTACAAAAATTAACATTGTATGTACTTAAAAAAAACTGCCAGTAATAATTTTCAAGACATATGGAATCAGCGTAATTTCCATTTGAGATCAGCATAATGCATAAAAAAAACATCAAAATAAAATTTCAAATTAAATTACCACAATTGGCTTCTCAATCAAATTTATTTCACTAGAATATAACATCTAAAGATATTATTCACTGGTACTGTACAATCACCACGTTGTACACCTTTAAGGGCTTCCGAATCCATTCGAGTACATTAAATAATTAAAATTTAATGCTCCCCTCCGGACAAATTTTATAAATTGCTTACCAGCATTCCTAAGATACAAAATAACTTCCACACCCCACTCGGCAGTGAAGGATATCCTTATTCGCGGAAAATTACATTCAACTTCATTAATCCCGGGTAGCACATTGTGCTACACCGATAATGCCTCTCGAACAATTCGCCCCCCAAAAACTTTACTATTCAAGTTTATATAATTAAAATTAACCTAATGAAGCAAATGAAATGCGAGAACCTACGCCAGACGCTAACGGGAGGAAACATGATTAATTCAACACATCATGTATTTTCTAATTACCAACTAATTAATGATTGGATCTGAATCATGGCAACGTTTTCCCACACCCTCTGGACCAGTGTTTTCTCCTCCCATCGATGAAGTTTTCATTCATTCATCATATTTCGCTAATATACATACATACACACATATATACAACAAGTTATAAGGAAATTACAGTGCAAATTTCTCAACATACATACATACATACGCGAGTTTAATCTCAACTTTCGATGATGATGATGAGGTAGTTTTTGCGGACACACTGTTGGGGGCTAAAACCGCACAACAGTTTTAAGATTTATACAGCAGATTGCAGATAAATCGACTGGAATTTGTCAGCACTTTTTAAATATGACAAACGTGGCTTAAAACAGTTTAAAAGATTTTGACTGAACTCTTATGGCTTGGGTGATGGGTTTAAGCCAGAACAACAAAATGTCACATGTAAGCAACTTTATTATCACTAGGCGTGTAGAAAGCCTCTTGATATTCCCGCAACATACATGTTCATATGTATAGCACGACATGCTCTCTCGTCCTTAGCTTGGAAACCCTTCTGCTCCACAAAGTTTTGTAAGTGCATTCATTTCTTCTTTGGTCTTACTTTTTGATTCTCATTTTTTCGGGAGGTTCTACACAGTGTTAAGAAGCAAGAAGCATATGACAGGTAATATTTTCAATCACTCAAAAATGTTTTATCTCTAAGAAAAGCTGATGAACAAAACGTCCTTCTATGTATTTGATGCAATTCTCAATCTTCCAAAACCAAGGAAATTAGGACAAGGATGTGCAAAAGGTGATAGATTTAGAGTTAAGGTTGCTAAGATTTTCAAAATTGTAAAGAATGACACTGTTTGGTTTATCTGATTTCTTGGCAATCAAGCAGTGCTTCATAAGAAATTTGCGATACATTAGTTTAAAGCTTTGGAATCATCGATCCCTACTTTATACTATATTTTGCCAGTTGATCCAAAAGTCACTTTCTTAATATAATTTTCCGACTTAGAGCCGAAATAAAAAATATTCACATATGTTTAAATGGTTTACAATGCGTTAAAACATGTTCAAGATCGAAAGACATTTGAAAACCTCCCCAAGAAAACAACCTGGCAAAATGCAACAAAAGTCATGGATAGAGCAATGGTAGCGGCAAGTCGAAGAGACCCATTTAAGACGTCAACTCACATAGGAGCCAAATCCGAGACGAATATGGTTTTAATAAAGCGTCAAGACCTGTCCGTTACCGCCTAACAGACGTACGACTGCATGGATGCATTGCAAGGAGAAAGTCACCTGTTTCCCCCAAGAATCTAAGGCAACGTTTGGTGTTTGCCAAAGAGTATGTAAGTAAACCTCTTCAATTTTCGAAAAATGTCTTTCGATGCGACGAATCTAAGCTCAATAGACTTGAATCTGATGATAAAGTGTATGTTCGTCGCCCAAAGGATCGTGACATTATGAAGAGGGTCAAACAAGGTGGCGAGAACGTTATGGCTTTGGCAAAATTTTCTTGGCATGCTGTTGGTCCTATAGCTAGAGTATCTGGCAGGATGTATTAGCCTAAAGGTTTGTCCATGATAATGACCTGAAGTGCACACCCAAAAAGGAGTAAACTTAGCTTCGGGTTAACAGAATTCAAGTTTTAAGCTAGTCGACAGTTCGGACTTAAATTCCATCAAAAATCTGTGGGATGATGTTGACAAGCTTTAGAAAAAAAAAAAAAAAATTGGAAATGTTGACCATTTATGGAAATTTATCCAAGAAGCTTGGTATTCCATTCCGCAAACACATTACCAAACCCCTGTGAAAAGTTTGCCAGGGAGACTTGCTGGTGTCTTAGATAATTAAGGATATTGAATTATGGTATGTTTGTCTTTCTCTTGAAGAGGCCCATAGTGTGAAATTCTTTTGACTCGCCAAGCGAGTCTCATATTGAGATATAGACCCCCACCAGATACGTCGTCAGACGTGCAACTAATTTCCACAAAAAGTGGGATAATGAACGAAACTCATATCCTGTTCCTTTTGACCAAGAGTCAGGATCAGACAAACTTCTGATGTTCTTCATGAATGGAAGGAACCTAATGTTTAAGACCCTCTTATTTGTGAAGTTTTTTCATGACAGTGTTGTTTGAGAATCGAACCTTGAACCTCACACACAGCCATGAATCCCACCAGTTTCAAAATTCCGATCGAAAATGTCTGCGGTTTATTTAATGGAAATACCAGACTAATAAATTCAAACTAGATCTAAAAGACACAAAGTCGCACGTGGTTTGCTGACTCAGAAGTGTTGGTTGAAGTTTATTTAGCTACTTTTTTGAATTGGAAAAGAAAAGGCGAAAAAAGCAGAAGGAGCTGTTTTGTAAGTTCATGGATCCCTTAATCAATAAAATAAACCTCTGAACCAATAGAGAAATTGCCATGAGTTTCTCAAATATAAGTAAATTTTTATCCATTACTTTGGTTATTGTGGAAATGTGTACGTAAGTAGGTACATACTTCTGTTCAAAGTAAACAGGACGTATTTAAAAATTGTATTTCTAATGAGGCCCCCTTTTCGTAAACATCAGATTTTTAATATCTACTACTCCCTCTATTTACTTGGCACCGTGAGACTTAAGAAAAAATGCATTTGCCAATGAGATGAAAGCATTTAGTCGACGTAGAAGCCATCCAAAAGGCGTGTACTAACAACTTATAGGACATTCCAGGCGACGATTTGAAACACTTATTCGAAATTTTTTTTCGACCATATTGAGTCAGAAGGGGACTAAATACAAATACAAATTTTTGACCTAAAGGGTATATGGCACCCCGGGCCTAGTTTCTCACAACAATTCTTATTGCGTTTCTAATATTCTTTACATGAATGGAAGGGGCCAATTTAGGTATACTTAGGTATTGTCTTTTAATTGAATCTGGAAGCCCTGAATATGCCCGGAATGTGCCTATACAAAACGCCCGGATGACTGGATTGTTCCTTGGAAAAAATGTACCGCTTTAAATAGAGCCCGTTTTGAAGTCCAATAGTGATGATTAATTGGTTTGTGTTGTTTTTATTGACTCAGTTTGCTCATATTTTCACTGAATGTACATTGCTAATGAAGACATACATATGTAAACAATTATTTTCAAACAACGGCTATGATATTGTTCTGGTAAACGGTACAGCTTGTTCCCTAAGTCAAGACACAAAATGTTGTTTGTTGTGTAAGTCTAAGCAAACTCTGTATTTCTTATTCTTATACTCGAAAGAGATTCAAACAAATTTAATTATAACGTGAATAATAGGAAGGCAGGAGTTGGAGGAAGAAGGAAATTTGATTTTTTAAAGGATGGACAGGACTAATACTATTTTTAATTTAGTCGAAAAGAATTGTGAAAAATGTAGATGCACCTTTCGTTATGCCATTGGCAGTGTCTGCAAAGAGAGGTCGCTTGACCGAAGAATCAGAACCCATCTAGACTGCAGAGAATGTGCTGAGATATAAAGATAAAGTGAAAACATATTAAGTACTACATAAAGTACTACAATTTGACTCATAGAGTTGCATAGGTTGAAAGGTATTGATCGCCCAGGTGCGTATATGGAACCATACAAGGTGAATAGGACCCTTTTAAAATAAGTACAAAAACCGGTTTACTTTATTCAAAATAGTTTCGTTCCGGGGTTCCGGGGCTCAAGTGGTCAGTGCGTTGGACTACGAAGTAAGAGGTTCGAATCCAAGCCAAAACACCTAAAAGTTTTATCACAGCCCCACCTCTCGCAAGGATCTGACAAACATCCGAGAGTATTAATGTCAACAAAAAGTTTCTCAAATAACAATTTGAACCTTCGGACAAGGCAGTAAACAGTAGTGGCCTAGTGAGAAGCTAGGCCCTGGGTTTCATAGACCTGTCCCGCCTTCAGTTGACTCAAAATTAATCCCAGGAAGTGGTCATTTGAGTTTCTGAATTAGGAAATAATCACAGGGTATCATATCTGAAGAAAATAATCCTTGCTTGCTTGAATGATGGATGTGTGAGATGAAGCATCTTATGTAGCGAACTTATTCGTGAGAGATGGAGTTCTTATGAAAGCTCTCTCATATAAAGTGAATGTTTTCGAGCACCAATTTCTTCACTAAGTAGCTCCAAGCCGTCTGCCATGAGGCAAGTATTCAACTACTTCACGGCCATCCTTGAAAGCTTTACACTACTTACGTTACGTTGTATGACGGATGTACCAAAATGGAATTTTTTTAAAGAAACCATTAACCCGGTCCGTTTGAATGACTCGATCATATTTTGAATGAAGCCATTCAATTATTACGCACACTGGTAGTCAAATCAGTAGAACTTTAGGAGAACTTAAGTTGTCCACCCAACACTCGTTCAGATATTTTTAGAACATTGAAGTTGGGATAAGCAAAAGTACTAACGAAGTCTATGGAATGTAATAAATTTCTGAAAAATGTACACATATATCAAGTCTTCTAAACAACATGTGTGGCAATCGTAGTATTCATTTATTATCCTTGATTCCCGACTGGCAAAGTAAGTTAGTCTTACATTGCATCGATTAAGTTGATTCATTTTACTACTACTGGTAGTTATATCAGTTGAAAGGAACCTCCACAATTACTTGTTGGAAGTAACTTCCGCTCCAGTGCAGCTAGAGAAAGGGCTAATTAGAGCATTCTATTGCGTGTATTACCTTTTGTAATAAATGAAACCTATTAACTACTCCTGCTGAATTATACAGAAAACGTGTAGCAGTACTTAACTAACCTTTACTTAAGCTCTATTCATATGAAGATACTGCAGTCAAGGTAATTTTGTTTTTTTTCCAGATTAATAGAAGGTGTCGATATCCCATCCAACATCCACTAGTCTCTATGATGATTATGTCCAATGGAATGGTTGACTAGGTGGTCAGGCTTTGTCAGTACTTATGTAAGTCGTACTTATAAGTTGATTTTTCAGTCTGTATAGAGGTATGCGTCTTTTTTATGACTGAAGGTAGGTCTTTCTGATAAATTGAAATGGCGCACTCGTACCGAATGTAAGTTCCTGCCAATAGTAGTAATAACTTGAACTAAAAACCAGAAATCCAAAACTTAAAATTTTTTAAGAAAATATTCACGAACTCCACGACGACAAACTTAGTTTAACAAGCATTCTTGGCTTTTGGTTTCACCCCTCTTTTGTGCGTCGTATAAAGTTACATTGACTATGTAGCTCACTATTTTGAAAATACGTATAAAAAAATATGCCACCCATAAGCGGAATAATGATATTGAACTTCGCTGCTGAAATAAACGTGAAATTTAAGGGCAACATGATTAATATCTGCAGGCAAATACCGTCTTTTGCGAAACATACTTTTAAACCGGAAATTTATTTGTAGCCATGAAGAAATGTACACCTAAATATGTAATTATCAAGAGTTAATTTGACATTCCGTGGAATTTAAAATAGGTAATCCGAATACACATCATATGTATATAGAAAAAAGGAATCAAAAGCAGTATTTCTGCGATGGAAATACGTGCAGGTACATCAGTTTTTCGAAAAATCTAAGTAAACCGTATTTGACAGTACTTTTGAACTACTCAAATCAAGCAACGAATTCTATCAGAAGCTGGCATTTAAGGAGTCCCCACACTAAAATTTAAACGAACTATGTACATACCTAGTATATACCATTATGGAACTGCTTCCAAAATGCTCGATAAAACACCATCAGATTTTAAAAATGTTCTTCAATTTGGTGCGTTCCATACTGTTTCTGAATATCTTGTAAAAAACCTTTGCACTCTCAGACCATCTGATGTCTGAAACCCAGTCTTATTTTTCTAATAATTTATAATTATTTTCTTATTTTATGAATTCCCCTACTATTTTTGAAAAAAACCAAATTTCTATTCGATTGTAACAACGTTTTCGAATCAAGTACTTTTTCAACTACCAGTATTTATTGATACCAGTTTTCGAATGATCGATCCAATTTTTTCAACTAATCTTGCCACTTTATTCTGTGTATGTCCTTTGATTCCATCTGACCTTTATGAAATAGGATCTAACAAGATAAAAACGCTTCTAACTAAAATTACGTAGATGCATTACGTTCTGAGTTCCTACAGACAAACTTTCAAAAAAAAAAAGTTTTTAAATGATTTTTCCCTATAAATTACAAAAGTTTTTTTTAGTAAATCATTGGTAAGTTAAACAGAACTTCATGCCAGCAAACTATAATATGTTGTTCCATATATAGATATTAAACCTTTGGATTTTGAGAACCATAACCTAAATACTTGGAACTTTTGCTCGGTTTGTACTTTAAAAAATAAAACTTGTTTAATCTGTTTCATACCGATTTCATTTTTTGGAAGAGATTTAAAATATTGTATGAATCTGTTAACATTTAATCCGATTCAGCAAAAAAATTCAAACGAAATGATTACATATTTACAAATAAACAGTAAACCTCAAACAATTGTTGACATTGCAAGCGTTTTCGAATGAAATTTCTTATTTCATTTAAACCACATTGCGATTAATATTTTAGTATGAATTCGAATTTATTACGAAATTAATATTAAGGGAATTCGAAACATTCATATAGTATCAACATATACATATAGTATCAACATTTTTAACAAATAAGCAGTAGTTTTCAAAAATTCTTCGGAATACTGTCAGGACACTCGTCACCAGTAAGCCCTATGTACCTATATGTAATGGCTGAAAAAATGCGCACTGAAGAGTGAAAACTTTAGAAATATTTTGTATTAGAAATAGTCTGATCAAATTAAATACTTCAAGGAATATTTGTATATAAACTCTAATGTACATAAATATAAAATTATATTAATAAAATTTATTGGGAGTACAATTATTTACAAAATGTGTAATTTTTTTTCAAAGTCTGTCGGATTGATCAAGTAGGACTGGATACAAGCATGGCATCATGAGACTTGGATTATTAGCGAATCTAAATATGTCTATATCTTGTTATATTTAGTTACTTTCAAAGTGCAACATTAAGTGATATTATTCCTCATTATTCGATATACCTGCTCGAGAATAAGTTTCCCCATCTTCTGATGGCTCTGGACATGATAGAATGCAGTGTAACCGAGGAGTAAGATCTCTGTTCTTTCGAAACTAAAAAACATCTACCTGACTGATTTTAGGTGAATGAAATGAAATTGTATAGTATTATTAAATTGAGCTTAGATTTTGTTTATTTCCCATAAAGCAAGGATAACTAAGTTTCTACCCTGTACGATCTTCCGCCTACGTATACATTTATGCAGTTCAGGGATCAATAAAACACTCATATGTTGGCAGATCCTAGTTTATGTTTTTTAAATGCCTACCTATGTATGTTCGAAATTTGAAAATAAAATCGTACAATTTTGAGCGCCTCTTTTGCATTCACAGGCAACAAGTTTGAGACTAGATAAATTTGACAAGTTTGATAAGGTCAAAAATGGACTGCAAGTAATCAGATTTAAAGCCTAAATAAAGAGATCTAAAAATGTAGTGAAAGGTATAATTTGAGTAAGATGAAAGTATGAGCATTGTATTTCGATATTACTTTCATATTCAAAACAACAACATCGGTGGTGTGAACACAAGAGTTGAGATTTTGACTTTCAGATAAAAACAAGCCAAAATAAGTCCTACTTCTTCATAAAAAAAAAAAAAAAAAACAGATAAAACCAACATTCAACAGTTGGTAGGCGTTCAATTGCAGTCAACTAATCGATTTCTAAAATTCCTAGGTAAAATATATCTAATAGCGGGTGAGCCATCTGTTGGTTTCTTTTTGAATCCTACATATGCATGTTATCTTGAGCTCCAAGTTGACTCCATTGAACTGTTTTTTTTTCGTGGAATCTCATTTAAGATTGATGCTAGGCACAGAATGCAAAAACGATTCATTGACTTAAGAAGAATATTGGCCAAGTTATTCGTGATATAGGGCCAAACACCATCGAAAAAGTGTGGAAAAATTGGGTTGACAGGATAGCATATTGCCGAGTCAACCAAGTCATAATTAATTAGAAGGTTTACTCTTTTCAATAAAATAACAATCATTGCAAAGTATTGAGCAGTTTTCTTTGTATCATTTTTAAAAAGAAACCAACAGCAACCAACCAACATTTACAGACTCAAAAAGCTATAGATGCTGCCTACAAAGGCCAAATACAAGTTCCTTTTTAAAAATGCAATCAAATGAACAAAATTAAATTGTTTCCATGTTATTATGCCTTCATTAGTAAGAGCAAACATTCCCATTAATTATGGAACAGAATGTCGTTTAAGTGGCTGCCTCGGCAGGCTTTGCAGTAGCGCTTTCTGTCACCCCAGTTTTCCAAGACCTTGTTGATGGTTTCGGGCTGTAGCTCACGGATTGCTGGGATGATATTGGGTGGATTGCTTGGATGATATTAGATTGTTTCCAGATTGTTAGCTTACATCGGTCCTTCATGGTTCCCCACAAAAAAAAAGTTCAAAGGGGTCAAAGGGGTCAAATCGCAGCTCTGTGGCGGCTAATTGACATCGCCAAGACGGCTGACAACACATCTAAGTATTTACATGTCTATAAACAATTTTGTATGAAAATATTTTATAGCCGGCTATTTGATTTTTGTAATTAATAGAGGTTTAGTTTGTGTTGCTCATAAGCATTACTTTGAAGCTCAAAGTCAAGACTATTTGAATTGTAAACTCATGTACTATGGTGTATGGTACCCACTTCAACGAAACTGTAACTTGAAGACGAATTTATTCATTTTTGTTTATTCTGAGGCTCAAATTTTCACAACGGACTTACATATATATTTTCATTTGCACATAAACTATATAAACTATAGCTCTGTGTGAGGAAAGTTCTGCATTACTTCAAAGAACATTGGTCTGTCTAACTACCATTGTCAAGTGGTAACAACTCCGAACTATGTCTACAAAACAGTACCAAAGCAAACTCGTATCCTTCACTTTCGAGTGACCCAACAGTTAATAGGTACATCCTTTTGTTGGTAAGGAAAGTAACGAAAGCGAATCCTTCATATCTATTCTTTTAGTAGTGGTATCCACTAGTATTTGCGCGATTAGGATTTTCCGAAATTTCCTATATACACACGATGCAATAATTCACCTCCTCCACAGCAATAATTCAGTCAAAAGACCAAGAAATGTTTGCAATATTTAAGAAGCTATAGATAGACCTCATAAACGAGATTTGGCTAAGCTACAACATTGCTGATGCAATAGCAAATATCAAGTCATCCTGATGTGATATAAAAAATTAATTGCAACTTGAAGACCATTAATATAGATTGACTTGAAGATGATGTTGGGGTACTTCTGATTGCAATGTAGAAAATTTGACGACTGTATGGAAGGGAAGGTTTTCAAAACCTCGTTAGTGACATTAGTAAGCTCTTGGACGAGCATAACTTTCAGTTCAAGAATGGATAAAACTTGAAGACATGAACCGATTGAAGACGAAATTAATCCAGAACAAGAATCTGACGATCTTACCATTAAAAGCCTGAAGAAACTGATGACGAAAATAAATAAGGCTGTTGACATTGAACTTGCACAACAAATTCAACTTGTACATACAACAGGACTGCTTAATTCAATTGCGCTACATCGACTTATTTTAGAGAAAAGAAGAAGGAATACCGAGCATTCTTAAGTGTTTTTTAAAGCTATCGATGAACACTTAAGCAGGGACGTTCAACTCAGTGTTTTTTTCTGTTCATTTTGTTATGAATTGTTTTTGTTCTTATTTTTTGTTTTATATTAAATTTTATCATTGCTTCTTCCTTTGTTGAGTTATTTTCAAAATTGCTTGTCTTGGAACGCATCTCAACATACACGAATTCGACATACGCGGTTTTTTCTGGACGCATCCCTCGCGTATGTTTGCTGTACTTGTTGAATGTTTTAGGCTTCTTCTAAAGTAATTCTATAGTATTGCTGTCTTCAAACTATAGAATCATCGAAATTTTATACGATCTCCGACTATATTCGTGCACAAAGAAGTAAGTTTTCAAATAATAATTTCATCACTTCTTCTAACCAACTACTCTAGACCATTAATAACTAACCAAACACCATATACGAATGTGCAAGGATCTACCCAAGACCGACTTTTCTATTAATTAATTCACCATCATCATAGTTTTGAAATAAATTTTTGATTATGTCTTGTAAATTATCACATGCAGACGGATTACTGTCATATACAGAAGAAATTCCCAGATTTCCAACAGTCAACATCATGTGGGATGAATTCGTAGAATTAAGTAACACACATGGTGCAGTTAAGATGGTAGCGCCAAGAGGATTAAACTCTCTGATGTACACATAATCGGTTGAATCTACTTTACAAGAAGATTTACCCTCGATGGAAAAAGGGATTTAATCAAGAAACCATCCCTGTACAGGTTGTAGAACAAAAATTAGAATACAAATACCAAATTGGGTAAAACGTGATGTAATCTCAATCGTCACGTTTATTATAATTAAACATCAGTCAATTTGATTGCCAGGAAGAGGAGGAAACAAATGTATATATAAAACTACCCGTCGATGCATACAGTGTATCGATAATTAGTCATATTTCCTGACAACTCAAATCGAGACAAAAAAAAAATGACATCCAATTGCAATAAAAATCGAATCATTGCACTGTTGTCCAACCAATAAACGTGACTGCACAGATAATTCATTAAAAAAGTATTAAAAGAAAAAAAAAAAATACAATACATGTTTGTATATGTATATGAAACATAACACTAACCATCCTTTACAGCAGCTGTGAAATCCATCATTGCGGATAGGAACAATAAAAACCATGCCTGCAGCCCCATGTCGTCGTCCTCATTAATAGTTGACTACTGCTGCTGCATGTGCTAATGATTTGTGAATGCTAATTGGTATTCACTATAATATATTTTATTTTATTTTATTTTTTTTTTTAATTTATTTTTTATTCAACTAAATTGCTTTGCAATTTTTTTCAACACAAACACTAACATTGCTGCGGGAACAATGCGTATCCTTTTGATTTTTCATAATTTTCTTGCACAAACTCAAAATTATCCTTCACTATGCACGAAATACAATACGAATGAACCGAATAAAACAAAAGGACGAAAGATCAACATTTATTTCCATTATATGGATTTTTTTTATTTAATTTTTCGACACGAAACAAAACGTATCCTTGCCACAAGTCGTTGGGCTGTCAAAGTTCTCCATCAATAGCAGTTCATTCTGCAAAAGGATACACACGGGACGGGATAATGCCATTCGCTGAAAATAATAACCGGGCAGGTTTTTTTTCGTTTTCAGCAATTATTCCTTGTCGATGGGAATATAATGATATCCTTGAGATGAACAAGAGAAAGCAAAAAAAAACAACAAAGTAACACGTAACACCGACTAGAGAGAAAAACAAAAAAAAAGAACCGAGAATCACACTCTTGGCACTTGCTGTATGAAAAAGGACATTAAGTCCTGTTCTTTCATAACACTTTGATTAATACCAAAAAGTATATTTTACATTGTGAAGCATTTTCCACTTCACAGGATAATAACACTTGATAGGAGAAAATAACTTCTTTATCGCATTTTTTTTCTTACTGCAAGGATGTTTGATGTGTTTTTGCTTTTTCTTCTTGTATCCTTAGCTAGAAGGGGATCTACGATTTCAATGAATCTATGGTGAGGGAATATTTTTAATTCGTATTCACTTGAAGGAGTTTAGACGAATCCTTTTTTGTGGAAATACAATTCAATTAACGTTGTGTCACTGTCAAATAAAATATTTTCCACTCAATAATCCGACAGGTAGTATAGTAAACGTACGAAACGCGAAATGGAACGGACCATCTGATTCATATTCAAGTCCGGGATAAACTAAAGGAGATAACTGAAGGATACTGGACGAACCCCACCTGGAGTCAAAAAAGAAAAAAAAAAGCATTCACACAGTACATCTTGTAGAAGGAAAAATTTCCTTTTCACCTCTCGGAGAGGAGAGTCGAGAAAGATCCTCTCAATCTATGCAGAGAGCGATGCCTAGTTCAGTGTTATCAGTCGAGAGGACCTTTTTGCCATACAAAAACCTAGAAAGTAACCATCCCAATATTGGAAATGTTGTCCAATGTCGTCGTTCTCTGTACCCGAAAAGAGTATCAGAGAAAATGTCCTTTTTAGTGCTAGTTCTCTGTGCAATTGTGCGCAAGACTGGTCCTTTCTGCTGTCAGTATACCAAAACTTTGTAAAGTTTCGTTAAATAAGTCTCCACACTGGACCGACTGAGAGCCGCTCTCTGCGTCTCCAAAAACATAAAACAAACTTTAAATGTTCGAGTTCGAGATTCGAGTCGAGTGCGAAAGCGAATCTTTTTGCTCTCATTTTGACTGTTTTTCACACGCAGTTTCCGCGAGAGTTAATTATTTCGAAATCCAGCCTTTGGATTGTGTAGTCATTCATTTCATGGGTCGTCAGGCATTCTGTTTTCGTCGTCCTTTTGCACCAAATGAGGAGTGTAACAAACAAAAAAGAAAAAAAAAAAAAACACCAACAGTAAAGGAGAAAATCTGTTTTCTTTTTATGGCACTGTGGCGCAAAAGTTGAAATGTCCTGGAATGTTGACGTACTGTTTTGCCCCTTTTGTATACGTATGTACGCTGTTCATGGACCAGTGAGTGGGGACGAGTTGGGACAACTTGGAGAATGAAAACAAGTAAACTTACTGTTGTTCGGTGCACTTGTGTTTTCTCTTTCAATTGCGGAAGGATATCTTCAAGTCCTGTGTATGCAGTTGTTTTCGTTTTTTCTGTTTTTTTTTTTCCTGGCACTTTTTCTTCCTTATCGCGAAGCCAAACATCTCCCAGATGATGAGGAAGGACATGTTCTTCATGTTTTTTGTTTTTTTTTCTGTTTCTTTTTTGTTGCCTCGAATGCTTCCTTTTCCTCTCCCAACTAGTGGGTGGTGTTATCCTGTATGCACTGGTGTTTCTTGCAATTAGCTGTGCTAACGTGAAACTTTTCGTCGCGCGAAGGTTCCAACCAAAAAGGGATCATTTTTGCACAATGGAACGAGCAAGTAGTTACAAGAAGTGTTGAGCAGCAAGAAAGAGGACATGCAGATATGAACGAATGGATGGTGTTAAAGTTTCATCGGGAAGTTGTTTTCCTTTGGAATTTTCAATCAAAAGCACAAAACTTTACAACTGCTGTGTTGGTTTGTGTTTACACATAGCGTCGCGAGTTAGATCCTGCTACAGAGGTAGTTATTTTGTGTGTGTATGTGTGCGAGTGCGAATAAGGGTGTACAATTTGTAAGTAGGGAATGTATCCGGTTACTTTGACTGTGGGTTGTTAGGGACTCTCGTGGAAATTTGTAGAAAACTTGAGTGGGACGAACAATTGCGCTCAAACGGCTTTGATAATGAAAATTTAAAGAACGATGTTGCGAGCTTCTATTGCGTGCCCTGGAGAAGTGAGTAAGTTATTTATATTAATTGCTGTATGAACGGTGCTGTTCAATGAAATTTTGTTATATTTTTAAGCTCCTTAGGTAAATGACTTGTTTTACATAACAAAGCAGAGGTCGTACTTGTTATTAAACGACCGCGAGGGAATTTTTCTGAAGATGAACACCTTTAAAGGATTCGCCTTTCTTTCCAATGGGCGTTAAGGGACATCGTAAAAATCCTCAAAGCATTCTAGGTTGATTTAATTAAAGAGGTTGCCTTTCTCAAGATGGTCGTGTTGGAATTGATTAACTCTTTTAATGAGAGAAAGGTCATTTAGTAATATATCAGTTAAAGTTAGGGCTTCAAGAGACTTTTGCAATCGGAGAGACTTTTATAAAATCTAGAGAAGCCACGACGGTAGTAAATAAAGAAGAAAGTTTGCAATTTGGCAGTCTGGACAACAAAAGAGTCCAATGACTCCATCATACGCTTCTATGACAAAGGACATGAGCATCCTTGAAAAGTATGATGGTATTTAGACGACCTGCCATTCAGATGCAGTTGTATGGTTCATTTTCTAGGCTCGTGTAGATTACACGGAACTCACATCACAGGGTCCAGAGGGAAAACCAGAAAGCCAAGCATATAGCATTGTAACAGTGGTCTATTGCACTATGCGATACGGTTGTAAAATGAATTGTCAATTTGCAGTCCTTACAAATTGCGCGAGCTACCGTATATGTGTACGTTTGAGTTACTTTTAGGGTTCGGACCCTACTCCAATTGGACTAGATCTACTTACTTTACTTACTTATCGGGCTCCCGACCCGTGAAGAATCTCTGCCTGAGACACGGCGGCCTTCCACTCTTTTTGACTCCGGACACCCTGCTTTCAGTCCAGACCAAGTGCTATGGCATCCGCAAATGCTTGATCTATAAAATGAAGGTTCGGTCTTCCTTGTTGTCTCAAACCTAAAGGCTATGATTCGAAGATCTTCCTTGCCGAAACAATATTGTCCAATCGATTGATATGACCGTGTAGTCGAACGTATTCTGGCTTTATGGACTACATCCATATATTGGTACAGCTTATAAAAAGGTTAAAATAATTAAAAATAAATACTTGGCGCTACAGGTCGATGGGTTCCAGGGCCTAACTTCTCACAACCATTCGTATTGTGCGTGTTATATCCTTTACACGAATGGAAGGGGCCTACTGTTTAATGCCGTATCCGAAGGGTAATTTGTTATTTGAGAAGCTTTCTCAAGACAGTTGTACTCTCGGATGTGTGTCAGACGCTCGCGAGAGGTGGGGCCGTGGAAAACTTTTAGGTGTTCCCCGATTGGGATTCGATTTCGAACCCAAGGATGTGGTTATATTTTCTTCGGCATTGGCCCTCCTCGCTTAGTGGACCGAAAATTCGACGGAGAGTTTTCTTCAAAATCATTTTCTTTGTGTCAATTAGAATTAAGTAAATAAATAAATAAAATAAGAAACAATTAATTGTTTTAGCTAGGTTACGTCGAAAGACATAGATTAAGCATTAAGTTTAGCTTAGAACGCCCGAATAGGGCCAGTAAGTTAGTCATGACATAGTTAAGTTAGTTAAGCTAGTTTTAAGCACTTTTGTCTAGCATGTAAGTTTTTCTGAATTAATAAACAAAAAAAAAATTCGACGGAGAGCATTACTTTCGAAAGTGTCCAAAATCTGGTCTGACTTCCAGCTTATAGTTCAGAACTCGGCCACATATAGCAGAAAAGGTAGGCTCAATGTTTTATAGAGCATAAATTTCGTCTTCCGAGTTAGAAGTTTTGAACTCATTTGTCTTGCCTAACCCAAGTAGCAGCGGCTTCCTAGGGTAAGCCTTCGTCGAAACTCCACTATGGTGTCATTCGTGGAATTGATATTTACTTCGAGGTAGGTTAACTCCCTAACTACCTCGAAGTTACTAATCAGAAACCGATATCAGTAAACCGTTCCGTCACATTCTTGGAAACCTTTAGCGGCCTGGGGTATAAAGATTTTGAAGTAGCTCGCGTAAATTATGCTTTTTGCTTTCGTTCGGAACTCTGACGCCGTGGACTCCGTCGAGTAAGTACAATTTTGATTTTTTGTATTGTCTTGTTCTGACCCTCTCTGCTTCGTTTTACTCCGAAATGTTACTGCTGGGGTTCGAGTCCTGGTTACATTTATTCAAGTTTCCGGCGATAAAGTTTGTAGGCAATGCGCGGGATTAGAAAAAATATATTTTATTATCTTTTTCGACTTAGAAACGTATGGGGATGGTATCGACATCGAAAGGCTAGATATTACAAGAGAGTACAGTGTGACTTGAAAGCACTCTGTCGACAGTAATACTTCCTATAACTTTTATGTTTGTTTTTACCCCTTCATGGTTCATTTTCCCATTGAATAGTTGCTTGGTAAACCCATAGGGAAGAAGCGAACGACTTTACCCCAATATAAAAAAAATTGGAAACTTGTACATAGCACCTATCGTAAAAGTCTCGGTACCTACATTAGGTGTGCGACATAAGTCTTTTTTTGACGACTTTGCTTCCAAAGAGGGTGGTGCATAAGTCTTTAATTCAATTGCTGACTTATGTATGTATGTCTACCTGAAGTTATTAGTTAACTGATTAGCGGCTATCAGCTGGAACAGTCGGACTGTCTACAATTTCACCAAGGACCTCATTGGTCGAAACTCAAAACAACACCCCACTGGACGAGCTCGCTGGGTGGAGAGAATGTGTAATCAGCCACTTGGACTATGGCGATATAATCACGAATTCTAATGAGGATTCCGAAGCAATATCTTAGCGAATCTCAGGAGCAATATTGACCCTTAAAAAAACAAGTCGGTGGATCTTGCTGGTATCCGTGTTGAACTAAAAAGGGAAAATCATCACGCTTCCCAAAAAGGGACATTTGATAGATTACGGATCCTCCTGCATCGACTATATAAACACCTAACGAATCATTATAGAGCAATGCGTTGAGTATAGGCCTCCGCTATATCTACTTTTCATCGAGTTCGAGAAGACTTTTGACCTTGCGGGGGAGAGCCATTCCAGAAAAACTCATAGCTATTATTAAAGCTACATATATTCAATGGTAAGATATCTGAGGATATTGATTTCCAAAGTGGAGTATCTCAGGGCTGCATACTGTCGATGCTATTGCTATTGGTGGCAACATTGAGGGAAGGTAACTATGGAAGTCCTTACACACCTGGACTATGCTGATAATGTTTACTTTCGTATGGATAATGGACCTTCATCTGATCACCCACAATATAGAAGCTAAAGCAAACAAAGGGGCTTTAAAACTATACAAGGCCAAAACGAAAGCCCTGACCACTTCAAACGCCAGCGCTCAACTCAACATTACCGGCCAGTTGGTCGACAAAGTGCACGGCTTTCTATATTTAGGAAGTGTGGTCTAAGCTAAAGCTTTCTGGCCAAAGTGATTTGTAATATAAATTTAAACTAAAATTCGAATCTGTCCATTCGTTGTAGGGCGTTCTTTCTAATTCCTAGTAATTTAAGCCATTACGTTGAGTACTGTGCCCATTTGGCAATTATTTAATTAAACACCCTGTTGAAGTTAGACCATCAATATGCCAAAAGTGAATAACTGCGTTTAATAATCAATTATCCATCCACGTTTTCGTTTTGCACACTATCGGCCAATGCTTTCACATTTATTCGCATCGCAAACAATCCAACGGCCATCTCGTTCTCCCTATAAATTCGCACCGGCAATGGCAATGGTAATGGCAACACACCACCCAGTAGCCGACAATGTTCGCGTATTCTCAATCAATTTACTAATTACCCCACGGTATATAGCCGTGTGTGTGTTTGCTCATCATCTGGCCCAAATACCCACGTTCAGTCGTCGTCACACACAACGGGCCCCCAGACACTAATTTACTGATGCATCCTTCACGTTCGCTGCCATGTGAACAGAAGTAGGCCAACTTTGCAATCAGTTATGCTGGCCAAACTATTCGTAGCGCATACAGTACTCACGGAGTGCCACATGAAACATTGCACTTGGAGAAACCGGCAACTAGATAGTAGATCCTCTGCCAAAAATTCCATACAATTCCACCGGAATCCAAAGCTGCCATCACCGCGGCGCTCCATGTACTATTTATTTTCACCGATGGGAGACATCCTTCCACCCTTGTTGTGAAGTGTATCTTTGGCTCTAGGCTGTGTATGTGTATGTGGATGGGAAGGTTATGTCCAGATGGGTACGTTGAAAGTGGATCGCTCCAGTGTGTATGTACACACAGCGCTCTCTTTAAGCTGAAAATTAGGTGAAATGAGACTAGTAGTCGTGAACATTTAGAAGACCATTTCCATGGAATCGAATGTGAAATGGATACCTTGCGCACAATTGATGTCTGTGCATTGTTTCAAACTGTTAAGGATACCTTTGAAAATACCAGAGGATTGGGAATCGTATGCTCATAAGCTATTTTTTGAAATCCCCCCAGTGGACTTGACTCCAGCAAGAGGAGGGAAAGATTCCTGTAGATATTTGTTGATGTTATACGGACTTCTGGGGGAAGCAGCACCTAGTATGGTCTAATCTAGAAATCGTTTGTCTACAAGAAACTCATTATAGACGACTAAGCCCAGTCTGTTCTTAATGGTAGACATCAGACAAACATATGTGTGACAAGTCCATGACACCTCAGGTTCTCACTACCTTTCGCATTGTGCATGCTAATTTCTTCACACGTGTGGAAGGGGCAAAATGTTTAAGTGCTGTCCCCGACAATTTTTGAAAGGTTTTTTCATAACCATAGTGAGTAACTGTATGTTTGTCAAATAATCCCGAGAGGTAGGACCGTCTTTTACTTTTCTTTTGTCTGGGAGGCGAGTTGCGAGCCTTCAGCTCAGTAGTCCGACTCTCCAACCAGTGAAGATCAGCGCCCACTTGCGGTAGACGTTGTACATTCTATTAATTCTATGTCCTGTCAGCCTTAGTCCAGGAGGTTGATGATGCGAAAAATAAGTTAGTTTGAGTTTCGGTATTGATCTTACAAGGAGTGTCCTTAACTGTCCTCTTAACTTACTTAGCTGCACATTTCACTAGGACAAGCATGTGTGTCTCACTGGGCATCAGTCAGTTACAGGAATGGACAACAGTCCTAAAACTGGGACCTAAAACTGGTTCCTTAGTTTGTTAGCTATAGGCGTAATCTTAAGCCTTGTTTTGCTCCAAATTTTTCGCATCGTCTGATTCTTCCTTCTCTTCAGCCGTACAGCCTGAACGGAATTTCAACTCTTTATGCGTTCCGTCAGTAGTCCGACCAATGACTGGTCTGCTAATACGTAGCAGACTCGTTGTCCTGCATCTGCCTAAGTGTGGAAACATTTGTCTAGCGTGATTACACGTTTCAAGATTACGCATTCTTAGATTCGCCTGATGCAGAGACATTGTATCCTGCCGTTTCAATTGCTAGTTCTTCTGTCTTTCAGTTTCCTTAGACGTCCGATTGGTCCGTTTTCGCCCTGTTTTCGTCGGATGGGCAGTTTCCGATTGACTGCTGTACCAATGTCATCAGCATAAGTTATAATTTTGTGTCCTTCCTTCTCTAAGGTGAGGAGTAGTGCGTTCACTATAAGGACGAACAATTGTGGTGACTGTACTCCTACTCGTGGCGTACCGCACTAAACAGGTCTTCTGGATTTTCATTGGCCAAGTTCTGAATATAACACACTGTCAACTGGTTGATTCAGTGACTTACCCTAGGATTGATCCCCAGTTTCCTGAGAGCATTCACGATGGTCTATAATTCTATATTGTTGAATGTCCCTACTATATCCCGAAAGGGTTCCATCGTGTCAGGGATTTTTCAATGCCAGCAACAAGAAAATGAGCAACGATTTCGAAAGCCAACTTAAGTCTATGAAAGCAGGGAAAGTGTACTCAAATTATTTCTAAAGAAGTCTTCATGTGTATCGAATTCTTACCATCCCTGACCCACAAATACTCGAAAACCGCTATTCAATTCATACCATCAGGCTACACACGAAAAAGTATGTAAATATAGTGCCATGTCACGCATTACACAATTCCAAATCGAAACGAAAGGAGAAAAACCACGAATCCTTACTCTCACATGTAGTTTTGGCAAGAAATATCATTTTCCAAGCAATTTCCCTTTCATAACAGTATACATCATCCATACAGCTCACGTGTACAGAATTAAAATCAAATAAGAGTCAAACCCCTGGATTTGGCAAACGGCATTAGGGCGTCAATTTTGGAATCAATCCTGATGACAACCGACTGCGAACACACACAACCGAAGAACCAGCAAAATAAAGATAAATTGAATATTGATTTCCGCCACTGTGTGAAGGACGAAAAAGGATGAACGACAGCTAAGGCTAGGTATTACGAATGGATTGGCATTACGCCTCTGCTCGTAATCTCCTCGGTAAAAGTGGGAATCTCGTACCGAGTGGATCAATCGGCCAAACTAAAAATAATTACACCGTAGGTGATGTTCCATGGGAGATGGGGCTGACGCTGAGAAGCCTGCAAAATGACTCCAAAGCATTTCCCAGATTATCTCCGTATGTCGATGTGAATGTGTGTTGCCTTGGCAACAGCCTTCGGCCAAATGGGCTTTACGCCATGATTATTGTGTCTCCAAGATGAAAAAAAACACACAACCCCTGTACCCAGAACCCAAGCAGATAGTAAAAAACAAAAGAAGGCGAAATTGTCTTGGACAACATAAAGTCCCTAATCTAATTACTACAACGATGAACACGGAGCTGAAGTGAGAAATAAGGAACGTAGCGTAAAGGTGGTCGGTCTTGCTGGTGCTATACTGTGTCTTGAAACATCAGAGGCCAACATCAGCAGCAGCAGCAGCAGGAGCAAAGCACAAGAAAAAAAAAAAATGCAATCGCTTTAAGAGGATACAACCCTTGCCGGGTGTTTTATTCCGTTATGGCCTTCGGATGGATGTTGTTGTTGATTGTGATCTCAAAGGTGAGAGAGAAAGTGAATGAAGTGGATTTTTAATTAAAGTAAAAGCATTGCGAGAAGATACTGGTGTCGGCTTAAGCGTTGCGCTTAGTAGTCGGTATGAGTAGTGTCAGATTACCAGAATCGTTAGGTTTTCCTTTTTAGTTTAATGTTTTGAGCTTAAGCCAAGAGATTCCTTCAGATACATTTATTGATTAAAGTGTCTGGAATTTTAGTTTTTTCTGAAGCTAATTAATCATAATTTCTTTCGGTTAGGAGTCACTTTGAACTGTAATTGGATTGCCACATCACAATAGCTCAAAGCAATATAAGGTGCTTTTCAGTCTGCGCCTATAGTTTGCGCCTATTTCTTCAATTTGATAGCACAGGTCTATCTATTGACAGTAACAGGTCTCTTATTTGCATCTTCAAGGTAAAAAGGACCAAAGGACCACCAATCAAAAACCACACCAAAACAGTAAGAAAGTGCACGGGTGGGCGTCCAAACTTGCATCTGTATCTATACGTCTTGTGTGCATTTGAGGTGAAAACGAGAAACGAATTTACATGCACACATCCATACATATATGTTGGCTATAAGCAAAGGTAAGGTGTTTGTCCAAAAACGTGGTATGCCATGACAATTAGAATCATCGTTCGAGAAAATCGTGACTTTTTCAAAAGTAGGTTTTATGCGAAGTATCGTTTTAACCGGTTTTCGTCAAAAAAGAGATATGCCATCTTATAGTACTTTATAAACACAGTCTATACATGAAACAAAAGTAATATCAATTGAACCGTTTTCGAGAAAATCGTATTTTTAGCAAGTTGGCTATAAGTAAAGTACTATTTAAGGCAGTTTTGCCTTAAGACTAGTTTTACTATAAAATTTGAACAAAATCTTGAAGCCGTTTTCTAAACTCTTGATTCTGCAAAAAGTACCGCTGTGCGAACCTTTGGCCAAGAATTCGAAAATATGAGTTCTTTGACCCAATTCGAAAATTTAAACAAAATCTTTAGAGCCGTTCTCAAATAATAGGCTTTAGCCATATTAATCGTAATTACTGATACAAGATATTTCGGCCAAAACATGGCCATTGTTACAAATCTCAAATCTAGACAGAATATGAAGTTTCAATAAAATCGTTGAAGCCATTTTCTCTCGAATTGACTTTTTGTCAAATTAGTTATAAGTAAAGTATGTACATATGTATGTATATTACCAATTTTGGTATACAGCACGGTACATCATTTGATTGCAATATAGGTGGTTTTCAGAGACTATTCACTTCTGACATGTAGGCGCGACTTTTCGAAGATCATTTAGGTAGATTAAAAGGGGTGACTGCAACCAAGAGAAAGTGCGTTCTCACTCGGATCTCGACAGATCCATTGTGTTCCCTGGTATGGTATACCTGAGAAATATGAAACAAGAGTTATTCCACCATGGCAGTAGCGGCCCTCATAAACCAGTATGCTTCACCTAGCGTTGGCCATGTTGCGGAAGTACGATGAAATTTTGAAAGAAAAGACGCTAATGAGCATTCGTTTAATACTGACGCTAGTTAGCTCATTGGTCCTTTTATTTCCTTTGAAGCCCTTATGTCCCGAGATTCATCATGGCGTGATGCTGTGCCTAGAGCTAAGGGATTTAAGTACCTCTGTACCAGTTTTGAGTTGTAAAGAAGTGGTGTCTTTGATAGCTATCTGGGTTTCGCTGTAGATGCCAATATGCTTGTTGCATGCCAATAGGCTGAGTGGATAGCCTGCAAGCCTCGGTGATACCATATGTTAGTATATACTTGCAACTCCAAAAAGGTATCCGTTGATAGCTGTCTAACAAAAGGACATAGCTTCTCCTTTTTCTTTTTATGGCACGAGATATGTAAATAGTGCCCATAAATGTGGTCGGACGAAACCAATGTAAAGTGAGATAGTGACGTGAGGATTGACAAACACTTTGGACCACCTTTCTATAAAACCTAACATACGATTTGATTTGTTGACAATGTTGGGTCAAATTGGGTCTAAAGTCAAACTACGGTCCTTGAAACTGGTACAATGACAAAAAGTATACAGAGGCAATGAGTAATTAAACGCAGTAGGCACACGTTTTTTAGAGAATGTCAAATGTTGACAGTTGAGGGTGCTTTAAATAAAGTCGTTTCGGATTTTTAACATTTCTTAAAATTTAATTTTTTTTTTGTGTTTTTGGCAGCAAAATGTGACATCATTGATGGCGAGTATAAAGAGAACTTATTTCCTGTGGAACACCTAAACTTTACTTTGTAAGATCCCATACTAAGGTAAGCCCATACGCAGTTAATAAATTTATGGGGAAAAGCGTAAACTAAGTATAAATTAAACTACATTATGGAAAAGTTGGTCGAACGCCTTCGAGAAGTCTGTGTACATCAACTTCTTGACCATTTTCTAGTACAGTAGAACATTTACGGATAAAACTTAACGATTTGGTGACTGTTGACCTATTTCTAAGGAATTGCGACAGAAAAAGGTTAGCCTATCAGAGCGATTTTTTTTAAAGAGTTTTAGGGTGCAGATAGTTTTCAAATACAAAGGATTCGAACGATTTGGTTTAGTTTGGAGATGCATGTGCTAAAAATTGTCGTACCACGTTTTTCTGTAAGAACACTCACACTTAAGTGTAGTTTTGAAAATCGAGTATTTCTGTTATTTTCCAGCATTTGCTCTCAAAATTAATAGTTCAGTGTTATTCAAGATAATGGCTTGGAACTTCCATCGAAACAATGTATTCAAAGAAAATCATGTAGTCCTTCCAATTTTCTTTAATTTTCTTAAACACTAAAGGCCACGCCCATTTTTTTAAGGTGTTTTCATAAAAACAAGAAAATTGTAAAAAAAATGTCTAGATAGACCATTAAGCAGTACAATGTTGTCATTATGATTCCATCAAAAATGTAGAATGCCACACTCACTTTGCTGGCTCAGATGTGTATGAACGTGAATATAGTCCTAAGCAGGGTAGTATCACCTTACTTTAGGAATACAGATTCAGAGTATACGAACCAAAGATAAGGATCAGCAATAGTCCATATTGTGGATATGACGACAATAGACGAAACTACATATAAGCCCTAGTATGTAGAAAAAAAGGACCATCGTATGGGCTGATACAATACCGACAAAAGAACTTAAACTGTCTATAGGCTAAGAGCTCTAAGGACAATTTGCGCCTACAGAAGAGTGTCAGTGGAAGCAGCATCTGTCGTAGATGCAATGGTAGCCATCGGTACCGTGGTAAACAGAACACTAGTATCCAACGGGAAATTTACGGATTGATAAAGGGCAGGAACTATTAATAAAGAAGGAAGACCGATCCTAATGATTTGAGTAGATTTTTAATGGACATGGATGATTGAAAGCTTTGGGCAAGAATCCCATGTCTTAGTGGAAAATCTGAGCGTCAAAGGTTCTACAGTTTCGAATATAAAATAGCCTGAGACTGTTCAGAAAAATGTTCTTTTTTTCGTAATATGAGGTATAGCAGTTGGTTAATGGTGAGTGACCCGAATGTTAGGTATGAGTTTAAGTTTAAGACCGCGAAGTATAACGAATATTGTATCTTTCACTCCGTGCTTTTTGGCAGGACTCCAAGATTTCAATGCCAGGAAAACTCGATTAAGAGCTCGTCCTTGACTCACCAGCCCCATCAACTTTGGTACAGTTCTGACACCTATGAATTGGTATGTCACCTGCCTTTCTCCTCCCAAATGTACGCCGATACACACTCTGTACATCAACTCACAGCACACATTGCGCTCACTTCGCTATAGCAACTACTTAGCACCAGTACTTGACTTTTCCTTATACCGTTCGTTGCCGTGAATGGCGAAACATGGCATCATTTTAACACCTCATCGTGTATAAATTTTTAACGATACGTCCTCGTCTCACCTCATCCGCACAAAAGGAGATTTTCACCACCAGCATAAAGCATATCCAATTCGTTCCACACTCCCGCATACTTATCGTGTTGGTCCTGTGGCTTAAATCCTCCACTCCTCTCTCTCTTGTACCAAGAAGAAAAAAAAAAAGTGTCAATATTTCATTAGATGACAGCATCTCACAAGGAGCAGGAGGCATTCACGATTTGACTTTTACTTGAAATTTGGCTAAGTTCACGGTACACACGGGGCTCTGCAGCAGGACTATCGGACGATTCCGGGGCATCATAAGGAGGCAACAATAACGTCGTTGGCTCACAGCATGAATTTTGCATATCGCATAAAAGGATTTCTAAAGAGCGGTTTGAGCAAGTGGATAATATTTCGCGAGGTACTTATGTGATGTTTGTGCTCTGAAAAGGATGCTTTCTGCCACAATATACACACACATACAAACACATAGAGAGATATCACACAATTCCCCTGGGGAATAATTGCGGTCATTCAGTTATAACGAGGATTCTATTATTAAGACGATGATATTAGGTGGCAATAAATTATGCAATGCAATTGGTCGGTGGGTGGAATGCCGACAACGATGAGATACAACCAAGCAAAAGGATATATATCTCTCTTCTGGCAGAGATTCTGTTTTGGTGAACTCCTACTGAGGGAACGACAACTAAGTATGTACGTTTCGGTCGGTCCTTGATGGGACCAATGGTAATGTTTTTAGGATTCCGATGATGCTGAGGTTTTTCCTTCTTCTTCTGTTCCTGCCTGCCTGCCTGCCTGCCTGCCAGCCAGCGGCGGCGGCGTCAGCAACGTCAGGAGTGAAGTGACAATTTTGAGAGAATATTAAGTAAGGGAGGACATTTCGTCGACATTTCCAGGAAGTGGAAAAGAAAAATGACATACCATGGCGATGAAGGACTCACGGGGGGTTCTACTTGTATTCATATTTACATTGTGAATGAGGTCCAATCAAGCGCAGCTGCTAAATGGCCAAATGAATTGTTATAATGAACACCAGTAAATTTGTGTTGAGTGCTGGACATGTCGTGGAGACAGATTGAAGTTCATTACTTAATATTAATGGAATTTACCATACCCATGGCTGGGGGTATATTTATGATGGGGAAACTGTCTTTTGTTTGAATCTACTATTTGATTGTTTAAATACGTTGCTCGTTCCGTGAATAAATGAGAGTGAAAATTTTTCACAAGAAGACTATGATGAAAGGAAGGACTTTTTGGCCTAAACAAATATTTATGGAAATATAAGCGGATTTGAAATATTTTTTCTTTCTTTTTTTTTTTTTATTTTTATACTAAGAAGTCGTCCTGAACAAATGATGCTGAAAGGGAATGTATTATAAAGAAAAAAAAAAAGATATTGACATCTTATTTAAAATGGAAAATAAATTCTTTGTAAAGCCTTACTGCTCTCGGCTCGAATAGGTATATTTTTAAATGGCTTTTGTAAGAGGATTCTGGCTGTTCAATGTAACGAAGCTGAAGTTTACTAATTTTTATATTTTTTTGTTTAGAAAGTCAATACTTCACTGGCTTTGTAGTAGGATTGATATGATAGGTAACAGATAAAGTTTTTAAACTGAGTATGATAACTTTTTCATCGAAAGGAACTTCCGGATTCATCGACCTTTTTCTTATCCTGTTCCGAGTAAAACTTCTCTTTTTTTAGACACTGTGTGTCTTAAAGAGTCCTTAATATTTTTGCTTGGATTTTACATTCAAAAATATGTATTTGCTGGAAGGCTGGGATGGGACCAACATTTGTACTTGATTCAGAAGCAAATTTTTCAGAAGATAGTGTATGTTTAGCTTCCAATGATTTTGGCTGTAAGGAGCTGTAAGGATGAGGAAACATTCCAACTATCTTAGGTATTTCAGTTGTATTTTAAAATGTTTTCGATTATGATAATACTCAAGCGAAAACTAAGTGTTCTACTCATCCTGATTGTTCTAGAGCTATAGCATTCAGAATTACTTCGAAATAGCTTCCGAAAACATAGACTATAGGTTTGACAAAAATTTGCGGGTAACCCTTGTATTTAGAATGTTTTGGAAGGAACAGGTGTCTAATAAAGCAATGCCAATGCAATACCGGCAGGCTCCTCTGGCCGACCCTAAAAAAACTTTTGGACTCCTAAAACACAAGAAAGGAACCCTTTCCAATATAGTTCATACCCTCACCGAACATTGTGCTATAGGAATACATACTCAAAGATTGGGCATTCCCTACAATGACTTCTGCAGAAGGAAGAAATAGTAAGGATCCCCACCTTACACATTGGAAGCACAATGGACTTTTTTCTGGTTCGAGTGTATCCTTACCGAGGGCATGTCTAGGAAAACCAAGGCGTGTTCAAAAACTAACGATGGGATAGGTGAACGTGGAACTTTTTTCTAATAAATTGAAAGTTGCTCGAGACTGCCGTTCATGTCTGTTAGAGATATCAGAGCATTTTCATATTTTCATTTGTTGGGAGCCAGAGCTAGGAATTGTGGGGCCAATGAACTTACCAAACATGAAGGTACAGAACCTATCTCACCTGGCAAGGTTAGTGGAGGTGACTGTGACTGCGACCATAGGACTGCAGCCTCATTCGGATCCATTGTACTCCGGTATGGGATACCTGAAAAGATTTTAGTCCATTTTTTAGTCCATTCACGACGGGACCTTCCTGAATTAGTCGGTTTAAGAAGAATTTTTTGGGAGGCTTTAGGTGGCGGGTTACCTAGGTCGCTGAAGTCGTTAAAACATAATTTTCTGAGAGTTAAGTACTGAGGAGGGTTGTACATTCGCAGAAGTGTGTTTTGTCTTCCCCTACTTCTGTGTACCCACAGCCTATACACAGGTCCGTGGTGCTGATTAACATTATTCTAAGCAGGGCCACCATTGCATTGGGGCCTTTAAGGATACCAATGAGTAGGGTCAGCTGTGGTTTATTTAGTGATAGAGCCAGAGTGCACGAGAAGAGTGCACTTCACCTAGGTTAGGTTAGGTGGAAGTCGAAAGAAATTTCAATCATGAGGAGACTAATGGGCGTTTGAACTGAGTGATCTATTGGTAGGTCATTTGATAGCGCATCGGTTATTTTGTTTCCTTGGAACCGCATTTATAACGGAGTCTTGCATCTATTACGCTAGATGAGGGATTTGAGCTTCTCTTTACACTTCTTGATCAATTAGAATTGACTGTGATGGAACTGACAAGGAGTGTTTGCTGATTTTGACTTCACATGTGGAGATGAGTACAAGAACATACTAGATAATTCCAGCACGACTGAGATATATGTATATGTCTAGATCTCTAGCAAGAAGTCCTCCGTGTAGCGTAGATGAAATAAACGGTCCATGACCAAAGTGAAATCCTGTTTTTACCTCAGATCTATTAGAATCTAGAAGAAGAGAAGGTGGCGAAGGAGCCCTTACTTGGACATCTGCAGTGATCGCGTAAGTGAAATGGCGAATTGATATAGATAAATCTAGCCACTTGTCCTGGGGGCTAAACTCAAGGACCTGGCTCTCCAAGTTGGGGGTTGTACGTCGGGGTAACTTCTCGAACATGGAAAAGCGTCGGTTATGAATGAATTTACTGGTGACGACTCCAACAAAAGATAGCAAAGATTCGAATCCTTATTAGAGTCTTGACTACTACGTATGAATGTATAATTCAGACATTTGCTCTTCAGGTTAGAGTAATGCGATAGGTAAGGAGAAAGTAGGATGAAAAACTGTGATGTAACCTATAGAAGCACTTACTGGGTCAATTTTTTGTATCAAACATATCTCTTCTAAATAGGCTCTGCTTCTGCCTTGTCTGGAATTTTGTAATATCTGTGTGGTATGTAGAGATGTCTGCCTTCTAATCACGATTCCACGTGGGCTATTCAAAATCATCAGAACTCGAAACTCATTCCTGTCTCGAGATTTTGAGAATTTATTGTAACTTTATGAGTAAGGTCTTTTTTTTAAAAACTCTAAAAATTAGATATCGTTAAGGTCTCCTCAACAACCATCTTATTAAATTAAGGCTCTCGTTCAGAGTCACAGTTCAGTCAGTGTTCTGATTTAGGACAGATTTCACATTTGAAGATGGTGAACTTTAAATTGAAATAAAATACAGAAAAATGTGATTCAAACAAGATGGTGCCACATGCCACACTGCTATTAAAGGGAGAATTTCGGTAATCGTGTAATCTCGACAAATGGTCCCGTGGAATGGTCGGTTTTTTTCGTCTCATTAGATTATTTTCTCCGAGAATATGTAAAGGAACGTGCCTATGCCGATGAACTGGAAACAATTTAGTATCTGGAAGCCAACATTCGACGCGTTATTGGCAAAATATAGCCTCATTTACTACGAAGAGTTTGTTAAAATTCTACTGCCGTATTCTTCTATATACGCACCAGTTGAGGCAGCTGCATACATACATATATGCCCAAAGTCACAACCAAATACAAATGCCATCAAATTATCCGTCAAATAAAGCCAATTTCATGGATATTGAAAATATTTTTCTGTACTCCATTTTAATTTAAAGTTCTCCGCCTCTAAAAAAACACCTTTCAAAAGGAATTTTTCTCACCTATTTTCTAAGTTAGTTCTGCAGAGGTTATGAACATCCTAAGCAGGAGATCTGAGAAACAAATCTTATCCCCCATAAGGAACTGAGTACATAATGTGAGATTTTTAGTAGGACCATCAGGTCTTAAGGTCCAAAGACCATATATGCCGTTACAACCTATGCGTTCCCCCTGTTTGAGTGAAACATACGTGTAGGTTTCCTTGGGACTCTTGTAGACTATACGTTTAAGCCGATTAGCTCTGTGTAAGTAGACGAATTCGAATATGTTAAGTGTGGGTACTTTCAAATTACATTCCCAAGGATGCTTTTCTGAGGACTACTTTGATTTTGTTCGCGCCCCAGTTAATGAATCCGATACCATCTCTACAGATACACCCCGGCTAAAGTTGATAAATAGATAAATAGATAAAAACCATCGGCTTCCGGAAACAGAAGAAGGAAAAGAAAAACTCGGCCTCGTGCCATGAACTTTACTGGCCGTCGCAGAAAGAACTCACTTTTAAGTTTGCCCTTAAAGCAGTCGCAGAAGATGTCCTTTTTTGTCTTTTTTTTTTTTTTGTTTTAAGTTGTTTCAATTTATACTTCTTTCAGTTTGCTCTGGTTTTTGGTGGTCGAACAGTTTTATGTGTTCCCTAATTTAGTCCTCTTTTTTTTTCTACGACAGGACTAAATTTTTTTTTCCCTAGAATGGAACATACTAATGAGAAAACTTTTATTAGTTTCAACGACCTTTTCCTGAGGAACATCGACGCTTCAGTAAGGATGGTCAGCAACAAATTTAATTTTTCTTTTTTTTTATTTCGTTTTCTTGATCAAAGGTTCGAAACAAAAGAAAATACTATACGAACAGAGGGAATATAAAAAGAAACATGTCCTTGTTTCGCTTCATTGTACATACATATGTACGTATGTACATAAAAAGGGAAAAAATTGTAATCTGTATATGTACATCTTCGTAGTCATTGATTGTGTGGATTTAAATGGAAGAAAATTTCCCAATTCGACGGATGATGAGGGTGATGAAGAGTCCTGCATTGGGTTTAATTAAAAAGAAAATGTCAGGAAAGGTAAGCCCAATGCCTTGTGGTTCATTTGCTTGGAAGTGAGCATTTTTGGTTATTTTTTTTTTGGAATTGTTCTCCAGTTAAAGTAGATCCATCATTAGGGATGAAGGGCAGCAAAAAAGGAAGGAAAAAAAATTTGAAGATACACATAATTAATATGCCACAGGATGTCTACTTGTGGTTAATTAAAGTGAATGGAAAGTTATAAGCTTGCTGTGGCAGAGAATATGATTTTGTATGAGGGTTGAGTACACTCGCCGCATAATAGGATTATTTCGACTTCCGCTATTTGGAGATGTTGGGTCGTACATATCAGTGAAAGTATGTGTTCCTGGTTGTAATATATTGAACATACATATGAACATACATACATCATAAAAAATTTGATTGGCTGAAAACAGTATTTGCTTTAATACGACGAAATCAATTTTAGGGGACGATAGACTTAGGCTTATTAGTTCCGCTGCAGGGCGATATGTCCCTATAGAAAGTAAGGGTTTTCTCATGTCTATATTTACAAGCAGGCATGGCGGTATCCAGATCCATGATCAGCAAATGAAATGGATGTCCATACCTTCAGACCAGCCAACATTGGCTAGGATGAACTTACATATACCGTACAGGCGTAACACAATTCGAGCCATCCCAGGTAGGGTACCTCTTGATAATTTTAAGAAAGTTGTCTCCACTTTGGGTGGCATTTTAGCATTTTCTTGAGGACTTTACATCAAAATAGCTTTTAATGGAACAGTGTATGACTGAATAATGGATAATGTATGTAAGGACTTTTTTTAATAGGGACATGACACATTTGTATTTGAATTCCAAAGCAAGACATCAGACAGACAGACAAAGAGACACATTTCCATCTTGGTGTCAAGTGGTATGATCGCAGCGCGGCGTCCAATTGATAAAAGCGCGTTGTGAGATGACCAAGTTGCTAAATTTCTCCTTCAGAACTTCGAGCATTGCGTGGCTTGTATGGCATATAGCGCGGATATATCGATGTTGTCGAACTCTGGCCAAAGAAAGTTAACATCGATCTATACCTGAGACCATTGATGGTAAGGGTGTTTCCTTTCTCATTTCGAAAGAAGTAGATAAGGTCCGTTGATACCGCCATGCCATACACCGGACCAAACATTCAATCTTTGTGGATGCATTGATGCTTGGTGGAACACTTGTGGGTTGTGTTTGCTCCACTACAGGCAATTCTTCTTCTTGATATAGCCGCTGAGCCAAAAATGGGTCTCATCCAAGAAGATGAGAGTATCAGAAAAAGAAAAAAAACGTTACGTATACGCCCTCGAACCAGGAATATTTTTCTTAATTCAGTAATTGCAATTCTGCGTGTTGACATAGCTTCTGACCAAAAAAATGGACCCTGAACAAGAAAATGATATTTTGGCCAAAATTCGCCAGCATTTTCAGCACCCAATTAGAGAACTCACCACGTTGTCTATGATCATATGGCGTTAACTCTTGAGCCAGCACAATCTTATATGGATTTAGGGCCAAATCTAACAGCAAAATATGACGGATTGACTTTTTGGCGATGCCTTATTCAGCTGATCGGCGTTGAATCCTTATTTCGGGGACTCTATTGATACTGGCCGCTACGGCCATCTATGTTTTCTTCATTTCCACCAATCTCTGCCTGATTTGTGGCTTTAAGTGTACTCACGCTCAAACTTTTCACTGTGCGATGATTTGTTTCAACACTCATGTCATGATTAAGACTGACCTCACGAGGAAATCCAAGTTGCATATTTACAACTGAGCGGGAGTTTTGATAATATTTTTTTTGTAATTTTCGCACGTAAGTATGATGTAATGCATAATAGAATGGGAAACCTTACAGCTAAGTGTCATTGATAACTTTGATACCTGCTGAAACATATCAATTGGAAAAAATATCATTGCTATCTGGTCACCCTTTATTTCATTTCAGTTTGCTGGTGCTGTTAAACAATTATTTTTGAACATTTCAATATAACCTGCGGCCATAACATCTCAGCACAAATATCAAGAAGAATAACTCTTGCCAATCGCTGTTTCTTTGAACTACGAAGGCAATTGAGTAGCAGAGCCCTATACCGAAGAACTAAGGAGATTCCATATAAGACATTGCTCATCCCAATCCTGCCTAGTCTAAAGCAGATAAAGAGATTCTCAGTCGCTTCGCGAAAAAGATTCTTCCTATAATTTTCGGCCCCGTTTGCGTTGACGGGCTTTGGAGGAGGAGATTCAACGACAAAGTATACGAGCTGTACAACAACATCGACCAGGTCAGAAAAATGCGCATCAGTCATTTAAGATAGCTAGGACATGTAGAGCAAATGTACACCAATGATCCGGCCCATAGAGTCTTCGAATCAAACCCGGAGGGACAACGCAGTAGAGGAAGACCTCACCTTAGGTGGCACGCACAAGTAGAAGGGGACTTCAACCGACTTGAAGTGCGCAACTAGAGGCAGTTATCTAAGGACCAGGCTAACTGGAGGGGCTTGTTGGTTGAGGCGCATATGCACCCCTAACTGTAGCGCCACCTAAGTGTACATACATATGTAAGTACACATATCAAAATTGCAAAAGTAAACAACATTTTTTAAAATCAAAGTACAAAACATACAGAAATGAAAAAAAGACACTCAATTGTTGACATTTTCATTCTAATCTCAAAACTAACATATCAGCAATGCAAACGCATAGATACCAACCAAATTTTGAAACAACCACGCCCACTTATAAAAACTTTTCAGTGACACCAAGTTGCTCCAATTATTGGTATAAACTTCTGGCTGTTTCGGGGTGTCAGACAAAAAAGCTTACTTTTCCCACTTCAAGACTCGGCAATGATTGCTTCCAAAGTGCCTTCCACTTCTCAGTTTCAGTTCAAACAAAAACCGACACATTTACTTAAGAAACCAAAAAGTTGTCTACTCATCTCCCCTTGTTGTCTAGGTCTACAACCCTACACTGCGTTATTTAAAAACTTAAGTGTAGCACCTGACATCTTCGCTGAGTGTGTAGAAAGGAGAAAATGCGAACGAAAACATTTTAAAATTAATAATAAAATTTCTGACTTTTTTTTTTTTTTCCGAATAATCGCAAAGGTAATTGGAGTTGATCAACAAAAATTAATATTGGATGCACTTCGTTTCATACCTTATAGGTACATTCCTGGGCCAGCAAAGCAACGAAAAGAAAAAAAAAGAAATCTCTTAGCCATTCCACCTTCATCATCACAAAAGAAAATCCAGTGAAAATTCAGAACATAAAATTAATTACGAAGTTTTCCTCCTGCTTTTATATTTTCCCATAAGCTACCGAATACTTTATTATATTAACGATGTATCCATGAAAAGTTTGGCTAAAGAAAAAGAACAAGAAGGACTGACAGATATAAAAGATTCATCTGACTTCGTACCGGTTTTTAAAATACTTTTATGCTTATTGCATGAGCATAAAACGGATATATTCGACAAATTTCGTCTTCTGTATTTTTTTTATTATTTTTTATGGTATGAGCTGTCTGCTTTTGAGGTAGTGTCAAAGACATATGTGAATGTAGACTGGTGGGTAGGAATTAATGCTTTTAAGAGAAGCCTCGTGGTTTCAATTTGCAAATTAAAAATCAGACGAGGACATGTTTAATGCTTTTGAAGATGATGATGCTAATCATAAGTTGCGTCATGACTTCCTTTTTTATATGGATTTATGGGATTTTTTTCTTTTTTTTTTACTGAGGTAGTAAATAGACGGATAAGTCCTTGCATGAATGCTAATGAAGATGCCATAAAGGTTATAGTCGGAATTTGTTTTTAGCTGGAATCCATTCAATGATTTGCAAGAAATGGGAACGTATAGGACTGTCAACATACCGACTGGTTTTATTTGGTGTCGTAATTGAGGAGTGTAATAGGATATATTCCATTTCATTAAAAGAGTATTTTTTATATGCTTTAGCTGGAGCTAATGTGTAGGATTTAATTTCAAGGCCAGTGCTTGTATGCAGCGATTCAAGGTAAAGGTATTAGCGTCGTTCTTGATTTGGAAAGTTTATCAGTATCAACAAAACCTCGTACCTTGGTGTGCGTGTTTTTTAAAGTAAAACAGGATCAATGTAGGGAATATATGACGAACCAGTATATTAGCCACTTCCACTCTCTTGCCACATAATCGTTGTTTCACTTAACTTAAGTTATGAGACAATCAACACATTTGATGGCAATGATGGTTGAAATAATGATATGAAACGTCATAACTAAATGTGCTGTTTGTCAAAATAGACCAGACAATAGTAGGACTCAGCCAACACTAAAATCCCAAAAAACAGCTACAAATAGGGTAGATAAAGGGGAATGATGAAGGAGAAGCAAAAGATCCAGATAAGAAGGCAGGTGCAAATTTCTTTTTTGAACCGATTCTGGATGAACGAGGTGCTACGGTAATATAGAGGACATAATTTTATATTTCTTAACATCTAAGCACATATTAAGTATCGAATCTGATTTCGTTCATATTCATCGAAAGCACTTTTACAGCGATAAATTCTTTTAAGCCTATTTTCCAGCACTCCTCCATTCAAAGTTGCCAAAGTTTGGACCTGAAAGTTGAGGTCAGCATTGAACCGAAATATTTCCAGAGATTACACGATTACCAAAATTCCTCCTTCATAGCTGACGATGATTTTTCGAATTTCAGGATTTTTTTCAAACGTTTGCAGAACCCATTGGGAGAAAGTTCGACTATTCAAATGAGCAGGAAGCTTCAGTTCTTGAGTTTATGTGATCTTTCCAAAATCTTTACGCAAAAACTCGCTACAATGAGGACTGAGATTCCCACTTCATGTGGACGGCGTGGAATCGACTAATTTGATTCATTTTTAACTTTTTTCACTTACGGCTGGAATATTTTCGGTACTTTGACCTGTGTGCTATCTCTCTGGAACAGGAATATACAGTAGTGAATATTTTGACTCGAATTCATCCATTTTAGCACGCACAGTCAGTCTGGTGGAACGATCATTACGACCGAAACTTGAAGTAACTGCTTTCAAAGTTGCCACCACCGACTCAAAATTTTGATAGTAAGTTTTAATAAATACTTACCATTGTTCGTTCATGAACTTCACTATATTAAAAATGTAAATCTTAAGAGACATTTTGGTATTGACAAATTATTAAAAAATCTTAAGAATGCATTTGTAGTAAAATATAAAATTGTTATGTCACTATTGAAATACTATTGAAAACTTGTTCGCTGACTTAAAACAAACAAACCATTCGATTTACCATAAGCAATCCCTAGTGATGATTTAAATAAAAACTTATACTTAACCTACCTGATAAGGATATTTAGTTCTAAAGCATAAAAAAGGTGAAAGATGTGCTTAGTTACTAAAAATCTCCCACGGCGTCTTTGGAATATTCTTCGGTGCACAAAACAAACCAAACAGTGTATCAGCAATAAAGTGAAGGGATATCATGAACCATTTAAAATTTACCAGAAATATGGGTCATAAGAGCTCTCTCAGGTCCAATTCCTCTCAACGTCAAAGCGTCAAATCGATCATCAGCAACGAAATACACTGACATTCGCTCCATACTCCTGGAGTGGAATCCTCTAAGGTCATAGTTGACAGTCACACTTTGTTAGCCCTCTGTAAAATAACTGTGACACCTAAATAGATGTCACACAAAGATGATCCCAGGATTGTGATTATTAAGCTACTGGTCACCATAGACAGACCAAAAGGGACCAACCATCACCTTAGAGGAATCCACTCCTTCGATCTCAATATGGTGGATGGGTGCTAGTCTCAAGTGTGAGATTTATCTGTGGAATTGGGGATCCATTTGGCCAATGGATTAATTAAAAAAAGAAGTTAAGCTTAATTCCAGTTTCGAAAATAATAGACAACAACCAACCCCTGCATCTCATCAAATCGAGTTACGCGGCGCATAAAAACTAATTCCGTAATCAAAGTTAAAAATTCACTTATCCTCGTCGACATCCGCCATTACGTTTACACCAATCCCAAGTAAATGGTTAAAACTCATTTTATTTAATTTTTTCTTCTGAACAAGTGCTGTCAGAACACTAATATCATTAAGAGCAATACCACACCATTGAAAAACAGTTTCCAAACGAACAAACAAACGAATCTCAATTTAATCTCATTCTGTTTCCAAAAAAAAAAAAAAAAAGATAAAACCTCTTTCAACCTCCCCATTAACCAACATTTTCTTCCATTGTCCAAGGATTAAGTTCGAAGTCCTGTCACGTTCATATATTGAAAGAGAAAGAGCAAAGAAAAAAAAAATAATAAAAAATCCAATTGTCTTCAATTTTGTGTAAAAAAAAAAAATATATATACATACGTATACTTATATAATAGAGAAAAGGACGAAAAAAAAAAAAAACACTTCCTAACGAAGGCCAATCGGCTGGCAAGCACAAAAATCGAATTAACCGACATCATGTGACTCGAAGAGAAATCCTATTCCATTGTCCTTTTTCCCTGCGTTTTCATTTGAAAGAAGATGCCCGAGCCTTATTGTTATAATACGCAGATAATACGTGATCATTTGACAGAGAACAATTTATGCCATTTTAATCTCATCAAAAGGATCAGCTCTGGGATTTGTTCTGCCACCCCAGACCCAACTCTGTAAGTCACTGTGTCCCGTTCCGTTCCGCCCTTGAATTATTACGAATAAATAAGGATTTCACTGGAGGGACTTATAGCGAGACAACCGAAACAAGGACTCGAAAACAATCATAACTGGAACTGGTGCAGTTCCACTTCACATCCTTGTTAAGTTATTGCAATTTTCCCGAGCACCAGACGAAAAATATTACATAACCGATTGATAATAATACGAACAACAAAATGGCAAAATAAATCAAATGTAGTAGAATCCTGGCAAAATCGAGCTTCTTGTCCCTTTTAAGGTTTATCTTTGGCGCTATTTTTCCTTCTTTCCAGAGATGAGAGACGGTTTCTCTGCTTTTTTTTCTTTTCCCATTACGAGGATCAAAGGAAAATAATTGCAAAGCGAGGTCAACTGTGTAATTGGAAAATGTTGGTTGAATCAAAACTTTATTTTTTTATTTTTTAACAATTTTACGTGTCCCGGTACTGGCAGCGTCGTGCAATCGACTTTTGCAGTGCTAAATTATCCCGTCATCCCGCAAATAGGAACCAATCAGCCGTCGACTAATCGCCTTTATTAAATGAAAATTGCTAAACTGATTTGAGGGCGAACAATTTTCCGGGATACTGGAGCTTCTCAAAAGGATATATAAAGCTTGGCTGGTGAATGGATTTGTTGTTTCGTATCTTACAGTCGGAGGGGTTGTGTGTGTCAAAAACAAATATTGTCGGGGTTAAACGGAATGGTATATTCCTTGAAATGGATTCTGTGTCTGGTAAATGGGTCTGTACAAATGGACTGTCTGTAGCGGATGAGTTAACTCGATTTTGTATTCCGATTCGTAGTGTCGATTAGTTTTAAGTCGAAGCTTAGGACCGTCGGTCGCCTACTGATGGAAAAGCGTTGCCAATAAATGTATCCACTTGGAACAAAAGTGGTTATGGCTTCGTGCTCACTATTTACGAGGTCAAGAGGAGAGAATAGAGAGAGCCAGACCCAAGTTAACACTCTTCACGGGGATCATCACCGACCACAACCTCATGGCGGCCGTCTGTAACCTCTGTAGAGGCTTTGACGACACAGATGGAGCAGAGTGTACTTTTCTCTTCCTCTGCGAAAATCCAAGCCTATGCAGAACTAGAAAAACGGCACTCGGTAAATTTCAATTCGAAGACCTGGGGACCGATCAGGAAAACCACCATCAACCATCCTGAAATTTAAAACAACTTCACGGTGGTTCAGAGAGCAAATAAGACACATTCTATTTGTCTTCAGCTAAACCCACGAGAGGGGCTCACAATGGATTTACCAGTGATCCGACTGTGGCTGTACATGTGGCCACCCCGTTCTACCTACTTACCTACTTACTTACCTCTGTAGGCTCTTTTTCAATAGTTTATCGATATTGTAACTTCAAATCTTATTGTCATAATTTGTGTCAGATAGCCTATCGGACAATTTTGGAATTGGAAAAACCAATGCCTGGTAATGAAGTTATGTACTATACTATACCACAGAGGCACAAGTAGAGGTTGGTGTAAGATATACCCCATGAATCATTTTAGAACCTTATCTAGTTAGTATCCCAGAAAAGTCCAGAAAACCTAGAAGGGTTACTCTATACTCTTGGGGAAAATATGGGGACTTTAACCTATGAGCGAGGAATGTCTCACTCTTGTCACTTTTAAGATACGTTTCTTAACTAATGTGATTGCACAACATTTAACTTTCCTGGAAGAGCTGATATACCTAAATACCTTGAGGAATACCTTGAATACCATTTAAAGTTGAGAGCCGAAGATTATTTCTTTTGCTTGCCTATTGGTCGCGGCCAAATATGTCGTCAAATCGGAAGACAATATTGAATTGTTGCCTTCTTATAGATTCCTCCGAAGTTTCCTTCCAGAATTAAGTTTTGAGTAATTGGAAGACCCAACACAGGCTAAGGACCTGAGAAAATATCCCCTAAGCCTGACTCGAGCTCAAGAAATTATTTCCCTAATTTATTGAAAAAGAGGGGCATGCTTACCTAACGAGTAGTGAAGTCTAGTATTATCAGCACCGGACCCTTGATTAGTTTCACGTCATCCGTGGAAATTAAACTTCAGCCCAATTAAGGCTCAGAGTCAGACTTATGCCAATTCTGAGCCCAGGCATCCTGCGACTTTATTCATGATTTCATGTCTTCCAGTTTAACAGATACCATGTCTTCCAGTAATCGCGAGCAGTTGCCTAAAGGACTACCCCGACAGTAAGCATAACCGACACCTTAATGCAAAAATCAAGTCTTATACCATTTCATACAACCGCAAGTAGTTTTTGGATAACACATGCAAACATGTGGCGCATACCCATATCCTAAAACTTACAAAGGAGTTTTCAATAAAGACATAACAATTTTGTATTTTTTATTCAAATGCACTTTTAAATTTTTTTTTATGATTTGTTATAATTAAAACGTTAGTCAAGTTTTATATTTTAATTATGTTGAAATTCATGAACGAGCAACGTATAGAAATAATTATAAATTGCTACTGAAATTCTGAGTCGGTGGTATCAACTTTAAAAGTGGTTACTTAAATTTTTGGCAGTAAAAATCGTCCCAACAGACACACTGTATAATATAAGTAGTGTATTACAATATACAATCTGTATTTTTTTCATCTAATAGTTGTCAAACGTTGTATTGAGTACCTAGATTTCAGAATATAAGAAAAAAACCAGCAATATTTTGTTTACTGGTCGGTTCTTCAAACAAGTTGAAATTTTGGAAAAGACGTTAAATAAAAACAAAACTATTAAAACATCTACAAATATTTTTATTAAAAAGAAAAAAATACAAAATAGTTCAAAATTCAAAATTTATGCAAAATTTTGGAGTACAAAAAAGTTTGTGTAAGTCTTTTTTGAATTAAATTTAGACATTGTTTGTTTGGCAGTAATTTTTAGTTCTTGCTACAGAAAAAGCTGCTTCAGTTCCATTTCGACCAATAATGTGTGACATGAAATCTTCAGAAAGTGAGACATCTTTACATTTACATCGCTAACTATTCTTTTAGGCTATTCGCGTCCTGTAACCCACTAGACGCTGACTTGTCGTGCTGTCAACTGTGCAATATCGTCAACAAATTTTTGTAGAATGGCTTAAAAAAATGGCTAACTTCGGTAGGTAGCAAAGTCAGCTGTACCGCCTTCAGAAAGATACAGAAGCGCATCTTTGAACTCATTTGTATTCAAAGCATTGTTGAGTAGATGCATTCGTCTATTGTTAAGTTAATGGAAGTCATTCTTACATAATTTGGAAAGGATTCGATTCTATTATGATGCTTTGGCATTCTTCAGCCCTCTTAGTGCCAAAATGTCATCCTGAATGGTTGTGAGTATGAGTTCCAGCACATTAGTCCAATGTAGCATTTGGATAGCTGATTCTACCAGCCGCCGGGTGTCGTACCATATTCTATAGAAATACGATTGAAGGAGGATTGCTTTATGTCCACCCAATTTCCAAATTTTCGAAGAACTCTTATACTCAATCAACAAGAGTCTCTAACTCTCGTGTGTTTTTCTCCCTGCAAAGTGCCTTAAGCTCACTATCAAATTTAAAGTATAAGTTTTTCAATACACCATCGTTCTAAAGCCGGTTAACCCAACACTTTTTTACGAGCTTAAACTGTTGATACTTTTGTACCTTGATCATGTCATTGTAAAGGACAAGGCCCCGCCTAATCGAAAAATAACTTTAGAGTCGTTAATAAGGATTCATAGACGAATTTTGGCGAACATATTCCCCACTTCGTGTGAGATAAGTTGTATTCTTTTAACGAAACAGGAGTAGGGTCATGATCCATATATTGTCAAAAAAGTGATATGCTTGTGCTTTAAGGCATCAGGAATCTATGTATAACATTCGAAATCCTATATTCCAAGAGGGAATGGAAATTCAGTTTTCCTAACTCAATAAGGATATGCCCACAAAGCAAAAAGGATTGTACATATATCTCTCTGCCAAAACTGTTTTCCTTTCTAGTACAATTCGGAGGCATATCCATATTTTCAAAAAAATATATTCCTTATTTCAAATCGTCTACTGGAAAATAACTATTCAAACCACACTATAGAATGAAAGCCATGAACTAGACCTAGTATGAGGTAGCCTTTTCAACTCCAGCTTAATGAAATCACACTCATGGTATACTGACTGAATAAATTTTCAACCTACTTAATTTCCCAAGGACATGCATGAATGAATCCTCCTCCAACTCTCTTTCAAATAATTATCCTCTTGATGCAGAGAGATAAAAACCTTCTTATGTCGGTCAAAAAAATCCTTCCCCGCATGTAGCACAGAACAACAGCTTCCGGTTGTCGAGATCTTCAAGCGGGCTTCCCAAAATTGGTACACTGAATTTGGCTTCATATACTCGTCGTATCTACTCGTCCTTGTGGTTCAGAAATTCGGTTTCTATCTCTCTAATTGAACTGCGAATATTCAAGCCCAGTTGAGGTATTACGGGGAAGTGTGTCTGGAGGACAACGATGATGAAAGGGAAATATTATTCATTAGCTTCTTGGGGATTTCTTCGAATGGCACCCAAGACCTTCACCCTACCACCACGAGTACAATTAGCCGGCAGGAAAAAGCGAGCACTTCGGCTCCTCCATTATGCATTTGCAACTGTGCGAGTGGCCCAATTTGAGAGAGGATTCGTAGCGGAAAAACCTTCCCATCCGCTTTTGGTTCTTTCATTTCATCGTCTTGGTTTGCTAATATCCTTCTGCCTTCTGCTTGACTGTGTTTGGTATGAAATTATATCTTTTTCGGTGGTTTTTTTTTTGTTTTTTTTTTTTTTTTTCACCACCGAAAGGTAGGATATTTGAATTTTTATTTTTATGAAAATGATGATAATTTGTTTGGCATGATGAGTGAAGTACAACCATCGCGCGCACAAAGACCGTTTTTCTCTACTTTTTTTCTTCTTCTTGTACTTCCCGTCTTCTTCGTCTTCGGTAAAGGGGGAGAATCAAAGAAAAAAAAAAAAAAAAAAGGAAAAGAAAGAAAGTTTCCTGCAATTTTTATTTATTTTTTTGCTCCTTTTTTTTTGCGAACACAAATTTTCAAAAGGAAACTTCCTCACAGGCAGCACTTAAGTTGAGTGTATCTGCTGGAGGGTGCACCGAACGCTGCGGACCGAGCTGAGATAGATATTTCAGCATTAAGTATTCGCAATATCAAGCAATTTTAAATTTTCAAATGAATAATTAAAGTCTTCAAGAAAAAGAAGTACATATGTATGTTTATACATTTAAAAAAAAAAAAAAAAAACGAAAGTAAGGGATTAACATTGTGCTGTGATGATGTCCATCTGGTATCGTCTCTCATGTCCTTAGGGAGAAATTTACATATTCGACAAAGACACAGTTTTTCTTCTTTTTTTTTTTTACTGTCACTGTAGGCATTTTTTTCGCTTAATTTTCTGTTTTTTTTTTTTTCCTTTCGTCCTTTCTATGCTGCTCTGAGCAGGGAATGGGTCAGAAAAAGAAATCGCTTCTTATTTGAAGAGAGCAGAGAGGGATTACTTTGAAGACATTTTCTTATTTTTTTTTTGTCTGTTTTTCTTCAACTTTTTTTTGTATCAAAGGAAACTGTTTAAAAAGCCATTAAAAAAGGTTACAATATTCGTTGACATCTCAGCGAAAAGTCTTAGAAATTTATACATTTTTGAGACATCTGATGTCATTGTGAAAGGATTAAATGGGATTATGTGACGAAGAGGGAACAACAATTTGCAGAGAAGAGCTAGCTACTCGTGTGACACCAATCTGAGGGGGGTGGATGGGTATGGAATGAAAAAAATTGTCTGCATCTGATAGGGTTTCAAGCAGAGTGTCCCACCTCAATGGGAAGGGGGATATTTTAATGAAAGGACATAGTAGTTGCCTAGAGGCACACGCGCACTTGAAAGTAATTACTTAATTAACGCTGAGAGTAGATGTAAATCATTTCTGCGAGTAAATACCTTATGCATAGGTCATTGCCTGTTATAAAATTAATTTAATGAAAGGATATCATTTTATTGCCATCCATTGAGATGAAGGCTTTCACCAGACGTGAATGGTAAAAGTTTGTATATGCAAGACTGCAGGCATATCAAGCATCCATAAATAGTTGCAGAAGAGACAATATACCCATTACTACAAGTCCCTAACATGAGGAGCTCGAAAACAGTCCTTAGCTCTTAAGTACTGCTACAAATTTTTGTGTATGTTTTTCCTTAGTTAGACATTGTAGCAATTAATGGTTTTATTGTATCAATTTGAGTGGTTAATATGCACTAACCATCCTCTACCGTAGTGCAGCTTCATTCCGATCTCAATAGATTCATCGTGTTCCTCATAGTGGAATGCCTTAAATGAAAGGAATAGGACAATATTAGTTCAGCGGATAGTCTATGACGGGGGCGGTCTACTGAAGCAACCCTTTTTGTTATGAATTTTAGGGCATTTTATCTAGTTCACTGAGGCTTCAAAAATATATTTTTCCAAGTGTTATGTATCTAGTTAGGTTGTGTCTTCCTCTGCCTCTGTTTCACCAAAGCCTTTCATTTTGCAAAGATGGGCCGCTATTGAGTTATGGCCGTACACTGAATTTTTATATACGTAATACACTGTGACCAGATAAGAACGATAGTAAAACAAGTTCAAATAAAACAACAACGGTGTGAGGTATATAATTGATTCTGAATTCATTTTATAGCTACATTCTTGCCATTATGTGCAGAATAGCAAATCATTCAAAAAAGTGTTTCAACTTCTTGGGCAATCCTTCAAGCGGTCGGTCTAATATGTGCAGCGTTGTTTCGGCAAGTACGTCTCAAATGATGAACGAATGTTGGGCTCGACCTAGTCCAAAGTGGTGGGCTTGTTAACATAGACTAAGGACTTTACGTAGCCCAAGAGAAAATAATCGAGTCAAGTCGCATCATAGCCACTGAGCCAAAAATGGGTCTCATCCGAAAAGATAAGAGTACCAGAAAAAAAAAACAAAAAAAAAGTTACGTATACGCCCTCGAACCAGGAGTATTTTTCTCAATTCAATAATGGCAATTCTGCTTGTTGGCATTATCGTTGAGTCAAAAATTGGCTTCGTTCAAGAAAATGATTTGGCGAGCTCACGACGTTGTCTATCGTCGTACGGCTTCAATTGCTGGGTCAGCACAATCTTATATAGATGTCGGCCCAAGATCAACTGCAAACTTCAACATGAGCCGGGCTTACTCTCTGGCGATGCCCAATTCAGCTGATCGGCACCGAATCGACATTTCTAGGTCTTCTTCGATACTGGGAATTACGGCGGCTTTGCTTTCTTCATTTCGCATCAATTATTGTCTGGTTGGTGTGTACGGAGTGTAAGGAGTGTAAGGAGTGCTCAAACTTCTCCACGGTGCAACGAATTGCCTGGGCACTGCAGTTATGATGACGCATGCCCTTATGATGAAATTCGAACCGGAATGATCGTCACGCTTCTAAAAAGCAGTGCGGAAACTGAAAGGGTATCTTCGTGCTGCCTTCTGTGGCCAAGATAATAGCTAGAATCATCCTGGAGCGAATCAAAGTACACCTTCAAGACACACTCGACGCCTAAAAAGCAGTATTCGCTCTGAGTCCCCCTGTGTCGACCACATCAACACCCTGAGGATCATTATCGAGCAATGGGTTGAATATCGATGGCAACTTCACCTGGTGTTCATAGATTTTGAAAAGGCGTTTGATAGTGTCAATCGGGAATTTATTTGGCGTGCCTTGCACAGGAGAGGCATTCCTGATAAATTAATAGGAATTATCAAGGCTATATATGATAGGTCCACATGTCACGTTTTCCACAGAGGAAGGGTGTCAGAGGAATTCGAAGTCCAAAGTGGGGTTCGGCAAGTTCGGCAAGGCTGCATACTTTCACCAATACTATTTTAATTGGTGATTAGCGACGTGCAAAATCCGGCCTCATCGACAGAAAACGGAGAAATTCGATAAACTTTTACATCTGAACTCGAACATCTAGACTACGCCGACGACGTATGCCTGCTGTCACACAGAATAATGGACCTTCACCAAATGACAGCAATTGTGAAGAGGAAAGCAGACGTCATTGGGCTGAAAATTAACTCAGCAAAAACTAAAATGATCGGCCTAGGACCGAACTCATCAAATCATATATGCATTGCTGGACAAACGGTTGAGATAGTAGAGAGTTTCCAGGGAGTATTGTCTCAACCGATGAGGGAACATAACTGAATATAGCCAGCCAAATAGGCAAAGCAAAATCTGCGTTTGGGATGTTATCCACGGTTTAGCGCAGTAATGCGATTCTAATGTTGAATCCGTGCTGGTGACCTATCTACTATCACAAGAAAGTGCCTACGATATATCTTTAGAATTTTCTGACCAAACCGTATCTCTAACGAAAAACTTAACAGAGGACGGGCCATGAACCTATAGGCACAACCATACAACGACGAAAGTGGCAGTGGATTGGACATACTCTCCGTAAGGGTGACAGGTCCATAGCCAACCAGGCGATGCAATGGAACTGGGCAAGAGCTGGGGCACATTTCCAGAAATTTCACAAAATGGCGCGTAGGCATTGTCGACCCACAAGGGGATGCAGGAGATAAGTAAGTTAATGTTTTTCGTTCCATATGTCATCACAATAACGTCCAATTTAAAATTACCTAAATCCTGTTTAGATGGACCTTTTTAAATATTGCAATCTATTGAGGACATGTGCATGTATGAACGTCCTTGCTCATATTCGTAGTTGAACGTGATTTACCAGAACCACTCCCAAAGCAAAAAAATAAAATAAGAAATCCTTTAACCAAAACGAACAATTTGAAACGTAATTTCATCAAAAGCGTACATCATCCACTATAAGAACAATGTAACAATGATACAATGTGAAATATTTGCTAGGTGGTTCCATTAAAATGAACCATTTTCTAAGTAAAATGCGAAGCGTCACCCCTTTCGCCGACTCGGTAATGCATAATCCTTTGGAGTTGAAGCACTACTTTACTTGATGCTCTTCTCGTTACGTAAAGGAAATCACTCGTTCCGTTTGGGTAATTGAATTTGTGTGCGAAATGTAGTGAGGAGGAGGAGGAGGAAAGAAACCGCGTCATTAAAATGCAATTAAAATTCGCAATAAGACCAGAACCACCCATCTAACTCTAAAAATAAGAGGGACAACAAAAATGAGCCGAAACACTTATCCTTAAGCTTAAGTGGTCGCACTCTTTTTTTTTTTGCAATCTGTTCTCCTGTATTTTACCCGTTCCTGTGGACGACATCAAGAATGAGTTTTGTTCTAAAATTAATTTCAGGACATGCCGCAGGTAAGGCGTTGTTTCTTTTTTTTTTTTGTTTTGTTATTTGCATTCACAAGGACGACCTCAAGTGAAAGAAAGGACGACGAAGACCAAAACTGAAATGAAGAAGAAGAGAATGGGAGGAGAATGGGAGGAAAAAAAAAAAGGAAAAACCAACGAATTCCGGAAATCTAATTTAGGGCTAAGAGCCTTTCTACCATAATTTTAGTTTCTTCTTCGTAATGGTTTTGTACTTAATGTTGTCGTTTTGGGGATCGGTCGGTGCCGTTGGGTGAAATGGGTGGGGAGACCAAAAATCCAGAGGTTCATTAGTGAATTCCTTGTGATGCAGAATTTTTCAAGGTAAATCCGTCGGAGTACTGCAGCTAAACGGGTTAGGTTGATCGCATAAGGGTAGATACTTTCCTTTCCATCAACTGGAATGAGAATGAAAATTAGAAGTGGCAAATTCAACGTCTGGACGAGCAGTAATGTGTGTGTGTTTTTTTTGTTTTTGAAAATGCCAAGGACATGCAGTTGATGAAGTGGGTGATGCGCTAATACTAGCAAAGAGAACAACGCTGGAGTACGTCAGCTGCAATTTATTAATAAAGAGGAAACGAATTTTAAATGTATGAAGTGACACTGCTGTACATAATGGAAAGTGCTATGACTGAGGATAATTAAGAAAAACAGGCTTGAAACCACGAATGGATGAGAGTCGCAACTGGCTGTTTTTAAAAACAAAAAATCTGGAAGACCAAGATCAAGTTATACCTGTCCACCTAATTGAATCTTTATGGGTGTAATCCAGTCGATATTTTTCTGTCTAAACATTGGATGCGAAGAATATAGATTCGTGCCCAAACCGAATGGAGAAATGGAGGTTTATTCCATTGATTCGGAAGGAATCAAGTAAAGAACTTCGACAGAACGGCTGAATGGAAACCATAAGCGGTTCCCACTTAAATGATAACGCAGCATTGAATGAGTTTGAGTTTCACAAGGAGACTCCTTGTTTGATCACTATGCTTGGCATATGCAAAAAAAAGTTTAAAAGTTATTTTCAAAATGCAAAACCGGAGTGATTTGGTCAAACCTTCCATGGCAAAGGAAATTCGCTGTTTGGTCTTTCTAGAGGTGGACAACTGCATAGGAAGAGTAAAATGTTTTCCTCCTTGTCAGGGATGTTGGAGATGTAACATTGAACGAAATTCCTGTATACGCATAAACCCCCAGGGCCAATGGCCAGTACTAATTGCCAGCAACATCGGCAGTAGTGTTCAGTCCTCAACTGCCAGGATATGAGATAGTCTCTTTGGTATCCACTATCGACTTCAAATAGATTGAACCATTAGAGGTAAATCTCCGCCTTGCTAGTTCATCCCTTCGCTCAGTTTCCTCTGTGACCCGATCCTCAAAGGAGACTGATTTTGATCCAATGACCTAGGTTAGGAAAGTTCCTCTTTGTGGGGTTCTATTAGCTTCGAGGACGTATTGACTAACACAATAGCTTTGATATCTGCCTTGCTGTCATTGAGAATGGCTTTAGTATTAAAGAGTTATGCGGCAGGTTCCAAACTTCCGCCTGGAAGACTGCGTAAGTCAAGAAGCCGGTAAAAAATGTTGAGGGGAATCATATTCTACCTTATAGTTCTTTTTTGAACCATTTCGGAGATAATTGCTGTTTCGAACTCTTTCGTTACGGGAGTAATGTAGTCAGTTGGATTGGCTATCAGATATTATGGCATCCTGTTTATCTTAACCTGACGTAAGAACATAATATAAAGGTTGAATGGTAAAAGGGTATGATAATACGTTTAAGGCTACAGTTGGACAAGCCCCTGTTGTACTTAGAGCCATAGTACTTCGTTGGTTAGTTTGATGTTGTAATCTTTCCGTAACGCATCCCACCAGACTGATGATCCATACGAAAGTATAGGACGCACCCCTGCGGTATACTGCGGTATATATACTGACCCTCTTCGGAGAACTCCCTACTTCTTACCGAAGGTTTGGTTCCAAGCATAGAAAGCTACACAGGCTTTCTTCACCCACTGCTGTTTCCAGCTATTTTTTGATCAACTACCTTATCAAGGTACTTGGCACTGAAGGATAAGGAGAAGGCATGAAGGTAGGTATTTTGGTTGTAAAGGCTTTAGTAATAGCTTTTGTTTGTGGCTGATTGTAACTCAATCTTGCGTTAATTTCACCCAACTTCGGTCTTCATTTTAACCAACTTTAGCCAACTAGTCTTCGTCACCCTTTTCGATTAACAAACGATTAATCACGTAACGATTAAGGATTCAGCCAACTTGGATTCAGCCAACTTCAGACACAGTGTAATGGCTTAAAACTCGAACTGTTTAAGCAAATGAACTGATATTGGTGTATCACAAACTCTAATCTAATGCATGGAGAGAATGGTGGATCGAATCTAGTGAGGCATTGGTCCACCCAACTTCAGTAAGATGAAAGCATGCCCTAAAACATATGTATATGCCTTGCAAAATTGGCAGAGATGATGCTTTTTGGGCGTTGAAAAATTGGAAGAGATGTAAATCCTACTCGCTGATTTCTTTCTCCCGAGACCTCCTATTCTAAGCTATATCAAAGACGAAATCCCTAAAAAAATGTAGCACTCCTTCAGTAAACCATGATGTGTTTATAAATTTCAAACGTATACAACGATCAAACCCCTAAGTTGTGTAATTTCATTCACTTTCCACCTCCAAGAATAAACAATAACTCATAGTACCCAATCGCTCAAAGGACTTCATAGCGCAAAGGTTCATGGAACCCCAAAACTCAATGAAATCCTGTAAAACAATACTTTCGTATAAACGCTTTGGGCGCCACTAATTAAGAAAATGCTTTGAAAATTGCCCGCAACGTAATACCAACCATCGGTCATAAGACTTCATTTGAAGAACTTAACAAAGATCTTAAAGGTTCAAGTGTATTTTGACCTCTCAAATCCTTGAAAACAGGTCCAGACACTTACCGCACACATCCATCTGACCATTCTGCAATTGAAATGCACATTTCTTCACCTTCCATCCGTTAACATTTACAGAACTCCCAGGCTCCATTCAGCACACCATTCTCTGCATTAGCAGTTAGGTGCCCCCCACCCATCCCCTCCGAAAGGAAATCCATAAACATTACCACGGGCATTAGCTGGGTTTCCTGCAATTTACTCAAACCCACCGTTGCTGCTGCTCGCCACAGACGATGTCTTTTGAAAGACTTTTCGTTGCATTTCTCTCGGCTCTGTGTAGGTACGATTGGAAAGTAGGCAAACAAAAAAAAACCAAGAAAAGAAAATTTCCACTACGAAAAGATATATCCTTGAGATTTCCTAGCGACACAGGAAAACCCAACTGCTGCATAAAACCAACGAAAAAATAAAAAAAAAAACCGCCCGACCCTTTGAAATTAAAAAATAAAAAGGAGCGCATTTTTATAAAAGTGAGGGAAAATTTATAGCTTATTAGGTAGAAAGGAATTTTGCTCACATCCCGTCGCATACTACCTTTCTCGCTCTATTCATCCGTTCATCTCTTCACCGACAACCGACAACCGACAACCGACAGCCGACGACCGACGAAGGCTGAATGAAAAATTAAAGGAAATTGAAATTTCGTGTAATAAACTTTCTTGCAGAGGGATAAAAATATCAAGAGCTGAAATGAAAAACAAAAAAAGCAAAAAAAAGAAACTACGATAAACAAACAAATATACACGTTCGGATCGTACGCTTGACGTCTGTCAACCTCTAAATTGTTTCCAGAAATTCATTTCCGTTTCCGCAGACGATAGGCAGCTATAGGTACTTGACATACTACCTACATCCATACATGCCTTATTCTGGACCTCTGACAACTAAGTGCGATTCAGTGTGAGGAGTTTTTGTGTGTTTCGTTAGTTGAAAGTGATTGTGTGACTTATTAATGTGACAGACTAGTGCGACACTGGGTCAATTAGATGAGTAATTGGCATAAAAAGGAAGAAGTACAAGGAAGTTGCTTCTTTTGTGATCAATTACAATGTATGTACATTGGCTTACGATGTTAAAACGGATTTTAATAGGTTTTAAGGTTACCTACACATTTTGAGTAAAATTTATCCTACTGCCATCCATTTGGGTACAATAACTATACCAACTATGCCAACTACGTTCAAAGGGGATATGTAGGCAATAGGATTAGGATGAGAGAATAAAAATAAGGAAGGCAGGAGAACGAATCCAATGAAGGAAAACTAGAAATTAACATTGACAATGTTAGCGAATCACTCTCAAGAACACATAGCCATCATTTTGGATTGCATTCATTAAAGTCACAAGGAAATCTTTTTCGTATTGACTTCAATATGAATACAGTATGAAACTTCAACGTCAAAAACTTCAAAAGTCAATTGATTGATTTCTAAAAATGTTGAACTAATGAATTCACTCAATGACATCCAAAATATAAAATACCCATTCATTTTGAAGTCACTGATTGGGAATTCATTTTAGAGAACTCACTGTGATGTCAGTGAACTCATTGAAGTTATTTTGAAGTGACAAAATCATTAAAGTTTTTGAAGTTATTTTGAAGTCATTTGGATGCAATTGTAATGAGTTATAACAACCATACATTACCGCTTTAAAATACAATTGAATCCAAATGACTTCAATCATTTGATGACTCCAAAATGACTTTAAAGACTTCACTGAAACCACAGAAGATTGCATTTATCAGAATGCAAACTTCGATTTCAATAAAATTAATTCCCAATCAGTAACTTCAAAATGAATGGGTATTTCAGATTTTGAAGTTGAAGTCTCTAAGTGAATTCATTAGTTCAACATTTTTCTAGATCAATCAATTGAGGTACACATTCTTAAATGATTTAATTCCTTTACATCTCCGATATACAAATATGTTTGGTTAGAAATACTAAAACAGAACATGCGTAATGTACTAGTTATCCTTTGCCATTATCCTTTGGTGTACAAGCTTAACAACTTTAATTTTTCCATTTTGTGGAAAAGTTTCGCAGATCCCGAAGCAGTTGGCCTGTAGATACTAATATTCGAAGTCACCTTTTACATTTTCATAATGAAAGGACTTAGTCTATACACTCTGTCCATATTCATGCGGTTTATTTCCCCTTTTTTACCACGTCTCTGAGTCATACAGTCTATAACACCCAGAGCGCACTCTAGAAATGACCAGATTATGATTAGATTCCGAATCAGCTCAGAGTGGGAAACATGCAAAGTGGCAAGTGGGTTTAAAACAAACATTTTCAATGACGAACGGTTTAAAAATGGAGAATTTTTCTGATTCCCTCAACATTTCCATGTCCTACCAGCTTCCTGACTCATCCAGCGTTTTCCAGGAGGAAGATCTCACTATAAGGGAACTCTACAATATTTTTAAGCAAACCATAACAACTCATTGACAGCCATGTAGCTATCAAGACTATTGTATTAATCACTACATCCTCAAAATTAGTAGAACAGTGCAAAGAACTTTCCTCGCTGGATCATCGGTTCAGAATCGGTCTCTTTTGGGTCCTGGCTCAGAGTAACAGCTCTGAAATCAACAAGTGAATAAACTAGCAAGGAGGGAATTTGCCTCTGATGCTTCCATTGCGGAGGCGCTCAACGTTTTGTTGGAGACACTTACGGGTTCACTCTGTACGCACTATCTATTAAAAGCTTATAAACGATGTTTTGGGGTGCGATTGTTATATTCAGATAGTTCTAGCCGAAATACTACTGAAATATAACACAAGAACTATTGAATAGACTCTAGAAATATATTCCTAGCGTTCTCGCAATTAATACTGATGGATCCCAGCAGCTGGAGTAGGCATTCCGTTTAAGGTACATTGTCACAAGTGAAATTTTTCACTCCCTATGCAGCTCTCCAACTCTAGGCAGGACCAATATTATAACAGAGGATCCTGATTTTGAAAGAATTTCCAATCTGCATTTTTTAAGAAATAGGAACACCGTGTCTTTCAAAATAAATAGTTTTGCAGCCTATTTAAGGAGAAAGCCAAACTTAATAGGTCTTAAGCTGGATAGGCTTAAGCTAGATTGGAAATTCTAAACCGATCTGGTAGATGTCGAAAAGTCATTCAATCGAGTTACGACTGGAAAGCATCTGGACATCTTCTACTAGGAAAAAAGGATTACTTGAAACAAGCGTCTATCAAAACCAACCTCGTCATGTAAGGTTCGATATAGAGTTGAACAGGGTGGTAGGAGTTTACTAGATATAACGCATCATCCTCCAAGGGACTCCCAAGTGACTGGCTGACTGGCCACCATAGCCCGCCTGTATCAAGAAAGAGGAGAAGAAATCAGGTTGACTACTAACAGTTAAACTTTGAATTCTGAAAGCCCGACAACCTCTTTTGCTATTTATGTAAGTCCTGAACTCATACATACATAAATGCATTTATTATTTACATAAGCTATAAACAACCTCATTCGATTTCATGACAAACACTTCATTCAAAGCTCAGTTATATGTATTTACTTTGCTTGCCAGGAGTTTACGATTTTCTTCCTTTTATCCTCTTGATGCGTTTTGCACAACAAAGTCTAAGGACATCGATTAAAAAATTCTCCATCATTGTCGCCGCCATATATTCAAAGCTATCTCTCCTTGTGCTTTATCACTCCAAAATGGTAGTAAAACTTCCTCTCAGCACTGACATTAAACCGAACAATGGATTTTCTTTCAGGCAAATATCTTTCCCTAGCAATACCTCACAAGGACTAAAGCATACAAAACGACGACAGTATACCAAAAAAAAAGTCACTCGTGACTTGCATTCAATGCCTGGAAACGCTGAAAATTCATGACCTAAGCATAACATCGACACAATGATAACATTCTCGGTATTGTAATTTATGTGATATCCTTTACAGATGCCTGCAAAGGCACTAGGCAACAGCCGCAGCAGCAGTACCAACAACAGCGTCATCGACGATAGAACCAGGAGGAAAGTAAAGATCTCTTCTGTGCATCCGGTTGAAGAAATAAAAATTCTCATAATATTATCGTAAGGGAAGGACGGCTTCCCTGAGACACACACCCACTTGCCAGTATCTCTCTTTTCTTTCAGATTGGGTGATGGAAAAGCCAGGCAGCTAGAGGACAAACGTTCTCGTCCTTAAGACGAACAAATGAAGCCGAACGCCCCGAACGGTGTGTCCTGCTTTTGGTTTGGAAAATCATAACTATTGTTGTCGCTTGTACTGTTGTACTGTTGTTGTTGCTGCTGCTGATGTTGCTGTGTACTTATCGTTACGATTTTTTATTACCAAAATGCAAAAGTTAGTTTTAGCACTTTTTCTGTGCTTTTTGTGCATCTGCGAGACCTTCGGGACCATTAGGATCCTTCGGAGTAGTAACGAAGTTTTGGCTTTCATGCTGGAGTTATGGCGGTGTATTCGATTTGCTAATAAAGTGAAAATGCAAATGCAGCTAAGCACATCGTAAATGTTGTCCTGAAATGGTAACAAAGATATCTTAGCTGTACCGTCCGTTGGCATTTGGTCAACGAAGGACACAGCGTGGCAGTGGATTTTGTTTGATACGGTGAGGCTATTAAAATGCTAATTAGTGTCATTAACTTCTCAATGGGTTGACTTTAAAAGTGGTGTGATGGGACTTTCATTTCTACTATAGGGATGCGATTGAATACTTCCAAATGGGTGACTAAGATTTTGACTCATGGGCCTGAGTCTCACGTTTCAGTGGTAATAATTCGTGACCTACTGTAGTTGAGACCGCGCGTAAAGCGGTTCCAAGACAGTAGAACAGATGGAAATAGTATATGTTTCAATGAAAAACAATTTTTGAATCCATTCAGACTATAATCAGGAACTTTCCATTCCAAAGACTTCTTCTTGAGTCAAAGACAGCTTTCTGAACTTTTTCTATTCCAATCCTTCGCTGTTTTAAATACCGAACTAGAGCTCCGTGTCTGTGGAAGATCAATTAGGAGCAAAAACCATGAAGAACGAACTAGCTCCTGGATTGGACGGTATACGAGGAGAAGTGGTCAAGCTGATAGCTCGAACTAACCCTCAATTTTAACTGAATATGTATAACAGCTGCCTTCAAAGTGGGATTTCTCATAAGACTTGTACTCATCGGTAAAAGAATAGGAGACACGGATTCCTCCTCGGGCTACAGACCATTATATATCCTGAGCACTGTAGGGAAACTCATTAAAAAGATACTCAAGCCGTGAGTCACAGTACGTTCAGAAAAGGCCACTCTACTGTACGAGTAATGGAGAAAGTCGTATAGACTGTCCAATTTGGTTAACTAGGTAAGCGCCGTTCAAGCGTCGTGCTTACAGCCCTACATGAGCAAAATGCCTTCGATTCAACTAGGTCGAAGGACTCGCTCAAAGCACTCGAGAATAATTTTGGGGTACAAAGAGACAGATACCAACGATCATCGACTTTCAAGTAGGACCAGAGGTTTTAGTCAGCGGAGAAGTTGACAAGTATTTGGAAATGGCTCTTGTCCGCAAACTAACCTACTACAGTGCTGAGATGAGTTCCTATTGAGTTCGACAAAAAATTAAGAACTTTTGTTCAAAAAATTCAATTGTTAGTCCTTCTCTCTGATACCAACTAAGAGAGGGTCGAGAAGAATTATATATAAGTGCAAAAACTGGTAAATAACGTCAGCCTACTCGAGGGGTTTGAGCTAAGTTGTCAGGATACATTACATTCCCCCACTTTCTTTCTACAGAGCGCTCTGTAGTTCATCACTAGTTATCACCAAAGCGAGCAGTGATTATAGTAAACAACCTTGTGGAACTTTGCTTCAAATCTCGAATTCTTTGATCAATCTACCCCATGCAAGACGTGATCTTTCGAACATTCTCCATTTACTTATATAACAGGGAAAAATTTGTTTCGAATGCCTCTCCTCCTCCATATGTGCCCTGCAAGCATTTTCGAAATCAAGGACTGTCTTCACTCTCTATTCTACTAATTTAGCACTTGCAGCAAACAAGGAAATCCTTCTCCAGTTCTCTGTTAAATTGCCTTTCTTTCGAATACGCAATCCTTTTCTATATTTCATTGTGGAGGTTTTACTGTTCCAAACTTTTGTACTAGTTACCTATGGTTTTGCTATTCTATTTTTCACCCACTTACCGAGGCACGAGCTAAGCTTGCTTCTGCTTAGAACGCTTAGAAAAAAAATATCTGACTTGAATTGTGTCACCAGAAGGTATGACCATGAAAATAGTTAGGTGTCGTATACTCATCATTTTTTCAGAAATATTTTGGTTGAAAAACTATTTTTCATTTGGAATTTTTGGGTACCGGAAAACTCATTCACCTCTCCCAGTCTTAGACATCTCTCATTGTCATGCGGTGTCAGCACAGCCAGACCATGCTCTTACCCACTCCAGGTGGTAGGTATAATGACAGCTTTAAGTTGTATCCCCTACGCAATCAGTCTGCCGGATTCAGTACCTCAACTTGTAACAGGCCTATCCCAGACTTTCTAAGAATACTATTTGCTCTGGTGTCCATATAGTATACCATATGTTTGGAACCACGCACTGTTGAGTTCTTCTGACTCTTGAACAATGTGTACCATGTGGACTTGGAGGTGAAGCAAAACATGGTTCCTGAAGTGCTGTGTTATTGCTACGGACGGTTGTACTTCGAAGAGGGATACTAGCTACCATAAGGTGGTAATTAATTACCATAAGGTTTCAGTCTAATATCACGTTCACTCTTCTTTCGGATATTCAAGACAGACCGTCTATACTATCTGCTAATAGCTTTATTTATGGTCCGCCTTTGGACTTAATAGTACATCTCATTGATGTTGCAGACATCGTTAACCCATTCCTCGTAATCATTTCGGACACGGACTTGATGAATCTTAAAGACAAGTCAAGTATGGGGTAATATACGACCTTTGCACTGAGGTGACTCATCAAGGTGGCGGTATTCCCACTTAGCGTTGCAGAGAGCTTCAACTCTCCACTTTCAGATTTTTAAATCCTATATCTGGGCATTAAAGTTCTTTTTTCCGTGCCAGAATCTAAAAAGTTCTATACATTCCGTAGACAAATCTTTGGCCAGTTACGATAGCTAAGAGCCGTCACATATCCGAGCCAAAATATCTATTTGAATTACGAAATCACAGGATGTTATCATTTTTTACATAGTTTAGGACTGAGGCACAAGAGTTACTACCCAATAGGCTAGATAGAGGTAACAGGCTCTTTCAGAACCTAGTTACCTTCCATTGTAGGTTTAAAAGCCTGTTGTTCTCTGTATAAAGTATATTCTTCAATGTGTACAGGACTATTGTGAGACTGTCAGTTATTTCTACAGTGGAGTAAATCCTGTCATTTACAGAAAAAAGGCTGAATCTCTTATCACCAACCATAAAATTCCTCTTATTCCGGATAACCATGGGTTAAGCCTCACGCGGATGCACACCCACCGCAAACGGTTTCCATTTGTTTCTGCGTTTTCATACAAACAGGACATACGAGTAAAGCTGTAGCAAAGCACCGCAAAACGGTCTCCTAAAGTAACCATAACAATTGTTTCAAAAAACCACAGCAAATCCTAAGCCTTTTCCTATTAAAAGTTTAGAGCCAAAAACCTTTTAAGTCCTCTCTGTCATCCGAAAGGTAAATCAAATTTTAGTCCAGGCTTCTGGGTTTCTTTTTCACTTCCACAAAGCAATTTATTTCTGTATGTATGCACGGATGCGAGTGATGACGATGCCCATACATCCATTAACTTGATGTAAACACGCGGCCACACGACAGTGCACCCACATGAGATGCCACAGCCAGCCAGCTAGCATACACAGGACATTCCATTGGGACCCGCAGAAGCTGTTCGCTCACCCACAAGCCATCAGAAATCCAAAACTATTTTCACTGGAGGATTTCACCAAAGCCGTGCATCCTTACAAAAGAAAAAAAAAAAAAAAAAAAAACCGGATATCACGGAAAACTATAAGATTTCAAGAGAAAAGGAAAAAAGGAACCGTCACCCCTCGCCATGCTGCTCCCTATTAAACGACGCGCAAAGTGTTATTAGTTTTCAGAAAAATCCTTGCACACAGAAAAATCCCTTATACAGGAGCAGGAAAAAATTCACGAGAAGCTTTTAATCTCCAACATAAAGGACGAAAGGAAAACACCGGCACGAAGTGAAACTGGAAGGCACAGGACATGCGGAAAAGAACAACAATTGTAAGCCCATCATTGTGGTCTTAAATAAAAATCCCAAAAATTAAAAGAGACACTATAGCCAGCGACCGTCCTACACTTTCGGTATGCTCTCTCCTGCATTGTGCCACTGTGGCAGGCTTTGTGTAACTAAACTCCTCATGGAATCACAGACTCAGTTGCAACAGCTCCAGGATACAGTGTTTCACAAAAATGTAGAAGTATCATTGCATGGACAATTTTGGAATTAAACCCGCTTGAAATTCCAAAAGGATACGAGCGAGAAACTAGAATGGACGTACAAGGAAAAAGGTATGGAAATCCGTTTTTATTCCACACCCATCGTCGTCGTCGTCGTCATCGTCCTGGCACAGGCAAAATCAAATCCATTTCGAATGGAATGGATTTGCAAAGCGAAACAAGAACGTCCTTCGTTCACTCTTCTCGTTTTTTTTTTTTTTCTCTTTTCTTTTCTGGGTTTTTCTGGGCTGCATACACTAGACGTTGCATCTGATTGTTGCTTCTCGAAATCCAACAGGATCCTTGGAAAAGGATACACATTCATAGAAGGTAGGCGAGAGCGGGTGAATAGCAGCAGCTATGGGTTTTATATTTGGTGTCGCTCATATCCCAGAGCCGTCCATTTGCGGAACGACAATTCCAATGTAGCGCTAAGCAAACGAACTAGATGGACCGATGGACGACAACAGACAGCTCCAAAGGCTGTGCGTTGTCCCGCAACAGAGGTTTATCAAATGAGATTCTAAACTCGAACAGGTCCCCGTGCCATCATGTATCGTGTGCAAGAGACTACCAAAGCCATAGGAGAGTAAAACAAATTTCATGGTATTATAAACAAAGTAAACTAGTTCTGCCAGGACAACACACACCCCACACACACTGAATGCATTTGGTAGCGGACCGTCGTCGTCGTCGTTACCGTCATCGTCATCATCATCGTCGTTGTCGCTCGTCGACATTGCCGGCGTTGCGTCAGCCACTATTGTTGAAGTGGAGGATTTATATCGAGGAATTCAACGGAGGTGGAACTGCAGAGCCTGCGTACAAACAGTGAGTGTAATTACACTTCAAGGATGCGCTTTGTTGACCATTATATGGTGTGCGGCAACATTCATTCGTATGTGATACGACTGTGAGGGGTGCAGATGATATCATTGCAGCTGGCCTGATTGTGATTTCCATTTTTTCGTCCGCCTGGTAGTTGGCTAATGGGGGGGCGGCTTTATGTAATAATGCCGCACAGTTGTCACTATACAGCTAAACGAACGGAGAACGAAACATGTCCTTTGTCAGTGCCGGAATGATGTTATGTATCTAAGTGGCCTTGTAATGAAAAGTTTCGGAAATGGTGGCATTATGCTCAAAGGGACGTTAGTATCGTTTACTTCACGGCTTGCTATGTTGTCCTCCATATGAAGGTATGTACACACACGTATGTGGGGCAAAATGAGGTGCTTCTGTGCTTAGCATCAACCCAGTGATGATGGAAATTTCCATGAAATGGGATCGAAGAATTTGCATTTTCTAGTAAGTGGCTGCTTATAGGGTAAGCAAGCAAGGATCGGTGCATCGGAATGCAATATGCAAGGATTTTATGTTCTCTTACTGGCCCGGTGGGAATGTTATTGTGGTAATCTTGGTAAATGGATAATAGCAAATGGCGGTTTCGCGGTTTCCTCGGATGAAGGAGAGATTTCACAAAAGTAATAATAGTTAAGGTAATAATAGTTGAAAGGTTGGTCCCTGACACTCCTCTGTGTGACATGCTTATTTACTTCCGTTTAATACTTTTATTATGGTCTGTACTATCTGTACTATCATGGGATGGCTTGTAGTATCATCTGCACCTTGTGCGACACTTATTCTAGGACTACCATGGTAGTTACGCATACGCCGCCGGCACAGATACGCACATCATGAATCTACCCTCTCCTGACACAATATTGTATTGCGGTGGATCCTAAGCCTAAACAAGCTGAGCAAGCAGGCTACGTGTGAAAAAAAAAAATGTCACCAAAAAATTACGTATACGCCACCGATCCGGATACCGACATTTTTTAGGCATGCGAATTGGTATGGTATTCCAGATCGCAATGAGATTTCAGGATATGAGATGTCTGGTGAAATTGCTAAGTAAGGCTCAGCGAATGAATTTTCTAGACCTGAAACTTTGTTGGGTCTTCCGCGTCACCAACCAGGTCCTCTATTGACGATTAAGTTTCCTATGAACCGGATGTGATGAGTACTGATACTGTAAGATCCTGATCTCTGAAATGCATTTGTATCTCTGAAATGGTTCGTCGTTCCTGGCAGTGAAATGGTCCTGTTACGATAATGAAAATAAAATAAAATACTAGATGCAGTTACCAAATGTGACGCAGGTAGAATTATGGACGTAATCAGGATATTCCTGAACAATCGCCTAGGAAAGTATTATATTGACTCGGTCAGGGATAGTAAGGAACTGCACTAGGAACTGAGCAGCTATACACGAATCAATGATATATTTTAAAGATCAAATTTCTAATAGTCTGATACACCCCTCTCTTATAGCCAATGTCCTCTGACTTCGAGGGACTCTGAGCATTTGTCTGTGGGCTTGATTCAAATGAGGTTATTTTTAATATAAAGAGAATATGATCAGAGTTGACAGTACAGAGGTGTTCCTTTACTTCGATGGAAGAAGTCTAATCCAGGGAAGAGCGAGGACCTTGTGAATCTCCCATAGGCGACATAAGTATGATCGAGGTGTAGCACAGAGTAATAAGAATTTTCGTATTTAGTAAGTCAGCATCGGTGCATAAAATTTAAGACAGGACCATAGCCATTAAAATTATGTCACACCTTTCACGAAAAAAAATTAAGTTCAACATTTAAACTATTTTAGACACCAAAGGGACATGGATATGTGAAAATATGAGAAAATATTAGAATCCGAAACGATTGTTTAAAAATAAGTACAATTTTGGACCAATTTACCGGAATTTTTTGAATTTGCTAGTTTTGCTCTTCATAATTGACTCTTCCAAAATGTACCAGAGCATTTGCCCTTCTTCAGATTAACAGGAAGATACACCGAAAAGAAATATTTGTTACCTTAATTACCTCATTTAACCGATTTTTCTGTTCATATATTTCTCCATTTTGATATTAAGGCTTCCTTTAGTTGGGTTTTCTTCCGTATTTCATGCATTTAGATCATGAGTTCCAAGCATATTTATAGAGAACTGTTTCGGTAGGTGATTTTAGGTCCTGCAAACTGGTCTAATATGTTCTGGGATTGCACCCGGGATGTTTGGTTTGATTCATGGACTGATTCAAGGTGAATGATTGGAATGTGTCACACGGTTTTCCAAGTCGAGCTTAAGGCCATCACGCCCTAGTAAAAGTATTAAAAGCGCCAAAGATTTATATCTTTTCACATAGCCAGTTAAAGCACTGTAGTCCAATTTAATAGACTCTACATAAGTTGAGTTCTGCTACGATGCACTACAATCTATTAGCAGACATAAAAATTGCACAGAAAGAATTTGCAGATTAACTAGCTAAGGCTGTCTTAGAATCTGCATTCATAAATGTTGACTGGACTGCCACCACAGAGCTGATTAGTGATTGGGAACACTAACTTTATTTGGGTAACTGACAAATTGTTCTGAGGTAAGGACAATCCAAGCGATTAGTCAAGACAAAAAAAAATACTTGGCGCAACAGGTTGATGGGCCCCAAGGCCTATGTAGCTTCTCACAACTATTCGTGTTGTGCGTGTTATATTCTTTACACAAATGGAAGGGGCCAACTGTTCAATGCCGTGTCCGAAGGGCAATTTGTTATTTGAGAAGCTTTCTCGAGACAGCTGTACTCTCGGATGTTTGTCAGACGCTCGCGAGAGGTGGGGCCGCGAAAAACTTTTTAGGTGTTCCCCGATTGGGATTCGATCTCGAACCCCTTGCTCCATAGTCCAACGCACTAACCACTGAGCCACGGCGCCCACAAGTCAAGACAAGGGAATCCTTAATCTAGGCAAGGATGGCATTAGGGAGCTGATGAGCTGTATAACAGGTCACTGAGGTATCACCCGAACAAACTTAATCTGTGTTCAGATATGGTATGTAGGTTCTTTTCCTTAATTATGAAGGTGGTAGGACTCTTGGTGTAAACATGCAGCTCCATACTATTTATCAGACTTAATTCACCATGTTTCACTGACTTAGTGGTATACATGACATTTAGTGCATCTTTTCGATGCCTCCAGACCCTCGCACTACCTACAGACCCAAACATTTTAAATTTAGACTTATCCTACCATACACTCTTGCACCAATAGTCTTGAGGTTTGCTCATGTACTCGTTTGGGAATGTGACATAATTTGTGTCTAGAATTTCAGCTCCATATCGACGATGATCCTTCATACTGTTTCTTTATGCATTTTGGTGTTCTTTTTCATTCTGTGATGAGAAATATCTGTTAAATGGCTCCCGGTCCACAATTGTCCGATTATCTCTCAGAGTGAACCTCGACGGTCCTCCATTTCATCTTCGACTTGAAAGATATTTGGGGGTAGAACTTCTACTGTTTTATGTGCAAATTGAGAACCACTACCTTATTATTTTTATTATATATTGAAAGAGAATTATTCTCTCAAATAAGCATTAAAACCAGATAATCAAACAATGTCCTTATGTTTTAAGGACAAAAGCTTATCGGTATTTGAGACGCTTTCAGGCAAAGAGCACCTACAGATGTACGAAGACTTTTGTGAAGCAAATCCAACGACTTTTTTATTTTTCTCAATTTTTGCGTAAATGAAGAATTAACTTAAACAAATTCTAATACATTCTATTCCAAGGATGTTATACTTTCTTTTTGTAAATCCTTCAGCTGTATGAAGACTTTAGTCAAAGACTGAAGGTAGTTAGACTAGTTCTCCTCAATTCACACGTTTGCATGCATCATACATATTTTGACCTAAATCCTTTTCCACAGGTGATGTACGCTGAGGATGTCATGTTTTTTGTTGATTCTTCCAAAACAAGGCTCTTGCTCATCCCTCTACAATCATTAAGAACTGCCCTATCGATTTCTTCGTGCCTCAGTCATACTTGAAAATTAATTCTTTTCTTTCGAATGAACTTTAAATCATTTTCCTGGAAACCTGTCTCTTGTGCTCAGGACATCCTGCAATACTAAAAGTACTCTAGCAATGCTCATGGAAGACGTAAACCATTCTTTAAGAATCCAACCCACAAATATTTCCTCCTATTCAAGTATGGCTCTTGAGAATTTAGAACGATAACCTATACAAATCTCTATCTTAACGATGAGTGTGCACTTTTCTCCTCTGCCCCCCAGTAAATATCCTTTTGTCTAAGGCTTTATTGCGTCTTCAATCAAGAATTCACAACCAATAGAATAGGAAGACTCATGCGGCTATACCATGTGCAATAAAAATAAATCTATTTATATTTTATCCCAGCGACATTTAAAAAGATATAAACATTTGATGATTAATTAATGAGTCCATCCACAAGAGCACTGCTGCTCTCGCAGGACATTTACGCTTTTGTGTTTCTCTGCGGCCATATCGAGGCAACAAACTACACTCACATATCAGTAGGCATCTCATAAATTTCATCGTCATTCTTCTGCTTCTTCTGCTTCTTCTTCTGTGGGCCTCTCTATTCTGTGTTCTGTGTTCTGTGTGCCTCGGTGTCTATTCTTTTGTCTTTGTCTCATCTCAAGGATAATTCAAAGACACTATAAAAGCACAGCATTAAGAATGTTTAAGAGGAAAAATTTACTTTTGCTTGTGCAATAAAATTCTATCCTCAGAGACATACCTCTGTTCACTGGACGTTCCTTCTTCTCCTCTCTCTCTTCTACTGTGAGTTTCTCAACTTTCAGTATTTTTCATCTTCATTCTTTCGAAATAGAAAAAAAAAAAATACAACAAAATAATAAAAAAAAAAATAGTAAAAATCCAACAGAAACAAATACATTCTAGTTGGATGCTTTCCTCTGTCATATTCTTTCTGTGTTAACTCTTGGAAATGACAAAAAAGTAAGGAAGAACGAGTGATTCCCTTTGAACGTGCCTTGTCCTTGCGTGCATTGTGTTCCGTTTCTCAATCTGTTTGGTTTTCTTAAACTTCAACTTCAAACGTCACGAAATGCATTGAAGGAAAACATCTTTAAAACATCTCACATCAACTGACATTCCTTTATTGTTCAGTGTCTTCTTCTTTCCTGGTGGATTGCTATGTTTTGAAGGACATGCTGGTGGTGCTCGATGCCCTACGCAATGGACTGTGACAACTCGAAATTGTTTGATAGTAATTTAAGGATCATTTTGTCGTTGTTTCGTTCGTTTCATTCGTTTCTTTCGTGTTCGAGAATGAAATCTCTCCAAGATAATCACAAGAATTGTTTAATCGGGCAAACAGACGGTGAATTTTTTCTGTTCCCTCCTTGAACAGGATACTGTGGCCGATTTCCAACGGAACGATGATTGAGGTAAGAATACGAAAACTTCATAGTCCGCGCGTAGCATAGTCTAGAAGGATAAGAAGAGACCTCTCTCTCTCTCTCTCTCTCTCTCTCTCCCTGTCTATGCTCATAAGCATTTTTTTGTTGTTTCCTTCTGTAAGTCATGCAGACAATGTCATGCTTGACTTGATGCGGCCCAGTGAACCGGTATGCGATTTTCCTAACCTTAAAAAAAGGACGAAAAAAAAAAAACAACAGAATACCAGCACGGGGAAACACCAGTAAGAATAAAGGAATAATAAAACAGCAACGACGCCAGCAACGAGTGCCGATACCAAAAGCAAAAGCGCAGCCAGGACCTGCAGAGCAAGAAAACAAAAAAGAAAAAAAAAACAGCAAAACAACTGAAGTTGTTATTTTCAGAACATCGATTAAGCCAATAGCGAAACGAAACGAAACGAATTCGAAAATTGTGATGCCATGCCAGTGTTCTGCTTTTTTTTCTGCGATTTTCCATTTCCCATTCCAAAGAGTTCTTGAGTTCTTTTTTTTTTTGTCCTGAAAATTTGTTTTCGTGTTGTGGTGGGTTTAGTCAAGCCAAGGTAGATGGCAGGACATCTCTGGAAATTCTCTAATTCTAAACTTGTCCACGTCTACGAGGTATGACGCCTCTCTTGTCTGTTTCCAAGGAGACTCCTGAACGAATGCAAGCTTTTAGCCGTCCGTGCATTAACTTGGGTAATCTTCGGTTTCTGGTTCTTCTACGGCATCCTAGGTGTTGTGCGTTGGAACGAAAATGTATCCTTTAATGGTACATGTGTTATACCAGAGTATGCTCGTATGTGCATGTATACTGGATGATTGGATAAAGTTTTTGTTGAATAGCTAAGAGGGTGATAGAGTTTTAAGGAAAGTTTCATCGGAGGAGTGTAGTGGCTGTGGTAGAACATCACTTTTTTGTGGGTTGGTCAGAATTGAGGAATATTTAAGAGGAACTTTAGAGCCACGTCAACAGTGTGTTTGGTTTTGAGATGTGTGTAGCTAATAGTGTCTTTCTATATCCGGCAGAGGAGTATGGATTAGTTGACTGAATGAAGCCGAAAATCGTTTGTCAATAGAGAGAAAATATTTCAATTTCACCGATCTGTAATATTGGGATAGCTAAACGTCAGCCACTGTATCAAGTGATTATAGACTTATTCGATACCAATCCAAGACATTATATTGATGCTTATATTTTCAATATGTTGAGTGCTTATAGAATAGCACTACTCTTTGGGATTCTGTCGATCAACTATTCTGGGCATTCATAGGTCGAATTTGCCAAATATAGACCTCAATTCCAAGTCTGTTTTGGCCAAGAGACACATGATCCAACCTAGTTATTTGTCTTAAATGTATTACCCAAGTATTACTCCATCATCAGGTCCGAAAGAGATCCAACTTTATTCAGCGTTCTATGATATCATAAATTTTACTACTGGAGGAATTTTCAATAAGGACATAACAATTTTGTATTCAAATAAAGCACAGAATACTTGTAATATTTGACTGAAATTCATTCCAAGTAAAGTACATACCTTACATTTTATTATAGATTTCGGGTTTATTCATATGACTACTGCAAGCCAATCTTCCATGACACTTCCAAACATATCCCTGATGATGACTTTTCGATGGAATTTAGAATCTTCTTCAAATTTTTACAGCACCCAATCGGACAAGTTTTTCCACTTCAAATGATCAATGAGCTACAGTCCTTCAGTTGGTTTGATTTTCTAAGGACGTTGGCCAAGATCTTTAAGCAAAATTCTTGAAGATTCACAATTTCTATGACCGGCGTGGAATTGGCTGATTTGACTCATTTTCAGTTGAAGACTTACTGCTGCGATATTTTCTGGACTGCGACAGGAGCGTCGTCTCAATGATACAGGAATAATCAATAGTGATTATCATGACTTGAATTTATCCGTCATATCTTACTGGTGGGACGATTATTAGGACCGAAAATTGGAGTAAGCACCCCTAACATTGTGACTTCCGACTGAGATTTTTGATAGTGATTTTGAATGATTTTTAAACATTGCTTGTCCATTATCTTCACTATGATGAAAATGTCTAACCTTTTGTAAAATTTTGACATTGACAGATCATAAAAGAAGTTTAAGTGTGCGTTTGTAGAAAAGACCAAACTTGTTATGTTTCTATTGAAAAACTCTTTGGATATATTGACAAAAGTCCAGGAGCGCATCTTCGGTGGAAAGTTTTCCAGCAAAACGAAATTGATTTTCGTTTAAATAGTTAATAGTGTTGGAAGACTTCATTTAAGAGCTTTCTTAAAAATTTTAGATATTAGTAGGACTTCTTTTAAAATAATGAAATTGCTTTGCTTGAGAATACTAAGCTTCAAAATGAGCTTCGATTTCAAAGTCTGGTCTAGGACAATACACATAGACTTCTTCTTGCAGTCTTCAACATCTGCTTCTTGTAGAAAGAACTATAAAGCCTAGATCAACATCGAGCGAAAACAATGCGTCTACCAATGATAGAGCTGACGAGCTCAGCCGCCAATGATCGGATGGTTGGGTTGGGTTGGGTGGTTGTCCCCACTCAAGAGGGACACACTTGGACCATTACGATACCTTTATGGGGAAACAAAACAGATTACCAGCACCAGAGACCTGCATGCATGAAAACTCTTCACAACGAATAGAAGGAAAGGTCATCCGGTTCCGGTATAAACCTATGCCTTGGTTTCTTCCTCTTTCTCGTCTCTAGGAGACGACGTCAAACATTTCTGCTTAACATTCAGTGCCAATGAAGGTGCTAACTATCTTTCTTAGGGTTGTCCTATTGACTGAAATAAATTTACTGGTACTGGAGACAGACACTGATATTGTTCCACCTACAGTTTGCCATTCTAATGGCTGGTGGTTGGAATTTTATTGATTAAATAGTTTTCCCTTGTATTGTACCCTCTCTACCTAGTTAAGAGATTCGCGGTATGCTTTACCAAGTTGAATCCAATTATTGGCAATTTCGAGGTGTTTGTCGTAGGTTGACCATTTTTATATTAAAAGCCAGTCAGCGGCCTCTTAGAGTCTAGTGATCATGCAAAAACTTAGTGCCCTGGAGTAAACTCCCGCACCTGTTCCAGACGGTGTTCCCGATTTGTTTAAAATTTCACTGAAGTGAAAGTGCCAAGTGCCAAGCACTTCTGCCAGCAATGTTGGTTTTATACTTGACGTCCAGATAGGGGACGGTAATAGTGTCACGGCTGTTTAGGATGCCTGCGTGGCCCATATCTCTACGAGTCAGATGTAGGAATTTTGTAAGCCGTAATGCTGCTTTAGCCCATCAGTCGGGAAGGAGATATAAACGGGAAGGAGATGGACCATACACAGTGCAGGAGTGGTTCTAAGAACCTCGTTTTAGAGACGCAGGATAGCCTTTGTAGAATCAATGATGTCGATGTCCAGCTATTAGGTTACCAGTGCTACAAAAAAATCAATTGACACGAATAATCAAATGTAAATCTAAAACGACCATCCAAACCAGAGCAGGTTTATGTAAAATTCAACCAAGTTCCGTCTACCTATTCTGAATAAGCTGTAAACTCCCCTTGAAATTTGTCCTCACAATATAATTGAATTCAAGATGTCACCGCACGGTGTAAAACAAATAACACCCACCCCCAGGAGCTAGGACTAGCATACAAACCTAATCGCACCCCAGTGACACAATTACAATTGTCAGAACTCGTCATTAATATTCCTGAATATCCTTATTAAATTGTTATCATTCACTAGAACGCACAATTACGCAGAAATATTCCGCAAGGCGATAATTGACGTCGTCGCGCATCTCCTTGTTCTGTTCTGTGTTGTGGCACACAATCTGTTGTTCCGTGACTGCCAGCTCCCAACCCAAATTTGCATGTTTAAATCGAATTAATGAACGAAAAAAAGAGACAACACGAATCTACATCAGACAAAATGTCACAGGCACTGTCAATCTGTCAGTTGACGGAATTGACTGTGATTTATGAGCATTTCTCTGCGTAATGTATGCACTGCCTCCGACTCTGAGTCGTGTTTATTCTCATTTTTTTTTTTATTTTCCTATGGTTTCGTCCTTTTTATTTTTATTTGCCATGTTCAATTGGCTGTGAAGGACTACAACAGCGGCGTGGGGGTGCAGGAGTCACCCAGTCACCCATTCCTTAGACAACTTCATCGAAGAAACATTGCGGTTCCAATGTGTACATAAATCGAATTCGGAGCATTGCCTTAGCTACGCTGGAACGTGGCAGACGCGAGACATCTGGTAAGATGTATCTGGAGGAACTGTGCGGCTCCCGCCCACGCCCACACGCCAGGATAGTTCATGTGAGCGCACTCGAAATTCCGGAATGGCAATCAGAACAATTTAATTCCACTCTCGAGGATGGTGAAGTGAGCATGTCATACTACGTCTGGTGGGAGTTTAATGATAATCCTGCAGGGAGACTACAATGGAACTGTCTAATAATGTTCCGATTGTTGGAACAAACCCCTTTTTACAAATTCTTCTTCCCCCTCGCACACATGGTGTCCTTGTAAATCACCATTATGGGACTTGTAATAATGTATATAAATATGTACACTATATTTGTGAACGGGAACGGAACGGAACGGGCGAATGAATTGCACACTAGTCGTGTGTAGGTACTCTAACATGTCCTTAACGGCAAAAGACAAATGTAATCTTCGTAAAAGGATGGCAAACTTGTTCTACGTTCGCTGTATGTGTCCTAAGACCTGATGACTAATGGCTGAAATAAGTTCGTTCTTCTTCTCCTGTGTGATCCATCTCTTGAGCACATGTCCTGTGGGAAATATGAGTTGTTATCAAGTTGTGTCTTTAGTTTTGTACTTTTGATTCATTCATCTGTGAATGTCCGGAGTTCTTGTCCTGTTCCGTTCTCGGTGGCGAGTGTGAAAGGATTCGTCTCGTTGTAAGACAATAACAGGACAGTCGATGTAATTTAGGGCGATTCTTTGGTTGTGAACCTGGCACAACACAACGTCATCTTCGTTGTGTTCTTCTTCTTCTTCTGTTCTTCTTTGTCTCGTTCTCGTCAGTTTACGGTTCCGTGGTCTAACGAGTGTTAACCCCTTTGATGGGATAAATCGTACAGGTGCGGACGTGATGATAAATTGCATTTGAAAAGCTGCCAGTTGTGGTGGAAATTTATTTTTGTTTTTTTTTTTTCGTTTTGAGTTTTACATTTTCTTTTGTCGTTTTGAAGTTGGATTATGTTTTGGAAACTGGGGAGTCATTAAGTTATTTTATTTTGGGGGCGACGAGGTCTTGGAAAATTGACTTTAAGCTAAAGTACATAGTAGAATGGTCCCCAAGTGGCGATTGGTGGCGAACCATGTATGAAATGACAAAAAATATTAATTTCTAAATCATATCGGTACGTGCTCAAATGAACTCTGGTATCGGGACAGAAACACAAGTATCCGATGCAATGTATTATGGATACCTGACTATCACGATGCAAAGGTAGTAAAGTATTATTCGATCCATGGAGCTTTACCAAAGAGTAAGAAGTATCTAGGTACATGTACGTACCAAATATGTCAACAAATAAAAAAATGTCACTCTTGACAGATTAACCTTTGAGCTATGAAATGAGGCACAGGGACATAAGTTTCATTTTTTTCGTTTAGGATCTATGTCCTACTTACGGAGATTAAAAAATCCTTGAAAACCCCTTTCCGCTCGTAACCAATTCTTTGAATTTTGGTTGCCTGTTGCCTTGTTCCTTAACTCCTCCACCGCACTAGACTTTAAGATAGAAGAATAGGTTTGAAGATGACTATGTACATTGACATGACATGTTCATTATCAAATCAACTTTGAAGTTATGCTAGTGCCTAATGCAAGGATTGAATCGCCAGGACTCGACGATTGTTATCGTTCTTTTTGTAATGAAGATCTATTTTTTTTTTAATTTTTAAGGGGCTAGCGTTTAATCCACATTTTTTTGTCCAATTGTCCATTTTCGTAGTTTATTGAGGGCGGATTATAAAGGAATCGGTTGTAAAGAGTGTGTAGGAACTTGCATGTCCTGATTACTCTGTGTTTTCTAGTAGAGGAAGGCCAGTTTGATACCTCCTACTTAAGGACATAAATCTCAAACTCTCGTAGAGCTAATACGTATTTAAAAAAAAGGGCTTGCTTCGCTTCCTCACCCTTTTCTTCGCAGCGCTTAGCCACTCGCGCGACTTCGCCGCTTCGCTAACAATTCATGTCCGACAGAAGCCTATAACTTAGATTTCTCTGAGCAAATTCATACAAATTTTCCCAAGTTTTTAACTTTCACTATTCTCTTCTGGGTATTTGAATTCTCTAAGCTTATATAATAAAATAATTTAGGTGACACATAAGAGCCAACATTTTTGGTTGGTACTGTATGCCCCGATGCGGTGGGACACAAGACCTCAATAGGATTTGGAATTTACATATGTCCCGATAAGACTCAAACCATTTTTTCGGGACTAACGTCCCGGGGACTTCTATATCTTCATTTCGAAATGATCTAGTCTACCTAGGCTCCGTTGTTAATACCGTGTTTTCATCAAATAAACAGGTCGTTTACACACAATCTCGTTTGCTTTGTTACTCTTTTTGCTCTTATACTCTTTTTGAAGGGAAAGCGAATGCAGAACCATTCAAATAGAAAAACTGGAAGCAGAAATCCTCATAAAGTAGCTAAAAATCACAATATATGAGCTATTATTCTTAGTCCGAAAGTTATTAGTATCTCAAAACTACAAAACTTCACCGCCTTTTGTAAATATTTATCTATCTCTATTTTTTAGCATAAGCCTGTCTATCAAAACTTTAGGACCATCAGTTGTTTCTCTCACTTCAAGTCTTAAACTCTGCATTAACGAGGAGTCATTTGTCCTCATCCAGATTTGAAGATCTGGCCAATTTACCGGCCTTCTCATTACTTACCTAGTATGCTTTGAGTGCCAGTATAAAGCTTAGCTGTATATTATCCTCTGTTTCAAGAACATATAACTCTTTTCGAGAGGTCTACACAAACTAGGGTTTTTTTTTTAAATAGGAAGATATCTGAGTCTATGCCTTAAACATTTTACCTGTAAAGGCTTGATGAAAACGCGTACGATATTATATAATCCGTAATTGGTACACTGCCTAGATTCCAGTCCTCGTACTGAGCTCCGTGGCTCAAATGGAGACTTGGCGAAAATTTAGGATCATGTTGATAGAAACATTTGGATTACAGTTTAGGTAACACAAAATGATACTGAATTTAGAAACTGAAACAAAGGGAAAAGAAATTGAAAGTATTGACAAATGAATGTCCTTTTACTGTTTAACAATCCATCATTCACGTCAGGGTCTTTGTTTAGCATTCAAAAGAATTCGGAGAACTTTTTTCTTTTAAAATTCACTACGTTTTGGTCGATAGAAGACTCAAAGTGAGCATTTTCAGTAATCATTCTCTATGAGGCCCAAGGTGTTCCATTCTAATGTTGAGTTTCTTTTATTTCAGTTTTGTTGCAATTCAAAGTCCAATCTGGCGCAGTACTGTAAAGACTTTTTCAGTAGGGACATAACAATTGTATACGTAATTTCAAATTCGTCCTTAAACTTTTTTTACGATATGTAATTGTCAGAACGTGAGCAATATCTGGAGAATATAAAAAATTACTACCAAAGCTCGAGCTCTGTGATCATAATTTTGAAAACCATTACTAAAATGTCTGTGGATAGGATTGAATTTTTTCATCGATGCCATGTTATGGTTAATGGAATTTGCTATCTTGAACTTAACTTTCGGGCTATGTGGTTCTAACAAGACGATGCCACATGGCAGACAGCAGGTAATACAGTTGATCTATTGAAGGGGAAGTTTCGTAATCGTGAAATCTTGCAGAATGGTCAAGTCGAATGCTCACCACCGTCATTCGATTTAACGTCGTTGGAATTACTTCCATAGGGTTATGTAAAGTTGTTGATTGATGTCAACAAGTCAACATATTAAGAGGACCTCGGGGACCATATCGAACGCGAAATTGCCTACGTTCCAGCCGATATGTGTGGAAGAGTGGTGGAAAATTGACTCCAATGAATCGATCACTCCAAACATGTTCGCTGTGATCATATGAACAAAGTCATATTTCATACCTAAATTTAATATGTGAATAGTGCATAGTCTTAAATTTCAGTCCGACATCTCAATTATTCTGTATTGTATTTTAGTTCAAAATTGTTATGTCCTTATTGAAAAACTTTATGTCACCCGCGCTATGCATGTAAATATTATAAAAGAAAAGAAATCCCAAATGAGGAGATAGTCCAATTCTAGACTCTCTCACTCAGATAGTGATTAAAGCATACCTACTTATTGGGATGTGCAGAATTCTACTCAAACTGGTATGGCAGTCTGGCATTGAAAATCCATCTGTTTGGTGTGCCCTTCACCAAGATCTTTCTTACATGAGTTGCAGTTGACAATACTGTACCACTTTGTATGTGGACAACTTGCACAGAAATCTTACTACGTCCAAGTGCCAATCAATACACCTTTACCCCTTCAACGATCTCTAAATCTAGACTCCATTAAGCTAATTACCCTTTCAAATATTTTGGGGAATATCATGGACATATGTACATTCTTACACGACCTAGTTGAATACGTATTTCGTGAAATTGACTTACGCTTCAACCGTTCAGATCAATCCACCGTTCAAGGTCCCACGTGAAACAAATAACTTAGAGCAACCTTTCACCCCGGAGACCTTGACCTTGGCTCCATACAATTCGAATCCAATGCCCACTTAAGTGCTACAAAGGCTCCCACACCGAATGCAATCTAACTTTAGTATGATTGCGCCGCACTCGTGATTCTACGAAACCCCCCAACAGCGTATTACTCCCCAACCAACGACAAACATACGAGTACGCCCGAGACAAACATCAAATAACAAAATATTGTTTCCTCGTGCGCGCAATTACACGGCCGACAATTAATGAACTCATTAACAGCCATCTGCCACCCGGTCCTCATCCTGAAATTCCTTGTACCACTCACCCTCGTACACTCTCACTGTTTGCGAAAATTACTTCACTTAATTCCAAACATGGATATGAAAATCTGCTTCACATCCACTCTATCATCCTCACTTCATTTGGTGGCGCCCATCAAATAATCCTACACCCACCCAAGGCCCTCCTCGGGGGGTTGATGCTACGAACAATGAAATCAAAAGAACTGGAAAGCAAAACAAAAAAAATAAAAGAAACGAGAAAGAAGAAATGCACAGAATTAGTTTTTGCCGGCTTCATCAGCAGAAACCAACGGACTAACACTTCTTTTTATGATTAACGGTAATTATTTGAAGATATTCTCTCACAGAGAAGCGAAAACTGCAAACACGCTTTTTCCATTACCTTGAACACAATGCGGTACTTCCGGTGTGAAGGTGGCTAAGTCTCCTCTCCTTACAATGATTTTACCAATTTTTTTTTCCTCCTTTATCCTTTGCTAGGATTTTAACCCCACCTCGAGCTCAAGTGTGTGTGTGTGTATGTCTCTTATACCGGATTGCACAAGGCTCACACATGTGTTCTGATTCCCAAAACTCCTCGTGTCCTGATTGAAGGAAGAAAAAGGGAAAAAAAAGAGGAGAAAGACTAAAATTGCTAACCAAAGTTCAAAACCTTATATTGGTCAATAAAATTTCGAAAGTTCCTTTCTCCTGTTCACTTGGGTTAAAGTGCTTTGGCATTTTCCTATCGTACTGTTTTTGTTTTCCGCCACCCCCTCAACCTTGGTTAGCCACCCTCCCCGATATTCGATTTTCGATTTTATCGTTTACTCTATGCCAGGATCCTGTTTTTGGTAGATTTTGTTATTGTTGTTGCTGTTGCGATGTCCTGCTGTGTTTGTTGAAAAAGTTTCAACAACACGCAAAACACTGACCAAGTAAACCAAACACCCACACTAACAAAACCAACGCAGGAATCCTCAAAATCACCCTCTTCGCCTCGCCCTAGCCTGGTGGTGATGTTTATCCTTAAAAAATGAAAACAAAGTGAGACTGTGAATTTATGAATTCGATTTGCAGAGTGGTTTCGGTATTTTTGGGTTTTGCTCTGTGGGTGAAGTCTAAAACAGGATATCTAGGTTTTTTTTTTTCTTTTTTTTGCTTTGTGGGACTTGGAAATGGGAAACAGAGGGACAATGAGCAAGGAAGAGCAGTACTTGTGAGAGCAATTTTATGTCAAATAAAAAATGTATCAAGCCGCAATGTGAATTTGCAGATTGTACTGATTCATTTCTATATGAAGGTGGATAAGGTTTAAATCAAGGATATGAACTGAGGCAATCTAGAGGATAGAAGGTGAGAACTTCAGTGTTCTATTTGTTGGCAACAAGAATGGGTAGACCGACTTTCTTCCAACAGATGTGTGATATCGCCTTTAGAAGGTGGAAAGGACGTATAGTTTCATTTCCCAAAGAGATTTTGATTGGTAGTACCTGTAACTGAAGAATGAATGCTTCAAGTGGATGTCAGATATCTGGTACTTCTAATGACTTTGCTTTTTGGGCTTCACGGAAATCCATTCGATGATGGTAAAGGCATGACATCCTTTAAACGATTTCGAAGTACTGAATCCGAATGGCATCGATGGTACTGTATGTAACTTTTGTTCTCAGGCTGCCATATGAATCCTTTCTCAATTATGGTTTTAGTGATGGATTTGATTCGCAAGAATGTTTCAGATACGACATTCCCTCCCTGTTTCTAGGGTTCTTATTGTCGTGACAAAACACCATAGGTCAAGGATACGTCGAGAATTCACACGCTTCAGCGGCAGATTCCTAGAAGCTCCCCTTTTGAAATTTTGTAGCAATCGCTTTGCATGTGTAAACAAAGTGGAAAAAAAGAACCTGGGGAAAAGGAACAAGTGAAAACGTTTAAATGAATCGATATTAAGAAGTTAAGTCTTAAATATACGAGACCATACATACGTCAATGACTTCCTATGTAAAAGGGTTTTTCAATAAGGACATGACAGTTTTGTATTTTAATAAAACACAAAATAATTGAAATATAAGCAGATTGTAATTTATTTTAGATGCAGGACACATGTAAGATTTAAGTTCCTAATTCTTGTTCATATCACCACTGAGAGCGGGTTGGGAGTGGTCCTTGAAGTCCAATTTTCACCAATTTTTCACACGTTGACTGATCTGACTCTTTTTGAACTGAAACACTTACTACTCGGTTATTTTCGGTATGTCAACCTGTGCATTATCTCATTGGCACAGAATCATTTAATATTGAATATGTTGACTCGGCTTTAACCCTTATAGAACGTCTCTCTGGTGGGACGATTATTACAACCGGAACTTGAAGTAAGTGATCTTAAAGTTCCAACAACCGACTCAGAATTTTGGCAGTCATTTTCAATAATTTCTAAACATTTCTTGTCCATAAGCTTTACCATGATAAAAATGATTGACCTTGTTTAACGTTTCTGTGTTAGAAAACTATACAATAATATTAACGGTGCGTTTTTATTTAAAGAAAAAATTGTTATGTAGCTATTGAAAAGCTCCTTGCAAGACATTCTCTTATACACTCGACTCCAGAGTTATACCCAGGAAACTACTAGGATATTATAAAGAAGAGAGAATCAATGTCAGTATTCTGCCACATTAGAAATATGTAAAGGAATTTAGAAGGACTTCGTATAAATCTGATTATGGCTTGCGGAAATCCTTAAATGCCTAAAATTTGTTCTAAACTCGTAGTATGGTGCTCATAGCTCTTGGGCCATCATACATGGATTTAAGTGTGACGAGTGCATGATTTTATTTTCTCATGAAATTATTAGACTTACCTAATGTATACTGGACAGTCACAGGTCCAAAGATAGAAAATCTATGAGTCTTCTGATACATTAAAGATCTCTCCCATATAAAGGGAGACCAGATAGCAATGATATTTTTTCAAATAATTATGTTTCAGCAGCTGTCAACGGTACTAATGACATCAGTCTGTCAAAATATTAAGTGAGGTCTGCCATTTCATCTGGCATCAAGGTGCAGGCAATTCGTCGCACCGTGGAGAAGTTTGAGCGTGAGTACTTAATCTTATTGAATTAAGAAAAATACTCCTGTTTCGAAGGCGTATACGTAATTTTTTTTTTTTTTGTACTCTCATCTTCTTGGATGGGACCCAAATTTGGCCCAGCCGCTATGTTAAAAAGAAGAATTGCCTTTATTGCAGCGAACACAATCCACAAGTATTCGACCAAGTATCAGTGCATCCACAAAGATTGACTCTTTGGTGCAGTTTATGGCATGGCGGCATCATCAGACCTTATTTGGCATATATAAATATTTGGCGCAACAGGTCGATGGGACCCAGGGCCTAGCTTCTCACAACCATTCGTGTTGTGCGTGTTACACGAATGGAAGGGGCCTACTGTTTAATGCCGTGTCCGAAGGGCAATTTGTTATTTGAGAAGCTTTCTCAGGACATTTGTACTCTCGGATATTTGTCAGACGCTCGCGAGAGGTGGGGCCGTGAAAAACTTTTTAGGTGTTCCGACTGGGACTCGAACCTCGAACCCCTTGCTCCATAGTCCAACCACGGAGCCACGGCGCCCACATTTGGCATAAATGTAGCTTCAAAATAAATCCAGGATCAATTTTGTATCTCACACCGTTCTTGTTTTACTTAATTTTTTCCTGTCGTCCTGGTCACCCTATTCTATCGAAATGCGTATCTTAACCAAAAAATGCTTGGATACTATACAAGAGTGCAATGCCCTCTAAACCTGGTATGAGCGTGTTGCTCCCTTATATTTGAGTGTCAATCTACGAGGCACTACTACTTGACCCTCGGTCAGCGGGAGTCATTTTCCAGTGGCTCAAGTTGAAGAGTTTCCTTTCAGGCAAAACTTGTCCCCTTACCTTTGAATTATCTGAGATTATCGAAACTTGGTCAAGTTTGCGTACTGAATTAGCGGTACTTGAAAAAAGTTGATTTGGTGTTTCCTGTTTTTTTTTTTTCGCAACACCCCTCCCCTCCTTGTGGTATTGAATGAATGCACGAGGGGCGTTGACTACATGAAGATTTTGAATAATTTAATACGAAAGTTTGACATTGTTTTCGGTTTTGCGGGCGGTCTGCGTCGGATGTTGGTGCCAATGGAGAGGGGGGTGCCGGTCTGAGAGTCTACAACGTTGTAGGCGGTTAAACAAGGCGAACAAATATTTTTTTTTTTTCGTTTTTTGTTGCCATGTTGAAACATTTGTTTGTGACAAGTTTTCGACTGGAAATTTGTTGGCTTTGTGTCGCCCCGTCCTGTGCTTGTTGGTGTGGATTTCAGACAGTGTTACATCTTCCGGTGTAAAAGTAAGAAAAAAGTTTTCGAATAAAGTTGAAATTTTCAATATTTGTTGGTGTTGCCGGAGTTATGACAGAATTCGAATAAAATTTTTCGAAAGTATGTCACGATTTGTCGCAAAGTATATACATATGTATGTATGTTGGACTTGCTTCGTAATTGGCAATGTAACTACGAGTGGGCGGGTGGGGTGGTGGAAAAGTTTTCTTTTCGTTAATTGGATGTCCAATGAATGTCATTAGCCTTCCATGATTCCATGGTACCATCACTCAACTCCATAGGGAGAGGAGAAAACAAAAAACTGTCTGTACTACTACTACAACAAATTAAGAAATAAACTATAACGCTTGAACCGCATCCATTGACTTTTCAACACACCATCAAGACACATGAACTCTCACCAGTCACCCCTGCTCTTTTGGGCGAATGGGCGAATGGGGGAATGGAAGAAACTTTAACAAAGAAGCTTAAAGTTTGCACCCAAATCCTTGACTGTACTCAATTCTGTTCGTAAGCGAACTTAATGCAGGATGAAAATGTATGCTAAGAAGTATAAAACAATAAACATGTCATGACATAACCAGAGTTGTTGAGGTGGAACTACTAAATAAGTTTACCCAACCTTTAAGGCAACTATTTCAAATATTATTATAATTTCTCGTAAGGACCTTACATAACCCATACATATGCATATATGTATGTATGTACATACCTACTTGTGCTGTTGTGGTTAGCACACCGGAAGGATGAAGCGTAGGCAAACAACGTGGAACAAGACTTGGTAGTCGTAACCCACTCGTCGGCACAAGCGAAGGGTATCGAACCATCAAATAAATTATTCGAGACTTTCATGGGTTGTTTGTTCATCTCCTTACGTCATTAATCTTTAAACTTACGTTCCATACGGATGTGTGTATGATGAAGGAGTGCCTGCATGTGTGTTGGGGTTGTGTGCTTAAAATCTGCCACAAAGGTACACATTTTCATTGAAACTATTCTACATGCGTTTGCTTCTTCATCTTTATATTCTTTTATACTTATTTCCACATTTCACTCCCCTTCTACACATAGTGCGAATGGTAATACACCAGGACTCAATGGCTGTTTTATATATGAAATGAGTTCTGTTCACCTCTGTTTAAATAGACAGCATTAGGTATAGAGAAAGGCTGAGGTCCTTGCTCGAATATAGTTTTTCATTCCACTATACTTGTTGAGGACGTTCGTACGTAGATATGTATGTGATTTATAATGCAATGTTTACTTACAAATGAGGGATAAGCCACCTCTATACTAAAATATTGCATAACCAGGAAGAATCTATTCTTGTTTGGTCCTATATGTATCAGACTTGCTGTGCACATCGAAGATAAAAGATAAAATACTTACTATATGCCAAATCCACATGAATTGGTTAATCGAAATATTGGAGAAATCATCTCTAAACTTAAGTTTTTGACGTACAAACATTTGTAGGATCTACATTTACTCCATAACGCTTTTCTAGGTTACATTTTGGAAGCGAAACCCCTTAGAAAAACTTAGGCTTCATCACTAGAAACAGGTCAACAAAACAACAGAAACTGAGGACTAAGATCAATATGGGTTATATCTGAGTTTGAGTAGAGAGTAATCTCAGCTATAGGAGGACATATGTAGTCCTAGTCCTTGTAATAAATATTGCACTGCAAAACCAACACATGGCTCTGTATAGCGATTTTATGATGAGTATTGGTCCAAACTTTTTGAATTTTCTTTAAATCTGTCAAATTGTGAATATTTGTTCGGTTGTGATCTTATCGGGATTCCATTCTCAGGTATCCGACCAAATTTTGGGAATAAGTCGATGATATATATCTATGGGCAATGAAATAGGGTCCCCATCATAAGTCGCGTAATATACCGCAGAAAGTTTCCCAAATTCATTGTAATTATCATGGCGTAAGCCAGCATTATCTCTTTTGAGTATGCTAACATAGTTATGTACATATATGTACATACATCTTACCCTTAATCTCTTAATCCAAGGAGGCCCGGCTCTATATTCCGAGAAGCAGCATCTCACCATTATATTATCAGCTCCATACTTTAAAGTCTTAGTGGCATAGCGGGCGCCGTGGCTCAGTGGTTAGTGCGTTGGACTATCCATAGGGGTTCGAGATCGAATCCCAGTCGGGGAATACCTAAAAGTTTTTCACGGCCCCACCTCTAGCGAGCGTCTGACAAACATTCAAGAGTACAACTGTCCTGAGAAAGCTTCTCAAATAACAAATTGCCCTTCGGACACGGCATTGAACAGTTGTTCCCTTCCATTCGTGTGAAGAATATAACACGCACAACACGAATGGTTTTGAGAAGCTAGGCCCTGGGTCCCATCGACCTGTAGCGCCAAGTATTTATGTATTTATTTAATGGCATAGCGAAGATTCAGCTTGGGGGTTTTGGGCCTCCTTTCATGAGATCTGCCATCGTTACCAATTATGTTTATGTTTGATTCGCCAGACCACAAGATTTGGGCCGGTTCTTCCCAACAACTGGTCCGTTCCAATTCAGGTGCGATTTACCGAACATTGTTCGATTCTTTTTGTGTCTTTGTTAGGATTGGTACCTTTCGCGAATCGTCTTGTTCCCGTTCGAGATGCAATTGGCGCTCCTAATTTTCACTATTAGCCATCTTTCACTGTGGTCCCCCATATTGCTTATGAGTTGGATTAAGAGACTTTGGCCATCTTTGGCGTCACTAATAGTGGCTATGAAGTTCCTTGTCATTGATTTTGATTTTTGAAGTCATTGGCTCAATTTGGACTTCGTAGTTTCAGTTAATGAGAGCTTTCCACACGAAGCTATTAGATCATGTAAACTTCTTCCTTTAACACATTGGCTGCCAAGGCAAATTTGAGAAAATTTCGTGGGGTGCCAACACAAAAAATTTCATTGATTGTACTTTTGATCAAATAAAAGTACAAAAGATCGACATAAAATACATTTGCGATGTATCCTGGACTTCCAGGACGTATTTAGCCCTGGCTATTAAAAATGATAGCCATGGCACCTCATGAAAAGATAGTGCGAAATTGTACTGTGATAGTTGTCCTGCTGAGCCGCCTTTAAAACATTACAACCGCAATTTGTTGCTTTTATGAAATATACTTTTAGTTGGAGCTAGGCTTCTTAAATTTTGTGAAATTGTTTATTTATAATTCTATTTGAAATAAAGTTTATGAAATGAGTTATTTTATAACATTATATATGGTTTTTCTTTCAAAATTATAACTATCTAACAATGGTCTAACAATTTTGGTTATAATTCAGTAAGTTTTCCTTAGTTACTCAAACCAAAAACGTTTATATTATCGTAAGGTGCCAAGCAACTTTCATTTCTGAAGAGCCTTAATTGAAATTATAGGTGGCTATCATATTTGATAGCCATGGCACACTGGGAAACATCACAGGCTATCATATATGATAGCCATGGCAGCCAATGTGTTAATGGAGAGTTTCCCCGCCATTTCATATATTTCAAGGAATACATGGCATTGGTTCATGGCTTCCAATGAAACCCCTTCACAACTTGTCAGATTCGTAGCAGTTCTTTTAAAAAAAGAGAATGAATTTCTATTTTTACTTCATTTGCCTGAATGCGTTAACCCTAAGCTTCGACGGTAATGACTGTGAAAACTCAAAAAAAAAAAAAAAAGGCTTGACAGGCATTAATAGGCAACAGAGCAGTGCCCAGATTAAAACCGGAGACGAACAGTACGTCATACTTGTTCGTCTCACTTGTAGGTTTTTCATCTGTGAGCTTATCCTCACTGAATGATGATGAGAACCCTTACACCTCTGTCAATGGACATTTAAACGCCGCTCTACTGCCCCCAATTTTTTACATGTGCTTGACTGCTGTTAGACGTTTTTATATCAAAAACTACCTCTGCGGTTTCTTTGAGCCTAGGTGAATCTCTCGAACTTGGAACCCTCTTTTCTTGCCTAAAGTACATCTACCAACTACCTCCTTCCATAACAGTTAAATTCTGGGAAAGCATTCTCTGAAGATCCATTTTCCTTGGATACACATTCCAAGGAAGGTTTTGGCATCAGCTAATGGTTTTTCCCTTACAGAACTGACAAAAATAAAAGTCCACATCTTTGACATTAAATCGAAATCGATCTAACCGATACCCAAAATGGGAAATATGACCGTTTACACTTAGAGATGGCAAAGCCTGTCTATACCTGTTTGCTGATCTTTTGCTTTATCGCTGTCAGTAGCCAGCAGCAACAGCCCCTCCGACCCTATTTTCTAGACAAAAGTAGGGCAATTTCCTCCCCCAAAGCTACCTTAATCCTGAAAGCATATCACACTAAGCTAAGTCCCTTTATGTCAAGTGTTTCCATGTTATGATTGCACACTCTTTTGTATTTCTTTGCGGGAGAGGGGGGGTCCTTCCCGTTCAACCCACTCGGTATTGTTTGCCCACTTGTAGTAATGACTGTGCCCACTTTCGGAACACCTTCATCTAAAATGTGTGAATTCCAAGAAAATAAAACTACAAAGTCAACTAATTCGACCCATGGGTAATACCAAACGGAGCTCGTGTCATTCCAAGGTCATAATGCTAACAAGATGTCACTTTTTGCCGTTTTTACAACTTCTCTATCCCCGGGCAAGGCCATAACATGTAAACAGTCTCCGCCTTTGTGTGTGCAAACATAAAACTTTGCGCCTCCAGTATAGTAATCCATGACCAGGACAGCCCCTTCCATCACACCAGGACGAGGACGACGAGAGCAAAAGATAAAATAACAACTAAACATTTATTTTTAACTATGAACTAAATTTATGCTAATTATGAGTGTTTGCCGCCTTATCATCTCACTGACAGGACCCGAGTTCCCTCATTAACATCGTCGCATCATCAGGCTCATCAACATCATGGCAGTATAATTCGAAACACAAACACTACCGAAACGCCAAACAACTGTTTCCATGTTGCCATAGACCACACACTACTGACATAGTAATTCTGGGGCAAGTTTTTGAGTAGTAAAATTTGTGTCTTTATTTGGTGGTGTAGCACAACAACATATTCTCCCCCTGAATATCCTTGCTCCTAGCTGCTGCTCCTGCTGCGTGCCCCGGAGATGGTGGCGGGTGGGGTACGATGAAAAAGGTTCTGTTTGCCAAAGTTATTATTTGTTGCTAACACACATTCACACGCGCTGGCATTTTATTCGTCCCCAGTTCTTGGTATAATTAACGTAGTAAAGAGTGTCCTGGGTGATGTTGCTATCTTGACAGTGTGCGGCGACGGAGAGGGTGGATATAGTTTTTACTTTCTGATTACTTGAAAGTTTCAAGTCAAGAACGAGTGCGTAAATCTTGAGAAGAGCAATGCAATTAACTTGGCTTTTGCCTTTTCGCCTAATCGTGTAAGGAGTGAATGCGATGTAATTTTATCCTCCCGATTAACTCACCCCTACTCTCGGGTATGTACATATGTATGTAGATGTAGATGCCATGAATGCACCAGCAAAAGTCAAAAACTCTGCCAAGACAAAGTTTTAATGAAATTTTTGCTGCAATGTGATTCGATTTTAAATTCGCTGGGGATTGGTAAGATAGAAAAGAAAAAAAAAAAAAAATAAAGTAAAATAAAATGAAGGAAAAACTATATTCCTTTGGTGTCCTTATATTTCTCTAGGGCTGCCGCTTGTCAATGGGTGAATACGGGGATTTGTATAGATGTACATACATACATGAGCACACACATGTGTTAGTGTGTGCATGTGTTTATATCCGGAGAAGGAACTTTTGCAATTGTTTCCTCCGACAAAAGTCACCGAGGCAAACATCGAGTGCAGTTTGGAGTTTGGATACTTAAACGGGGATTAAGAATTTCCCTCAATTATTTCAAAGTGCGCAGGGAATTTGACTTTTTCTTTACCCAACAGTATGTGCAACAAAAAGGGTTTTTTTGATTCAAAATAAATGGACTTCAAAGGCCAAACAAATCGTATATTTAGTTTTCGTGTTTTCCCATTCAAAGAAGATTTTGTTGCTCTTTGGCTTTAGTTTCTTCGTTGGCAAATTTAATCCTTTCGAGGACCATACCTAAACCCACATTCATTAAGGGTTTTTTTTTCCATAACTCATCGTAGCCCCGCTTACACTGAATTATGCAACGTGGCAACAAGTTTCTTTTATAAAATGAACAAAATTTAATTTTAGTGAGTGCAAACATTCCTATTAATTATGAAATACAGCGTCGTTCAGTCGCTGATTCGCTGGCTTCGCAGTAGCGCATTCTGTCACTTAAATTTTCAAGATCTTGTTAATGGTTTCGGGCTGTAGTTCACGGATTGCTTGGATAATATTGGTCTTAAGTGCTTGAATCTTTTCCGGATTGTTGGCATAGTATCGATCACAGATTTCAGATTTGGCAATTTAAAGTGCAAAAGATCGATTGTGGCATGGGCTGTGTGGCACGGCGCGGCATCCTGCATGAACCAAAGGTTGTCCAAATTTATGTCTTCAATTTCAGTAAAAAAAAAAGTCGGTTAGCATGGCTCTGTAACGCCCACTGTTGACCGAAACGTGGTTTCCAGGATAATTTTCGAAGAAAAGTAGTCCAATGATGCCACCGCTCCACAATCCGAACCAAACTGTCACTCTCTGTGGATGCATCTGCTTCTCGTCAGAAAAGATGATTTTTCGCCCAAAATCGTTGTCTAACTCAAGCTGCTCTAAGGCCCAAACTGCGAAGCGATAGCTAAGCGGATGTTCATGTATCTTCAATTGGACCTTATAAGCGAAAAATCCGAGATCTTTGTATAGAATTCTGCTCAGGCTAGTGCGTGAAATGTTGAGGAGTTGAGATCGGTGGCGAGTTGATGTTCGTGAATTGAGTCTCACACTCTCGGCTATAGTAGCCACATTCTCGTCTGCGCGCACCTTACGACGACGGGGACCATGAGTGTTGTCCACTAGCATACCAGCCTCATGAACTTTTTGCCTCACGAACTTGCGTACAGCAGGCGTGGTGGGTGCTTCATTTCTTTTCAAATAACACACTGCTTGGGCTAGACAGCACTCACTCTGGAAATAAGTTTTCAATATTTTCCAACGTTTTTCAAGCGTAAAGCGACTCATTTTGTTCCGCGGAGGTATGATACTGACTTTCTGTCAAGATTTCGAGCTGTCATTGTCAAAATAACCAATGATTTAAAAAGAAACCACTAGATGGCTTACCTTGTATCCTAGTTAACATGTTTAATAATGGGGGACATAAAAACGTAGTCTATGCCCAATCCATTAAGTTATAGTCCATCAAAGTTGGATTTGGAGGTAAGATCACTTTAAATAGTATAAATTATAAAAAAACGATTTTGTTCATTTTGGAGAGACAGTTCAATAGCGCGTAGAATATTTAAAACTTTTTCCAATCTCATGTACCTACTCACAAAAAAGTTATGGCTCTCTATATTCAAAAGTTGTAAAATTGTTTATTTAAAATGCTTTTTTCTTAAAATTGAACCTAGGATAAATCGACAATTTGACAAATTTTCTAAAAAATTATGTTAAGTATCTTTTGTACGTATTATTAAGAGAAGTTGTAGTAAAAGTCATTTTTTGTCAGACCAAATGGCCAACATTTTCGAGCATCTCAGGCGGCATAGCGATACACTTATGAATTCATGTTTCAAAGTTATGTCTATACTTGTCAATTGTTTGATAAGTGTCAAAGTTAGTTAATGTTCTTCTTCTGATAAAGCGTAGGAGATCATCGTCAGATCATCTTAGATCGTTAGGTAAGAAAGCTCCCTCCTCCTCTCTTTTTTGGACAAAAATCATTCGTAAAAGGACCTAGTCTCGCGGCGTGCTTGCCTATAAGACAGTGTCCCATTTTGAGACCTCGATCTAATGTTTATGGCGAAGAGATGCATTGGTGCACGACATCTTGGACTCTGGATCCTTGTGATAAGATGAGATCGAGCACTGAGTTATACAGTATCTTCCTATCTTAACAGATCTGACAGTGAACAATGGGAGAAATTTTAAAACCTCATAAAAATTCAGTGCATTTTGGCCAGCTAATAGGGCATGTCACATTTTTGAATGTCAAATGTTCTTTTTTTTATTTAATAGAACACCCTTTATACTATAGGGTTCGGTTTCGTAAATATTTCACTAATCGTTTTAACTTTCCATTTCAGAATACAAGTGTTTGAATGACGCCATTACTGTTCCTGCCATTGAAGCCTGAGTATATGAAATGGAATGTTTCTCCCGACGCTGAACAATAATATCAGCGTTCTCATTCCATAGTACCTCTTTAAAACTAAAGGAACTGCAGGGTCGTACTGTTGTGTACTGTGCATAAACTCGATAGCATGAACAACCTTTGATTTGATTCAATTTGAGAGGACATCCGAATCAAAAGCCATTAAGGCCAGGCGGCTTCTCCACCAGGTCCAATAAGAAATTCTTCTATCTTCAACGGGACATGCATTTTCCTGCTACTTCCTCCTCTGGGTTATCGAAATCCGAAAACTTCTTTTCTCCACCATTTGCTCCACCAAAACAGTTACAAACATATAAGTTTTAAACTCTATAAATCCTCAGGGTCGGATGGTATCATTTCTCCTGAGCAACAGCAATCAGAAGATATAGTACTGACGGGACTTAAGCCCATCTTACCTGGGTCTATATTCCGATGCTATGAACCGAGCATGAAGTCGTTTGCATACTCAAAGCAGGCAAAAGTTTTTCCCTAGAACCTAAGGATGTCCGACCTATTCGCATATCGCCTTTTCTACTGCAACATAATGAACACAAATCGATATCCACCTACGCTGGAGCATTAATGCATTTCTGATCTCTGCGATCAAGCGACCTGACACCACTCCATTTTGTTCTCTGCGGCTAAGTCAATAATAAGTCAACCACTTTGGACTAGCTCGAGGCCAACATTCGAGACACTATTGCCGGAATAACGCCGCACATAATGAACCAAGTCATCAAAAATTTGGCCGACCGTTTGGAGCACTGCCAGCAAACTCGAGGAGACCATTTGAATGATTTGCTATTCCACACACAATGGCTTTAGTGTAGCTTCAAAATAAAGTCACAATCAATTTAATATCCCACACCGTTGTTGTTTTATTTAAATTTTTTTCCCAATCGTTCCTATCTGGTCACCCTATATTTTCAAAATCAAACTGTTGCAAGGATTTTCCTCAATATTTCCTCGCATTTTGCTGGAACAAAACATTTTTTTCTGCAAAGATCCTGTCTATGTAATAAGTTTCTTATTGACCTAAAGCTATTAAGTTTATTGAAGGACTAATTAATCTGAATGCCATCTGTTTCAAATGAAATTCCAAAGTAAATTTCTAATTTAAAGGCTTTTCTTGTACCACGAACTGTGCCCGGCCTTATTATGCTGCGCCTCGTGCCTTGGCTCATATCAAACAATTTATTTCACTTCTCCCAAGAGGTCCTTTGCCATCCCCACACTCCAAAAGACAATGCAACGTCGAAACTTTTATCATCGGATACAATCGTTTCTTTTTTTTTTTGTTTTTCTTTTGCATTTCATTGCAAGCAATAGGATATGACGAAATGTACAAAAATAATGAGGGCAAGAACAGTGTAATATTTCCTCCATTCCAGGATGAGAGGATATTCGACAACAATATGAAATTGCATGGCTCCGGAGCAGAGATTCGAAATGAAAATTTCCCTTTTAGTTGATCCTTTACCTGCTCGCCCAAAATCAAGATAAATTTCATTTCAACATTACAGATGCTTTCGTTTGGATTTTTCCTGTTCTTCTTGTCGTTTTTTTGTTTTTTTTTGTTTTTCGCTGCTACTTCCGCTTGAAATGATTCATCCACAAGCTCGTCCTGCTTAATATTAGACAACGAAACGCAGGACATCCCGTTTTTAGTCAGTCAGCTCAGCCATCGAGCGCGCTAGCGGTTTCATATTCTTGGATGGGTTGTACACAGATATTGTTTTGCACTTTTTACTTCATCCTCTTTCGCTTGAAACGCGTAAAAAGGAAGTAAAAACGGAAAGAAACAAAACAAAACAAAACAAAACCAAAAAAAAGGGAAGAAAACTCCACCCGAAGCAGAAACAAGTCGGAGGAGGAGATTGCGACAAAATAGTAATTTTTCATTTCATCACGAAGCAAGCGATGTTCGTCCTTTGGTCGTTCGTTATGTTTCTTCCACGTTCTTAGTGGATGATTTTGATTAATTAATGCGCAATCATTTATGATATCATTCCATCATTTATTATCGGTCAATTTGATTTGATATACCGTTCAGGGACGAATGGCTGCTTTGTGCCGCCCGGATCAGTTGTGTTGTCGGACATTATGTCCGTCAATCTGTTTGACTTGACAGGAAAAATATGCAAGTTGATTAAATGAGAACTTGCAACGATACCACACCCCGTGGTATAGTGAGAGGGTACAGGATATTCGAAACAAAGTTAAATGAAAGCAGGCGATAATGATATGCAAATTTGTAGAGCTGTCCTGCGGCAGGGAAGAATGGGATTTGTAGGTAAAATGTTGTAGATTTCAAAGAGTGATGCAATAGTCAGTAGGCTGACTTGAGAATGCCATCACAGGACACGAGTAAATATGTAGGAGTGCTGCAGAATGTATGGTTCCAGATCTACTGGTGTCAATCGAATGCTAGAGGCGTACATATGTATGTACAAACTGGGTATACCAAGTCAGGCTTAAAAGGTGGTTCTGGCAGTTCATTCCAATAGAGCTAGGCTTAACTAAAATTCAGTGCAGCTAGGTTGGACTAAAGATTTGCTGTAGAGTGATTGGTGCCTATAGTGTTAGGCACAAATTGACATTTGTTTTGAACGAGGTAAATGGAAAGAAGAAAGGAGAATCTTGATCTAGGAATTCGGGTACTCGGCTCATCAATGAATTCACTGTGAACCTCTGTAGTAAAGTAACATAAAAATAAGACATAAGTTGGTCTGCAGTTCTGGGATAAGCAAGCTTGGTGGCTTTTCTGACATTTCACCCAGCTCTATGAAGTGGTATTCGATGAGGACGGTTTTCCTTGTATTGCACAGGTTTGGACATTTACATGGGGAGTGAGATATGCTCTTTTCTGCGTTCGTATCGTCACAGGGTCCTTAGCAATCATCTGTGTCTAGACGTATTCTTCTTCTTTGAATCGCCCAAAGGTTAAATTGGGTCTGTTAAGCTCTAGAATTTGCTTTGTTTGTTCGTGTTCTGCTTAAAGTTTCCTTGAAACACAAAAAGGTGAGAGCGCCATGTCCTTGAGGTAACTTTGTAACTTTGAGGTAGTTAAAGACTTCATCTACTTCGACTCCCCTATGACTTCAGATATCTACCAAAGAGTTACTCTTGGGAATCGCTGTTTCTTTGGGCTAAAAAACCAATTGATTTCAGTCCAGTTCGACTTAAATAATGATGCAGAAGCATGGACTTTAAAAAAGATTGATGAAGATATCCTTGGTTGTCTTCGCTCCCGTTTGCATTGACGAGCTTTGGAGGTGGACATTTAACAGCGACCTCTACAAGATGTATCGAGCTATACTAGTATCCATCTGTCGTCTAAGATGGCTAAGACATGCCTTTGGTCCCCTTAAATGTGAAAGCTATTAGTTACCTTGACATCAGGATAAAAGAAAACCGGATCTGGTATGTATTGAATGCCTCCTTCGAAAATAATATCAAACTCAAAGTGATTGCAAATGCTAATACTTCCCAGTCCCCTATTCCCTCGAACACCAATGGATTATTTTATTAGATTACATATACATACAAACATATGTATGTACATACCATTTCCTACTAAAAGACGGGACTGATAATGAAAATACCTTCCCCTCCATCGAAGAGAGCACTCAAGCAAGAGAACACCACTCTCAGGGGATCACACTCTTCTAGGCCATCCGGAAAAGTATCGCAAAAAATCTATGCTCGAGCAGAGATTTCTTCTTTTTTTTTCTGCTCAAACATGGAGTAGATTTGACTGCGGGATATCCTTACCTTCGGGCGAATGCCGAAGACGATAAGAACCCCCCCGACCATATCGTTGAAGTGGGCTCGACGTAACTAGTCCCGACGCGCGCCAACTAAGTTTCCCACAACGGATTAATTAGTTAAATGCAGCTTTGTTTTCATTGGAGCTCATCTCTGCTTAGTGAATTGAGTCTTTTCTTTCTTATGTATGTATAGAGAAGGACCATCGACCAATACAGTATACCACTGCTGGGATAGTTGGCGAAAGGACCACGAGGATAGCTGGTAGAGTGTGAAATCTTCTGAAGCAGATAATGATGAGCATGGGGATAAGATTGCGAAAAAAAAGGAGAAAGCAAAAAATGTAACGATATTAAGGATATGGAAGGAAAGTCGAAGGAAACTCAAGTTGACATAAGCTCTTCGGGGGATAGTTTCGCGATGAAATGAAAACTGCTACACTTGGGTGGGTTATAGTTCTCCCTTTTTCTCGCATAAAGTCCTTGCGGGACGTCATTTTTAATTATTCGCGCGATAAAGGGGGGTTTTTGAATCGAAGTTCGAGTAGCATTTTTTTTTCAAGGTTGCATCAGTAATGGTCAAGGTTATCACAACAGTTCTCAGCTTAAAAATGGTTTTCAAATGTAGTGAAGCTTCCTTTACTGTTCGATCTGCTATGGGGTTTTTCCTTAACCTTGCCCATCTGACTGACACTGTGACCTGAGAAGATCTACTGCATCTAAGGATGTAATTTATTCTAGAGTAATACTACTTTCCTAAGGAAGGAGAGTACGTCCTTAGCCGCAAAGTTTTTAATTTCTTCTGACAAAGTAGTTTTTCTTATGAAAAATGTGCAACCATAATCAATGTAAAGCTGGGCGTACACGTTTCTATTAGCCCTCTTCCCAATGAAGATTTGAAGGTCAGGCCGTAAGGCAGATACGCATGGCACATGAAATACTGAGACAGGTAAGGCTCTGTAGCTTCTAAAGCTTAGTTACCGATGTCCGTCAAATAACTTTTGGGCACCATAAGATGGTCGTGTATGTGATAATTGACTTGGATGGTTTGAAACCCCTTATATGGACTAAAAATCTTTCCAGATCTATGGCGTTTACTGAACTATAGTCCAAATATGGACATCTTAAATATACTATACTTCCAGCAGGCTGAAGAAAATAGGGCCTTTGTACAGGAACTTATGTCCGTTTTACTAAAGAACTACGTTAGCTTCGTTGTGAAATAAACTCTGGGAAACGTATCAAAGGTCAAAGGCCTTCGCAAAAAGGCCCTAAAAATGATATCTCGAACTACCACCCCATTGCTAAACTCTCCTACGTTGGAAGATAGTAAAGAAATTAACGTAATGGGGACCAAGATTACCAGAGCCTTCGGTTAGATTTCCCATTCAATAGTTTTTTTCAGGCTTAATTTTCTTGGGTGTATATCATGGTTCGGAACGTGAACTAAATCATACCTTAATGCAAGATAATACAATGTGCTATTTACAGCCTTGTCCAGAATTCCTCAAAGTACCCTCCTAGGCCCTTTGATTTTTATATCATCAAGTAGGTCTTTAGATACCTAAATATCCATTCAAGGAGAGTCCCAGCTTCTCCAAGTGGACTTAAATGACTTTTCAACTCTTGATCTCAATTATCAGGGTATAAGGCTATAACTTATTCTCGTAAACGTCTTCCATCATCGTACCATTACCTAGCTTAACCACTTTCACTATCTAGAAGGAGAAAAACATTTGAATGTCCCATGTCCTTGCAAGGTTATAATTCCAATTTTCCGAAGGCCCCACCAACTACCATAGAAAAAAGCATATCCCGTTCACAGACACTATCAAAACGTCTAATCTACGACATACGACCCACAAGATCCTTACTCCTTAAATCAATTTGATACTTTGTGTAAGACTCTGCTCACGACATGCATGTCTGCCATATCCTTAGCAGGAAAATCATCCGAAATGTATTCTATCTGCGCCAACGATCAAATCAAGGCAATAACAATTAAAATGCAATTTTATTGCTACGATAACAACTGCACGACGGACGGAAGTCCTCATTTAAAACAACGACAAACCCATTCGGAAGAACCGAAAGAACACTTAGCAAGTGTCCAGGTCTGATGCCCTGTTTCTATACCAAAAACCGGTGGAGTTGCTTCCACGTCTACCACACTGCCAATAATCACTTTGCGTCGTTGTCATCGTAATCATCGTCAGATTGCCAGAGTGTATCCTTGTTAGACGATTCAAGTGTGGCATGACGTTTGTTCGATTGCAAGGGAAGGAGGTTGAGGATAAAGATCTTCAATTGTGCTACCGTTTCATGTCGCCCGGTCCAGCCCACTGCTTAGTGTGAAAGTTTTTGCATTTAATGAGTCTCGTTATCTTATTTACCTATCCCCAGAGGAGGAATTTTTACTGATTCCGATTCCGTTGCTCTCGATAGCTCAATGATTCTAAGAGGGGGATGCCTGCGTTGTCGTCAAAGTTGGCATCTTCTCATTGCAATGGCATGAGAGAACTCTACTCGACTCGACAATTGACCATTCGGTGTAGATAAATATACTCCAAGCTGTAGTTACTTGAAGGATACCACTTGAAGGAAAGCAATTTTCATTCACTGAACTTCCACAAGTAGAAGATAGTTTAGCGCGTGATAGTGATGCCCTTTGAGGGAGGTAGATGTGCTCGTCCTTCTTGTTGGATCCTTTCTGGTCCCTGACGGCCATTAATAGCAGTCGCATATGTAGATTTCATGCAGCGATACAGAGAATCCATACGAGCTGAGCAAATACAAGAGTGTGTGTAAGAAATAAATGTTCATTTGGACAGATACCAAATGGTTGAGATATTTTATTGCAGTCAAAAGATACTTTAGTGCCATCGCACTTGGGCAAATATTTAGCTATACACAGCAATAGTCTTGGGAGTTCTGTTGAATTCGGTGTAACTGGCAAAAATTTTGGGTGTCTACCGGAGCATGTAAGTCTAATGAGGTCAGAGACCAACCGCTGCAACATAATGTCTCCATTATATGTTATAATGAATTTTTGTGTGTTTTGCTTAAAATAAGTATATTAGTGATTCCAATCTCTCAGCGCACGCTTGAAAACTAATAGAGAGTCCTCTCCCAAACCTGTTAATAATACCGCCCATGACTCACTGCACTAGGGGTGTAGTACCCTTCCTGTAGTACCCCATGATTGAGATGCTTGTACTCCTTTCCTTGTTAGTTCAGATCCAGATACACAACTGATCTTCATTTACTTCTCACTTCACTTTCCATGGACTCGCTTAAGTCTTACAGGTTCGTAATAGAAGTTGAATCCCTTACCCTGATGCTTCACTGAACTGCCGTTCAAGATTCTGGGATCTAAAGAGTTGCCATTCATTCCATATTTGAATCCACCTGTTTAACGCCATATTGTAAGGTTCGTGACTGACGTTGAAATAGGAAATCGAATCCTACAGTCTTATCCAGGACATGGTGTGATAGAGAAGTCCGAAAAAGAAAGTCCACCAAAACCATCGGGTTGTCTGACTCTGGCTAAGACTATGAACCATCCTCAGAGCCGAAATCGGAACAGCTCTAAAGATTTTGATAAAATTTGATATATAGATTAGTTTCGTATAAGAATGCTTTAGGGTGACCAGATACCAATGATACATTTTTCAATTATTATTTTGCAGCAGCTGTCAAAGTTATCAATGACATTTAGCTGTCACAATATTCAGTAAGCTTTACCATTTTATTGTACGTTGTTTTACGATTGCCGACAGTGCGAAAATTATTAAAAAAATATCGCAATTCCGGGTCAGTCGTCGTGAGCACGGTCATGGCTTCAGTGTGCAGACAATTCGTCGCACGTGGAAAAGTTTAAGCGTGAGTACACTCTTTTCTATCTAAAGCCACCGACTAGACAGAGATTGGTAGAAAATATGTACATACATATAGTCGGCGCCAGTATCGATAAAGACCCAGAACTGTGGATCAAGTGCCGAGCAGCTAAATTGGTTGCCATAGACAGCACCGTGAGTTCGCTAATTGGGCCATTGGCCAGAGATACAGATTTTGGAAAACAAAACATATTCTCGGACGAGGCCTATTTTTAGCATAACGGCTATATCAACAAGCAGAATTGCCATTATTGGAGTGAACACATTCTACAAGTGTTTGACCGAGGATCAGTGTATCCACAAACTGACTGTTTCATGGCACGACGGCATTTTCGGACCTTATTTCAAGGAAGAACCCTTACCGTCAACGGTCTCAAATATAGAGCAGTGTTAACTGACTTTCTGAGGCCAAAGATTGACAACATCGATATATTCGAGCTGTGGTTTCAACAAGAAGCGACTCAACGCTGGAAGTGCTGAAGAAGAAATTTGGCAACTGCTAGCGACTTGCTAACAAGCCAACCACTTTGTATGAGCTTGAGGCTAACATTCACGACACTGTACTATGGACAAGTGGGGGAATCATCGTTCCCGCATTGGTACAAATATGATCGGAAGCAGCCGGGTCGGTAAGCAGTTATGTTAAACAGAAGTTAACTTCACCAATTCTGCGGTTTATCCAGCTGTCTATATTTGGAATAAGGCGATACCTACCTCCTGCGGCTCTAAGAAGGCTTCAGTGTTTCTGCCACTCCATCAAGCGTGTGTTATTTTCTGTTCTTTCTGAGAACTTTTTCTGCAGTTCTTTCCCCAGTATATCGATGGGCAATATTCCTACCATGACGCAAGCTGCTCCGAGGTTGTTCGGATAAAAGTAGTCTACGGCTGTGTCTTGGCCCTCCTATATGCGGCATAATCTGCGTAATGGAGGCACTTACAGGAGAGAATTTGTTGCCTAGATACCTACTCCAGATGTTCTTGAAATGTTAGCCTTGAGTCAATCATGACGCCCAGGTATTTAATAGCTGGTTTGGGCGCTATCTTATGCTCTCCTATTGGGAGCGTGATGGTTTCTCGTTGCTTTCTACTGGTGATTAAGTAGTACCGCTTCCGTTTTATATTCAGACAGCGTAAGACCCACAGATGCTGCCACTGTCGAATTCCTAATTTGGACAACTTCTTCCAGCAGTTTTGCTGTTAGAACTGCAAATCCGATGATCTTAGCCTCGCATGGTATTTCAAGACGAAAGATGTCGTCATACATGAGATACAGTCTTTCCCTGTACATATGAGTGTATGTATTCAATTTGTTCAGAAACTAAAAATAAGACCTGGTCTTCCAGGGAACTAACTCTGACTCCTTTAAAACTTGTCTTTTACATATTTGCTGGAAGCATTGCTCGCTAAAAACAATCAGGATTCGTGGCAGGGTTAAAGACATCCTCATAGGTTTCCAATTCCAATCGGATAGTGAAAAGTAGAACAAGTCCTTTTAGTACGCAAATATTAAATTTAAGTTATTAACCAGTTGATTCTATTTAAAGAATTAAAGCAGTCCTCCGATTCTTTCATCAAAGGATTTGCAATTTGCAAAACAAACCTATTTGTGCCTCACATATGAGTATGTTGACAGTTTCGGTTTTATTATCACGAAAATGACACTATCAGTAAAAGTGTTTTATTTTTATGAAAACTGAACAATCTATTTATCTCCTGTCTGCATATCCTTCCTTATCTGAATTTTTATGACTTCTATTTAAAAAAAAAAACGCTATGACGCTAAATTTACTTCTTGATCCATATATTCTTTTGTCATAATTTAGAAGCGTTTTTGTGTATGTGTGTGTGCGGTATGGTTTTGTTTACGGATACTTTATCCAACCAATGTCGATGAATGGGAAAAGATATAACCGTGTGGTTAAATTCAAGTTTATTGCACTAATTTTACGGCCAAATGCTAGGCATCAACGACATCATCAGCGATTCGGGAAATTTGAATTTTCAGACTTTACAAAAAAAAAAAATAAAAATACAACCAGTCATCATTTTGATGGGTTAAAACAAACAAGGACACACATATGGTTGGGTGGGTGGTGGAACTATATTTGTATCCCTAATATTGTTTGATGACTTTTTCTGCCATTGGCTTCTCACCCCCAATAGGGGTGAATTCAATAGGAAGCTAAGTAACGTGACGGATGCCTGACTACTGTGCAGAATCGAAATGTAAAAACCGAAATCAGGTTCGATATTAAAAAGTCCTGCCATCAGAGCGATACTCCAGAACGGAATTGGGAACATGCGTTTGCACTTTCATTTTGGTGTACAGTTCCAGAATTAGTGCAATGGGGAATACTGTAGTTTCGCTTTTGGGATCGAGTAGGTGAAGTTATTTGGCGGCTTAAGTTTTATGGTCTAAATATCTGTTCATATCGCAGATACTTTGGAATGCAGGCCATTTGGATATTTGCTGACTTGCGTTACATGCAAATGAAATTGCGTTTTTTCAGAACAAAATTGCAATATGTACATAGTATGTATGTATATGCAGAGTAAAGTAACTTAAAGAGGCCTAGATTCCGGCTACTCAGTTCGATTCTCCAAACGAAATTTGGGCCTTTTTGTATACTTTGAACAAAATAAAAGGATCCACGTGCGGTTTGAGTGAGATGTTTGAAGAGCAAGTCCCAGAATAAGGCTAAACTCAAAGACGCAGAAACAACAAACCTTAAATTTGAATGATAACCTTGCCGATCTCAACAAAAAGATTAATGGTCATCTCATCTAAATGTTGAATAATAAGTCGAATGCGTCGTAGGAACGTAAGTTTCACTTAAGCGGGACATAAGATCTTAATTGAATTAAGGACTTACATATGTCCCAACCCATCGGGACATACAAAAAAAAATTGTTCAATTTAAGTTTGAGACTAACATGACTTAACCCTTTTCTCCGCAGGATTTAGCTGCTCACGCGACTTCGTCGTTCCGCAATCGGTATGACAACAAGACCCAGACAGGCGCCTGTGAAGAAGGTAATCCGCGTCCAGTCAATGAAGAAGCCAATACCCCTCCCAATTTTTAAGAGATTGGCTCAGCTATGAAAAGGCTGAAGAACAACGAACCCGCCGGGCCTGATAGCTTGCCAGATGAGCTTTGTAAACATTATGGTGATGTTTTGGTAGGGTATAAGCACCAAATCATCAACTAAGTCAACTCCATATGCCTTCAAGAAAGGCGATCCTATGTCTTGCAAAAATTATCGAGGAATATCCCTGCTTAATGTCGCGTATGAGATCCTATCCAATGTACTGTTTGAATGGTCACGTACCAGAGTGACTGGCAGATTGACTATCTACCAAATTTTCACACTAAACAAAATCCTGGAAAGACCAACAAAGTTCAAGTTGAGACTCGCCATCTCTTCATCGAATTTAAAGCATATGACAGCATTTATCGTCCTGAGGTCTACAAGGCGATGACCGAATTCGGGATCCCAGTAAAGTTGATCCAGCTGTGCCGCGTGGCGCTGGAAACACGCGATGCAATATGCAATTTGTGAACAGCTCCTCTGAACTCTTCCAAACATGCACCAGATTTCGGCAACGAGATGCACTGTCGTGTGATTTCTTTAACCTTGTGCAGGAACAGGTTGTGCGCGAGCTAGGTCCTAGCACTGTCTTCAACAAATCTGTCCAGTTGCTAGTCGGTTGGTGAAAAACAAGCGAAACAAGTTGGCCTTGAAGTGAGTAAGGACAAAACCAAGTAGATGTTCTAAACACAGAAAAGAGTATCTCTCCACCACCCAAGGACAAAACGTCCCTGTTGGCAGCAGTAACTTCGAAGTAGTTACGGAGTTTTCCTGTCTCGGAGATTCGGCGAAGAATTACCCTTGGAAGCGTTGCTACTTCGATTTGGTGAAACAAATTCCCAAATCGGTAGACGAAATGGATGCTCTGCCATCCAGTTTTCCTATATAGAGCAGAGTGCTGGACCATAAGCTGGAAGGTACAGCAGAATTAGAGCTCTTTCGAAAGAAAAATTTTTCGCCGAATGGGCAGATTGGGCAGAAGATATTCCTGCGAATGCTATAAGCTGTACCAAGATGTGGATGTAGTACAAAAAGCCACAGTACCTCGACTACACTGGCTCGGCCACGACAAGGAAGACCGAACCTCCGCTTTAAGGATCAAGCAATCGCGGATGCGAGAACGTTTGGTCTGAGCAACTGGAAGCAGCGTGACCAGGATCGAAGGGAATGTAAGGCTGCCGTATCTCAGGCATCGATTCTTTACGGGTCGGAAGCCGTATAATAATAAAGCGTCTAACTGGTAGATGATAAATGGTGGCTAATCGATTACTAATCGACTACTAATCTGAGAATCTGGGTCGACTGAATTCGTTAAGAATTTGTTGGCAGCACTTCTGCACAAATTTTGAATCAAAAGCCGAGCCAACTTAATGTTCTAACATTTTGTTCATCAAAAATTGCACAAACTTCCAAGGCGCCTATAAAATTTTGACAAACTATTACTGATCCTTGGATAAGCATATATCAATTCAGCACTGCCAACCTCATCAAAAAAAGGAAAGAACTTTAAGTTTGCTATACTAAAAGGATTCATTCATGTTTCTTAAGATTATTTGAAAGATTTCGAGGCACTGTCTCACACACAAGCTTCTTCTTAACCTCGATAGAAGTTTTAAACCAAATTAAAAACCTTATCCTAACCTACGAAATGTTTTATACAATTTTTCCATTCATTAGATCAAGTTGCCTTTTCTAAATGTTTTCCTCCTGAAATTTTCGTCCCTTTTCCTTCATTTTAATAATTCAACAAAGAGGACCGGCCCCGGTTCCGAGGTCAGTAAAGCATCTTCAATAATTAAATCCTCACTCAGGGACAGAAACAAGAATGTACTCCTACATTCAGCTGAATAAGAATTTTAATTTTTATCTTAATTATGCATATGGAAACATTTAGTATGTACATATATGAAAAGTCTCATAATAGGAGACCCAAAAAGTCCCTCTTAGTCGATAGAAGAAAGCATAAAGCCCTATTTCATCCTTATTATGTCCATTTAGCCTGTGCCAATTCAAAGTAATTTTCTACACATCACTTAGGATTAAACTCAACTCAACTGAGATGTACACAATACCCATACATACATCCATTTAAATAATCCTTACAAATTGATTTTAAAGTCCCTATCGTAACAAGGATCAAAAGATAGCCCCGGCACAGCACTTTCAGAGTGTGAACATCTCTCAAGGAATTCAAACGAAGACCAGTGAGAGCGACAGAGAGTGAGAGAGAGAAAGTACGAGTATTGTATATAAAATGTTTGGGTCCAACTTTTAAGATTATTTTGATATTTCATCAAATTCGTATTGTTCGTCCTTATGCATGAGAAGTCCTGCCTGCCCTGGCCCTGCTGCTCCACAACCCGATGACTAAGGGTATTATCGCCCAACTGCCAGGATGGGATAAATAATTATACTTCCTTCATCCATTCGAATATGATTGACATGATTTTCGTAGTGAAATGTATAAAATTTAATGCACGCACATCACCATGAGTCGCAATCCTTTGCATTGGGATAGAGATACGAGTAGAAAGGTCCCTTTGCAGTTCCAGATGAGAGAGAGAGAGAGAGAGAAAGGAAAGTTGGATGATAGAATATTCAATTTTATAATCGAAATTGGATTTGAATTTGTCATCCATAAGCGTATCCTTTTTTTTATGTCCTCTTGGATAATATCAGATTGAATAGATCGTAAAAGTATTTGGGTCATACAAAGGAGTTGGCGTTGGTAGCTGTGCATGCCATAAATATTTGCAGTTTGTCTAAGGATACATTAACGGATTTTCGAAAATATACATATAGTGGATAGTTTCTTTGAAATGGTTTGGTTTTCGCGGTATCTACTCACAGGATGGCCATGACTGTCTGCTGTTTGAAAAGATTACTAGTTATGGCTTTCAAATTTTCGATGGTATGCTGCTATGGTATGAGCTAAAGGGTGGTTTTAGTGGCCTTTAAGTTAAGATCCTTCGAAGATCCTTCTATAGATATGTACAAGTGTAGAAGGTCGGTTCTTTTTCATTGACGGTTCTCTGGTGTATCCAGTAGGCTCTGCTCGGAATTCATATGGTAAATCTCCTTTCAAATATAAGAATCGGATTCAGTTACCATCAATCCGTTGATCGCCTTCCATCGAGAGAGAATGCATGGCCATAGTCCTTAAGTCTTAAAGCAGTTTTCGCCACAAGACTGCTGCGATAAAATTTTTGCGGAATGAGGCTGATCATGGTCTCATACTAGTGAACCACAAGTAAGCATGAGTCTGAAAAACGCCCTGTATGCCAGCATAGGCAAGATTGAGGATTTCACTAAGAACTGAAAGGAAACTACATGGCGCACTGTCTTGTTGAAACACAACCCTTTTTCCTGCGATGATATCGCCGACTTCTTCCCAGAATTGCTCTTTCAACTTTGTATCTACTTACGAAGCTTGGGGTGAGTCGTCGAAGGAATCTGAGAAGTGGGTACACATTAACGTTTAGAGAGTGTCCCCTTCTGTTGTTGCTACGCCGCTAGTTACGAAGAGTTGTGGTACTCATTTAACTACGGTCTGAAGGATAAACAGCAGACAGTTTAACGGCTAAATCAGGAAAGCCTTCTCCATAATGTTTAAGAAAGCTTGTTACAGAGTTTAACGTACGTACACGTGCACCTATGTCTATGGTCATATGTCAGGTGGAATTATGTAAATACGCGTTTGAATCTCGAGCGCTAGTCCCTTTGAAATTAAATGAAAACTTCAGTACTATCGTGCAACCCTTAAAAAATCTAATTTGTTTGACTATAGATACATACATGTATACAAAATCGAAAGGCAAACACAAAGCCAGACTAGAAAACCCATTGTATAGCAACGTCACGTCGCTAGTGATGGTTATGGATCAAGGATACCAAATTACTTTGTCTGCTGTCGGGACACAAAAACTACCTACACTCAGTCGCATGAAAAAAAAAGTGAATTTATTTTTTAATAAAGATTTTTAATTTAAAAAAAAATCCACCCTTGTACATCTGACCATGTGCCCCTTTTGGATGGCTCGCCACAACTAGAGAGTTTATCACCATCTCTACCCAGCGTGGTCTCTTGGTCCATGGATATGTCTCTTTGACGCAAGCACATGAATACATCGCCAATTGAGCACCGGTACCGAGAGTGGGTGGTACCTATTACCGAACACGAAATGAATCAGTGGTTAGATAGCTGGACGGATGAACATGTTATAGGGGATCCACCTCCAAGCCCCCATGTACCGAAATCCTGTATTCGTTTTGCACTTGAAATGGGAAATTTATTGATGTCAAGCGGAAAACACAAAGCATACCGACAACACGACGAGGGAGAGAGGCACATACATATACATATATAAACAGGATCAAAAAAAAAAAAGATTGTCTATGAATAATGGATTTGTGAGAATGACAGGTCGGTGGAAAATGAAAGGAATGTCCTGCAATGGCCTGGGTGGGTCGGTGCGGTCGTTAGATTCACTGCGAACTCTTCACCACGTCTGGTCAAAGTTATGCCTAAAATTAACTTTTGAAAAATATTTAAAGGGCAAAGGCCGATTGAAGACAAATTACCATCGCAGGAACCCAGAGAAAATATTTCCTTCGTGTTTTTTTCCCCCATCAGCCCAACTACCTTTTACAAAAAAGGTTTTTTTTTTAAGCTGTGGTAAAGTATCCTGTTGGTTAGTTCATTGTTTGGGTTTGGGAGTTTTTCTATTTTTTTTTTTTTTTGGCTTGAGGATGTTTTTGTCTGGTCATTGCTGTTGGTATTCTGAGTCCTGACCATTGTCTGTTGTCGGTGTATTATGTGAAAGACTTCTTTTAACCGTTGCTGTCTTAAGAGCCAAATTCATGATATTGTTTTAGAATATCATTTTCATTTCATTCTTGTTGTCAAGAGAAGGACCTGTTTTTGCTGTGTGTGTGTGTAAGTGTACGAGAAAGACACGCTCCGATGGCTTGAAGGGGGTTCTTGAGATTTCGTATTATAAATTCATTTGTGATTGTATTTCGCAATTTCATAAATTATGCATTTAATGTTGAGGTTATCTGTCGGTTGTGGTTTTTCGGTACAAAATTTAAAAACAAAGCAAAGTATCGAAACCGGCTAGTGTTGAACAAAGTACTTATCTTTTACTATTTATGAGCTTCTTAAGTTCGATTCCAAACAAAGGACTTTTTTCAGTGGCTATGTATTACTACGTATGCTAGACGTCCAAAATACAAAGTATTCAGTCGCATCTTTTTCTTATAGCAGAGGTTGCTGGTGGACTTTATAGATTTCCTTACTTAGAGCCCCGAAGTAGAGTTTATTTCATAAAATTAAGAGTTTTTAAATGAATGAATCAGCAATAGCATGTCATCGCTTCCACCTAATGCGAATCGCCTTTTAAAAGTATAGTGTGACCTGGAAAAAACCTGATCCACCAAAAACCTTACATGAGAATTTTGGTACTCTTAATGAAATGGAGGAGATCAGATACCTGAAAACCTGCTAGCTCTGTTGTGCTTGCGAAGAACCTGCATTCTAGGGTGCATGTTGGATTGATTCCAATTCTTCTTCGTCGTCGAAGGTTTTGTGTATAAATCGTTGGACTCTATCCTTCATTTAGGGACCATAGCTATGATAAGCCAGTGTCCTTAAAATTTGCAATTAAAATGCGGATGGAGGATCAGTTTTGTCTCAGAAAACTATCTAACTTTGGGCATAGCGTTCAAAAGTTTGCATAGTCCTGGTTCGATAAACAGAATAATTTGACCTCTTTCTCTATTACGGCCTCAATTTTGTTATACAATTTTCAAATCGGTAGTAATTTAGATGTGTACGGTTCACTGATGTTCAATTTGAACCCCATTCTTGCTAGAGGATATGCCTTTTAGATACCTTCTGTATTGCCATGTTCAGAAAATCAGGCGAGTTTGACCGAATAGTGCCAAATAGCGATCAGTGCATGGTGATATTTTCTACTGGCAAATACCGACAGACCATCCACGTCGCTTGGAAAACGGGCAAACTCGAATAGTTATCACTGAACCTAATTTTTTGTTCAGTGATTTATCGTATTTTTTGGCACCGTTTACAAGCAACATTTCCGCATTTGGGGAACGGAGAGTTCATACGAGATCGCCTCGGCGACCGCCATGAAACACCATTGCATGACCAAAAAGTGAATGTTAGCCCCGGCGTTTGTGTCAAAATCATCTTTGGGAAATTTTTCTTCAGAGATGGCGACACAGTCAATAGGAATTGATATCGGTAAACTGTTTTCAATAAATATTTTGTTTAGAGAATGCACATTTCTGGCTTAACGGGTACGTCAATAAAGAAAATTCGTATATTTGGGCTGAAGAGCAATCCGACGAGATTGAAAAGCTGTCATTTCTTCAAATCGAGGCCGGCCAGAAAGTAACAACTATTCACTATTTGCTGCCTCAAATTGAAGCCTTTCATCTTCAGGACATTTGGTGCCAACAAGACGGCACTACTTGCCACACAGCCATTTCGCGCTTCGAACCGATGAACCGCCTAGGTAGTGCGATAGACTTTTTCCTTTGGGGCTGTGTAAAGTCCAAAGTCTACATGAATAAGCCGGATACAAATGAGAAATTGGACGCACACTATAATCTAGTTTTATTGAACAGACTCATTTGATGAGCGCCCTCTCTGTCTCGTTAGAATTATTATACAATTGTAGAACTGTAGCCGGCTTCAGGTTGAATCTCTGATTATTATTTAAAAAAATCTGACAGCGGAAAAGAAAGAAAGAAAACGTCTCCAGCAACAAGTGAAAATAATGAAAGTGTAGTCCGACGTAATCCGTGCCTTTTAAGTAAAAGTTTGCCCTTTAAAATATTATATATTCGTCGCTATGTATGTTACCACTTTTTGGGCTTCAAATTTTGACCTAAAAGAATGAAATGGCCTTTCGAGAAGAAGCGTACATCCGTTTCACTATATTACTTGAAATCGAAGAAAATTAAAAAAGCTTAAGTTAGAGGCCTTTATCTTCTCTATAATTCACCTGAGCCCATTTATGGCCACGCCCACTTCTGTGTACATATTAAAATTTAAAAAAAAAATCGGTATAAGTACAAAACTATCAATACTATTCCATTAAGCTGGAGACTGCAAGACCCATAGCAATAAAACGTTGACACAGAAATTGCTGAATACTTGTCAAAGGAAAATAATTTTTCTTCCCAGGCAATGGCAAATATTTCACCTGCGAGTATCGTCTTTATTGTGCTTCCGATTCTCTTGTGATCCGCGGACATCCTTTTGTAGGTCTGTGCTTACATTTTTGTTTTTTTTTTGTTTTTGCTGTACCAGTATAAATCTCTGCTGAAACTTCAAACCGTGCAATAAAAACATCTGTGCAATGCGTAGCTTTCCGCAGGTGGTCATGCGCTAGTTGGTAGTTGTAAGTAGATCCTCTTCATTTTGCAGTTTTTTTTTTTTTTTTTGTTAAAACAATGCTCCTACGGGGCCCTCAACAGTCCTGTTGATTCCGGACTGGCAGCGAAAATAATTGTTTCGTACTGCCAGTGCAAAAAAACAAAATAAATAAAGAAAAACAATAAAAATACTGAGGAGGAATACAGCAGAAACTAAGTAAAAATAAAAGTACGTCTTGAGCGCGTTTTTTTCTCATCTGACTTACCTCCTTGCAAGGATAAGTCCACCTCGAGAAATAGAAAACATTACATCAGCTTTGGACGGAAACACTAAAAACAACACAACAGCGTACACAACTTGAACTAAGAATTTTCCTTGAAGAACCAAACTACAGTAGTAACGCCTGGAAAACAATTACGCCAAGGAAAAGGAAGAAAAAAAAAAAAAAAGAAATTCGAAAAACAAAAGAGGTGAAGAAGGATACGCTACACTTGAGAAAACTCGGACGAGAACTCCTGGTGTGAGAAGCAAGTGTGCTCCACTTCCCACTTTTTCTGTTGGTCATCGAATAGAAGGAAAGTTTTTTTTTTTTTTCCTTCTGTTCTCATTGCCTTGTGCAATCCTTGTTCGAAGTAGAACTCACCTGGAGAATCAGTTTTTCAAAAAAATAAAAAAAAAGGAGAAAAGGAGTGAGTCTACTGCAAGTGCGATGAAAATGAGTTTTTAAGCTGATGCTTCAAGATGCTGCACAATGATCTTTGCACTAATTTAAGGATGCAGAGTCTGAGACGGAGAAGCAGGACACCAACAAATGCAAGGTAACGTAATTAAAATTATTGTCGAGGATATGAAAGGGAGTCAGTGATTAATTGTTACAAATTTTGGTCACAACGCATTAAAAGTGGATCTAGTTTTGTTGGATGGTCCAGCTGTTGTTTCCTCCAGTCGACAAAGTTTTAAGGTTATAAATTGTTTAAGGGCGGATGAGGACACATGTAGTATATGAAGACAGTAATGTAGGGTCATAGTATACCTCTTCTTAGGATATAGTTTTCTTTCACATTTGTATGTATGTCCCCACGCAAAGTCCCTTTGCAAAATGAAGTTCTGTTGAGGTATCCTTGAATTAAGTGTTGTCATCAAAACCGAGAGGTCTTCCTAGATATAGAAGGACCTTGTAAAAACGAGAAATCCAAATTAACAAGCCTAACTTAAGGCCAACAAATAGAAAGTCAAGTACTTCGCTCAAGCGAGGTCCTACCTCATCTACTCTGGATACTGATCGTACTAATGGGTGGCATGGATGATGTTTTCAGACTAGTGACAGAAATCTTCCTGCTTTAATCCATGCTTAATGCACAACTAGCTGAAAAACTGGAGATTAATCGTTAACAATCTGATGTCAGACGATGTCCTCTTTACTATTCAAACAAGGCGACTTACCAGATTTGTATATTGGTAAGATACCTTCGATACGTGTAACCAAGTCTTTGATGAAAAATGTATTCCTAAGTCTAAGTATGATCTACTAGATGTATACAACCGTCGAGAGACTCATTTAATAAATTTTAGGATGGTTAATGGGGGCTTTCCTAGATCTATATAGGTTCAGGCTTTCTCATTAGACGTATTATGTTCAATCGGTCAATGAATGAATGAAATTAATTAAGCCAAGAGTGACTCAATACTGCTATTTATTGGCCACAATCTTCTGTAGGCTGTAAGACTCATCTAAAATTTTGAAAACCAGGGCTAGGAATCAGCTCGAATGAAACTGATGTAACTATGGGCCCTCAGAGAGTATCGTTACTTAGTTCAGTGCCTTGAGCAAGCCTCTTATTGATCGCCCTGAGATGAACGAACCTTGTTTTTGTTTTATCTGTAAATGCCTAGACTTTATTCAAAATGGGATTGTTGCCTTACACCTTTGTCCTTCTGTTTCAGAAGACTACTAACAGATTTAAAATAGAAGACCATTGTTTCACATTCTGCAGTTTCAAACTCAAGTCAAAGTGGCAAGTTGAGATAATCTCCAATGGAGTTCAAAACCATTTTCAAAAACATCGTGTACCAAACAGATTGTATGATCCCTTTTCGTTCAATACAACTGGACATCAATATTCCGAAGTAGATGCAAAAAACTTATACGAATTTGCCCACTTTAAATGAGTTCTCGTTTATCGAAAAAAAAAAAATACTTTTATGAGATTTCCATATCAATTCACCGGTTAAAAGGTTTTTGGTCTTCCGGTTGGATAACGTTGATTGGATTCATTCCCAACCAGCTAAAATCTATGTCTGCCCACATTTTCACAAAAAATATGTCTAAAATAAAATAAATACCATTTATGACGCCTACACTCAACTGAATTCAAAAATGAAAACAACCGCTAGGATTACTTTGAAATTGGGGTAATTTACAGACGCTTTTCCTGGAAAGCATTCGCAAAATGAATGATGTCCTTTCGGTACTCTTTTTTTTTTAAATCACAAATTGGGCGATCCACTTACGTTGATAATGGAAAATCATGTAAATGCCACAACTCTAGCACAGAGTACATTTTAGTTATAGTTGAAAACCGGGTATTAATTGGTATAGGGTAGTGGCAAAGCATCCAAAGACCACTTGTGTGTCCGAGAATAACACTAGAACGGCGAAGCTGGAACGTTCCTATGTTTGATCAAAAATTCAGTGCTGTGTTACAACTGATATCTCTATCTGACCAAAGCGAAGTAAGGATAACAATATTCAAGCTAACTGGGAAAGATGGCCCACAGGCCGAGTTGTTCGGATCAGCTGGAAAGGACTTGGTAGTGAGGACTGGCCATCTCTGAAATTTCATCAGCGTGAGTGAATACAGAAGGGAGATCCCATAAGGTATTCGTCTCTTGAGCATTGCGTCTTTTTGCGATTTTTTCTGTTATACTCTGATCTTATCTGCCAGGACCTGCCACAATAGATCAAATTTTCACACTTCAGCAAATCCTGGAGACAATTTAACAAATCCAAACCTATATCCACCATCTTTCCATCAATTTTAAGGCCGCATTCATGATTGCATCTGCAGAGACGAGCTACACAAGATGACGATGGAGGACACTCGCTGGTCCATTATAGTCGGTAATGATCTCACCTTTGATACGACGCACTATCATGTGACTTCTTTAACGTCATACTTGAAAAGATTAGGCGAATCAAACAAGTCATCAACGGACCCACAATCTTGACATAGTTGGCAGAACTCAGTGGGCTGTCTTAGAATATGGTAAACGAGGGCACAATCAGGTATATAATGCCACGAGAACAGGCACACAATGGCAGTGAATTGGAACCTTTTTAGCTCCTGCATACGCGTTAAACCTGAAACCCCTTGTTCCGTAGTCCAACGTACTAGTCACTTGAACCATTGCTCCCAACATTGGGATGTCGTTACTTTCACAAAAAGTCATTGTTTAGTGTTACTAGTTTAAAGGAGTATTAATCAAAAATATATCAGCTAGAACTTTACAAGCTTTCCTCCTAACTTTATTGTTCCCTAACTGAATAGCATTGATGTGGAAGAGCTATGGATTGAACAAGACGGTGCAACATGACATACAGATAAACCGGAGACAGTGGATACTTCAAAATCTGACATTTGCCCGAAAAACACTGGTACTGGAAAGTGGTCGAGAATTGGAATTCCAGAAAGAATTGAACTTATGACGGTAATGTCATAAAATCTTTCCAATAAATCCAACACACAGGTGACCATATTCGTTAAAAATTAAAAAAAAAATACTGCTGTGTCGAGGGCGTATACGTAACAATTTTTTTTTTTTTTCTGATACTCTCGTCTTCTGGGATGAGACCCAATTTTGGCTCAGCGGCTATGTCAGGAAGAAGAATTGCCTTTATTGGAATGAACAGACTCCACCAAGCATCAACGGATCCATAAAGATTGACTGTTTGGTGCGGTATATGGCACGGCGGCATCAACCGACCTTATTTCTTTCGAAATGAGGAAGGAGACACTGCTCCGTCAAGCGACTTTTTGTAACTAGTTTTCTACAACAACTTTATATTCCAGCTGTGGTTCCAAGAAGGCGGCGCTATATGTCATACAAGCCACACAACGCTCGAAGTTGTGAAGGAGAAATTTGCCGACTGGGTCATCTCACGGCGAGCGTTTATCATGCGACTTGACACCACTCGATTATTTTCTCTGGGACAATGTCAAGCTCTTAGTGTAAGCTAATAACCCAACCACTTTGGAGGATCTTAAGGCCAACATTCGAGTAACTATTGCCCGAATAACGCCGAGTCAAAAATTAGACCGACCGCTTGAAGCACTGCCAGCAAAGTTAAGGCGGCCATTTGAATGATGTGGTATTCCGCACATAATGGCATGAATTTAGCTTCAATCAAAAGCCCGAATCAATTTTATATCTCACACCGTTGTTGTTTTATTTGAATCTTTTTTCCTATCGTTCTTACCTGGTCTTCTTATATTTTCCAAATCAAGAGTGAGTGGTACGAAGTCTCACACATTTCCCCAACAATGATACCATCATACATCCTTCGTGTTCCGCGATACGACATCCTTTTTTTGTGCCATTCTTGTACATAATGTCTCTTAATTAATTAATTTAAGTTAAATACACGGAAGGAAAATAAAACTGATACATTACCTACCTGAGTGCACTCAGACGGTGATGTGCGTCTCTGATGGTATCTGATGATACCAGATGCGTCATTGCATGAATGCGTCGAATTAATATCATAGTCAAGGAGAGCCAACCCATTCCTATAGATACCTACATCTATTCTTCAGTTGTTATATGGAAAACAGGATTTTTCACATCCCAATGGGAGAGGCATAAAGCCTGCTGGAATGACGATGGAACCAATTACGAAATGAAACTGATGTATGTATGAATGTACCTGTATAACGCATGGTTAAATCCTTAATTTGGTGAAGTTAATTTCTTTATGTGCATATGTAAATCAGATGCACAGGAGCTTTCGTGTGTACGGTCAGAAGTCCAAGAAGTTGGCTCTTCTTATTGACCACTTGCAGTCGAAATCAGTTATCTGGAATAAGAGTGATAACCTCCAGGAATAATAAAAACGATATGTACATACACATGACGGAAAAAGTTTTAATGAATTCATGAAACTTATTGAAGGACGAAGCAGGATCTGCAAAAGAGTTTAATATTGTAAAGAGCCCTCTGTCACTATAGAGAGCAATAGTCTGTAACTGTGGCTTTTGGCTTACTTACATAGGTAGCGCTACAGTTCTGGGTGAACCTGGGCCTCAAGCAACAAGCCTCTCCAGTTAGCCCGGTCCCACCTGCCGCCAGCTGCGCAATCCAAGTCGGTTGAAGGTCCCTTCTTCTTATGCGTGCCACCTAAGGCGAGGTCTTCCTCTACTGTGTTGTCCCTCTGGGTTTGATTCGAAGAAAATACGGTGTCCATTCGCTCTACATGTCTAAGAGATTTCAAACAACTGATGCGCATTTTTCTAACTAGGTCGATGTCGCTGTACAGCTCGTATAGTTCGTCGTTGAATCTCCGTTAACGCAAAAGGGGCCGAAAATTATAGGAAGAATCTTTCTCTCGAAGCGTCTGAGGATCTCTTCATCCGCTTTAGACAGGGTCCACGCTTCAGCACCATAAAGCAGGACTGGGATAATCAGGGTCTTGTATAGAGTCTTCTTAGTTCTTCGGGATAGTTCTTCGGGCTCTGCTACTCAATTGCCTTTTTGGTCCAAAGAAACAGCAATTGGCAAGAGTTATTCTTCGTCTTATTTCTCTTGAGGTGTTGTTTTCGGAGGTTATAGCAGGGCCGAGGTAGACGAAATCCCTTACTACCTCAAAGTTTTAGCTGTCGATTATGACGTTCTGTCCAATTCGTCGATGCTGTGTGTCCCTTCTCGTCAAAGCCATTTTGGCAGCTTCCGTTTCAATACTAGTTTTTTTGGCTTAGCAATGTTAATAAATATATATCTACAATCCTCTGCGTAAAGATCTTGGTCTGCATTCGTACAAAATCAAATTAACTCAAGAACTGAAGAACATCATTTAAAGCGTCGAAACTTCTCCGGATTGGCTCTGTGAAAGTCTAAACAAAATCCTGAATTCCATTAAGGTTCGCCGTGAATAGTCCACTCCAGATGTCCTATTGTAGTTTGCTCCAAAATTAAAGCTCTCTCTCTTAGTCATGTAGTGACAGTGTCCAGCGAAGAATCCTGTGACCATCTGAGCTTAGTTCTGCAAAAGTTTTTGGGTGGACTCGCTTGGATTTGTCAACATTTCCCGATATGAGCATTCTGTTGAAGTCAACTGTTCAACTATTTGACCTGAGTATCCACCTTCCACTTCACCAAAATCCTGTTATTTAGTACACAGAAGTTAATACAAAAATAAAGAATAACATATTGCCAAGTTGTTGTTCTTTCTTTGTCCTTTTCTTTTTGCCAGAATAATTCTGGCATTCAAATGTACTTAATCATAATGAACCCACTTGCCTCGGGGTAGTTCCTTAATAGAATTGATTCACCAGTTAACAATACCATCCCCAACACAAAGAAACTCCTAATTCACATAAAAACAAAAAAAAAATATAAAAATAATAATAAAAAGCAACAGAACTGCAAGTGAATCCTAGTGGTCTCCCAGTTGGCCTTTTACACAGAAAACCAAACTCGGCAATCATATTAAAATATAATTTCCCAGAAAGCTGCATTCCGGAAAAGAAGCAATTTTTGCATTTTCTTCCTAATTTCCTTCTTTTGCATTCACACACAAACTCGCACATGTACTCGCGCTACAAAAAAAAAAAAAAAACAACAAAGAAAAAAAGGACGAACACAAAAGCATCAGAAACACAAAAACAAATGCATTTCATAGGAAGAATGGAAAATAAATACATACCAACGAGAACACGCAAGGCAAAGCACAGCAATAGACCCGAAAACACTAGGAAAACAGCTTCAAAAATATCCTGTCGCAAGCAGGCACCCCAAACGAAAATAACTACAGTCTAAGGTTTCCACAACCATCTCGTACTCCGTGTCTCCCTCTGAGGCCGACAATTATCATCATCATCGTCCTCCTCATCAGCATCCTGGGTACCCTGTGTCGGGGGTAGAGGACGACGACGACCATCATTTGGGTGGACGGCCGGAACTGTTAAAGCCCTTCTCCACAGCGGGAGCGAGAATATAAATTAGCCCAGTGCATTTTATACTTGAATTTTCCAAGTCGTTAGGCACGATCCTGTTTTTCAGACCTTAATGACTTCTCCTAAGAGCGCTGCAGTATAATTATAAGGATATCTAGATTTATACTGTATGATTCTTTTTTCCAGACCGCAATTATTATTTCACTCATTTCAGGATATTTGTTGGAAGGGTTGGTTTATTTTTTCTCCCCCCATTTGTAAGGATTGCACTGCGGTATAAGTAGTATATTGGTGGTGGAGGACGAAGAAGAAAAGTCTCCTCTAATCGGGGAGGAGGTAAGAACGTTCAATTTATGATGGGTGTACTCGTACATACAATGCAGAGGGGGCCTTATTTGAAGTTCCTTCTAACCTGAGTTATGATGCGTCTGATGAATATGTTTCTTGCAGTTCTTGTTTTTTTTTTTAAAAGGACAATGTAGCTGGATTTCAGGAAAGAAAATGTTGCTCTGTTTTTCTCCACTCAGTCCTAGCTTGAATTGAACTGAAATTGATGCCACGACAGGAGGTGTATATTAAGCGTTTAAAAATGAGACAAGGAGACAACTAATCCACATCTTCCAGGACTTTCCTGGTTCAAGATGGATTTAGTGACGTTGTGACCTGCACTGAAAAACAAAAACATATACGAAAGCTCTAGGGATTTTCAATAACCACATAACATTTTCGAATTTAAATAAAATACAGAATATGTGAGCTATCGGGCTAAAACTTATTTCAGGTATAGTTTATCAATTTCATTCAATTCTAGCCAAGAGTAGTTTTTTTTATATGGCACGATAGCGAACGTTCCAATCACAGCTTCGACAAACAATCTACACCACATGGTAAAAAATTTTTATGAATGCAATGGGGGTCTTGAATGGATTTTTTGCCAATAACTCATATTTTGCTTTGTCAAAACCATTTGGCCAAGATCATCATTCACGGAGAAATTCGGACACTTGAAATGATGTTTTTAAGTTCTTGAGCTAATTTGTAAGGCCAAGGTTATAGGCCAAAACCTTCATGCAAAATTCGCCACAATGTGAACTGAGAGATTCCCAATTTCTGTGAACGGATCAAATGGAAAGGAAGGACTTAAAGCTGCGTTAATTTTAGTACTTGGACAAGTGCGTGGTCATACTGGCACAGAGACATTCAATAGTGAATATGTTGACTCGAATTCATCCACTATAGCATCCACAGCGTGTCTATTACGACGATGATCAGGACCGAAAATTGAAGTAAGTGCTCTTAAAATAGCTACTAAAGACCTAAAATGTCGGTAGTGATTTGTAACAATTTTCGAATAATGCTTGTTCGAGAACTTAACCATAGTAAAACTATGAATCTTGACTGCCATTCTGATATTGACAAATCGTAAAAAAAGCTGATGGGTGTATTTGTATAAAAATACAAAATAGTTATGTCCTTATTGAAAATCCCTTTATCAACATTTTGATTTTGTCAAACATTTCAACCCATTTCCGAAGAAAACCAATGGTTGTACCAAGATGCTAATGTAGTCACGAAAACCAAGAATAGACGAACCTTATGAAGACATTGGCGAATAGACAGACCATAACGGTCCAAAAGATCTTCAATTTCGAGACATTATGTTCGAAGAGCAAGTAAAGACCAAACCTCTGGTTGAATGACCATCGAAGAATGAGGATCGAAGGCTGCATTGTATCTACACGAGTCTCTATCCACGTACCATCTTGGTGACATATATATTTTTATATTATATTATTATTTATATTATATTTTTAGTATCTTTTTTGTTGAAAGGCTCTAGTAGCCACACCATAGGAAACGGAAGTAAATCATGACAGTTTCATCACAAATGAATGCTTCGAGGAAATGAGGACTAATAGGATGGTACTGTGATTATATGAATATTGTCAGGAGTCTTGTCTTTCGATGCTGATCTCTTGGATACCTGATATAGTAAAACTGGAATCTGGATATTTGTGCAATCAGAATTGGGCTCTGACAGACTCGAAGCTACGATTTTCTACAACCTAAGACATCTCCTAAGCTCCATGACTTATATAGTAAGCAAAACGTGGCTAATTCAAAGTACAGGTCATGTATTTGAAGCGGTCAGTAGGCTGCGCCTAAGGAGATTTGAATACAAAACCATCAAGGCTAAGCTGTTTGTATTTGTCACTGTTTCTCTGTAAAACTCCTAGACACGTCTCAGTTGACGATTTTTTGAAATAGTTTTTGAGTCCTCGGTTTACTACGATTTTTCTCAGCAGCTCAACGTGGTAGACTTAACTTATACCACTGCTTTCGACGGTTGTGCAAGGATCGATGTTTTGAACCTAGCCATCCATTTCCAAAGATTTCTTCTAAAAGTGCTTAAATCAAAAACAGCATTTTGAAGGATTTTCCAATGGCTTAGCCCTTGTATTTAAGCAACCTTTCCCGAAAATGTAATACCTTCCATCAAATTAGACTCCCTGTGGGTATGTGGGTATGGGTGGATAGATACTTAGTTTTATCTGTGACAAGGATGTGAATGCTTAACCCCCAACTCTTGTAGGATTAATATCCTCTTCATCTCCTCTACTATCCTACTTTGGTAGTGTATCACTGGGTCGAAAAAAAAAAGGAACTTGTGTCACCAAAAAGTAATGATTTATGGTAAAGTTTTTTTTAACTTAATTTATGATCTCGATAATGTATCACATCCTTCTAATCCTTTCCAGAAAAGTACGAAGAAAAAAATAAATCTTCCCCAAAGCCCGTAAAACAGCAGGGAGACAAACTTTAAAGATACAGACTTACGTAGATTTTTTCCAACACACAGAAAACGCGAAGCAATTTAAAATTCAAATGGAAAACAAGAAACTTATCTGTTTGGAGTTTCCACTCCCTGTTTCGTTTTGGTTTCCCGTTTTTTTTTTTTTGTATTATTATTCGTGTTTTCATTTATGTTGCGATTATCCTGTTATTGACTTTTTCCATTGTCGTAATCCGATTGGAAATAAGTTAGAGCGCTCCCAACAGAAATCTTCTTACAGCGACGAAGAAGCACCAGAGAGACACAGAGAATGCATCCAGTGTGTTGTGGTAATCGAAGTTCCTTTTTTTTTTTTTTTTTTTTCCTCCCCCAGTGTCTGCTTTTTTCCCCCTCTAGTCATGTTAGCCATAAGAAATTCCCTACTTAGCGCAAGGAAAGAGAATGAAAAGGGGGGAAACAAACTCAAGAAGGGTTTCTTTTTTTTCCTTTTTGTGTATAAAGGGCGGCAAATAACTACCAAAGGACGAATTATTTCCTGTTTTTCGTCTCGCAGTGGAAAATTGATTTCAAAAAGTGTACTTCCACTCCACACCGTCGCTGCCGCCGCTTCTGTCGCCGACGTCGCTTTAGACCGCGACAAGGACATGAACGTCACAACGATTATCAAAATGATGATGACGATGAAGAGTATGTAGAGTCCCTTAACAGAGAGACAAAAAAAAAAAAAAAGAAAAAAAAGTACCATTCCACCCTTAAGCTCTCCACTGATGAGATACTTTCCGCGCATACCAGCTACCTTTCCTTCCGCCATTCGTTATGTGGATGCCGATCCCGAATGTTTTTGTTGTCATACATTATGGCTTCGGCAGGACTTACACAATGGGAACTTTGTTGTTCATTGTGCCTCACACCCACTCCTCGGTGTGCGCGCGGCCTTTTGATCTCTCAATAAACTCAGGGAGCTGTGAAATTTTCTTTCTCCTCCCTAGTGCCTGGCATTGCTGCGGCGGTGGAATGTTCCTACGGGCCCGCGGCGCGACGGGGTGGTGTAACAGTCGATGAATATTTCCGCTGTGTTAAATGTGGCTAAAACGATGTCACCCGACAGCATCGATTGATGGTTTCTTTTTTTTTTTTTTTTGTTCCTTCATTCGGTTTCCTTTTGTTGGGTTGCACCATCGTGGGGGTTGTGGTGGGTGGAAATTTTTAAATGAAAAGAGGAAATCAAGAATAAGTGTGTGTGTGTGTGTGCGCGGGGGTGATGACGGGGGCATGTGGTGGCAGGGGTCACATTTTCAATCCTCAATTCACTATCGAGTTATGGCGGCGCAAATGATTGCCGGCATAATGATGTCGATGATGATGGCGATGATGAGGCTGACGTGGAAAGTGAAACATCAGGGACGACAATGCGGGAGTGCGAACAACACAACCAAGGACGATGACGATGGCGATGACGATGATGGCGAGGACGATGGTGGTAATGACTGAGTGGTTAAATCAAAAGCGGAAATAATTTAATTTGTTAGGTCGATGGTGTCTCGGTGCCGCTGAGGATTTGTAAATTTATTGATCTATCGATTGATGGTAATGAGGATAATTTGAATTTCGTCCTTTTCCAAATACATACACATGTACATACAAATTGTTTCTATTAACTTGTAGGGGCTCAAAATATCTTTTGTGAAATAAATAGATCTACGGCGCACAAAATACATGTATTGGGTCTATAAATAGAACAAATGAAGGAAGACCTGTAAGCTGGGGTATACGAAACACCTTAGAGTGGGTGTTCAGGGGCCTGCTCTTTTCCCAGACAAGAACGATAAGAAAACAACTTTAAATAAAGTAACAATGGTCTGAGCTACAAAAAAGAGTTTGGCTTCATTTTGAAGCTACATTCATGCCATTATGTGTGAAATATCAAATCGTTCAAACAGCCGCCTCAATTTTACTGGCAGTGCTTTAAGCGGTCGGTTAAATTTCTATTTCGGCAACAACGACATTCACTGTCTTGAATGTCGGCCCCGAGCTCTTACAAAGGGTTTTACGAAAAAACCAGAGGAAATAATCGAGCGGTCTCAACTCGCATGATCGCAGGGACCAATTCATGAACGCTCGCCGTTAGATGACCCAGTCGCAAAATTTGTACTTCACAACTTCGAGTGTTGCGTGGCTCGTATGACGCCGTTTTTTGGAACCACAGCTCAGATTTGTTGTCGAGTGCTGGTCACAAAAAGTCGCTCTATAGCTGAGACCTTTGACGGGAATTATGTTTCCTTCCTCATTTCCAAAGAAATAAGGTCCGATAATGCCGCCATGCCGTAAACCGTGTGGCTGCATTGATGCTTGGACATAGTAGCTGAGCCAAAAATTCGCATCATCCAAGAAGATGAGAGTAAGAGAAAAAAAAAAAAAGTTACGTATACGCCCTCGACACAGCAATATCTTTGCATTATAGCATTGGCTTCACCGGAATCGTTTTATGACAAAAAACTTAACCAAAAAACGTTTAAAGGATGACTTAGACTTTGGTGCACTTGTTGCTCGCTTTTGAGGATTTTCAAAGAAGTTGGGTATGCAGAGGTCAGGACTGAAAAATCCTTTTTATTGACTTCAAGTGCAAAATCGTCACATATCTCCTCTGCCTCTGCGTTTTGGGTCAAATGGATGAAATTCAACAAAGAACTTAACCAAAAAACGTTTAAAGGATGACTTAGACCTTGGTGCACTTGTTGCTCGTTATTGAGGATTTTGAAAGAAGTTGGGTTTGCAGAGATCAAGACTGAGAAAACCTCTAAATTCACTTCAAGTGCAAAACCGTCACATATCTCCTCTGCCTCTGCGTTTTGGGTCAAATGGATGAAATTCGACAAAAAACTTAACCAAAAAACGTTTCAAGGATGACTTAGACTTTGGTGCACTCAGTTGCTCGCTACTGAGGATTTCGAAAGAAGTTGGGTATGCAGAGGTCAGGACCGAAAAAACCTTTAAACTCACTTCAAGTGCAAAATCGTCACATATCTCCTTTCCCTCTGCGTTTTGGGTCAAATGGATGAAATTCAACAAAGAACTTAACCAAAAAACGTTTAAAGGATGACTTAGACCTTGGTGCACTTGTTGCTCGTTATTGAGGATTTTGAAAGAAGTTGGGTATGCAGAGGTCAGGACTGAAAAAACCTCTAAATTCACTTCAAGTGCAAAATCGTCACATATCTCCTCTGCCTCTGCGTTTTGGGTCAAATGGATGAAATTCGACAAAAAACTTAACCAAAAAACGTTTCAAGGATGACTTAGACTTTGGTGCACTAGTTGCTCGTTATTGAGGATTTTGAAAGAAGTTGGGTATGCAGAGGTCAGGACTGAAAAATCCTTTTTATTGACTTCAAGTGCAAAATCGTCACATATCTCCTCTGCCTCTGCGTTTTGGGTCAAATGGATGAAATTCAACAAAGAACTTAACCAAAAAACGTTTAAAGGATGACTTACACCTTGGTGCACTTGTTGCTCGTTATTGAGGATTTTGAAAGAAGTTGGGTATGCAGAGGTCAGGACTGAAAAATCCTTTTTATTGACTTCAAGTGCAAAATCGTCACATATCTCCTCTGCCTCTGCGTTTTGGGTCAAATGGATGAAATTCAACAAAAAACTTAACAAAAAAACGTTTCAAGGATGACTTAGGCTTTGGTGCACTCAGTTGCTCGCTATTGAGGATTTTGAAAGAAGTTGGGTTTGCATAGGTCAAGACTGAGAAAACCTCTAAATTCACTTCAAGTGCAAAATCGTCACATATCTCCTCTGCCTCTGCGTTTTGGGTCAAATGGATGAAATTCGACAAAAAACTTAACCAAAAAACGTTTCAAGGATGACTTAGACTTTGGTGCACTCAGTTGCTCGCTACTGAGGATTTCGAAAGAAATTGGGTATGCAGAGGTCAGGACCGAAAAAACCTTTAAACTCACTTCAAGTGCAAAATCGTCACATATCTCCTTTCCCTCTGCGTTTTGGGTCAAATGGATGAAATTCGACAAAAAACTTAACCAAAAAACGTTTCAAGGATGACTTAGGCTTTGGTGCACTCAGTTGCTCGCTATTGAGGATTTTGAAAGAAGTTGGGTTTGCAGAGGTCAAGACTGAGAAAACCTCTAAATTCACTTCAAGTGCAAAATCGTCACATATCTCCTCTGCCTCTGCGTTTTGGGTCAAATGGATGAAATTCGACAAAAAACTTAACCAAAAAACGTTTCAAGGATGACTTAGACTTTGGTGCACTCAGTTGCTCGCTACTGAGGATTTCGAAAGAAGTTGGGTATGCAGAGGTCAGGACCGAAAAAACCTTAAAACTCACTTCAAGTGCAAAATCGTCACATATCTCCTCTGCCTCTGCGTTTTGGGTCAAATGGATGAAATTCAACAAAAAACTTAACAAAAAAACGTTTCAAGGATGACTTAGGCTTTGGTGCACTCAGTTGCTCGCTATTGAGGATTTTGAAAGAAGTTGGGTTTGCATAGGTCAAGACTGAGAAAACCTCTAAATTCACTTCAAGTGCAAAATCGTCACATATCTCCTCTGCCTCTGCGTTTTGGGTCAAATGGATGAAATTCGACAAAAAACTTAACCAAAAAACGTTTCAAGGATGACTTAGACTTTGGTGCACTCAGTTGCTCGCTACTGAGGATTTCGAAAGAAATTGGGTATGCAGAGGTCAGGACCGAAAAAACCTTTAAACTCACTTCAAGTGCAAAATCGTCACATATCTCCTTTCCCTCTGCGTTTTGGGTCAAATGGATGAAATTCGACAAAAAACTTAACCAAAAAACGTTTAAAGGATGACTTAGACCTTGGTGCACTTGTTGCTCGTTATTGAGGATTTTGAAAGAAGTTGGGTTTGCAGACGTCAAGACTGAGAAAACCTCTAAATTCACTTCAAGTGCAAAACCGTCACATATCTCCTCTGCCTCTGCGTTTTGGGTCAAATGGATGAAATTCGACAAAAAACTTAACCAAAAAACGTTTCAAGGATGACTTAGACTTTGGTGCACTCAGTTGCTCGCTACTGAGGATTTCGAAAGAAGTTGGGTATGCAGAGGTCAGGACCGAAAAAACCTTTAAACTCACTTCAAGTGCAAAATCGTCACATATCTCCTTTCCCTCTGCGTTTTGGGTCAAATGGATTAAATTCAACAAAAAACTTAACCAAAAAACGTTTCAAGGATGACTTAGACTTTGGTGCACTCAGTTGCTCGCTATTGAAGATTTTGAAAGAAGTTGGGTATGCAGAGGTCAGGACTGAAAAATCCTTTTTATTGACTTCAAGTGCAAAGTCGTCACATATCTCCTCTGCCTCTGCGTTTTGGGTCAAATGGATGAAATTCAACAAAAAACTTAACCATAAAACGTTTAAAGGATGACTTAGGCTTTGGTGCACTCAGTTGCTCGCTATTGAGGATTTTGAAAGAAGTTGGGTATGCAGAGGTCAGGACTGAAAAATCCTTTTTATTGACTTCAAGTGCAAAGTCGTCACATATCTCCTCTGCCTCTGCGTTTTGGGTCAAATGGATGAAATTCAACAAAAAACTTAACCATAAAACGTTTAAAGGATGACTTAGGCTTTGGTGCACTCAGTTGCTCGCTATTGAGGATTTTGAAAGAAGTTGGGTATGCAGAGGTCAGGACTGAAAAATCCTTTTTATTGACTTCAAGTGCAAAGTCGTCACATATCTCCTCTGCCTCTGCGTTTTGGGTCAAATGGATGAAATTCAACAAAAAACTTAACCAAAAAACGTTTCAAGGATGACTTAGACTTTGGTGCACTCAGTTGCTCGCTATTGAAGATTTTGAAAGAAATTGGGTATGCAGAGGTCAGGACCGAAAAAACCTTTAAACTCACTTCAAGTGCAAAATCGTCACATATCTCCTTTCCCTCTGCGTTTTGGGTCAAATGGATGAAATTCGACAAAAAACTTAACCAAAAAACGTTTAAAGGATGACTTAGACCTTGGTGCACTTGTTGCTCGCTATTGAGGATTTTGAAAGAAGTTGGGTTTGCATAGGTCAAGACTGAGAAAACCTCTAAATTCACTTCAAGTGCAAAATCGTCACATATCTCCTCTGCCTCTGCGTTTTGGGTCAAATGGATGAAATTCGACAAAAAACTTAACCAAAAAACGTTTCAAGGATGACTTAGACTTTGGTGCACTCAGTTGCTCGCTACTGAGGATTTCGAAAGAAATTGGGTATGCAGAGGTCAGGACCGAAAAAACCTTTAAACTCACTTCAAGTGCAAAATCGTCACATATCTCCTTTCCCTCTGCGTTTTGGGTCAAATGGATGAAATTCGACAAAAAACTTAACCAAAAAACGTTTAAAGGATGACTTAGACCTTGGTGCACTTGTTGCTCGTTATTGAGGATTTTGAAAGAAGTTGGGTTTGCAGACGTCAAGACTGAGAAAACCTCTAAATTCACTTCAAGTGCAAAACCGTCACATATCTCCTCTGCCTCTGCGTTTTGGGTCAAATGGATGAAATTCGACAAAAAACTTAACCAAAAAACGTTTCAAGGATGACTTAGACTTTGGTGCACTCAGTTGCTCGCTACTGAGGATTTCGAAAGAAGTTGGGTATGCAGAGGTCAGGACTGAAAAATCCTTTTTATTGACTTCAAGTGCAAAATCGTCACATATCTCCTTTCCCTCTGCGTTTTGGGTCAAATGGATTAAATTCAACAAAAAACTTAACCAAAAAACGTTTCAAGGATGACTTAGACTTTGGTGCACTCAGTTGCTCGCTATTGAAGATTTTGAAAGAAGTTGGGTATGCAGAGGTCAGGACTGAAAAATCCTTTTTATTGACTTCAAGTGCAAAGTCGTCACATATCTCCTCTGCCTCTGCGTTTTGGGTCAAATGGATGAAATTCAACAAAAAACTTAACCATAAAACGTTTAAAGGATGACTTAGGCTTTGGTGCACTCAGTTGCTCGCTATTGAGGATTTTGAAAGAAGTTGGGTATGCAGAGGTCAGGACTGAAAAATCCTTTTTATTGACTTCAAGTGCAAAGTCGTCACATATCTCCTCTGCCTCTGCGTTTTGGGTCAAATGGATGAAATTCAACAAAAAACTTAACCATAAAACGTTTAAAGGATGACTTAGGCTTTGGTGCACTCAGTTGCTCGCTATTGAGGATTTTGAAAGAAGTTGGGTATGCAGAGGTCAGGACTGAAAAATCCTTTTTATTGACTTCAAGTGCAAAGTCGTCACATATCTCCTCTGCCTCTGCGTTTTGGGTCAAATGGATGAAATTCAACAAAAAACTTAACCATAAAACGTTTCAAGGATGACTTAGACTTTGGTGCACTCAGTTGCTCGCTATTGAGGATTTTGAAAGGAGTTGGGTTTGCAGAGGTCAAGACTGAGAAATCCTCTAAATTCACTTCAAGTGCAAAATCGTCACATATCTCCTCTGCCTCTGCGTTTTGGGTCAAATGGATGAAATTCAACAATCAACTTAACCAAAAAACGTTTCAAGGATGACTTAGGCTTTGGTGCACTCAGTTGCTCGCTATTGAGGATTTTGAAAGAAGTTGGGTTTGCAGAGGTCAAGACTGAGAAAACCTCTAAATTCACTTCAAGTGCAAAATCATCACATATCTCCTCTGCCTCTGCGTTTTGGGTCAAATGGATGAAATTCGACAAAAAACTTAACCATAAAACGTTTAAGGGATGACTTAGGCTTTGGTGCACTCAGTTGCTCGCTATTGAGGATTTTGAAAGAAGTTGGGTATGCAGAGGTCAGGACCGAAAAAACCTTTAAATTCACTTCAAGTGCAAAATCGTCACATATCTCCTTTTTCTCTGCGTTTTGGGTCAAATGGATTAAATTCAACAAAAAACTTAACCAAAAAACGTTTCAAGGATGACTTAGACTTTGGTGCACTCAGTTGCTCGCTACTGAGGATTTTGAAAGAAGTTGGGTATGCAGAGGGCAGGACCGAAAAAACCTTTAAATTCACTTCAAGTGCAAAATCGTCACATATCTCCTTTCCCTCTGCGTTTTGGGTCAAATGGATTAAATTCAACAAAAAACTTAACAAAAAAACGTTTCAAGGATGACTTAGGCTTTGGTGCACTCAGTTGCTCGCTATTGAGGATTTTGAAAGAAGTTGGGTTTGCAAAGGTCAAGACTGAGAAAACCTCTAAATTCACTTCAAGTGCAAAATCGTCACATATCTCCTCTGCCTCTGCGTTTTGGGTCAAATGGATGAAATTCAACAAAAAACTTAACAAAAAAACGTTTCAAGGATGACTTAGGCTTTGGTGCACTCAGTTGCTCGCTATTGAGGATTTTGAAAGAAGTTGGGTTTGCAGAGGTCAAGACTGAGAAAACCTCTAAATTCACTTCAAGTGCAAAATCATCACATATCTCCTCTGCCTCTGCGTTTTGGGTCAAATGGATGAAATTCGACAAAAAACTTAACCATAAAACGTTTAAGGGATGACTTAGGCTTTGGTGCACTCAGTTGCTCGCTATTGAGGATTTTGAAAGAAGTTGGGTATGCAGAGGTCAGGACCGAAAAAACCTTTAAATTCACTTCAAGTGCAAAATCGTCACATATCTCCTTTTTCTCTGCGTTTTGGGTCAAATGGATTAAATTCAACAAAAAACTTAACCAAAAAACGTTTCAAGGATGACTTAGACTTTGGTGCACTCAGTTGCTCGCTACTGAGGATTTTGAAAGAAGTTGGGTATGCAGAGGGCAGGACCGAAAAAACCTTTAAATTCACTTCAAGTGCAAAATCGTCACATATCTCCTTTTTCTCTGCGTTTTGGGTCAAATGGATTAAATTCAACAAAAAACTTAACCAAAAAACGTTTCAAGGATGACTTAGACTTTGGTGCACTCAGTTGCTCGCTACTGAGGATTTTGAAAGAAGTTGGGTATGCAGAGGGCAGGACCGAAAAAACCTTTAAATTCACTTCAAGTGCAAAATCGTCACATATCTCCTTTCCCTCTGCGTTTTGGGTCAAATGGATGAAATTCGACAAAAAACTTAACAAAAAAACGTTTCAAGGATGACTTAGGCTTTGGTGCACTCAGTTGCTCGCTATTGAGGATTTTGAAAGAAGTTGGGTTTGCAGAGGTCAAGACTGAGAAAACCTTTAAATTCACTTCAAGTGCAAAATCGTCACATATCTCCTTTCCCTCTGCGTTTTGGGTCAAATGGATTAAATTCAACAAAAAACTTAACAAAAAAACGTTTCAAGGATGACTTAGGCTTTGGTGCACTCAGTTGCTCGCTATTGAGGATTTTGAAAGAAGTTGGGTATGCAGAGGTCAGGACTGAAAAATCCTTTTTATTGACTTCAAGTGCAAAATCGTCACATATCTCCTTTCCCTCTGCGTTTTGGGTCAAATGGATGAAATTCGACAAAAAACTTAACCACAAAACGTTTCAAGGATGACTTAGACTTTGGTGCACTCAGTTGCTCGCTATTGAGGATTTTGAAAGGAGTTGGGTTTGCAGAGGTCAAGACTGAGAAAACCTCTAAATTCACTTCAAGTGCAAAATCGTCACATATCTCCTCTGCCTCTGCGTTTTGGGTCAAATGGATGAAATTCAACAATCAACTTAACCAAAAAACGTTTCAAGGATGACTTAGGCTTTGGTGCACTCAGTTGCTCGCTATTGAGGATTTTGAAAGAAGTTGGGTTTGCAGAGGACAAGACTGAGAAAACCTCTAAATTCACTTCAAGTGCAAAACCGTCACATATCTCCTCTGGCTCTGCGTTTTGGGTCAAATGGATTAAATTCAACAAAAAACTTAACCAAAAAACGTTTCAAGGATGACTTAGACTTTGGTGCACTCAGTTGCTCGCTACTGAGGATTTTGAAAGAAGTTGGGTATGCAGAGGGCAGGACCGAAAAAACCTTTAAATTCACTTCAAGTGCAAAATCGTCACATATCTCCTTTTTCTCTGCGTTTTGGGTCAAATGGATGAAATTCGACAAAAAACTTAACCATAAAACGTTTAAGGGATGACTTAGGCTTTGGTGCACTCAGTTGCTCGCTATTGAGGATTTTGAAAGAAGTTGGGTATGCAGAGGTCAGGACTGAAAAATCCTTTTTATTGACTTCAAGTGCAAAATCGTCACATATCTCCTCTGCCTCTGCGTTTTGGGTCAAATGGATGAAATTCAACAAAAAACTTAACGAAAAAACGTTTCAAGGATGACTTAGAGTTTGGTGCACTCAGTTGCTCGCTACTGAGGATTTTGAAAGAAGTTGGGTATGCAGAGGTCAGGACTGAAAAAACCTTTAAATTCACTTCAAGTGCAAAATCGTCACATATCTCCTTTCCCTCTGCGTTTTGGGTCAAATGGATGAAATTCAACAAAAAACTTAAGCAAAAAACGTTTAAAGGATGACTTAGACTTTGGTGCACTCAGTTGCTCGCTACTGAGGATTTTGAAAGAAGTTGGGTATGCAGAGGTCAAGACTGAAAAACCTCTAAATTCACTTCAAGTGCAAAATCGTCACATATCTCCTCTGCCTCTGCGTTTTGGGTCAAATGGATGAAATTCGACAAAAAACTTAACCAAAAAACGTTTAAAGGATGACTTAGGCTTTGGTGCACTCAGTTGCTCGTTATTGAGGATTTTGAAAGAAGTTGGGTATGCAGAGGTCAGGACTGAAAAATCTTTTTTATTGACTTCAAGTGCAAAATCGTCACATATCTCCTCTCCCTCTGGGTTTTGGGTCAAATGGATGAAATTCGAGAAAAAACTTAACCAAAAAACGTTTAAAGGATGACTTAGACTTTGGTTCACTCAGTTGCTCGCTATTGAGGATTTTGAAAGAAGTTGGGTATGCAGAGGTCAGGACTGAAAAATCCTTTTTATTGACTTCAAGTGCAAAATCGTCACATATCTCCTTTCCCTCTGCGTTTTGGGTCAAATGGATGAAATTCAACAAAAAACTTAACCAAAAAACGTTTCAAGGATGACTTAGACTTTGGTGCACTCAGTTGCTCGCTATTGAGGATTTTGAAAGAAGTTGGGTATGCAGAGGTCAAGACTGAAAAAACCTCTAAATTCACTTCAAGTGCAAAATCGTCACATATCTCCTTTCCCTCTGCGTTTTGGGTCAAATGGATGAAATTCAACAAAAAACTCAACAAAAAAAAGTTTAAAGGATGACTTAGACTTTGGTGCGCTCAGTTGCTCGCTATTGAGGATTTTGAAGAAGTTGGGTATGCAGAGGTCAAGACTGAAAAAACCTCTTAATTCACTTCAAGTGCAAAATCGTCACATATCTCCTCTCCCTCGGCGTTTTCTGTCAAATGGGTGAAATTCAACATAAAACTTAACCAAAAAACGTTTAAAGGATGACTTAGACTTTGGTGCACTCAGTTGCTCGCTATTGAGGATTTTGGAAGAAGTTGGGAATGCAGAGGTCAGGACCGAATAAACCTTTAAACTCACTTCAAGTGCAAAATCGTCACATATCTCCTTTCCCTCTGCGTTGTGGGTCAAATGGATGAAATTCAACAAAAAACTCAACAAAAAAAAGTTTAAAGGATGACTTAGACTTTGGTGCGCTAGTTGCTCGTTATTGAGGATTTTGAAAGAAGTTGGGTATGCAGAGGTCAAGACTGAGAAAACCTCTAAATTCACTTCAAGTGCAAAATCGTCACATATCTCCTCTGCCTCTGCGTTTTGGGTCAAATGGATGAAATTCGACAAAAAACTTAACCAAAAAACGTTTCAAGGATGACTTAGACTTTGGTGCACTCAGTTGCTCGCTATTGAGGATTTTGAAGAAGTTGGGTATGCAGAGGTCAAGACTGAAAAAACCTCTTAATTCACTTCAAGTGCAAAATCGTCACATATCTCCTCTCCCTCTGCGTTTCGGGTCAAATGTATGAAATTCAACAAAAAACTTAACCAAAAAACGTTTAAAGGATGACCTAGACTTTGGTGCACTCAGTTGCTCGCTATTGAGGATTTTGAAAGAAGTTGGGTATGCAAAGGTCAAGACTGGAAAAACCTCTAAATTCACTTCAAGTGCAAAATCGTCACATATCTCCTCTCCCTCTGTGTTTTGGGTCAAATGTATGAAATTCAACAAAAAACTTAACCAAAAAACGTTTAAAGGATGACCTAGACTTTGGTGCACTCAGTTGCTCGCTATTGAGGATTTTGAAAGAAGTTGGGTATGCAAAGGTCAAGACTGAAAAAACCTCTAAATTCACTTCAAGTGCAAAATCGTCACATATCTCCTCTCCCTCTGCGTTTTCTGTTAAATGGGTCCAATTCAACAAAAAACTTAACCAAAAGACGTTTAAAGGATGACTTAGACTTTGGTGCACTCAGTTGCTCTCTACTGAGGATTTTGAAAGAAGTTGGGTATGCAGAGGTCAAGACTGAAAAAGCCTCTAAATTCACTTCAAGTGCAAAATCGTCACATATCTCCTCTCCCTCTGTGTTTTGGGTCAAATGGATGAAATTCAACAAAAAACTTAACCAAAAAACGTTTCAAGAATGATTTAGACTTTGGTGCACTCAGTTGCTCGCTATTGAGGATTTTGAAAGAAGTTGGGTTTGCAGAGGTCAAGACTGAAAAAACCTCAAAATTCACTTCAAGTGCAAAATCGTCACATATCTCCTCTCCCTCTGCGTTTTGGGTCAAATGGATGAAATTTAACAAAAAACTTAACCAAAAAACGTTTAAAGGATGACTTAGACTTTGATGCACTCAGTTGCTCGCTACTGAGGATTTTGAAAGAAGTTGGGTATGCAGAGGTCAAGACTGAAAAATCCTCTAAGTTTACTTCAAGTCCAAAATCGTCACATATCTCCTCTCCCTCTACGTTTTGGGTCAAATGGATAAAATTCAACAAAAAATATAACCAACTTGAAGGTAATTGTGTTTCCTTCCTCATTTCCAAAGAAATAAGGTCCGATGATGCCCCCATGCCGTAAACCGTGTGGCTGCATTGATGTTTTGTCAAACACTTGTAGACTCTGTTCGTTCCAATATGGATAATTCTTCTAGTTGACCTAGCCGATGAGCCAAAAATGGGCATCATCCAAGAAGATGAGAGTACCAAAGAAAAAAAAAAGTTACGTATACGCCCTCGACACAGCAGTATTTTTGCATTATAGCATTGGCTTCATGGGTATGCAGAGGTCAGGACCGAAAAAACCTTTAAACTCACTTCAAGTGCAAAATCGTCACATATCTCCTTTCCCTCTGCGTTTTGGGTCAAATGGATGAAATTCGACAAAAAACTTAACCAAAAAACGTTTAAAGGATGACTTAGACCTTGGTGCACTTGTTGCTCGCTATTGAGGATTTTGAAAGAAGTTGGGTTTGCATAGGTCAAGACTGAGAAAACCTCTAAATTCACTTCAAGTGCAAAATCGTCACATATCTCCTTTCCCTCTGCGTTTTGGGTCAAATGGATGAAATTCGACAAAAAACTTAACCAAAAAACGTTTCAAGGATGACTTAGACTTTGGTGCACTCAGTTGCTCGCTACTGAGGATTTCGAAAGAAATTGGGTATGCAGAGGTCAGGACCGAAAAAACCTTTAAACTCACTTCAAGTGCAAAATCGTCACATATCTCCTTTCCCTCTGCGTTTTGGGTCAAATGGATGAAATTCGACAAAAAACTTAACCAAAAAACGTTTAAAGGATGACTTAGACCTTGGTGCACTTGTTGCTCGCTATTGAGGATTTTGAAAGAAGTTGGGTTTGCAGAGGTCAAGACTGAGAAAACCTCTAAATTCACTTCAAGTGCAAAATCGTCACATATCTCCTCTGCCTCTGCGTTTTGGGTCAAATGGATGAAATTCGACAAAAAACTTAACCAAAAAACGTTTCAAGGATGACTTAGACTTTGGTGCACTCAGTTGCTCGCTACTGAGGATTTCGAAAGAAATTGGGTATGCAGAGGTCAGGACCGAAAAAACCTTTAAACTCACTTCAAGTGCAAAATCGTCACATATCTCCTTTCCCTCTGCGTTTTGGGTCAAATGGATGAAATTCGACAAAAAACTTAACCAAAAAACGTTTAAAGGATGACTTAGACCTTGGTGCACTTGTTGCTCGTTATTGAGGATTTTGAAAGAAGTTGGGTTTGCAGACGTCAAGACTGAGAAAACCTCTAAATTCACTTCAAGTGCAAAACCGTCACATATCTCCTCTGCCTCTGCGTTTTGGGTCAAATGGATGAAATTCGACAAAAAACTTAACCAAAAAACGTTTCAAGGATGACTTAGACTTTGGTGCACTCAGTTGCTCGCTACTGAGGATTTCGAAAGAAGTTGGGTATGCAGAGGTCAGGACCGAAAAAACCTTTAAACTCACTTCAAGTGCAAAATCGTCACATATCTCCTTTCCCTCTGCGTTTTGGGTCAAATGGATTAAATTCAACAAAAAACTTAACCAAAAAACGTTTCAAGGATGACTTAGACTTTGGTGCACTCAGTTGCTCGCTATTGAAGATTTTGAAAGAAGTTGGGTATGCAGAGGTCAGGACTGAAAAATCCTTTTTATTGACTTCAAGTGCAAAGTCGTCACATATCTCCTCTGCCTCTGCGTTTTGGGTCAAATGGATGAAATTCAACAAAAAACTTAACCATAAAACGTTTAAAGGATGACTTAGGCTTTGGTGGACTCAGTTGCTCGCTATTGAGGATTTTGAAAGAAGTTGGGTATGCAGAGGTCAGGACTGAAAAATCCTTTTTATTGACTTCAAGTGCAAAGTCGTCACATATCTCCTCTGCCTCTGCGTTTTGGGTCAAATGGATGAAATTCAACAAAAAACTTAACCATAAAACGTTTAAAGGATGACTTAGGCTTTGGTGCACTCAGTTGCTCGCTATTGAGGATTTTGAAAGAAGTTGGGTATGCAGAGGTCAGGACTGAAAAATCCTTTTTATTGACTTCAAGTGCAAAGTCGTCACATATCTCCTCTGCCTCTGCGTTTTGGGTCAAATGGATGAAATTCAACAAAAAACTTAACCATAAAACGTTTCAAGGATGACTTAGACTTTGGTGCACTCAGTTGCTCGCTATTGAGGATTTTGAAAGGAGTTGGGTTTGCAGAGGTCAAGACTGAGAAAACCTCTAAATTCACTTCAAGTGCAAAATCGTCACATATCTCCTCTGCCTCTGCGTTTTGGGTCAAATGGATGAAATTCAACAATCAACTTAACCAAAAAACGTTTCAAGGATGACTTAGGCTTTGGTGCACTCAGTTGCTCGCTATTGAGGATTTTGAAAGAAGTTGGGTTTGCAGAGGTCAAGACTGAGAAAACCTCTAAATTCACTTCAAGTGCAAAATCATCACATATCTCCTCTGCCTCTGCGTTTTGGGTCAAATGGATGAAATTCGACAAAAAACTTAACCATAAAACGTTTAAGGGATGACTTAGGCTTTGGTGCACTCAGTTGCTCGCTATTGAAGATTTTGAAAGAAGTTGGGTATGCAGAGGTCAGGACTGAAAAATCCTTTTTATTGACTTCAAGTGCAAAGTCGTCACATATCTCCTCTGCCTCTGCGTTTTGGGTCAAATGGATGAAATTCAACAAAAAACTTAACCATAAAACGTTTAAAGGATGACTTAGGCTTTGGTGCACTCAGTTGCTCGCTATTGAGGATTTTGAAAGAAGTTGGGTATGCAGAGGTCAGGACTGAAAAATCCTTTTTATTGACTTCAAGTGCAAAGTCGTCACATATCTCCTCTGCCTCTGCGTTTTGGGTCAAATGGATGAAATTCAACAAAAAACTTAACCATAAAACGTTTAAAGGATGACTTAGGCTTTGGTGCACTCAGTTGCTCGCTATTGAGGATTTTGAAAGAAGTTGGGTATGCAGAGGTCAGGACTGAAAAATCCTTTTTATTGACTTCAAGTGCAAAGTCGTCACATATCTCCTCTGCCTCTGCGTTTTGGGTCAAATGGATGAAATTCAACAAAAAACTTAACCATAAAACGTTTCAAGGATGACTTAGACTTTGGTGCACTCAGTTGCTCGCTATTGAGGATTTTGAAAGGAGTTGGGTTTGCAGAGGTCAAGACTGAGAAAACCTCTAAATTCACTTCAAGTGCAAAATCGTCACATATCTCCTCTGCCTCTGCGTTTTGGGTCAAATGGATGAAATTCAACAATCAACTTAACCAAAAAACGTTTCAAGGATGACTTAGGCTTTGGTGCACTCAGTTGCTCGCTATTGAGGATTTTGAAAGAAGTTGGGTTTGCAGAGGTCAAGACTGAGAAAACCTCTAAATTCACTTCAAGTGCAAAATCATCACATATCTCCTCTGCCTCTGCGTTTTGGGTCAAATGGATGAAATTCGACAAAAAACTTAACCATAAAACGTTTAAGGGATGACTTAGGCTTTGGTGCACTCAGTTGCTCGCTATTGAGGATTTTGAAAGAAGTTGGGTATGCAGAGGTCAGGACCGAAAAAACCTTTAAATTCACTTCAAGTGCAAAATCGTCACATATCTCCTTTTTCTCTGCGTTTTGGGTCAAATGGATTAAATTCAACAAAAAACTTAACCAAAAAACGTTTCAAGGATGACTTAGACTTTGGTGCACTCAGTTGCTCGCTACTGAGGATTTTGAAAGAAGTTGGGTATGCAGAGGGCAGGACCGAAAAAACCTTTAAATTCACTTCAAGTTCAAAATCGTCACATATCTCCTTTCCCTCTGCGTTTTGGGTCAAATGGATTAAATTCAACAAAAAACTTAACAAAAAAACGTTTCAAGGATGACTTAGGCTTTGGTGCACTCAGTTGCTCGCTATTGAGGATTTTGAAAGAAGTTGGGTTTGCAGAGGTCAAGACTGAGAAAACCTCTAAATTCACTTCAAGTGCAAAATCGTCACATATCTCCTCTGCCTCTGCGTTTTGGGTCAAATGGATGAAATTCAACAAAAAACTTAACAAAAAAACGTTTCAAGGATGACTTAGGCTTTGGTGCACTCAGTTGCTCGCTATTGAGGATTTTGAAAGAAGTTGGGTTTGCAGAGGTCAAGACTGAGAAAACCTCTAAATTCACTTCAAGTGCAAAATCATCACATATCTCCTCTGCCTCTGCGTTTTGGGTCAAATGGATGAAATTCGACAAAAAACTTAACCATAAAACGTTTAAGGGATGACTTAGGCTTTGGTGCACTCAGTTGCTCGCTATTGAGGATTTTGAAAGAAGTTGGGTATGCAGAGGTCAGGACCGAAAAAACCTTTAAATTCACTTCAAGTGCAAAATCGTCACATATCTCCTTTTTCTCTGCGTTTTGGGTCAAATGGATTAAATTCAACAAAAAACTTAACCAAAAAACGTTTCAAGGATGACTTAGACTTTGGTGCACTCAGTTGCTCGCTACTGAGGATTTTGAAAGAAGTTGGGTATGCAGAGGGCAGGACCGAAAAAACCTTTAAATTCACTTCAAGTGCAAAATCGTCACATATCTCCTTTCCCTCTGCGTTTTGGGTCAAATGGATGAAATTCGACAAAAAACTTAACAAAAAAACGTTTCAAGGATGACTTAGGCTTTGGTGCACTCAGTTGCTCGCTATTGAGGATTTTGAAAGAAGTTGGGTTTGCAGAGGTCAAGACTGAGAAAACCTTTAAATTCACTTCAAGTGCAAAATCGTCACATATCTCCTTTCCCTCTGCGTTTTGGGTCAAATGGATTAAATTCAACAAAAAACTTAACAAAAAAACGTTTCAAGGATGACTTAGGCTTTGGTGCACTCAGTTGCTCGCTATTGAGGATTTTGAAAGAAGTTGGGTTTGCAGAGGTCAAGACTGAGAAAACCTCTAAATTCACTTCAAGTGCAAAATCGTCACATATCTCCTCTGCCTCTGCGTTTTGGGTCAAATGGATGAAATTCAACAAACAACTTAACCATAAAACGTTTAAAGGATGACTTAGGCTTTGGTGCACTCAGTTGCTCGCTATTGAGGATTTTGAAAGAAGTTGGGTATGCAGAGGTCAGGACTGAAAAATCCTTTTTATTGACTTCAAGTGCAAAATCGTCACATATCTCCTTTCCCTCTGCGTTTTGGGTCAAATGGATGAAATTCGACAAAAAACTTAACCACAAAACGTTTCAAGGATGACTTAGACTTTGGTGCACTCAGTTGCTCGCTATTGAGGATTTTGAAAGGAGTTGGGTTTGCAGAGGTCAAGACTGAGAAAACCTCTAAATTCACTTCAAGTGCAAAATCGTCACATATCTCCTCTGCCTCTGCGTTTTGGGTCAAATGGATGAAATTCAACAATCAACTTAACCAAAAAACGTTTCAAGGATGACTTAGGCTTTGGTGCACTCAGTTGCTCGCTATTGAGGATTTTGAAAGAAGTTGGGTTTGCAGAGGCCAAGACTGAGAAAACCTCTAAATTCACTTCAAGTGCAAAACCGTCACATATCTCCTCTGGCTCTGCGTTTTGGGTCAAATGGATGAAATTCAACAAAAAACTTAACCATAAAACGTTTCAAGGATGACTTAGACTTTGGTGCACTCAGTTGCTCGCTATTGAGGATTTTGAAAGGAGTTGGGTTTGCAGAGGTCAAGACTGAGAAAACCTCTAAATTCACTTCAAGTGCAAAATCGTCACATATCTCCTCTGCCTCTGCGTTTTGGGTCAAATGGATGAAATTCAACAATCAACTTAACCAAAAAACGTTTCAAGGATGACTTAGGCTTTGGTGCACTCAGTTGCTCGCTATTGAGGATTTTGAAAGAAGTTGGGTTTGCAGAGGTCAAGACTGAGAAAACCTCTAAATTCACTTCAAGTGCAAAATCATCACATATCTCCTCTGCCTCTGCGTTTTGGGTCAAATGGATGAAATTCGACAAAAAACTTAACCATAAAACGTTTAAGGGATGACTTAGGCTTTGGTGCACTCAGTTGCTCGCTATTGAGGATTTTGAAAGAAGTTGGGTATGCAGAGGTCAGGACCGAAAAAACCTTTAAATTCACTTCAAGTGCAAAATCGTCACATATCTCCTTTTTCTCTGCGTTTTGGGTCAAATGGATTAAATTCAACAAAAAACTTAACCAAAAAACGTTTCAAGGATGACTTAGACTTTGGTGCACTCAGTTGCTCGCTACTGAGGATTTTGAAAGAAGTTGGGTATGCAGAGGGCAGGACCGAAAAAACCTTTAAATTCACTTCAAGTGCAAAATCGTCACATATCTCCTCTGCCTCTGCGTTTTGGGTCAAATGGATGAAATTCAACAAACAACTTAACCATAAAACGTTTAAAGGATGACTTAGGCTTTGGTGCACTCAGTTGCTCGCTATTGAGGATTTTGAAAGAAGTTGGGTATGCAGAGGTCAGGACTGAAAAATCCTTTTTATTGACTTCAAGTGCAAAATCGTCACATATCTCCTTTCCCTCTGCGTTTTGGGTCAAATGGATGAAATTCGACAAAAAACTTAACCACAAAACGTTTCAAGGATGACTTAGACTTTGGTGCACTCAGTTGCTCGCTATTGAGGATTTTGAAAGGAGTTGGGTTTGCAGAGGTCAAGACTGAGAAAACCTCTAAATTCACTTCAAGTGCAAAATCGTCACATATCTCCTCTGCCTCTGCGTTTTGGGTCAAATGGATGAAATTCAACAATCAACTTAACCAAAAAACGTTTCAAGGATGACTTAGGCTTTGGTGCACTCAGTTGCTCGCTATTGAGGATTTTGAAAGAAGTTGGGTTTGCAGAGGCCAAGACTGAGAAAACCTCTAAATTCACTTCAAGTGCAAAACCGTCACATATCTCCTCTGGCTCTGCGTTTTGGGTCAAATGGATGAAATTCAACAAAAAACTTAACCATAAAACGTTTCAAGGATGACTTAGACTTTGGTGCACTCAGTTGCTCGCTATTGAGGATTTTGAAAGGAGTTGGGTTTGCAGAGGTCAAGACTGAGAAAACCTCTAAATTCACTTCAAGTGCAAAATCGTCACATATCTCCTCTGCCTCTGCGTTTTGGGTCAAATGGATGAAATTCAACAATCAACTTAACCAAAAAACGTTTCAAGGATGACTTAGGCTTTGGTGCACTCAGTTGCTCGCTATTGAGGATTTTGAAAGAAGTTGGGTTTGCAGAGGTCAAGACTGAGAAAACCTCTAAATTCACTTCAAGTGCAAAATCATCACATATCTCCTCTGCCTCTGCGTTTTGGGTCAAATGGATGAAATTCGACAAAAAACTTAACCATAAAACGTTTAAGGGATGACTTAGGCTTTGGTGCACTCAGTTGCTCGCTATTGAGGATTTTGAAAGAAGTTGGGTATGCAGAGGTCAGGACCGAAAAAACCTTTAAATTCACTTCAAGTGCAAAATCGTCACATATCTCCTTTTTCTCTGCGTTTTGGGTCAAATGGATTAAATTCAACAAAAAACTTAACCAAAAAACGTTTCAAGGATGACTTAGACTTTGGTGCACTCAGTTGCTCGCTACTGAGGATTTTGAAAGAAGTTGGGTATGCAGAGGGCAGGACCGAAAAAACCTTTAAATTCACTTCAAGTGCAAAATCGTCACATATCTCCTTTTTCTCTGCGTTTTGGGTCAAATGGATGAAATTCGACAAAAAACTTAACCATAAAACGTTTAAGGGATGACTTAGGCTTTGGTGCACTCAGTTGCTCGCTATTGAGGATTTTGAAAGAAGTTGGGTATGCAGAGGTCAGGACTGAAAAATCCTTTTTATTGACTTCAAGTGCAAAATCGTCACATATCTCCTCTGCCTCTGCGTTTTGGGTCAAATGGATGAAATTCAACAAAAAACTTAACGAAAAAACGTTTCAAGGATGACTTAGAGTTTGGTGCACTCAGTTGCTCGCTACTGAGGATTTTGAAAGAAGTTGGGTATGCAGAGGTCAGGACTGAAAAAACCTTTAAATTCACTTCAAGTGCAAAATCGTCACATATCTCCTTTCCCTCTGCGTTTTGGGTCAAATGGATGAAATTCAACAAAAAACTTAAGCAAAAAACGTTTAAAGGATGACTTAGACTTTGGTGCACTCAGTTGCTCGCTACTGAGGATTTTGAAAGAAGTTGGGTATGCAGAGGTCAAGACTGAAAAACCTCTAAATTCACTTCAAGTGCAAAATCGTCACATATCTCCTCTGCCTCTGCGTTTTGGGTCAAATGGATGAAATTCGAGAAAAAACTTAACCAAAAAACGTTTAAAGGATGACTTAGACTTTGGTTCACTCAGTTGCTCGCTATTGAGGATTTTGAAAGAAGTTGGGTATGCAGAGGTCAGGACTGAAAAATCCTTTTTATTGACTTCAAGTGCAAAATCGTCACATATCTCCTTTCCCTCTGCGTTTTGGGTCAAATGGATGAAATTCAACAAAATACTTAACCAAAAAACGTTTCAAGGATGACTTAGACTTTGGTGCACTCAGTTGCTCGCTATTGAGGATTTTGAAAGAAGTTGGGTATGCAGAGGTCAAGACTGAAAAAACCTCTAAATTCACTTCAAGTGCAAAATCGTCACATATCTCCTTTCCCTCTGCGTTTTGGGTCAAATGGATGAAATTCAACAAAAAACTCAACAAAAAAAAGTTTAAAGGATGACTTAGACTTTGGTGCGCTCAGTTGCTCGCTATTGAGGATTTTGAAGAAGTTGGGTATGCAGAGGTCAAGACTGAAAAAACCTCTTAATTCACTTCAAGTGCAAAATCGTCACATATCTCCTCTCCCTCGGCGTTTTCTGTCAAATGGGTGAAATTCAACATAAAACTTAACCAAAAAACGTTTAAAGGATGACTTAGACTTTGGTGCGCTAGTTGCTCGTTATTGAGGATTTTGAAAGAAGTTGGGTATGCAGAGGTCAAGACTGAGAAAACCTCAAAATTCACTTCAAGTGCAAAATCGTCACATATCTCCTCTCCCTCTACGTTTTGGGTCAAATGGATAAAATTCAACAAAAAATATAACCAACTTGAAGGTAATTGTGTTTCCTTCCTCATTTCCAAAGAAATAAGGTCCGATGATGCCCCCATGCCGTAAACCGTGTGGCTGCATTGATGTTTTGTCAAACACTTGTAGACTCTGTTCGTTCCAATATGGATAATTCTTCTAGTTGACCTAGCCGATGAGCCAAAAATGGGCATCATCCAAGAAGATGAGAGTACCAAAGAAAAAAAAAAGTTACGTATACGCCCTCGACACAGCAGTATTTTTGCATTATAGCATTGGCTTCATGGGAATCGTTTTATGACATTACTGTCAAAAGTCCAATTCTTTCCGGAAGTCCAATTCTCGACCACTTTTGCAGTACCAGTTTGAGCAATATCCGGGGTTAGATTTTGAGAGGTCCATTGTATACTGTCTTCCACATCAATGCCATTCAGTCAGGGAACAAATAAGTTCAAGGACAAGTCTGTAACCTTCTGACTGGCATCATGTTTTAAAAAATACTCGTATAAACTAGTGAACACTAAACAATGACTTTTTGTATATTAACGTCATCCCAATTGGGATGGTGGGCGCGGTGGCTCAAGTTATTAGTACGTTGGACTACGAAGCAAGGGGTTTCAGGGTCAACGCATATACAGGAGCTAAAAAAGTTTTGTCTGCTATTGTGACGTGCAGTCAAATTCACCGATATGTGTGTCGGCTTCCGCTGACAGTATATACCTGATTTTGTCAGCTTTGACAGGTGACAGCCCGCTGAGCTCTTGCGAACTATGTCAAGATTGTGGCTCCATTTGACGACTTGTTTGTTTCGCATAATCCTTTCAAGTATGATGTTAACGAAGTGATATGATAGTGCGTCACATCAAAGGTGAGATTATTACAGAGTGTCCTCTACCATCATCTTGCACAGGCGAACGAGTTTGGTAGAGGTGCCAAAAATAGACATGGTTTTGTGTAGCTCGTCTCTACAAATGCTATCATTTGCGGCCTTAAAATTGCTTGATATATTTTCTTGAATTATCTCCAGAATTTGGCAAAGTGTGAAAATTTGATCTATTGTGGAAAGTCCTGGCAGATAAGATCACAGTATAACAGATAAGACCTTGTACGCAATGTAATGGACATAATTCAAGGGATATCCCGTTTCGTGGATCGGGCCAACAATGGTGAGGTTCCATTGAGTATGCATACTTTCTTCAACCAGGTCTTGGAAATGAGTTGGTGTATGTTCTTCACTAAGTCATGTTCGGCTGTCTTAAGCAATTCCACCTGTAAATCGTCCGGTCCAGTAGTCTTGTTGGACTTAAGCTTGGATATTGCTATCCTCACTCTATTCTCCTCAGGTAGTCCAGGTTTTCATCGTCAGAAATAGTTTCTCTATATCCTCAACACCGACTGTGACTCAACTACGAGATTTTGTGTTCCAGCCTTTTTTGCCTTGACAAATACTTTTTATAAGTTGGTAAAACTCCTGAACATTGCTCCTGGGATAGCACCTCTCTATTTTCTCAATAGCGCGCGCTTTCCAGGGACCTAATGTTCTTCCCTCCTCCTTGTAGGGTTCACGAGACCCTCTAGTTCTTCAATTCAGTACCGCCTTGGGGACGAGTGGCTTTGCTGCCTGTGCTTGCGGCATTTTTTCATCAAACCAGGGGTTTCGAGAGGGTGATCGGCTGAAACCCAACACATCAGTTGCGACTTTTCTAATGGCGTCTTGGCGTCAATGCCAATAGTCTTCAATACTTGATGCTGTCTATACCCATTGCCATGCATATACTAAAATACTTCTGAATTTTCACACATGACCAGTCCTTTCCATAGAATAGTTGTTAAAACTTTCTAAAGAGCTTGGTGAGTAGGGTGTTAGCCATTCAGATGACAGATGCATCCAATGCCCTATACGCTACTATAACTGCTCTCACAAAATTCCAAGTAGTCCAATTACCAACTTTTCCTATTAACTTTTCCTAGTAATGTATCTGTACGGAGGATTCGAATCCTGATCCCATTTTCGTATAGCTCCTCCATCCTATCAAGATTCAAAAGTGTCGTTAATGATTATGCCCTATCAGCGCAGGAAATAGGAAAAGATGAACTTCCCCGCTACATGTTTCGAAGAGTCAAACGAGCGTTAATTATTATTGCTCCCTGCCAGTGTATCATCTTCCGTTGGCTTTTGGTAGTCATTTCCATCTATTTTTGTTGGTAGTAAAATGTATTTTCCAAATCCTTGTCGCCAAAGGAATGTAGGTAAACTGTATTGTATGCTCTGTTGGATGCTATCATACAAGGAGTAACCACTTGACTGTTTCTTGTTGGACTCTGTCAAGTATTTTTGCCTTCGACTACTTTTTGGACTTTTATCCTCAAATTCCTCTCCAGCACCCCGGACGAACAACCGTCCTGGGAATCTCCATTATTTTTGAATTTTAAAAGTTTCACGAACCTGCCACTACTTATTCCGGTCAAACACATACAACCATAGGAAATAACGAGGCTACCCTTTTTCCAACCATTAACCCAAAGTGGCTACACACTGTCATCAATGCTCGTGTTTCATAATAATACGTAAAGGAAAGAGGAGCAAACCTAATTGTTTCAACTGACATTAAATCCTCCACTCAACCACAGTCGCCGCCCTCGAAGCATCCCGCCTAACCCTCGTTCAGCCTTAATTGCTGATATACGATACGGCCTATTGAAGAAATCCTGTATACATCTCCCATGGAGGTGTTCAATTCCTTGCATTTAGCCAATTCACCAGGGGATACCTACCCACCCACAGTCACAGTATACACGCAACCGGGCTTTACACTTTATGTCGCTTTCTCGAGATTACCAAGGCAATACGGACCAAGGCCTACTGTCTATACTCTAGTCCATATAGTATAGCACACGCCTACACATTCCACTGTTGCTCGGATTTCAAAAGAAACACAGGAAATTCTTATCACGAATGACCCCATTAAGGATACTATGCCACAGCCATGATGTGTGGCATCGTCCTTTTATTTTTATTTTTTTTTTTTTTTTGTGCACCCCAGCTATGCTCCGTTATTCAATAGGCCGGGGAATGGGATGATTTTGAATGACGATATCCTTGAAAAAATTGCAGCCTAAAGAACCACTTTGAATATGATAATCTTGAATATCAAATTTGGATATTGCTACTGTTTGGCAGGCTAGGAGGGGTGAATGGAATAGCCACAGCCTAGCATAGCAATCTTTGTGTATATGCCCGAGGGGGTTGAATGATATGCGAACGTTTATTTGCACATGTATTGCGCAGGTAGTTTTATGGACGCATGAGGGATGCTTAGCTTGGATTCATGAATGAAATAAGATCACTTGATGTAGGGTGCGCCGCCAGTACCGGAACGATTATGGGTTCCTTACCCCCGGTTTCCCATTCTTGGGATAATCTTTTATTACCTACTAGTCTTACTTTTTTTTTTTTGTATTCTGTATCCTTCACAGATGTGGATGGACGGCTAAAGATGTGGAATCTACAAATCCATAAGATATTTACATTGAATCGATTTTCTAATGGGATTTTCCCTGATTAGTTTGGTTAAATTTATGTTGGACGTTCAATCTGATAGTTAAATTTAAATCAGACTTGTACGGCTTTGGCTGCAAGTAGATTGAAATAAAGGTATGGGAGTCTGACCGCTTAAAAATTTAATGGAATTTAGGAACCAATTGCTGGTTGTAGGTGTATCTTCCAATCGATTTTATCTATTGATTGGTAGTTTCTTAAATTATCTTATGTAGTCTGAAGTCCTTCTGTAAGTAGAGTTGGTGATTCATTTTCTTAACGATATCTACTGCCTTTTGCTTGAAGTAATAGATATCCGTTCAAACTTACCTCAATCGCCAATAAACAGATCCAGCCTCGGAGTACCTAGGACAATACGGGAAAGATATGTACATATATGCCTGAATCCTGAATATAGACAATCTGTTAACAATCCCTGATGCCGATCTGAGAGGATTCTGGATCGCAGATACATATTTTGTCAAAGAACGGCAAGTAGCAACACACGCAGCACTATAAGCGTAGGATATCCTACAGGAGACCACCAATTGGTAGGCACTAATGTGATGGCAATCTACCTACCTACATATATTGTCGTGACAGTTGCATTGCGTTGGTGTTTCCAACATCTTTAAAGCCAAATGCAGTGGCTATGCGTTGAAGTGATATTTTTTGCAAATGACCTCCTAAAAGGTTTTCCAATAAGGACACAGCAGTTTTGTACTTAAGTTAAACACCATTTAATAGAGGGATTAAGCTGAAAATGGTTCCAAATATAGTACACATCCTAAATTTAACAGAAACATATTTACCTTTTATTTAAGTTATGGACATTTAAATAATATCGATTTTTGTTTTCGAGAAATTGTTATTTTTTGTGTGAGTACATCATTTCTAATTTGTTTTGTTCTTTTTTCTGTTTGGTGGTTAACTTGACATTTTCTAAACTCAAAATTAAATGGGAAGCCATACAATACAGACCATTTAATTTGAAGCTTTTAACAAACAATAAATAGCGTCCGACCGCATATTTAATGCGAATTTATATGTTTAAGTTTCCATGCAAATAATTATATCAATGAGGTCGGTTTAAGTTTACGCACGAGTTTTTTCAATGGTGATGCGGAAACCGCAACAAAGTCACATAAATATTTCCAGAAGCTGTATAGATCTCTTTGATACAGTGAATCAAACAATGCATTTATAGTGGTTTTTTTTTTACAGAATAGAAGTATATTTTAATACAACGCAAGTATGGAGTGCTATCAACTTTAACTTGAATGAAGCCGAAGCGGCCATTTGAATGATATGCTAATTGTTCAGCACATAATGGCATGAATGTGTTTTCAAAATAAGGCCAAAACCAATTTTATACCTCTCACCTTTGATGTTTTATTTAAATTTTTTTAAATTGTTCTGGTCACCCGGTAGTTATAGGTGCACTTAAGAAATTCATCGAAATTTTGGAAGAGGAATGTTCAGAAAGCAAGCATTCTCCGAGATGTGGAATCCGGCAGCTAGTAGAGTCAGCTGTCAACTCGCTGCATCTGGCTTGCTGCTGAACATATTGGCACAGAGAGCGTCAAAGAATTTCAAAACAGCATTTGGATGCAATCCTTCCGAATGACATCAATTAACTTAAAAAGAACTGACATACATGTTCAATGACATTTTGGATATATACATACATACATAGGTAGCCCCCTACTGATTGAATCTATGCACTGACCACCAGCCAGACAATAAGGTGGTACACTGATGGAGCAAAAGTATTCAGGCATAGGACTTCAAGTCTATGGACCATCGATTGCGAATAAGCAATGAGTCATATATATAATAATGTCAAAGAACAAACGAAAAAACTAGAGATCAAAGGCTAGGGATGAGCCAGGATTCTCTCCCAAAAAATGTAGGAAAAATGCGTTGGGTATACGCCACCGAGCCAGATACTGACACCCTGAATCTACCTTTTCATGGCTCAATTCAAGTCAGATAATCTATTTCTATGCATTTGTAGCACAAACGAGCTTCGATCCTGCTTCTCTGAGTGCAGGACAAATGGGAAATTTCTCCTCCAAAAAATGTATGAAAAATTGGGCCCCCTACGACGCCACTGAACCGGATACTGACATCCTGAATCTACCTTTTCGTGGCTCAACTAAGGACAGATATTCTGTTTCTGTGCATTTCAAGCACAAACGAGCTTCGATTCTGCTTCGCTGAGTGCAGAAAAAATGAAAAATTACTCCTTCAAAAAATGTATGCAAAAAAAAAATGCCACCGAACCAGATACTGACATCCTGAATCTACCTTTTAGTGGCTCAATGCAAGTCAGATATTCTGTGCCTGAGCATTTTAAGCACAAACGAGCTTCGATCCTGCTTCGCTGAGTGCAGAACAAATTTGAAATTTCTCCTCCAGAAAATGTATGAAAAATTGGGCTCCCTACGACGCGACCGAACCAGATACTGTCATCCTGAATCTATCCTTTCGTTGCTCAATTCAAATCAGATATTCTGTTTCTGTGCAATTAAAGCAGAAACGAGCTTCAATCCTGCTTCTCTAACTGCAGGAAAAATGTTCAATTTATCCCCAAAAAAATGTAGAAAAAATGGGTTACGTATACGGCACCGAACCAGATGCTAACATTATTTAATTGCTATCATTGAGTTCGTACGAACAATTTCGTTTGTCACTGTACTCGTTAACCATCCATTACCGCGGGGCATTCAAGCCCATATGACCAAATTCAAATTGAAAATAAAAACCAAGGAACATCCTCTCCTCTCGCAACGTGTATTGTACGCGTAAATTCGACAAATTTTGACCATAAACTCAACACGTGACAAATAGCAGACTTTTCAAAAATTATGTTCCGGCCATAAAACAACGCTACAACAGAAGGATAATGATACCGAGCACGGATCACGTTCCAATACTTTGGCCACCTCCTACGTCACGATGTGTATGGACGTGAAATTACCCCAATTTAAATCGAATCAAGTATCAGTTCACTTCAGCTCTCACATTTCGCCTTAAATCCTTTTGAGTAACTTTAAAAAATAAAAAATAAAAAAATTCACCCAACTTACATCAGAAAGGACTGTCCCATTCCGCCAGAGCACAGAGTTCTTGTTTACGCTTCAGCAAAACCTAATTAAGCAATTCAGAGAGGATCCAGACTTAATTTCGAGGATTATTGTTTCCCTATTGTCCTGGAGTAAATTGAAATCCTTGTGCAGTAAACAATTAGAAAGAAGGAGGCAAAATAATAATAAAAAAAAAGAATAAGTTGGAGCAACAACAAAAGGACGAAATGAAATGTACATGAAAGCGGCATTTGACAATACAAAAGAAAAGTTGTGTGTTTTTCGGTCCAGGATATAAAGGCTCGCTATCACGTTCAGCCTTACTGTGAACAGTTCTATACCTGGTGGTAGATTCAGACTCAGACACACACACACATATATACAGACAGCCCGCTTATAGAACTAGCTAGTGCCGAGTTGAACTCCCACTTTCCCCATCGGTTGTTTCATTGTTTCCAATAATGAGAATCTAAACAGGAACAGGAGCACAACAAAGATGTCTCCAGCCGAGCATATGCAGGCGCGCTCTACTACAACAACAACAGCAGCAACAACAAGCGGACGAAAGAGAGCGTATAAAACTAATAAACAGGGAGATCCCGCCCTGTGTTGTGTTGTGCTCCTGTGTCATTTACAGGTAGAAACAAGGCACGAAAGGAACATCGCCAACATGCATGATGCTAAGCTGACTACATATACGAATACATACATATATGCCTCTGGATTGGCCTACACTTATGTTATACCGAGATGGCGGGTATGAAGCAGATGGTATAGCAAATTGTCGGGCATACCACTACACGACTAGCTCTCAACTTGTCGGTGGAAAGTGGCATTTCCGGTAGGCTGAACGTCGTCGTCATATTTTGCCGACAACGACATCATTATGTGCCACAGGTAATTAAAAATCAATGCTCCTGTGGGTTGTGTGACGGGGTGTCCTCTTTTGTTTGTTGATTGCTTTTCTCTGGCGCAGTTACGAGAACCGAAAACAGGACGAGACGTCGAGTATCAATATGGATGCGGAAAGCGAGCTTATTTTTCATTTCTGCGGGATTAATTCCTATGTCAGTGTCGTGGAACTTCAAAGCAAGGCATTATCTGCGGGAATATGCGGAATAATTGCCTTTGAAGGGTGGATAGAAAGTAGTTACAGCGGCACTTGAGCCTAGATTGGATGTAATGGGGTGGTTTAGCGTTTTCTATATTCGTTCAGTCGAGCGTTGCCTGATAGATACCATCTCTTGGGAACTTCTGTCTGATGTTGATTGGAGGTTAATTATGCTAATTTTGATTTTGCAAAATTTATTGCGAGGGGGTTTCTGTTCTTAACTAAACGCGAATGGTTGGGGGGACAGCTAATTTAAATGTCCATTGCTTTTCAGTTGGCAGAAAGGCCTAAAAGGGAATAGTGTAGTCCAGAAGCAGGATCAAACTATCTGTTGTAGATGTATCCTATCAGCGTTGGATGATACTAGGATGAATAAATAAATAAATACTTGGCGTGTTATATTCTGTACACGAATGGAAGGAGTCTACTGCTTAATGCCGTGTCCGAAGGGCAGTGTGTTATTTGAGAAGCTTTCCCCGGACAGTTGTACTCTCGGATGTTTGTCAGACGTTCGCGAGAGGTGCGACCATAAAAAACTTTTAGGTGTTCCGACTGGGATTCGAACCTCGAACCCTTTGCTCCATAGTCCAACGCACTAACCACTGAGCCACGGCGCCCACTACTAGGATACTAGGATACCTCTTTGTTTTACCAAGAAAGTTTGAGAGTATGATCCCAAGACTACTGTCGTTGGAGCTTTATGTTGAACATAGCTTCAAAACTTTAAAGTTCTCCGCCTCTATAAAAACACCCTTTACAAGCTTAAACTAGGACTTAGAAATTAATTTACGAGCTAGGATTTTCTGGATAAGAAAAAGTGTGAAGGAAGTCACATTTAAGGCGAGGACTACTACGGTTCATGTTGAAAATGAAGAGATTTGAGTTGGCTTTCTTAACCTACAGAAAATTGAGTACTTAGAACCATAAGAGGTATGGTGAGTCGGAAGATAGAAATAGTTAAGGACACCATAAGTTAAAAGGGTTAGTGAAGATAAAAATAGATAACACGCAATCAATGTAACCTAAGAGTCATCGATTTATAGTCTCTGTGATTCTCTAGGGTTACAGGGTTAATTACATAGAGGCGTTCTTCATAGAAAGGCATGATAAGAGGATCGTTCTGGTGTAGACCTAGAAGAACAAAAGGAAGATAACGACCTTGAATTTTCCTAGTTCTATACACATATAAATTCTCTGAAAAGGGGACCAGGTTTAGCAGGCACTCTCACGAAGAGGGCGAAAAAATGCAGTCACGGAAGGACTGGAGAATTATTTGGACCATATCGTCCAGAACCAAATGGTTGAGTTTAACTTGAGCTACCTTTCATACAAAATGCCAAGGTCGCGAGGATGAACTGTGGGTATAGATTGGGTGTGGAGAAGATAAAGTCCAGAGGAGGACTGGTTGGACTTCCGCGAAAAAGCAATAGATTTGCATTCAGGGATGATGAGCTTTTAGGTTGTATTAAGGTATTAGATCGAAAAACTCTCGATGTCTTTGATTTGATGTCATCAGCATTAAGGGAGTGGAGGTGTTTGATGACTCTGTCAAGATATTTAATGATCGGAATGAACAGAAGGCGAGTTAGATGGCTGCCTTGAGGGACACCGAACGTTAAACCGGTAGGACGGATCTAAAGCGAATGCTTTTAGAACGATTTTCCAAGTAAAAATATATATATTTTGGACAATATGGATTCAAAGCCGATGGCAAACAGTTTAATAAGGATTCATTGATTCAATGCTTGGCTCTAATAACATCGACTTCGTTGCCATATTTCATAGATGAAACAAGAAAGGACGCAAATTGGATTCCTCTGAATGGAATTCTCTTAGTCCCAAAGAGTGCGACCAATTCTTGGTCCGTTCCTTGAAAAAGTTGACCAAACAGTCCTCTTAGACATCAATCTAAGTATAATAGTCTGGTGGTTACATGCGTAGTGGTATCTACCTTCCAAGTATTGGAAATGGAATCCAGAATTGATTCCGCTTTGGAGCAGGACAGTCGCAATTTTGTTTTAGAGCTAAGAACATTGCTTTTTAAGACTTTGAATAGCATTTTGCATTACCGATTCTGTTGCAGTTAGTCGGAGCTCACTGTCTAGTTTCTCGACCTTTTTCCGCAAATTTTAATTAGAAGAGACCGGGTGTTGGAATTTCCTTAGCTTTCAGATGAAGGTTTAGGCAAACATCGTCAGCGTAGTCTAGTTTAGGTTGACGCTTATCCTAAATATCTAAACCAGAGGAGCATCTTCTAGCCAATGTGTCAGCTTCACAATTCTCTGGTATATTACAAGTGACCTGGTACTCAGCAAAGGTCGAGGTATTATTAACCACCTATCTCCTTTCACTCCCTTAGATCTCATAATCCTGGATGCGATAGATTTGATAACTCCTTGACTACCGACAATGGCCGATGATGATACTGCATTAACAACCAATGAATCAGCTGCTTGACGAATGGCACTGATTTCGATTTGAAAAACTCCGCAATAGTGTAGTACGTTGAAGGAGTGGTCGATGGCTAAGTCCTCTGAAAAGGCTCCGGCACCAACTCCGTCCTCAGTTTTGGATCTGTCCGTAAAAATTGACAACATTTCGTGGTACAGGATCTCACTTTGCGTTCATTCGGTTCTGTTGGGTATCTAAAGCTTGTAGCCTCTATTGTGCTCGGTGAGCAGGGCGTCCGTGACCTGTGGCAGATGACGATACATCAATAGTATCCTGACATGTCCTGTATGGTTTGTAGCGCGGCAGTGGGAAAGGTTCTCAGTGCACCCGTAACACTCGGACAAGCGACTCGTTGAGTTTTTTTTGTCCATCACGAGTAAGTTGAAATGTTTGTTCCTGAGCGGGCTTACCTTACCAATGTAAGGCAAAATCTCCTATTCGGTTGCTTAATATTCCGAATAACAACTTATAACCTTAATAACTCAGGCCCATCCTACATTCTCTTTTATTTCCTTTGAAAATCTGCTTATTGAGGGTCAAACCCTGGTCAGTCCCCAAAACGCGAATCACAGAATTTATTCAAAATCCCTCGCAAACACTTTAGAACAGACAACACCCTAAATAAACCGAGCTAATCCAACATGAAATATAGCGCCCCCGCCAAATGTTCTTCACAACAACAACAAAAGATAAAAACAAAGGAAGAAAAAAGTTTCAGTTTTTCACAATTAAAACGAATTATCCTTTTCGGCCACCACACCCGGCTGGACCCCTTACACAATTTTTGTTTTTCGTTTTTTTTTTTTTTTTTGTAAATAAAAACCCGAAAGCAATCTCATTTTTTCAATTTAATTAAATTACTACACTTGTTGCCTTCGTGCCAAATTGATGATGAGTACACTTATAAATTAAACAAAATTTCACGCGCCCATTAAGCCATCACCATCATCATCTCGTCGACGTCGTCATCGTCGTCATCGTCGGCGTCGACAACGCTTGGTCTCCTCTTAAGTAAAAGCAAGCACCTGCCTAGCGCTAAGTGCCAATTAGTTGGATAATTAAATTAAATTAACAAAAAAAAAAACAAGAAAAATGAAGAAAAAAAAAGTTTTCAAAAAAATGTTACAGACCCAATGGAAAGCAAAAAAAAAAAAAAACAAACAAAAGCCGGTCAACACGCCAGGGACTGTTGCCATTACGCTTCTTCTGATGTATCCTTTGTATATCCTTTCCTTATGCCGGAAGTATCGCTGCACGATGAATGTGTAATTTGTATTTACATTCAAAGGCACACCGTTTGGGATGGACGAGAGTCCTTACAAAAAAATAAAAGCAAAAAAAAAAAAAATGCAATTAATTCGGGTTTATGACTCAGGGATACCCACGACCCCGAATAAGGCGGCTGTGTATAGCAACCGGTGACCCTCAACGTAATTTCCTTCGATGTCAAAGTGATAAAAATTTAAATGACATCTTGCTTTTGTGCCGGACAAAAAAAAATGTAAAAAAAATATAACAAGGAATCATTAGAAAGGACCTTCATGCTCCTTTGAAAGTGGACATGAAGCTGTTCGACGTAATGAAGTATATTTTTCCAATTTGTATGGCTGGGGGAGAAATTAAGCGGTTTATTGTCTGTCTATGGTATCTTTTTGAAAATATTAACGACTGGCTCGAACAATGTCCTTCTTAGGTTCACAGACACAATCAATACTTGGAGACTTGATACCCATCGAAGAGGATCTGGTGATCCCTACCATTATGAGTTACTCTAGTTTGATAGTCGTACTTGTTATACGAAAACTCCATGATTTGGATGTGGAAATGGGTCAATAGGGACCAAAAAAGGGTTTGTCGTACAAAATTGTTCAGAGAATACTGAGATGAAGATCGTGTGTTCTTAACCGGTTGTCAAATTCTGCACACCCATGGCACATAGTGTTAGCCTCTAATAAAAGTGCAAGATTCGTTTGACAGTTCCAAAGGGGAGTTCCTCTTTGCAGAGTTCCACTAGCTTAGAAGATACCACGACCTTAATGGAAGTCTAGCTGTCAGTTTCGAAGAGATGCACGATTGTCTTTCAATGCTTCGAGAGTTGCCAGGACTACAGACTGTAAAACAATGACTTAGTCTGAAAGGCGGATTGACTTAAATATCTCAAGCACCCCGCTGTCCTTACAAAGTTGTTTCATATCCCTTTATTAACTCAAGTCTTTTCTAGTCTATTCGGGAGGCATACCGACCGGGGTGCTTCGCATAATCTGACGGTGCAATGCACCATTCAGGGGATCTGCTGAAAGTGGTCGCATGGAACCTGTATTGCCTGCAAAAACACCTGAGTATCCTCCCATAGAGAGAGATGGATGAGTTTTGCATCGAGAAAAACGTCTATGATGATACTAGATTCTAGAAAGTAGTTGGCTGCTTAGTCGTGGAAGCGTGAAGGTCGGTATTTCACTTTACAAAGCATCAGTTCAGTTCTGCACTAGTCACTTACATATGTGCAGATGCATAATAGGAAAGAGTGCCTGCCTCTAGGCAGGGCTACCTTTGATGAAATCTTGGAGAGGAAGCACCGAACTAGCTTAGCTTTGTTCTTTCACTTCTTTTTCTAAGTTTTGTCTACTTACGTTTGCTTCGTAAGGGATATATTATCCTTATGCTTATCGCTTATATAACCTGTCAAAAGTTCCATCAGGTAAGACGGAATGGTCAAGGACAGATATACCGCGTCATTGTCTCCAATTGCGTTGACTTGGTTAAACTAGTTCAATGCACTGGATGAGCCTGTCATTGCAGAGCCTGTTTGCATAAATTAGCAGGATACCTTTAGCATACTTAGTTTCAATTTATTTCCAATTTACTTTCCAAGAAGGACTACACCAGTGGATTCAATTACAGATGTATAGGTACTCAGAAATTATTAGAATGTCAATAGAAGGACCTGGCCTCAGTGTCAACCTTTACAAATAAGAACTTGTCCTTCTCCCTAAGAAATACCAATTTTCACAGTTCGACTCTCTGAAGCTATGCGGCCTTAGCCTGACACTTACCGACAAAAACAAATTCATATTCGGGTCTCATACATGATAAGAATTTTAGCTGGAAACTCAATATCCTTGAACGTACTGAGGTAAGAAAGTTGTAACATGTGACATGATCGCCTGGTGGATGGCTTTCAGAAAGCCTGTTGCCTAATTCAACTGAACAGGGTCCAAAGGTCGGCTTGCCTTTGCAACAGTGGAGCTCTAAGAACTACCACAACAATGTCTCTGGACATGTTGTTTCCGTTTGCTCCTTTGGATATCTATAGGAAACAACTAGCAGCAGGACATTCTATTCTCAACAATCTTGAATTCCTCCCCCAAGACACTAACTACGTGCTTCCTCAACTTCTTTCAAATAAAACCTTAATGCACTCATGGATTGAGGAGATGATAACCTGAGGCTACAAAACATGTGGGCCATATCCCTCTACAAAGATGAACCAAAAACAGAGTCAGTTGTAGGAGAAGTTGTCTTCTCCAAGGATCTAAATATAATTATATCCTTCCGGACTCTAGCGTCTTCCAGGTAAAGATCATGACGATCAAGAAGACATTGTCGTGGCTGAATCATAATGTGATAGATTCGGGATAAGCAAGTAGCTGTTTTTAGGTGTTGTCTAGGGATTAAAACTGTTAGCCCTTGCTCCGTTGTCCAACTCACTAATGACTTGAGCCACAGCAAGTGAAAAGTTGGCGAAAAGTCTTGTGTCCAAGAGTCTAAGAGCCAATCCGGCGGATCTTTCCCCTCTAGTCGTGTAAGGATTAAGTTCAAAATTGTCTCTAAGGCTAGTGGGTATTCCTAGACAAGTCAATAGTAGTGAAAGAGCCTAGTTCCTCTCTACCAGAGCCCACCATACAAAGACTGCATAAAATAGGATGGAGTTGATGATGCAATTATAAATTCAGTAGACTTTCTTCGGTTTTAGTCCCCACATCCTACCGAAAGTCCTTCCTGTTGGAAATAAAATAAAGGGCACGACTGGGTCGTACGTACTTGCACCGTAATGCTATAAGTGTATAATTTTATCAGAATTAAAGTCCAAGTCTTGCTCTTCCCAGTAAAGTAGGCGTGGCATTCCGCGTTTAGATGGAATAATAATCATAACATTGTAGAAGTTTACTCAATGTTTTGTTTTTATAAAAATGCCCATAAAAAGTGGGCGTGGCCAGATAAGGTGTTTGAGTAAATTATAGAGAATTTTAAGGCATATTACTTTGATTAAATAATTTTTTCTCAATTTCTAGTAAAAATTTTGAAAAAAAATAAGTTTTAAAAAAGTGGGCGTGGCATTGCAAAATTTGGTATGCCATTATTTTGCACTTGTCTTATAACCTACAAATAATAATTTTTAGCCCAATCGCCGAACAAATACCCGAGAAATAGCTGATTTTCAATATTACCGTTATTCGAATTTTTCGTGAAAAACGTGGTATGCCACCTCATAGCATATGCCCAAACTAACCCACACATCAAATTTTATCGAAATCGTTAGAGCCGTTTTCGAGAAAATCCATTTTAACTGAAATCGGCCCTAAGTAAACTACCCTTAATTTTGAGGTTAGAATGAAAATTCAAATTTCGCCTCTAGGGAATATCCCACAGACCCTATATATGAAGTTTGAAGTAAATCCGTTCAGCCGTTTAGGCTGTAGTCGAATATACAGACAGACAGACAGACAGACAGACAGACAGACAGACAGACAGACAGACGGCATTGGCGGACCTACTTTTTTGGACTTCTCCATTATAGTAATGTCAAGTTTGATTAAAATCTCGAGTTCCAAATTTTGCACGAATACAATACTTGCCCTATAGGTATAGGTGCAAGTAAAAAATAGTTGGCGCAACAGGTCGATGGGACCCAGGGCCTAGTTTCTCACAACCATTCGTGTTGTGCGTGTTATATTCTTTACACGAATGGAGGGGGCCTACTGTTTAATGCCGTATCCGAAGGGCAATTTGGTATATGAGAAGCTTTCTCAGGACAGTTGTACTCTCGGATGTTTGTCAGACGCTCGTGAGAGGTGGGGCCATGAAAAACATTTAGGTGTTCCGACTAGGATTCGAACATCGAACCCCTTGCGCCCTGTTGGGAATACTCTCTAATTATTGGCCTCTGAGGTAACACTCTGTGAGAAAGGCAATATCGAACTTGGAATAGCGAATGCGAGGAGGTTGGGTCTTTGAAACAAAAACAAATACTTGTTTCCTTGAGTCTTATTGTAACCTGAAAAACCTAATCTTATCTAATCTAGCTCCTGGCAGATTGGTTATATGTATGTACAACAGACTGATGGAGCTTCAACAGGAACCCCTAGTAACGTAGTAACGTCCCTCAGCCAACAAATAAGTAGGGTTAGGAGTCGAGCTGTATTGGCGTCTGTGTTTGGTTTACGGATTTTGCAAAGCCTCCGGCATGTCACCAAAGTGCTCGACACTATCCTCACAGAAACTTGATTGCAGCCTTGCTCGATATTAATTCCCATCGCCTCCTTGATTGTTTGGCTATGAAGTGATTATTGATAATCAAGTCGACGTGGCACGACGCGTCGATAATGCTATATGTAAACTTTTGACGAATCCAACCGCACGTGTTGGCGCGCATACACAGCTTATACATGGGAATGCATAAATTACCCAAATATTCATCAAAACCGGAATCCACACCCTGTCATCGCTGGCGAAATGTAAACACCACGCTTGGACATAAATCCAACATCTGCGAATGTCCATCAAGCGACGCGCGAACACAAGTGTGTGTAAATCAATTAACACCCCTGGTACATGGCCACTACGACTTCCGCAAGTAATGACGAAATAATTACGCAATAAACACATCCATCGATTTGTCGTCCTTACCCGCCCCGGCCGGCCTTGTTCTCTCGTTGACAAAGATAAGAGCCCGGTTATAACACCACAATGAACGATTGTCCTTCGGTAATCATCAATGGGACAGCCACCCTAACCACCACTGCCATCATCATCATCATAATAATCATCATCGCTGTCGTCAATCAAAAGTTGTTTTAATCCCAACGCCGTCGTCGTCATCGTCGACTACAAATTATTGCCCAAAGGATACCGTGCCACCGTGTCCTGATGCCGCTGCTGGAGCACTGGAGCACTCGGTAGCGCTGCCTGTCAGCGCCACCTTTTATGGACCGTAAAAAATTATCACTTCGTATTGTGTGAATTCCAAATGTAATATTCCCGGCCATTTGCAAAAGTACCACAAAACGCGTGTCGAATGGTTCATAAAACAAATCTCACAAATGACCGAAATTTATGTATCTAAGCACGCAACGGCGGCGGCACAGTGTGCCACCGAGGGACCCGGCAGCCCGGAGAGCGCGACGCGTACTCGGCTTCCAACTGTGTTTAGTTTCATTTGCAGATGATTTATGAATGTGTTTCCTTTTTTTTTTTTTGCCCAGCACCCAGGAGGGGATGGCATCCCCCACGTTCTACTCACGCTCACATGCAGAAACAAATGAGTGTTATCTAGAATTGGTCGGGGGTGGCCTTCTCCCTTACTTTATTTACATGCACACATCCAAGAAAAAAAAAAAAAAAGGAAACGATTGAAGTGCTCGATAGATAACACCAAAAAGTGAGGAACGATGACGCACCTCTGAACTTCTGTGCACCCTTGTGCGAGCATGGAAGATGAACTTCAGTGCTTTGACCTCTACCAGCCAAGAGGGGTAGCTGTAAGCCAAAAACCAAAAACGAACAAGAATCCGGAACGACCGAGACAACCAGAAGCACAAACGAACGTCTTGATGTGTAATGGGTTTTCGTTTTCGTTGTTTTTTTTTTTGTTTTTTTTTTGAACATTTTCGAGTGGCGAAGTTGTAATGGATGCCATTCCTCGAAATGTTGACGCGATAAGATAAAAGTTCAACATGCGGAGTTGACAGCACAGGGGACAGCAGGTCAATTTAAAGTTTTAAGGTTGCGCGCACATTTGACACGTTTGGGGAATTATTGCGAATTGTTTGGCCATAAGATGGATTCGTTTGGGTTGTCCAAATTAAAATTCCATCAACTTTTCGAATCAGGAATATTAATCAAGCTCCTTAATATTGGACGAGGCATTATCCTTTTAGAAATACATAATTTTTTGAGTTGCTTTCGCCGACAACAATTGCAAGTTTTGTGTCCTTTTTTTTTTCCTCTCTCTTCCGTATCATCAAACCCGAGGAAGAAAAAATGAAGTACATCCTAAGCAACTTTAGAAAATCTTTGTCCAAAGGAATAATATTGCTGTACCTTTTGTTTCATGCCATTTGGATCCTTCAAGCGAAATCACTTTGTCATCGTAATAATTAGAATAATTTTTGTTTTTGTCCTTAACTATGCATCAGGAGTGTGGGAGAGGACGGATGGGACGTTTTAAGATCTTTTCTGTCCGAAGGAGCATTAAAAGTATTTAGAAAGTTCCTGTTTTTTTGTATTTTTTTTTTTTTCTCGTCCTGTAATCTATTTTTATGCTGTGGGCTAAATCTTTAGCATCATAGACTTTTTTTTTTTGTTTTAAGATTAAACGTGATGGAGTGATGATTTTTTTATAATCTTTTAGAAGAGGCAAGTCCTTGAAGCCGAGAGATGCATGCAAAGTGTTTGGTACTCTTGAATAGCAAAAGATTATAGGATTCTGGCAAAATTTGTACTAAATTTCGAAATGAAACCAAATGGTACCAACACTCATAGCAACCGAGAGCGACCTCATCGATTCTGGACATACATTTGTAGGCAGGTTAGGTAGAACGGGGTGGCCACATGTGCAGCCAACACTCGGAACACTAGTGGATCCATGGTGAGCCCCTATCATCGGTTTACCTTAAATCAAATATAAGGTTTCTTAATAGCTTCTTCTTCTGAAGTTGTTATAAATTTCATTATGGTTGATGGTGGTTTTCCTAGTAAAATTCCAAAGTTTTCGAATTGATGTTCACCGAGAATCGTTTTTCTAGTTCTGCATAGGCTTGGACTTTGGCAGAGGAAGTCACTGCATCCGTGACTCCACAGCCTCTATTCACATTCGACTACGGTAAGCCACTTTGAGGTTTTGGCCGGTGATGATCCCCGTGAAGTGTGCTGGGTTGGTTCTTTTAAAAGCCAGGATCTGTCCAGAATGTCATGCTTTGTCCAGAATTTTCTAAAGGCACAACAAGCTGGGAATAAATTCCATCACTCGTTAGCCGGTTTCACGAACGTTTTCTCTAAATTGTGTTTAACAAGAGCTAGAGGCTGTAGAACCCAAGTGTCGATCATTGTCAGGTCAGGTTCAGATCCCTTTCTTGCTAATTCGTCCCCCAGTTCGTTCTCTTAATTGCCGCTGTGCAACGTCATGGTTTGCTGTGCGTACTGTGAGTTCTTCACGAAAACGTTTAACCAGTTTTGATGTGACGACTGTTGTCGGGTCAAGTTTAGACCCCTTTCTTGCTAATTCGTTCGCCAGCTCGTTTCCTGGAATACCGCTGTGTTCTGGGACTTAAAGGAAAGCGACGTCATGGTTTGCTGTGCGTACTGTGAGATCTTCACGAAAACGTTTAACCAGTTTTGATGTGACGACTGTTGTCAGGTCAAGTTTAGACCCCTTTCTTGCTAATTCGTCCGCCAGCTCGTTTCCTGGAATACCGCTGTGTTCTAGGACTTAAAGGAAAGCGACGTCATGGTTTGCTGTGCGTACTGTGTGTTCTTCTCGAACACGTTTAACCAGTTTTGATGTGACGACTGTTGTCAGGTCAAGTTTAGACCCCTTTCTTGCTAATTCGTTCGCCAGCTCGTTTCCTGGAATACCGCTGTGTTCTGGGACTTAAAGGAAAGCGACGTCATGGTTTGCTGTGCGTACTGTGAGATCTTCACGAAAACGTTTAACCAGTTTTGATGTGACGACTATTGTCGGGTCAGGTTTAGACCCCTTTCTTGCTAATTCGTTCCCCAGCTCGTTTCCTGGAATACCGCTGTGTTCTGGGACTTAAAGGAAAGCGAAGTCATGGTTTGCTGTGCGTACTGTGAGATCTTCACGAAAACGTTTAACCAGTTTTGATGTGACGACTATTGTCGGGTCAGGTTTAGACCCCTTTCTTGCTAATTCGTTCCCCAGCTCGTTTCCTGGAATACCGCTGTGTTCTGGGACTTAAAGGAAAGCGAAGTCATGGTTTGCTGTGCGTACTGTGAGATCTTCACGAAAACGTTTAACCAGTTTTGATGTGACGACTGTTGTCAGGTCAAGTTTAGACCCCTTTCTTGCTAATTCGTTCCCCAGCTCGTTTCCTGGAATACCGCTGTGTTCTGGGACTTAAAGGAAAGCGACGTCATGGTTTGCTGTGCGTACTGTGAGTTCTTCACGAAAACGTTTTTGATGTGACGACTTTTGATGATAGGTATAGCCTTTATGTTTCCTTTATATGCAGGTTAGCGAAAGTATGGTTTCAAGGGCTGCAGTCATACGGAATCTTGTAGGCGACATTGAGAAGACTTATTACTAACTATTGTTGACGCAGTTTGGATGGTTTCCTTTCTTGAGGACAGTGCAACCTTCTTACCAAGTCATCCCCCGGTGCTGTGAATAGCGTGGCAGCCAAGCCATCAGCTCCTGCTAAAAGAGCTAAAATTCGGTGGATGGAAATGTTGGTTATCATCAAGACCAATTTAAAAGCGTAGTCTAGTATTAACCCGAAATCTGCATCTTATTGTCAGCTGTCCATGCTAGAGGTGACTGGAACAAATTATCTGCAGCAGATTGTAAAAGGAACCATAGATAGTAAGCTATAGCAACACAATACGAGGTTCGAGTCGCAGCCAATATACCTAAAAAACAATATCACGCCACCACCTCTCGAGACTACAACTGTCTTGAGAAAGCTTAAGAGAAGAAAGAATGGATAGAATAGTGGCAAGAACGCTGTCTCCTTAATAAAGTGCACGACTGGCTTGTACGTACTGATGTTACGAAAAAATGTTAGTGAACTTTTTTTTTTTAAAAACGCCCTTAAAATTTAGGCGTGGCCATATACACTATTTGAATGAATTCTACAGGCCTATCAATTTCGCCTTCATGATTTGTATCAATTTCTAGTCAAAAAATTAAAATAGTTACTGAAAAATTTAGAAAGTGGGCGTGGCTGCTTTAAATTTTGTATGACATATCTTTGCAAATGTTTTATAATTGCCATGTATTATTCATTTGCAGCCCAATTGTTAGTTGCTAGTTATAATAATAATAAATTTTGAGGACTGATGGTTTTCGTACAACGCAAGGATAACGTGTGGTTCGAATTGCAAGAATCTGGCATGATTCACATGAATTTTATTACGTTAAACTGTAGCTACCAACAAATATCCCTCATGTCCTTGATTGTTATCGTTTCACTTTACCTGATTTGACTGCAAATTTCCTCCAGATTGTCACGTGTCCGCCCACCATGCGCCTCCTGATCCTTACGGGTGGAATATGTGTATAAAACTCTCTTCTGCGATTAAGCAAAACATCAAAAAGTCATGCCCTAAAATCAAAATTTACTACACATGTGATGTCCCTCCCAGTGGAGCCATAAAACTCTCATGCAATTTATATCGAAATATGTTTACGGTGCCCTCAAGCCGATCCGAAAAAATGAAACTAATAGACCCACAGCGTAAAACTAAGTTATATCCGCATGTAGCCGCATAAAAGATCCATTAGCCGTGTGTGTATTAGAAAATAAAATCACGGCCATAAAACATAGCCGCCCTACCAATTTCGAATTTTACACCAAAACAACCCCGAATACCCGTACACGGACACCCGCACGCATCATTTTGTCCGCAAATAACAACAAAATGACAGCACATCCCAATCGAATATGTGCAAAGCTCTTAAAACTCCCCCTCGAATTCGAACAGGATATAAACCATCAACCCGAGGCGGCATTCTCACTCCTGCGAATGGAAAACTGTTTACCCTGCGGTACCCCTATCGACAGTTTTTCTACACCACCCCTGGAAACCACATGGAAACTTTGAATAGAAAAACAAGGATCACTAAGGACCGTGCCGAATTCCTACAGAGACGATGACAAAAAACCCCAAAACCCAAGGCTCGAAAAGTCCTCAAAATAGGATAATAGCTTTTAGCCAGCAATATGGTGTACTATGGGGGTACTGGCGCTCCAGCAACAGTAGGAAATAAAAACGAGAACCAACCTCCAACTAACCTAACTCCCGACCAAACTTTTATATAAATAATGTGGTCAGAGGATAATGCAGAACCATTGGAACCCTCTATATCACTCTGGTTCTCTAGTTCACTTCATGAGGCCATCAACGAGCGCGCGCGGCCCTAGGGATGATGTCCTTTTCGGTGCCCGCTGCCGCTCTATCAAACTGGAGATGTTAGTCAAAAAAAAAAGAAGAAAAAAATAAATAAACTCCTAGTTTCCCGGAAGTTCACACAGTTGGGGGTATTCTATGCTGATGTCGGTTTGTTTTACTTTTTCGGCGTCATCGTCCTTCAGCTTTGTTTTTCAGTGCAATTTTTTTTTTTTCTCCTTTTCGCCCAAAACCCATCCTCATGTGTGTCTGACGGATGAAATAGTACACTGGAAGGAGATAAATTTGTAACTACTAGCGGAAGAGCGTGAAACTTTGTCATTACAATCTTGTGTGCGAGGCGCGAGCAAATGTTAGTTCCATAAATTTTCACCAACACTAGCGTGCCAAATGGACGGCGGTGTGGTTGGTACGAGGACTTTGAATTTTGTCTCCTTTTTTCTGTACTCATATGCTCCTCTCGTGTGTATGTGATGAAATATAAAGTTTTAGTCGATTGAAGCCACACATATGGAACGCTGGGTATGGTAAACTTTTTGTGATGGTTATCCCTAAGCGAGATGATGAGATTTTGGTCATTTGATGGGAACTGCTGGACACTCTGTGGAGGAACGGGGAACGTGTCTTTTTGGCTTTGTGAAGGAAGGGGAAAAAAAAGGATGTGCTGATGTAATAGTGGTCTCTTTCATAGTTATCACGCGGTTTCTGAATAATTGAAGGCATTTAAAATTAATGTGAGACTTTAAAAAGCTTTAGGGGATTTTTTTTTCTTTTCGGTGAAAGGACGAGGCATATAGGGAATGGCAAATTAAAAAGGATTGTGGTGCTCGATTTTAGGGTGTCCAACTTTGGTGTGGTCAGGTTTTGCAAGGAGAGGAAATGTTTACACTACCCGTTGAAGTGCCACAATAGGAATAGGAGAGTTAAGGCTCCATACTGCTGAAAGGAAAGACTGTGAGAGGGACGAGTAATCCCTTCACGAAAAACCCACACGAATCAGAGAAGAAGTATCTCTTGACATCTTCTCAGTCTACTGAAGTTTTCGAGTCCCTTTAGTCTAGAGTCAAGGAAAATCATATTCAGTGGCGAAAGACCACAAAATATCTTACTCTTCCCTAGGGATGTACCTCAGCTTTAAAAATTCAAATATTTTTTTTTACGATATGAGACTTATAAGAAAAAGGGAGGAGAAAAGGATCCTACGTAAAAAGAAAAGGGCCCAGGTAGCCCCTGAGATCAAGGATATCGAAGAGGAAAAGCAATTGGCAGGTCGATTAAGTTAAGTGAAATAAATCTGGTTGCTGAAGCTCAGGGAATAGTAGATGTGTTTAAGGAGGCAGAAGCTACTTCGAGGACATCAAGTTGAGAAAATGAGACTTGAAAAAAAAGCTGGAAAACAACAGAGTCGCCGGCTCCAATGACCTATCAGCGGAGCTTTTCAAATATGTTGCTAATGTTGTAGTAAGGATGCATGCACCAAATCATAAACCAAGTATGGGTGGATGAAGCCATGGCCTATGAATGGACTATCAGCTCTACATGCCCCATCTTCAAGAAATGTCTTGTAAGAACTATCGAGGCATATTCCTGCTTAATGTCACTTATAAGATCATATCCAACGAATGACGTGAACTTCTGACACATTTCTGCAATAGACTCACCATCTTTTCATCGACTTTAAAGCTGCATATGACAACATTTATCGGCTTGAGCTCTGCAAGGATATAGCCGAAATCAGAATCCAAGCAAAACTGATCCAGCTGTGCCGCGTGACGCTGGAAAACACGCGGTTCCTCTGAACTATTGCAAACATGCACCGAATTTCGGCAAGGAGATGCGCTGTCGTGTGATTTCTTCAATCTTGTGCTGGAACAAGTGTGAGCTCCGGGGGCACACCTTCAACAAATTTGTCCAGCTTCTGGATAACCGGGCAATATCGATATCATCGGTTGTTCCCAGCGTACCGTTCTAGAATCTTTTACGACATTAGAGTACAGGCAACACGAGTTGGTCTTGGAGTAAATGAGGACAACATGAAGTGATTCTTGTCAATATACAAAGAAATATCTGTGCACCGTCTTATACAAACCGTCAATCTTGGCAACAGTAACTTCGAAGTAGCAAAGGTCCTTACTTACCTACGCCCCACATATGAAAACTTAGTGGAGACTCGGCGTACTCTAGGAACCATACTTTGGTATGGCTTCGAAACTCCTTACTCGGAAGATGAAGTGGGTGCTCTACAACACATCGAGGCCTTCCACTTCTGCTGTGTGGAGTCGGGTTCTCCATGGATAAGCAAGAAAGAAGAACAGATATTGAGCATTTTAAAAAAAAAATTTGTCATCGAATCTCTACTCTGTGTGGACTATCTACTAACATGTGGATGTAGTTGAAGAAAAATAGATAAATACGTGGACTATGTACATTGACTCGAGGCACAGCCTCTTAGTTCAAGACGACAAGGAAGTCCGAAGCTATGGTTAAGGGATCACGCTATCACAAATACCAGACCGGAAATTTGAATGAGGGGTATGCTGAACTGAAACCTATTGGTCTACTATGGCCTCTTCTAACACCGTGAAGATGTATGTGCCCTCGTTAGAGTTCCCCTCGCTTAAGATTCTATTCGGAATCATTTTAAGAATTGTGTACTCTTACTATGGCTCGGCAGAAGAAACCTGTCCTTAAGAACCTGAGAACAAGAGCTAGCTCTAGTGACTGTATTAACTCATCTGACAATTTTAGTCTTTTGTTAGTGAATGCTCTACAAGATCTCAGAACATGTTCTGAGATTTTATTGGAATCATCGTAGAATTTGCAGAGCCCTTCCTCAGATATATATACCCAGTTTCCTTAGGTGGTCCCTCCGTTTACAGTGCCCCGTTAGGAAGGCTGTTAGAATACGCAGGTTGTTCTTCCTCATTGTGATACAAGCTTTCCAGTGGTATTGCCCTAAAAGTTTGGTGACTTGTCTCATACCCTGAGCGTTGTTCCAGGTTTTTGCCCTACTTTCCCCATTTTAGATTCGTGAACTTTTCCTTTTGGGTTTGAGTCCCTATTCCTAGTAATGGTTCAGGACCTATAGCGATTTCTGATGCTCCTTTACTTGCTAGAGAGTCACTCATTTCATTACCCTCTATTTCCACATGGCAAGGATTCCAACAGAGGGTCACTCTCTTCTTCTTGCTCAGTTCATTATGTTTCTGCAGGCATTCCCACATGAGCTTAGACTTATTGACACACTCGATGTGACCATTGATTCATAGTATTTGATCCTTGGCCCAAGTACCCCTGCTCGAGTTCCTTCATCAGATCTTGTCCCATCTGTGTACCACTTTATTGCGTGATTGCTCAGTCTATGGATTCATTGCTCCAATTCTTTTTATTGTAGTAATTTTTATTCTAGTAACGAAATACTTTTGGAAGGTAAATCTTTTAATGATATCATCTCTAAGGCAGGCTAGGAGTGGTATTTGTTTGAGTAGTGCATCGAATTGCCCATACGGTACAGAGGAGTCAGTTCCAATAGCACCTCCACGGCTGCATGTCGACAAGTTCTTATGGCCCCTGTAGTACAGAGGCGTGCCAGTTTTTGCACCTTATTCAGTGTCTGCCTTGTGTTGACCAGAGTGGTCTTTTTGTCCATGCAATTGCTCTATATGTGATCATTGGTCTTGGTCTGATAGCAATACATATACATATGTACATCCATCTGAGTATGATTCGATTAAATCACAAGGATTTCCCCACTCGACTCCGGCATATCACTGACTGCCTGGTACGTAAGTATTAGCCTATATACTACCGACTACCGGAATGCTTTTTCGGTCTTCTGGATCCAATGAGGGAATACTCATCCTATTCCACCTTATATCCGGGTTTCAAAGATTGACACAACGTAAATCTTAACTTCATTGGAACACATATGTCTTCAATTCATATTCTAGCCAATGTTTTTGCTCGTAGATGGCTACGCGTTTGTGTAAACCAAGAAAAGTCGGCAAAACCGTGTGGAATACTCAAACTACCCCTACATCTCCTGAATATCCTTAAAAACAAAACAAACTAATACTCTACCATCTTTCTACATTTCTTAGACTATTTTCGAACAGAACATGTTCTGTCCTCAAAGACATACATACAAACATATGTAACTAAGTATTGATCCGAAAATGTATGGCCATCACTCCTAAGCGAGAAATTACCAACATTTTCATCCTCAATAGACTTTCATTAACCCAATATGCCGAGAATACATTTTTTATTACATACACATATACAAAACACACCCAAGGGAGCCACTCAATGCCACCGTTGAAGGCCGACTTACTGAAATTTATTTTAACTCCAATACCCCCAGCCCAGAGTGTGGTGATCTTAAAATTCGGTCATTAATTTCTAACAGAACAACGCGTATCCCTTTCGAAATATCGGGATGTGCCAAAAGGTGAACCTATTTACCGTAAAACCAATTCCATCAAACCACACTTGCTACCGCACACTCAATCCTTTTCATGAAAATGTCCTTGAATGGGTGGGTGGGTGGTATACATTACCCGACGGTATCGCTACAATTTTCTACTACCCTCTACCCCTCCCCTTACCTGAAATCAGGACGAAAAAAAAAAAAATCTGTTGAAGGTACTTCAGCGAACTAAGAGAAAAATTACCCCATTTTGCTATAAAACCGGTTTTATGGTTATCAATATCCTTCTACTAGTTCTCATTCTCTTATCCTCATCGTGTTGTCCCGTGGTAAGCTGGGTTTTGATTTTCCAAAATACCAACAACAAGAGCTCGCCATAAAATGTTTCCATTAAATTTATGGTTTTCTTTTATTTTTAAGATCCTTCATAGATAAGGAATATAAGGACGATAAGTGTTGAGAGCTGGTGGCGGAACTTGCTGTTTGGTGTTTTAAGCAGAGTCCTGAGATTGGTGTTTAATGCTGTGTTGGGTAATATCCGTATGGTAATGAGACTCAAATTATTGGGGTAAGTGCAGATTTTCGAAATAAAATTTGTAAATTCAATTACTCCGAGGTGTGGCGAGGAAATTATATTTTAAAGAACCCTCTCTGACGGACGAAAGAAAGCGTTAACCTTCAAAACGACTGTGTGTTTCCACAGAAGGATATGAATACGAATATTGCTCTCAGATCTATTTAACGTGATTCCTTTCCTGGCTCAATGTTTGATGATGGAATAGTCCTTGAGTCCTTGTTGATGATGGCAACGCAGTTACAAGTTTGAGGTAGTAAGGGACTTTATCTAAGAAAAAGAATAACTCATGCCAATCGATGTTGTTTTTTGGCTAAGAAGGCAATTGAATAGCAGAGTCATATCCCGAAGAACTAAGGAGACTCTACATTAGACCCTGATCATCCCAGTCCTGCTTTATGGCGCTGAAGTGTGGACTCTGTCTAAAGCGGATGAAGAGATCCTCAGTCACTTAGAGAGAAAGATTGTTCGTATAATTTTCGGTGCCTTTTGCGTTGACGGGCTTTGGAGGAGAAGATTCAACGACGATTGAGATTGCTATGACATGTAGAGCGAATGGACACCAATGCTCCGGCCCGTAGAGTTTTCGAATCAAACCCGGAGGGACAACGCGGTAAAGGAAGACCTTGCCTTAGGTGACGCGCTCAAATAGAAGGGGATCTCAACCGACTTGGAATGCGCAACTGAAGGTAGTTAGCTTAGATACGGGCGAGGCTTGTTGGTTGAGGCCCAGGTTCACCCGGAACTGTAGCGCCTCCTAAGTAAGTAAGTAACGCAGTCATAATAAGTGGAATTCACTAGAAATAGGTATCGGATCTGAGACGTACCATCCCCAATCTAAGATTCAACCTTCCGAGCAACTAAGCACCATCGTTCACTTATTTCTCCTACCAGACAGAGAAGTTTCAAACCCGAGATTAAAATCAAATAAATGGGTCCGTCTCTTCGTCTGTATGGTCGACTACAGCCTAAACGGCTGAACGGATGGTTTCAAACTTCACATCTGTGGTTTGTGAGTTCACACTTTGAGACTCTTAGACTGTTAAGTAAGTAATCACTTTCGAGGGTATGAACCCCTCCAGGGATGTTATCATCCTTGTCTGTCTGTCTGTCCGATTTATACTTGATGCCGGTTCGTTAGTAACTAGAATATGCGACTTATTTGTTATCTGTGACAGACAATTCAGTTTCTATTCGCATATCACTAACATTTTAACGAAAGCCAAGGAATTCTATAACCCCTGTGTGATGAAATTCTTAACTTCAATATTTCAAGTTTTTGTACAGGGTGACCAGATAAAAGCGATAGAAAAATTAAAGGAAAATATAACAACAACGATATAAGCCATGAAATTGATTTTGACTTTATTTTGAAGATATATTCATGCCATTTTATGTGTAATAGCACGTGATTCAAATGACAGTCTTGGCTTCGATGGCAGTGCTTCAAGCGGTCAGTCCAACGCAACAGCGTTTCGAATGTCAGTCTCGAACTCGTCCAAAGTATATAATTACAACTGACCTGGAATTTCGATATTTTTTAATAATTTTTCTACTATCGACAAGCTTTCACCTATCCATGATGGAATGGCAAACGTTACTGAATATTTTGACAGCTGAATGTCATTGGTGACAGCTTCAGAAACATAACAATTGGAAAAAGTGTAATTCCCATCTGGTCACCCTTTACTACTTGTCGAGTCAATACCAAAGTCTACAATGCTACGTGAAATCAACGGTATTCAGCACTTTTAGATTCACAAACTATTAACGTAATATACACATATGTCTCATCCTTAGGTCAAAGTTATAGTTTTAAGGATCCTTGTTAGTTTAAGACTAGAGTAGAGTAGAGACAAGGTATACCTAGGGCTAGGTTAAAAACAAACTTTTCTTTTTGAATTATTATTTCATTTTTATTAAACCCTACATCTACATATAATAACTCCAAACCAATTTACCCACCGAGGTTTTGCAAAAGTTTAGAAGACGGTGAGACAGCAATACCACATGGAAATTGTTTCCAAGATACCTTTGGTCTGTATCCATTCTTGTCAGCTGTGTACGTAATAGAAAACTCAAAGTAGCCAACCTTGTAACTGTAGGAGCCGCTTACAACGAGTTCTGTATTCTCCGTGTCAGGATTCAGGACCTTTCCTGTTTCCTCACGGAAAGCGATATCAGGGTAGCTACCTGGAGTATATTTCTTTGTACTGTGTAAGATGAAAAGTAAAAGAAAATTTGGTAATTAGAAATCAGTTGAATTGATTTCATTCTGCTAGAATGGAAGCTGTACCTAGTCACTTTAATGCGTACTGGCCTAGAAGGCTTCCATAGAGTTCTAACACATGTATGTAAGTATAATGAACTCACCGAAAAAAATATCCACCCTTCGATCGTGTGAATTCGGACTCAATGCCACTAATGCTACGATCTAGCTGAGAGTAGTGTACTGCACATATTCGGCTTGGTCCTTCGTCTTCCTGTGTTGAGCATCTCGCCAAACATAGCGCAAGTACGAACTTCGGTCATTTTAAACAAAAAAAAAAGGCCAAATAAGCGAAATTTATTCACACAAACAATCTGTTTTACTTACCAACTTTAGTAGTCGCATTTGTTGGTAGAAATGTGTATGTACCTGGTAGTACGGTCAGAAGAAGTAGTTGTTTGTTTCAGATGCAAAGAGACACTAAAGATGCTCATAAGCAGTTAGTGAGTAAATTTACCTGTTTTGCAAAGCAGATGTTACAAGATTCGTAAATGCCATTGGTAGGTGGGACTGGTATTTTTCATTTCACATAATCACGTTTCCATGCATAGTTGTGATGTCCAAGAATAGCTGAGTTCAAGATGCAGAACCTATTGGCATTCAAACTTGGAACGCAACAAGTGAAATATGGTTAATTTTGTATTATGATTCCCAACTTTGCAAATCCATTCTCACTGCTAGAACTAAAGATTGGAAAACAAGACCGCTTGTTGTTCAGATATAGTTGGTGCAGCGATAGTGAAAGAGGAAGAGGAGTACAGACAGACCAAAGACAGTGGTACATAGAGCACGCCTATCAATCATTTATGCTAGTTAATAGCAGGTGCTTAAGCGCCGTTTTTCCACAACGTGCACCCTTATTCCAAACGATCATCATATCAGGCTTGGTTTTATCCGTCAACCCAAGGAAGAGCAAAATGAATGAATCAACAGCTTTAATTCGAAAGAAATGTTTGTAGTAATGGGAAAACCTGACTTACGTGTGCAGGGACTGACCTAACAAATGTGACATGTAGATTAGAATTTAGAACATTCCTTAAACCACCGTTTCACAACGTACACAGATAACACCCAAATCACGGGACAAAGCGACGGAAGAGACTGGCTCGCCGCAGATACAAAATACAGGATTCAGGGGCTAGTGACAATAATTAGAAGTTTGACATCGTTGTCATTAAACTTAAGTAAACTTTGTTGGTACTGTCATCAGAGTAGACAGAGAACTTCATTGATAAACGACCTACCTTGTCGGACACCGCAAGTGGCTACAATGAGATTAGGTACTGCAGAGCTAGGGTGGTCCTCGTACTGTAGTGCAAAGTAGTTCTTTATGTCAAAACCCAGAGCTTCAGAGCTCGAAAACAAAGATTCCATGCGAGATTATATAGAAGCCTTTCCTAAAATTAGCGACAGTCATATTAACTTCTTTGATTGAAACTTTTAGAAAGATTTTACCATCTGAAATGAGAAAAAAATCTCTAGTTCCCTGCCAACACAAAGCTGTAAAAATTAGCCATTGCTAGATAGATATATACTTGACATCTTCTTTAAGCTCACCCTGTACAGTCAGTAGTCAACTGGAAGTGATCTCACAAGAGTGAACATCGATTGCATGAACTCAGATAATTATTCATGAGAGTGGTCCACTCGGTCAGTCCAAGACAAAATCGGCAATGGACAGTATATATTGGCTGGCAATGTCTTGCAACTAGGAAGCTTTGTGGCAAATTCTCTGCAGTGATCTGTCCTAATTTTTGGAACTGAAACGTCATTCGAAGACTGTAGTGAATCTTCATGTCATCTTACATGGGAGTAACCACCTCGAAGGTGAACAGGCTCATTACTTTGAATGCATAAATGTTTTGCAGGCGATTTATGGATTTTTTTCAGAGATGACGCATGAGTCGTGTTAACTTATTATGGTATGTTTGTCCAATACTGTTTGACATTTCATCATGGAAAGACTTAGTCCGGTACAGCGTCTACAAAAAGGTACTACGAAAATCAGCGTTCTACAAAAAATGTATTTCGTGCACTTAGAACAAGTCATGGTCTACATAATTGGCCTACTGGAAGCACGATTCGCTATATTATCAAAACTTTTAAACCTCGATTGGCATTATTGGATAATGGGCGAACTAATAGACCAAATATTGGAGCGGTAGGTGAAAGTGCTTGCGTTGTCATACGTTAACATAAGGATCTTGGTTTAAAAGCATACAAACTTACTCTGGCTTAATAGGTACGGCGATATGCAAAATAGCCATATTTGAGTTGAAGAGCAACCCTAACAGAACAATGGTTTGGTTTGGTTTATGGGCGGATGGAATCATCGGTTTCTATTTCTGCTAAACCGAGACCGGCCATGGAAAAGACGATTCACTACAAATAATATATCCTAGATACCTTTTTACACGTTAAAGCCACTTTCAGTAACGTCGCCGCTGAATTGATTCATAAAGCTCTGATCCAATTGAATGTGGAAGAGTTTATTAGCAATTAGTGACTATCCACACTATACCAAACATTAGAATCATGTCGCAAGAGGAGTTCTTCAGGGTGGGGTCTTATGTCCTCATCTTTGGCTTAACTTGACAGAGATAGAATCAATGTCGTTTCCTTCAGTAGTCAGTGTGATTATGAAATGTGCTTTGGGCAAGACTAACAAATGAGCCACTGGTTACGGACTCAGCGTCAACCCAAGTAAGACTGAACTGAGGTTTTATTCCACTGAAACCAAAATACTGACTAAACAATCCACTATTCTCCTTATCCTCCAGTGCCAAGTATCTTGGAGTGGTAGCTTGCGTGACCTTCTAAGCTAACACTTCGCCAAAAAGTAGGGACTTCACCCGAAAAGAATCCTATGGATCTACACCATGGTGTTGCATCCTACAATTACCTATAGATTTTTAGTCTGGTGGTTTGTATCAAGGAAAAATTACAACATCAATCTTATTAGAACCCCGGGTCTATGCGGAATGGAGACCATGTGAACGTGCCCTACAGAAGCTTTAAACGGTTTATTGCACCTTGTACCACTCGACCTCCATAGTACGTTCGTATTATCACGCAGTGTGGTCAGGCTAAGAAAAACAGGATGCTGGTGTACCAAACCATATGGTTACAGCAATATCATGCACCTATTACCTCAGGGATCTGATAGCTAATGCAACCGACTATACAGCTTCCAGAGTTAACTTCATAAATGACGTCGCAGTGAGATTTTCAAACAGGCCGAAGTGGGAAATAGGCGGTGTGACAAATGAGTCGCAATTTTCAGCAACTGTTCAAAATGAACTGTGAGCTGGAGGCGGGTCCCTTCTTCATTGGTTCACAAAACATTTCCATGTCTTACCGATTCTCTAACATGCAACGTCTTTCAGGAGGAAGTTTCCACTATACGAGAGCTCTCAACTAAGTTCTGTATATCCGCATAGTCAGTTCAACGATTTCCGATGTCCAGCTCGATTTCCAGCTCGATTTCCAGAGATCCTTTATTGGACCTAGTTTCCATTGTTTTTTTACTGAATGCGATGTATGGATGTAACTTTTGCTATATAAGCGATTGGACTCTAAGATCTTTCAAAAACGGGTTATAACGTTAAACGAAATCCGCCTTAAATGGAGAATCTCTTGACGAAATCTTAGAATGCCGAAATCCGAAATCCATTTCCACCAGAAATGGTGCAACAAAAAAAATGTATCTTTTCAAATTAAGATTCCACTCATACGAGAACCCCAAGTAAGCCATCGACCATCTCACTTACAGCCAAAACGGCTATCCTAAGATATGACTGCACTCACCGTCAGCCACCCCCCAGGGTGAGTGAGACTGTTTGCACTTCCCACGCATTCCTTGCGAATAAATAAGCTTGCGACTACGAATCTCGTTTCGTTGAACTTTGCTAGCCAAACAGTGTAACCCCACACTCTAGTGTGTACACAGGATAATACCATCTACCTCACGTGTGAGCCTTACGAATCAATGGATAAGGAAACGATTAAGCCACCCACTGCGGGATACTTATCTCGAGTACACACACACTTTAGCCGGGCAAAAAGCATTTTCATGTTGACTCGGCTCGTACGTTTGACCCCCACCACCCCACCTTGGATGTACTCTCTCGACGTCAACTTCAATCACTCAACTGTCATATTAAAAGAAATCCGTATTCGTATTCTGGTGGCATGGTTCCATTGCGAGCCCAATTAATGGGCCGGAATAAGTGCTCCAGCAGTTCGGGCCCGGCAAAAAACCAACCGTCACTTTTAATTGAGTCATGCAATATTTCCGGAGAGTTTTTTTTATTTTTTTTTTTTTGTTTTTTGGAAATGCATCTGGAATAGTTGATTCGGCGGAGGCGATGCGCGGTTGGAGATGGCCGCTGCCTGTGTGGTGAATAATAAGAACCACTAGTGATGCACCTAGCCGCCACAGGAAGGAATAACAAATAAAAGCTCGCACGGGATCATGAAGCATTCTTCGTGAGAATTTTAATTAATTAAAACCGAACAACGTGCTTACGAGTACTGTGTGTACCTCGTATCCTGTTGCTGGCAATTAATGACGGTTTCGGATTTATTCTCTTTGCTGGGCTCTACTTGTGTGTATTTTGCTCATATCGTCCTGTCCTGGATGAAGATGGCAGAACAATGTGTGTGGACATTATGAGAATTTGTTTGCTATTAAGTGGTGGACATAAGGTTGGTTTTAACAGCTGACGCAAAGAGAGTAAGCACCGGCTCAACCGCGTTTTGACTCAAGGATATCTTCCAGGAAATAATTAATGAAAGGAATGCGATGGTAACGTGGTTACTCGCACAAGTAAATGCAGTTTCATCCACATTCGAGATGCGTTTGTATAGAGTTGCCGTCACATGGTGGTAAAATACATGAGGAACTTATCCCAACGTGCACCTTTTACGTTATCCTCGAAAAAATAGATAAAGAGTGTACCAAATATTAAAATCAGGACTAATTGAATAAATATTCCTCTGGAGGAGCGTCAGTCTGTGATCGTAGTTAAATGTTGGCCCCAAGGAGGTGTCTGTTCTCTGCTTCTGTGGTCACTTGGATTCTCATGTCAAGCCTCCCATCGAACGTGCCACTAGGAGCATGTGGGGTAGTAGACACCTATACGGCAGAACTTGGGGTCTAAATGGAAAAATAAAACATTGACGCGTCCATCGTTTGGTGGTCAAATGTCAGAAACTGGTAAATCTTCATTAGAAAGACAGTCACTAGATGCGCTATCAAGCAGGCAACTAACCCATGCGGAGACTTCCAACGAGGCATTCGTTCTTGCTTTTATTCCATTGGATACCCCACACCAGTTTAGATGTAGGGTATCATGCCCCGCGTTGGAACCGAATCGCTTATCCGGAATATGTCTGCCCTCAACCCAATTACTCAGAGCTCTATGAATCACTTTTTCGAATACCTTGGTGATGTTCGGAAGAAAGCTTATTGACCGAAGATTTGGCAGATTGGAGGCGGGTTTTCCCCTTTTGGGAATGGGCTGTACCCATGCTGTCTTGCAATGCACCGGATTTTGTGCATTACTCAATGCATTGTTAAACAGGCTGGTGTACATGTCCACTGCTTCTAAAGGAAGATGTCTGAGTACAATGTTCGGAATTCCGTCGAATTCCACGGATTTCTTACTTCTCGATGAGACGAAGATCACTGGAAGCCCTATCTTCGATATGAACGGCGGGTCAATCCATTCATTCGCGATAGCTCTGTTTGCCATGTTCTCTTCATTGAAACCACTGTTCTTACGTCGCGAGTTGAGCAAGCAAGAGCTCTTGTGGAACACCTGAACATTTTTGATCGAATTCATAAAAGAGACATTTAGGACTAACCCCGATATCGTGGTCAGAGAGTACTGTTTCAGTAGATTATTTCAGGAAGAAATATTGGACCGTGCAAACGGATCTAAAAGTGTTCCGACACTGGAACCCTGTGGTTTGATCTAATAATCTAATTTACTGACAGATCGAAGATCTTTGATTCTAACAGCGTCCCAATACCTATGGGAATGTGTCCTAAGGTTCTCCAGGCTGGACTTCATGTCGTTGAGATCTACGTTAGGTCAAACCTTAGTGAAAGTGTTGAGGACGCTTATAGGCTCTATATCAGTTAAATGATTTTACAAAGCTTTAGAATCTCTTGTCTGGCATAAGGAGTTAAAGGATGACTCTCTAGTCCACAAGTAATCAGAGGCAATAAATCTGCTAATAATCTAGCTAGGGCTGCCTCAGAATCTGCGTCAATAGGATCTGAACCAAACTAGCTATGGTTTCAATTGAGCTGCGACCACAGCACTGATTAATGACTGGGAACCCAGCTCACTGGGAGAAGACTATCCAAACGATTAACCAAGAAATTCTTAATCTAGAAAGGATTGTATGAACTTTGATACTATCTTAACTATCTTAATCTGTGTTCTACTCGAGCACATTTCCTGATTATCCAAGCACATTCTCTGTGCATGGCCAGCATTACATTGGTTAAGGAGGCGTATAGACATATTCTTGTCAGCGAAAATAAAAAGATGTGCGTCTAAGGTCGTACTTTTCTTCCTCACGGAGATGGTAGGACTCTTAGTTTGTTATGGTAGACCACATCAATCAAGTGGTCGCCCCTATTGACCAAATCAAAATGTGCCCCTTTTCCTGGGTTTCCCATTACTTTGTCGAGCATCTCAGGCGGAATAGGGATTACGTCGGCCCGAATGTTTGCCTTGACCTCGTCAATGGTCTGACGATTGGTGGCGTATACTTTTCTTTTCCAATAATCCCACAAAAAGAAGTCCAGAAGGGTGAAATCTCAGATCTGGGTGACCAGACAATGTGGCCATTTTTTGACAGCACACGTCCAGGGAATTTTCGTTGCAGCAACCGCATTGTTTGATTTGCAGTTTGGCATGGCCCACCGTCTTGTTTAAACCAACATCCACCGATATCGATTCCCATCATCTGTCCCATCATCCTTCAAAGGTCGTTCTACTGACGCCAAAATGATGTCGGGGACCATACGACAGATATGGGCTCTCAGCAACACTCTCCTTTACCGCTTCAATCAGTTCATTGGAACGTCTTAGGTGTTGATGAACAGCATGTCGACAACCCCAAACTGTCCCGTGCGACACCAAGCGACAAATAGTGTTGTCAGACGGTGCTTGTTAGCCAGGATATTCTCTACGATATGCACGTTCAGTTAACATAACTGAAGGACTATTTTCACTATTTCGGCGCATAGTTTCTGTATGAAGCGATTCATGACTAAAATTGTATTAAATTGAGGTTTCAAGTCAATCGGTTGATAAGTGTCAAAATTATTGAATCTTTACATACAGAAATGAAAGATGGCATACCCTGTAGTAGATCTTTTCAGGTTGCAGTCTCAGCCATATGTACAAGGATGTTTAAAACAAGGCTCTGTCCGCAGTCGGAGTATTCGAAGCCATCCGATTTCTCAAATCTTTTCGGTCTAAAACAGGTGTTCCCTACTAGGCCATACTACCACGAATGTGTACATGGCTCGACTCTCTCCCAGGAACCAACTTCTGACTGCAAATAGATGGTAATTTCAAGCGTTGTTTCCGACAACCCAAAGGCCCAAATCGGTCAGTACAAATGACTTCCGCCTCGTCAAACTATGTTCATGATGTTAGCTTGTTTGTGAAATATATTTTAACGAGTTGGTTGCCTACAAGCAAAGCTCTAGGACGCGCACATCAAGTGTATTATTGGCCCATGAAATCAGAATATACTCTGTAAACAGCCATAAAACAATAAACCCCGCTAGACATCGATTAATCTCATTGTGTTATGCCGGTTCGTATAGCTAGCTGCTCCACCGCAATCCAACACGGATTCGCCCAAATTATAAAAATCAAAAAAAAAATCAAAAAAAAAATCGGAAAACGAAAAATCATCAACAACATCGACCAAACCAACCCATATTTCCGTCCGTATTGGAAACCAGTGCCATTTCGAATTCCTTATCGCTGTCAGAAACGAGCTGTTTTGCTGGGAACTTTTCGAGACCAAATGATCCCCACAGCGTAGATATATCAGTGCAATCGGGCGGCGCGAATATTTTCCAGTGAATTTCGCAATTTTGTGTGGCGCAGCACTCTTTGCCACCTACTACTACTACCACTGGTCTGTGTGGGAGGCATGGGCATATCCACCATGGTGGGGTGATAGTAAAACCGACTCCCTGGGGGGATGAGTTCGCGTGATTGTCCTGAAAGTTTTGCTTATCGCGAGGAACCTTTTCAATTTATGTTTATGAGAGTGTACGGCCGCCTCCGGAAGGAACAGAGATCCGATTATGGGTCCTGCTGGTCGTTCGAGATACTTTAGTCCCACCGTTGCCGCTGCCACCCACCGCCGCGGCCGCATCGTGGAGAACCAATAAGCGCACAACGGATGGAAATGGTTTTAGTTTTCTATTGGAAGTGGAACAAATCCTCAATTTTCGTTATTAATCGATTTGAATCGAAGATGGGGTTTGGGTTTCTTTTTTCTTGGAACGAAACAGTGGTGGTCTTGGCGGATGCTTTATGGGGTGCTTTGGTTGGAGAAATTGTTTAATGGATTTTTTTTTTTTTTTGGGAGAAAAATTACACTGCTGCAGGGAGGCCTAGATGTGGCAAATAAATTTCGTGATTGACTTTCGATACTTTTGATGTTTTTAGTGGAACAAGTTGAAAGAAGGTTTTGATTAACTGGTTTCTGTTTCTACCATGCAGAGGAAGGCCTTGAAGTGGAGCAAGGCCAAAGTTGTTACATTCGAAAAAGATTTTTAAAATTTAATGTGAATGCTTGCAGTCAAATTCAATTTAGTGATAAACAAGTAATAGTCTTATAGGGCGGTGGGCGTGGTAACGTTTGAGACCTTTACTTCAAATACATTAGGTTGGTAGGCAACTAAATGCCGCCTGGGGTTAAGGCGGCAGTCTACTCTACAGACACCTTGTCTAGAGAATGCCAATAGCAAAAAAAAAGTGCTCCTAAAATTTCGGTCTAAAAACTCATGATGAAGTTAGGTTGCCCTTTTTGACAACATTGCCCAACTACAAGACCACTTAGAACTTAGTACCTTTGGCGTACTTACCTTTGACTTACTTACTTGAAAAAGGACCCTTCGGTTACGGGATAAGGACATGCTACCATATCGAGGTTAACACCATCACCAGATAGTCTAACGTGGTAGTAGTCATCCGATAACTGCCCCTTCATGCAGACTTCAACCTCATTCTCGACTACAAGTTTCCCTCCAGAGAGACCAAGACGAAGTGTGGGATAATCAACAATGCCAATATATCCATCTCAATGGATTGGTCAACAGATAAGGATTCAGGAATCTTTACAGGAGAACTACAGATTGCCCGGTCTATACAAATTCAAAACCATGCAAGTGTCTTCCAGGCGGAAATATATTGTATCACTGAGGCCTGCAAGAGCCCATCCACTCCGCTGGAATGAGCATATTGACATCTACATCTACAGCCAGGCAGCCACCACTTTTATTTTAACAAATTCAAAACTGGCCAAGAGATGTAAAAAAACAATTAAATCCCTGAGTTCTAGGCACCTCCTTACGCTATGCTGGAGTCCGTGGTGCATAGGCGTCCATGGAAACGAAACGGTCGTTTAGCTAGCGAGACCAGCGCACCATGGGAACAGAAAATTTTTTCACCAAAAAATTAAAGTAGAACTTGGTTCAGTATACGCCACCGAACCAGGTGCAAACCTTCAAAATATTATTTTTTGACACAATTCGTGCTAGATATGCTGTTTCCGTGCATCCCAGGCACACACCAGCTTCAGTGGTAAGTCCCAGAGCCCGATGGAAACAGAAAATTTTGTCACCAAAAAATTAAAGTAGAACTTGGTTCAGTATACGCCACCGAACCAGGTGCAAACCTTCAAAATATTATTTTTTGACACAATTCGTGCTAGATATGCTGTTTCCGTGCATCCCAGGCACACACCAGCTTCAGTGGTAAGTCCCAGAGCCCGATGGAAACAGAAAATTTGTTCACCAAAAAATGAACGTAGAACTTGGTTCGGTATACGCCACCGAACCTGGTGCACACCTTCAAAATATTTTTTTCTTTTTGACACAATTCGTGCTAGATATGCTGTTTCCGTGCATCCCAGGCACACACCAGCTTCAGTGGTAAGTCCCAGAGCCCGATGGAAACAGAAAATTTGTTCACCAAAAAATGAACGTAGAACTTGGTTCAGTATACGCCACCGAACCTGGTGCACACCTTCAAAATATTTTTTTCTTTTTGACACAATTCGTGCTAGATATGCTGTTTCCGTGCAACCCAGGCACACACCAGCTTCAGTATTAAGTCCCAGAGCCCGATGGAAACAGAAAATTTGTTCACCAAAAAATGAACCTAGAACTTGGTTCAGTATACGCCACCGAACCTGGTGCACACCTTCAAAATATTTTTTTCTTTTTGACACAATTCGTGCTAGATATGCTGTTTCCGTGCATCCCAGGCACACACCAGCTTCAGTATTAAGTCCCAGAGCACGATGGAAACAGAAAATTTTTTCACCAAAAAATGAACCTAGAACTTGGTTCAGTATACGCCACCGAATCTGGTGCACACCTTCAAAATATTTTTTTCTTTTTGATACAATTCTTGCTAGATATTCTGTTTCCGTGCATCCCAAGCACACACCAGCTTCAGTGGTAAGTCCCAGAGCACCATGGAAACAGGAAATTTGTTCATCAAAAAATTAACGCAGAACTTGGTTCAGTATGCGCCACCGAACCAGGTGCTTATCTTCAAAATATTTTTTTCTTTTTGACACAATTCTTGCTAGATATGCTCTTTCCTTGGATACCAACCACACACCAGCTTCAGTAGTAAGTCCCAGAGCACGATGGAAACAGAAACATTTCCACTATGTATAATGCAGTGAAGGAAACTAGGACAGAACTTAGTGCCTTCGCTAAATTTATTAAGTCACTAGCAGTCCCAATTGAAGAATCTGAAGTGTACTCACTGTTTTGGTTACAGCGAATCTGCAACGGTGATCCATGAATTGCTCCTCACAGTGTCCTCAAATCTAAACCATGCAGTGCTAGGTTATCTCGAACCATGGCAGAGCTTTTCTATTTACTAATCCTACCTAGCCCCAGTGAACTTAACACCGTCATGCATCGGATGAAAACCTAATCCAAGACCAAACAAGGTCACATCAAAACAGAAACCTGCTGTTTTCGAAGACAATAGAATAACACCCTCATCTATAAATAGAAACAAAAACAAAAAAAGGAAGAAACACCCAAAAGCAAATGAAAGAGCGTCCTACTTCTAATGAATGGGAACAGACTTGCCAAATAGATTTACTCCAGGCAACATGCCTACAACACTTAACAATATCCTTGCTGATTTGCATAATACACCAGTCAGTTGAACTGGGGGGTAACCCCACCACCACCGACAAACAGGCAACCACCCCCCCTACATGAATAGGAAATTTAATTTTGATGCGACACGATAGAGCCTGGCGCGGGGAGTCTGCGTCCAAAAAAAAATAGTGTTTATATTTGATTTAGTAAAGCGATTTTTATCCCTCTTTCATCCTTCACAGTGTTGTATGAGTGATTTTGATCCGTCGTCGCCGACGACGTCGTCGTCGTCCTTTCATTGGTTCTTCGCCTTAACTTCGATACAGGCGCAGCTATTACTATCATACTACAGAAGTATGATACGACAGCTGTTGTTGTGTTCCTGTTGTTGTAGGGAGCTTTACTTTTTTACAGCTATTCATTTGAAATTGAATTTTCCTATGTCCTGATGAAAATATCCCTTCAGGGATAAATTGTGATAAGAGAATATTGCACCTTTTCAAAGGAGTGAAAGGACTGACTTTACTTTCAGACTTTAGGTCCTTCTTCATTTTTTTCGTTTTTCGTTTTTTGGTTTTTTCCAATCTCTATCCCGAAAAAAAAAAAACAAGTAAAAACGAAGACGAAGAAGAAGTGACAAAACAGAGAGGGGGTGAAAAATAATTTGAGGATAAAAATGTAAAAAGGATACAACGATATGGATGAGGAATACGACACGGAGAGGAGCAGATACATTGATGGTGCACCATTCAAGTTGATGGCAAATGTTTTGCTTTAATTATTTCTCTTTTACTTCGGGAAACTTTTTTAAAGACTTATCTTTCTCGTTTTATTTTTGTGTTCCCCTTGTTTCCTTTCCCTTTTTTTTCGGGACGAAAAGGTACAGTACGGTATCTGGAAGGTTTTATATTTAAAGTTTTTCGTTTTTCTTTCCTTTTTTTTTATTATTCGTGTATGGGGCGGCGGCGATGGCATAGGACAGATCCTTTATCGCAAATAAAGGAAAAGTGATGCCATTCAAAGAGGGAATTTATTCCTTTGTATGTGGGTGTGTGCGTATTGGTAAATGTCTTGTATGGGTTTGATGCTGTTTCTTCTTTTTTTTTGCTATAGATGTTCTGGATGGAGGGATTGATTTTGTGAGGTAGTACCTGGTGGTTTTCAGGTACTCTACGTATCTACTTGCTTAAGTTGCGATATTTATTTCAATGTAAATCACTTCGGATGTGCACTTCTTTTATGTCACCGTTAAGCTGCTTAGCTGTAACATGAAATAAGAGAGGACTTACAGTCCATTGGTTATCTTGGAGAATGAGTTTTGATTGTAGTCCTAACATTATGGTAAATCGGGAAACCGTACTAAGTAGGGCTTAGAGAAAGATTGTGTTTTTTTTTTGCTGGCGTCTCTAAAGTGAAGTGAAATTATGGGTTTACTAAAGCCTCACATGTGCATGCAGAAAAATTTGTAATTGGACGTGTAATTGGGTATTATTCAGGATGCGAGTAGATCTCCTAGTAGAAATCTATACAGATGGATCAATCTATACCACGTCTGGGACAGGGCACTAGATTTGTGCATCACCACACAACTGCCAGACCACTGTAGCTTATTTGAAGCAGAAGCCCGTGAAGCTGCAACCCGGCTCTCGATTAACTCGATAGAGTGCAGCGTTCTTGTTTTCTATATAATCGCCAATAATTCGATCCAAGTTGGTACAGCAATGCCACGGATCTCTCAACAAGATCCCTGTCAGATGCGATATATCACTGTCCTGGGTTCCAAGTCACAGGGATATTCCAGGTAATTTCAAAGCAAAAGTAGACAAACTAGCTAGAGAAGGTGCAGATCGGAATCCCACTCATAATACAGGGGAGCCCTCAGGACCTATTAAATCGATAAAGTTCCAACTAGATACCGAAGCAATCAGAACGGCAAACATTAGAAGAGGAAGAGGAACAAACCTGCTCTGTCGATTCTGAGAACGAAACCCCTAGATGTGTACTTCCCTACATATCTCAGCGATCTAGCTAAACTAGACTTAAGAGCTTTGTCATCCAACTGGTTTCAATGCTTAATCTGCGAAACATATATCATGGGCTTATACCGAAATTGGTTACCCCGTTTCTTTATGCCACGTGGAGAATGTTTATGTAGGTCTCTGATGGACCTTCTTCTGATCTACATGACTGAGGGGACAACCACCAACCCAAGTAGCTTTTGCTGTGCTACTAGCCTCTTATGGTAGGGAGTGAGCTTCTATGTGCGAAACAAGCTAAATTCAAGATTAAACTTGCGCGGGTTCCAAAGCTTGGGACACTTTATCGCTGTAAATACGAAAAGTATGGGAAAATTAACGAATGGAAGAGGACTGGAAGATATTAAGAACTGAACAGCACGTATAAACAAAATGGGTCCTAAGTGACTTCCTTGTGGAACACCAGAATGGGCTGAAAAAAATTTGTTGTTATGGCTTGACTTGATAAGATTTCATACTGATTGGTTGGTTGGTTGTTTGGCTTAACCTGTCCTCGATGATGATGCGCATAGACCAGAAGAAAGTCCATTGTGTTGCCTATGAGCGAGTTGGGTGAATCACCCTCTTACTCTAGGTACCAGTCATTCCTTAGTATGATTGAGCTTAGGCGTGCAGGCATTGCTGAGACCTTTTAGGTCATTGAAGAGGTATTCCGTGTTTACTGTGGCACAGTGTCAGGTGAGGGTATTACCAATTTCGGAGAGTTCCTCTCTATTTTGTACGAGTCGCATCATTGGTCAAGTTGATACCTTGCCTCACTCATCGTGTTGACGCTGATAAAGTTAGGTTCACCTTCATGTCGATGACGTCTATACCATCTAAATCAGAAGACACTCGCCTATCCAATTTGTCACTCTAGCAATTTTCTGGTATGCGGCAGTGGTATGAGGTTCTATTGGTCGTTTATTGGCTTGAATCTGGTTTTGCTGGATACAAGGGATTTGATCGCTGCCTGACTCTCGATGCTGATATTACATTATGCGGTTAAAGTTCAGATTTTCTGAGGAGGCTCCAGCACCGGCTCCATGTTCGGTCTTGGAGTCGAAAGTGTTTTGAAATCATCGAAGAATCCATGCATTCTTTTAAGGTTTTAAGTAGAGAGATGCTTGTACATATGTACTGTCGGATTCAAAAAGAATATGCCCTCGCTAGATCCGTTCCGTTGAATTCAAGAAGGTCTTTTACAGTCTAGACCCTAAAGCGGTCTGTGGGCAGAGGTGTTATGGTTAACGCAGGGGTTGCTGTCTGTACCTACTACGCGTTCCTAAATGGAGGAGTATTTTTTAGGTGGGTATGAGATAAAGGATTATTTCTTCCCCCTCTGCTCGCTACATCAAACGCGTCGTAATCTATGATCAATGTGCATCATAGCATAAGACTGGCAGTTCTTATCTTTTCTGAATGAGATCTAAAACAACAGGGCTGCACCCACTACTCACAGCTTCGGTCCCATTCAGATCCTTCATTTTTATGCAAACAAACTAGGGCTTATCCCTTCCATTGTTAAGCTACCCTCAAAGGAATTTAAATAGCAGCCACCCTTACCCATGCTAATTATGGTATTACCCCGCGCTCACTGGTGACACAGCCATCCACGTAAGACCGACAACGATATTCACTTTTACTAATCTCCCACTTTGAGATGAAGTTATAGACTTCACGCCCGCACAGTCACACATATGCACATATGTATACCACCCATGGTAGGGGATGAAGAATCAGGAGTTGGCCAACAGCCACAAAAGCATTCGTTTGTGGTCTTAGCCTCCGAGTAAAGTAAAAGAGAAAGAGAGAGTCGGTCGTGTATAACTATTTCTTTGTTATGTCCCACTGCCAGGATTCCAGCATATAGCACATATATTTATGCTCCTCTTCACAAGCATCGTCGTCATTGTCGCTGCTGTCGTCATCCTTTAAGGCAATAGACATACCAAGTGTATTTCGTCCTCGCACACAAAACCAGACCAGAAGAATGAAGGAGAAAAAGACTGAATTTAAATGCTTTGCATTCTAACGACAGTTAGCCCTGAGAAAACAAACGCACACAAAACAAATATCCTTGCTGTTGGTTGGTATAGGTATCGCAAAGGACGTGCACAATGAAACAATAAGTACAACGATATGCGACGATGATCACGACGAACAACAAGGAATGGCTGGCTGCCACACACTATACGTGAGTCCTGGTGTTTAGCATTTCACATCTGAATATATACAGAAAAGCAATGTTTGTTTTTACGCTCTCTGCTCTTCTGTGTTGTAGTAGCTTTCTTGGAATAAGGACGACCAGGAGCTGGTTCTTAAAATGTTTCCCTCTGGGAATTTTCGGCGTGAGACTTTCCTTCTGGGAATTGTTTAGTTTTTGCCCAACCGTCGCTGTCACACAATCTGCATTCATGGGAGAAGTTTGCATGCAAATATTACTGAATTGGTTTTGCGATGCAGGTATTTGCTGTTTCATCTGAGGAGCATTTCAATTAGATTGTCCAAAAAGGATAAGCCGGTCAAACAGGCCGAGGTGTGATGCCAATGTCATCGAGATTCAAAGGACTTCTATCGATCCATATGGGTATGGTACTGCTTCTTCGAAAGCACTATCCCAGACCACGAGGTAGGCAAAAGGATTTCAATTCTTAAAGAATTGCATTTCAAGACTTAATTATCGCTTTAACCTCTGTGGTGTATCGACCATCAACTGCCACCGCTTGATGTCGCAAATGAAAAAAAAAAACAGACTACACCCTCATCTCCAGACTAAAGGACTTCCAAGCTACAGACGGAGGACAAAAAAAAATAAAAATCGCATCCACCAGAGCGCCAGCCCAACCCGCACAATTTCCCATTCACATCCCCGAGCACAGCAGCAGACTTCCACGAAGATTAATGGTGTGTTAGCGGTTAACTTACAGTAATTGTTAGCGTTATTCCCTTGCCAAAAGCAGAACATTCTATCGCTAGACGACGAGGACTAGTAGAAGAAGACTTACAATGCTCTCTTGTCACAGCCAAATGACGACAGAGTTACACAGTGAATGAGCCTGGTGGGGGTGAGTTAAAATCACAATGACAGCGCAAAAGGACATGAAAGAAAGAGAAACGTTTTTTTTTTTTTCATCCACGATTCCCCCTCCCCCAACCGTTGTCGTTGCGTTGTGGTGTAACAAGTAACGAGGCCAGGAAGAAATAAAAATTCTAATCCTTTTTTTTTATCTCATTTTGCGCTCGATGCCACTGTCTCTGGTACATCCGGGAAAACTTTTCTCCTTTGTTGTCCTTATGTAGAAAGCTATACAGTGTTGTCATTGTTGTAGCGTTGTCGGTGTTATTACGTTGGCCCAAAGCCCCCTCTGAGGTAAGTTCGCATCATTCAAATTTAATATTGTAGCCAAGACCTCATCTCTTGCTAACTGAACGCAAGCAAGCAGGGTCTGCAGGGAGCAGGGAGACGAATCCTAGAAAAGCCCAGCATTCCTTATTGAATTTGGTATGAGTGTCACGTCGTCCGTTTGAAGTTTCACATCGAAACCACTGAGAGAGAGAGAGCGAGATAGTGAAAGACACGTAAATTGTTAAATGCAAATCCTTGTAGCGCATTGAAATCCATGAGATTATAGAAAATAAGGTGCAACCGGAGGAGGTCTTGACAAACCAGTACGGGAGTATGGGATATTTTTGCTTGCATTTGTTAAGCTTAAGATATTTGCACGGCCAGGTGGTGAGGAGAGCTCGCAAAGCAACAACGAAAATGCTGTCGAAGAAAACCTGGATAAGCACTTATTATGTCGTGCGAGGATGGCAAGGTATCTTCGTCCTTTTTTTTTTTTTTTTTGCTCCCCCCTTTAAGGATGTCGATTAGTATTCATATGCATATGCGTATCGTCTGTTCGGTGACATGGAATGGAGGCGAAAAGGATAATGGAAGTCGTCGTCCATGTTGTACAACAAATTGTCACAGTAGCATTGGAATGCAATTTGTGGTTCTATAATGCATGTTGGATCTTTTGAGCTAAGAATAGGTTTGAGCCGGATGGTGGGAAAGGATTTTGTCGAAAACACAACTGACATAAGTTTTCGAATTATTGGCAAAATGTGCTCGGAATGTGTTAGGTGGTTCCAACTTTGCGATAAAAGTGGGGGAGTTGGATGCATTCATGCTTTTAATGCAGAGGTGTATTAAAAACACTTGTGGTAGGAATATACAAATGTGGCTTTTTGAGATGTTGTTGTACAAGTCGGGCATGAAAAGTGTTTCTATAGAAACATACCTAGGACTGGAAAGTTGAAGAGTTTTTCAATAAAGACATAACATTTTTGAATTTCAACACAATCGTATCCTTCAACTTTTTTTATGATCAGTCAATACCAAAGTAACAATAAAGATATACGTTTTTGTCATGATGAATTTCACAAACGAGCAGCGTTCGAAAATGATTAAGAATTACTACCAAAATTCTGAAGTCAGTGATCGCAAGTTAAAGAGCCCTTACTCCAATTTCAGTCAAAATGATCGTCCCACCAGACAAGTGGGACAATGGATGCTATAGTGGACAAATTCGAGTCAACATATTTACTACTGAGCCTTCCTAAGCCAGAGACACCAGAGGCTCCCTTCAAAGTTTCGAAAATATCCTAGCCGTAAGTCCTTCGGTTTACAATGAGCCAAATCAGTCGATTCCACCCAGTCCTCAGTCAAAATTTGTATGAAGATCTGTGTCTACACCCCTAAAAGATCAAATAAACTCAAAAAATTAAGCCTCTTGATCATTTTAATCATCGAAACCTCTCCGATTGGAGACTGCAATCGTCTGTAGTTCATTCTTGCCTTCATGGCTTTATAAGTAAGAAAAATTTGCATTATTGGAGAGCAAGAAACCCATATGTTTTATCAGAAACTCTAAATCTATTTCTTTAATGGTTGGTTCATGAATACAAGCCAACAATTTTAGAAGAATCTGCTAACGTTCCGGCCGATATGTGTGGTAAAGGCTTTCGATCGCTGAAAGAGGCTCGCGGTGGTCATATGATAAGAGACGTACTCTGTACTTAAATTTAATATATGTACAACAATTGGCTTAAATTTCAGCCGGATGTTTTATTTATTCTGCATTTTATTTCAAAGCCAAACTTTTATGTCCTCATTGAAAAACCCTTTTTATGTACATACACACATCTGTTAGCTAATGAACTCTTTGCACTCATTTATCTGTAAGTGGCTACACTAACTACCTACACCTACACCGAATTGCCTTCCCAATTTCCTGGCAAATGCTGATATGTGTGCTCTTTTTTTGTAAAACTTTTAAGTTACCTGTCGGAGCCAAGATTTACTGGGTCCAGTTTAGGTTGCTGCTCTTTCTGGATCTCTGAGCTTCCTGGCAAATTTTGAGTCCAAATAAGCCATTAACACTCCTTCTTTGAAATATAGGCTAAAAACCTAAGAGCGCTATCTCTATCTGTATTAGTAGAGGCAAGCTTTGTGTTTTCCTAGTCCTGAAATATTAGGTATTTTTCTGTCGGATATAAAATTATATTCTGTTCACCTACTCCATATTGCGAATTGTCACTCTGTTGTGCACTAGCTTGTCATTGCTAGCTTTTTGGAAATATTCAATGCAGGTATTCTATATTCCTTGTAGGTTTTTCACCACCACTTATGTTGCAATATCTTCCCATCATATGAATTCCAAAACTCAGAACACCATTACATGTAATATTCCAAAGAATAAATCCCAATATGAGTGGATAGTGGAACTCAGCCATATTTCTGGTACTGCCTTACTCCACCATCGGTACCGAAGACTAAAAGTTTTTTTTTCACAAAATAGCTTAGTATGTACTAATTTTATTAGAAACAGTGACATCGGTACTATGAGTCCTCAGATTAGGAAGGATATGTCATTAGCTGGCATGACATAACTGCCATGACTTCATGGCCCTAAGATAACTGACCGAATAGACTTGGAGTGCACTGTCTTATTCTTATGACTCTTCATAATACTATCGTCTCGGTCCCGGGCACGTCGTTTCTTACTTCCTTAGACTCATTGTTCATTCGTTCTATTGATTTTGACATACATAGAAGGACAGTCAAGTGTCCTGTATCCCCTTATGACCCTCGATAATGCCTACACTTGCAATTTCCGAAAATATGCCTGAGCTCTCCCCAACTCTTTCCCAGTTGCCGTGCTTCCTTCTCACCTGTTCCACCTGAGTATTTCCGAAGTATCACTAGCTTTGAGCTGAGTCCGTTTTCAAGCCTAGCTGCGGTCACAGCCAGCAGTTGTTCAGCTAAGAAAAAAGTCCCAAATGGACTTGCACAGCCCAAGAAACTAACCAATTAGGATAAACGTACATACTCTGCTCAGGCTTGTGCTTCCTGAGATCTAAAGATCAATTCAAGATCTAAAGCAACTAAAGAGCTTCTACTAGGAAGTAATAGAACTGAAAGCCTTACTGAGAGCCTTACTTACATCCAACTTGAGAGTGAAGTCTTGTTCTTCGTAAGCATGATCCCTACTAAAATGGGCGAGGCATTCTGTATTTTTGATGGAATCGTAATGATTTGTTGGAATAGCGTAAATGCTATTGGAAGCTCTAACATCTTTTTTTATATTCTTAACGCCCTTAAAAAGTGGGCGTAGACAAATATATTGCTGAAGTGAATAAAAGGGAACTTCAATTCCTAGGTGCATGGTGGAGGGTTGATGATACTGTGGTCTTGCATGAATCCTTCCGAGTTACACTTAAGCAAGGACAGTATAAAAAAGTCAATGTATTTCAATACTTCAAAAATGCATCTCACGGTATACTCAAAGGATATGCCCCATTCGCTTCTAGAGGTGCTACGCCTGATTACACCAAAGGGCCACCAATTGGCGTAGGAAGAAGTGTGGACACACCAACAATCTTCGGCCAAAGATGAAATTAAAGTAGATCACTGGAATCAGGTCTTTTTTTTATGTCACAGAGACTCAAAGTACATGCCAATGAAAATGCTGAGATAGCTTCAGTTGCATCCATTTAAAGGGCTATAACCCGGTTCTCAATTTAAGTTAAATTGCTTCTAGACCTGCCTTAAATATGCTCTTGCCAGTGGTTGTAACACAACGTAATAGTTTTACTTGCTCTATCATTTAACGGCGGACTAACAAAGTGTGACTACCAACTATCACCTTAGAGAATTCCGCTCCAGGATTTTCATAGTCTAAGATGTTAACAAAATTTGAGATGGCTTAAGAGATGGCAATTTTCCGCCCAACCACATCAAAATTCATAACGAAAACGGGCTGGATCAGGAGGCCCGCTCCTGTCATGGATTACCCAGTGCCAATTAGTCTTGCATTATATTTTATCAGGTATACCACACCGGGGAACACCATAGATCCTTTGACATCCAGGTGAGGACTGCACTCTCTCTCAGTTGCAGTCACCCTTTTAACCCACCTACCTTCTGTACAAAAGCGGCATGTTCAGCATGGGAAACCTAGGCAGATTCACTTTTTGACTGTATCGCTTTTACGTTTAGACTTAGAAGCTGTATTTATCAAGTGGCCCTTAATTAGCCTAAATACCTTCAATATGGCTTATGGTGGACTAACATAGCCAGAAGACTGCTGTTTGGCCAATTGTCTACTTAGTTATAGCAACGATGGGAGGCGTCGTTCTATCTTGATCATGTCATCTCTGGGCATGTCCACTGTCTTCTGGGTGAACATATGTGCTGCAGCCATTTTTGTAACATAGGATCCTACCTATCGCTGGTGTGGGACAGTTCTTGCTCTTTACATCATTTCAAAGTCTTAATGATCATGCTCATGCATGTGCATATCAATTTAGGGTTTGCTTGAGTGGCTTCTTCCAGAAAACACATCCCGATACCACCTAACGACAATAAGAACCAATCATTTCTCCAAATCAATTGTTGACGAATAATTTTCCCCCAACCCAACCGAATACTCATCTCCAATTTTCAATCGTGTTCTGATAACCATCACAACTCTATTACATTCAGCGTAATCTGGAAGGATACTCTCCTACAAACTCTTACGAGTAGTATACGCCCCATGAATTCCTAAGACATTCGCCCCTCGAAAACACCAAACAAAACTGTTTCCCATGTCTTGCTGTGGTGCCCCATACAAAACGAAAAGGATAACAACAAAACTTCAAACTATTTCCACTGAAATCGCCAAGAAAAAGGATTTAAATTGGAAAACTGAAAACTCCCCGAGGGTATTTATTTGGAAATCCATTACAACGATTCCAGATAAGCCATACGAGGATGGCGAAAGCTCCGCAGATAAACGATTCCCGAGTTGGAACTAAGAGCGTCTGCTCAAGAAGAAGATTATTTTTATTCCTTAAATTCCATTGGTTTGGGTGGTCTTTTTTTTTTGCAGTTTTTGTGAGTTTCCTTTCGCCAAAGGCTGAAATATTGCCACTAAGGAAAAAAGGATCCTCCTTAGATAGGGAATTCAACAATTGCAGTGCCTATTACAACTGTTGGCAGGGAAATTAAAAGGTTGACTAGCCTGGTGGTCCCATTGTTTTGCAATTTGTGTTGGATTTACATTTCTTGGCTTTGGATTGGTATTTTGGTGCGCTTTTAGGTCGTGGAAGGCTCTTTATGATGGAAATTCAAGTGGGCTGTTCACTTCGGCGAACTCTGCTTCTTATGGCTGTGAGTTGGAATAGCCGGGGGCTGAACGAGTAATGAAAATATGACGTAAAGGGCATAGCTACGAGTACAAGGATCTTCAGCTCTACTATCCCCATTTCTGTCATGCAATTTGTTTAGTTACATTCTCCAGAACAAATGGAGCCCCCGTTTTATGAAGTGAAGGATAATCCCTCCCAGGAACTCCCTAAAGATACTCGAATTGGGAAAACCCCCATCACTCCCATGTTACCCCAATATGAACGCATTAACCTCCGCCTAAATCGATTCATTCACAACCAATCACTGCCCAATTTATGGCGATATTCTTGGACAATTTCAAATTTCCCAAAGCCACTCAAATCGCAATCAGCTTTCAGTCAGCCTCATTTTGGCCGCCCAGATTCGGCCCTAAGCCCCTAAAAATATTATTCATCAAATTTCATTTCATGTCGGGAATGTGATTTTGAGTTAAGCTTCCGCGCAAGGTTACAGGGTCGTTCCCTAATCAAATCTATCACCGATGGAACCGCAGACCGCGAGTCCTTCCCTCCCCTCCCCCAATTGTGTTATTTGGGGGAAAAACACATCACATGATTGAGAGGAAGTGGACATTTGGTAAATTCAAAATACGCCAGGACCATCATCACCGCGCTGCCGCCTCTGCCATCGGGCGCCTGCAACGCATAGTCAAGCCTGCCAGACACACATACACATTAGTCGAGAGAATTACATAAATCATTGGAACACAAGTGCGTTTGGGTAATTTGTTGCCTTCGGAATGGATAGAATGGGATAGAGCCTCCCTTGCCCGGTCTCTATCCAGCGAGACACCTAATCCTTCGTGTGTCCTGTGTGCTATTTTTGGCCATCTCTCTGTTGCGGGCGTCAATTCTATTCGACGTTGTCGACGTAGTTGGTTTCGTTTGTCATACAACAGGGAAAATTTATTTCAATGCAAACTACTGGTGGCCGAGACCAGGTGGGTGGCTACTGTCAGTAAGGATGTGCCGCCAGTAGAATACTAGCCCCCTGTTACGGTATTTAGCATTTTGATGTTCGAATTTGAATATTTTATGCGAATCCATTAGGCCTTATTCGGGATTCGAATTTAAGGATCGCTTTTGCAAGGGGGATTCCATTTACACAGAACCGCATCGAGCTATACCTACTAGTGAGCACACATACACACGAGTGTGGTGTGGCATGTCCAGAAGGACAATGGAGATGTTTGATGTTAGATGTTTTCGTCAAGCCATTAGAAATTCCGTTTGAAAATGATTTCGGTCAATTGAATACCACCAAAAAAGGAGACACAGTATAGAGGAATCAAGCGGGACCGGCTTGATTCATTGAGCCGTTAAGGGATGCAGATTTGCATCTCGATGCGAGTGCACAACTTGCCTACGACCATCGAATGAAGGCCGGCACATCATGCCTACCGGGGGAGCAGGAAGTATGCGTAGCCTTTGATACAAAATTTGCATAGAAATGAGAATTGATTTTTCGGTTGGAAATCAAATGATGGAGGAGAGGCTGGCCATGTACTTGCCTTCAATATGACAGCAAGCTCAGATATTTAGCTGAATTGTCTAGTTTCATGAGAGGGAAGCCAGTCTCTTGTGAAAGTATAGATGAGAGGTTTGAGTCGTTTAAAAATGTTGATATGACGTATGAGGATCAAGAGCCCGGGGGCTGGGAGTCATTATGCGTTCTCCTAGTATCGCGGTATTTCATATCGAAGTGTCATTCAAACCAAGTCCTGCATAGGTCGTCCTTAATTTAATTTAGTTAATTTGGCGAGCTGCCTCTACTATGACAGCCGTTCTATTTGCCCCAATGAGTAACTACATTGAATCCAATGATTCAGTACGAAGAGCTGTGGATTTGAACAACCCATGCTCCATGTGATTGAAAAGTGTCATAAACATCGCCAAGCAGGAGTCGATTTTAGCTGATACATGGTCTATTCCATCTGCAATCATTTCTGTACATATAGTACAGGGCAGCCTAGTACCCATCTTCCAGAATTGGGAAGAAGTGGGCCTAGCTCGGTGGAGTATACGTAATATGTTTGCAAAGAATTTCAATATTTTCAATTCTTCTGCGCATAAGGATGCAGGATCTAAGCATATCTGTGCACATAGTACAGGGCAGCTTAGTACCTGTCTTTTCAGAACAAGATCCCCTCAGATAAGACAAGAATTGGGAAAATAGGGGCCTAGTTCGGTGGCGTATACGTAATATTTTTGCAAACATTTTTCAACATTTCCATTATTCTGCTCATAAGGATGCAGGATCTAAGCATATCTGTGCACATAGTACAGGGCAGATTGGTACCTGTCTTTTCAGAACTAAATCCCCTCAGATAAGACAAGAATTGGGAAAAAAAGGGGCCTAGCTCGGTGGCGTATACGCAATATTTTTGCAAAATATTTTCAACATTTCCATTTTTTTACGCATAAGGATGCAGCATGATCACGGTAACCCCTACGCTAGGTAAGTATAAGGATGCAGGATCTAAGTATATCCGTGCACATAGTACAGGTCAGCTTTGTACCTGTCTTCTCAGAACTAAATCCCCTCAGATGAGACCAGAATTGGGAAAAAATGGGCATAGCTCGGTGGCGTATACGTAATAGTTTTGCAAAGAATTTTCAACATTTCCATTTTTCTGCTCATAAGGATGCAGGATCTAAGCATATCTGTGCACATAGTACAGGGCAGCTTGGCACCTGTCTTCTTAGAGTGAAATTTACTCAGCAGAGGACAGAATTTTGATGGCTTTCGGTTTATGTCAGAGCGATTTCTATAAAATAGAGTGCCTCAGCATCTACATATTATGTATTCTTAGTCAGGTTTCTTCGAGAGATGCTTCAGAAATATACGCAGATATTGGCAATAACCAATATGACGGGAGTCGAGAACTCGTCAAATAATAGCCTAATTCTCTTTCATTTATCCTTAACCAAGGTTGCATTTCTGTCGTGGTTCTGAGGCTGTGGTCACCAGTTTCAGGTCACCCAGCTTATGAATGACATACAAGTGAAGTTAGCTGCAATAGACTTGACGATTCACCATTAACTTGAACGACACTTCTCCGTTATTGATTTTGGGAACCCAGACAAGGTCTAGGGATATAACTACCTAATTGATTTTTTTGGGATAAATTGAGTAATACTTAGGGCTTAATGTGGTCTCAAAAATATGGTTCCACATGTCACACAAATGGCCTAGCAATCGAATTTTGGTGACTGTCCTATTTCTAGAAATGGACCAGTTTATTGAGCGCCTCATTCGTATCATTTGAAGCCTCTGGATTTTTTCTTTGGACCTTATCAACTCTATGACCTATACCAATAAGTCAAAGACATTAAACGACATGAAGACCGACATCACATGGTAAATTGTCAACATATCGACCGATGTACCAAGTGCTTTAGCTTGAACTACTTACAAATCGCAACACCGGCTTATTGTAATACGAACATCAATGAGTCTCTTGACAGTTTCGCGAAGAAATGATGTGAATCTTTATGGCTAGGATATGCGTAGATTCAGGCTTGGAAACCCCTTTTTGACTATAAGAAATAAATCTTATTTAGGTTAAAAGGTTGATGTTAAACAGTTGTGTAGAGCTCGAGAGTATAAACTATTGTATGGCCATAAACTGAGCTAATGGCCATTTGTATTATCGTTTAATGATATACCATCCATCCATTTACTTTTTGCCTTTGAAAGAATGGGAAGCCATTTACCTAGCAGCTATCTACCTGTTTGAAATGCTTCCTTCCACTATATACCGTTGAATAGACCAAATCAACTAAATAAAATAGCCTTTGTTTTAAGTTGTTTTAATGCCTAGCTTGAATGAGCCTTCCCTTAGGTCTGCTCTAAGGATATATTAAGAGATTTTTGATCTTCAGTAAGTTAAGATGCGAAAAAATATCATTTTCTGATAAAAAAAAAATCGCTTTCCTTGAGTACAAGCCGTGAATATGTACATAAATTAAAAGTATAGGACCTAACTCTGAATCCTGAAGTAAGCTATCATTCAGTGATCTGCAGGTGAGAGGTTAGCTGTAGACTCGCTTGTGAATGTGCGTTACACCTTAAGGGTACATTTAAGTAGTAAACCAATGCTTCATACAGTGTCATACACAGTAGTCAGATCTAAGAAGGCAACAGCAGTCTTTGTGGATCCTTTAAAATGCAGACTCTATCAGAGAGTGAGAAGCAAGAGCTTAGCGAGTGGTAAAATATAAGACGTTCCAGAGAATTATAAGTCACCCTAAGCAAGGAAATGAGGCTATGGCTTTCTTTGACCACGTTACTTTTGTATCGATTCTATTAAAGGGTCAACACATCGTATCAGCTGTCCACGTTATAAAGCACGACATGGATCTTTCTCCTGTTTCTGTCTAATGATAGCGATCAAGCTTTTTTGCATGATCACGTGCGTGAAATTCAAGAAATAATTTATACTATGCAAGTTCTGAAGGTATATACTGTCCGTGTCCATGATCCCCAAAAACTACAGACAGTCAAAAGATTTCTGATACCTCCAAGACTAAGCCTAACTTTCAATCTTTCATTTTGATCGGTTTAAGAGCTTCATGAATGCCAGGATCCTTTCTTCTCGCAATGATTGATGTGGTAATGATCATCAATTGTCGTACGTTTCTGGTGGTCTCTAAAAGACTCTCGTGGAAGATCGATTAGAAATACTAATTCTTAGCCTTTATCCACAAGACCCCATACGAACCTTACATAGATTTATACCAAGCTTGTTTAATATTTGACTATCATACCAGAACTGACAGAACTGAATTGTCAATTCAAAGCATTCATCTTAAATGTACGTAAGGTGCCTCAATAATAGCTACAAAGAGATTAACAGTACTCCTGCGCAAAGCTTTCTATATAAACTCGCAGTTCATGATGTTAAAACCCTTTCTAAAATCGATTAAAGCAGGTAGATCGGTGCAGGAGGATCTAGAGCAAACGCCTGATTGTTCGATATCGAGAGTTGAGACTAAATGTGCTTCCAGCTTGACAATCATCCCCCGGAATACACTCATTAGCTCAGCTCTGTCAGTGCATTTGGCGCAGCTTGTTCTTCTTGAGAGCCTTCATCTTGGTTGCAATCTATGTACTGCTAGGGGAACCCATTTCACTTTAAACGTTCACTTGGGTTCGGGACGCTTCTAAGTTGATTCACATTTTTTAAAGTTCCTTGGTCTTCCGCTTGTCAGCTAGACTTATCGCTTTGTACTTCCTCTCTTTCCAGACGGTACTAATCTACGAGTTTAACTTTAAAATAAGAAGATCTCCTCAGGAGGCAAGGACAAGAAGGCCAGCCTTGCTGAAAGAAGGGGTACATTGTATGTATCCATCAAGTGTATTGCTTGAATCTTTCACCTACTGAGCCGTAAGATCCTTATCCGCCGACTAAGTATAGATTTCTAAAAATAGAAATAAGAAATAAAAATCCCAAAAATAACCCAAGTCTTCATTTAGATGTTTTCTCTTTTGAAAATGAACATTTTTTAAGCACCCACCATAAAAGTTATCTGGTAAATCTGCTTCGAAAACCACTTTGTACACACTTCACTGGAATTCGAAGTTCAAGGACTTACAACAATAAAATTCAAAATAACCCCAACACTAAGCATCAAGTCGAAGTGCATTGAAGCGTTTAGACCGCACGAAAACAACAAGCTCTTTACATGAACACCAAACAGACTAGAAAACTGCTTTCAAGGATATACAATACTCTACATACATACATATATACAGGACACAATGAAGCCATACACTATACTATGAGTAGAGCTCGGCGAGGGCGCTCAGTCGAATTTTATGTTCCTAATAAAATGCACGTTATCCACTCCAGTCATTGAGAAGCCATCAAATTGCCAGCGAAAGTGATGAGATCCTTGAACGCACATAAACACACAAACACACACATAGAACATAAAAGCCAACAGAAAAAGCAAAGAAGCCAAAAACAAGACGAACTCCATCCACGATGAAGGATTACGAAAGGATGCTTGCTTACTGTACTGCCACTGGTTCAAAAGAGCGAAAACAAATTTCATTGCTCAGACATCCTTTTTTTTGTATTTTTTTTTTTTTATTTTTACTTTGAAGTGTGTGTATATCTAAAGAAGACAAAAAAATACGATGAGTGGATAATCTGCGTACAGGATACGTGTTTCTTTTTTTTTTCACTCGCAATGGATTAGCAATGTTACGCGCGCCACCACACCACCAGGCAGCAACACTTCTCATCACCTTACGCGTCATGACAGCCAGCGCGAGCGCGAGCAACAAACATTACAATGTGTATCCTTAGACGCAAATATTCCTCACATATTTTCGTCGTCCTTATAATTTATGTGTTTGTATAAAATAAAAAGCAATTTTATTTTCCATGTCATAAATTTGCCCCGTTTCCTTCCGTCCGCGCGCGACGGAGTTTGCCTGCGGGGGCCGACGAGGTGCCATCGGCTCGTCCCCATCTCTAAGGATGGAAGAGGTCCTGCTCCTCCTCCTGCATTCACACAAACATGCGGAAAGGTTCCTCCGGAGACAAGATAAATAAAGTCAATTTAATGATTTATGTTTACTTCGGCTTTTCGGTGTTTTTCTTGTTCCGTTTCGCTTCTTTTTTTTTTTTAACTGACATTCTACGTTTCTGCGAATTAACCGAGCAGAGGACAGGGAAAAAGGACGTAAGCATGAATTTATGTTTTATGATCTGCTTACAATGCGATGTAAATGATGGCGAGGCTTGGAGCCTTATGGGGGTGCCATCTTTTTCTTCTTGTTGCTGTTGTTGTTGCTGTTGTTGTTGTGTTCATGCAGATACGATAAAAAAGAATTCATTGTAAGCTGTTTCGTGTGTGAAATATTCAAAAATAAATGCTGATACAGGGTGGCAATGGGGTGGTGATGGTGCTGGTGGTGGGATCTTTCAAAACGAAAGCGAATAACGTTTTCCAACAATAGACCCGAAGCTAGTGTTGCAGAAGATGGCGGAAAGTTGTTGCGAGATGTTGCACGTGTTTGTCGGAGAAACACAAAGGATCCACTAGAGTGTACGAGGATTATTTCGAAACCACTACATTCGTGTTGGTAATTATTATTGAAATGCCTTGTACGGGGTCGTGGGTAGTCACGCTCAGTTCTGGGAACTTTTGACGTCTGCTGACAACCTGCTGTGGCGTGAGAATTGTGTTACCTTTGTTACCTAACGTTGCAGTGGTATTATACGATTTCTTGGAAAATTATTCAGCAACAGTGGTACGAAACTAAGTATGAATACGTATGCACTCAGGCATAAGGGGGAACGTAATGAAAAGGATGTTAAAACTTCCACTTAGGTACAATAATAACTGGTGGAATAAAATATGCGGTTTGTAATGTGACTTATAAGACAATAGCTAGCCATAAGCTCGCAATCGGCTAATGAAGGGCTTTTCAATAGAAACATGACAATTTTATATTTTAATGCAAACGCAGCCTTAAACATTTTGTACGATTAGTCAATACCAGAACGTCAGTCAAGATTTGCATTTTCATCGTGATGTAGTTCATGAACGAACAGCGTTTGGTGATTATTGAAAATACGTCCCAAATTCTGAGTCAGTGTTCGCAACTTTAAGAGCACTTACTCCAAGTTTCGGTCGTAATAGTCGACTTACTGGACAGCCTGTGCGTGCTAGAGTGGACAAATTCGAGTCAACATATTCACTATTTTATGCCCATGTCCCAGTGAGATAGGGCACTAGGCCAAGAACCGAAAATATCGCAGCCGTAATGAGCAGTCAGCCAAATCAGTCTATTCCAGACCTATCACAGGATTTGAGAATATTTTAGCACAGATTGTGGCCAATTTTGCCTAAAGATCCTTAGATATCTACTCCCTTGCAAGATAAAATTAATTCAAGAACTGAAGCCTCTTGATCATTTGAAGCACCGAAACTTCTCCGATAAATGGGATAAGGCTCTGCAAAAGTTTGAAAAAAGACAGTATTTCATCGAAAAATTCCGCTATGAAGCTCATTTTTGGACTCCATTTCATCCATTCAAAGTGACCGTGTGGTGCAGATTTCATGCCGAAGGTGTGATTGGATTGTATTTTTTCGTCGATCAAAATGATCACCATGTATACGGTCAATAGAGTTCACTATCGACCCATGATGAAATACAATTTTTAGTCAGTATTGGATGGAGTTGACATCAGTGCTACATGTGTGGTTTTAACAAGATGGTGCCACATGCCCCACTGGTCAAACAATCGGTTATTGAATCTAATATCGAGAAATGGTCTGGTCACCATCTTGTCACTTCACTTATGCGGCTTAACGCCATTGGACTCCTTTCTATGAAGCTACTTTAAGTTCTAGATTTTTGTCAAAAAACTTAAGACATTAGAGGTGCATAGGCGTAGTATCGAACGCAAAACTGTCAATCTTCAGCCGATATGTGTGGAAGAGTGGTGGAATTTGGCTTCAAGGAATCGACCGCTTCTATCATATTCATGATAGTGATATGAACAAAGTCGTGTAAGTCATATTTAAATATAAGATGTTTTTTATATCTGGAATACATTTTATCCAAATATCGCAATTATTCCGTATTTTATTTAAATTCAAAATTGTTATGTCCTTATTGAACAACTATATATGCTCTTATAAGACCATTGATTGGACTCAAATTCTATAAACGCAGCTCCTGGAAACTCCTCATGAAAGAGTCTTCGAAAACTCGCAGTTAGAAAAGTTCCCAGTTCCCTGACCTGCTGAGATTAGAAAATTTTGCTTGCTTAAACCTCGTTTACGTTTCCAAACTGTGGACCCAGGTTGGAGTCATCTTCTGGTCTAAATTTGGCTAGTTCCCCTTAGAGTGAGCCAGCCTAAACTTAAATCATCTGGACATGAATGGCAGTCAGTTTAGTGAGTTTAGAGTTGAAGAAACAAAGCTTAACCCGACAAGTATTAGACTATTAAATATTTGCGACTGCAGATAACCATTCGTCTCGTGAGTGTTATACTCTTTACTGGAAGGAGCTACTGTTTAATGCCATGTCCGAAGGAGCAATTTGCAATTTGAGAAACTTTCTCATGACAATTGTACTTTCGGATGTTTACCAGACGCTCGTGCGAGGTGGGGTAGTGTAAGAAAGTTTAGGTGTTGTCTAGGGATTGAACCTGGAACGCTTTGCTCCGTAGTTCAATGCATTAACCAATAGAACCACAAAGCCCATAGTATTAGACCACTAAGCAAAATTAATATTAAGGACACAGAGAATCTCGTAGGCGAACGTTAACTAGAATAGATTCTTTCGAGTGCAGTTGCGTGCTATTTTTATATGTACTTGGCTTGGATTGGAGCTTTTGAAAGTAATCGGTCACCAGAAGTTATATGTATTGTACGTATATATATGTACGCACATTTCCATCCCATGCTCATCTGATGCTGGTGTACCTCAGGGCACAGTCTCATCTCTGATTTTGTTTCTGTCAATATTTTCTCTCTCACTGATTCGTGATTCAATCCATTTCTTCGTGGATATAGTACTCTTGACTTGTCAAACTACTCGGCAAGGTCCATGCACGTGTACAATGCTTTAGACCTTTTAGGAAAACTATGCGATGTAAGGATTGAGTGGGAATTCATAACTGGATCAACCTAAGGAATCACTTGCCCTGTATCCTGGGCAGGACATGTAGAGTTTGATCAAAGTGCCCCTGATTTTCTGATTACATTTGTGATGAGGTTTGTCCGATGGAAAACGAGTAATGCTTAAAAAAAACACTCATTTTATCTTGTCTGAGTGAACATTTCGTGCAGGCTGACTAAAAATTGATTTAACACACCGTGTACTGCAGGACTACATCCCAATGAACTTGTCATTGGATTGCTTATTGTATCGAGAAAAACGTGAGAGGCGCTTATGGAAGCAGGTGACTTAAGTTTCTTTGGTATATCAGACATAAGTTAGAAAATCTTCGAAACCTTGATGTTGATGTGTTCCATGTCACCTAACCTAACAAGAAACAGGATAAAGTACATATATACAACGTGTTCCGGAGATTTCCAAATACTGCAACTGGCCTGGCTACTTCGAGAAGAATATGGAAGCTATTCGTCGAATGGGCATTTTAGTAAACATTATTACCAAAACAAGTCCTTCTTATTTCATAGCTATTCTAAGAATCAATGCATGGTTGAATGTCTCATTTCATTAAACATTCAAACCCTTACTACTTCCCCGAATGAACGCTTTCCTTACTCGAAATATGCATATCAATTCTTGGCTAAAAAATTCTAGGAAAAGTAATGCACAAGTTAGCTGAACCACTCCCAATTTCACACGAAAACATCGACTGAAAACCTGTACTTGTTAGCTCTACATGGTGGTCGATCTAACATATTTCCTGGAAGTAATCAAGTACACCTACTCCTACATGTCGGGTGTGGCCATATTCTTTACTGTCCAGTATTCCAGCTAAGTCTGCAACACTTCACGCTAAAATTAATTATTCAAAGTTATATATTGTATGTTATAACTTGGATTAAATATTCATCAAACTACTCTATCTCCCGAGTTAACCTCAACCATATTTATCCTTTAAGAAGCCCAAGCATTACCTCAATCCCACTGTGTATTTACATTCAATTCCTCTTGGCATTCCTCGAGTTAATTCACTCGAAACTAGTCTTCATTCGAAATTAAGTGCTTATTTACACGTCTTAGTTTACCCTTTAGAGTGGATTCCATGCCCGAATATCCGCATAGACGACAATCTAAACTTAACTCCCACAATAGCAACTGGCCACCGCACATATCCCTTTGGATCCATCTGTCCCGATTCTCTGTGTATTGCAAATTGATTTCGGTGTTTGCATTCGCTTCTAGAACGGTTAATCTAAATGAGATTCCTACACATATAATCGGGTCCAAGGACCACAGCAGCTTGTTGAACCGAATCCTTCCAATTGCAATTTATACAAGAAGCATCTTAAGGAGGGGAAAGTTTTTAATCCCTTCAAGGATAAAACGATTCGATGTTTCTAAAGACTAAGTTATCTGTGTGTCCTTCGAATGGAAATTCGATGCACCAAGTAGTTCAGATGGCCTAAAGCAACTAATTTTTTTTTTACTTCCGTTCTGTAATGAATGTTGGGGAAACTTTTTCAAAAACCAGCTTCACACAGTATCTACACATCAAACACTAGTCCTTGGAAAGGTAAGATTTCATCCGAAAAAAGGGGGAATAGTAGTAATATGTAATAAATCCCTGAGACACAGTTTGTGGTGACTGGGCAGAAGGCACATTCCACATAGGATTTCCTGGATTTCATAATTTAATTAGAAAATCTCCCCGAAAAACCCCTTTCGAGTTTCGCACACACAATCCAAGCCTTAGATCTGGGATGTATCTGGGATGTACCATCTATTGCACCGAAATGATTGCAAGAATGATTGCTTGTTATTATTGAAAAGTAATTACCATCGAGTGTGGATATTTGCAAATTGGGAAAACACTATTTGCTGTGGTGAACCAAAGAGGATATTAGCATTGCCGAATCGATTTGAACGCCTTGGCAATGCGAATAGAATCAGAGATGGATTTGGCTTTGCTATGGAGCCAAATTATACATATGATGGGAGTATGGTGGCAAATATTGGTCCATGGAGATGGAATGTCTTAGAATTCGATACAGTGTAGGTACAGATACAAAAAGGATCTGGCTTTGGCTTGTGCTTTGCATATGATTTTCCAATTGGTATGATTGCTAAGTCTTAGGAGCTGGCCCCATTTTTGGGCTTAACGTTTGTATTTATTCGAGTGAAACAATTCTAATTGCAGAATGACCTCCAATGTACGTCGGTTATGTATAGATCCAGAAAAGATACAATCGAAAATAATTGTTTATACGAATGGGACTTGAAGTTATTGTTGATCAGTGAGTAGAAAAAATATTTTGGTTGGGAAACAGATTAGGAAAGCTCTTGAGTCAAAGCAAAACTTTGACTTCAAAGCATTTTGTGTTGCTCCTGGGAAGGCTTTGGGAACAGAATTGAAGAGAATGTTTAACTGTGCCTTCAACTTGAGGTTAAAGTTAACCTAAGGAAAGGATGTGCCTTGGATGGCTCGTTCTCTTAAACTTCTGAACCACGATGGCAGAAATTCACAAAATCGCGCTACAAGAAGTCGATTGACATATACATATGTACATAGATTGCCAGGCCGTAATGAAGCCCATTTCATCAACAATCGTCGAATCTAAATTGCTTCAACAATGCCATTAAGAGTACACGGCACTCACAGTCAACCACGACATTACACTCCTTTGTGTCCCAAGACACACCGGTATTCTAGGGAAGTAACAGACGAACGAAACTGATGGCAAGAAAGGAGTCCGACTAATTCCAGATAATGTACAGATGAACTAGCCAGGGCTGGTTCGGGATCTGCGTTCATTGGGCCTGAACCTTACCGTGGTGTCAACTGGGCTGCCGCCACAGCGCTGATTAACGCATGGGAACACAAACTTTGTCTAACCCATTGGGAATGTCTCCAGGGGGTTACGACGCAGTCCGGACGATTAATCCAGCCTTATTCCTACAAGAAAGTTCTTAGCTTAGACAAAGACAATATTAGGAAGTTGGTGAGCTTTCTGGCCTGAAATACCACCTCAACAAACTGTGCCCTGACATAAAATGTAGGCCCTGCTGGGATGATGACGAATCATCTGTGCACATTCTCTGTGAATCCTCAGCTCTACTTTGGTTGAGGTGGCGCGTTTTCCACAAGGTAACATGCTCGCCAGCAGATATTAAAAACTCTGCTACTAAGGGAGCATTAGGGAGGTGATACAACTCTGAGAGTAAAACGCACCCTAAGATACAAAAGATCTATTTAGGTCTCAGTATGAGCTATGTATATGGGCTAGGGTCTGAAGGAAAAAAAAGCCCAGATAATGGTCATTACTTCTGTTCTACCACCGCCCCTAGCACTTGTTGAATCGAACACAAAACAAGACTTCGTAAGATTAGCCAACAATATACTCATATCCTGTCGTGTTTCCAGACAAATCACGTCAGTCCACCGAAGAAGAATCTGATTAAACAGTGATGACCTCTGTAGAAGCTGTGGCGATAGTAATCTAGAAGAGAACACGTGCCTCTTTCTATAAGAACCGCCAAACCTGTGCAGATCTAGATCCGAATAGCACTTAAGAGACTTGGGATACGAGTGGGGAAACCCATCATTAACCAATCAGAAGTTCATAAGAATTTCGGTTAGATTCAAAAACGGCGCTTAGTTATTCCAAACTTACTTACCTAACGGGCTCCTGATCCGTGAAGAGTATCTGCCTGAGGTACGGCAGCCTTCAATTCTCTTTGATCTCGGGCACGGGATTTCCAGTTATCTAGACCAAGTGCTTTGGCATCCGCAATAGCTTGAGGAGGTTCGATCCTCCTTGTCGTGATTCGAAGATCCTCTTTGCAGGAACATTACTGGCCCTTCGGTCCATATGGGCGAGCCAGTATGGTGGACGTGTTTTGGCTTTCTGCACTACATTCATATCCTGGCACAGCTCATAGAGTTTGCGGTTATATTTTCTTCCCCATTCGTCCTCTTTGCATACGGGACCAAAAATTTGACGAAGATTTCTTCCTGCTAGTCGTCCAGCACTCGGGTCCACATAGCAGAACTGGCAGAGTCAATGTTTTGTAGAGCATGCAATTCCTCTTCGGAGCTGGTCTTGAACCCTTTTGTTTCTCCAAACCAAAGTAGCAGCGGTATCATAGGGTTAGTCTTCGCCGAATCTCGCCGTCGTAGAGCTGATATTGACTCCTAAGTAGGTAGACTTCTTAACTACCTCGAAGTTACTGCCGCTTACAGTGTCTTAGCTGGATCAGTTTGCCAGGATCCTGCATTCGATCATTCCCTCGTTAAGGTCGAGACATTATTTTCACATCATACTCCAGTCAGGCTTCATAGGGTCTGTAAAGGACCATAAAACTCCTAAATATAGGTATTACGCTGATGTTTTGAAATGTTGGCTTGACAAGGATCACAGCCAAGTGATCGCTGATCCGGTCAAAGTCACTTATCATCGAACGTAGCCGATCTCCCACGACGAATCCCCATCCTAATATGTGCAATTTTTTGTGGCAACTGCAATAAATATCGGGATTTTTCCGTTTTCGCAAACATGGTCCTATCCATCGTAACTCCTGGATGTCTGCCTTGTACCACATGACGACATATTCAAGCTTTTGAGCAGCACCAGGGTTGTACAGTGTGCATACATACCTTCCATATTCTCAAGACCATGAACGTTCCGGGTCGTGATCTGAAATAAGGGGGTCGGTTATCATCCGAGGCTAGTGTCTCTCTCATAACTATATGGTTATACCAAAGCCACAACCAAACTTGTGACTTAGGCAGGGTCAAGTCGAGGTTTCGGAATGGCTTCATCGGTGATCTAAGCACCAAGTGCGAGTGCAATCTTTGCCAGTTGCATGTAGACAAAATATTCTTACACGAGTCCAGTTCCTTCTTTTTTACCATGTCTTTGTCCTCTCAAGCAGTAAGGGACCAAGAACGGAATCTTACAGGAGTAAGGAAAATGTTAAAATCTATCGCGGCAACTTTAGGAGTTCTCTTCAAATAACCAACTCTATATTATAACTCTGAAGAAGCGTTTTAAAGTTCTTAGTACTGAAAGCTTAGAGTTTTTCATTCAATTGAGACTAGGTACAGGGCAGACTATAAGAAAATTGGTATAACCTACATAAGTTTGTTAAAAAAAATGCGCAAAGCATTAGTTTAAGTCTCCTCCTTTGCTGTATCCAACCTCGCCATAGAATTGCATTCCTATCAACAATTTGCATAAAAGCCCCCCGCAATCCAAACTATTAGAACTTTCATTTTCGAATACGCATTGTTTGTTCCAAAAACATGTCCAAAATATGAAGCAAGTGCTTCCATCTGAAATGCATCGAAGCGAATAAATTCGTTTCGGACTTGTTTTGCTAATGCACCTCCGATCACAAACAAAGCACCTGGAAAATGTGTACTGACCCAATACTGTGGACATAACTCCCGAAACTATACACACAGCAGCTTTCTAATTCCCTTCATCACAATTTTTAGTTTAGTTTCGCTTGTTTTTTTTGTTCTATTTCGACCATCGACCATCATCCAGTGCAACGCAAACTTCACAGATGCATCCGACCATGGCTCGATGCGATATTAAAATCTATTTCAATTTTTCAAGTGGAGCACTTTAGAAATATTCTATCTCTTGCTGCCATGGTCGTCCGACTGCCCACTGGATGGACACCATCATCAAAAACTTAAAAAAAAAAAAAAGTATCTCCCAACCAAGAGAAAGCGCACACAAATCGAAAGTTTAATTTCACAAATGGCCAAGTGGACACACAAGTGCTGAAAAGTATCCCATTTAAATGAAATACACTTCGAAACAGCAGCGCTGCTCGGTGCCACCCACAAATCGAAGCAGCATCCTTCGCCGAGATGAATGACTCAATGGATGAATAATTTTTCCAATATTTTTCAGTCATAAAGCAACAGAATGCCAGAGGGTAGGACAGGCCAAATGGGTGGAAAATTCCATCACGACAATCTCCACAAATCAAACTGTGAACTGTGATTTATGCAGCAACGAGCACCGACAAAGGTCATACACATAGTGTAGATACCCCCCCCCCCCCCCCCCTCCCCTACCCGCCACTGAAGTGTGTCATCCATTAGAGGGGGCGCAACTGGCTTGTATGTATCTGACTCCCATTTGTAGTATTAAGTTTGCCGGCGCGCCTTCCTTGCTTGGAGTATTGTTGCCTTCGCGACGCGGTTGCTTCCCTGCTTTCCCATGTGCGATCCTTTAAAGACCTCCACACACATATGCATGCAGGCATATTCGCATAAAACGTGCGGAACAAGTGCAACTAACTTTTCTGTCTCCAATTGAACGAATTTTATTCATCGCACTCCATAAATATCCTGGCAACTTTTATGTAAACTTTTATTTTTTGTTTCCCCCCATCGCCCCCCCCCCCCATCGTTTCTCCAGGACTAAATGGATCTATGCATAGTGAATAAGAAAGGACGACGACGACGACGGCGGTAGTGGTGGTGTTGGAGGAACGGTGATAGGTGATATCTTTGGCTAGGTAGCCAAAAAGCGTGAATAAAAAATAAAAAAAAAGATCTAAACCCCTCAAGCTAGAGAGTACGTATGCATTTGGAAAATTTGTTTCCTCCGTTTTGGCGTTTTTTTTTTTTTTTTTGCGAAAGACGACTACGACTACGACACACGAAGGAAAAGGATTCATCGAGCGTAAATGTTGATGTGCTCCAGATTTTCTTTCGTCGCCGATTGACGAATAGAGAATTCCATTTCGATATTTCCATAAATATTCCTTTTTTTTAGGTACTTTTCTTTTTCAATCTTCCGTGGGAGAGTCCTTATTTATTACCAATAGCTAGCTGCTATACTTTTGCTCGAGTTTCATTGGAAAAGGATACTTTAATATAAATTTTTATGCATCGTTTAGTGATAAATCTTGTGAAATCAAGTAAACTGCAGTGAAAGCAAAATGAATTCCGTCAGTGGTTCGAGTACGATAGATACTTGCGATACGATTGGGGATGTGTACGTTAAGCGGGAATTTTTTTCGCCAAAAATTCAACAACAAAAAAAAAAAGGCAAATTGAAAAATTGTCCTTTGTAGTAGTAGTAGGAGTATTTCATATCGTTTTACTGTTGCGAAGGATTGAAGTGAATTTGATTTGAAAAATTTCGTGCAATTGGAAATGCATTAAAGGATCATCGTGTCGTATCAAGGATTTGTCGTAAAAAATTTGATTCACTTTTGTAGGTATTACCCGTGGGAAATGGGACTTTGTCTGAAGCGGTTGTTATTCTCTTAAAGGTCACTGAAGGATCAGTGATGGTTGCGATAGTGAATACATCACGGGTACTGAAGAAACGAAAGGTTGTGACCTACGACTTATAAAGGGTGGGCCATCTAGTGGTATCGTTTTAAATCATAGCCTATTTTGACACTGACAGTTGTTTCCCGCTCGAAATCTTCACAGAAAGTCAGTATCATACCTCCGCGGAACGAAATGAGTCGGCTTCCGCTTGAACAACGTTGGCAAATGTCAAAAACTTATTTCCAAAGTGAGGGCTATGTAGTCCAAACAGTGCGTTATTTGAAAAAAAGTTTTGGCCGAAATCAAGCGCCTGTTGTACACAAGCTCATGAGACTGGTATGCTAGTGGATAACATTCACGGCTGCTGTAGCCGGGAGTGGGATACTCAATTCACTAACATTAACTCGCCATCGATCTCAACAGCTCAACATTTCACGGACTAACCTCAGGAGAATTCTGCACAAAGATCTCAGATTATTCGCTTACAAGGTCCAATTGAAGGCGCACGACCATCCACTTCGTTATCGCTTCGCAGTTTGGGCCTTAGAGTTGGAAAACGAAAGCAGCTTGAATTGGACAACGATTTTGGCGAAAAATCACCCTATCTGTCGAGAAGCCGATGCATTCACAGAGAGTGACAGCTTGGTGCGGATTGTGGAGTGTTGGACCATTTTTCTTCAAAATGATGAATGGGAACAACGTTTCGGTCAACGGTGGGCGTTATAGAGCCATGTTAACGGAAGTTTCTTTTACTGAAATTGAAGACATGAATTTGGACGACCTCTGGTTCATGCAGGATGGCGCGCCATGCCACACAGTCCATGCCACAATCGATCTCAATTTAAGCTCATAGGGAATGTAGAACATAAATCTATGCATGTACAGGGTGACCAGATAAAAACGATAGAAAAATCAATTTAAATGAAATAACAACGGTGTACGATATACAACTGATTCTGATTTTATTTTGAAGCTACATTCATGCCATTATGTATGGAATAGCACATTGTTCGAATTGCCTCCTGGGGTTCACTGGCAGTGCTTCAAATTTGTGTGGAGTTATTCCAATCGAGTGGTGTCAATGAAACACGCTCCCCATGAGATGACCCAGTCGCCCAATTTCACCTTCACAACTTTGAGCGTTGCCTCACTTATATGGCATGTAGACCCGTCTTGTTGGAACCACAGCTCAGATATATCGATGTTGTCTCTGGCCACAGAAACTCGGTTAGCATAGCTCTATATATCAGCCCATTGACGACTTCGGTGTCTCCTCTTTCATTTCGAAAGAAATAAGGTCCGGTGATGCAGCCACGCCATACGAGTAAACCGCACCAATGAGTCAATCTTTCTGGGTGCATTGCTGATTGGTGGAACACTTGTGGATTGTATTCGTTCCAATAACGTCAAGACTGTTTAGTGACATAGATTCCGATCCAAAAATGGGTCTCATCCGATGATTGTTTGGCTAAAATCAGAACTTAAACCAACGAATACTAGAAAAAAAAGTTACGTATACGCCCTCGAAACAGAAGTATTTTTCTTAGTTTTTAACGAATATTGGACCCATAGTGCTGGCTTAATTGGAAAGATTGCTGTTTTGATTTTTATTTCATAAAGCGCTTCTGGAAGTCTAATTCTCCACCACTTTTCCAGTACCAGTGTGAGCAATATCCGGGCAATTGTTAGATTTTGAGATGTCCATTGCCTCCGGCTTATCCGTTGGGCATGTTGCACCGTCTTTTTGAAACCACAACTCGGATATATCGGTGTTATCGAGCTCTGGCCATAGAAAGTCGACTTTGAACACTTGTTGATAGTGTTCGGTCCATTAATTGGAATTCTGCTTGTTGATATGCTGCTGAGCTAAAAACGGGCCTTGTTGGTGAAGACGATTTTTTGCCCAAAATCCGGATCTCCGGTCAACATTTCCAGTGCCCAAGTAGCAAACTCACGGTGTTATCTATGGTCGTCTGGCTCCAATGCTTGCGTCAGCACCTACTTATATGGATGTAGGGCCAAATCTAACCGCAAAATAAGCCGGGCTGGCTCTCTGGCGATGCCCAATTCAGTTGATCGACATTTCTGGGTCTTTTTCCATACTGGCGTGGCTATGTCTTCTTTATTTTCCACCAATCTGTGCCTGTTTGGTGGCTTAAGCTCCAAAAGAGTGTACTCACGCTCAAACTATTCCACGGTGCCACCAATTGCCTGCACACTGAAACCATGATGACGACCGACCTCACGGTGAAATTCACTTTGCGTGGCTACAACTGAGGCGGCATTTTGATGATATTTTTCTAATAATTTCTGTACGTTCAGCCAACATGAAGCAATGCATGATAAAATGGCAAACCTTACCTTTTGACAGCTGGATGTCATTGGTAACTTTGACAACTACTGAAACATAAGAATTGGAAAAAGTATCATTGCTGTCTGGTCACCTTTTACAATTCTCCCAATTTGTCCACAACTTGTCACATGTTGTACTGTCCAACGTAATTTTTGCCTCATCAACTGAATTGACATGTTTGGAACCAATATTCTGAAAGGGGGATGGAAATACGGCGAAAGTACAACACCCTTGGTACACAACTTCCGGAGGACCTACGCTCAATTTTTATGAAATCGTTCTCCTAAAACCACAATTGAGCTAGGTAAGGTCCTTATCCTTCAAACAATAGTCTCACCCGCGGATACCGTGTCGAATGAGAAAGTTTCCCACAAAGAGGCTGTGGGCTTCCAGGGATCCCCAGCCACAGTACCACCAACACAATACTCCAAATATCCTGCACCTCCTTTTCCAAAATCTGACCACCATTGCAGTTCTAAGCAAATATAAGCACAATGCACTCAAAACCACTCAAACCATCCAATTTGTAAACACCTCCTGACCGTAATGGAAATCCAAGATCCAGGATTAGAATAAAAAATATATATATATATATATGTATGTGTGTATAAACCCGTTCTGCTCCACATGACTTCCAACAGCAAATCCATCCCAGTACAGTCCATTACACCGAAACCGGTAACCGATAGCTGCCAGGAGCAAACACACGCTACACAAACCCAGGAGTTGATTTATTGCACTCGCAGCTTTTTCTCCGTTCACAATACTGACCGCAAGGAAGTTATGCATACACTAAATCTACCGCACACATTCCACCACCATGGCCAAGTGACTCATCCTGCAGGACATATTCGCCCATACCACCCACAGCACACTAGAAACAAAAAAAAAAAAGGAAAACATCGTCAAAAGGGTGGCAAAGTTCTCAGCAAATATCTATGTATGGCAAATTGCAGTTTTACGGTCTGGCTTTTCAGCATTTCAACCCTCCTCGTCGTCGTCGTCGTCTTCACACTTGGTACACTGTGTGTTGTGCGCCCTCTGACTTTCACGCTATATGACGTTTGTAAATGGCGAGAGGTTAAGTAATCGGAGAGTAGGTCCGCGGGGTCCTTTGCAACTGAGGATGGTAGGTACCTACTGGAAAATCGGGACAGAATGAAAAATTATTTATGGGTTTCTGTCCTTCCTCCCGCGTAACCATCACCACCATCACCACCACCATCACCGCCCCATCCGAGTGTCACTCTATTGCGTTCGGCTATAACAGTCATGTGTGCAGGTTTTATGCACTGGAAGAGTCCCGGATACGGAGCCAGAGTTAAGTGCTTGGAAAGTAATAGAACAACATCTATCTGCTGAGATAGCATTGATCCGGGATGGTGGTGAATCAAAAATAGATGCGAAACCGTTCCGTTTCGTCGTTGGGCCACGCATTAGCTGATAACTGAAAGTTCCTTGGGTCACCGTCTTTTGTCGAGAATCCCTCTGCATACAGAGTGTGGTATGCAAAAATCTGCAGAGTGCTGCGATGAGTTGAAATTTATGCAATGTCTGTCGGTAATGGGTGTGCAATGTGGCCTTGGAGATCTTTTGCTGTTATCCTGGTGGAGGTGGAAGTGCTAGAAATCAGCATAATAAAATTTATTACCTTCCGAGGGAGGTTATCTAATGCATTAGCTGACATTTTTCTGACATTTACTGGCATGGTCACGTGGGAGTTTTTCCTTTTTTTTTTGTTGAAGATAGTCACAAGCCATGCCAACGTGTATTAAAATAAATTTCAAATCGTTTGGTTTTTATGAGAGATTGGCGCACTAGCAGGGTTCTACTTCGTAGTCTTATTTATGATTCTAGAGGGACTTTGGGGACGACACGGTTTATGTCGATACGAGTATGCGATCATGTCGCGGAATAAGCAAAATTATTTTGTTTTAGTGACCCGCGTTGGGCGCCAAAAGTTTGGAAAAGGGGGAAGTAAATGGGACACACTGAGCGGTATCAGCTATAAAAACTTATTGATGTTGACCTTCGAACTAGCCAAAGGCACGAGCTGTTCAAAGTAGTGGGAAATAACCATCCACTAGCTCATCTTCAGAATATAATGGAAAATGAAAAGGAGGTTAGGTTAGGTCCTTATTGATAAGATTGCCATCGGCTCCCTTAGATCAACTGACAGTCTATTGTGCCCTACTATAAGATCCCCGAGAACCTAATTACAATCTTCGACGGCTGAACTAAACCACCAAAATGCGTGTATGAATCTCAGAATTTCATTCTGTTTCCTAGATTGTCCAGTTCCGACAGGAAATTGCTACCAAGAGCACCCTTCCTTTTGCTGATGGAACTAGACAATTACATAGCAAGCGACAAATAGATTCTATTTCGTTCGTTGTGGGATAGTCCTAGCCATACAGTCACAACACCAACAGCGGTCTGGATATCCCTATGACTAAGTTCAATGCGATCTGCAGATCAATTTTTATCATAGACTGGCCATAGCGGTTAGATACCATTAACCCTTTCGATAGATTTGATATCTATATCTCTATTCAGAGTGTTTTGGATTCATGTAGGGTCTGCGAAGAGCTTAGATGTGACCCTACCCTGGTTAGTTCATCCGCGTTTTCGTTGTTTACTCAGGTGGCCTCAACCAACAAGCTTCTTCAGTTAGTGTGGTCTTTAACTAACTGCTTGATCTAAATTGGTTGAGCGCATCTTCATCTACTGAGCTGTCCTTTCGGGTTGGAATCGAAGACTCTTTGGACTTCGGAAGACTCTTTAGGAACCCATACAAACAGCGAATTCCCATATAAACAGAGCCAACAGTTGATTAGTTGTCAAGCGCTGAGGCGTATGCATCCGATCCACCGTCCATCGGTCATTGCTTTGCCAGTTTGGTTGATCTTCCGTTCTACTTGTGCAGCCCATAGGCGATACTCTGGGTAGTACCTCAGAGAATTGAGCATAGATGTGACCTAGCCACCTTAATCGTTGTATATGACCAAGTTTTGACCAAGTCTTGATATCTCTAAAAAAAAGATTTCATCAGTTTTTGCAAAACTCCATGGCGCTGCCACATATGGCAAAATGGGAATGATGAGGATCTTGCTCAGCGTCTCCTTGATGCTAGAGAACACTACACTTTGTTGTATAGAACCAGCTGTATTATTTGCTCATTGTTTTGGCAAGACACCCCCCATAAGATAAAGCGGATGAACCTCCGCTGAACAACCTCTATTCTTATGCAGTGGGTAGCATAATGGGAGACCATACTTGGCTGGCATACTCTAGTAGGGAGTGTAGCCAAGGTGAGTTAGAGGGATCCCATCTGCATCTAAGGATTTTCATGTCATCGGCATAAAACCGGACAATGCATTCAGCATCATTAATTGTGCATTGAGGGACACCAGAAGATGCTATAATAGGGGCCGACACTAAGGATTTAAAATGGACTTTGTATGTACGTTCTTCTAGGTTCCATTTCTAATAAACTCGAGACTCCTTTCCTTTTTCTAAAATCTTATTCTTAAGCTCTCGTCTTGAACTCGTCTTTCCAATCACTGTAAATTGGGCAGGGCAAATCTGGCCCTTATCTTGGCTTACGGAAAACATGATTTCTGCCTCTTTTCGAACAGTCAAGCATCTACCACATACATCGACATGTACAATAGAAGTCATCAGGAGATAGTGTCTTATAGAAAAGCGTGCCACAGGGTTGGGCGTTGCAGGCATTCTATGCTGGGACCCTACCCTTTGTATATGACAACCATGTTTTTTTTTTCTATATTCTACATCCATTCCAACGTACATAGCTCTGCCCTATACTGCTTGAGAGCTGGTTCCGGAGTATAAGTGGCTTAAAATTCTTTATCAACAATCGGATTGGCACAGTGTGCTTCTAAGATAGAACCATCGACAAAATGTTCCTATATAGAGCCATGCCTGGGCTTGTCAGATCTGCCACACTTGCATAGGTTGACAATGGAGAATGCACTATACTCTATCAAAGCCGGAAAGATCTCACTTAGACAAGGTGACGCTCTGCCGGTCTTTCCAACAGCAATTTCAGATGCAATATTTTACGAAAGTCTAGGCCGATTTTTGACTGAAACTGGACGACCCTGGCTACCGATTTTATAGGTTTCTTGGCTAAGGATCACGTCTAACAAGACTATAGCACCACATCAGCAAAAAGTGCGAAACCCCAACCACCAAGGTTGGCACACTTACCCTTCCATCTGTTGGATCAAGACATGTCATTCATCTTGTCAATCAAACCACAGACTGCATGATTTGGTATATGTTTTGGTAACGTCATTCAATCAACGTTCTTGGCAAATCCCCGAAAGCCTGTAATTGTAAACCACCAAATATTAATTATATCATTCCACTATTCCACTGCCCCATCCGCATCCGGCCAAAGAGACCCCTGACAACATTACAACGGTTGCATCATTAAACTTAATTGTAAAACAATCCGGCAACGGTGGTTGCCAGTTTCCATGCACTGGGGTATCTCATAACTTACGGAAACTTAATTAGAATTATTTCATTAACTATGATTTGATATTTCGTACTAATTTCTCCATTTACCTCGCAGCAGTACCACGATACCATTGCATGCAATGCGGAATGCCATTAGGAATGCCGCACCACGTAAATGTCCTAACTGTCGCTGTGTGTGCAGTCTATGGTGTATCCTGTTTCAATTGAAATTATTGTTTCCACTGTGGAATTTATCTTGAGGTCCACGAGTGCACACGCGCTAGATAGTATATCAAAAGCAATGCAATTCCTCCCGAGGTGTAAGGACACTTGAAGGACACTATACAAATGCATTCAGTACCTATAAGTTGTTCCTTTAATTTCTCTTAAGCATTTGTATAGATATGGCAAAAATCAGTAACTTGGTTTACTTTTCAAACTACAAGCCATCACGCACGCCCTCATCAATGAAAATTCCCAAACAACATGCTAACAGATTGAAATTCCCTCCCTCAATCCGCCTCTGATTACTTCGGCTTCATTAAAATGCCACACACATCTCTGACACAATTAAACACTTTCTGTCACCCTCATCAGAGGGCGCCCCACCCCAACCCCTAACTCGATTGGTGGTTCACTCAGCAACCCTACTCCCGTCCTTCGACCGATGTGTCGCTGTGTCGGTGTGTCGGTGTGTCGTGTCTTTAAGAAAAATCGTATTCCAACGACGTTTTATTTGCGATTAATTATCCTTAAATAAACACTTTCTTCGGAAGTAAAAAGGGTTGCCGGCCGGCCGGAGCGAACAACGGTCCGTTTCACAGGAATAAAGGTTCAATCAATTCACCCGGAATTATGTAGGACAAATATTTATGGAGATTTATTCAGCGGCTGGTTGGTACCTCTGGCCACACCTGTTCTTCTTGTCATGAAATGTACAACAACTCAATTAGTAACGAGGTTTCGGTCTTTTAATCACTAAAAAACAACAACAAGACACCATCACTCCTTGTGACATCCTTAATGGAATGAAAGGAAACGTAGAAACGTAAAGAAAAAACCGAACGGCCCAGGTTGACCACAGAAAACAAATTAAAATTTTCCACCCGAACGGTGGTGGTCCTCAATCGATTGCGTCCCTGCTCATTGGTACCTCACTTAAAGCGGCACCGGCAACACACTGCGCCACTTTGATTTGACCCATTGAATTGGCGCGCGGCAGTGGGTGGAAGAGACACTGAGCGAGTAAGAGCAGTAAAATGTCGTCCTAAATCGGCCGGTCCAGAGGCAGTGTGTCCAAAGTAAGTTCGCACTTCAAAAAGGATGCCATGTAGCCCCATCCTTATTCAGTGAAATGTTTATTCAAGCCTAAAGACAATTTAAGAAAGAGAATTCAAGAAAATGCCCTTAGTTCGTCCTTTATCCTTATACTCTATCTATATATACATACGTATGTGTGTATGTGCATGTTGAATTGAAGAAAGGACCTAAATAAACACTCGCTGTGGGTATGTGTATCCTTGGGAGTAGAGTGAACACGTTCTTAAGGTTATTACGTGCGTCCTAAGGGGCTATGCCAAAGACGACACAGGATGTAACAATTCATTAATCTTTCCTTTTGACCAAGAAAGGATATACAACGCAAGACACATATGTATTCACATAATCTCCAAAAGCACATATGTATGTACGTATGTATGTATGGGGGGAGGACAACGACAACGACAACGACAACGACAACGAATATTCTTATGTAGTATGTACGACGAAAAGGATCTTCTAACCGAATTCGACTGGAAGTTGTACGACAACACACTTCAATTATTGTTGTTCCTTGTCTTAGCCAGTACAACACACACACACTCACACACAGACTAAAGTTCTTGTTCAACTGACTGTATCCCGAAATGCATGTATGCTGTTGTCTTTCGTTTCTGTGTTTCGGTGTTTTGGTGTTTTGTCGATTTTTTTTTTTTAGGGCTACTGAACCCTTTCATCGTCGAAATGACTAAACAGGCCACAAAATTTCGCATCATTTCGAATGAGAGTTCGGCTAGCGGAGGGGGGTAAGGAGCCACCAGCACACACATTTTAGAGGCCATTTCCAGCACTGTGGTCATCGCTCGGTTATATGGCTTTCAGTGGCTTTTAGTTTGAGTCAGAGAATACCCAAAAAATGCGAATAGCTCTAGCAGAGCTCACACATGGTAGGAGGAGGTTACGTTGGTGATGATGATGGCGAGGCGGTTCCTTTCAACATTTTCCAGCTAAAGCTTCAGTTAGTCCTGTCCGCAAAAACCCCGAACTCCCTGTGGCGTGTTTGTTTGCGTTTCGTACTCCGTTGTGTAGTTTATTTATTTTAAGGATCCCAAATGCGAATAATAAGGCATTTTTGCGAAGAGCTGGCCTGCGTTCTCAAAGGGGGAGGGTAGTTTGGAGGGGAAATTTAATATTAAGGATGGTTTGGAAATTGTGTGCTTTGTAGAGTTTTTGGAAATTTGTCGCTTTTGTCCTTTAATTCATTCCCATTCTTAGGATATTCGAGTGGGAAAGGAGGCGGAAGGATATTTTCAGTTTGAAGTCGGATAGCCGGGGCTGGGGTTACCCCGGGGGTCTACTTTTTGTGACAGCAGGCGGTCCCTGTTTTAATGTGGTGTTGACATTAACATTAGTCACACAGGCGAGGTTATTGCGGTACAGGACTGTTTTCATTTCGCATTGTCACACAGACTCGAAGAGGGTTGCGCATAAGGCTGGTGTTTAGCGGAAAAGAGTGTGCCTAAATGTCAATAATGTAGGACAGATAGGCCAAGGACATTTGTATTGATAGATTGGAGGACTAACTTGTATCACAGTGCTTTCCCTATAAAAAAAACAACTTACAGGTTCCCTCCATCCATCCGTAAAACGTATTTACATGTAGGGTGGACTTTGATGTTTGCTTGGAGTGCTGATCAATTGCTTGCATGTAGGACTATCAGTATCCAGCTGAGCGGTGGCGCATCGGTTAGAAAAGTGTTTAGTGTTATGTCTTCTACCATCTTCTGTGGAATCTAGGGGTTAACCGACTCCTTTTGGCCACAGAAAGATCTGGTTGCAGACTGCTTGCCTATGCAGATGACATGGCTATTCTCAAGGAAATCCTCCAGTGTACTCTTCTTCGACTTACTAGATGAACCCCACTCCAGACCCCCAAGTACGTCACCAATTAGTTCTAGTTATGTCCCTGAAGTCAGTGTTAAGGATAATATAGTCCAAATAACCAGAAATAGTTTCGAGCACTAGTTTGACTGATATTGACTTTGGCTTAAACCTCTCTTTTCCATCATCAGCTTTCCAAAAATGTCAACTTAAAGCAGGTCGAGGATGCAAGAGCCGTATAACTAGTTTAAGGACGTTCGTTATCCTGACGCAGGGTAATGTTCGAAGATTCTCTTGTAGTGCTGTGATGCTTTTCTTGTCCAGGGATGTACGCCATGCTCATGCTTCGTACATCAAGGCCCTCGAGGGCCCTCTTCCGTACTTCGATAGATACAGATGGGTGAAAAAATGATGAAGGAGGGCACTCTGGAATTTACTCGTCTTCACCCGGAATTTCACGCTCATTAAGACTTTCGTATCTCAGTAGTATGTTTAAGCCGAAGTCATCTTCCAAACTCTAGAATAGCAATGCATGAACTTGAGAGGGTCTAGGACATACTGGCATCGAAGGGAACGAACTATCGAATGAATTAACAAGAAATGATTCTCTGTAGCTTTGCTCTAGCATTTGTTTGTTATCCACCTTGCACTTGTTACATCCAGTAGCATGGCACAAGACTTCCCGAGATTGTTCAATGGGAGCTGGAGTGCACTCTCAGGTTGTCTTGTTGGGTTCCTAGAAAATACTCTAAACAAAACCCAAACCAGACAAGTCTTTGTTCTTAAAATAATGCTGTCTTCAAACAAAACCAGATTTAGATTAACCTAAGGTGCCTCCACAGGGATTTAGGATTTATATTGACTTTTGCTGTCAAATCAATTTGAAATATAATTTCCAGAAGTGGATGGAATTTGTTTTGCTGTCTGTAGTCGGTTATATGAAGCCTGGATTACTAAAATTCTTATTAAAATGAAAGTAAAACTACACACATTGTTCAGTGAATTTATTTGACGTTTTAGTTTAAATTTTGTTCTTTGTCAGCACACAACCTTGTACACACATGATTGACGTACTAAATTTTTTTTACGTTTACTGGCGAGGAGTAGAGATGACAGATTTTCTGAAATTTCCTGAATTTTTTTTTGACGTTTGGAAATATCAATCGCTGTCACTCGACAAAAGGGTGAAATTTAATTAAAAACTGAGAAAGTCACAAAGTAAACAATAGAAATACAACAGTAAACCAATTTAATTTCTTTGACAAGCATTAACTTTTGTAAAAAAAAAAATTGTGTTAAAACCTAATCAATTTCTTTTAGCGCTAACAACTAATACATCAACAAAAAGTGTTCAGACAGGACTATCAATCAGAACACGCGAATGTCAAAAAAAAATCAAATCCGTCAACAGGGACTGTGTAAACAGGGTCAATGAAAGTGACGTTTGATGACATAAAACGAGGTCTGTTCTCTCTGACAAAACTTGCAACTTTTTCTGTTGGTATGTGGTGAACGATCATCAAATTCATTATGAAATCTGTCAAAACTGACGTTTTTTTCGTTGTTGAATCCTGGGCCTATACGAATCTGACTTCTAGTTAAACCTAAAAGTTGTTTCGTTCTTGTGAGGGGTATGTTTGGCATGAGTATTTCAGTTTGTCTGTTACTCTTAGTATTCATCTAGTAATGGTGAGCTTTGGTTTTCAGCCAGTTCTTAATTCAACATTTCGCAATGCTGGTGGGTAGTCTACAGAATGATCTTGGCATTATAAGGGTCGATGCAGATCCTTTCCTGGTTAGTATGTCTGCCATCTCATTGCCTATATATGTTTGTCCGCTGTCTTCTGGCACTCAAATGATATGAACTCGGTTTGTTCTGGCTAACGACATGAGTATTTGAAGGCTGTCCCATACTACACCATATCGTGCCGCATCGTCATTTCGTCGCGCTCGTAAGTAGAACCACCTTGCGGGGCATTTTGAAGCAATTTTGTGGACTGACGAGGCCCATTTCGCAATCTTTGGCGACATTAACAACCAAATGCCGCCTGATTGTTTGGGCCGGCGTTGGTGTCAAAACCATCACTGGGCTATTTTTCTTCAAAAAAGGAGAAACAGTCGATGGGAATCGATATCGGTGGATGTTGGCTCATAAAGCCTACCGACAAATGTGCCCAAACAAAAGGTCTGCATGGTTCCTGATTTCAACAAGACGGTCGGTACGTCCTACAGAAAAAAGATGGCACAGCCTGTATATCAAGATAGATCTGGCATGAGCAGCATCAGAAACGGAGTTACATGTTGGTTATGATCTATTTCCAGATAGCTCACGCTCAGATAGCCAGTAGACCACTTCCAGTAAGGATTCAATCAGTTTTCTAAACACGCATTTTCCTGGTACCTGTCCTGTTGCAGTACCTTAGTTTGAAAACTTCTTTTCTTCACCGTGAAGCTGATCCACGAAAATTGTTAGATCCCTTCGGCTATTCACAGTTTCGAACTTGAATGGTCCCCAGGGCTTCATTTCTGTTGAGCTGCAGGAATATTGTCTGATCTATGGGTATATTCCCAAACTATGGACCGAGGTTGAAGTTGTTACTCAAAAGTGGCAAAAGCTCGCACGTACTTAGCACCTATGATCTTCGGCTGGAAACATTAGAATGAAAGACCTAACCCAAAGCTTTAGTCCCTTTCTGTTCTTTGCGTCCCAACATGCGTATTACAAAGACAAACCAGTTGAGACAGACTGACACCCTTTGGTGCACTGAGTATCAGGGAATTTATGGTGGACATTGAGTGGCCTTTAACAACGTCAAATCTTCCTGCGGGACTTTCGATTCACCACTCATCGATCCAAAGACTTCTTAGAGCCACAGATTCAGTCTCGAATGATTTAATACTGTTAAATGACTTCTCTGTCATTTTTCTTCACGAAAAAACCAGGTACTCATACCACATTTAACAATTCAAATAAATAAGTACAAGCAATTCCTAAATTGTTTAAGTTTCGTTCGATTTCCTCTTTCCTATTCGACGGTTAACCTTTCAAATCAAAGCGCAAACACTAGCCACAGTATCCATGCCACCAATAAACTTTATGTAATTCATATTGAAACACCGCTATTCGATTCGACATTTTAGTTCCAATTTGTTGAATTCCAAATACAAATATCAAAAACCCCAAAGTAGCCCAAGTGCATGCACCCACACCTCAATAAAGCAAACAACCGAACATTCACACTTATTTATGACGCAAATCGTGTATTTCCAAAGTTCAAGTGAGTGAAATTCATTCATGGTTTCGTGCCCCACCCACGCAAGTTCCGCCCGCCCATATCCTGCCGCACAGAGCCACTATGAACGTTACAAGCTGATTGCATCGACGGCCTCCACACAGCCGAGGCTCCCCTTCGTTTACAGCAGACTGCAGCCGGATGCGGACCAGCACCCGTTTAATTCAGTCAATGTTAATTTGAATCCTTGTCGTTGGTAGAAAATATTAAATTGTGGTTACTACTTCCTTTTTGGCTCTCTCCTTGTGCATTAGTATCCTTCTCTCTCTCTCTCTCTCTCGCTCTCTTAGCCCATCCGACAATTTTTTTTTTGTTTTTTTGGTGAGAAAGAATCCAAAGCCAATGCCAATCACGTAATTTTCCGAACCAAATAAGTAGTAAAACTGGCGGCGATGCGTCAGGATTTAGTAATGAGAGAAAATCCTCTACAGGAAAACTACACTAGGAGTAGTCAACTGATTGTAACTTCTGTGAGGGAACAACCCTCACCACCACCACCATCATTGGCATGACGAGGAACTTTAACACAAAAATGGATGTTATGATTTCGTACATGGGATTGCGGTGCTATTCACGTCCTGCTGTGGCTCGGCGAAAGGATGAAATTGTATAAATTTTACGAGCAAGGATGCATTTGACTGAATTGGCGTACAAATTGAATGGTAATTTTGAAAAATTAAATTTCCGTGTGCACCTTTTTGGTGGTGAAGGAAATTTTTTGGCCAAAGTGTCGGAATGTGCAATTGATGGAATAGATGGATGAGTTCTGCTAAACTGGGTGGTTAGTTCTGAAATAGTTATCGAATTAGATGGGATATTCTGAAACAGGACGGATGTGAGGAGGTCCTGTGTGGGGCGCCAAATTCATAATTGAAAACATGCTGAAACTGCTGGCATGAAGTGCTGTTTGCTGGAAAGTTTAGACGTTAAGGAATTAAGTGATAGAACGTAACACAAGGATGAACAAGGACACATCGTATCGATGTGGAATTGTAACGTGTGTCTTCGGTTTATTGGGAGAAAGGCAATGCGTTTCCAAACACCAGATAGGTGTATATAAAAACAAAATAATGGCAGGATTCTTCCAATATGGAGTGACTGGAATAAATAGCCTGACAAGATGCTAGAATGAGTTGTTTGAAATCGTTTAAAAAGTTATTATATTGTGGAAGCAGGCGAACTACATATATCAGACAAGCAAGCAGACAGAAATGGATAGGAAGTGAAGGACACAGTGGAAGAACAAGGCTAACTCGAGAGTGGCTTAACAATCGTTTGGCTTTAATGAGAAATGCAGTCCAATGCATGCAATATGCGTAGTGTTCGACATTACAACAATGATGGAAGCAAGGATACACTAGGGGAACTGTAACTCCTTTAAACTCGACGCCTTAGAAAAGGGGGTTTAACTTAGATAGCTAGATTACCGTACATAGTTAGATTGATAGACAGGTTGCTTCTTTTAATTCAGTAAATGCGAAATCAAGAGACGAGTTCGATACAGGTTGGGGGATTTTTTTAAAAGAATAATTGGGGTGACTGGCTTAAGAAGCACCTTGACCTCATAGAGATCTTTTGTGCTATCCCCCAGCAGATGCTGAGTGGATTTGCCTTCTAGCTGAAATCAAGTTCATTGATGAATCTAAGGATTGTTTGAGCTGAGGAGGAGGTGATATCTGAAGGCGAGGTGAAGCCTTTGCGGAAGTGTTTAAGCCTAGTCCGAGCAATGGTGGGACATCCACAGTGTCCTCGATGCATAGTCGGCAGGTGCCCGGTTGGGTAATGCCAATTTTCTTGAAGTGGTAGTGAACAGATAGGAACTTTGTCTGGATCTTAGCGTTATTATTGGTCATTGCTAGAATTTTTCGTTCGTTTCTTGAGAAATCAATGAATTTCCTGGCACGTCTCAAGCCTGTAAGTGAACTCCAGTTATAGAGCTTTTCTTTTTGTTCCCACTGGTTTAGCTCTATCTAAATTTACCTGGCTGACAGGTAGACTTAAAACAGGTTCAGGGCCGATATATGGAGATTAGGCAAAGGACACTTCCGAAGTTTTTTCTAATACATTCTCTGGTGCAGAGCTCGATAGCGAAAACCTGTTGGAAGACAGAGATTAAGTATCCTAACGAAGTAGAAAGTTGATAGCCTTGATCGGTGGTATCTTGGGAAGAATCAGGGCAACGTTGGAGGAAGTTTAAAAAGTAAATATTTGGCGCAACAGTTCGATGGGAACTAGCTTAGCAGGGCCTAGCTTCTCACAACCATTCGAGTTGTGCGTGTTATATTCTTTACACAAATGGAAGGGGCCTTCCTTTTTAATGCCGTGGCCGAAGGCAAGCTTTCTCAGGACAGTTTTTGATGACTCGGTCCAATATGTGGGGCATTACACCGGCAATAGCGTCTCGTATGTTAGTCTCGAGTTCGTTTGCTTGTTAGCGGAGACTAGAGACTTGACGTAGATCCAGCCATTCGATAAACGCTCTCTGTGAGATGACCCAGTCGCCAAGTTTCTCCTTCACAACTTCGAGCGTTGCGTCGCCTGTACGCTTGTAAGGCTGTCTTGTTGGAACCACAGCTCGGAGACATCGATGTTGTCTCTGGCCGTAGAAACTCGGTTAACATCGCTCTATACCTCAGCCCATTGACGACTTCGGTGCCTCCTCTCTCATTTCGAAAGAAATACGGTCCATTGATGCCGCCACGCTATAAACCGCACCAAAGAGTTAATCTTTTTGGGTGCATTGATGATTGGTGGAGCACTTGCGGATTGCATTCGTTCCAATAACGTCAACCCTGCCTCTGAGCTACAAATGGGTCTCATCCGAGAAAATGTTTGTTTGGCAAAAATTAGAAGTTAAACCAACGAGTACCAGAAAAAAAAAGGTACGTATACGCCCTCGAAACAGAAATATTTTTCTTAGTGGCTTAATTGGAAAGATTGCTGTTTCGATTTCATTTCCTAAAGCGCCCCTGGAAGTCTAATTCGCGACCACTTTTCCAGTACCAGTGTGAGCAATATTCTACCAAATGTTAGATTTTGAGATGTCCATTGTCTCCGGTTTATCTGTAGGGCATGTTGCGCCATCTTGTTGAAACCACACTCGGATATATCGATGTTATCGAGCTCTGGCCACAGAAAGTCGGCTTCGAACACTTATTGATAGTGTTCGCTCCATTAATGAAAATTCTGCTTGTTTTGAGCTAAAAATGGACCTCATTCGGGAAGATGATTTTTTGGCCAAAATCCGGATCTCCGGCCAACATTTCCAGCGCCCAATAGGCTTCAATTCTTGCGTCAGCATAATCATATACAGATGTCGGTCCAAATTCAAGCGCAAAATAAGCCGAATTGACTCTCTGGTGAAGCCCAATTTAGCTGATCGGGGCCGAATCGACATTTCTGAGTTTTTTTCCTATACTGGCGACTCCGTTTTCTTCATATTCTACCAATCTCTGTCGGATTGATGGCTTAAGGTTCAAAAGAGTGTACCCTGTCACGTTGCGATGAAAACTGTAAATTGAAGCCATGGTGATGACCTATGCATACTTAAAACTGAGCCGGAATCCCGAGACTATTTTTCAAAAATTTCCGCATGTTCGGCAAGCATGAAACGATTCACGTTAGAATGGCAAACCTTATTGACTATTTTGACAGCTAAATGTCATTTATAACTTTGACAGCTGCTGAAACATAATAATTAGAGAAAGTATCGTTGCTATCTGGTCACCCTTTATTATGCACCGTCTAATGGGTTAACACAAAATATCGCAACAGCCTTAAGGAGCACATCTGCAGGGGTACTTTTGTATTGTGGTTGATGTGTATGCTTAAAACGATGGGATGACGTAGGGTTCTGTGCATTTACCCACTTTGTTCCTACTTTGTTTCAATAACGAAAGCAACTACTTGTACTTTACAACAAGTATGCTCTGTATTATATTTTATGCGGAGGACATTTTTGAACCCCTTGACAGTTCCACTCTGGGATGCTTGTGAAGGGTGAAATCACGAAAATATTTTGTTATGTTCTGGGAATCGAACATCGTTAATTGAATGCAAGAGTACAGCAATACATGGTACACTATCCGTTCTCCAATGGTTGTCTCAAAACCGGTGACAAAATGAATGATATGGATACATTCACGTCTAATTCGACTGATTAGAGCCGTCATCTCTACCTAGCCAATGCGTGAACAACTCTTCCTAAGCCCATCCATAAAAGTTCAGCAATTGGAGTAGTCACAGCTTCGTGATTCAGTAAGACAAGTCTAATCTTTCACTTTATCCCAGAAGTACGGCGGCGTTTAAAGGACCCCTTTTGTCTATTCAATCCTCTCGTCTTCGTACCTACTTTTTCCACATAGCAGTTGCTTGACAAGGGCACTTCTCCTTACCCCCCACTAGTATATCTCTAAAAGAAAAAACAATTGTTTCTCTCAGATACAAGCCCAATCAGATACAAAGTACCTCATCCCCAAAATTAACCCTCGCTATCCGCTGCCTCAATTAAAATCAAAAGACCGTGAAATTGAGTTCGCACGCAATTCGGCAGGACGACACGGTGAAAAATGAAATCAAAAAAAAAAAAAAACCCAACTCGATTAATTGTAACAACCAAAACGCCTAAGCGCATCGTGTCATCCCGAACGGAATGGAAATTAGAATTCGCTTGTATATCACAACTTGATCCTCGTCACCTGAATTGGGCTCAAGTAATCCCTTTTTAATGAAAATTCCCCCAAAAAAAGTACTCAGTCTTGGCGCCAACAGGACTTTTTCATTTAGCCTGTCAAAAGGGTGTCTGCCAAAGCATTAAACAAAATAAAGTGGGAACGAGTTACAAACAATTACACTTTGACACTCCCGCCGCCGTGAGTGTGACACACACCGCCGCTGAATTTTGATCAGCCCTCATTCCATTCGTCCTTAGACAGATAGAATAAAGTTCGACAGCCGAGAATTAAAATGAAATGAGAATAAATTTCCATCCCTGAGGTCCTGTTTGGCTGACGGCCAATTTAGTAGGACTCTGGGTTTTTTTTGGCAAACGGACATCGAGTCATATATCTTCAAACTAGTACTCCTGGAGCGCTGTGTGTAGTAAAATGTAATTCATTTCAGGATACGGGGCCATTTTCTTGTGTAACTGAAGTACGTAAAACAATTGCAGAGGTAGGTCCTGCGAAAGTGTGTCCTCCTTCATGTCAGACATTGTTGTAACCTAATTCAATCCCATCTGGGTATCATTTTGGAGCCAATTTTAGGATTTGTTTTGTTGTTTTATTTATTGTCCTTGTGTGTGGCTGTCGTGTCCTTGTTGTTTTCGGCATATCAATTCGCTTTGTTGTGATCTCAATCGATTTAGAGAATTGACTAAAATATGAATAATTCATTGCGCGTCATGAGTGTGAGTGAGCGTGGGCGCTATGGACGGGTGTTGGGTGGCATTCGCCACCAATTTGCATTCGTAATGAGTTGAACTCCATTATGTGCCGCAATGGGCGCTCACTACTTTTCGCATTTCGCCAGGATCAAGTACAATTACGGGGACGCGCAACGTGACGCAAAACATTGAATATCGTTGTGGGTAACATGTGGTTGCTTGTTGTTAAATGCGCGCTCTATCAAAACTAGCAAGGACGAAAGGATGCATGTGTTTTCGTATGCATAAAGTATAATCCATTTCGGGAAATATTAAAATATCGGTTGGGCTTCATTGTTGGGATTTATGGGTGCCACAACGCATGAAAAGATTCGCTGTTGGGTGGAAAAATACTTAAGTGTTGGTGTTAGGAGAGCAATTGGTTTTTTTTGTAAAGTGATGAAGAGGTACCTTCATGCATTCTTGAGTGGAGGAAATAAAAGCAAGATCACCTCTGCAGATCATGCAGAGGATGACTTACATTTTGGTGTACTAGGTTGCCCGATATTCAGAATTTCGTAAGTAAGGGGGGTACCACGGTCGAAAGCGGAAAATGTATCTGCATCCAATGAAATGCAAAATCGCCTCATTTCTCCTCTTCCTTAGCGTTTTTCGTGAAATGAGCCAAACTATACAAAAAGCTTAACCAAAAAACGTTTAGAGGATGACTTAGATTTTGATGTACTAGGTTGCCCGATATTCAGAATTTCGTAAGTAAGGGGGGTACCATGGTCGAAAACGGAAAAAGTTTCTGCATCCAATGAAATGCAAAATCGCCTCATTTCTCCTCTTCCTTAGCGTTTTTTGTAAAATTCGCCAAACTATACAAAAAGCTTAACCAAAAAACGTTTAGAGGATGACTTAGATTTTGGTGTACTAGGTTGCCCGATATTCAGAATTTCGTAAGTAAGGGGAGGTACCATGGTCGAAAACGGAAAAAGTCTCTGCATCCAATGAAATGCAAATCGCCTCACTTCTCCTCTTCCTTAGCGTTTTTCGTAAAATTCGCCAAACTATACAAAAAGCTTAACCAAAAAACGTTTTGAGGATGACTTAGATTTTGGTGTACTAGGTTGCCCGATATTCAAAATTTCGTAAGTAAGGGGGGTACCATGGTCGAAAACGGAAAAAGTCTCTGCATCCAATGAAATGCAAAATCGCCTCATTTCTCCTCTTCCTTAGCGTTTTTCGTAAAATTCGCCAAACTATACAAAAAGCTTAACCAAAAAACGTTTTGAGGATGACTTAGATTTTGATGTACTAGGTTGCCCGATATTCAGAATTTCGTAAGTAAGGGGGGGTACCATGGTCGAAAACGGAAAAAGTTTCTGCATCCAATGAAATGCAAAGTCGCCTCATTTCTCCTCTTCCATAGCGTTTTTCGTAAAATTCGCCAAACTATACAAAAAGCTTAACCAAAAAACGTTTTGAGGATGACTTAGATTTTGGTGTACTAGGTTGCCCGATATTCAGAATTTCGTAAGTAAGGGGGAGTACCATGGTCGAAAACGGAAAAAGTCTCTGCATCCAATGAAATGCAAAGTCGCCTCATTTCTCCTCTTCCATAGCGTTTTTCATAAAATTCGCCAAACTATACAAAAAGCTTAACCAAAAAACGTTTTGAGGATGACTTAGATTTTGATGTACTAGGTTGCCCGATATTCAGAATTTCGTAAGTAAGGGGGGGTACCATGGTCGAAAACGGAAAAAGTTTCTGCATCCAATGAAATGCAAAGTCGCCTCATTTCTCCTCTTCCATAGCGTTTTTCGTAAAATTCGCCAAACTATACAAAAAGCTTAACCAAAAAACGTTTTGAGGATGACTTAGATTTTGGTGTACTAGGTTGCCCGATATTCAAAATTTCGTAAGTAAGGGGGGTACCATGGTCGAAAACGGAAAAAGTCTCTGCATCCAATGAAATGCAAAATCGCCTCATTTCTCCTCTTCCTTAGCGTTTTTCGTAAAATTCGCCAAACTATACAAAAAGCTTAACCAAAAAACGTTTTGAGGATGACTTAGATTTTGATGTACTAGGTTGCCCGATATTCAGAATTTCGTAAGTAAGGGGGGGTACCATGGTCGAAAACGGAAAAAGTCTCTGCATCCAATGAAATGCAAAATCGCCTCATTTCTCCTCTTCCTTAGCGTTTTTCGTAAAATTCGCCAAACTATACAAAAAGCTTAACCAAAAAACGTTTTGAGGATGACTTAGATTTTGGTGTACTAGGTTGCCCGATATTCAGAATTTCGTAAGTAAGGGGGGGTACCATGGTCGAAAACGGAAAAAGTCTCTGCATCCAATGAAATGCAAAATCGCCTCATTTCTCCTCTTCCTTAGCGTTTTTCGTAAAATTCGCCAAACTATACAAAAAGCTTAACCAAAAAACGTTTTGAGGATGACTTAGATTTTGGTGTACTAGGTTGCCCGATATTCAGAATTTCGTAAGTAAGGGGGGGTACCATGGTCGAAAACGGAAAAAGTTTCTGCATCCAATGAAATGCAAAGTCGCCTCATTTCTCCTCTTCCATAGCGTTTTTCGTAAAATTCGCCAAACTATACAAAAAGCTTAACCAAAAAACGTTTTGAGGATGACTTAGATTTTGGTGTACTAGGTTGCCCGATATTCAAAATTTCGTAAGTAAGGGGGGTACCATGGTCGAAAACGGAAAAAGTCTCTGCATCCAATGAAATGCAAAATCGCCTCATTTCTCCTCTTCCTTAGCGTTTTTCGTAAAATTCGCCAAACTATACAAAAAGCTTAACCAAAAAACGTTTTGAGGATGACTTAGATTTTGATGTACTAGGTTGCCCGATATTCAGAATTTCGTAAGTAAGGGGGGGTACCATGGTCGAAAACGGAAAAAGTCTCTGCATCCAATGAAATGCAAAATCGCCTCATTTCTCCTCTTCCTTAGCGTTTTTCGTAAAATTCGCCAAACTATACAAAAAGCTTAACCAAAAAACGTTTTGAGGATGACTTAGATTTTGGTGTACTAGGTTGCCCGATATTCAGAATTTCGTAAGTAAGGGGGGGTACCATGGTCGAAAACGGAAAAAGTCTCTGCATCCAATGAAATGCAAAATCGCCTCATTTCTCCTCTTCCATAGCGTTTTTCATAAAATTCGCCAAACTATACAAAAAGCTTAACCAAAAAACGTTTTGAGGATGACTTAGATTTTGATGTACTAGGTTGCCCGATATTCAGAATTTCGTAAGTAAGGGGGGGTACCATGGTCGAAAACGGAAAAAGTCTCTGCATCCAATGAAATGCAAAGTCGCCTCATTTCTCCTCTTCCATAGCGTTTTTCATAAAATTCGCCAAACTATACAAAAAGCTTAACCAAAAAACGTTTTGAGGATGACTTAGATTTTGATGTACTAGGTTGCCCGATATTCAGAATTTCGTAAGTAAGGGGGGGTACCATGGTCGAAAACGGAAAAAGTTTCTGCATCCAATGAAATGCAAAGTCGCCTCATTTCTCCTCTTCCATAGCGTTTTTCATAAAATTCGCCAAACTATACAAAAAGCTTAACCAAAAAACGTTTTGAGGATGACTTAGATTTTGATGTACTAGGTTGCCCGATATTCAGAATTTCGTAAGTAAGGGGGGGTACCATGGTCGAAAACGGAAAAAGTCTCTGCATCCAATGAAATGCAAAGTCGCCTCATTTCTCCTCTTCCATAGCGTTTTTCATAAAATTCGCCAAACTATACAAAAAGCTTAACCAAAAAACGTTTTGAGGATGACTTAGATTTTGATGTACTAGGTTGCCCGATATTCAGAATTTCGTAAGTAAGGGGGGGTACCATGGTCGAAAACGGAAAAAGTTTCTGCATCCAATGAAATGCAAAGTCGCCTCATTTCTCCTCTTCCATAGCGTTTTTCGTAAAATTCGCCAAACTATACAAAAAGCTTAACCAAAAAACGTTTTGAGGATGACTTAGATTTTGGTGTACTAGGTTGCCCGATATTCAAAATTTCGTAAGTAAGGGGGGTACCATGGTCGAAAACGGAAAAAGTCTCTGCATCCAATGAAATGCAAAATCGCCTCATTTCTCCTCTTCCTTAGCGTTTTTCGTAAAATTCGCCAAACTATACAAAAAGCTTAACCAAAAAACGTTTTGAGGATGACTTAGATTTTGGTGTACTAGGTTGCCCGATATTCAGAATTTCGTAAGTAAGGGGGGGTACCATGGTCGAAAACGGAAAAAGTCTCTGCATCCAATGAAATGCAAAATCGCCTCATTTCTCCTCTTCCTTAGCGTTTTTCGTAAAATTCGCCAAACTATACAAAAAGCTTAACCAAAAAACGTTTTGAGGATGACTTAGATTTTGGTGTACTAGGTTGCCCGATATTCAGAATTTCGTAAGTAAGGGGGGGTACCATGGTCGAAAACGGAAAAAGTCTCTGCATCCAATGAAATGCAAAATCGCCTCATTTCTCCTCTTCCTTAGCGTTTTTCGTAAAATTCGCCAAACTATACAAAAAGCTTAACCAAAAAACGTTTTGAGGATGACTTAGATTTTGGTGTACTAGGTTGCCCGATATTCAGAATTTCGTAAGTAAGGGGGGTACCATGGTCGAAAACGGAAAAAGTCTCTGCATCCAATGAAATGCAAAATCGCCTCATTTCTCCTCTTCCTTAGCGTTTTTCGTAAAATTCGCCAAACTATACAAAAAGCTTAACCAAAAAACGTTTTGAGGATGACTTAGATTTTGATGTACTAGGTTGCCCGATATTCAGAATTTCGTAAGTAAGGGGGGGTACCATGGTCGAAAACGGAAAAAGTCTCTGCATCCAATGAAATGCAAAATCGCCTCATTTCTCCTCTTCCTTAGCGTTTTTCGTAAAATTCGCCAAACTATACAAAAAGCTTAACCAAAAAACGTTTTGAGGATGACTTAGATTTTGGTGTACTAGGTTGCCCGATATTCAGAATTTCGTAAGTAAGGGGGAGTACCATGGTCGAAAACGGAAAAAGTCTCTGCATCCAATGAAATGCAAAGTCGCCTCATTTCTCCTCTTCCATAGCGTTTTTCGTAAAATTCGCCAAACTATACAAAAAGCTTAACCAAAAAACGTTTTGAGGATGACTTAGATTTTGGTGTACTAGGTTGCCCGATATTCAAAATTTCGTAAGTAAGGGGGGTACCATGGTCGAAAACGGAAAAAGTCTCTGCATCCAATGAAATGCAAAATCGCCTCATTTCTCCTCTTCCTTAGCGTTTTTCGTAAAATTCGCCAAACTATACAAAAAGCTTAACCAAAAAACGTTTTGAGGATGACTTAGATTTTGATGTACTAGGTTGCCCGATATTCAGAATTTCGTAAGTAAGGGGGGGTACCATGGTCGAAAACGGAAAAAGTCTCTGCATCCAATGAAATGCAAAATCGCCTCATTTCTCCTCTTCCTTAGCGTTTTTCGTAAAATTCGCCAAACTATACAAAAAGCTTAACCAAAAAACGTTTTGAGGATGACTTAGATTTTGGTGTACTAGGTTGCCCGATATTCAGAATTTCGTAAGTAAGGGGGGGTACCATGGTCGAAAACGGAAAAAGTCTCTGCATCCAATGAAATGCAAAATCGCCTCATTTCTCCTCTTCCTTAGCGTTTTTCGTAAAATTCGCCAAACTATACAAAAAGCTTAACCAAAAAACGTTTTGAGGATGACTTAGATTTTGGTGTACTAGGTTGCCCGATATTCAGAATTTCGTAAGTAAGGGGGGGTACCATGGTCGAAAACGGAAAAAGTTTCTGCATCCAATGAAATGCAAAGTCGCCTCATTTCTCCTCTTCCATAGCGTTTTTCGTAAAATTCGCCAAACTATACAAAAAGCTTAACCAAAAAACGTTTTGAGGATGACTTAGATTTTGGTGTACTAGGTTGCCCGATATTCAAAATTTCGTAAGTAAGGGGGGTACCATGGTCGAAAACGGAAAAAGTCTCTGCATCCAATGAAATGCAAAATCGCCTCATTTCTCCTCTTCCTTAGCGTTTTTCGTAAAATTCGCCAAACTATACAAAAAGCTTAACCAAAAAACGTTTTGAGGATGACTTAGATTTTGATGTACTAGGTTGCCCGATATTCAGAATTTCGTAAGTAAGGGGGGGTACCATGGTCGAAAACGGAAAAAGTCTCTGCATCCAATGAAATGCAAAATCGCCTCATTTCTCCTCTTCCTTAGCGTTTTTCGTAAAATTCGCCAAACTATACAAAAAGCTTAACCAAAAAACGTTTTGAGGATGACTTAGATTTTGGTGTACTAGGTTGCCCGATATTCAGAATTTCGTAAGTAAGGGGGGGTACCATGGTCGAAAACGGAAAAAGTCTCTGCATCCAATGAAATGCAAATCGCCTCATTTCTCCTCTTCCTTAGCGTTTTTCGTAAAATTCGCCAAACTATACAAAAAGCTTAACCAAAAAACGTTTAGAGGATGACTTAGATTTTGGTGTACTAGGTTGCCCGATATTCAGAATTTCGTAAGTAAGGGGGAGTACCATGGTCGAAAACGGAAAAAGTCTCTGCATCCAATGAAATGCAAAGTCGCCTCATTTCTCCTCTTCCATAGCGTTTTTCGTAAAATTCGCCAAACTATACAAAAAGCTTAACCAAAAAACGTTTTGAGGATGACTTAGATTTTGGTGTACTAGGTTGCCCGATATTCAAAATTTCGTAAGTAAGGGGGGTACCATGGTCGAAAACGGAAAAAGTCTCTGCATCCAATGAAATGCAAAATCGCCTCATTTCTCCTCTTCCTTAGCGTTTTTCGTAAAATTCGCCAAACTATACAAAAAGCTTAACCAAAAAACGTTTTGAGGATGACTTAGATTTTGATGTACTAGGTTGCCCGATATTCAGAATTTCGTAAGTAAGGGGGGGTACCATGGTCGAAAACGGAAAAAGTCTCTGCATCCAATGAAATGCAAAATCGCCTCATTTCTCCTCTTCCTTAGCGTTTTTCGTAAAATTCGCCAAACTATACAAAAAGCTTAACCAAAAAACGTTTTGAGGATGACTTAGATTTTGGTGTACTAGGTTGCCCGATATTCAGAATTTCGTAAGTAAGGGGGGGTACCATGGTCGAAAACGGAAAAAGTCTCTGCATCCAATGAAATGCAAAATCGCCTCATTTCTCCTCTTCCTTAGCGTTTTTCGTAAAATTCGCCAAACTATACAAAAAGCTTAACCAAAAAACGTTTTGAGGATGACTTAGATTTTGGTGTACTAGGTTGCCCGATATTCAGAATTTCGTAAGTAAGGGGGGGTACCATGGTCGAAAACGGAAAAAGTTTCTGCATCCAATGAAATGCAAAGTCGCCTCATTTCTCCTCTTCCATAGCGTTTTTCGTAAAATTCGCCAAACTATACAAAAAGCTTAACCAAAAAACGTTTTGAGGATGACTTAGATTTTGGTGTACTAGGTTGCCCGATATTCAAAATTTCGTAAGTAAGGGGGGTACCATGGTCGAAAACGGAAAAAGTCTCTGCATCCAATGAAATGCAAAATCGCCTCATTTCTCCTCTTCCTTAGCGTTTTTCGTAAAATTCGCCAAACTATACAAAAAGCTTAACCAAAAAACGTTTTGAGGATGACTTAGATTTTGATGTACTAGGTTGCCCGATATTCAGAATTTCGTAAGTAAGGGGGGGTACCATGGTCGAAAACGGAAAAAGTTTCTGCATCCAATGAAATGCAAAGTCGCCTCATTTCTCCTCTTCCATAGCGTTTTTCGTAAAATTCGCCAAACTATACAAAAAGCTTAACCAAAAAACGTTTTGAGGATGACTTAGATTTTGATGTACTAGGTTGCCCGATATTCAGAATTTCGTAAGTAAGGGGGGTACCATGGTCGAAAACGGAAAAAGTCTCTGCATCCAATGAAATGCAAAATCGCCTCATTTCTCCTCTTCCTTAGCGTTTTTCGTAAAATTCGCCAAACTATACAAAAAGCTTAACCAAAAAACGTTTTGAGGATGACTTAGATTTTGATGTACTAGGTTGCCCGATATTCAGAATTTCGTAAGTAAGGGGGGGTACCATGGTCGAAAACGGAAAAAGTTTCTGCATCCAATGAAATGCAAAGTCGCCTCATTTCTCCTCTTCCATAGCGTTTTTCGTAAAATTCGCCAAACTATACAAAAAGCTTAACCAAAAAACGTTTTGAGGATGACTTAGATTTTGGTGTACTAGGTTGCCCGATATTCAAAATTTCGTAAGTAAGGGGGGTACCATGGTCGAAAACGGAAAAAGTTTCTGCATCCAATGAAATGCAAAGTCGCCTCATTTCTCCTCTTCCATAGCGTTTTTCATAAAATTCGCCAAACTATACAAAAAGCTTAACCAAAAAACGTTTTGAGGATGACTTAGATTTTGATGTACTAGGTTGCCCGATATTCAGAATTTCGTAAGTAAGGGGGGGTACCATGGTCGAAAACGGAAAAAGTTTCTGCATCCAATGAAATGCAAAGTCGCCTCATTTCTCCTCTTCCATAGCGTTTTTCGTAAAATTCGCCAAACTATACAAAAAGCTTAACCAAAAAACGTTTTGAGGATGACTTAGATTTTGGTGTACTAGGTTGCCCGATATTCAAAATTTCGTAAGTAAGGGGGGTACCATGGTCGAAAACGGAAAAAGTCTCTGCATCCAATGAAATGCAAAATCGCCTCATTTCTCCTCTTCCTTAGCGTTTTTCGTAAAATTCGCCAAACTATACAAAAAGCTTAACCAAAAAACGTTTTGAGGATGACTTAGATTTTGATGTACTAGGTTGCCCGATATTCAGAATTTCGTAAGTAAGGGGGGGTACCATGGTCGAAAACGGAAAAAGTCTCTGCATCCAATGAAATGCAAAATCGCCTCATTTCTCCTCTTCCTTAGCGTTTTTCGTAAAATTCGCCAAACTATACAAAAAGCTTAACCAAAAAACGTTTTGAGGATGACTTAGATTTTGGTGTACTAGGTTGCCCGATATTCAGAATTTCGTAAGTAAGGGGGGGTACCATGGTCGAAAACGGAAAAAGTCTCTGCATCCAATGAAATGCAAAATCGCCTCATTTCTCCTCTTCCTTAGCGTTTTTCGTAAAATTCGCCAAACTATACAAAAAGCTTAACCAAAAAACGTTTTGAGGATGACTTAGATTTTGGTGTACTAGGTTGCCCGATATTCAGAATTTCGTAAGTAAGGGGGGGTACCATGGTCGAAAACGGAAAAAGTTTCTGCATCCAATGAAATGCAAAGTCGCCTCATTTCTCCTCTTCCATAGCGTTTTTCGTAAAATTCGCCAAACTATACAAAAAGCTTAACCAAAAAACGTTTTGAGGATGACTTAGATTTTGGTGTACTAGGTTGCCCGATATTCAAAATTTCGTAAGTAAGGGGGGTACCATGGTCGAAAACGGAAAAAGTCTCTGCATCCAATGAAATGCAAATCGCCTCATTTCTCCTCTTCCTTAGCGTTTTTCGTAAAATTCGCCAAACTATACAAAAAGCTTAACCAAAAAACGTTTAGAGGATGACTTAGATTTTGGTGTACTAGGTTGCCCGATATTCAGAATTTCGTAAGTAAGGGGGAGTACCATGGTCGAAAACGGAAAAAGTCTCTGCATCCAATGAAATGCAAAGTCGCCTCATTTCTCCTCTTCCATAGCGTTTTTCATAAAATTCGCCAAACTATACAAAAAGCTTAACCAAAAAACGTTTTGAGGATGACTTAGATTTTGATGTACTAGGTTGCCCGATATTCAGAATTTCGTAAGTAAGGGGGGGTACCATGGTCGAAAACGGAAAAAGTTTCTGCATCCAATGAAATGCAAAGTCGCCTCATTTCTCCTCTTCCATAGCGTTTTTCGTAAAATTCGCCAAACTATACAAAAAGCTTAACCAAAAAACGTTTTGAGGATGACTTAGATTTTGATGTACTAGGTTGCCCGATATTCAGAATTTCGTAAGTAAGGGGGGTACCATGGTCGAAAACGGAAAAAGTCTCTGCATCCAATGAAATGCAAAATCGCCTCATTTCTCCTCTTCCTTAGCGTTTTTCGTAAAATTCGCCAAACTATACAAAAAGCTTAACCAAAAAACGTTTTGAGGATGACTTAGATTTTGATGTACTAGGTTGCCCGATATTCAGAATTTCGTAAGTAAGGGGGGGTACCATGGTCGAAAACGGAAAAAGTCTCTGCATCCAATGAAATGCAAAATCGCCTCATTTCTCCTCTTCCTTAGCGTTTTTCGTAAAATTCGCCAAACTATACAAAAAGCTTAACCAAAAAACGTTTTGAGGATGACTTAGATTTTGGTGTACTAGGTTGCCCGATATTCAGAATTTCGTAAGTAAGGGGGGGTACCATGGTCGAAAACGGAAAAAGTTTCTGCATCCAATGAAATGCAAAATCGCCTCATTTCTCCTCTTCCTTAGCGTTTTTTGTAAAATTCGCCAAACTATACAAAAAGCTTAACCAAAAAACGTTTTGAGGATGACTTAGATTTTGGTGTACTAGGTTGCCCGATATTCAGAATTTCGTAAGTAAGGGGGAGTACCATGGTCGAAAACGGAAAAAGTCTCTGCATCCAATGAAATGCAAAGTCGCCTCATTTCTCCTCTTCCATAGCGTTTTTCGTAAAATTCGCCAAACTATACAAAAAGCTTAACCAAAAAACGTTTAGAGGATGACTTAGATTTTGGTGTACTAGGTTGCCCGATATTCAGAATTTCGTAGGTAAGGGGGGGTACCATGGTCGAAAACGGAAAAAGTCTCTGCATCCAATGAAATGCAAATCGCCTCATTTCTCCTCTTCCTTAGCGTTTTTCGTAAAATTCGCCAAACTATACAAAAAGCTTAACCAAAAAACGTTTTGAGGATGACTTAGATTTTGGTGTACTAGGCTGCCCGATATTCAGAATTTCGTAAGTAAGGGGGGGTACCATGGTCGAAAACGGAAAAAGTCTCTGCATCCAATGAAATGCAAATCGCCTCATTTCTCCTCTTCCTTAGCGTTTTTCGTAAAATTCGCCAAACTATACAAAAAGCTTAACCAAAAAACGTTTTGAGGATGACTTAGATTTTGGTGTACTAGGTTGCCCGATATTCAGAATTTCGTAAGTAAGGGGGGTACCACGGTCGAAAGCGGAAAATGTCTCTGCATCCAATGAAATGCAAAGTCGCCTCATTTCTCCTCTTCCATAGCGTTTTTCGTGAAATGAGCCAAACTATACAAAAAGCTTAACCAAAAAACGTTTTGAGGATGACTTAGATTTTGATGTACTAGGTTGCCCGATATTCAAAATTTCGTAGGTAAGGGGGGGTACCATGGTCGAAAACGGAAAAAGTCTCTGCATCCAATGAAATGCAAATCGCCTCATTTCTCCTCTTCCTTAGCGTTTTTCGTAAAATTCGCCAAACTATACAAAAAGCTTAACCAAAAAACGTTTTGAGGATGACTTAGATTTTGATGTACTAGGTTGCCCGATATTCAGAATTTCGTAAGTAAGGGGGGGTACCACGGTCGAAAACGGAAAAAGTCTCTGCATCCAATGAAATGCAAATCGCCTCATTTCTCCTCTTCCTTAGCGTTTTTCGTAAAATTCGCCAAACTATACAAAAAGCTTAACCAAAAAACGTTTTGAGGATGACTTAGATTTTGGTGTACTAGGTTGCCCGATATTCAGAATTTCGTAAGTAAGGGGGGGTACCATGGTCGAAAACGGAAAAAGTCTCTGCATCCAATGAAATGCAAATCGCCTCATTTCTCCTCTTCCTTAGCGTTTTTCGTAAAATTCGCCAAACTATACAAAAAGCTTAACCAAAAAACGTTTAGAGGATGACTTAGATTTTGGTGTACTAGGTTGCCCGATATTCAGAATTTCGTAGGTAAGGGGGGGTACCATGGTCGAAAACGGAAAAAGTCTCTGCATCCAATGAAATGCAAATCGCCTCATTTCTCCTCTTCCTTAGCGTTTTTCGTAAAATTCGCCAAACTATACAAAAAGCTTAACCAAAAAACGTTTTGAGGATGACTTAGATTTTGGTGTACTAGGCTGCCCGATATTCAGAATTTCGTAAGTAAGGGGGGGTACCATGGTCGAAAACGGAAAAAGTCTCTGCATCCAATGAAATGCAAATCGCCTCATTTCTCCTCTTCCTTAGCGTTTTTCGTAAAATTCGCCAAACTATACAAAAAGCTTAACCAAAAAACGTTTTGAGGATGACTTAGATTTTGATGTACTAGGTTGCCCGATATTCAGAATTTCGTAAGTAAGGGGGGGTACCACGGTCGAAAACGGAAAAAGTCTCTGCATCCAATGAAATGCAAATCGCCTCATTTCTCCTCTTCCTTAGCGTTTTTCGTAAAATTCGCCAAACTATACAAAAAGCTTAACCAAAAAACGTTTTGAGGATGACTTAGATTTTGGTGTACTAGGTTGCCCGATATTCAGAATTTCGTAAGTAAGGGGGGTACCACGGTCGAAAACGGAAAAAGTCTCTGCATCCAATGAAATGCAAATCGCCTCATTTCTCCTCTTCCTTAGCGTTTTTCGTAAAATTCGCCAAACTATACAAAAAGCTTAACCAAAAAACGTTTTGAGGATGACTTAGATTTTGGTGTACTAGGCTGCCCGATATTCAGAATTTCGTAAGTAAGGGGGGGTACCATGGTCGAAAACGGAAAAAGTCTCTGCATCCAATGAAATGCAAATCGCCTCATTTCTCCTCTTCCTTAGCGTTTTTCGTAAAATTCGCCAAACTATACAAAAAGCTTAACCAAAAAACGTTTTGAGGATGACTTAGATTTTGGTGTACTAGGTTGCCCGATATTCAGAATTTCGTAAGTAAGGGGGGTACCACGGTCGAAAGCGGAAAAAGTCTCTGCATCCAATGAAATGCAAAATCGCCTCATTTCTCCTCTTCCTTAGCGTTTTTCATGAAATGATCCAAACTAAGCAAAAAACTTAACCAAGAAACGTTTAGAGGATGACTTAGATTTTGGTGTACTAGGTTGCCCGATATTCAGAATTTCGTAAGTAAGGGGGGGTACCATGGTCGAAAACGGAAAAAGTCTCTGCATCCAATGAAATGCAAGATCGCCTCATTTCTCCTCTTCCTTAGCGTTTTTCGTAAAATTGGCCAAACTATACAAAAAGCCTAACCAAAAAACGTTTTGAGGATGACTTAGATTTTGATGTACTAGGTTGCCCGATATTCAGAATTTCGTAAGTAAGGGGGGGTACCACGGTCGAAAACGGAAAAAGTCTCTGCATCCAATGAAATGCAAAATCGCCTCATTTCTCCTCTTCCTTAGCGTTTTTCATGAAATGATCCAAACTAAGCAAAAAACTTAACCAAGAAACGTTTAGAGGATGACTTAGATTTTGGTGTACTAGGTTGCCCGATATTCAGAATTTCGTAAGTAAGGGGGGTACCACGGTCGAAAGCGGAAAAAGTCTCTGCATCCAATGAAATGCAAGATCGCCTCATTTCTCCTCTTCCTTAGCGTTTTTCGTAAAATTGGCCAAACTATACAAAAAGCCTAACCAAAAAACGTTTTGAGGATGACTTAGATTTTGATGTACTAGGTTGCCCGATATTCAGAATTTCGTAAGTAAGGGGGGTACCACGGTCGAAAGCGGAAAAAGTCTCTGCATCCAATGAAATGCAAGATCGCCTCATTTCTCCTCTTCCTTAGCGTTTTTCGTAAAATTGGCCAAACTATACAAAAAGCCTAACCAAAAAACGTTTTGAGGATGACTTAGATTTTGATGTACTAGGTTGCCCGATATTCAGAATTTCGTAAGTAAGGGGGGGTACCACGGTCGAAAACGGAAAAAGTCTCTGCATCCAATGAAATGCAAAATCGCCTCATTTCTCCTCTTCCTTAGCGTTTTTCATGAAATGATCCAAACTAAGCAAAAAACTTAACCAAGAAACGTTTAGAGGATGACTTAGATTTTGGTGTACTAGGTTGCCCGATATTCAGAATTTCGTAAGTAAGGGGGGGTACCATGGTCGAAAACGGAAAAAGTCTCTGCATCCAATGAAATGCAAGATCGCCTCATTTCTCCTCTTCCTTAGCGTTTTTCGTAAAATTGGCCAAACTATACAAAAAGCCTAACCAAAAAACGTTTTGAGGATGACTTAGATTTTGATGTACTAGGTTGCCCGATATTCAGAATTTCGTAAGTAAGGGGGGGTACCACGGTCGAAAACGGAAAAAGTCTCTGCATCCAATGAAATGCAAAATCGCCTCATTTCTCCTCTTCCTTAGCGTTTTTCATGAAATGATCCAAACTAAGCAAAAAACTTAACCAAGAAACGTTTAGAGGATGACTTAGATTTTGGTGTACTAGGTTGCCCGATATTCAGAATTTCGTAAGTAAGGGGGGTACCACGGTCGAAAGCGGAAAATGTCTCTGCATCCAATGAAATGCAAAATCGCCTCATTTCTCCTCTTCCTTAGCGTTTTTCGTGAAATTCGCCAAACTATACAAAAAGCTTAACTAAAAAACGTTTTGAGGATGACTTAGATTTTGATGTACTAGGTTGCCCGATATTCAGAATTTCGTAAGTAAGGGGGGGTACCACGGTCGAAAACGGAAAAAGTCTCTGCATCCAATGAAATGCAAGATCGCCTCATTTCTCCTCTTCCTTAGCGTTTCTCGTGAAATTCGCCAAACTATACAAAAAGCTTAACTAAAAAACGTTTAGAGAATGACTTAGATTTTGGTGTACTAGGTTGCCCGATATTCAGAATTTCGTAAGTAAGGGGGGTACCATGGCAGAAAACGGAAAAAGTCTCTGCATCCAATGAAATGCAGGATCGCCTCATTTCTCCTCTTCCTTAGCGTTTTTCGTGAAATTAGCCAAACTATACAAAAAGCTTAACGCAAAAACGTTTAGAGGATGACTTAGATTTTGGTGTACTAGGTTGCCCGATATTCAGAATTTCGTAAGTAAGGGGGGTACCATGGCAGAAAACGGAAAAAGTCTCTGCATCCAATGAAATGCAGGATCGCCTCATTTCTCCTCTTCCTTAGCGTTTTTCGTGAAATTAGCCAAACTATACAAAAAGCTTAACACAAAAACGTTTAGAGGATGACTTAGATTTTGGTGTACTAGGTTGCCCGATATTCAGAATTTCGTAAGTAAGGGGGGGTACCATGGTCGAAAACGGAAAAATCTCTGCATCCAATGAAATGCAAAATCGCCTCATTTCTCCTCTTCCTTAGCGTTTTTCGTAAAATTGGCCGAACTATACAAAAAGCCTAACCAAAAAACGTTTTGAGGATGACTTAGATTTTGATGTACTAGGTTGCCCGATATTCAGAATTTCGTAAGTAAGGGGGGGTACCATGGTGGAAAACGGAAAAATCTCTGCATCCAATGAAATGCAAAATCGCTTCATTTCTCCTCTTCCTTAGCGTTTTTCGTGAAATGATCCAAACTAAGCAAAAAACTTAACCAAGAAACGTTTAGAGGATGACTTAGATTTTGGTGTACTAGGTTGCCCGATATTCAGAATTTCGTAAGTAAGGGGGGTACCACGGTCGAAAGCGGAAAATGTCTCTGCATCCAATGAAATGCAAAATCACCTCATTTCTCCTCTTCCTTAGCGTTTTTCGTGAAATTCGCCAAACTATGCAAAAAGCTTAACCGAAAAACGTTTAGAGGATGACTTAGATTTTGGTTTACTAGGTTGCCCGATATTCAGAATTTCGTAAGTAAGGGGGGTACCATGGCAGAAAACGGAAAAAGTCTCTGCATCCAATGAAATGCAAGATCGCCTCATTTCTCCTCTTCCTTAGCGTTTCTCGTGAAATTCGCCAAAAAGCTTAACCAAAAAACGTTTAGAGGATGACTTAGGCATCAAACTTCGAATCGAAACCCAAATCCGTCTCACGTGCCTCGGCCTTACAGCTTTACCTAATCAGAGCCTCACTGTATGATCAGATCTTCAAGCCAGCCTCGTTCAAACTATAATTAAGAAACAACAAATTAACTTCACTCAGACGAAAGCCATTACCCGACCAAAATTAACTCCTCCGTCTCGCAGCCATCTTCTACATATAGCCAAAAAAAAAAAATCATAAAATAATAGGCGGCCCATTCGTCGTTCGGTCCAACTCGATTGCCCATCTTCGTTGGCATCCCGGGAAAACGATTTACTGGCGATGATCAAAATCAACTTTATTTCCCAAAGGACAAATCCCATTTGCCAACAAAATGGCGATGTCAAAATATGATAGCATTTAACTACGTCGAAACGTCGACCAAATCATTCGCCATTCGGCCATTGCCGGAGCCACTCTACGGGCCCATTCCGGTTCCACTTTTATTCTAATAAATTTTATTAAACGCTTCTGCAGGACACATAAAGAAATCCATATAACATTTCTCGAGTTGTGCCTGCTTCCGTCACGATTATGTGATTATGGGTGTCCTTGTTTCTTCGGGGTCCACCCTTGGGCTGGCTGTAAGAGGATGATAATCTTCATTACCCATTAACTAACCCAGGAGAGGACGACACTGCGAGGCACGCACGTACACTGGAAAAGTTTTATTTTTACTTTTCCTTGACCGACCGACCACCGTCTTCAATTGTATGTTGGCTTGGCATTTGCCTCCGCATATGGGTCCGTGGTTCGCTGGATGCGAAAGGAAGAGATTATTAATTTCACATAAGACTCCAGTTGAAACTATGACGAATAAAGACCGTCCACAGCGTTGTCCTGTGCAGAAACATCGTAAGCCGCATCATTAAGTTCATGTGTGCTGTGTGCGTTTTGCGTGTTTGTGTGTGGGTGAGAGAGGGAGGATGGCTAAGTTAAAGTAAATTGGGGGAGTTTTACGGTTATAATGTTTAGCTTGTAGTGGTAGGTCCTTTTTGCTTATGTATTATTCAATTAAATAGTTGTTTTTGTTTTTTTGGTTTTTTTTTTTTTTGTGTTGACCCCTCTCTGGGTCCTGGTAGGTTGTGTGTAGTTATTTGTGGATACCTTTTCCCAAATTCCCTGGGATGATTTTTATGTGATGGACCCTCTTGAAATAGTTAGGAATACGATTTATGATGGGCATTTGAAGTGGAGATTTTCGTTGCCTAGAAATCCGGAACGAGGGCAGAGGATGTGAGGGTAAGATCTTGATTATTCGTAATGGAGTGGAGTAGTTAAGGCTTTTCGGAGGGCGATGGACTTAAAATGGGATAAAAATTAGCCCAGTTAGATTTGAGGATTTTATTTTATCAAAGGACTGTGGAAAGTTTGCCATTGGTTGGGTACTTGAGCGGAATGAAACAAAGAGAGTGGTCGGGCGTTCATGCTTATTGGGATATAAGCTACAAATGGTACCTACCGCCTCACTGTTGTAAGTTTGCCCTCTGCTACTCAAGGACAGTGGAAAAATTAATCAAATGCTTTTGAATGTGATGCGTGGACTAAGCAACCCGTCAAACTTGTTGAACTAATTTACCAAGCTGGGGTAAATCATCAACTATGAGTTCCTAGTAAGAAGATCTAACTATTGATCAACGAGGACATCACAGCCGTGGACGATAGTCTAAGGCTCCCACAAAACAATTTGATCAATAAAACATTAAAAGGTATGGCAATAAGGACTAAAACTTGACCATATAACGCTTACAATCAGAAGTGGTCGAATCTAATGTTAATGTCTGGACGCCTTGAAGAATCCTATGGCACCAGCATCAAGTGCTAAGTATTAGTGGCAGTGTTAACTGAATTCAGGGCTTCTCATGTTCGATGAAAAGTGAAAACAAGGATATGCAACAAAACTATTAGTATCCTCAACATTGCATATAAGATCCTATCGGTCGTAGTGCGGGTATATACCGGAAAAGCCAAAAATAGACCAAATATTTACAAGACGGCAGATCCTGGAAAAAACCTAAAAAGTCCAGAAGGGTACTTATCATCTTTTTATCGATTTTAAGGCCTTATACCACAACATTTATGGAAACGACCTATACAGAGCCATGTCTAGTTTTGGCATCCCTACCGAACTCGTCAAAAAGACTCAGACAAGGTAATACGCTGTCATATGTCCTTGGGTATAACCTTAGGGCATAACCAAGTTTAGGAGATAAGATCAATGAATCAGACGAAACGTCCCGAAAGACAGGTAGTTAGGGCATTAGCCTACCTCAGTTCTGCTTGAAAAGAAAATCACTTCAGAAATTCTAAAAAGGCTATTGGGTACCAATGTCTAATCAAAAATTACCAAGAAGACTCGATATAAGATCTTCATCATCGCAGTTCTTCTCTATGGCGCAGAAGCGTGGATGTTAACAAAGACTGACAAGGATATCCTTGGTTGTATCGGACGCGAAATTCTTCAAATCATTGTCGGTTCCGATTGCGTTGACGAGCTTTAAAGGAAGAAAGGAATGAAGCGACATTGACCTGAGAAGTAGATATTAGTCGCCTAAGAGGGACATCAACGCTCCGGCTCAAAGAATGTTCGATTTCAAACCGTAGGTACCATGCAGTAGAGGAAGAGGAGCTCAATCAACTTGGTGTACGGAGCAGTGAACTAAAGACCGCGCTAACTGGCGAGACTTGTTTCTTGAGGCCCTGGTCCATTCCGAGTTCCAAGATAAGAAGATATGAAAGGAAACAGGAGGTGATTAGAACATTTTTTTCGCCATGATGGTGCTATATCAAGAATTGTTGAGGGTATAGTTGAAAATAATATTATGTCTTAAACGAAGTTGACTGCACATACAGATCAATCTAACTCTGTATAGTTTAACCTTTTGTGAGCATGCTACTCGTCGGAGTTAATATGAATTTAGGAACTGGAAACAAAACCAGCTGGAATATCACTACTCATTTGAGATCCATTGTTTCTTCTCCTGAAGTGTGGTCAAGGAAGACCTCGATTCCTGACCCTAACCGGGGTAACAGAACAAAGACCACACAGAACAAAATATCATAACCCTTAGACAGGCAAAGGTACAATGTAAAAATCCGTCTCTTAGGCTAATCAAATCTCTGCTTTCCGCAAAAGCCAGAGAAAACTAAGTTCACATTTTTCACATTACTGGTATGCTTTCATGAAAGGTCCTGCAAGCCGGATAAGGCAAGTTAACATCGTCGAACAGAGTTATTGCCTCTCTCCGCTTTGATTAAATATTTTTAATTAAGAAACAATTTTTAAATATGGAAGAGAATTGTAAACTTCTTCTGAAGGACATCTGCATGTAGTATAGTCTCAGTGTTGCCCTAATCCTTGAAAATAAGACTTCGTCACATAACAGCTGATCTCAGATCCCTTTTAAAAACGTTCTCGAAAACGGGTTTAGTAAAGCTCCCAATCAGAACAGAATGTAAGATTCTTCAGAACAGAAAGCTGTATCTGTCACATCGAATAAGGATCTCATCATCTACTTAAAGTGCACAAGGAGGCTATACATCTTGAGCACTTGAGCAAACAGCAACGCGCTCAACCAACTAGGTTGAATGAGTTGAGGTAACAAAACGACGCTGTTCATCCAAATGGTTTTTCTGAACTTTCACTATATGTAGTTCAGAGTAAGACCGAACGGAAACCCTTCGTAAATACAGGGTGCGCCATCTTTGACGTCGCTGTATAAACATTAAATAACTTTGACATCTATCAACCGATTGACTTGAGTAGATATATTTTTGAGACGTCAAATCAGTACAATTTAAACCATGACTCGTTCTGTACCGAAACAATGCACCGAAACAGTGACGCAATACAATAAAAATAGTCCTTCAGTTGTGTTAATTCAACGTGCGTATCGTCGAACAAGCAGCGTCTATTCGTCATTTGTTGTCGAGTTTAGTTGAGCATGGGTAAGAAATTGTCGACAACCTGTTCATCAACCCCGGAACGTTCACGACGTCCCAAGACGTCCCAATGAAATGATTAAAGGTTAATAGAGGCAGCCACTTGATTGATGTTGTATTTAAAATTCAGGGAATTTGTTGACATTGCTTCAGTCTTCTGTAACGTTTAGTTAAAAGAGTCAAAAGAGCTTAGAAAAGAGTTTAAAGTTATCGGAGCGACAAAGTCTCACCACCAAGATTGGTTGGTCTTAATAGACTGGCACTATCACTCTCAGGGACTTTCCTAACATCTGACGTTTCGATGACGATTTTGACAAAATCACGGGATGAGGATTAGAGATAACCAAGAACCGATTAACCCAATGCTGGGCAGAATTAAGAGATATTCGTGAAAACTGTAAGCGACTCTACAATGAAGTCAAAGCATTCAAGGAAATCTCTAGAAAACCATAAATTCAAACTAAAGAAAATCCGAAAGAAAGCCTTCACGCACTTTTGTAATAAGACTTAAGCTAGCTTTGAAGTTTTGATCCATGAAAACAGCTCTACGAGCTATTAAAAGATGTTCAACGTCTTAGAGTCGCTTGAACTGATGCGCTCGCTTCTCTGGTCATTCCACATTTGCATCTATTCAAGGTGTTAATACAAGCAGACTTCTATCAAGCTAAATCGAATACATATGAAGTGTACTAGTCTTAAAGTTAAAGGAGTTTTCTAATTTTCATCGACTTGAAATCTATGTGGCAACTGATGCAATATGTCCCCGCTAAATGTCAAAACTCGGCTATTAAACGTAGGATTGGGGTTAGTCCTCAGAACACCGATTTAGACCTGTCCAGCAACTCACGTATGTGGGTCTTTTACAGTAGACCACTATGATGGACTTAAGCACTCAACAGCCCTTCCACAGAAAGGGAAACGTGGGGATTGCAACAGCATACTATAGTGCACCTGTTTAGTGTATTCACCTTTATAAAGAAAGCATTCCAAAGTTCAAGACCAAGACCATACACATCAAGGTCTACGAAGATGCGAATCCCCATATTGCGTGCACTCACCTTCTATATCAAAAGGATTTCTCACTTACAAGCTTGACAGCCCGAGATGAGGTGGAGGACCTTTAAAACCCCCTCTGTTCAGTTCAGCAATTTGTCAAAACAACTTATTTACATATCAAGCAGGACGAAACGGAAGACAAAAAAAAAACAACAAAAATAATCCACAGATCGCATTGAGGCTAAACAGATTCCTTTTTCTGTATAACCTTGAAACGGTGACAGGCGGCTCCCCTCCCCAAGGACCAAAGCGGAGCATTCGACCGCCATTTCGGTAAAAATAATTTGTTTTCACGACCAACTTCATATACAATTTCAATCGATCAAGTCTTCCCTCAAAAAGTCATCACAAAAGAACTTCCTTCGTCCCAAATCGATTTATCTGTTCACTGACTCACAACATATTCCCAATACGAGTCGCCTCGCAAGTCCTTTGAGAAATTTCTATGTAAATCGGCTTCAATCCGAACAGCCCGTGTCTTTTGTTTTTCAACTTTCACATCCCATTTTCGACGAAAAAAAAAATAAAAAATTCAATACAGAAAGACAGAAAGAAAAAATCGCAATTTAAAGTCAACTAACTTCATTTGCAAACGGAAAGTTCCCTAACCTCCTCTGCCCATGGCCTTCCACCTACGAACCGGCCCCGGCTCCGAATCCGGCTCAATACTTTGAGAAAAAAATATCCCTCGGACCGACAAGGACTAGGACTATTTTTTTGTTTTTGAATTGAAGCGCTCCTTCCGCGCGCTCCCTCGGTGAGCAGGACATTTTCTTGATGTTACTTGCCTTGCAATATATTTTCCTCCTTTTGACGGAAAACTTTTATTTTTCTTGTCTTTTTCCCAAAATTAATTTCAACTTGGAATTCTTCCCATTTATTCCCATTCCCATTCCCATTCCCATTGGCATTCCGTTGAGGCTCGTGTTTGTACACGATTCTTGGTACACCTAACCTGTATCGGTGGCATGGCCAAAACTTAAAAAAAAAAAAATAAAGAAAACTTGGCATAACTGCTTAGCATAGCGTTCCCCGAGAGTGTCCCTGTCATAGGAGACGGAAAATGGGAAAACCTCAACACACTCTCAGCACTGACTGTGTCGGAAGGATATGTGTTTCGAATGGCATTCGGTGTTTTCGTAGGCAAAGTAAACATTTCAATTTTTTGATTGATCATCCTTGGAGTCCCATACAACGCAGGAGAGGCCGTTGCCATTGCCGTTGCCATAGCCGGTCGTCGTCAGAGTCGGAGGAGTCATACATACTCCTAGTTCGTTCCATGGAGCATTTAGTTTATTCCATATGAAATGTGAGTTATCGAGAAAGCAGAAGGGTGGTGTCCTTCTTCCTTTTAGCCAAAAAGTCGAGAGCGTAATAAAAGTCAGAGGCATAACGCAAGCGGTGACTTATGTCCGCCTGGAATCTGGTCTTGGCGCGGCAAAATATTTCGCCGATTACCGTGATGTATGGGACATCGATGGGATGGGGGAGAATGGAGGAGCTGCAATGTGCGATGTGGAATTTATCGTCATAGATCCATCAGGGTTTGGATTTCGCAGATTGGACACGATGTCAAGATAAATATCAGGCAGATCGATGACACTACGTTGCGGGTTTCATAGGCGGGTGGGTGGTTGGTTGGGTCGTGGATATGTTGATAAGTGCCGCCATTTGGGAGGCTCAAGGTGTGGAATTGATGTGATGAAGGGAACACATCACACAGCGCGGCGCTGCGGAGGAGTCCAATGACTTCAGTGGTGAATGTATGTGTGTCTGACTAGGAGGATGATTCATAAAAGTCCCCCACAGGGATGGAATCGCGGGTAGAATCACGGCGGGCGGGCTCACTCTTGATTGATACGAAAATAAATGACGAGAGGCTCATGTCTGGCGAGGATTTATTGAGAGACATGAGCTTTTATTTATGGATGGAATTTTGTTATGACTGCAAAAATTTATTCAGACGAAAAGGAAGGATACAAACTCGTGGATTTAAATTATAACAAATTGGTATTGTCGACGTGATCGATTTTCTGGAGACGTAACCTATTTGTGTTGTGGAATTTCAAAGGTAAGTCTGTGACTTGGAAATTGAATTGTGCTGGCTGCCGAGACGGATAAGTATTAGATGCAGATGGGAGGTCCATTACAGAATTTTGCAATAAAAACGAAACACAATGGTTGTGGCATCCTTGCTGGAGTCTTTAAGCCAGAGATAAGGTAGTAAGGTTAACTTTTCGACACCTACGTCGCATGACCTACCGAAAGTAAATAGTAAAGATCAACAACAATTAATAATTTTCGAACAACGTGGTACGAGGCGACTTGTATTGTAGCCCTCAGGGTATCGATTTAGAGAGGAATCTAACCAAGGACATAGAATTGTTAAGTCGCATACAGCCTAACCACCTCAATCGAATGGAATTCATCGAAAAAGGCCAGATACTTGGATATACTAAATCACGATACATGGATAAGTTGGACAACATTCAGAGCTCAGTTTTGAGAAAGTTATCAGCTAATGAAGAAGTTTAGCTAGGCTATCACTTTGGACACCATTACCGACAGTGTCAACTCCTAGCAATACTGGAACGCAATCAGAGCAACTGAAGTCATACAAATTCAAAAGTAGTCCCAGTATCCCTCCGACTGTGTCACGTTGCAAAAGCTCTGGTCCGTTTTTGGCCAATTGGTCCGAGCCCGTGTTGGCTACTATTTTGTAGAAAGGTTGTGCGTATATAATCCTTTGAGCATTCTGAAACATTTCCTTAATATGTCAGACTTTGTGATGTATGGCTTAAGAGGGTTAAGCGCAAGCTAACTGAATATGACGGTGGTGATACGTACTTCGCAAATTTCATAACCACGTGTAGGACTATATTTCCATTTGGTTTGGATGACATCCAGTCATTGCTGGTCTTAAGGTGACCCAAATGCTACAAAAGATACAATAACTATTCAAGTGCAGCCGAGAGTATGGTATGTAGAGATTCGGAGATGCCAATACGGCCTGTTCCTTGAACAATGGCCAACGTAACCCTTTCCACCATAGAAGACCGTCATAACAAAGAATGTGTTTGAGTATTATAATACAGGTTCCACTGTTAAGTTTGCCTTTTAGCTTTAGCTAGAAAGCTTCATCCCATCTAGCATCACCAAACTGAAGAGTAGTGTATCCTACGATATGTACAATCGGCTTAAACCATTTTCACTGAATACGTAGGTTTACGATTTCTTTTTTTTAAGAAAATCACTCTTACTTCTGTACGAGATAGTGCTTTAAGTAAGTAATGTAAAAGGTTCCTCTGGCAGCAGATGTCCTTGTTAAATTATGTACTTATACCCGAGAGTAAAATTGACTCTTCTTGTGATGAATATTTTACAAAGCATTTTCGAAGTAGGTCAGACTTTCACTTAAACGTATCCTTGTACTACATCAGTTGATTGGATTAAGCCTTCCAGCTGAAGGTTATTGTGTGGATCCTTCCATGAAAAACATCGTATTACGTATAACTTCTCAATATAGCCCTATTCCTTGTCGGTCTTAGATTTGAATTTGTTGGCAACTTTCTTCGACCACTTACTCAATTTTGACTTCGTTTTGCTAACTCAACTCTTTGATTACCGTCAACCTTCTTTTGGTTAACTTAATTTCTTATTAGAACCCTGGATATATCGATAATCATTTGTATCGAACTACAAATGTTGTTCTCTTACATATACGAATCCTGTAGATTAGTAAAATTAAAAATAATGGCGCCCAATGCAGTGCCGAACATGCAAAGATAAGTTTTGACAATGAATCGAGTCCACTAACTAATAGAGTAGTTTTCAGATTCAAGAGAAAAAAAAAACCAGGCACAGTGGAACGACGCTGTCATCTCCGTATTAGCGTTGCCAATTGTCATCAAATGGTTTGTAATGACAGCTAGAACTCAGGTCGCTAATGGATTCTTTGTGAACTACTGCCGTCGAGTACCCCTTAACAAAAACAAAAGTTTCGTTGTGGCTTTGGAGGAATTTAGCTTCTTCCCTGAACCAACCCGAAATTGTTATAAATGTTAGGATGGTCAATGGTGGATTTTCTGACAGATCGCCCAAATCTCCAAAGTTGCATTCGCTCAGGTTTTTTTTAAAAAAAATTTTTCAGTGGAAGCATAACAATTTTGTTATTCTAATACAAATCCACGCTTAAACTGCTTTTATGATTTGTCAAAGTCAAAACGTCAGAAAATGTTCACATTTTGACCAGGAATATTGTACTAACGAGCAATGTTTGGAAAACTGATATCGAAAATCTGAAGCTTTGGTCGCAGTTACTCAGACTGTGCGTACTAAAGTGGATAAATTTGAGTCAAGGTATGTACTGTTGAATGTTCCAATGAGGCACTCAAACATTTTTGACTTAATGACTTTGTCAATAAGACAATAGAATGTTACAGACCATAGAATTCGCTATCTTGGAAGACTATGTTCGAACAGAATTAGATGGATAAGTGCATGAATTGGTGACATGTGGTTTCAACAAGATGGTGCCACATGTCACACAGTGCCACATTCAAAAGTTCAGTGATCGTGTAATCGCAGCTATTTAACGCAGTTGGGTTTCTCGTTATGGGGTTACATTAACCCATTGGTTTATGGCGACAAGCCAACAATGTTAAAGGAGCTCAGGATCAATATCGTTCGCGAAATTTGCTGACGTTCCGATCGGTGTGTGTGACAGAGTGATGAAAAATTGGTTCCAAAGAATTGAACGGTACGAACTTGCTCCCTGTATTTATATGAAAACAAGATCGAGTTCCATTCTCAAATTTACCATGTGTACCATATTTGGAGTAAATTTCAGTCCGATATCTCAATTATTCTATATTTTATTTAAGTACAAAATTGTTATGTTCTTATTGAAAAACTCATTAGTTAGAAACTGAAATATCTATTATCCCATGACAAAATCAGCAGAGTCACCAAGGTATAGCTATACTTTATAGTCTTGTCCTTGAAGTTTATAAAATTCGTCCAAAAGTGTCCCGATCATCTAATGCCAACGCTGCTCCGTATAGTTGTCGAATCTGTTATTTTTTTTCAGCGAATTTCCTTACTCCCTAATCTACCAGGACTAACTGATTTCTTTAAACCGCGCATGACAGTAGTTTCCACGTCCTTACATAGACCATTACCAGCAGACAAATCCTAGTGAAATGATTTGCTGTAAATTGAAATGAAATGTAAGGCAAATCCCAAAGGAAATCATCACAATAACAAACAATTGTCCTTCAATACTCCTTTCCCGACAATATTTTTGACAATAATTCTCATTTGAATAATTTCGCAATCAAATTTGTTTTTTTTTCTTCTTCTTTTTTGACAAATTTCATTTTAGTTTTCCCCCACCACTACCACCACCAGGGAGGCAAAAGGACATATAAACGAGAGAAGAAAAAAAATAAAGAATTTGAGATTTTATTAAATTCGCTCCTTCATTATGTGCACGATGGCAATTTGAAAAGCGTTATCTGCCAGAGAAATCAGGAAGTCGAAGGATACCAAAACGAACTGAATTCCCTATTCCCCCCTAACTAAGTATGTATAGCGGTACACGACGAATCGAAAGAACAAGCGACGACATGACAAAAGTAGCTCAGCGAAAGGTTGTGCAACCTAAAAAACAAATTCTCAAGTCATAAAACCGAAGGCCAAAACCCAGAGCGAGACCGAGCTACACATTATCTCCAGAGCTCGGACACTAATGGGCCCAAAAGCGTCTTATTTATGTTTTAATAAATTTGACGACAATAAAAGTGAAATAGACTGCTGCTCCTTATCTTTGGTGTATGTCGCTGGTGGATCTGGCCAATGCTGCCGCGCGGCGCTCGCTCGTGTGGGAATACGAAGTTGGTCGCCGCCAAAATGGAGTTCCATTTGCCATTTCGGGCCCGGTATCTGAGGAATTTATCTAGTTGCTTTGTATTGTTTATTTGTATTTGTATATGTGTGAGTGTGTGTGTGTGGGTTACGTATATGTCCTGAGGAGTATTTGAATTAGGGACAAAGACGACAGTTTGCGCTCTGTTATCAAACATTTTGTGTTTGGATATTCATCGTTGAAATAAATCTGCCGCCATGACAAATGCCATAAGGACATTTAAGTTTTTCTCTATTCGTCGTGTCCTGTTGTCGAGATAAAAAGCTCTCATATTTTGAATGCGAACAATAAATTGCTTTTAACGCATTATCACCGACAACAAGGATTGCCTTCTAGATAGTACGTGGATGGGTGGTTAGGTTGATGGGTGGTTTGAATAAATTGGGTAAGAAAATTTGCACAACAGTCGTCCTTTGGCCTTTTGTCTTTGGATGTGGAAAGCCAACATTCCAAAGGGTATTGAGAAGTTTTCATTGTAGGCTCCGGAATTAATTGCTATGTAGATAGCGAACTAATCGATTGCGGTTAATTGTATTGTATAGGAGGCGGACGGACAGCGGTCGGGTTTGGATGGAAGATAAGATTCCACAGATTGATTCCATTATGATTATTGGCTGGATGTTTGAGAAGTTTTCCATTCTGGACGTAATTGGACTGTGATTTGGTTAATTGCTGTCATTTGCTAAGTGATTTTGGGTATCTAAATGTTTGGCCTTATATTGCTGCGAAAGAATTTCAATATAAAGATCGAAATCTATGAAATCGTTTGCGATATGTGCTTTCTGGTTGGATGGTAAAAACAATAATATTTTGGTTGGTAAACATTAGATTTATATCATCTTAGATAGTATTTAGCAAAAAGTGGTAGTAAAACTGGAAAAGCAATCATGTTTAGGGTTAAATGATGGCAAATGGTTTATTTGTTTTCTACTCACTATCAGAGGCATCTTTCTCGTCTGTAGACTGCCTGAATGGAATGGAATGGACAAGACTAGACATTTCGTTTCTAACCATTGTGCTTCAATGCAAAAGTCTATCCTAGTCAGACTGGTACGTCTTAGGTATCAAAATGTGAGCGTAGTATCATTATTTTGTTAGAAAAGGACTTCAGCTATAATTTAATTCGATTGTGTAGTTGCTAACAGTTAAAAGTTTGAAGGACAAATAAGTAAGGAAACACTGACCTGTATAAGATTTTCTCAGAAGATTCAATGAGCAGTAAGTTTTCAAGAGTTCGGATACTTGGCAAGAAAGAGGAATGAGATATTCATAAAGAGATACAAATATTTATCTCATAACTTTTCTCTGATAAGGAATTTTTCAATATGGACATAACAATTTAGTACTTAAATAAAACACAAAATAATTGAGATATCGGGCTAAAATCAAGTATAGTAGGTACATATTTTATATTTAAGTATGAAATTTGATCTTTTTCATATACCCACTGCGAGTACGTTCCCAGCGAGCGATTCTTTGAAGTCAATTTTCGAGCACTCTTCCAGACGTTGGCAATCTCGCCTTTGATATTGTCCCAGAGCCCCTCTTAAGTTCTTAGCTTATTGGTATAAACCAACAAATTAACGTAACCCCATCAAAAAATGTCACAACGACGTTAAATCGCATGAATGAGGTAGGCAGTCGACCAAGTTTAAACGACTACCGAACTGCCCTTTCAGTAGATCAATTGCTTGACCAGCTGTGTGGCATGTGGTACCATATTGTTGGAACCACATATAACTGATGTCAAGTCCATCTATCTTTAAAGAGTTTAAGTGAAGATCTTTATGCAAAATTCGCCACAATAAGGACAGAAATTCTAAATTCCTGAAAAGGTGTGGAATCGTCGCACTTGGATCATTTTGAACTGAAACACTTACGGTTGTGATATTTTCTGTACTTTGACCAATTGCATCACTGGCACATAAACATTCAATAGTGAATACGTTGACTCGAACTTATCCACTATAGTTTAGGTGGTCTAGTGGGACGATCATCATAAACGAAAACTGGAGTAAACGCTCTTCAAGTTGCGACCACAAAGTCAGAATCTCAGAAGTATAAAAATCTAAAAACTGGATCAAAATGTAATCCTCATCTGATATTTTGCCATCGATATATTAAAATTGCCTGAATATATTAAAATACAAAATTGTTGTGTCCCTATTGACAATCCTTCATTTACCCCAAAGTACAAGTATCTGTATCCATAGTTGCGGAATCCTCTCGTAGGACACAGGGAGTAAACAAAGCTTGCTTGATTTTATCTCAGTTTTTGGGATTTTCGAACGCTTTGAACTCCCGCTAATTCATTCGCAAGGCTCCAGATTCCTCTTCCAACCTCGTGGGCCACATTGTCCTTCAACGATCTCCTCTGATTCTGACTGATTAAGTACGACATGGATTCAAATCATTGATTATATAGAATGTTGTGAGTTTTCCGAAACTCTTCAAAAACAGCGTTCAATGATTGGACGATGGAACTTGTGTCATGTAAAAACAGAATATTCTCTCTACTTCTCTCTACTTTGTAATATTCTCATTGTGGTTGCAATCTTTGAAACACTAGAAGCTCAGAAATGAGGCGGCGACAGTATCGTCTGCATGGGTTAAAATCGTTTCCAAAAATCTTCTACTTTCTTTGAGACGATCTTCATTTAAAGTCAACTATTATTCATACTCTTCACAAGGTTTTGATAAAGTAGAAACCCTTTGAATCTACTAGATGCTCAGATATTTTATTCATGGCCCTATTTCGCAACTGAAGGCAATATCGTCCTTCTTTATCAAACAGTATTGACATTTGTCAATTTTTTGCACTGCGAAGCTTCTGACAAATACTACTCAATCCATTTTCTGTCATTTTTAAAACTGACTTTTATAGTAAAAACTAAACTCATTCTTGGACTTGTAGTCAGTAATATGTTGGGCGTTCCACTTCTGTAACCTCTCCTCCTGTCCTAAGGCTAAGAACTTGTGGAACCGCCGGTATGAATTTATTCGGTTCAGCTTCTTGTCATAGGATCCATCCATCTTCAATTTCAAGTGATAGCTTTACCCTATTTTTCTTGAGATATTTACGGTCTTGTAGCCTGGCAATGGTTTATGGCAAGATGCACGTTTTCAGTGATTTCTATCCTATTCTATAGGATAGAAATCGGTTTCTTGCCCGAACCTGAGGAATTTCACACTTAAGTACCGACAATATGTAACATCTCTGTTTTTACATAAAAATGTTGGATATGTTTTTGTAAGTCCATCTGCGAGGATTGAATCTTCCAAAATGGGTTTAGTGGCAAACTTTGTCAAACCCAAGTATATGCCGCTAACAAGAAGAGAAGCAGCTGTAACTTTGAAATTTGAGATGGCGATTGGTACCAACGTTTCGGTATACAGAGTCCTCGAATCCAACTCTGGGAATGCAGAAGAGAAAGTCTACTCCTTGAGAGGCCCGCAGAAATAAAAGGGAGGCAGTTAGCTAAAGACAGTGCAAACTGATGAAGCTTCTTATTTGAGACCCATGTTCAACCCAAACTGTAGCGCCACCTACATATGTACATAAGTAGAATTTGTGGTGTCCCTTAACTAAGACAGTGACAGTACAACAGTAGAGAAATGGTGGAATTGGTGGACATCTTAACGTCACCAACTCTCTTAGGTTGCACGAGACCATTTTGGCACTACACTCTCCTGTTGGATTAAGAAAATAAATTATACTTTTCAAATTGAGAGTACTTTGTGTCCAGGAGCAGAGGTGCAGGTCGTAGAGAGGTCAAATGCCCAATCCCTTCACAGCCTATCCTGAATTGTTTTCTAGCCACCATTTGGCTCCGTTTTCTCTCTCTTTAACACCTAGTTCGCCTGAAGTCCAAAAAAGTAGTCTAATCCTTGCACACAAAGATCTAGTTTGAAACCCTTCCTGGTTTATCTTAAGCTTCCACTCTAAACAACTTGTTCGGGTCTTATCAAACTTATTTCTACAATTACTTTCAATATCATGACTTTACAAATCGGAACAGACCAAGTATTCAAAAACAAACTTCCTTGTGGATAGCCAAAAACACCGAAAAAAAAGAAACAGCCACACCTCCATCAAGATAGGCATCACTGCCCATCCTGGATGTTTTCCAGTTTGTTAAGATGTCAGATACGGCAAATCATTGCTTTCGCAGTAAGAAAATCCCCTACGACATAACAGAGAGTTAAAATGAAATATCGAAAAACTTTTCAGCGCGCCCAAAGACCTTAACCTCTAAACAACATCCTCTTCAACATAAGCCCTGTGTCCAACTTTCTTTTTTTGTATTTTTTTCTTGTTCCCCCACTTGTTAGAAATTTATCGAAAACGCTTAATCCGATCCACCCCCCGCCTCTCACAAAACATAGAGCGCAGAAAGAGGAGAAACAAACAAAAAAAAGTTCTGTTCCACTCCTACCCCATTGTTAATGCAATAAATAATCTGTATCCCACTTCAAACGGACTTAAAAGGATCGATAAGAGTCCACTTTTGACACCCACACACTTTGCACCTCACTACACCATAGAAGAACAAAGAAACCGAAACAAACCGAAAGAGAACAAAAATTAACGCCTGATTCCTCTCCATTATACCCATAAACCTGCCCTCTATTATACGAATGTGTATGTGTATTGGCTCCTCTCCTTTCCAACTTTCGAAAAAAAAAAAAAAAAACAAAAAGTGTTCGACTTTTGTTTCAATCGTCCGTCGTTCGAATGGGATACAACTACATACTTATGTACATAGCGCCAACAACAACAAAAAAAAAAGTGAAAAACTTAACAATTTTCACATTTTCACCAGTCATTCCATTCCATTTGCTGTTTCTGAACATAAGGACCAAACGATTTGAAACAATTGGCCCCCAAAGTTCAATCTCCAGGCAAAAACAAAAAAAAAGAAATCGAAACAAAACTGTACTCAAAAAAGTATCTGACAAGGCAGGGATACAAAAAAAAAACCGAAAAAAAGAATTGGAAAACCATTACCACTCGGTGAACCTAAATCATTTTCAGCATAAACTTGTCCGACCAATTTGATCCCCATTAAAAAGTCACAATTGACGTTTGCTGTTTGCTGGCCCCCATGCTGTTGCCGCCGCCATTACATTTTGAAAGATGTGGAATGAGCTGGAATTGAATGCGTATTGCCCCTAATTCACCACTCATAGCATGTGTCTGCAACAACCAACGATGTCGACGGGATATGAAAGAGAAGGACGTGTGGCACAGTCCATGTGTATGTGGAGAATGGTGATATGTGTGGTGTTAGCCGCGCGCCGCGCCAGGAACAATTCCAAATTATAACTGTCATAACAAATTTCATCTCATATTAGGCATCGAGACAAGGGTACAATAAGTCTGTCGAATTTAAGTGACATAAAAGAGAAATATCTCCGAATTGGGAAGGGCTACAATAAAAAGGGGTAAAAGTTTCCTTTTTTTTTCTGTTTCTTGCTCTCGATGTCATGCCCTCCTCTGGTCGGAATGGACGGAGATAAATTAGATTGTCCTTGAAAAACTCCAACACGAGTCTTTCTTTCTTTTTTTTTTTGAGTAATATTAACCGCAGGGGCGTGGGGTTGTCGGTTCAATTGTCGGGATACAATTTCAAGTTGTGTGTGTCGTGACCGTGAGTTTCCGTCGTCGTCGTCCCTTTTTTTTTGCTGGAAGTTCGGATGGCAGAAGAGATTATGAATAGCCTTCTGTTTGAATCGATTAAATGAATCTTTAGGACCACTTTTAGAAAAGGCAACATGAATCATATTTTGCAAATGTCAATCGTCGTTTGGCGTACTGGGACTGGGTTTGAGGGACATGGTGCAGGCAGCTGATTGAGGATTTATCAGTCCTCAAGGACCAGACATGATGATGTGAGACAAATGACAAACAAAAGATTCTTAAACATTTTTCAATAAATATAGAGGCAATCGAATGACAGGGACTCTTCGCCATATAATAGGCTAGATTCGATGACGATATTTGGCTATCAAAAGTGATATTTTGGAACTTGAGCACAGAAAGCAGGTTTAAGAAGGTCGAAAACGGGGATACTTGGATTCAAAACCGGCGTGCAACCTTGAAATCTTTAACTTTTAATGATCAAAAGTTGACCAACTTGTAAAGCCATTATCGTTAGCACAACACTTAAAGTGAGGTTTGTAGACCTTAAGATCTGACCAATTTCTTTCACTAGAATTTAATGGAGCGCGGAGAGAATTTAGGTTTTTTTTAAGCCAAGATCAGAACGATCTCAGCTATTTGGACCAAAATTCGCACTTCCTTGCCATCTTGAACCTGAAGTTGAAATTAAAGAACTCCTTTTTGGAATGCATACAATTTGTGTGTCTCTGAATATTGTATACTCATTCCACAAAGGTTGTTCATTCGTTGTCGAGATCCATCCTGTTAACCTCTGAGTAAAAGGTTACAGGAAAAGACTTTGCTTAAAGACGCACAGAATAGAAGATAGTTTCTATCCGTTTTAGCTGTTTCCTTCTCCGGCAGTGTGTGTTAAAAGGAATACCAAGCTTTGATGCTTAGACCGTGAAGTCAGTCCAATAACCCACGGTTTTTGCTACAATTCTTGCAGCCTAGTTATGATACAGTCTTGCAGCTTGCCGCACGTTACTTGAGATTATCATTACCTACTTTAGGTTATTCCATAAGTTCGTGACATCCTTGCCGAACGCCTGAGGTGGAGTTCTCATATCAACTCCACGATCGAACGTGTCACCAGAGGCATGTAGTGGACGTCTTTACGGTACAACTTGGTGTTTAAATCCAAACATGATACATTGGTTAAACACAATGATGGTGAGGGTCATTTTCAAGTGCAAGGACATCGTTGTAGACCAAAAGGGCTTAAACGGGCAACAGTAACTAAGCTTCAGAGAATAGCCTTTCTATATATGTATTTCAGACATCAAGAGTACCAGTCCTACGGCTAAATAGGAAGCTGATACAGATCTTCATTTGGAAGACGGCTGTTAGATGCGCTATTAAGCTGCAGCTAGATTTCAGATATAAACCAGGCGAACCTGCGTGAGGTCTGGAAATTCTTAACTCAGTCGGGACATGTTTTACGCTAAGCCCGACATTATCATCAGAGAGTAATATTTCATTGAAATATTTGTTGTTGAAATGTTGAACCGTGCAAACTAGTCTAATGGTGTGCCCACACTTAATCCTAGGGTTTTGGTCTGATTCACAGACTGATTGAAGGTGTGATCTGGAGTTGGACCTGGTGTTTTTGAAGTCAACTAAACACCAAAGTCTTGATACCTATCGAAATGTGTGCCACAGATCTGTGCTAGTTTGAACCGTAGAAAAGGTATTGAAGGCGCTAGGACTTATATCTTTTCAGATACCCAAGCAGCACTTAATCTCATCAAATTTAATGGACTCTATAGCTATCAACTAAAGACTGCGACGATACACTCTTGGGAGACATAGCAGAGTGAAACGAGTTTCATGCTTTCCTCGTTATGAAGAAATTGTAAGCAACGAATCTGTGAATTAACTAACTGGGGCTGACTAAGAACCTGGACCCTACTGTGGTATCAACTGGGCTGCCGCCACAACGCTGATAACTAATTGGAAGCACACACGTCATCTAGCCCACTGACTAAATGTTCCGGGGTTAATACTATCCAAATCACTAACCAAGTGCTATTCCTACGAAGATAGTATTAAGAAGCTGGAAGAAACTTCGTCTGTGTTCAGATACGGAATGTAGTTTCTGCTTCGAACATGACGACTCATCCAAACACTATCTCTCTGAATGCCCAGGATAACATTGGTTAAGGAGTCGTATCTACTAGGTCTCATATGGATTCACTCAAGATTGGTCTCAAAAAAGATCACATAAATTCGTTATCTGTGGCTGTCGGCTTCATTCTTCCTTTTTTAGGGCGGTTTTAGGTCACTGAAAGATCCTATTGAAACTTGCCCTCTCCATCTTTGTATCGATCGCTGCAGCCTCTACACTGGCCTGTTGTGCTGACTCTTACTCTTCTAAGGTGGGCCGCCATTGGGTTGTGACCGGTGAGGAGAGTCTTCTGTATTGAGCCAGTTTCCTGAAGACGTGGAATGAGGTTAGCGTACTCCACCTACGTTAGCCATGCTGTAAAAGTTCGATGTAATTTTAGACGAGATAGTCTATTTTCCGAGTATAAGATTTTGAACCTTGCCCAGTTAGCTCACCGTCCATTTCATTCCCATAGAAACCCATATGTATGTCCCGAAATCCAGCAGGTCCCGATGTTGTGCCTGGATCTTAGTCATTTCAGTTTCTCTTTACGTCTAGTGACTAGTTTTGATTTGGTTGTGATGAAGGTTATGGCTTTGATCCCTTCTTTACTGTCTATGCCTATTCTTAGAGCGGTTAGGTCCTGGCAGGGCTGGATAATTCCACATATTTCCATTTGGAACACACTTGCGTGGTTATTGAGATTTCTGTACTGGGTTCTTCGATTGGAGGTTCTTCTGTGAATATCCCTGAGTCAAGAGCTTTTTCCATTTTTGATCCATCCTTGATGATGCACACGGAGGCGGGAGGTTGCAGTTTATGTAGTGCGTTTGACCATTCGCGGATGGCACTGTGTTTGATTTGATTTCTTTTCCATGTCCAAGTTTGTCGGAGGCGAAGAACACATGTTGCCGCTTTTTCTTCTGTAAAGAGGTCAAAAAGACATGGTTTCGAGGTCAACGATAGACGTTATCCTAATGGCGCTGGCCGTATCTATGTACGCTAAACGTTGGATCGCCTTAGTGTGTTTAGGTTAGTGGCACTGATCAGACACCCTTACATCCATCTGTTTGTGCCACGATCGACCAGCTTTACCTCCATGAAGGTCTCTCAGAACGGATGTGGTACTATTCTTCGCCATTCTTCTTGACAGTAGGCTTAAACCCGTTCTCCAATCGCTATTTAAAATCCAAGAAAACTTTCATGTTAAACTTACACCAAAAAAAATAAGTAAAGCTGCAACAAAGCAACTTATGCCGCAAACACCATTTCCTCTCTTAACTTGGCTCTTCCGCCATTTACGGCTTCCTGTTTATCCTTTAAAATAATTACGAACTATGTTCTGGCAGTTATCCTTCGGCCCAACCATCTACCAGCAACATCGTGCTTATTACGATGACATAAAACGTCGGAAAACCCCCTTCCTTAATGGCACGCAAGCCATAGCACCGTCCCTACACCCGACCAGGAATACTCCTCATTCATTTATGTTTTCCCGACGAAGTACTTTACTTTTTCTAATAAAATATTTTTATTGCGATGAGTCTGCAAAAGGACTCTGGAATGATATCCTTCTTCTTACCCGGCTACTCGTGTCTTATAACGCGCGTTACTTGGTACCACGAAACAAACACGCAAAAATCCAGTAACATGTGGTTATCTGTACACACACATACACGTATGGCAAACGAAATAGGACCTCACTCTGCTGTGTTGGCCCGCTTTGGGTTACTTTGAAGGCACTATCATGCATCATGTATAAAGGATAAATATTAGCATGTGTTTGCTTCCCTGACTGTCCCAGAGAGAGGAGCGACAAGGCCGTGCCTCGGATGGAATGCCTTGCTAAAGGAAGGCGCATAATAAATGCGATTACGTACATTTCAGCAGGTCCTTTGCGTTTTAAAACCTAATTACGATGTTTATCCTTTCTGCAGAGTTGCAATGTTTTCATATACGCGAGTCTGCTGTGCTGTTATGAGGTTGGCGTTGTTGGTGTGTTTGGTGGTTTGTGACGAGGACGCGGCAAGGACTATTGCTTTTGCAAGATGAGTGTGTGCTTAGCTTCGGAATGGGCTTCAAATCACCAGCTATTGGCGTATTAAAGGATAATAAAGAGTTATTAGCTTTAACATCTCTTTTTTTTTTTTTGTGTCCTTGGTGTGTATCTGCGGCGAGGGACTTTCGGACTGGAGGGTGTTGGAAATTGCTCGGTTTGGTCGTAGATAGTTATTATGAGATGCTTTATCGAATGGAATGACAGAATGGCGTTGAAAAAAAATTCTACTAGATTTCCTCTTAAAGGCTAAGTAGTTGTTTCGTTAAAAAGTTTTAATAAAATTTTTATTCCAGTAGAGATAGTCGTCGGCATCGTGATTCATTAGTTAGTGAGTCGTACTATGTTTGAGGTTCAATTTCTAAGACAGCAACATCGTTTTTTAGCCAACCTCACCTCTTGGAAACATCTGACAAACTTCCGAGAGTATAAATGTTAAAAAAAGGGCAGGTAGTCCTAAATGAAGTCAGTGTTTTGGTCAATTTGGTCAACTAATCCCATCAAGCTACACTACTTGATTGCTTTGGTGGAACTTTTCATTACTGTGATGTGTTCCAGCCGGAAAGGAGGCCTGATCCGTGAGAAATATTCCATATTTACTGACAGGGAACCCATGCCGTTTACTTCTTAACAGGATAACGGAAAATTCACCTTCTTTGGATGTCGGACCATAGGGACATTTCAGGTAGTAGATTGGTCAACGAATTCGTTCGGCATAGCCGAAATCTGTAGGTTCTACTGGACAAAGGAAATCTGCCTTCACCTCCGCCTATCCGCCTGCCAAGCCCTCTTAACTCCATGAAAACTACATCTAGGTGAAGACTTCTCCGACAACCTCGTTGAACTGGTTTACATTAGCATTAGCATTCTGTACCGTTGGTTCAACTGGGCGATTCGTTAGAACTAAATCCTGTGTTACTACAATAGGCCTATCCTGGTCCAAGTGTGACTGCATTTTCTGAAGCCTCTCAATCGAGCCCAACACAACCTATAACGTAAAAGTATTTAGCGGGACAGGTCTTTGAGACACACTGTATGTTCTATTCCCCATACGTACCCGAAGAGCTACGTTTGTTCTGAAAAATTTACCTCAGACAGATTTATTCTTGAATGTTGGTTGTGAGAAGTGGGATCGCGGAAAACTTGTTGGTGATGTCTAGGATTCGTGCCTCGAACTTTCTCAGTAGTGCGTCGCTCTAACTGCTAAGATCACCAATATATGACACACTCAAGAATAGCCACGCCCACTTTTTGAAACTTAAAGCCATTTGTTGAACGTGAGATGATCCAGTCGCCAAATGTCTCCTTCAAAACTTCCAGTATTGCGTCCCTTGTAGGGCATGTAGCGCCTTCTTGTTGGAACCACAGCTCGGATATATCAATGTCGTCGAGCTCTACCCAATGAAAGTCGGTCAAAATCGCTCTATATCTGATACAATTGACGGTAATGGTGTCATCTTCCTCATTTCGAAAGGAATAAGGTCCGATGATGCCACCATGCCATAAATCGCACCCAACAGTCAGTCCTTATGGATGCAGCGGTACTTGGTTGAACACTTGTGGATTGTCATCGCTGAGCCTCGTCCGAGAAGATGATTTTTTTGGCCAAAATCCGGATCTCCGGTCAACATTTTGAGCACCCAATCAGTAAACTCACGGCGTTGTCTATGGTCGTTCGGTTTTATACGGATGTAGGTGATGACCAATTCAGCGGATGGCGCTATGGTTTCTTCAGTTCGGGTGTAGAAAGCCTACAATTTTTTCTCGAAGATAGATGTCGAACCGTCCTTACATCACAACTTTCTTAGCCACAAACATATTTATATGAGCAAGTACACGAAACCCACTCGCCTACTTAGTTTTCCTCTTCGGTTTGTTTGATGTTTTTGGTGTTTGCCTTAAGCTTAGCTATCATACCATTGTCATCTATTACACAATAAGGATAAACGAGAATACCAGGAAGAAGGAAAAAAAAGGGTCTGCATGTAGCTGTTGCTATCTGCTATGATTCCAGTTGATCGCTTCATTAAACGATTGTTACATGAAATTTAACTTCCTAAGAATTGTTTCTTTCTCTCCTGTCGTTGTCGTCTATCCGTCGTCTATTCCTTGCCAAGCTAGGACTAGAAAAATTCCTCATTTTTCAAGGAATTTAATATTACACTGATGACCGAGATGCATTCAAAGAAAATGAATGTTTTGCGTTTCCTTATTCCTTGGAGTTAGGAGTATTAAGAAGAATTTCATTACGACAATTATTTTTCATAAAAAATATAGTAAACATACAAACGTGTGTATGGCTTTGAAATTGGTTAACTTCGTTGGTTAATGGTGTCCCACAAGGTGCCATTCTATGTCTAGTTCTTTTCACAATTCGTACATTAGTGAACAAAACCTTGTGGGACGGAGTTGCACATTCAAATTAAAGGTTTGAACCCAGCCCTAGATCCAATTACAGTATCTCTTTCAATCTTTTTAAGTAAAACGGAAATCGTTACACGGGATTACATTAAAAAAAAAACCTGATGTACTCGTACAGATACTTTTTTGTACGAACCACCTAGCATAACCAAATCGTTGTTTTTTAACCGTCATTCCTACTTACCCGTAGTAGGTGTGTAATTTGGTTGGTTTCAAACAGAGCATAAACAGGCGTCAACAATGCTCCCAAAATAGAATTAATGAAGGCAAATACAAACAATAACATGCATCCATGAGTTCTTTTTATATCCTATTACATAGGGTACGTTAATTTCCACGCAGACTGTACAACGCAAAGGAAAAACTGATGAATTTGTTAGCAGTCACTCCAACCTGGTTCGCACTGAACATTATGTTCGATGGACTTTACTTCAGTTCCACAGGAGAGCGCCAGGATATCGCATCGAAGGATGGTATCCCTCTCGAGCAAAATAACTCACTTTAGGGTATCCTACATTCAATTTCCAACTAATTGCTAGATCCCTGTATGAGCAGTGAATGTGAATGTTTGTGAATGAAATAAAAACAAAAGAACTTCGTGCAGCAAATGAGCACTTTCACAGGATTCACCCGGGTCCTCATCGTGTGCATGGCAACGAAATAATGATTGTAATTATAATAAATACTTTCGGTGCTTATGCAGAAGTACAGTTGGCACACTAGATGCTGCTACACTTCGTTGCATGCATAGTGAGTGTAAAATTTCCTATGTGCACACGGATATGCCTGGATGAAACGTGAAAACTTCCCCGAAACTCACAAAAGCGTAAAAATAACATTTTAATTTGAATATTTATGGGAAGAAAATTTTAAATTAACTACCCTACTCGGTTGGCCCCCCATCCTGTTGGAGGAAGTACAGGTTAAGCTAGAACTGAAGTGAGATTATTGTATGGAACAGTTGAAGGGCTTAAATGGCGCCCCACTTGGGTACTTAAAGGGGAATTTTTGTCTTCTGCACCTGTCTAGGGAATTTCCTTGACAGAAAGGGTTCTCCTTTTTGGAATCTTTTAGATATCGCCTCGCCCTCTCTCTCTCTCTCTCTCTCTCTCTCTCTCTCTCTCTCTCTCTCTTTAAAAAAAAAATGTATCTAACCCTGGCACATGCATGAAAAATGTTGAAAAAAGTGTACATTGTATCTACTCCTGGGAAACTGACAAAAAGTTGTGGCCTTATGCATATCACTGTCGGCATTTGCACAAAAATGTATCGATGGGTGACTGAAACTGGCGCAGAGGATTGTTTTCGAGTGAATAAGGCGATGGAGGAGGGTAGTGCACTTGTAATTAGCATAAATATATGCAAAACTTACCATCCCTAGGTCGGTCGGTACCAGGATGGATGGATGGATAAAATCCTCTTTACTATGTATTTTTACGTAGCGTTTTAGGAGCTTGTGTTCCTCCCGATTCATGGGCTTCCACTCGCCCTCTTTCTGTTGAATATGGCAAAGACTAAACCCGGCACATTGTTGTTTATATGCCCCGTGTTGGTGGGTGCATAAGCGCAGCTTTTTATGCAAATGGATGTTTTTCCGGGAGAGGGTCACAAATGTATGTATGTGGGTGTAGGGGGCGAAGAGGATATTGTGTATAAGGATATTGTCAACTCGATGCGGCGAAGTAGAATGGATAAGTTTTATCGCAGATTTTTTTTCGTTTTTTCTGCCACATCAGTTCAGCCACTCCATTTCAACCGATTGCAGTTGGCTTGTCATGAGGATGTAGATGGCAGATGGTTTTGATCTGCATGGAGTGGAAATTCTAAGCTTGAAAATATTCCATCATGTAGTATAGTATTTTATGTTTTTTTTTTTGTAATAATGTCGAACGAAAGGGTTACATTTTTGTTTTAGTTTAGATGTTGCATCAGTGTAAAGTTTGAATGAATTTTTAAATTTATTGTCCTGTTGAATTTATAGAGTTGTGACATCCACACAGATAGGGATTACTCCATGGAGTCGGTATGGACGATGGGGAGAATCAAGTTGAAAGGTTTCACAAATGTTGGGCAGGATGTGTAACGTGTTCCACCAGAAACACGTTCTAAAAGTGGAGCGATATATGGACGAATGATTCCACCAGCCCATAAAGTAAGCAGAGAGTTTTTGTAGATGCAATAGCGGTGTTTCAATTATGACTTGTGGATTTGCCTTCCAAATGCGGGAGAGAAAGGCAGGGATTTATTCTATCGAACCCGTTTTGTCAGAGAATACATCAACAGAAACCTTCGAACATCACACATAAATATTTGATTGGATAGTCAGCAGCGCTTAAAGCTTTCAAGTTCTACAAGATTAAGTCTCAACAGGTTTGGAACCGGGACTCTGGATATAAAGACAATCTTGCTGATGAATTAGTCAGTTTTCAACCTAAAATCAGCTAGTTTCTTGTACCTTAAAAACTTTGTTAAAGAAAAAGAATGGTTTGACAGCTCGAGGAAGTCAGCTAGGACAGTTTAGTGGTCGTTTTGTTTTCTGGATAGCGATATGGATGGTGCCACTGAGTATCAAGCTAGAGTATGGTATGTCTCGGACTGTAAATAGCCCATCAGCTTGAGAGAGTTAAATTCTTACAAGATCGACTCAACTCCCAAAACGGACTGCAATGCTCCTATTTGCTTTCCCTATTCGCGAAGTTCTCCTTTGACAAAAAATAGAGGCATTCGTCTGAAATATAAAAAATTGTGCCTCATCCTTCATCCTAACGATAATTCATAATGACTTCCCAGCTGTCACCTCTTTAGACAAGGCCATCCTGCTTGTTGCCCTTTTTGTTACGAACTCCATCCGAATTGTCCTCTGCCTTTCATTGTATTTGAGCGGATTGAGTGTTCTACGTGACAAATTCTCTTTCGTACTCGAACAATAGCAAGAGTCCCTAAAGAGTCCCTAATTCTGAAAAGGTGTTCCTCCACGCTGGCACCTCATGTCTGCTGTCCACCGTATAAATGCTGGCGTACCTTAAAGTTCTGTTTTGTTCCCAATTATCTTATTTTATGAATAATCTCTTGTCTGCTTCTTCTAATCCAACATACTCCTTCGCTGACGACAGTATCCTTAGCTTCTCATATTCGTCCCAAATTAGTGTTGCTGTGAAATGTCCAGGATTATTTAATCGATGTAAGAAATACATCTCAGGAGTAACAAACCTTCATGTCCTGAATGGATCCTTGTGCGTGCTCTAGTACTGCCTAACTCCAAAATGGGACCCAAGTATTCATCATTATAGTGAGTACCGAGTAGTCTGTGATATCTCTAAAACTATCGACCTTAAGAAGCATCTTCTCATCATGGATTGCAAGAACGGAAATACATGAACTTCATTCTCAAACAATTCCGGTATCACCCAACACTCAGTCCATTCGCCGACATTTTTTTTCAAAATTTACTAACGACCTTCCCACTCTCAATCAAATCTACTCCTTTGAGGATGAGAGTACTCTTTTTTTTTAAAGACTCTACGACTGAGACCAAAAGTTGTGGAGTTTCACCAGCAGCGGATGTCTACCGAGCTCAACTTCGATATTGATTCAATGATCCAAAACCAAGTTGAGTTCAGTTCTTCAAAAACCCAATTCTATCTTTTATGTCTAAAGCGGGATCCTTGCTTGATATGCAAGTAACATTTGCTGGATTTATCGGATTCCTAAAGCTGTGAAAAGTGACACTAGGTACCTTCTCTAGAAGTGTAAACGTTTTTTTCAGTCCTGCGTACTTGGTTACTATGTATAAAGCTTATATTCGCTCAAAATTCCAATGCAACTCTAGCGGTGATTTCGGCACGAGGTAGTCAATGATCTGAAGCTTGCTGACGTACAAATCTGGAGATCTGGGTGACCAGTCAATGTCGCCATATTTTGACAGAACATCCATCGATATCAACTTCCATCGACTGTTTCATCTTCTGCGAAGAAAAAAGGTCCAATGATGGTTTCAGCACAAACGTTGGCACAACGTTGGGACATAAGTCCCAAACATTTATTTTAAGGACTCCAACCAACCGCATATACCTTTTTTTAAGATAAGCTTAGAGAATTCAAATACCCATAGGAGCACTTGTTGCAAAATGGAAACAAAGTTCAAGCAACAAATTCATTGGGAAGATTGTAAGGATTTGCTGAGAAAAATTTATGTTATAGTCGTCTGCCTGACAGTTATCGACATACCCGTAGCGGAGCGACGAAGTCACGTGCTAAGAAAGGGGTGAAGTCCTCTGTTCCCCTTTTTTTCACTGCATAGCTGGGTTTATAGCTCAGGACTTTATTCCAAAGTGATGAATTTCTCTTAAAAAAAACAAAAATGCAAGGATGACTGTTAGTCCTGGCTCCCACTATGACACTCAATCCAATACCTCTTCCTCATCATCCACCAATCGTCCTAGTTCCCTAAAAGGCCTCGCAACCCCCGCCCGGGAGCAAGAACATCTTTCCCAAAAACCAGTTCAACAGCATACTTGTCCTTTTTTGTTTTTCTACTAACTCTCTAGCATTTATTTTTGTTTGAAAAACGATAAATAATCGACGACTCTTCACTTCAGCGCCGCTGTAATAGCTCAATCGTATGAATCCAACTGATTGGGTCAGCTTTAGCACTAAGCCCTTTCAATTAATCTCTTCCACTTGAAACATCCTCATACTCAATGCCAATTGAGAATTTAATCCATAATCCCCATGAAGTTGGTCCGCACGGTCCATGGTCCTTAAAAACCGCACTCTGGCCAAAATACAAACACCCTCACTTGTGAGTGTAAACTAATAGAAAATACTGAAAAAAAAAACAAAGAAATTGTATATGTAACTCATAACTCCATCCACAGGCATAGCGGTGTATCCGCCACAAATTGTTTTAAATAAAATAAATTGAAATTTAATGGAGATTTTTATCGCTTGGAATACCGTTAGTCTTTGGGAATATGAGCCTCCTCCACACACCTGAAACCGCAGTTGCTTCCCAACCAGATACAGTGCAGGTAGGTCTCTATATACATATATGGTGTTCCACATCAGTATTGGATCTGTGCCAGGGTATTCCGGTATCGAAGCAAACCGAATATCCGGTAGTTTGTTCGCCTCTGGCAGTTGGGTTAATTCGTTACTTATATGGTGCTTCTACACTTGAGTGGTTTTGCATCATGTGTGGAATGGCCAACGGAAGTATAATGCTGCTGCTCATCTGTCTATGATCCGGTACGATGCACCTGATGTTTTCTCCAGGATATATGTATAGATTTTCGACAATTTCAAATCTTGCCCAGAGCTATGACTGGCGATAGCTTGTGGATTAATGTGGATGATTTCATTGCTTGATTACCAAAGAATTGGTGCAGCAGAGTATGGCAGCCAGCCGCCATCGTCGCCGCCCTCTACCACACCACTTGACAGGGGGGGGGGGGGGCGTAAATTGGATTATGAACTTAATTGGGAATCCTTCAACTGTAGGCAGTGCTGCTCTTAATTTTTGTAAGGAAGTTCTAGCTCTAGTTATTTTCTTCCGTGTCGATTTGTAGACAAACTTTTTGGGGAAGTAGGTCAGGATTTTTCAGTTAACAAAGGTGGCCAAGATTCTTTTGGAAATTTTCCTCAACAAAAGCGACTTTCGGAAAGATTCCCATTAAATTTGAATGGAATTTGATGAGTTTTTCGCGATTTGAAAAGTTTGTGATTTTTTGTTTTTTTCTTAAGCTAGGAGCAGTAAATTAATTCGCATTCGACGTGCTTCAGATCAAATTGAATGTCGCCAGAGATTAAATTAGACTTTTAAGATTCTAAGAGTCTGTTCACACATGATTGACGTACTGGATTGTTTTTACATTCGTGTGTTCTGATTGATAGTTCTGTCTGAACACTACCTACATTTTTGTTTGACATATGACAAATGAAATATGTTACCTTTTCAACAGCAAATTATTTTTATAACAAAATTAATGCTTTTCACAGGAATTAAATTGGTTTACTTTCGTATTTCTATTGTTTATTGCGTGAATTTCTCAGTTTTAAGATTTGTTCCATCCTTTTGCCGGGTGACAGTGATTGACGTTTCGAAACGTCAAAATAAATTCAAGAAATGTCGGATGGTTTGCCAAAAACTAGGTCTGTTCCGTTATTTCTGTACTAAAAGTTGTAAATTCTTAAATGTCTGAGACTGGAAGTACAAATCTCTCAGAGAGAAAAAGTTAGGGAATGCTAGACACAACGAAAGCTACCTATGCTTTCCCCACACGTCACAAAAATAGTTCATAGTAGTTTATCAGTCCAAGGTCTTAAGACTCCCACAATAATGATTTAACATACTTTCCCGAAAATAATTTTTAGAAGTCCTCTACACTGCCCGTCACTACTGACATTCTACGTGAGAAATGTTCTATATATTCGTTCGACGTTATACCAAGTTTAAACCTCGATATGGTTTTGTTCAAAATTAAAAAGATATTGTCAAAAGGCTTGGAGGCTATAGTTCGTTTACAGTCTTTCTTCAGTCAAGACTTGGTGGATCTGATATTTTACTGAAGAAGGAAATTCTAAAATGAATTTATTAAGAGGAGTATGAGGACTGAAAATGACTGCAGGGCCTTGGTACGATTGATTTTAGTTTTATGTACTAAGAAACTAGCAGGTCATCAAAGTTTCAAGCAACAATCTATGAAGTCTATCAACGACTCGTTACTGACTTCAGATGCAAATTGACAAAGAATGTAGAGTTTTAAACCATTTAAACGATAGTGTCAGTGGTTTTACCAGAGCGAACGGTCTAAAGGAACAAATATACCAATTTAATTAGTCTGTGGTGGAACTTGGTCTCAACCAAGTTGGTTGAATTGAGGTCTTGTCAACCAACTAGAATCTTTAGTTCGGTCCTTGGCTCCAAGTTGGTTGTGGTCTTGTTCCACATGTCCGCGGCGAGGTTTCCCTCTCGGGTCTTTCTGGTTGGATTCGGAGACAATTTGAGCCGAGGCGTTGATGTCCATATCGAACCCTCGCTATTTTGTCGAATCTGGGTATTTTGCTAAAGCATGTAAAAAAGAAGCCTTGCAACGTGACAGACGTGAGCCTGGAATCGAATTGGATTACAAGTACCAGACAAGAGATTATTCACGAAAATAAAAACAGGAAACGCACCCTTAAGAGACGATTTGAAATAGTCGAAAACAAGTTGTACTAAAAAGTTAATTTCTAATCCGTTAATAGGTTCGTCGATGCGAAATTCACGTATTTTCGATGCCAAACTCTGTCAAATCACTTTAAAATATGGCCATGTTGTATACACTCACTAGAATGATGCAAAGAATAGATCTTTTGGTACGAAAACCATTCTGCCGGACAGTGAGGAGTTTACTTAACTTAACTACTTCTTTTCATGTGAAATATAAACTGCAAGTAAGTAAAGAGAAGTTTGGAAAATGTTTAAGTTTTCGGTCTTGAACACTGTGTTACCAAAGACAAAAGACAAGATGTGAAAAGGCAATACTGTAAAGACAGCATCGCTGGACATCATAGCTCAAGTGGTAAGTGCGTTGAACTACGGAACGAAGGGTTCAAGATTAAAACTCTAAGAAGTATTTCATGGCCCCACCTCTCGCGACGATCTGACAAACGTCCGAGAGTACATGTCATGAAAAAACTACGCACAACACAAATGGTGCTGAGAAGCCAGACCCTGCGTCCCACGGACCTGTGGCATCAAAATATTTAATTTTTTGATGCTCACTTATGTACCAGCTGACTAGTGAAAGGGACTTACATTAGATCAGAAGCTATTCTCGATGCAGTAATCCCATTTCCATTTTCAACCTAATCCACACCTTTACGCCTCACCGAACTCTTTCATTGAAGATGGTCCACAAAAGCTTCCAAGGCTGTGCTACTGCGTTATACAGAAATTCAACGTTATTGAAAATATCTACTTTAAGGCATTTCAAAATTCCAGAAGAAGGCAAATGCCTCCTCGAAAACTTCCCCAACAAAAGTGCTTCAACTGAGAAAAACTCCTTAAGAACTTCGTCCTGTTCAAATTATAACCTGCACTATAACAGCACACTGAAAGCCTTAAACAACTTCCGTCTGTCTTCTTTATTTTTCATTTAACCCTTCGAAGGACTGCAGCAGAAGTGAAACTAAATTAACCCAACTAAAGGAATCCAAAAAGGAGAAAAATACACTCAAGCACAAACCCATACATACACCCAACAATTGGCACCCTTAAAATTCATCTTCGATATCCTCTCGAAGTGAAACTTCTACTCCCTGCCTGCCCACGGGGTATAGGGATGATGCTGGCGCTTCCGAAGTGCACAAGCCAAGGTAGTCGATTATTTGTCCCAAAGGGACTGTGAAAATCCGGACTCTTCAGCAAACTTCACTGCAGTAAGTTGTTACTATTGGTAGTGCTACTTTCGCTATCCCCTCGGCGCAGTGCAAAAGGACTATCATTATCATGGCATGGCCTCCTTACGCCGCCATCAATTTTAAACTGTGTTCTATTTGACTTTTCCCAACTCTCAATTTATGTCGACTCGACGTGTACGGCACAAAAATACTCCTCGTCGTTGTCGCTGTCGTTCTCGTCCTAGTCCTCGTCCTCGTCGTTCTCAACGTCCTCATCGTCATCGTCAGCGTCGACATCGACCTCATCTTGTTACATCTCGTAGCGTAACCAAGAAAATTGAAACTTTCCAACATGCCAACTTAAGGAATTCCATGTTGGGGGTGCAGACGAAGTATCCAATCCAATTGGCATCGTTTAAAATTGTCACGCTTTGGTGACGCTTTTTAAGCTAAGGATTTTGTAAATCAGGATTTGCTGTCGAGCTATATGGGAAACCACATAGAGGGACGATGACTTTACTAGTTCACCTCCAAATATGTAGGCGTTGCGTAATTTATCGGGGCTCTCCTCATGGCCTGGTTCGAGGTGTGCCTACTACGGATAAATTGGAATTGTCGATTTAGGATTTTTTTTTTTAATTTTTTTTGGTTGTTCCTTGTGGTATGCGTAATTTTTGATTTCGAAACAAAATCACGTATATGATTAAAAATTGTTCGTTAGGGCTAAACGGTGGGCTGTCCCGCCCCATACGCGCCATTGAGCAAACACGGAATGTGGTGACTTAGCGATTTTGTGAAATTTTCATTTGCGAACGCCATTAGGGGATTCAATTAGGTGTATTGTCACGTAATGCAAGGTAGGCGCCAAGCGCCAAACGCCAAATGGGTGGAGTTGGCGTTTTTGATTTGTATGCCCTCTCCCCCGGCGGTGGGTGGTTCAAAGAAATCACAGAAGGAGGGGGCCCAGACCAATTTAGAATTTATGAAAGCCGTGATTTACTTGTGATTTTAATTGCTTTGAAGTGAACTGCGTAGCAGTGTTTTAGTGTCCCTCTTCATACTTCAGCAGAATACAACACGGTAGGCCCAATAAATAGCATTGTTTGCCCGATCGTCAAGAAAAAAGACTCTCTAAGCTGCTGCGCCTTCGCGGAAAGTCTTCTTAATGTCGTCTACAAAATCTTTACTTCTGTATTGCGTGAGAGTCACAAAAGTGTCATTTTTGAGCAAAAGTGTCATTCGAGCAGATTACGATCAAAATAATTGTCGAATTGAGTCAAAAAAAAATTCGAAGAAACTGGCTTTGTTACAGATGTCATAAGGCATTTCCATCATCGAAACGCTCTAAATCGATCGATTTTACAACGAGCATAATATTGGGGCTGGGATTTGCATCTATACCCTTACAAAGCTCAACTCACTCAAGAATTGAAGCAAGCTGACTTCAGAATGCTTAAAGCATACGTCTATTGGGTGCTGGAACATCAGGGTTTGGATGACCAATTTCTATATAACATTTTCTTCAACAATCCTGTGGCATACGGGAAAGTGCAAATCTTACTGTCGAAAGACCATTGCATCCACAAGAAGTCATTGTATGATGGCCAATCTGATCCGGTAGTGGTCCATATTTCTTTCGAAGATGAGGAAGTTGTAACCGAGTGTGGAAGACATGTTTTTTCAACAAGACGTTGCCACATCTTTCACAACACAACTCGTTTTGGCTTTATTGCTGACAAATTTTCTGAACGACTTATTTCACGTTTTGATGATGTGAACTGGCCACCAAGATCTTGTGATTTGTCGCTTTTGGATATCTTTTGTGGGTCTATCCCAGAAATCATGTTTATGGACACGAACTCCTGGCGCTTAGAAAACGAATATTCGTTAAGTCATGGCCAAGTTATTGGTCGATACGTGTCGAAATGCCATCGAATATTACCTTGTTGGAATCAAGTCTTGTTATAATCCATTTATAATGGGTAGATCTAAACAGTATGTTGAAAAAATGTGTACAGCGAAATAATTCTTGCATTGTTACATCTCTCGCAAACTTCTGACAAACATTAGAGAGTATGTGGTCCCACATGGATCGAATATTTAAGTTCCTCTCTACCTGTTCGTTAAATCCAGTTCGAACTTCTAATGAAGCGGAAGCTACTATTAATTTCTATGTTTTTCAGATCAATTAAGTCGCTAAAGAGGAATGGTTTTAGCTGGTTCTAGCCAGAACCAAAGTAGGTGGGGAATAGTCTCCACACAGCTTCTGCAGAGATCATTCGCTAGTAGGCCTAGCCTTTTGGCATTCTTGGCTATAAGAAAGTGTCCTGTGATGACAACTATTATAAGTGCAATCTGTTAAGAGAGATCAAATTCTTAGAGCGTTTCAAATCCAGCATTGGCCAATCTTGTTTTGTCGCTACACAAGTTGGTGTACCTAAGATTTGTGCTCCCATAGCATATTTTTTAAGCTCTAATTTGTGCATAGCACTTGGTATCCCAAAGTTTCCTTTATTCGGCGAATTCATCGGCTTTATAATTCTCTGGAACGTCACTATGCCGCGGCACTCAATACAGGTGAATGTTGAACTGCTCAGCCATCTCCATAAGAGACAAACGGCAAAGAACTTATTTGTTCGCCATGATTTCCTCCTGGAACACGCTACAGTAATTTAGAAAACGAAATGAAATCCTAAATTTAAAACTGTCAGTGAAAATGTACAAATGTACCAACTACATCCTCCGTTTTTGAGCCGTCAGTGTAGAAGTAAATCGGCGCATTTGGGTGATGTAGTCCGAGTTTTCAGATGAAATTTTGAATTTGTTCAGAATGGAGGCGTGGCCAAATTTTTTCTTTCTTATGTAGTAGCTTCGAGATGAGCAGCTCCATAAGCTGCCATTTGCTTGCTAAATATGTCTGACAAGGACAGCAAAATGATGAAAATCAGGGAGGGATTCTACGCAGAGCCTATCCATAGGTTCGCTGTGCGTTGGACCTTCCCCAGATAATCGCATACAATCACCCCGCCTGTAAGTATTGGTTTTATGACTGAGATGTACATATAGCCAATGCCTTATTCGGGATAGAACCTTGCGGAGTGCTTTTACTGATAGATCTTCTAATGGATACCTCACCCACACTGGAATTGATAACCCGATCATTTCAGTAGATTCATCAATTCGTACAGTCAGTTTTCAACCTTCAGAACTGACAGTGCATCTGCTATCCCTGAAGTATTAACATTGTTGTATGGCTTCTATCTTCAGGAAGGCAACCATCATCATGTGTTCCTTATGGAACAGAGAATATTGCACGCAGTAGGGACCGTAGTGCCGTTTTCATTGATTTTCCTTTGCAATATATGTACATAAATGTTACGTCGCTGACCATAAATTTATGTTAATAAAAAGGTAGTGCTAAGACAAAAATGGATCACATGGATACCAAGCCGTCAAATTGTCAAATCGTTGTGGCTCACACTGTCAAAATTTTTTTTTGCTTGGATCTCCCACTTGTTTTGTTTACCTTCATTTTTCTATTCATAGTGACCTGCTCTTCGGATACAAAATTTTACGATATTCTACTAAATTCGCATTACATACGAATTAACATTTCCTAACACTAAAACATTATATCTGAGATGCAATCGGACCCTCAGTATTACCCCCTCTACAAATGTGACATTTCCACCAGCTGCGATTACAATCGAGTCTCGAACGTTGACAACAATGGAAAAAACCGCCGTTAGTGGAGAGTGCTCTGTTTGAAAATCATACACAATTTATTTCCTACAATCGTTTTACTGAGGAATAAAACAAATAAAACACATCGTATACTAAATAGTATATTCCCAAAACCTAGTCCTTACATGTCAACATGCAAATAATCGAAATAAACGATCGAGAGAAGCTCTCCACGCTGATAATTCACGAATTAAAGGAGATCGGTGTCAAGTACCGAAAGGACAAGAAAACAAAACCAACGCAGGTAAGTTTCCAGAAAATCCCTTCATTGTCGGGAGGAATACCAACCGCATTTGCTAATTTTTAGGATAAAACATGTCGCAAACGTATATTTCGTACGCATTTGCATCTGCTCGAGCTGACAGATGTGATTCTGGCCGGCGGAAGTGTTGTGCAGATTCCACGATTCGTAGCAGACGCCTGCAATCGCATATTGGAACAAGTTGAGACGGAAGGTCTCTTTCGAAAGGCTGGTTCGTCGTTGAGACAAAAAGAGATTCGTGTCAGTTTAGAGGCTGGTTTGCCTCTCGGTAGAACCCATCACGTCATAGACGTGGCAAATGTCGTCAAGTCTTTCTTTCGTGAACTCCCAGAGCCTCTCCTGCCGTCGTACATACAGGAGACACTACTACGATCCTTGTTGATTGGAGACAATCGCGTCAAAGCGGTTCTCCTTGCCATTCTTCTGCTGCCACCATTGACCATCAATACGCTATCCTTCTTCATGCAGTTCCTCAACACAGTGTCACTGTACTCGCACATGAATAAGATGCCCGTTGAGAATTTGGCCATCATCTTCACGCCGGGACTCATGCCGTTCTCGGATATCGCCAGTCTTCGTTTTACAAATCACGTCAAGATGGTGCAATTGTTGATCGAGAACGCTCAGGCGATTGGGACTGTTCCAGACTGTATCATCGAAAAGCTACACATCAGCGAGGCCTACTCCAAGACGCCTTCGAAATCCAAGTCAGTCGAAGCGCTGGACATTAAGAAGAAGAAGAAAAGACGCAGCGGTTCGCTAACTCGTAATTGTTGCTCCGACGATCCATGTTATTCAACTGACTTCCCTTTCTATTTCTTTTCCTTGCCTTCGTGTAGATATGTTCAACGGACTGAGGAAGATGGTCGGAGCGATTGGAAGTGCGGAGAACCTAGGCAGTACGCCTGAGAACAGTAAAACTCCCGCCCCAGCTGTTATGCCGTCAGCTGCCACACCTTGTCTGTCGAAATCTTCGAAGAAGAGGAAGTTTACGGAGCCAGTTTGCGCCTTTAGCGCCAAGAAGAAGTAAGTACCTTCCTATGTCACTCTGATCAGGTCATTAATTTTTGTTTCTAGGAAAGATCTGTTGGCCCTGCTTCCCAGCAACAGTGGCGGCTTCTTACCAAACACTCCGATGACCAAGTAAGTTGCTTCCAAGTTTTACAAATCCCATCTAACACTTCAATTCTCCACAGGGAGCCAAAGAAGAACCGCCTGAGTTTGGGCGGCCGTCGCCATGCAAAGCAGCCGCAGCAGGATCCACCAGCCATACCGTCAATGGAGCGTCGTTGGAGTATCGTCGGCTCTGGCTGGCCACGTCACAAGAATAAGAACTCTGACAAGAAGGAAGCACCATCCACGATTACGAAGCCACTGTCTCCTGTCGCGTCAATGCCGTGCATATCGAAGTTGGAGTTCCCCAAGAGCGAGTTCCCGGTTGTAGAGAACGTCAGCTTTGCCGACAGTTCGGTCCCCGATTCGACGACAGACTACGAGAAGAACAGCAGCGAAGTGTCGGACGGCGACTTTGTACGCGTTCCCAAGAACTACTACGAAGCCATCATAGAAAGAGTGTCTGCCATTGAGACCCGGATGTCGCAGGAGTTCGGGAAGGTTCACAGTTCGCTGTCCAGCGGTGATGACCTTGATTACAGCATGAATGTTCTGAACCAAAAGGTTCGCAGGTCGCTGTCCAGCACTGACGATCTAATCGACTCGAATATGAGTGGACTGGAGAGAGTCCTAAACGAATACGAACAAACCAAGGAGGAGACTGAACGTCTCACGTCTCCTTACACTGAAAACCTCGCCAAGCGGTTAAGCCGAGAGTTGAAGATTCGTCGCAGCTCGGAGACGAGGGTGATCCGATCGCCAAGCGCCAGAAAGATAGGCACGATACGGCGGAGATCTAGGGAAGCAGCACGGTTGACGAGGAACAAAACGTGGCACGATAGTTCCACGTCTGACAAGCCGGGAAAGCCGGTGATTCTCTATCCGCCAGAAGTGACTAACGCCTTTTGCTCCAAGTGCAGTCTGAAGAGGGGCCGACCCAACACACTGAACACCGGTTTGCCGCAGCAGTGCACTTCAGTTGACGAAAAGAAGACCAGCTGCACTAACGATTCACTAGTTGACGAACAATGGACCGCTGGAGAGGTCTTCTTCGATGCGACAGCACAACCATCTGGCACTACCTTCTTTGGAATGGAGGAGAAACCCTTGGAGGAGTTTGTACCCAGTACACCCGTGGTCGCCAAGGCAAAACCATCAGACGAAATGAAAACTCCTATGTTACCGCCGAAATCGATTCGCAGGAAAGCCACCGTCGGCCATCGGACTCCAGGCTCAGCCATGAAACCAGTTCCAACGCGAATTTTTTCAACTCCCGGGGATGACGAAGTCAATGGACGAGCCTCGATTGCAAGACTTCGAGCCCAAAATGCAGGAATGGTGATGGCAAAGGCAAAGCTCTTCGACGGACTTGGTCATTCTGAGAACGAACCGCCCCACACTCCGAGCGGACAGAATCGTCGCAGGAGCGTAAGACTTCCTATAGCACCAGTCAATATGAAAAAGAAAACCGACGACGTTAAGTTACCCCCAACGGAGGAGTCACCATCCCTTCGCAAAAAGAACACTTGCAAGAGTCCAGGCTACATTCAAAAGAGACAACGACTTGCTCTAGCCGCCAAGGTGCCCACCAGGCAATTTCTCGACACAATGGTCAACGAAGAGAGTCTGTTGTCGAAGAAGCCACCGCCGACAGTTTCCTTCAAGAATATATCGAACCGGGAACGGAGTACACACAGTCCACGAACTCCAAAGAACAGGACCAATCACTTTGGCGGCGTGAACTCCCCGCGACGTGGCCGAAATCCCAATAGCGCTTCGCGGAGGATGACGCCCAAGGTGAGTACTCCAGCACGGAGATCACCGCGTTTCGCCAAAGGCTTCGGTAGCGCTGGAAGGCTTTGAATGGAGCGCATGACGAATCGAGTGTAAATAGTTTGTTGATCGGGGAAGTGTGTGCCAAAGGAAAGATATTTCCTGACACTGAACAGCAGAAGGACTTCATCAGGTTGCCATTGAGTTTACGAACTTTTTTTTGTTTGTTTTACAGATACATACATATATGTATATACATATTCTGTGTATTTCTAACTTATTATAAATGAAAGGATATTCAGATATTTTAATAAAGATTTATTTTAACCTTGAAGCGAGTTTGGTTTCTGTATTTCGTCCGTTCGGCGTCTGAGATTGTCTTGCCTTTTACACATCAGATGGACTTTTTTCCTCGTAACTGTCCACTGACAACTGGGAGTGGAAGCCTCTAAGAAGGTAGTTGAGGGATGACGATCACAATCATCATTTGGACTCTCAAAGGTAACTATCAGCGTGATCATCGCATTTTTGCGATCGTTCTGCGGAGAACTAACAAAGTGTGATCATCAACTCTGACTGTCAGAGTGTAACTCAAGTGTATCAACTGTCTGCTAAGAGGATTCCACTCCTGGGAGTGACTATCAACTACCTCTTTCGAGGATCCCACTCCTGTGCCCTCATCACGTAACTTTTAACACGATCGTCGTCTAAACGATACCAACGAACGCTGTTAGTCGTCTGTAGTGTGTTCCATCGATAGTGTTTCGACAGTTTCGACGTTTTGATTGGTCAAAACGATATCGCCTAAGCGACAATGATTCTTAATGTTACGTGCTGACCATTGTAAAGGTCGGGGATTCGAGGAAGTCTTGCAGAGTTAACTACGTCGAACAAGGCAAAAGACAAGCTCATTTTTTACAGCTTGTGGCAGTTTTATGTGTTCGTCTTGGGCATTGTAACTTTCATTTGTCTTCTATTTTGTTAATGAGTCAATCACTGTGATACCTAAGCTGCGGGCAATATGATTCAAGCCTTCTTGGACTTGTTCCAGTCCATTCTTTTGTTTTGGCGTTAGATCATCAACCTTTCCTAAGCGTCTAGTGAGGGATTTCTTGGGATGTGCCACAAGTTTCTTCAGTATATTCCAAGAGCCGGATTTCTCCTCATTGGTTCTACGACAAGTTTACCTTTCCCAACCCAATCTTTCACCTTCTTGGATCGATTGATTATATTTTGTTAGCTTCAAGACAAAACCACCAACAAATGCAAAATATACCTCCAAAGCATGTTTCTACATCAAGAACAAACAGCAGTTTTTTTAAATTACTTTCCCACCTTGGTTTTTGGTCCTCAATCCCTTATCGATCGCCGTCCCCTACAATTTCGAACTGAAGCCATTAGGCTCCATTAGGCCTAATACCTATCACATAGCACTTACGCTGAAATCACTCGAATTAAATTCGCAAAAGTGACTTCCGCACTTCTGGGTACGGGTAACTTTAAAGCATCGTTCAATACCGTTCAATGCCTACCGTTAAAGTCAAATACACATTACCGTCATCTATTAGTATCGTTATTGTTATGATTATTCCGGTTGTTAAACGTGTTTTTTTGTTTCTCAATATTATAAAGATGAAAGCGAAACGTTTATGTTTAAGTGAAACCTCCTGTAGGCTGTTGAAACGTGTGTAAGCCAAGGCCGGGAGGGTATTCAAGCACAGTATACTAACGATGTTAAGCACAAGGTGTTTGAAGTCCTTGCTCCCCTCCATATGGTGTTATTGGAAAGAAATTACCCAATAATCGTGTACTGTGCAGCACCCCAAACCATTTCATCTGCGAAATAACAACATCAGGATACTCACACCCTTCTGTAGAGTATTCTGTTTTTTTTTTTTTTCTTCCTTTAAAAGCAATAAAGCTACGATGGAGTTGGTTGGTGTTTTTAGCCACCTTTTCCGTTTCACAACGATACACACGCTGAGCTCATAAATATGCAAATGACCACTTATTCAAATCAACAACAATTCGATAAATTAAACATTTTTCTCCTCCACTATTGTGACTGGCTTGTGTTACAAACGGACGCATGTCCTTTTTAGGTAAACCGTGCAGACAGCATTCGGATGATGGATAAAGCGGGAAAGGAAAAAAAAAAGAAGAGAAATGGATGATACCCAATCCATTGTTAACAGCTTTAGACGATATCGCGCATGTAAGCAGCTTTACATGAAATTGTAAATTATATTTTCACTACGAAGTCCTGGTGGCGAAAATTATTTACTTTAGGTTCCTTCGTCACAGGGAGAGGTGGCAAAGTGAATTTGTTGGGAAATGGTTTCAATTAGCCGGTCTGAGACAGATAGGACTATAGATTTTAAAAACTTTTTGAAGTATAATACGTGTCAGGGACTTTCCTGGAAGGAAGTCTTAGTTTTTGAGTTGAAGACATTGTACATTGGTTTTAGGTAAGAACGTACCCATACTAGGTATGTTCGCGTACTCTCCCCAAACAACGAAAAGTCACCAAATCCTGTTCGAGTACGCAAAAGTTTCGTAGTTTTTCGTAGAAGAGAGAGTCAAATATTTCCCCATGCAACTAATAGGCGAATTTCGTAGCTTTGGTGTTCGTTTACTTTTTCGTGATATTGCCACACTCTGGGAAAATTTTACTCCTACTCCTTGAAATTTCAAAATCTATGAATTTTGGTGCAGAAAGTACGCGAAAATTCAAATATTTGCCACTGAAACGCAGGAATGAATTCGCTAAACAAAATTTTTCAAAACTTTTTCGCATAAGATTATGTCTACAGTTCCACTTAAAGTCATGTTCTTATGTATTGGGCGTGGCATTCACTGTACTGGCGATATCTGCGAGACTTCAAACAAGAATTTGACAGTTCCAAAATGTTGTACGTCATCACTTTGGATTTGTCTTTTGACCCTCAAACATTAATTGAATCCCAATCACTTAAGAAATAACAGAGAAATTGTCAATTTTCAAAAGAACCATTGTACGCACTTTTAGGGAAAAACATGGTATGTTATCTGTAAGCAAATATTCACACAAAGGCATGAGCGTGTTCCGGATTCTAGGCCTTCTTTTGAGGTAAGGCCTTACTGACAGAAAAGGTAGGTGACATTTCATGAGTCATACCTCGCATCCTAACTTCCAGTTTTGACTTTGGACTGTGCCTGCCAAAGCATCTTAGAATTCGGAATGTGGCCAATCACTAAATTTTTTCAAAATCATTAGAGCCGTTTACGAGAAAATCGTTTTTTATTGAAACAGACTTTTCCTTTTCGATTTCACCTTTCAGCATGACCCCACCGACCCCTGATATGAAGTTTGAACCAACTTCACCCTCCAGCCGTTTCCTCTAGTCTTAACAGATGATATGGACCCACTTTTTTGAACTTCTTCATTATAGAAATGTCAAGTTTGATCCTTGAAACGGGGGATCCTTGTCGTCTTGTCGCTCGATGTGGCTGAGCCAGTGTAGACGAAGTCTTTTAGGATTCTAGACTATGTACATCGACAGCTTGTTACAGCTAGCAGAGTTCGCGTTCTCCCTGATTAAAAATTCGACGAGAATTTTTCTCTTGAAAGTGTTCAATAGAATGGCCTGGCTTCCTGCTCATCTACTAGCACTCGACTCCACATAACATGTTTTTCAGAGAATGCATCTCGTCATCCAAGTTAGGCGTTTTGAACCCATTTATTTTGCCAACCCGAAATGGCAATGGTTTCTTTGTAGGGTAAGGCTTTGCCGAAACTTCACTAAGGTATTCTTCGTAAGGCTTTTAGAGGTAAGTAGGTAAGAAGTGGTAAACTCCATAACCACTTCGAACTTACTGTTGTCTTAGGAGGTGGACCGATGCTTCTTTGTTTGTTGACAATAGGTACTTGGTTATGTCCTTATTTACTGCAACTCGTTTCGCCGGTTCTTCAATTGCCGTTAAAGCTTCTAGCGCTTAAGTTCAGATTTGTTGAAGACAGTGCCTTCCCTGTTTACAACTACCCTGCGCACTATCTGTCTCAGCACAAGATTGAAGAAATTACACGACAGCGGATCTCCTTAACGAAATTCGCCGCATATGTGTGGAAAAGTTCAGAGGAACTGTTCCCGAATCGCATATTGCACCGTCCCAGCGTTACGCGGCACACCTGGATCAATTTTGTCGGGAAGTAGACTTCGCCTATTCGCTTGTAGACCTTAATACAATGAATGCTGTCATATGCGGCTTTGAAGTCGTTGAAGAGATGATGTTCTTATCCAGGATTTGTTTTATGTCGATCGATGATCTGTCTCGCCGGAAGCCACACTGATAAGTACCTGCCGATTAGTGTGTTGCAGAAAGGTTTCAGACATTCACAGAGCACATATGTATGTTGAATAGAATTTTATATGGGATAGTATAGCAGAGATATGTCTCGATAGATCTTACAAGATTTAGGATTGCCTTTCTTGAAAAAGGGGGATGTAGACCTGAGCAGTCATCGGAGACCAAAACATGATCACTATGTTTGAAAAGTTCCGGTGGTAGGCCATCAAATTCCGCGACTTTAGTTTTCTTCAGGTTTTTGATAGTCAAATTAACTTCTTAAAAACTGGAAAGCAGGATGGGGTACACATCCGCCTCAAACTCGAGTATAAGACTCATATCTGGTCCGATGAATCTAAAACGAGTTTGCACCTGCAAAACAGAGCTCAAAGTTCAGTTGAAAGAAATAGGAAACAGAAACTTAACATCTGAGAAATGTTTCCTGATTTATCTTGTTTTATTGCTTTTTTCACAAACAGTGCTCCCGTGAAATATCGATTTTCATAATACCCTTTCAACAGGATTCCCGCAATGTCTTCGGACATAAGAAGCTACATTTTTCATTGATCTTTTAAGTCACAAGCATTTAAAGCAAACGTTTGTCGGTACCTTCCGGCTCCTCTCTTAATACTAAAAGGGTAGCAATAAACCCTTAAGTGGGCTTGAATGAGATAACCTATTGAATCAATATTTCTTGTGTTCGTAATGCCTTCGTCTTGTAACCCACCAGTCACAAACATGACACTCGATCATCTTGTAAAGGAGTAGCAGTCGCCAGGACTGTCAGCAAATATGGAATCAGGCAAACAACACCACAAACCACAAACGTCAATATAACAAATTTCAGAATATGAATGGCTTGCCACAGGATTCAAGACGGTTGACTGCGATAATATCCTGACAGAACACTCATGTCCGTGTAACAGTGCAACAAATTTAGTTTCCCATAAATTTCTAGAATCCCCCTAATGGGCGCCCCCTTCCGCTCATAATTTAACAAAACTCCTTTTGCCCTCTTGACAGCACCTCATTTGGCCATCGCATGACCCTTCACCGAGCCATTGAAGTTTCCATTTTATTTATGGTTCGCTCATTGTTTGTTAATTGGTTTTTGCGTGGCCCCTGTTCAGTAATTTATATTAATTTCGTTTTTATCTCTCGTCCCTTTGATGCTTAAAAGCTTTACATTCAGGACGCATTTTCATCAGCGCAAATGCCTGCGAGTTGTAGCGAAGCATTTATTTTCCCATTGTCTAATGCCAAAGTAATGAAATTAAAATAGGGACTACTCTCCAAAAACCCAGAACGACAACAACGACGACGATGTGCACAGAGAGCCGAATGTAGTTATGAAGAACCCCTTGGAACCGGATCCAGCTACAGCTGCTCATTTCGTTTTTAGATTTAATTCGACTTTACGTTAAAGGATTTCCTCTTGGTCTGCTCCTGCTCATAACAAACGCTCGAAAGAAGACGCAAAATAGAGGACTGATGCTGCAGTTGCAGTGTAACTGCAGAGAAAATCCTTTCATTCATAAGCAATTTTTATTGTTTTCCTGGAAGTCAATGTCTCATGGAACAATGGAATCAGATGCATGATCACCCCTTGGCCATCCTGTGAGATTAGACGACTAATTGGTGTTCGTTCCTTCGTTGTGCATGACTTTGTTGGTTATATTCGGGAGTGTAATTGACAGAGCTAAGCAGTGATGAAACGGAAGTAGATGACTGCAATCCCTTTCAGGATTCAGGATGAATAATTGTCTTAATTAAAATGAAAATTTACTGCACCGAGTCTGTTGGACAGAGAGGATGTTTTCCTGTTTTGGAATAAACACAGCATTATTTTCAAAATCTCCTCGACGAACAAGCAAAAAAGTACAACGAAGCCGATTCAATTGTTTGAGGTTCATTGAAACCTCAACCCAACCATTGTACTACACGTACAATGATACTCAAAAGTTTGCTCCTTCCTACGAGTATTTCTCCATTCGACCACAAACGTTCGACATCTGGATACAATAAGATTACAAAGCACAATGTCACCCAAGCTGTGCTGGGTGTTATCTTTCATTTAGGATGCAAAACCGCACCTATCCGAGTATTTGTTTCGTTGGCCAATACCTTTTGCGAAGAACGTCTGCTGGTGGGCCAATGGTTTTGCTCTTCGCCGGAATTGCATTCAGGTTTCCTTTTGCAAAGCACAGCTCTTTGCGAACACTTTTAAGACGCACCTATGCGTGAGAGAATGTGGCCTTTAAAAAGGTCTTTGAAGGATTCTTGGGTGTCTTTGATGGATGCTGGGAAATGCAACAGACGTGTTTTTTTTTCTCGTTTTTCCAAGACCTTTGACTGCTGGACCTGTGAAGTCCCTCTGATGAAATCATTATTGAAAAATCAACATTCAAAGAAGTAATCCGACAAAAAGCCAGGTAGTGTTAGCCGGGTTTGAAAGAGACTTCTGTTTGATTACATTTCTGGACAGGGATGCGCAAGAAGACTTTGATGCATAAGTAATGAAAGAATTCCAGTAAACGTGAAAGTTAAGCAGTTTTTCTTGTACAAGAAAACTGTTTTCACTGGAAATCCATCTGCGACTAAGTCTTGAAGGAAAGACAGAAAGATCGTTCATAGACTTGTTAAGCAGAGGAATAACCACGCCCCTTTAGACTTAAAATCGTAAAAGACAACAGCTTGTGAAAACTGATAGTACTACTAAGTTTCTGTTAGTCCTTGAGGAGCATATGCCAACTCTTCAAAAGCGACTTCGATTCGATACGATTTGACTGTTTAGTGGCACATTTGGTCAAGACGGCCCACTCTTGGCTACCAGACGTATTTTTCTAAAACATTTTTTTTGGAATAAAGTTCTCGTCACGTGCTGAATCATGGACTTCTTCGAGAGCGGATGAAAATATTCTCGGTCATTTGGAGAGCAAAGTTTTTGATAAGATATTCGAACCCTTTTTCATTGGCAGAGCTTGGAGGAGGAGATACATTGACGAACTACACGAGTTGTACGGCAACATCGACCCAGTCAAACACTGAACATAAATTGTCTTAGATGGATGTAGAACGAATGGACATCAGCGCTCCGGCCGGTAGAGTCTTGTGGATCTCAGTCAACTTGGAGAGCCCAATTGGAGGCTAGCTAACGGTCGGACTAACTGAAGAGGCTTGTTCGTTGAGGTTCATTTTCACCCCTAACTCTAGCGCCACCATAGCTACTATTTCCTTTTGATTTTAGTTCCTAGATATCAAAATGGATGAAAATTAGCCATCTCCAGAGGTTAGCATAAGCGCTTGATCATTTGGTCAACATCAGCCAAGGACTGAACTGGACAACACACATTGCTTCGGTCCACAGAGTTTGACTCTTATTATTTGGGACAATTTCATCACTATGGAGAGATGCTGGAGAATAACTGGTTACAGCAAGAAGAGACTATAACGTACTTGGGTGCCCAAATTACTGTCTTGTTATTTGTTAAAGTGCACCTGCATCATGGTCCTTCAACTGATAGCCTACTTCTCCGTACATCAAAAGATCTTCAATGTGTTATCTGTGATTGAATCTTAAACCCCTCGCGCCGTAGTCTTCAAGCCCAATGGGTCTTCAAGTCCACAATAAATGCCAACACTGGTCCCATGACTGAGCCCTTTGAAACTTCTTCTACGGCAGGCCTTATTCTTGTACCATTTTCTGTAGCATATAGTTGGTGTAATGAACCATCGAGATAAGGGTGTTCGTTTGCCCCAGTGTTATGATAGAAGAATGATAACACTAGTGTCTCCATCTATGGTATGAACATCAATTCACAAAAAAAAAAACCATAAGAACGAAGGTTTTCTAAAAAATTTCCAATTCAAGAAGTGGATGGCAAATGGCTTTCCACCTCAGGTGCAGGTAGTCTCCTTCAAGTCCCCCAGTCTGCCCTAAACTTTGTCCTTTAATTTCAGTATGAATAGGTGTGTTGCTGTATTCTCATTTTTCAAACAGAGTCGCATATAGCGATGAAAAGAAGTTAGTACGGTGTCCCTCAAGGATGAAAAATAGGTCCAATATTATTCATTATTTTCACTAAAGAATTGCTTGTGGTGTTCCGTCCGCATTTGCTCATCTCTAGAAAACATCACCAACACTTTGCAAAAGAGTTCGACAAAGCACTGAAAGGGGGTTCTACAACGGCTTAGTCGAGGACCTCCCCACAAAGTTATTCACCAAAGGATTTAGTCAAAAAGGAGCATTTGCATTATCGATAGCCATTTTATTTGGGACAAGCATATCGATAAACTTGGCTTTAAAAAGGCTCTTTTCGCGCTTATCTTAGCCATAACTCAGTACTGAAGGTACTAAAGCAAGTGTACTGTACGTTAGTTAAGTTCAAACTAACTTATGAAGTACTTGCGTGAGGCATTGGATCTAATTACCCTCTGAATACATTGCAAAGGCCTTCATGACAGCAGTTCAACAGTTCAAAGATCAAAAGTTATCCAAAAAATGTTTCTATTTAGTGAGAGCCACACTATGGGGTTTTTGCCTCCGGCACTCTGTTGGTAAGAAATGCATTTAAATGTCCTTTCATCCTCAAAGTGTGTGCACATTTTTCAAATTGCAGCTAAAATGTTAATAGATTCGAGACCAATTAGTGCGATTCAATTATACAATCGAACATGGGACGTCGATCGTTCCAGGAACTTGTGTCTACCTAAACTGTGTCATTAATTTAGTTCGCATGAAATTGCGACAAACTAAATGACAACATTTCATTGCATCCTGGTCTGCAGGACTCTCACAAACGGGTGATTGCTCAAAGTTTACTTCACAAAGCATTTATGGTCAGGACGATAAATTCACGTGGCCCCTCCATTTTGCCCATTTTCATTGGTCATCATTCCATTGTATCGCGATTGCCGTCGTCGTCGTCATCGTCATCGTTGTCGTGGTCGTCGTCCATCGCGTGACCCTTCAACGAGCCATTAAAGTTTTCATTTTATTTATGGTCCCGGTCATTGTTTGTTAATTGCTTTCAAATATTAATTTCGTTTTTATCTACGAAGCCGGCTGCCACTTGTATCCTTTTGATGCTTAAAAGCTTTCCATTCAGGATTCATTTTCGTCAGCGAACGGTGGCAAGTTGTAGCCAAACAATGTACATATTCCCATTGTCTAGTGGCAAGTAATGAAATTAAAGCAGATAGGTACTGTGCTACACCACTCATACTGGTCGCATCAGGATGGTGTCTGTGCGGGTGTACGTATGTGTGTGTTGAAGTGAAATGTAGTTATGAGGGATGCCCCTAGACCGGAGTTCAGCTACAGCTGGTGCTCCCGAGTCCTTAGTCGAGTTGGAGCTCATTTCGTTTTCGTTTTAGATTTAATACGTTAAAGGATTTCCTCTGCGTCTTTCTCTTGTGCTTTGCAGGAAAACGACTGGTGCAGTGTACAACTGCAGAGAAAATCCTTTCATTCATTTATATGAAGTAATTTTTATTGTTTTCCTGGAAGTCAATGTCTACGGGGACAATGGATTCTGATGCACGACCACCCTTAAGCCATTCTGTGGGATTAGTGGAGCTGATTGCTGTTCGCAGTGCATTGCTTTGTTAAGGATATTTTCATTTTTTTTTTTCGGTGGCTGGCTGACTGAGTCTTTGAGTGTAATTGAAAGAGCTATGCAAGGATGAATTGAAATTAAATGACTGCAATCCTTTTCAGGACGAGTAATTGTCGTAATTAAAATTCAAATGCAAGGTTGACTGTGCGGAAGTACCGACGGCTGTGCTTCTTACCACAGAAGAAGGGACCTGTTTGACTGGGTCTCCATTTCGTCTGCATGGTTTATGCTTCCTAACCGGAGGCGGAAAATATTTATCCCTAATTGACGAAAGCGTTAAATTGCACTTTAACCTAAAGGGTAACTACTCTCGTTGAATCAGCCTTTCACGGAAATCTGCAATGAGTTAGGAGTGATCTCGGGGAAAAATAAGTTTTCTTTAATTGATAGTTGATGAGATTTACAACTTGTTGATCATTAAAAGATCCACTAAGTACGACCTTACCTTTTGACTGACTTGGATTCCACATAGTAGGACTTAAAAGTTATAAACGCTGCTTGAAGTTCTGAAATGATACACTAGGTGGCCAAAAATGTATCACTCTGTCGGTAGACACCATAGCTTTTGCAAATGGCGACAGCTGTCAGGTTTGTTCTGACATTTTTGAACTAAACATATGCGGAGTACAAGTCGACCAGACAAGGAACGCTAGTCTCCTCAAGATCGCGCATGACTCTACCTGACTATGTGTTATGGAATATCCCGTCAGTGACTGATCAAAGACTAAGGCGTTTAGCCACTCGCCTCGAAGAGACTGGAACAATATGTAACAGGAGAGACGCCGAAAGCTCTAGTTTTAAAGGGAATATCGCCTCTGTAAGACCATGTGCGCAATACGATTACTATGACTGGTGGTTGCACCTGAACACACACAGCTCGCGTGATATTGGACATTTTGATGGATGCCTAATGTCTCATATTAGCGAGTCGTCCAGACATTTTTCTTTAGAGTTTTTTGAAGTCGACGAGGTCTACGAAAACAAGCTGAAAATTTTGGAAGATCTCAAGGAAAATATCCGATTTTTTTTATGGCCAACACAATTATATTTATTTGAAAACCCTGTGGCACCTTTCTGGTAAGCTCGGTTCAAAACTGCTAGTTAAGGGAATAACACGATTCTTATGGTATAAAATTGGACCTATTTTTGCCTTTATGTACTTAGCCATTCCAAATTAATGACAACCAACAAGTTTTTTACATTCTATCAGCCTCACAAGAGGCATACTGCAAGAGAAATCGGTTAAAACGGCCCTTTACTCGTTAGTTGGCATCATTAAAAAATCCTTAGATTGCGCTTGAAGCTATGAAGCTATGAAACACCTTAAAGCTCTTTAAATGAAGTAAAGGATTTAGCCTGGAGGTCAATCCTCAAAAAACCGCATTACTCCTTTTCAAAAGGAAGAGTCTTATTCCAATGAATCTTAGGGGCATTCTCCTGGTGCTTACAAATACAGCCAAATACTTGGCCCTCATCCTAGACAGGAAACCTAATACACTGGATCAAGTTTCGAGAGTGACCAACGTACATTCCTAGATGGTCGATTTACCCCAATCCTATTAAGACCAACAAGCCTACCAGCAACATAGTAGCTCTCATTGAGAAACATTGCGCCATCGGGTCACCTTACCTTCGGCTCAGGGTCCCTGCAAACGACGTTGCAGAAACTGCTTGGATGGAAAAAGGAAGAGACTATTTGCCACACCTCCTATGGTTCTCCCAAGCTCACTCCACTCAAAGATACTATATTTGGCGAATACTCCCTCGGCACCTTTTACTAACATAATAAGCCAACAGGAGTTGACTCAACGGGTAGATTGAGGACAACAGTTTCTATGGAATCACAATAAGCCTTCTCTAGTTTAAGTGTGGCTTTAACCTAACTTAACAAATTTTAAGTCACTTTTGATACTCTTTCTGATGTTATCTGTGATTTGAACCTTCGATCCATCACTTACCTATCGGATGCACAATCCACTTTACTCCATACCACCAGTTTTCGAGGCTCGAACCTCGTAGTAAAATGCTTAAACTCAATGCGTTAGAAGTTTCACTCAAAGCCACGCCTACTTTAAGTGAACGTTACTTTGTTAAAACCAAAGTTTATTATTTACGAGAAAGAGTAGACTTCATCAGAACAATTGGTGAATTTTGACCACAAATGAGATGTTTCTGAAAGTGCCTGGGACTATTGCAATCTGTTTGTGTATTTAAGTCGTCTTTGTGCGTATAGCATGGCAAAGACCTCTCCCACAATCATCGCTAGCATTAAACTAGACTTGACCCAAATGTATATTCGATTATATTGTTGGACCTTTTGTTCGTTTTAGATTTCTTTATACGGAAAACAATTATTGACAAAGGTCTAAGCCTGTATAAATTGTTGATTCATATTCATGTCCATTACTTACGGATGTCCTTCACCCATTTTCTCATCGATGTAGTAAAGGACTCTCTTTCATACGAAGAATTGTACTTCTGCAATACACACAAGGACATATTATATTTGTGGGGATAGGACTTCAATATTTTTGCTTTATTGTGATATAGAAGAGGATGAGGTCCTATAAAGCAATTGCACATCGAGTGGACTTACCTCAGTTTCAATTCATATGACTTTGAATGCCCCTTGGTGTCAGATGTTTGTATTTTCATCCTGAAATGAATTAATTTAGCTTAACTTGGACTTACGTGCGAAGTGCGGTCCTTTTACCCTTGCAATAAACTTCAGAGAAAATCTCTATTCAATCAATGCCTTGTGTTCCACATCATGTCGTAATAAAAAAAAAAGAGAATTACAAACATATGAAGTGTACACTATCCACTCTTTAGACAGCAAAAGCCACATTCCATTTACAAACTATACCTACCGGTTAGCAACATCGTTCGCAACCGACTGAATACTTTAAAAGCCTGACAAAGCCACATTGCAACAAGTTGTTCATTGAAATGGAAAGCCACATGACCAGATACAAGATTTCCGTTCTCTGTGACACATTCACATGCATATTTACAAATACCACAGAAAGCCAGGACATTCTTTTGATTACTGGCATGCAAAGTGTGAATAGGCAACAAATAGAAGTAGATTGGACTGATACTGAATATTTGGACACAATCAAGGATTTCATGTGGCATTCTTAAGGACAATAGGCGGAATATTTTTAATAGTCTATCTGTATTATGTCAGGAGAAGGTTCTTTGTGAGCAGGTAATAGGCTTTGTTGTCATTCGAATCTCTTGTCAATTTGCTCTTTTCATGGTTAATTCATGGAATTTCCCAAATGTCCTTGCTTACGTTATTCATCGGCCGATGGTCTAAGCAAATGATTGTGGTTTTAAAGAGGCAGGAAGTCCTTTGATTTGATTAGTGTAGTGGTTTCCGATTCACAAAAGAGATACCTATCGAACGTTAAATGCAAATAGTTGTTAAGGTGGATGGTTTAACAATCTAATTGAATGTACGAGCATGGATGGTATTAGGGCAACGACAATGGCAAGCAAAATTATTAAGGATCAAACTATACAAAGGTGAGAAATGTCAGTTAAGAGGTCTACTGAAATGGTGGAAATTATCAAAGGATATAGGTTTGTTAAAATAAAAATTAAAAATATACCAAGTATCGAATCGGAGATGTTTCGTTAGAATTATTTCTTCCTCTTGACCAGCGTAAACTGTCATTCTTTTTTTGTAGACAGGAAGCAGAATGTCACACATCTAGTTCCAACCATTTCGGTTTTCTATCCCAATAGCCACTACGTTATCATTTTTGATTACCCCAATAATCAAGAGCTGTCAAATTTGATATGCATGGCAGTTCATGTGTCAAATGGAGAATTGGATTCGAATTTTTCTTGAGTCGCCGCCCTTAGAGTCGAAGTGTGAGATTTGCCATCCAGAGAACTCCAAAATAGTTTGATAGATTGCTTAGACACACAAGAAAGCTTATTATGCACTGAAAGCATTGTGTGGGTTGAGCTTTACTCCAAGATTTACTCCAGAATTAAGTAGACCAGTAGCGTTAGTTCTTCGGTTCGCAAGTGTAAACACATAGTTTCAGTGTATGCAAACATAATTGTCAACGCGGCCTCCAAAGGATTGACAGTGTACTTTCTCAAAACAACAAATTTTCACGAAAATTAATAAAAATTCACGAAATCCTTTTCGATTACGCAAAAGTGCTCACGAGAGAGTAAGAAATCTGAAATCTGAAATTGAAATCTGTCAAGTCTGTCAGATACTTGTACGAAAATGTTTTGTTTTTGTGTATTTGTGTACATTTCCATTTGACGTTCGCGTTCGTGTATTTGTTTGTGATTTTACCTCTCTCTGAGAGATTTTTACCCCCACTCCTTGAAATTTCGCAATCTACGAATTTCGGTGCAGAAAGTACGCGAACAGACCTATTAATATGACATTTTTACCAATGCTTCTGCATGACAGTTTTGAAGTAAATGAGCGGTAAGTAACTTACCACCATATGAGGCTTGTTTAAAACTTATTGTTTAAGTCAAAACCGATGTGAGGACTTCCTTAGTGCGCTATTCTGTAAGAATACAGTGCGAGAGTATGAGGTTGCTCGAAAAACTTCGAGAAGAAATGTCAATTGATCTACGCTGGCGTTGCTCCAAATGATTAGATTAGATCTATACCACGCTTCCACCTCAATTTTCTGTCCACTAATTATGGTTGAAATAAGCCACTGTCAAGAATGCTATGCATGGCAAACTGAATTCAAAACTACTTTGATTTTCTTTGCAGCAGATGAGCACTGAGAACTTCTCTCTACTTATCCTACTTATCCTTGCCTATGATTGCCATTTATAGTGGCTCTTCTGTATTGGTTTACTATGGAAGCGACAATCGTTCTTGACAAATCCGACAACGAATCAGACCTATGGTGAAGTGGGTCCAAACATTGATGATGACCATCTGGGCTCTTTTTACCATTTTTTCAATCGTTTTGGCAAAAACTTTGGGTGATAAGTTATTGCACTATTTTTGGATATTCTTTTTTAAAAGCTTCCAGAGTATGTTGTTTTCTCTTATAGAAAACTTCAAAACTACCAATGAAAGATGTCTGGAGTGGTCAAATCGTGCGATCTTGTCGACCAGTGCATATCGTTAAAATGAGGCAATAGCCGACCCGGATCCGATCATTGTCCCGTGAGCTGTGTATGCGATTGCACCGTGTTCCAATCGTAATTTATCAATAAAAACTCGTTGATCATGGTTCTGCATCACTTACTAGTCACAGTAATCGTGTTACCCACCATCACAGCGGAGATAATCTAGTCGGATCGACAATTATAAGGCCTTCCAGTCTATTCGAAGTGCGACAGTAAAGGCTTTAGTAAAGTGAGCCGACTAGACAATCTGCGCTGAAAATCACGTTGCGTTACAAGCACTGACGCATTATACCATAAAAACATGGTCAGATAGAACATTCCGCGATCTTGAGGAGTATAGCGTTCCATGACCTGTCGACGTGTATTTTGCTTCAGAACAAAACTGACAGTTGTCGCCCTTTGCAAAAATTATAACGTCTTCCGACAGGGTGATACATTTTGGGCCATCTTTATCATGCGGAACAAGCTAGAACTATGGAACATTGATATAAAACTGTCCCATGTCGACATTCAAATAGACTTTTAGACTATTCTAAGGTAGATTTTGAGTTTATCAGTAAATGGGAGGTATCCGTATGCTTTGGGATCTCCGGAAAGGATCAACTGATTATTACTAACTTCGCTAGCTTTACCTATCTTAGGTTTAAAAATATTGGCTTGGTGGGCTATCGCTTACAATGATCGAGCGCTTTGCCTGAAAAAGCTTCCAAGTCAAGTTTTGATGAGGGAACCCACCTAATAAATAGAGTTGGAGAAGAAATGGAACCTTGTGGCAGTCCAGTGTTTTCCACAAAAATGTCGAAATAGATAACGTTCTTCATTTTTTAAAGAAGTATGTATTTCCTTTAGTCGGATCCTAAAGCTCAGACTCATCTATAGCTGAGTGCTGCAAATGGCAATCCGATGTTTGCCAAATAATAGAAATTTAAACATTCAACAGAGCACCTTCTTTAATTCCTCTTATAGTGCACAACACATCAATATATCACATCAATCTCAACACAATCACATCAATAAAAAGAAAAAGAAAAAAGAAAAACTACGCCCAGGAGCATATCTGCCTCGTTTCGGACATCAGCCACTGATAGGTGTCCATAAATCTGTGCTTAAGCAGTATCGGTCCGATTGTGTCCATCACCCTCTTGTTGTGAGCATTAACATAGTTCGCCTGTTATCGAATGAGCATGAATAGATTTTAATTACTCTCACCAAAGAAGCCATTGGCCATGGGCACCATTCACCATTGACCGGCAACCCAAGGCCTTAAGGCATCTGTAAGTTTTTCTTACCTCTTCCTTGGTTAGGAGATTTGTATCGATAAGCTTCGTCTGCAGTGGAGCGTACGTAATTGATTTGAATGTGAGTCCACCCATTCCACTGAACGCATTTTCGATATCCGATTTAATCACCTGAATGACATCCTCAATCCTTATACCATATTCACCGTCCTTGTAGTATCCTGGCTCTGCAAACATACAAAGAGGACGAGGAATATATTTTATCTCGGAACACTTCTTGGGCAGGGTGGGGACTGTTTGGTCTTGCTGTCAATGGAGAGACACTCCCATCCCACCCTGAAGGGCTACTAATTTACCATTCGACGTGAACATATTCTCCAGGGCTTTGGTGGTCGCTCTCGAACTAATCAATGGCGGGTATTCATGGACAAACAAGTATGCACCAACACCGTGTCCAGTGCCATGACCATAATCCAAGCCAGCTTGCCAAAGTGGTCTTCGTGCGACATGGTCCAAGTAACTTAACTGCAAAATTTATTTCGATTGAGAAATATTCGAAGGTGCAGGAGGGGGTGTTAGCTTTCAGAGTCTCTGTCTGGGACACATATGCTTGTTATTGGGAAAATATTGAGTGGACACCACCAGTACCAGAATCAGTAGTAGTGGTAGCCGCCCATTCAATGCACTTACCGGTGTACTTTGGGGGAAAACTGAAGTCGCCAATGCGATGAAACCTTTCAGGACCCTGGTATAGCTGACTTTTTCTTCATCCTTTGGTACACCAAAGTGCACTGTTCGGGTAACATCGGTTGTTCCGTCCCTGCAAACAAACACACAAAAGACGACACGGGTCGTGAGCATGCAACACGAATATTTTCGAATACAAACCGTGCGTGTTGAATGTGGAAGTTTGTCCGCGATGGGGTTGGTTGGTGGAGAAATTACAAAACGTCCAAGGACTTGCTTGGTTAGATTCTGGACTAAGGATTAAGGATGTAATTGGTTTTGGGATGTGAGTGCTTTCAAGTGCATTCATGTCTAAAGGTGGTACTTATTTGAAGGAGATTATCGATGTGTTGACAACTTTCAACTCTCAACAGATTAGGTCCTTAATTAGTTTCCGCCTAAACAAACAAGTCGTCCTGTTTCAGGAGATTTCCTATACAAACTGCTTCAAGCGAATATTCCAATTATTGGGGATACCTACGCGAGGTGCCTGTGACTGAACAAATTGGATGCGAATGTAATCGGTGCGAATTTAGTCAACATTTGTAGTAATGGTGATAGTAAGGATGCTGTCGGAAAGGAAGTGTCAATGCCATCGAGTTGCAACTTGTATTATCAGTACAAAATGGGAGCGGGTTTGAAGGAAATCGAAAAAAAAGGTTTTATATCCTTTCTGCTGCAAATGAGGAAGCATTTAGTAGACGGGGACACGTGCGTGTGTGTACAGGTATCAGGGATGTCAACTTATCTAAGACACTGTTCACTGACGGACTGCATTTTTTGACGTTTACAGGAAACGTCAGATTTTTTTAACGTTTGGAAATGTCAATCACTCTCTTTAATTCTTGTGAGAAGCGTAAGTTTTGTTGTAAAAAGAATTTGTCGTTGCAAACCAATTTCCTTGGCACCAACAAGAAAAAAATCCAAGAAAGTGTTCAGACAGAACTATCAATTTGAACACGCAAATGTTAAAAAAAAATCTAGTCCATCAGTCCTGTGTGAACAGCAGGTGTAACAGAACATCATTTCTGGGTTACAGAGTGCTAAAAACTTTTCTACTATTTCTGGGTGCGAAACAGATTGTTTACGGAATCAACCAATGTCCTGTCAAATAAGTACATACGTACATAGCTCTCCAAGCAAGCCGGTACAGACTATGCACACTAGTTCAGCTACTTTGGCTTTTTTTAAAACTCAGGTTAATACTATTTTTTTGGAATTAAGTCGGAGTACTGAAAGAAAATATCTTTCTGGATAAATACCTTAAAATCCAATGGTAGATGAGATGATATTTGTTACTCACGATCCTATTGCACTCTTTGACCGATATAAAATGCCGCTTCAACTATGTATAAGTGGTTTAAGTCATGAACCAAGTTTTGTAAGGTTATGGCTACTACTGGAGCAAAGCTAGCTTACGTCAACTTCTAATGGAGACTCTCCAAACCAAAAGAAATGTGAACTACAATCCTATCTATATCAGACCATTACGTTGCCTGATCCGACTTTGAATTCACTCAGGAGGTAAATGTATGTACCACTAGAAAAGTCCATGTCAGGTAATCTATGTACCTTCAGTTGCAAGTTGTACCATATGGCATCTGATTCACTCAAGAAACTCCCTGTTACTTAGGGTATCATTTGTTTTGAAGTAGGCTTGTAGATTTTAGCTCAGTTCTGAAATTGCTTAGTTTAGTTCAAATCTGGTTACTGAACTAGTTCTTTCAGTTCACTTACAGTTCACTGCTCAGGAAATTCAGTCTTGTGTGATTTGGTACACAAATTTGTAAAATTCCATTCTTGTGGGTCCAGCATAACCTCCTCGCGCTACTGGATTGTGGGTTAAACAAAAGAAGCATTTAGCAGATCTGTGCAATACCCACACAGAGAGCTAAAATAACTCAATCTAGCTCAATTGCTCGTACTAATCGATATGCATGCAGAATATACCTGAGCTTGTTAAACTACTGAACTAAATGAATAAATTCACATTAAGAACTAGTTCACTTGGAAGAGCTCTTGTTTGAACTATGTCGTTCCTGAACTGTACAAGTCTACGTTAAACTGTATGCTGATTTTAACTCTGTAATAAAATTTCTAAAAATGTTTAGCCACCCTAGTTCCCTAAGGAACTGTTGAGGAATCCTCCTTAGGGGCTTTTGTTTAGTCACTTGGTTCATGTTGTCAACGAAAGGAAGTTTCTAGATGGATGTCTGGTTGATAGTTATGGTGGTTTCCTTACTTGTTTGGATTCACCACAACTTATGTGAAGCGAACATTTAAAAGCAACTCTGATCCCAGTTCAAGTTCTTATATTCTAGACCAATCTTTGAATAAGTTATGCACTTGCGATCCCAATAAGATCCCAAATGAGACACCAAATTCAAAACTGAAGAAAGTTGGACTAGACATAAAATCTGCCATGGAAGTAAGTAGCTATGTACGACAAATCAAGGATATGTTTGTGTCAGCTGGTCAACGGATAAGTGAAAATTCAATCAAGACAGGGCCCCTGATCTCGTCTCTTTATGCAATCACATTGCTTAGCGTCGAACTTCGATAAGTTCTTGAAGACGAACTGGAAAGAAGGTGACCGAAACCACACCTGTGTATAAAAAAATATATTATTGCTAAGAAACCTCCTGAATCGGAGAGGTGAATCTGGTGGGATTCCTTCAAAGAACCTTCCACCAATGACTGATGAGGAATGCAAAAACTTCAAGAATAATCTATGGGACCTCTGTGTAGGGTTTAAGTAGAGGTGTGTATGATTTTGAGATTTGTAGTTCAGTGTTTCACGCATCTTGAATAGTTGGGCAAATTTTGAGTACGGAGGCCTCTTATTTTTTTTAATTTTTATGGCGCACAAGAAAGGAACCCCTATTCAATGTCTATCGGCTCCTGTAAAAATTCGATATTTAGTATTATAGTCGGGGAGAACATGAGACATTTAACAATTTTCTAAATAGTTCTTGCCTGCCAGAAACCTTGAATGAAGAGGCTGATCTTTTGCCAAGGGTCCTACATATATATAACTGAGAGCCCGAAAAATGAGACCTTCGATGGGACTAATAGCAAGCCTCAGGACCTAGGTATTCCGTCAATGCCTGTATTGATCAGTGAATTTTTTATAAATGCAATCGTTTATGGGACATCTCTCCAGTAGACAGGCTAACTACTATTGAATGGTCCTAGATTTCTGTAGAAACATAGGTAGTGTTTCTCCAGAATATTAAGAGTTTTCAAAACACGTTCATATAACACCGCGAGCACGTTTTCGAACGCAATTCTTTGGAACGAATTTTCCATCATTCTTCAACACATGTCAGCCTTGCGTTCGATACTGTACCTGAGCTCCTCTGACGTTTTTGGCTTGTTACCATCAACCAATGACTTAATGGTGGCCATTTGACCGCATCATCATCGTGTCGACAATAAATCAATTGTTTGAGGAGTGTGGCATGTGGCACAATCTTGTTGAAACCACATATCACTGACATTAAGTCCATCCAACTCTGACCAAAATAGTCTTCTAACTTGGCACCATAGCGAACTCCCTCTACCGTAACATGACAATCATTTTAATCGACGAAAAAATTACTTCAGTTCTTGAGCTAATTTGATCTTGTAAGGGTGTAGGCCACGATCTTTTTGCAAAATCCGTCCTAACGTGGACTGAGAGATTCCCAATTCTTGTGAATCTACTGATTTGGCTCATTCTGAGCTGAAACAGTTACCGCTGCGATACTTTTGGTCCTTCGACCGGTGCATTGTATCACTGACACGGGAACATTTAATGTTGACTCGAATTTATTACACACAACCTGTCTGTCGGGATGATAATTTTGAATGAAAATTAGAGTAAGGGCTCGCGAAGCTGTGACCATCGACCTAGAATTTCGGTAATACATTTTAATAACTTCCAAACGTTGTTCGTTCGTAAGCTTCATAATAATCAAAATGTAAATATTGCCCAGCGTTTTGACATTGACAAATCATAAAAAAAGTTAAAGACTCCATTTGTATTAAAGTACAAAACTGTTATGTCCCTACTGAAAAATTCTTAAAAAGCCCTCTTTTGGACATAAAGACATAACGAGGTCTGACCTTCCATGGTGGATTCTAATTAAATCGTCCCAGTGAAGGCTTTGGCAATGACGACTCCCTTAGATCCTACAAATACGCTTCACTGTACACAACAAATCGCTCAGTTCAGTCTCACATCCACTGTACCATAAAATGTAAATGTTTTAAGAATTACATTTCTCCGAATGACCATCGATCTTTTTAACAACAACCCTCTCGACTGAACAACAAATCCACTCATTTCAAATCGAAATCCTTTAATTTACCCGCGCAAACACACACACCCAGTCACACACAGATAAGTACAAAATGAGGAAAAACATCAACCAAAACCAAACTCTCCTAACATACCGCACCGCACACAATGAAAATACAATTTACTACCAACCACCACCCACTCGGTACTCTTGCACTCTTGGATGCATACGCAGCTATATAAGTGTACTCTACACAGTGTAAATAGCATGTATATGTGTATATGTGTATCCTCGTAAACATACCAGTATTGACCACCCGAATCCACTAGATAAATTTCATTTCTCGTTATTTGTTTGTCCGTCTCCACAGATGCTGTGTAGTGCGCCATGGCAGCATGCTCCCCAACAGCACTGATCGTCTCGAAACTTAAGCCACGAAAGTGCTCCTGCTGCCTGCAACCAAAGGAAGGACAACGACGAACGGTTAAACAAAATATATATATATATCTATATGTATGTGTATAAAAAATCCTGCCGAGAAAAAAAAAAGTATGAAGATGTGCGCTGAAGAGAAATGGACTCATAAAATGGAACATGATAGGTTGTTGTTTACGGAATGGTTTACGGGAGTGCACTAAGTATCCTCTCTTTGGGGAGGAAAAATTGAAAAATGTTCCCCCATCCCCCTGCGCGCCGTAAACCCAACTTACAGTACAGTACTGATGAATTTTTTAAAGCTCGACAATTTGAGGGATTACACAAACGGGAGGAAGAGAGGGACGGGAGAGTCTTAATATTGCAACATAGAATGGACATGATGAAGTATCGGCAAATACTACGAGTACTAGATACACACCGCACTACTTGTATCTACAGAAGGGCAAATACGGTTTCGGCAAATACATACATGCAAGTAGGTACTAGGTGCACATAAATTGCGGTAGAATTAATTAAATTTCCTTGTACATACATACATACAAACTATCAGTTCAAAAATTGACACAATGTGGTGTACGAGGGTATGCGTCGAATGTGCTCAAACAAACCTTGGGGCTACAGTGGCGGTGCGTTAATTAAACAACGAATCGTACGTCCACATATGTATAGCCTTAGGGATAGCAGAGAGGATTTGTTTACTTAGCACAAGTTTATTAGATTTATGCGAGACTTTAGGAAAATTAATCGAAGTTTCTTGGAAATATTGTCTTAACCTTTGGATTTTGAAACTTTCACGACACACGAGTCTGTGTTGGGCAAACTTTCAGGACTTGTGCCTGAGTGGTAGGCTAAAGTTTAAATTTTCTTAAGGTAGCCATGTAGATGTCAGGAATACTAATGAGGTTTTTCTTTACCATGTTTAGCAGCAAAAAAAGATTTGTATTTGAAGATTGACTCGAGAAAAACGTTGGACTTTTGGAGGAAAAATGGTAAACGAATCCTAATTTTCAGTACAAAGCAGTTCTAACAACACTTTACGGAGTATCATGATACTGATTGACTCTATAAACGTTTTAGGTAGTTTGAACAGAGAGTAGGTACATATGGCCAGCAGAGGTATGTTTGACTGATTGGTACCCACATGTCGGCTCAAAATGGTATGTACTTCGTGTTCAAAACCATGTTTCGGCTAAGTTGTCTGAAGAGTTTGAGATTTGATGGATTCTCCGACAATGTTATCATCATTACTCTTTCTAATAGTTTTCAGTAACGTCCGTCAAAGTATCTTGTCGGAGAAGAATTGTGAATTTAGTTGAACCTAATGACAAGTCACTGGCGTATGCGGAATATTTTTTCAAGAATTTTCAGTTTTTTTCATTTTTGTTATGCCATGTGATCCAGGATTCTAGCGAATCCGTGCTTAAACAGCAGACGAATCGGTAGCCTGATTTATCTGAGCTGATCCGCCTCAAAGTAAGGCAGGAATAGTACGAATGTGGCTACGTCGGAGGCGTATACGGAATATTTTTGAAGAATTTTCAGTTTTTTTTTTATTTTTGCTATGCCACGCGAGCCAGGATTCTAGCGAAGCTCTGCATAAACTGCAGACCAATCGATGGACCGATTTATCTGAGATGAATCGCCTCAGAACAAGGCAGGAATAGTAAGAATGTGGCTACGTCGGTGGCGTATGCGGAATATTTTTTCAAGAATTTTCAGTTTTTTTTCATTTATGCTTTGCCATGCGAGCCAGGATTCTGGCGAATCCATGCTTAAACCGCCGACCAATCGATAGCCTGATTTACCTGAAAAACCTCCAGCTCGTGTTCTCCGAACATATTCTTGTGTTCATCCTGCGCATTCAAGAGAGAATATTGCTGCGTTTACAATAAGTGTGCGCCTAAGACCGAGAACCTCAACGCGCCAAAGATTTCACCAACTAAACATCAGTCGCACTACCCTGAGGATAGTTTTGAATGAAGATCTCGGATTATTTGCTTACAAGATCAAATTCACTCGGAATAGGGCTATGTGCTACGCGAGCCGTCGAACAATCAATTAAAATCAGTTAAAAATTCGTGTAACCTTTCTTAATGTTATTTAGCCGCCAAGGAGATCCGATGTGACAGCGTTGGCTTTTTTTGTGGGCTGACATTAAAGATCAACGTTATGCGAACAATACAGACACTATTCATATACTCAAGAATAATATTGGCCAAACTATTCGTGAAATAGGGGCCGAAACCTTCGAAAATCTATTGAAAACTTGTGTTGACAGGATGGTCAACTGCTCTAAATTAAAAAGTGGAAATACTGCTGTCGGTTACACTTGTTTTTTAACCCCCATCACCAGCCCCTAACAGGGTGATCTTCGACGTTGTATTTTTCTGATTGAATGTATCACAATGTCCGGACAACAAACCTATTTATTTGAAGCTCCAATCAAAAACATTCGATTAACCAAAACATCCACAACAGACTGGTGTAGTTAATTAAATTCATGTTACCCGCGCGAAATAAAGTGGGCATCATATGTCAAAGGAAGCACCTACCAGCAAACACGCTCTGTGCGTTTGACAAGTAATTTTATATTATTATCACAATATCTATGTCGAGGCCCATTTAAATCATCTGCAATGGATATCCGATACAGATACTTGTTTAATTATTGCATTTTGGATTATCGGAATTACTGCAGAATGTCAAAATGCATTTTGGAATGCAAAGTATTTATTCGCAAATACTAATTAAAAATTAAAATCGTTATTAACTTATTTAATACGCATATAATTGCGAAGAGCATTGCTGCTTGATTAAAAATTCAAATCGATGGCCACTTGAAAACTGAATTTAATAGCGCGGTTTAATTACATCATTAGTGTCAATCGATATCTGACAACAATAATTATAAATTGATAGATACTCACGCTCTAAACTGTTCTAGTTTTTTAGCGCCGGACAATTCGGTGACATTGTCACTGTCAATGGTTGTGTTCAGCCAGTGTAGGTACTGAATGAGCGCTAGGCCGTCGCGAATGTGGGCTTTTTCTAGATTCGCAGCTTCGACTGAGTTCTTGACTGTCTTCGTTTCGGCAACGACGTTCTTGAGTGTCAAACGATTGGGTGGAATGAGCTCAGAAATTGCTTGGCTTACACTATCTGGGGTGAGAATTCGTCCTGTTGTTGTGTTGACCTTGGAAAAATACGATTGTTTAGTGCAAACATGTGTTTGTATTGGTAGACACGCTTACCAGTTCCTCAATTCCTACAACGATGTCGTTGTAGTCCTTGACTGTGATATTCACATTCTCCTTAATCAGCTGCTTTACAGTATCATTGGACAGCCTGTCCTTGTCGATAAACAACTGCGAGGTCCTCGGCGACAGGATGAGATAACTAAAGAATACAGGATTGTATCGGATGTCTGATCCTCTCAAGTTCAAAAGCCCTGCAAAAGATTTGTATATTCATAATTAATTTTCCATTTCACTTGTCAGTTTGCTTTTGTTTTTGTTTTCACTAAAAGTCAAGAGATTGCCTGTGGCATCCGTGAACCATGTTGGCACGCGGCACTTTGGCTTAACCCGTATAGCCTTCTCCATTACGAGATACTTTAATGCCATCATTCCCCGGTACTCTAAGGATTGAGGGTTAAAGTCCACTTGCACAGATAGTGTATCTGTGCGCTGTGAGAAAATTTGTATTCAAAAGTTCATGTTAAGCAGCTTACATGCGATATCGTCTAAAGTTGTTACAACAATGGATTCGGCATCATCCTCTTTTTTGATTTGATCCATCAGCTCGGATACTTTTAAGCCCGCCACTTTACCTATTCGTTTGTTGCCCCATTTTGCGTCCATTTCGTTGGATAGGAAAAACAAAAAAAGGACGATCGTCCGGACGGTGGTGGTGGTGGTGGTGGTGGCAGAAAGACAGCAGGAAAACATGGAAAGAAAGAAAGGAAATGGTTAATATATCGAATTGTTGTTGATTTGAATAAGTGGTTATTTGCATATTTATGGATACAGTTGGCAGGGGAGGACTTGTGCGCGTTGGCAAGTTGAACCCATCAAGGCTTCATGTTCATGGTTAAAAAATAGAAACAAAAGTGCTATTAAGAGGGTGTGTGCGGTGCTCTGTAGTGTTGTAGGACACAGACGGAGAGTGGTTACGTACATATATGGTGGAGCACCAGACATGTGTGTTTACGTATATGAAGGGTAATTTCATTCCAATAACAGCTTATCAGGGTTGGCATGGCTTGGACCATGGGGGTGGTGATGTTACCGAACGCAGAGGCATTTCAACGAAAATTGTGTCAATTACTTGAAGTTGTCTACATGGGGAATGTGGGTTAATTCATCCCGCGGGATGGTGGTTACTGTTTGCCTTTTTTTAAGACTTGTGTGGTGTTGGGATACATTTTCATCTCGTGACTCTTCTTTGGGATTAACTGATCCGTAGGGCTTGAGTAATGACCAATAGTACACTTAATCTGAAAATGGCAGGTAAAGTAATCTGAACCGCCTGCACCGAGAAGATATTTGAATGAGTTTTGTGAAACCAAGTGCCACAACTCAAAAATTCTTTGTGATTGTCAAATGCTTTCTCGTTTTATGTGCAACTATAGGAATTTCGACATATTGACTGTTGTTGCATTCTAATTAAACCAGTCAACAACCCGCAAATACAAAAAAGAAATGTTATATTGACATAGGTCAGCTGTTCGAAATGACAGGTGCAACCAAGATGACCGATTGAGTCGCATTGATGGCCATTTGCAAAACATATGACTTTGTTTTTGACAATTACATGAAAAAGCATTTCTAATAAAAATTGACTTTCGAACACAGCATTCGTTCTTGTAAAATTGTAGAAGAACGTAAAAACATACACAATATGCGTGAAAAGTAGTTATACTGGGTTAGGTGTATACTGACATCTGTTTGGCTCAAATATTTGAATTTTTTTCAATATCCTGCCACTTAGTATAATGTAAATCCTTTTAGTTGTTTGCGGGGTTAGCGGGCTTTGCCCTTTACGTTAGCGTCTCTTTCCATAGATTAGTACGAGTCGAAGGTTCCGCCGCACGACTTTGTTTGACAGTGATCGTTCGATCTTATTAATCAAGTGTCACGAGGATATTGCTGACTATCTGCCTACGTGTAAAGAACATTCATGTTCATTGAGATGCTTTTCCAACAAGGCAGTGTTTCGGATGTGAAAATCTGGGTTTCCTATGAGCTTAGCTGAATAGCGGAAGATGCTTCAATTCGGAGCATTCTCATTGATATCATATTTTCTGGAAGGAATCAATACTAAATATGTATGTATTCAAGAAACTTTTTACCATAGATTCCTCCAAAGTAATCCAGAAATGACGTTTATGAACATCTGGCTCAAAGCAAACTGCTTTATAGAACACTGTGCCAATGCAGTTCAACTCTAATGACAATCTCGAACACATGACTTTGGGAGCTTGCTTTTTCAACAATGCTTTCCTTATTTTGAATCCATAGATTTATATTTTTCCATGAAGGTAGACATGAGTTGCCACTAAAAGATTCCAAAAGGATTTTCTATGGAAGCTAAATCTGTAAATTGAAGTGAACAATCAAGAAATCTTGATTTCCATAAGCCACTCCTTTACCATCTTTGGATCTAGGTTTCACGTTAAGGCACTCATCGAAGTGATATTTTCCAATCCACGATTTGTTAAATTTGGATTATTAAAATGGGTTTGTATTCAAATCCAAATCATTATACTATCATCACCATACTTAATTAAGGTAATACCTTGCAAAACTTGGGTTTAAACTATTGGTTACGCGGAAATTGGTTATGCATACGCCACCAAACTAGACACTCACTTCCAAAATCTACGTTCTTGAGGCACAATTCTGGGCAGATAATCGGATAGCCTTCCCAAGCACAAACGAGCTTAGCTCCTGCCTCAGTTTGCGCGAGAATTATTCGAAATTTTTGCACCGAAAAATGTATACGCATACGCCACCGAACCAGATACCGACATCCCCAATCTGCCATCTCGAGACACAATTCTAGCCAGATAATCGGCTTCTGTGTATCCCAAGCACAAACGAGCTTAGCTACTGCCTATTTGTACCGAAAAATGTTTACGCATACGCCACCGAACCAGATACTGACTTCCAAAATCTGCCTTCTCGAGGCACAATTCTGGCCATTTATTTTATTTCTGTGTATCCAAAGGACAAACAGGCTTAGCTGCTGCCATAGATTGCATGAGAGTTATTCGAAATATTTGCACCTAAAAATGTATGGGAAATGGGTTACGCATACGCCACCGAACCAGATACTGACTTTCAAAATCTGCCTTCTCGAGGCCATATAACCAAATTCTGTATATTCCAAGCGAGCTTGGTTGCTGCCGCAGAATTTTCGAATTCTGACACAAGTTTTCGAAAAATTTGGACTGTAAATTGTATTACATTACATCAGAATTACAAATTGTGTAAAAACTTTTTTCGAATGTAAATTTTTATGAGCAATGGTTCCTTTCTTGGCCTGAAATTTCTTAATCTGTTTTCTATTTGGAACTGTACTTGAATTAAGGTTCGATGGTTTATGAACAATTCAGAACCAATTCGGCTACTCATAGACAATATTGGTGCAACTATTCGTGAAATAGGGGCACAAAACATCAAGAATGGAAAAATGCGCCTCTAACAATGAGTATGGCGTAAATCGGAAGTGAATAGAAAGATAGGATAGGTTTGTGTGGTGTAGCGGGTTTGAAACTCCATTGGTGGTTGTCCGCACTAAGCGGAGAGTTGTTGCAAATATTTGTATTCGTAATAATTTGCAGATGAAATTTTGGGCCAGACACTGTTAATACTTATTAATGTTAATACTGTTAATGGATGGGAATTGATCGCTCCATTCAATAGACGAACGCACCCAGCGTGGCCACCCACAGGGGGCAGGACATTCGAAAATTGGCAAAAGGAAATAATAGGTCTGTTCGCGTACTCTCCCAAAACAACGAATTTTCACGAAAATCTGTGAAAAGTCACCAAATCCTGTTCGACTACGCAAAAGTTTCGTAGTTTTTCGTAAAAGAGAACGCTCTCGGGAGAGTAAAAAATTTCCCCATGCAACGAGCAGGAAATTTACGAAATCTGCCAAATCTGTCAGATACCTGTAAGAAATTTTTTGTTGTTTGTGTGTTTGCATACATTTGCTTTTGGCGGCTAAAAAGTAGGCGAATTTCGTAGCTTTCGCGTTCGTTTACTTTTTTTGTGATTTTACCTCTCTCTGACAGAATTTTACACCCACTCCCTGATATTTCATAATCTGCAAATGTTGGAACAGAAAGTACGCGACAAAAAGTGAATTTCAAAACGACAAGTGGAACCTAGCATTTGTCCCAAAAACAAATCCGCCAAATTGTGCTTTCTTAAAAATCAGGCCAAGAACTTTACATTCTCTATCATCCTCCAAACTCTGGTCTTTTTTTTTCATTGTGTTCGGGCTGTACTTCCTTTAATGCCTACCTGGACCCTAATTCCATAGATTTCTCTCATAATATAGAGAGTCCACCCCCCAATACCTTTTCCTGCTTTGTTAAAAATTGTTTGCATATTCAAAGCTGATTTGCCAAGCCATCCTCTTCATTTCGTATTTGAATAGGACATCATGCCATAAGGAATTTATATTATCTGTTAATTAAAAGTTTAATAAGCTTATACGTACGTGTATACGAAATCTCCAAGGACATCTGGAATCAAATAACATAAAGATAAGCCAAAAGAAATCTCTTTGTGCAACACCAACATGTCCTTCGTGAAAACATGTAAATTATAACAAGAAAATCCGAATGAAATCCTTCAAAGGAAAACATTTTTTTTTTGCCCTTCACATACGCACACACTCTAAACCCAATGCAAATAAAAAAACAAAAACGAAAAAGAAAAAAAAAAACTAAGAAAGGAAATTACAAGAAAATCTCCACTTAATGTTAATTAAATAATTCCCTTTGATGTTTCGGAAATGACATCAACCCACCTACCAATGTTCACCGGTACCACACTGCCATCACCCAGTAGCACCGGCAAATGAGTGCGATAAAAAGGAAATTAAATTTTAAAAGGCGCGCACACTACACACAGCACAGAGTACAAAAGAAGGACACGCCAGGACTCACCTGAAAATTCTATATCCAATGGAATAATATTATTCCGTGCTGTTGGCGGACGACTTATCCAAATCTCGTCAATAAGATTCCTGGAAATGCTAATTAATTCATGTCCGTTTGCATTTAGTTCGCTGGCAATTTCACGAAAATTTGACGCTTTTATGAGAAAAGGATCCACGCCTACCGTTGAGTTTGACGGTAAGTTGTTAAGCATCCACTCCGTCATGTTGGGCACATTACTTTGTCCTGGAAATAGACGGAGGAAGTGGTTAGTTACAAAAAAAAAAGTAAGAATACCCAAAAACACACACACAGAGAGAGAGGGAGAAAGAGAGAGAAAGAGAAACAACATTTTCATTCATCACCATCATTTTGGAGGAAAGCGTGAATTTTTAATGATATCTTTATAAATATTTATACGCCGCGAACAGAGTGGGAGTGATGAACGAAAGGATGCTGGAGAACCGTCCTTCTCCTCATCGTCGTCCTAGTCGTCGTCAGGGCCAAGGGTATACATAATTAATACTTGCTTAGAGGGAGCCGTAGATGTGAGTGATGAAGGAAATTTATGCCTTGCCGAAGGCAATCTAAGGCAATTCAGAAGGCTTTAAGGTAAGATAGATGGACGCGCGGTTGTTGTAGACACAGCAAAATTGGATATCTAATTTTATTGGACTAATTAAGCTTTATGGCTACCAATTCGGAGGGGTTTATAGCCGGGATTGTGAGATATCGAGTGGACAAATTAGGAGTGTCCGTTTCCGTTTTGTTAAGTGACGAAGTGTATGCAAATAGTCCTTCAACGGTATGGCCATATGACTAATTATGTTTTAAAAATATCAAGCTTATCGAGACTTTGCCAAATAAACTGGTATTTCAATCGATAGATACTGGTTGATCCCGAAGTTTTCGAAGCTTTTACAAAGACTTGCGGTAATCTTCGATTTGCACCAGTAGAGTCTCCTCAGTGGTATGAAACAGGGTCAGATTTGACGTTATGCGGAAAAAAGACATGATTTCGCAGTCATCTTTGCCATTTCCCCCTCACTGTTAGGCATGACAGCCCTTATAAATGAAAGCACTAAGGTTGTAAGGTATTTTTGTGGTTGAAGTAGCTAGAGTTCAAGCGAATGCTTTCTTCTCCTCGAAAATTGAATTCAAATCATTTTAAATCTTAGGATAGACACTCATACCTCTCCAGTCATTGCTTTCTGTAAGGACTGAAACGGCCGTCGATCATATTGCACTTAGATGAAAAGAAGCTCCATTGAGCTGCCGATAGGGTATATGAATCACGTTCTTACTCTGGGAACCATTTACTCGTTTGCACAAGGAAGCCAACCTTAGATCAGTTAGACCATTAAAGAGGTATTTACCCAGTCCAACCTTACTGACTTTGATGAATGCAGACAACTCTTTGTCCGTATAGTTTCTACAGAAGTCATTTCAGGGTATGCCCGATCTCTGACCATAACGTCCTATATTATAGTATCCTGTGTGGGTATTAACTATCTTGTAGAAGGTTCCTCTCTTATATTTTTGGAGCTCGAAGGACCTATTTTTTTATAAAAATTCGCCCAGAGTAGCCCAGAAATAATAAAATATTTGGCGTTGAGTAGGTATTTGGTGCCTCTGGTATGTAACAGTGACCTGGTACCCAGTATCTCGTTAAGAAATATGCAGCAATTGTGCTGGATACAACGGATTTGATGGCTGATCTATTTGACAATAGTTGATCAGCTAGTTGACGGCTTGTTGAAGCTGTTGTTACATACACTTGTAACGACAAAACCTCGGCAAAAATCCATTAATTTCTTTGGATTAGGTACTGTTGCAACTATTTGATGGAGGACTCGGAAGGAGTTCCCGAACTCCCTATTTTTGAGTTGGAATTGACCTTGTCCAAGTGGTACTGCAAATGTCATCTTACGTGCTATAAGGCGACACACTTATTTTTTCTGGGCGTCATATGTTGGCGAATCCTTAATTGAGCTAATTCGCCGTATTTAGAGCTCAAGTCAGTAAGGATCTTCGAAAACAGAGGCAACGTCTTGAAGAAGGCCGAAAGGAGTATTACCCGTATCTACCAAAGAGTGTTACTATCGTCGTCGTCATCTTCTCATCAGTCTCCTCACGTCCACTTTCACTTCCCCTTTCACAACATGGCCAGAACAAGGTGGAGTGCAGTCACTTCGTCCCGCATTTAAAGATTACTTTGAGCCCAATGCAACAAATAAAGAAGCAGAGACCTCTCATGACTCAATAGTCCACAGATCAACCTCCTCATTAGTATCGTCTCAGGCCACAACCAAAGGCTGTCGTAAAACGGAGGTAGAGGACACAACACACTTCCTCTGAAAAGTATCTTTAAAGGACCTCAGCGAAGGAGCTAACGTGCTACTTAAGACCATCTTAACCTTTATCACGAAGATGGGCTAATTCAGAAGGGCCTCTTGTTGGATTGGTTATTCTTCTTCTTCTTTCAGGTATCCCACACTAGGGAACTCAATGAATCCATTGAGACCTGGGTGACGCTTCAGTACCTACCTTAGAAGACGATGAAGAATACACACCGCCATGATCAAGGTTGGAACTTGCTCACTCTAAACAGACATTCAATGAAGTTTGCAAGTAGTCCTATTCAACTAGCCCCATAGCTAAAGGTACTACTTACTTACGAAAGGTCCTATCACACCCTCAACTGTAATTCAATCGCAATAAGCCGACGGTTTATCCCAATCTCCTTCGCTCTCCAAGTCTGTAACTTTAACAAAAACCTGGCTTCAAGCAAAATTACTTGTCATAATCCCATTAGGATAATAATAATTATCATCTCCTAATCACTGCATCACTGGAAGGTAGACACGCTGTTCCATTGTCCACTATCGGGGCCATCCTCTCCCTCTAGAGACCAATCCAGAGTAAATACTTCCATTTTGTCTAATCTCTCCACAGAATGAAACTACCTCGACTAACTATAACCACATCCCTCGTGACACCCGGGCTCTATTTCTATATAGTATACACTGACTACATACCTTTCTTCATTAGCGTCCAACAATCCAGATCCAGTTGCTGCTCGGCCTGTAGATAATATCTTGAATCGGTCCACAGGACAGCCTCGGTTGCAGTAACAACAGCTTCTCCAGCAGATCCAGTGAATTTGCTAATGTATTGCAAGCGTTTGTCATGGTCCGCAATATATTCACTCTGCAAGGACACACAGTGTCGCACACACAAAATGGGAGAGACAAACCGGTACCAAGCAGTGCCACAGGATAATTGGGAATAGAGAGAAGATTTTGGTATTATTTCGATATCAGATGATGCTCCGCACCCATGTAGACATGAGAGCAGGCAGGCTCCATAGCACAAATCTCCAGAGCACATGCACATAAAATGCAGTACGATGGTACGAGTATTGCTGATGATACAACTTACGGACCTGGTGGGCATCGTTCATTAGAACAATGTACGCCTGAATCGTGGTGGCGCTGGTCGGGCTTCCTTCCAATGCACTGGTGTCATTCATTATGGCTCGGATATGTTCGAGTATTTCGCCCACTTCATTTGTGCATTTGTTTCTCGGGTCTGCACCTAATGACCTGGAATTGTAGATTATATCGTGACTTTGGCTGTACATTATATATTATGAAACTTTATGGCAATGGAAGTGCCTTCAATCAAATGAATATTATTGCAGTTTGACTAGGATTTCATGCGAGATAGCCATTGTGAGGTAATAAAAATTCTATCTACCTAATACTTCACTTGTGAACACATCCTTTGGAAGTTCAGGAAATGGTTTGCTGGTTGTGCATTGGTGGGGATTAACCCGCCAGAAAATTGAATTAGTTTCCGTATTCAGGATATATGGGAATCCGCATGTAAGATGCGCACAAATTGATTGCTACTGTTAAATCGACCCCAGAAATGAGGAAAGTTTCTTCTTCAATTTGAGCAGAACCTTTACACAAGTAAGATGAGCTTTCCTGGAAATGGAAGGCACTGGAAACAATGAAGCTATTACAAAGGATCACAAGCTTTCTGATGTCGACTCGACTTTAAGGGGCCTTAACTCAAAGTCTCTGCAACCACCTAAGTTATTTAAGAAACCTGTCCTGAGGATACCTCCCAACTACTACTCGATACTCAATTTCCAGGCTGTAGCTCCGATTAATTCAACAATATCCACTGATACCCTCATTTATACGGATCTTTAGATCCAGCCTTACACCAGACTTCATACTTAATAGATGGAAAGAGCATAGAGTGGTTTTCATACCTCGAAACCATCATATACTAACTATAATGAAAAAATCATACTTGAAAGGATTGTCTTATAAGGCAACACCGAAAGCACAATCTTTAAAAACCCTGTGGAACTACTAGCTTAAGCCAATGATTTGACATTTGATAGTACTGAAACAGAAGCTACAAAAATGATGACGAATATGCTGTCAACGCAACAAGATCAACAGGTATAGCCTTGAGGTAGTTAAAGACTCAGCTCTGCTAAACATTCTAACAACAACATCTCAACAGAATTTCGACGAAAATGTCAGTGCATGTTTCTTCAGGTTCAAAAGGCTATTGGGTAGTAGAGCCTTATCCCAAAAATCATTATGCCGCTAAACTTTGAACTTAAACGAGAGAAAGATTTTTCGTAAAACGTTCGGTCCTGCTTGCGTTGACGGAGGAGGAGCAGCTGTACAGCGACCAAGTCAAAAAAAAAAAGGCATCAGGCTGGTGGACATTTTAAGAGGATGGACATAAATGCTCAGTCTTTGAATCTTACCCAAAGGTATAATCCAATAGAGAATGATTTCATCTTAGGTAGAAAGGCACAAGTAGAACGGAACCTCAACCGACTGGAGGTAGTTAAGAACTGTACTATATGGAGACGCTTCTTAGTGGAAGCCTAGATTCAGCCACACCTAAGCAAGTAACTTGAAGCTTTAAATGGTGTAAACTAGACAACTTTTCATTTAATTAGTGAAGTTACAAAAAAGTGGGCGGATTTCAAAAAATGTACACTTTTACGCCTCTCTAAAACCCCCAAAGTTTAAGACCCAAAAAGTAGTGCCATACGAATAAATAAATGGACGGACGGGAATGGTTTAATAGTCTTCATTGTTGGTACTGATCACAGATATATGTAAAAAGTTTCTCAATAGGGACAGAACAATCTTGTATTTTAATGCAAATGCACCCTTAAACTATATTTATGATCTGTCAATGGCAAAACGTCTGTTAAGGCTTACATTTTTATTCGTGTCAAGTTCACGAACAAGCAATGTTTATAATTAATTAAAAATGATAATTCTAATGGATAAATTCGAATCACCATATTTACTATTGAAGGTTCCTCTGCCTCTAAGGAACACTGTCTGTCGAGACATAGAAAATAAGCCAAATTAGTTGACTCTATGTCGTTCACAGGAATTTGACGTTTGACGAATTTTGCGGATGTGAGATTGGACCGCATTTTTTCATGGATGAAAATGATCGCCATGTTACGGTCAATGGAGTTCCCATGTAGGAAGACTATTTTTAGTTAGAATTAAATGGACTGGACAGCCAGAATTAGAAGTGGTTCCTTAAAGCTGGTGCCACATGCTGTGCAGGTAGTCAAATAATTGATCTATTGAAGGAGAAGTTTAGTAATCTCGTGAAATGGTTCGGTCGAATATCACCAAGTTCTATTTCTTTTTTTGGGTCACGTTAAGTCGTAGATTTATGCCAACAAGTCAACAATATCAGGGGAGCTTAGAAACAATATCGAAACCGAAATTACTTTCTGGTCGATGTGTGCAACAACAATATCATTCAACTCGTTCCAAACGGATTGTAACTTTTCTGCATGCTTTTTCCATGTTACGTCTGTTTATGAATTTCACGTGAATTCGGGTAAATATTTTCTTCATATTTTTCTGATTCCTGATACAGAAATTCCGAACAGTGATAGATAAGTAATTGTAATCTACAATTTGTAATCTACAATTTACATTGGAGAAGTCAAAAGGTATTCTGGAGTACACCGAATGTTAATTAAATAACTTTATGTCTAGGCTGGGCTCTTATTTGTAATAAAATTTGTCTCTAGAACCCACATGTGCATGTCACGGGTTGGTCACGGTTTCCTTGTGACATAATATACATTTTTTTGGTTTTATTTCCACACACCATAACAATTTCATACTTGTAACTTTCGGATTCACTTTTGCACTTAATGGGCTCACGTAGATGGCGATATTTCTGTCGGATATTGATCCCATATCAACCCATACCCACCACACCTAGAACACTTGAAACACCGTACCTGTATCTAGATGACATACTCATAGCTATATGCCAGATCATTGAACTATCAAGTCAACAACCTGTGTATCGCATGACAATGGGAATCTCCTAAATCTATACCGTCTATTGCTTAATCCTTTGTCAGACACTCAATCATGGCGAAGTTTAAAACAAAACAAGATCTGTTTCAGTAGCTAAGTAACAAATCACCTTCCATAGACACTCCCTCCAAGCACGACCAGAACCAAACAGCTTATTATGAAATTCATTTCTTCGACTGAAATCCAATGCAAACACAAAAATTCACACACGTATCTGAGACTGTAACTCGCTTCACGTCTGAACTAGAACTGAACTCCAAATCCTCAGATAAACTACACCGATACGACTGTAAAAAAATATCTTAGCGAATTTTTGTTGATTACCATCAATAAACAAATTGATACCGAACTGCCAGTCGGGGAACAGCAACAAAACGTACAGAACACAACAGAACTTATTCATATCTCATCAGCAGACCGCGCGATAATAAATCACTCGAACAGGTATTTAATAACCCATTTGGGGTGACTGCGGAAGCCATTTGGCCACAAGTCGCACAGACGACCTAGATTCAATGAAATGACGACGACGACGACGACGACGACGACGGCAACGATGAAGACGACGCGCATTGCTCCCTGAAACGTCTCAAATCTGGCGGATGGATTCTCTATCGGTCGGATGGTTTTGATTTGTTGTGACAAATGGCTAATGTTGTTGAACAATGTCTCACTTAATGGCGAAGCGAGTACAATCTTTAAATTGAATTACTTGCTCCTTAAGGGGGATAATTGCGGAGAGGTCGTCGAATGCATGCGGCCACATTGCGATGCCGAACACGAGCATTCGAGCATACGCTACGCACGACGACACGGTCAAGATCAAGCATCGGAGGTAAATAAAATTTGTATTCATTGGATGACTGCTTTGTTGTTGTTGACACATTGTGTATGGTGGACGGTTTGAATGGACAACAAGTTCATTCATACCCAGGGGGTTGGGAATTCACGATCTTGAGTTGGTATTTATAGATCAGGACAGTTTGAAACATGTGATCGACTATCACAGTCATCTCAGCTAAAGAGGGATACGAGTGATATATAGTGTTTGACCCTTCGAATTGATTGAGTATAAGCAAATATCCCTTAGGTCAATGATAAGTTGCTAATTCTCCCTTCGGCGAAGCCAGCATAATGACTGAGACCAACACCCGAAAAGCGGCGCATATAAAGGGTGACCAGATAGCAATGATACTTTTTCCAATTATTCAGTTTCACCAGCTGTCAAAGTGATCAATGACATCCAGCTGTCAAAGTATTCAATAAGATTTGCAATTCCGTCATGCATCGTTTCAACGCTTGGCAAGAGTGCGAAATTGATTAAAAAATATTATCGAAATTCTGAATTAGTTGTACATACTCAACGGGAGTTTCGTCGTGAGCTCGGTCGTCATTATGGTTTCAGTGTGCAGGAAATTTTTCGGAACATGAAAAAGTTTGACCATGAGTATAATCCTTTTTACCTTAAGTCCCCAACTAAGTCAGAGATTGGTGCGAAATGAAGAAAACATAGCCGCCGTAGCGGGCTGTATCGAAAAAGACCCAGAAATATAAAATCGGCGCAGATTAGATGAATTTGGCCAGAGAGTCATACCGGCAGTGGTTGGATTCAGGCCTTCATCAGTATAGGATTGTGCTGACGCAATCTTCTCGGATGAGGCCCATTTTTGGTTCTGCGCCTATGTCATGTCGCGATCATGCGATCAAGTAGCCACTCGATTATTTTCTCTAGGAAAATGGCTCACATTTCGAGCCAGCTATTTTGATTCTGTGCATTCAAAACTCAAACTAGCTTAGCTGCAGTCTCGAAATGAAGATTGGAAACAGAAAAATTTTCAACCAAAAAATGTATGAAAAAAAGTGCCATGTATAGCCCATAGAACCAGATTCCCACAATCTGGCTATATCCTTCAGTCTCACATTTCGAGCCAGCTATTTCGATTCTGTGCATTCAAAGCTCAAACTAGCTTAGCTGATGTCTCGAAATGAAGATTGGAAAGAGAAAAATTTTCAACCAAAAAATGTATGAAAAAAAGTGCCATGTATAGCCCATAGAACCAGATACCCACAATCTGGCTATTTCCTTCAGTCTCACATTTCGAGCCAGCTTTTTCGATTCTGTGCATTCAAAGCTCAAACTAGCTTAGCTGATGTCTCGAAATGAAGATTGGAAAGAGAAAAATTTTCAACCAAAAAATGTATGAAAAAAAGTGCCATGTATAGCCCATAGAACCAGATACCCACAATCTGGCTATTTCCTTCAGTCTCACATTTCGAGCCAGCTATATCGATTCTGTGCATTCAAAGCTCAAACTAGCTTAGCTGCTGTCTCGAAATGAAGATTGGAAACAGAAAAATTTTCAACCAAAAAATGTATGAAAAAAAGTGCCATTGAACCAGATTCCCACAATATGGCTATATCCTTCAGTCTCACATTTCGAGCCAGCTATTTCGATTCTGTGCATTCAAAGCTCAAACTAGCTTAGCTGATGTCTCGAAATGAAGATTGGAAAGAGAAAAATTTTCAACCAAAAAATGTATGAAAAAAAGTGCCATATATAGCCCATAGAACCAGATACCCACAATCTGGCTATTTCCTTCAGTCTCACATTTCGAGCCAGCTATATCGATTCTGTGCATTCAAAGCTCAAACTACCTTAGCTGCAGTCTCGAAATGAAGATTGGAAACAGAAAAATTTTCAACCAAAAAATGTATGAAAAAAAGTGCCATGTATAGCCCATAGAACCAGATACCCACAATCTGGCTATTTCCTTCAGTCTCACATTTCGAGCCAGCTATTTCGATTCTGTGCATTCAAAGCTCAAACTAGCTTAGCTGCAGTCTCGAAATGAAGATTCGAAACAGAAAAATTTTCAACCAAAAATGTATGAAAAAAAGTGCCATGTATAGCCCATAGAACCAGATACCCACAATCTGGCTATTTCCTTCAGTCTCACATTTCGAGTCAGCTATTTCGATTCTGTGCATTCAAAGCACAAACCAGCTTATCTGCAGTCTCGAAATGGAGATTGGAAACAGAAAAATTTTCAACCAAAAAATGTTTGAATAAAGTGCCATGTATATCCCATAGAACCAGATACCCACAATCTGGCTATATCCTTCAGTCTCACATTTCGAGCCAGCTATTTCGATATTGTGCATTCAAAGCTCAAACTAGCTTAGCTGCTATCTCGAAATGAAGATTGGAAACAGAAAAATTTTCAACCAAAAAATGTATGAAAAAAAGTGCCATGTATATCCCATAGAACCAGATACCCACAATCTGGCTATTTCCTTCAGTCTCACATTTCGAGCCAGCTATTTCGATTCTGTGCATTCAAAGCTCAAACTAGCTTAGCTGCTGTCTCGAAATGAAGATTGGAAACAGAAAAATTTTCAACCAAAAAATGTATGAAAAAAAGTGCCATGTATAAGCCCATAGAACCAGATTCCCACAATATGGCTATATCCTTCAGTCTCACATTTCGAGCCATCTATTTCGATTCTGTGCATTCAAAGCTCAAACTAGCTTAGCTGCAGTCTCGAAATGAAGATTGGAAACAGAAAAATTTTCAACCAAAAATGTATGAAAAAAAGTGCCATGTATAGCCCATAGAACCAGATACCCACAATCTGGCTATTTCCTTCAGTCCCACATTTCGAGCCAGCTATTTCGATTCTGTGCATTCAAAGCTCAAACTAGCTTAGCTGCAGTCTCGAAATGAAGATTGGAAACAGAAAAATTTTCAACCAAAAAATGTATGAAAAAAAGTGCCATTGAACCAGATTCCCACAATATGGCTATATCCTTCAGTCTCACATTTCGAGCCACCTATTTCGATTCTGTGCATTCAAAGCTCAAACTAGCTTAGCTGCTGTCTCGAAATGAAGATTGGAAACAGAAAAATTTTCAACCAAAAATGTATGAAAAAAAGTGCCATGTATAGCCCATAGAACCAGATACCCACAATCTGGCTATTTCCTTCAGTCTCACATTTCGAGCCAGCTATTTCGATTCTGTGCATTCAAAGCTCAAACTAGCTTAGCTGCAGTCTCGAAATGAAGATTGGAAACAGAAAAATTTTCAACCAAAAATGTATGAAAAAAAGTGCCATGTATAGCCCATAGAACCAGATACCCACAATCTGGATATTTCCTTCAGTCTCACATTTCGAGCCAGCTATTTCGATTCTGTGCATTCAAAGCTAAAACTAGCTAAGCTGCAGTCTCGAAATGAAGATTGGAAACAGAAAAATTTTCAACCAAAAATGTATGAAAAAAAGTGCCATGTATAGCCCATAGAACCAGATACCCACAATCTGGCTATTTCCTTCAGTCTCACATTTCGAGCCAGCTATTTCGATTCTGTGCATTCAAAGCTCAAACTAGCTTAGCTGCAGTCTCGAAATGAAGATTGGAAACAGAAAAATTTTCAACCAAAAATGTATGAAAAAAAGTGCCATGTATACGCCCATAGAACCAGATACCCACAATCTGGCTATTTCCTTCAGTCTCACATTTCGAGCCAGCTATTTCGATATTGTGCATTCAAAGCTCAAACTGGCTTAGCTGCTGTCTCGAAATGAAGATTGGAAACAGAAAAATTTTCAACCAAAAATGTATGAAAAAAAGTGCCATGTATAGCCCATAGAACCAGATACCCACAATCTGGCTATTTCCTTCAGTCTCACATTTCGAGCCAGCTATTTCGATATTGTGCATTCAAAGCTCAAACTGGCTTAGCTGCTGTCTCGAAATGAAGATTGGAAACAGAAAAATTTTCAACCAAAAATGTATGAAAAAAAGTGCCATGTATAGCCCATAGAACCAGATACCCACAATCTGGCTATTTCCTTCAGTCTCACATTTCGAGTCAGCTATTTTGATTCTATGCATTCAAAGCACAAACCAGCTTAGCTGCTGTCTCGAAATGAAGATTGGAAACAGAAAAATTTTCAACCAAAAAATGTATGAAAAAAAGTGCCATTGAACCAGATTCCCACAATATGGCTATATCCTTCAGTCCCACATTTCGAGCCATCTATTTCGATTCTGTGCATTCAAAGCTCAAACTAGCTTAGCTGCAGTCTCGAAATGAAGATTGGAAACAGAAAAATTTTCAACCAAAAATGTATGAAAAAAAGTGCCATGTATAGCCCATAGAACCAGATACCCACAATCTGGCTATTTCCTTCAGTCTCACATTTCGAGTCAGCTATTTCGATTCTGTGCATTCAAAGCTCAAACTAGCTTAGCTGCTGTCTCGAAATGAAGATTGGAAACAGAAAAATTTTCAACCAAAAATGGATGCAAAAAAGTGCCATGTATTGCCCATAGAACCAGATACCCACAATCTGGCTATTTCCTTCAGTCTCACATTTCGAGCCAGCTATTTTGATTCTGTGCATTCAAAGCTCAAACTAGCTTAGCTGCTGTCTCGAAATGAAGATTGGAAACAGAAAAATTTTCAACCAAAAATGTATGAAAAAAAGTGCCATGTATAGCCCATAGAACCAGATACCCACAATCTGGCTATTTCCTTCAGTCTCACATTTCGAGCCAGCTATTTCGATTCTGTGCATTCAAAACTCAAACTAGCTTAGCTGCAGTCTCAAAATGAAGATTCGAAACAGAAAAATTTTCAACCAAAAATGTATGAAAAAAAGTGCCATGTATAGCCCATAGAACCAGATACCCACAATCTGGCTATTTCCTTCAGTCTCACATTTCGAGTCAGCTATTTCGATTCTGTGCATTCAAAGCTCAAACTAGCTTAGCTGCTGTCTCGAAATGAAGATTGGAAACAGAAAAATTTTCAACCAAAAATGGATGAAAAAAAGTGCCATGTATAGCCCATAGAACCAGATACCCACAATCTGGCTATTTCCTTCAGTCTCACATTTCGAGCCAGCTATTTCGATTCTGTGCATTCAAAGCTCAAACTAGCTTAGCTGCTGTCTCGAAATGAAGATTGGAAACAGAAAAATTTTCAACCAAAAATGTATGAAAAAAAGTGCCATGTATACGCCCATAGAACCAGATACCCACAATCTGGCTATTTCCTTCAGTCTCACATTTCGAGCCAGCTATTTCGATTCTGTGCATTCAAAACACAAACTAGCTTAGCTGCAGTCTCGAAATGAAGATTGGAAACAGAAAAATTTTCAACCAAAAAATGTATGAATAAAAGTGCCATGTATAGCCCATAGAACCAGATACCCACAATCTGGCTATATCCTTCAGTCTCACATTTCGAGCCAGCTATTTCGATTCTGTGCATTCAAAACTCAAATTATCTTAGCTGCAGTCTCGAAATGAAGATTGGAAACAGAAAATTTTTCAACCAAAAATGTATGAAAAAAAGTGCCATGTATAGCCCATAGAACCAGATACCCACAATCTGGCTATATCCTTCAGTCTCACATTTCGAGCCAGCTATTTCGATTCTGTGCATTCAAAACTCAAATTATCTTAGCTGCAGTCTCGAAATGAAGATTGGAAACAGAAAATTTTTCAACCAAAAATGTATGAAAAAAAGTGCCATGTATAGCCCATAGAACCAGATACCCACAAACTGGATATATCCTTCAGTCTCAAATTTCGAGCCAGCTATTTTGATTCTATGAAGAAATGAAGATTGGAAACAGAAAAATTTTCAACCAAAAAATGTATCAACAAAAGTGCCATGCATAGCCGATAGAACCAGATACCCACAATCTGGCTATATCCTTCAGTCTCACATTTCGAGCCATCTATTTCGATTCTGTGCATTCAAAGCTCAAACTAGCTTAGCTGCAGTCTCGAAATGAAGATTCGATACAGAAAAATTTTCAACCAAAAATGTATGAAAAAAAGTGCCATGTATAGCCCATAGAACCAGATACCCACAATCTGGCTATTTCCTTCAGTCTCACATTTTGAGTCAGCTATTTCGATTCTGTGCATTCAAAGCTCAAACTAGCTTAGCTGCTGTCTCGAAATGAAGATTGGAAACAGAAAAATTTTCAACCAAAAATGGATGCAAAAAAGTGCCATGTATAGCCCATAGAACCAGATACCCACAATCTGGCTATTTCCTTCAGTCTCACATTTCGAGTCAGCTATTTCGATTCTGTGCATTCAAAGCTCAAACTAGCTTAGCTGCTGTCTCGAAATGAAGATTGGAAACAGAAAAATTTTCAACCATAAATGGATGAAAAAAAGTGCCATGTATAGCCCATAGAACCAGATACCCACAATCTGGCTATTTCCTTCAGTCTCACATTTCGAGTCAGCTATTTCGATTCTGTGCATTCAAAGCTCAAACTAGCTTAGCTGCTGTCTCGATATGAAGATTGGAAACAGAAAAATTTTCAACCAAAAATGGATGAAAAAAAGTGCCATGTATAGCCCATAGGACCAGATACCCACAATCTGGCTATTTCCTTCAGTCTCACATTTCGAGCCAGCTATTTCGATTCTGTGCATTCAAAACACAAACTAGCTTAGCTGCAGTCTCGAAATGAAGATTGGAAACAGAAAATTTTTCAACCAAAAATGTATGAAAAAAAGTGCCATGTATAGCCCATAGAACCAGATACCCACAATCTGGCTATATCCTTCAGTCTCACATTTCGAGCCATCTATTTCGATTCTGTGCATTCAAAGCTCAAACTAGCTTAGCTGCAGTCTCGAAATGAAGATTCGAAACAGAAAAATTTTCAACCAAAAAATGTATGAAAAAAAGTGACATGTATAGCCCATAGAACCAGATACCCACAATCTGGCTATTTCCTTCAGTCTCACATTTCGAGTCAGCTATTTCGATTCTGTGCATTCAAAGCTCAAACTAGCTTAGCTGCTGTCTCGAAATGAAGATTGGAAACAGAAAAATTTTCAACCAAAAATGGATGCAAAAAAGTGCCATGTATAGCCCATAGAACCAGATACCCACAATCTGGCTATATCCTTCAGTCTCACATTTCGAGCCATCTATTTCGATTCTGTGCATTCAAAGCTCAAACTAGCTTAGCTGCAGTCTCGAAATGAAGATTCGAAACAGAAAAATTTTCAACCAAAAATGTATGAAAAAAAGTGCCATGTATAGCCCATAGAACCAGATACCCACAATCTGGCTATTTCCTTCAGTCTCACATTTCGAGCCAGCTATTTCGATTCTGTGCATTCAAAGCTCAAACTAGCTTAGCTGCAGTCTCGAAATGAAGATTGGAAACAGAAAAATTTTCAACCAAAAAATGTATGAAAAAAAGTGACATGTATAGCCCATAGAACCAGATACCCACAATCTGGCTATTTCCTTCAGTCTCACATTTCGAGTCAGCTATTTCGATTCTGTGCATTCAAAGCTCAAACTAGCTTAGCTGCTGTCTCGAAATGAAGATTGGAAACAGAAAAATTTTCAACCAAAAATGGATGCAAAAAAGTGCCATGTATAGCCCATAGAACCAGATACCCACAATCTGGCTATTTCCTTCAGTCTCACATTTCGAGCCAGCTATTTCGATTCTGTGCATTCAAAGCTCAAACTAGCTTAGCTGCTGTCTCGAAATGAAGATTGGAAACAGAAAAATTTTCAACCAAAAATGTATGAAAAAAAGTGCCATGTATAGCCCATAGAACCAGATACCCACAATCTGGCTATTTCCTTCAGTCTCACATTTCGAGTCAGCTATTTCGATTCTGTGCATTCAAAGCTCAAACTAGCTTAGCTGCTGTCTCGAAATGAAGATTGGAAACAGAAAAATTTTCAACCAAAAATGGATGCAAAAAAGTGCCATGTATAGCCCATAGAACCAGATACCCACAATCTGGCTATTTCCTTCAGTCTCACATTTCGAGCCAGCTATTTCGATTCTGTGCATTCAAAGCTCAAACTAGCTTAGCTGCTGTCTCGAAATGAAGATTGGAAACAGAAAAATTTTCAACCAAAAATGTATGAAAAAAAGTGCCATGTATAGCCCATAGAACCAGATACCCACAATCTGGCTATTTCCTTCAGTCTCACATTTCGAGCCAGCTATTTCGATTCTGTGCATTCAAAGCTCAAACTAGCTTAGCTGCTGTCTCGAAATGAAGATTGGAAACAGAAAAATTTTCAACCAAAAATGTATGAAAAAAAGTGCCATGTATAGCCCATAGAACCAGATACCCACAATCTGGCTATTTCCTCCAGTCTCACATTTCGAGTCAGCTATTTCGATTCTGTGCATTCAAAGCTCAAACTAGCTTAGCTGCTGTCTCGAAATGAAGATTGGAAACAGAAAAATTTTCAACCAAAAATGGATGAAAAAAAGTGCCATGTATAGCCCATAGAACCAGATACCCACAATCTGGCTATTTCCTTCAGTCTCACATTTCGAGCCAGCTATTTCGATTCTGTGCATTCAAAGCTCAAACTAGCTTAGCTGCTGTCTCGAAATGAAGATTGGAAACAGAAAAATTTTCAACCAAAAATGTATGAAAAAAAGTGCCATGTATACGCCCATAGAACCAGATACCCACAATCTGGCTATTTCCTTCAGTCTCACATTTCGAGCCGGCTATTTCGATTCTGTGCATTCAAAACACAAACTAGCTTAGCTGCAGTCTCGAAATGAAGATTGGAAACAGAAAAATTTTCAACCAAAAAATGTATGAATAAAAGTGCCATGTATAGCCCATAGAACCAGATACCCACAATCTGGCTATATCCTTCAGTCTCACATTTCGAGCCAGCTATTTCGATTCTGTGCATTCAAAACTCAAATTATCTTAGCTGCAGTCTCGAAATGAAGATTGGAAACAGAAAATTTTTCAACCAAAAATGTATGAAAAAAAGTGCCATGTATAGCCCATAGAACCAGATACCCACAATCTGGCTATATCCTTCAGTCTCACATTTCGAGCCAGCTATTTCGATTCTGTGCATTCAAAACTCAAATTATCTTAGCTGCAGTCTCGAAATGAAGATTGGAAACAGAAAATTTTTCAACCAAAAATGTATGAAAAAAAGTGCCATGTATAGCCCATAGAACCAGATACCCACAATCTGGCTATATCCTTCAGTCTCAAATTTCGAGCCAGCTATTTTGATTCTATGAAGAAATGAAGATTGGAAACAGAAAAATTTTCAACCAAAAAATGTATCAACAAAAGTGCCATGCATAGCCGATAGAACCAGATACCCACAATCTGGCTATATCCTTCAGTCTCACATTTCGAGCCATCTATTTCGATTCTGTGCATTCAAAGCTCAAACTAGCTTAGCTGCAGTCTCGAAATGAAGATTCGATACAGAAAAATTTTCAACCAAAAATGTATGAAAAAAAGTGCCATGTATAGCCCATAGAACCAGATACCCACAATCTGGCTATTTCCTTCAGTCTCACATTTTGAGTCAGCTATTTCGATTCTGTGCATTCAAAGCTCAAACTAGCTTAGCTGCTGTCTCGAAATGAAGATTGGAAACAGAAAAATTTTCAACCAAAAATGTATGAAAAAAAGTGCCATGTATAGCCCATAGAACCAGATACCCACAATCTGGCTATTTCCTTCAGTCTCACATTTCGAGCCATCTATTTCGATTCTGTGCATTCAAAGCTCAAACTAGCTTAGCTGCAGTCTCGAAATGAAGATTCGAAACAGAAAAATTTTCAACCAAAAAATGTATGAAAAAAAGTGACATGTATAGCCCATAGAACCAGATACCCACAATCTGGCTATTTCCTTCAGTCTCACATTTCGAGTCAGCTATTTCGATTCTGTGCATTCAAAGCTCAAACTAGCTTAGCTGCTGTCTCGAAATGAAGATTGGAAACAGAAAAATTTTCAACCAAAAATGGATGCAAAAAAGTGCCATGTATAGCCCATAGAACCAGATACCCACAATCTGGCTATTTCCTTCAGTCTCACATTTCGAGCCATCTATTTCGATTCTGTGCATTCAAAGCTCAAACTAGCTTAGCTGCAGTCTCGAAATGAAGATTCGAAACAGAAAAATTTTCAACCAAAAATGTATGAAAAAAAGTGCCATGTATAGCCCATAGAACCAGATACCCACAATCTGGCTATTTCCTTCAGTCTCACATTTCGAGCCAGCTATTTCGATTCTGTGCATTCAAAGCTCAAACTAGCTTAGCTGCAGTCTCGAAATGAAGATTGGAAACAGAAAAATTTTCAACCAAAAAATGTATGAAAAAAAGTGACATGTATAGCCCATAGAACCAGATACCCACAATCTGGCTATTTCCTTCAGTCTCACATTTCGAGTCAGCTATTTCGATTCTGTGCATTCAAAGCTCAAACTAGCTTAGCTGCTGTCTCGAAATGAAGATTGGAAACAGAAAAATTTTCAACCAAAAATGGATGCAAAAAAGTGCCATGTATAGCCCATAGAACCAGATACCCACAATCTGGCTATTTCCTTCAGTCTCACATTTCGAGCCAGCTATTTCGATTCTGTGCATTCAAAGCTCAAACTAGCTTAGCTGCTGTCTCGAAATGAAGATTGGAAACAGAAAAATTTTCAACCAAAAATGTATGAAAAAAAGTGCCATGTATAGCCCATAGAACCAGATACCCACAATCTGGCTATTTCCTTCAGTCTCACATTTCGAGTCAGCTATTTCGATTCTGTGCATTCAAAGCTCAAACTAGCTTAGCTGCTGTCTCGAAATGAAGATTGGAAACAGAAAAATTTTCAACCAAAAATGGATGCAAAAAAGTGCCATGTATAGCCCATAGAACCAGATACCCACAATCTGGCTATTTCCTTCAGTCTCACATTTCGAGCCAGCTATTTCGATTCTGTGCATTCAAAGCTCAAACTAGCTTAGCTGCTGTCTCGAAATGAAGATTGGAAACAGAAAAATTTTCAACCAAAAATGTATGAAAAAAAGTGCCATGTATAGCCCATAGAACCAGATACCCACAATCTGGCTATTTCCTTCAGTCTCACATTTCGAGCCAGCTATTTCGATTCTGTGCATTCAAAACTCAAACTAGCTTAGCTGCAGTCTCAAAATGAAGATTCGAAACAGAAAAATTTTCAACCAAAAATGTATGAAAAAAAGTGCCATGTATAGCCCATAGAACCAGATACCCACAATCTGGCTATTTCCTTCAGTCTCACATTTCGAGCCAGCTATTTCGATTCTGTGCATTCAAAGCTCAAACTAGCTTAGCTGCAGTCTCGAAATGAAGATTGGAAACAGAAAAATTTTCAACCAAAAAATGTATGAAAAAAAGTGACATGTATAGCCCATAGAACCAGATACCCACAATCTGGCTATATCCTTCAGTCTCACATTTCGAGCCAGCTATTTCGATTCTGTGCATTCAAAACTCAAATTATCTTAGCTGCAGTCTCGAAATGAAGATTGGAAACAGAAAATTTTTCAACCAAAAATGTATCAACAAAAGTGCCATGCATAGCCGATAGAACCAGATACCCACAATCTGGCTATATCCTTCAGTCTCACATTTCGAGCCATCTATTTCGATTCTGTGCATTCAAAGCTCAAACTAGCTTAGCTGCAGTCTCGAAATGAAGATTCGATACAGAAAAATTTTCAACCAAAAATGTATGAAAAAAAGTGCCATGTATAGCCCATAGGACCAGATACCCACAATCTGGCTATTTCCTTCAGTCTCACATTTCGAGCCAGCTATTTCGATTCTGTGCATTCAAAACACAAACTAGCTTAGCTGCAGTCTCGAAATGAAGATTGGAAACAGAAAATTTTTCAACCACAAATGTATGAAAAAAAGTGCCATGTATAGCCCATAGAACCAGATACCCACAATCTGGCTATATCCTTCAGTCTCACATTTCGAGCCATCTATTTCGATTCTGTGCATTCAAAGCTCAAACTAGCTTAGCTGCAGTCTCGAAATGAAGATTCGAAACAGAAAAATTTTCAACCAAAAAATGTATGAAAAAAAGTGACATGTATAGCCCATAGAACCAGATACCCACAATCTGGCTATTTCCTTCAGTCTCACATTTCGAGTCAGCTATTTCGATTCTGTGCATTCAAAGCTCAAACTAGCTTAGCTGCTGTCTCGAAATGAAGATTGGAAACAGAAAAATTTTCAACCAAAAATGGATGCAAAAAAGTGCCATATTAGCCCATAGAACCAGATACCCACAATCTGGCTATATCCTTCAGTCTCACATTTCGAGCCATCTATTTCGATTCTGTGCATTCAAAGCTCAAACTAGCTTAGCTGCAGTCTCGAAATGAAGATTCGAAACAGAAAAATTTTCAACCAAAAATGTATGAAAAAAAGTGCCATGTATAGCCCATAGAACCAGATACCCACAATCTGGCTATTTCCTTCAGTCTCACATTTCGAGCCAGCTATTTCGATTCTGTGCATTCAAAGCTCAAACTAGCTTAGCTGCAGTCTCGAAATGAAGATTGGAAACAGAAAAATTTTCAACCAAAAAATGTATGAAAAAAAGTGACATGTATAGCCCATAGAACCAGATACCCACAATCTGGCTATTTCCTTCAGTCTCACATTTCGAGTCAGCTATTTCGATTCTGTGCATTCAAAGCTCAAACTAGCTTAGCTGCTGTCTCGAAATGAAGATTGGAAACAGAAAAATTTTCAACCAAAAATGGATGCAAAAAAGTGCCATGTATAGCCCATAGAACCAGATACCCACAATCTGGCTATTTCCTTCAGTCTCACATTTCGAGCCAGCTATTTCGATTCTGTGCATTCAAAGCTCAAACTAGCTTAGCTGCTGTCTCGAAATGAAGATTGGAAACAGAAAAATTTTCAACCAAAAATGTATGAAAAAAAGTGCTATGTATAGCCCATAGAACCAGATACCCACAATCTGGCTATTTCCTTCAGTCTCACATTTCGAGCCAGCTATTTCGATTCTGTGCATTCAAAGCTCAAACTAGCTTAGCTGCAGTCTCGAAATGAAGATTGGAAACAGAAAAATTTTCAACCAAAAAATGTATGAAAAAAAGTGACATGTATAGCCCATAGAACCAGATACCCACAATCTGGCTATATCCTTCAGTCTCACATTTCGAGCCAGCTATTTTGATTCTATGAAGAAATGAAGATTGGAAACAGAAAAATTTTCAACCAAAAAATGTATGAACAAAAGTGCCATGTATAGCCCATAGAACCAGATACCCACAATCTGGCTATTTCCTTCAGTCTCACATTTCGAGCCAGCTTTTTCGATTCTGTGCATTCAAAGCTCAAACTAGCTTAGCTGCAGTCTCGAAATGAAGATTGGAAACAGAAAAATTTTCAACCAAAAAATGTATGAAAAAAAGTGACATGTATAGCCCATAGAACCAGATACCCACAATCTGGCTATATCCTTCAGTCTCACATTTCGAGCCAGCTATTTTGATTCTATGAAGAAATGAAGATTGGAAACAGAAAAATTTTCAACCAAAAAATGTATGAACAAAAGTGCCATGTATAGCCCATAGAACCAGATACCCACAATCTGGCTATATCCTTCAGTCTCACATTTCGAGCCAGCTATTTTGATTCTATGCATTCAAAGCTCAAACTAGCTTAGCTGCAGTCTCGAAATGAAGATTGGAAACAGAAAAATTTTCAACCAAAAAATGTATGAACAAAAGTGCCATGTATACGCCCATAGAACCAGATACCCACAATCTGGCTATATCCTTCAGTCTCACATTTCGAGCCAGCTATTTTGATTCTATGCATTCAAAGCTCAAACTAGCTTAGCTGCAGTCTCGAAATGAAGATTGGAAACAGAAAAATTTTCAACCAAAAAATGTATGAACAAAAGTGCCATGTATAGCCCATAGAACCAGATACCCACAATCTGGATATTTCCTTCAGTCTCACATTTCGAGCCAGCTATGTCGATTCTGTGCATTCAAAGCTCAAACTAGCTTAGCTGCAGTCTCGAAATGAAGATTGGAAACAGAAAAATTTTCAACCAAAAAATGTATGAAAAAAAGTGCCATGCATAGCCGATAGAACCAGATACCCACAATCTGGCTATATCCTTCAGTCTCACATTTCGAGCCAGCTATTTTGATTCTATGAAGAAATGAAGATTGGAAACAGAAAAATTTTCAACCAAAAAATGTATGAACAAAAGTGCCATGCATAGCCGATAGAACCAGATACCCACAATCTGGCTATATCCTTCAGTCTCACATTTCGAGCCAGCTATTTCGATTCTGTGCATTCAAAGCACAAACCAGCTTATCTGCAGTCTCGAAATGGAGATTGGAAACAGAAAAATTTTCAACCAAAAAATGTATGAACAAAAGTGCCATGTATACGCCCATAGAACCAGATACCCACAGTCTGGCTATTTCCTTCAGTCCCACATTTCGAGCCAGCTATTTCGATTCTGTGCATTCAAAACTCAAACTAGCTTAGCTGCAGTCTCGAAATGAAGATTCGAAACAGAAAAATTTTCAACCAATAAATGTATGAACGAAAGTGCCATGTATAGCCCATAGAACCAGAAACCCCGAAAATGGCTATATCCTTCAGTCTCACATTTCGAAACAGCTATTTTGATTCTGTGCATTCAAAACTCAAACTAGCTTAGCTGCAGTCTCGAAATGAAGATTCGAAACAGAAAAATTTTCAACCAAAAAATGTATGAAAAAAAGTGCCATGTATAGCCCATAGAACCAGATACCCACAATATTTCTATATCCTTCAGTCTCACATTTCGAGCCAGCTATTTCGATTCTGTGCATTCAAAACTCAAACTAGCTTAGCTGCAGTCTCGAAATGAAGATTCGAAACAGAAAAATTTTCAACCAAAAAATGTATGAACAAAAGTGCCATGTATACGCCCATAGAACCAGATACCCACAGTCTGGCTATTTCCTTCAGTCCCACATTTCGAGCCAGCTATTTCGATTCTGTGCATTCAAAACTCAAACTAGCTTAGCTGCAGTCTCGAAATGAAGATTCGAAACAGAAAAATTTTCAACCAAAAAATGTTTGAATAAAGTGCCATGTATATCCCATAGAACCAGATACCCACAATCTGGCTATTTCCTTCAGTCTCACATTTCGAGCCAGCTATTTCGATTCTGTGCATTCAAAACTCAAACCAGCTTATCTGCAGTGTCGAAATGGAGATTGGAAACAGAAAAATTTTCAACCAAAAAATGTTTGAATAAAGTGCCATGTATATCCCATAGAACCAGATACCCACAATCTGGCTATTTCCTTCAGTCCCACATTTCGAGCCAGCTATTTCGATTCTGTGCATTCAAAACTCAAACTAGCTTAGCTGCAGTCTCGAAATGAAGATTCGAAACAGAAAAATTTTGAACCAAAAAATGTATGAACAAAAGTGCCATGTATAGCCCATAGAACCAGATACCCCCAAAATGGCTATATCCTTCAGTCTCACATTTCGACCCAGCTATTTTGATTCTGTGCATTCAAAACTCAAACTAGCTTAGCTGCAGTCTCGAAATAAAGATACGAAACAGAAAAATTTTCAACCAAAAAATGTATGAAAAAAAGTGCCATGTATAGCCCATAAAACCAGATACCCACAATATGGCTATTTCCTTCAGTCTCACATTTCGAGCCAGCTATTTCGATTCTGTGCATTCAAAGCACAAACCAGCTTATCTGCAGTCTCGAAATGGAGATTGGAAACAGAAAAATTTTCAACCAAAAAATGTTTGAATGAAGTGCCATGTATATCCCATAGAACCAGATACCCACAATCTGGCTATTTCCTTCAGTCTCACATTTCGAGCCAGCTATTTCGATTCTGTGCATTCAAAACTCAAACTAGCTTAGCTGCAGTCTCGAAATGAAGATTCGAAACAGAATAATTTTCAACCAAAAAATGTATGAAAAAAAGTGCCATGTATAACCCATAGAACCAGATACCCACAATCTGGCTATTTCCTTCAGTCTCACATTTCGAGTCAGCTATTTTGATTCTATGCATTCAAAGCACAAACCAGCTTAGCTGCAGTCTCGAAATGAAGATTGGAAACAGAAAAATTTTCAACCAAAAAATGTATGAACAAAAGTGCCATGTATACGCCCATAGAACCAGATACCCACAATCTGGCTATATCCTTCAGTCTCACATTTCGACCCAGCTATTTCGATTCTGTGCATTCAAAACTCAATTTAACTAAGCTGCAGTCTCGAAATGAAGATTCGAAACAGAAAAATTTTCAACCAAAAAATGTATGAACAAAAGTGCCATGTATACGCCCATAGAACCAGATACCCACAATCTGGCTATTTCCTTCAGTCCCACATTTCGAGCCAGCTATTTCGATTCTGTGCATTCAAAACTCAAACTAGCTTAGCTGCAGTCTCGAAATAAAGATTCGAAACAGAAAAATTTTCAACCAAAATATGTATGAAAAAAAGTGCCATGTATAGCCCATAGAACCAGATACCCATAATATGGCTGTTTCCTTCAGTCTCACATTTCGAGCCAGCTATTTCGATTCTGTGCATTCAAAGCACAAACCAGCTTATCTGCAGTCTCGAAATGGAGATTGGAAACAGAAAAATTTTCAACCAAAAAATGTTTGAATAAAGTGCCATGTATATCCCATAGAACCAGATACCCACAATCTGGCTATTTCCTTCAGTCTCACATTTCGAGCCAGCTATTTCGATTCTGTGCATTCAAAACTCAAACTAGCTTAGCTGCAGTCTCGAAATGAAGATTCGAAACAGAAAAATTTTCAACCAAAAAATGTATGAAAAAAAGTGCCATGTATAGCCCATAGAACCAGATACCCACAATCTGGCTATTTCCTTCAGTCTCACATTTCGAGCCAGCTATTTCGATTCTGTGCATTCAAAACTTAAACTAGCTTAGCTGCAGTCTCGAAATGAAGATTCGAAACAGAAAAATTTTCAACCAAAAAATGTATGAAAAAAAGTGCCATGTATAGCCTATAGAACCAGATACCCCCAAAATGGCTATATCCTTCAGTCTCACATTTCGACCCAGCTATTTTGATTCTGTGCATTCAAAGCTCAAACTAGCTTAGCTGCAGTCTCGAAATAAAGATACGAAACAGAAAAATTTTCAACCAAAAAATGTATGAAAAAAAGTGCCATGTATAGCCCATAAAACCAGATACCCACAATATGGCTATTTCCTTCAGTCTCACATTTCGAGCCAGCTATTTCGATTCTGTGCATTCAAAGCACAAACCAGCTTATCTGCAGTCTCGAAATGGAGATTGGAAACAGAAAAATTTTCAACCAAAAAATGTTTGAATAAAGTGCCATGTATATCCCATAGAACCAGATACCCACAATCTGGCTATTTCCTTCAGTCTCACATTTCGAGCCAGCTATTTCGATTCTGTGCATTCAAAACTCAAACTAGCTTAGCTGCAGTCTCGAAATGAAGATTCGAAACAGAAAAATTTTCAACCAAAAAATGTTATAGCCCATAGAACCAGATACCCACAATCTGGCTATTTCCTTCAGTCTCACATTTCGAGTCAGCTATTTTGATTCTATGCATTCAAAGCACAAACCAGCTTAGCTGCAGTCTCGAAATGAAGATTGGAAACAGAAAAATTTTCAACCAAAAAATGTATGAACAAAAGTGCCATGTATACGCCCATAGAACCAGATACCCACAATCTGGCTATTTCCTTCAGTCCCACATTTCGAGCCAGCTATTTCGATTCTGTGCATTCAAAACTCAATTTAACTAAGCTGCAGTCTCGAAATGAAGATTCGAAACAGAAAAATTTTCAACCAAAAAATGTATGAACAAAAGTGCCATGTATACGCCCATAGAACCAGATACCCACAATCTGGCTATTTCCTTCAGTCTCACATTTCGAGTCAGCTATTTTGATTCTATGCATTCAAAGCACAAACCAGCTTAGCTGCAGTCTCGAAATGAAGATTGGAAACAGAAAAATTTTCAACCAAAAAATGTATGAACAAAAGTGCCATGTATACGCCCATAGAACCAGATACCCACAATCTGGCTATTTCCTTCAGTCCCACATTTCGAGCCAGCTATTTCGATTCTGTGCATTCAAAACTCAATTTAACTAAGCTGCAGTCTCGAAATGAAGATTCGAAACAGAAAAATTTTCAACCAAAAAATGTATGAACAAAAGTGCCATGTATACGCCCATAGAACCAGATACCCACAATCTGGCTATTTCCTTCAGTCTCACATTTCGAGCCAGCTATTTCGATTCTGTGCATTCAAAACTCAAACTAGCTTAGCTGCAGTCTCGAAATGAAGATTCGAAACAGAAAAATTTTCAACCAAAAAATGTATGAACAAAAGTGCCATGTATACGCCCATAGAACCAGATACCCACAATCTGGCTATTTCCTTCAGTCTCACATTTCGAGCCAGCTATTTCGATTATGTGCATTCAAAACTTAAACTAGCTTAGCTGCAGTCTCGAAATGAAGATTGGAAACAGAAAAATTTTCAACCAAAAAATGTATGAAAAAAAGTGCCATGTATAGCCCTTAGAACCAGATACCCCCAAAATGGCTATATCCTTCAGTCTCACATTTCGACCCAGCTATTTTGATTCTGTGCATTCAAAACTTAAACTAGCTTAGCTGCAGTCTCGAAATGAAGATTGGAAACAGAAAAATTTTCAACCAAAAAATGTATGAAAAAAAGTGCCATGCATAGCCGATAGAACCAGATACCCACAATCTGGCTATTTCCTTCAGTCCCACATTTCGAGCCAGCTATTTCGATTCTGTGCATTCAAAACTCAAACTAGCTTAGCTGCAGTCTCGAAATGAAGATTCGAAACAGAAAAATTTTCAACCAAAAAATGTTTGAATAAAGTGCCATGTATATCCCATAGAACCAGATACCCACAATCTGGCTATTTCCTTCAGTCTCACATTTCGAGCCAGCTATTTCGATTCTGTGCATTCAAAACTCAAACCAGCTTATCTGCAGTGTCGAAATGGAGATTGGAAACAGAAAAATTTTCAACCAAAAAATGTTTGAATAAAGTGCCATGTATATCCCATAGAACCAGATACCCACAATCTGGCTATTTCCTTCAGTCTCACATTTCGAGCCAGCTATTTCGATTCTGTGCATTCAAACCTCAAACTAGCTTAGCTGAAGTCTCGAAATGAAGATTGGAAACAGAAAAATTTTCAACCAAAAAATGTATGAAAAAAAGTGCCATGCATAGCCGATAGAACCAGATACCCACAATCTGGCTATTTCCTTCAGTCCCACATTTCGAGCCAGCTATTTCGATTCTGTGCATTCAAAACTCAAACTAGCTTAGCTGCAGTCTCGAAATGAAGATTCGAAACAGAAAAATTTTCAACCAAAAAATGTTTGAATAAAGTGCCATGTATATCCCATAGAACCAGATACCCACAATCTGGCTATTTCCTTCAGTCTCACATTTCGAGCCAGCTATTTCGATTCTGTGCATTCAAAACTCAAACCAGCTTATCTGCAGTGTCGAAATGGAGATTGGAAACAGAAAAATTTTCAACCAAAAAATGTTTGAATAAAGTGCCATGTATATCCCATAGAACCAGATACCCACAATCTGGCTATTTCCTTCAGTCCCACATTTCGAGCCAGCTATTTCGATTCTGTGCATTCAAAACTCAAACTAGCTTAGCTGCAGTCTCGAAATGAAGATTCGAAACAGAAAAATTTTCAACCAAAAAATGTATGAACAAAAGTGCCATGTATACGCCCATAGAACCAGATACCCACAATCTGGCTATTTCCTTCAGTCCCACATTTCGAGCCAGCTATTTCGATTCTGTGCATTCAAAACTCAAACTAGCTTAGCTGCAGTCTCGAAATGAAGATTCGAAACAGAAAAATTTTGAACCAAAAAATGTATGAACAAAAGTGCCATGTATAGCCCATAGAACCAGATACCCCCAAAATGGCTATATCCTTCAGTCTCACATTTCGACCCAGCTATTTTGATTCTGTGCATTCAAAACTTAAACTAGCTTAGCTGCAGTCTCGAAATAAAGATTCGAAACAGAAAAATTTTCAACCAAAAAATGTATGAAAAAAAGTGCCATGTATAGCCCATAGAACCAGATACCCATAATATGGCTGTTTCCTTCAGTCTCACATTTCGAGCCAGCTATTTCGATTCTGTGCATTCAAAACTTAAACTAGCTTAGCTGCAGTCTCGAAATGAAGATTCGAAACAGAAAAATTTTCAACCAAAAAATGTATGAAAAAAAGTGCCATGTATAGCCCATAGAACCAGATACCCATAATATGGCTGTTTCCTTCAGTCTCACATTTCGAGCCAGCTATTTCGATTCTGTGCATTCAAAACTTAAACTAGCTTAGCTGCAGTCTCGAAATAAAGATTCGAAACAGAAAAATTTTCAACCAAAAAATGTATGAAAAAAAGTGCCATGTATAGCCCATAGAACCAGATACCCATAATATGGCTGTTTCCTTCAGTCTCACATTTCGAGCCAGCTATTTCGATTCTGTGCATTCAAACCTCAAACTAGCTTAGCTGAAGTCTCGAAATGAAGATTGGAAACAGAAAAATTTTCAACCAAAAAATGTATGAAAAAAAGTGACATGTATATCCAAAGTATATCATGTATCGTGCAATCGCTTCATGTAGTTCCCTCGTTGTCCAAGACGGCACGCAGTACTATCGCTTTTGTTTCAAGAGCGCTTTTGGCTTGAATAAGTCCAACTCTTTCACTTGAAGCTGGGCATCCAGCAGCAAAGCTCTGTAATTATCTGTTTTTTAACAATTTTTTCCCGAATTCGTGCTTCGATCATTGATTGAGAACTAAAGACTTTCTCAATGACTCCTGCTACCTCAGCAGCCAGCTACAGGGGCTAAGCCCACAGCCACAGACTTCAAATCAGCTTCAAGAGTAGAACGCACCTGAAATTAATTCGCCAATTTGTGTCCTCTTAGGACATTAATCATAAATGTGTGTTTCAAGGGTGTTTAACGAGTATTTCTCTATTGCTACCCTCAACATTTTTAACAGCAAAATGAATAAAAAATTTTGAATTCAAGTGCCTGCAGGTTGTTCGGTTGTAGCCATCACTCAGAACGAGCACTCTCTCTAACACATACTAGATGGCGCGCAGAGCGATAGAAATCTTGCAAATCAAACCAGCTGATTGCGAATTGCAATTCACCTGTAATTGACAAGTCAAGCACCCGAATTGTTGGCGGCCTAATTATTTTCCATAAATTCTCTATCAAAACAGCCAGATCGTGTTTTACTTTTACCAGCACTTATCGCCAGCACGAATCGACACACACACTCTACTTCAAACGTTAATCCGTATCCCCTCAGGTACAATCGAGCAACCCGATAACATTTATCACAGTTAGAGCCGTAATTAATCTGATTGTGCTGCAATAGCAACGTTTTTGGTGTTATTTCCCCCACTGATAAGTGCCTCTTTCAGTTTATTGGTGTGATTACAACCTGGCGGCAGCAAATCTCCTCTCCAAAGCCATGAAAGACACGACATTTATCCTGGCGAGGCTACGCAAATTAATGCAACAGCCGGACGAGCAGATGCCCGCTATAAGTGCCTACATTGTCCCATCAGATGATGCTCATCAGGTAAGGGGAAATCATATATGTATGTATCTAGCAGCTGAGTTAGAGTTTTTCTTTGTAGAGCGAGTACATTTGCCAGCGTGACGAACGTCGTGCGTTTGTAAGTGGTTTCACTGGATCTGCTGGAACTGCGGTAATCACCACCGATGCAGCTTTGTTATGGACAGATGGACGGTACTATCAACAAGCTAAGAACGAGTTGGACTCCAACTGGTCGCTGATGAAGGATGGTGAGTGAAAAGTAAATGCTATCAAGTGTAGTCCTGCAGTGTGGTCTGGGTTATAGGTCTCGCATATACTCCATCGATTGGCGCCTGGTTGGCAAAGAACTTAGATAAGGGATGCACCGTTGGTGTGGATCCTAAACTTTTGTCGTACCGCCTGTGGAAACCGATTCAGAAGGAACTCAATGGAAATGGTAAGCGTTCCCCTCCCCCAGAGAAGTTTGAGATGCTTATTTCCTTTCTTTTGACAGAATGTGCTTTGGTTCCAATCGCTGAGAACTTAATCGACGTAGTTTGGGACAATCAGCCAAGCCGTACAAAGAACCCTGTCATTCCATTGGACCTTGAATTTACCGGTGCCACCATCGACACCAAGTGGGAAGAGGTCAAGAAACAAATGAAAGACAAGAAAGTTGATGCCTTAGTTGTCAGTGCTCTCGATGAGATAGCTTGTAAGTTGAGAAACCAAGTCTTTTGCCGCTCTACATACTCTCCCTCTAGGGTTTTTGAATCTACGTGGCTCTGACATTGAGTACAATCCGGTGTTCTTCTCGTATCTTATCGTCACACACGATACGCTACACCTATTCATTGATGACTCGAAGTTACCTACCACTTGGAGTGAACATTTGATTAGCAACAAGGTGGACATTGTAGTTGAACAATATGATTGCATTAAAGAGCGTCTGTTGCAGATAGTAAGTGATTTATTTGATATGGACTATGAGTTCTGATCATTTGTCGTCGTTTCAGATCGAAAAGTCGTCAGAGAAGATATGGATAGCGATGAGTTCAAGTTATTTCCTCACTGCTTTGATTCCAAAAGCCAAACGACATCAGGAGGTAGACATTCATATTTATCCTTCTATTGAGTCTAAAAAAAAATAACTCTTTCAGATCACACCCATCGCCGTGATGAAGGCAGTAAAGAACCCAACTGAAGTGCAGGGATTCATCAACAGCCACGTAAGAGATGGAGTTGCCCTTTGTCAGTACTTTGCTTGGCTCGAGAAAGCAATTCAAAATGGAGAAGCTGTGGACGAGATATCAGGAGCTGATAAATTAGAAGCATTGCGTTCGTAAGAATATTCATTTTACAGAGAGAATGGGTTTTTTATTGCTCTTCGCTAGGAAAAATGAACACTACATGGGTTTGAGTTTCACCACCATCAGTGCATCGGGTCCCAATGGCTCGGTGATCCATTATCACCCAGCGAAGGAGACTAATCGGCCAATTAACGATAAGGAGGTGTATCTTTGTGATTCCGGAGCGCAATATAAGTATAACAACTGGTCGAAATGCTGGAAATATGTGCATCTAATGAAAATGCATTGTTTTTGTTTGTTTTAGGGATGGCACAACTGATGTTACACGAACAATTCACTTTGGTGAGCCCACTGAATTCGAAAAGGAAACGTATACGCGAGTGCTGAAGGGCCAACTGACGTTCGGTTCGACAGTGTTTCCTAGGAAAGTCAAGGTAAGTTTGAATTTGAGTCTTAGAAGCCCTGAAACACTGACGAAAGTATTAGTTTAACCTGTTGGGTGTTCCACATTTTGGAGGAAAAACTTGTGGGACATGGTGACCCGACACTTAAGCGGTTCTGCTGATGATTGCCTTGATATTTCCTTGATCCAAACTTTCCTTCCAGCGCCGGAAAAAGTACTACCTATAGTCAAACAAAAATTAATTTCAAATCATTTTCAGGGCCAAGTTCTCGACACCATTGCCAGAAAAGCACTATGGGACATCGGCTTAGATTACGGCCACGGAACCGGACACGGTGTTGGACACTTCCTCAACGTACACGAAGGTCCCATGGGTGTGGGTATTCGCCTAATGCCCGATGATCCTGGTCTACAAGAAAACATGTTTATTTCCAATGGTAAGTGCATTCTCCTCTTACATTAAATCCGGTCATTCATTCAATGGTTTCTTTTACAGAACCCGGCTACTATGAATCCGGTAAGTTTGGCATCCGAATTGAGGACATCGTACAAATCGTCCCGGCTGACGTCCAATTCAACTTTGCCGATCGTAGTGCCCTTACGTTTAAGACAATCACAATGTGCCCTAAACAAACTAAAATGATCAAAAAGGAGCTTTTAACAGATCGTGAAGTCCATCTCCTAAATGACTACCATAAGCAGGTGTTGAAAACATTGTCTCCCATATTGCAAAAGCAAAACGACACCTTAACCTTGGAATGGCTCCAGAGAGAAACACAGCCGATCTAATTTTGGATTTTATATTTGTAATTTAATTAATTGCAATAAAATATATATATTTTATAACTCTAGCCTTATGCACTACAACTACATTCTAACAGTCTAGCAAAGAAAAGAAAAAATTAAGGCACTAGGTACGTGTTTCTAAATAGCCTCTGAAGCAGATTCTCTGCCTCACCAATCCAAGTTCTCCTGAGCATGGGCAAATGACTTGCTGTTGTCTGAGTAAAATTGATTGTACCAACTGCGGAATGATTTTATCAAGTAGTCCTCCTTAACCAGATGTGGCTTGCTGCGGAACATCTTGTGGTTCCACATGTTTATGTCACGTTCCACCTGAGATAGATATATATTAAAACACGCTCAACTGTAAGTTCATGTTAAGTGTTACCATAATACTCTCTGCAGCTATGGCGAACTTCATGAATGGTGCGATAATTTTTGGGCCGTAAAATCTATGGACCACCTTCTGGACAAGCGGCTCAATTGGTGTCACAGTCTGTAAGGCAACAAATCGTCCAAAAGCCGACTTCATGTGAAGTTGAACAGTGGCTGGTCCGATCTACATTTAAAAGAAAAAATTAACCTTACAATCCACATAGGTTCCACATTGAATTCCTACCTGAAGACCAACGACATCAATGTTGCAAATTCGGAGTTTTGATGTAACTTCCAGTGAGTGATTCAGTGAGAGCGTGGATATATGCTTAGTCTCAGGTTTCGATCCCTTCCAGCTGAAAATACATAGCCATGTCACTAGATTGAGCGTAAAAAAAAGACTTAACTTACATTGCATCCCAATGATGAGTTCCGAGATTGGTTAGAGAGCTCTTATTTGGATTACCCCCAGCCAAGACACTAGGATTATGAACCGCAGTGAAATGTGCCAAATCTGCACCATTTTCTGGAATCTCCTGGATGTGACAACTCACAATAAATTCATTCCTACCATGATAGGCAAATTCTTTGTTCTCAATCTCCTCGATAACAGGCAAATCCCAAGGCTCTTCACCCTCAGCGTGATACCAAATAAAGATGAAATCATGCAATTCCTTGGAAATCCACTTGCGAACCTTTGATGCCGAAGGGGCACAGGAGCTGTAAGGTACATTAACACATTTGCCATCACTTCCACGAAACGCCCACTGATGGAAGGGACACTCGATGTTATCGCCAACAACTTTGCCACCGACTCCAAGATTTGCACCCAAATGTGGACAGTATGCGTCGAGAACATGCACTTCATTCGATGCGGTACGATAAACGACAAATTGTTCACCCAGACAGGCAACACTGATGGATTCCTCCTTTTTCACTGCCGAGGACTCTGCAACGCTGTACCATCCATTTGGAAAGGGCGGCGGGAGTTCGTTGATGCCGATTTTTCGCAAACGTCTCATGCGGTTAATAGCGTCACGCTTCAGTTTTGACTTCATGACACGCTCACGACCTAGTGCCAGATCGAAGCTTACTTCCTCAAGGCCCTGAAACAAAAGGAGAGATGTTAATTTTTTGATCAAAAAATACAATTTTGGTGGAAGCAACAATTATAGTTTAAACTTTGTGATTCTATATGGATCAGCGATCTGGAACGGATCTGCGATCATTTCATCTTTAGATCGTGAGCTTCATCACCGATCGTCTATGTGCCTTAGCCAATACAGGTGACGGCTGTTGATCCTTGGAATAGGAACCCGATCTTGGTATTAACATATTTCTAGTAATCGCAGTTCAATCATATGCATGTACCCTCTTCGTCAGTGGATAAAATACCCGACAGATAGCTTGGTACAGATAGTAACTTCTGCCTTAATACCTTCCTTACACTTTGTACGTTACATTAAAGTTTGGAATACCTTAGATTGTGAGGCATCTAAAGACAATAAGCACCTAAACCTTATGGTTCATCGGATCTCAGCATAATCGAGAGTGCTAGAGTAGGCAAAATAGTCACCAAAGATGTATTAGGTTCTTAAGGTTTATGGGTACTTCTCCCTTCCAAACGGAAGAGAATTCGAAAATAGGGGTCAAGTACACGGACCGTCATACAAGGCTCCAGAATGAAGCATTATTCAGTTGGTGCGGGTAGATTTCGAAACAACTTCAAGTAGATAGGCCTTTCTCTCTTGGGATCCTTTGATAGGACAACAATATTGTGGACAGTCAGGATCTTGCACTTCTTTTATTGTCCTTGAACCTTTCTGTGGGCATAGTTCACCTACTACTTAAGACCAAAACCCTAGTTCTGATTATGATACAGTTATTCCTTTTTAGGTCGCCGTCTTAGAGAAGTTTGTGTAGCCTCACCGTCTATCTCCACCTTTCTTTCAAGTTCCTTCTAGCAGCTATATAGACTTACCCTTTTCCAATTAATTGGCACGTGATACACCCAATAATAGATTGCAGCAAGTAAAACCATCCCTAGTCCAGACAGCACCGAAGAGTAACTAAACGATTCCATTGCTATCTCCATCGGCTCCATTAAATGATTCATCACTTGTGATGCATTTACCTTGGCGAAACCCATTTCCTCTAGGATCTGCAAAGATAACAATAAAACTCCCATCAGATTACATGAATAAAATTTACTTAAAATTTAATCTAAACGACCTAAAATTATGTTACCTTCACCACTTGATTCCTGAATTCAAATGAAAATCGATTTTAGCTCTCTTTCAACCTTGATCAGTCAGGAAAACAAAATGCGAGATCAAAAATAAAAATAAATAACCAACTACCCTTGCTGGGATAGGTGTCAACAAGTTTAACAATTTAAATAAGACAAATGCGCAGTGCGCCAAATTTATGTTCCGCCGAACTTCGAATATCGAAAAGAGATCAGCATCAGTCTTGAAGTCTGTCATCTTGAATATGAATCAGTTGCATTCATCGATTCTGATATAAACAAAATCAACAGAAAGTGTTAAATCTTTTACGACACATAGCAGCAGGGGTTACGATTAAATCAAAATGAATTCTCGAATTTATCGTTACTCTGTGTAACTGACGTAGTGAACTTAGTTCTGTTTCCGGTTTCATTTTGATCTTGAAAAAAACAGTTTGTTAAACAAACAAACTGCTGTACCTACTGTCAAGATGTCCATTTGAATTTTATTTAACGGTAAGTATGGCTGGCGTCAGTTTGACGGCGAATATATTTTATGAATGTTTCCTTCGACACTGAATATAGCGGTGTTTTGGATACGCGTAAACTAGCGTAAGGTGCGCATCTGATTTGCAAAAATAAGTAGGTACCTACCTACCAGCAAGCAATACTGGGGGATACAGTTACAGCACAAGTGACCACAACAAGTGAAATGAATTCGGAACGAAATTTCTGAATTCAAAATTGTTTTATTTTAACAAAACGAATGGAAAGTGACGGTAGGTGTAAATTTTAATTTCGATTTCTAGGACTGACACCGCACATTATGGATTCGATGTGTGTTCCAATTTCGTTCATTTTCAGTTTCGAATATATTGAAGGAAGTGTTTATTTTCGTAAAAGTCTTTGGATAACAGATACAGGTAAGTCGAGAATATGACTCAATCCACAAACGATGGATCTGTCAAATCAAATTTTAACTAACATGATCAAGGAGAACAACCAATTGGCTTATAAATTGACAGAAATTCTAAACGTGTCAACTTAAAATGACATTTTCAACGAAATATTGACATTTAAGAGGTTAAATACTCGTCATAAACTCCGTGTTCATTGATATAGGCGCAATGGAAGGAGTGCTGACACTTATTGCATTTTCCAAATATGATTCCTGTCGTGGTCGATCTTTAAAATAGAGCTAAAAGGCACTGAATTTTCGTGAAAAACAAGTGGATACTTCGTTTAAGCTTCCATTTTTCCAATGAGGTCAACACCAGCTTTGGTGAATGAAATTCAAATCCCTGATTCAGGCTTTTATAAAGTATTTAGCATCAATAATTTTGGTAGAAAACGTGACCTTATGTTCTCGATTGCTGCAAATAACTCCAATGTTCCTCAAGGAAGCCACCTTGGACCATTGATCTTAAGTGTTGGAATTTAACTTTCCTTCTCAAATAGATAACAACTGAACTATTTTAAAGACTTCTTCCATACGAATTCCTTAAGAGTGACAGGTTCATAGCTAACCACGCGATGCAATGGAACCCGCTTACTCAGGATGGCAGGATACGCGGTGGTCCTAGGAGTACATGGCGCAGTACAATTGAGAAGGAAGCACGGCAATTGCTAAAGAGCCATATTTCCAGAAATCGCACACGATGGCGCATAGGCATTGTCGAGGCCCTAGGACCCACAAGGGGATACAAGACTTAATCATACGAACTGCTTGTCAATACCAAATTTTAGCAAAACAGTAGAATTAATTAATTAGTAGTATTGAAGTTTCCCAATCGAAGATGTAGGGTAGGAGTCGGAATATTCGGTCCCAGCTTCAAACCGTCAGCTTCGTTAGGACAGAGATTTTCGCTATCCAGCTATATGCCAGAGAGAGAGTGTGTATTAAAAGAATCCTGCGAAGAACACATATAAATATTCTATCGGACAGCCAAGCAGCTCTTAAAGCTCTCCTGTCCTTTGACTGTGAGTATCTAAGTATCCCTGGCAATGAGTCCCTTAACGAATTTGGCAGATCTGGTTCTCTCCAGATATCGGCCCTGAACCCTTCTCAAGTCTACCTGTCAGCCAGTTAAAGATAGAGCTAAATCAGGAAAAAAACCTCTCTCTCTCGAATTTACTAACAGACTTCATACATACCAAGAAAATCATTAACTTCTGAAAAAAAAGAACAAAAAAATTCTAGCACTGACCAAATGTAACGCTAAGATCCTGACGGACTTCCTATCTGGTCATTGCTCTGTCAACTATCACTTACAGAAAATTGGTGTTAAGCAATCGGACACGTGCCGACAATGCCTCAAGAACACTGAAACCGCCATTGCTCGAACTAGGCTCAAAAAGCTTCATAAATGCTTTACCCCCCCCTCCCATAACACATCAGCACAATCCCGAATCGCACAAGATCTAGTTTCCTGAACAGTGAACTAAACTAACCTAAATAAACTAAAACAACGAACTAGTTCGACAAACAAATTTCAACTAAACTCAGCGCTCTATGAATTGAACTAAAATGCAGAAGTCTACTATCTCATATGTTAAATATCTCAGCGTTACCCTAGGTACGACAAGGTAGAGTTTTTTAAAAACCAGAAACCAGAAAGGAGGAGATGTCATAGTTCACTTTTTTCGCAGATGGGTTTGTCAATGAACACTTAAGACGCCCCACTTGCCCAAAGAGTTTTCTCCGCTATGGGTGAAGTTAGCTGCGATCCGTTTGAGACTTGAACTCACCTACATATATCTACTATTGGAATGAAGAGATATACATGGTTCGACAAGGATTTTTTTACTATAAAGCAGCGACTGTATTGCGAAACGAATTGATGATCTTCCTTAGCTATTTTATAACTCACATCCATATCCACACATGGCATTCAAGATCAATCATTTTTATAAAAGAATCACTTAATTTTGGTTAACTACATTCAATTAGTTCAAAGATTATCTAATTGCGATTATATTCCAAATCTAAGTACGCTTGAAAAGCTACAGAGTTACTGGTTCACGTCACGTACGCTCTTTTACAACAATTTGGGGAAGACATCCTCCGAAATATCCATCCACGCAAACGGTGTTCATATCTCTATTAGTTGCACTTTGTTCTACTAAATACAGTACGTCTGTACTTATAATTCAAATTACCTTATTTTGGTCATAACCAGATACTCGAATTGATTAAATTTGTCAGGCGTTTAAAATGTTTAGATAAGCACTTTCGATCGAATAAGAGATATATATCTTCTCTATCAAGTTCATTCGTACTCAGGAGTGTTTCGTCATAAGACAGTATGGCCTTTAAGGCATTATTAGAATATTTAAATTAATTTTTGTTGTGCAACCTAGTAGTTCACTATATCATCAAATTTTTTTAATAAAGTTTTAGTACAGAAAATAAATTTCTAGAATAAATTAGAAGAGCCTTGAAACTTTGGAACCAGTCCAAAAACTGCGCTAAAAGCTCACGATACTTCACAGGTATTTTGATTGTCCGAATTGATGTTTTTTTAGACCGAAAATCACGAGTTCACTAAAGCACGGATTAATTTTTATTTGTTAAACAGCAATTAAGCCCTAAAACTCGTAAAAAGTATTCAAAAGAAATCCAAAATGCATTCCCTCACGACGAAGATTCGTCAAAAATTTTTCCCTTCCCAAAAAAAAAATCTACAAAATTTGTCTACTCACATTCATTTAGATAAAGTTTAGACTTTTCACTTTTTCTCAGAAATCACAATATATCTCTTCACCCTCGATAGCAAAGGTTGGCACTTGCCTCGGTATTACGGTGCACTTCTCAAGTTTATTCGGAAACTGTGCCGCACGTAGCTCTGAAACGTACTACCAAATTTTTTGAAATAAATTACATTTATAACTTCTAGCCGCAGCTTTCAGTGTCTAGTTCAAGACCAAAGTTTGAAAAAAAGATTACGGCATCGTAAGGTAGACCCGATTAGGTACTTTCGCCTATTACCGATGACGTGTCGATTGTATTTACCCCATTCTTGTTGAAAACTATTTCTTATCGGACACGATTGTGATAACGTTCGATCGTAATACTTATGTTTACCATTCAATATTTCGCCCACCTGCAATTTTGTTTAAGTTCACCTGAACTTGGTAACATGAGCGGTCTGAGGGAGAGGAGTAATCTACTTGATACGGATTTTTGAAAACTTCTTCAGAAGTTATGCCCTACCTATTTGTAGGGACATTCTAGAGATAAAACAAGGACCTGATTAGCCTTCGCAAAAATGGCAAATAGAATTAGGTGCACGTTAATTTAAAGAAATTAAGGAATTTAAGGCCTCATTCACAACAAATCCGTTCTGTATATTTACTTTTGACTTTATCACACCGTTATCGATGAAACCGACCTTAGCTGGTTAACTAGTTGGCCTTATCGGCATTTCGAACGAGTCAATTGGTTGTATCATATGAGGATAACACACGCGGAACTCAATCTAGCTAAGTCTCGATTGGGTTATGAGAACTCTATGGCAAGTGATTCATATTTATGGAATTGTGGGCTAGGACTTCTGTGAGTCACAGCCTAATTGTATGCTTAATGGGTGAAAGTTCCGTGAGTCAGAGGATTGATGATATTCGATGAGAATCCCATGATAAGTTTTTATAGAGACTTTTCACCTATCTGCGCACACTAAGTGACTAAAGTCAATAAAGGTAGGTAATACTTGTATGTACATAGTTCTGATTTATATTTTACAACAATCGTAGACGACACGTGGGGGTGGACAGAATAGAGTAGGGACGAGTTGGCAGTGTTTACAAGCTTTTCTTCTTGAAGTACCTATGCTGGTTGTTATCGTTGAAAAATCGTTGTGTAATCGTTACAGTCATGTGGTACTTGTGGCGTTAGTGGGAATGTGATTAGAAATTTATTGCTATCGTCCTTTCACGTGGTGGGATGCTACATGATCATACATTGTTACAGAGGAACGCTTTAGCCTTTTAGTCAGCAGCTTAGAAGGAAGAATTGTGTCAGGAACGGTGGACGTGACATTCACCATACAACACAATATTTTTTCGTCATAATGTCTATGGATGATACGAGCTATGTCGTCAGATTTATTAGGAGATATGAAGTGTATTTCGGAGAAAGGATTTAATGACGTCTCTAGAACCACTGGAGGGGGTTTTTATTTGGACAACGAAACCAAAATTTAAATTTTCGGGTAATGAGACATGCGGTGATACTGGATCGAGTTGAAATTCTAGACATTGAAATATCTGATTTGATTTATGTATAAAGACGGATCAGAGAAGATAGCAAGATTACTGGTCACTTTGCTAAGCTAAATTGACCCAAATTCTGTGATAGGGATACTAAGAGTACGTACAAGATCGGTAGATAATTTCGAAATTAAAATATGGAAATGAAAATGCATTCCAAATTCTATGATTCAATGAGAACTCCGTTTTAAGAAGTCCCGTTCTGGAGAACGAGGATGAGGATCCATGGAAAACTGACATATTCTACGCAAATTACTGTTTGGCAAAGTTTTGCAGGCAAACGAGTGAAAAGTTCGTTTTTCTAAGGCTTCCAAACGACAATACATGAGTTTAGAACTGAGATCTCTCCGCAATTATTGTTATTTTCTTCCAAACACGGCAAACAGAAGCCTGGAGGATATCGGAACCCAGTTCCACTTAAACTTTTATTACATCCCAAAGATTTCACATACAATTTGGGGATCATAAATCATAAATCTCGCTTAAATCCCTATGCGACACAAATCGAACAATCCTCTTTCACTGTCAGCAAATGTCACTTTCGTGAGCTGACAAGAAAAAAAGGTAAAGTAAAACAAAAACATAAAATAAAATAAAATTAAAATTTTTTTATAGACAGCAATACAAATTTTATGTACTTCTGAAAATTATAGAAATATTAGCAGCAGTGACAATCTGTTCGAAGCCAAAAGTGAATATAGATCCTAAATCATGAAGAATCCTTACTAAATCGAGACCTCATTTCGCTTAGTCCGGGAGGACTAAGTTTTGGTGGACACAAAGCTTAAGCTGGTGTAGCACAGACTAAACAGACAGCCAACTTCAAGGGGGTCTCTCTATTGCACCTACATCTCTCTTTAATACATCTCACCAACGGCCCCATAATATATAACATAATAGGTTATTTGTGCTGGTATAGCTAGTTAATAACTTGAATTGGATGTGGATCGCAGATCAACTGAGTCTTACACTTGAAAACGCCGATGCCTACAGCCTATCAAAACTGCGACTCCTTCGTTGTTTTGGATGAGGTTAACTTGAACATAAGAATCTATTCGTTAAGGGTAAATCCTTCTTATAATTGGGCATGTTCCCTATAAAAGGCACTATCAAACGTTTCTAATTGGTTGTGAGCTATAAATTTGACAGAAAAGTAAAGACTGCATTTGTAGGTACATTAAAGGTCTGTTCGCGTACTTTCTGCATCAAAATTCGTAGATTGTGAAATTTCAAATTCTCTCAGAGAGTGGTAAAACTACAAAAAAAGTAAACGAACGCGAAAGCTACGAAGTGCGCCCACTTTTTAGACGTCAAAAACAAATGTATGCAAATAAAAAAACAACAAAAAATTTCTTACAGGTATCTGACAGATTTGGTAGATTTCGTAAATCAGTGGAAAGAAATTTCCTGCACTAAAATCCGTTGCATGAGGAGATCTTTTACTCTCTCGTAAGCGCTCTCGTCTACGAAAATCTACGAAACTTTTGCGTACTCGAACAGGATTTGGTGACTTTTCGTGAAAATTCGTTGTTTTCTTTCTTAGTTTTTCGCATTTAAGCTTTCCGTGCAGGATTCTTTTCCATACAAATTAATTAACCGCTAAGAAAGTACTTTGAAAACCAAAGTCCATACTTTATAGAACGTGAAAACGGCGAGTTATGACACATGAAGTGTCACCGACTTTTCAGTCAGTTCAAGTTGTTAGCCCTTACCTCAACTAGGTAACTACGTTGAAATATTTACAAACGGCTCAGTACTTAGTGCCTCGGGCAGATGAGCGTAAGGTTTGAGATTCGATCTCCAGACAACACCAAAGTCTGCCTCTTTGTTTGAAGTATGTACTGTAGATCCGGTATCGTTGTCCGTCCTGCTGCAGAGCAAGGACAGTATTCCTCGACTACCATCTCAGTTTGTTCCTGTCAAAGAAGACACCTATCATGGAAGACGAAATGTATGCTCTACAAAGTAATGATCCTGCTAGTTCTGCTTTATGAAACCGAGTGCTGGACGATAAGCAGGGAAGCAGAGCACATTTTGGGCACTTTCGAGAGAAAATTCTTAGTCGAATTTCCGGTCCAGTATGCGAGGAGGGCGAATGGAGGAGAAGATATAACCGCGAACTCTATGACCCGTTCCAAGATGTGGATTTAGTCCAAAAAGCCAAAATACGTCGAGTACACTGGCTCAGCCACATTGAGCGAATGGACAATAGTAGTATTCACCTTCCACCGAAGTAATAATCACGACAAAAATAAACACGAGCCCTACTTTATGATTCTCACTAAGTATTCTTCGTAAGCACTTTTTCAGTGAACTAGAATGCTAGGTTGATAAAAATTTTAACATCCTAGTTCCCTTTTGGTCTATATTCTATATTTTATGTAAAAAGGGACAGAAAAATAACATGCGTACAATTAGATCGTCCCATTTAGATCGCGATATGTCAGCCTAAACACATGATTGATATCGAAAGATCGAAATATTTTCTGGTTCAGACTCAAGAAAACAAATACAATTACTAAGCCAGTCGATAAGCTTAAAATAGCTTTGGTATACTGACCTCACGACGTCTCCGTGTTTATCAATAGTTTGCAGGTGTTTCCTACATCGCATAACTTGCGATCGGAATTGTCACTTGCCTTCTTATCAAAATGAGATAAGGAATAGTAAGTTTCTTTAAGAATCCCCTGAGTGCTTAAGCACTATAGTTGAACAGTATCGGCCGTAATTATAGCAGAAGGATGTTTTTTTATAACAAGCAATCCTCCACCCCATTCGAAAGCCATAATAAGGTCAACAATATGTACTTTTAGACACGAGACACTTTTACTTAATTTGCCTTTGAACTCGTTTCAAATTTGAATTCCCAGTCGCTTTTCATGAAATCTTTTAGAATCCAAAGTAGCCGCCTGAATGTATCTGCTCAAGTTCAAGGGGAATACCAGCGAAAGGGGAAAAGTGATAAGAAAAACAAACAAATAAAATTCAATCAGACATTTTTATGCTCTGTTTCGTCGTGTAGAGCTTACAAGACAACGAGCATAAAACTGTCCATGCCACCTAAATGCATAATTTCCCTCGAATTACGAGTATATGTAGTGTGCCTACATCTTTGGGTGGTATATCGCATAGACTCCAAGCCCAATTCGGGTCAATACACCCCGAAAACAATAAACAAAGCCAACAAACTTTTTAAAATGCCTTCGTTGTTTTACTTGAAATTTATTTCCATACATACATACGGACATGAAGACGGCTCTTATGTATGGCATATGGTATGGAACGCATTGGATGGTTTTTTTTAATATTTTAGTCATGCTAAGATGTGAATAAATGCTGAATAAATTTATTATGCTTTCCTAAATAAATGCAAAATTTTGTATGCATTTTTGGTCGGTTCTGCGTGAATCGTTTGATGGTAATATGGGCATACATATATACATATATGCAAGATTAGAAGAATTGGTAGTTTGAAATGGTCATCAGCTGTAAGGATGAATCCTTTTCTTGTATTATTTGTGTATTCAACAGATGCCTTCAGCCAAGTAAGAAGTGCCAAATTGAAAACAACTTCCAACAAAGACGAAAGAAAAGGGTATTAATCCAATTTTTGAGCATGTAACCACAATACCATTTCATGACAGAATTGAAATTCAAATAAATTTTGACATTAAAATGATATTTGCATATGCCAATCAAAATCCTGTCAAAACAAACCAGAAATCGCTACTATGTTCATTGTTAGTCAAATCATGGAAGGTGCCTTGGGTAAGGTAACCCACTGAACATAGCAAAGACTCCAACCAAATATGGTCTTCTACGCACGTGTAAAAGTTCAGCAACAATAGGTGCTTATATGACTGTATTGATGGCAATACCAAAGGAAGGTTTCAATGCCAGACTTAAGATTCTTGGAGCTTGAAATTCTTGGAATTCAAAGGAATTAAGGCCATAAGGAAGCTAAACAATAGATGGTCCTCCCTAGACCTCGAGAACTATAAGAAGGTATAGCAAATAAAACCATTTTCAGCGAATGCCAGGGTTCTAATGCATAATCATCTAACAAGATTGTTAGGACCGTCAACTTTCTTCGGTATCAGATTATAGCTATGTAAGATGTTATGACTTTATTTGCAAGCCTTTAATGACTATCGTAGTTAGTGCGTCCCGATTGTGAGTAGAAGTTTGAGTTTCGATAACCATAAAAGCTTCAAAATCAATCCAAAAACCCATATGGCCTTTATAGGAACAGGCCCAGTAGTTCTGACAAGCTAGAACCTTCATCTTAAAGGGTCTGTACCATGCCCAGACATTTTCTTTTTAGTGTGCCTCTAGGCAGGTTGTTTTTTTCAAAAGAGGGGTCTTGACATAATGAAAGGTGGTTAAATTAGAACCATTTTATCCACCGTCATTAAGTTCCCAGAAACTACAGAGTTGTACACAAAATCACCTTGAAGACATAAAAAATCAGGTACGGTTCAAAGGACAAAGTGGCACAAATATTGATACTGGGAAGGCCCTCATAAAATACTGGTTTGGATTGGCGCGAAAGCAAAGATTCCTGCAAAGAGACAGCAATCTTTGTACAAAAATCTAATAAAACTTTAAATAATCAACTGAAAGACTGTCCAAAAGTTTAGTTTTATTCCACCGCTTATGCTTTGGACAAAGCCTAAAGTTAGAAAATTAAAAAGTCAGGGAAAAGCCAAAGTTAATAGCTCATCATATCTTTTGGTATGATGTTCGACTCCCAGGTTTACTTCATGTTCAAAACGACAAGAAAAACCGAATATCTCTTATAAATAAAAAGTGATAGTAGCCGCTTTTTTTTTGCAAGCCCGGCTTTAAAAAAAATACATTGAGGCTGAGCAACTTGACAGTACTGCGTCACAATTAAATTAATCACCAGCAAATATTATTCTGAGTAATAACTGCAAAAAGACTTATAATTGGAAATCGATGATCTTTTGTTGACAAAAAATTATTTGACAGTTTGTCAGTTCTGACGTTTTGATAGAAATTATCGTTAACACAAGCACATCACTGTCTTCTATCAGGAACCTAAATAGAAATAAAGAGCTCAGAACCTCAATATCAGAATGGTTCTGCGCACATCTTAAACTGCAGTCATTACTAGCAAATATCAAAATGATCAAATGTTTGACAGTAAATTGTACTAAATTCTTTAGGTCCAAAAATGGCTTAAAGTTTGTCGATTTAGGTATACCTATACCATATCTATGAGATGAAGAAAGATTTACTTTTAACACCTCTACTGTATAAGGAATGCCAAAGATCAGACATGCCCCCCATCTGATTAGAGGTTTACAACTCACAAGACTTCTTCTTCTTCTGGTTTCTTTCTGGTCAAATTACTTTGTCTAACTCATCTCACAGTTATTCAATTAGATTTCTGCGAATTCAACAGAAATGATTCAATTTCAGGTCATGTACGTACACTTGCGGTACGTTTGGATTATGTCAGGAGAAATGTGCTAAAGAGACTTTTCTTTTCGCATTCCCTTTCATGTCTTCCAAAAGGTGTTGCTCTAAATCAGTCTAATTGAAAACATGCGCCGTTATTTCAATACACACGCGTACCGAGAATATTTTATTTATTTTTATTTTTTGTAAACTAAGCATTCAGTATCGTAAACAAGAATAATTGTTGACAACTCTGTGATTTCAATTTCAAATAAAAATTTCTCCCTTTCTTCTCCCGGAATAGGTTCAAAATGGGGACCCAATTCGGTTCATCAAAATAGACGAAGAAAATAAAAAGAAACAAAAAAATAAAAAAGTAAAACGAACCTGAAATAGAAAAGAAAACAATATAAGTATTCCCGTGCAGAAAATACTTTCGACCTCATTGGAAATGCGAAAGTTGTCCCGAATGATTGGTGGCGGTCGCTCTGGAACGAATAGCCGCACACCCGCCATCACCACCAAAGTCGTCGCCTCGGCCGTTGTCGTCCATATTTTAAGATTAGGAACATTATGCGGGCAAAAAAAAACTGGATCTGTCTAGTTCCAGTCAAAAGTCCAAAACAAATGCATTGCTCTATTTTTTCTTATTCTGCCGAAGAAAACAAAACGTGGACGTCGTTAGGCGGTCAAACATTTTGTCCACAAAAAAAAAATGGCGGAAAAAAAATTATTTTTTAATCGGCCGTTGTTACTTTAGTGTTTTGGGATTTAATCTGGTGGGGCTTTCCGTGCGAATGAAATAACGTGTACAGCATGACAAATAGATTTTGTCTGATGCGATAAAATACACGCTACTGACTAATAATAATTGATTAGCCTTTCGATGGGGACAGTCATAATTATTAAGAATGGCAGTACTTATCTGATTCCTTTGCTTAAGACATTGAAGAATGGAATATGCTAACATGGTGGCCTGGTACACAAAATGGAGATGGGCAAGTTCTTGATCCAATATGGAGATGGCGTTCTGATCGAAAATTGATTTTGTGGTCGAAACTTGGTGATCTTTGGAATGGAGTGTCAACAGACATCGAGGATTTATCTATAGAATTGAAAAGTTTTATAAAAAACCGTAGTCATTGGTAAACCCGAATGATGATGGTCGGTGGTAAACACGGATGGCCATTGTGACATGTTGTAAGGTCACACAGAGTACAGAATCAAACAAAACTGTATAAAGGAGTAGTCACCATGTCGCCATGAAGTCCAAAGCTTTCGAAACTGAGTTTCGAGTGACTCAGTCTCGCGATAAAAGTGGTCCGATTGTTTAGTTATAAATTATTTAAGTATGTGAAGGTTCTCTCAACCAACCTGAAGACAACCTTAAGGCTCAGTCAGTCAACCCTATCAGGATCTAAGTAACCTATGTACGTAGGGTCTAGACTACCAAATTCTTACGATGATCGTTAAGGAGTATTGAAGCGGATCTGGAGGTGAAATAATTTTGCTCGATTATCTTCCCAAAAAATGAGGACTTATGGTCTACCATGCACAAAAAAAATTCTAGTAGGAGATAACCCCATAACTCAATTGTTTACATTTTAACTCTAAGTATAGAATTCGATCTCGTACATGTGACCAACGGAAGCACGTTTGCAGTGATCGATTCCTTGGAGCCAATTGCTCACCATTCTTTCACACAGTTGGCCCTTTCGCGTTCGATATTGTTCTTGCGCTCGTCTAACGTTATTGGCTTGTTGGCATAAATCGCATGTTGGACGAATACCGAACTTCCGCTTCAATAGATGAATTGTTTGACCAGCTAAAAAGCGTGCAGCACTATCTTGCTGGAACCACATATCACTGATGTCAAGTCCATCCAATTCTCCTGTTTCTAATATTCCTTTTCTAAATCATAATGTAATCTAATTCTTGTAGAAGAATTTGCCCTTGATCGAGGCCTTCTTTAGGATCAAAGGTAGTATAATCTTTAAAAAAATAGAAAAACTATGAAGCTATATTGCTTAAACTTGATTTTGTTGAACGATAGGGATGTTCACCGATCTGTGTACTTGGAGCTTAGTCCTTCAACATCGCCGTTCAATTTATAACAATTTATGAGCCATCTAGCTTCTACCACTTCAACTAAGAATATCTAGCCAAGTGTGACGAACTACTGAAAGTTTGGTTTTTCTCACGGACCGTTGTTTTGAGAACGTCTGACAAACATCTGAGGGCCTGTTGTATCAACTATTTATTCATTTGTGCAATAAACGCTTCTGACACAATATGACATCTAGACTAGAGCGCAGGAGAAACACTGATCTTCTGGAAGAGAAATGAACATTTTGACAGAAAACCGAATCCAGACGGTTAGGGGAGGGTACAGGGATAATTGTAAATTCTTCCAAATAACCCTTTGTCCTACAATTTCATTCGTGCTCCGTAGTAAAATTCTAAATAAAATGGTACCCATTTATCTTCACTGCAAGTTCAAAGGCGGAGAAAAGATTGAACTATTAGATAATTATGGTCAAGATCAAGATCATTACCAGCAACTGCAAAGCAATTTACAAGAATTAAGTTCAAGTTCAAGCCCTCCTCGAAGCCCAAAGTAGAAAAAAGAAAAAAAAAAAAATGGACAACAAAATAAACAACTCTCTGTACATTTCACTTCGTGATTGGAGTGCATAAGAAGATGAGGACTGGTTGACCGAACGGTGCCTTTGCTTATGGAAGATTAATGACAACGCAGTGTTATGAATTTAAACTTCCTACTTCTTCTGCTCCATAACGAGAGAAGCCATTGCCACAAGTGGTTAATCAATATTCGCTCAACCTGTTTTCACTTCAAAGGAAAATAAAGAACACCCTCCCAGGTAGAGATCACTTTTGTCATAACCATAAATTAAATTAGTATCTTCACTTTCGAATACCATTACCAAAGGAAGGCGTTTTATTCTTAAGTGAACTTGCGGCCCCAAACAGAAAGACATCCTTTCTTGGCCACAAAAAACAACGAAACACAGCATTCACAAAACAGGAAAATCGAAAATTAGTTTATCTCTTGCACGAGAGCCTCGTATTTGGATTCCTTTGCAATGCACCATTGTACTTGTGTATACCTATTAACCTGAAAGCCTAAAGGTGTATTTTTGCATAATGCAGTCGTTTTTCCTTTCACGAAAAGGAAGAGTTTGTTAAGGAGAAAAAACCAACAAAAAAATAAAAAGAATACCTAAAGAACGGGCAAAGAGGAAAATTTGCAATTAAATTTGTGGCCAGAAATATCTCAAACGGAGTCAACTTGCAGAACTTGCAATGCGGCTAAGAAAAAGGAAATAAATTGCCCGGGTAAGTTGCCAAAAACAAGAGTGAGTTACCTTTTGTACGAAAGACCTTTTTCTTTTTTTTGATAATTCAATAATATATGCCTTTTCGATTCTACCAAATGTTACAAGTACCTACATATGTATGAATACATGGAGAAAATATTTGGGGCTTTGTGGCCGGAAACTAAAAAGTAAAGTTTTGACTTCATACTCGAAGAATAATTTACAAAGGGTAACCTACAAACCAAATGTTGGATTGAAGACTAAGAAAGGATATTGCTGGGATATAGTTCTGTAAATTAAAATAAAAAGAAAGAAGAAACCCCGGTCCTTCATGGGTACATGAACATAAAAGCTTAGAAGGCAACGAAATTGGGGGTCAGCTGACCAAACAGGTCTGCAATTTGTTGCAGTAAGAAGGAGTGAAACCTACAACAGTAGCAACTCTAGTAATTTGGGCAAAGACAAAACTAACAAATTCTAGAAAACAAAATCACGAAAACCAGAAGACTTTCTGGACAGACCTTAATTTAAAAATAAATAAATACTTGGCGCAACAGGTCGATGGGACCCAAGTCCTAGCTTCACACAACCATTCGTGTTGTGCGTGTTAAATATATTCTTTACACGCATGGAAGGGGCCTACTGTTTAATGCCTTGTCCGAAGGGCAATTTGTTATTTGAGAAGCTTTCTGGAGACAGTTGTACTCTCGGATGTTTGTCAGACGCTTGCGAGAGGTGGGGCCGTGAAAAACTTTTTTAGGTGTTCCCCGAATGGGATTCGATCCTGTGACAGTACATCATACTTTCATAGTTTTTTGCAGAAGAGAACGCTACTGTAAGACAGGAAGAATTTTCGCCTGCATGTGAATTTAATACGAAAACTTTCCTTTAGATAAAAGGTCTGTTCGCTTATTTTCTGAACTAAAAATCGTAAACTCACAAATATCTGAGAAAGGGAGGTACAAATCTCTCAGAAAGAGGTAAAAATACCAACAAGCTAGGAAACTCTTGTTCCTAGGAAACATTCCTAAACGTCAACAGCAAAAACACTTGAAAGTAAAGCAAATCAGAAAACAAAACAATGTTTGAAATGAGTTTGACAAATGGTATGTTGTTGACATAACAACAGAAATTTGTGGGGTAAAAAGTCGTACGTTTTGTCACTGAGCAAAAATGTTTTACCACCTGAACACCATGGGGTAGCTGCAGCAAAGCAGTACGAGTTGTCAAAAGTAGAATATACGAATATACAAACTCAATGCCGCGAGCACAATGTGTTGCTGAAGCTGAAGTACGAAAAGTAGCTGCAGCACAAGTTGAGCCAACTTCTACTTTCGAACGTGATGCACTACTTTTTGACATTTTAAATCAAAACAAAAAGAAAAAAGAAATGACAGAGCAGTCGACGGAAAAATTTACGAACCGTTGCTGCGCTGCTCATGGTGGACATGCATTACTACTTAAATGAACGACTTTTTTGACAATTTGCACTACAACGACTTTATCTGCTGCAGCGACTTCCCAGGCAGTTACTCTCTTTTACGATTTTCTTATGTAAGGGCACAGAGTTAGGCAAGGATTCTTACAGGAATAGACCTAAATTAATGAAATCTGTCAAAGTTGACGTTTGCTTTTTCTTTTTTTGTTGTTATCAAAAGTAAATTCAAACAAAAACCTTATTTAAACATAAAAATTGAGTGAAAAATACATTCTTTTGCAGACACTTTACAGTTTTTCTGACAGTTAAAAGTGGGAATATTTTTCTTAGAAAATTGACAGAATGTGAGTTTTGATACAGAAAGAGCCCTATAATTTCAAGAAAGCTGAAAAAATTAGTTAATTAAAAGCTGAAATTAATAGAAAATTATAATTTCAATTCAATCTCAGATTTACTGCTGGAACACAATGTTGAGTCGCTGTCGTAGTTGCATAAGTGAGGAATATTTAATACTTGTCACCCTACAAGGCTATATTTTCAATCGAGTTGACGGTAAGTGTACGACTTCATTGCATTGTCGAGACATTTTTAGAGAGGGTATGGGACATCGGTGCGCAACCTCAAGTGACAGCGACGCCATTTTGTTTCAGCTGTTACATGGGACTTATAGACGTCAAATCGTATGGAAAACCCTCGGGATTTAGTAAAGATTTAGATGGATTAAATTAAAAAAAATAAAATTTAGCTAAATACTGCTAAGTCCTGGATTAAGTTTTGGTGGAAACATATGATTCGAGACATGGTCTTTGAAAGTAAAACAGAGTAACAGAGCACCACTTCATGATTTAAAGGAAAAACTCGCAATAAACACTGGGCTTTATCTAACTTGTCCTAACGATATTAAGTATTGCGTAAAGGTAAGTACAACACGGAGACAGTCTTTAGTAACGAAGCAAACAAATGTTTAGTAACGAATGATATTCTTCAATTTAGTAAACAAAAAGAACATTCAGTTTTGCCAATGATATTTTCGTTCTATTACAGCCTGTACATGGGCAACTAGTATCGCCGTGTGAAATGTTACGAAAGCGTGACTTCAGCTGGCTATAAATATTCCTGTAGAAGAAGTCTAGACCCGAGCTATGTACGTTGTAAGTTTTTAAGATGAGACCTTGATTCAGCTCGTGCTGTGACAGTTCTATCTAGTTCAGAAGGCATTGCCTATTATTCCTTAGTAACAAGGAAACAAACAGAACTTGACTAGTTCACATTCAATAAAAAAAGTCTACAAGTCATCATCCATTCAAAAGGATGTAATACCCGCCTTGTGAAAGTCAAACCCAAGCTGAAATTCAAGCAAACATTTTCTCTCAGTGTACAAAGTATTACATAAACATTATGCGAGGGCAATTTATGTTGCAGGAACCCAACAAGTCCAGCTTATCGCATTCTCGCACACTTCTTTCTCCATAAAGGAAATGACACTGAAGACCTGATTTTGTTCTTGTTCTTACGCCACACGAGCCCATCTTCGTCCCTGACTCTTCCTTGCTGTTTACGCAATAGCTCCATTTGCATGAGTGCGTGTATACTTCTTCTTTGGCTTTAGGTCAAAGAACTTGCACTGCAGTTGCTTTCCTATATTCCGGAGGAAGGAAGCCTGAACCAGCCCGAGGGTATCTCTTCCCTTGTCCATCCTTGGATTGGAATGTTTGTAATTTGTAAAAATTTCAGAATAAAAAGCAATAAAAATTTCGGGGTTTCAAGCTGTGTTCAAGGCATTCGGATACGATCAGGACCAGGAAAGTTATAAATGCGCCCATCAAATGAATTACGATGAGAGTCATTTCAACCGGTTACAGCAAGTACTCATGCTCGTGCATTTATATGGCACACCCGCTGAAGATCGAAGACCTGTCGTATCCAAGGTACGAGTGCGAGTACGAATACGAGTATGTTATCGTAACGATTACACTTCTAACGTAATGAGGAGCGAAGAGCCGGTTCCACATCCCGGAATCGATAGTGAATTAAAAAGTGAAGTGAAGTGAAGTTCTTCGTTGCTCATTATCACCGACTACGACGACGATGACGACGACTAAGGAAGGACGTCAAAAAGGAAAAGTGAAGACCGGTTGGTCAATTTGTTTGTTTGTTGTGTTTTGGTTCAATCTTCAGCGTGGCTTTGAATCGGTTCTTAAGAGGTGGAGGCTTTCCACGATATCTTCTAATTGATGCATGATCGTGACGGCGATGTTGATGATGCAGATTTCCCTTTTCGTGGGGCGATTGCGTGTAAGGCGGTAAGATTCATGTTACCAGAGTAACGTGATTAAAATTCTTTTTTCTTTTCTTTTTATTTTATTTTTTCCTCTTCACCGATTTTGTAACATGAACACTGGAGAATGTGTTTTGAATTTTTGTGCATACGTATGAACGTAAGTGGAATTTTTAATTTCGATTCTTGACTGAGAAACTAAAGAGAAAAAAAAAGAAAAGTTCTTATGGATGCATACACGTTCTTGTTTGGAATTCACTTGAGAATCAGGAAGAGACATGCAAGTGAAAGGAAACCCTTAGCGACTGATCGAAAGCATTCCGATTTGAAAGTGACACGGGCTTAAGAAAACTGTTCCCAATTTAGATACCTGCTTACGGAATTAAGTATTCCATTCGAGTCCAAAGGTTTTCGATTTCTGCACTGCATAACGAATCATGCGAAAAAGAAGAAAAACCCTTTGGCAACACGTTCTATAAATCTATACGGCGGCGGCGACCTTGGTGTACGAGAAAACTGCGGACGTCAGAAAGTCAGAAAATGCATTTCCCTGCATTTCCATGTGCAACACGAGCTGACAAACAAGAAATGTCAACAAGGATATTTGATAGCGTGTGGCTACGCATTAAGTACAAACATATATGGGCAATGGGTACATGCTTAATAAGTTCAAAATTACCAGAGACACCCTGAGACACTCCCCTTTGCTATTAATTTTGTTTTAATTTTTTTTTTTGTTTTGTGAATTCGATTTGCTGGCAGCATACGAATTTAAATATTTTTCGTATTCACGTGCTGAACTTGAGATGAGTAAAAAGTATCGCAGGGTAAGGAAAAATTTATGAGGAAATGGAAGTGAGGTCCAACGTTAGATATCGAGTTACACTGTCGCATTTGGAAATTGCCGTCAGAGAGAAGTTTAATTAATTGCAGATTCACGAATTGCTGGCACTATGCGGAAAGAGTTTTTATTTTTTTTAAACAACTAAAGTCCACTGCAGTTGAGGTTTGTTATTTTTTTTTATGAATTTTTGTAACGTAGCAATTTTTACCTGACCTTCATTTTGATTGACAATTTTGCTTTTGGGTGATTTGTCTCACAGCCATTGCCTTCCTTTTATGTTAACTTAGCTAAACAACGACTAAAAAGAGTCTGATTCCTTGTATCTCTCTCTATTTTTCTTAATATTGGGCGAATTCTGCAGAAAATATCTCAAGCTTAAGATGCGAAGGCAATTCAACGTCATAGTGTCAGGAAACCGGCTGATCCAGACATGAAACATTAACAAGACGAGTCTCTATGACATTTCTAGCTATAATTGTCTCAAAATTAAAGACAATAATTAAAGAAATATAATATATAAGAATATAATAAGAATGCTCCGATCAATCGGAAATATACACAGCAACATTGAGTGCAATCCACAATATATACATACATAAGCCTCTTTTTCAGATGCGTTTCACATTAAATAAAGAATTTAGGCATAGTATTTAAAGAAAGGTGAGCTGGAACAGAAAATACAGATTACAGATAGCATAATTGACATCGTGGTTGGTATAATTCTGCAACAGAAAAGTTTAGGCGACACCAATCATAGAAGCGATCAAAGAGTTCATTAAGTAATCTTCGGTTCGACTTGAAAAACCCTTGGACATTCTTTATAGAAAAAAATAACCGCAATATTTATGAATGAACAACCTTTCCTTTTAGTTTTATGTATTACAAGTGGTAAATTGCTACCAAAATAGGAATAGTGTTAAGAGCATACCAGAATGGATATTAGTGAGGTTAAGGCTATGTCAAAACGAATCGAAAAATCTACTCAAGTTCTTTCAAACTCACTAATAACCCATAAACTTCATAATCTGCTAAATTGTTTACATTGCAGGGCAAACATGAACCATAAGCAAAAGAAAATTGAAAATAATTAAATTGATGCATTACTGGAATAAAAATATTCCCAAAATGGTATCCTGAATAAATTTTTATTGTAGGCTGTGACATTTGCGTAGCTGTGACATTAAAACTTTACGAAACGAATCATAATCCCATAAAATAAGACATTTCATTTAGCAGACGTAAGTGTGTTGAAGTCTATTTTGGTTGGACCTTTAGATATACGGGTTCGTGAGTAAGATATTTTAAAAATATTTTTGATTCTGTAAATTACTAGTCAGAAAATTTTACAAAGGATACATATTCACATACATAGCATTTATATGACATAAAAGCATTAAATAGCATTAAAAAACATAAAAATATATGAAACACATCCAAATTTTTAATTTACTATAATCAAGTACTTAGTTATGGATCGATTTGCGATGTATAAAGGATGTAAAAGAGCACTTATTAAAATTTAAAAATAAATAGTACTTTAAATATCCTAGACAAAGCTTTTGCATATTTATTTTTAGCATTTCAAAACTCTGAGTGTCATTCTCAGATGCAAACATTGTAAAGTCAATCTCAAAAACTAAAATATTAGCTTTAAGTAGAAATTTGACAACATCGTTAACAAAAAAGATAAACGGGAGAGGAATGATACTGCTTTACTGCGGGACACCAGAAGGTACATTATTTATTTGAAATTGAATTTCTAAAATCTACAAATTTGTATCTATTTCAAAACTATGAAGATAGCAAATTCCAGAAAGAGCTTGGAAAATATAAACGTTTAAGATAAGCAGTTACATATAAGGTGTAGTTAATACGGTTGAATTTGTTAATAAAATTTGTATAGATAGTATCCAACGTTGTTCCACAGAATCCGTGCTGATTGGATTAAATGGATTTACAAACAAAGCTCAATCTTTTAGTGACCCATTCCTCAAATAATATAGAAATTGCAGACAATTTTCTATGGAACTTAAATGTAATTATTATAGAAGTTTTTTTTCCATATTAATGAAAATGTATTTAACGACAAATGAAAAATTAAATATAGAGTTTTGTGTATAGTCGAGCCCATTTTTGATTACAAATACTGTGGGGAAAGCATTCGGGACTGAAGTAAAAATTGTTTTGAACTCCAATTAACGCTGCAAAGTTCTATCCTTCCTAAGTTTAAACAAAACTACGCGAGTCTTGGATATAGCCGAAAAATTGTTAATCAATGTTTGGGCTTCCCACTGTCTAAATGCAGAGATTGGAAACGTTTCGCAAAGTTATTACAATCGGTATTTAAAGAGTCGGAGGATTGACCATTGTAGCAAAAAGTGGTTAAGTAGCTATCACTTAGCTTAGACTTAATATTATTTTCAATGTATCTGATTTATACATAAAAGGAAAGCATTATAAAAACTTTATTTAAATTTAGGATTTGTAAACGACGTGTAAGCAAAATTATTTAAGATACGCTCGATTTAAATAGTTTTTGTGCTCAGACATTATAAAAGTATCTACAGTTACGGACAAATTGGTTTGGTTTTTGAATTTTTTATTTTAAGTTTAAATACAAAGCTTATACAAAATAAACGAATACCACAACAAACTTATTAAATAAATTAAAAATACCGAATATAATTTATATATTTTGTATTTTGACTGGAAAAATTAAAATTCTTGTCTTTCCTATTTTCATTGATTGTTTTACTGCTTACATTTTAAATTTCCTGTTCATATTGTTTTTATAGTTCAAGAAGGTATTGAAATTTTAGGATAACAATAGGTTTGTTCCCGTACTTTCTGCACCAAAATTCACAGATTGTCCAATTTCTAAGAGGTGGGGTAAAAAACTCTCAAAAAGAGTAAAGTGTACGGGAATGCATTGAGGGCAGTTTTTTGCCCACTTTTCAGACGTCAGAAACATATGTGAGAAAAAAACAAAAAGTGTGAATGAATGAATGTATTTTTCATTCGATTTTCACTCTAAAATAAGATTTTTAAGAATAAACAAATAATATAATAAGCATTTAGCATTCTATGAACACATTTGTACATCTGTTTTACATCATTTTGTTTGAATTTACCTTTGAAAACTAAAACAAAAAAAAAAGCAAACGTCAACTTTAACAGATTTCTTAAATTTATAAATTTGTCTAAAGAAATTTCTGGGACTGAAATTCACAGAGAGGGGAAGTTGCTTACTCTCTCGTGTGCGCTCTCTTCTGTGAAAAAATACGAAAATTTGGCGTACGGGAACAGGATTTGATAATTTTTCGTAGTTTTTCACAGTTTTTCGTAGTTTTGGACAGTACGGGAACAGACCGAATGAAACAATGTAAATAATATTCCGCTCTGCCAACTGTTTCAAATTGTTTCATTATTAAAAGCCAGACAGATTTTGTCATTAAACAAAATTACTATTGGTTTTTATTTTTTGAAATATTATAGAATCTCTTTGAATCATTTTGAAGGATACGTTGTGATAGCATGCTAGTGAGCCGTTCGGGTCCTAAACAATGCTAACTAAGACGCTGGTAACGCTATTATTAATATAGGTAACTACAAAGCCGGACAATATGGATTAGAAACTAGTGAACCTTATCATGTGCTTTCACCAGTTAGATATAATCAAAAGAAGTTCTAATACTAGACTATGGCAAAGCAATTCGGGTCCTTGTAAATACTTTTTCGAAATTTATCTAGAAATGGTGGAATTCTAACAGAAAAGGCCCCTATCCATGTCAGCCTAGGAAAATGTGGACAGGCATGAGTGGAAGGTGAAACCAAATCTGAAATTCAAACATGCTATGGGTGATGAAGCCGGAAATAAAATATTTTTTCGTTTGAGAAAAGAAGTCTACTAGCGAAAATATCACCATGAAGCTCAAAAGTTCCACCAAACCATGAAACTAATAAAACAAGCGCAACAGTAACAGGAAACACAGCTTAAAGCACAAATATGTAAATTGATTCTGAACTACATTTCTGGCTCACTCCCATTTAACCGATTTCCTACAAAGAAAACATCTTTAAAATCCGTCATATAAAATCTTCCTTCTACCAGATTAGTTTCCCACTTACTATAGCCCAATACAAACAATTGTCTAGCCCATGGTGAATGACCTACAAGAAACTCGCTGTTGCAAAATTTACCCATTACAACCAACAATATTAACATTTTTACCGCCAAATCCGATTAGTGAATGAACACCACCAGCCATGGCCCCTTGAAAATAGTCTCTATTCCCAGTTGGCCGATGCGCAATAGCCACCATAGCTGTTGAAGTAACGCGCCACAATATTGCCCAATTACAACATTAACGGCGCCCTAATTCATGGTCAACGAAACTGATGATGACGGCAAGCCAACCGGCAAAGAACCGCGCCCGTTAAATTCTCACCGTCAATTTTCATTGTCAATATGAAAGTCATTTTGCAACCAAAGAAAAACTTTTTCGTAATTCGCTTTCAGATTTACATTATTCACTCGATGGTCAACCTAGTTTCTTAATTCAATCATAAGCCGATTATAAACTGTGTACGCAACCGATAAATATCAAGTTACAGTCCCCCTTCCAATTCCCAGCCAAACGCCAAGTGTCATCAGAAACTTTCGTAGCGTTCTAGAACGTCACTGAATGTCAAACTTCCTGCCAAACACAACTCAGTCATAAGTCACACACTTAGCACACTCAAAACGCATAATAGACACATTTTTTGAACTTACCAATTTTTCTGCAGCAACACTCCAACACTGCAATGCCATTACCAATACTTGAGAACGAAAAAGTCAATAAATCACTTTCACTAGGGTAGGGTAATTGTTTAAGCCGCCTCTCTCTCTTTTGCAACAAAAAAGCCTTATTTCTCTTAAAATGCACTCTCTTCTGTATAAAGCAAACCGATCGATCGGTCAACTGGCCTGAATAGAAAATCCAAAAAGATACAAATTCCCTAGAATGGATCAGGAGGATTCACTTGTTCGGGGTACTGCTGCTCAGATCAATTTCTTTTGCAGACTAAAAATCGAAAAAAACCTTCTTCAAAGGGGAGCGCAACAATTTCCAACATCGGTTTTCGGTTTCAGCTCACAATTATTTGAAACGTGCGGTGTTGAAGAGCACCAATAGCGCTGGGCCGTCTATGTATGTATCTAGAACGAACGAAGGAGAAGGTGACAGAGTATGTGAGAGGAGTACTTTATTCCAACAACAGAGTGCTGCGATGTGATGATCGCGTTTTTATTTTATATCCAATTGTCCACGTGCAGAATAAGTAAACAAGATGATACGACGACGAGTAGCCGAGAGAGACGGGACAAGAACAATTTGTTAGAGAGGAGGTTTCTGTGCCTTGAGATGGGAGAGTGCCTAGGTACCTTAACTCCATGGTATCTATAAGATTTGTTTTTTTTTTTTTGGTTTTTTAGCTCAACACAATTTCCATCAAATTGAATAATCTGTGATGGTCGAGATACTTTTGCGCGAGCTTGGCTTTTATTCGGAATAAATCTTTGTTTTTGGTGGAATGAGAGTGCATTTACTGTGAAGCGTTAAATAAATATTTAATTGTTTTCACAAAAACGAATAAGAAATGCGCACAGTTGGAGGAGAAACATTCAAAATGGCAAATAGTGTTTATATATTTTTTTTAAAGTTCCCCATTTATCAGAGTCTTCTTGGCAGTTGGACGTCCTATTCATGCCACATGGACTTTGTATCCCAAATCTTTGGCTCTAAAATTGTCACACACAAAGAAAAGGAAAACTTTTAGACCTAAAATGGATTTTGACCACCTTGCTAAGTGCTTCAGGTCTTTAAGTTCACTGCCATAGGTCTGTGCAATCCTATAGCTAACGATAAGCTGTATACTTTAACAAGTCAGGAACTATTAATCTTACTCTTCGAAGTTGTAAATGCCAGTCGATGAGACACTAATTTCGAATAAGAAAGTGTTACCCTCGACAACTTTCCTCAAAGGAGCCTTTGTATCATTTTTTGTGTTCAATCAAAACTTTGACTAAATGACTACCTGGACTTTCCTTGCAAATGATCATCCTTTTTAAGGAAATTTGTCATCACTTTATTCCACAATTGCGGTTCTGGAATTTTCTTTGATCTTGCAAAACCATAGAACTTAACAAGAGCCACAAAGGTATAAATATTTGTCGGGACAAATTCATGGGATCCAGAAACTAGTTTCTCATGGTTGTGAGGGACTTGAATCAGCAAGTGTTAAGGGGTGTCACTATCCAGATCTCCGATAAAGAGAAGAAACTCCTTTGAGGAAAGCATCTCTAGTCAAAGTTATTCAAAGCGCCCTCAGTGTCCTGACCGTGTAAGGGTCATTTTGGTAAAATATAGGGCCGTCATCGAAAAAGGTCCTTTGGATCTATATAGCTTCGATAAGACCCTTTCTAGCTTATGGGTCGGTTGCTTAGTGGAAAGAGGTTTCGCGTAAGTATTGGACTGCCTTCTGCACTAAATGCCATAAAACGGCTTGCCTCGACAGTACGAAAGTATTCCCAAACACGTCTAGATACTTTTATCATGGGTTGCACTATTAAGTAATATATCGTCTTAGACCAGCTAGTTTTTGGTATCAACCGCACACCATTCGAAGATCTTGTACGAAAATTATCGTACGACCCTAGTTCAACTGATATGCCGTATGATGCAATGACACCGGAACTTCGGCTGCTGTGCTAATTTATAATCGGCATTTCCTGCGTTTAAGACTAGCTTTAGCTTTAAGGCTGGACTGTAGCCAATTAAAATCTCCTAATCGAGAAATTATACGACCATGAAGCCTTTAACGCTATAAATCAATTCTTCTTTGATTTGTATGGCATCTAGCGCCATTTTTTTGGATGTAAAAGTTGTTCGTATCCAAAACATCAACTTCAAGCTGAAAACGTATACAACAACCACAATTGATTTCAGTTTGATAATATGATACCCTTTCCTCCTTCTTAGCCAGACTTTGTAATATGGACGAACCCGTATTCCATTTGAATTTCGCTACATTCTGTTCACCCCTTGCGTTTTGGGTCAAATGGATGAAATTAAAAAAAAAAACTTAACCCAAATCGCATGATTTAGACTTTAGTGCACTCAGTTGCCCACTATCTAGCGCTTGGCAAGAAGCTGGGGATACGGAGGTCAAGATTGCGAAAAATCTCCTGATTCACCTTAAATGCAATATCGCCACATATCTCCTCTCCCTTTGCGTTTTTGGTCAAATGGACGAAATTTAACAAAAAAAACCCAAATCGCACTATTTAGACTTTGGTGCACTTAGTTGCACACTATCTAGCGTTTGGCAAGAATACAGAGATCTAGATTAAGTATACCTGCTTTGGCGAATAAAACTTACGAACATTTTTGCTTTCATGTAGCAATCTCTCAATATCGTACTAAATCATGAAACACATAAAACATTTGCATTTTAACACCCAGGGTCATTTTGACAGCCGTCAAAAATGAAATCAATCAATGAAATCAATACGAAAACTAACTTCACTCTGTTGGCAGCCATTTTCAGAATGACACTGACATTTTCCGGATAAAGAGAGTAAGGGAAATAGATAATTTCCGTTTGCATGTGCAAGTGTATGAAGGGAATACGAGTAACCTAATCAATATCTTTTCTAATGACTATCATTACTAAAGTATACTCAAACAATTAATAAAAATTCCTCTACGTTCTCTAAGTTAAGGCGGTTTCGCACTTTGTTAATAAACCACTCAATCAGCACTTTATTATGCAGATACGATATTTAACTATCCAAAGCCCATGTTATGAGTTCCGCACAACTAGTTACACTATAGTCACGTCTCTAATTTACAACGTTTTTATCTACACTCTACAAAGTGTCATTACCCAAAAAACAAATAAGATATCAATCGATATTAAAATTAATACACCTGCCAACTACAAATTCCCGTCCATTAATAGCTAGCTATAGATACATCATTAGCCTTTATCTAGCAATTTTTATCACCAATTTATCAATGGCACGAAATAATGCATTCACTTTTAACCAATTCACTATACGTACATCCAAAACCGAAATTCATTGATTCTCAATCAACAACTACGCACCGACGCGTTTCCTTTTGTTAATGAACTTAGGCGGTGCATCTGCCCATAATTTTAGTTCGACCGCGTTTCGGAAACGCATCTATCGGTAGGAAAAAATTAAAAAAAAAAATAAAAAAAGAAACGTGATTCGCTTCTTGTGTCAGATGCAGATGCAACAATTAGCATTTTTGGATTACCATTTGTACCATTTGTACCAATCGCATGCCGACGACGACGACGCGCATTGCGATACTGCATGCATCTTAAAAAATCCGCCAACAAAACCCTTGTCTAACGTTTGATTACACAAGTATTTAAATATTTCCTGGTTTAGATACGAAATTTATGCCGCAGCGGCGCCGATGCATCCAAGGGAATTCGCGTTCAAATTGTGTTATCCAATTCTAATGTAATCTTGGTTAATCTGCATTTAAGGCCGCTGTCCATTGCATTATATGTCATTTTATGGATGGTCTCGTGGATGTTCACATTTGCTAGCCCAATTTCGCAATAAATTGCATATTGAGATTGCTGACGCCGTTTTGACGTGGGTACATCAGTTTTGTTCGAAGACCACTCAATAGATTCAGTAGGACGTTATAGAACGCACGTAGAATGCATATATCTTTTTTATTTATTTTCTTACATATCATTTCGATTTTGGTAAAATACGACTGTCAGTCTGACGTTTATTAGGTATCCAACAGTTCTGGGAACTCTCCATATTCCTGACACGCGTAACATACAGAATGTTCTTAATTAAGAACGGAACGAGGAAGACGCATAAACCTAGAATACGTAATTGCTTTTTGCGGCTTTTTAATAATGATCTTGCGCAATGGATTTAGGCTAACGCGAAAGAAACGTGATCCTACTTCAGTTACGTCAATCTGTTCGGATATCAGCCAAAGAGAAAATAACAAACGCTTGCGATTGCGCTGCACGTTCGCTGACAACCTACACCCTTTTCTTAAACGAATCTCTTAATATTCAATAAATGCCTTTTATGACGCTCAAGATTTTCTGCGTCTTTTGTCTTCCGAATAAGGACATGCGTCAAATGTTGGGATTATAATTGTGATTTTCGTTTTTGTCTAAAAAGTATTTTTTCCTTTCTTTTATTGAATGGTTTGTGGAGCGCTGATTTTAACTAACATAGGGATGGGACAGTCTTTCTTTAGTAGTTGGTGTGGCTTCATCCATCTGGCCTGGCTTTAATTGTCAAAATAAGAAAAAACTATTTTGGCTAAATCTAAAGTTCAGATTACCGAATGTGTGTTTCTTTTATCGTTCAGAGTGTGGTCAGAGTGTTTTTGCGGATATGTTCAATCTATCAACCGAGCATCCTGAACACGATGAATTTGACATTTGACAGTAGGTTAAGGGAAGAAAAAAATGTGTTACTACTGTGCTTCTTGTAGATCATAATATTGAGAACAGGGTTGACGTGTTCAGCCTCCGTAGTCTTATGTCTTCATCAAAAACAGGTTTAGTAAAAACAGATTTAAATTTACTTAACTCCACCGGCATTTAGGATCTACATTCTGTCAATAACACGGGCCGCATTAATGGTTTCTCATGTTAGTTCATATGTCATTTATTTTGACACTGATTGTGAGCGCGATCTGTCAGTTTGTTGACATCAGTCAAAAACATTATCGACTATCGGCGACTTGTACTAAGAAAAAAATAAAAATAAAATTTGTTTGAAATTTTTTGTTGCGAACGGAATTTCTTGTTCGGATGGATTGAAAATATTGGACAAAACTTAAGAGGACTCTGTAAAATAAAGAACAAGAGCATTTGATTGGTATAAAGCGTTCAAAGAGGGCCGTGAAGAAGTTTAAAATTTGCTTCACCCGAGACGGTTTGCAACGGCAGTCACTGAAGAAAGCATCGACTTAGTGAAGAAAATGGTTTAAGACAATTTTCATAAAAACAATCGATCTTTCACGAATCAGTTCATCGCACTATAGGTGATGTTTTGTACATGAGACGAGTTGCACCTGTATTTTCGTCACATAAATACATCCCTGTGAGAGACTTTTTAAACAAAAATGCTACCAATATGATCGAGCAAGCACTCTATTCTCCAGATAGGGCAAATTGTGCTTTTTTTCGTGTTACATTTAGTGTCAACGGAATTGTCACAGCTGATAATATTTCTATAATCTCCAGAAGCAGATGAAATTTGTATCTTTAGTTGATTATAGGGCAGACATACCAAAATGTTGACCAAATATTAAATAAAACTGAATTACTCAATGTATTTTAAGTTTATTTGACATTTTCTCTTTAATTTATATTTTTTCTGTCAGGAAAAGAATGGGACGTTTGGAAATCCTTAGAATTTAATGAAGTTTAGGTGGATTAAGTTGAATCCTTGCTTAGTTCTGAATTTAAATATGATGCAGATATGTTATAAATGAGCTCGATACCAAAGCTTGACGGTATGTATTGACGGTATGTCAACCTCTTCACTTTCTGAACAAAAACTTGAGAAGGAATACAAATCGGGCCGTTCTTTCCTAAACGATCGGCAGCAATTGTCTATTCACAACTGTCAAGGATGATATTAATATGGAAGCGTTCAGACATTATTCACTTTTGACATCTAGGGGTGACTTTTGAAAACCCCTTTTTAATTGTATCTTTTCCGTTGAAGTAGATTTTCGCCAAAACTCTCATAATATATCTTTTCGGCCGAAATTTTCAAATGTTTACAGCTAGTTGATGATACTGACGTTTCCAGCTACGATCGCAGCTTATTGCTTTTTGCAATGTTTCTCGATATTGGTAATGCAGCTACTAACGTCCGATTCACTATCGTCGTCAATCGAAACTATATTTCCGCAATTTATCTACTCATCTGCTAAGTTAAGCGGCGCAGTTTCATTAAACTCTGCGAATGTAAGGAAGCATTGCGTAGTCGAGGTCAAGATGGGTATTGAGTGGCTCTCCCAATTCTTGAGCGCAATGTTAAACAATACCAATCAGCACCAGAAAGAGTAGTGATCATAGTATCCAGCCTCGCTGATCACGCACCCCTGTAAATCTCAAAAAAATTTTGGATACCCCATTCCTATGCAGCACGTGACATCTGAAACGAATGCGGATACTTTCGAGGATTATGTTTGCTATTGTTTAAGCAACTGTATGAGGCACGCAAATGCCAGGTTTCATTTTCTATTAAATTGCATTTCTTTGAGAGCTTGACTCGTGATTCGTTTCCTCTGGCTTAGCCAGTGCGTGGATATCACTTCAAGCCATGCTTTGTTGAATTCCCATCCAATTCTTTAGCTTTTCCCATTTGTAAGTTGGCGACGACTACAATCAGGACCCAGCAATGCTTTTAAGTTACGACTGGAGATTTATGGCATCACAAAAGACCTATCTAAGCTTATCGAAACCCTATAGAATAATACATAGTAGACGTATGAACTTCATTTCAATATCAAGCCGCCATCAGCACATAAGTACAGACTTAGTTTACTTAAGAAAACAGTCACAAACGCACACGGCACTGTCAGCCAAACGAAATGAACGACTAGATAATGCACAGCGTGGTCCTACTTATTCATTCTAATCTCTCGCTGTCTAGTGCTCCGTCTTATGCTTCCCAGACTTATGTTCCCATGGATGGCAGGCTATTAAAAAAAACACAAATCTCATCTTCATTATCGATGCAGTACCTGTAAATTTTCGATTAGAATCCAATTGCCCTGTCCCAATCCGCCCCACTTGTCGATGGTCAGAATTACAAATGTAATTGCACGTGTTCCACCCGGTAGGCATAATTTATGTTATGCTCCTTCACCCGCAACTTAATTTGAACTTGAGACCATCACCATTCCCCGTCGTCGTCTGAAGTATGAATATATGGTCAGAGTTTAACTAAAACTTAGATCTAGACCATTTTGTGCAAATTTGTTCGATCAATTGAAGACGCCCCCAGTCCCGGCTAAGGCCGGGAGCAGTAGCATAAAATAAATAAATTATGCCAACCTTTAGGAAACGAGTGACGATGGATGACAGTAGCAGCAGTGGTGGCAGCGCTCGTCAGGTATTCCACATTCATTCGAATCATTTCGTTTTGGTTCTCGCTTTTTTTTTTATCTCTTGTTCTTCTGCGTTCGCACTTTTCTGGCATTTATCTGATGTAGTCAGGGAATTAAATTTGATACCTTTTCGCGGTGTGATTTCATTATGTAATCTGCCGTCTAGATCCGATTCGTCTGTCCGATACTTGTGTATACTGTTCTATCCCAAAAATTCCCGTTTGTCGTTGGTCTATGCACGCGCCTGTCCATGAATTTTGACGCCGCCGTAACGTCGTTGTTCAGTTTGCATGCGTCTTTTGGCCAAAGATGAGAATCGAAATTGAATCTGATGTGGATGACAATTTTTTTATTACCCAGTTTAGCATAACATCTGTATTCTGTCAGAATGTATGGTGTGCTAACCTAAAATTTATACCAACACATTTGACAGTGGAAAGAGAAAGAGACGACATTTATTGCCACAAATTATGGTAATTCGGGAACTCTGCAAAGATTTTAGGAGTCCAGCAGGAGGATTTACTACGCCAATAAATAAGGAACTAATCGACGACTTTCACTTGGCTAGAATTCTTAACAGCTTTGCTTGGGTTCTTAAAAGTTGATCTTTAACTTAGGTTTGATGTTTGACAGGCGAACTTCAAAGTGGCCATAAACTGTCAGCTATGGTGGTTCGTTAAAATTAAGGGCGTTACCGGTCATAACAGTGACTTGATATCTGTCATTATGACATTTGTTGTTATGATCACTTTGGAAACTCTGGAAACAGGAAATACGTCTTTAATCAATGAAAAATGAAGAATGTGAGTAGGCACTACTGTCAGACCCTTTTTCCATTCACATTGACCTTGATATCTGATATGTGTACCTACACGTTCCACATGTTTCCATGGGTACTTGATACTTCTTTTTTTTTTTAAGTAATTACCATTTTTCGAGGGAACAGAATACATTTTCATATTCATTGGTGACAGTTGAAGAGGAATCAATTTATTTATTATACAAAAAAAAAAAAAAAGCCAGAGAATTGAAAAATAAATTGACGTTGTATACCATCTTCATTGAGAATACTTTAGGCGTTTGCAAAAGAAATGGGAGGGTGTCCGAAAAAAAATGTTTTTTGTTTTTATTTTTAACATCCTGCTGATTTTATTGATTTTAAAATCAGATACAGATACTCGTGTTGGGAATGATTTGATTCAGATTAGGCTAAGATACGTAATGATGACGTAAGAACAGTGATAGAGTGTTCTTGATTTATACAACGAAGAAAAAAGCTGCTGCAAAGTAATACTAAAGCAGGAAATAGTTGAACAAGAATTTTGTATGAATATACAATAATTTTTGCGCATGGCGACAATTATTTGTGTTCCAGATGAAGTTATAGTCTGTGAGAAGCCCTAAGTTTGATCACCAAGGTGAGAGGTCTTTAGCTTTTGGTTTGGTTTAACGTGTTTACTATTCCCACTTAAAATGTCAGTGAAGGAATACTTGACAAGACAAGAAACTAGAGAGTCTCCCGAAGAGTCGTCAACAAACACTAAGACCCAAATCCAAAACGAAAAAAGAAGAACCTGAGAAAAAGTCTTGTCTTTGCAGTCTTTAACTTTAGAAAAATGTAGCGATAAATACAAGTTCTAAAGATTTAGTCAAGATTTCAATCCGAACTACTTGAAGGAAATGGTCAAATACGCTCGTGCAAATGTCATGATTTGGGTAGCATTGTCAGGGATGGTGTCATTCCTATAGCTACCAAGAACATACAACTAAAAGTGTGAAAACTTCTGGTTTTAAGTGTGGTACCTCAAAATTTGGACGAACTATATCGAGAATGATGAAGACAAACCCTTGTAAGCAAAAAAAAATGTAACTTTGAACCATTTATGGATATACGCCCAAGAATCTTGGTATTGCGTTCCACAAACACGGTAAAGCCTATAAAGACAAAACATGACAACATATTATTACAAGGTTCTTAGATACAAGGTTCTTTGTACGAGTAGCTACATATGTATGTATACATTTTTTTTTATAAGTTGTCATACTTTAAACGACAAATATGATTCAAAATTTTACGAAAACATTGCACATAGTTTGAATTGAAAGTACAGAAGATGTACATACCTACTTTTTTACAACACCATGCTCTTCAATGAACGTGAGTAAGTTTGACTACAATTAGAAGACTCGAAAGCACTTCTGTTTTTAAAATTACTCGATTTTTCTTTTGAATTTGCCAAAGATTCTAAGTTCGACATTTTGGGTTGAGGCCTCTTAACCAAAGTTTATTTGGTTTATGACTTCGTGGCGTGTCTCCACGGCAGTCTTAAACAGAGTTTTCTTAGGCAGTCTTTGAAATAGTTTTCAATTAACTTACTAACCCGTAGAAGCAGTCAGTGGTTAGTAAGAGCTATTTCTCGTTGTTATCGATAAGTCAATAAATGGTTATGATTTGTGGCTTCGAGTCGACTTGTGTGGATTTGACTCGTGTATACCTATTATTAAACTATGGAAGTGTATTACCAAATTTACTTCTCCTGTGCAGTTTTCCGAGTTTCGGAGTAAGTGATATATTAGTACATTTTCTAACACAACTTCATTAATAAGCAAAGAAATCTTCAATCCAAAGTTGGCATTGGCCACTACTTCTTCAATAACGTTGGTAACACAGTATAACTAATGGAACTCGATACAGGACCATGTGATAAGGACCATGATTGACAAAGTAAAAATGAAAGAAGGCTTGACGGGAGATGTCACACAACCTCAAACAATTGAAGTGTTAACATATGAGAAACATTGCCAAGTTCATAGTTAATTCCCAGAAGCCAGAGACTTTACATGACTTCAGGACCAATATCGAATCCCAATTTGCTGGCATATCGTTCGATTATTCCAGAAGTGATGGAGTTGTAACCGGAAATATTTTTATATTCATGTTTCAAACAAAAGTTAATTTAAAAAAAAACCAGGCTTATCCTAACAAATCTAACTATTTGGATAGATGAAACTATATGCACTAATTTCCTTTCATAAGAGAATGTGGAATGGATTTGGAAAGGTATCAACCATGATGGTCCTCATACTGAGCCCAGTCTTGCCGAGTCAACAATTATCTAGTCTTCTTCTCTACCGACGTGTTCAATAGAATTTTACTTTATATAATGGGACTTCATGGGCTGTGACTCAGTCCTAGCATTGAAGAAATATCCGAGGTCCTTCTTTATGCTCAGTCTTTCAGGAATAGACCTATTGATGACACATCTATCTTCAATTGTCAATAATTAATTTTAGAAAATGTTAAAGCTTACCAAGCTCCCACTGTACAGTCTATACGATCAAATTAAAGCTATCACAATGTGCTTGGCTTTTTTCGTCATCAGCTACGCACAACTAGCTAAGACAGATACACGAAGACACCTCAGAAATCTTTAACTGAATACAAAATTTTGAATTCCTCCATCAGAATATGCCCCTACACAGTGGTATCCAAAACATTTAACCAGAGTCATTAACAAAATGTGTTACCTACTTAATTTCATTCAAACTCGTGTTAAACGAATCTTCTAGAATTGACGAAAGTATCTAAAAACCTACTTTTTTAGTAAACGTGTCAAGGGTACTAAAAGCCGAACTAGGAAAATCTCGTCACTCGATTAATTAATTCAAGATATTAGTGGGCTGTCTGCGCGACTGCTACACCTATCTATATAACCATACGACACGCACGATTGTCAGCAGCAGACTTACCTTGACGTATGTAGAAGCCACCATATTGAACGTCCAATACAACTGAACAGACTTGTTTCAGTTTCACTTGTCTCCGAGTGTGCCGATCGCGCCTATACGTCATTCTGTCAGAATCAGGAAACGCTCTGCTGGCCGGCCAATCGACCATTTTCATTACCAAAGCGATCAAACTGGGAAAGAAAAACGGTGAATGAAAATAGAAAATCGTGATGTAATTACCAACGCCAGACGGATACTCGAGAGAAGACGATACGAGTATAAAAAGAAACAAAAACAACAACGAAACGAAAAAAAAAAAAAAAAAGCGAATTTATGTTATGTAACTTTTGTCATATTAATCCACTGTCCTCCTCGTCGTCTTGTTCTTCTTGATTTTCTTCTTGTCTAGTGGCCTACAAGCCGGGCTTGTCTGGCTGAGACAATTGGCAAGTTTCCTTTCTATGGCCGTCGTCGGTCGTAGGTGGAGCGGAATAATAAGTTTAGGATTATGTATGCCTTGGGTGTTGGAGAATGCGTGTAAAACATAATTTCTTCTTTTTTTATCAACACTGGCTGAATATAAAGCAGACACGGCTAAGATGGATAATTTGGTTTTTTTTTTTTTTTTTTTATGAATTGTGGCTAAGAATAGATTATGGTAAAATGTTGAACACAGCCATTGTCATTGCCATTTCCCCAGACATATGGATTCAAAGACGAAAAAAAAAAAAATAATGCTTTGGGCTTTTGGTAATAAGAAAATCAATTATTGGCTGAGATTATTGCTGAATTAATATATGTCATTCACGAGTTCCGAAATATACATACGACGAGTAACAGGAAATCAATTGTTCGAGGGTTGAATAATGAATTACTCTTCGGTCGATACACATCCTAAACTAATTGGATTCAGATACTTCATTTAGAATATTTTAGAGGGACTATCTTCAAGGTTTCACAACTACAAGGGTGGAGTTTTAATTTAGGTGGCGATTAAGTGGCACCAGGCCTACTTTGAATGGAGCATGTCAAGATTTAATTGCCCTCGAAGTGCTGCTTGCGGAAGTGTGTACTGTCTGTTGTTGATAGGAATGTGTAGTTTGGTTAGCGTTACTAGCTTTGTCTTTTCGATAATTGTTTCAATAGTTTTATTAACTTTACCAATATGATCATGGGACTTAAGAAAAGGACTTTCCTATAACGTATTCAAAGGGATATTTGTAAGAAATTTCCAATATGGCCGATAAAAATGAATGGTTGCAATCCGGTCGATTTGTGACAGATGGGTAAAATGACATAAGGAATACACTCAAATTGTAAAGAAAATGTCACTATGACTGCGTGACTACTGGAGTTGAGACCTTCTGCAACTCATTAAGAATGCAATAATTCTCTGAACTGAACTGTATTGTAAGTTAATGTTCTTTTCTTCTAGTTTGGGTTCCAAGTTATTTCTCGATCATAGAGCATGGGATTACTGATCGAGGGTCAGAGACGATTTTTTAGGATTTGGACCTAGTTTGGTACTGAATGCATTTGTTAGTTTAGCATGGCTTTCTTCGAATTCGAATTCGCTACTCGTTCTCCCATGAACCTCATGCATTGTTCTAAACATAGTTCTGGTCACTATTGTCCGGAATCGCTTTACAAGGTGTTGTATTTTTTTTTGGTTGTAAAGCTTGTTTACACAGGACTGGTAGATTGGATTCTTTTTTGACGTTTATAGGCGAGAGAGGATCCGGATTTTTAGGTTCTTTTAAATTTTCCTCTTTTTTTTTTTGTTGACGTTTGAAATGCTAATCGCTGTCACTCAACAAAAGGGTGGAAAAAAATTGAGAAATTCACGAAGTAAATCATAGAAATACGAAAGTAAAGCAATTTAGTTGCTGTGATAAGCATCAGCTGTTCTGTAAAAAGAATTTGTTGTTAAACAGTTAAGCAATTTCCTTAGATTAAAAAAAAATACAAATTTTTGGCGCAACAGATCTATGGGACCCAGAGCCTAGCTTCTCACAACCATTCGTCATGTGCGTGTTAGAATGGAAGGGCCCTACTGTCTAATGCCGTATCCGAAGGGCAATTTGTTATTTGAGAAACTTTTAAAACAGCTATACTCTCGTATGTTTGTCAGACGCTCGCGAGAGGTGGGGCCGTGAAATAAATTTTAGGTGTTGTCCAGGGATTGAACTTGTAACCCCTTGCTCCGTAGTTGAACCCACTTGAACCATGGAGCCCACAACTTTCTTAGGATAAAATGCAAAAATGGTCAGACAGGATAATCAATCTAAACATGTTAATGTCAAAAAAATCCAATAATGAGTGAACAGGCTCAAAGAGTTTGTTTTTTAAATATGAAAAGAACACAAAACTATTTTGACATTATTCAAATATGGTGCACGGAAACACCTGGATGCAAGTGAATGCGTGAACCCAATTTTTTCGACTTTTTCGCATAAATCAGACAAAATGCCAGCAATTTGGTATTCCTTGTTGGTCCTGAGGTCATCTAAGGACTCTGGCTTATGGGCATAGACCATGTACTTGGCAAAGCATTTCATCTTTAAAGATAGCAGAGGCACCGGATTTTGAGATCTGGCGCCATCTTGTTATTGTCAGCATGGCCCAGTAGCGAATTCTATTAATTGCGACCGTGTTGCGAAAATCATTCTTGAAATGTGAGGCAAGCATGAAAGCATTTTGCAAATGGCTTCCGGTTGATGACTTGCCCAATATAACTTCTTTACTTATTAACTAAGTTGAACCAAATTAGTTGATGCTACCATGAGACTTAATTCAGATAGTTTGCAAATGTTTTTGAAACGTTCTAATCGAAAACCCTTTATTAATCCTTGTAAAAGGAATGCTAAAGGCGATCCACTTAAAGATAATTTTCTGTTCGGAAACTGTAAGGCTTGAGTTAATCCACCTGGATTGGGTCGATAGGTGGAAGGTCAATGTAAATTTTAAGTTTTCGTATTGAAAAAAATAAATCGTTTCACGATAGAGCTTGAGGAGAAAATTGAAGAAATCACATACAATGTTCTCAATTCTGAACAGATAAACACACTGAAGAGGGGACTCCCTTTGACTGGCGTACTTAAGGAGGGCGCAAACAAAGTTAATGTGTGATCTGGCCAGGACTGCAAAATTCTTTGTACTACAATTCCATTAATCATATACCAGAGCTTCAAATTTGATAATACACAGATTCCGTGAATATTTTCTTAAAAGAGAAATCTGGCATTGTATCCTGATTTACTCCTTAAGGTGAACCTTTTTCCTATGTTTTCAGTAAAAATACAAATTTTTGGCGCAAAAGATTCATGGAACCCTGGTCCGAACTTCTCACAATCATTGATGAAGTGACCCACTGTTTAATTCCGTGTTCGAATGATATTTTTTGAGAATCTTTTCATGACAGTTATACTCTCTGATGTTTGCCCGACGTTCGAGAGCGGTGGAGCCGTGAAAAAAATTTTTTCTAGATATTTTGGATGGGATTTGAACCTGCAAAACCCTTGAGCAACGGCACCCCGGCAACTGGGCCATCTTTTTAGTTGGTTTCTTTTTGAACTATATATTATTTTGAGCACCAATTTGATGCCGCTGTCATAGGACACCGATGCTAAGCAGAGACAATTTTGGCACTCAATGACAGTCACTCGTGAAATCATCGACAATGTATTGAAAGATTGGGTTGAGAGGATTTTTCGGTCCCGTTTGCATTGACGGGCTTTGGAGGAGGAGACTCTACGACGAACTATACGAGCTGTACAGCGACATCGACCGGAGTGTCAACGCAATAGAGGAAGACCTCGCCTTAGGTAGCGCCTACAAGTAAAAGAGGACCAACTTGGAGTGCGCAGCTGGAATCAGGTAACTTGAGAGGCTTTTTGGTTGGTGGCGCTGCAGTTCGGGGTGAACCTGGCGCTACCTAAGTAATTAAGTGACAGGATGACCATTTAAATGAAATGGTATTCCGTAATTGAGATATGGACTCAAATCAAGTATTCTGCTTCAAATGAACTTAGAAAGACTCATTCCTTAGCCAGATGGAGTCATAGGGTTCCATTCCATCTAAGCACAGCCAATTTCGTCTTCGGGTATAGAGTTGGGTAACCAAAAGAATCGTTCACTGTAATAAATTTGGATCTAGACAACAAAAGATTTTTTTTTTTGATAGGAAGGCATGACATGGAGATGATATTCCATAGTTTCCGAGAGCTGTAAGTACTGTAGTATTTGATATTTCTTAGACCTCTATATTTTGAGCTTGGATTGAAATGCATTCCTCGAAATATTTTATGCAACCAACTGGCCAGGATACAATGAGATCTTGAGACCTTTTAGTATTTTACTTGTCTGTGCAACGGGTCGTTTTGCTAATCTAGTCGCAAATAAAATTTTTAAAACATATCGAACTTGATAGGCCAGAATACCCTCTACCCTAACAAAAATAATATTACCGGGACCTTTTTTTAATTTTTTACAAACCCTACATACATTTCGTTTTATTATAAATAAAATGTAAAGAGTCTCCCTCTTTTCAAGACACTTTATTGCTAGGTTTGGCATCCTCTTTTTATTAATTCAGATCATGGTCTAAAAATAAATGCGTTGGATAGCACATCATTGGATCAATAAAAAAGAAAAGTAAGCTTCATATTTTATTTTTTGCATTTATGTTTATTTTTTACTTTTTTGCAAACACGTTTTTTTTTAGTCTTTTTGTACAGTTTGAAACAAATGACTTAAATATGCTAAATAGACTCTGGAAAGTCCCACACGTTCCTTTATTACCGACTATATTACAACGTTAAGAGTCCAAAGTTGTCCCAGAGTTCGTAAGAGCGTTTTTTTTTTTTTTTATTATCATAGGGGATAAAGGTTTGCTAAAATTCTAGACATAGTACCTTCAATAAATTACATTATGCAAATCATCCGGTTAGGAACGATATAAAAATCCTAATGAAGTTACCAAAAAGAATCGCAATAAAGGGTAAATGCTACAAAAGGTTGTATAACCTACCACCTGGTCTGGTAAAACGGAATTGAAATTTCTTAGAAAATAAAGTGCACGACTGGGTCGCATGTGTTTGCAGCTATATGTTTTGTGTTTGCTAATTATGTGCTTTAGTTAAACCGATAAAATATTAAACAACAAACGAAAAAAAACCCATCATCATCCATGTAACACAGAAATTGTTTTCTCTAGTACTAGGCCAAGAGGAGGGTCAATTCTGAACTTGGAGCTCGTATGAGATCTTAGGGATTTTTTGGCATATGCTCTTTAAGCTTCAACCACTCAGAAATGCGAAAGCAGTAAGACTGAACAAGATGGTACCGAAGATGCACCTGGCACCCAAGGACTAACTCCAATAGCTGCAGAGAGCCCAGAGAGTTTCTTTCGCCTCTAAATATAGGAAAAGTGGGATGAGGCCAACCAAGATTAATAGACATTTCAATATCGAACCATCATCAGTAATATGATTTGACTGTCACCGAGGAACACACCGCGATCTTCCACCCACAATTTTTCAAAAGTCTCTCTACCAAAATTTTCTTCTGTTACAGAACGGGCTATCACTGTCTGATAGTACCTCCCTGCGTTATAGTTTCTCCTCTTCCGACAGAACATTTAAAAAAATGAAAAGGAACTGTGATTGTTGTTGTGATTGTATACATAAGGGTCATTGGAGACCAAATCGGCTTTCAGACCTTAGATAGGATTCGACTGGTTCTACCACAAAAGAGAACTTAAAAGTCAAAGACAAATCCGAACACTACTGAAGCCTCAGCCCCATCAACTGAAACAAAAAAAAATCGTATAGCTGGAGAAAATACTGTTCAGGCTTGTCCCTACTAAATGTCTCATACAAGATCGTATCCAGTAATAAGTCATTCTATACCACATTCATCGTCCATTGTACCACTGTGCATTCTGGCTCAATATATAGACTATGGTCTTCACGCTAAGATAAATCCAAGCAAACATAAACGAACTTAAAGGCAAAGCACACCATCTGTTACTCGATTTTAACGCTGCATATGACCTCTTCAAAATGTTGTTTTGGTTTAGGCTAATAGACACGCAAGTGAAGTTTGAAAGTTCCACTTGCTAGAGGAGATAGTACCAGGACTGGTGTCTATGCGGAAGTTACTATCTTTCATAAGTCAATGCAGCTTTTGGGATTTATACAGGATATCGACAGGATCCACCGATGGCCGTATTGTTGACCGTTTTCGCACAACATTTTCTTTTAAAGCGCATAAAAAGTGCGTTTTGAATCTGTTCAAAAGCGTGTATAAGAAGATCGTTCCTTCACAACAACTTAGTCTTTGTTTGTCCACTTTATTGAAAATTTGATGCAAAGATCTTGGTTTGCAGATCCAGTTCGTGCACAAATCAAAGTCGAATGCCCATTGTTTCGGTGAAAAGCACCAAAATTAACTTCCATTGGATGCACTAGGTCTGTTCGCGTACTTTCTGCACCAAAATTCGTAGATTGTGAAATTTTCAGGAGTGGGGGTAAACTTCTCTCAGAGAGTGGTAAAATCACAAAAATAAGCTACGAAATTCACCCACTTTTTAGATGTCAAAAGCAAATGTATGCAAATACACAATCAATAAAAAAATTCTTACAGGTATCTGACAGATTTGACAGATTTCGTAAAACAGTGCAAAGAAATTTCCTGCACCAAAATTCGTTGCATGTTTTTCGACGAAAAACTACAAAACTTTTGCGTACTCGAACAGGATTTGGTGACTTTTCGTAGATTTTTATGAAATTTCGTTGTTTTAGGAAAGTACGCGATGTGTTGTCAAAAAAAAGGTTTTTAGCGATAAATGTCAGGTTTGCTTCAATGGTTATGTCAATGAGCAAAGCTGTCACATTTGAATTGAAGACAATCTACATGAGATTATCGAAACTCTGTTAACACCCGAAAAATGCATCGTTTGCTGCATCAGAGCCTTGGTTGATAACTTTTTCGCTCCCCGATTGAATCGTATGAATGAGGACATGTGGTTCCAACATGTCTTACAACATGGCGCTACATGTCTTACAACAAACAAAACCATCAACCTATTGAAGGAAATATTTGATGAAAGCATAATTTCCCAAAATCCTGTGATTTGACGCCTCTTGACTATTTTCTTTAGGGATACGAACAGTCGCTAGTCTATGCAGGCAAACCAAGAACCATTGACGCATTGTAGTAGCAAATGTAGTCACAAATATTTGGAAAAGTCGTCGAGAACGCAAGTACCGTCAACAATCTAACAGCCACATCGAGCAGTAAGTAGGTAAGTAAGTCGATAGTAAATCGTACAGTATTAGCTCTGAAGGCTATGATCCCACATTTTGTCAAGGGAAATTGATAGATTTTAACCTTGCACTAGAAAAATTTCTCTGTATCCCTTAAAAAAAAAAAATATGAGCTAACATAACAGGTTTAACTAAAACGAGAACCAAAAGGAATCAACCCCACCCCACAGGAACATGAACAAACAACGCCATATCTAGATTTACAAGATTATCAGAGTTAGAAGCAGCAATAGAAAAAGTAAAGAAACCCACCCAACCATGTTGGTCGATCCTCTCTTCTTCTAACACAATTTCCATTGTTTTTTCATTTAATTAAGATTAATACTCATTTTTTGTCCGGAAAATATCAAAACACCACCCAATGCGAGGAATAAATGAAAAAAAAACAATGAAAATCCGTGCAAAACTTATACTTCGTGCAAATTGTATTTCAGAAACAATTAACAGATACATGGTAATATAGTTCTGCATCTATTACTCCTCTGAATGATAATCATATTGCTATTTCATAATCAAGAAAAAAATCACCCATCCCTATCGAGACAACACACACGAGGAGTTAGTTAGCAAAAGAAAAAAAAAATAATACAATTCCCAGTACATGTCCAGTCCAGGAATAAGTAGTATCTAAGCATCTAACTACATATCTATGCATTTTCCGAAAACTCAACGGATGGATGGATGGTTAGTTAGTTAGATGCAAACATTGTAGTTACGGAACAAATACACAACCACAACTGACCAGCAGCAAGCGACAGCGTCAAATGTAAATGTATCTAGAAGATACACATTACAGATCAAGTACTATACGCGCTCCGACTGGCGGTGTTGTGTAATACACCTCACCTCAGAGCGTGTACTACTATCAAAATGTACTCATACTCAGGAAAAGGATGGAATTAAATCAAAAACCAACCCAAAGGCACATAGCCACAGAACCGCGATAGACAGATAGCACGACGGAAACTGGTCAGTGGGATCGCTCGCGCTGCTGCTTCTGCTTCTGCTTGATGTTGTTTTTGTTATTTACTTTTGTTGTTAGTGTTTTAGTTTTTTTGTTCCTTCTACTTGCTTGCGCGCCTGGTTCTCTTAACTTCTGTGTTCTGGGCCAGTCCATGTCGTTGCTGTTTTCGTCATCATCATCATCATCATCATCATCATGTTGTTTGTCGTGGTGTGGTCGTTTGTATAAAAGTATTAAATAAAAGTGCGCCTGCTCTCCCACCTATAAAAGCCATCGCAAAGAACCAAAAGTGCTCAGTTAAGAATTTTTGGTAACTTGAAAAAGGCACAGCGAACCGTCAGCCCGCCAGTTTGTCTGTCTGCCTGCCAGCCTTCCTGCTTGATACGATACGAATACGACTATTGTTAGCTGCGCTTTTTTTTTGTTATTTTCTTATTCTAGTGAAAACTTTTTTTACCACAGCACTAGTACTCGTATCTACAAGTGAACACAATACATCTGCTGTCCGCTAAGAAAGTGTCAAGTTTTATCAAGAATTTTTTTTTTTTAAAACAATTTGGACATTCTGTAAACAGTGCAAAACGAAAAATAAACAAATTATAATCATGGAACTAGCAGTTTTTGACGTTCTATCGCTTATCATTGTGATCCTATTACTCGGTGCGTACTTAAAAGTGATTTACGAATGTGTCCGGAAGGCGAGAGTCATCACAATGCCGCCATTTGGGAAGGGACAACCGTACCGCTGCAATGAGATATCGATCAAGGAATACGAACAGGCACCAGGACCTATGCCATGGCCAGTGTTGGGCAACTTGGCAACGCTTGGCAAATACAAGGTGCCATTTGAGGGATTCACTGCTCTGGCGAAACAGTATGGTGATGCGTATACATTGACTTTGGGTACGACCCGGTGCTTGGTGGTAAACAATTTGGAACTCATCCGAGAAGTGCTGAATCAGAATGGAAAATTTTTCGGTGGACGACCGGACTTTTTGCGATACCATAAGCTGTTTGGTGGCGATCGGAATAATTGTAAGTTAAAAACAAAAATCATAATTTTTTTTTTTTTGCAAATTTTGCTTGTTACGATGAATTTTTGCGTATTTTGCGTTTCAAATATGAAACAGTGCGTAGCAGTTTTTTGAAGTGTTATAGGTATCCGTAGCTACACTCGGCTCTTTACAGTCAGTTTTTGTATGTTTTTGAAAAACGTACAGTTTCGCCTTAAAAATTTGGAAAAAGTGATTACTTTCATTGAATGAGAGACTTAGGAGCAAATTTGTCATCAAGATTGCAGTGAATCTCGAGATACACTGGATGTGATAGCGCTGATAATTCATTTCCGGTCTGTCTAGAGAGGACACAACTACTCTACTCTAGAGAGCTAGAAACATATTTCTTCCAACTGGTGAAACGGCCATTTCAACTCCTCCTCAACCTACTTTAACCGACAGAAATCCTCTCCGTTTTTAAACATTTTATTTTTTTCACTCTTCCCGAAGTGGATTTAAGAAATTCTAGGTTTGTCGTCAGAGCTATTCCTATTTAGTTACATGCGTCACAGCATCTCTCCGAAAATGTTTGGTATTTGGTGCCGGCCGGTGCTTTCTTAAGGTCCCTACTTTTCTTCCGTTGATGAATTTATTCGAAGAAATTTAGAATTTGGTGGCAATTGAGTCCCATTCGGTCAGAGTATAAATTGCCTTCATGTTCCGAATCCGCCTTTTGTCCTTCTGCCCGGATTAGCTTAACGCTCCTCGAATACCTAAGCCGTTTTATTACAATAGCAAGCAAATCTACGGATTTTTAAGGGAAATTCGGTTTCCCAGCTCGTTGGATTCTAAAATTAGATCATATCTTTCAGAATATGGCAAACCATTGACTTCTGCTGTGCGATGGCAGTAATTTTTCAGTCATTCAACTAATAAAACAAACAGAAAAGCTATACCTAATTTGTCTGAATGGGATCGCATAATACCCTATCCTTTTGATTATGTACAACTTATGAAGTGGGTGTGGTCACCCGACATTTTTTTCTCGAACTACAACGATATCTTCGAATGTTTGTTGATGTTTTATGCAAAATTTCATTAAAATCGTTTGTTAACTAAAACGTCCCCTAAAAGTGGGCGGGACCAACACGTATGTATGGAATAATTGTAGAGAACTGGAATATCTAATGAAATTTTTCGTTTTCATACAAAATAGCGAAGTTGTAGATTCCTAGCACAAAATTTAAGACCCAAAACGTGGTGATCGACCGATGCATGGAAATGGCTCATTCGTTTTTGCTATTGAAATTGATCACGATACTCATAGGGTCGATATCGATTATTTGTCGATGTTACAAACTATGTATCAAACTTCCAATGTTCTTAAGATAGGGTATACAGGCTGTACTAAGTGTTAAGACAGTTTACGGAACTCTTCCGAATATGGCTTACGCATTTTCTTAGAACGTAATAGCGTGCGCCCTTGCTCATTGATGAAGTACTATAAAATCCACGTTTGCTTAGACATTGCTAACTAAAACTTAGCGTAAAAGAGTTGCATCAGTCTGAAGTGTGTAGAATCCTCTATTTAATTTTATACAACCAATTCACTAAACGATCCCCGCCCACTTTAGAGTGTAGTTTCCTTCACAAATATTGACCAATTTTTTTTTTGAAAACCCTGTTTTCGTAGCAAAACATCATCGTTTTTGAGAGTAAACTTTTCCCTTACAATGTGTAACAACTATTTTCTTTATACCTTCCAGCACTTGCACTCTGTGATTGGTCCCAATTGCAACAAAAACGTCGCAACCTGGCCCGCCGTCACTGCTCGCCACGTGACTCCTCGTCCTACTTTACCAAAATGAGCGACGTCGGTTGCATTGAAATGCAAGAATTCATGGATAAGCTCAACGAACGTATCACTCCCGGCAAGGAGTTCGAAATCAAGCAAACAATCCAGCAGACTTGTGCCAATATGTTCAGTCAATACATGTGCTCGGTGCGCTTTGACTACGAGGACAGAGAATTCCAAAACATCGTATTGTTCTTCGATGAAATCTTCTGGGAAATCAATCAAGGCTACGCTGTTGACTTCCTGCCATGGTTGGCACCATTCTATCAAGGACACATTAAGAAAATCATCAACTGGTCGACGGGAATCCGGAAATTCATTCTCGAACGTGTAATCAACGATCGTGAGCGTAACATCGATATGGATGAGCCGGAACGTGATTTCACCGACGCTCTGTTGAAGAGTCTGGCCGAGGATAAGAATGTCTCAAGAGATACAATCATCTTCATGTTGGAGGACTTCTTGGGTGGACACTCGGCAGTGGGAAATTTGGTGATGCTATCGTTGGCGTATATTGTAAAGAATCCACAAATCGGTGTGAAAATTCAAGAGGAAGTCGACCGCATCACAGAGGGTGGCAAACGTCGTGTCAACTTGATGGATATGGAAATCATGCCCTACACCATGGCCACAATCTACGAAACCCTAAGATACTCATCATCACCCATTGTGCCACATGTAGCCACTGAGGATTCTGTTGTGTCGGGCTATGGAGTGACTGCAGGAACTGTTGTATTCATCAATAACTACGAACTGAATACGAGTCCCAAATACTGGACTAACCCCGAGCAATTCGATCCGGAAAGATTCGTCGAAAAGATCCCACCACAGACTGCCAACAAACGAAGGAACTCCGAGTCATCAGACTCCGGTGTGGATACTGAGAAACTCCACGACACTGAAAACAAAACAGAAGAAACAAAGGTACCTCAACAGCAGACCCGCCTCAGAAAGAACATCCCACATTTCCTACCATTCAGCATCGGCAAACGAACTTGCATCGGACAGAATCTCGTTCGTGGATTTGGCTTCATAATGCTGGCAAACATCCTCCAACAGTACGACATTCACTCCAACGATTTGGAATCCATCAAGACTATTCCAGCCTGTGTAGCCCTTCCAGCCAAAACATTTCCATTGGTCTTCACATTGAGAGAGAATGTCTCAAAATGAGTTCAGGATTCGATCCGAAGTTAGTCGTAGTTTTCTAAGAATCTCAAAACATGCACAGTTTTTAAGAAACACAATTGGCGGGACATTGTAATAAGAAAGGCAAAGTTATAATTATTTAAACAAAACAAAAAAAAAAAACACGGTTATTGACTGGGTCTGGCTAAAATGATTTTTTTTTTATAAATATTCTGCTAATTTTCTTAAAAAAAATAATTGTTTTCTTAAAACAACACAAATCTCATAGATTAATGTTTATTTTTTTTTAATCTCATAGAATAAATCTTTTTTTTTTATATATTATACATACATACACATGTATATGTATATATAAATAATTATGAATACCCGCGAAGCTATCTCACTAGTAATTAAATTGATTGTTTATTATTATTTTTTTTTATTTAATTAGTAGATGATTTTATTTTGTAAAACAAAAAGTAGACATAAATTATGTACTACTGTGGTTAAATGAAAAACAAAAATTATAGTACATAGATCTTTTCACAAATTGTACTACTTTTTGTGTGTTAATTTTTTTTTTTTATTACTTCAAAATGATATTAACTATTATCTATATAAGACTGAATACTATTAGCAACCATTTACATACATACTATATATTTTTTGTATAATAATATACAACAAAGGACATTTAAAAAATAAAATACGTAAATATTTTGCTACAAAGAATAGAGAAAATTCCTTAAAAAAAAAATGTTTTTAAATGAAAGCAAATGAAACGAATTCCAGTTTATTTACATGAAATCGGTAAAGTGACTTAAAACAAAAAATATATTTTTAAATGTACTTCGTGGTAGACTTAATAAATAAAATGAGAAATGTTTTTTTTTACACAGGAAATAAATTATTTTTTATTAAAATTAAAATTTTAAAATTTGTTTTAATTGTTTATTTGGGTGCAGGAGTATTAAGACTCTGATTCTGTTAGTAGTTCTTAAACATTCTGTGTTCGTGGATGGCTGGATGCTGTAGGAATAGGGTAGCTGTAGGCTGGAACTATTAATACACATCAATTGTGATTATTTTACCCCCAAGTGGTAGCCATTGGGTACTGGTTGATGTCCATCCGGACGCGACTTGCTGAACTTATAAGTGCGAGTGTTAAACAAGCTAAAATTGCAGCACTATAAACACGACAGCGGACGAACTCTCTCGATGGGGTCAACGTTGGCGTCAGAGCTCCAACCGAAAGCAAAAAGTACACATTACTGGGGCTACTTTGACATCTTCAGAGCCCAGGCCGGTAAGAATCAGGTTTTTGTAAAAGAGGCGGTGGCGGATGAGCCCTTAATGGGCCAACAGAAGCTCTCACATCCCCTAAGCAGCTTACTGAACTCGTCCTAGTGGTTTCAACAAAAAGAATTGGCCCTCCAGGTGGGGGATTGTGCCATCAGGGTAACTTCCCTACGACGTACAAAATTCCGTAGACACTATGAGAGAGACACTAGCCCCCTTATTTAAGATCACGACCCGGAACGTTCACGGACTACGAACTGAAAGTATGCATCTGGAACGTACGCACTCTGTACACCCCTGGTGCTGCTCAAAAACTTGGATCTGTCCTCACGCGGTACAAGCAGATATTACTATGAGTCAAAATTATACTCGGAGACTTCAATGCCAAAATCGACAAGGAAAACATCTTCGGCGGATTACTCGGAAAGTACAGCCTCCACGATACGACAACAGACAGCGTCTTCCGACTTTCAAAGGTTTTCAAAGACAACGTATCCAGACACCAACCGGGCTATCTCCAGATGGTCGAACCGCCAACCAAATGTGAGGCACCCATCCAGCGTTCTAAATTAGCAAACGTTTAGAGGGGCAAATGTTGACCCTGAAGACTATTTTATTGTAGCCAAGTTCAGAGCCCGACTATCCAAAGAGAAGAAGCTGCGAAATGTCCAGACAAAAAAAAAATTTAACTTTGGAAGCCTTAGCACGACTGGAGTAGCCAGAGTCTACAGAGAGCGCCTGAGTGAGAGACTCTCCTCTGTGCATTCACCATACACAAATGCTGCAGTGAAAAACAAGAGCAGCAAGGGAAGATTATCGAGCCAAAAGAAGGGAGGAGAAAAAGATCCTGCATAAAAAGAAAAGGGCCCACTCAGTCTCCCAACTCAAGGGTATTGAAGCGTCTCGCGACAGGAACAGCACCCGGTTGATTTTCAGGAAAGTAAAGCAGCGGACAGCTGGTTTTAAGCCCGGGACGCAGGCTCTTCGAAATAATGAAGGAAACCTAGTCATCGAAGCACAGGGAATACAAGATGTATTTAAGGAGCATTTCCAGAAGCTAGGGAAAAGAGGGAAGAAGAACAGAGGAGCTACCAGTTGGCGTTGGGTTTAAATGTTTCAATGTTGTAATAATGAGTCATGAATGAATCAAACTTAGGCTTGAGGGTAAACTGATGTGCATTCGAAGCATGACGCGTAGGACATCATGCAACTAGCGATTTTGCTGGAGCAGTTCTTTTCCATGCTTTTTGCTTCAGTACGCAAGGCGGGATAAACACCGAAGTGTCTACCTGTTTTGATATTGGTTCTGAACCACTTCTTACCAGTTCGTCTTCCTACTCATTTCCTGGTAATTTTTCATGTCCAGGGACACAACATAGGGCAACCTTGTGCTGTATTCAAAGAATCTCGAGCTCTTCACGACAGAACCTCACAAGCTTGAATTTTATTTCTATAGCAACAATAGCTTTTATTGCCGCCTGGCTATCTATGAAAAAAGTGGTACCTCTCTTCAACAAAGTCTCACGGACTGCTAGGACCTCCGCTATGGTTCGAAGGGCGAACTGATCAGAATATAATCAGCGGTTCAGAAAATATGGCCTACATCCATTCTTGATCCATCTCTGAAGATAGAGATGGCACGTGTGTTGGCAGGCTGATGGTCCTTCCATATTTCTCTGCTCGGGAACAAACTTGTGGATGGTCTATTTAAGTCTAGGTACGGAATGAGATAGTCCGTGGTGTCAACCTTTCCTAGATATTTCTCCAGGAAAATATCCAACTATCTGACTGGCTCATTCTTATGGCACTCATTACTGCCGAGAATTAAACGAAAATGTCCAGCAGTAGCAGCTTGAGGATAGCCTCCAGTCCTGCAGGATGTGCTGTTCGCATGGCATTTGTGGTACCAATACAGGCCAATCTTCGCATCCTCATAAGAGCCATTAAGTTAGTTGTTTTGTTGACGGACTGCCACCAGGCAAGACAACCACAAGTCAGTATATGTAGGTCTTACTATAGCCGTATACATTAATTGTATAATTTTGGATTTTGGACCCAGGTTTTCCTAAACATTCTACTGCACGTATAGAAGGCTATAGTTGCTTTCTTAATTCTTTCATTGATATTAGGTCTCTAGTTCAGTTTTTTGTCAACAACTAGTCCTAGGTATCTAGCGCTGTCCGAGATTCTAAGGGGAGTACCCCCAATAGGCGGTAAGGTGATCTCAGAAATTTTCCTTTTGTTGGTAAATAATACCAGCTCAGTCTTCTGAGGGTAGACCAATAGTCCACATTTCTTAGACCAGGTGACTAGAATCTTCAGCGTTCACTAAGCGTATGCATATGCAACGATCTTAACTGAGCTGTATCAGCACCTCATTTAATACAATGACCGCTAGTAGTGTACCCTCGTGTTCTGGGATAATTTGTCTTTCCTCAAGAATTTCTACAAGCCAGTTGGTATGAGTATCGTGGATCTTGAGATTCGATAGCGTTCTACGAACCCCGTCTGTTCGTACTATGTTACCAAAAATCAATTTGCCCAGCTTTGAATGGTAAATAAGGCATTATAGCAAAAAATTCAAATACACATTCCCCCACTCGTATCTGAGCATTCATAATACCCAATCCATTCGAGCTTCAAGCTTAAAATGCACTCATTCTCCAGTCCCTAATAATGTTCAGATCTTGCCCAATATTTTCCACTTTGCTGTATATCCCTCCACCAGACGACAGACGACGACTATAAATTTTAACAAAATTATTACAATTCCCCTCGGTTAGTTATTATTCCTATTCTGCGTCGCACTTGACCCAACTGAATTGTTTAAATAAATTTAGCTCGACTGACCCAAATGCAAAACGATAGACGAAGTAGTATTTTTAGTATTACGTCGATAAGTACCAAACCCTGTTACTTAATCCTGCCCACACAGCTAGAGACAAAAAACGAAAATTAGACTATAAATTTTAATAACTATTAAAATGCACATATTTTTAAATAAATAACGACACCGAATCAAGCGACATCTACAACCAAATAGCATCGGCAGACGGTTAAAGTTAAAGATGATTCACTTCAACGTACCACATCTTCTCAAACCCCGCACATCAACAAACACGAACGAAAGAGATGGCGCTATCGTTGCCGACGCCATATTTGAAAATAAAATATCCATTGGATTTCGTGTCGCGATTTTTCACTCCGCGAAAATTTAACAATTTTCCACAATTCATTGTAATTTTCGTCTCAATTTTAATCGCAAATTCGTCTAAAACAGTGAAGTGATAACAATCAAGTTCATTTCAATTGATTTAACTTGATTTTATGTGAGAATTTCAAGTGCAAAAGTGTACTATTGCTCAATTGTCAAAAGGCGTTGACACTTGATTCGTGTACAATAGTAAAAGGAAAGAAAAAAGAAATAAAAAAAAATTATTCGGGGAAAATTGTAAAGAGAAAAAGTGAAATAATGGGGACACTAGCTGATTTCGGACAAATCGCCATGAAGTGGGATCCAAAGAATTTGGAAATCCGTACAATGTCGGTGGAGAAGACGCTCGAGCCGCTGGTGCTGCAGGTTACCACTTTGGTCAACACAAAGGGACCCAGCAAAAAGAAGAAAGGTATGTGTGTCCAGCCACCACCATCGCCTCGCGCACCAGTTACGAGTGCAGCGATGGAGTATAGAACTTTTGATGCTGCCCTCGTTGTCTGGTCTACCTTGACGTTTTTTTTTTTTTTTTTTTGTTTTACTTTTTTCCTCAGATTAGTCATCGAGGTGAGAAATATGTAAAAAGTTCTTTTTTTCTTTTCTTTGGAGGAGTTTCGATCGTTTTATCTGTATCATATGGCTGCCCCGATAGGAGGGGAATAGCATTACATGTTCATATCAGACGTGGGACTGCAATTATTTGTCTGCCACTCGGTTGTTGTAATGAAATTTTGCACTCTTTGCGTTTGGCGCAGGCATTTGGCAATAGTGTAACTGAGAGCCTGTACCCGGTTTGCGGTCGCTATTGTTCTGCTTTCATAGTGCTGCGCTAACCGAATGAAATGCTACAAAGAGAAAGCACGTATGACCTGGCCACCAAAGTCTACAGTGTTGCAGCGATTCGCGTGCTGAATATTAAACAGCAATTATACTACGGACTAGTACACACTTCAATTCTTTGACGCGAATCTTGATCTGCCATCAAAACTAGTTTGAGTTTGATTTCAATTTGCTTACCCGAAGGTAATTTAGTTCATAGTCAACCCTTTATGAAGCAAATTAGTCTCCATAGTGGAACATAACCCAGGTCTAGTTCTTTCTCGTTTAGTACATCCCTTTTCGAGCTAATTTGTCATGTGTATCGTTCCCAACACGTCTATGTCTGAGCACCCAACAGAGAGTGACTTTATAATTGCAACATGTTACAGGTTAAAGTTTGCCGGTAAATGGAAACTGATCACTGTCTACTGAGAAAACGGAGATAGAACTGTTGTAACTAGGGGGAAGTGAAAATTTCCTCGATAGCCTGAAGAAACTGTATTGCAGTGTGGAGATTCATATCGAATATGTGTATCGTCACATTGAACCTCAGACTGTGACATGTACAAATCCACACTCAAATAGGAAAGCAAGCTCCTAGAACTGGAGCATGACATGAAAGCATGAAAGAGGTAACAAATGCAATCGTAAAGGCGTGAGTCAAGTAGTCTGGGTAGCTGCAAGAGTAGTAATTGTTCAACAGAACATTAGGCACACTAAGAACTATTTTAACCATTGATAGCTAATATGAACACGACTTCAATAATCAAAGCCTAGTCACGGGCAATACACACTTGGAGCCTTCTAACCAAAAATTCGTAGAAACATTTAAAATTTACACCTATTTCTTTCGTTCAGAATCATAATTGAGGCTCATCGTCCAGAAAAACAATGCGTCTGAACAAGATATGTGTGTAGGACGAGCACTGCCGATCCCAGCCACTGTGCATTCGTCCGTGTCTGCTGTTAGATGTCTGCTTCACGATCTCATTCAATCGATTGTGGTTAAGTTTACCTTCTTTTACTATAAATTGATAGAAGTTGCTGTAGGAATCTTTTTTAATGTCCAGGAAACGAGTTGGAGCAGCCTGCTCATTTATCTCTGTTGGGTGCCAGGTCATATAGACATTGCGAACTCGTCAGAAAACGTACTTCTCTGAGGAGAATCTGGAGTGGAATCCTCTAGGTTGTTAGTTGGTTGACAATGACAACCAAAATGATCCCTTTTCGCCTCTCTAAGCGATACCGCTATCGTTCTGCGGAGACTCAACAAAGTGTAATCATCAACCACCACCTTAGAGAACTTTACTTCTGGGGGTACCCAACGAAGCATGTAAACGTGTACTATAGCTGAATGCTGTCAGAAGGACCAATGTAAATAGACAAATGGTTTTAAGTGGGACATATCAAGACAAATTTGTCCCAACTGAATGAGGAACGTAGTACCTTGTTAGTTATGATCCTGACGTCCTGACGAGACGCTATCAATTCTGTCTTTTCAAATGATTTCTGCAGAAGTTTCGAAGACGAGGTAGAGAGGGAAACTATCCTTTATTGCCCATGCCTCTGTCCTGCCTTGTCCCAAAAAGAGAAATACTGCAAAGAAAACTATACAAAGCTTCAGTTGGTTTTGCTGGTCCCTGGGCAGGAAAAATGGAAAGATCCCAGGTATGACAAAGGATATCTACTGATCTAAGTGTGAACAGATGCATGATACTTGATAGCAATAACTTTCGATAACCCTTTGTCGGTACCTTGCCCTCTTTGCAAATCTCGAAGCCAGGCGGTGGTAGCAAATCCCTTCAGAAAAGTAGGAAATCCGATCCGGAAGACTCTTTTGTGACAGAAGAGTCATCGGAAGCTTTTAAACTGGCAAAAATCCTCTACAAAATTGAGCAACCAGGCTAACTGATGAAGGCAGATGCTCAGTGGAATTGCTCTCTTAAAGAATTCGTTCATCCCTTACTAGAAAATGACTTTTTTGGTCGCGGGTACCCATCCTATACGGTGTAGCACCCCTTGAATATTGTGACTATAGAAAAATACTTCAAGTCTCAATGACCGAGTGAAATTCAGCAAAATAAAAATGGGTGCACTTTGACTGAAAGTACATGGTGAAGTGCCTGAATCTCGCCCACACTCCTAAACTGTGAGCTCTGAGTTGAAGTCGTTTGTATACCTAAATCAGAAACAACTTCACATGTGCAAATGTGGTGTTTTCAATATCTTCGCCTCTCAGACCATGGTGACCATGGCGTCTTATTCTAACTGAAATGCGATGCAAAGTCTGCACTTTCACTGATAGTCAAGCGAAGTCCCTAAAATCGTCCTCTGCTACCTTAAAGGCTTTAGATTACAACTTTTCTCTCACAGACAGAGTAACAGACATTTCAACATATACCGGTACTGGAAGCCAGCCCACAGGCATTCCGGGGAACTGAAGAAAAGGAATAAACGTGCCAATTCGATCTTGTGAATTGACCTCAAGTTACTTGAAGCCCATGCTAAGGTCAATTATTAAAGGCGATAAATCTGTAAGGGAGATTGCGGTATGGTGGCAGAACATGTTCATGATGATTTCCGTAGTCTTATGACCGAATTTATGGCCATTTTTAAAATGAAAAAGTCAATTGGGTACCTCTATCGTAAAGAGAGGGAAGACAGCAGTGTATCTTCCTGTGGGAATTGTTCGTTCTACTATCGCTATGACCAACGAAGGCATTATCATTCAACTTTTAAGAATGCGAACTAGATCACGAATTGAGAGCTTCTACAAAGCCTTGATGTTGTGTCTAGATTGTTGAATGCTCCTTCAATGTCTAGGAATGTCATCATATTATGTATATTTCTTATGCGACAGCGATAAAGGTATGAGTCAGTGGGGAACCATTTGAACTAATTTAGGGTTGCTGTGCTGTGCACAGATTTCGATAATTATATCAAAGATTCTCTCGAGAGTTTTTAAAAGAAAGTTGGTTAGATGGGACTTGGGAATTATCAGGAATATTGCAGACAAGTCCATTAATACTGAATTCTACTATCTACTAACTCTACGGATGCATGTGAGTAGTAACAGTGTTCGGTACGGAACCCGCCTTCGAGTACTTACTACTTCGTCCCCTTTGTCATTGGCAACCCTTTTGAGATGCATGCATCCACTCGTAGTACATCCCTTGGAGAAACCGGATTTATTGCCATTGTCAACACTACACCTGACAAAAAAAAAACCGGAATCAAGGTCCCAGCAATTTAACATCAAGGCTTCAAAGGCAACATTGTTTTACATCCCTTTCATGTGGACCGGTGCAATTCTGTTTACAAATCACTGTTGCAGCTTGTCTTTCGTTTATATTGTAAAAAATAAAATTCAAATCTGAGGAAAAAAATGCCCAGAGGACAGAATAAATATCCGAAACATGTGCGAGAGATGTCAAAGGACCTTCTCACCGTAAATAATGTCATGCAATGTATTATGCAAAAAACTAATCCAGTTCATCTAATAACTCTTTGATCATATGTCCTTTGAAAATATGTACATCCGAATGTATGTACATAAGTACATCCTTACGCAAGGGAGGAAATGTGCCTTTGATTTTTAAATCTTTTTTTTTTCTTTTTTTCTTTTTCCTACGAAACAACCCTCAGCAAGGATAATGAGTAAAAAGAGTGCAGCAAGACATGTCAGGAGTCTTTAGAAAAAAAAAAAGAATACAATGGCAATGGATACCAATCTCCTTTGTCAATAATGTCCTTTTTTTAGAAAAAAGAAGAAAAAAAAACGAGTGAAGTTGAGTGGGTTCTTAAAATATATCAAAGTTTAGTCGAAGGGCTTCTGTTGTTCTGGCGCTATTTGTCAGTTATTTTGTGCTAGACGTCTCGCTGTATTACTTCCTGTTTTATTGGATGAACTTTTCTTCTTTTTTGTTAACAGTTTATCTTTTTTAGGGAGAAATCGTTACATGTTTATTGAAGCGTGAGGGAATCTCTGAGCCCGGAGATGTAATCGAGTTCAGTAAACATTTGTTCAGTATTGTCTTGTATGAGGTTTTTTTTCGCACTCTGAGGACTACAGCAAGATTCACTATTGTCCATCATCTGCTGTGATTTTCAGACATTTACCTAGGAGTCGATATCGTATTACAGTCCTGCATCATATTGCTGAAAACATTTATGCCAAAGATAAAGTACTCTGTTTCGTTCTAGAACCTTTGACAACACATCATAGGCATAGTTAAGACTTAAAACTGCCAAGGCTTAAGGAGCAAACAAATTTTCTGCCAACCAGATGCCAACTAATCGCAATGGGAGGACTGATTCTACTTGTTCAGACTCATGGCATCTCCAACTACATATTTCGGTAGCTGAACGGACTGAACACATGAAAGCCTAACTCCGTCACGGTCAGATTCCCAAGCAGGGAGGAGTGGGAAAACAAAAATTTCAAAAAACAATTTTAACCGACGATTTAAAAATGGACTCTGGGGTAGATGGACTGATTTCCTCAGATTTTCCATTTTTTACCAGCTTCCTGACTCTAGCAGTGTTCTCCCTCCATGGGAAACCTGACTCATACTTAAGCGAACCCCGGCACCCCTTAACACCATAGCCAACATAGCTATCAATGCTATAATGTCGGTCACTACATCTTCGAAACTAGTAGAACAGTGCAAATCAGAACTTTCTCGTTCAAAATTAATCTCCTCTGAGTGCCGGGTCACAGTTATATCGAGCGGGTGGACTAGAAAGGTGAGGGCCTGCCTCAGATGGTTCCCTTGATGACCCTGTGAATTTCCCGCTGGGGGTCCTTAAGGTTTAAATATCTATTACAAGCTGATAGATGGCAGGGGCTGTCATATCCAGACAGTCGTGGCCCAAATACTTACTACTGGAGTCCAGCACAAGAACTATTGAATAGAAACCGAATAGATATTGCTAGAGTTTTGGTCCTTACTGGTCACTGACCCATCGTCCATGAACAGACGAAACGGCACAATACGCGCCTATTATGGACTACTAATAGTCCGTTGACGTTTGAGTTGATTGAAGTCTCTTATAAGGCTTTGGTTAAACCCGGGAAATCCTTACTGACCATAAATATAACTATGGACACTCAATAGTTCAGGGTGAGCCTTGGCCTCAACCAACAAGCCTTTCCTATTAACTCACTCACTGTCCTTACGGCTCAGATTCAAAGATTCTCCCTCTATTACCTAGCCATCTCAGGGGACTGATGCACAATTTCATAACTGAGTCGATTTCCCTATGCAACTTGTATACCAGACCTAATATTGGTTGGTCGGGATAGGGCCTTATTACTCAAGAGTTTTCTCAGCCCACAGAAACTACGCTTAAGAAGAATTATTCCTCGTTTTGATGTCAAAGTTAAGTTCTGTCAATTGTGTCAATGTCATCAGCGTACGCTAGTAGTCGCATAGATTTGGAACCACATGACATCGCGACACATTGCTTAAAGTCTTTCCCTTTTGTCCATTGTCATTCTACACAAACGAATGAGCTTGGGAGGGTTGCCCAAAGTTGACATGGCTGTGTATAGCTCGTCTCTATAGATGTCATATGCTGCGGCTATCCGTTTAGACTTCCTTGAATTTTCTCCAAGATTTGTCAAAGCGATTTGATCGATTGTGGATTTTTCTGGTCTGAAACCACATAAATAGAGGCCGGTCAGGTTGTTGACGGAAAGTTCAAGACGTTCCTCTTTAACAGACTCCTCTGACGGGTCTTTTTTCTTGGGCAAACGAAAGTTACATAGATCCCATTGATCGAGCATACAATCGTCTGACCAAATCTTAGCAATGAGTTGGTGTATGCTTTCTATTAGCAGGTTCATGGAACCCTGGGTCTAACTTCTCACAATCTTTCTTCCTGTGCGTGTTATATTCTTTACACGGATCTGAGGTGGCCTACTTTTTGCCGTGTCTGAAAGGCAATTTGTTATTTGAGAAACTTTTTCTTGACAGTTATACTCTCGGATGTTTGTCGAACGCTCACGAGAGGTGGGGCGTGAGAAAACGTTTAGGTGTTTTGTCTGGAAATTGAATTTTGAACCGCTCTCTAACCACTTGGGCCAAGGTGCCCCAAAGACGAAAGTTACGCTCTACAAAAATCTAAGCAAGTATTCTTAGTCGCAGAGTACTGGACTGTTGACATTCGGCCCATTGTGTGACAGACGACAGAATTAGAGAATCGCAATGGGATAGGAGATACACGTTCAGCTATAAAGCTTTGTTTAAATGAACTAGGTAGCAGCACTTACCTTGTATACGAGTACACGGCATATGTCCAGACATTTTGGATCCACAGTGTAGTACAACGTATTTTTTTGTTTTTTTTTGTTCAAATTAACACGTGCGACTGTGAACGCATTTTCTCGTAAAACTTTATCTTCAAATGAATACCTCATCTATTAAGCAGTGCCAACCGCTCTTATCTGGCATAAAAAGCATTCACTCTTCAAAGGCAAATCAAATTCACTTGTATATTTGCACACGCAGTCCGAAGGGTTACCATGTGGATTCCAACAAAACCAATGTATCTAGTGACTTTTACCACCCACAAGGAAGAAAAATCTCTCCTCCTTTTCGGTTACTACTAGTAGTACTAGTAGAATGACAGATAGATAACCTTCACACAAAGTTAAATACTCTAAATTTCCCTGTCAGTTATAACTAAGCAAAAGACACTGAACCACAGTTGTCGAGTCGTCGATAGAGGCAAGCCATAGGGAAGGTATAGGAAGAGAAGAATATCTCGCCGTTTTCTTTGATGGAAAATGGTCCATTGATGTTTTTAATTTAATTATTTTGTTTCTACCACCGCCGCCCTCACAACACTACCATTGTTGCCCTCGTTCCTCCTCACGCCAGTCAGACATGAATGGGAGCTTCCTTTGATCTGCTTTGATCTTTCGGAAAGTGGCTTTTAAGAGGTTTCTTTTGTGAGCGAACGCGCGAGCAACCGCTTGAGAGAGAGAGAGAAAGAGAGAGAAAGAGAGAATGAAAGGCGGACGACGAGGGTTGTGTGTTGGTTGTTAGGTGGATGGTGGATGGTGGCGGATGGATGGATGGATGCTGAGGGTTAAGATTGGGTTCGGGTGGCAAGGATGAAAGGAAAAGTTTTAAATATTAACACACACATACAACTGATACGATTCCTGTAAAGGAATACCTATGAATCCCTATTGTATGCTTGTGTGCACGAGATGATACTGATGCTACTTCTGCTGCTCATCATCAACATCATCATGATGACGATGATGATGATGATGGTTCCCTGAATTCGAGGATGTCACCGTAGACAAATAGAGGAGAGTACAGTATTAGACATCTTTTCATTCCTGTTGGTTCACAGTTGTTGTTTGATGATGAATCTGGGTGGCGCGCGGTGTAACTAAACATACGGACGAACGAACGAACGACGCGACGACAGAGTATAGTATAGTATAGTATCTACTACCTACCTACACAAGCGTGTTTTGGATGAGTAAAGCTTTGTAAGAGTGAAACCGATTTTCGTTTTGAAATTTCGACACACACACACTCGAGAGGAAAAAACAAAAGATTGAATTATATTATAATTTAGTACACTGTCGGTTAGTGGCGACGAACGGTGGTGCGCGCTTTTTGCTTTTTGATGTCTCGCTGTTTGATAATTAGCATGGAGCACTATTTGCAATATGCAAATATTACTGACGAAGGTAATGCCAAACCAAAGAGAACTATTTTTGAAGTTTAATTGAAAATTTAGTGCAAATTGTTGTTGCGGGTACGGGTAGTGTGCTGGTGCTGATGCTGATGCTAGTGGTTCGTTTGTTCTTTTTAACTACAACAGAGAGAGAGACTACATTGGGTTGGTAAAAGTTAATGAGAAATTGTTTGTCAAAGCAATGGATGTGGGCTGATTATAGTGGTTTTGAGTTTCGATTTGGAATTATTATTATTATTATTTTTTTGTGTGCATCTCTTTGTGCAAAGTCCTGACCAAAAAGGGGGATGGAATTTAAATAAAGCCATCGTCGTCAATGGATCCACATTCCTTTTGTTATTCTTCTCGTCTGTACTTAACGGTGTACATGTATTTATTTTTTTACTTTTTTGTCAATATGTAGGTGTTCCACTAGAGGCAAGTGACTAACGGGTTGAAATAAGTGCCCCCTAGTGCTGTTTTTCCGTATTTTTTTTGTTTCCAGATCAAAGGCGCAAGCGGTGAGACAAAAACACGGCTTAACTTGATCTCAGCAGGAAGTGCGTACTTTGACAATAGGTAGGAGATAAACGATGGGCGGCGGCGTCGCTGAGTGATGTTTTTTTCCCCTTTTTACTTTTTTTTTTTGCGCAATCAAGACGATGACGGTTAGGGTGGAGGGTGATAAAAATTATTAATTTCATACTACAAAGTAAGGACCTTGTTTCATTGTTTCTATGCACATACGTATGATGTTCCGTTTATGGTCTACTTACGTGGAGACATGTCTCAAGAGGTGCTTGGGGTTTGAATACCTGTATCTCAGTGCGACCCACAAAAAAGGTTTATTAATAAATAAGTGGAACTGTCGAACAGAGTTGTAAAGCTAGTAATTGAAAAAAATTGTTTATAGTTGTCTAATGAACAACGAAAGTAGGAAATGACTTGTTATAAGTCCTCGGTCAAGGAGATTGATGTACATTGACAGTTGTAAGCCTAGTTGAAGTTTTGAGCCTAGCTCGAGCTGTGAGCCTAGTTGTAGCTGTGAACCTAGTTGAATCTGTGAGCCTAGCTCAAGGGGTGAAGCTAGTTGAAGCTGTGAGCCTTGTTGGAGCTGTGAGCCTAATTGGAGTTGTAACTCAAATTGAAACTCTGAATCAAATTAAAGTTGTTAGCCTAGCTCAAGCTATGAAACTAGTTGGAGCATTGACCCTAGAAGAAGCTGTGAGCTTAGTTAGAGCTGTGACCCTAGTAGAAGTTGTGAATCCAGTTAAAGTTGTGATCCCAACTCAAGCTGTGAACATAGTTGAAACTGTGTGCCTAGTCGGAGCTGTGAGCCTAGTTGAAGGTGTGAGCCCAGTTTGACCTGTGAGCCTAGTTGGAGCTGTGAAACTAGTTGGATCTGTGAGCCTAGTGGGAGCTGTGAGCCCATTTGGAGCTGTGAACTTAGTCGAAGGTGTGAGCCTAGTTGAAGCTGTGAATCTAGTTGTGGGTGAAGCTTGTTAAAGCTGTGAGCCTTGTTGGAGCTGTGAGCCTAATTCGAGTTGTAACTCAAGTTGAAACTCTGAATAAAATTAAAGTTGTTAGCCTAGCTCAAGCTATGAAACTAGTTGGAGTATTGACCCTAGATGAAGCTGTGAGCTTAGTTAGAGCTGTGACCCTAGTTGGAGTTGTGATCCCAGCTCAGGCTGTGAACATAGTTGAAACTGTGTGCCTAGTCGGAGCTGTGAGCCTAGTTGAAGGTGTGAGCCCAGTTTGACCTGTGAGCCTAGTTGGAGCTGTGAGCCTAGTGGGAGCTGTGAGCCCATTTGGAGCTGTAAGCCTATTTGGAGCTGTGAACTTAGTCGAAGGTGTGAGCCTAGTTGAAGCTGTGAATCTAGTTACAGTTGTGAGCCTAGCTAATGCTGTGAACCTAGTTGGAGCTGTAACCCTAGATGAAACTGTGAGCCTATTTGGAGTTGTGAGCCTAGTTTGAGCTGTGAATCTAGTTGAAACTGTGAATCTAGTTAAAGATGTGAGCCAAGCTGGAACTGTGAGCCTGGTTCAAGCTATGAACCCAGTTTCAGCTGTGATCCTAGATGATACACATTTATAGTTTTCGCTCTAACTTCAAATCTTTCTCAAGACAGACCGAACTACTTGCACTAAATGTTAATGAAATGATCACAAACCTGAGTTGTCTTCGGCAAGTACGGTCTTTCTTCAAAACCAATACAAAAAGAGGTTCTTCAAGAATATGTAGACCTGGTGGATCAAGAATTCAAACTACGCATGAACTTAACCAGTTGAGAGTCTCTGCAAAATCGTTGCCCACTTCTTGTTTCTTCAACATCAAGCTGACGAACTGTTGAAACTTAAAATTGGCTGAGTTGAAGATCTTATAGTTGTGATAGGGTTCAGAATGGTACTCTTCGAATTGGATTGCCTTTTGTATTCAATGTGGTAGGCGATGACTTACTTTAGACGATTGGAACCGATACACACGAAATGCCGGAAACTAATTGACCAAAACAAATGTAATCAGAGGAATGAATATTGGCTTCTCCAACAGAAGGAGGAAAGTACGATCGATGGACTGACATTGCACTTCGTCAGCTGTAAGGTAAACAAAACGTAAATTTTCAACCCAAGGTAGTTTAAAATATAAAAATATTTCTGTTGTCAATTGGAAATTTATCAAAAATGGTTTTTCGTTGCAAAACCGCACGTCAGTTTTGACATTTTTTTTACAAATTATCGATAATACACAAAAATCGAGTCTGGCATCACTGTTTTGATCAGAACTAGAGCTAACTAGAAATAATGTTTAAAAAAGGAACTACACTCGTACAGAAACCTTTTATGGGTAGTAAGGCCACAGTCAATGCTGAGAATATGGAAAACTCTTACAACTTCAGTCAGGCGGATTAAACTATTCAACTGTAACGATTGTGACCAACATTTTCGTGCAGCTGACACAAATTACAAGGCTGTTAGACAATATGACAACCAAGTTATTAACAGCAACTAGAGAGCTGAACCATAAAGAGTAGATTTTGAGCACTTTCGAATTTTCAGCCCCGTATGCGCGGAGGGCGAATGGAGAAGATATAACCGCGCACTCTATAAGCTATACCAAGATGTGAATATAGTCCAGCAAGCCAAAACACGTCGACTACACTAGCTCGGCCACATCGAACGAATGGACAAAAATACTTCAGCAAAGAGGATCTTCGAATAGTTTCGAGACGACAAGGAAAACCGAACCTTCGTTTCAAGAATGTCAGAACACATGGTCTGGAGAAGTAGAAGCAGCGTCCTCGGGACTGGAGGGAGTGGAAGACTCCGTGTCTCAGGGAGAGACTCTTTACAGGTCAGGAGCCATTTAAATAAGTAAAGTAAGGAGATGACTATCTTATTTCAAAGAAGTGTGCCTCTAATAAATTGAATCTCAATATCGTTGCTTGAATAAAAAAAACAGGAAATCAATTTCCTCAGCATAGCTGTCAAGAAAGTCAAAATTCGACACAAAATCCGACTCAATATTCTCAACAATCTACCGATTAGAGGCATAAATGCAAAATGAAGACACAGACTGCTCTGGACATACCCCGTCGAGACTATTATTGTCAAAGAAAACTCGAAAGGTCGCACCAGAGATTCGGTCTTTGTTACTGCTTATTCAAATGGTTCTGAGACTGATACCAGGGCTCACCAAGATGATTCCGGTGCGTTTGCTCTCAAGATGTATATTAAAATATGGTGATATCTTCAAAAATCATTTATTTTGGCTACATATCAATTATAATTGTCTTATTGAGTTAAGTAGAAATGTATTTGTACTTTTATGCTATATTTTCCACCCTTAACCGAACGCTTGGCATTGTTCTTCGTCCTTTTCAATAATCTAAAACTCTGATAAGTGCTCTTCATTCACTTGACATCTCAATTCCAAAAAAAACTGCACTCTTATACCTCTGTTCATAGCCAAACTTCCGCATTGCCTAAAATCTTGAGTTCCCAATCAATGTACATAAATGAACCTTATCCAAGTTTTGTAAAGTACTATAGACGCCCATTGTTTCGCGGTACTGGTGTTTAATGTTTGGTTTTCAATTGATCCCTCCATGTCGCCCCTTTGTTTCTGTGTGGTATTAGCAAAAGCCACGATTACGTACATAGATAACCGAAAAGTAGCTTTTCTATTCGGGGGAATGCCGAAGGATGCTTCAAAGGAAATGAGAAATTTGTTACATTGTTCTCATTAACCTGAATAATAAGTAAGTTATTCAAATTAAAGAAGCGAGTATATCAAGTGGGTACGTTGTACGGATATTGGAATTCCCGGAAATCACATCAATTTCTGTAACATTTCCGGTGAGAGAAAAATTCCCAATATATTGATGAGCTATGTGTACCCAAGACAATAGATGGCAAAACAAATATCTTCTTCTCACGTTCGTAAACGTGACAAAAAGGACATCCAGAGCACGGACATGATATTAAATGACTATTCTTTTTGTTGTTTTAGGTAAATCCAAGCGTGCAAGCGCATTGGTGGCAGCTGTTGAGAAGGCAACTGAAAACTTCATTCAAAAAGGTGAACAAATCGCCTATGAGAATCCTGACATCACCCAGGAAATGCTGGCAGCTGTTGATGAAGTTCGCAAAACCGGTGATGCTATGAGCATTGCGGCCCGTGAATTTTCCGAAGATCCTTGCAGCTCGTTGAAACGAGGCAATATGGTTCGCGCAGCACGTAATCTACTATCTGCAGTTACGCGGCTTTTGATTCTAGCCGATATGGTTGATGTGCATTTGCTTCTCAAGTCATTGCATGTAGTTGAGGACGATCTGAATAAGCTAAAGAACGCCTCCAGTCAAGACGAGCTAATGAACAACATGAGGGTAAGTTTCTAAAATTGCTGATTGTGCAGCATTTTTCAAATAATTTGTTTATTTATTTTTAGCAATTCGGTCGCAATGCTGGTGAATTGATTAAACAAGCTGCAAAGCGCCAACAAGAACTCAAAGATCCTCAATTGCGTGATGATTTGGCAGCTGCACGAGCAATGCTCAAGAAGCATTCCACAATGTTACTTACCGCATCTAAAGTTTATGTTCGTCATCCTGAGCTCGATTTGGCTAAGGTCAATCGAGATTTTATACTCAAACAAGTGTGCGATGCAGTCAATACAATCAGTGATGTTGCACAGGGTAAATCTTCACAACCAACTGATATTTATAGCGGAGCTGGTGAATTGGCGGCGGCATTAGATGATTTCGACGAGGGCATCATTATGGATCCAATGACTTATAGTGAGAAACGTTCTCGCCAGCTATTGGAGGAACGATTGGAAAGCATTATAAGTGCAGCTGCTTTGATGGCCGATGCCGATTGTACACGAGATGAGCGGCGTGAGCGAATTGTTGCTGAATGCAATGCTGTGCGTCAAGCATTGCAGGATCTACTCTCCGAGTATATGGCTAATGTAAGAATGAACTTTTGGAATTTGTCTTTTTTTCTTGAAAAAAAAAATGTATTTCATATTTTGTTTAATTGTTTAAAACAGTTAATTGCAGCGAAAACAAAAAAATTGGTATGTACGCAGAGTCCTCTCTGTGTGTGTTGAGTTTGTTTCCATTTTACTTACAAAATTTAGTGCTAGAGCTTTACAAGAGTGGTTTGAGTTGTGGAATAATGACGAGTGGTAGATACGCAAATTGTTTAATGGCTTCAAAACAGGCCCATAAGCGTTTTAAAATAATTCCCTTTTCAACAACATCTGCTATCAAATCCATTGTGTAATGCTGGATGTATAATTCCGCGACTCTGAGCACTAAAAGATGTGCTGCCGTTTCAGAATTCAATTAGTCTACGGATGGCACGTTTTTAAGTGGCCTTTGTGAATCTAGCCTTCTTCGGTTATTCGATTATTTTTTTCGTTCAACAGTTCTACAGATTAGAGTCGACCTAGCTCGTACCTAAGACCATGGAATCCAAATATGTGCGACACGTTGTAGCTTCATGGGTTTGCTCTTCGTGACCACCCAATGCAGTCATCTGGCTAGTTTTAGTTTCTGCAGGTAGGGGTGCAGAAAAGGTAGTTTTGAACCCTTTGTGCAATGTGAAGTTACTTATTGATTTCGTTTTGAAGTATGGTATTCGAGTTGGAGTATGGCGTTGTTCGTTGACGATGGGCGGTAAGAGATGTTCCTTCATGTGGATTGCGTTAGCTCACACGGAGGCTAGGATACCACAGCACTGAAGTGACTCAATTGAGTGACTTCATGAACTAGTGAAAAATGCAGTACAGGACTAGTCCCAGGACCGAGCCTTGAAGTACTACTCCCATTACGCAGTATTCCTTAGGCTACTAATCAGTGTCGTAGATCTAAGCTCTTCGGAGGAAGTGATCTTTCCCCATGATTTTGGTAGAGTTAACATAAGCTGGAGGACGTTTTTCACTTTGGAGTATCATTTTATTGTTCTTCCTTCCTTCTTCGTTTAAGGTTGACTGGCATTTTCCTTAGCTTAGTCATTTCCATGAGCATTAGTCATCAACAACATTCAATTGCCAATGACTGGACTATTCAACGTAGCACATACATAGCAGAAATCGTAGCATCACTGGCTTCAAAGTTGGGTAGAAAACATTTCATGCGTTGAAGATGTGATAGTTTAAATCATAGAATTTCCCAAGGCTTTCAGAATTAATTGCTAATTAACAAACTGTACAAATAATCCCACGTTTGCTAATTTGTCCTACACCCGCCTAACTTACAATCGGCTATATAAAATCTTCCTAACCGGTTCCACCTCACCCTTTCAGATGGGACAGAAAGACAACAGCCCAGGTTTGGATCGAGCCATCGATCAAATGTGTCGCAAAACACGTGATTTGCGTCGTCAACTACGCAAAGCAGTCGTCGATCATGTTTCTGATTCTTTCTTGGAAACCACAACACCACTCATTGATTTAATTGAAGCAGCTAAAACCGGTAATGAGAAGAAGGTTCGCGAAAAGGCAGACATCTTCACCAAACACGCTGAAAAGCTAGTCGAGGTAGCTAATCTTGTCTGCAGTATGTCAAACAATGAAGACGGTGTTAAAATGGTTCGCTTTGCTGCCGCACAAATCGAGAGTCTATGTCCACAAGTCATCAATGCAGCATCAATTTTAACAGTACGACCCAATTCGAAGGTAGCCCAAGAGAATATGTCCGCCTATCGTCAAGCATGGGAGGTGCAAGTGCGAATTCTCACAGAAGCTGTTGATGATATCACAACAATTGACGATTTCCTGGCCGTTTCGGAGAATCACATTCTAGAGGATGTGAATAAATGTGTGATGGCACTACAAGTTGGCGACGCACAGGATTTGAGAAATACCGCTGGGGCTATTCAGGGACGGTCAGCTAGAGTGTGCAATGTGGTTGAAGCTGAAATGGATAACTATGAACCGTGTATTTATACCAAGAGGGTATTAGAGGCAGTCAAGGTCTTGAGAGAACAAGGTAAATGATAAAATCGAAATAAAGGGATGACATTTCACTGATCCGCTTTCATATCTTTGCAGTTATGTCTAAATTTGATCAAAGAGTCGATGTGGCTGTGGAAGCTCTTGCCTCGAATTCAAACAAAGACGTCGATGAGAATGATTTCATTGATGCATCGCGATTGGTGTATGATGGTGTACGAGAAATTCGTCGTGCTGTCCTCATGAATAGGGTAAGCCATTGGTTTTTTTTTCCTATTTTTCTGCTGTCCATCCGTCTGTCTGTTGTAACTTAAACTCATCTTGAAACTTTATACTGTTTACTTGTTCTAATGAAATTATCATTAACGCGAACGAAAATAAATATAAAAAAAGGACGAAGATGATCTTGATCCAGAAGATGTGGAATTCGATGAGCACTACACAACGGAGACCAGAAGCAAATGTAAGAATAAGTATTCCCCCGCGGAGGACTACTGCATCATACTTACATCCTGCATTTTGTGTACAACGCTTGCCTGGTTTTGTTTACTCGTTCACAGCATTTTGTTAATAATCTCTTACACACATTGTTTATTTATTTTATTTTTTGTTAATACGCTTATTCACACTTTTTTTTAACTATTTTTTGTGTTTTTTTGCATCCATTTTGCTTGGTATTTTATTTTTACAGAGTTCAGAAGATTTAGATACAGATACTGAATTTGAACCAGTCGAAGATATGACCTTGGAAACGCGTAGTCGATGTATGAGTTTTCTTTTTTGTTTGTTTTTTTTTTCGTAAAGTTTGTTGTTGCATGCCTTTTTTGTTTTGTGCGTAGAATAGAGTTTATTTATTATTTAGAGCAATATACTTCTATCTGAAAATTTATAGGATATACTTATGTTTCTCCGTATAGGGATTTAGAAAGGACATCAAAAGAGAATTTCTAAATGAACCATTTAAATGATAAAGGATGATTGCAAGTTGGTGTACATCCACTTCTGACAAACTATCCAAACTTAACTGTGAAGATTGCCTCAAAAGAGCTATTTTTCGACGCCTGTCCTGTATTGGGGGCTCGTTTTGTTGGAACCACATGCCATCCAGCGCCAGTTCACATAGCGTATGATGACATGCCACACCAAGTGGTTACTTTTTACGAATGTAAAACTAACTTAATAAATTAATCTGGGGTGAACCTGGGTCTCAAGTAACAAGTCTCTTCAGTTAGTCCGGTCCTAAGCTAAGAAGAGGTCTTCCTCTACTGCGTTGTCCCTCCGGGTTTGATTCGAATACTCTGCGGACCGGAGCACTGGTGCCCATTCGCTCTGGCTAGGACATGGAAAGCGAATGGGCCTAATAAACTAGTACGTAGTTATTCATAAATTACAGTGAGAACTCTTATATGAAACATTAGCCAATATCTAGCACAATTCGTTGAATGATTTGCTTATAAGAATCGAATTGAGTGGCTCGTCTTTAACACTTAAAGACTTTCACAAAGAGTCTTGATATGCCTACCATGCTAAGTTCTTCATTTCTCGATCAAACTTATGAGGTACTAGTCTTTACAGATTTGTCCAGCAAGACTTCGAATGGTCATACAAAAATCCGTTTCAATTCTCTTGCTCTTGTTCCTCCTCAATTATCTCCCAAAGAAACAGTGATTAGCAAAAGTACTCATGCGTTTGATATCTGTCCTGATGACAATTTCAAAGGTAACTTCAGATCCTAAGTGGATTCCGCCCTTGCTTACCATTTTCTGAAAGTTTTCCGTACGTTCTTCCGTGTGAACAACATACATGCCTTATTCATTCCCTCCTAAACGACTCTTTTGTTTGATTAGCAAGCTGCATCCTTTCAATTAAGTCAACAGCATTATGCAAGTAACAATGCAGACGCTTTTGAAAGGATGTACGTCGGGGGCAAAGTCTCCAAAACAATATATGAAAAGCAAAACACCACAATACGTCTCCTTGCTTTTAACCTTTATTATCAAAGGGTTCAATGAGGTTGATGTCTATATTGAAAAAGCATCAGGTTATTTATATCTTAGCATACCAAAACTAGTCTGTATATAACATCATCTCTGGAAATATTTTTAATAATCTTTTCCGAAATGAAATTCTCTGTTTTCAACCAATTACGAGATGTTTTCTTTCCGTATTCCACTGATTGTTCATTGCCATCACCCAGACAGTAGGAAAATCCAATTTTTGAATCAATATTTGTTTTGAGGCAGAATACCTTTCGTAATCAATCGTCAGCCTAATGTAAGGACTAAACCAAAACCACGTATGTACGTATGTGGTCTTAGATTGTCGTGCAGAAAAACTGTTCCACATCTATTGACCAGTCCCGGGATGATTAAAATTTGCAAAAAAGAATAATGAATCAAGGCGTTGTATGTAGGTTCACCACACGGTTACCATAAACTTGTGCAATGATGAGTTTTCATGCTATCTTGGTGCTGTACCTGAATCTAAGCCGGCTAAGTTAATTTTACTCGATTCTTCACAAGTTTGCCTTCAATTTGTAGGGCACCCATCTACTCCAGGTGACGGCTTATGGTTACTATGGATAGTTCAAACGTCCCTGCTAGATATCGTACAGTCATAGATGGATTGCGTTAAATTTCAGCTCGCATTTCAGAGTCTGTTAGGCTAGTGATTTTTCGAAAAATCTGACCAAACTACGAATTCTTGTTATAAAGTAACTTTTTGATCGAAAGAATTAATAAGTTCGAACCAAAGTTGAATGATGCTGAGTATCACAAACTCCTTATTCTGATAACAAAGCATGAAGTCTCAATATTCATCGAGTCTAACATCTTTTTAATATGGAGGTGCAATAGAGTTAATTCAAGTGATACACCTTCGTTTTCCATAAAGATGCAGTTACAGACAAAATCTGTGCTCGACTCTGGTCCCGTAGAAATAAATATCGAAATTAAGGCAGCGCCTTACAAACTATAATTATTTCTGGGACTGGGAATGGATTGGTCATAGTTCCTTCGGGTATAATGAAATAAAGTTAGCTTTATCATTTCGGCCAGTAACCAGTTTTCTCTCAAAATGTAGATGACTAGTTACCAAAAGTTCCCTATATTCGAAGTTGAACTTAATCAGAATTCAAAACAATTCCATATTTACTTATGAATCCACTTATTTCTTTGTACCTTTTGTTTAGTAAAAATTGTATTGTGTTGTACTATACTTACTATTTTCAACTCTTTTTGTATATCACTCATTGTATCTCTTAGTTAAATCATTCCACACGGTATATTCGTTAAACATTTTATTGCAAAACTTTACAACCATTTATAATTTACTGTGCTTTGTATACAGTTTGTACATTTGTATATAGAATTAAAAAAAAAACTTTTTTATTCACTATTTCATCTTTAAACGCTACACACGCTTTTGTAATATTACTAACACAACAACAGAATGTATTGTTTGATTTATCGTAAGAAAAAAACATATCTATTTCAGTGCTGCACAAAGAAAGGTACGCCACTTTATCATAGGAGTATGTTACACGACCAATTGAGTCATAATCTGACTTCAAAGCTTAAGTTTTTCTAACTAACTAACAGAGTAACCAGCATTCATGGACAAATTCTGCATTCATACAAAATTTAGAATGTTTTTAAAAAGAACTTGTGTACAATCATAAATGTCTTACGGATCTAACGTCAGGGATTTCCTTCCGATCCCATTGCTCGATTTGGGATGCGGTGTAACCCATTAGGCAAATGAGACAATCGCTATTGGGTTTGAAAAAACCTGGGCCCTCATCACGTACGACGACAATTTGCTTTAAATAACGCTTCAGCTTTGCTCCAATAACTGTCAACCGGCACTGGTCGCTCCTATCGTTTAGACCGTGATCGTCTTAAAAGTTACGTTCTGGTTGTACTGTTCTTACAATCTACAACCTTAACTTTCTTAAATGATCCAAAGTTCCGCTAGAAACATTTAGTTTCGTTGTTTCAAAACCAGACAACTAGTACTAGGTTCTTGATAAATGCCCCAAAATTCGGTGGTTTGCAAGAACCTTTGCCCTTTGCTGTAGGGCGCAATATACGTTTTTATGAAATTAGGAACTTGAGAATGGTGTTTCTTCTTTGTGTAGTACTTTTCCTGCTTATATACCCAATTTAATGATTTTATTTAACTTTATTCAGCGAGTGCCCACACTGGAGATCAGACAGTGGATGAATACCCCGATATCAGTGGTATTTGCACTGCAAGGGTAAGTAAAACAAGATGTCCATTGCATGAACATCACCCACTCACATTGTACGTGCATCTCTTTTGTAGGAGGCAATGCGTAAGATGACCGAAGAAGATAAGCAAAAGATTGCCCAACAAGTTGAACTTTTCCGGCGAGAAAAACTCACATTTGATTCCGAAGTAGCCAAGTGGGATGACACTGGCAACGATATCATTTTCTTGGCTAAACACATGTGCATGATCATGATGGAAATGACAGATTTTACTCGGTAAGATAGATTGAAGAAGAAGACTCTTATAAATTAAATATATGATGTGTATGCATACATTTTATTTTAGTGGTCGCGGTCCATTGAAAACCACAATGGATGTGATTAATGCCGCCAAGAAAATATCCGAAGCTGGTACCAAATTAGATAAATTAACACGAGAAATAGCCGAACAATGTCCCGAGAGTAGCACCAAAAAGGATCTGCTCGCCTATTTGCAACGTATCGCTCTCTATTGCCACCAAATTCAAATTACGTCAAAGGTTAAAGCCGACGTACAAAATATCAGCGGAGAACTAATTGTCTCTGGGGTAAGCTATTGAGAAACAATCTAATGAACACTGGAGAATTATTTTTTTTTATTTACACTTTCGTTCAGTTGGACAGTGCCACTTCTCTCATTCAGGCGGCCAAAAATCTAATGAACGCTGTTGTTCTCACAGTCAAATACTCGTATGTGGCATCAACGAAATACACTCGACAGGGTACTGTTGCGGTAAGTTTTCTTTATTTTTTCCTCTTTGAACTCTTTAAAAACATTTTTAGTTCCTTTTTTTATTTTATTTTTTATTTTATATATGAAAAATTCCCGTCAACTCTATATAGAAATATAAAAAGTAACTTACTCTTGTATTTTTATTATTTAAAAATAATTTCATTTACGGATTAAAATACAAAAAAAACAAAAAACAAAATAAATATAAAAATAAAACTCGTAACAGAATTACGTGAGTATTGCTTCAGCGGTATAAACGAATGTGGTGTGAAGTTGTTATATCTTGTTACTGTTTTCCTTATGCACTCTTTGCTAAGCACTGAGATATTTTGTTCGATCAGAACTATATGAAATTTATCATTTAAACAATTGGGTATACATTTAAACACACAAAATATCTCAGAATGATAGATCAATGTGCATGTTTTTCTTAAGTAATATATTTAACAACGATGTTTGTTTTCTTTGTTATGTGTTACAAAACACTGATATGTACATAGACACACATCAATCAAATGCGGCTTAAAGTTACTATAAATATTTTTTTGTTTAACTTTTGTATGTTTGTCAAATAATTTTAGGTTTTCTTTTCTGTGTCCATGTGTCTGATTTTTTTTTTTAAATAATAACTCATTTGATTCTAATTGGATATACTACAGCCGACTTTATGGAACACTCAACATCCAAAAACTAGATTTTTCCTCATTAAACCATTGGCGTGGGCATTATAAGCTGATTCCTTCCGGCTTCCCTTTCCAATTATCAAACGTATTTAGCTCACATATTCACCTGTATAACTTGTTCAATGCTAAATATTTACTACGACATCTTCGGCTATTTATTCATTTTTACGCAAGCACAGCCGAGACAAGTATGATCTCAAATAGCGAGAAACGACAAAATGCTTGAGTGGAAGATGATAGTTGATGATAACACCATGTTAGCTCTCCGTTAAAGGATCGCACTGTCAAAGAAAAACGATAGCAAAAATATGTTTACGCTGATAGTCACCTTAGAGAGAACAAAAGGGATGATTGTGATCGTCAGCAAGCAACTATCGTCTTATTTGAGGTCTTCATCAATCAACTTTAGCCCCTTGTACTCCACGCTATGCTCTTCTCATATTCATACAGCATACAGCATTCAAATTCTAGCCTACCGCCAAAGCTTTAAGTTTTCAACGTCGATCCCTTCTTCAATAAGCGAGTAATCTAAACCCGGCCTACAGTACTTTCTTTTCCAGAAGTAAAACAACACACTAACAAAAACGAAATTTCTTGTTTGGGTGCATTGAAAATGTTTGAAAGCTTTCACAAGACCTATCCATCAGTTCGCCACATTTTAGATGATGTTCTATACATAAGCGGAGTCGCAGCATGGCTTGTTCTAAAAGAGCTGAATTTTTACCTAACAAATCCATCCCTGTGAGCGCTTTTTTAACCAAAAATGCTACCAATATGATCGACTAGCTACCGTATTCTTCAGATATAGCACTCATCCCTTCGTAGGACTCTTTTTGAGTCCATTGATGAGATAAAAGAAAATTCCCGGAGACCATTGCATTGCAGACGATCCCGACGACGATTGTTCGTTGGAATAAATATTAAATGCAACTTATTTTGAAGGAAACAAAAGAAATTTGGGTGATTACTTGATTTGTGTTGTTTTTATTGATTCAGTCCTGCTTATGTACATATATACTGTACTGAATGTATAAAATAGAAATCAAACATATTTGACTTTACGACAGTCCAATTATTTCCTACATTTACAAGGCGTTATGCGAATACCTTCTTAGGACACTACGCGAAGATTAATCAAGCCTCAAATTTACTGCGTTAGTAGCCCATATTTTCACTAACCAAGAGTTACCCACCCAATCACAATTTGGTAACAAATTCATAAGACGCAAACGCGTCTTCATATTTGATAATAGAATTCATGGTATTCGAAAACACATTACTCAGACTGATAGCCCTCTCAACTGTAGGGCCATTCGTAATATTCTTATCAGTATGGTGTGACAAACTCACAATGTGACCTAAATTGAAAATTGCATCTTTTATTGCTTTAATGGTGCTACATACTCGTATCTGTATGTTTGAAAATATCAACAAGCTTTTATTGTCCGGAAATCTCTATAGCGGTGGAATTAGAAACAAACTCTGGACTATCGCCGTCAAATATTTATTATTGTGGAATTGTATTGTTTTTACAAATATTTTTGTTTGATTTTTATTTGCATATAAATATGTTTTCAAAAAGCAGTAAAATCAGTACATAGTACACATCAGAAGCGGCACAATCGAAAATAGGCATGTTGGTATGTGAAATTCTGCAATAAATCAACAAGGTACCAACTTCAAAAACACAAAACTAAATCAGTTCTAGAATTCATCAACAATATTGTCGAGCTGGTCGAGGCAAATGGGACAACAATTTGAGTAAACCTTACAAGGGGTTGTTGTATCACGCAATGCCTATTTACTGCATAAATACAGAACAGTCGTATTGCATAAGTGATATGTGGAGTCTAAAGTCGAAAATAATAAAATACTTACGTGATGTACAAAAGAATGAATCATCTGTTTACTGTGCAAGTAAATTTAGAACTCATCCACGTGATGAACAGTATGTATGGAATGTTATTTCTGTGTTAAGTAGAGTTTGTTTCTCTTCGTGGGGTCATTGGTCAACATACAAAATATGTCAACCCTTTCAACAGTAAACGGTGACTTGGTATTCCTCCTTAGTCAGGGCAAGACAAGGATCAAACCCATACTTCCTCATCTAACACAATTGAACTTTGCTTCCAGTCGGTTATGATGACATGACCATGGGCCAGACAAATGTTCATTAGGATAGGTGGTACTATCACCAACTGGTGGATAAAAATCATACATTCTTCTCTACCATACATATATTGAATATGCGAATCTGACAAAAATGAGTCTATTACTCAATATTTCACTCGTTCTCAAGATCTCATCATGTGGCCTACCTTGGCACTTTTCTAATTCTCACTAGTTTAGCTACGAGTATCGAATCCATTGCGCATCAATCGTCATAGCCTTTTTCGCATATCATTCTCAATAGGTAGAGCGTAAGGAAGATTAACCCCAATACCCGGTCAATCACAATTCACGTTATGTGCCGAGTTGACTTCTCCAAGAGGAATCAACGAATTGATGAGACTGAATTTCCTAGTTCTGACAACCAATCAACACTGAAAGTCTCAATGTTCTTCTACTTTTTTTTCATACTCATTGGCTTCACTAGAGATTAGGTTATCCTTGTTGTCTCTAATCTGAAAACTGAAATTCGAAAATCCTCTTGAATAGAGTAAAGTTGCTGAGCTAATGTAGTCGACGTGTTTTGGTCACATCTTGGTTATATCCCCTCCTCAATTCGATTTCATAGCTTATTGTCATCCAATATCTATGTACTTGGCATTGGTTGAATTACTGTTCTACGTCCATTCCATGGTAGTACATGCTTTGGAGCAACTTCCAGGCTTCAGTATAGTATTTCTTGCTCAGTTCCCAAATATAATGGATTCAAAGGCAACCTTAAATCAGGGGTCTCGAATCATAGGTCTGTAGGTTAAGAATAGGTCTGTACCCAATTAAGAACGGAGTTTAACTCCTGGGTTCTCTACATTGATTTTTATTAAAGTCTTCCCAAGGACTGTAAAATCTGTCGGTGGTCAAACGTGACCTACAGATTCTTACCTGACAATAAAAACACTTCGGAAGAAGACGAAATTTTCACTCATTCAACTAAATCCCTCCTCAGATTAGTCTAGAGAATAAGATTGACAATGATATACACTCATTGCTTGTCTCTCGAACTGTTCAGGAACAAATCTTGGTTTCCTCAACTTGAGCAAAATTTAGTCTCTAAGCTTAGTAGGTATAGAACTCTCTGACAAACACTTTTAGGAAAAATTAATACAAAATTCAGTCCAAGAAACATAGCTTAGTCGTTGTTAACACCTTATTTCAACAAAATTATAAAATATATATGACTTTGTATTCATCGCAAATGCACGCTGTAAATACAAATTTATACACGTTTACTTCCTTGCAATATTAAACTCATATAACTCACATGCTAGCACTCATTCAAGTTATAGTTCACACAACGATTATCAACTAAATTCCACACAACAATACATCATTCCACATTTTGACTTTATATCCATAAATCATGATTTCTGTGTGTTTTAGACGGAGTCAGAGCTTTTTTTTCAAAAAAAGTATAAAGTATTAATTCGTAGGTCAATTTCTTCCAATTCGCATTCTCTCTGACTCTGATTAGAGAAATTCATTCAATACACAAAACTTAAAAAAATTAATCACACCTCTCTTCAAATTTCAGTCACCAATTGTCGTCTGGAAGATGAAAGCACCCGAGAAGAAGCCACTCGTTCGACCAGAGAAACCCGAAGAAGTGCGAGCCAAAGTCCGAAAGGGATCCCAGAAAAAGGTTCAGAATCCAATTCACGCACTCTCCGAATTCCAAAGTCCGGCTGATACGGTCTAAAGCACCACACTAAAGTTATTAACAAGAATAAATATAAAAAAAATGCAAAAAATGACATTTTACTTAACTTTATTGCAAGAATGATATAAGAAAAAAAAAAACTAAAACTAATATATTTATAAAAACCATAATTTGTTTGAAACGATTATAATGTGCACACATGGTAAAAAAAAAAAAAGAGAAATTGTTAAATTTCCAAATAAATAAAAGACATTCAATGTTCAATACTGAACACGCAAAGAAAAAGCGACATACTATACAAGCAAACGAAACAGAAAAACAAATTAAGTCTATCGAATATCTCACATTCTGAATTGGAAAAATAAAAATGTTAAATTATCGAATTGTTAGCAATGAAAAAAAAAAGAAACAAACAAACAAGAAAAACTTAAACACAAATAATTTCAAAAACAGAAAACAAAAGTTTTAATTGGCGTAATCTTCGAAATATTTCAATCTTCCAGTTTTGAGTACATATACAATCTTGCATTAATATATTCAGTAAGATTTCTTATTTTTTACATTATAATATACATGTCTATATAAAATATATTACGTTGCGTTATATACTTTGTATTTAAAGTTCTCCGATGATGGGGCGGGAAAAAAAAATTATCAAAAACAAAAAGTAAAATATTTTCTAATTGCAAATTAGATTTTTATTTATTCACCTTACATATAGACAATTATAATAAGTTTTTTATTATTATTTCTTTTATTTTTTGTTTCCTTTCAATGTTTTACTATTTGATATTGAGTAATAAGAGGAGGTTTTATTTTATTGTAATAATTCATTATCACTATATTAATCAGTATTTTTAAAAAGTGTTAAAAATAAACAAACAAAAAATATATAGATGCATATATTTGAAGACCAATTTGTTGCGTTTTATTAATTAAGTCTCTGTATGGATAAATAAAATTCACTTAGATTGATGAAAAAGCCCACAAACGTCCAGAAATGGCAGCCGCGACTGCTTCTCAAGTTAGTTTCAACAAATTCAGGGGCCTTCTTTTGTATTCCTTTCGGATTCGGATTCGGATTCCGATACGGAAATAAAATCTGATTCTAAAGTATCGTAAAAAATTCGTATTTTGTATGATTTTCGGATTGGGTGCAAGTGCTTACAAGTCTAAACCAAACATTTCCGGAACTCAGGTTGTCAAAACAAATAACAAAAGTCACTTCAATTTAATTTTTAATTAAATAATTGAATTCAATGTTTTGAATGAGTAACGACGAACAGAGAACGGCCTGGGAAGTATCGAACGGTGGAGACTTAGGGATCATCCTAACATTACGGAACTGTGTTATAGGAGGTGAGAGATTTAAGTTATTATTATTTAAGAGTACTTTTCACTTATTATAGGTACATATTATAGTTTTGTAAAATATTCTCGGATGTTGAACGAAGCATTCATATACAATTCGAAAGCAATAGAACCTTTGCTTTCGATTGGCAGAAGAAGTTTAGCACAAGGCTGATACCAGCACCAAATTGGTCAGAAATAATAGAAAGTATTGGTATCTGAGGATGGCAAAGGACCATTGGAAAATATTGAATGAAGAGAATCAGTCAAACATTATGGAACTGAGCCATGAGCTTTGTAAAAAACTTTCTGATATCAAATGCTTCCTTTACACGTTTCAACGTATGTATAATAAGCAATAGAGCCACAGCTACCGATTCCTAAAAGGCAGTCTAGCACAAAGTTGGTTTGTTACATACATATGTATGTATGTACATATGTCTTCCTTCAGACCAAGAACAAATCCGTTTTATTATTATTATTATTATTATAATTTATTAACATAAAAATGCAAAGATTATATGCTAAATATTAAAGAGCACTAGCTGCAAAAGCTTTCCACTCAAAGTATAAATATATTGGCTTAGATAGCTAATTTGTTAATAGTAAGATATTTATGGATTTTTAAAATATTTTCGATATTGAAATCCGTTTTAGATCTGTGTATCTCCAGAAATTGCATTAAGGTTTTTATTTGTACATGTTTTGTGTTTAGTTAATATAAAATATATATTCAATTATGAAATACCTATATTTTGTATTCAAATTCTTCTGAAAATCATAAATCCGATAGCAAAAAACCTTTCGAATGAATATCCGCAAAATGAGATGATTTTGTTGTTATTGATTGAAGTTGTTATTACTTTTATTTTGCGAATTCGGATTGAGCCGTTTTCTATAGAAATAGAAAATACCAATTTCCGATTTTCGAATACATTTGCTATAGAAACGGAATACAAAATAAGGCCACAGGATTTGCATTTAAACAGATCAATTTTTTTCCAAGCGTACGGTGTTTGGTGGTAAAATAATTTTTAGTAAATGTACGATGTGGGCGCCGTGGCTCAGTAGTTAGTGCGTTGAACTATGGGACAAGGGGTTCGAGGTTCGAGTCCCAGCCAGAACACCTAAACGTTTTTTCGCTGTCCCACGTCTCACGAGCGTCTGACAAACATCCGAAGGTATAACTTGTCATAAGGAAGCTTCTCAAATAATAAAAATTGCCCTTCGGATTCGGATTGTAAGAAGCTATGCACTGGGTTCCATCGACCTCTTGCGCCTAATAAAGGGTGGTCCAATGAAAACGCACGATGTTAATTCTAATTGTTAATAAAACAAAAAGTTTGCAGAGAATTATCTTAATATTTTTTATTATGATAGAAGGATCTATGACAATTATGTGTGATACAAAATATCAACCAAATGATCGCCACGGCTTCGGTGGCATACCTCTATCCGATGGTCCATATTTTCAATGACTCTGAGACATAATTGAGGTTCAATGTCGTTAATGTGCCGATTTATCTCATCCTTTAGCTCTTGAATTGTTCTTGGCTTATTGACGTACACTTTTTCTTTTAAATATCCCCAAAGAAAGAAGTCCAACGGTGTCAAGTCACATGATCATGGCGTCCAATTAACATGGCGAATTTCTCGAACAAAAGAGCCATTGTTTCGTTGGCTGTGTGGCAAGTGGCACCATCCTGTTGGAAGCACATATCGTCCAGATCCATATCCTCAATTTCTGGCCATAGCGAACATCATTCACGGTAACTGCTGGGCCGACCTCATTTTCGAAGAAGTATGACCCGTTGACGCCGCCGATGCATCGACTTTTCAACAATCACTCGTGGATTCTCATTTGCCCAAAGGTGGCAATTCTTCTTGTTAACAAATCCAATTGGTCGATTATGCTGACCAAAAAAATCACGAAGTGCACGCAATGCATTTTCATTTGAACGCCCATTTTCGTAAAATGCTTCAACAATCTTAACGCGCTGCTCAATTGTGCACCTCTTCATGGCTGAATTTGTCAAGCACTGAAACAAAGAAATGTCAAATTAATTTGGGCAAAAACCTTAATGTTAAGGTGTGACTAGCAATTAAGATCGTGCATTTTCGTTGGACCACCCTTTATTATTAAATTTACGAAAGCGAAGTGAAACTGTCGCTTCCGAGTTATACATAAGCCGAAAATTATAATTGGATTGTATGAATTTCATAGTACTCGCTGTTTCTATAAAAAAACGAAAAAGAATGAAAACTAGTAACTTTCAGATCCCGAAAAAATCAAGACGGAAAATCAAATGTAATCCGGATACGATTTCAAGTGATGAGCATTGGTCTCAACAAACACTTGTTCTTTCTCGGTTTGATAGAATCAACTCTCTCCAACAACAGTGAGTAAAATCAGGAAGTAAAATGTATGTCTCCAACAAGACCAAATACCTCAGAATAAAAGAAATTTTTAACATACTAGAGTCGCCCATTCTTTTGGACCGGAAATAACCTACAGTTTCAATGGTAATTCTTTTTAGAACTTTCTCAGCATATTTACACTCTTGAAGGTTTGTAAAATAGAATTTTGTATCAGTCGCTTCGGATCCTGCCGTGTAAACCACGTAGCCACGGTAACACGATAACGTATTTTTTTGAACATCGATGTTTATAAGTATTTTCTTACCCTGGACCGAAGAAAATAAGAAATCAGTTTCTTTATAAACAAATATATTGGTACCCGTATAATGAAAACATTTTAGAATGATAACTTCCCATTGTGCGTAATACTTGTACGACTGGCCATTGTCTAGACAACACTCGTCTATATTTTTCACTGTTTATACCTTTAAATTGAGGTAAACAATTTGTACAACACGGATCACGGATCACGGATGTCTTTTATAAACTACCTTAATCGAAAAATCGAAAAGTTGGGTGCAACGCCCCCATGGGTCGAGTATATACTTCCTAAATAAATAGGGCAGGATGTCGCCCAGAAATATTTAGTTGAACTTTGAACATGCTTAGAAGACTATTTTTGTCGTAGGTAGCTATTTGTCTTTAATCCACTTGGCTTGACTCAATCTTCAATTTGTGGGTCAAAAGATGTATATCCATTACCTGCCCTATTTAAAAGAAAGACAATAATTTTGGATCCCATTGTCCATTTTATTCCTTTGCTAGGGGAGGCCGAAGTACATCGTTGATGACCATTACGAACAGTAGTGGTGAGAATAAGCAACTCTGCCGGACTTCACTTTGAACTTCGAGTTTTTTGGCACTTTACCATTGAGCTAATAGTTTTCTTGAGATGCGTCTCATGGCCAACCAGATAGCATACTGATTTAGCCTATCGAAAGTGTAAGCGAAGAAATTAAACTCGCCGGGCTTGAACCGGAAGACCCAAACAAAACGACTAAACGGAAAGACCGGATTTTGGAGCTCATGTCTCTAAAAAACCAAAGATAACGGTTCAGAACTCCCAAGGAATTAAGAAAAGACTTAAGCGAAAGGTATTCTACTAACACCAGGACGAGTATTGAGCAACAACTAAATGAATCGAGTTTTCAAGGACCTGCAAAAAAAAACCGTTTCCCACTCGTACCCATTTATAGTCTCTGACTGATAAAAACGGCGAACCGTATTTACTCTTGAGCACACATCGAGCTGGGAATTGCCTATTGGGAATCCACCAATTGTCCTCCCCGTTCTCATCGGTTCTGGATGGATTCAAGTGATTCGGCTGACCCTGGCAAAACAGAACTCATCCTGCTTAAAAGAAAAACTAAAGGTGTTTTTTTTAAATCCTGGTATACCCAGATCTTTCTATTGAGAGGCATGTACTGATGTTAGCTGTATTAGGTACCTACAAAGATGACACTTCATCAAGTGGCCTGTGGTCTAGGATCTAGCACAAGGATATGTCAGCAATCTTAAGATCCATGGCACTGCTTAACCAACTCGGATTGTATTGTTGGTTTCTATGTACTATGTATCTATCGAATTGAAAGCCAGGTGGCGGCTTTCCAGACTGCAATATTAACCAGATCAGGACATTTTTGAAGTCAAAAAGCTAGGTAACTTCAAAAATGTCCCTACACGTAAGCGTGTACGAATACATATTGTATGTATGTACATACATAGATAACTCAGACCCATCGAGTCATGTATTCTCCAACCTGTACCAATCGCTATGTTGGTCAGATTTATTGATATTTTTAGATTATAATACAACAAATTAGTTCGAAAATGAACATAAAATGTCACCCTTTCACGATTACGAAAAGTCATTTTATTTCACCAACGGAACGACTCGAAAAATTTCCCAATTCGAGAAAATTCCAAATTTGTCCATTCACCCCATTCGGTGACATTCCAACGATGACTCATTCGAATGCACGTCCACCAAACAGCTAAAAAGCTTGTGGGCAAGAAAAACAAAAAATACTTTCCAACAAATGAAAAGAAAATTCATTTCATTCGATGATGAAATCGTTTTCGCTTATTTCGCCCAGGTGGTGCCATGACGGGGGCTACGTGCACGCTCCCAAGAACACGTATGGTAACAACCCAAATTCGAACAAGAACCGAAGGATGCCACGGACCACGAACGTCGTTCCCACACTTAACTGTCAACTGATATTTTCCATTTCCATTTCTTTCCTTTCGCTCACTCTTTGCGCACCGTTGCAGACGTTAGGATTACCGTTATAATTCTTGAAGCCTCCATCTGCATGAATTGCCATCCAAAGTTAACAAACAAAAGCAAAAGGCGATTGACCAAGAGACCAGATTCCATGTTTAACTCTTGGTGTGTTGTTTGTCATTTCGTCTGATTTATGAACGTGAAACGCGAATTATGCGAATAAAGAACACACGACAAAGCAAGAGGAATAGCAAAGCACCGTTACGATCGATGATACCACTTCCTTATGGAGAAGCCGGCCGGGTTGCCTGCTGCTGTCGCAAGTCTGTCATATTACTAATCGAAAGGCAAAACACCATAATACGACGAAACCAGATTATGACGCGTGAACATAGACGCCTACCATGCCGATGATCGCGCGCTAATGTCGTGATCACTTAACGCGCTGATGACGAAGACGTGTCGGATTCGGATCGGGCCGAACTTGTTTTTTTTTTTTATGAGTTTGCTACTGAACTGATCCACCTACCGTTCAGGCGTGTGACTTGACATGCGTTGTATGGGGCTGTCGCGAGGCGGCTTATTTTGTTATGGCACCACGACCACGATCGTTGAAATTAGAACACCGGGCCTCATTAGGCTGCTTGACGTGTTGCACTAGAATTATCTCTTACTCTTGTGCGACGCGGTGGTGATTTAAGATCTTTCGATCTTCAGCCGTCAGCCGTCAGGAAAGGTGGAAAAATTATGTAAACGAAATGCTTTTGTCTTCTTGTTGTTCTTCTTCGTTTTATGGGAATCTAAAGTGAAATGATTAAAGTGAAGTTGGACAACGAAGACGGCGACAACGGTCTACGGGGTAAAATGGCTGATGGATGATGTTGTTTTGAGGTTTGTTGTTTTTTTTTTTATGTTTTGTTTTGTTTTTTTCATCATTATTATTGGTTTACTTGTGGGAAGAGAGCGAAAGCACCGTAATTCGCTAACGTATTCGAAGAAGGTAATGCGGGATCTAAGTAGGTTATTGCGCGTTATCTTTTCGGTACGTGAAGTAAGAAAAGAGAGGTAAAAGGAAGAGTTTGTTTGTGTTTTATTTGCAAGTTTGGTAAGTTCTTTTGAGTGAGTACAGTTATTTCATGGAATTGTTACATTCCGACTCCGACCATGGTACGTGGGAGATAGTAAATCATGTCAATCAAATTTGGAATGTGGAATTTGGAATTTCGTTTAGTCATTGCACGAGAGTTGCGCGTTCAGTTCTGGAACATTCTTACTGGAGGTACTCGCATTATGTAGCGATGAATTTACGTTACAAATATGTATAAGTTGAAAGATGCCTATTGAGCTGTTAGGGAGAAAGGAGTTACCTCAATTCAGACAGGTCTATGCAAACAAGATTGACTGGGCTGATTGCAACAGAGATCAGTAAATAAAGTTACTTATACCACTATTGTGTACATATCTATAAGTTAGTGCATTTTAGAGCGCCATCTACTATATAAAATCTAATAGGAGAAACTTGCTAGTATAACTGCATCCAATGCTGAAAATATGAAAAGATTGTGCCCCAAAATATTGGCGAACCTTAAGGGCCAACCATAATAGTCGGAAGCAATCGGAAGCTAATGTCAAAACTCTATGTTCAGTTTTCATCTTTTCTTTCGATTGCTCAAGTTGCCCATAATAGGAGTATTTGAACTGAGAGGATTGTCAGAGGCGAGTGTGAGAGTCAAGTCGTTTTACATGTAATTTCTGTGTTGTTTACGAAGTTCAAAATACAAAATACACAGCTGTTGATATCGAAAGTCAAAGCGAATCCATTCGCTCTTTCGGAAGTGAGCAACAGTGAACGAAAACTTGATGAAACGAAGCAAGAAGCTATTATGGGTCAACAATACAATTTGTTTGTATTCGTACAGTTTCATACTATGAAATGGTTGGCCCTTTAGAGTTGTGACTCCAATTGGCGACTTGGCTTACCAACTCAAAGTCGAGCGAGAGTAGAGCCGTAGTTCGATAGTTCGTAGGGGCTGTGTAATCTGGCTGTGAATGAACTGCTCTTAATTCTGGAAGATGAAGCCTGCTTTAAAAACTACAGCTTTCTTCGGTAACCGGTCTAATGTGCAAAACACCACAATACGCTCAACCAACTTTTGCGAAATTCTCTCTATTAACATCAACCAAACTCTGTATTTTGAGCCTAAAAACCTATTGATCGCCTACTTGACACTTACTGACAAAGCATAGTTATAAATAGAATCTACGCAAAGAAAAACACAGCAGCCTAAGAAACCACTCGAAAATAAAGGGTCTAAAATCACGCATTACATATTGGGTCTATGAATCCGTCTAGTAGATATGCAGTGATTGTCTAGTAGGAGAAACCTTGTCTCCTAAGGCTACGTCCATGGCGAACCAGCTTCCGATGAGGTTCAAATCAGTATTCAGAGTCACCGTAATTCTAGCTGGTGATGGTCATAAGGCACACTACATTGGTGCGGTCGGTTTTTTCTTCAGGTTATCTAGGCAGGAATGTAACAAAAAGTTAGTTAGCGGGTCCAGCAAAAAACTGAAAATTCATTACGATAGAAGCTGGTAAAAGTTTCTTACAGCAGTAAGTGAACCTACCCGTTAGCCAAAGCGGGAAACTGGTTCAGTGACACCTGTGGTCTAACTTGTTTTACAAAGGATACCTACACATCAGTGGATCCAACTCAGTGCGGAATCCGAATTTCTTCAATTTCACAAGATTTAAACAAAACTTATTATGTGTATGAATTCATATCTAGCAAAGAAGTTTTAAATCTACATAATGGTCGGTATCTTGCGGCTGTGTGTTTATTGTGCAAGACATGGACTACAAACTTCCACAAGCTCTGTTCGATAAGTATTTTGAAACAAGTATCCCCTTCAGATCTGACTAGAAAGAGGACATGGACCTACAAAACATTAGATCCATATGCTTTTACATGATAGAACCAAAATCCGAATCTGTTGTAAGAAGAGGTGCCTTTTCATCAAAACAGCCCTGTCATGGCTGAAGTACAATGTAATGTCTAATCGGGATATCAGCATTTTTAAGGGGTGTCGCAAGTCGCTTTCAAATCTCGTGGAATCTTTCATATTTAGTTGGAAAACTGCTCCGAATCGTAGCCTGTCTCTTGGCGAGATGGTTTAACAAGTTATCGATGACCTAATTTCGAGTCGGTATATAGAGGCAGCGTACCAGCTCAATACTTAAATTTGCACAATACTTGAATAGACTTAACGAATCTGGCCAAAGGTGGATCAGAAACACTCTATCTGTCTAATTAGACAGAATACCACAAATAACCTATGTATATATAGTTCATCAATGCAGAACACCTTCTTGCACCTGATTGCCATTATAATCATGGTAGATGTCATTACAGGCCATTATCGGCAGGCTTAAGGGTCATTCACAGCTCAGCGACCTGTGTAAGCGAATAAGCGACTATTTGTAAATTTTGACATTTCATTCGCATCCCCTTTTCTACTAGTCGCAGTAATCTGCGAATTTCACTTGTCATTACCGACCAAGAAGAACAAACCAAAGGAATTGCGCGAATGTGGATTGCGTCCTGCATTGTGTGGAATGTGAACAAACTTTGACAGTTCGCAAAATCATTCGCCTATTCGCGGAAAAATAACGGATTGACATTTAACTCTGTTCATATCAATCGATAGATAAATTAAGTTCTGTTCGTTTTGTTGCTGAGCTGTGAATGGACCTTTAGGCTCCACCTCCTCCGTCATGACTTCTCTATACAAAGCTCACCATACCCAACCTTATATGATTAAAACAAATTCAAATGTTTGACGGAAATAAAAAAGTTTCTAAGACTGTCTCCACCAAAACGTATGCTAATTAAATTTTTTCCGGATTTCCGTTACAAAATGTGATTCCCCCCGTTGATGTTTATTTTTAGAATTCATCATCAGCAATCCAAAGGTGAAATCACCTCCAGGGCACTATACTACACTATTCATCCTCGAAGACGTTTAGTTGACAGGTTGTCGCAAAAAAAAAAAGCAAAACGTAACAATTTATGTGTAAATGCAAATATATTTCTAATACTCGCCAAAACGATTACCATAAACCGCAACGGAAACCTGTCCGATAGACATCTAAATTCTAATCTCTCCAAACCGTCCATAGATACACGTCAGTCAACCAGGAGTGACGACACGACATCGATATCCGTTCCAGTCGCATGCGAAGGATATTCAAATCCATCTAACTGTCATCCAAGCAAAGGTTCTCCGTACAAAAAAATCAAAAAAAATACAAAAAAATGCTAAGTGACTCCACATGCGCCGCATTTCAAATTTCTTGCATAGAAATTTACCTAAACCTCTCCGAATCGATACCGAGGTACACGTCAGATTGCTAAATATCAGCGAGATTGTTTTCGAGAAATTGACAAAGTACGAGCAAAGTGTTTTTATTTTGTCCATTTACCGTATTACTTTTTGGCATGCATAAGTAAGCGGAGCGAATCCGTATCTCCAAGTGAATCAGAGCCCCAGCTCGGATGAAAGAAAGAGTTTAACGCACATTCGGTTGACTGATGCGCCAGCTTATCACCATACCGGAGCGGACCTTGAATGACAAAGTCACGATGAAAGGTGTATTTAAGCTCTAAAGTATCTGAAGCAGAAAGAATCTATGAAAAAGGGGGAAACATGCGCCACGAATGTGATCTTCAAATTAGGCCAACAAGAATAGTACAATCTAGACACGTACCTACTAGAAGTACCTACATTTTCACGAATAGATAGCTGCTGCAACAAACGATTGTAGGAGAATCTTTTGCACAATTGATCTATTGCAGATACACATAATAATGACTTTGGACTAATATTACGTGTCCTGCATTTGGCATTACAAAACGATTGAGAGGCACAGACACAACCACTAGCGACACGAAAGGAAACAAACGCATGGAAATGTGATTCGCAAATAAAATTGCGTGCGAAGTTTAAGGCTTTTAAGGTCAATAGAAAAAGCAAACGATAGAAATGTAAATGGATGTAAATAAAGACGATGCAAAGGACCAGCGTTACCAGATAAACATACCCTTTAAATGCAGACACAATCGTAGAGATATGTGGTAAGAATGATTCAAGAAAGAAACCTTCTCGAAATAATAGAAGTGACAAAGATTTTGAGATACTACCTATGGCATAGGAACTGGGGTCTTAAGATTTTGGGAAATCAAATCTATATTTTTCGGATTAAAGTATGTTGAACATAAACTCATTCGAATGTACTCGACAAACAAGCCTGCATGAGTGAATGCGCTGAACCAAACAAATTTCCAATACTTCTTCGCATAAATCGGGTACAATGAGTTCGACGTAGCGTAGGTCCTGTGGTTGTCTTAATTCTCTGGCTTATTGGCATAGACCATTGGCTCCAGATAAGCCCAAAGAATAAGTTCAGGGAGGAAAACTGACCCTCCACAACTCAATTGTTTAGCCAGCTGTGTGACATGAGACACCCTCTTGTTGAAATCCCTGAATCATCCTCTTCCAATACCCCAAGATAGCTGATGTTACCTCTTACACAATGATAAGGTATCAGTGGATTTCGTACTCTAAAGTGGTGTACGTCAGGGATGCACACTTTCACCGCTGTTGTTCTAGGTGTAATGACCGATTTCGCTGCTGATGTTTGCGAATAATAATCCTTCCTTTTGATGTCCGAATATTAAACTAAAAACAGATAATAGGCTTGAGAACTACTACCGTCAGTGGTCAACTAAACATTGCGGAATAAAAAGTCGAGAAAGTAGACAACTAGACTTTTTCCAAATTAGTTTTCTCCAAATTAGGTTGATGCACCCGAATCTGAAAGACAAAAACTTAGTTTTTTGCAAAAAGTTTTAGGGGTTTTTCAAAAGTTCTGGTGCTTTGAATAAGTTCTAAAGTCTGGCATATGCGCTGTGTGTTTCGAGTCATTATATTTCTACAACAATTCTAGGTTGGAAGACTAGGTCAGAGGCTGCTGATCTAGGTTTATGACTTCATACTTACTTATTTGCAAAGATGTTCTCCTTTCCAACTGGACCATGGAATCTTCCAGGAAAATGTTTAAATCATAACAAGAACACTGCTCGTAGGTTTGGTCCATGAGCTTATCTCCTCTGCGGTGATGTCTTAAATATTTAGTAAAAACAGGCATAACAATGTGAAGAATTCTGTAATCCCATGTTTTCTTGGTACAATGAATATCCACAGCAAATGGCTTCTGCTTAAACGTTAGAATAATCTTCCCTTCAACAGAGGAGGCCCATGATCTCGAAAAGAATCTCAAACTAGACGCGCGGAAATTATACGCTCATTAGAATATCGAAACATAGCAAGGTCTTAGCAAGTAGCAAGTCTCAACACAAACCATCTTATCGACGAATGTAAACGGCTTACAGGGGAGTCCGAATAAGACCTGACTAGCACCTTAAAAGAATACGATAGACGACCCCGATCACTTCGTATGCGAATGCCATTTCGGAGACTTGAACAATCTGTCAGGAAAGCCAGCATTAACTATCCTAACATGTATAACAATCTCGGGAGGGTTCAGGGAAGCCCTTAAGACATCAATGTTTAAGATTTCTCAAAAAAAAGGAGTGTTGGAACATCCAAGATAAAACACTCCATCCAAGACTATCTATGAAACTTAAGAATTGACTAAAACCTCAAGAAATACTCTTTAGTTGAAATATTGTACATCAGATACAGTTAAACAAGAACAAAGTTCAGAGAAAAACAAAACCTTTCCTTCCTTATTTGGGTCAACCTTTACTTTGGTTGTTTCTAAGCCCAGTGGACGCCATATCAAATGCAGTAGACAGCAACAGCCCACCACAATCACCTTGTACTCGCTGATTAAGTTGAAAGTTGTAATAAATTGTTCACTCTCATTTTCTTTTCCCATAGCCATGTGCACCTGTGATCACATACCTAGATATCTACATATGTATATGCAACTTAAATTTTTTGATAGCTAATAGTTAGTCAACAACAGGTGCTGAACTGGCGACTGGCTCATACACGAACAAGTTCATAACGAAATCGAACGCCATTCAACAACTTTTCATTGAAAGTTTCGACAACAAAAATTTCTACTCACCTGGGTCCTACTTTTCCCCCAAACAACATCAAATCTCAAAATGAATTCAATTAGTTTTTCCCCCTAACAACAACAAAAAACAAAAAAACAAAAACAACAAAAAAAGGAACACAAAAATGAACCTCCTATTAATAGAGAATCAATAACCAGTTGGATCAGTTTTCTCCTCATGTCCGTCCACCATTTATTAATCAATTAACAAATAATCACTCATTTGGCAACACTGTTATTACCGTGATATAAAATCGAAATGGATTCACCAGTGTAAGTGCCGGCCGCCTACTTCTACTTCTCGCTCTGTAATTGCGGTACGGTTAATGGATCACGAAGGTGTACCAGGCAGGCAGATCTGGTCTCCTCCAAGCGAACAAAAAAAAAAAAGAAAAAGAAAAACCAGTGCCAGTGTCGAAAAATGCACTCTCTCACCAGAGTAGGGGAGCACACGCACACAGAGACCTGAACTAGAGAGACCACCTAGCGTAGATAGAGTAGACCCCGCCGCCGTCCAGGACTGGTTTAGTGGTACGGCCACCCCGGCTCTGCATCATAAAATCAAATTTTCCATTCAGTGGGTAACGTAGCCGGAGCAGCGCTCCCAGGTAAAATTTTCTTTTCTATGCTATGCTATGCCTTTGCCGTGCTTCACTGACATTGCAATGCGGAAGCGATGTAACCGGTGGCGGCTGGTGGCACGATGATGATGATTATGATGATGTGGTGGTGCTGGTACTGATGCTGATGGTGCGCTGGGCATGGCTAAGAGTTCACATCCATGATGGGTTCTGCCGCACCACCACTCCTGTCTGGTTTCGCTGCTGCAGCACAGTATATGATGATGACGCCGCCGCCGGTTTTATGGTCTCACCATCACCATACGCCAGTAGTTTGGCCAGGCATGGCTTTGGTGGTTGTTGGCTATGTAATAGGAACGAAGTTCGAGTTCGAGTTTTATGGTGCGCGGTTTCGTTTTGGCTTTGGTAATAATTCTTCTAGCGGTTAATGTCTCTGAGGGGGAACTGGTGGACCTGAGGCTGGCTTGGGTACAAGCCAGCACCGCTTTGTTGTTGACTGTATTTGCTGGTGAGGCATTGATTTTGTTTCTTGTTAGCATCTAACTTTGGTAGGAAACACCACCACCACCACCACCACTGGCGTGCATGGATTTAGCGTAATTGGGGACCAGTTATTGCTTTGGCCTCATTTTGAAATTTTGTTTTTTTTTTGTAAATAGGTAGACAAAGGAGGAGAGTAAAGAAATAAAAAAAAAAAAATAGTAAAAATGGAAATTATTTTCAGGATTACAATCGCGGAAATGACATAATTTTTAAGATTTGTGGCGCCTGTGGCTGACTATGGAATGGCATTTATAGTATGTAGGCCTGGTCTAAGATGTATTACTATATGGTCCTTAGGTTTTTGATTATTTTAGGAGTTTGTTACGCCGGTCAGTCAAATCATTGTGTAGAGCGGGAACAAAGAAGGAAAACCTGTTGAGGCGTTGAAAATCCCCTTTGTGCTGGGATTAGGGACGAGTTGTGTAAAGGATGTTATGACTTACATACATGGAAATGTTTCTGGACTCTGGATGCTGGTACCGGAGCATTTTGCAGTATATTTACTGACTCTACTCAAACAGGGGTAGCTAGGTTTCTTATTGAAATTGAATAACCCACGCGTATGTAAAAGGACTTCGAGTTTTGTCCTTGTGGATTCTGATTATGTAGGCGTTTTGATTAAATAAATGAATTTTGTATTTTCATTATCTTTTACAAAATAATTAATTCCGCATTTCAGCATGCACTAAGAACTTGCTACAATAAATGAAAAAATACCTTTGATATTCGAATCCGAGATGCCTCTGCACAATGACTATTACCAGATTTTCATAAAGATGAATGTGAATGGCACCAGACTAGAAAGTTATATTAGCTTTTATACCGAACGAAAACAATAGCAATGTCAATGCCAAACATGAAAGTTTTCGTGCCGGATACTCGCCCATATCCTCCATGTATGAATCGTATTTAAAGAGAGGTGCGTTAGGTATATGCCTCTCCTACACCTAGTGTCCATTATTTTTAAAAACGCCTTCGATAACTTAACGCAACAGTTGACAATGGCTCTGACTTGTATGTGAAGAATGAAATCGAAACATCCGTTCGTTCTGGAATATTTCTTGATCAATATCCTTGTATGTATCTCATCTCAAGTGAATAGCCTCATCACAGAATAATGCAGAGGACGGTAGGATATATTACGAATATATGTAGATGTGGCTGTTTTAGTTTTAAACCTACAATAACACTCTTTCATTTTTATTTTGCTTCATTCTGTCATTCTGACATTATAGCTGTGGTATACACATATTCTTGACTTTGTAATGTCAAACAATGTTAGATCTGTTCGCGGGTGGCGGTAAGGTTCTCCCAGAAGAGGTAAATTTAGGAAAACTAAACGAAAACGGAATCTACCCATTTTCAGACGTCAAATGAAAATGTAAACGAATTCGCAAACAACGGAAAATTACGTACCATGATGTGGCAGATTTGACAGATTTGACAGATTTCATAAATCAGTCCGTCGGATCTCGCTCCCACTCCCACATTTGCACTATTTTTTACGAAAAACTACGAAACTTCTACGTATTCCAACAGGATTTCGTGAATTATTAGTAGAAATTCGCTTTTTTTGAAGGATACACGAACAGACCTATTCATTTCACCAGAAATCATTGAGTAATTGATTTCTGCATTTCACGCAATGCAAGAGTAGTACGTGCAATTAGACAGATAAAAATGTCGACAATTCATCTGACATATTGAACAAATTACTGAAGTATAACAGCCTCCTGATGTCTCAGGTCGAAACATATGTATAAGTAGGTATCGTGGTTAAGCTTTGTTCAAACGATTGTCAGATCTGACAATATGTTCAGGTTTGCAAATGAGTTGCCAATAAGCGCAAAATGGCAAATTTTGTTTGCAACGTTAAACTGTCAGTTTAAACTGTTGCTAGATTCCATTTTTTCAATTTTTTGCCAATTTATTGTCACATAGGTCTCTATGATCTTTCTGACAATATTATAGATCAAAATTGTCAAACGTTGTCAGACGCATAGAATTTTACAGAACTTATTTCTTTTGTATCGCATTAAGTTGAAAAATCTGTAAAAATGGGAATTTAAATTCGAAATTAAACAAAAGAGGCACGCAAATCCGGAGCTGTTTGCAGAAAGGATTGAGTAAACCTATCAGATGTCATAAGCCTTGCACATCAGACAGGTAAGTTCCAATGATACAAAAGCGTGTTCATCCGAATGGCAGATACCTGAAAAAGTCATTGTCAGATGGCGGTCTGTCACTGTCCGCCAAAAATTGGTAGTTCACACGGTTGTCGAATATTTGGGATACAAATAGAAATTTTTGACGCAACTGGTATATGGGAATTCAGAGCCTGCCTTCTTACAACCATTTGTGTTGTGCGTGTTATATTCTTTACACGAATGGAAGGAGTCTACTGTTTTATACCGTGTCCAAAGGGCAATTTAAGATTTGAGAAGCTTTCAGGTGTCAGACGCCCTAGAGAGCTGGGATTCGGATTATTCCAAATTTTTTATTCAAAATGACTCTGCTTTTGGTCAACTCATCAATCCAATCCGCACGCATGGCCCAAACGTATCGTAATCCATCACAAAATGAAATACGAATACCTTTCATTTCTAGACGCGCCTCTTCGAATTTCAACACCCACTTGCCCTGAGGTCAAGCCTGCATTACGCATCCATTCGAAATCATTCAAATATCGATCCTTGAGACAGTCTAGTCAATAAAAACAAAAAAAAAACACACAAATTATTGTTACCAAGTGTCAGCATGTGTTTGGACTTCAAAACACTTCTCAACGCTTAAATAGTAATTTATTCTTCTGTCCTTTCCGGTTTCGCATACGCGACCTGTTTAAAATGCTTCAGCTGGTGTTTCCACTCGGAAGAATTCCGCTCGGAATTTCATGCCAAAAATGTCGCCGCACAGACAATTGCCAAAAATAAATCAGTTTGTACAGAAAATTAAAGGATACTCGCTGGGCTAGTGCTAGCATTATTCCACTTGGTGTGCAAACGCTCAGAGTTATTTTCGTATTGAACTTGACCCAGTAACGTGATTTCTTTTAAATTACGACCGACAATCGATTGGTAGTTCCATTATGGAGCACTTGATATCGATGGCGGCGACGACAACTACCTGGACGACTGTGGCGACGTTGGTAGACCGTGTCCAATTGTTATTTTGAATGGAACGTCTTGTGTGTTCGAGTACTTGCTAAGCATACGAAAAATATGTCTGTACTTGTTGTTAGTGTTTAGGTACTTTTTTTTTTATTTAGTTGGGAGTTGGGAATTGGGAACTACCTTTATGATGATTTTATCGCAACGATAAGATTAATGGTCGTGGCTTTATATGTACATATGTATGTATGTTATTATCACAAGACTGCTGGTGGGTGTTTTTATTGTTTTTGTGGAACTGGACGATGGAAGCCTTGTGGTGATAAACGTGTTGTTGAAATTTGCTGAAAATATGTTGGTAATACACATCGTTGAGGAAGTTGGCTCAAAGCAAACTGGTGTTTGTCACAAGTTTATTTAAATAGCTACTGTCAAATCTTTGCGACATTGGCAAGGTTTTGATTGAATTTATTAAGTACACATATTTAATTGAGGTCTAAGCCGGTTTTATGAATTTAGCAATTGTTACGAGTGTTAATAAAGGCACTTTGTTCACCTGTTTGACTTAGGATTATTCATGACTGTCAACGAATACAATGGCTCTTATCCAATGTTTTCGTAACGATTTATCTCTTTGACCTCGGCCTTTAAATGTACGCCTATCAAAGAAAGTCGGAAGTTAAATTGATTTTATTTGAGTTTGATATTAGCGACTAGAAATAAATGTTCATGTAATGTGAACATTCCCTTAAATAATTAAAATACAAGAATTGTTTAACAACTTGAGTTTGACGTAATAAAAGTAACTCCCTTCATTTTGATGACACTGAACGCATATCTACATCAGCATTCTCAAAATGTCAATGTTGTGTAAAAAATCTGATAAAATCTGGTACAATTTACTATGTTTAATGTTATGATTTTAGTCACAGACATACAGGAAACAGGAACTGAGCAAATGCCCCATTCTCGCAAGGAAAGCGATCAGCAAGCGACATGTTCTGGAAGAGGAATACCTTATTACGTATTTCGTATTAATATCTAAGATAGCTATTACTTAATTGAGAAAGTAGTTTATATTCGAAATGCTAAGATACGCTACGAAGGAGATCAATAATTGTATCTGATGGAATCGAGAAGATCAAAGAGAAGGAGCAATGGTATTCTGAAGTTGAAAAAACTGTCCAAAGAACCTGCGTTTAGAGCTCCACAGAATCCATTACAGTTTCTACAGAAAGACTTTCAATGAAAAGTGACAGATCCTAGACTGTCAGACTGTTTATGTTGTCAGTTCACACGGATGTTAGATTTTTACACAATTCCTGACAATTTATTGTAAGACAGTGACAGTCTGACAATAAGTTCACACGGTTGTTAGATAATTTGTGCACAAAACATTTGCAGATCTAATGTCATACCTTGTCAGACTCATGAGTGGAGAAAGATTTGGGTAGTCCGCCACCAGATAATCACACATCACAAATATATCACTACAGACAACAAAACTATCTTTCAAAAACTTAATTGTCAAATGTCACAATCGTCGCAAACTCAACTCAAATCAGCTGCAAATAACAATGGGCTTACAATGACACAAAGGAGTGTTGAAATGATTGGCAGGTACCTGGAAATTTATTGTTAGATGGCGGTCTGGGAATTGTCTGATAAAATTTGGTACAAAATTGTCAGACAAAATTCGTAATTAACACGATAGTATAAGAAATAAGCGGTATTCTTGTTGTCTCGGAGCAAACAATGCTGTTCAACACTTATTGGGGTTCTTACTAAACAACTTTCTACGGAGTTTGCTAAGCCACTTATGCTTAAGAGACGCCACTATCTGTAATAGCTATCGAGACAACACTTCGGATCAAAGTACATAGATATGAAGACTAAATTATTGGTTATTTCTGTTTTCTGCATGAATTCTTAAAACTTACTTAAGATCTTAATGAATCCTTTTGTGCTCATCAGTTTGCTCGGTGGGTAGTCAAAATCGAAAAATATCGACATTTGTGACCCCAACGTGGAAGATTTTAGTTTCTTTGAAATGAATTTTGAAATTTTACTTAATTTTGTGGGGAAAGGAGTGACAATCGTGGGCATATTGAAGGTGATGACCTGGATTTGCTTGCAACAAGTTGTGGAACGTAGTTGCTCATGTAGTGATTGCTGCACATCTGCCACCTCAACTTTATACAAAAGTCGAAGTATTTCCTGTAAAAATGGTAATACTGGGTCTTGCTTCTTGAGAGTACAGTGCTCCGACAAAGTTTGCATCCGCGGAACAACATAGATTAGGTAGATCTATACTTCGATCTAGATACCTCGTTATTACTTTACTTTTTCCATTCATACCATACGTAATATCATGCAAAAGCTTCTTTGTGGTTCAAAACCAGAAATTTATTTCAAAGTCCATGAATTGTCCGCCGAAAGAGATGATTTTTTTTAAGTCGTTATCGGACTGAATATCTAATAGACTTTTATTATTCTGAGAACTGTTTGGACGTTTTTTTGTTTGCACTTTGAGTAAGGATACGTTACACTTTTCTTTCTCTGCTTTTCTATAACCCATTTCAATTCTCTCTTTTAATAATTACCATACCAGCGCTCTATTTGTTAGAACTTTATTTGAAAGTGTGGCACTAAAATTGAATTCAATTGATCTGAAATAGATAAAAAAATATCTAGGTATCAATGGCATAGAGAATAAGTGTGTTTGCAGTGTAGAAATGTATGTCGCAATCGCGTGGATTATATTGTATGTATATTCTTTCTTAGAGTTTTGTACAAAATTAAAATATGTGCTGGACATAAAAAACTTACAAAATGGGTTACTTATGAACTTGGTCGTCTAGAGATTTAAATTCTGTTTTATTTGTCAAATTGGCCCGAAACTGTGATCCAAAAAAGGGATCTTAAAAGTTCGACGCATCAACCACTGCGCTCACTGTCAGAATACCAAGTTTAAATCCCTGATTAGGTTGATAAGGTTAAGTCTGGCACAGTTGGTATAATTTCCTATTCTTCTTGTTTTTTATCCGATTTACTAAAGTGGGCGTGGCATTCTACTAAAACTTCAAACGTTTGAGGATATTATATGCAAAATATCAGCAAAATTGGTTCTTTAATGAAATTCAATGAACTGACGATAATTTGCCTTCTCAAATGTCCAGATATGAGTGATTCCTCTAAATTCAAAATTTAAGACCCAAAAACCCAATCGTTTTCGTTGTTGATACTAAGTATGACTATATAAGTACATATAACAAGGGTTTTTGTTGCAGTAACAGATTTAATATAACACCTCAGCAGAAATAAGACGAAGAATAACTCTTGCCAATCGCTATTTCTTTGGGCTGAGCAGGCAATTGAGTAGTAGAGCCCTATCCAGACAAACAGCGAGTGAAAGTGTAAGTAAAGACTCAGAGCTATCCATTAGACGTCGTTTGCACCAATTAGGTATTTGCTCGTTCATCACATGGAAAATTATGCAGAAATAACAAAACATTGCGTCCGTTGGTTTGTGGAAAATCCTCGCGGTGAAGTCACCATGGACGCCATTTTTTATCTCCATTTTGCTCGTCTCCTGAGGAGAATGAATCTTACAGACCTTATTTACACATACGCGTGTTCAGATTGTTAGTTGTTCTGTCTGAACACGAGTGACAGCAATTGGCATTTCGTCAAAATAAACCCAGGAAATTTCAGAAGATCTGAATTGCTGTAACATTCCCCTTAGCTTGTGAACGTCAATTCTGTGTGAACAGCTCTTAGAAAATCCATTGTTTTATGTACTAGTTTTGTATCCCAGCTAAGACCATCAACTACAATTTTTAACAAAGTAACATACTACATTATTTTTTCGAATTTTCCGGAAGGACGTCAACATTCTATTACACCATCGATTCATAGATTTCATCTATAACTAGGTGTCAACTAAAGTAGGGTAAACATGCACAAGAAAATGAGTCCAATGATTACTCAGAGGATAAAACTCGAACACCGGGTGACCAACATTGCACCATGGCTTCTGTGACAAACGGCACGTAACTTGGTGTTATGTAAATATCACTGCATATTTACCTAAATTGAATGCAAACATTTGTGCATATCTCTATATGTATTCCTTTTGCACTCAGTGGGCCATGGAAGAAGTGCCATGCGGACAAGGCAAACATAATTTATCAACCGGAGTAGTGATATCTAATATCGCATTTGAATTCATTTTTGGTTCTTTCGATATATGGTACGTATAGATACTTTTATACTCTATCCACATCTGGGTGGAATAATTGAAAAGTCATTGAAGTGAGATACTTCACAGTTAACAGACTAATGGACCTGTCCGAAGTGGAGAACAGAAAAGATTTCATTCATTAATAATATTAAGTATCCACAGATAGATTTGATTCATAAATAAGGTTAGTCAGGCAGGTTTTCACTGGACACAAAAAGTGCGGCATAGCTTTACATATACTACACAATTTCAACGAAGGATACGTATTTGTCATCTTGACAGTTCAACCAAACCTACCATAGCCAGTTTGTTGTTTTGTAATAATTTGAGGTGTCTACCTTCGTTTTTTGACATTCATAGCAAGTTTTTTGTTATATTTTCTATAACACGCCAGACACTCAATTAATTCTTCGAAACGGAAGCTTCTTTGTATTCAAGGTGATTCACCAAAAGTAGGGTTTTTTGTGTTTAGGGACATATGCCTGGTAAGGTAAGCAAAAGTGTTTTGCGGTTATTTAGCAAATAATGATCTAAGGCTTGGTTTCATAGACCTTTCTCAAGTTGAAATATGAATCACGAATTTAAGTTGTACGCAGTTCTAATCAAATATTTTTGGTTCTGGCAGATAAGTGGCTTTATGGGATTTTACCATTTTTTCTGGTTCAAAGTTCATACTTAATAAATTTCAATGAATTATCATTTAATTTTAAAAATAACCTCCGTATTTGAAACACAAATTAGTTACATTAATTCTTGTGATACTGGGGAAGTAATGAAATATTTGACGTTTCCCAGACTTCTGTCCGAAAGTATGAATTAGGTAAGAACAACATTTTACATCTCAGTACCGAAGAGCCAGGAAGATTTAAGTTTATTCTTCTTCCTGGCATAAGTGAATCTTCAAAAAGTCCGACATTTTGGCTAGACTCATGCTGGGGACTAAGAAATTGTCTTTAAATATAAGTGTGACTTCCAAACTAGACAAGCGTGGTACAATGGCAATTGGTTTCAATAAGGCACAAGTTATTTTTAGTCCATAGAACACGCTTTGAAGTGCTAAATAATTTAATGTCTCTACTGCTTAGAGGCCTCAACTAATTTCATGGAAAATCTGTAAAATCAAGTTGTTTGTATCACTAGTTGTGATCGTGGATTCAATGTCACGGTCGTACATTGGAAAAAATGAACTTGTAGACGATGCACTTACTAGAACACTGGGATAAACATTGGATGGTAAGTAGATGACCTCATAATCATATCAAAAACGCCATATTTATACCTATGACACCAATCTCCTGAAGTGTTTAAAATGTCAATAGTGATGTCAAGAGCCTCAACTAAAACATCCCCCGCCATGTTTGCGTTTACATATTACAAATGAAGTCTATCAATCATGTTATACAATTGAAACGTTAAACATTATTTTGTCGCTAAGCAAGCTGGGTCTACTTGATGATTTCTTCTGTCAGTAGAGAATAACGGTGAAGGAGTTAGTGAAAATACTTGCAGACATGGGTGTGTTCACAAATGTTCCAACAGCACCAGTCTTGTTATTTCAAGAAGAGCTAAATGAGATGCGTGTATCCAACATCAATAAATTTGATAAAACGTCATTTTGGACAAAGATAGCTTGAAGGTAATAAGAGACTTTATGTAGGTCTCTTCACGAACCCTCCAAAACAATGTATTTCCACGAATTTCTAAAAAACATTGATGAAATCCTGTTCGAATACGCAAAAATTTCGTAGTTTTTCATAGAAGAGAATGTTGACGAGAGGATAGGAAATTTTTCCCTGCTACGAATTTTGGTACAACTTTGGTAATACTGGCATATGGTATCTGCCAAATCTGTCAAATCGTTGTAATTTTTTGTTGTTTACGTTTGACGTTTAAAGAGAATTTGGGCGCGTTCCGAATTCTCGACCTACTTTTTGAACGATTCTATCTACAAGGAGTATTTGCTCCCGTTTGCATTAGAAGCATTTGAAGAAGAGGATCAATAAACGAAGTATTAGTGTAGGCCTACTGTCTTCCTAAACATCAATTCCAATCATGGTGCTTAAGTTGCCTCAGTGGCCATGAATGACCTTTGGAAATGCTTCTTATACTTTCTTGTAGCTCCTTGCATCTCCATGAATGTAAAAGCAGTTTGAAGAATAAATTGTCGCCAACAATCTATGTTTCTACACAATTGTGTGTAGATTCCCCTCTGTGCATTCAGTACCCAAAGGGTTCCGAAAATGTCCGATTTAAGACAGCCGCAATCGATCAATAAAATATAAATTTTTGTACAAAGCTTTCAACCATAATGAACCCATAAAACAAATTTAAAACAAGACCCAATTAAATCACAAAACGACAAAAACAAAACCCATCCAGTTTCATTCAACTCGAACGAAACGCAAAAATTCATTGCCTCCCAATCGAAAACCACCGGCGCGCCATCAGAAGCATGTCAAGACTCAACGGCACCAAGCCATCAACCTGTCGACACGAGAGCGGTAATTTGATTGCACCTGTTTGATTAATCATCAAAAAATTCAAACGACTCGCGAGTCGCCCGACGCACACACTTTAGCCGCTTCACGGTTCGTGCTGCGCGTCGTCGTCACGAGACTTTAAACGGTCGATCGCTTAATTGCTTTTAATTATTAGTTTCCATTTCGCTTATTGTTTTGATTTTCGCTTTTATAGGTTGCCTCTCGCCATCCGAGTTAATTTATTCGCATATTTCTTGCTGAGTATCATGAAAACCGCCTGAACGGTTGGCACGCTCTGTTCGTTTTTTGTTTTTTGGCGAAATGGACAGCTCTTTTTTGTGAATGGAAAATGGAAATGTCGCGATATGAATGGTACGAGTCGCATGGGGTTTTGCTCCAAATTAAATTCCTTAAAAAGTTTGCATTTTAATGGATTTCAGCACTGAGGGGGCTTTGTGATTCACATGAAATGGAATTGTTTCCGTGAAATTCACGGTAATTCTTTGACCCGTAAATTTAAATTTGTTGACAGATTGTTGATAATCGATGGCGACAGTAGGACGAAAAGTTGCGCTTGTTTACGCATTTTTTCGGAGTAAATAAGATTGTAAATCAAAGAAACTATCGAGTGACCGACATGTAATTCCAAGAATCGAAACTGGGACGTTGGACAAGTAGTAAGTAAACATGATGGAAATATTTCCGTGATCTGATAAAAGGACAGAATGTACCTTAGCATGCACATTTCCTGCGTTATTGGGTCAGAGTTTCATGTTATTAAATTTTTTTTTTTTTTGGGTAAATATTTGAGATATCTATTGACGAAATTAAATGGGTCAGGAGTTTTTTTTTATTTTCTGATAGTGAAGGGTTTTTAGTTCAGGTGCTTTATCAACTAGGGGCATGATCCAAAGGTTGTGTTTATCTTTTGATAGTAATGCGGTTGGTGATATTTTTCGGAATGCACTCGATCAAATATGTATATGTAGTTTCACTGCGATCGTACCACCGACATTGGTATATTCTAGTGGTATCGATGGTCATTTTGATCAAATTTATGGTAGAGATTTGAACATACGTATGTAAGTGCAGATTCACTGTAGATTTTAAACCACAAAGCTCCACACTTTAAATACTGTTTCAAGATGACTTTGGTTTCCAAAGTTTAGGTTTTGAAGTATGCATTTGATATTACAATGCTGAATGGCTTTAAAAATGCATTTAAGAAGTTATTAAAAGGTGCATTATTTTGCAAGCCCAAGCCACAATTAAAATAAAGAAGCAACCAATACTATTTTGAATAGTATGCGCAACAAAACAAAAAAAAAAAAGAATATCTACGATTTGTTACACAAAAAAGTTTGACAGACATCAACTCACACCAGTTATGACGTTTGCAAACAAATTATTGACAACACACCCAGAATTCAACTCTGGTACTACTGACCGTAAATTTCTTCAAATAATTTATGGTACGACATCTACATATGTCTGCTTTTATTTCTTGCCTCTCTGTGTATGTCAATTGAAGTTATAAAAAAATGGCTGTTTCTGTTTCTCGCAAGTTTTCAATTGGATTTCAATCCGGGCTTTGTGCTGACCACGCCTATAGACTGAAATGCCTGACATTTAAGTAAATTTTTTACGATTGGTTGTCGCCGATTTTGCGGTCGCCGTCCTGTTGAAAAAGCATTTCCTCCGTTGGGTAAGCGCGCTCCTCAACGAATTCGGCCAAATAGCTCTTCCTTTTTCATAATCCCTTCAATTTTAACCAATGGACCACAATGCCACGAAGTAAAACACCCCTAAACCATCAAACTTCCTTCACTGCCGTGTTTTACGATTTGTTTGACGTGGCGTCATTGAAGGGTTTCGTTTGGCTGATGCCAATAATACGGCTTACCGTGGGACTGAAACCTATTGATTTTGGTTTTATCTGACAGAATGACTTGTTTCCAGTCATTCACCATCCTAATTCTTATGTTCTTCCCATAACTTAAGCCAGGCCTTTATATTTTTTCTGAAACTGCTCGTTTTTTCGCTTTAGTGAGAGAGACGCTGTTTCTCTTTACGCTTTGGAGTAGCTAACAAAGAATACCACAACTCCCAGTCAAATCCGTAGTAACAAACATGGCCGTCATTTCCTAAACAAACAAGGACCCGTACAACAAATACATAAATACATACATACCTGTGCATAAAATAAAATAATTAAAAAGAAAAATGAAAATCAGGGTCACCGCCAGTTCTGATCATTAATTTCTGATTATTTTGTAATAACACGCACCGAGCATTAATTGCCGATGCCACATGCAAAATCGATTATGACTGCAAGTCTTCCGAACGAAAATTAAACCATGCGCCAGCCAAATCAGCAATTGATTAGAGCAAAATTTGAATTTATGATTTATTTCGATTAAACGTTTATAGATATTGAATTACATTCGCACATGGAACCACACATTCCGTGAAGCGTGCCAGAAACCACATTCGCTGAATCCAACGAAATACACATCACGTAGAATGTACTGTACGCGTACAAAGTGTGTATCTGCTGTCAGTGGCGACTAATTCGTGTCATTCCATGACGTCTCTGTGGTTTTGTAGAGCCACAAAGAAAAATTAATAAAAAAAGAATTGCGTACCCCTTTTTTTCTGGTACAACTTATGGAGATGCCGGGGTTTGAACCCGGGACTTCTCACATGCGAAGCGAGCGCTCTACCACTGAGCTACATCCCCATGCCACTCCGCTGTTCAAATTGCTTACAACAGAACAGCGTGTGTGCAGTGAGTGTGTGTGTGTTTTTTATAATAATTGTATTATAGGTGTAATCAAGTTTATGAGGTTAAGTTGAAGTTTTATCAGATTTAAGTCTAAAATGTGTCACTCGATGAGTGATGATGAATAACACACATGGGACGACTCGCATGAAAAGTGAAAAGAAGTGCGCTGGCCGGTGTACACTTGTACATTCCTCTTTGCACCTTTGCAGAGTGGGTATAGATACATTTAATGTGTTCGATGATCTAAACGAGACACGAGGTTGTTAAACAAATTCAAAGAAATATCAATTGGGGTGTACATGCAGTATGTACGCTGTTTTGTATGCTAAGCACGAACAGTCGAAAAGGATGCATTAAACTCGTAACCTTTGGCTGATTGCCCTGTCGATAGCATAGAGGAACTATGCGATCCGTATTATCGAAAAGACGGAGCTAAAATTTCCCACTCGACGATATCGCTTTCGTAGTGTTTGCCTTGATTCATTGCGAAGGTCATGGGAAATATGCATACGGACAGATAATTTTGTGTACTCACTCAAATTCCATAGGAATTTTAATGATGGAATTTGGCATCCCGGACTTATCTTTGAAACAATGACTGACTGACTTAGATTGCTCACTTTTAATTTGACAGTTGATAAAATTAGCAAACGAAGCGCTATTAATTATCAAACCTAGTACTTCGAAACTTCAAATTCAATGTAAGAATTGTCAGCTAAATGTAAACAAAAATTCAGAATTTTGTAAAACGAAATCTGTTTTTACTAATAAGTACGTTGACAAGATATTAACATGTCATACCAATTGACAGAAGATGAGAAAAGAACGTTCAATTGAGAACTTTCATTAGCTAAGCAATAATATAGTTTTCACAGCGAATGGTAGCGCCACCTGCATATGCATACATATAAGCAAATGCGAAGTGGTTCACTCGATCATGTCCACTTTGAAAAATAAAGGTCAAACGAATCCACTTTGCCAAAAACGAATCCACTTTGCTCCTGCCAGACTTGAGAACCAGAAGGTACTCTTAAGAAAGGGGGTTACATCCTATATGTGATAGCCTGCTAACCATACTATGGTTGCGAAGCGTCACTCTTCTAGTCTAGTTTTAAAATACCTTGTTTATGTTTACAGACAGTGGAGCAGCTGACTACATCTCATCCTCATGCTTCGCACCTTTTGGATGAACCATTGAACTCCACTCTGCATTTGCGAATCAAAAATTAAATGAAACAGTATCCTGTTTTGTTCTTTATTCCGGTCATAATAGTACAAGCGGTGGCACAGTTCTCTCTACATAACAAGGGAGAATGGGTCTCTTTTTCTTATTATGCCGCCTATGGTATATAATTTACCATGTCTCCGCTTTACTGATGTTCATTGCGGACACAATTCTTGGCCCAGAATTCCTTTTCTCGTTAGCTGTTAACAAAATGCTGAAAGGAAGCAGGATTTTGAAAAAAAAGATACATATTCCTAGTTAGGGCATCTATTACAATTCCGATTACATTGACACACATCGGGAAGCTAGCTCCTAATGAATTTTCAATGAACAATCGTGCCATCCCAGTAGATTGTCATCCCAGAATCTTTATCTTTACTATTTGACTCTCATTCTACCTGGATTGGGAATAGGTCATCAATTTCAATGTTATAGCAAGTACACGATATCCTCCTTTCAATATCCACAAGGACATGGCAATTTCTTGATAATGAATCGATCACATTTCGATTGACGCAAGTCCTGTAGTCTAGACTTCTGAACCCTCCAACCTACCAACATCGACTCTGATCACAATATTGTTGCCGCCAAGGTGAAAATGCACAAGGGATAGCCGCACATCAGACAAAAATTTTCAAAACTCCTGGCAACTACTATGCAGTATATGCCGACAATATTGACATAAATGGCAGAACTTAGTGGTTTGTCACCTTTGCGTATTGAAATCGAATCTGTCAAAAAATGCTGTCAACAAGAACGAACGCACAACATCGATACTCTCCACTAAACATCACATCTATATGACCTTAAGCTCAATTTTAACTTGGAATACGCAACCGAAAGCAGTTAGCCGAAGTAAAAAACTTGCATAAGCTAGGTTACTCCCTATCTCCATCGTTGTTTGCTATTTAGTTCAAAAAAAGTGAAGTTTGCTGTATTTCCAAAATGTACTTTTGTACTTTGTACTGTACTGTACTGTACTTTTTCCAAAATACTGCCGTAACATAAACACAACAACAATGAATTAACCACAATGCAAACCCATATCCTTCTTGGTTTTCAATTTTTATTTAAAATTGTAGTGACAATGGCATTTGACACTTCCTTGAGGTTCCTTACTCTCATTCCATAATTCCAATAGTGGCCTTCGCTGATTTGCGTAATTGCATTCAATCCCTTTTTAGGTCAAATTCAGGGAAAAAAGCAAATTCCACAAAAGTTTAGGAAGCACCGACTTGAGGAAGTAATTTTGCAGTCTTAGCTTTGCATGACGTCCCAAAACGCAGAAATTGGTGTCACTTTTTATGAATAATATTCATTTTCGCCAAGATTTCATATCTGATGAGCAAATGTCAAGCTTTATGACAATTTTTAATTATCAACTGTGTTGTCCGTCGGCATCGCAGTTAAGCAGTGGTGCCTAATCAGTGCGACAACAGATTGACGTTTCCGAATTGAATCCATATTTCTTTTTTTTTTCTTTATTAGTAAAGATGATAGTTCTACTTAAGACAGCACTGTATCTGACAAATGTGCACTTTCTGGTATTTCACATTTTCCCAGCGTACTTTCTGCTCCAAAATTCGTATATTTTAAAATTTCAAGAAGTGGGGGTAAAATACTCTCAGAGAGAGGTAAAATCACAAAAAAGTAAATGAACGCGAAAGATGCGAAATTTGCCCGCTTTTTAAACTTCAAATGCAAATGTACATACATATGTATGTATACAAATACATGACAGATTTGACAGATTTCATTAATCAGTGCAAAGAAATTTCCTGCACTAAAATTCGTTACATGGGGAAATGTTTTACTCTCTCGTGAGCGCTCTCTTCTACGAGAAACTACTAAAATTTTGCGTACTCGAATAGAATCTCGTAAATTTTCGAAGATTTTCGTCAAAATTCGTTGTTTTGAGAGAGTACGCGAACGGACCTAGTGCATCATCATCAAATGTCAGTTTTCTGTTCTGACCAGAGTCCAAGCTTCACTCTCCCTAAAAACAACAAAGTGATCACCGTCTTATAGCAGCTCTCGGTAATTTGTCGACCCTTATGGAAAAAATATAACAATTTCAACCGATATTTGGTAATTCTCCAAAAATTTGTATGTATGTATGTAGATATTGACCTACATATATTCCTAATTAAATGGTAGGTCACCCTCCAAGCCTACTTTCCATCATCAATCAATTTCTTGTCTCCAATGGGGATAAAATCATTCAAATCAAACCTAAATCCACCTGTAAGCAAACCTCAATTCCGTCGCACTGACATTTTCTGGAAAAATGTTCACCCTTCTCGAAAATTCGTTCGAATTTTCCATTCCCAACCGGCGGCGGCGGCGGCGGCGGCGGCAGCGGCGTGCACACCAAACAAATGTTAGATAGCACTTTCACATAATAAATGATTTTTTTTTTATTGAAAATTTCCATAAAAATGGATCACTTCCACTCGCAACAGGTTTCATTTTTAAAAAAAAAAAAAAAAACAAACTTGTCTTTCGAGCCATTCATAATTTACACCAGCACCATAGCTAATCAATTAAATTCACCTCTTCTTCACTTGCATTATTACTAAAAAAACAAAAACAAAAAACCAAGCTCAACTACAAACTATGAACCAGTTTACGTCCCTTGTGCCATAGCAAATGTTACTATGTTACTAGAAGCCAAACATGAATGAATAGATACCTTCCACCATAGACGCATCCTAGTGACCATAATCAGTATCTAGATACGTTTTTTTTTTTATTATTATATAAAGGCGATTGCAAAAGAAACCAGAACAACACGCTGCACATATAAACTCAAGAAAGAATCTAAATAATTGCTTTAAACGGTATAAACCACATCATCATCAGCAAGAAAGATACGAGTAATTGATTTCAACAATTGCACTCACACGCATCTGAAGAAAAACAATTGTTGAAGGCAAACAGAGAGAAGAAAAAAAAACCAAGAAAACAGAGAAACAGAGAGATAGAGAGGAAAATGGGACGAAGTTGGTTACCTGCTCTCTAAAAAAAAAAACGTAATCCCACGTAAACATAATCAGCAAAACAAATCATAGATACTAGATCCACCACAGTAGGGTTACAAAACCATAGTCATAAACATGTATACAGCAACATGCATCTATAGGCGAGTCAGCCATCCTCATGATCATCTTCCTCGTGCTAGTGTTAGTGGTATTCGTGGTGGTGGTGGTGGTGGTGTTGGTGTAGGAAATACGCGACGGCACGCGGTCCAACAACCAACTAAATCCTATCTGTATCTGTATCTTTGGCTTTGGCATCGGCATCGGCATGGGCATCCAAATCGAACAGCAGCTCCCTGCGGTGTGTATGGAGTACGGATAGAGGTTCCAAACGAAACCAAACAAAACACAAGGCACACACCGCGTGTGTCTCTGTGGGATGTGGTGAATATAAAAGCGAACGACGGTATTGAAAAGTGCTCAGTTTATGTTGCGATACCTTCTTGATTCAAACACTCCCAAGTGAGAAACGTATTCCGAGATTTAAAGTTGTTGTTTATTTATTTATTTTTATTTTTTTGTTGGTCGTTCTTGTGTTCTTGGATTCAAAGTGTTAGATCCTTTGAAAGTTTATCATCAAAAAAAAAAAAAAACAGAAAAAAAAAACTCAGAACCCTTGTGAAACAATTAGGTGAAGAAAAAATCTATCAAAAATGGGACTGATAACCGGCATCCTTGTGGGGACAATCTTTGTGATTTTCCTATATTTCTATCTTCGTGTTGTGTACGAATGCGTTCGGAAAGTTCGAATAACCAAAACAGAACAATTAAATAAAAAATCATCATCAACGACGGTAATAGCAAACAGTGACCCCAATATGCCAACAACGCCAATACCAACAATAAAGCCAACTAAAGTAACAATTGAGGTTTTAAAACAAGCACCGGGGCCAATGCCATGGCCAATTTTAGGCAATCTAGCATTGTTAGGACAATACGCAGTGCCATTTCAAGGATTCACTGAATTGGCTAAACAATTTGGCGATGTTTATACACTGACACTGGGCACGACACGCTGTTTAGTTGTTAACAATTTGGAACTGATTCGTGAGGTGCTTAATCAGAATGGGAAATATTTTGGCGGACGACCGGACTTTTTACGATTCCATAAGTTGTTTGGAGGCGATAGGAATAATTGTAAGTACCTACACTAAAATATAATTCAGTTCGCTGAATACAAATAAGATGAACATGTGTTTTACTTTTCGTTTTTCTTTTGTATTTAATAAGGAAACACTTTAAAGTAGGTAATCAATGTCAAAAGGCTTACCCTGACATTTATTCTTAATCAGTATTTGGTGATTAGTTTCATTGTTAAGGGCTAAACGATAGATATAGAACACTGATAGAATTTGAGGGGCATGGACGAGATATGTTTCAAAATTAATATACAAATGACTTTGACTTTTATCAAGTTCAAGATAGGTTTTATTTATTTTTTTTTTTGTTTAGAAGGGCTATGGGAAAGTTTGAAACTATTGAGCAACTAATTAGTGACGTTCTTACATTTTTTTTTTTTGTAAAATGATAACAGTGATTCGAAGTGGTTTTGTAATTTTGACGTAAGATTTGGTTTTCAGTATTCAGTTGATATTGTATAGAACTAAGGAGTTCTCGATCATGTCCTACTAACATAATATTTTAATGAGAACTTACTACGAATTTGTAAAAAAAAAACATTGTTTAATCCTTAAGAATGTTTATCCCTCTGGAAAGTATTTAAACTCGCTATTTGGACTTTATGTGGGATCGCTGTAAATATACGCAAGCTTACATTTACATTTACATATGTGTACAAATTTATTTCCTTAGGCATCCTAGGAATACAGAAACTTCAAATTTCGACAGCTAGTCGGGCTTAATATCCTCCTTTTTCAAAATTTAAAAAGTGCTTGAAGAAACAAAAAATAAAAAGCAGTTCCTAGAGATACCTATTTCCTTGAATAAAATAGATAAATACTTGGCGCAACAGGTCGATGGGACCCAGGGCCAAGCTTCTCACAACCATTCGTGTTGTGCGTGTTATATTCTTTACACGAATGGAAGGGGCCTACTGTTTAAGGCCGTGTCCGAAGGACAATTTGTTGTTTGAGAAGCTTTCTCAGGACAGTTGTAATTTTGGATGTTTGTCAGACGCTCGCGAGAGGTGGGGCCGTGAAAAAACTTTTTAGGTGTTCCGAGACTGGGATTCGAACCTTGAACCCCTTGCTCCATAGTCCAACGCACTAACCACTGAGCCACGGCGACCACTACATATTTCCTTGAGAAACAGGAAAACCCAATTCGAACGTTCTTTTGTGTAAAATAGCACGCTTTGCGGTAGAAAATATTATCAAATCAGAGTCTGTGAACTAATTGCTTAAGAGTTGTCCTTTATTCATTTTTGATTTGGTATTTGCTTGGTGCTAGTCTGTCATCAAGGATGATTTATACCTATTCAAAATCATAAACAAAATTGTAACATTAAATTGTCATCAAAATCGTAGAATAATCGTAGAAAATAAAGAGGTAGAATTTCCGAACGTTTCTACAATTAAAATTCATTATTAATGTGCAAAGATGTCTGTTGTTTGCAATGTCGAAGGTTGTAGTCTGGAAAGAAAGTATTCGTCGTCCTGGGAAACAATAAATATGTGTGTCGTTAAAAGACTGTTAAAACCTTTGCAACTCCAGTAATAGCATTGTTTAATGACAGATAAATATAATCGAAAGAAGGATGTGTCCCAAAACGGTTTCACACTAAACTTTCTATTTTAAGGAAGAAATACTTCACAACAGACTTTTTAGTTTGTAAAAGGTGGACTAAATTCATGCAATATGTCCCTAAAGAAGGGGAACTATATTTTATTGATGTTTCTTAAGGTTTCGCCGAAATATGACTCGAAAGCTGGAAGTAAAGGGTGGGCTTTCTGTTGGCTTATTTTTAAAAGGGCTTTACAAACAAGACTGTTCAATATTTTTCAATGATTAAAGGTAAACCTTTCTAATATTAGGTCTGTTCCTGTACTTTCAGCATCAAATCTCACAGATTGTCCGATTTCTAAGAGTGGGGTTAAAAAACTCTCAAAGAAAACTCTGAAAAACTACAAAATTTTGGCGTACGGAAACAGGATTTGATCATTTTTCGTAGTTTTCCACAGTTTTGAACTCTACGGGAACAGACCTACTAATTTATTCAAATAAGTGTCTCGTCTGGCTTGGTACCCATTTTTTTTATAAATGAGTTAGATCAATATTGTTCTTGTGTGCCTGAATCGTTTCTTAATTGCATGCCAAATCGTAGCTCCAAATAAAATATGAATCAAAGAGCAACCCACCCACCCTTTGTTTTGATATTTTGTTAGTCAATTTTTCGTGAACTAAATATTTAAATGCTAAAGAGCTTTTTCAAGAGTTTCGTTGTACATGTCGCTAGTACCATCCGTTATTTTGGAGAAAGGTTTTAAAAGGATCTTTAACGAAACACTTGGTACCTACCGCCATTAGTAAAGTGAAAAGGAAGGTTAGACTTCGACCTTACTTTGACAAAAAAAAAAACCTGCTGTGTAGGGATTTGTAAACCAATCAGTTCCCCAAGATTTTTTTTAACAGAGCTCCCTGAACCATTTAACACATTTTGTGGCTTTTAGATTTTATTTTAGCCAGTTCTTGGTATCTATTAGCAGAAATGTGCCTAAATATGCACCAACTAGCTTGCAGACACCTGGAAAGTGCGGGGAAACCTACATTTCTCAAAATGGCACAGAAAGTATCAAATGTCGATTGAAAAAACCACAAAAAAAATGTCAAAACAGAAATGACGTATATTCCTTTCATTTCAGTGTCAAAATTTAATATCTCTCTGTTCATAGATTTCTGGTTCAAACAGCTTCGGGCTGGAATATTATCGTTCAAAATTTTGGTTCCACCAAGCCTTCATAACTCTTAATTTGAATTCCAAATAAAACAAACTTAAGTAAAATGCTAACCCAGATTAGAACTTCGATCTAGATCTACTTTCTTCAGACCAAGAAACGTAGACTTAATGGATTTTTCTTACTCTGCTTCTTATAGGTTAAAAAGTCAATTTTTTAAAAGTCTCTTACGGATTCAACCCTACCGCTTCGAATGATTATTTTCCTTAATTTCCTCAGTTTGTCTGTCTATCGGCAATCAATTTAGACATCTAATATTCATTTTGTTGACCATTTTTGTTACCATTGAATTTTTCTTGATATTTTACGTCACAAGGGTCAAAATGCGGTCACCCGAGTCATTTTTCAAAAACTAATGATTATGGTTGATATGTGCATTGGACTACTGAGTGGAAGTCCATAGTTCGATTCCCAAACAACAGCAACATACAAGCCTGTCATTAAAAAGTAAAACCTTTCAATCCATGTGAAGGATAGTATATGCATGCATCTAAAAAGAAAGGTTGTGAAAAAATAGGACCTGAGATCCGTACAGACTTTGCGCAAAATATGTATAAATATCGGTATTTTGGGACCACTTCTGTTAAATTTTCATTTCCATTTCGATTCCGCTTTCCTCCTTTCGATATTGAGTGTGGGGTAGGAAACATTAAGAAAAGAAATCGTGGTCTTGTGGAACATGATTTCAAGTCGCGATTTCCTTTGACTACTTAACCCTATGGCGCTTCTGTTGTATGGATGTAGAGAAAAATAGACAAAATTGATTGACTTACTTGACCCAATCTATTCACATTACCGCTTCACGAAAGCAATACTTGCCCTTCATAAAACCACAATCGTGGTTTAGCCCTATTTTTAAACTCACGATTGGTATACCCTGATCACAGAAAAAAGACCATGTAATTCTGCTCCCATTCATGACACTTTTCTTAGAAAAGAAAAGTAAAATCGTCTCAAACTTGACTTGAATATTTAAAACAATTTCAATTTGATTCTCTTCAAAATGTACAACTCTCACCCAAAACGAAAAATAAAAAAATTTCACGAATGGATTTCAATTTCAACAAAAAGAAATTGGTACCTACTGGTACTTTTTTAAAAGCCGAATTTGTTTATATTTTGTTTTTTTTTTTTTTTTTTATTGAAAAGTAATTTACGTAAAGCAAAATATATTGAAACTTTATTCATTACACATCTGCAATTGTTTAGGTGTTTATATTCCAGCCAGGTACAACAGAAAGTGTGACAAACTGCGTCAGCACAAAAATAAATTTACTTACAAAAATAGTTAAAAAAAAAAAAGAAGCCAAACAAGCAAAACAAAAACATTTAAAATTGTGATTCATTACCTACGACATTCGGATCTAACCTGCGTATTGTACACAACTTAAAGTGCAAAAACATTATTCTTATTCATTCATTCGAATTCGCTGTCGGCCATTCCAGACAGTGTCCCGTTTAAAATTCCTCCAAATAAAGTCTTATTGAAGATCTCGTCCACTAAATTATTCAAATTTAGTCAAAAAAAAAAAAGAGAATCTCCAACCCCGCATCTTATTATTACATAAAATCACCGTCATACATGTAAGTATATGCAACAATGTAACTAACTTCACCCCACAAGCTAAACGTCATTCTCTTACGAAGAAAAACAATATGCCCCCGCACCCTTGACACATCCGTTTTAATGCAAAATAATTGCCTCCACCCAATGTGTCAAACAGGGTCCAACAACTTGTTGATTTTATTTTTTTATTTTTTGAACGTATGCACGCACCAAGTGGGCCCAAGTACATAGTTCTCTGTGATTCAAGGACGTAGGCTGGACACAAGCAGTCTGTACATCATCCATAGAAAGAAGACGTTGCGTCTGACGCGACTATTTACATACATATGTATGTAGCAAACGGCGCAAGAAGTGCAACAATGGATTTGCATGCCAAATCTTCCACAACGTCGTCTTTCATTCAAATTTAATGCCCATACGGCAAGACCTGCAGGAGTATGTCTCCGTCTCCCTATGGCCTTATCACTTAATTCCAGTTCCAGAATTAGTTAAACTTAAATTATGATCAATAAACAAAAATGACCTTGAATTGTGTTGTTTGTTGGGCGCGCAGCAAGAAGTAAACTCGGTTAAGTAGGTAGTTACCTACACCTAAACTATATACGCACTCGCACTCCTCTTCAGTTGGTTTTCTGTTTTATTTTTGTTTTCTTTTTTTTTTTTTTCTTCATCTGCTTGTGCTTCTTGTTCGAGGGATCTCGTGTGGTGGTCATTCATTCATATTCTGTGGATGTAACAGACACCAAGGAAAACGATGCGATGTTGTGCGTTCGCACGCATAATGCAGTGTGATGCACGCATGCATAATAATAATCGAGAGTGTAGTCGTATGAGTATGCGTATGTATGGTTGTCTATTTCCCTTGTTTTTCTTTTCGTATTATGATCATGAACTTCAAATGTCTGTCTGGCATTTTTAACAGATACTAGCGAAGATTGAAGGAATGAAATATGGCAACTTCCGGTCCGATCAACGGGTCATAGGTTGATGATATTCGATTTTCAACAAGGGGAGTGGATTTATCGTTATTTTTTCTAGTGCACTTCCGAAATTGGAATGGAAACAGTGGTCTTACCATATCATCATGTGAATTAGAAGGACTGGAGGGAATAGTAGTCACGCAGATACGTAGGTATTTAGTTTAGAACGTCAAAGAATGGATCACAGTTTAGCGGCCATTAAATAATGACAGATGACATTTCAGGGATGCATAGGCAGAACGTCAAAGAATGAATAGCAGTTTAGCGGCCATTAAATAATCGCAGATGACATTTCTGTGGTTTGAGTCGAATGGTTTAGCGGGGTTCTCAGTTGTCTGTCATATTCGCTTTTGAAAGAAGAATTAGTACAACGTATGTACATGTTAAGACAGAATATGCGTTAAAGCCTGACATGGTGTCACACATAAATCCACTCATTATCTTGTAAAGGACAGGTTCTGTCTTTTGTTACATGTGAGTAGCCGGTCCTTTCGTCCTTCAGTTAACCCAGCATTTGTTCCACCATGGGGACTCCTAGGTTATTGAATAAGTAAACTCATAGGCGTGACTCTGTTGAATAACCAAGATTCTCTTAAATCAACTAGTTTAGCTCTTCCTACTTACCATCAACTAATTTTAATTTCTTTTTTTTTTTTTTTCTTTCCAGCACTGGCTCTGTGTGATTGGTCACAGCTCCAACAGAAACGTCGCAACTTAGCCCGTAAACATTGCTCACCACGTGATACTTCTTCGTATTTCTCCAAAATGAGCGACGTTGGTTGCTTCGAAATGCAAGAATTCATGGACCGTCTTGAAAAAATTGTCATTCCTGGCGAGGAGTTCGAACTTAAACCAGTGATTCAACAAACCTGCGCCAACATGTTCATTCAATACATGTGCTCAATTCGATTCGATTACGATGACATCAAATTCCAAGGAATAGTACGTTGCTTCGACGAAATCTTTTGGGAGATTAACCAAGGTTACGCTGTTGACTTTCTGCCATGGTTAGTGCCTTTCTACTCAGGTCACATGAAGAAAATAGTCAACTGGTCCAAGTCTATTCGTAAATTCATTTTGGAACGTATTATCAACGAACGAGAACGTCACATTGATGTCGAAGAACCAGAAAGAGATTTCACAGACGCCCTTCTCAAAGTGCTGGCCGAAGATGGTGATGTCGATCGAGAAACGATTATATTCATGTTGGAAGACTTCGTTGGTGGCCATTCGGCTGTGGGGAATCTAGTAATCCTCGCTCTGGCGAATATCCTTCGCAATCCTGAAGTTGGTCGCAAAATCCAAGAAGAAGTGGATACTATCACCGAAAATGGAAAGCGGAAAGTCAATCTAATGGACATGGAGATTATGCCATACACGCTGGCGACCGTTTTCGAGGTTCTTCGGTACTCCTCATCGCCAATTGTGCCACATGTGGCTACGGAGGATGTTGCTATTGCTGGCTACGGGGTGACCAAGGGAACCATTGTCTTTATCAATAACTATGAACTGAATACTAGTGAGCGGTACTGGAATCAAGCGCATAAATTCATACCCGAGAGATTTATCGAACCAGTTCCAGCACAAGCTAAAGTCGATCCGAAATCAAGCCATGTGCCGAAATTCCAACTCCGCAAGAACATCCCACACTTTCTGCCCTTCAGCATCGGCAAGAGGACCTGCATTGGACAGAATCTGGTAAAGGGTTTTGGTTTCATCATGTTGGGTAATATCATGCAGAAGTATAACGTTTCCTGCAGTGATGTTAATGCAATTAAAACCTACCCTGCTTGTGTAGCTGTTCCACCAGACACATTTTCTATGTGCCTTACACCAAGAGACCGTTAGATTTACTATATATCTACACACAAACAAACACACACATCCTACACCCTATAATTCTTAAGATATTCCATGCATTTTGTATTTATTTTGATCGATTTTTTAGATCTTCATGTCGCTAGGACAGAACTTTTATAATTCTTACCGTTAAGTAGATAAATTTCTCACCACACTGCATTTTGTATATAAATTGAATTTTAGTCATTTTCAAGATGAATATATATAAAAATAATTTTTGTATGTTGTACATATGTTTTTTTTTTTTTAGAGAAAAGTGATTTCCTATGATTTCCTACAGGACAATATAGCCTTAGAATCCGTAGTGTTTAAGACGATTTAAGCCCTCAAGTGCTCAAGTGAGTTGGAGATAAAACAAAAATCAATAAAATTGTAAAATACTAGAGACTGTTATTAAGAATGTAAATTAATTATTACAATTATTATTGTTTACTTTAGATTTAAGGTGAATAGATTATTGTATAGAGGCTTAATTTTGCTTTTTTATTTGAAGTAAATAATGGTCAGCGTCATCTGTGTGATGACAGACAGAAACTTTTTTTTTATATATTTTTTTACATTTAAGACTATTATATGTGAGTTCTAAGTTAGGTTTAGCTGCAAATACATTTTGTAATCAAGTTATAAATAAACAACTAAGAATGATTTACCTGAAAGGGTAATCGTGTACATAGATTTTTTGTGTTTTGATTTTTATGAGATTCTGGATAACAGACAGGCGTTAACACTGGTCAGAGGAGTCTTTCACCATGCTTGCCTATGGCGCAGAGGCCAGTTAGGGTGTTGATTATCTTGGAGAGGGTTCCTCTCGTGTGTTTTAGGAGTCCTGTGGTTCTGTTTCTGTTGAAACTTGGCTGAGCAGTCTAGCGGTGTTGGATTGGTCAAGTTGATGCCCTACTGCGTCGGCGTGGATAAGGTATTTAGCATGCGACGTTGGCGGCTTAATATCGGTGATGTTTATGCTATCTAAACCAGAGGACCCTCTTCTAGCCAATCCGTCAGCTTCACAATTTCTCGGTACGTCACAGTGACCTGATACTCAGGAAGGGATAAGGTTGTACTGACCAGATACCTCGTTAAAAGATACACGGCAGCCTTTCACTGCTGGACGCGAGAGATTTGATGGCTGCTTGACTGTCGATATAGATGACAATATCCGATTCTGATACTGCGTTAACCGTCAGCCAATCAGCTGCTATACGAATGACGTTGATTTCGCTGCAATAGTGTGGTTGGTTGAAGGAGAGGCTGATGCTAAGTCCTCTGAGAAAACTTCGGCTCCGACTCCTTCCTCAGTTTAATACCCGTCGATGAAAATTGACAGCAATTTGTGGTACAGGATCTCACGTTGAGTCCAAACGGTTCTGATGGGTATCGAACGCGGCAGTGGGAGAGGTTTTCAGTGTATCGGTAATGCTGAGGCAAGTAACTCCTTGAGTTTTTTCCATTGTGGCTAAAGTGGAATGTTGCAGGATACAGTGGATACTGTATTGCAAATCTAGTCAGGAAAACGAATTTAACCTCAAGGCTTTTCTTAATATTGCAACAACTTTCAGCGACATTGACATATCGGATCAGTAATGCCTTACTCAGGCTCGACATATGCGAAGGAAGCTACTGTGGTACAGAGTTTATATCGAGGAGTGGGATAGTTCTCCTAAAATACTGAGAGTGACTTCTAAGCTGTTTAGCTGTCTCCTGATCCAATATCTTGTTCTAATAAACGTTCTCCGATCCAGATGTCTAGGTCTTCTAACATTCAGCATAATTTTAAATTCACCAAACAGCTTTGTCGTAAATTCTGTCGAAGTTTTCCTTCCAAAGGTAGCTTAGCATTGATTCATCACATCTATTTAACTGATGACCGATATCCCGATATCCCCTACTTGGCATCCTCATCTATGCATTTTATCTCGATAGTCGAAATCACTTTTATTGCTGAATGGAAATCTATGTAAAATCAGCTCGATCTTCCAAAGTTCTCCAAAAAATTGCGCAACTTTTACGTCACTTTGCACGGGTCGTCACTCTATCACAACAAGCAGTTCCCGACAAAGTTACGCACTGCCATATAATTTCTCGCGCTTCTGTCCAATCCAACCCCAACAGTCACTTTGATAACAAACAGGATACAAAACTTTCTTCCGTTTCCTCTTTTACGTTGTCAGCAATGCACCATCCCAATTCCATTGCGTTCACAATTGTTTACCAACTGTCACCCAGCTGTCATTTCTCGATTTGTTGTCGATTTTTTGCAACCGTGCAATTGCATGTCGCATACTACCGGCTGATTATTTCCAAATAGAAATCCAATTGAAAAACTGATCTTTGCACTTCGATTCGACTAAACACTCATCCACAATCGATTAGTTATGCATATAACTGCAATAATCTCTTGAGATAGGCTGCAGAGGAAGCAGAAACTATTCGCCAACTTTCAACAAGCTGATCGAACGAAAATATTGATTAATATAGAAAAGAAGAGATTCTCACCTAAACGATGCGGGTGCTCGATGGTGCATACAAGGTAAATACAATTAAACATTCCGTGTGCAAAAAAAATAATGAAATAATCCATTTATAGGATGTTCGTCGTGACAAGGGTGTAACTATATTCGAAGCTGGTAAGTTGGTTATGAATTATGAATTATGAGTTCCTATTGATTGTAGTACCTTTTATTTCAGCCTATGGCAGGCGAAGTGTTCATCATATACCAGAGGCATTCGGCTTTGTAACTCTTATTGCCGTTTTGCTTCTGGGTGGAGTCAGCAAGTACAACTATCGTGATAATCTACCCAAAGGCTTGGGCAACTCACAACTAATGCAACAGCCGAATTCGTTTATAGCCGAAAGGGCATGGAAAGATCTTAAGATTCTCACCAGCTTTGGCCCACGACCAGTGGGAGCGTACAGTAATGAAGTGCTGGCTGTGGATTTTCTAAGGAGAGAGATATCGTACATCAAACAGATGGCGAACCGGAATCAGAGAATCGAATTGGATGTTCAGGTGGAGTGGATTCCAATGCAATGCGTAGGAGGTTTCATTATTTACTCTCTGATTGTAGGTCGTGAGCGGTTCTTTCTGGGTTGATTTCAAACCACACAGCATGACCAGCATCTATAGAAATGTGCAAAATGTTGTCGTGAAATTGCATGGAGATAGTTCTATGCAAGGAAATCATTCGCTTCTCATCAATTGCCATTTCGATACCGTCCCAGGAAGTCCAGGTATGTTATATTGTGTGCTTTCAGATAGAATTCTCTGAGCTATAACTTCGATTGGACGATGTAGGTGCTAGTGACAACGCAGCAAGCTGTGTAGTTATGCTGGAGATCCTCAGGGTTCTCTCTAGGGGTAGCACTCTGAATAAACATTCAATTATATTTCTGTTCAACGGAGCCGAAGAAATGGGACTCAAGGCTTCACATGGTTTCATAACGCAGCACAAGTGGGCAAAGGACGTGCGAGGTAAGTTCACATTCCACCTCTCGTCAAAATCGATTGCTTATGATCTTTCTCGCAGCATTTATTAATCTCGAGTCAGTCGGATCAGGTGGCAAGGAAATGCTGTTTCAAACAGGACCTAATAAGCCCTGGCTAGTCAAAGTAAGTGTTCATTTCCCTAAGAAAATGTAGGAACGTGTTTTAAAAAGTGTCTTCCTCTAGATGTACGGCCGTGCGGTGCCATATCCAAATGCACAAGCAAGCGCTGAAGAAGTATTTCACTCTGGACTAATACCATCCGATACTGACTTTCGAATCTTTCGCGATTTCGGAAAGGTTCCTGGGCTGGATTTTGCCCATGTAATCAATGGCTATAGGTACCACACAAAATATGATCATATCGACTACATTCCAAGGAGTGTTCTACAGCATACAGGTGATAATATCTTAGAACTTACAAAATTCATTGTCAACTGGGAGGAGCTGGGAAATGCAGATGTAAGAGCGAGTTTTTTTGTACACATGTTCTTCGGTAATAGCTTTGTGCTTACTTTCAGAAACTCGCTGAAGGCGCTGAAGTATTCTTCGACGTTCTAGGATTTTTCTTTGTGTCCTATTCAGTGGAGTTTGCGAATATTTTCAACTACGTTGTGGTCACTGCGGCTGTGTTGTTACCATATCTATTTTTATCTAAGGCGACTCGAGGTAATAAGCGCAAATCTTTATTTTTAGTTGGTTCACCGCTGGTCCTTTCAAAACCAAAGAATCGGATCGAAAAATAAACTAAAATCTGTTGTACCTTTCAGGAATCAATAAGAAACATCTTCGGTACGAGATCTTTCTGGGATTCTTGATCAATGTAATTAGCTTCGTTGGAGCTTTGGCAACTTGTTATGCGATTGCGTATGATTTAGATTTAATGGGCAAATCAATGTCATGGTAAGAAAAGATTTTGATATTGAAAGCAACTTAAATAACTTTTCTCTTTAGGTACTCCAACGTTTTCATTTGTGTGCCAACGTACTGCATAGCGACTGTATTCTTTCAGTGTGTAGTTCATCTCGTACTGAGTGAAAACAGTAGGGTAAGCTCATTCTTTTCCTCACAACCGTCCTGTGAATTTGTTTATCAGCTTCATATTCTCAAGATCGTTCCAGCACAACGAAACGAAATATATACCGAGTTGGACTAGAGAGTTTCTAGTTTAGCATGAAAACAGCGGTAACAGAGTACTATGTTTGGATGAGTGCAATCGTTAAGTTTAAAACTATGTCACTCTTGCCCAAAGTACATGGTTGGTTTCGACCGCCCCTCGATGAGGATGCACTTAGACCAGAAAAGGTCCATTGTGCTGCTGTTAAGTTAGGTGGATGGGTCACCCTCTTACTCCTGGAACCATCCGCCTTCTATTTATGCATCTAGTGTGGCCTTTCTAATGTTGGCAACTGCAGGGCATGTACATAGGAGGTGACAGATGATCTCCTGGCCCAAAGTACATACGCTGGAGAAAGAATTTGTTGTGAATTTCGAATTTCCAGCCATGATATGGTTGCTAAAGTGGTGTAATTATTGCAAAGCTGAGGTAGATGGGTAGAAACTCAAAACAATGTAAGTGACGTTCTTATTGTGGAACGTGACACTTAGTGATGAGTGCCTTGTAGATGATGATACGTGCTTCTTCCCAAGAAACTGTCAACAAATGATTTGGGTACATTGTTTCCGTGTTCTGAAGCGTTTGTTGAGAACAGTGCAGTCGACTGCGTATGATTTAATGTTTCTGCAGTATTAGTTGTAGCTGGTTGTATAGGGTTGATATCATCCCGTCCCGGTACTACACTACACCGTCGGTTACATTATATTATGGAGCTACAGTCTTGTGGTGATTTGTGTTTTCGCAGTTGTTGGTATTAGATGTTCTGCAAATCTTGTGAAAAGGAGTTTTCAAGAATTTTCCTGTCTGGTGACAGAAGCGTAAACTATTTTTACCTTTTCTTCTTCGCCATTCGATTGTCCTAGTATCAGCCTCGTTTCCGTATCACTGAAAACTCTGTTAGACTCTGAGTTATGGTACTCACACGATGCAAAGGGTGAAAACATCGTCATACCGGGCGAAGCAAGTGTCCATTAGAAGTAATACTCGCGTTGTTTTTACATTTCGTTGGATTGGTTGATTTGTTACATTGTACCATGTTGTGTATTTTTTTCTAAGAAGACGTGTACCATGTCATCTCATACTTCGTCTGCTCGGATCGGCTTGATATTTCTCAAAGCTAATATTAAGTAAACCCTATCTTATGACTGAAAATATTTTTTAGGCACCATTAAGTCTGGCTCTACAAACGCAGGCTCGTCTCACCGGAACTAGTCTCTTTTGGGCTCTGTTAGCTGCTGCACTCGCAGGAGCCGGAATACGCACTGCTTATGTATTGATTGTCCCATTATTGATTACTCTATTCACAAATCTTATCATAGGCTGTCTTGGTTACCAAAACTCAAGTAAGTATCAACTAAGAGTCGCACTAAATCCATTGGTAACAACTAAGTATTCCTCCACAGTTCGCAGTTGGTTGTACGTCCACTTATGTGGTCAAGTATTTGTCGTTCTTTGGGCCACGCACTTCTATCACACCGTTTTAGGTATGTTTATACCGACCGCTGGCCGTTCGGGTGGACAAAAAAATCCCGAAATAATGATTGGAATGACTTGTTGTTCACTGACATTCTTTGCGACAAGCTACATAACTCCGCTAGTTATTCTGCTGAAGAGGTGTAAAAGCTTTTTGATAACGATGTTTGCAGTTTACGTGATTACGAGATTCTATTTCATTTCCTTTACACATTGGGGCTTTGCTTACCAAGATGATAAGGGAGGTTCTCCAGCTGTGCAAAGGCATTCTATTACGGTGAGCGAATGCATACTCTTATGAAGTTTCAATTCACTATTTAAGGACTTCGATTCACAGCATACAGTTCGTACACTTTACGACAAAGAGGGTAATATCCGATATACCGACTCAGGTTTCTGGATGAGTGATATGGATCGGAATTGTAAGAAAACTGTGGAAAGTCTCTCAATGCCAGAGGTTCCCGTAGCCCAGGAGTGGAATATTCTTTGTAAGAATGAAGTCTTTTGTGGTCTGCCGTTCTTGTCATCTCGACAATTGCAAAATAGGTGAGTTTGGGATCAGGAATTAAGGTGCTTCTAGAATTTAGCGAATACATTTTATCTACAGTGGCTACTGGGTACCTGGTCCAGCTCCTCTAATTCGGGAAGTAGCCACATTTAAGCTTATAAATCGTGAGAGAATTTCCCCCAACATACATCGTTTAAACTTTTTACTGGTCGGAAGCTATCAGCTCTCACTACAAATTCGTCCGAAAGAGTCTGTAACGCTGCACAATTGGAATATCATGGACAATGTCCCGGAGCCAACAGTATACAATAAACAGAAAGCTTACTTCGTAATGATAACCCATGGTTTGGATTCGGGTCCGATGAATATAACGTTGGATTTTAAGGTAAAATTGTTAGCTACAGTTACGTACGATATTTAACTTTGTTCTCCCACCAGACCGTCAGTGATAATCATGAAAGATCCCTGGTGGACATCTCTTTGGTTACATTCCACTGGGAATACCATAAAGAACATACGCCCGCGTTTGCCAATCTACTAGCAAAACTGCCCCGTTGGGCTTACGCAGTACCATCAGTGGCATCGCTTACATCGTGGACATACTGAGCACGTGAGCGGGATCTCTAAAACTTAGGCTTTAAAGTATTCCGAGAGCAGTAATCTTATTAGTTCTCTTTTTCTTCTTCTATCTCTTTCTTATGAATTATCAGATATATTTACATATGATTATTGCAAAGCATTTGTAGTCCTCAATTTATCATTGAATCTAGAAGTAGTAAGAACTTAGCCAAACGAAGTAGCCCTGATGTCCTGTGAGAATGTGCGCACAGTTAAGGAGCAACCGAATCGTAATGGTGGTGGGATTGAACGAATGGGATAAACAAATACAAACAAATTGTCACTACAATTTGTGGCTTCTCTAATTATTATTATATAATAATTATTATTAATTAACGATTTAAAGTGAAAAACTTGTTAAATATGCATTTTTACATAGTTTTCAATTAAATGAAACGGAAAAGGCAAAAGTGTTTTGTTTTTTTATTTAATGGAGCGCTGTTCTGAACTGTTTAACTGTGGTTGGGACATTCCAATTCATCATTTTCGGGTCCAGTTCGGTTCTTAACCATGGGAAGTAGTGACGCAGTGATTAGAAAAGAAAATTACGTTTAGTTCAACGCCATGCCCAACGCAAGAGAGAGAAATTTACTAAGAAACAATGCTTATAACTCTGATTAGCTTCTCGGAAAAAACAGATTCAATACACGAATCCGATCGTGAATGTTGTGCTTTAAAGAGCAGTCACTGCTATTGTCGTTATTGAACTAAAAACGAAGTCCGAACCACAGAAGAGAACCTTAAAAAAAAACTTTGTTAAGGAAACCTTGTATGCTCTGGAGTTTTGGGCAATCACCGTCTTCTAAGACCGAGAAAACACAATGAATTTTAGTATTCATTACTACTTTACAACTGTAAGGAATCCCGCAACAACACTAACAACGAACGCGAACTCCTTAGACGTTACCAATTGGAAGGTCTCTGGTACTGTCTCCTTTTCTGATCACCGATTAGTTCCATTTACCCTTAAAAGGGCACGAGATGCTACCATATTGGACATAGCAACCCCACCAGGTGGTCTAGCATGACAGCGTCCTCCGGCCGCAACCTCCCATATTCAGATTTCAACCGAATCGTCAACTCCAAGTCTCTCTCCAGAAAGAACTGAACAAATGGTGAGATCATAAACCGTGCATGTATATCCATCTTTGCGGACGGGTCGAAAACGGATGAAGGCACAGGCTCAGGAACCTTCTCAGAGGAACCACAAATTGCTCGGTCCATAAAACTCGCCAACTAAGTGAGTGTATTTCGCGTGGAAAAGTACATCGACAGCCAGGCAGGCGTCAAAGCCACTGTTTCCATTACAACCAATTCAAAAGCGTTCAACCAATGTAAAGAGTAACTCAAATCTCTGAGCTCTAGGCACAGCATTACCCTATACTGGATTGCAAGACATATGGACTTCCAAGAAAACTAAAGTGCAAGAACGGCCTCAGAATGAAGCGACATTTCAAAAGACCACTCAGTCCTACCGCCCATTAGTCTCGTTTCCTTCAAGATCTCGACGAACTTCCGCAACATGGCCAACACTAGGTCGAGTGCACTCTCCTCGGGCCGTGTTTCGTGGCTACTTTGGGTCTAATATAACGAAAAAAGGACCAGAGAGCTTCCGTCACTTAATAGACGACACCTAACTCTCCTCATTGGTGTCCTCACAGGTCACAACCCAATGGCCACCTCAGAAGAAGGGGAATCAGCAGCTGAGACCTACGCAGAGGCTGTGGTGACACTGAGGTGGAGGAAAACACAACGCACTTTCTCTGCGAATGCTCAAGTCTCAGCAGAACCCGATACCAAACCTTCGGTAAAGCATTCTTCGACCACCTCTACGGACTAGCTAACAGGCCCCCTAAGAACGGGCTAGTTCAGGAGGCTATAAGTAAAACTTTTTACTTAAGACTACGAATCCACAACACTAGACTGAAAAACAGATAAAAGAGAAACATCCCATGAACATGCAACAACCATAAGTCTCTCAGTGTTGCAACATCACTTCAAAGAGGTCTGCAAACAATGAAGTAAGATCACAGAGGATGCACTTCAGGAAGGTAAAAGAGTACAGCGAAGGAATGTCCACATCCACATCTTAGTGGATTTTAAGGTCGCCTTTGAAAGGATTTGTCGTCTCGCAATCCAAGCAAAGTGCATATCGCAGCAGAACATCCAATCCAATGTGTAGTTTAAACCCATCTCGGCACTTTTTAAAACGGGTGTCGAAACCCTGAGGCGAGGAAACGCGCTATCGTGTTACAATACGAAGGGCGAGGCCTAACAAAATGACTGATGCTTTGAAGAAGTTCAAAGTTCTTACCTGCTCGACATCAGATGGAAACGATCAGTTCCTAAGACTGGCAGATCTTCTGAAGATTTTAATCGAATGATTTACAGAAATCATTCTACTGGACAAGTTGTTAGGGCCGGAATTATTTCCACGCCCCAAATTTGTGAAACAGAAGTGCTTCCCTATATAACATCCCTTTACCATCTTTTAAATAATTCACACCTATGTATGTTTTTCCATTTCAAATTTTATTTTCATAGAAAAATAAAACCCTCGTCCATTAAACATACATAAAGCAAAGTTAATTCAACTCATCGACAAACGAAGCAGCGATTTCTTCAAAACTGGTTCCGTTTTTATCATTTTCGCTTTCTTTGTCAGCATTAACCTCTTTTTCTTCAGCATTACCAGTGCTAGTCGGCTCGCTCTCTTCCAATCTCGCCCTCTTTGGTGATGATGGTTCATCATCATTTCGATTATCCACAACTTTTTCATTTTCAATGCTCTTATCTCCGTCAATTAGAGAAATATTCTTTCCTGTGGTGGAGGAAGCTTCTTCCATTTCATCTTCTTCCTCCTCTTCAACGCGCAGAGTCATCTCAGGTGACTTTGGTATTTCGATAACTTCTTCTATTTCAAAGCGTTTAGTCGAGGAATCAACTGTTTTTGATTGCTCTTCTGGAATAAATTCAATAGAATCATTTGATGAATCCAAATGGATTGGATCCCGCAAACGGGAATCATCTAAAGTGAGATCGATGGAATTGATCAAAGAATTATTGGTGTTTGTGGCTGGTGTCTCTGAAGTTTTACTTTCTTCACTTTCCACCTCTATCGGACTTTCTGGAGATTTGATTTCTTCACTTGCTAAGTCTATCATTTCATCATCGGATGTATCGGAATCCTCTTCCTCATCTCTTTTGTCATCCTCACCCATCAATAGTCTCTCTTTGCCGACCTTGTGAAATGCATTTCTTATTTGTCGGATATCGGGTGGGAAAACTAAACTCTCCTTTTGAGGGTGAATGATCTTCTCAAGGTTGATCAAGAACATGGCACAAGCTTCCCGAACAAGTACGTTTGTGTCTTTTATTTGTGCAGTTTGTAGGAGTTTTACTGCCATTTGTGTTGGCGGTGGACAGAGTTGATGTGGCGATAAGAGAAGACTCTGTAATACATTGTAGACTCCGAGACGACAGATATGATTGCCGTACAAATTGTCCCGCTTGGGAGTAGCATCAGAAAGTAACAGGCAAATGTTAATGATTTTCAGATGGATAGACTTTAAAAAAAGAAAAAAAGTCGTCAGTTTCTAATGGACACACATACATCTCTCATAGGCTTACCTTGACAAGAGTTGGTTTAATGAAACAACCTGCAGAGATGAACACACTGCGGAGACACTCAAGGGCAACGGCGCATAGTTTTTGATTACCCTCATCGGTTAGTATTTGTTTCTTAGCCTGCGAGTCACTGGATTTGGAGTGCGTTTGTGCCAAATTTGATTGTTCGTTTTGGGCTTTGTGCAGCTGACGTCGCGCCTTTTTAGACATGTGCTTCTTGGCACCGCTAAGAACCTGCAATATACATCAAATAAACCGAAAATACTAATCGCTGAAAGTCTTACCTTCAGAGTGAATGCATTCTCGAAAGGAGTAATATCAAACACTATCTCCTCGACTATGCCTTCAGCGACTATTTCACATCTGCTGCCATGTTTCATAGTATTGCACCAAAGAGTTAGCGATTTGTAGGCAGACGATCTTAGGTTTCTATTGAGGAAACGAATTTAAAATATTCACACGAACACAGTTTGTTAAAACTTACGAGTATATCTTTTGCTGGCCGCTAGATTTCCTTGAAGACGTCCACTTCAGAGTATCGAAAACAAATCCCAAGATGGAAGTGTGGTACATTGCCAAATGAGACTTCAAACTGTAAAGTAATGCGCTTTTTTAACTTCTGCTAATTTTACTAAAAGTAAAAGCAAAACTTACGTTAATATAGTGGCGTCCAGTAGCTCAAACAAATGCTCATGTATTTTCGGCAAGAGCGCGCCGATAGCCAAATTATCGGAAATTTGATTCTTCTGAAGCATGGGGCACGTTACGCTCAACCCACGCGAGATAAGATTAAGAATTTTCTTTGGTGTTATAGCCTTTGGAACTGGAAATGGTTGTCTAGAAAAAAGGTGCGTCATTAAATGGGAATCGTTTATATCGCGCGTTGAAAACTTACCGTAAGGCCGACACAAGATAATTGATCAAGTTCCTAAGTCTGATATAAAGTTGGATTGCCCTCTTGACTGGATCGTCAGTCAATTGCAGTTGGGCAATATTTAGCTGCTCTTTCTCCACAGGATCTTCGTATACTTCATTGCAATTGGCAAAAGCCAAATCCATTACACTATGCAGACTTCCCAATAATTTTGTTTGATAACTCTGCCAGGCGGCCTTATGGCTGATCCCCTGAACCCCACCACCGCGGACCTAAAGCAGAACCTACATGAGATTTGATACTTAAATTCGCTTCTATCATTTTACTTGTTGCAACAAATGGAAACACTTTCCGCTCCATAGAACCAAAGACTCATCGGAAACATCAGTGAACTTTAGAATAAACTTCTCAATAGCTCCGCGTGATGGTCCACTCGGGCCGGGATAAAGTCGAAGACAAGTCTCGGTACACTGCAGAGCGGCAAGGTAAGCACATGGCACTGCCGTGGCCAGTGAATCGTAGATTTTCGTCAAAAAATTACTGACAAACACTTTGGAAATATCAGGCATTTCTGCACTTTTCGTGGCGAGTGTTTCTAAAAAACAAAACTAAACACAATCCTTATATTTTATGCCATGTAACTTACTCAAAACCACATAAACCAAGTGGCCCACATTATCTGCTTCATTCGAATTGCATGACTTCAGTGCCAGTGTCGTCCAAAGAACACCTTTCTGTTCAAATACCTCAGTAGTGCATTGCTCGAGGTAACTACATAAAAGCAGCAATCCTTCGTGCCGTGAAACTGGCTTACTAAGCACCGATGTTATATGCTGCACAATTGAATCGCTGGCGGTTGATGCCTATGGCAAAGAAATCAGTTTTTAGATAGAGGAGATGGTTAATGCAAGGTATACTCACTTTTAATCGAAAACTTTGATGTTCATTTATACCCCTAAGGTATAAGTCGAGAGATTCATCTTCCAAGTTGGCGATGCTTTGGAAAATACCCAAAATTCCGTCCATTTATTAATTTTTCCTCTGGAAATTGTGCACAAGTGCTGCAATTTCTTTTCGTTTACCTTTTGAGGATTTTGACATGCGGTACATGTGCTTGGGAGTTGACATGTTTACAAGAAATCTAGTACGCTTTTTGAAAGTTGTCCAAATTGGAATAGATTTTTTTGTTTGTTTAAAATCAGGAGGATACTACCTATGTTTTTTATTTTGCTAAAAACATTTTGAATAAGTAAAAATGTAGAAATTGGGAGTTACCGAACAGTTCGAGGGACTACCTTCTATTCATAGTGATATGTACAGTTGTGGTCACGTAAATAGCACCCTCCTCTTGGGATCAGAAAAATCCTTAAATGGCGATCATGGAAACCTTTTTTTCGAAAGATTAAGCAATTATTACCAACAGGTATGAAGAACGTGTCAGGCGAACAAGACCCGTACAGAAGCCTGTAGAGATGAGGAAGGAAACCTCGTAGTAGGGACACAGTCGGGTCTGAGAATATGGAAAAACTTCTGCAGACTGTACAACGGCGACGAAGATCAACATCTCGTTGTCAGGCTGTATTGACGATGACAGCCAAAACTTTCGTTCAACTGACGTGAGGACACCAACGTTCAAACTTAAATCTAATAAGGCTGCTGCACCTGACGGCTTACTAGCCGAACTGTGCAAAGCAACTGGTCAACCTCAAACACAGATTGAAACACAAGTGATTATATTTCTCAGTTACCTCTTGAGGATACCAATTTTATTTTGTATTGTGAACGCATTGAATTAAAAATACATCACAAAACATATACGCATGTATAACTACAAATATAAATTTACATACAAATTTTAACACAAACAATTAAAAGTCACATCAATCCTTTGTTGGAACTTCAAATTCCTCTTTGATTGTACAATGAACTTGTCTGCTGGAACTGGACTGTAAATATTTTTTTGTTAATTAAACATAGACATGTTAATAATTTCAAAATATTTTACTTACAGTTCTTGAGCAACGATTTAGCCGATATGTTCTGGGTCTGAAGTAATAAATGTTGAAATAGAAATAAATATTTCGATTGTTTTTGTTTTTCAACCGTTATACTAGCTTGTGAATAGCAGTGACTACAAAGTGAGTGAGCTGGCACTCGCTTTCCTGTTAAGTAGGTGCCAACATTTTATTCACTTTTGTGGTCAATGCAAGCTAGTCTAAAGGTTGAGGTGTCCCATTATTTCTTATAGGCAACTAACCTCATAGTATCAAGTTCCATTTGATCTGTGTCCGTTGAATCAGGATCTTGTTCCAGTTTGATTCTGCGTAGATTGTCCCTAGCACTTTGAATGTCACGCTCCAGTATTGCCACTATACATATTTACAAAGGAAGGTGAACATTTATAGTTAAAAAGAAAGTCAAAGGGTCACTAGCTACTTAGAAGATTGTCTCAAAATAGCAAAAAGACGAGCTTATTAGTAATCAGTTTCACGTCTTTTGAAGAAAAAAATCGGTTTGTTTTACCTCCGAACTTGAGGTGATATTTATGTTTAACGAACTTGTTGAGTGGACTAACATCGATGATCTTCCAAAGCTCCCTGACAAGGTACAAGAAATAATGCCTCCAAGAAGGAGGTTTATAAAAACCAAAACTTTGTTGTGAGTAGACCACCACAACCAAGATCACTATGGAGAACGTACTGATAGATCTAGCACCGATAGTCCTGAGAACAATGGTCTAAAGACTTGTCAGAAAATTATGCGCAAATACTTGCAATGTCCCACAAAAAATTGGTATAGCAGGTGATATGTAAGCACCCTTCTGGCTGCCCCGAGGTCCAAGATCTAGCTTTCAAGAACGATTCATGTTTTGAGTGTTACACTGTTACACGAATGAAATTGCATGCCTGAAGTACAATATGAAGAATAACGCTAGAGGTGGGGACGTGGAATGACAAAGACTTTGGTGTTAGAAACAAACCTTGAACCTCTTGCTTGGTGTCACCAAACTTTCCTACCAAGACTTCATTCCCGAAATGAATTCTCATTTTACATTTTTCTTACTTACATTTTTCTAAAAGCATTCTTTCATTCTCCTTTGGAATCATTGGCACTTGGCAAATGTCTCCGGAACATTTGCAACATGTTATCTCCCGTTTTACAAATGGAGATGCACCTCTGGGTTTAAGTCTCATGGCAGCATCCGCCAATTGTTGATGCAAATATACAAGCTCTTTATATGTTAAATATTCAATGCCACAGTCTATGATTTTCTTGCAAATCTCTTGCAATTTGTTTAATTTCACAGGCTTCTCGCAGCGCCATTTACAGATTTCTTGAGTAAAAGCTTCCAAAACAATTCGCAGTTCTCTTTCAAGTTCAATAGCCCTCTGACCGCTTAATTGAGTTATTTTTGTTATAGATTTTCGCAAGACTTCATTTGACATCTGATGACCAGCAATTTCTTTTTCATATTTATTTTTTTGTGCCTCATGCACCTTCTGAAGTTGAGCTAATTTTGAACTGCGCCTGGCCTGTTTTGCATCAGCTGCTGCAGCAGCATTGGCAGCCGCTCTGGCAGCCTCTTCAGCAGCGGCCTTAGCAGCGGCATCAGCAGCCGCTTTGCCAGCGGCATCAGCAGCGGCTTTATCAGCAGCCGCTTTGGCAGCGGCATCAGCAGCCGCTTTGGCCGCTGCTTCAGCAGCCGCTTTATCAGCAGCTGCTTTACTAGCAGCATCACCAGCATTAGCTTTAGCCTTGGCGGCTTCTAATGCTGCTGCATCAGCTGAAGCCTTGGCCTTTGTTATTTCTGCTTGCAAATTTTTATTTTGCGCTTCGCATTCTGAGTTCTTTTTCTTTTCATTTTCTAATTGTTTTTGTAAATCGGCGAGTTCCTTTTGGTAATCGACAGCTCCAAGAACGGATTGAAGGTTTTCATTTCGATTTTGGACGCTATTTATGTCTTCGACTACTTTACCAACTTGCTTGATATTAGCTTTTGATGCCTCTAATTCCGATGTTAGTTTTTCTGCTTGTGAATTCAATTTGCCAATTTGCTCTTCTTGAGCTTTAACCTTCGCTTGACATTCTTTTAAAGCCTTATTTAGTTCATCGTTTGCTTCTTGTGCCTTCTGGAGATCTCCGGACTGGCCGTCGGAGCTTGGTTTAGCGCTTCGCTCTATGTCTTTCTTCAAACTCTCGTTTTCTTTTTTCATAGATTCAATGAGCTCATTAAGTCGATTAACTTGATCTGCACAGGATTCACCGGGCGCTGCTGGTTTATCGAACAACTCAAGACTACCCTTTAGAGCAGTGTCGGTTTTCACTAATTCCATTTCAAGGCCTTTTTGGCATTCAAGTTCCTTTGAAATTTGATCAAGCGTATCTCTTGTTGAACAGGCTAGTAACTCAATGTCTTTGTTATAAGTTTGACTGTCTACGTCTTGTAAGCCACGGATGTCGCATGGAGATTTCTTTTGTAGGTCCTCGATGACACACTGTTAGAAAATAAGTTTATTAAAATCCTTTAAAACGAAATCATGTCATCGGGTACTATTAGACCTGTTGTAGGTAAAAAAATATATAAGAATCTTAGAATTGGTGCGAGATTTGAATACCAAAGCATTAAAAAAAACAAGAGTTTTTAAGAGATGGAGATGACGACTTTGTTTGGTGAGCTATAGCCAGTGTTAAGAATGTGGAAGGATTACAAACACCTTACCGAATTGTTCGAGACAATTGTGCCCAAAAATTTCTAAACACAGTCAAAACTAAAACCGAGGAGGCGATCTTTATTTTTAATTAGAATTTCCGGCCCTTGGGACACCGCTCCAGAGTAATGGGCCAATAATTGAGAAATGTACCCCCTAAAGATCAACAGTGGATAGTTTGGGTTTCTTAACTTCTGTAGAGTTGTTATAACGCCAGAAGAATTTCTTGGGGAAGCCCTAGGTGCAATAACTTAAGCTGCTCGATCTAGTTAGACTGCAATACGAGTGCCTTTCACAATGTCTTATACGAGGCGTCGTCCCACTAACAGAAAACTCCGCGAATAAAAGTGCAGCCAATATGTCAACATTGTAGCAAGCATTGACTTCGCTTCACATGTACCTACCTTGTGATTATTTTACGGTGGCTCAAGGCAATACTGTTGCTAACAAGACTTTCGTTAGGTATTTTCTGGGAGCGCTACACTTAGGACCTTTCTTCTATAATGATCTTTATGATGTAATCCCATTGGGTAGAAAGCCTTCGGGTGGCATGTGTCTTACATACATCCGGGAATATAATTGTCATGAGAAAGCTTCTCTAATAACAAATTGCGCTTCGGACACGGCATTAAACAGTAGGCCCCTTCCATTCGTGTAAAGCACAACCCGATTAGTTGTGAGAAACTAGGCCCTGGGTCCCATCGACCTGTTGTACCAAATACATATATCCTGTATCTTTCACCAATCTGAGTAGGAGCTATGAAGACCAAGTCGTATAAGAAGAAAATGGAAACAACGTACAGATTATGCACCTAGCGATGCAGGAATGGTTCCCATTGACCTGTTAGCAGATGAAATGCAGAGCATATGTGTATGAAAAGAAAAACAACGTGTGCGACGAAAATTGTGAAATGAATACCACTGAAAGAACAAAAGGCCTAAGCGAAGCAGAACGAACTGCCAGTCTACGAAAATGGCAGCAGCTCTGGAATGCATCAAATAAAGGTCGATGGATGTGCCGACTTATCCCGACAATCAACAACTGGATAGAGAATAAACACGGAGAATTAAACCTCCACATGACTCAAATGCTAAGTGGGCATGGAAGACAAGAAAACGCTGACCATGTGTCTTTCCAATGTCTACGATCCAGCTTCAGAGGGAAATCCTACATAGGGAACCGAAGGAAAACCAAACCCTGAAAACATTGTACGCTCCGCGAAGGAATACCTAGAGGTAGTACCGCGGGGTATAAAAAAGGGTATTAAAGGGAGTTGGTTGTAGTAAGTCAAAATCTGGTATCGTTTAGAAGACTTCCAAAGTTCCTCAACGAGTAGGTTAGAGAACGTTCTCCTTCTCACTGTCCAAGTTTTAGCCTAAATGTGTTGCGTTTAGCTGGTAGGTACTTCAACCTAATCTAACCCAGTAATTCAAACAATTATCCTATGACTTCTGATCGGGGCTTACTAGTCTCTTGCATCCAATCGAACCGGAAATCTACCCGAATTGTACATTTTTCCATTTCGATCGGATGCCACGATAGGGGAAATCTATCTTGAAGCGCTGACTTAGTTCCCTACGAAGAATCTTAGAATGGAATATTAGGTATGTTCTTTCTGCACCAAAATTTACAGATTGTGAAATTCCAAGGAGTAGGGGTAAAATTCTCTCAGAGAGAGGCAAAATGGAAAAAGATAAACGAATGCGAAAGCTACGAAATTTGGCCACTTTTTAGACATCAACATCAAATATATACGAATACAGAAACAACAAAAAACTATGTACAAGTATCTGACAGATTTCACAGATTTCCAAAATCAGTGCAAAGAAATTTCCTGCACTAAAATTCGTAGCATGGGAAAATCGCTCTCTTTTTACGAAAAACTACGAAACCTCTGCGTACTCGAACAGAATTTCGTGAATTATCGTAGATTTTCGTGAAAATTCATTGCTTTGGGAGAGTACGCTAACAGACCTTTTCAAAACAAGGTTGGTTGAGTATTTTAATGAAAAGTTTTTGCTCTTCTGACGAAAAAAAAAACAACAGGTCCCATATACTCCTCGATGACACTTCAAATTGAATCCAAAACTACGAAAAGTAAAGTTGAAAGCAATTTTATACAAAATCTGTATTTTATTTAATATCTTCACAACACAAAGTACAATACAATACAATACAATACAAAAAAAACAAGGGACATTACTTAAAAAAAAATTTAAATTCCATTAATTTTACTTAGAAACGAGAAAAAATATTGGCGAAACTGCGGATCCAGTTCTATTCGATAATTCTGTTAAATTAAATAAAAAAGAATTGAACTGAATTTGTTTTTTTGGTAATAATTTCAATTCTATTTTTACTCACTAAAAGAATTAGCATGAGTTTCCCGCATTCGAATTTAAGTTTTGATAATCGGCCTGTTTGTACCTAATTGTTTTGTACTTTGATAGTGAAATATTATTCCAAATAAATTACTTAAATTAGAATATATATAAAAAATTACCAATAACTGTTGGAATTGCATATCGTATTGTTCGATAATGCAATTCTTTTCGCAGAGTTCACCGGATAGACATTGAACTTGGGCTTGCAGCATTGTTATTTTCTTTAAATCGCAATTGCAGCGGCAAAGTTCCTCTCTCAGTCGCTGATTTTCTTCCTAAAATTGATAAAATAAATTAATTTTGGATGTTTTTTTAAACTTTTATGGAACAAAATTTGTCTACGGGACAGGTCCATGGGACCTAGCTTAGGTCTACGGGCTTAGCACCCCTTGCTTCCACAAAAAGTAGGTCCGATCGCGTACTTTCTGCACCATAATTCGCAGATTGTAGAATTTCAAGGAGTGAGGGGTGAAATTCTCTCAAAAGAGCTACAATCACAAGAAGTAAACGAACGCGAAAGCTAAGAAGTTTGCCCACTTTTTAGACGTCAAATGCAAATGTATGCAAATACACAATATTTTATAAATCAGTGCAAAGAAATTTCCTCCATTTAAATTCGTAGCATGGGGAATATCTTACACTCCCGTGAGCCCTCTCTTTTACGAAAAACTACGAAACGTTTGCGTACTCGAACAGGATTTCATAATTTATAGTTGATTTTCGTAAAAAATCGTTGTTTTGGGTGAGTACGCCTAGTATATGCATATCTGTCTTTAAAATTAGCTAAATGTCAGACAATATGTTTTTACTTAACTTGAAGAGGAAATAGTAAGGAATTTTCGAGAGGTCGCGTATGCTAATCGACCATTTAGTAGGAAGTTGTTTAGTTAGGGCTAGCTATGGGAGTGGATCGCTGTTTCTTTAAGCAATCCTTTCTCTCTCTCTCGAACATTTGAAGCGACCCTTTACAAGACAGCTCTGCTTTGAGAGCAAAATATATGTCCAATCTGAATAATTGGTAAACTCCTGAACTATACGAGCAATATACCTACACCGATCTTGTTAGATAAGTACTAATGAGACCAAGCATCCAGCCGCTTATCCTTTCGAGGATTTAGTTTTAATAAACAAAACAAAAACTGTTTATACCGAAATATTCAAGTTGACCTAAAACGGACTGACGAAGACCTTAAAACACAAACATGGACTCACCTTCAAACATTCAACCGACGTACAAAGGGTTTCACCCTCTTGGTCTTTCGCTTTGCAACACTTTTCAACTTTTTGCAATTCAAATTGCAGATCATCAATTTCATCATGCAAATCTTGAATTTCTTCATTCTTCTTCTTCATAGCACAACATGCCTCCGAACGTAAGCATTGCAATTGCTCAGAGTCTTGTTTCCATTGAACGATTTTCGCCTCAATTGCAACAAAGCATTTACATTTTTCTCTGAGCGCATTTCGTTCGGCCAATATTTTAGCAATATTATCTGCATCCTGGTTACTACTTGAAGCTCCCTGGCAACCTCTAGACACAGTTTCCTTTTCAAGCTGTTTATCCTCTAAGTTTCGTAGAAGAGTTACTTCTCTTCGTAAATTATTCACTTCGCATTGGAGATACTTAACGTCTGTGCATTTTTCTGGTTCATTCGGTATAGTACTTAACTGAGCCCTAAGCGTTAGCTTTTCAACCAGCCGACGTAGATAGCCATTTTGGGCATCTAGGCATTTGTAGGCTTTCTCACGTTTAATTAAGTCGCATAATATTTTTTTGAGCTCATTATCTTCGTTTTTATCTAGTTTACCTGAGCATTGAAGTCGTCTGTAAGCGTTCCTTAAGTCACAAGCAATTTCTGGATGATGCTCATTATTGAGAATAGCATTAATCGTTTCTTTTTCGGCTTTAAAACACGCAAGTTGTTCTTGGGATGTTTCTAACTGAGATTTAAGATCGTCTTTTTCGGCCAAGAGTTTTTCCAGTTTAGTCATTTCTCCCAGTGCAGTGTTCAGTACACTATCGTCTCCGAGACCAGAAGCAAGCTGCCACAATAGATTTATAAAATTATGAATTTAATTGGAAATTAATCGAAAACTTACAACGTCTTCCCCTTGAAGACTTTCGTGTCCAACACATGAGCCACATGGGCCACGTTGTCCACGTCTGGGACTTCTGGCTGGGAGATGTTCCCGAATGCCATCACCACATTCGCCACCCTGGTACTAAAAATGCATGTGTTTATAGGTTATATGGATGGATATGAAAATCTTACCATTCTACATGCCACTAAGTCAATCAGGTATTGAGCTTGTTCACCTTTGCTCATTGACCACGCACGCTCGTCTGGGGTTGAGGCATATGTTTTAAGTTTTACTCCTTCCAATCGTAAGCATGTGGCCTCCGGTCGTTCATTCATGAAGCCAACATGCAGGAAGTCTTTCTGGGTTGAGAATGCCATTTTTTTAGGGTGTTATTGGTTTGATTTGGATCGTGAAACAAGATCGTAGGACGTACAGAAAGTGTAACAAAAAACGTAAAATTTTAAGACGAAACAAAAAAAATCAATGAACAAATTATTCCCTCATTACTATTTTAATAATTTCTTTGTAGCTACATCATAAGGTAGTTTTATGATAGTGCTTTCAGTGAAAAACTCCAACTAGGTGGAGATTATCATGGAACGTGTATAGCTGGGACTTCCGGACTACGTTCTTTGTTCTGACTTGCCGTATGCCTGAGGAAAGGTCTCAAGGGTATCAGGGGACTTAAAATGGACCCAAAGGGCATATATCTTGCGTCTTACAGATGCTTTAAAGCAAATAATTTACGACTGCTCTGACCATCTGTGCTAGGACCGTACAAGTTATTGCATATCTATTGCATATTTAAGTTCTAAAAGAAAGGAATTCTAGAACCGTTCAGCAACTATTTTAAAGTGGTGGATCTATTGCCAGTTTTTTCGTCCCACGGAATAGCAATTTTGTGCCCCACTACATGTAAAGAGTTCTGTAAGAGATTTCAAACCATTCAGCACCAGAGCACGAAACTTTGTCATATGCTGAGATACGTACGGAAACCAAGGCCAAGCTTCTTCACACAAGTTGAAGGGGCCTACTCTGTGTTGAATTGACAATTTTCCTGTCCGTTTGAGTGTTACGCTCTAGGGCGTTTGTCAAACGCTCGTGAAAAGAAGGGACCGTGTAAAAACGTCCGTATTATCTGGGAGCTGAACCTCGAACTTCCGAAAGTTGTCGGTTAATATATGTAGTAATAAATCTCAGATCTCACTTAACTAGTTTGCTTTAGTAGCTTCGTAGGGTATCAAAAAGCCCTTCATCCAGTTTCGAAGAGGTAGGCAAAACTCGGTTGTTCTTTAGGAAAACCAAGTAGCTGGCAGCTCGCTGGCCAAAGTCGGGATCTCGGCAAAACTGATCCAACTGTGCCGCGTAATGCTGGAAAACACGCGGTGCAGTGTGCAATTTGGGAACAGCTTCTCCGAACTATTCCAAACATGCACCGGATTTGGCACAGGGCAGGTGTTAAAACAGAAGGCACTATCTTCACCAAATCTGACCAGCTACTGGCAGATGACATCGACATCGTCGGTCGCTCCCAGCAATTTTTACAGCATTGAAGAACAAGCGAAACTAGTTGGCCTTGAAGTGAATGAGAACAAAACCAGGTACCCGTTGTCAACAAACAAAAAAGCATCGATCCATAGCCTTGGACAAAACGCCACTCTTGCCAACAGTAACTTCGAGGTACTTAAGGAGTTTACCTACCTCTGAGTAAATATCAACTCCACGAACGACATCCTAGCAGAGATTCGGCGAAGACTTACTCTAGGAAACCGTTGCTACTTCGGTTTGCAGGAAAGCAGAGCAGATTTTGCGCGCTTCGAGAGAAAATTCTTCGTCGAATTTTTGGTCCCGTATGCGAGGAGGGCGAATGGAAGAGAAGATAAAACCGCGAACTCTATGAGCTGCACCAAGATGTGGATTTAGTCATTTAGCGAATGGACAATAATGCTCCAGCAAAGATAATCTTCGACTCACAGCCCACAGGCTCGAGACGACAACGAAGACCGAACTTCCGTTTCAAGGACTAAGCTCTCGCGGATGCCAGAGCGCTTGGTCTGGACAACTGCCGGACAACAGGAAGGCTGCACGTGTCTCAGGCTTAGACTATTCACGGCTCGGGAATTCGTTAAGTAAGTAAAGTAAGTAGGCATAGATGTGCTTATACTTATTTCAAATCTATAGAAAAATAAAGACACCTTATCTGATACCTTGCCGTCGAACGATTTCAACTGTAGGGGTATTTACATTTAACTTGTTGCCGCCTAATCGAAACATTTTGGGATTTCGCACGGACAAGCGATATCATTTGAGTTCTTCATCCTTCCTGGAACGTAGACATTTTTTTTTCACATAATCGTCACAATAAAATACTTTAAGTTTTACAAATTGAAAAAAAGCAAATAAAAGTGAAATCCAGCAACGAAACAAACTTCCGTTAATAAATCGTTTATTGTTCCGAAAATTATCATAGTTTTGTTGTTTTTTTTTTTTTTTTGGCTTTATCTTCTCCAAATTCTGTCTCCAGATTTAAATTCTAACAATGATGGTCTAAAGATGGCATTCTCAACCCAAAAAGATTTCATTCATGTTCCCTTCATGAATGAACGTCCCGAACCAACATGCTTATTCATGGAAGCAGTAACTCTCCAAAAGTATGCCTCAACATACGATGAGCGTGCATGGATGCTTAATGATTACAAGCAATCTCGATACATTGCCGATTTGGTGGCATGCAGAATGGTGATATACATAATTTGCATGTAAAGTAATATTTAGTTTAATACTTATACAAAAAACTCTTAGTATCCAAGGAATGATGGAGGCTGTGGCCAACATGCGACCACATCAGAAGCCAATCTAAGTCGGGTGAACTCGGGAACTGATCAAAATCGCTGTGGCTCATGTACTGAAACTCAAACTTGTGCTGACGTAAGTTATGTTTCGAATGTAAGTTAATAGTGTTTTAACTGAGTGCATTTTACCAGGGTCAATCACTCGGAAGAGATAGCGTAATAAACGCAACCATTAACGTGATGAGGAATATCGAAAGTATGTGCATAGATTCGTAGGAGCGAATATGAGGCCATCTGTTTAAGTTATTTTTTTTTTTTTTTTTTTAACATAATCAATGAATAACAAGATAGATTGGTAGAAAAGTGTGTTTTCATTTCTCTATATACGAACTTGTTGGGCACAAACTCGTTTCGAACCTACTTAAGGGTTAGCGAAAATCCTCGGTTTAGCTCTGGTTTATGTGAATCTTACTGAACAGAAAACCTTAAAGCAATAGGAATCGGGCTCATGTCATTTGACCTTGCAATGAAGGGCAGAATAGGCTCAGCTAAGTGGTTGTCTGCAATACAAAGTGGACATCCAGATATAACAACCATCTAGATGTGGGAAAGATGTTATCAAGGCATGGCAGAGAAGCCAAAATATGTGGGAATTCGACCATGTCGTCGTCTGTTTGTTAACTGATATCCACCAGTTATGCATCGAATTAATCCCGCCTAGCGTGTATACAAATTGATTATACAGACTCAAACCAAGCTCGTTTGCTTGCGCTCAATGAAGAACTTTCGCTGTTCCATCGAAGTTGGTAGGGAGATTGTGAAACTCTCTGATTTCGCTGGTTGCATAAACTTTCGTTTAAATAATTACATGACAGCTTAAGAAAAATATACAATTTATTGAACATGCCTGAACATACTTCATTTGTTACTCGAATCCCTGCGCCCTGCGTATCGCAACAACTTCATCCTGTGCATTCATATTTGAATACCCGCATGGTTGCATTGTCATGCTAGCAGTTCCTGATGTAATTGTTCGTATAACACTTGTATATCCCGACAATTCAGCTAAGGGTGCCTCTACGTCGATTAACTAAAAGAAAGGAAACACTATAAGTCAGCAGATTCCAAAGCCAAACATTCCAATTACCTTATTTCGTTGTCCCTTCTGTAGAACGTTGTTTATTTTAGCTCTTCGCCTTGATAAATCCCCGAGAACTGTTGAAACTCTCTCCGATGGAACAATAATTTGAATGGCCATGACGGGCTCTAAGAGACGAGTTCCACAATTGTTGAGAATCTAAAACGCTTTAGGTCATCAGGCTTAGTTGGTTGGAAAGAATTGGTATTCACTCACCTTTTGAACACATTGAGCTGTAGCAGCCATAAGAAAAGAATCAGCAGTTCCACGGCCAATGGTGGCATTATGTAGTCTAATTTGTGTCTCAACCACTTGACCGCCAACACGAGGACCTCTTTCCAAAGCTGTTACAGCGCCTTTCTTAATAACTTGCAACGTACGGGGTCGAATTGTGTTGAGGTTAATCATATTTTCTTGCGATTTATCTAGACTACATGAAGGCAAGTACTGATGAAGAATCTCTGTTGTGAAAGTCGTTCTTTACCTGAAAATTTCCGACTGACCAGTAACCAGCTCCATTGTGATAGTCACGCTTTGCTTCGAACCAGCGATTTCCTTTTCAACTGTGAATGTTTCAATTGCAGGCGATTCGATGGTCTCCTTATAAGCGATCTGCAAGGGACCCAGGTCCACATCGATCTTATATTCTGTCAGAATCCGAGATTTCACAATGTCCATATGGAGTTCGCCCATACCTAGACACAAGCATATGAAATTATTCAAAGGTTTTCCACAGATCCTTCAAATCTACCTCCCAGGACTGTCTGCCCCGTAGTCTCATCATGAGTGACACGTAAGCTAGGATCCTCTCGTTGCAACTGCTTTAAAGCAGTTTCCATAGCATTCTGTGCTCCAATACTAGGCGGTTCGATTGAACAGAAGTAAACAGCGTCAGGTATAAGTGGATCCAAAGAGAGCATCTCACTTATAAGCTCCACATTGTCTTCTGGGTCATCTGGTTTGGATTTACCAAGTATTTTCTGTAACTTCGTTTGAGCATGCTTCAGCGAGGATGTACTCGAAGTAACTAAATCCCCAGTTACTGTGGTCTAAATGAGATTCTCAGCACAAATCTGGACAAACGAACAAAAATGGTGACTAATTCTTACCTTCAATCCACTGCAAACGCCTACATCACCGCTAAACACATCATTTATTTCACGATATTCGTCCGCTAAGGGTTCGTAAATCCTTTGTAACACCTCAGCGGAACCCTTGGTCGTGACTAAACGCATTCCTTTTTTCATAGTCCCCCGTAATACCCTAATTAACGTCAAGGGTCCACGTTGCTTATCGTGAACGATTTTGAAAACTTTCCCGACAAAGTCGTTTCTGAAAAACTTATATATATAATGGCTCTCCATCATGCCATCAGGAGCTGCAAATGCACACGGTTAGCAAACTTACCCAAAACAGTCATACAATTGATTCCTTTCATGCGGCGCGGGCAAAAAGCGAACAACCGAATCGATTAAAGGTTGTATTCCTATGTTCTTGTACGCGGATCCCAGTAAAACTGGCGATATTTTTTGATTGCACGTTGCACGGCGGATCGCCGACCATATCAGATCGTTGGAGACTTTGTCAAAGCTTTCGGTATTTATCACAGTTTCAGCTAGTTCATCGTCAATTCCCGATAGAGCATCTATCAAGTTGTTTCTTTTGTCAGTTGTTTCCTCTAGAAATTGTTCACTCAAAGGTTGAACGCGAAATTTACGTCCCAGAGTTTCTAGGTTCCATGATATTCGACTTAGACTTACAATGTCTATGATGCCTAGAAGTACATATTTCAATTTATGTATTGAGCAATAGAAGCCATGTGCTTGTCTTACTTAAGTTCCCCTTTGTGTCCTTCTCCGGATACTGCAGGCAAATGGGTTGAATATCCAACTTGGATTTAATATCCTTCACGGATGCTTCAAAATTGGCATCAGGACGATCCATTTTATTCACAAATATCATCTTAGGAAGCTTATGCTTCTCAGCCTGCGACCAAACAGTCAGTGTTTGCGCTTCTACACCTGCTGTCCCGTCCAATACTACTATGACACCATCGACTGCAAACAGAGATTGCTCCACCTCCATTGTGAAATCAATGTGACCTGGTGTATCCAGGAGGTTGATCCTAGAGTGAAATCTCTTGTTCGTGAATAGGAAAAATGCTACTAATTCGATTCATACTTCTTATCATTCCATGGAAATGTAACCGCAGAGCTGCATATGGTGATACCCCGCTCACGTTCTTGACTTAAATAATCCGTAATCGTATTACCCCGATGGACTTCTCCCAGCGAACGCGTCTTCCCAGAGTAGAAGAGCATTCGCTCCGTTGTTGTAGTCTTTCCTGGAGTCGAATTTAATTAATAAATCTCGGATTTGTATGGAAACTAGGTGAACTTACCGGCATCGATGTGAGCTAAAATGCCAATATTTCGGATGTCATTCACTTTAGTGCTGTACTTTCGACTTAGAAAATATAAACGAATTTTTTGGAAATAATTTAAAGTATTTGCTTTTATTAGCATTGTTTAAATTTAATAAAAATTAGAATAAGTTACGAAGAATAGAATGGGGTGCAGTGGTCAGCTGTTTGTATCGTGAAATGTCAGATTTCTTTTAAAAACGAGACAACCAAAGGTGGACATGCAAGTGAATACAATTTTGAATGCATCAAGTTCGGGAATACGAGTTCACTTGGGGTTCAACTACCAGGCGAGAAGATCCTCAGTAATTTTCGACTACAATGGCCAAAATATTAATACAAATATCCTGCGCGACATGGTCATAGGTCTCAGGGTTTAGTTTCTTCCAACCATTTACGTTTGGCTGGCTTTATTCTTCACTCAACGAAAAATGCGCCTTTCGACTGTGTAACATCGGAGGGGGATATTTTTCACGACAGTGTTACTCTGGGATATGCTCGTGTAAGCACTAAAATTCGTTGCCTGGAGAAATTTCTGATTCCCTCGGCACCGCTCTTTTTTACGAAAAACTACAAAACTGTTTCATACTCGAACAGGATTTCGCGAATTTTCATAGATTTTCGTGAAAATTCTTTGTTGTGAACAGACCTGATTACTTACGACTTTCGGTATCAGCTATTTAGCGGGCATGAGTGCTCATTTGGTCAGAATTTTAAATCGATTCTTATGATTATCCGCTATTCAGTTCAGAATAGTTCACAAGGAAGGATGAAGGAATCCATCAGCTTATCATGAGCTCAACTACATTACTATTGAGAACAAGATTCTGTGCAAATTTTGCTGGGTCCTTGCGTTACTCTATTCCTATCTGAAAGAGGGAATATGCATCAGCAACTCTAATTGAATCATTTTCCAGTCGTTAGAAGCATAACATGCCAAGAATTTGCTCAATAAAATAAGAACTGTTGACAATAGTCAGACTGACAACTGTTTTGTTTGAGTTGAATTGATGATATATTGAAATTTAAAATCATTAGAACAAACCTTATAAAAACCAATTCTTACTTACTTTATTAGATGGTCCTACAGTTCAAGGTGAACCTGTGTCTCAACAAACAAACTTCCTACATTTAATGTTTTTAAAAATCGAATAACAAATTTTAATGTATTTCATGGATATAGTATTTTCAAATTTCTTAGAAACATCCATAAAGAAAGCACCTTACTGTCCACTGACAACTGACATATGAGAGAACAAAATCCTACGGCCACCTCATCTCTTTTCGGCTAGCGGCTGCCTTGTCAAATTGAACGATTAAAATTTTGACACTGCGGCACAAAGTTTTTCTTGAAATTAGTTATTTTTTTTAGGAAATTAATCCACTAAATATGGAGATTATAATAAAATATGTTAGTTTTGTGTGCCTACTGATTTGTTATGTCGATGGTGTTATGTTCAATTTAACCCCGAACACACAAAAATGTCTAAAAGAGGACATTCAATCAAACCAGCTGGTCATGGGCGAATACGAAGTCACTGATGTTCCCGGTCAAACGATCGATTATGTGGTAAGTTTTGTTGGTAAATTTCACTCTTGTTGGAGTCTAAATGTTTTGTTTATTATAGGCCAGGGATACCAAAGGACATATATTGTCCCAAAAGGAACATATCACCAAGGGAAAGTTTAGTTTTATGTCCGAAATCTATGACACCTACGAGATTTGTTTCATTTCTAAAGTACCGCCACGTAAGTTTAGAGATGTGTTTTTTTTTTCTTGTTACAGTTTCGGAGAAGTGGAGGAACGTGTTTTCCTGATCTAGATTATGTGGTAATTGTGTTGTTTTATACTTTTTGCAGATCAACGTGGTGTATCGCAGGAGGTTTCGATTGTGACAAGGAAGGGTGTCGAAACCAAGAGTTATGAGGGAGTAAGTGGCTTTTGATTTTATTTTAAAATTTCATTTTGTTGCTTATTTTGATTTTTCTTATTTCTTTTAAAACTACTTTCGCGATGATATTTTCCGGTCTTCAGTTGGTAAATATTTTTTTTCCCCAAAAGTTGAGTTGTTTGCCGTGTGCACCCAGTTGCCTTTCCATTTCGTTGGGGGTTTTTTTTTGTGTGGGGGTCTTTTGAAAGTGTGGGGTTTCAGTGTGATTGATAAAGTTAACAAAGAGTTGGCATTCAATGCGTTCTTGTCGGGTGCATAAATTGTTAGTTTTTTTGTTTCCGATGACTACCTTTCGGCCTAATCTACCCGTTTTCAGGTGTATTCGGGGTATGGAGCTAGGTCCATATATTGACTTTAAAACCCTCTACCTAAACTAACCAAATATTGTGTCGTTCATCGAGATCTTGAGAGTTGTAGAAGTTTTTTTTGGTGGAATGCAATCTTCATCTCAATAAAAACATTTATCAGAAGGCCTTTCAGTAGAGCGAAACGCGGTAGAGAATAAGCTGTGTACGCCAAATTCCTTAACAAATAAAACAAAGGACTCCCTAACGCTTGTATCCATATAATTCTATCAAAGCAGCATGGTAATCGGATCGAGTTAGCGAACAAATTGTATGTACTTGTGCGAAAAACTCACACCCGACACATGCTTCCGAAAAATCTCTGTTTCTCGAAGATCAAATGAAATTTTCCATTACGACAGAATAAAATTCAGTTTCCAAGTTGAAAACCCATATAAAAGGCAGAACACCAGCTCCAGACAGCCTTCCGTGTTGCCTCAAGCAACAAGAAAATATTTGATAGACAGAGCAACGATGGAGCACTGTATCCAACAACTCGTCATGAACTCACAGCAAAATTTTAAATATCTCTCAGAGACAAAGAGATTGTCTACTGAATATTCATATCTATGCATTTAGCGATGACGCCTTTTGTGTCTAAAAATACGATAATAAATGCGATGTTAATAAGACATTAATTCTAATCTTGTTTGTGACACATAAGCAAAGAGAAAATGCCGAAGAGAAGTTCTAAACAAAGTCAATTACTTGGATGAGAAAGACAATTGGAAGTTTCATTTTATGAACCAAAAATAAAGCAATTTCTACCCGTATGGTGGCATAATACGAAAAAAGTCTCAAAGACAGATAAGCTAAACTGCAACGAACTGATTTAGTATGCAATATGACTCAGACAAAATAAATACCGCATTCTCTAGTAAAGATGATTAGTACTTACTCTATTTAACGAGCCCCGACGGGATTGGAAACCTAGAACTTTTTATCATCGTATTACCCGCTGCTACAAAGTCGATTAGTCGGAAACCGTTGTCTGTTGTTGTATTGTGCAGACAGTCCGACAAAATCGCGAAGGGGATCATTAAACTCCCCCTTAATGGAGTCTTCAGCTTCATGGGTAGGGGCATATTAATATAGATCACAGCCAGGCGAGCGCTGATCGGCTTAAAGTCAATTATCAATGAATATAGTCGCTTTCCCACGACGAATCCGCATCCAAGTGTTTGAGAGCAGCACCAGAGGTGTACAGTTCCGTTGACCGTTCCGGTTCGTGATCTTATATGAGTAGGGTTGCTTGTTATCCGAGGCTAATGTCTCTCTCATAACTATATTTTTTTTTACATGCTGAGGAAGTTACCCCGACGGGACAACCCCTAACCTTTTGTTGAAAACCCTAGGACAAGCGCCGGTTGAGAAACCGATGTCAGTAACCCGCCTCCGTCTCTTTTCTAAAAACCTCACTTATTCTTGGAAATCTTTACCGGCCTAGGCTCCAAAGATGTCGAAGCAAAGTGTGCTCTCTGCTTTCGTTTGGAGCTCTGACACCACCGTTGACTCCATCGAGAGAGTTCGTCCGCTGTTGTGTTTATAGTGCTGCAAGTTTCTATTGTTTAACACTCGCTTTTATAAGTTCAGCAAGTCGCGTCCGGATGGACATCAACCAGTAGCTGATGGGTACCACTTGGAGGTAAAATAAGCACAACTGTTACAACACTGTACGTCGCCAAGTTGTTGTCAATCAGTGCCTACCCTATTCCTACAGCATCTAACCATCAAATGGAGAGTATTATATTCAAGAGCACGCCAGTAAGCCGCTTCCATACTGACAACACGAATGATTCTGAAAGGTATGAGTCTGGGTCCCACCGGGATGTGCATGCTTTTCTTTTTAAGGTAAAAACGAAGCTAAAGATTTTATCATGCAAAAACGGAACCTTTTCTAGGACGGGCTCTCGGGCTCTAGACCCGTGAAGAGACAAGCCTTTCACTCTCTTCGATCCCGATTGTCCAAACCAAACGCTCTGGTATCCGTAATTAGTTGATTTTCAAACTGGAAGTTCGGTCTTCTACTACTTCTCGTCTCGAACTCGAAGGTTGTGATTCGAAGATCCTAGCATTATTGTCCATTCGCTCGATGTGGTCGAGCCTGTGTAGTCGACATGCTTTGGTTCTTTAGAGTACATCCACATCGAATTCGCGGTTGAATCTTCTTCTCCATACGCTCTCCTCGCTTAAGGGACTTGGCGTCTCTTCTATAACGATGCGCTTGGAGCGACCGATGCATATTCCATCTCAAAGAGCTCAAGAAGATAAATGCTGTCATATTTGGGTTTGATGTCGATGAAGAGATGGTGAGTGTCGACTTGAAATTCGTTGGTCCCATCCAGGATTTGTCTTAGTTTGAAAATTTGGTCGATCGTCGATCGCAGTGCCTGAAGACACATGTGTGTGGCACTAATGTTGCACTACTTGATGCCCATTAGATAGCTGCTGTAAATGTTCCTTAAATACATCTGCTATTCCCTGCACTTCGGTGTTTCACACCTGCGTTTCGGGTTTAAGGGCAGCCGCCATCTGCTTGGTTCTTTTAAAAAAACATCCGGCTGTTGTTCCTATCGCGAGACTCCTCGATATCCTTGAGCTGGGAGATTTCGTAAGGCCTTTTCTGATTCGATACTCTTCCCTTACTGCTCTTGTTTTCCGCTGCAGCATTCGTAGATGTGCATTTTTTTTTCACCTTTTCTCGACGCACGCATTCATCATCATATCAAGGGATCTTCTTAGGTGGTGGTTGGTAACCTATCGTCGTCTCTATTACCTCTTTGATGATGTCGCGTTACTGGTTCCACAGATTGTTGGCATTTGTGGATGGTGAATGCACAATGGAGAATCTCTCATTCAGGCTTGAAAGCAAGTATTTTATGGACCCTTTATGCTTGCATAAAACATTTGATTTGAATGCCTCGCAGGTAAAAATTCTGTGCTGCACCGTTTCTGCATTACACTGACCACCTTATTGAGAAATCATTCATTTAAAATCAATGCAATCAACTAAACCTGCATCTTTGTTTTGTGGTGTTTCTACCGCAATGTGTGTATTGCAATAACATGGCATCGCTTCGAATCACTCTCCGCATGTAGTTTTGTTTTGAAAAATACCAATCCAAGCCCGTTACGGCAACTTCCACTACTGAATAACAAAAATTGTGTTACATACTTGCTAACTGATTTATTTTTCTTTCAACAGATTGGTGAGGCGGCTAAGCTGAAACCCCTAGAGGTGGACTTGAAGCGCTTGGAAGACTTGTCCGACTCAATTGTTCGTGATTTCGCTTTGATGCGTAAACGCGAGGAAGAGATGAGAGATACCAACGGTACACCGATTGTCTTATCAATTTTCACAACCAAATACTTTATAATCTTCTTTTCCTTTTGCAGAATCTACGAACAGTCGCGTGCTGTTCTTCAGCATATTCAGTATGTGCTGTTTGCTTGGCCTCGCCACCTGGCAAGTGCTCTACCTGCGAAGATACTTCAAAGCAAAGAAACTCATTGAATAATTTTCACCAAATCCAACAAATTTTCTGTTCTTTCCTCCAAACATTTTAAATTAAATCAAATTTATATAGATTTTCATTTGTAATAAAAACTACAAAAAATCAACAACAAATCAGAAACAATTGTCTGTTTTCCTTTCTTTTTGTTTCCAATGAATTGGTCTTCCTATCTGGGTTTATGGGTCTTGACTCAGTTTTAAAACATTCGAGTGAATCTTACAGAGCAAACAAATTAAGTTGATATCTTATCAGAGTTGTACATGGTATTGAAGATATTTCTGTAGATTCACACCTTGAAATCGATTGGATGATGTTAGTTCCTTAAGTGCTCTCTAGTGAAATTGAGGCGTTCGACATGGTGTTTCTAACTTTATCGTTTCTAGTGGTTCTTGTGAGTTTTGTTTTTTTTTTTTAATCCATAGTTATCCCTTCAATGTTGTCTTAACTTTTAGTTAGGACAATGCCAAGCAGCTTGGAATGTAACCTGTGATTTCGATTTGGATGATATTGCGGAAATCGTACAGTACTTACCGAATGAATGCAAGGAAATCTATAGATCGGGGACGTCGTCAGAACTATATCAGGCAAGCCTGGCAGAATCAAGAAAGTTCGGGGAATTTTCTAAACAATTAGATGCTTATGAGAGGAAAGCAAATGCAACGCCAGCCGATGAAATACCGAAGAAGAATACGACTTTGCGGTTTGATATCTATAATGCAGGCATGTTGAGTGAATGTACTAATAGAAGTGAGTCACTACCAGAAACAGCAATGACAAAGGAGTATTATGAATGCTTACTGGGGAAGAGGGAGCAAATGATAACTTTAATTCCGAAATAAAGTGTGAAATGGTTTCCTCTGAATATTGTAATTGTTTTTTATAATCAAAAATAGGCTAGCAGCTCTCAGTGCCCATAGAAAGACATAAAAGTAAACTTCATGTTGAGATGTCGGTTTCTTTGTTTTAATCCTCTATCGAGGGATGTAGTGGGCAGGTGTCAGTAGGGATTTGTTTGGTCTTTTAAGACAGATCAACTCACGGCATGGGAAAGTCAAATAGTTTTCAAAATCTGGCATGCCAGTCAGACTTTGCTCTAGTCCTTCCAGTAAGGCATCATTCAACGATGAACGATGAGATAAAGTTGAGCCTTCATTGCCTGGGCTTTTTAAGAGGCATGATGGTCGTTACTAATTTGGAGTCGTGATATGAACTTTTTGGAGCATTCTGGCAATTGACTGTCTGTCTGTCTGCCACCTAGCGAAGGTTTTCCTTCTATGTCTCGAATAACCTAAGACCCGATCGTATGTTTTCTACTGTGTTCTTGTTCTGTGATATTTCCGCTTTATATAGTTTTATCTTGTGCTTTCAGCCTATTCCGGACTGAAGTTTCAGAGCTTCGTTTCGTTGTCTTCCTGCTATTTGCTCTTTTTGGCTTGAAATTCTCATCTGTGCTGCGAGTATTGCGAAAATTCATTTTGTGATGCTTTGGATCCCTTGGATGATGACCATATCCGCAGATTTTGACTTTTCTTCTTTCCGAGGAATTATACAGATCAAAATTTCTAAGACGGATCCTGGAATTTCAGAGTAGTTCATGTAGACTATCCCTTTCCGTAGTAAACTACTGTAGTGGCTACATGTGCGGCCAACGCTCGGATCACTAGTGGATCTATTGTGAGCCTCTGTCGTGGGTTTACCTGAAAAACAAATATAAGGTTGCTTGTTAGCTTTGGGTTCGCTACATGGCCTTTGGTCCTGTGAAGCAGAACAAATGTTTCGTCAGGGTTAAGTGATTTTGAATCTCTTTGTTGAGAGATTTTCGGAAAAATCTCCATTCTTCTTACTTACTACGGATCGGAGTGAATCAGGGTCTCAACCACCTTCTTTAGTCATCTCGGTCCTTAGCTAACTGCCACCTAATGCGAGGTCTTCCTCTACTGCATTGTTCCTCCGGGTTTGATTCCAAGACTCTGCTGACAGAGCATTGGTCTTCATTTGCTCTACATGTCCCACCTATCTCAAACGACGAATGCGCTAGTTCGATGTCATTGTACAGCTCGTATAGTTCATTCGTTGAATTTCCTTCTTCAAAGCCCGTCAACCCAAACGGACCGAAAATTTTACAAAGAATCTTTCTCTCTAAGCGACTGAGGATCTCTTCATCCGCTTTATATAGAATCCAAGCTTCAGCAACATAAAGCAAGAATGGGATGATCAAGGGGTCACATAATCTCCTTAGTTCCTCGGGATAGGATCTACTAAATTGCCTTCTCAGCCCAAAGAAACAGCGATTGTTAGAAGTTATTCTTCGTCTTATTTCTGCTGAGGTGTTGTGACGTTCTGTCCAATTCACCGATGTTATATATCCCTTCCTGTTGACAGCATACACTTCGTTTTGGCTTCGTTTACTGTTAAACCCATTTTGGCAGCTTCTGTTTCAATACGTGAACGATCCACTGACAGCCCTCTGAGTTCTCTCAATAATATCAATGTCGTCAGTGCACGCTAGTTGCACGGAATTTTGAAAGATTGTGCCTCTGATGATACGACTACCTACATGAGCCTGGCTCTGTATAGCTCTTATGCGGCCTTGGACTTCTCGGGTTTTCTCCAAGATCTACCTAAGTGTGAAGATTTGGTCGATTGTTGACTTTTCAACCAGATTGCTGGCGAAGGGTTTCAAACCTTCACACAGAATGGGAGATTAGATCTCCGCAGATCGCGATGTTGAGAAACTGATACTTTTGTAATTGGTGCAGTTGAGGGGGTCTCCTTTCTTGTAGATCGGGCAAACGCTGCTGAGATTCCATTCATCAGACATACACTCATCTGACCTGACCAAATCTTAGAAATGAGTTGGTGTATGGTCTCTATTGCTTTGAACAGTTCGGCTCGTAAGCCATCAGAACTGAAGTTTTGGCTAGATTGGTTAGATTGTTCTCATCAAAACACGCGATTTATTTTTAATAAAATGTATTTGTATATAAAATCTGAGCTCCATAAAAAAAAACATACAAATATGTTAAAATAAATTTGCTTTTCGGCATCAAAAGAAAGATTTTAGTACAACAATAAACGACAAATATAATATAATTCAACTCTTCGTACTTACAACTAAGTACGAGTTCCATTTTGGTGTGTGGAACTCGTGGACGGCATTTTATGCTTGTCTTTAAGTTTAAAATTTATCTTCATTGTATCAACAGTACACGAACTTGGTGCAAATCGAACACTAAGGCACATTTCAGGCAAAGTGGTCAAGATAAAGAGATTCTAACATTACGATATGGAGTGCCTATCATCTAAGCAGTAAAAGTAATTCTAATTTCCAACTAAAGTTTTGGAATTCGGACGGATTATGTGATTACGATTTGTGTATGTATGTATGGATTTTGTTGTTAGAAGTTAAACTTATTTATTTGTATGTCTCGCCAATAGGCATTGTAGAAACTGTGCTATGAGGTGTCGTCGGGCGTGATCCAGCCAAGGAATGTGTTGTGGAATGTAGCGATGCCATAGTGCCCATCTGTAAATGTATCACAACGTGTCACAGGACATTCAATAGTAAAGATTACTCTCAAGAACTTACTCTCAAATGGGCCAAATCCTCTAGTTTTGTCAAATCAGCCAACTCCAAGAATAGCGAGTAAACAATCAGCCATCCGTAGACGGAAATGCAGATGATAACAATCCACAGGAGTACCATGACGATGTTGTAGAAAAATATCAAATCGTTTACAATCGAAAAGAATATGAAGGCGAGAATTCTGAAAGCGGTGAATGCTGCGAATGTCCACAACCAAGGAAGGACTTTTCGCTCATATTCCTGACAAGAGAGTAAGGGGAAACATTTTAGTCGGAGGATCAGTGAATAATTAATCACACATGCTGCACATTGAACAATTATACACCAATTTCACCTCACAAGGTGTATTTACATGAATATTTTTTGGAAAAAGCCTTGCAGACACGTGCGAGTATGAAAGCAGATGAATCGAAATCCGTTGCAAAGTGCGACATATCACGAGAGAGAATGTCTTGCAACGTATTTTCCATTAATGCATACCGGTATGAAGAATCTATTTTTAAAGATTCCGTGCTCTTTTTTCTAAACAATGTGTGAGGCCAGTGAGAGCGTGAAAGGGTGCAAGTGAATATATGTTGAAATGGTGGTTAAGAAATGTTAGTCGAGTTTGAATAAGTGATCCCTTACGATTGGCGAGAGATATATAAATCCTGGAGAGTTGGAGGGGAATGTGCTTTCGTGTTACCATTGGTAAACATGTCTCTAACAACTTCCTTTCAAATGCCTTACTTAGAATATCAGATTACAGAACTACTGGTATGTAGAGGCGATTGATGCCTCTGCTTCCTTCTCAACTGTTCTGCGACACGTTCTCCTAGGACCGCCGCGTATCCTGCTATTATGAGTAAGCTTGTTCCATTGCATCGCGTAGTGAGCTTTCGTAGAGTATAAACAATCCATTGCCACTTTCTTCGTCGTATGGTTGCGGCTATAGCTTCATGGTCCGATCTCTGATAAAGCTGAACGGAACGCCAAACAGTTCCGTAATACAAAACGTTTCCTGCTGATTCTCTATAATCGGTCGGCAAGTGTTATCTTGGGTTAGTGCCAGTCATGTGATGCTTTTTGGCTTGACAGTGTAAAGTAAGGAACCCCGTGACTGTACGATCCTGACTTCTAGTTACACAGACCACCCAGTAAAAGGACTAGGATTGACTAGTGAGACTGGTGCCAGCTAGAGAAGATCAGCCTAGCTTGAGAGATTTGCTCGTTACACCACAGGATTGAAGCGTTATTCGATGTAAATGAAAAGCTGTACTCTTTGACATTTTTTTTCAGAAAATTATTGAACAATTCCTTTCGTTTTTCCATGACTACACCAACCGCAAAGGATCACAGACAAAAGGTACTCAAAATAAATTCGAATTTCTGCATGCAACTTACCTTTCTCAACGCAATAACCAACAGAATGCTGGTAAAAAGGACAACGAAAGCCCCAATCAGTGAAAACAATGCAGCGACAATGAGTCCATTACGAACTACAAAAACAAATTCCAGAGAAATGACCAATTTTCTGCATAAAACATGCTGCTACTCACCATGAACATTCCCAACATAAACGAATTCATACGAAATGATGTAGTAACCATAATGAGTTGATCCAGGAGCAGCCATTGCCAGGCAGTATATATCAAAAATCGATGTTCCAATAGTGAACAGTGCGACAAACTGCAAAGAAAATTCATTAAATTCACACAAAACACACCCAGACGCCTTACAATGGCAAAGAATCCAATCAACAGGGCACTCTTCTGAATGTCGATGTACTCATTGTTTTTAAGTATCGGCTTCTGGTACCATGGTATTCGAACAGACCTGGTCGAGCGTGATTTTATCGAATGGAGATTCGTAGAAGATCTAATTAAACGGAGGGGTGGTTAAAAAATGTGCATTCGTTGAACCATTTTGTTTACCTTCCAGTTGCGTGTGAGTAAACCGAAGGATTCGATCGATATGCGCTCGAAGGAGTCTTTCTTCCATAGTTGAGTGTCATTGTTCTGTAAGATGCTGGAACAATTAAAAACGAATTTATTAATCATAAGACGGAAATTCTATGGAACAAGTGTACGGAATCCGTCAATTAGTAAGTGTCAGCTACAGATTTTGGGCGTCACCCACTTGGCCCTTAGAAATTGTATATTTTCTTTCAATTGAAAGCACTTTCTTTCGAAATCACTTTGACACGCATTTAGATTATTTTGTTTTTAATATGTTCCTAATTGAAAATTTGAATTTTAATTAATGGAAACCTACCAAATAAAACAAAATACTTTGTTGATAAATTACAACACACAACACAATTCGGGGAGAGTTGTCATAAAAAATTCTGACACATCTCTGTTTGGCATTTCGAGTGTCGGTAAGGTAGGGGTGTAACACAATTTATAGCTATTCACAATAAATGTTAAGAATAATTCACAAAAAAATTAAATTTAAATTATAATATCAGTCATCAGGTGGAAATTATATAGATTTACAAGAGAAAGGTAAACTTTACGGTAAGTGTTTGTTGCTCTACGAGTACTTGATGTAACCCGTTATAAAACGATCGGAAATAGAAATACATATATCTCCGCTGGTCGTAAAATGTCATCCCGAAGATTTGATGTCTGATTCTACGGAGACTTGGGCATTCACAGAGACAGTGTGTCGTGCTTCTCTGATAGGTCTGAGCCGTTGAAACCGATTCTACTGAGGTTGGCCGCCATTAGGTTGTAGCCTGGTGAGAACGGTTAGCTGGGTTCTATTGAGAGACTCTCTTCTATTGAGAAGCTCTCTGGTCTTTTTTGTCGTTGTATTGGGCCCAAAGAATCCTCGAAACACGGCAGGACGAGAGTGTACTTCACCTAAGGTTTGGCATGTTACGGAAGTCGGTAGAGATCCTGGAGGAAAGGAGGCTAATAGGCGGAAGGGCAGAATGATCCATCGGTATGTCACTCCCTCAGACGTTCTCGCTAGCTCATAGGCCCGCACGTTCCCTTGGAAGTTCATATATCCCGGGATTCAGCATAGCGTAAAGCCTTAAGTCTGTATATCCATCTTCGAGGATGGGTAACAGACGGATGAAGGTACAGGCTCAGGAATCTTCTCAGAGGTATCACAGATTGATGGCGCCACAATTCGTTCAGTTCTCTCTGGAGGGAAAGTTGGAGTCAAGGATGAGTTCAAAGTCTGCGTGAGGAGGGTTTAGGTTTGTGACTTTTGCGTCGGAGAATTGGTCTGACTATGGCGGTATACATCCAGTGGATGGTGGCAGGTTTGAAGCCCTAATTCCTACCAAAAATTCTGCTGCAAACGTCAAAATTAAAACCAATCGAGGCCTTCTTCGTGCGTTCTGTTATATTCTCCTTCCAATTCAAGTTGCGATTTACTATGGGAGTGGTATTTCATTAAGACTTGGACGCTCGAAGTTGGCTATATTTTAGGTACTTTAAGGCCTTTTCCTACAGATGCTCTAAGTATGATTCTCGACCCTATCTCCTTCGAACTTTATATAAAAAACTCATCTACTCATCCGGCTCAGAGAATCTGAGTACTGGTCTGCAAGGCTTATGGACACTGTAGGATCTTGAAAACGATTGCAAGAGACTTGGTTTAGTGTTCAACTGACTACATGACACCAACCTTCACACCTTTTACGAAATCTAGTCCCAGAGTAGAAAAGGAGAATTTGAGCGTTATCAGGGACTTAAGTATTAACATGGACGGCTTGATGATGAACTGCGGGATCGGTGCAGGTATCTTGTCCTACGTCTAACGGTCCCTTAGACCCTACTAGTGTTTTCCACACGCAATTTCTTACGATTCGGAAAGCTCCCTATACTGAACCATAATGCTTTCAAGACTGCCAAACTGCTATCAAAGTCATCGGTTACCACATAAACTGGTAAAACAATGCTGGCCAATCGGTCAAATCCGGCATCTCTCACAATACCTCTTGCAGAAGTTACAAGGATACTAACGAGAAAGAATCTCTAGATCACTTCCTTAGCAGATGTCCGGCCCTAGCGAGAACCAGGCAGCATACCCTTGCAAAGCCTTCTTCGTGGATCTCGGCGAGATTGATGAAAAAAGGATTGGGAAACTAATCCGCTATTTGAAATCCATGCTAGATCTAGTTGAGTTCTTTATCCAAAGAACCCCCACTCTACCTACACAGTACCCACTTAGGGAAATCTGACAAAGAACAAGCTCCTACCACGCGTAGTCAATGATAGAACTCGTGCAGAAGAAGAAGTGCACTTTCATCTTGTCGTGTCTCCAGAGAAGTCTAGTCAAACTACAACAATACTAAATCCAGACAAATGCAGGAACAACAGGAGCATGTTAGCTTTATAAAAAGTCACCTCTTCAACCAACTCAAGTCTAAATACTTTTCCTACTCTCTTTTTTTTGTTTCCCCCACCAAAGTAATTAAAAAGAAACATAAAAACAATTTCGTTTCATAAATTCCATTTGGTTGTGGGAACAATAAACGGATTCTTGGAATAATTTTTACGAAACACACAAAAATTAAAAAGAAACTTATTTCAACAGGTATTTCTTTGAATTCGGGACCATCGTGCATAATTCCTATTGTTTACGCCCACGTTTTTGAAGTCATGCCACATTTTTTTTGGGTAAAAGGTCAGTCAAACTCACTTTGGATACATACGCGTAAGTAATTTAAAATGATTACTCAGTTAGAACAACAGTCTTCCTGGAAATTTATGAATTAAAAAAAGGTTCACAAAAAGTAACTAACAGCCACATCATTGAATGGTATGAAGATGGATCAAGAACTGGGGAAGAAACGGGTGCAGGCAAAGCACAAGAATTAATTTTCACAAAAAAATGTTACATACGTTATTCACGGGAAAAATATGGATACCAGTCCTTCTAGGAATAGAAGCAACAAACCCCTTTTATAGGTCCTGAACTGTTCTGTGAAAAAGAGGAACACAACCATTTGGAAAGGGCTGAGGAAAGCTAAGAACGCCTTTGAAAACTGTGTTGCAGGGAAATAACTTCGTGGGAATTTATTTCACATGGGAATTTATTCCACCTCAAGTGGAAAATAAATGAACTTTTATGATGTGAAGTTTAATATATGTAGGTTAGGAAATTTATTTATTTTTCTTTGAAACATTTGATGGAGACGAATGATACTAGAGAAGAAGAAATAAAATACGAAGTGGAACCCTTTGTTGAGAAATGTACTTCACCTTATAATATGAGTTGTTCCAAAAGAAAACTGAAAAAGCGCAAAGATATCCCATCCAACTGCACTTGGAATAGACCAGACTTTGTTATAGACGCCTGCCTGCCATTTGTTGATATACTCTTAGTCGGTTGAGCGGCTAAACGCTGCGGAGAAAAGGGTCAAAACTTGATAGCGAGCGAAGCGAGTTACACACCTTAAACTTAAAGTACGTCACACTTGGTTATATAGCTTACCTGGACAAAATAATTACTTTTTCATTTTGCATTTTGCGAAACCTGAAGAGTACGTCCTTTGAATTATATATCATAATTATCGTAAGGAAGTCTGCTATCATATTAAAATTCCATCAAAAGCGGATGATTTTATCTAAATAATTACAGAACTTTTCACCTTGCAAGAGTGTAATTATTTTCCACTTTGTGTGAAGTCATTTCCCAAATGAAGCAAATTCCCGTGAAGTTATTTCCCAACACCGAAAACTACACACAAAAAGCTTAAGCAAAGCACCCTACACCTGCAGGGCTATGCAACTAAACCAAAGGAAGGAAGCTATGAGAAGAGCATCATTTTCACCCTAGAAGCCTGCATCAGGAAGGGTGTATGCAAGTCAAATCCAAAAGGTAATAAAAACATGCCAAGGCAACAAGACCCGTCTAAAAGCCTGCAGATATGAAGGATCCTCAGAGAATATGGAAAGTTATTTTGCAAAGACTTTTCATAGGCAGAATGTATCGGGAAAATGGAAACTTGCGTCCATTAACGAAGTACAAATCAAAGTTTCCGAACAAGATTGCCTATCAGTAGTTAGAAGCGACCTGGTAGAGACCATACACCAGCTTACGAAAACACTTCAATGAGGGACAGTGTGGTTTTCGAAGCAAAAGCACCGCAGATGACTTAATGGTATATCTCAGTTTAAAGCCTGGCATTCACCACATATGTAAATGCTGGCGTCCCTCAAGGCTCCGTTTTGTCTCCGAAACTCTTTATTGTTATAAATGATCTCTTACCTGCTACGTCTAGTCCAATACATTTCTTCGTTGCTGACAGTACACTTAGCTTCTCATATTCCTTTCTAGACTGCTCGTCGGCCGTAGAATTTGAGTGGCAGCATATTAAACCTTGACAGCATACATCGACCTTGTCAGAAAACTTCGTTTTAGTCGTACAAAATGGCTAGGACGTGTAGAACGAAAAGTAGAAGAAAACCTCAACCGAGTTGAAGTGTGGAACTCGAGCCCATTAGCTAAGTTCCAAGCTAACTTTAGAGGCTCCTTGTTTAAGCCCCATATTAATCCCGAACTGTAAGTAAGCAAGGCTTGCCAGATACACAGCCAAGTCGGTTTCAGTTTGTTTTAGCTCCAAGAAAATCCTATGTATGTATCTATGAGAGCCAGGATCTTTAATAACAACTTGCTACCAACTCTCTAAACTCCAAAAGTTATAAAACCCAATACGACTTCCAACATCCCAATGTAATTGAAAGAGTCTACTGCTCTACGGGTCATATAAGTTATAATTTTACTTACTTAATAGAGAAAATAAAATTAGATGTGCAAACCAGTATGGATGCTCTGCAGAAGCAGAGAATAATAAAAGCCAAAACAAAAGCAATTAAATCCACATGCAAAGATGGCACTTATTTCTCTTAATGAAAAAGTTTTCTGCATCCAGGCGAGAGCCAACTTTCGGGCCACATAAAACCAACATCTCTTTTGTTTACGCAAAATCCTTCGAAGGAAAGTTTTTAATTTCTGCCCTGAGAGAGACAGTACCTACCTTTGTTTAACCCAAAGATGGTCTGTCATTATATTCTCTCTTCTTCGAGTTCGTGTCGGTGTTTGGTCCTTCGATGGCAAATGAATTCAGGAAGAAAGTTTTCCATCTTCACAAATCTAAAAGTTGAAAGACACAACGCGCATTCATACAATTTAAAAGGGTCCATTCCATTGCAGCCTAAAACTTAGGTTTAAATTGATTTAGAGAAACTTAGTTCCTTCTTCCTTTTGGATGGTTTGGATGGAGGATACTTTTTTTTTAAGGTATCGAGCGAGCAGTAAGTCGAAGCAATTGAGCTGAAGTTGGTAGGGTGGTGAGTGTGCACCAAAAATGGGAAAACACGTACCACAAGTTATTTGGGTGGATAGCATTACCATTGTTTGAGAATTGAGAAGTAGGAAGAGGACACGAATGAAAAGCGGGGTTCTATTAAGGAAATATCTAAAAAGAAGGATGAGGGTGAGTGAGTGCTTGAGAATTGAAAGGATACAATGCGTGTATGTACATTGTACATACGTACGCATAAGAAAAAGGCTCCTGGGAATTTTGGTTAATATTGTCACTTTTATTTCCTTTAGGTTTATAGGAGCGTCTTTGCTTAAGGACATGCTACCCTATTTCACATAAACCTTTATGCAATCTGTTGCGACATTTTGTTCTCGGAGAAGATTAGATTTTTTAAAAGTGGGTACATCCAGATATTTCCGACCAGATTAAGGGATTCAGGAACTTCATAGCAAGTACAAGACATATGGTATTGTCAATCGAAGTTTTCGAGTTATGAATATATTTCGCTCGTGGGAAGTGCTTTTATTCTACTCCAACGTAGAACTAAATTGTATTATGGACTTTATTAAATTACGGGTGTTTCGTAGATTAGGGATTTATGTCCAATCTATATTCAGTAGGTAATAAAAATAGACAACTTACTTCGTAGACTACCGACGACTCCTACATCGATAAAATATTTTTGGACAAATCAATGACTACGTTTATCTTATTACCATAAATACAATGATGCTCCTCCCGTTCTACTGGGAATCTAATGATAAGTAATATATGCCAGGGAATGAAATCCATTCAAAAAAATCAGCTTAAGTCTGTGTTGTTAGGTTTGTAATCTTGGTAGAAGTGGATACAAATTCAATGAATATCAATAGATTTGAGATATATTTAGCTGGAAGCATTTAGAACTAAGTTATGAACAGGAAGAGGTTTTTTGACTGCTTCAAACTGAATTTAGACGAATTCAGCTTTCAGGTTTCGACCCATCTATTCGTATAGTAGAAGTGGAAGTAGGCCACTACAAGTGTTTTTCTATTCAGTCATGCCTCTATTGAAAGGACCTTATGACGAACTGAATTTCGAATTAGGAAAGAGGGAAGGCTTATTAAAGAGGGCTATAGCTTATTAAATAAGCCGATCTCCAAGCGTGATAGACTGTTACTGGCACAAAATAAAGCAAAGTTTAGATGAACACTTAGGAAGAGTCTCTATTATTGTGCTTATTTCAACAAAAAACATCATACGTCTCCAAAATTAACTTCGGTCTAACCATCTATAGAAAGTGTTCCAAACCATTACTCAACCTCATCCAACCACGCTACCATAGTGCAGTGGAAGCCAACCTAAAAGCCCTCAGATTCACCATCACAAAGTAGAAATCATGACCTCAATGGCGATATTAAACATCACTGCATCAAAAAAGAAGAGATCTACAAAGCCACTACAAACCTATATGGAAGATCAAAGCAAACAAACTACCTTCGACTATAGAAAACGGTGTCCAATAGTTCACCAGGTTGGAAACTAAATGATAGAAACTTTATTTCTTTGTTTAGCCTTAGAGTTTTCAGCAAAAGCTACAACTATTTTACACACCACCGCTCATGATATCTCGTCGAGTACAAACCTTTTTTTCTGATGTTGGCTTTAACAAAAAGAATACTGAGCTAGATACACCCATTACTAAGAATTGCCTAACTCTCAGAGGATAGGAGTCTTTGCTTCCAAAAATATGATAAAGGACTTTAGTCGACTGCGGTTATGTCTCACAGTTTTAATCCATCGGCATCTATTTAATAAGGACAACCGCCCACAATGCCACCTCTACAATTCCGACTAATCACTTATAAGCTTTGATTGCACCACGCACCGTCCAAATCAAACTACTATCCATCCTTCTCTCCATCCTTTTTGGGAGTGTTTTCTCTTTTTTCGTCTTTAGAATGGCTTTCGAAGTGAAATTTTTATTAATAAGCTTTTTCACAACATTAATACTCTCGGATGGTTGTCAGACGTTCGTAAAAGGTAAAAATGTGAACATCTTATTCTCGCATGAATGGGGATGTAGGAAACACCCTTAAAGTTTGAACTATATCATACCCCACTGACCTTCTACGCTGAATAGAATCAGCTGAATTCTCGTCGTTGATTACGAGTGTATAAAAGCGACTAGAACAGACAGTTCAATCTGTGAAAATGTACGACAAATGGCAGCAACGGCGATACGCTTGTAGACTGCCTAGAAAATAACAACTTACATCTAATACTTGATGACAAACACAGAGCCAAGTTCTACTCTAATAAATGAGAAGCGACCACAACCCTGGTCTTAGCCTCGTCAACTGTGACAAAGAAAACTACCCACTCCCAGTTGCGAAGACCGTAATTTTAAATTCCTCATAAAGTCAATACGACCCACAATCGTTTAAAGACGAACCCAAACTTCGATAGGAAGCTTTACTCTAGAATCTTCTTAGAAGAAGATCCGGATTTTGGCAAAAAATCATCTTCTCGGACGAGGCCCATTTTTGCCTCAGCGGCTAGGTCAACAAGCAGAATGTCCCGCATCCACAAAAATTCACTATTTGCTGCTATTTGCTATTTGCTGCGGAAACTGTTGTCGTCAATAGAGTCAGGTATAGAGATGTTAACCGACTTTCTGTGGCCAGAGTTCGACAACGTCGATATATCCGAGCTGTGGTTCCAACAAGACGTCGCTACATGCCATATTAACAACGCAACGCTCGAAGTTGTGAAGCAGAAATTTGACGACTGGGTCATCTCTCCACGAGCGTGATCATGCGGAAAACATTATCGGAAAACATACAGAAAAGCTGCAATCCATCTGAAATGGATGGTATAGGACCCCTCACTGTTCTTAAGTACGAACCCGATTAAAGTGGGCGTGGCACACTGCAGTTAATTATTGATTTACTCCTATATTTTCGAACGAAAGAGAATGTTACGTGCAAAATGTCGTCAAAATCGAGATATTTTTTCAAATTGTTTCCAAAAATTGGACAGTTTTACTATTCCAAGAGAACAAAATATAATTTATCTATCGATTGGTATAAACAAAAGTAAATTTCAACCAGTTTTAGTGAAGAAATTAACAATCCGCTTATTTTTCCTCGAATAGGAGAATGCTTATTCCGAACTGTCAAACTTTATTCGCATTCCACAAAATGTAGGACGCAATCGACACTACCGCGTCTAAAACATTCGCCAGAGTTTAACCTCACAATTCGTTTGCTTTGTGCTTCATGGTCGGTAAGGACGAGTAAAATTCGCAAATTCATGTGACCAGAAAAAAATGGCTGTGAATGGAATGTCAAAATTTGCGAATATTCGCTCATTCTTATTAGCAGGACGCTGAACTGTGAATGACCCATAATCCGCGTAATATTTTCTGTAAGAAATAGTAATCAAAAGTCAATTCTGGTTTTGACATGAAGGAAAACTTTCTGCAAATATCATTAAAATCTTAATTTAAGCCCATCCCGTGGCAGCAAAGAGGCACGAATACAAAAATGTTAGCACAGCAGCTTCGTAGTTCAAAAAGTTCTGCCCTAAATTCTTACAAAGTTCAGAATTGTTTTGCTATTATTATCTTTCTCCCTTTTTTTTTTATTAAGTTTTCATAAAGCTCGCAACTTTTTATCTGTCCATAATGGTTCTTGGTTTACGACTGTTTTCCAGTTAATCCTAAAATGGTTTTTCATAACGAATCCTAGTTGAGTATAATGCCACTTAAAAAATTCATCCCAAAGGACACATCATATCAGGAATCTCTTCTCCAACATAGCACTCTCTTCAGATCCACATACTTAATTCTTAAGTATTTGGCCATAAAAATCCAATCCCCGCCCCCTTAAACCGAAGTTTGTTGAGTTGATAGTCTGGAAACATGTCAAATAACACAAAGCGGAAACGTCAGACATCATCTCCTTCACTGGTTTTGGCATATCTTCCTTAAAATATTTATAAATTGACTACGTGCCTACTCAATTTGTGTTTACAGCGGCAAAATTCCACCGCATCCTTTCTTCGTTCTCATTTTAAAAATACAATCCACGTCGAATTCAATTTCCATTTCTATTTTCAACATCAGTCGCTCTTCCATTTATCCAACCAGAGAGAGGAGATGGATTCCTTAAAACTTTTTTTTTGTTCGTTCTCCTGGCCTAGGGAAGCCATTAAACTTTTCCAATTGAATAAACTTTCCTTGCAATGGTACCGCCGTCGCTGCCGCCGCCACAACCGTCAGTCAGGACGAGCACCATTGGGTTATGAGGTGAAGATCCATGGCAGAGCATAACCATCTTAAACCGAGTAACAATGCTGTGTCTACAGATGTTATCCTAGATGACGATGAAGCATCCTTCAAAGAGGGAAACAATGTAGGGGCCATTGTGCTGGTGTTTGTTTTTGCTTTTTCAAAGGATATGTGCGTGTGATTTTTCTGTTGTTGTTGTTGTTGTGTTGATACTTTGAGACGCGCTGTGCTTTTCTGTGGGTTTTGTTCAGAAGTCTTCCCATGAATGCTAATGACTTAAATGAGCGAAGCGAAACGAGTTCCGAAGGACGACACTGTGCGAACAGAGGAGTCACTTCTATGTCCTGCCCGCGATGCTGGTGATGATGACGGCTTTCGATGTTGGGAGGATTTTAAATTCAAAACATAAAGTTTAAATTAATTCGTTGAACGTTCTTGTTTTCATTTTTAAGACGAAAATGAATCAGAGATTCGTGTAAAATTTAATGGCGAATGAATGCGGATATAGAATTGATTACCTTGAACTTTGGAACGTGTCTAACGGTGGGCTGTTTAAAATGAATTTACAGGCCGGGGATGTTCATTAATTTTTGAGTTAGGATTATGCGATGTGAAAATGGGTTAATTGATTTACGGTAATGAAGGAAATAGGCCGGTGGGTGGGTGTATTTTGGAAGGGCCGATGTGGAGATTTTTGTTTTTTGAGAACAAGTCCATCCGTACCTTGTCTCGGAAATGGAATTTTCCTATTTTATTGACGACGATATTTGTGTTGTCAACTTTTGAATTTGATTACTCAGTAGGATGTTCAGAGGCTTGAAAAAACTGACTGCCTTTACAGTGCATCTCAATGAACTGTGGTACGGTTTGTGGCTAGTTTCTGAGTTCCTAGTGACTCAGTTTTATCTTTATCAGGCTAACAGGTAGACTGTAAAGGACTGGAAAGACTGGGCATCGGATCGGGCAAGATCATCACCAGTTTATGTCCTGAGATGCCTGTATGTTGAAGTGATTTTGAAGGATGTCTTGAAAACTCTTTCGAACAACTTTGGACTCAGACATAAACAGTTTAAGGGGTGCTAGGCTATCTGATGAAATGTTTCTGTATGATCTTCGGTGGAACAGAGGTTGATAGTCAAAACTTTGCTTGTAAGATAGAAGGACAGCGTCCTAATATTCCAAAGAACTTGAAGATAGGGCCTAAGATTCCAGCTCATTTGACGCGAATGAGTGTGAGGGGCAATTGAAACTGATTACTCTTTTCGAAGCTCAAGGTCCATATTTATAGATAGAGACGGAACATTTTAAGATTCTTTATGAATCCAAATTGGTTGCAAGTTTAGTGTGTCCCCTCGCAATCTTCTTAACACGTATAAGTATGTGGAAAGGGGAGGTTTAGAAGGACTACCCACAGAGCAATCTTGGTACCTTTAGTAGCTAACATAATGCGAGTTTAGAAGGCCTAAGTTTCTATTTCAGTGGTTCTGTCTACTTAAAATATTTAAGTTGGTGGTCCTGAGTTAGGATTAGGTTTAGGTTAGATTGGCTGTCTTCATAGGTGTGTAGACACACTTAGACCATTTCGCTACCTGGGACTAATTACACCAATCAAAGCTTTTAGTAAAGCAAAGGAGGCTTGTGGCGCTTAGTGACGCCAATTCGGCGAGGTTTTCAAAGATAAAGCTCCAAGATGGTGCAGTGAAACAATGATCAGAGGGAGTCTGTTCGCAATCACCCTTTCATCAATCTTGGAATCATCCGTGTAGAAGTGGAATGAACTTACCTCCATAAAATGTTTAAGACTAGCTGTCTCAGCATCACTGAAGAAGAAGTTCTCAGTGCACTACTGATGCACTTTGCAAATCTTTGCACTTTACAAAGAAGATTGAGGTGAGTAGACCTATTTAGAACCGGCCACGAGATGTTCCTATATGTAAGTGGGGTTCTGTTCAGGCAGAATTACTTTTTTGTCATACTTGCTTCAGGTAAACACCTAAATGTACTCAGAGATCTCTTGCAAAATGCTCTACCAAACCTTTCTAAATCGTCTAAAGGATGTGGTGTCAGTGTTAACCCTTAAAATTCCATGCGGAGCTATCCTAGCACTCTCCAATAAAGCGAAATTCTTGGGTTGCATACTTTATAAGAAACTAAGCTGGAAATCCATGCGTCCTCAAATGCATCAAGAAAGCCTCTAAAGCCTTGTGTTGTTGTAAGCAACCGGTAGGAGAGAAATGGGGTCATCGGGTCTATACTAACATCAGGCCTATACTAACATTTGGCTTAGTCGTCTGGTGGGCAGCTTTACAGGAAGTCTGTCACCTAACTCAACTCAGTCGGGTACAACGGTCGGCTTGGCATTGCGACGTTCCACAGAACTGTATTGCCAATGGCTTGTCAAGCGGAATACGGCATGCCTCTCGCTACAGTTAATCTGCAGTTTAAGCTCAACACCATAGATTTCACCAATCTTCGATGAAAAGACGGCAGTTCTCTTCCTAACAGATCTGGCTCAAGGTGGCTCCAAAATGTTCCAACTGTTTGATTAGGCAGAAAAGGACTCTCATAGCAATTCTAATAGCAGCCATTGTAGGACACTGCATTGTCGATGGGAATACCACTACGCTGAGCCTCCTCATTAATGACTTCTGTAGAAGCTTTAGGTACCAAGAGACTATTCTTCAAGCCAAGGTCTCTCTGCTTGAAAAAAATTGCACTTAGGTGGATACTTCTCTGATAACATAGGCTAACGCGGTTTTTATTAAGCTCTCGCTGTTTTCAAGGTCAGTTTCAACAGAAACTTTCAGATCCATGTGGTATCACAATATACCTTAACTGCCACGGTAGCATACTTACCTATCGTGAGGAATGCCACCGATTAACTCTATTGAAGGCTTCCTTGAAACCACAATGTAAGTAAAGGACGATCGATTTCCAACGCATGTCGACATAGGTTCCATTACGAAATATTTCGAATTCACACATTATTAAAAATATAAGCAGTCCGAGGACTCAAAGGATCCTTTAACGAAACGGAGTCGCTGATGTACAGTGCCTTACCCGAATCAATTTGACAGATGACGTTCCAAATGTCATTTCACCGGTTATGGACCTATGAAACGTCCTATCTTACCAAACACTGAATGGTTGAATCGAGGCATTGGGGATAATATTAGAATTCATTCACACCCAGCTGTTTATTCGACCTATAATTGTGAACCGATGAGCCTTTAAAGGAAGTGGTTCTGCGCGCATAAATGATTTATATTTTCCTTCTGGAAAACCTCATCAAAACGAAAGTATAGAACCTTCTCCAATGAAAGGGGTTTCTATGGCACGTGTGCAATAAAATCCCAGAATAGACTTTTTGGATTCCGAAGAACAGAAGAACAGATACTCCCATGGTATATGTAAGTACAGACAATTTTTATTATCTTTCAGTTATCCTGGACCTAATATTGCGGATAATTGCAATCTAAATCTTTATTATATTCTCACGAAACAAAAAGTTATATCTTCACGTTATAGCCCTCAGAAACTCAGAAACTATTTATCCCAGTTTAATCAAGTGATTGCTATCGATCCAGTCAAATTGGCACCATTAGGGCGGGGGTTTTTTTCTTTTTGGCTTTTATGATCTCATTAATGGCAGGCACAGGACTAAATTGAGGTAACGAATACATTTCACCTCTTTTCGCGTGTAATCTCTGTAATGTGTGGCTCAAACCTTTTTTAATGCCATTAAAATGCGGAGTGAGAAGGTGGCACGTGTTTTTGGTTTTAAATGGCCTCAATATCATATACTCTCTGCCCTCTATTGATTATATTTTTATTTTTATGAATCGAATCATGTTGTGCTCTACTTATTTTCGATGGACGGCGATAATCACTCTAAATAACGCAGTAGGGTTACACACTATCAGTTCCGGACTAAATGCCAATTAACTCCAAAAGTCAAGAACCGCCATAAAACCATAAAATTTTTCGGATTTCCCAATTATGGTTGGCTTGTATGGTGGCAGTCCGTCAACAAGAACACGAACTTAATGTCTCTTATGGGAATACATAGATTGACCTGTATTGGTACCACAAAAGCCATGAAAACATCACCTACTGCAGGACTACAGGGTATCGTCAATCTGCTACCGCTGGACATTTTGGTTCAATCCTCGGCAGCAATGAGTGCCCTAAGAATAAGTTAGTCAGACAGTTGGAGACACATTGTAATGGGTTCATACCACGAACTATCTCACTCCGTACCTAGCCTTCAATAGACCATTTACAAGCTTATTCCCGAGCAGAGAACAATAGAAGGACGGTCAGCCTGCAAACACACGTGCCATTTACATCTTCAGAGATGGATCAAACATGGATATAGGTGTAGGGTCAGGCATATTTTCTGAGCCACTGGGTATAGCAAGATCAGTCCGCCTTCCAAACCATAGCAGTGTTTTCCAAGTGCAGGTCCTAGCAGTGAAGGCAACACCACAGGAAGGTATCACCTTTTTCGTCGACAGCCAGGCGACAATAAAAGCTATTACTCCTATAGAAATAAAATCAAAGCTTGTGAGGTGCTGTCGTGAAGAACTCAAGGTTCTTGGAACACAGCCCAAGGTTGCCCTCTGTTGGGTCACTGGACACAAAGGAATGCCAGGAATTAAGAAGGCAGACGAACTTGCAGGAAGGGGTTCTGAGTCTACATCATAGCAGATAGACACCTCGGTGCTCATCCCGCTTTGTGCACTGAAGCAAGAGGCATGGATCTCATGCTGTCTGGTGTGAATAGTTTACTTGAACCAGGTAACAGGCCTAAGCCAGTTGTGAGAAGCTAGGCCCTGGGTCCCATAGACCTGTTGCGCCAAATATAAACTCATCTAATGGTACACTGCTGCTGGAGACTAGATCTGGTAGACAGACAGACAGACAAATGGAATCTGGATGGACCTAACATTATATCTAAGGGCACACATCCATGATATTTCTGGCTGAATTCCATCCCATTAAGATCTGCACCAGGTTAAATTTTTGAAAAGGTATTAAGGGTACAAGAATATCTACTGGGATAGCCATCATTTAAAGCACTTATAGAACCGATACCCAACTTAATGGACTCAGTCGTGTGGTCAGTTTCAGTTACCCTCTCGCATCGCTCGCAGAACTAAGTCAGCATATTCGCAGCTCTTGGAGTACTGTGAATAGATGGATGGCTGGGAAGTTCGCTGACTCTGAGCTTTCCCAACAATTTTCTTCCTCTAGGACCGGCTGTGAACTCATCTCGTACAATTTTACGGCACTTGCATCATCCTTGGTAGTGCCCTCTGAGCCGCTCAAACGCTCCTCTGGGTCAGCTTGACATTGCCTTTCTTTGTCTTTCACTTCCAGATGTACTACGGGCCCCCCTCTAGATGAGTTCATCGTTGATCGATTGGTTTCATCTTCTAAATTTTTTAAAAGAGGTATATTGGGAGTACAATAAAGGGGAGGGCCTACGATACTTCCAGCGCTGCCAATCATTCTTATTTGTACATCTATTCAAGTGTTTTCAGTAGAAAGGACCAGTGAACAGCAAAGAAAGTGAGTATTCTGTAGATTTTATATCCATAATTTCCTACTGAAATTCAGACCATGTACCATTCGGTTTTTCTGATATTAGACGTCGCCTTTGGTATCTTGGTTAGAACCTTCCTGAGGCATGATGCTCGCCCATCGTCATCCGTACTATCGGTGTGTTACTTTCGCTACTGAAAAGTTGTTCTACGGGTGACGCTCGCTGTGACGAGTGTGTTCAGTAATGTTCCTTCAATTTTTTTGGGGGGTGGCGTATACGCAACTTTTTTTTGATAAATTTTTCGAATGAAAAATTTGATGTTTCCTCAATACACAGAGATCCAGAAGCTTAGAAAGTTTGTGCCTTGAATGCGTAGAAACAGAATATCCGACGTGATCTTTGGTGTGAGTAGAAGGTATAACTAAAAAGGATAAGTCTAGTTAGGTGGCGTATACGTAACCATTTTTTGGTACATATTTGGGTGAACAAATTTTCCGTTCCGAATAACGAAATATATTCTAGAACGAAGCATGGATGACTTCCAGTATACCATTCACTTAAGTTTATGTTTCTTTCTGTCAAAATACGAGCCGCCATCGTTTCTCTTATGTCAAAAGACAATAGTCATTCATTAAATTGAGTTGTCAGTTGTTTTTCATTGCAAGACTTGGCAATGGTTCCTTTTTCCTCGAACAATTGCAAATTACACGACACGCTTTAATTCGCCACCCACTCATTCCGTTCAACACTTCATACAGTGATATTCTTAAACAAGCTTCTCCTCGAATATTTAATGTAACTTTGGCTATTTCATTTAATGGTAATCATCTCAATTCCTTTAGCTGTATTAGCTGAATGGATTTAGCCGCCCAAATCGGCCATTTCCCTACATACAAACACCCTCACATCGTTTCCTTAAAGACATGCCCAAATAGGGCATCATCCTATTCCCTTAGCAATTTTATTAATTTGATGTGTATCTCGGTGGAAGAGGCTTTGTTATGTTCTGATATCTTATTTATACTCAGTTATCTCTTTTTATGGATTTCGTTGAGGAGAATTTCTGAATTCAAAAGGAATGACGATGGTTGATGAAAGGAACAATCAAATCTGAGTTGCGAGTTTGTATCTTTACTCAGATGAGTGGTGTTATTGATTTTGTCGCAAATCCTTCACGGTTTTTCTTTTTTAAAGACACGTTCCACATTGTCGAGAAGGGAAGCAGTCGTAGAAATGCTGTTTTTCAAGTTTATTTACTTAATATAAGCGCAGTAGAAGTAGTTGGAAACGTATGCCCTTTTCGAGGGAAGCTCGTAAGGTTATATCCGCTGCAACACACGGAATTCGAAACCAGATCAAACTTGACTATCGTGAATGAGTTAAGAGCCTGTGCACATAGGACTGTAGGACTCGGTTTTTTTTTAACGTTTACATGGGAGGAGGATGTTACGGAAATCCGAACTTTCAGATTTTTTGACATTTGGAAATGTCAATCGCTGTCACTCGGCATAAGGATGACAAAAAACTTTAAAAACTGAGACATTTTCGAAGTTGACAATAGAAATATGAAAGTGAATCAATTTATTTGCTCTGTTGTAATAGAATTTGGTTTTAAAAAATCCGCAAAAATCTTCAGAAAGGACTATCTTTCTGAACACGTTAATGTGACAAAAAATTCAGTCAGCGAGTCTTGTGTAAAGATGCTCTCAGGATTGCGTGACGTGAGGACTTGAAACTTTGGATACAGCGTTTCATAAATTAAGTTCACTGCTGCTACGTTCTAGGAGCTGTCAGATGACGGTTCTGGGAATTGATTGGCACTTGTTGATATTCAATTTTAGAAAGTTTTTATTACACCACCTAGAAGAACTGTTCAAATCACTTGGGTACGGAAGTCATTGGGTGTCCAGATGTATGTGAACACTTTCATATCTTTCACATAGATAGACGAGAATTTGCCATTATGCCGTGAGGACCACGATGACTACTTAAGTGGGCTCCTGAGAGGGATTCAAGGGATCTATCGAGCATTACGCAGACAACTCTTGAAATTTATCAAGAGAAACACAAAAAGAAAAAACGAAGTACCCCGTTTCGAATCTGCATTTCTCCGGACCAGCCGAGTATTAGTAACTTTTCTATAACGAGTGTCATTGTTGACAGACCTTAATGAGGCTTTTCATAATCACTTAAGCAGGTCAAGTAACAATAGTCGGAAGCTGATTTGTGAGGCTGTCCCAAATTAGACCAAAGGAAATAAGGCCCGAAATGTATACACAATACGTCAATAAAATACTTTTGGGTTCAACCGTTTTTTATGAAATGAGGCCCCAGTCCATAAAACTGACCTAACTTATGCACCTTCTTAAGATGGCCGTTAAGTGGCAGTTAAGCGAAGTGGTAATAGAGCGATAGCGGAAAGAGCGTTGAAGTAATATTTACGAATGAAAGTTCTTCATAAAAATTTGAAGATTTTTGAACAAAACTTGACAAAAAAAGTGAAATGATCGAATTTTTTTAACTTTGACCAAAATTTCATTCATCATAATGCAGAATGAAACAAACCCAACCTACCGGTGGTGCTTAGGCCAATCGAAAGATATTGGGGTCTGGAAAAAAAAAAAATTAAGGGCTACAGTTCGGATAAAAGTTCGGAAATTTTGTTCAAAATAAGGATTCATTTCTTTTTGTTTTTTTTTATAAATTTGGAATCAAAAGCTAAATACTTTTAATTTGCTTTAAATTTTTGAAATTATTTTTTTATTACCTTTTTTATTAATTTTGAGTTCGATGGCACTCCTAAAGAACAGGGTCATTCATTTCGTGGTTTCAAGTTAGGAACGCTGGCATTTGACACTTGCCAAACTCAGCTGTCAATTGCAGTGTCATAATATTAGTTGAAAGTTTGCCCTTTACGATAATGGATCGCTTAGCTATTGAAGATCATAACTTGGACGATATGGGGTTCTAACAAAATGGAGCAACAAGCTACACAATAAGACCATTTATGACTTTATTACGTGAGAAGTTTCCTGGTCGCGTAATTTTAAATATTTACATTTAAAATCGAGCCTAATGAAAAATGATCCCGTTTTGGAAGCCTTACTCCATTTTTCATTTTAAGAGCTTGTCTTCTGGGGTCAGCTTTCCCACGGACTAACAATGCAATGAAGATTTCTGCGATTAAGTTTGGGCAAAGATATTATATTCTTTTTGTATTTTTGGGCATTTTATGTAGAAACTTTGTAGCTGCCTTTAGACTGCTACGGTACCATATTACTATGAAGTTTTCCATGACACCCTTACTAACTATAAAGAGTCTCTCATCTATATCTTTGTAGCAATGACAGTAACTTAAAAGTGGGAAGTAATATCATCCTTTCAAGCCATTGTTATACCCTACATCCATACTGCAGTTCACATAAGCCAATATCCTTTACGGAAGACCATTCGCAGAGGTACAACAAAATGAAGACACAAAGTACAGGTCCTTGCCATAGACATTTCCTTAAATCCTTGAAGCAAACCATGACTGTTGCTAATAGCTCCATCCGTCTCTTTTAGTAGAATACACAAATAAAAGCCTCATTATTCCATGGTCACAGAAATAAACAAAAGGTAAGCACTCGTTTAACGAAAACAACAAGGTATTGTTTTTATTCCACAGACTGTGACACGAAAATGAAAAAGATTTTCCTCCCAATAAACCTCATTTTGTGTTCACTGTTGTTTCTATTTTCGAAAAGAAAAGGAAATGTCCTTTCAGAGGAAACAACTAAACAAAACAAAACAAAACAAAAAAGTCCTAAAAAGTAAAAACACAATTCAACAACAAGAGGAAGTCGTTTTTCAATACTCGCAGAGGAGAAAAGTTTGTTTTTTCGTTTCCCTTTGACCCAAAAGTATTAAAATTTGACATAAGTCCTTTCCCATTCTCTTAGAGTGGATCTATGTAGATTTAGGACATAAAGGATTATCGACACATTTCCTTCCTAAGTGACTGGTATCCTTGTGTGATTAGGATCGCACCACAAAGAAAAAGCCACAAACGTTAAGGCTTGTACTGCGTTTGCTGTGAAGAATTTTTCAATTAAGGAATTCATTTAAAGGGATATTCACATCCGGAAAAGGGAACCAACAAGGAATGACATAACATAAATTGCACGAGTATTGCCTGCACATATCCGATTCTGGATTACCATATGCTCGGTTTGCCGGTGACCTCAGTCACCTCTCCAGGTGGCCCATGGTGAAGTCTTTTCGAATGAAACGATTGCGTGGCGTTTATTTTCAATAAGGACACTCTCTGGTGAACCTGATGCTTTGTATTTACTGAGACCTGAATTACTGACAGTGATGACAGGGAGGGTTATTCGAATGCTTGTTCGTTGCATATCCAAGTGAAAGCAAACAAAAGGCTTTGTTTAAGGATATGTGTGATATTCAACACTGGATTAGGTACCGTATCGGTTGGGGAAAGCAACAATGCATGCAAATTATTTGTAGATGGCTGCAGGAAGAAGGAAATTGTTCCGTTTATTCGTTGAGAGTCCAAGATCCTGATTGTATTGTTTCTCGAGTTTTTGATTGATTTTTTGGTGACAAAGAGAAAGCCACAGGAGTGATCCAGCATCCAGGGGTCAATTTTAAATTAACAATCTATCGTTAAAATATTCCAGAGGCAGGAACTGATGAAATGACCATCGTGACAGGAAAAAACCCATCACGTACTACTTAGTGACAACAAAACATAGCAGTCTTCCGTTTTCGTTGATCTCAGGGACGACGCTGGACCTAGTCGTATGTTTTCCAACATTCAGCGACTTAGGTGGAGCAGTAAGATCTAAATATTCGGACAGAATTATGCTATAGGGTGACCAGATAGCAATTATACCTTTTCCAATTGTTAAGTTTCAACAGCTGTCAAAGATACCAATGACATTTAGCTGTCAAAATATTCAATAAGGTTTGCCATTTCACCATGTATTCAAAAATATTTTTTGCTAGTATATCGAATGAGAAAAGGTGAAACTCTATAAGCTGAACATAGATATAGAAGTGGTTCAAGACCTAATGGTCAACAATGCTCTTCCATTCGATTCGCAGTGCCCAGGTGGGAGGTTAAAAGGAAAACTAAATTGTGGATTCCAGGGTTTTTAGTTTAGAAAATTGGATTCAACGTGATCAGGACCGATGATACAGAATAGAGTCGAGGCAGAGGAGGCCAAAGCATTGTTGCAAGTTCACTCAAAAAAATACCACCGTGCCCAGTCGTTTCGAAAAAAAGTTAAAAAAAACTAAGTATTGGACGTTAGTAAGGTTTGGTTACTGAAAGTAAACTTTTGAAAGAGTTTGAGGTGTAATTGCCTGTGCATTTATGATGTTAGAGGAATCGAGTAGAGAGGACCAGTATAAGGTTAAAGAGAAAACTCTTTAACGCCGTGACCGTAATTCTTGGGCATTCTTAGGTGGAAGAGAAATAATTTGACGTATCAGAGGGAAGAAGATGGAAGAGTACCTGTTTTAAAACTCCAGTTTGGTACATGGCGCTCTGAATCACCGAACATCAGTTGAGCTGATAGTCTTCAGTATAATTGGTGATAGTATCCATTCTGTTTGTTAATTGGACAAGATGTGGATTTGGTTGACAGGGAACCAGTGAAGCAATTGAGGATTGTCCTTAAAAGTGGACGTCCAGGTCGAAGTGAAAGGAGCTGGTATTGGTCATGCTTTCGGATTGTATTGAATGGATGAGGGAGAAAAGTCGTTCTTCATTTCATCATACTGACTGATTTGGACCCTTGGGGCAGTTTGGAAGGTACATTTAGACCAATAATAGGTCCATTGTGAGACTGCCTGGATCATACGATCTTCCCTACTTTCTAGTGAAACCAATTTGAGCTTCCAATAAGAAGGCTCCCAAATTACGTTTCTATTAAGGCGAAAGAGCAGATCAAGGTGGAGAATAGATTCCTTTTCACCTCAGCAACTTCTGTAAAAATCATTTAAATGTACGCCAAATCTAAATGTGTCCTTTCCTATTAGACATTGTCCAGTGATGATACCTACTATGGTGCTGATATGCAGTCTGCTCCGAAAGATCAAAATCTTAAAGCCTTTCAGGCTAGGGTACATACGTTATGCCGCTTGTCCACCTGATATTTGATCTTTCGAAACCATTTAATTTTAATTTAAGTATACATGTGACTATTGGAATACCTAAGATATCATTACCTGGTACGACAGGTAGCGTAGTTCCATGTCTGGCTAGTTCGTCAGCCTTACATCAGCCTTTTTAAACTAAAACCCCTTGGTTTTCCAATGAATTTAATCAAATGGATAAGTTCCTCTATTTGAAAGGTAGACAATATGATATGCTTTTTAGATCTTCTGTTTCTAACCCCATAATGGCCAAATCGCAGTCAAGGCAGTCATCTTAGCCCTTTAATGTTCGTACTCACCACCAATGATGTTGACTGAATTATCAAAAACTCCTTTTTCTCTGTGTATGCTGTTGACATAAAGATCTACAGATTTATTTCCTCTCTCACCGATTTGACCTATCTTCAAGACGACTTTAACTTATTTTTCTGTTTGGTGCTAGAAAAACTTCCTTGAACTAAAGGTCAGTAAATGTCAATTCATTACTTTTTCCAGGAAGCGTGCCGCACTGTGCCGACTGTCCCTCCAGTCTCTTCTTTACGCGACTTAGGTGTCATTTGTGATAGAGAGCATAGCTTCCATTCCATTCCGCTTGACTTTATAAAACCTTGGTCTAAAGAATTCTCGAATCCCTACATTACCAAATCAAGTCCGGTTTGGTCCCCCTAATACGCCGTCCATATTCGCCGTGTTGAAGCTGTCCAGCGCAGATTTCTACGCTTTGGCCTCCGCGACTTCGCCTGGATCGACAGAGACAGTTTGCCTCCTTACACCGATCGTCTAAAACTTATCCGCCTGCAGTCTCTCGAAAACCGTCGCGAAATCGTTGATTGACTTTTCCTTCATCAGCTAATTACCGGTCACACTGATTTTCCTGCGCTTCTCGAATCGGTATCCCTTAGCATGAATTCCCGCAACCTAAGATCCATACCTCTCTTCCATATGAATCTTCATCGGACTGATTACGGCTATAATTCAACAAATTGGCCAGAATGGTGCGACTGGAGAAAATCCATTCGCAAATTTCTTCAGCACCGCTGTTTCTCTTCCTAGCCCTGTCTTCCATGTCCCCCTTGTCTCAACGCTTCTTCTGCCATGGGACCCGACAAAGTTGAACATAAAATTGCTCTGACATCTCTAATAGGGACGAGCGGCAGTTTAGAGCAACTTTCCATTCCAAGGATAGCTTGGAGTTGCGGATATCGGTCGTGGATATCACATTTTTTCTGATCTAAGGTAGGATTTCCGCAAGCATTAGGAAGAAGAAAGGAGAGGCTAAGAGTAAGTCAATCAGAGAAAACACCTCTATGTTTTCGGAAGCTTTTTTAAAATTATTTCGAATGGAGGCGTGGCCAAAATCTTTACTGAGATATTGGCTTGAGACAAACAGCTGTTTAACAGTCATTTACCTACCAAAAATGTCAAGGCGATTGGAAGAAGTCCCATCCTACAGAGTGTGTCGTACGAAGGGCACCACTTATCCACAAACAAGATGATCCGCTGGGTCCGCTGAGATAATTTCGGTGCGATCTGACCTGACAATATTACTTAAAAGGGACTTGCTGACTACACTTGATGGTTCAACAGTATTATTGAGATCATCGAGACATTTTATGAGTTCATCGCACTTAGAACATGGATCGAGGCCCTTTTTGAAAGAAGACTTCCTAAAAGCGAGCCTATTGTAGAAAGAGTCGTTGATGGACTTTATGGCAAGCATTAGGTGGGAAAGTAATCGCTGAGGTAGGTTAGTGAACATTCGCTTAAACTGGTGGAAGGACTCCCCACAGAGTCCATTACGATTAGCCCAGAATTTCATTAGTCCCAGTATACTCCAGGAATACAGTCTCAGTATTGCCTCCATTGTATGAACCCACTCCTCAGTTGAATGTTCACTAGTCTTTGTGAATTCCAAGAATATCCTTTGGAAGGTCTATGTCGTCAAGAATGTTTCCCTTGATTAAGTCGCAATTTTATTGCAAATACCAAAATCGGCACCGAAATTGAAGTTCCTTTGAAGTCTCGAGTACTTTATGTCAATCTCTGTCTTACACGAGGTAATGAGAGGTCCTCACACAGGCTGATTGCATACGAAGCAAAACTCTGTCAATCTCTCTAATGTCACGTATTATGACATGCAGTCAGGATCATTTATCGCACATGTACTCCAGACTCAATACAAAACGTGTTTCGAATACTTTGTCATAAAACATCATCCCACTGGACCCGCACGTTAATTACAAGGACGAAGGTGTGATCCTAATTTTTTCCATTCAATGGGGTTAACAGAAATCTTCAATCAGATGTGAGCTAAGCAACTTATTCAAGCCCCCCATTCCTTACCACTTAGCCCCAATGTTTGCTTATACCAACCTAATTGTATTCGAACGGCCGGCAACCACTCCAAAGTGCAAAGTAATTGCTGAACACTCAATTGAAATAATAGCACCGACCACATCAATCAATAGTCCAGCAAGGAGAGCTATTTGCATTTCATTTGTTTAAATGTTTATTTGGGGGGGTAATTGCACAATTAGCACACTCCTGGTGCATTAAAGCAACAATCCAGGGAATGCAAGCTCGAGAAGTACAATTCCAAACAAATCCTGACGAGAAAAGTTTAATTGGTGATTCTATCTATAAATTGAATTGGTTCACACAGAGAACTAGGCATGAGTAGGTACTCTAGACTGGAGTGGAGTTTGTGTAAACTATCAATTTACATTTTAATTGAAAATGGCTATACCAATGCACAGGGTCTTCTTTAGTTGTAGTTTTAAAACAAACCACAGATAGGAGATTGAAATTAAAGTCAGGGAATTGGTCTTTTGGGAGAAATATCCTTGTAAGTTCTGGGTTTTCACAAGGAATATTCACAAAACAAAGTGAATATTCAAGGAGTCAAGGACCCAGTAGGTGATCAATGGAGATGATGCTTTGGCCGGTACAGGTAATGATGTTGATACTCTTTTCATTTCTCAAGGTGGGTTCTTGTAGAATTCAAGTCCAATCTATAGATTGGAGCCCACAGATAGCCCATTTGTCTGATATCTTGGAGTAATTTTATGCTCCTCAACCCTTGAAGAGCCCCTGCCTGAAATACAAGAGTCTTCCACTCGCCTCGATCCCGGGGGACTGCTTCCAATTGTTCAGACCAAGCGGTCTGGCATCCGCTATAGCTTGGTCCTTAACACAGATGATCGGTCTTCCTTGTCATCTCGAAACTGGGGGTGTGATTCGAGGACACTTTTTGCTGAAGTAATATCGCTCGATGTGGCCGAGCCAGTGGAGTCAATGTATTTTGGTTTTTTGAACTCCATCCACATCTTGGTACGGTTCACAGAGTTTGCGGTTGAAGCTTCTCCAACCACTTGTCATTTCGAAAATATCTACAAAGTGTTTCAAAGTGTATCATCCTTTGGGAAGTGATACATCAGTGATTTTTACGTAACGTGAATCTTGGCATAGATTTCCCAGCTATCCTATTGCAATTGGTTAGACACTAAGGCCTTTAGCCGTTCACCCACTTCATGATGTCAAGACCATTCTGTGGAGTACCCAACACCACTGCGAAAAGCTGTATTAAAAACTGGTTGAAAACCAAAGTTCACCATTACTGGACAAACGCTGAAGGTAATAGGCGAACTAAAATGTTCATGTCAAACATCTCCTTCCTTCGAACGAAACCACTTTTAGGTTTAGTTAGAAGCCAAACTCGTGTAGTCACAGGAGTCCTTACTGGACATTGTCAAGTCAAAGAATAACACATGACTATGGGAATAGCTCCTGTAGTGTGCATAAAGAGGACTAAAAATTACCAGAACATAATTTGTGTCACTGTAACTTTCTAATAAGAACATGTCCTCGACACTTAGGTAAATTCTACCTTCAACCAGAAGACATATCTGCTAACTCTCTCAAGGATCACGAACTCGGGTATCATGGAAGAGCTCTAATTTTGGAGGAACTCACAATAGGCCCATCTTGGCCGCAGTGATATGGAGATATGCACCCAGCTCACATCTATTTCTGTATAACTATTGATCTGGAGGATCTTTTTTTTTTTAAGTGCACCTGTACCAGGAAACAAGGACTTATCTTTAAAGATCCTTGTTGCAGGTCTCGTTGGGGGAATCGAACTATGTAACCTGTATCGTATTCCTTACAGTGATCCCCAGTGATTTCTTAAAAGTAGTTTCAGAAAGTGTATATCAAATGGACTCGCTTGAATTTCATAATCCGGTCATAATGTCATTTTCTAAAATTTCTTCTTGAAGTCATTAATTCCTTACTCAGTCGAGGCTAAGAAAGATTGCCAATCTAATGGACATAGCTGATACTCTGTTCTATACGGGAACATCTTCAAGACTATCGCCTAAGGAAGAGTGGCTAAAAAGTCCCAGTATTTGACAAATTGGTGCCAAATGAAATAGGAATTGACAAGGCAATTCGTGTTGCCAAAAACATTCAAGCAATTATTCTGTGTTATTCAAGGGAATAATGATCAGATTCTATTTACTTACGGAATATCAAAGTCAAAGTCAAAGTCAATGATGCCATTTGGAAAAATTAAAGCATATTCCTATAGATTACTTATGTATGTATTTTGAACCACCTTGTACCTGGGTTTGATGCATAGATTAAATTAAATTATCAATAGCTTCGCGGAGAAATAAGTATGTAATTCCACGGAAATTAAGTCTATCTTTGATTGAAAATAAATCAACATTTGTAGAGTGAAATTCCTTTCCACTAGAAGTGAAATAATTTCCCATGTGAAGTAGATACTTACTTACCTATCGATTTATTTCCCTTTACAATTTTTAGCTCAACCATTAAAGTTTGTACATCAACACAAGTGTTTTCCCACACTTTTGACAGACAACCACCAATGACAGGAATTGCTGTGATGACTTGGCATCACAGGATTAAAACGTCAACATATGTCACAGATATCTCTTTTCGAGTTGGCTAATTTTGATTAAGGGGTTTTATTGCCTTTGTACATACATACATACCATAGATGAATAGAATTAAGTTGTTCAACTACAAGAAGTAAATGATTCCAGTGATGGTTCTACTTTCATGGTTTTATTGCCCACGTGGTGTCTTTTATTCGTCGACTATAAAACTAATTTCCGTACTAGTCATCGAATGGGTCGCGTCATTATTTGGTTTGTAGTAATCTTTACATTTTCCTTAATTATACGAAAGGTGGTGGTTTTGACAGCCACGATGTTTTATAGTTTATGACTAACCAAACCGTGGCTGTGGTTTTATCAAATCGTTGGGGTTTGAATGCCGAATCTCCCAAAACAACGGGAGGAAAATTGTCGCAGCAAGTTTATTTGAATTGCTAGGTATTTCCTAAGGTGACAGTAAATTTAGGTAACTATAAAATTCCTAAGCGCCACAATGACTTGAATGCCACTGAAGCCTGTTGTATTTACTTTTAATGGTTGACTTGTGGTTCATATTTTTGTAGTATCAAGCTTCAAATGATAACTTAGAGATAGCGATGAGCAATTGCCAATAAAAACAAAAAAAACAATCGAATCGAATAAGATAATGAATGTGAACAAGTGTAGGGTTTTTCAAAAGTCGAATTTAAATGTCAATAGTGAATAATTTCTAAACACCTCCTTTTTTATGTCATCTTTGACATTCGTGAAGTTGACACGTTTCAAAAATGGGAAAACGTATAAAAATAGCTCAAACTTATTAAGAAAATGGTCGATCTTTAAAGAATACATACATATGTACGTCAGGCGGATTCGTTAACAAACAAAAGTGTCACATCTGCACCAAAGAAATTCTTCGAATAATTTCAGAAAATTTACTATATCCTTCTTGGGCTGGTGAAATCCTTCATTAATTTTTCTTTGAAGATGCAAATGGGTTGCAAGAACTATCAAGTCATAGCCCTGTTAAGTGTCTGCAACACACTAATCAGCACGTACCAGTGTGGCTACGACGATCTACTAATTTTTCAAATCCTGGACAAGACCAATGTATTTCAAGAGGAGACCCACCGTCTCTTCATCGACTTTAAGGCCCCATATGACAACATTCGTCTTGAGCTCTACAAAGCGATGGGCAAATTCGGAATCACGGCAAAACTGATCCAGCTGTGCTGCGTGGCGATGGTATACACGCGGTGCAATGTGCATTTTGGGAACAGTTCCTCTGAACTATTCCAAACTTGCACTCGTCTAGTAGAACAGGGTTCAGGGGAGGTGTAAATACTCAAGGCACACCTTCAACAAATTTTTCCAGACCAAGTACCTGTTGTTAACAAACAAAGAAGCAGAGAACGTCACTGTTGGCAACAGTAACTTCGAGTTAGTTGAGGAGTTTACCTACCTCGGAATAAATATCAATTCCACGAATCACACTCCAGTGGAAATTCTGGAATGCGTACCCTACCGGAGGACGAAATGCATGCTCTTCAAAACATTGATCCAACAGTTCTGCTATATGGAATCAAGTGCTAGACGATAAGTAGGAAAGCAGGGCTGATATTGGGCACTTTCGAGAGAAAAATTCTTCATCGAATTCACTGTCCCATATGCGACGAGGGCGAATGGAGGAGAAGATTTAAAAGCATACTCTATAAGCTGTACGAAGATGTGGATGTACTTCAAACAATACGTCGGCTGCACTGCCTCGGCCACATCGAGTGAATGGAATCTTTTCCATTTTAGGGACCAAGCTATAGCAGCTGCCAGGGCTCTTGGTCAGAACAACTGAAAGCAGCGTACCCAGGACCGAAAGGAGTGGAAGTCTACATACAATCCATAAGACCATAAGCACTCATCATTCTCTCGATTCTAATACGAGGGAGTTCTGTTGAGTTTTTTTTGTCCAATTCGGTTGGTACTCGATTGGTTTTCGATTAGTATTCGATTGGTATTCGATTGTTATTCTATTGTTATTCGATTACTTTTTCCTAAAACCGAATAAATCGATAATCGAATAACATGTTTGGAATCTGTTTGACTCTCCAATTCATTCGCAATTTCCCGTCCCATCCATGCTGTACTGCTTAAGAGTACTCAGATACATTTGCAGCTCATTCAGAGCAACTAGGCATACAATCTTTCCCTGAACTATGCACACTCTACCTTTCAATGATACTTTAAACTAATCGCAGTTAGCATGGTTAAAACGCAGCTTAATTCAACAAGGTGCTTAATCTAATTATTGTATTTTCCTACCCACATTTCAGTAATGAAGTTGATTTTCATCAACTCCAAACGTTAACTCAATTTCAGTCTCTGGTTGATAAAAATGGTTTTCCCTGCGCACAGATGGAGAATCGCACTTGACGACTGCATCTGTTGGATACAAATTTTTTATTTTTTTTTGTTTCTCCACAGTTTTCATCCACAGATAACTAATTGTATTATCCGCTTGAATCCACACAAGGGTACAAAGTGGATGCGCTACTAGTAGACATTACATACCAACAGTGTTGCTGCGAAATATTGCATTAAAATCCCCCCAGACAGAGGAATCACCGTATAATTGTTGTAATTGTTAGCAGCGAAGGATATTCCCGCAGCTATTTAATGGCAATGCGAGTTAAAATGTTTCAAGGACCACTGATACTCGGGTTTTACTCTTGGGGTTATCATTATCGTCGTTAGGGTTGTAACTAACTGGCTGGATTGTTGGGTTCCTTAATGAAAATGAAATTTTGAGTACAAGGAAGGCTATAACCAACCAACCTTTCTTGCCAGATCAGTTCCTTGAACAAGGTCCTGACAGCCATTTCCTGTCCAAGCCATAATAAAACTGTTGATCTAGTAATGACAATTAAGATCCAGTCCCTTGGGACCATAATCAATTATCAATTGCTTCGGGAACCTGCGCTCGTTATCCTCCTCTTTATGGGACTAATAGAAGACACAGTTGTAAATCATTCAAGGAACTTTTAAATGGTTCCTTCCAACTGTATATGACATAAAGTGGTAATGATAAATCATAACAAAACAGAAAAGAACAGAAAACAAAAAACAGTAATCGAAATAAAAGCATCCAGCCTCCTCACAAGGCCACATGTCGCATATTTTCGGCGTTGTCCTTCGAATTGATCGATGTCCTTCCATTTTTACTTTTTTCTTCTTTATCGTACTTCAGACTCCTTTTCTCTGTTGTGTTTCACACTTCTTTAGAGGATTTCCAGTTAATGCAGTAAAATAAATGAGGTTGTGCTTTCTGAGAGGATGAATGCTAATTGGTACTTCGAGTCCTTAATATTGATGAGTAATCGATCAACGTGTTTCAAAGGAGTTTTTGTTGTTGCAAGGACATAATTGGACATAAATGTAATAAATTGCTTAAATTCTCTATACAGTCTCTATACAGTACACATGTACATAGTATGTTGGTGTATACAAATCCAAGTTCCACCGGTAAGGGTCAAGAAAGGAAGGTCTTGAACAACCGCATATTTCAAAAACGTTTCAAAAGACCCAGAAGGTCTCGAATCGAAACCGGCATAGAAAAACGAAGAAAGAAAAATCGCAGTCGATCCTGAGGATGTGAAAGGATTACTTGTGTAGACTGTATAACAGCGACAATGATCAAAATTCTGGTCTGAGCCAGAATAAGGGATTCGGTCTAAATGATGATCCAACATTTCCGTCCACTCAACCTAAAGGAAATTAAGAAACCTATGTCTTAGCTAAAATCCAACAATTCTCCTTCAGCTGATGGCTTGGTTTCCAACCTTTTCAAAGCAATTTTTTTATTTTTGTTTTGGAGGCCTTTGAACCTCAAATATCATCGAAAGACATTGCAGAGGCGTACACCCGAGGGAGCCTTTTGCACTAGTGAGGCACTTTAACCTTACTCCTTCCCTTTAGTGTCGGATAAATCTTTCGCCTTCCAAAGCAATTGGGGTGGACGCCGTGGCTAAAATGATAAGTGCGAGCGAACGCCTGACAAACATCCGAGAGTACAAATGTCATGAAAAATCTTCTCAAATTGACCTTCGGACACGGCAGGCACTTTTCATTCAAAATATATCATACCGAGCACGAAGGGTTGTGAGAATCTAGGCCCTGGGTCCCATGGACCTGCTGCGCCAAAAATTTGCAAAATATGGCCGGACTAGAGTTTCCTCAATGAATAGAACATCAGCACTGTTCGCTGGATACTCAAGAAAGGAAACTGCTATGTGGAAATAAGTCTCCGCAAACCTCGCCTACAAGATACAAACTGCTGTACTGTATGAACGCTTAAAACCTTTTGTCAGAAATCTGATTGAGTGTTGTTTTTGGCCGGAAAAGCTCAGAATGACGATAGAGATTGGACGCTACTCCATCAAGGTAGTAAAAGATCTCATCGAGATATCAAATAAGGATTGAGACAAGCTGATGCGATGTTCTTCAAAGAATATTGCATAACGCACACGGGATCATTAGAGTGGCAATCGCTGAAAGGTACGTGCAACTGGTGCTTTACGGGGCAGAGCCATGGACTGCGTCAAGAATGGAGGAGGGATCTGTCGAAGAGGTTGCAGAGAAGAATATTTCGTACTGTATAGATGGCGAATGGAGAAGAAGTTCCAGCCATGAACTGTACGAGCTATACAGTGACTTCGACCCAGTAGAAGAGTTGAAATATAAAGACTAAGATACCTCATTAATGCAGAACTGATGGACAACAATGCGTCGAACAGGAGAGTCTTTGAAACCATCCAGGATGGACGGCGCAGTAGAGGAAGACTTCACCTAAAACAGCACACTCAAATAGAATGGAAAATAAATTTCAGACGAATATAAGCTAAGCAACCAAGTCTTCTGGAGCAAAGAAAATGGTATACCTATTGAGGAATCCGAAGCCTTATGTTGGGGTGTAAGCCATGGAGTTTTTTTATTTTCCCCAGAAATTAAGGGATCCCATCTAGACCTGAAAATTTGTTACTATTAGGATATTTTAGTAGTCGATCTATGGAGCAAGTTTGAGAAAGTTCTGAAGGCTATTGAATCACCGTTCTGGAGAAGAACTCGTACCTAACTACAATGGAAAATCTTAACGAGTTGTTTGCCTCAGTATTACTGGTGCAATGCGGACCTATCCAACTACAGCACTTGAAACCATGCATCGCTGACTCCCAATGAACATCTCCTTACATCTCTACTAGCTCCTTGTTAGCAAAGAGGTTGAGCAACAATGTTAGGACCAACACAATGGACATGCAAGGATATTATTGAAGCAACGTCATCTACCACAGGGCACTAACCACGTCAATGTGAGCTACAAATTCCTAATATCAGAGAACAGAATGTCCTACACCCCGAATTATGGTAAATTTTAATGAACACGTCGAAGGATGGAGTCGGTGTGCTAGAGTTCTCTCAAAAGTCCTGGATAATCAGCTCTCCTTTAACCTTCTAATGTAGCGTTTTTCAAGTTGAAGTCACTGCCACTAGTGAATAGCACAACCTTATCCTTTAATGGATACCACGCCACTGTAACTTACCAGGAAATTGTGTAAACACCAACAACTCCTTCAGCTAAATACATCAACTCGACCAATGTAATACCCCAAAGGTCCTTTAGTAGACTTACAAGAAAACAAGGTTTATCTGACTCCTAAACCATAAGAGAGGAGTCTTCTCCAAAGATTTCTTGAGAAAGAAGGTCGCCCATTACAGATGGCGGTATGCCATAGGAAAGCTAACTTGAAACCAAAGGGCGCCAGATATTCGGAATCCGCATACTAACGATTAAGCTACCTCTTACCCATGCAACCATCGGGTTTAGTTTTCATCGTTGCTCACTTCAGGTAGCACTTCTGCTATTTCCGCAACCGTTCAACCCGTAAAAGACGAGAGGCACAAAGCTAGTAGCAAGTAGTCCTGATTGTAGGTAACATCTTTAAAATGAAAGCCATTGCCCGGGAGTCTCCACGAGAAGGCAGTGAGTCTTTTTGAAGCGTTTGCCTATAGGGATCGTCTAATGACTTTACCTTATAGATACACAGCTGACTGGGACTGTATACTTGTCGGGACTTCTTGCTTCATTTACTGGCGTAGCAGCCATCTGCAGTAGTGGTATGACCTTGACTCCAGGGACCCAGTTGACAAAGGAATTATTAGAGCCGCAAAAGCTACTTAAGTTTCATACATCTTTGTACCTCTAGGGACATGTATGTATGTAGGTGCAGGGATTATATTTTTATTGGTCTCAGTTCTATCTGTGGCGTCTTACACTTCAACAAATTCTTTCAACCCGCAACATGATATAGATTTCACTCTCCAAAACCTACCAGTCACCGTTGGGTTCATACACTAAGTAGCAGGAGACTAAGCCCACTTCCTTTTTCAACCTCTCCCCAACCACTTCCTCGGGTTAAACCATTTCTTATGAACACGATATCATCATGCGTTTTGTGTAACCAAAATCTAGTCCAATTAATCAACCTCACTTGCCGCTTCCAATTAAGGATATTCCACCCAAAATTGTTTAACGAGATGTTTCGCCATATTTGCGTAGCAGGCAATTCATGACTAAAGATTGACTTAGGTTGCCAACCACTGCCATCCCTGACCACACAATACATAGTATCGCTAATGAATAAGAGGAAATCCATGTATCCATCAATCACCTTCTACCCTTTTGAGCAATGTTCGCCATCCCCTCCCCCCTGAACAAGCAAAACCCAAGTCTACCTCAGCATCTAAATTGAATCAAATCCTGACATAGTGCTGCTTCGTTGTTCCTGTTGTTGTTGGGTTGGTTGCCTCTGCGGTAGCCTGGTTGTCTGTTTATGTTCACCTTCCACCTTATGAAGGAATTAATCTTTGAATCCTAAACCATGATGACTTTCAGTTGGTATATGTAGGTGCCATTGACGTCAGTTTGTGTTGGTTGTAGTTAATATAGAATCTATGCTATACAACGGTGTTGAGCTGGTTATCATCTTGTCACTCTTAAGCCTGACGGCTTTGCCGCACTAAACACTGCTGGACATCCAATGAAACAGTCAACTTGTTTGGGTTTTCTATTGAATTGTTAACTGCAGAACGACGAAGACTTAATCATTGTCTTGGCCATCTGAACTATTTTTCTTGGAATTTCATTAAAGCAGCTGAGGCTGGAATCCCTTTTAAAGTCAATTAGGACGAAAAAATGTAAACGGTTTTCCCAAAAAGCCATGAAATTTGTTTTTTTTAACCATTTTTAGGGAATTTTTGTAATTTTGGCAGACCCTTATGAAAAACAATTACAAACATATTAACCGCCGAAAGGTCAGTCGTAGGCATAAAGAGTCTCCTGTCCCGCCCTTAAAAGGCACCACACTCTCTCAATCTTGTCACGTATGCCTCTGGGAGAGGAAGCAAAGTTTGTCTATTTAAACTATGTTGCGTGCATCTGTGGATTTTATGAAGTTCATCGTGCATTGGGGAAAGTCAGTGGGAAATGGAAAAACTTTTCCATTTCGCCATCACAATGTTAACAAATTGCACATCTTATCATGCAGGACAGGATGGCAGTGCTCCGTTGGAACTGGAATACAAAACTGCACTCGTGATCCCGAGTAGGGATGGTGTGAATGAAATACATTTTAATTGGTGCTTGATTACTAATTATGGGGGTTGGAGCATTTCACCGACTTCATTGAAGTTGTTTCAAAGTTTCAAGTTCATAGAAAGGATATGCGGTTCGACTAAGTTATAACATCGTTTCAAGTCGGTTTAAAGAGACTTGAACTTCTGTGCTACCTGGAAGCAGCAGGTTGGTAGGTAGGGCTATGAGTATATCATAAGGTATTAGGCACCATAAGTGACCCATTACAACTCTAGAAAACCATTATGGTAACAAACTTGAATCTAAACCACCTCTTCTATGAATTGATTCGGTTCGCAGGATCAATTTCCTCTAAATTGTCAAAAAAAATTTCTATGCTTTGGAGTTCAGATAACATGTGTAATTCCTTCCAAAACGTAAAGGTTGCTGTTCTATTAGCCCATAAAGGATTTTCGAATAAGGACATAACAATTTTGTATTTCAATAAAATACAGAATAATTGAGATATCGGACTGAACTTCATCCACATGGTTACTAAAGGTACATTCATTAAGCGCTTCCTGTCTTTAAATTTAAATAAAACAGAGTTCGTTGCATGGTTATGTTGGCTTTGAGGGCCGCTGTAGTTTGTGTCTTATTCGCATAGACCTGCGATTTCAGAAAACCCCACAAGAAAAAGTCTAATGGGGTCAAAGCGCACGCTCTCGGTGGCCAGTTTACATCACCTCCACGTGAGAGGACCATGCCCTCAAATCGCTCGTGTAGAGTTTCCAATGTGGCGTGAGCTGTGTGGCACGTAGCGCCATCCTGTTGAAACCGCATGTTGTTGGTGTCCACATGATCCAATTCAGGCCAAAACAAGTTGGTAATCATCGACCTATAGCGCTCGCCGTTGACGGTGATGGCCTGGCCAACGTCGTTCTCAAAGAAATATGAAGCCGCCAGCCCAAAATCCACACCAAACAGTGATATTGGACGCTCTTGGATCTCATGTGGATTGGTATCGTCCCAATTCGACAATTTTGTTTGTCGACGTACTCATTCATCCTCATCGCTGAAGATGATTTTTCATATTCAGTTTCCAACTGCTCCAGAGCTCATTCAGCTCCTGGGTCAGTTGAAATTTGTGCGAATGCAGGTCCAAATCACGATGCCAAGTTGTGGTATACGAAAGGCCGAGTTCTTGTGATCTGCCTCGGATTGTCCTGCACACCCTCACGGACAGCGGCAATGTTTTCGGCAGATCTTGCGTTTCGAAGACGTGGGGGTATTGGTAGACCGTTTACTGGACGAGTGGACTCAAATTTACCCACCACACCGCGAATAGTTCTCTCGAAAAGACGATTATGTCCACCGTAAAATGGGCGAAGCGCGTGGAACGTTGCCCGAACAGAACACCACGGTGATTTGGCACCGAACAGACTGAATAAGTGACAGCCAATATGATAGATGTAGCTTTAACAATATGGCAACTATCATCTGTCAAAATTCGGAAGTCCTTATCGGAAAACGTTTTATAAGTCTGAGACTGAACCTCTCTTATGCGATTACCCCTAGCATGCATGCAACGATCGATTCTTTAGAGCCAATATCCCACCACTCTTCTAGACATATCGGCCAAAACGTTGAGTTGTTGGAATAAACCAACGACTTAACCATCTAACTTAAACTACATATCACTTACATATGACAAGTCTATCCAATGTGACAAGATGGTGATCATCGAAAAATACGGGCATCCATGTCCATGGAATGGATTCTCTTGAAGTATGGGTTCGTTGGTGTCTAATAACACATAATTTGCTTATTGACAAAGCCCTCCATTAAGCCAGTTTTATCACTGAAGATGATTTTCAATGCAATTCTGGATTTTCTTCAATCTTTTTCAGGGTGTAGGCCAATATCTTTACCCAAAATTCGTCACAATGTGGATTGAGAGATTCACAATTTTGGCATGGAATCGACTGACTTAACTAAAGCACCTACGACTATGATATTTTCAGTACTTTAACCTGCACATTTTCTCGCTGGTACAGAAACATTGAGCAGGGTTTATCTTGACTCGAGTTTATCCACAATAGCACGTACAGCCTATCTGTTGGGATGAGCGTTCTAAAAGTTGCTCATCTGAACTTTGGTAGTCATTTTTTATAACTTCCAAATAAGTTTTGTTCATGAATGTTACTTTAAAATAAAAACATAAATTCTAATTGACGTTGTCATAGATACTGGTCACAAAAAAAGTTTTAAGGTCAATTTTTCTTAAAGTACAAAATTGTTATGTTTCTATTGAAAAGCCCTAATCTAATCTAATGACGTGCCTCCTGAAAAGGCAATGACAAGGTAAATTCCTCTCCGATCTAACACAGGCCACAAGACCTTAGATACCCTATGCTCTTCTAAGTTAAGCCATGTTTGGTCAGCTAAATTGGTGTTCCTCTCCGTTTAGACACAAAGATTGGTGGTTTTACTTCTCTTACTGTATTGTTTTCGACCCTTTATTCCCTCACTATCTCAGTGTCTAGATACCCAGCAAGATCTGACATGGTTCTGCCTACATAGTACATGGTTCTTCCTAATCATTGCGCGACAATTCTTGGCTATTTCAGTCTTGATGTTGGTTGGATTCTAACGCCTTAAGCGCAGCCTGCCTAATATCTCGTCTCTAATGAATTCCTAGCTATGAACGTGTGTTCGGAAGTCTCAGGCCACAGGTATAGAGTAGAGACTTAGGCCTGTAGGCATCTACCTGAGCCCGTGCCGAACCGTCCGTATCAATTGCAATCTCCTTTTGTATAGACTCAGCCTTCCTCTGACAATAGTCCCACTTCAGCTATATGGCTTCCTACCGAGGATCTTATCCGAACCATCACGGATGTCGGGAAGTCATTCACCTAGAATCAATCACTGTTGGGATTGAAGAGCCCTGCATTAGTGAGCTGAACAAAAACCCCTTCACTTTGGACATCCTCCAAAGTGCCCTGCAACTCAATGTTTAGTCCGAAAACTAGACAACTGTGGCTCCACACTCATATGATTGAAAGTAGAAGTTGTAGGTGGCTTCACTATAGGAAGTGTGATCCTCAACCTCCGTATTTTATTTTTTTAACAATTATCCTAGCCCAGCTTTACAAACAATTTAAATAGGTTTCCAGGAAATTCAGCTGATTCCCAACTAAGTAGTTCCTTCGAATCTTATTACTCAGTACAGGGAGCTTCACTTCCTGGAATATTAAATATCTCCAGCAGGGAGACAAACAGTTAATTTGGCACAAAAAGGACAAGGATTCCAGGAATCCCTTGAAGGCGTTGAACTCAACATTGTTTTTCCTACAACTATCTCCAGAACACCCTCAATAATGATGGTGCACTCAACCTGTATTAGATTAGTGGTTGTCCTTCGCCTTTGAAGGTTCCTCATTAATGACCCCTCAGGGAGTTCATCCCCCTTTTCGCTTACATGTGTGCCTTCTATTTTTAGGCATTTCTAAATATAGCATTGCCCACATTCCATTTGGCTTTCTTCCAGGAAGGAATAAAAATTTTCCTGTAATCTTTCTCTGTAAAGCCAGTGGACTTCATAAACAAAACAAAATTCCTCTTGGAATCACTCGGAGGAGGTAAAGGTCTATTGCTTTAGGGATTCGTATTTATTTTTATTGCTTCTTGAAGATATCCCTTAAAGCTTGGGGAGGAAGAGTAATCTTTGTGTAAATTACAGGAAAGGTGTGATGCTATCATCATGTGAAATGTAATCTCGAATCTCACGTTAGATGAGAGGCGATTAATTTCAGTCTTGCCCTAGGAAGTCCCGTGCTAATAGATACGTAGGTCGGAAGTTCAGTCCTATTCACCTTCTGTGAGATCAATAGTGATAATCAAGCTTTTATGGGGCCGTTGAGGCCATAAGCACGTAAACTAGGAGAGGTAAAGCTATAGAGGCAGGCCAGCAGATACAGACATGGGTATCCATAATGGAATATATCCGATTCATGGTTGTGGTTGGGCAAATGAGATTTTCACTAGGATACGGCATAAGTCCAAGTTTGGTGCATTTAGTTCAGTTTGGGAAGAAATTGGGTATACAGAGGTCGGGAATGAAAAAAACCTCTTGATCGACTTCAAGTGCAATATCGTCACGTATCTCCTCTCTAACAGCGTTTTGGGTCAAACGGGCGACACTGGACAAGGAAACTTGACCCAAAAAAACCCAAATCGCATGATCTAGACTTTGGTGCACTCAGTTCCCAGCTATTTAGCGTTTGGAAAGGAGTTGGGTACGCAGAGGTCGGGAATGAAAAAGACCTCTTGATCCACTTCAAATGCAATATCGTCACCTATCTCCTCCCCTTTAGCCTTTTGGGTCAAACGGGCGACACTGGACAAAGAAACTTGACCCAAAAAACCCAAATCGCATGGTCTAGACGTTGGTGCACTCAGTTCCCAGCTATGTAGCGTTTGGGAAGGAGTTGGGTACACAGAGGTCGGGAATGCAATATCGTCACGTATCTCCTCTCCTTTAGCCTTTTGGTTTAAACGGGCGACACTGGTCAAGAAACTTGACCCAAAAAACTCAAATCGCATGATCTAGACTTTGGTGAACTCAGTTCCCAGCTATTTAGCGTTTGGAAGGGAGTTGGGTACACAGAGGTCGGGAATGATAGTTTCACGATGAGAATTTTCTGTACCTACTCCTTCCTCCATCAAGTTTATTACTTACTATCCTGGCCTCTATAAAACAACAGAACTTCCAGCGACTTACTGAACCAAGGACAATCACACGAATTTATATTGTTCCCCCTGTCCGTCGCTCATTTCCATTTTACTATGAAAAATGTTATATATCCCGATGAATGAGATGAAAACACAGAAAAAAGGATTTTATGATCCTTCTGCTCCGCTGCCCACTTGTATTCGATTAGGATTTATTTAAATGAGAGAAATATTTGCTTGGGTATTTATTTTTATGTAAATATTAGTTCGACCCTTTGACAGATTTGTTTCGCAAAAATTCTTTCATTTTTTTTATCGAAATTTTCTATTCGATTAAGTAATCGTTGTTAACGATTTGCACGTTTTCGAGCCTTAAGCTGATGTGACACTTAAAACGGGTTTAAGTGAATAAAGAGGACATTCAACCCACGCACATGGAAGGAAAGAAAAATATTTTTGGGATTTTCGAAGGACGTATGGAAGTCCTTGGAATGAAATTTAGGAAACAATGACTTGTCATAATCTTTGGTGATTCTTAGACTATTGGATCATAAGTCCTTCAAACAGGGTCGTTACATCCGCCTTACTTCCAGCGAGTACAGGGGGATCATCCGAGGGTTAGCACACGACACTGGTCGGAAGCACAGACTTATGAAGCTAGTCCCACATACTTTTCATAACACGGAAAGTAATTACATAAATTATGTATCTGTATCTACCTAGGTCCTGTGCATTTCCTCGAAGGCTTATCCGTCCATTCTCGCGCATGGAAAGGGATGATACAAAAGTTATGTGGAATCGCTGTAGCTCCTGGCGTTAATCTTACTTGAACAGTAGTTGGAGTGGAAGCAATGCATACAAATCGATATTTGCCTCAAAGCTACCAAAAGGACGATAAACATAAGCCCAACTTAGATACTTATGTATGCATATCCTTATATTGGAAAACGATTGCGGTGGAGGCACAGTAGAACTTTCAAGTGATGTACATATCATCAAATCGAATGACTAAGAAGGACTCTCACCATATTCCTGGAACTAGAATTTCAAACTCAATTTGGTTTCCTTTTCCAATTACAATGGCGCCATATTTTCATTCTTCTCCCCGTTTAGGTCCATCTACAGCGAAACAGGACGTTCTTTCGGATTCATTCTCTGCACAAACGGTTTCTTAAGCAATTCCTTCGAACTCGTTAAATTTATTCATGCATTATTGTTGAAAGCAATTAAAATCAGTTCTTCGCGTGAAATGAGAAAAGTTTAACATTAGCAGATGGCGAGGGTGTATGTCTTTGGCTTCATCCCACGGCCAGGGAAGTGACAATCAACTTGATTCTAAGAACAAGGACAACTTTTTTGCGCAACTTCCTGTTGAACAGTTCATTTGACTTTCTTAGCATAACGTTGACCTATTTGCGAGTAATTCAATTCCTAATTAAGTGCCATTTTAACCTGGCTTCATTCTTCGAAATACTGTCAACCGTTGGCTGGGTTTCGAAGGAGAATCAGATGATTTTGTGATAAAGTAACGCAGTTCCGCAAGCAGGATGGTTGTTTTTTTGTTCGTTTAGACCGACCCTCGATGAGGATGTAGAGAAGGACCATTGTGCTGCCGTTTAGTAAGGTGGGTGGGTCACCTTCTTACTCCTGGAACCATCCGCTTCATTTTATGAAAGAGCCAATGCTAGCCGTGCTGGCGGTATTCAGATCATTGAGATCGTTGAAAAGGTATTTACCTAGCGTGGCCTTTCTAATGTTGGCAAGTGCAGGACATAGGAGGTGACAGATGGTTTCCTCTTCTTCCTCAGCCCTACAGCTTCTGCAAAAGTCAGTGCCCATTATTTGAGCATGATTTTCTTTAACACAGTGGCCGGTTAGAGTATTAACTTTCATAGAGAAGGCCATCGTTTAAGATTGGTCATAGCAGTCTGGCAGTGTTGCAATAGTCAAGCTGTTGCCAACGATGGTTGGCCACACTTACTGCGTCGACGTTGTTCAGGTATTTAGCAGACGACGTTGGCGCCACGATGTCGGTGACGTATACGCTATCTAGACCAGAGGAACCTCTTTTAGCCAATGCGTCAGCTTCGCAATTTCCCGAAATATCAGAGTGACCTGGTACCCAGCAAAGGGTGAGGTTATACTTTGATCTCATAGTGCTGGATGCGATAGATTTGATAGCTGCTTGACTGTCGATGTATATGACAACATCCGATGCTCATATTGCATTAGCCGTCAACCAGTCAGCTGCTTGACGGATGGCATAGATTTCGCCTTGAAAGAGGGTCCAGTAGTGTGGGAGGTTGAAGGAGAGGTAGATGCCTAAGTCCTCTGAGGAAACTCCGGCTCCCACTTCGTTCTCAGTTTTGCATCCATCAGTAAAAATTGACAGCGATTCGTTGTACAGGATCTCACGTTGAGTCCATTCGGTTCTGTTAGGTAGCGAGATCTTGTAGCCATTGTTGAAACTGTGTTCGGCGGGCAGGTGGTCGGTAAACTGAGGGAGATGACGATACATCAATAGTATGCTGGCATGTCCTGTGGATTGCTCCTTCCATTGATTAAAGCTTGTCAGTCTGATTGCTGAGCAGATAGCCAGTTTCTTTCTGACGAAGTAAGTGGAGTAAGGCTTGGAGCGCGCCGTAGGAGAGGTTCTCAGTGCACCGGTGAAATTGGAATGTTTCTCCAGAGCGGGCCACCAAACCAATGCCCCATATATGAGAATCGGTTTTACTACCGACTGGTAAAGTCAGTGCATGATGCTGGGCCTTAGGCCCCACGTGGAACCTACCGCCTTTTTGCATACGTATAGGGCAGTCATGGATTTCTTGGCACGTTCGACTATATTTTTTCTAAGAAGAAGCTTGCGGTCAAGCTTTAGGCCCAGATAGTTGGCACTGTTTGAGAGGACAAGGAGGGTGCCTCTTTATTTTGGGAGATTAAAGTCAGGGAGTTTGTGTTTTCTGTCTTCGTTGCATTGACTGAGAGACCACAGTTTGTAGTCCAGCAAGCAGGATGACATTTGAGTGAGTGATGACATTTGGCTGTCATTGGAGAGTAGTTACATATGTTTACCTTTAAATCCTTAAAAATCGGCATGAATTGCCAGCTTGAGTTTCGGAGAAATTTAATAAAAAAAAAAATTGTATTATTTTCCAATGAAACAATTTTCCATTTACGAACTTATTAATGTGTTATCTCTTCTCCACCAATTCAACGTATTCACCACGAACAGAGACCCAATTAAGGACGTGACCAGCTTGATAATTGACTGAATCAATAAATTCATTATTGTCCAGTCAATTCTCTTTGGGCTGCATGGGCTTTGTGACTCGCGTTGATAGTAGTTAATTAAAATATAATAAGTGGATTCATTAATGGCATACTGATCATGAACTGAAGGCAGTGGGATGGACTTTAGTAGAATATTTCAATTGACAGGTGGTTCAAACAAAAAGGAGTTGAATTGGTAATTCTGTCAACTGGCCTGGGCTTCTCTTTGTATATCTTGACCTATTCCGGCGTAGACAGGGAGTCCTATGAGAAATGTTGATCTCTGAACTATTGGTCGTTCTTGGTGTCTTCGTGCAACGTCATCAAGTTGTCAGCTACACATGCAGAGAAAGGTCTGAGGTTAAAATCGAACTGGGTTGAGTTTGAGTTAATCTTACGCAGCATATGGGAGACAGGTTCATTGGAGCCGTATAAGGTACGGTGGGTCGGAAGATAGAAAAAGAAGATTAAGTTGTAGAGAGATACGCAATCCATGGAGCCTGCGAATAGTCGATGAACGAAAAGAATATCTGTAACGTCCCTGCGTTTCTCGAGGAAATTCAGAATAATGAGTTTGAGGCGGTCTCGATAGGGAGGCAAGATAAGTGGGTCGAAGAAGAAAACGTCGTTCTCAATTCTTGCCACATTCACTTGCTGATAGGGGGACTATACTTGACTGGCGTATTCAAGTAGAGGACGAACCGAGGTAATGTAGATGGATCTAGTCACGTAAGGATCAGAGAATTCCTTGGACCACCTTTTGACAAAGCCAAGTGATGAGTCAGCTTTAAGAATTATCTCATTAATATGGGAACGGAAGTTTAGCTCCCTATCGTACAGTATTCCAAGATCGCGAAGAGATTGAACGATGGATATAGGCTGATCGTTAATGAGATAGAGTCGGGGGGAGATGCATATGATTGGCATTTGGCGATATTGAGCTCTAAGCAATTTTTGAAGCACCAGTGGGAAAAACTGTCTAAGTCGTGTAGAAAGAGATAGTAGTCCTGATTTGAAGAGATGGCTTTGAAAAGTTTGGCATCGTCGGCGTAGAGAGAAAGAGAGGAGTGGTATATAACCCTATCAACATCGTTTATAGTCAGAATGAAGAAAAGAGGTCCAAGATGACTGCCTTGTGGAACTCCAGATGTGGCTAAGAAAGATAAGACGGATCTGAATCGAATGCTATAGAAACGGTCCTTTAGGTAAGAAGATATCCATTTTAACAACATGGGTTCGAAACCGAGGGCAGACAATTTAAAAAGGATCAGATAATGAGATATCTTACCAAAAGCTTTACTAAAATGAGTTGCAATAACGTCTACTTCTTTGCCATTCTCTAAGGCTGACAGGGCAAATGAAACGAATTCGACGAGTCGTAGTTGATCTACCTTTCAAAAATATTTGCACTGAAAGCGTAAGGGTTCGTTAAAATGCTCTCAACGAGTTTAGGTATGTGGGAAAGTTCCACAAGAAAAAGCCAATCAGTTAGTAGCTATGTTCTTTGGATATCTACCTTGAGTGTACTTGTAAACCCATTTAAGGGAATACCCTTGGATGGCATATCAAACAAGGCTCCTAGGTTAGCCATCAAAACAAACACAGAACCATTTGTGGAACTGTTTAACAAGGAGAAGGAGTTTCTTTCAGAGCAATGGAAAACCAACGTCTGGTGCTGCTGCCCAAAGGGGAAAAACCACCAGATTGGCTTGTCATCCCATAAGCCACACACAGATGGGTAAAATATTGGAGCGAATCATATGCAGCCGACTGAAGGTGACCACTGATGAAGTCGGAGGACTCTCAAACCAGCAACATGGATTTAGAAAGGGTCGTTCTACAGGAGATGTGATATTCAGGGTAAGGCACGGAGAGTAGGAGCAAGGAATCATGGTGCCGCATAACATTGGACGTCAAAAATGGTTTCCACTCTTCAAATTGGAGTCTTATAGTGCACTCACTCTAGTCAATGATGGTACCATAGTCCCTCCACGATCCAATCACTCCCATCAGAGTAGGTAATCATGATATAACGTCAAAACCAGCTATCACCACGAAAGTGTGACAACGCTGCAAATGTTAATGCTGCTTTGTCTAGAATAATGGCCAATATAGGAGGACCAAAGGAGACTAGTTCTGTCAAGGCAGTGCAGTCCATCATAATGTACGCGTCACCAATATGGGCCGAAGTAGTGACAGTTAAGTCGTATGTGCACTGAGGATTTGCTGTGCATTTCAAACAGTGTCAGAGGATGCTATCTTTGTCATCACGGGAATGATACCAGCGGATATCTTGCAAAGGACGTACGATCTCAAAATTCAGGATCCTCGTATTTTAGTCAAAGATACCAAGCTAGAAGAGAACCAGCGAACCATGAGAGCATGGTAGGTGAGATGGACCCGCTCCCACTCTTCCCAAAAGGAAGATGAACCCATCGACTAATACCGGTTACCCACAAATGCCTGCCTTCGAGTGTAGCTCAACAGGATTTATCTAAAAGATTCTCCTAATTGTCTAGACTGTCCACGCTTTCTGTGTTTCTGTTTCAGTGTCCACGGTTCAGCATGGAGCGCAGAGGACTAGAAGCAAGATTTGGAGAAATACCAACTCCCGAGAGCACCAATGAAAAGATAGCAAACGCTAAGTCCAATGTTGAATCAAGAAGTCGTGGAAGAAGAGCCTAGATTGCTAACCGGACCCACGAAGTAATACCTAATGATTGTCCCGCGGGGAAAGTGGTTCCTGGCATCGAGTAATCAGGTCTGCGAATCGTGCATGCCCCTAACCCGGGTTTCTAGTATCTTTAGAAGATTACACATCCATTGGCGGAACCGAGAAAATAAAGGGAACACCCAACATCTGATTACCCTACGAATGACGAAGCTAGTGACATGCATAATAGCGTGAGTTTATATCATCCGAAAGTGGGCTTCGTATTAGGGCTAATGGCTCACTTAATTCATTTTGCCGTATTTCTTGATTTAGGCTACTAGATACAGCTTGTTATTCGAAATCAGAAAGGGTTCTCTATCGTTTGTAGTTTCGAGCGGTCCACTCTCCAGACTGCTTTCAACTAGAACCATGTTGGGTGCTCTAAGATCAGTTCTTCTTTGTGGGTTTTGTACTCTAGTCACCGGGGTAGGTTTACTATTTACAAGGATCCACCGGCTAACTTATTCTCACAATTTCTAGGTTACTTTTGATTGGAAGGAGTTTTCTTCAAAAGATGGACAACAGGAAACAGTGGTCGACTACTCCGCCATGGGACTTCAATCATTCGAAGAAAACGGGACAGGAATACACTACCTCTGTGGACCACTTACCATTCATGAACCTCTCGACGATTCGTATAAAGTGGGTTTAATGTAGAAACTGCCACAGGCTCTCATTTGATGTCTTGAGTCCCTACAGGTCCACTATGTGCTTCAGTATAAAAATGAGCAAAGTCAGAAATTCGGAGCCGTGTCTGGGATTCCGGATGGTACTGTTGGAGCCTGTGAATTTATTGTGGAATTCGTAAGGAAATATCTATTACCAGTGACACGGCATCATAATGACTTTCCGTCAAGGACGACGATGTGGTGTCCGATTCAAACGGTGGGTTTATAGATTATTCGTACATGGTTGTAACTGAGTTCTTATACTTTCTAGAGGACGTATCACATTTATCAAGTCGAGAATTTCACCCAACTGATTGCGCCCTCAGATCTGAAGCCAATGGAGTATAAGCTTAGCATTATGTATCGCAAGGATGGACTGGATATCGGGGGCTATGAGGGACGATTCATAGCATTCGATTCGTAGGAAAAGGTTCGATTTGTCTTATGTAATTGTGTATAGATACATTTTGAACGAAATAAACGAGGATCATGAAGTAACACTAAGATGCAAGTGTTAGCAAGACCTTCTATAAAAAACTTCCTAGATTGAGGGTACTTAACAGTCTTACGATACAAAGAATATAGCTTTGTTGAGAAATGCAAAGGCCTTTTTCAAGATAAATCTTCAAAAAGCATTCGCATTCGAAACCATTAATTACTTTCCATATTTTTTTGATTTAAGTTGTTAAAACGTGAAGCCTATTGGTTAAGCCGACGAGTATGGTTTCCTGTTCAGAGAATACTTTCAGAAGATTCTAGAAAAGATGCTCTTAGAGCAACTAAGAGTCTAGTGCTCTGGAATGACATAGAAAGTGACGAATAGGTTTTATTTCCGTTATGGGGTAGTCCTTGCATGCTCCGTAATTGCCTATAACAAAGGGCCCTGTCACGATACCAACAGCTGTCTGATTTCATGTCTCTTTCTGTGTCAGAAAGGGCCTGCGAATGACCAATTGATTGGTACGTATTTTGGTTCTTAATATGGCCAGTAAGATATTCCAATAAGAGTGGAATCACAAATACAAATACAAAGTTTTGGGGCAATAGGTCGATGGAACCCAGAGCCTAACTTCTCACAACCATTCGTGTTGTCCGTGTCCTACTGCTTAATGCCGTATCCGAAGGGCAATTTCTTATTCGAGAAGAGAAATGGGACTGTGAAAGAACTTTTAGATACTTTGGCTGGGATTCAAACCTTGAAGCCTTTGTTCCGAAGTCAGTCCTTAAAAGACAAGGAATTCACTCTCGCCGCATTCCTGGACATTGAAGGTGCTTTTAACAATGTCAAAACGGATGCGGTTCGAAGAACTAGAACCTAGGACTCGTTCTTGATAGAAAAATGAACTGGAGACCTAATATCAATGAAAGAATTAAGAAAGCAACTATAGCCTTCTATACTTGTAGTAGAATATTTGGAAAGAATTGGGGTCCAAAACCTAAAATTATTCTATGGATGTATACGGCGATAGTAAGACCTATTCTGACGTATGGTTGTCTTGTATGGTGGCCGTCCGCCAGCAAGTCCACCAACTTAGCGGCCCTCACGAGGATCCTCCTATCACCTACTGCAGGAATAGAGGCTATCCTCAATCTTCTACCTCTGGACATTTTCGTTAAAACCTCGGCAGCTATAAGTGCCCTAAGAATAAGTCAGTCTGAAAGCTGAAATCATAATGCAACAGGTCATTCCATGATCCTGGAGAAATATCTAGGAAAAGTCTATACTACGGATTACCTTACTCCGTTCCTAGATTTTCATAGATCGTTTACTAGCCCGTTCCCAAGCAGGGAAGAATGGAAGGATGGCCAGCCTGCCAACACACGTTCCATCTCTATCTACACAGATGGATCTAAGATGGATGTAGGCGTGGGGTCTGGCATTTTTTCTGAACCGCTGGGGATATCTAGATCAGTCCGCCTCCCGAACCATAGCAGTGTTTTCCAAGCGGAGGTCCTGGCAGTGACAATAGCTGCCCGTGAGACTGCGATGACGGCAATACCACCGGAAGGTATCACCTTTTTCATCGACAGCCAGGCGGCAATAAAAGCGATTACTGCTACTTAAATAAAATCCAAGCTTGTGAAGTGCTGTCGCGAAGAACTCAAGGTTCTTGGAACACAGCACAAGGTTACACTCTACTGGGTCCCTGGACACGAAGGTATTCCAGGCAATGAGAAGGCAGACGAACTGGCAAGAAGAGGCTCTGAATCTACGTCACAAAAGGTAGACACCTCGGTGTTCATTCCGCCTTGCACATTGAAGCAAAAGGCATGGATCTTGGCCAGAAGTGAGGCCAATAGTAGATGGTCCTCCCTGGACGCCTGTTTGGTCAGCAGAAGCCTATGGAATTGCTTTGACAAGAGTAGGACCGACCGAATTATGCTAAAGGATAGGAAGTCTCTTTCTGTCCTTATAGGAATTATTACGGGGCATAACTCTCTTCGGTACCACATGAGGAAGTTAAGACTCACGGATGAAGATCTATGTCGGGGATGTGGAGACGAGGAAGCTAATGAGGATACAACCCACTTTCTCTGTCACTGCCCTGGGCTTATCCACCTTAGATTTCTAGGGCGACACTTTTCCGTGACCTCGAAGAATTAGCGAACAGACCAATAAATTAAATTTTTAGGTTCATCAAATCAACGGGATGGTTTGGTGATCCACAAGATACTAATCAGCACTAGGGTTTACCAAGGGCAAGGGACTTTTTCCCCTTTGGGTATCACAATGGGTCTGTATTGACCTGAGTGTGGCGACGTGTTCTAGTCGCCGACCCACATACCTAACCTAACCTAACCTGTTCCGTAGTCCAACCACAAAAAAAACCTAATCTTGGCTTGAGTTAATATCTCAATCGTAGCACATGGTTTTGTCCATCGATACAAGGCAGATCATTTAGAGAAAACCTTTTCGAGGTCATTTTCTGAAGATATTTGGACTGGCGACTATAGCCTTCCGAAACCAAGGCCAACATTTTTCGACCGGGACTGGGGATTGTCTTCTTGATAATTGTTCCAAAAAATGATTGGACAATATTTCGATGATCTTTGCGAAGGCAAATGTTTAGAAAGCGTTATGAATCTCATCTTTTAGTTTGAAATATACATTCATCAGGCTCAAAATCGGAATTGTATCATTCTGGTGGTCTTGCATGTGGTCCTAATCTATATGGGTTATTGGTTATCCAGATGCAACACATTGCACCTCTGAGCTGGACATAAAAAAACATGAAGTACCATGTACCTAAAGAAAAAAAGAGCCTTTCTAGCCCGATGATATTAATATCTCTTTATCTGTTGCAACTCTTGATGAAAGTTCAATGAAAGTTAAGAGAGTCACTGGAAATATTTACGATAAAAATTTGCTTACAAGATTGGACATATTTGTACAAATTTTGCATACGTTATTCATGAGCGGTTTTCAAGACAAGCTGGTGTCAAGAATGTCCCACAAGTAGTTGTTCAAATATTTACTTAGTGACTCTGTTAACCAGAACGTTTGCAGTTTGTGTAAACACACACGTAGTGTGGTCCATTTAGCGGTAATCCAAACTATTCAGAACGTTTATATAAATGACACACCTTGTCTAAATGTCGAATTGTATGATGAGATTCCTAAAATGTTTGAAGTTATCTGTCCAGAGGAGAATGCAAAATTCGAGGCACGGCGATAGGAATTTAAGGTTATATCTTGATCATTGGATTGTCATTATTAAAAAGTCCAACTTCTTTTGGACGCTTTCTTTGACTGTCACTTCTCGAATGTCGTTGGATCCAGACGCTTTGTTGTCGCTTATCTTCCTGCATACTTTGTGTAGTTCATTTGCCGTGCAGGATGTTTTTAGGTCTGTGGCGCTGATTCTCATTCTTCTAAGGTGGGCTGCCATTGAGTGGCCTATGAGGACACCTACCTACTTGTGAGGAGGGTCAGCTATTGTCTTGGGACATGTTGCGAAAGAACTTGCGTTGGATATGTTGTAAAAATCTGAAGCGATTTTGGACATAAGAGGACTGATAAGCTTTAGGCCCGACTGGTTGATTTATCGAAGGCAAAAGGCACTTTTTTCTTTGGTTAAAAAGTTCTGTGGGCAGACTCGGAGAATTAGTGGCGGTAGGTGTTGTTCTGATAGTCCCAATACATGATCCTTGCCAGGGTGTTCAGATTTGTGGCTTTTGGAGCAACAGGCCACCAGACTAGACAACCGTATGTGAGGGTAGGTCTAACGATGGCGGCGTATATCCAACGGAAAGTGACTGGTTGTTGCCCCCCTTTTTGGAAGAATATTCTGCTGTATGCATGCATGAAAAGCTATCGAGGCCTACTTTATGCTTGCAAGTACATTGTCTTTCAAGGATCTTGCTTTTCTGATAGTTTGAGTTGGGTTCCATGTACAGTAGGTGACACGAAATCGAGTATTTTCCTCTCATTTGTAATGAACTGGTTCTGTTTAATTGAATTGAGACCAAAGCCACAAATGTTCAGGGCGTTCTACACTGTTTGAAGCAGATCAGCTATCCTGTCACTAATAGGACGACATTATTGACATAAGTGACGGCAGTAATCCCGTTTCGGTCTTATCTTGTAAGGATTTCCAGTGGAAAAGAAAATCCCCATCTTGGGTGGTTCCACAGCATGTGGTGGGGTACTGAAAAAAAGGTAGAACCTTCGTGCAATTCTTGGCTGTGTTCATGCTATCTCTTGGAGTGGTGCTCCTTGTGTTGAAGTTCTACGTCTCTACGTGGCTGTCACTTTCCCATTATTTCAACAAAATGCAGTGTCGCACTGAACTACATATGTGACTCTGCCGTCTGCGTTTTCTAGTAAACACTCTCTTCAGCCGCATAGCAAGCCACTAAATCATTTAACAAGGATCAGTGCGCTGGAATCATTAATTATTATTTTTATCTCCTGAGCACTTTCACGATAACTCTGCCTTAAAGCTTTCCACAAGCCAGCCCCTCCCCGGGCACATAATTTTTGTGACATTAAAGCAGCACCCTTGGAACCATTTAACTCTTTTATCGTTCTGCTACACATTTTGTGCTCATCCACATGAACCATGGTGCAGTCACAGCAATCCTTGCAGAGATTTATACCCCAACGTGCATATCCTTCGAGCTGTTCTCCTGGTGGTTGCTGGTTTGGGTTTGGTGTTCGCGATGTGGCCGCAATGTGATGGTTGTTGCGGAACAGTTTCGTGTGTAAGTTATTCGTTCCGTGGAGCGATGTGGTGGGTGCCAGGACTCGTGGAATGTAGGGCAATTAGATTGATGGGTTTGGTTTCCTTGAGTTCATCTTTTTTGTTTTGTTATTCTCCATGGAGTTGGACTGGCTTCATCGAAGGAAAAGGATGTTTATCTGATTTTTCATCGGACGTTCGGCTTTGATGTTTTGATTGAGTGAATCGCGTAAAGTCTGAAACTGGTAATTGAATCGGTTCTGGGGTTGGCTTTCCAGCTATCACGTTACAATGTGTTGTGAGTGTTGAAGTGTAAACAGTGCCTGGATCCTGTTTGAGTTTAAATGCAGTCTGTATCCTTCGTGAGCAGGAATTAACAATCAGCTTTGCAACTTAATTTCCTGTTTCCCGATGGACAGGACGAACAACGGTAAAGGAACATAATCTGTCCAGAGATTGAATTTCGTGAATAATTTAATTTAAAACCCTGTTGTTCCACGGTGTGTATTTATTTTCGAAATGAATGACTTTTAAGAGGAAACGCGAAACAATGGCTGAATGCCAGGACTCTGAACTGAAAGGCGAGTACTTTGAACACAATGCGCTCGTATTAATCAGGAGAGACAATATCCTATAAACTTTGCCTTTCAATATTCCCATTCAGCACTGTGTTAGAGGAATTAGGCCTTGGCACACTAAAGCCAAAGTAAAGCCATCACACTTAATCCCATTAATCCTGGTAATTAACACTCGGCGGCTCTATCCAACCAATTGCCATTAAATAAAATGAAACTTTCATGTGCGTGCTTATACCTACATATACTCGTACCACTGGGGAACGATAATCCTAATTAGTAACCAATTACCTGTTATAATCGAAGCTAACTCAATTGGAAAAGTTTTCGGATCGTAATGAATTTATTCAAGTTAATGGCATTGATTCAATGATACTACATAGTAATTATTTTTCCTTTTTTTTTTGGTCCTTAACACTTAACACTGTTGGCAACTCAATTTGAGAAATTTATGATTTTGACTGAAGTTTTTTTGGCTTAGTTTTTGGTTTTAATTTTGACGGTTTAGTTACCTTACAAGTGTTTACAGGAGGAGGTATGTTTTCCAAATATAGGGTGACCAGGTAGCAATGATCAACTGTCAGCAACTGTCAAAGTTACCAGTGACATCTAGCTGTCCAAATATTCGCTAAGGTTTGCCATTCTATTATGCATCGTTTCATGCTTGCCAAACGTGCAAAAATCATTAGAAAATATTAAGGAAGGAAGGAAGGAAGAAAAATATGACGGATGAGACCTGCTTTTGTGATTCTCACCACACGCAATGGGGTAGCAGCGACACATACCACCGCGGTGAGTCCTTATTTGAATTTACAATTGAAAATAACCTAATCGTAGCTAATAGGGGTAGCGAACCTTAGGAATAGGCAGAAAGTAATAAGCATAACCTTAGCAAGTAGTTCTAGTTCTCTCAACATAGAGAAATGCAAAGTTTTAGAAGTGGAATCATAGTATGATCATAAAATTATTGAATTTGTCTTGCGATTCGCTTAAGCCATATAAGAATCAGAGGAGGACCAATTGGGATGTCTTTAGTGAAATAGTAAGTAAGAGTAGTCGATGCCTTCAAGAATGTGACTCGGACATGAACAGCAAAGCCGTGGAAGATGTCAATGTCTTCAAAGAGGGTTTTAACCTAGCATGTCCGGTGGCCAAAAGGAAGATCAAGAAATTGCCTCCATGGTGGAGTAAGGAGCTGGCAGATATCAGTTTTCTCTTCATAAGCGTAAGCGGACATATTCACTAGATGGAGTCAACGATGGCGTCTATTAGTAACAATTAGGTCCAACCTATACCTACATATATGAGCGGCTTCGACTTTTCTGAAATCTTGGGTATTGAAAAGGAGTTGAAAGGAATTGAAAGCAGTAGCACAGTCTATTCGTGTGTGGGTTTGTCATACGGGAAAGGCTGGGCGAGAAGTCTTCCGCTTTCGACACGTAAGCGAGAGTCTTAAGAACTCGCCAACATAGCCCTAATATTCGCTCAAACTCCCACAGAAGATAAGAACGACGTCACCAAAAAAAGCAACAGGAACAGTAACAGAAACGATATACCCTACGAGGAATACCCTAAGGCAACGGACTTAGGCTTATTGACTTCGGTATAGCAAGCACAGAGTTTCCTGACTACCAATCAACCAAATGGTCAACCAAAAGGATCATGCTGCGATCGACGTAAGACATGCCAATAGTATTCTGAATGTCTATACCTTTCGATCAACCAACATCGAATCACTATTTTGTTGCAGTCAAGGTATGCCACAATAAAGAAGAATTACTGTACGCAGATGTAACGTCAAAAAGCTGCAAGAGATCACGTTTGTTGATCACGTATCCCGAGATCTCCTAATGACTCATTTGCCACCAGCATCAAGTTCCGACGACCAGTGCCAACGCTGGTAATATGCCATCAAAAGTTTCGAAACAAGGTTTCAACCGACTACCATCAACAAACCTCTGGTTTGACGAAGAAACTCGGCAAATACACACAGCTAAACAAGAGGCATAGTAGAACTGCAAAGAAGGACCAGGGCTGTCCATTAGCTCTGCAAGCAGGAGAGACGAAAAGACCATCGACCTCTCCAGAAGAAGAAAAAAGAGCATGAGAAGCGGGCGGTCGAAAAAATTAAGAAATTATTTTCTGGGCCAACAAGACATATATAGAAGCCTGTTGCGATGAAGAAGGAAACCTCGTGGTAGAGCCATAGTCGGTGCTAAAGCTATGAAAGCATTTCTTCTGCAAACTGTATTACAGCCACATTCCACTGTCAGGCAGAATGTAAAGTAAGAGATGACAGTCAGAACTTCCGTCCATCCGACCATAGTGAAGTAAGAATAGCAATATCGAACCTCAGAACTAAAAGCAGCCTTGAACCTAATGGCCGGACCGAGTAGTTCAAAGGAGCTGGACATAATTTGGTCGAGAGCATACACCAGCTCATCTTCAAAATATGGTCGGATGAGTATGTGCCTGATGATTGGAATCTCAGCACCGTTTGCCTGATCCACAAGAAAGAAGACCACCAGAGGTATTAGTCTCTTGAACATCGCTAACAAGATCTTATATGTCACACTTTGTAAATGGCTAAGACTCTTCGTCAACACTCGGCCCTTGCTAGTGGGGTTTCAGCCCAGAAAACTTCACAATTGGACACACCAGACAGAACCTAGAAAAAACCCCACAAGTCGAAATCCATACCCATCACCTTTTAATCAATTTCAAGGCGACATACAGACAAACACCAAATCAATACGAGCTACACAGAGTCATGTCTAGCTTTGGTATCTCTGCTAAACTCGTTGGCCTGTGCAGGATGACTGTGGAGCACGCTTACTGCTTCATCAAGGTATGTAAGGTCTTCAAGGGATATTTTCAACATCGTAATTGAAAGTGCGAAACTCACAAGGCAGCACCAGAGGCACATTCTTTCAAAAGTCTCTGCAACTACTGTCATATGCCGACCGTATTGACATTATTGACAGAACACAACGGGCTGTCACTGGTGCGTTTAATAGTTTGGGAACAGAAGTTGCAGAAATGGGTGGATAAATAAGGCCGAAACCACGTAAATGCTGTCAACAAAAAGTGACACACAACTTCGGTGAATCCGACACAACGTCACAATTGACAGCTATAACTTCAATGTAGTAAGAGACCTTGCCTACCTCGGCTCTGCCGCAAATTCTGACAATGAGATCTCAGGGGAACTTAGACGAAGAGCCAATCGCTGTTTTTTTTTTTGGACTGGGACGGCAATTGTGTATGAGAGCCCTTCTCGATCAACTAAGGAGATCCTGTATATGACTAATCCCACTTTATGGCGCTGATGCTTCGATTCTAAAGAGGATGAAGATACCTAAAATGCTTGGTCCCGTTTGCGTTGATGTGAAAGAGATTAAATGACGAACTATAAGAGCTGTATAGTGATATCAATCTTGTCAAACCTTGTTAACGGAGGCCCAGGTTCGCCCCGAACTGTAGTGCCACAAGAATCCCTTATAACTTTGTCTATGGCTGCAGTCTGTAAGTGCCATGCTCTGGAGAAGGCATCTCATTCTCTTCCAAACCTCTGCCCAATGCTGCACATTGCTCCATTTCAACAAATCCTGAGTTTGATCCTTGCTTTCATTGAAAGTCTTTTTAGCTCTACTTTCACTCAATCGTCAATCTATCCGAAGCTTTTAATACTTCGTTGTTTTCATTTTTCTTTCCTGCCTTATCCCGTGCTATTAGGATATTACTCCCAGTGTTCGTCAAACTTTAATTATTACTTCCGTCCCGCATTATGTTTCCATGGAGTATCCAATGGCTCTTGGTGGATCGATTTCTTTTTTCAAGACTTCCGGACTCTTGGACTTAGAGCTCTCAACAGACTATTTTAATGAACGCGAAAGAGTAGCTGAATGGAAAAGTTTTTGAGTTTCCCTCAACTACGAGTATCCCAGCCGACGAAGGGCCCTGCCTTTGGGGATTCTCCTCCAAGCTCAATGCTTCCAATGAGTTAAGTATAATTAAAGTGGAGACTATTATAGCCTTGAATCGAAAAAAAAAGAAAAAAAAAATAGGAAGAACCAGGAGATAATTAGTGAACCGTGTCTACTGCCAGTCTGCTGCAGAAGAACTTTTCACATAAATTCCATTCGCCGGTAATTAGAGACAAAAGGATGAAAAGGACCTCCAGTCCACTCCATTAAAATCTCAATGAAAAATTGAATTAAATTTATCTTTGATTTCCTTTTGGTTTACGATTATTGTTGTGAGCTTTGCTGCTTTAACGTTTGGATACTTGATAGGGATATACGTATGCATCCTGGGCGAGATAGTGGAGATGAAAGAAGGAAAGAAAAGAAAGAAAATGGAATGCTATGAGGGCATAAATTATATGCCACAGCCACAGGATACACCAGGGAGAGTATCTTTCTTTTTCTTTTGACTATTTGCATTCATTAAATTTTGGTCCCGCTTTCATGGCGGTATTCTCTACCATGCGCATTTCAATATATGAATTTTTATCTTTGAAAATTGTTCTCTGCTTTGTTCTTGAAAATAAAAATTCTTTTAGGAATAGGATTCCTCTCCCTCCTCGTCGTTTTGATGTCAAAAGATACAAGAACGGTGTTGGTGTTGTCTGAAGATTTAAGTTTTGCTTTGTTTTGATGAGAATCGTTTAACTTTTATCTGATTTTCGTTTAAGGACTTTTAGCAGCAATGATTCATTGGCTATACAGCATGGTAGTTGGATCCATCATTACGCTCTGGTACAGTGGAAGGCTATGATTAGGAGGATAAACAATCTGGGGACAATATAAAACTAAGCAGATCACGGATAAAATACCCTCTTCCAGCGTTGAGAAGTTCCAAACCTTGGAGCAAAAGAAATTCAACTTTAAAAACCTTAGTACAACTGAAGTAGTCAAAGGATGCAGAAGTTAATACTCTACGCTGCGCATTCGTCATGCACGAACGTCAACCAGTATCGTGTTATCAGAGAGCTAGGCAAGACCGAAATTTTGGCCCTCATTTATTTGGGATTAATACAAGCAAGAACTAAGACTTGAAAACTAGCCTTGGGGTTAGGGTTTTCAGGGTAATAAAAAGGATGAAGGAAATCGAGTTTAGGACGGGAGCGTTGAGATTGAAGTCGAGAATGGAAAGATTTCAATTGATTTTCCTTAATATACAGGAAATCGGTTCCATAAGAGGTACGATGGGTCGGTAGATAGAAGAGTCCAGGGCATCTTAAATTGCGAGGCTTAGTGTAAAAGAAAATAAAATAGCAGATGATGGAACCTAAGAGCCACCCACTGATGGATGAAGGGAATGCCAGCGTCAATACGTCTCTGCGATTCCCAAGAGTTGAAGGGAAAAAGAAAGAAACCGACTCTGAATGTTCTCAACTCTAGACCAATGAACTCGGTAAAATGGGGGAAAGTTTTGGTCACGTAAGGGTTGGAGAGTTCTTTGAACTATTGTTTGACAAAACCAAGTGATTAGCTAGTTTAAGAATTATATCAGCTATATGTTAACAGAATGACTATGGAGAATTCTCGCTGCTCCATTAAGGTTGGTAACGATCTTACCGAGACGTTTAATGTCAAAAAAGGATTTGGACAAGGTGACGCGCTGTCATTTGATTTTTTCAACATTGTACTTGAAAGAATTGTGCGAAACTCACATGCCAATACCAGAGGGATAATCTTTCAAAAGTCCGTGGAACTTTTACCATACGCCGATTTGATATTATTGGATGAGCTCAGCGGGCTGTCACTGGAGCGTTCACTAGTATTGAAACGGAAACTGCCAAAATGCGTTAGACGAGTGCAAAACAAAGTATATGCGGTTAAAGAGAAGGGACACACAACATCGACGAATTGGACAGATCGTCACAATCGACATCTAAAACATTGAGGTACTAAGGGACTTCATCTACCTCGGCTCTGCTATAACCTCGGAAAACAAGACCTCAGCAGAAATAAGACGAAGAATAACTCTTGCCAATCGCTGTTTCTTTGGACTAAGAAGGCAATTGAGTAGCAGAGCCTTATCCCGAAGAACTAAGGAGACTATATATGACCCTGATGGGTCTGACCCTGCATGGAGTCTGTCTAAAGCAGATGAAGAGCTCCTCAGTCGCTTCGAGAGAAAGATTCTTCGTCTAATTTACGGTTCCGTTTGGGTTGACGAGCTTTAGAGGAGAAGATTCAACGACGAACTTTACGAGCTGTACAGCGACATCGATGTTGCTAAGCTATTTTTAAGGCACTAGATCGAGAAGCTATTGATGTCCTTATTTTATTTATTTATTCTTAGTACAACCAGCTTAACACTAAAAGAAGGGAATTTTCGAAGTGTGGATTTGGTGCATTCTTGACAGAGTTAGTTGCGATGAAAATTAAGACAGAAGGGGGGCAAACATCTCAGATTAAACAGGTTGACATTAAGGTACAGCATTCGTAGACGTGTCGAGCTATCAATGTTTCCAACTAAGAGCTAATGAATTGAGACATTTTTAGCAAGTGGCTATAAGTTGGTTAATTTTAAACGATTTTAAACTCATGCGGAAGAAGTTTGTTTCTCTTAACCTAAGGAAGGCACATATAATAATCAAATCTGTCACCACTGAGAAGATAGAATCTAAGGATTGATGGAAGACGTTTATTGTAATGAGTAACAGCTTGACATTTGTTCACGTTGAGCTCGAGGAAATTTTTTAATGGGACCTGTTTGAAAAATTGTCTGCTTGAAGTAGACAAGAGTCAGGAGACAAGAGTCGTAGACAGATAAAAAGTGTTTTTCAATGATGATATCAACTTCATTAACAGACAAAATAAAAATCAGAGGACCAAGATTCCTACCTTGAGGTACTCCGGAATAGCGAAACAAGATTTAAAGAGGACTTTGTGTCGTCGTTCTTTAAGGTAAGATTTGATCCATCTACAGAGCCAGGCTGAAAACCAAGAACTTCAAGTCTAAAAAAATGGTTCCATGCTAGATTTTGTCAAAGGCTTTGACAAAGTCGGTGGAAATTAAATCAACTTCTTTGCCATCCCCAATGCACACAGAGTGTTTGATACGAATAGGAGAGTTTTGCGATGGACCATCAGATGAAAACTTTATTATTAGGACTTGTGGAAGGGGGATTATGTAGTAGCCCCTGTGAGATAGAAATTTGGAAGGGTGGTCCACACAATTTTCCAGAACTATAGAGGGTAAGCCGCCCAGTATCAGGAATACATATGTGCGCACATTTTGTTTGAGTGGATCCGTGGAGGTAGCTGAGAAGTCATAGTCTGAACAAGATTTAAGATAGACGCTCCAGAGTCTCTCTTTTGTTACGAATCTAACTCTCTAGTGTGCTAGAGTGGAGAAGACAAAGAATTGCGTTAAAGATTACGGAGTAGATCACGAGAGCGTTTTCGACTACAAATGCTGTAGCAGAACAAGGGGAACAAGAGAAGAGTATCGAGCTAGAAGAAGGGAGGAGAAGAGGGTCCTGGGTAAAAGAAAAGAGCATATGCAGTCTTCCAGGTAAAAAAGAGTCCGGGATTAGGACAACATCAGCATGTTTTTTTTCCTGCATTAACTTAATGAGCATAAGGTAGTGAAAGTGATGAGGAAGAACAGAATCCACATCCAATCTATGTGGGAGCTATCACCCTTCCATTCTTGAAGAAATTGGAGTAACTATAGAAAAGTTGACGAAATGTTTCGGTAGGGTGCGTGCTCCAAATCATCAACCAACTATGGATGGATGAAGCCATTCCTGATGACTGGACTATCAGTTCTATATGTCCCATCTTCAAGAAAGGCGATCCTATGTCTTGAAAGAACTATCAAGGCATATCCCTGCTTAATGTTGCATACAAGATCCTATCCAACGTATTGTGTAAACGTTTGAAACCTTTCTACAGCACACTAATCGGCACTTACCAGTGTGGCTTCCGGCCCTGTCGTGGAAAGACTAACAAATTTCAAGTCGAGACTCACCATCTCTCTTCATCGACTTCAAAGTGTCATATAACATTCATCTTTAAATCCCGGCATAACTAATCCATCTAATCCATCTGTGACGCGTGACACTGGAAAACAAGTGAAGCAAAGTACAATACGAAAACAAGTCCTACTCTCAATATGTAATGACTTCTTCAACCTCGTCCTGGAACAGATAATGCACAGGGCCAATGTCTTCAACAAATGTGGTCAACAGCTAGGATACGCAGACGACACCGAAACCATCGCTTGCACATAGGGTGTCCTTATTGAAGCTTTTACGATAGTTGAAGAACGGGTGGAACTTCTTGAAGAGTTTCACTAGAAAACCTATGATATTGACAAGGAGGAGAGTAGAATACTTGAAAACTTTCGAAAGATAAATTCTTCATGGAATAATTGGTCCCGTATGCAGGGAAGACGAATCGATGAGTACCAAGACGTCAATTACAGCTGCTCGTATACATCGTATACAGTAGAGAGGATCTTCCAAACATAGTCCCTAATTCCAAGATGTAACCTCCGTTTTTAAGGATCAGCTCATAGTGAATGCCAACATGTTTGGTCTAGACAATTGAAGGCAGAAGATCGGGTTCGAAGAGAGTGGTCACTGCCTGCTGTGAAAGCATGCTATCGGGCTATAATTGCAGAATATGGATACTGCTATGACCTAAAGGTCTTAAAAGGATTTACTATTCTGTTAATGCAACTGTAGCAACTTGGAAGATACTTTTTTAATGACTTAGAGTGGGTTGGATGTTTCAGGCAAATGTATGCCTGTAGTTTATGGGTGTAGTTCAAGGTATAGTGCCTTAAGCTTCATGGTAACCTCATGACCGTACTAAGCCTAAACAGACCTGATCTACTCCTAACAGTCAGTGCAGTTCAAAATGATTAACGCCTTGACCAACAACCAAAAACTATAAACACCTTTGCCTTGACTCGAACCCCAAGGCACCGATGTTCTTGGCATGCTCCTGGGCAGGTCTCTCGTCTCTCCATACACCCGATTCCAATGGGCTCAAACATGACAGTGAACACTGCCAATGAGACTCAACAAAATGGCTTATTAAATTTTTAACACTTCCCCAAACCCTTTGTACGTCGCTGCATTGATGTAATTAATTTTAACATCGAAGGGTTGCTGGGCAAATACAATAGCCTTCGCCCCTTTTTAACGGCTCAACAGCGCCGGAATCAACAATTAAATTTGATAACTTCACCGTTCCAACGGACGGGCTACAGTTCATTTGGTTTTAATTGAACGTTTGTTGTAATATTTAATTAGGTTTTGCCATCGATTAGATCATGAGGATGAGATATTTTATTCTCTCACTCTGCTCTCTGCTTGGCAGGGGATTAAAAGAGCATCCCTATCCCATTAAATCGTTATCCTGCAAAGCATCATTCTATTAGCTAAACTGAGCGTTGGATCTAATGAAATCGAATGACGGGCGGACGCGGATATCCAATCCACACTCTATAACACCATTTCAAGGACTAAAATGTTTGAACTCAGTTCCAGTTGCCAGTTTTTGTGACAAATTTCGTTCGGAACACGCCTTTTGAAATGTTTTTTCCTTCTCATAAATCAGTAACAAGGCCCAGTGTAGGTGACACAGCCACCGGCTAAAAGCACGTGCTACATACACTCTCGAACTTCCCAAGCACATCGTGTTAAAGAATCTCATTAACATCCTTGTAAAGGTCACGAAAGGAGCAACCATCTGTTATTGGATAAGTTTACTCCCACGAGCTGAGCACAGTTGTGAGGCAATAATGGGTTCGTTTTCTTGTTATATTCCAACTTTTCCTTTGAGTTTCTAAATATTGATTTTAATTGTCCTGAACAAGTTGCCAGACAGGAGCATTCCATTTGCTAATGGGGAATACCAAGAAATATGAAGAGCAGAAGCAATTCCACTCTGAAGTGTTGGATGGCTATTGCAGAGATTAGCCTCTGGGACAGCAATTGAAGATTTAGCCACTTTTAAAAATCTTGGTTACTTAAAGGGTTTCGAAGACTTTTTTGATGACTTTTGTTTTTAATCTATCAACGGCTATCAATCGTGGTAGCTACACTTGTAGCTAACACTCGGATTGCCGATGGGACCATGAAGATCAAAGTTTGGTTATGGTTTCGGTTGAACTGAGAGACTTATCTGAACCAACTGACTGGTCTTAGAAGTGATATTAGGGCCGCTTTTCTATACCTGCTCAGGCTTGGGGATTCGCATGGAAAGTCGTATTTGGCCACTTTGGCTTCTGTATTGAGGTCGTTCTCTAGTTGTCCTACTAAAACTATCACTTGGAACATACCACCGTGGTTTGGTAGTCTAGCGATACCCGAAGCCTTTGCCGGTTTTTGATCCCGACCTGAAATTCGGGATATAATTTAGGTTGTTGGCTCTATCGGTAATCCAATCTTCCCCACTGTTTTGACCTTTAGACTGAAATCGTTGAATGGTGATATAAAGGGTGGGCCATCTAGTGGTTTCTTTTTAAATTATAGGTTATTTTGACACTGACAGCTGTTTCCACTCGAAATCCTGACAGGAAGTCAGTATCATACCTCCGCGGAAAGAAATGAGTCGTTTTACGCTTGAACAACGTTGGAAAATAGTGAAAACTTTTTTTCCAAAGTGAGTGAGCTGTGTGGCCTAAACAGTGCGTTATTTGAAAAGAAGTTTTGGCCGAAATGAAGCACCAACCGCGCCTGCTGTTCCTAAGTTTGTGCAGAAAGTTCGCGAGACTGGTATGCTATTGGGCAACACTCATGGTCCCCGTCGTCGTACGGTGCTCACAGATGAGAATGTGGCTGCTGTAGCCGAGAGTGTGAGACTCAATTCAATTCAATTCCGGCCAACAGTGGGCGTTACAGAGCCACGTAAACCGACTTTTTTTTAAATGAACTTGAAGACATGCATTTGGAGGACCTAGCCCATGCCACAATCCATCTTTTGCGCACCAAATTCCCAAATCGTTTTATCAGCCGCCTTGGCTATGTCAAAGCTGAGATTTGACCCATTTGGACTTTTTCTCGTGGGGAACCATGAAGGACCGATGTTATGCCAACAATCCGGAAACGATTCAAGTACTTAAGTACTTAGTACAGCCCGAAACCATCAGTAAAGTCTTGGAAAATTGGAGCGACAGAAGGCGCTACTGCGAAGCCAATCAAAGCAGCCACTTGAACGACGTTATGTTCCATAATTATTGGTCCACCCTGTATAATGTGTCTCGGAACTTAGGTGTGCACATCTCGAAATCAACCGGTGGCCCTCTATCTAAGTGGTTAAACTGTTACAAGCGTAAGAGTTGTTTCCTTTAGGCGAACGTCTAATAGGATCAGTGTCCATGTTGTTTCATGGGGTACAGCTGACGCTGGTAGTCCCTATATATGGTACTTTTTGTATCCTGCTCTGTGCCTTGAGGTACGTAATCTTGTATACTGCCGGCCACCAGATGAGGCACGTTAGGACGAGTTAGGTTAGGACGAGTCTTACGATGACTGTGTACATCCAAAGTACGATGGCTTCTTTTAGTGAATATGTTGAAGGCTTTGAATCCTTTCCTTAACCTGTACCAAATTTGAAATTTGGAGGGTTGTACCAGGTCCTATCCGTTCAATTTTTCCTTCTCGATCAACGAGACTTATAAAACTTTGGGAGTACGTACCATACTGTCAACTTGTCGATACCTAAGCTGAAACCAGATATGATATCATGGAAAATTCTATACAAATCTTATCTTTAAACAGCCACAATTGTTGGTTACAAAATGTTTATAAAAGTAGCTTTCCCAGATGTATATCTTTCAGGGGTACCTAGGCCCTTTTTCATGCATTCTATGTATCAGTGACCCCATCCTTGCAATTTAATTTCTTGAATGAATGAAGTTTAGATTTTTCTTAAGGAAATGGCTTCGGAGTTCAAAGTTCTTTGACGGCTCCACCTTTCGCGAACGTCTGACAAACATCCGTGAGTATAACTGTCATAAAAGGTAGGCGCTTTCCATCATTCGTGTAAAGAATAGAAGTTCCAAAGCACGGATGACTGCGAGAAGCTAGGCCTTGGCTCTAATAGACCCTTCGTGGTAAAAATTTGTATTTTTTGGCTTTTACGTGACAAAACGTGACAAAAATAGGGCAAAAATTGTGACAAAAAACAGCACGAATGAGGAGAGTTAAATTGAATATTTCAAGATCAACTTAAACTGAAAAGAAGTGAAGGGAACATATAAGCCCTCGAGTCAGGACTGGTGTACAGGATATACACGACGGTCTGTAGCACCAATTTCAGGAGGAACGAACAGCGAGAAACGAAGGATCTACTAGTTTTCTCAGAATCATGGAGGTATGCACAGTTTGTAGAGCGGGCTACAAGTTCTTAACAGCTACCTGCGAAAGAAAAGGAAAGAAAGAAACTGCTTACGTAGATATGCAGGATGATGAAGTCGGGCATATACTTGGAGGAACAGGTCGAATGGACCCAGGGCCTAGCTTCTCACAACCATTCGTGTTGTGCGTGTTATATTTTTTACGCGAAAGGAAATGGTTACTGTTTAATGTCGTATCCGAAGGACTATTAGTTATTCGAGAAGCTATCTCAGTTGTACTCTTTCTCATGGAGCGGTCGTCACCATACTGCATTTTTGTATTCAATTACAACTATAACTTCGAGCGTTTGACGGTGTCACAAGAAAAATTTCACGAAAAACGCTTTTTTTATGAAAACGCCTACAAAAAGTGGGCGTGGCTACGTAAGACGTGTGCGTGAATTGTAGAAAATTTGAATATTTACTTTTGTCTCCATAAAATTTTCCGATTTCATGTAAAATAGTCAAGTTATGTGGGCGTGGCAGTATGCAGTACGCATGTACTCCATCGTTTTGTCAGAAGCCGATATATGAAATTCCATCCTCCTAGCATGGAGTGAAGTCGGAGAAAGGGAAGGGTTTCACTTTTTCGTTGCTTCGATGCAGCTTGCTCTATCACGAGTAAAGGAGTTTCACTGAAAAAATGTAAAGCTGCTGACGAGTTTGTCAGGAAGTTCTGCCGCACTTCCTAGCTGGCCATTGTTTAAGAGAAAATTGGTATTTGTAAATCAGATACCAGTAGAACTGGCGAACATGCAAACGTTCCAGCATTCCCTAGGCTTGGGTTAAAAACTTCTCATGTCACCTACTCCTCTGGGTACATATTCCCAAAGGGATATCACAAAGCATCTCTATAAGTTCGTAGTGCTTCTTGAGGCTATTTCACGCCCATCATCCTATTTATCTGAAAAAAAACTCGTATCCTCCAAAAAAGAACAACCTCTACCTACAGATACCTTCTGAAACTTTGAAAATAGTTCCTTAGCCTCTCTGCTATAAATATCTTTGTATTTTCCATGAAATTTAAAGCCCACCGTGTGGTGTAATGTTAAGTACAGAGGTGAAATCTAACAGAATGTACTTGTTCACAACATATTCTCAGATTCGATGCAGAAGAGAGAACTCTGTTCCCATTGAGATACATTTTTCTTCACACAGCGAGCGGCAGATACTTTTCAGAGAATCGACTCTTTATTGCGCTGACAACATGCGCTGGGAACGATAGATACACAGAATGTGTTGGAAAAAAATTGTATCTCAGTCTAGTTTGTCTAGTACTCCAGTGAAACTCACCGCGCTACGAGTCGACTTCACACTTCGCTCTGACACATCAACTGATGTCAATTACTGTGCGTCTTCCTGTGGATGTTGTGTATGGGTTTGGTCCATCAAAACCATCCCATGTCATCCCAGAGTTGAAGGTTAACCTAGGTTGGAAGTGTGACTCACCAAAATTTCACCACCTCCTCAGCTGTGGCTTTCAAGATGAGTTTTTTCCTTCGTTAGGTTTAAAGGATTGCATTTTTAATGGACGGGCATGTCGAACGTAGTTCAGATGACAGAGTTAAAATTGGAATTCGCTCAATTTAAGGTGATTTTCATGGAATCGTTCTGAGTTCACTGAGGGGGTTCCATGCGATGGAAACGGGTATGAAAGGATTGCGTGGATGCATGGAGTCTGCGAATGAAAAGAAATGCGAGGTATACGCAGGCAAAGCCGCAGAAGTTTAATGAAATTAAAAAATTTACCACGAATATCGCTCTGTTGCATTGGCATTTCTGAAGGATTCAATGGAATGCTGTTGGTTTAATTATTTTCCCCTAACCGATGATATTACTCATTAGCAAGTCAAATTATAGTTTACTTGTACAGTCTTCAGGGAATTAGCATGTTGTATTATTTACTCTGGGAAAGGTCAATCAACTGGGGAAAATTGCTTAGATTAGGATAAGAAATACTTGGGGAGTGGGTGTACCAAGGTACAGAGGAAGCATGAGGAGGAAGTCATCACCATACAATTTGTCCTTTTTCATGACCCAAGGATGTGAGGAAACACTTATTCATAAATGGCCGACATAAGGCAGAGATAATATTGACCGGTCATCTGGTCGGGTTCAGCATTCGGGAGAAGAAGAACCAAAAGGACTTAAAAATTCATTTGACCGAAAATTGGATTCAGAGCTCAAGACTTCCGATAAGGCCATGAAAGTTTAAATTATGTAGGAATGTACATATGTAAGTATTTCACAGAGGTGTGTGGGATGACCTTTTGAGTTTTAGAAAGGAGTGCGAAACTAATTCTTCTACTTCCATCGAATTGGTGAAAGGTCAACATTTGCTTGTAAGGACTTTGTGGAAACTAAGTGGTAAGGACTTGGAAATATAAACTAAGGAACTTCATAGATGATATGTTGTATTCCATCGAGTATTATCAGTTAATGCTGCTCGGAGGAGACTGCCAGGAAAATATTTACATTCACTGGATGAGCAAATGTTTGAAACTCTGGTATTGGAAAAAATATCTCTTTAGTTGAGTTGCATGGAGCATAGATGGGTTGGAGTCCATACAAAGTGTTGACGGTTAAATTCACTTCGAGGGGTCCTTTCACTCGTTGTTGTCACTCTGTGGCTATCTCGCTATTTATGTATTTAGTCCGGTAGCTTCCTGCTGCCTGGCAAGGTCGTCTCACGCCATTGTACTTTAGGGAGACTTGTTGCTTCCTCGTAAATATGCTTCTGGATCTATTTCTTGTCTGCCCTCGAGTTAATCTCTTCAAGAATACTAGGTTTCTTGGAGGAGGCTGTTTATGATGTACCGTGGAGCATTCAGAATACTTCTAAAGACTTTATTCTAGAACCGTTGGATGCAATTTTAGTTTGGCTGTCAAATCCCTGGAGTTCAGCGCCATAGCCCAGGACCTAGTTGTGTTAAAGAATTTTATTATTAATTGATAGTCCTGATTAGGCCTATGTCTAGTTCCATTCCTTCGATTTTATTCCAACGAAGCTTAGCATTTAGGGTCATACCACAATACTTGGTTGCATTAGCATATGGTACGCATGAGTACGTGATAGCATTAGTACGAGATAGACTTATTTGTGAAGTCAATATGTACAGGTTAGCTTGAACTAAGTTTCATGAGCCATCTTTGAGTCCAGCTGACTATTTCTAAATATAAATCAAGTGCTCGACTGCGTCGTACGTACTTGCCTCCTAATGCTCAAGTTTTGCTCTAATTAAGTGGGCGTGGCACTCTTAATATTTGAAAGAATTGTTGTAGCATCATGCTGATGGTATCTGGGAGATTTCATATTTTCAAATACTCCAAAAAAGTCGTATATGGTCCTCAAGCGAATTATGGAGAACTTCATAGCCTATAGCTTATGCCTTAAAAATTTTTTTCGATTTCTAGTAAAATTTGCAAAAAAACTAAATTTTACAAAGTGGGCGTGGCTATTCCAAATTTTGGGGCAGCCATTACTTTGAAGTAGTGTTAGTACAGTTCCCTTAATTTTGGGTTAAGAATGAGAATTCCGATTTCGCCTCGAGGTGTGAACTCACAGACCACAGATACTAAGTTTGAAACGAATCCGTCCAGTTGTTTCGTCTCCAGTCGACCATACAAACATGCAATCAGACTGAATTGCCGGACCCACTTTTTTGGACTTTTTCCATCATGGGAATGTCAAGTTTGATCAAATTCTCGAGTTTAATATTTTTCATGAAACCAATACGGTATAGGCGCAAGTAAAAACGCAGGTCTTCTGTATATGCTGACAGACGAAAAAAAAAACAAATTGGTTGTAGAAAAATACTAGAACCTAGAACTTTAAAGCTAGTCACCAAGATGAGATCTTACGTAATTCCAAAGATCAGTTTTGGGAGCCATAAATGTTACGATATGGTCGACTGGTAGGACGAAAGACCTCTAGTAACTGCTGGGTTTTATTGAATAACATGAAACATGGCACTGAAAACGTCTTTCTTGAAATTTCCACTAGCTAGAGGAATCCAAAACTGCATTCAATTTGCAACTTTTTTCTCATATTCTGACATCTAGGAACTCAATGTCACTTTTGACAGCCATTAAATGAAAAAGTCTTTGTTTTTCTCCTTACCATGGTCTTATGTCATACTGGTAAGGAATACCAAATAAACGTTATTTAATTTTCTTTAGAAAATTCATTAGTTTCAGCTTCATAGTTGTTACAATGGGACCAATAAATCCAAAGTGGTGTTGACTAGAAATTTTAGTAAAAACGCACAAAATTTGTCCATAGTCAATACAGGTCCAAAATTATCGAAATTGGCATCCAAATTTATAATGGCGACTCCTTTTTCCGAAGAAGATGAAAATGTTCAGAAAATAGACTTAAAATTACCTCAAGGCAAATATGAATGAGTTCAGCCAATACTATACAACTTCGAATGGTTCGATGAAAGAGGTCGTCTCCATGAAGAAATTTTTAGGTAAATGCCGAGCTCGTGATAAGCTTCTTTAGCTGCAATAGGACCAGTTTTAAATGGCAGTACACAGTCCAAAACTCCAATTTTGTGCATTTCAGGCACTATGCTTGGAATTGACTCTGTAAGTTGAAGATAGTTGCCCCGGTGTCCTCAATCAGTCAAAATTCGATTGTCAATAGAACTGCAAAATTTTTCAAAACTCCTCTCGATAAAAAGAAATGAAATTAATCAAGAAGAGGCTTAACGCACGAAAGGGACTTACAGAGTTTAAAAGGCAATAGCATAGTTTACGTTCGAAATTCTTTTGGGTTTCAGTTCAAACATTTTGAAAACAGGGAGATTTTTCGTCCAACGTAAGAGGTTTAAAGTCAGGAATAGTCTGGTTTGAAGCTTAAGCTAATAAAGGGTCTTTCCTATCTTTGTTTGAGTGTGTTTGAGATATCATCGAAATTCTTTTAAAAGGCCTATCAATGCCATTTTGTATGGAATATAACACCATTCAAATGTCCGCCGCGGCTTCTCTGGATGGCGCACATCCAAAATGTCCAATATTCCATGATTGGCGCATAAATCAGGCTGGATTTGACTGATGGCATGGGCTGTGTTGACTTTGAGGGCCGCTGTGGTTTGTGGCTTATTCGCATAGACTTGCGACTTCAGAAAATCCCCTCAAAAGTCTAACGGGGTCAAATCGCACTATCTCAGTGGCCAGTTCACATAACCTCCATGGGAGATGACCATGCCCTCGAATCGCTCGTGTAGAATTTCCAATGTAGCGCCACCCTGTTGAAACCGCATGCTGTTGGTGTCCATATGATTTAATTCAGGCTAAAAGAAGTTGGTAATCATAGACCTATAGCGGTCGCCGTTGACGTTGATGGTCTGGCCAACGTCGTTTTCAAAGTGATATGGACCGATGACAACGCAAGCCCAAAATCCACACCAAACAGTGACTTTTTGAGGATGCATTGGACGTTCTTGAATGTCATATGGTTTGAGGACATACCCATGCATCCAGAAATAAAAATTAGTGTCAGTTTCCAACTGCTCCAAGCTGTCTATGGTCGTTTACCTTCAGTTCCTGGGTCAGTTGAATTTTGTACGGGTGCAGGCCCAAATCACGACGCAAAATTCGCCAAGTTGTGGTATGCGAAAGGGCGAGTTCTTGTGAACTGCCTCGGATTCTCCTCTCATGGACAGCGGCAGATCTTGTGTTTCAGCGACGTGCGGGTATTGGTTTACGTTTACTGAACCGGTGGACTCAAATTTATCCACCACACTGTAGTGTGGTCCTCTCGGCAGGACGATTATGGCGACCGTAAAATGGGCGAAGCGCGCGGTACGTGGCCCGAACAGAAGGTCAATTTGTTGTTGAACGTTATATCCATCGATGGTGAATTGGCATAAAGGACTGAATAAATGGCAGTCAATTTGACAGATGTAGCTTCAACAATAGTGGACAACTGTCAAAATTCGGAAGTCCCTATGGGAAGACCTTTTAGTACCTTGTATGACCCTAGTATAGCACCCATTCTAAACAACAAACTAAGTTTCAAATCTCTTTCCTCACAGTTTCATGATCGAGAAGGAATATCTTATAATGGTCCTCCTCAAGGATTAGTAATATCACCACTGCTTTACACTTATGTTTTTCTAGACAAATTGTGTACGCCGAGGATCTTGGGATAGCTACACAATACTAAGAGTACACGCTATCAGTATCTATGAAGGTTAATAGATGGAAGTAGGACCCAAGGATGAGCAATTAGGTTGCTTCCGTTTTCCGAATAGTTTTCAAACTTGTTAGACTTAACTACAACTTTGTACCAAAAAAGTATTTTACGAACAATGTAGGAGCTCTCAAAGCCCACAGTAACATAATCCAGACACTATCCTAACAACATGGACAGCTTGCTCTGAAATACTCAGTTCATAAAATATTTCATAAGAATTAAAATTTAACAGAAGAGGTCTCAGCCTGCTACCTTGTGGAACTATATACTGTAATCTTTGCAACAGCAATCATTCGTAAGGATTCTGGTAGGATTCAAAATGCCGGGTCTCTCCTAATTCAAAATCTTTGGAGTGCATCGGTAAATTCGAGTATATCAAGTGCTTTGCTGAAGTACAAGAAGACAAAAAGGATTTGATTGGGTTTGCTGGTATTATTGCTGGATACACCGACGAAACTCCTTTTAGATGCCACAAAACTCTGCTAAATACCTTGGTATTCCAAAATCAATTCATTTCGTATCAAATGTCATCAGAATGAAATCACTCTCGAATAGATAATCAAAATTTAAAGGAATCCTTCGCATAGTCCTGCAAATATATGTATCCTGTTTAATCAATGGATTTATTCAAGGAAAAAAAAATACTTCGGCATGAATATCAATATTGTTTCTTTAAACCACCTCCGAAGGTTTGGAGAACCGAACGTTTTATCGATTGTTGTAGACCTTCGGCTTGGCTATGGGTATGGGTATGGGTTCATATTTTGTAAAGGTCGTGCATATATTTGGCAAAATAATGGCATGGCAATGGCGGTATTGACGTTAAATTGAGACGAGTTATCGCTATCGATTGGTTTTTTTTTTTTGCTTTGCTTTGCTTTGCTTGTTGTAATTCAATATTTAAATGCAGACACGGCATATGGCAATTTAAAAATGCTTAATGTATGTACATATGCATATGGGAGTTTTTCTTGGTACTACAAGGCCATGACAAATTGACTAGACCGTGTTTCACCATACAATGACGTGTGTTTTGCATTTTTTTTTTTAAATTGTTTGAGGATTTGATTTGTACTCGTAATTTGTGTGAAAATAAAATGATATCGGAGGCATTTTCTCGTATCACGTTATCCTTGGGGAATGGACTTTTCTTTTTTGAGAAACAGCCACACAGGATCGATAATTGTTTACAGATGAAGATTTTTTCAATAAGGACATAACAATTTTTTATTTTAAAATAAACGGGTACTTGAATTTTCATTATAATTTGTTAATGTTGAACTATCAACGAAGACTTACAATTTTTTCAAGGTGAAGTTCATGAATGAGCAATGTTTGAAAATTATTAAAACTTAGTATCGAAATAAAGAGTGGACTTTAAGGCGTCTTACTTTAACTTTAGATAGTCATAAGCATCCCATCAGCAGAGATATAAAGGAATTAAATATTTTAAGATTTTAACTCATTTGATTGATCTCCAAAAACCTCAGACCTGAATTTCAAAATCTAAAATACCCATTTATTTCGAAATCACTGATTGCGAATTCATTTCATGACTTCAATGACTTCACTGAAATCGCAGAAGATTGCATTCAAGTAAATGCAATCTTTGGTTTCACTAAAATGAACTCCCAATCAGTGACTTCAAAATGAGTGTGTATTTGAATTTTTGAAGTTGAAGTCTGATATTGAATTCACAAGATTTAAGTCAACATGAAGAAGGTTTCCTTGTGACTTTAATAAATGCATTCGAAGATGATTGCAATTTTTTACAACTCTGCCAATCTGATAGGTTGAACGTGTATTAGTGGATAAATTCTAGCCAACATATTCAAAATAAGTCATATCCATGGATTCCATGCTATTCAGAGGATTTGGAAAGCATTCAGTCAACATTGTGGGTAATTTTGCGTAAAGAAATTGTTCAAGAACTAAAGTGTTTTTGAAGCAACGATTGTGCTTCAGCTCACATGTGACTTAATGGTCATAGAATTACAGTCGCTTTGACTGTGAACAATGCCGACAGAAACAAATATCGCGCTTTGAACTAAGGACTGTCAAGCAGTGGGGTCCAATTCTGAATAACAAAGGTAAACCTCTATTAGATTGGATACGTGGTCATATTTCAATTGGTGGTACTGAATCAAGAAGCATTCAGTCATACAGAGTTGACAACCTATGTATGTTGGACAACATTTAATGACGAACTAAATAAGGAATGCAGCGACATCGACTTAACCAAAAATTGCACATCAGTCATTTGAGATACCATGGTTTCCCAAAGTAAGTATTAGTTTTGTAGATTTCATTTTCATTTTTGACTGAGATTTACTCCTACTTCCTTTACGACAAGGACAACTTTGGTTGGTCTGATTGTCCGAATATGATCTCTAATAAGAAGAGAAGGATTATGACCATTCTTCACAACGCTTTTTTCAAATTTCTAGCCGCCGAAAATAAAACAATCTCCAATAATTGAATGTAGGTTTAATAAGTCTTAGAACTCTACGATCGTACGAAGTAAGGGCAAACGATTCTTAAGGTTTGTACTACATTGTTGTTAACGGGCTTTCTGTGACACACTGCTTTCAGTTATCCAAGCCAAGTGCTCTGGCATACGCAGTAGCTTAGTCCTTAAATTGGAGGGTCGGTCTTCCTTGTCGTTCCGAACCTGGGAGCTGCTATTTGAAAATCCTCTTTACTTACTTTACTTATGTCCTGTCACCTTTCGGAGGGTATAACTAATCCACTGGCACTTTCGTCGTCATATGGTTGTTCCTATAGGTTCATGGCCCGTTCTCTGATAAAGCTGTTCATTAGAGATACGGTTTGGCCAAAAAGATATAGCATAGGCACCTACTGACGTACGTTTGCAGTTTCCTCGTGATAGTGGCGGTCACCCTCCAGGTACCACATCCATATAGCAGCACGGGTTCAACGCTGGTACGGAACAGTCGTAGCGTAGTATATAAGCTAATCGCATTTTTAAGCCGAGCTGTGGATAGTGTCCCAAACGCAGATTTTGCTTTGCCGATTCGCCTGGCTATATTCAGTTCGGAAATCCTCTTTGCTGGAGCATTATTGTCCATTCACTCGATGTTGCCGAGCCAGTGTAGTCGACGTATTTTGGTTTTTTGAATTACATCCACAACTTCGTGGTCAGAACTGGTCACACCATCAAGTGGTATACAATGGAACGTCTTGGACAGGTTAAACTTCAACTCGTGTTTGTCCGACAAGTTCAGCTAAAAAAAAATACCACCGCTCTAGCTGAAAGTGTAGCTGAAATCCCTGAAAGATGATCACAGGGATTTCGACCACATTTCACATAAAGGCTCCAGTTGCCAAAATAAAATCATATTTCCTATTGGATGGCCATATGCTGTGTAATGCCATCTAATCCGAAAACAACACAAAAAGTTGTTATTTCAAAACTTTCTAATTCGATTCGCAGGTCGCAGATCCTCCAAAACTCCACAACGACCCGTGGATGAACTTTTTCATTACCATAATTACACTTTGACCATAAAAAGCGCAAATTGTTGTTGTTGCGCTGCCATGCACTCTATTCTAGTTTAATTTTCATTAAAAACACATCCAATGTGTAAGCTTACACACATGACATTCGCGATGATATCTTCTGCCGGTAGAGAGTATATTACCAAATTAGTATAAGCAATTACAGCGTAGAATTTAATTGCGTCATTAAGTTCTCCTGCAACCCACTCGTTCACAACGAATGCATAAAATGAATTTACGAGATACTAATGGAACTGGAGGTTAGCATGCACCTCTGCGCTGCACTGCATGGTGGTAAAAATTCAACCACCAAACGACTATAATTATTCACTTTGCTTCGTTCCCTGTGACACACCGATAGATACACAGATACTATGCATCATCCCTATCAATAACGTGACAAATTCATTGCCCTTATCATTCGATAATGCAGTCAACTTGACCTTTCTTGAATTTAAATGGCATCGTCGACGTTGCTTCGATGGTGACACTGTCTGGGAGTCACCCTCCAGGAGACTGCAGAGTTTTTTTTTTCAGTCTCCTATCGCAGAGGGGATCACTGTTTCCAATTTCGCAAAAATACACCCAGCATGGGGGTATGTGGCTGGAAGGATGCACTCCAAAGGATGTAAGGAGAAACTACAGTGCTTATGGGAATATTCCTCGTCTCGTGTTTAATGCAGGAGTAAGTGCTTGTTGTGCTCGGAAAATTATGTTTCATCGTCAGGGACTTGCTGACGGTACCATGTCCGTCTAGAGAATTCATAATGGAAAGTGTACTGCAGGAATAAAAATTTCAAATAAAGCTTAACGACACACATACTTATAAACTTGGACCGTCAGTACTTCTACGTTCATAGAAAAATATCTGACTTGCCAACCAGATACTCAATCTCGTTGGCAAACAAAAATATGCGCTCACGTGCTAAGCGTCAGATGTTTACACCTAATCGTGACTGTTTTGATTTTCGGCTCCATGAACAGCCATGGTGAGGGTCTAATTGGCTTACAAATGCTTTGTCAATACATAAACTTAAGTAACTCGTTATCAACTGTGCTTAAGTGGTATAGAATGCTTGAATTCTTCTGGGTAACCAAGGGATAAACCTGTTCTGAGAAACATATGCTTTTTCTCAGTTAACCTATCCACTTTCTGAATTCGAAAATCGCTGCCTAGTCAGAGAACATTTCTGATAAGTTGGATAGCTTCTAGTTAAGAGAAAGACCTGTCTTGAAAATATGCTGATTTACAGTCTCATCTGAAGTGAATGGCTTTTCACGGAAGGGGCTTTCAATATATGGTAGGTGTGGCAACAAATCCCCTCTAAACTCCAATAACTTGTGTATGGCCTCGCATAGACGTGAAGAGAACTTCTTTACAACTAACAAGCTCTTGACGTTTCTGGAGGATTAATTCGTTCAAATTGTCTAACTGATGACAGAAACCTTTAAAGTTAATTGTTTGATTTCCTGGTAGAAGGTGAAAACATACGATACCTCTAAGATCCCACAAAAGAGACAGAATTACATTTCTCTGATAAATGTTTGCTTTCGATATCGTTTGAGGCTTTTTACCACGTCCAAGCCAAGACCGTTTGAGTGTCACTTTGTCGTTCAAAGTTCAAAGACGTTTTTCTCACATTTAATGAGCATATAGCAGATGTGTATACGATTTGTCAAATAAATCTCCTTCAGCTCAAAAAGAACTCAAAATCGAGCTTGCTCACGATTCCCAGCTTCTTCAGATAGTCATGAACTCTTGTATGATGGATGTTCGAAGTTTGGCTTTATTTCGTCGCCATCAACCTCTTTTTGACTGAACAGTTTAAACTAAACTCACCGGCGCCGAATTTTTCAAACCGTCGTTGACACTGACGTTTTTGTAGAGCATCTTCACTCAAAATTTAACGCAACTTCTCACAAACTTCACTTGCATTCTTTCCGGAAGTAAAAGAATTAAATATGGCGATCATGAACACTTCTTCATTAGCTTCTTGTAAAATTTGCAAACATGATCAATCTTATAATTTTTTTTTGTAGAATGAGCTCAAACCATCAGCTGTCAAATGGGAAAGCAATGCTTCAGATGTGCTTATGCAACACCCCATCTCTTTGAGAAAACTGTCATGACTTTTCTGACATCTTTACTTGCAAAGTGTCAGACGCCATTGCTTTGTCGGCATAAAAAGTGACATATTCTTACAAGAAACAATTTAGTCGCATTAGAACGCATAATTTTGATGACCGATGGTCTGGTCAATTTCTTCGCCAATAACCTCATAATTTAGCTATCTATAGTCGATACTTTAGACCACTACCCCACTCTACTCCGTTGAAATGCCACATTTAAGAACCAGACAAGGGAGTACAGTCTTACATTCAAAAATCTCTGGTAGATGATCTCGTACACGCTACTGTTTGGGCGGAATTACTTGTTGATGCAAACGTGGTATAAGAAAAATGCCTTTGATACACTTAGTCATGTCGAAATTACAGAAGCACTAGACAAGTTGCCTATTTTGCGGGAAATTGACTACTTGCCTACAGTTCTTCCTAAAAAATAGGACTTTCCATGTGAAAACGATGAATAATAAGTTAGGTACTCTAGGTTCAAAGCTCGGTCCAAATCTATTCATCCTCTTCACTAATGGATTGCTTTGGGATTCCATTTGGTAAATGGCCATAGTTGTCTAAAGAAGTCACAAACATTCATAACCCGTACAAGACGAAAATGATGCATATTCGAGGACCTCTCCACAAAGTGACTCAACACCGGATGTCCTGGCATAGATGTATTACGCGATAGTTGAATTCCAACAGCGGTATGGAGCTATTACCATTTGATTGACTGGAAAGGCTTCAAAAGGCTATTTTTTAGAGAAACGAAAAAAGAACAAAACGCATCTGGTAAAAGGACTATGAAACCTCGCGCTCGAGTACTACAAAGACTTTCGGTTACAAGTGGCTATAGTGGCATCAGTTCAACACAAACAGACCCGGTATGGTCCAAGTACCAAAGTTTTCCAATATCTCTGGTAAGAGGCATGTTTTATGTTTTCCCCTATTTTGGATTGAAGTTTTTTTTTTAAGCATAATACATTAATTGTTGTTAATTATGTAAGTTCTTGTTGAGTGCTTGATTAATTTTTTATTTCCAAATAAACAGATAAGCCGCTTTGGTTAATCGATGGTGAACTTCATTAAATGTAGCTGCATTTTTTTTAAATGAAAAGGGTTATTCCTGGCGTATACACCTACTTACATGTCTCAGTTAAAACCATCAGGGAGTTGAGAGTAACTGCCAAAACTGTGCCTTTACAAAAGACTTTAAAAGCAACTTTCTAAGGATCTCAGGATGGTAGGTGACGTAAAAGGTTTCAGAGATTTTCGGTTCCTTGGATTGGTTTAATGACTTTTCGGAAAAAACGTATGGTATTTTACAATGCTGATGCTTGTATGAATGTAGAACAAGATCTGATGGCGATGGTGATGTTTTATATTTAGAAATATTTAAGAAAGAAATCTAAGTTTCTTCTCGTACATGTATGAGAATCAGTTAAAGTGGAACTTTGTAATGTTCACATGAATTCTAGAGAGAAGCCTCAAATGAATCAGAGTAGATGCCTGGAAATGGATCAGAGAGTATAAAGTATATCAAACCTTGGATTGGATTGAACGTAGCAATATAAAGAAGTGTGTTTGAAACTCGAGTGAAAATGTTATATTTTGTCGAACTCTAATGAATCTCTTCCTAGTGAAACCCAAATAAGTCCAGCAAGTCTCTTAACAATATAAGGCGGTAAGTATTGATACCCTTCCTCCTAAAAGGAATTCAAGCTGTGCCGAGTAAATCGACTGAACTCCTACATACGATCATACTGAGAATGGATGATGGGTGATATGCGATGATCATCAAGCTTCCGAATAAGGGAAATCAGATTGTGGATACGGCCAGCCAGGCTGGATCTTCATACATCGACCATACTATTCATATGATTCATACTATCACTGTAATGGTTCTCCTTCTGGTCATCAGTTATGTGCTCCGTGTGCGTTTGATGGAAAGTCGGACAAAAAGTCAAGAAAGTATACAAATCTTGTACAGAATCTTTGTCAAGTTCTTTGGCAGTCCAAATGGGTTGCAATTCTCTGAAGAAATAGCCCGAAGGCCTTCTGTCTCGACGCTCGAAAGAGTTTAAGTAAGTTAGTAAGTCATTTACTGTCACTGTCACATGAATTTGGCAATAACATTCATGAGCCTGATTCTACTCATAATTGGCCATCAACCAATGTTTACTGCGAGTTTTAGACCTAAGCCATCAATGTACTTCAATTACGGAAGAAGGAATCCAGCCAATTATGTTATCCAGCAACACATACTAAAGCCTAAGCCGTCAGTATCCGGTTGTCCTGCATTTCTTTAAAATTAAATTTACCAACATCAGCCAAAATGCAAAAAAAAATATTCCACATACGCCCCATAGCCCCCTTAAAAAAATTTAATAAAAAAATTCCACATACGCCATGTAGGACGAAACTCAGTTAAATACCCCCTTTGCGTGACTTTCTGTTTGAGTAATAATTTTCTTTTCATTAATTGCCCGATTGCATTCAGTTCCCAGCAATTATAAACGCTTTTTGTTCGTTGCAGGACCAAGCAGGCAATTCGTATTCTTAATCGGTAATTGAGCCATTAACGCAATGACGGTACGTTTTAATTGCTTAAATTGCTCACAAACTCGATACAATTTGCAACAATTAATGGCCATCCGCCTTGAACTTTCGAATTTTGCATGTGACACTTGGTACGACACGAATCGTATCTAACTCAAAACCATTCGAATCGGAGTTTGGGTAGACTTTTGTTTTCAAATTACGGGTCGCCTGTTTTTATGAGAACGAAGTTCGGATCTTCAAAATTCAACCGAAGGATAATCCTGTAAACAACAACCAACAAATCCTAATCTCTTGGACATACTGTGCATTTTAAATGAGACTCATTTGTATCCTAGACAAGCAACAGATACTTACTTGTCCTGTGTTGCTCAAAAGGATCTCGTTCGTGAGTGAAATAAATTAAAGGTAGTGTGTGGTGCCCAACTCTGTGTTTGGGAATTTAAATATTTTTTTTAAAGAAATTTTCTGTGGCTATGCGTTGTTAAATTTAGGATATTTTATTTGGAACAGTTATTTTGAATTTAAATTTATTCATTTTAATAGCTAGACCCAATCAGTTTATGGAGTGTTGAATATTTGAAGTCCGTTTGTTTCCCTTTTTTAGTGAAAGTGTACTAAGTACTAACGACTAAGGGAAGAGGCTGTTCTTGTTCCTTGGACGTAATACCACCGTCAAATGTATGGCTAAGACCAGTGTACATACCGGCTAAAAATAGTGCACAAATTACAAGGGTGCGCCAGCTTTTATGTCGGTATTTGAATACTGAATAACTTTACCAAAAAACAAGCAATGTCTATGTGTGTGATATTTGTATTTAACTTAGTTTTTTACAATTTATTTGGACAAGGTTTCAAATAGAACATCAATCAAGTGGCCGCCTCTATCGACCAAAGCAAAGTGTGCCTTTTTTGCTCTTATCCTCATCACTTTTTCGAGCATCTCGTGGTACAGCGATGATTTTGGCACGAATGTTGCCTTGAGCTCGTCAGTGGTCTAAAGCTTACTGGTGTATACTTGACTTTTCAAATAACACCCCAAATAGAAGTCCGGACGGGTCAAATCTGGAAATCTGGGTGACCAGTCTATGTTGCCATTTTTTGACAGCACACGTCCAAGGAATTTTCATCACAGAAACTGGATTGTTTGATTTACAGTGTTGCTTGCGTACGGTCTTGTTGAAACCCGTAACCATGTAAACATTTGTGGGCCAACATCCACCGATATCGATTCCCATCGACTGTTTCATCTTCTCTGAAGAAAACCGGCCCAATGATGGTTTTGGCACAAACCCCTGCCTCAACAGTCACTTTTTGGTCATGCAATGGTGTTTCATGGATCTCGTGTAGATTCTTCGTTCCCCAAATGCGCCAGAGCGTGCCTCGTTGGTCATCAAACTTTGCTTTCAAACTTTGCGTTCAGGGTCAATTATTCGAGCGACTGTTTGGCTATATTCCAAGCGACGTGGAAGGTCTGTTGGCCATATTCCTTGACTCAATTGCACTTTTACGGAAACAAATCCAAATCATCCTGCAAAAGGGTTTCATTGACGCCAAAATGTGGAGCGCGGTGACAATATGACATATGTGGCTTCTCGGCAACACTCTCTTTTAGCACTTCAACCAGTTCATTGGAACATCTTGGGCGTTGATGGATGGCATGTCGACGATGTCCCTTGTCCCGTGCTCAACAAAACTCGACACAAATGACGAATGGTGTTGTCAGCGGTGCTTGTTGGCCACGATATTTTCGACGTAACACTGAAGGACTATTTTCAATGTACAGCGTCACTATTTCAGCCAAGTTTTTCACTATAAACCGATTCATGGTCAAATTGTACTAAAATGACGTTTTAAAAAGATGTCTACTCAAGTCAAACAGTTGATAAATGTCAAAGCTATTCCATGTTTACATACCATCATAAAAGATGGCGCACCCTTTACGTGTTACACCATATTCTGAACATCTAAGAGTATGATATTGGCTAGGACAAGAGATATCCTTTAGGACGCACAGTATAAACTCTCAGGAGTTCACTAGTCAGAGCTATTGAAGCAGATACCGGGAAAAGGGGGCAAAATCAGAAGTCCATATGTATACACTGCGGGAACAATGATGCCACAATCAGCATTTCCATCACCGGAGGTAGCATGCATCCCTCTATCAAAGACGCGACAATGGAACATATTATCTACGACAAGTTGGAGACAATTTTGAAGATGCAGGGAACCTACCATCCATAAGAATTCCGAAAATCTAGATCATTGATTACCATAAATGGGAAAATAAGGAAGAGTAGCTTTATCTGGTATTGCGCGATGAACAAGTTGGATTCCGGGAACTGCAAGGATGTTATGGTAAAACTTTAAAATCTGTTGATGTCAATTATAATTGATCTAATAACTGGAAGAGGAACTATCTCGCTGAATGTCATGTGGGATGATACTTAAGGTTCACAAGAACGTCGTAAGAGATCTAGACAAGCAAATTGTAAGTAACGATACGAGAGGGATTCGATTCGAAGGAAGGTAGGTAGGTACGATGGATAACTGCATACTCGAATGGGTAATAGTGGATTTTCTGACAAGTCATCCAATTTCTGGTTCCTGGTTCTGTTTAAGCCAGATGTGAGTTGTGCAAGGATTCGCAAAGATTTAACTGGCTTGGATTTAGTAATACTTTTGTTGTTTTCTGAAAACCCCACCCCCCATCGCCTAATCGCTGATAGTATTGTATATACAGAAATCGGGAAAATATATGTTTATGGGTGAAGTACCAACTTAGAAAGGTAGCTGGTTTCGGATGTCTGCCCAAAACCTCGGAGAATATAATGAAATGAGGGAATGTATCTCTAAAGTTTGAATGAATCAAAATATTCGCTATACCAACATTAAAGTCCACATTGTTGCAAGCTAAAGCCACTCCTTTTTTCTAACCACGTACCACAAGGACGTAGAACAGCCAGTATGACCATCGGCGCAACTATCCCACTCAGATTTTATAAGGCCTTTTCTATAAGGACATAACAATTTTGTATTTAAGTAAAACACAAAATAATTGAGGTATCGTGCTGAAATTCATCCCAAATATAGTACAGATATTATATCTAAGTAAGGATCTCATTCATGATCGAACCGCGAACACGTTTGCAGCAATTGATTCTTTAGGGCCAATTCTCAACCACGCACATCGATCGGAATGTTGCCATTTCGCGTTTAATATTTTTTTTTTTATTTACCTGTTGACTTGATGGCTTATATCAACAACTGAACCTAACCCTTTAAAACGAAAAGCACTGGCATTGAGGCGCATCACCGAGGTGGCCATTCGACTGGGCTATGTCTCGAGATTACACGATTACCAAAATTCCCCTTCAATATATCAATTGTTTGGGCAGCATGTGGCACCATCTTGTTGGAACCACACACATCACTGATGCCAAGTCCATCTAAATTTTCCAAAAAAAAAGAACTGTCAACATGACACGATAGTGAAACCGAATTGACTGCAACATGGGGATCATGTTCGTCGATGCAAAGTAAGGTCTGGCTTGACATGGGTAACTCTTTGTGAATGGAATGGAGTCTCTTGGAACGCAACCCAAGCTCGCTGATGATGATTTTTCAGTGAAATTCAGGATTTTCTTCAAATTTTTGCGGGGCTCAATCGGAGAAGTTTCAAATTAACAAGAGGTTTCAGGGTGTAGGCCAAGCTTTTTAGCCAAAATTCAAAAACTTTGAAACCTTTCACCTTTTTTTGTGATGAAACAGATATCCAGCCAGGACGAACGTTGACACAGCACACCCAACTGATACAACTAACAGCGATATCCTACTGAGAGATTTCCAATTCCTGTCAACGGCGTAGAATCGACTGATTTGGCTCATTTCAAACTTATGGCATTCTTTGGTGACATCGTCCTTGTCCTCTGCGGTGATGAGTCTGATTGTAAGATTGCTCTTAACAGAAATACAGGCCCTGATTAATCTTATTTCTTAGCAAAGAAATCCGTATAGTTCTCTACTTTTAATCCCGGTTTACTGTGGTCCTTTATGATCTACGGTCCTGGGTGAGGACAACTATTTTTTCCACTTTCTTGATGACGAATAAAAATATGAGCATAGAGATGAATTTGGAACAATCAGAGCAGCTAGTGCCATTGCAATCCTTCGAATCAGAGGATTGGTCGTCACTGACCTGCTTTGTGTGAAGCATTTAATTAGAACAGACAACTCTACTCCTGTTACGTTTACATCCATCCTGCAACCTGCTTTTCGGAAAGTTTAGATTGGTACACATTCAAGAGGAGCATGTCCAGCTCCTAAAAGGATCTAAAAGAGCAGGAAAAGACTCAATAACCTTCGGATCTAGGAGTAATAAAACCCCCGAGAAAAAGTACCAGTCTCTTCAACATCGCGGTCAAGATCTTATCTGTCTGAACGTCTGAGGTCTTTCATCAACAACCTGATTGTTCCTAATCAGTGTAAGTTCAGACTAGCATAGTCTATATCTACTGTGGACACTGCACACTTCAAAAGATCCTGGAAAAAACTCAAGAAGTCCAAATGGATACTCACCATTGCGTCACCGATTCTACGGTCGCATGTTACCTCATTTTTAGAGACGAGCTATGCAGAGCCATGTCTGGTTTTGGTATCCTTGCTAAACTGTGAAGGAGGACGATAGAGAACGCTCGTTGGTCCATCAAGGGTATAATGATCTAACCGAGACCTTTAATTTAAAAAAAAAAAGATCTAGATTTGAACGAATTTTTCGAGAGTCACAAGCTACCATTAGAGCTACAATCTTCCGAAAATCCATGGAACCACTAGCGTATGTCGAGGATATTGACATACCTGGCAGAACTCAGCGGGCTATCACCAGTCTGGGATGAAAGGCGGTGAACGTGGGTAGAACCAAGCATAGCCTGCCCATGACACAGAACATCAAACAGTTTGCAAGAAAGTCAAAATAGACAGTTTTAACTTTGAGGTTGTAAGGGACTTTGTCTAACATTGGCTCTGCTATCAATTCTGACAACAAGACGGCAGTAGGAATGAAAGGAAGAACAACTTTGAACTTGTCGAGTCCTTTGCTATTCTAACTTTATTGTTCAGAAGAATGGACTCTATCTAGAGCCTAGAACCTTCAGGTGTTTCGAGAGAAAAATTCTTCATAAAATACTTGGTCCTCTTTCCCTTGACGGTCTTTCGAAGAGGAGATTCAACAACGAACGAACTGTACAAGATCATCGACCTAGAACCGTAAATTTAATGTCTGAGATGGCTAGCACTTGTAGACCGAATGGACATCGAAAAGTTTTCGAATCGAACACAGTAGAGGAAAACCTCGACTTACTTAGTTAGCTATGAATCGCGCTAACTAAAGAGGTTTGCTGAATGACGTCCAGACTCACTCCAAACTGTCAGCAAGTCTTGATAACCTCCTTCTGGTATGTTGGAAGGTCAAGTTTTTCAATCCATAGAAACTAGAGAATGCCCTTGCCCTTGGGCTCACTGGAGTCAAGAACTATCCAAATTCTTGGTGTCGTTATCCTTCCTGACTCCTCTTATCTGTTCTAGTCCTATGACTGTTGTTTAAAATCAAGCTAAACAGCACCCCCTTTGAAGACATATTTGAGGACGCTACACATACTTGCTCCTTTTGCGCTAATGAACTCGGAGAAGAGACACATTATGCAGACTTTAAAACGTACACTTAGTTGTATCCTCTTTAAAAATAATAACCTTGTGTGGACTACCCCAACCCTCTTATGGCAGACTGCCCATCACGCATTCCAGTCTCTTCATTCAAGGATAGTTCCACGCAGTAGTTTACAAAAATAAAGTCAAGTACAAACTCCTCGACTTCCATTCTCCACAACAAGGACTTCATTTACTAGCTGCTGGGGCTGCATATACATAAACAAAACCAACAACAACCCCCAGTAGAATATTGCACTGATTGCAATAGGGGGGAAAAAAACAACCCGGAGGGCAACACTGAAGAGTGACTGCACTGTAGAGTTGGCACTTCATTCCTCGAATGCCATGGTCGTGGTGATTCTGTAGAAATTAAAGGACAAAAAAATGCATGATGTCGTTTCCTTGTTGACAAATTACCAACTTGTCACCTATACACTGGTGCTGAAGCCAAAGGTGTAATCCTTCTGAACTTGCACCCCGTAGCACTGAGTGCTTTATCATTGTGTGAGTGGGAATTCTAGGCCAGTTTTTCCATAGTCTCTGGCGAATAAATGAGAGGAAAAGGAAACGAAAAACATTTTAATTGCTAAAAGAAGCTCCATAACAATTCAAGCATTTAAGATGGCAAATCCTTGGATTACAAAGGAAAGCATTTAACGACCTAGTTGTACACAACTCAGAAATACCACCACTTGTTGCATTTGCATACAATAACGAGGAATTCGTGTTCCAGTTTCTTCTTAAATTCAAATCTTGACGATGGATCCTTAAAGAGGATAGGACATCCATCCACAATGTGAATTTTTTCCTAAAAAAGGAAAACAACACACCTCTAGGTTGCAGTGTCCTCCTGCGGGTTGCTGGCAGTCATCAACTGAAAGGACATACTTTGAGGTTTTGCGTTCATCCGACCGTCCGACCCGGTGTGGACTGAAAGGCTCACATCAAAGGATTGCTCAAAACAACCCACAACACACAAAGGACCAAAGACTCATCCAATGACACACTCGCTTGGCCGAACATAATCTGAGTTTACACTCCTAGGTGTATGCAAAAAGGACGACGCCATGCCTCTTGTTAATTGAATAAGGCACTCGTCATGCAACCACTTAGAGAGTACTTTTAATGGATCCTGTTTCTCGCACTGCATTCGCCCGGGTTGATTAAAAAGTGCATGTAAAGTGAATGGAATTCCTGGAACGAACCACGGATAGCTTATCTGGGCGATAATTGAAAATTTCCCTTTCACACGAGAAACTGCACTCCTCCTCCCGAACCCGGATGGGAGAAGGATGAGAAAAAGGAGACCCGGTTGGAATAATTTGAAAAATTAACACTTGAAAGCGCAATGTCGGTGATATTTTAATTATTTGAATCGCTAGTTAGCCACCGGATGTGATTCATATCGTTACGTTGTTGTAGCTTAAATTTCTCACTCAGCTCTTTCAGTGGCTGGACGAGGATAGTGCACAGGCACTATGTGTACTACTTTCTAGTTAAACTAAACTGCAATTTATATCCAGTTCGTGACTAGAATTAATGGGTTTCTTACCTGCAGATACTGGGGTGTTATGCAAATCCCATGGAGCAATGGATATTGCTTTACTTGATTCCTGCACGTCGACAATGAAGGTGGAATGTTCAAGGTCTGAACCTTGGCTTCAATGGCAACAGCAAGGAGATACCTTCTGTTCGTTAGGGAATGTTTTAATGAAAATTTGATTGTGTGTGGTTCAAAGGGACAGAGTAACCCTATCAAAAGCTACCATCAGCTAAATGTTGTAAAATATATCGCTTGTGACCTGAGGAAGGATTTGAGTATCTTTCGCTTTTAAACAAAATCAGCGATATGAGTAGAACTGATTGGCATTGACATCTGAAGCCATTTAAGGAAAGTATCTATGTACAATTTTTGTCAGCATTCCCGTATAGTCCCTGCCAGGACTTCATTACTCTCTCGTGTGTTGAACTTTTTCAAATGCCGTCATAGCAGGTAATTCACAAATTGCATCCATCTATGCAGATTTCGACTATCCTCTACGGATCGTTCTCTTTCAATTGCAGTTTCTGTGCTCCATTACACCAAAGCCCTTTTGGTAGATTTATCGGTTATGCATAACATCCTATCCACTAGAGTTGGGCTAATGTGACTTTGAAGGTAAATGGCCAACAAATGTGTTTGCATGGACGTTAATACAAAGCAATGCAAAGCAAGAGTCAATATCTATGAAAGGGTAAGACGGTATTCTAACATTTTCTCTGTCTTTTTTGAATATAAGATCACCCATTCGAACGCATACGTACTCCTGGAAGGGATTTGAAATACTGTTCATGTACACAACGTGAAGTTTATGATATGCAATATATCCTTCTGCCAATCTGTTATTGGCATGAATTTTGAAATTTAGTTGGGAGTTGCATGAACCCCTTGACACTGAGCTGCAACAGGCAACTGCTTGGAATAATTAAACTGAAAACCTGATGGTACTAGACTCCGTTTCATATCTGCTACCGCACCAGAACTTTAAATTGTGTAAATCGTATTGGGTTTCGTTGTTTTCCACAGACGCCATGTGGTAGGTCAATGTCTGATAATGGAAAACATACAATTTTAGCATAAAAAGAAAAAAACTATAGAGTCAGTGGAATAGCAAGAATCATCCAGCAGAGTTGTCGTGGTTTTTAGCAATTTTCTCAAAGATACCGAGGCTTAAAGGACTGTTAAGCAAGCAGGAAGAAATCGTCAACTTTCTGTTGAAGATGACCCAAAAATTATTCCAATGACCAGTAATCTAACCTCTAGGTGTACCGAGCTTACTGCGATGACTGGGCGAAAAGTGTGGAGAAATTCAGACCTCGTAACGCCTGAAACGAAATTCAAATCTCAACCAAAAAATCTGCCAAAATAATATGGCTACGGGTAGTCGATTTTATATCATTTGCGTATCAATAAATTATTTTGTTTAACATTGGTTTGAAAGGTTATATTTTTCTATTAAAAAAAAACAGAGTTTGGAAGGTCCTACCGGCATGGACCAAGATTGGTGAGATTTTTGAAAAAAGCCACAGTATTTCTGAATGAAACATCTTGCACTTAACAACTTCAAAAGCATAGTACATTTAAGTTCTTAAAAATGGGCTTATTCGGCTTTTAGGTTATAAGAGAAAAGAACTAGATTTTCTAGGAAGCTAACCCCAGGATTCACATCAGCAATGAGCCGGTGATTTGGCTTAGATTAATTTCGATGGAAATAACTAGCTGAACATGCTCCCTCGACCTGGAACCAATGGATAGTGTTTTAGGAATTTAAGTCAGGTGTGATCCACCTCAGGTTTCAACAACACTCTTTTTGCAGAATGCATAACGAGCATGAATTGGAAAACCGAAAAGTTTAGTGAAACCAATGAAAAAAAGGTTTGAAATTGATTGATTAATATGAACATTAATATAAACAACAGGTCCATGGTACCCAGGGCATAGATTCCCACAACCTTTCATGTTGTGCGTCTTATATTCTTTATATGAATGGAAGGGGCCTACTGTTGTGAATGTTAAATAGATTCAGGAAGTTCACTTACAAAGAGGGACGAGCACCTTAACAACAGGAGTACAGAGCGGAGTTGCATAAAAAGAAATGCTCGAAGCAAGAAGATATTGGAAGATTGTACTCTAGGAGCCATGTACTGACCTTTTACCAAAAATTAAAAACAGCTTGTCAAGGCAATATCAAGCCTAAAGAAGACTGTAGAGATACAGAAATGTTGTACCAAACACTTTATGTAGACCGTATAACAACGACGAAGACCAACATACAATTGTCAGGTTGAATAGGACACTCAAACTAGAAGATGATAGCTAAAATCTCCGTCCAACAGACAAATTCAACTGAGAATAGGAATAAGTCAACTTAAATCCAACAAGACTCTTGAACCTGACGGCATTTCCAGTAGGACTACGGTGGCGTATACGTAACATTTTTTTTGAAAAACCTCGATTCTCTATACCTAACAGGGGATAGTTTAAGAACATTTTCAGCCTAGATGATCGAACCAGGATAAACATACACAGATTTGTTCCTGAACTACTTTTTTGTCTATCCCTAGCATGCAGCATATAATATATGTTTTATTACATTCCTACGAAAATTCAGTGATATGAGTTTGATATTATCATGTTTGATCGTAAACATAAGTCAAGATGTCGTGCTGCCAAGACCACTAAGCCTTTAACCTATCTTACTCTTCTGGAATATCCCGAGTAGATCGGAAACAGTATGTGTCCGACCCGTTCCTTAAAGATTGATTCTTTATCTTCCTCCAACTATTAGCCTATTGCACTTGCGTCCATTCTTTCTAAAGCCATGGAAACGCTGACAAACCTTCATATTATGAAAAATTTCGAGCATGACAGCATAATAAAATTGGTTTAAGGTAACAGAGTGCAATTTAATGTGTCCGAAACCTAATGCTATCTTCTGTCACTTAAGCGTAACCTTAACCCTGGCCACTATCAACGAATGGCCATTGCATCGTCGAAACTGAAAAACTTTTATTAGATGTACTAACATATTCCAGGAATATATATTCGACTTCATCGCTAAGAATGCTGGGAAATATCTAGGTTTCCTCAAACGGTCCGAGAAATATATTACCCTTTCTGATATAGTATAAGGTATAGATTCATCCAATGCCTAGTCCGGTGCATCCAAGACCGGACGATGAAACTATAGGTAAGTATAGAAAAGACCATTGACTCTCTTGAATTGCAGTAATATTTCCTGCTTACCTAGTTTACCTGTCACTCACTCATCACCGTACTCTCAAGCCGAATAGACCGCCAAGGATAGCGATTCCCATCCACGCAAGATGAATGTAGAATGTTCTATCAAGCACTATTGAAATTTTAAGACCAACGTTCATCGGTATCTTCTATCTTCTCTCCCTAATTATCCTAACACCAGAACTATGTCTTCACATTATTAGCGTAGCAAGAAAACCTTGAACATTCATTGGTGTAAAGACTCTATATTGTCTGCACTTTTTGTTAACGTTTAAATCACCAATGCACACTATTTATTGCGTATCCTGAATCCCTAAGTTAAGTGTTCAACCCGGATAATCTGATTCGGTGGCGTATACCTAACCTTTTTTCTATACATTTTTGGATTCGAAAATTTTCAGTTTTCTCTGCACTTTGTGTGACAATATCTCGGTTAGTTTGACCCTAAGATGCTCGAAAACAGAATTTTTGAGTTCATGCAGATAGAATTTTGAAGGATAAGTCTAGTTAGGTGGCTTATACGCAATATTTTTTTTTGGTACATTTTTCTTGTGAAATATTTTCTGTTTCCAGTTGTTCCTACAATGCCCAGAAACTGAATAACCAACTGGATCTCCATGGCCAGAGGGTAAAACTAGAAAGGATTAACAGATTTAGTGGTGCTGTCTAGGATTCATATCGTTCTATGGTTGCCCTAAATTCATTCACGGTTTCTGACCCAAAAAATAATTTTAATCCTTCTAGGACGAAACTCGATATAGATTACAGGATTTTTAAGGCGTTTGAAAAATTGAAAATAAATATGTAGAGTCTCTCTATACAGGGGGTAATCTTTGTTGTTTTGGACTTTTTTTCTTCGATTTAAAAAAAAAAAGTGTTATAAGGTCTTATGTCTCCTTACATAGTTTTTGAATCAAATTGAAAGGAAAAAGGTTAGAGAAACGCTTAATAAATAGCATTATAGGGTGAAGCATAAGGAGCCATTAGAAACTGATTATCTGGAAGTTAATAAAATATATTTTTGGAATTTTTGGAATTCCATGTTATCCTCACATGTAATTCTTGAAAACCTGCAAATATTTAGTTTTATGTCAATTGAGGTCTATTCACTAATATTGTCTTTAAAAAATAAAAATTCTAGCACTAGCGACGGCACAATAAACCTTTTACTAAAAAAAAATTGCATTGTATTTCATTGTCATCCTGGGTTAGTTGCTCAATCCACATAAGTTTGAATAATGGTTTTGGAATAATTCCTCTTTAAAAAAAAAAAATACAATAGGAAAAATGTTATAGACCTGTGTACATATTTATGGATATGTCTGCTTCCAACTTTTGCTAAAATGTATCAGGAACTGATTGGTTTTAGGATAGACACGTCAACAGAAGATGTTCTCTTAGGTTCTGTAGTCTGTTATTTTTCAAAAAAAGTCAGTTATGGCTCTGCTTATTGACATGACGAACACATTTGGCTGAGTTGACCATGACTTGTGGCTGGATAAGATTTTTAAAAAATAGAAAACAAAAAGTCAATGTCATGCAGCACTCTCATGTATTAAAAATTGGGTTCCATAATGTTCTGTGCTTGGACCTCTTTTATTGAACCTCTTTCTATTCTTCTATTTTAATGGTATATCCACTGCATTTGCTGATGATATAGCTTTGACATATCAGTTTGAAACTCTTTTTGAATGCATAATCAAAATTGGAGCTGACTTAGAGACACCAAAACTTTGGTGTGCTACTCATAAGTTGGTTATGGAAAACGGAGCTGATTTTTATCAAAATATGGAAAAATGCTTTATTTGATTTCATTCTATCTGTTCATGCATATGACTGTAAAGAGTGTGTAGATATTAGCAAATTTTCCGGTTCCAGTCAATCCATTACAAACTGCTTTAAAATTAAGTCGGTAAAACATTTTAAATATCTTGGATGCTTAATCGATCATATCTTGAGGTGGGAGGACCATATTTGAGTCGTGAAATCCCAATGCTGGCGACTCGTAAACTACACCTCATCAAATCATATTGTTCTGAAAAAGTTGTTGAGCAAATCTACTATGATCCTGCATAACTAGGATACAATATGGGGAGGATCGACCACTTATATGTAAGTTGGAACCTTTACTGTTGGTACAAAAACATTTCATTTGAATCATTTCGAATTGAATGTTAAGGAAACTCCGAATTTTACCACTAAAGGATATGTGCGTCCTTAAAATGTTCAGTAGAATGGTAGAAATTCATACCTTACACATAAATAAGTTGGCTCTGGTTAGCAAACCAGTTGGACATGGAACTAATTTTACTAATTTTTACACCATAACACGCCCAACTTATTTCAATAAATTACCGTAAATTACCATGCAAGCATTGAATCTTTGTTCGGAGTCCAATCAAGTCTTCAGGACAAGTAATATTTTATCCTTTACAAATTCTATTTTTGTAATTTGGATTGTATCTATTGAATTGATTTATTTAAGTTTATCTTTTTAGTTGTACTGACTGTCATTCAACGCTAACTCAGGACATAATGTTTTAATGGGTTTAGAATGCCCACTATTTATTCTCTTCTACTCTTCCAGTTAATATTTGCTAACTTCTGTGTTTGTTTATTTAGCTTTAAGTTGGAAATGAACAAAATTGTATTTATATATCTAAAAAAAAACAAGAATTGCATCACAAGAAGGTGGCGTATACGCAACTTTTTTTTGCTACATTTTTCGAGTGAAATACAATTATTCTGTTTCCTCAATCTTAGCGTGAAGCAGCTAAGATAGTTGAGCCTACAATCCACAGAAATAGAGTATCCAACTTGATCTGTGTGATCAGACTGTAGAGCGAGGAAGGATAAACCTAGCGTACCTGACGTATACGCAACCATTTTTCGGTACAATTTTCGGGTGAAAATTTTCTGTTTCATCAATACATAGACAGGCAGCAGCTCAAAAAACGTGTTCCTTCAATACGCAGAAACAGAATATCCGCTTTGATTTGTGTGACAAGAGGTAGAACTAGGAAGGATACACCTACATAGGTGGCGGATACGCAATCTTTTTGGTAGATTTTTGGGTGAAAAATTTCTGCTTCTTCAACACTTAGCAGCCAGCTGCTAATATAGTTTTTCCTGAAGCTACACAGAAGCGGATTAGCTGTTTTGAATGGTTTTGTCCGAAGGAAGACATAATTGCAAGGACTTGCATCTCCTTCAGGAACACAATGAATTGAAATATTAGCACCAAGTTTCCACCATTCATCCCAGGATTTATTTTTCTTCAACGGAAAATCTTGATTACATTCTTTAAAGTTTATCTATTGAGAGTATCTACAACGCGATGAAGGACTTATGAAAACTAATTAAACTCCGTAAGTTATTCATCTGAAAGTTTTGAGTATTTCCTTCCTAACATCAAGTTTTTTTCCATCCTTCCTTTTTTCACAAACAAAACTGGCTACTTGTGAAAGGTGGGGAAGGATCTAGTTGTTTAAAAATATAATTGTATGTCCGTGGTAAACTAATTAAAAAATTAAATGAAACTTTTTAAGAGTTTTATGTTTAGTCTCTACGCAATCCGTGAGAAACTTAAAGCAAAGGCAATGATTTGTTTATAGATGTATTGATGAGCAGGATCCTTTCCGTTGTCCCTTGCAGATAATAATTAATTCAAAGAAACAACAATCAATATTTATTCCTTCACTTTAAAACGTGAACAGGAGTGAGTTATTGATGTTTGTTTTTTATTAGACTGATAAAGGACCCAATAATGACAAAAAGGGGTTAATGCTCTTTTTGTTTTGGCTTTAAGGATTTTTATCGAAGGCTGTGCAGGGATTGAAATAACTTTTTATTGTCTTGGTTTTGGGAGACAATCGATGAGGGTTCAAAATGTAAATTTATGTATTTCGTAAATGAGTACTGAAATTTTACATTTTGACATGTTGAACTGAGTTGACGTGTCGAATTGAGATAATGTTAATGGCTTTCGATTGGAGGATCTTTTTTGCGATAAAATGAGCTCAAGGCGTAGCGAATCTTTAATGTGTCGTAGGGGCTTGTGAATGTCAAGGTTTGTAGTCGTAGGGTTAAACGTATTAAGTAGTGATTTCGAAACAGACCTAGATTCTGGTGATAAACTTGGTTGCCTTGTTGTGAACCCTTCTAGAGCCCATTCGTTGGTCTATGAGTATCATTTAAAAATATCCACTAAAGGTAGGGTATCGACATGGGTTAACAAAATATAAAAAAATATATACTGAATCAAATATTTATCTGAATAGGATGGGTAAAAGCCAATGTTTACATCTGTCAAATGAGCTCTTTTGTGTAGTGGAAATTATTTCCTTTTTTAATCCAATCCAACTCTAGTGTATCGTAGTTTAATTTAAAAAATACCGAATTATCTTTGGTTGCATTTATTTACGAATATAATGTTGAAAAAAATACAATGAATGGAGGGAAGGGTTGGTCAACAAAATATATAAACTGTTGTTGTCTGGTGAAGAGATGCAGCAAAAGTGATCTAGAACATGCCCGATGCAGCAACAGATTCAAGCCCTGCTAAACTACCTCCAATGTGGTTGACCCTTATCAACAAATATTGACTAAATAAGCGGCTACTGCTGTAGGAGTAAATGACTTTAAACTAGAAGGAGTCGGATGGATAGACAAGATTTTGGATTTGTTTTAGATATCAAACCCAATGCGAAACAGGCAAACAAATCAGATTTTCTTGATACCGCATTAGGAAGTGAGTTTAGGACCCAAGATTCTCTATATAAGTCCTTCGGAACTGGAAGTAGCGTGCACAGGATCAGAGGGCATGGAAAGCTGCCGTGTCTCAGGCGGAGACTCTTCACGTGTCGGGAACTTCTTTCAGTAAGTAAGTAAGTATTGCGACTTCTGTATAAAATTTGGCTTACTATCAAGCTTTAGAATAATAAATATCTGCTAGTCATTGTAAAGGGTCACCAGATAGTACTGATACTTTTTCCAACTCTTATGTTTCAGCAGAAGTCAAAGTCACCAATGACATCCATCTGTCAAAATATTCAGTAAAGCTCTTTATTTCTATCATGAACCGTTTCTAGCTTCGGAAATTATTGAAAAACATAATCGAAATTCCGAATGAGTTGCAAATACGAAACGTGAACATCGTCGTGAGGTCGGTCGTCATCATAGCTTCAGTGTGCAGGCAATTCGTCGCACAGTGGAAAAATTTGAGAGTGAGTACTCTGTTTTTGACCTTAAGCCACGAAGTAGGCAGAGATTGGTGCGAAATGAAGAAAAAATGAGCGGCCAGTATCCAAAAAGACCAAGAAATGTCTATACGGAGCCGATCAGCTGAATGGGCATCGCCAAAGAGTCTACGTGGCTTATTTTGCAGGTGAATTCGGTCCTACATCCACAGAAAATTTTATAGATGTAAGAATTGAAGCCAGACAACCATAGACAAGGCCGTCAATTCGCTGATTGGGTGCTGGAAATGTTTGCCTGAGATCTGGATTTTGACAAAAAAATCATATTTTCGAACGAGTCCCATTTTTGATTCAACGCCTCTGAGGTATAGAGCAATGTCAACCGATATCAATATATTTGGGCTGTGATTTCAACAACACGGCGCGGGGCTACATGAGCAACACAACGCTAGAAGTTTGGAATAAGAAATTCGGGGGTTGGGTCATCTCATGCGACTTAACACTATTACACGTCAAGTCTTTAGTCTACGCTAACAAGCCAACAGCTTTGCATAAGCTCGAGGCCAACATTCGAGACGCTATTGCCGGAATAACGCCGCACATATTGGACTGAGTCAGCAAAAGTTGGACCAACCGCTTGAAGCACTGCCATCAAAATCGAAGCGGCCATTGTCAGCTCATGTTTTGTGATTTTGTCTAAGACTGAAGTTTTCTAATGATTTCAGTGCATTTGCGAATCCAATAATATTGCTTCGAAGATGATAATTCGAATTCTTCGACTTTATACTTTCAGTATTCGTGAGACATTATGCCGCCGATCTGAAGATCAAATATTGGCTCAATTCTGAGGAGCGCGCCGAGGCGAGTAAAAATCTTCGAGCACATTCGTCGCGAATTCGTACAGGACGAACTCAGGAGGAATCTAGCTTTTGAACAACCAAGACCAATCTCTGAAGAAATGACAGAAATATATTTTTGAAAAATACCATCTTCACAGAAAAATGTATGATATCGCTTAGCGTACTAACTAATGCCATTTCTCTGCTAATTGTCATTAAATCCCGAGGATTTCCCATACGAATTGACATCTCTAAATCCCACTTAAATCCTCATACCACACAAATCGAACAAACCTATCTACCTGTCAGCAAATGTCACTTGCGTGTCACTCCGAAACATAAAGTAAAGGCCCTGATCACACAGATTGAAGGACCGGGTTTTTTTTGACATTGCGTGTTCAGAATGATAGTATTATCTGAACACTTCCTCGGATTTTTTGACGTATTAGTGGCTACTGATAAATGAAAGTGGTTAGGTTTGAACACAAAATTCTTTTCACCAGAAAGTTAAAGCTTATCACAGCAATTAAATTAGTTTACTGACGTATTTCAATTGTTAACTTAGTCAATTTCCCAGTTTTTAATTTATGTTTTTACCTTTTCGTCGGGTGACAGCGACTGACATTTCTAAACATCAAAAAAAGTTCAGAAAATTTTAGAAAATTACCGTAATATGTCACCTCTCCACTTCCACCCCAGCTAGTAAAATTCAGTCCATCAATCCCGTGTGGACAGGACTAAATAAAAACAAAAACATCAAATGAATTCAAAATAAATTGAACAATTCAGTTTCATTTAATTTGTGATAATTATTTTGGTAATTCAGACAGCAATACAAATTCTATCGACTTCTGGAAATATTACCAGCTGTGACAGTCTGTTTGACAGCAAACGTCAATATAAATCCTAAATCCCGCTAGAGTCACCCTTCGTAAATATAAATCTGTTTCCGTGTAAGCCGGGACTAAGTTTTTGGTGGAGACACAGCAAAATTGTTAACATTTTTTGCGAGAAATTTATTTTCACTAAAATCGGCTTTATTTGGAATTACATATGAAAATTCCGATTTCATTTGAAGCAAATGCATTCAGTCATTCAGCCGTAACCAGATAGATGGAATTGGTGAACCCACTTATTCCAGAGCTCTGTCATAGCACTGTCAAATTTGATTAAAACCTCAACCTTGCCTGTAGGTAAAGATGCAAGCGAAACTTGTAATGATATACTTCCTCGACTCGTACATGTCAATTAATTTAAATAATTAAGTTAAATTTAATAACATCATAAAATGTTCTCTTTGACAATGGACCCTTGTTCTCATCAATAAAAAATTAAATAATAATTCAATTATCTGCGAGGTATTACTCCTGCCAAAGTTCGTTCACGTCAGTTCAGTCCGTCACGTGAGCGAATAAATGATGACAAGTGCCACAGTGGTTCCATTGAGAAAACAGGCAAATAACTTCTCCTTTGGGAGATAATTAATCGGTAATCAGGACCTTTTCCGCAGAGGGGTTCGAAAAGAAATAATGACATCGACAAGGCGACGGGGGATTAATTAAAAGTATTTACGAGACTGTAGCGTGCTGTCCATTGGCTGGGATTCATTTTTTTTTTTTCCTTTTTTATGGGTAAATCGATAAATTATTATCTTTGGGATGTGATTGGTGATGGGATATTAATTAAAATTCCGGATTCCGATGCATTTTAAATGGCTTTGTGGCTCAGTTGGACAAGTATCACAAATTCCTTCCTTTCTTCTGGTGGCAGCTATACTACACCAATGCCAAGGACAGTGAAATTTATGACAAGAACATCGTACCCAAGTTCAATGGTAAGTCAATGCCAAAGTCGACGACAATATTGCTCGTGTACTCGAAGGCGGCATCGTCATTTATTTGCAAAATTCAAATTTCTTTGGCTGACGCTAAATTTAGAATTATGGCGAACATTCAATTCAATAAATATCAGCCGCTACATCTGTGGTATCTGAGTAATCGGAAATGTTTTTGAATACGAAATTATCTAAAAGAATTTCTTCACCACACACATTGTGCGACTACCGATGAGCGGGGTGACAGAAGTACGAAATACTTGTGACATTATTTTTTTTTTTTTGGAATAATGGATACATTTATGAAAATACCAGTCACAACATGTGATTGAGTACATAAAGTTATTGTAATCAGTATTTTTGTAACATTCAGTCAAAGTCTCGATAAGGAGACGTAAAGTCAGTAGGACTTGTGGTTTTGTTTGCCTTAACGTAACTGCTGACAAATAAAGGGTGACCACAGAGCAATGTCACTTTTTCCAATTATTACGTTTCAGAAAATGTCAAAGTTATAAATGACATCCAGCTGTCAAAATAATTAGTAAGGTTTTGCCATTTTATCATGCATTGTTTTGGCGCACTGACATAAGTCCCAAACATTTTTATTCGAATGGAATTAGGGTCCTATGTTGAATCTAACATAGTTTTTTTTAGATAAAGAACAAGTGAGTACATCGCAAAATCCAAAAACAAATTCATGGAAAATTGTAAGAATTGGCTAAGAGTCATCCAAGTTATAGACGCCTGCCTGACAGTTGTTAACATACCCTTAACGGAGCGACGAAGTCGCATGACCAGCTAAACAATGCTGAGAAAAGGGTAAACTCATGTTAGCGACCGAAGTGAAATACGCCACTCTTGCTTATAGGCGCCTGAGTGGCAGTTATTGACATTGTCTTAGCGGAGCGACGAAGTTGCGTGAGCGGCTAGATCTTGCGGAGAAAAGTGTAAAATCTTGTTAGCGAGCGAAGCGGGCCATATTCCTTTAACAGACATTGAACAATTTTGCATGTTCCAATACCGGCAAGAAGGGAGAAGGAAGGCTACTGTGGGACATAAGAACCAAATGGAAATAGGGACTTATGTCTCACTTAAAACTTAAAACCCCAAAAGATAAAAATGATATTATGTGCCCTTTTGTTACCATTCAGTAGGAACGTAGGTACGTCAGTGGCGTTTAGTATTGCATCCTGCACTTTAAATGAGTTTATGGTCACACGATGAGTAAGTTGGTGGATTTTGTAGGGTTAAAGAGGGTCGAAATTGAGTTCATGATCTCGAAGAGGTCTCTAGTCTCTCTTGATGAAAACTTTGTATTCTTTATCCGTAAAGGATAGTCCTTTTTATATCTTCCTTTAGCGTTTGGCTTAACATTCCCATGGGTTCATCAAATTCATCAGGATTTCTTATAGTTGGTCCTGTAGAATCCCTTTCTTTTCTCGACGAAATTGTACCCAGTTTGCTTCGTGGGATACCTTCATTTGATTGAGGGGGAACAGCTGTTCGTCTGGCTTATCCAATGACATAATTTTGTAGAATTTTAGGAACATGGTGACCTCGCTTACTACTTAGCCTTCTTACTTTAGGTGGCTCTACTGTCCGTTGTTGACCTGGGCATGCCACTTAACCACATCACCCAATAAGAGAACAGGAAGGCTAATTCCTGTTCCTACATTCCACATTTGTGCGTTCTTAACAGCTGGGCCCAAATACGAAGTCTTGTGTATCAATAGCCCTACATCCTATAATTCAATTACAAGTATAAAGCATTATGGTCTTAAGGCAGCTCTACCACTTTTCATCCAATTTCCTAAACTGTAATGCGCAATGGCAATCTCTCTCCTGGTGCACTTTTCAAGATGAAGTCCTCCATTTGCATACTATGTAGTCCGAGTCGTTTTGGCATCCATATGCAGACTTAGATGGGATGGCCGGTAATAAAATATGAAACACTAAGCTTGCCAAACGTTACCACAGAAGGAACAGGATTAATATCCTGTTCTCCATGTACGTACAACCATCTAAGAAATTCAAAATGCCAACGGAAGCAGACTCCCTACCCTCATCCTACCTAACCTAAGGCCATACATATACTATATTTGTCAAGATTTAGAGTTGTACATGCATACAGGATACCAAAGCAAATATCTAATAAAAAAATTGTACTAATGTGCCCCCTCTTCCGTACCGTCTTGCAAGTGTGTGCTCAGTATGTTGGTCATTTTCGTTGCAAACAACACAGACACATATTTGTTTCTTACGAATTACCTAAACGAAATGATGTTTGCACAGAACGGGGCAAGGAAGGACTATTTGCCCTCAGCTGGCTGCCGGAGAAGGACAAACATGCCATCCCGACATAACCATCCTGTTGTTGGAGCTGTGCTGGATTGTTCTATCAGCTGGTGAATTTCCTTTCAAGGAAATCGAAGAAGGAGATTTGCGAAAGTAATTGACTTAGGGTGCAGAGACCGATGTTCAGATTCTAAGCAAACAACAGCCGGCTGGACTGGGTTGGGTGTGTTTACATATATTTGTGGGAAATCGACTTGGAGTCCCCACGACCAGTGTCTGGCGTATAAATTGGTCTCTTTGCTGAGTCGTCCTTCGGTTGGAAGTATGTTTTTTATTTTCCCTTTCGATAATTGTGCTATTTCGGAATCAATTTGGCATCATTACCTGGCAATTTTCGTACCCTACTTGGGTTGATTGGGTGTAGTGTGGAGCTGGGAGTGAAATTTTCATTACAGATTTATGATGTCCTGGGAAAGGGAGACGTAGTCCTTAAACTCGACAATCTAGAGAGTGTGAATCGTTGGGAATTGTAAACCGAACCAACGTTTTCTATGAAGCTCTAGTATGAGCTTCTGCAAGACTTGCATGTATAGGCTATAAGAACCATACCGACTGCAGCCCTTGACACCATACTTGCACTAAGCCCGCTAGACCTACATATATCTACTAACCTATGGAACGAGGGCGACGCGGTCGTATAGATTTATACATAATCTAGGTGTCCAGGACACATTTTGGCACTCAAACTGCAAGAAGCAGAGTGGCGCAGTGGAAGCGTGCTGGGCCCATAACCCAGAGGTCCGTAGATCGAAACTACGCTCTGCTATTCATGTTCAGTTTTTTTTTTATTTTTTCTGGTGTCTCATCCCGTCTTTGGAAACTCTGTAGAAACAGTTGTACGAAATTCCACTAAATGAAGGAATCTAAGGACTAAGGTTACCCATTAAGTAAGGCCTTCATTGAGTGGACCTCAATCAGTTGGTTCTAGAATGCAGTGGAATGTAAGGACCTCGATTAAGGTTAGGTTTGATAAAATTTGCATTTGGTGGTCATTTTTAGGGAATCCGTATATTTTCTTGGAAACTTCATCAATTGTTTCATCAAAACAAGAGAATCGGTGGCGTATACGTAACATTTTTTTGAAAATATTTTTTGCTATAAAATTCTGTGTTTTCTTTGTACACAGAGAGTCATAAGCGTAGCTAGGTTGTGCCCAGGGTGCACAGAAGTACTCAATAAGGCAGAACAAGGAGGCGTATACGCAACGTTATTTTGTTCATCCATTTGCGGCTAAAAGCTTTTAAACATGGCAAAAGTGTGATCACTTTCAGCCTTTGAAGAGCAGCGCACACTCTTCTTGACTCTCACTCTTGACTGTCTTCTAAGTCTTTTGATCTCAAAAAATGTGTCCTCTATGTTCAAACATTTCCTTAAGCTTGGCACACTGATGAACAACCTTACCATCCTTAGAAAGCTGAGGCCATTCCACTGTACAGCTCGAAAGTATTTCCTCAGAATGTTGTTGAATGTACACCACAATCCAGTAAGGAGAGCTCTGGTATGGAATTTCTTCGATCTGGAGTGGTAAGTATTCAATAGGACAATCCAGCTGCTGGTGTATCCTGACGACACTGATACCATCGGTTTGTACGAACGTTTCAACAGTCGAAAAAGTGAGTTTTAATAAAGAGCCTAGTTTAGTGTAGATATCTTGAATACCTATTCTACCTAGAAACTCCTAGATGTCCATTCCAGCATTCTAGTTTAATTTGAGTTGTGGGTCCTATAGAAACCCAACTACACAGTGGCAGATTATGTATCACCAACCGTTCAAACAATCTTCTCAACAAAGAAAGAATTGAACTAATGTCAGGGCCATCAACCCGAATAATATTTCGTTTTCCACGGTCAAAAACTGACGTAGGAGTAGGCTCTGGGATATGTTCATCTGAATCCGAAATTGCACGGTTTTTGAGACTTCCAAAGCACGAAAGTGTATTCCAAGAAGAAGTACTAGAAATAGCAGAAGCGCACGAGAACTATTCATGAAATTGCACTCCAGAAAGACAGTTCGACATCTATATTGACAGGGAAGCCGTCATGAAGGTGTCAAATCAAAACTGGTTAAGCGATACCTTGAAGTCACAGCACTCACGGCAAACCATGACAATATAGAGAAAACCTTCGTGAGGCTGGCAAACGGAACGCACTCCCATCTTGTCATGTCTCCAGAAAACTATGGATTAAGTATGATGTCGCCAGAAACCAAGGAGATCCTGGCGCTTAACAGACCCAACCTAGCACTCTTCACGGGGATCATTACTGGTTACAAACTCATGGAGCCCCACTATACTCGCATGTGAGTAGAAACTGATGACTTTTGCGGAGGCTGTGGACATACAGATGCCCAAGCCTATGCAGAACTGAGAAAGCCCTCGCCATCAACCATTCTGAGATTTATAATAACTTCGAGGTTCAGCGGGGCTACGTAGCTACCCCAAAGCTAACAAGCGACCTTGTAATTGTGTTTCAGGTGAACCCTCGACAGGGGCTCACTATGGATCCACTACTAATCCGAATGTGGGCTGTACATGTATCTACCCTTCTACCTATTAACTAAGAACTTCTACAGTAAGGCTTTCGAACTCAGTTGTCCTTGAATTATATGCCTTTATTTGCATACTCGGAGCCTATAAGTGAGATCTTAATCTTGTTGTAGTCACACAAGCGTGTTGATCTTGGAAGGACCATTCATTCAATACCTGCTTCGAGCTTCAGTATGCAAGGAGTGATCGTCACCGCGCATTCAATTTGTTCTTATGTAGATCGGACCTCGTTTAACCAGTTTGTCACCTTTCTTGGGAGTGCCTAACCTTGTGCTGTATTCCAAGAACCATAAGCTCTACTCGACTGGACTTCACGAGCTTGGATTGTATTTCCATTGCTGCTGGATTGTCTACTATGATTGTATTGGCCTGCTGCCTATTGTCCCAGCTATTGTTCTTAAGAACAAGACCGCACGTCCATAGGAAGTTAAGGATAGTTTCTTCGTCCTTCATGCAGAAACAATGTGGAAAATCCAGTCTCTAAGAGTGTTAATCTATTACCCAGTGTTGCCTGAGGACATTCACTTTAACCGGCGGCATTTTCATTGCTCATGGCTTAAGTCTTCGTTTAGCTTTCTTAGCCACAAATGGGTGCTGTTTAGCCTTCTTCCTATCTATCTATCCTTAAAAATCAGGAAAGATGCATGGGTCTTCTTAATCCTGAAAATAATGTCTTCCCAGTGTTCTGTTTATCAAGTGACAGACAGATAGAGGTATTTTTGTCAGTTTTTCTTGTCACCATCGAGCTTAAGCTGAATTGTGTGAGTCTTGAAGAGTTTAAGGCCATTGAGGGCACCTCTTACCAGCATTGGCAACAGTTTTCTTTGATTTTGTAAATGTTTATCCGTGCTTTGTAGTATTGGGGTCAGAACTTTCAAGATATAATGTGATACATACAGGCGGTAAGCTGGTTCCAGCTATTGTTGCCTCAATGTTAGGCCTACATATGGTTAGGATCTGAGGCTCAACTCTGTCCCTAAGATTGTCGAGTAGAAATGTAAACCATTGGCGTGCTCTATTTTGGTCTGTTCCATATTCTTGTCTCTCAGGATCAGTCAGTTAGCCTAACTCGGATTTCCTCGGTGTAGGGTACCTAACAAGATGGTTAGTCTAGCAATGAGCCTGAAGGAGCCCTCCTGAACTAAGCCGTTTGCATGATAAAAGGTTGATGTCTGATAGTTCGCTGAGAAAAGTTGCTTCTCCGATTAGGGGATTCATTAAGGAAATGTGTTCTTCGCTACCACTATATCGTCGCAGTCTGCATAGCATAGGTCTCTAGTGCTGACTCCCAGTCTTTCAAAATAAGCCTCCACTGGGTTGTGTACTTGTAAGGATGCCTACTATTCTCATATAGTCAGCTGTGGTCTGCTAAGTAAAAGAAGTTCTTAGACCTTTTTTTGTGTTGGTCCCAATCTTTTCTAGAGACACAGACTAAAGTCATTGCACTCCACCTCACTTCGAGGTAATTCTGGACATGTGGAGTCTGCTTGTAGATCGTTAGGTTATGACCCTTTTCTAGCTAACGTTTAGGCCCGTGGAAGCCCATACTTCCCGGAGCGTTATGCCATGCTTCAGGTTAAGGAATTTGAATTTCTCTCTGCATACCTTGAAGTATTTTGATTTGGTTGTGATGGAGGGGATGACTTGACTGTGAATGTAGATGTCCATATGTTTACTGCTGTCCTGGCAAGCCTCGGTGATCTCACATATCCGCTCGTATATCCGCTTGTAGCGCATTCACGTCGTTGGACCGGACGAGGTCCTCTGAAAATATTCCGGAGCTAGTACCTTTGTCGTAGTGTTTTGACCTAGTGGAGTTAATGACCTCTCCATTAGTCCAGTTCTCTCTACAGGGAAATTTGGAATCGAGGTCCATGTAGAATAAGGTAGTCAGAAGGGGCGTTCATGTTTAACCATTTGTTAAGAGTGCTGTGTCCTTTTTGGCTACTTTTCCGCAATTAGCTTCGCAAGAACTCTAGGAAATATCAGTTTACCATGGCATGGGTAAACATATGTACTATGTTGTCATCAAATCATGTATGCATTGCAGGACAAACGGTTGAGAGAGTAGAGAGTTTCCAATACCTTGGTATTATAGTCTCAACCGAAGGCGGAAACGAAATGGATATGGCCAGCCGAATAGCGTTTGGGATGGTATCCACTATGGTACGACTGTTCGACTATTCCAACGTTGAATCCGTGCTATTTTATGGATGTGGTACCTGGAGGGTGACCGCCTCTATCATGAGGAAGCTACAAACGTTCATCAATAGGTGCCTACGATATATCTTTAGGATTTAGAATTTTCTGGCCAAACCGTATCTCGTGCGAGCAGCTTTATCAGAGAACGATCCATGGATCTATAGTCACAACCATACGACAACGAAAGTGGCAGTGGATTGGACATACTCTCCGAAAGGGTGACAGGTCCATAGATAACCACGCGATGCAATGGAACCTGCTTACTCAGGATGACAGGATAGGTGGCGGTCTTAGAAGTACGTGGGGCAGAATAGTTGAGAAGGATGCATGCGTAGGCATTGTCGAGGCCCTAGGACCCACAAGGGTATACACGACATAAGTGAGTAATATGTACTAGGTTGTGTGTCAGCGTTTGATACAGCGAGTCATTAAAGCGCTGATGTTCGCACAATGACCTTCAAACTTGTTTAAGCCGTGAAGTATATTTCATTTAAGAAGGAATCCGCATTTTTTTTGGTAACAAAGTGTTTTATGTTTTACACGACAGATGTATCAAAATTGAACAGTAATTGTTATAAGAACCATTACGGCATTACCAAGGAAATATGCGTACACTTTATCGTTACCTTCTGCTGCTGAAGGTTCATAAATGTCTGGTTCTGGTTTACAGCCCTTCCTTGCAAGAGCAACGAAATGATTCATGACTTCAACGGCTTTTTTATTGCAATCCTTTATTTTTCAAAGAATCCCATAAAATGGCAACCGGGAGTCGAAAAAAAAAAAAAAATTCCACATACTCCAGAGCAGTTTTACCTTTTCCCCATCCAGAGGTCCTTTTCAATTTTAAAGGCTTTTACTTGAATTCAGTGAAACATTTAAAACACTTTAAGGACCCAACTCTTCTCCTTGCCTGTCGTACGTGATGAAAATGTATAAGAACCGGGCGAGGAGATAAATTACTGGGTAATAATTCTCGCATAAGTAGTACAAATCTCGACGGGACAAAGGATGTAGGCAAGCGGATTAACTCGTACGAGAGAAACAAAAGCTGAATTCTTAAACGTGATACAAGGTATTACGTGAATTAATTTTATGAACTGAATAAATTCATTAATGGAGAAAACTTAATTTCTGGGAAGAAAGGAACACACTCGGGTGGGGAGCAATGCAGCTGGAGATGGATGGATGCCATAAAAGTCGAATAAATACATGAAATAGATGTATTTAGGGCTGGGATGGTTCCTCTACTGGGTATATCTTCATTTTGACTGAAAGATGCTTTCAAATTCAAATCAATCTTCGGATGATGGGTATGGGTCAGGTATCTTGAAGGAAGTGGATCCTTTTTATTATAAGAAGAAGGTGTATCCAAGTATGTAAGACTTCTGTGATAGAAGAAGATACATGGAAGTAATATGAGGTTATGACAAGTTATGAGTTAAAAAGAAATTCGAGTACTGTAGTCAAATCGAAAGAAAAGGTAGTTTTGTCAAAAGAAGAACTGAAAACAGTGGCAGCTGGCTAGAAAATACTTACTTACAGTAGTCCGTGGGGCTACAGTTCGCGGTGAACCTGGGCCTCAATCAACAAGCCCCCCCAGTTAGGTCCTTAGCTAACTCCAGCTGCGCACTTCAAGTCGGTTGAGTTCCCCTTTTACTTGTGTGCACCACCTAAGGCTAGGTTTTCCTCTACAGCGTTGACCCTCCGGGTTTGATTCGAAGACTATGAGGGCCGGAGCATTGGTGTCCATTCGCTCTACATTTCCTAGCGATCTTAAAGGACTGATGCTCGTATAGTTCGTCGTTGAATCTACTCCTCCGAATCCAGTCAACGCAAACGGGACTGAAAATTAGACGAAGAATCTTTCTCTCGAAGCGACTGGGGATCTCTTCATCTTTCAGCGCCAGAAAGCAGTACTGGGCTGATCAGGGTCTTATATAGAGTCTCCTTAGTTCTCCGGGATAGGGTTCTGCTACTCAATTGCCTTCTTAGTTATTCTTCGTCTTATTTCTACTGAGGAATTGTTCTCCAAGGTTATAGCAGAGCTGATGTTGATGAACTCCCTTACTGCCTCCAAGTTGTAGCTGTCGATTGTGACATGGGCTAGAAAATGGAGAAAGAAATTTTTATCGAGCTATTCGAGGATACTGCAGTGCACTCCTAAAATCATCTCATCAGAAACGACGTGGAGAAGGCAGGTGAGTAGTAGAGCCATGTCTCGAGGAACTGAGGAGACTTCTGTATAAGACCTGCTTTATGCCGGTGAAGGTTGAACTTTATCGAAAGCAGATGGAGATATCCTAGATCGCTTTTAGAGAAAGATTTCTCGTACAATTCTTGGTCTCTTTAGCGTCGACATTGAAATAGTCAATCGTTTGAAATGGCTAAGCTATGTAGAGGGTCAATTCCTTTGGAAAATCTCTATATCCAACCCGGAAGGACAAAGCAATAAAGGAACAAAGCGCCTAAGGTAGCCCGCACAAGTAGAAGGGGATATGGTGGCCGCAGCTAGAGTCACCTAGTAAAGGACTTTTGATTTTTAAAATGTAGGATGACCAAATAAGAACGATAGGAAGAAAATTTAAAAAAAAACAACAACACTGTAAGGTATAGAATGGATTCTAGCTTTATTTTGAATCCACAATCATGCTATTACGTGTGGAATAGCACATTATTCAAATGGCTGCCTCCGGATCCCTGGCAGTGCCTCAAGCGGTGTATAATTTGTGCGGCATTATTCCGGCAATAACGCCTCGAATGTTGGCCTTGAACTCATCCAAAGTGGTCGGCTTGTTAGCATAGACTAGGGACTTGACGTTGCCCCAGGGAAAATAATTGAGTGGTGTCAAGTCGCATGTCCAGTCGCCAAATTTCTACTTCACATCTTCAAGCGCTGCGTCGCTTGTATGGCTTGTAGCGCCGTCATGTTGGCATCACAGCTCAGATATATCGATGTTGTCGAGCTCTGGTTACAGAAAGTCGGTTAACATCACTTTATACCAAAGATCATTGTTGGTAACGGTGTGTCCTTCTTTATTTCGAAAGAAATAATGTCCGCCATGCCATAAACCGGACCAAACAGTCAATCTTTGTGGATTGTGTTCGGTCTAGTAGTGACAATTCTACTTGTTGACACAGTTGTTGAGCCAATAATGGGTCTCGTCCCAGAAGACGAAGATGAATTTGGATCTCCGGTCAACATTTTCAGAGCCCAATTAGCATACTTCCGGCGTTCTCTATGGTCGTCTGGATGTAGGGTCAAATCTGGCGATGCCCAATTCAGCTGATCGGTGCCGAATCGACATTTCTGGGTCTTTTTCGATACTGGCCCTTCAGCAATCTATGTCTGGTTGGTGGCTTAAGGCCCAAAAGAGTGTACTCAGGTATAAACTTTTCCACGTTGTGACAATTTACCTGCATACTGTAGCCATGGCGTTGACCGACTGAGGTTCACGCTGCGTATTTACAACTGAGCCAGAATTTCGATAATATTTTCTTACTGAATGTGTTGGCAGCTGGAAGTCATTGGCAGCTGGTCACCCTTTACTAAATGTTTAACTTAAAACAATTAGAAAAGAACCCTTCACATGTGTGGATGACCTAGTTAGCAATTCTCCAAGCAGCTTTTGAGCTGTGCAAGCTAGATTGCACTTAAGGATCGTTCATAAGCCGCTCAATAACATAATATCTTCGGTTTTTTTTAGTCCTTATTTCTAGGCGCCTTGACTGCAGTGGATAGTCCCTTGAACTACTGAGTGTGTTTTCATTAGCAAGTAGCTAGTGGAGTACTCATTATTTTTCGTTCATCAATCCAAACAAACTTTATAAAAAATATGACCAACATTCCAAGCGATTAAGCAAACTATTGGTTCAAAGGATTCTTGTCCTTTCGAGGGTTCAGTGTGTCCAATTACATTGTTTTTTTTTGCTTGTTTTTGTGAAACTGAAGTGTCATTACGTGGATAGATGGTTTATTGCACTCAAAAAACAGGAAACACAAAGTTGGCAGAGGACTACGAAAAACTGTCCCATTTATTGTGTATGGGGAAAAAAAGGACTTACTTTGTACTACAGTGCAATTTTTATGTGGCATGTGAGGATCAATTAACATTCTGCGTAGTGAACACAGATACAGTATCACGAAACTGGGTGACAGATTTTTTGAGTGAAATATTCCTGTGGCTTGTAAAATTTGATCCTTCTTCTCCTCCTTCCTTCTCATCCTTGTAATATTAAATCTTGACTATTGTTAGTAGACATTTTTAGTCGCAGTAAATGTAGTCTTGTGTCTGAAACTCTTTTTAACTTAAAGTCAAGAACTGAAACCTTATCCAACTAATAACGAGAAATATCTCCAATTTTTGGTAAATTAGAAAATTGAAGCTGTTTCCGAATATTTTTGATTTGAAGTTTAATAGTGTGTCCGCTGGTTCTTCTCTACTTCATAGTACGGATAGAAAGTCAAATGGTTCTATGACTATTTCGTGAAGTGTAGACTAACAAAAAATATTCAAAATTGTGTCAAAGTGTAACAAACGTGTAAAAACCAAGTTAATTTAAACTCAATGTATTCATTGGAGTTGCCTTTGGTCAGGACATACATACATTCCATAGGACAGGCTGTTTCAGATTTTGATGGACTAAACTGAATCAAAAAAGAGCAGAAACAAAAAACGAAGTCCACTTTACTGCCACAATGGACGCTCCTAAGGCGAAGAGGGAATTTAAATATACAAATTTGTGAAGGGTTTGTGGACACCAAATGATATTAATAATAAATGTTAATCAAGCAAGAGCGTATGCAACTCCTTCCAACTGCTCCAGTTTTGTCATTAATTTGGCACTGCTTCTCCTCTTCTACTAATTTGGGCATCGTAACGTTACCAAAAGTAACCTAAACTTACAGCATACGGTTGCCTCACCTCGATATTCATAAGGGAACATGGCGATCTCCTGATCACCAAACGGACAACCAAATTGATCCAGTATTCTGGATGTCCGTTCCTTCCGAGCAACACCTTGTTGGAGCGGATATCCTAAGCCTCACAACAGAGAAAAATTATTCAGAAGACATAGGCTGCTGGATCTGATGTCCTACAGGTTGAGTTTTTCAAAGCCACTGGCGATGACTTAGTAGAGAACATACACCAACTCATCTCTAAAAATTGATGAGCCTGATGAATGGAATCTCAGGATCGATTGCCCGATCCACAAGAAAGGACACCAACTACAGAGGTATTAGTCTCTTGAACATCGCTTACAAGATCTTATCTGTAATACAGTGTGACTACCTCCGTCAAAACTTTGATTTCAGTCCACTTCGACAGATCGTGGAAAAAAAGCCAAGAAGTCCAAATCGATATCCTCCATCTTTTCATCGATTTCAAGGCAGTAAATGATAATATTTATAGAGACGAGCTATACAGAGGCACGTCTAACTTTGGCATCTCTGTCAAACCTATTTCCCTATGCAGGAGAATAAAGAACATTCACTGCTTTATCAAGGTCGGTAAGGAACTCACTCAATGAGATCTTGAATGTCAAAAATGAGCTAAGACAAGTGACGAGCTGTCATATGATTTGCTCAACATCGTACTTCAAAGGATATTGGGAAATTCATAAGTCAACGCCAGAGGCACACTCTTTCAAAAGTCTGTGTAACTACTGGCATATGTCGACGATATTGACATTAGGTCTGTTCGCGCACTCTCCCAAAACAACGAATTTTTAGGAAAAACTACGAAAAGTCATCAAATCCTGTTCGAGTACGCAAAAGTTTCATTGCTTTTCGTAGAAGAGAGCGCTCACAAGAGAGTAATATATTTCCCCATTCAACGAATTTTTTATGAAAGCTGTCAAATCTGTCAGATACCTGTAAGACCTTTGTTGTTGTTTGTGTATTTGTGGGAGAATTACGTAGCTTCCGCGTTCGTTTACTTTTTGGTGATTTTACCACTCTCTGAGAGAATTTTACTCCCACTCCCTCAAATCTAAGAATTTTGGTGCAGAAAGTACGCGAATAGACCTATTATTTGCAAGTTTTGGAACAAAAGTTGCAGGTGGGTCCAGTAATAATCGAGCCCGAAACAAAGTAAAAGCTGTCAACAGGATAGGACACACAATACCGACGAATAGTAAGTGGCTTTGTCTATATCAGTTCTGTGGTAGATTTAGATAATAACAACTCAGCAGAACTTAAACGAAGAATAACTCCTACCTATCGCCATTTCTTTGGGAAAAGGCAATTGAGTAGCAGAGTCTTATCCCGAACAACTGAGGAAATTCTGTTCAAGATCCTAATCATGTCCGTCCTGGTTTATGGTGCTGCAGCTTTGAGTCTAAGACAGATGAAGATATCCTCGCTCACTTCGAGAGACAAATACTTGGTAAAATGATCAGACTCGTTTGTGTTGACGGGTTTTGTAGGAGGGTATTCCACAAGGAGCTATAGGAGGAGCTGTACCACAACATCGACCTAATCAAAAATTGCACATCAGTCATTTATAATGGCTAGGACATGTAGTGCGAATCCAAGCCAGAGGGATAATGCAGTGAAGAAAACCTCAGCTGATGGCGCCCACAAGTAAAAAGAGACATAAATCGACTTGGAATGGGGTAAGTAATTAGATGGGGTAAGTGGAGAAGCTAATGATAATGGAGGTCTAAGTTCCCTTTAAACTGCAGCGCCAGTTTCATTTCAAGAAACGTTAGATTCTTACCCATTAGAAGTCTGAGAACACGTTAAAGTCGTTTCGATCATAATACTTTCAAATATTCGCTTTAGTGGCCAAAATGTATCACCGTACCGGAAGATGGTATAACTTTAGCTACGCAACTGGTCAAACAAGATTTGGTGTTTCTTGAAGTCACAGGTCTATCAGAACAAGCTACAAACGCTGGAGGCTCTAAAACCATACGAGTGTGGAACTATCAAACGGAGAGAGTTGAACTTGTCAAGTACTTTTCACTGAATATCACAGACATCTAGCTATTCACCTCCGGCCAATACGTTGCCGTTGGCTTCGAAGATAAAGTCAAAGATTTGAATGTAATTCAATTCCATCTTCACATGGCTTTAACGTACTACTACTTTTCCCCTTTTGCAGCTTGTAAAGGCGTATATTTCAGACATCTAATGGTGACAGCATATGAGCACTGTATCGTCATCACTTCGTTCTTTAACTTGAAAACCCTGAAGACTTTTAAGGTAAGCTTTTCTTAACAGTTTTCTATCTTTAGGGTCAAAATAGAAAAGTGATTGAAAAACTGACAAGAGTTCGTTTGAGGGTTCTCTCCAAAAGGATTGAAAATCCAGTAAAAAGAACTGAAAATCTTGGTCAACAATAGGGGTTTCTACTTGGGCGGTATCATCTTCTAAAGTAATGGAAAAATATGTCAAAGATTCAAGTAAATATTTCAAAAAAAATTATGAAGTTAAGTCGTAGGAAAACAGGATTTTGTGAATGTGTTTACGCCATTCTGTCTCAATGCCATACTGACTGATGGAACAAGGATTTAGCTTGGAGTACGTTCAAGGAATCATATGTCGAATGAATTCAAGAAAGACTATCTTTACATTCGGTGAAACTATTAGATACTGCTCATTACGTACATCGTTATTGTAGTCAAATTCAATGGCACTAACTACGCTCCGATACACAGCATTGAAGCAGTTCCCAGTGGTGACCCACTTAGCAACAAATCATAATTCCCATAAACTAATTTACGACCACAAATTGAATTCAACTGATTGTTTAGCAAAATTTCCATTAGTAACTGCACACAAATAATTAATATTTTCAAAACAATTATCCAATCGCAGACTTTGCAAAGTATCGGCGCTTCACACTAGCCAGCGCAGCAAACTATTTCATAGTTTTTGAAAAAATACACAAAAAATGTGTTTATTTCCATTTGGCTTTTATTGCACGTAAATAGTCCGAATGGGTGGCCCAATCTCTTGAATAATAAACCAAAAATTACCACCCAACAGGACGTTTATCGAGGAGAACGTCTCTCGAACACAATTCCCATTGTTTATGGTTGGAGTACGTTTATCTGGCTGGAATTGTTTATCCCACATTGCTTACAATCTAGCGGATGTAGTACATTTTTGCATACAAGTGACATTTAAATATAGAAGCTTGCAGTTGGTCTTAGTCTTAATAATTTCGTTAAATAAGATTATCTGATATGACATCTGTCAGAAGTCTCAGGATTGCACTGGATACATGGGATTTCATGCAGCGGGTCGGCATCAGTCCTGCCAAGATTGTGCTTGCAAACGGAGTCATTTATCATTTGGACATGTTCCTCCGGCCAGTCATGGTGAGTTGGGTGCACTATGTTGCCAGTGGAACATTATTCTCAATCTACGTGGAGCAGAAAACAAGCGAAAATTGCATTGTAAATGGTCCTACTAAGGCGGCAGTCCTATTAAAATTGAAAGAGCCCTGAATGCCAGGAAACATGGATGCAATTTTAGAGAAAAAAAAACTTTTTCAGGAATTGCGACTTGGGCGGTAGTTGTTGTGAATGTATTTCGCAAGAGGAAATGCTACATGGAAGGGAGTAGCACTGAATGAAATAGGAGCACGTAGTCTCAAAGGGAGTGAGTTTGTGCCAAATGGTGGGGGAGGGATACTGCAACGTAATGGGGATCCTTTGAAGTTTTGTTCCTGTAAATTGTATTGGTCCTTTTCAAAGTGGAAACGGCATTAAAAAGGCTTTCTGGACTGTTATTGGTTATGTGTTAGTTTTCGGAATAAAGGGACAGTTTCAAATATAATCAAGCCACTCTAGCTATTAATTGAAATCAATTGCAAAATCCATAGCATTAGACCTGCCAATTCTTCGACAAGTAACATCCCAGGTTTATTAGGTAACTATCCTCGGGTTATGGTAGAATTCACTTGAACCAGGGAAGATCCATTCCGCTACCACAATGGTCATGTAATGGTGACTCATGGATCTAGTCAGGATTCTTCTTTCCTCAAATGCTTTTACCGGTGCCAGAGGGTGTGGAATGGACCTCGTCAGTCATCAAAATTTGGTTCCAAAAATTAGGTTCAGTATCGACCATTCGAACGACTTTTTGGCCGTTTTTGCCTCAATTGCATTTTATATGGAAACAAATGCAAATCATCCTGCGCCGAAGGTGGTTCCACTGAAGCCAAAATGAAGAGTTCTCTCTTACTTACTTCAACCAAATCATTGTAACATCTTGGGAATTAACGAACAACATATGGACGGTTCCCATTTTCCAAAATTCTATCTACTGCAGGTTTTCCGAAGAAGTTAAAGATCTAGGAATCGCCCTCAATGAAGAACATACTTCGGAACCCCATCTAGTTAGAAGTCAAGAATAGTCTGGGATTTTTGAAAGAAATAGGCTTAAGTTCAAAATGATTCTCTTAACATATTTGACTTTTATAAGTTGATCCATTGATTACGGATAACCAAGTCCATTCCCGCAATACCAATCAAAAGATGCAAAGACTCTTCTGTGTGGGTATCACGGACGGGGTACCATGGACGAATTTCTGGAACCATTCATTCTCCTCCTTTCTTAACCAGCAATAAGTGTTGACTTTGCAGTCCATTATCGACATACTTACAAAAATATGTTTCACATTCGAGCATTTTAGTGGTCGTCCAGGCTCTCTAGCATTTTCCTGTTACTGTTTCTAATACAAAGTAGTCTCTCTCAGCTTCTTGGCTTTGAATCTTGTAATGCTGGGCAAGTTAAACTGATTGCTATTGACGGATGTAGTTTGAGAAAAAGGGTAGGGTATAGCCCACCAAACTGAACACCCACAATCTTGTCATATCTTCTAATCACACATCTCGAGCCAGATATTCTGTTTCTGAGTATTCGAGATGCAAACTAGCTTAGCTGCAGCCTCGAAACGGAATAAGGAAATACAAAATTTTTCAACCAAAAAATGTGTGAGAAAAAGGGTAGGGTATAGCCCACCAAACTGGACACCCACAATCTTGTCATATCTTCAAAACCCACATCTCGACCCAGATGTTCTGTTTCTGAGTATTCGAGATGCAAACTAGCTTAGCTGCAGCCTCGAAACGGAATAAGGAAACAAAAAATTTTTCAACCAAAAATGTTTGAGAAAAAGGGTGGGGTATAGCCCACCAAACTGGACACCCACAATCTTGTCATATCTTCAAAACCCACATCTCGACCCAGATGTTCTGTTTCTGAGTATTCGAGATGCAAACTAGCTTAGCTGCAGCCTCGAAACGGAATAAGGAAACAAAAAATTTTTCAACCAAAAATGTTTGAGAAAAAGGGTAGGGTATAGCCCACCAAACTGGACACCCACAATCTTGTCATATCTTCAAAACCCACATCTCGACCCAGATGTTCTGTTTCTGAGTATTCGAGATGCAAACTAGCTTAGCTGCAGCCTCGAAACGGAATAAGGAAACAAAAAATTTTTCAACCAAAAAATGTGTGAGAAAAAGGGTAGGGTATAGCCCACCAAACTGGACACCCACAATCTTGTCATATCTTCTAATCACACATCTCGAGCCAGATATTCTGTTTCTGAGTATTCGAGGCGCAAACTAGATTAGCTGCAGCCTCTAAACGGAATAAGGAAACAAAAAATTTTTCAACCAAAAAATGTGTGAGAAAAAGGGTAGGGTATAGCTTACCAAACTGGACACCCACAATCTTGTCATATCTTCTAATCACACATCTCGAGCCAGATATTCTGTTTCTGAGTATTCGAGGCGCAAACTAGATTAGCTGCAGCCTCTAAACGGAATAAGGAAACAAAAAATTTTTCAACCAAAAAATGTGTGAGAAAAAGGGTAGGGTATAGCCCACCAAACTGGACACCCACAATCTTGTCATATCTTCTAATCACACATCTCGAGCCAGATATTCTGTTTCTGAGTATTCGAGGCGCAAACTAGATTAGCTGCAGCCTCTAAACGGAATAAGGAAACAAAAAATTTTTCAACCAAAAAATGTGTGAGAAAAAGGGTAGGGTATAGCCCACCAAACTGGACACCCACAATCTTGTCATATCTTCTAATCACACATCTCGAGCCAGATATTCTGTTTCTGATTATTCGAGGCGCAAACCAGCTTAGCTGAAGCCTCGACATGGAAATAGGAAACACAAAATTTTTCAACCAAAAAATGTGTGAGTAAAAGGGTAGGGTATAGCCCACCAAACTGGACACCCACAATCTTGTCATATCTTCTAATCACACATCTCGAGCCAGATATTCTGCTTCTGATTATTCGAGGCGCAAACCAGCTTAGCTGAAGCCTCGACAGGGAAATAGGAAACACAAAATTTTTCAACCAAAAAATGTGTGAGAAAAATATTAGGGTATAGCCCACCAAACTGGACACCCACAATCTTGTCATATCTTCTAATCACACATCTCGAGCCAGATATTCTGTTTCTGAGTATTCGAGGCGCAAACTAGCTTAGCTGCAGCCTCTAAACGGAATAAGGAAACAAAAAATTTTTCAACCAAAAAATGTGTGAGAAAAATATTAGGGTATAGCCCACCAAACTGGACACCCACAATCTTGTCATATCTTCTAATCACACATCTCGAGCCAGATGTTCTGCTTCTGAGTATTCGAGGCGCAAACTAGATTAGCTGCAGCCTCTAAACGGAATAAGGAATCAAAAAATTTTTCAACCAAAAAATGTGTGAGAAAAAGGGTAGGGTATAGCCCACCAAACTGGACACCCACAATCTTGTCATATCTTCTAATCACACATCTCGAGCCAGATATTCTGTTTCTGAGTATTCGAGGCGCAAACTAGATTAGCTGCAGCCTCTAAACGGAATAAGGAAACAAAAAATTTTTCAACCAAAAAATGTGTGAGAAAAAGGGTAGGGTATAGCCCACCAAACTGGACACCCACAATCTTGTCATATCTTCTAATCACACATCTCGAGCCAGATATTCTGCTTCTGATTATTCGAGGCGCAAACCAGCTTAGCTGAAGCCTCGACAGGGAAATAGGAAACACAAAATTTTTCAACCAAAAAATGTGTGAGAAAAAGGGTAGGGTATAGCCCACCAAACTGGACACCCACAATCTTGTCATAACTTCTAATCACACATCTCGAGCCAGATATTCTGTTTCTGAGTATTCGAGGCGCAAACTAGCTTAGCTGCAGCCTCTAAACGGAATAAGGAAACAAAAAATTTTTCAACCAAAAAATGTGTGAGAAAAATATTAGGGTATAGCCCACCAAACTGGACACCCACAATCTTGTCATATCTTCTAGTCACACATCTCGAGCCAGATATTCTGTTTCTGAGTATTCGAGGCGCAAACTAGCTTAGCTGCAGCCTCTAAACGGAATAAGGAATCAAAAAATTGTTCAACCAAAAAATGTGTGAGAAAAAGGGTAGGGTATAGCCCACCAAACTGGACACCCACAATCTTGTCATATCTTCTAATCACACATCTCGAGCCAGATATTCTGTTTCTGAGTATTCGAGGCGCAAACTAGCTTAGCTGCAGCCTCTAAACGGAATAAGGAAACAAAAAATTTTTCAACCAAAAAATGTGTGAGAAAAATATTAGGGTATAGCCCACCAAACTGGACACCCACAATCTTGTCATATCTTCAAAACCCACATCTCGACCCAGATGTTCTGTTTCTGAGTATTCGAGATGCAAACTAGCTTAGCTGCAGCCTCGAAACGGAATAAGGAAACAAAAAATTTTTCAACCAAAAATGTTTGAGAAAAAGGGTGGGGTATAGCCCACCAAACTGGACACCCACAATCTTGTCATATCTTCTAATCACACACCTCGAGCCAGATATTCTGTTTCTGAGTATTCGAGGCGCAACCTAGCTTTGCTGCAGCCTCGAAACGGAATAAGGAAACAGAAAATTTTTCAACCAATAAATGTGTGAGAAAAAGGGTAGGGTATAGCCCACCAAACTGGACACCCACAATCTTGTCATATCTTCTAGTCACACATCTCGAGCCAGATATTCTGTTTCTGAGTATTCGAGGCGCAAACTAGATTAGCTGCAGCCTCTAAACGGAATAAGGAATCAAAACATTTTTCAACCAAAAAATGTGTGAGAAAAAGGGTAGGGTATAGCCCACCAAACTGGACACCCACAATCTTGTCATATCTTCTAATCACACATCTCGAGCCAGATATTCTGTTTCTGAGTATTCGAGGCGCAAACTAGATTAGCTGCAGCCTCTAAACGGAATAAGGAATCAAAAAATTTTTCACCCAAAAAATGTGTGAGAAAAAGGGTAGGGTATAGCCCACCAAACTGGACACCCACAATCTTGTCATATCTTCTAATCACACATCTCGAGCCAGATATTCTGTTTCTGATTATTCGAGGCGCAAACCAGCTTAGCTGAAGCCTCGACATGGAAATAGGAAACACAAAATTTTTCAACCAAAAAATGTGTGAGAAAAAGGGTAGGGTATAGCCTACCAAACTGGACACCCACAATCTTGTCATATCTTCTAATCACACATCTCGAGCCAGATATTCCATATCTGAGTATTCGATGCGCAAACTATCTTAGCTGCAGCCACTAAACGGAATAAGGAAACAAAAAATGTTTCAACCAAAAAATGTGTGAGAAAAAGGGTAGGGTATAGCCCACCAAACTGGACACCCACAATCTTGTCATATCTTCTAATCACACATCTCGAGCCAGATATTCTGTTTCTGATTATTCGAGGCGCAAACCAGCTTAGCTGAAGCCTCGACATGGAAATAGGAAACACAAAATTTTTCAACCAAAAAATGTGTGAGGAAAAGGTAGGGTATAGCCCACCAAACTGGACACCCACAATCTTGTCATATCTTCTAATCACACATCTCGAGCCAGATATTCTGTTTCTGATTATTCGAGGCGCAAACCAGCTTAGCTGAAGCCTCGACATGGAAATAGGAAACACAAAATTTTTCAACCAAAAAATGTGTGAGAAAAAGGGTAGGGTATAGCCCACCAAACTGGACACCCACAATCTTGTCATATCTTCTAGTCACACATCTCGAGCCAGATATTCTGTTTCTGAGTATTCGAGGCGCAAACTAGCTTAGCTGCAGCCTCTAAACGGAATAAGGAAACAAAAAATTTTTCAACCAAAAAATGTGTGAGAAAAATGGTAGGGTATAGCCCACCAAACTGGACACCCACAATCTTGTCATATCTTCTAATCACACATCTCGAGCCAGATGTTCTGCTTCTGAGTATTCGAGGCGCAAACCAGCTGAGCTGAAGCCTCGACATGGAAATAGGAAAGTCAAAATTTTTCAACCAAAAAATGTGTGAGAAAAAGGGTAGGGTATAGCCCACCAAACTGGACACCCACAATCTTGTCATATCTTCTAATCACACATCTCGAGCCAGATATTCTGTTTCTGAGTATTCGAGGCGCAAACTAGCTTAGCTGCAGCCTCTAAACGGAATAAGGAATCAAAAAATTTTTCAACCAAAAAATGTGTGAGAAAAAGGGTAGGGTATAGCCCACCAAACTGGACACCCACAATCTTGTCATATCTTCTAATCACACATCTCGAGCCAGATATTCTGTTTCTGAGTATTCGAGGCGCAAACTAGCTTAGCTGCAGCCTCTAAACGGAATAAGGAATCAAAAAATTTTTCAACCAAAAAATGTGTGAGAAAAAGGGTAGGGTATAGCCCACCAAACTGGACACCCACAATCTTGTCATATCTTCTAATCACACATCTCGAGCCAGATATTCTGTTTCTGATTATTCGAGGCGCAAACCAGCTTAGCTGAAGCCTCGACATGGAAATAGGAAACACAAAATTTTTCAACCAAAAAATGTGTGAGAAAAAGGTAGGGTATAGCCCACCAAACTGGACACCCACAATCTTGTCATATCTTCTAATCACACATCTCGAGCCAGATATTCTGTTTCTGATTATTCGAGGCGCAAACCAGCTTAGCTGAAGCCTCGACATGGAAATAGGAAACACAAAATTTTTCAACCAAAAAATGTGTGAGAAAAAGGTAGGGTATAGCCCACCAAACTGGACACCCACAATCTTGTCATATCTTCTAATCACACATCTCGAGCCAGATATTCTGTTTCTGAGTATTCGAGGCGCAAACTAGCTGAGCTGAAACCTCGACATGGAAATAGGAAAGTCAAAATTTTTCAACCAAAAAATGTGTGAGAAAAAGGTAGGGTATAGCCCACCAAACTGGACACCCACAATCTTGTCATATCTTCTAATCACACATCTCGAGCCAGATATTCTGTTTCTGAGTATTCGAGGCGCAAACTAGCTTAGCTGCAGCCTCTAAACGGAATAAGGAAACAAAAAATTTTTCAACCAAAAAATGTGTGAGAAAAAGGTAGGGTATAGCCCACCAAACTGGACACCCACAATCTTGTCATATCTTCTAATCACACATCTCGAGCCAGATATTCTGTTTCTGAGTATTCGAGGCGCAAACTAGCTTAGCTGCAGCCTCTAAACGGAATAAGGAATCAAAAAATTTTTCAACCAAAAAATGTGTGAGAAAAAGGGTAGGGTATAGCCCACCAAACTGGACACCCACAATCTTGTCATATCTTCTAATCACACATCTCGAGCCAGATATTCTGTTTCTGATTATTCGAGGCGCAAACCAGCTTAGCTGAAGCCTCGACATGGAAATAGGAAACACAAAATTTTTCAACCAAAAAATGTGTGAGAAAAAGGTAGGGTATAGCCCACCAAACTGGACACCCACAATCTTGTCATATCTTCTAATCACACATCTCGAGCCAGATATTCTTTTTCTGATTATTCGAGGCGCAAACCAGCTTAGCTGAAGCCTCGACACGGAAATAGGAAACACAAAATTTTTCAACCAAAAAATGTGTGAGAAAAAGTTAGGGTATAGCCCACCAAACTGGACACCCACAATCTTGTCATATCTTCTAGTCACACATCTCGAGCCAGATATTCTGTTTCTGAGTATTCGAGGCGCAAACTAGCTTAGCTGCAGCCTCTAAACGGAATAAGGAAACAAAAAATTTTTCAACCAAAAAATGTGTGAGAAAAAGGGTAGGGTATTGCCCACCAAACTGGACACCCACAATCTTGTCATATCTTCTAATCACACATCTCGAGCCAGATGCTCTGCTTCTGATTATTCGAGGCGCAAACCAGCTTAGCTGAAGCCTCGACATGGAAATAGGAAACACAAAATTTTTCAACCAAAAAATGTGTGAGAAAAAGGTAGGGTATAGCCCACCAAACTGGACACCCACAATCTTGTCATATCTTCTAATCACACATCTCGAGCCAGATATTCTGTTTCTGAGTATTCGAGGCGCAAACTAGCTTAGCTGCAGCCTCTAAACGGAATAAGGAAACAAAAAATTTTTCAACCAAAAAATGTGTGAGAAAAAGGTAGGGTATAGCCCACCAAACTGGACACCCACAATCTTGTCATATCTTCTAATCACACATCTCGAGCCAGATATTCTGTTTCTGAGTATTCGAGGCGCAAACCAGCTGAGCTGAAGCCTCGACATGGAAATAGGAAAGTCAAAATTTTTCAACCAAAAAATGTGTGAGAAAAAGGGTAGGGTATAGCCCACCAAACTGGACACCCACAATCTTGTCATATCTTCTAATCACACATCTCGAGCCAGATATTCTGTTTCTGAGTATTCGAGGCGCAAACTAGCTTAGCTGCAGCCTCTAAACGGAATAAGGAATCAAAAAATTTTTCAACCAAAAAATGTGTGAGAAAAAGGGTAGGGTATAGCCCACCAAACTGGACACCCACAATCTTGTCATATCTTCTAATCACACATCTCGAGCCAGATATTCTGTTTCTGAGTATTCGAGGCGCAAACTAGCTTAGCTGCAGCCTCTAAACGGAATAAGGAAACAAAAAATTTTTCAACCAAAAAATGTGTGAGAAAAAGGTAGGGTATAGCCCACCAAACTGGACACCCACAATCTTGTCATATCTTCTAATCACACATCTCGAGCCAGATATTCTGTTTCTGAGTATTCGAGGCGCAAACTAGCTGAGCTGAAACCTCGACATGGAAATAGGAAAGTCAAAATTTTTCTACCAAAAAATGTGTGAGAAAAAGGTAGGGTATAGCCCACCAAACTGGACACCCACAATCTTGTCATATCTTCTAATCACACATCTCGAGCCAGATATTCTGTCTCTGAGTATTCGAGGCGCAAACTAGCTTAGCTGCAGCCTCTAAACGGAATAAGGAATCAAAAAATTTTTCAACCAAAAAATGTGTGAGAAAAAGGGTAGGGTATTGCCCACCAAACTGGACACCCACAATCTTGTCATATCTTCTAATCACACATCTCGAGCCAGATGCTCTGCTTCTGAGCATTCGAGGCGCAAACTAGATTAGCTGCAGCCTCTAAACGGAATAAGGAAACAAAAAATTTTTCAACCAAAAAATGTGTGAGAAAAAGGTAGGGTATAGCCCACCAAACTGGACACCCACAATCTTGTCATATCTTCTAATCACACATCTCGAGCCAGATATTCTGTTTCTGAGTATTCGAGGCGCAAACTAGCTTAGCTGCAGCCTCTAAACGGAATAAGGAATCAAAAAATTTTTCAACCAAAAAATGTGTGAGAAAAAGGGTAGGGTATAGCCCACCAAACTGGACACCCACAATCTTGTCATATCTTCTAATCACACATCTCGAGCCAGATATTCTGTTTCTGATTATTCGAGGCGCAAACCAGCTTAGCTGAAGCCTCGACATGGAAATAGGAAACACAAAATTTTTCAACCAAAAAATGTGTGAGAAAAAGGTAGGGTATAGCCCACCAAACTGGACACCCACAATCTTGTCATATCTTCTAATCACACATCTCGAGCCAGATATTCTGTTTCTGATTATTCGAGGCGCAAACCAGCTTAGCTGAAGCCTCGACACGGAAATAGGAAACACAAAATTTTTCAACCAAAAAATGTGTGAGAAAAAGTTAGGGTATAGCCCACCAAACTGGACACCCACAATCTTGTCATATCTTCTAGTCACACATCTCGAGCCAGATATTCTGTTTCTGAGTATTCGAGGCGCAAACTAGCTTAGCTGCAGCCTCTAAACGGAATAAGGAAACAAAAAATTTTTCAACCAAAAAATGTGTGAGAAAAAGGGTAGGGTATAGCCCACCAAACTGGACACCCACAATCTTGTCATATCTTCTAATCACACATCTCGAGCCAGATATTCTGTTTCTGAGTATTCGAGGCGCAAACTAGCTTAGCTGCAGCCTCTAAACGGAATAAGGAAACAAAAAATTTTTCAACCAAAAAATGTGTGAGAAAAATGGTAGGGTATAGCCCACCAAACTGGACACCCACAATCTTGTCATATCTTCTAATCACACATCTCGAGCCAGATATTCTGTTTCTGAGTATTCGAGGCGCAAACTAGCTTAGCTGCAGCCTCTAAACGGAATAAGGAATCAAAAAATTTTTCAACCAAAAAATGTGTGAGAAAAAGGTAGGGTATAGCCCACCAAACTGGACACCCACAATCTTGTCATATCTTCTAATCACACATCTCGAGCCAGATATTCTGTTTCTGAGTATTCGAGGCGCAAACTAGCTTAGCTGCAGCCTCTAAACGGAATAAGGAATCAAAAAATTTTTCAACCAAAAAATGTGTGAGAAAAAGGGTAGGGTATAGCCCACCAAACTGGACACCCACAATCTTGTCATATCTTCTAATCACACATCTCGAGCCAGATATTCTGTTTCTGATTATTCGAGGCGCAAACCAGCTTAGCTGAAGCCTCGACATGGAAATAGGAAACACAAAATTTTTCAACCAAAAAATGTGTGAGAAAAAGGTAGGGTATAGCCCACCAAACTGGACACCCACAATCTTGTCATATCTTCTAATCACACATCTCGAGCCAGATGTTCTGCTTCTGAGTATTCGAGGCGCAAACCAGCTGAGCTGAAGCCTCGACATGGAAATAGGAAAGTCAAAATTTTTCAACCAAAAAATGTGTGAGAAAAAGGGTAGGGTATAGCCCACCAAACTGGACACCCACAATCTTGTCATATCTTCTAATCACACATCTCGAGCCAGATATTCTGTTTCTGATTATTCGAGGCGCAAACCAGCTTAGCTGAAGCCTCGACATGGAAATAGGAAACACAAAATTTTTCAACCAAAAAATGTGTGAGAAAAAGGTAGGGTATAGCCCACCAAACTGGACACCCACAATCTTGTCATATCTTCTAATCACACATCTCGAGCCAGATGTTCTGCTTCTGAGTATTCGAGGCGCAAACCAGCTGAGCTGAAGCCTCGACATGGAAATAGGAAACACAAACTTTTTCAACCAAAAAATGTGTGAGAAAAAGGTAGGGTATAGCCCACCAAACTGGACACCCACAATCTTGTCATATCTTCTAATCACACATCTCGAGCCAGATATTCTGCTTCTGAGTATTCGAGGCGCAAACTAGATTAGCTGCAGCCCCTAAACGGAATAAGGAATCAAAAAATTTTTCAACCAAAAAATGTGTGAGAAAAAGGGTAGGGTATAGCCCACCAAACTGGACACCCACAATCTTGTCATATCTTCTAATCACACATCTCGAGCCAGATATTCTGTTTCTGAGTATTCGAGGCGCAAACTAGCTTAGCTGCTGCAGCCTCTAAACGGAATAAGGAAACAAAAAATTTGTCAACCAAAAAATGTGTGAGAAAAATGGTAGGGTATAGCCCACCAAACTGGACACCCACAATCTTGTCATATCTTCTAATCACACATCTCGAGCCAGATATTCTGCTTCTGAGTATTCGAGGCGCAAACCAGCTGAGCTGAAGCCTCGACATGGAAATAGGAAAGTCAAAATTTTTCAACCAAAAAATGTGTGAGAAAAAGGGTAGGGTATAGCCCACCAAACTGGACACCCACAATCTTGTCATATCTTCTAATCACACATCTCGAGCCAGATGTTCTGCTTCTGAGTATTCGAGGCGCAAACCAGCTGAGCTGAAGCCTCGACATGGAAATAGGAAAGTCAAAATTTTTCAACCAAAAAATGTGTGAGAAAAAGGTAGGGTATAGCCCACCAAACTGGACACCCACAATCTTGTCATATCTTCTAATCACACATCTCGAGCCAGATATTCTGTTTCTGATTATTCGAGGCGCAAACCAGCTTAGCTGAAGCCTCGACATGGAAATAGGAAACACAAAATTTTTCAACCAAAAAATGTGTGAGAAAAAGGGTAGGGTATAGCCCACCAAACTGGACACCCACAATCTTGTCATATCTTCTAGTCACACATCTCGAGCCAGATATTCTGTTTCTGAGTATTCGAGGCGCAAACTAGCTTAGCTGCAGCCTCTAAACGGAATAAGGAATCAAAAAATTTTTCAACCAAAAAATGTGTGAGAAAAAGGGTAGGGTATAGCCCACCAAACTGGACACCCACAATCTTGTCATATCTTCTAATCACACATCTCGAGCCAGATATTCTGCTTCTGAGTATTCGAGGCGCAAACCAGCTGAGCTGAAGCCTCGACATGGAAATAGGAAAGTCAAAATTTTTCAACCAAAAAATGTGTGAGAAAAAGGGTAGGGTATAGCCCACCAAACTGGACACCCACAATCTTGTCATATCTTCTAATCACACATCTCGAGCCAGATATTCTGTTTCTGAGTATTCGAGGCGCAAACTAGCTTAGCTGCAGCCTCTAAACGGAATAAGGAATCAACAAATTTTTCAACCAAAAAATGTGTGAGAAAAAGGGTAGGGTATAGCCCACCAAACTGGACACCCACAATCTTGTCATATCTTCTAATCACACATCTCGAGCCAGATATTCTGTTTCTGATTATTCGAGGCGCAAACCAGCTTAGCTGAAGCCTCGACATGGAAATAGGAAACACAAAATTTTTCAACCAAAAAATGTGTGAGAAAAAGGTAGGGTATAGCCCACCAAACTGGACACCCACAATCTTGTCATATCTTCTAATCACACATCTCGAGCCAGATATTCTGCTTCTGAGTATTCGAGGCGCAAACTAGATTAGCTGCAGCCCCTAAACGGAATAAGGAATCAAAAAATTTTTCAACCAAAAAATGTGTGAGAAAAAGGGTAGGGTATAGCCCACCAAACTGGACACCCACAATCTTGTCATATCTTCTAATCACACATCTCGAGCCAGATATTCTGCTTCTGAGTATTCGAGGCGCAAACTAGATTAGCTGCAGCCCCTAAACGGAATAAGGAATCAAAAAATTTTTCAACCAAAAAATGTGTGAGAAAAAGGGTAGGGTATAGCCCACCAAACTGGACACCCACAATCTTGTCATATCTTCTAATCACACATCTCGAGCCAGATATTCTGTTTCTGAGTATTCGAGGCGCAAACTAGCTTAGCTGCTGCAGCCTCTAAACGGAATAAGGAAACAAAAAATGTTTCAACCAAAAAATGTGTGAGAAAAATGGTAGGGTATAGCCCACCAAACTGGACACCCACAATCTTGTCATATCTTCTAATCACACATCTCGAGCCAGATATTCTGCTTCTGAGTATTCGAGGCGCAAACTAGATTAGCTGCAGCCCCTAAACGGAATAAGGAATCAAAAAATTTTTCAACCAAAAAATGTGTGAGAAAAAGGGTAGGGTATAGCCCACCAAACTGGACACCCACAATCTTGTCATATCTTCTAATCACACATCTCGAGCCAGATATTCTGCTTCTGAGTATTCGAGGCGCAAACTAGATTAGCTGCAGCCCCTAAACGGAATAAGGAATCAAAAAATTTTTCAACCAAAAAATGTGTGAGAAAAAGGGTAGGGTATAGCCCACCAAACTGGACACCCACAATCTTGTCATATCTTCTAATCACACATCTCGAGCCAGATGTTCTGCTTCTGAGTATTCGAGGCGCAAACCAGCTGAGCTGAAGCCTCGACATGGAAATAGGAAAGTCAAAATTTTTCAACCAAAAAATGTGTGAGAAAAAGGGTAGGGTATAGCCCACCAAACTGGACACCCACAATCTTGTCATATCTTCTAATCACACATCTCGAGCCAGATATTCTGTTTCTGAGTATTCGAGGCGCAAACTAGCTTAGCTGCTGCAGCCTCTAAACGGAATAAGGAAACAAAAAATTTTTCAACCAAAAAATGTGTGAGAAAAATGGTAGGGTATAGCCCACCAAACTGGACACCCACAATCTTGTCATATCTTCTAATCACACATCTCGAGCCAGATATTCTGTTTCTGAGTATTCGAGGCGCAAACTAGATTAGCTGCAGCCTCTAAACAGCCACAATCTTGTCATATCTTCTAATCACACATCTCGAGCCAGATATTCTGCTTCTGAGTATTCGAGGCGCAAACTAGATTAGCTGCAGCCCCTAAACGGAATAAGGAATCAAAAAATTTTTCAACCAAAAAATGTGTGAGAAAAAGGGTAGGGTATAGCCCACCAAACTGGACACCCACAATCTTGTCATATCTTCTAATCACACATCTCGAGCCAGATGTTCTGCTTCTGAGTATTCGAGGCGCAAACCAGCTGAGCTGAAGCCTCGACATGGAAATAGGAAAGTCAAAATTTTTCAACCAAAAAATGTGTGAGAAAAAGGGTAGGGTATAGCCCACCAAACTGGACACCCACAATCTTGTCATATCTTCTAATCACACATCTCGAGCCAGATATTCTGTTTCTGAGTATTCGAGGCGCAAACTAGCTTAGCTGCTGCAGCCTCTAAACGGAATAAGGAAACAAAAAATTTTTCAACCAAAAAATGTGTGAAAAAATGGTAGGGTATAGCCCACCAAACTGGACACCCACAATCTTGTCATATCTTCTAATCACACATCTCGAGCCAGATATTCTGTTTCTGAGTATTCGAGGCGCAAACTAGATTAGCTGCAGCCTCTAAACAGCCACAATCTTGTCATATCTTCTAATCACACATCTCGAGCCAGATATTCTGTTTCTGATTATTCGAGGCGCAAACCAGCTTAGCTGAAGCCTCGACATGGAAATAGGAAACACAAAATTTTTCAACCAAAAAATGTGTGAGAAAAAGGTAGGGTATAGCCCACCAAACTGGACACCCACAATCTTGTCATATCTTCTAATCACACATCTCGAGCCAGATGTTCTGCTTCTGAGTATTCGAGGCGCAAACCAGCTGAGCTGAAGCCTCGACATGGAAATAGGAAACACAAAATTTTTCAACCAAAAAATGTGTGAGAAAAAGGTAGGGTATAGCCCACCAAACTGGACACCCACAATCTTGTCATATCTTCTAATCACACATCTCGAGCCAGATATTCTGCTTCTGAGTATTCGAGGCGCAAACTAGATTAGCTGCAGCCCCTAAACGGAATAAGGAATCAAAAAATTTTTCAACCAAAAAATGTGTGAGAAAAAGGGTAGGGTATAGCCCACCAAACTGGACACCCACAATCTTGTCATATCTTCTAATCACACATCTCGAGCCAGATATTCTGTTTCTGATTATTCGAGGCGCAAACCAGCTTAGCTGAAGCCTCGACATGGAAATAGGAAACACAAAATTTTTCAACCAAAAAATGTGTGAGAAAAAGGTAGGGTATAGCCCACCAAACTGGACACCCACAATCTTGTCATATCTTCTAATCACACATCTCGAGCCAGATGTTCTGCTTCTGAGTATTCGAGGCGCAAACCAGCTGAGCTGAAGCCTCGACATGGAAATAGGAAAGTCAAAATTTTTCAACCAAAAAATGTGTGAGAAAAAGGGTAGGGTATAGCCCACCAAACTGGACACCCACAATCTTGTCATATCTTCTAATCACACATCTCGAGCCAGATATTCTGTTTCTGAGTATTCGAGGCGCAAACTAGCTTAGCTGCTGCAGCCTCTAAACGGAATAAGGAAACAAAAAATTTTTCAACCAAAAAATGTGTGAGAAAAATGGTAGGGTATAGCCCACCAAACTGGACACCCACAATCTTGTCATATCTTCTAATCACACATCTCGAGCCAGATATTCTGTTTCTGAGTATTCGAGGCGCAAACTAGATTAGCTGCAGCCTCTAAACGGAATAAGGAAAGTCAAAATTTTTCAACCAAAAAATGTGTGAGAAAAATGGTAGGGTATAGCCCACCAAACTGGACACCCACAATCTTGTCATATCTTCTAATCACACATCTCGAGCCAGATATTCTGCTTCTGAGTATTCGAGGCGCAAACTAGATTAGCTGCAGCCCCTAAACGGAATAAGGAATCAAAAAATTTTTCAACCAAAAAATGTGTGAGAAAAAGGGTAGGGTATAGCCCACCAAACTGGACACCCACAATCTTGTCATATCTTCTAATCACACATCTCGAGCCAGATATTCTGTTTCTGAGTATTCGAGGCGCAAACTAGATTAGCTGCAGCCTCTAAACGGAATAAGGAAAGTCAAAATTTTTCAACCAAAAAATGTGTGAGAAAAATGGTAGGGTATAGCCCACCAAACTGGACACCCACAATCTTGTCATATCTTCTAATCACACATCTCGAGCCAGATATTCTGCTTCTGAGTATTCGAGGCGCAAACTAGATTAGCTGCAGCCCCTAAACGGAATAAGGAATCAAAAAATTTTTCAACCAAAAAATGTGTGAGAAAAAGGGTAGGGTATAGCCCACCAAACTGGACACCCACAATCTTGTCATATCTTCTAATCACACATCTCGAGCCAGATATTCTGTTTCTGAGTATTCGAGGCGCAAACTAGCTTAGCTGCTGCAGCCTCTAAACGGAATAAGGAAACAAAAAATTTTTCAACCAAAAAATGTGTGAGAAAAATGGTAGGGTATAGCCCACCAAACTGGACACCCACAATCTTGTCATATCTTCTAATCACACATCTCGAGCCAGATATTCTGTTTCTGAGTATTCGAGGCGCAAACTAGATTAGCTGCAGCCTCTAAACGGAATAAGGAAAGTCAAAATTTTTCAACCAAAAAATGTGTGAGAAAAATGGTAGGGTATAGCCCACCAAACTGGACACCCACAATCTTGTCATATCTTCTAATCACACATCTCGAGCCAGATATTCTGCTTCTGAGTATTCGAGGCGCAAACTAGATTAGCTGCAGCCCCTAAACGGAATAAGGAATCAAAAAATTTTTCAACCAAAAAATGTGTGAGAAAAAGGGTAGGGTATAGCCCACCAAACTGGACACCCACAATCTTGTCATATCTTCTAGTCACACATCTCGAGCCAGATATTCTGTTTCTGATTATTCGAGGCGCAAACCAGCTTAGCTGAAGCCTCGACATGGAAATAGGAAACACAAAATTTTTCAACCAAAAAATGTGTGAGAAAAAGGGTAGGGTATAGCCCACCAAACTGGACACCCACAATCTTGTCATATCTTCTAATCACACATCTCGAGCCAGATGTTCTGCTTCTGAGTATTCGAGGCGCAAACCAGCTGAGCTGAAGCCTCGACATGGAAATAGGAAAGTCAAAATTTTTCAACCAAAAAATGTGTGAGAAAAAGGGTAGGGTATAGCCCACCAAACTGGACACCCACAATCTTGTCATATCTTCTAATCACACATCTCGAGCCAGATATTCTGTTTCTGAGTATTCGAGGCGCAAACTAGCTTAGCTGCTGCAGCCTCTAAACGGAATAAGGAAACAAAAAATTTTTCAACCAAAAAATGTGTGAGAAAAATGGTAGGGTATAGCCCACCAAACTGGACACCCACAATCTTGTCATATCTTCTAATCACACATCTCGAGCCAGATATTCTGCTTCTGAGTATTCGAGGCGCAAACTAGATTAGCTGCAGCCCCTAAACGGAATAAGGAATCAAAAAATTTTTCAACCAAAAAATGTGTGAGAAAAAGGGTAGGGTATAGCCCACCAAACTGGACACCCACAATCTTGTCATATCTTCTAATCACACATCTCGAGCCAGATATTCTGCTTCTGAGTATTCGAGGCGCAAACGAGATTAGCTGCAGCCCCTAAACGGAATAAGGAATCAAAAAATTTTTCAACCAAAAAATGTGTGAGAAAAAGGGTAGGGTATAGCCCACCAAACTGGACACCCACAATCTTGTCATATCTTCTAATCACACATCTCGAGCCAGATGTTCTGCTTCTGAGTATTCGAGGCGCAAACCAGCTGAGCTGAAGCCTCGACATGGAAATAGGAAAGTCAAAATTTTTCAACCAAAAAATGTGTGAGAAAAAGAGTAGGGTATAGCCCACCAAACTGGACACCCACAATCTTGTCATATCTTCTAATCACACATCTCGAGCCAGATATTCTGTTTCTGAGTATTCGAGGCGCAAACTAGATTAGCTGCAGCCTCTAAACGGAATAAGGAAAGTCAAAATTTTTCAACCAAAAAATGTGTGAGAAAAAGGGTAGGGTATAGCCCACCAAACTGGACACCCACAATCTTGTCATATCTTCTAATCACACATCTCGAGCCAGATATTCTGCTTCTGAGTATTCGAGGCGCAAACTAGATTAGCTGCAGCCCCTAAACGGAATAAGGAATCAAAAAATTTTTCAACCAAAAAATGTGTGAGAAAAAGGGTAGGGTATAGCCCACCAAACTGGACACCCACAATCTTGTCATATCTTCTAATCACACATCTCGAGCCAGATATTCTGCTTCTGAGTATTCGAGGCGCAAACTAGATTAGCTGCAGCCCCTAAACGGAATAAGGAATCAAAAAATTTTTCAACCAAAAAATGTGTGAGAAAAAGGGTAGGGTATAGCCCACCAAACTGGACACCCACAATCTTGTCATATCTTCTAATCACAAGATAAATCTAATCTAAGATATTCTGCTTCTGAGTATTCGAGGCGCAAACTAGCTTAGCTGCAGCCCCTAAACGGAATAAGGAATCAAAAAAATTTTCAACCAAAAAATGTGTGAGAAAAAGGGTAGGGTATAGCCCACCAAACTGGACACCCACAATCTTGTCATATCTTCTAATCACACATCTCGAGCCAGATATTCTGTTTCTGAGTATTCGAGGCGCAAACTAGCTTAGCTGCAGCCCCTAAACGGAATAAGGAATCAAAAAAATTTTCAACCAAAAAATGTGTGAGAAAAAGGGTAGGGTATAGCCCACCAAACTGGACACCCACAATCTTGTCATATCTTCTAATCACACATCTCGAGCCAGATATTCTGCTTCTGAGTATTCGAGGCGCAAACTAGATTAGCTGCAGCCCCTAAACGGAATAAGGAATCAAAAAATTTTTCAACCAAAAAATGTGTGAGAAAAAGGGTAGGGTATAGCCCACCAAACTGGACACCCACAATCTTGTCATATCTTCTAATCACACATCTCGAGCCAGATATTCTGCTTCTGAGTATTCGAGGCGCAAACTAGCTTAGCTGCAGCCCCTAAACGGAATAAGGAATCAAAAAAATTTTCAACCAAAAAATGTGTGAGAAAAAGGGTAGGGTATAGCCCACCAAACTGGACACCCACAATCTTGTCATATCTTCTAATCACACATCTCGAGCCAGATATTCTGTTTCTGAGTATTCGAGGCGCAAACTAGCTTAGCTGCTGCAGCCTCTAAACGGAATAAGGAAACAAAAAATTTTTCAACCAAAAAATGTGTGAGAAAAATGGTAGGGTATAGCCCACCAAACTGGACACCCACAATCTTGTCATATCTTCTAATCACACATCTCGAGTCAGATGTTCTGTTTCTGATTATTCGAGGCGCAAACCAGCTTAGCTGAAGCCTCGACATGGAAATAGGAAACACAAAATTTTTCAACCAAAAAATGTGTGAGAAAAAGGTAGGGTATAGCCCATCAAACTGGACACCCACAATCTTGTCATATCTTCTAGTCACACATCTCGAGCCAGATATTCTGTTTCTGATTATTCGAGGCGCAAACTAGCTTAGCTGCAGCCTCTAAACGGAATAAGGAATCAAAAATTTTTTCAACCAAAAAATGTGTGAGAAAAAGGGTAGGGTATAGCCCACCAAACTGGACACCCACAATCTTGTCATATCTTCTAATCACACATCTCGAGCCAGATATTCTGTTTCTGAGTATTCGAGGCGCAAACTAGCTTAGCTGCAGCCTCTAAACGGAATAAGGAAACAAAAAATTTTTCAACCAAAAAATGTGTGAGAATAAGGGTAGGGTATAGCCCACCAAACTGGACACCCACAATCTTGTCATATCTTCTAATCACACATCTCGAGCTAGATATTCTGTTTCTGAGTATTCGAGGCGCAAACCAGCTTAGTTGAAGCCTCGACATGGAAATAGGAAACACAAAATTTTTCAACCAAAAAATGTGTGAGAAAAAGGTAGGGTATAGCCCACCAAACTGGACACCCACAATCTTGTCATATCTTCTAATCACACATCTCGAGCCAGATATTCTGTTTCTGAGTATTCGAGGCGCAAACTAGCTTAGCTGCAGCCTCTAAACGGAATAAGGAAACAAAAAATTTTTCAACCAAAAAATGTGTGAGAATAAGGGTAGGGTATAGCCCACCAAACTGGACACCCACAATCTTGTCATATCTTCTAATCACACATCTCGAGCCAGATATTCTGCTTCTGAGTATTCGAGGCGCAAACTAGCTTAGCTGCAGCCCCTAAACGGAATAAGGAATCAAAAAAATTTTCAACCAAAAAATGTGTGAGAAAAAGGGTAGGGTATAGCCCACCAAACTGGACACCCACAATCTTGTCATATCTTCTAATCACACATCTCGAGCCAGATATTCTGCTTCTGAGTATTCGAGGCGCAAACTAGATTAGCTGCAGCCCCTAAACGGAATAAGGAATCAAAAAATTTTTCAACCAAAAAATGTGTGAGAAAAAGGGTAGGGTATAGCCCACCAAACTGGACACCCACAATCTTGTCATATCTTCTAATCACACATCTCGAGCCAGATATTCTGCTTCTGAGTATTCGAGGCGCAAACTAGATTAGCTGCAGCCCCTAAACGGAATAAGGAATCAAAAAATTTTTCAACCAAAAAATGTGTGAGAAAAAGGGTAGGGTATAGCCCACCAAACTGGACACCCACAATCTTGTCATATCTTCTAATCACACATCTCGAGCCAGATATTCTGTTTCTGAGTATTCGAGGCGCAAACTAGCTTAGCTGCAGCCCCTAAACGGAATAAGGAATCAAAAAAATTTTCAACCAAAAAATGTGTGAGAAAAAGGGTAGGGTATAGCCCACCAAACTGGACACCCACAATCTTGTCATATCTTCTAATCACAAGATAAATCTAATCTAAGATATTCTGCTTCTGAGTATTCGAGGCGCAAACTAGCTTAGCTGCAGCCCCTAAACGGAATAAGGAATCAAAAAAATTTTCAACCAAAAAATGTGTGAGAAAAAGGGTAGGGTATAGCCCACCAAACTGGACACCCACAATCTTGTCATATCTTCTAATCACACATCTCGAGCCAGATATTCTGTTTCTGAGTATTCGAGGCGCAAACTAGCTTAGCTGCAGCCCCTAAACGGAATAAGGAATCAAAAAAATTTTCAACCAAAAAATGTGTGAGAAAAAGGGTAGGGTATAGCCCACCAAACTGGACACCCACAATCTTGTCATATCTTCTAATCACACATCTCGAGCCAGATATTCTGCTTCTGAGTATTCGAGGCGCAAACTAGATTAGCTGCAGCCCCTAAACGGAATAAGGAATCAAAAAATTTTTCAACCAAAAAATGTGTGAGAAAAAGGGTAGGGTATAGCCCACCAAACTGGACACCCACAATCTTGTCATATCTTCTAATCACACATCTCGAGCCAGATATTCTGCTTCTGAGTATTCGAGGCGCAAACTAGCTTAGCTGCAGCCCCTAAACGGAATAAGGAATCAAAAAAATTTTCAACCAAAAAATGTGTGAGAAAAAGGGTAGGGTATAGCCCACCAAACTGGACACCCACAATCTTGTCATATCTTCTAATCACACATCTCGAGCCAGATATTCTGTTTCTGAGTATTCGAGGCGCAAACTAGCTTAGCTGCTGCAGCCTCTAAACGGAATAAGGAAACAAAAAATTTTTCAACCAAAAAATGTGTGAGAAAAATGGTAGGGTATAGCCCACCAAACTGGACACCCACAATCTTGTCATATCTTCTAATCACACATCTCGAGTCAGATGTTCTGTTTCTGATTATTCGAGGCGCAAACCAGCTTAGCTGAAGCCTCGACATGGAAATAGGAAACACAAAATTTTTCAACCAAAAAATGTGTGAGAAAAAGGTAGGGTATAGCCCATCAAACTGGACACCCACAATCTTGTCATATCTTCTAGTCACACATCTCGAGCCAGATATTCTGTTTCTGATTATTCGAGGCGCAAACTAGCTTAGCTGCAGCCTCTAAACGGAATAAGGAATCAAAAATTTTTTCAACCAAAAAATGTGTGAGAAAAAGGGTAGGGTATAGCCCACCAAACTGGACACCCACAATCTTGTCATATCTTCTAATCACACATCTCGAGCCAGATATTCTGTTTCTGAGTATTCGAGGCGCAAACTAGCTTAGCTGCAGCCTCTAAACGGAATAAGGAAACAAAAAATTTTTCAACCAAAAAATGTGTGAGAATAAGGGTAGGGTATAGCCCACCAAACTGGACACCCACAATCTTGTCATATCTTCTAATCACACATCTCGAGCTAGATATTCTGTTTCTGAGTATTCGAGGCGCAAACCAGCTTAGTTGAAGCCTCGACATGGAAATAGGAAACACAAAATTTTTCAACCAAAAAATGTGTGAGAAAAAGGTAGGGTATAGCCCACCAAACTGGACACCCACAATCTTGTCATATCTTCTAATCACACATCTCGAGCCAGATATTCTGCTTCTGAGTATTCGAGGCGCAAACTAGCTTAGCTGCAGCCCCTAAACGGAATAAGGAATCAAAAAAATTTTCAACCAAAAAATGTGTGAGAAAAAGGGTAGGGTATAGCCCACCAAACTGGACACCCACAATCTTGTCATATCTTCTAATCACACATCTCGAGCCAGATATTCTGCTTCTGAGTATTCGAGGCGCAAACTAGCTTAGCTGCAGCCCCTAAACGGAATAAGGAATCAAAAAAATTTTCAACCAAAAAATGTGTGAGAAAAAGGGTAGGGTATAGCCCACCAAACTGGACACCCACAATCTTGTCATATCTTCTAATCACACATCTCGAGCCAGATATTCTGTTTCTGAGTATTCGAGGCGCAAACTAGCTTAGCTGCTGCAGCCTCTAAACGGAATAAGGAAACAAAAAATTTTTCAACCAAAAAATGTGTGAGAAAAATGGTAGGGTATAGCCCACCAAACTGGACACCCACAATCTTGTCATATCTTCTAATCACACATCTCGAGCCAGATGTTCTGTTTCTGATTATTCGAGGCGCAAACCAGCTTAGCTGAAGCCTCGACATGGAAATAGGAAACACAAAATTTTTCAACCAAAAAATGTGTGAGAAAAAGGTAGGGTATAGCCCACCAAACTGGACACCCACAATCTTGTCATATCTTCTAGTCACACATCTCGAGCCAGATATTCTGTTTCTGATTATTCGAGGCGCAAACTAGCTTAGCTGCAGCCTCTAAACGGAATAAGGAATCAAAAATTTTTTCAACCAAAAAATGTGTGAGAAAAAGGGTAGGGTATAGCCCACCAAACTGGACACCCACAATCTTGTCATATCTTCTAATCACACATCTCGAGCCAGATATTCTGTTTCTGAGTATTCGAGGCGCAAACTAGCTTAGCTGCAGCCTCTAAACGGAATAAGGAAACAAAAAATTTTTCAACCAAAAAATGTGTGAGAAAAAGGGTAGGGTATAGCCCACCAAACTGGACACCCACAATCTTGTCATATCTTCTAATCACACATCTCGAGCTAGATATTCTGTTTCTGAGTATTCGAGGCGCAAACCAGCTTAGTTGAAGCCTCGACATGGAAATAGGAAACACAAAATTTTTCAACCAAAAAATGTGTGAGAAAAAGGTAGGGTATAGCCCACCAAACTGGACACCCACAATCTTGTCATATCTTCTAATCACACATCTCGAGCCAGATATTCTGTTTCTGAGTATTCGAGGCGCAAACTAGATTAGCTGAAGCCTCGACATGGAAATAGGAAACACAAAATTTTTCAACCAAAAAATGTGTGAGAAAAAGGTAGGGTATAGCCCACCAAACTGGACACCCACAATCTTGTCATATCTTCTAGTCACACATCTCGAGCCAGATATTCTGTTTCTGAGTATTCGAGGCGCAAACTAGCTTAGCTGCAGCCTCTAAACGGAATAAGGAAACAAAAAATTTTTCAACCAAAAAATGTGTGAGAATAAGGGTAGGGTATAGCCCACCAAACTGGACACCCACAATCTTGTCATATCTTCTAATCACACATCTCGAGCCAGATATTCTGTTTCTGAGTATTCGAGGCGCAAACTAGATTAGCTGCAGCCTCTAAACGGAATAAGGAATCGAAAAATTTTTCAACCAAAAAATGTGTGAGAAAAAGGGTAGGGTATAGCCCACCAAACTGGACACCCACAATCTTGTCATATCTTCTAATCACACATCTCGAGCCAGATATTCTGTTTCTGAGTATTCGTGGCGCAAACCAGCTGAGCTGAAGCCTCGACATGGAAATAGGAAAGTCAAAATTTTTCAACCAAAAAATGTGTGAGAAAAAGGGTAGGGTATAGCCCACCAAACTGGACACCCACAATCTTGTCATATCTTCTAATCACACATCTCGAGCCAGATATTCTGCTTCTGAGTATTCGAGGCGCAAACTAGATTAGCTGCAGCCCCTAAAAGGAATAAGGAATCAAAAAATTTTTCAACCAAAAAATGTGTGAGAAAAAGGGTAGGGTATAGCCCACTAAACTGGACACCCACAATCTTGTCATATCTTCTAATCACACATCTCGAGCCAGATATTCTGTTTCTGAGTATTCGAGGCGCAAACCAGCTGAGCTGAAGCCTCGACATGGAAATAGGAAAGTCAAAATTTTTCAACCAAAAAATGTGTGAGAAAAAGGGTAGGGTATAGCCCACCAAACTGGACACCCACAATCTTGTCATATCTTCTAATCACACATCTCGAGCCAGATATTCTGTTTCTGATTATTCGAGGCGCAAACCAGCTGAGCTGAAGCCTCGACATGGAAATAGGAAAGTCAAAATTTTTCAACCAAAAAATGTGTGAGAAAAAGGGTAGGGTATAGCCCACCAAACTGGACACCCACAATCTTGTCATATCTTCTAATCACACATCTCGAGCCAGATATTCTGTTTCTGAGTATTCGATGCGCAAACTAGCTTAGCTGCAGCCTCTAAACGGAATAAGGAATCAAAAAATTTTTCAACCAAAAAATGTGTGAGAAAAAGGGTAGGGTATAGCCCACCAAACTGGACACCCACAATCTTGTCATATCTTCTAATCACACATCTCGAGCCAGATATTCTGTTTCTGAGTATTCGATGCGCAAACTAGCTTAGCTGCAGCCTCTAAACGGAATAAGGAATCAAAAAATTTTTCAACCAAAAAATGTGTGAGAAAAAGGGTAGGGTATAGCCCACCAAACTGGACACCCACAATCTTGTCATATCTTCTAATCACACATCTCGAGCCAGATATTCTGTTTCTGAGTATTCGACGCGCAAACTAGCTTAGCTGCAGCCTCTAAACGGAATAAGGAATCAAAAAATTTTTCAACCAAAAAATGTGTGAGAAAAAGGGTAGGGTATAGCCCACCAAACTGGACACCCACAATCTTGTCATATCTTCTAATCACACATCTCGAGCCAGATATTCTGTTTCTGAGTATTCGAGGCGCAAACCAGCTTAGTTGAAGCCTCGACATGGAAATAGGAAACACAAAATTTTTCAACCAAAAAATGTGTGAGAAAAAGGTAGGGTATAGCCCACCAAACTGGACACCCACAATCTTGTCATATCTTCTAATCACACATCTCGAGCCAGATATTCTGTTTCTGAGTATTCGACGCGCAAACTAGCTTAGCTGCAGCCTCTAAACGGAATAAGGAATCAAAAAATTTTTCAACCAAAAAATGTGTGAGAAAAAGGGTAGGGTATAGCCCACCAAACTGGACACCCACAATCTTGTCATATCTTCTAATCACACATCTCGAGCCAGATATTCTGTTTCTGAGTATTCGATGCGCAAACTAGCTTAGCTGCAGCCTCTAAACGGAATAAGGAATCAAAAAATTTTTCAACCAAAAAATGTGTGAGAAAAAGGGTAGGGTATAGCCCACCAAACTGGACACCCACAATCTTGTCATATCTTCTAATCACACATCTCGAGCCAGATATTCTGTTTCTGAGTATTCGATGCGCAAACTAGCTTAGCTGCAGCCTCTAAACGGAATAAGGAATCAAAAAATTTTGCAACCAAAAAATGTGTGAGAAAAAGGGTAGGGTATAGCCCACCAAACTGGACACCCACAATCTTGTCATATCTTCTAATCACACATCTCGAGCCAGATATTCTGTTTCTGAGTATTCGATGCGCAAACTAGCTTAGCTGCAGCCTCTAAACGGAATAAGGAATCAAAAAATTTTTCAACCAAAAAATGTGTGAGAAAAAGGGTAGGGTATAGCCCACCAAACTGGACACCCACAATCTTGTCATATCTTCTAATCACACATCTCGAGCCAGATATTCTGTTTCTGAGTATTCGACGCGCAAACTAGCTTAGCTGCAGCCTCTAAACGGAATAAGGAAACAAAAAAATTTTTCAACCAAAAAATGTGTGAGAAAAAGGGTAGGGTATAGCCCACCAAACTGGACACCCACAATCTTGTCATATCTTCTAATCACACATCTCGAGCCAGATATTCTGCTTCTGATTATTCGAGGCGCAAACCAGCTTAGCTGAAGCCTCGACATGGAAATAGGAAACACAAAATTTTTCAACCAAAAAATGTGTGAGAAAAAGGTAGGGTATAGCCCACCAAACTGGACACCCACAATCTTGTCATATCTTCTAATCACACATCTCGAGCCAGATATTCTGTTTCTGATTATTCGAGGCGCAAACCAGCTTAGCTGAAGCCTCGACATGGAAATAGGAAACATAAAATTTTTCAACCAAAAAATGTGTGAGAAAAAGGTAGGGTATAGCCCACCAAACTGGACACCTACAATCTTGTCATATCTTCTAATCACACATCTCGAGCCAGATATTCTGTTTCTGAGTATTCGAGGCGCAAACTAGCTTAGCTGCAGCCTCTAAACGGAATAAGGAAACAAAAAAATTTTTCAACCAAAAAATGTGTGAGAAAAAGGGTAGGGTATAGCCCACCAAACTGGACACCCACAATCTTGTCATATCTTCTAATCACACATCTCGAGCCAGATATTCTGTTTCTGAGTATTCGACGCGCAAACTAGCTTAGCTGCAGCCTCTAAACGGAATAAGGAAACAAAAAATTTTTCAACCAAAAAATGTGTGAGTAAAAGGGTAGGGTATAGCCCACCAAACTGGACACCCACAATCTTGTCATATCTTCTAATCACACATCTCGAGCCAGATATTCTGCTTCTGATTATTCGAGGCGCAAACCAGCTTAGCTGAAGCCTCGACATGGAAATAGGAAACACAAAATTTTTCAACCAAAAAATGTGTGAGAAAAAGGGTAGGGTATAGCCCACCAAACTGGACACCCACAATCTTGTCATATCTTCTAATCACACATCTCGAGCCAGATATTCTGTTTCTGATTATTCGAGGCGCAAACCAGCTGAGCTGAAGCCTCGACATGGAAATAGGAAAGTCAAAATTTTTCAACCAAAAAATGTGTGAGAATAAGGGTAGGGTATAGCCCACCAAACTGGACACCCACAATCTTGTCATATCTTCTAATCACACATCTCGAGCCAGATATTCTGCTTCTGAGTATTCGAGGCGCAAACTAGATTAGCTGCAGCCCCAAAACGGAATAAGGAATCAAAAAATTTTTCAACCAAAAAATGTGTGAGAAAAAGGGTAGGGTATAGCCCACCAAACTGGACACCCACAATCTTGTCATATCTTCTAATCACACATCTCGAGCCAGATATTCTGTTTCTGAGTATTCGAGGCGCAAACTACATTAGCTGCAGCCTCTAAACGGAATAAGGAATCGAAAAATTTTTCAACCAAAAAATGTGTGAGAAAAAGGGTAGGGTATAGCCCACCAAACTGGACACCCACAATCTTGTCATATCTTCTAATCACACATCTCGAGCCAGATATTCTGCTTCTGATTATTCGAGGCGCAAACCAGCTTAGCTGAAGCCTCGACATGGAAATAGGAAACACAAAATTTTTCAACCAAAAAATGTGTGAGAAAAAGGTAGGGTATAGCCCACCAAACTGGACACCCACAATCTTGTCATATCTTCTAATCACACATCTCGAGCCAGATATTCTGTTTCTGAGTATTCGAGGCGCAAACTAGCTTAGCTGCAGCCTCTAAACGGAATAAGGAAACAAAAAAATTTTTCAACCAAAAAATGTGTGAGAAAAAGGGTAGGGTATAGCCCACCAAACTGGACACCCACAATCTTGTCATATCTTCTAATCACACATCTCGAGCCAGATATTCTGTTTCTGAGTATTCGACGCGCAAACTAGCTTAGCTGCAGCCTCTAAACGGAATAAGGAAACAAAAAATTTTTCAACCAAAAAATGTGTGAGTAAAAGGGTAGGGTATAGCCCACCAAACTGGACACCCACAATCTTGTCATATCTTCTAATCACACATCTCGAGCCAGATATTCTGCTTCTGATTATTCGAGGCGCAAACCAGCTTAGCTGAAGCCTCGACATGGAAATAGGAAACACAAAATTTTTCAACCAAAAAATGTGTGAGAAAAAGGTAGGGTATAGCCCACCAAACTGGACACCCACAATCTTGTCATATCTTCTAATCACACATCTCGAGCCAGATATTCTGTTTCTGAGTATTCGACGCGCAAACTAGCTTAGCTGCAGCCTCTAAACGGAATAAGGAAACAAAAAAATTTTTCAACCAAAAAATGTGTGAGAAAAAGGGTAGGGTATAGCCCACCAAACTGGACACCCACAATCTTGTCATATCTTCTAATCACACATCTCGAGCCAGATATTCTGTTTCTGAGTATTCGACGCGCAAACTAGCTTAGCTGCAGCCTCTAAACGGAATAAGGAAACAAAAAATTTTTCAACCAAAAAATGTGTGAGTAAAAGGGTAGGGTATAGCCCACCAAACTGGACACCCACAATCTTGTCATATCTTCTAATCACACATCTCGAGCCAGATATTCTGCTTCTGATTATTCGAGGCGCAAACCAGCTTAGCTGAAGCCTCGACATGGAAATAGGAAACACAAAATTTTTCAACCAAAAAATGTGTGAGAAAAAGGTAGGGTATAGCCCACCAAACTGGACACCCACAATCTTGTCATATCTTCTAATCACACATCTCGAGCCAGATATTCTGTTTCTGAGTATTCGACGCGCAAACTAGCTTAGCTGCAGCCTCTAAACGGAATAAGGAAACAAAAAAATTTTTCAACCAAAAAATGTGTGAGAAAAAGGGTAGGGTATAGCCCACCAAACTGGACACCCACAATCTTGTCATATCTTCTAATCACACATCTCGAGCCAGATATTCTGCTTCTGATTATTCGAGGCGCAAACCAGCTTAGCTGAAGCCTCGACATGGAAATAGGAAACACAAAATTTTTCAACCAAAAAATGTGTGAGAAAAAGGTAGGGTATAGCCCACCAAACTGGACACCCACAATCTTGTCATATCTTCTAATCACACATCTCGAGCCAGATATTCTGTTTCTGATTATTCGAGGCGCAAACCAGCTTAGCTGAAGCCTCGACATGGAAATAGGAAACATAAAATTTTTCAACCAAAAAATGTGTGAGAAAAAGGTAGGGTATAGCCCACCAAACTGGACACCTACAATCTTGTCATATCTTCTAATCACACATCTCGAGCCAGATATTCTGTTTCTGAGTATTCGAGGCGCAAACTAGCTTAGCTGCAGCCTCTAAACGGAATAAGGAAACAAAAAAATTTTTCAACCAAAAAATGTGTGAGAAAAAGGGTAGGGTATAGCCCACCAAACTGGACACCCACAATCTTGTCATATCTTCTAATCACACATCTCGAGCCAGATATTCTGTTTCTGAGTATTCGACGCGCAAACTAGCTTAGCTGCAGCCTCTAAACGGAATAAGGAAACAAAAAATTTTTCAACCAAAAAATGTGTGAGTAAAAGGGTAGGGTATAGCCCACCAAACTGGACACCCACAATCTTGTCATATCTTCTAATCACACATCTCGAGCCAGATATTCTGCTTCTGATTATTCGAGGCGCAAACCAGCTTAGCTGAAGCCTCGACATGGAAATAGGAAACACAAAATTTTTCAACCAAAAAATGTGTGAGAGAAAGGTAGGGTATAGCCCACCAAACTGGACACCCACAATCTTGTCATATCTTCTAATCACACATCTCGAGCCAGATATTCTGTTTCTGAGTATTCGACGCGCAAACTAGCTTAGCTGCAGCCTCTAAACGGAATAAGGAAACAAAAAATTTTTCAACCAAAAAATGTGTGAGTAAAAGGGTAGGGTATAGCCCACCAAACTGGACACCCACAATCTTGTCATATCTTCTAATCACACATCTCGAGCCAGATATTCTGCTTCTGATTATTCGAGGCGCAAACCAGCTTAGCTGAAGCCTCGACATGGAAATAGGAAACACAAAATTTTTCAACCAAAAAATGTGTGAGAAAAAGGTAGGGTATAGCCCACCAAACTGGACACCCACAATCTTGTCATATCTTCTAATCACACATCTCGAGCCAGATATTCTGTTTCTGAGTATTCGACGCGCAAACTAGCTTAGCTGCAGCCTCTAAACGGAATAAGGAAACAAAAAATTTTTCAACCAAAAAATGTGTGAGTAAAAGGGTAGGGTATAGCCCACCAAACTGGACACCCACAATCTTGTCATATCTTCTAATCACACATCTCGAGCCAGATATTCTGCTTCTGATTATTCGAGGCGCAAACCAGCTTAGCTGAAGCCTCGACATGGAAATAGGAAACACAAAATTTTTCAACCAAAAAATGTGTGAGAAAAAGGTAGGGTATAGCCCACCAAACTGGACACCCACAATCTTGTCATATCTTCTAATCACACATCTCGAGCCAGATATTCTGCTTCTGAGTATTCGAGGCGCAAACTAGCTTAGCTGCAGCCTCTAAACGGAATAAGGAAACAAAAAATTTTTCAACCAAAAAATGTGTGAGAAAAAGGGTAGGGTATAGCCCACCAAACTGGACACCCACAATCTTGTCATATCTTCTAATCACACATCTCGAGCCAGATATTCTGTTTCTGAGTATTCGAGGCGCAAACTAGCTTAGCTGCAGCCTCTAAACGGAATAAGGAAACAAAAAAATTTTTCAACCAAAAAATGTGTGAGAAAAAGGGTAGGGTATAGCCCACCAAACTGGACACCCACAATCTTGTCATATCTTCTAATCACACATCTCGAGCCAGATATTCTGTTTCTGATTATTCGAGGCGCAAACCAGCTGAGCTGAAGCCTCGACATGGAAATAGGAAAGTCAAAATTTTTCAACCAAAAAATGTGTGAGAAAAAGGGTAGGGTATAGCCCACCAAACTGGACACCCACAATCTTGTCATATCTTCTAATCACACATCTCGAGCCAGATATTCTGCTTCTGAGTATTCGAGGCGCAAACTAGATTAGCTGCAGCCTCTAAACGGAATAAGGAAACAAAAAATTTTTCAACCAAAAAATGTGTGAGTAAAAGGGTAGGGTATAGCCCACCAAACTGGACACCCACAATCTTGTCATATCTTCTAATCACACATCTCGAGCCAGATATTCTGCTTCTGAGTATTCGAGGCGCAAACTAGCTTAGCTGCAGCCTCTAAACGGAATAAGGAAACAAAAAAATTTTTCAACCAAAAAATGTGTGAGAAAAAGGGTAGGGTATAGCCCACCAAACTGGACACCCACAATCTTGTCATATCTTCTAATCACACATCTCGAGCCAGATATTCTGCTTCTGAGTATTCGAGGCGCAAACTAGATTAGCTGCAGCCCCTAAACGGAATAAGGAATCAAAAAATTTTTCAACCAAAATATGTGTGAGAAAAAGGGTAGGGTATAGCCCACCAAACTGGACACCCACAATCTTGTCATATCTTCTAATCACACATCTCGAGCCAGATATTCTGTTTCTGAGTATTCGACGCGCAAACTAGCTTAGCTGCAGCCTCTAAACGGAATAAGGAAACAAAAAATTTTTCAACCAAAAAATGTGTGAGTAAAAGGGTAGGGTATAGCCCACCAAACTGGACACCCACAATCTTGTCATATCTTCTAATCACACATCTCGAGCCAGATATTCTGCTTCTGATTATTCGAGGCGCAAACCAGCTTAGCTGAAGCCTCGACATGGAAATAGGAAACACAAAATTTTTCAACCAAAAAATGTGTGAGAAAAAGGTAGGGTATAGCCCACCAAACTGGACACCTACAATCTTGTCATATCTTCTAATCACACATCTCGAGCCAGATATTCTGTTTCTGAGTATTCGAGGCGCAAACTAGCTTAGCTGCAGCCTCTAAACGGAATAAGGAAACAAAAAAATTTTTCAACCAAAAAATGTGTGAGAAAAAGGGTAGGGTATAGCCCACCAAACTGGACACCCACAATCTTGTCATATCTTCTAATCACACATCTCGAGCCAGATATTCTGTTTCTGATTATTCGAGGCGCAAACCAGCTGAGCTGAAGCCTCGACATGGAAATAGGAAAGTCAAAATTTTTCAACCAAAAAATGTGTGAGAATAAGGGTAGGGTATAGCCCACCAAACTGGACACCCACAATCTTGTCATATCTTCTAATCACACATCTCGAGCCAGATATTCTGCTTCTGAGTATTCGAGGCGCAAACTAGATTAGCTGCAGCCCCTAAACGGAATAAGGAATCAAAAAATTTTTCAACCAAAAAATGTGTGAGAAAAAGGGTAGGGTATAGCCCACCAAACTGGACACCCACAATCTTGTCATATCTTCTAATCACACATCTCGAGCCAGATATTCTGTTTCTGAGTATTCGAGGCGCAAACTACATTAGCTGCAGCCTCTAAACGGAATAAGGAATCGAAAAATTTTTCAACCAAAAAATGTGTGAGAAAAAGGGTAGGGTATAGCCCACCAAACTGGACACCCACAATCTTGTCATATCTTCTAATCACACATCTCGAGCCAGATATTCTGTTTCTGAGTATTCGATGCGCAAACTAGCTTAGCTGCAGCCTCTAAACGGAATAAGGAATCAAAAAATTTTTCAACCAAAAAATGTGTGAGAAAAAGGGTAGGGTATAGCCCACCAAACTGGACACCCACAATCTTGTCATATCTTCTAATCACACATCTCGAGCCAGATATTCTGTTTCTGAGTATTCGAGGCGCAAACTAGCTTAGCTGCAGCCTCTAAACGGAATAAGGAATCAAAAAATTTTTCAACCAAAAAATGTGTGAGAAAAAGGGTAGGGTATAGCCCACCAAACTGGACACCCACAATCTTGTCATATCTTCTAATCACACATCTCGAGCCAGATATTCTGTTTCTGAGTATTCGAGGCGCAAACTAGATTAGCTGCAGCCTCTAAACGGAATAAGGAATCGAAAAATTTTTCAACCAAAAAATGTGTGAGAAAAAGGGTAGGGTATAGCCCACCAAACTGGACACCCACAATCTTGTCATATCTTCTAATCACACATCTCGAGCCAGATATTCTGTTTCTGAGTATTCGATGCGCAAACTAGCTTAGCTGCAGCCTCTAAACGGAATAAGGAAACAAAAAAATTTTTCAACCAAAAAATGTGTGAGAAAAAGGGTAGGGTATAGCCCACCAAACTGGACACCCACAATCTTGTCATATCTTCTAATCACACATCTCGAGCCAGATATTCTGTTTCTGAGTATTCGAGGCGCAAACTAGCTTAGCTGCAGCCTCTAAACGGAATAAGGAATCAAAAAATTTTTCAACCAAAAAATGTGTGAGAAAAAGGGTAGGGTATAGCCCACCAAACTGGACACCCACAATCTTGTCATATCTTCTAATCACACATCTCGAGCCAGATATTCTGTTTCTGAGTATTCGAGGCGCAAACTAGATTAGCTGCAGCCTCTAAACGGAATAAGGAATCGAAAAATTTTTCAACCAAAAAATGTGTGAGAAAAAGGGTAGGGTATAGCCCACCAAACTGGACACCCACAATCTTGTCATATCTTCTAATCACACATCTCGAGCCAGATATTCTGTTTCTGAGTATTCGATGCGCAAACTAGCTTAGCTGCAGCCTCTAAACGGAATAAGGAATCGAAAAATTTTTCAACCAAAAAATGTGTGAGAAAAAGGGTAGGGTATAGCCCACCAAACTGGACACCCACAATCTTGTCATATCTTCTAATCACACATCTCGAGCCAGATATTCTGTTTCTGAGTATTCGATGCGCAAACTAGATTAGCTGCAGCCTCTAAACGGAATAAGGAATCGAAAAATTTTTCAACCAAAAAATGTGTGAGAAAAAGGGTAGGGTATAGCCCACCAAACTGGACACCCACAATCTTGTCATATCTTCTAATCACACATCTCGAGCCAGATATTCTGTTTCTGAGTATTCGAGGCGCAAACTAGCTTAGCTGCAGCCTCTAAACGGAATAAGGAATCAAAAAATTTTTCAACCAAAAAATGTGTGAGAAAAAGGGTAGGGTATAGCCCACCAAACTGGACACCCACAATCTTGTCATATCTTCTAATCACACATCTCGAGCCAGATATTCTGTTTCTGAGTATTCGAGGCGCAAACTAGATTAGCTGCAGCCTCTAAACGGAATAAGGAATCGAAAAATTTTTCAACCAAAAAATGTGTGAGAAAAAGGGTAGGGTATAGCCCACCAAACTGGACACCCACAATCTTGTCATATCTTCTAATCACACATCTCGAGCCAGATATTCTGTTTCTGAGTATTCGATGCGCAAACTAGCTTAGCTGCAGCCTCTAAACGGAATAAGGAAACAAAAAAATTTTTCAACCAAAAAATGTGTGAGAAAAAGGGTAGGGTATAGCCCACCAAACTGGACACCCACAATCTTGTCATATCTTCTAATCACACATCTCGAGCCAGATATTCTGTTTCTGAGTATTCGAGGCGCAAACTAGCTTAGCTGCAGCCTCTAAACGGAATAAGGAATCAAAAAATTTTTCAACCAAAAAATGTGTGAGAAAAAGGGTAGGGTATAGCCCACCAAACTGGACACCCACAATCTTGTCATATCTTCTAATCACACATCTCGAGCCAGATATTCTGTTTCTGAGTATTCGAGGCGCAAACTAGATTAGCTGCAGCCTCAAAACGGAATAAGGAATCGAAAAATTTTTCAACCAAAAAATGTGTGAGAAAAAGGGTAGGGTATAGCCCACCAAACTGGACACCCACAATCTTGTCATATCTTCTAATCACACATCTCGAGCCAGATATTCTGTTTCTGAGTATTCGATGCGCAAACTAGCTTAGCTGCAGCCTCTAAACGGAATAAGGAAACAAAAAAATTTTTCAACCAAAAAATGTGTGAGAATAAGGGGTAGGGTATAGCCCACCAAACTGGACACCCACAATCTTGTCATATCTTCTAGTCACACATCTCGAGCCAGATATTCTGTTTCTGAGTATTCGAGGCGCAAACTAGATTAGCTGCAGCCTCTAAACGGAATAAGGAATCAAAAAATTTTTCAACCAAAAAATGTGTGAGAAAAAGGGTAGGGTATAGCCCACCAAACTGGACACCCACAATCTTGTCATATCTTCTAATCACACATCTCGAGCCAGATATTCTGCTTCTGAGTATTCGAGGCGCAAACTAGATTAGCTGCAGCCCCTAAACGGAATAAGGAATCAAAAAATTTTTCAACCAAAATATGTGTGAGAAAAAGGGTAGGGTATAGCCCACCAAACTGGACACCCACAATCTTGTCATATCTTCTAATCACACATCTCGAGCCAGATATTCTGTTTCTGAGTATTCGACGCGCAAACTAGCTTAGCTGCAGCCTCTAAACGGAATAAGGAAACAAAAAATTTTTCAACCAAAAAATGTGTGAGTAAAAGGGTAGGGTATAGCCCACCAAACTGGACACCCACAATCTTGTCATATCTTCTAATCACACATCTCGAGCCAGATATTCTGCTTCTGATTATTCGAGGCGCAAACCAGCTTAGCTGAAGCCTCGACATGGAAATAGGAAACACAAAATTTTTCAACCAAAAAATGTGTGAGAAAAAGGTAGGGTATAGCCCACCAAACTGGACACCCACAATCTTGTCATATCTTCTAATCACACATCTCGAGCCAGATATTCTGTTTCTGAGTATTCGAGGCGCAAACTAGCTTAGCTGCTGCAGCCTCTAAACGGAATAAGGAAACAAAAAATTTTTCAACCAAAAATGTTTGAGAAAAAGGGTAGGGTATAGTCCAGCAAACTGGACACCCACAGCCTTGTCATATCTTCTAGTCACACATCTCGAGCCAGATATTCCGTTTCTGAGTATTCGAGGCACCAGCTAGCTAAGCTTTAGCCAGCTCTTAGATCTTTTGCTCTCTTCGCTCACAGTATGGTCGTAACGCACATGTGCATGTATGCCTAGAATGCTTCATTTGGCCAACCATTTGGGAAACTTGTTTAACTTTCATTTCGTCATTCCTTCTTTCGTAAGTTTTGTTTAAATTTCAACTTTAAACTATTTAACTTGTGCCAATTTGTCGTCGCTTTTTTGACAGCTAAATTTCTCCAAATCCCGTACGATGATTCTAGATTGGTCTAAATGGCCAATGAGTCCTCCTTGATAGTCTATCGTTCAATTCAATGATTGCGATCTCCATTTACCTGCTTATCATCTGAAATCATCTAAACATAGTCATCCTTAATTCCCCTCGTTACATGTCAATATATATGTGTTTGGATTAGCAATCCAATCATTGCGCCATAATTAGGCAAGCCGAAGGCTTTAATTAGCCAAAATATTCGTCGCCATATCAAGCAATCCATTCACTCCGAAACCCACCTCTTTTCGTTGCTAATTCATGTCACTTTTCATTCACAGATACAATCAGTAGATCCGAGATACAAGTATAAATAGCATCTGGGTATCGTCCGATTTACCCAGCGGGCATCTCATTCAACGAATTAACAGATAATCCCAGCCACACTTTGTCATCCCGTAACAGGTGGCCCGGTCCAGAGCACAACTCACGATGTAATTTATTCTCCATCCTCATATATATTTCTTATCGTCTAGACAAAGACAAATGACGAATCATATTTCAACTTTCTGCGTCCTGCAGTGCGTGCGAGTAACACAATCTCCGAGACAGTGGTAAATACCCACAGTTTTACTTATTACTTTCGCTCGCAAATGCTTACCCAGTGCACAGTGTCCTTGCAATGGGGTTCCCCTAAATCCGACAAAACAAACAGTCCACTGGTACTGGAACGAGGTCGCACGAACAGCCGTTGAGTGTAAGAATGACTTATGAGTTCAAAATCCCTGTCAGTGGTTCTCTTGGCGCTCGGAACACTTGCACTTGGAAGTGACCTTCAAAGCAGGAATCGCGTGGGTGGATGGAAGTGTAAACATTGCCAAGTCTATTTGAAGTTCTTGAACCGAACGTGAGATAATTACGAAATGTCCATCCGACTCCACTGCCGGGGGAAGTGATGAGCGCTGGACATTGATTTTATTTTGATTATTGGTTTACCATCGATAAAGTGGTTTATCTTTCTTCGTTCGTCGATGCGGCTCAAAGGAGGCTGTCAGCCATGGGGGTGCTGAATGGATTCGACGCTAGATCCGCTCATTAGTTGGGCGAAATCGAAATCAAATCAATTGGACGGAACCCGCGAAATGTGTGTTCAGTGAATCCAGAGAAAAAGTTTTCAAATTGGAAGAAATAAACGAAATAGCGGGGCCATGATAGGGGCTTATTGTAATGTGGTCCTGGTATTGTTGGCTGATTTACGATGAACATCAAGTTGGGTCGTAAAAGAAGTTCACCTATTTCCGAGATAAGTTTTCGTGTTCTGCATTGAAGTGGTGGGAACTCATTAGACGTAGTCGTAAATTATAGAAATTGTGCGTAGATACTTTCTTGGAAGTCCTATTGTGGCAAGTCCATTGCCCAAGTGGAAGCTTACATATGTAAGTTCAACAACAAGTGTAAATGTTTAAGGAAACGTCATGGTCAGGTTCTGAGGAACTACTGGGTTTTGTACAGGATTCCTTCCATATATGTATCGACACGAAGGGCTAAACCCAATTATAGAAAGCAACTGACGTAAATGATCAGAAACTGTCCTTCGTTGGGCCAATAACGGACACTCTAAGGCAATCCTATGCATATCTGAGGACTTTAAGATTTATCTAAGGATTTTTACTTTCCTTCCTAAATCACTTTTACAAGATGCATTCAAAAGGCAAGGAACACCTTCGGAACCTAGATTTAGATTCCACTAAAAGTTTCTGATCTTCTGAAGTACTGACGAAATACCAGATGAAGAAGCACTGTCACTAGAGCCATCTCTCATCCCTAGATTCTTAAAGAAAACTGAATTAGAGAGCCTGGTCTAGAACATAATTCTTCATAGTATGAGGACACATATGTACATCTCCATCAAAAGGTAGCAGTGCAATAAAGAATTGTATCATCTTATATCTGAGCTTTGAAAGACCGTGCATTACTAGGTTAAGTTAGATAAGACACAATTTCACTCATCCTTTTTAGAAATTTTGGTAGAATCTTTGCCTACTGTTTGATATTGGGAACGTTTCCGTCCGCAATTTCGATAGACACACTTCAGCGATTCTGAATTGCCTAACCATAGTCAGACTTGCCCTTGTGGTACCACAATTCTAGCTGCAAATTTACCACTGCAAATACCAAGTGGAAGACAATTTCGCATCGCTTCCAGGGGTGATATCATCGTTAGTGTTGATATCGTCGCCCCGAGTCAGCCTGCCCGATGAATCCTTGTCAATTTCTTCTCAGATGCCCTTCGCCAATCATTCGCATCATAACTCCGGGCTTGAGAACTTAGAACTTAGTACCAAAAGTTAACTCACGAGCTTTCCATTGCTAATTATGGTCACAGAGTTCAATAAGGATATTCAACGTAGTTTGATTCGGAGCAGCTAAACGCTACATTTCCTGCTTTGATTTTTAAATTTCTTCAACGTTTCCATACGTACGTAACCCTCTTGAAGACATTGTCCGCGTACGTAACAACTCGATAGCAGAGGAGGTAGTCTTTCTTGAGATCAGGGCCAGTTCTTGTGAGCCCCCCAGTTCTGTGTTGAAGTAGCCCATCTTAAGCATGTATCGAACACAATCTGTGATTATGGTTCAATGGTAGTCTTTCGGATAAGAATTTGAGGCTTTTGAAGGCTCTTTTTATGGCTAGGAAAGACAGCAGTGTAAGCTCTTCATTAAAAAGAGATCTTTTAATTGTTGGTACCACTTCATGGAGACCTATCTCAACAGACCGGTATTTGAATTGATTGAACGGGAGACATGTCTCTAAGCCTAGTTCTGAGTAAAGACGATGTGAGAATTATCGTCTTAGATGCAGAGCTAGATCTACGTTTTCCAATAAGGACTTGACGTAGTTCCAAAGAATAGAGTGATGTCAAGTCGCATGATCGCGGCGGGCATATGATCGCCAAAATTTCTCCTTCAAAACTTCGAGCATTGTCCAGAGAAAGCCTGTTAGCATCGCTCTATACCATTGACGGTAACGGTGTCTCCTTCTTTTTAAAAGAAATAAGGTTCGATGAATCTGCAAAAAAAAACCGCACCAAACAGTCAATCTTGTGGATTGTGTTTGGTCTAGTAGTGACAATTCTACTTGTTGACACAGCTGTTGAGCCAAAAATGGGCCTTTTCCGAGAAGATAATGTCCAAATATTTGAACAACCTCTCCTGGGCTCAATTAGCGAACTCAGTGCGTTGTCTATGGTCGTTCGGCCTTAATTCTTGCATCAGCACGATCTTTTATGGATATAAGCCCGAGTCAAACTGCAAAATACATAAGCCGGGTTTACTCTCTGCCGGTGTCCAATTCAGCTGATCGATGCCGAATGGACATTTCTGGGTCTTTTTCGGTACTTACCGCTACGGCGCCTATATTTTCTCATATCGCACCGAACTTGGGCTTGAGGTCGAAAAGAGTGGACTCATGCTCACACTTATCCACGGTGTGATGAATTGCCTGAACACTGAAGCCATGATTGACCCGGAATTTCAATATTTTTTAATAATTTTTACAAACGTGGAACGATTCATGATAGAATCGAGAGCTTTACTGAATATTTTGACAGCTGGATGTCATTGGCAACTTTGACAGCTGCAGAAGCATAACAATTGGAGAATTTTACTATCTGGTCACCCTTTATAAAATGGCCTCAAGATGTCTACATTTTTGCATAAAATTAAACGAAAAACTGCGTTAATCTTGACCCTCCCTCTTAGACTATACAGCCTTCCCACTAAACCATCGATTCCTCGTAAATAGTATTGAATGGCTGCTACTTAAATCGAATGCCAATTCCATCCTCCGAACCTGGCTGGTTTGTCGATTTAGTACTCTCTTAAAACCGACATAACTTTCCCCCTCTGAAAGAAAGTGTTAAATAGCAGCACATTGTCTGAGAGGAGCTTCCTTAAACTCCGCACAAGTAGGTTAGCAATTTATTAATTTTTCTTCTCCTCCGCCTTGAGGTTAACTTTCTCCTGGCATAGTTAGACCTTCAGCGTTTTAGTACCTTCTTGCTCAGCGATTCCTGAATGATAGCTTTACACAGCGAGAAGTTATTCGCATTATCCCACTCGGAGTCCTCAGGAAACTGTAAGTGGATGCTGCGCACGTAGGTACGTGATGAAAATTTTACGAGCTTCGAACAAGAATACCTTCTGCTGGTGGGTAGCTATGGCCATTATTTTCGGCCATAACTTTGCATGGGTAATACTCCGCGTGAACTAATCTTTTGTGGGATTCCAGGTTATACTGAGTGTGACGTTGTTTTAGGTAAATTAATTCGTATGAGTGGTGGTTGTATGTTACTGTCACTACAGGACACTGTGCAGCTACCACCACCTGTAGGTTGGGTCCTTAATTGAAAACTCAAATTGCAGACTATCCCCTCCGATGAATACAAATATGTATCTCGACCGAGTTATGCGCATACAAAAACTGAATAAACGTATCGAAATAACTTCCACATGTTTCGACAATTTGGCTGATTTATCGAGTTATCTCTGCCCCGCCAGTGGGTGGCCATAAAAAAGCGTGTTTTCCGATCGAAAAAATAAACCGCACTACATGTGTATGTGTTCATGCAACACGTAACAAAACTCAGGCTATAAATAAATAAAAAAAAAACCATCCTGTTTATTGATTTTTTACCTGCAGCCATTTGTTTATTTATTTTCCATCGCAGGGGGAGGAACATTTTTCAATTTTATTCGTCCTGCCAGGATCATACTAGCACAGCATCCGATATACTGGGTGCTGGGAGTATATTCTCGACGGCACTGCATCGCAGATGCGGCATAAATGTTTGATGGGAATGTGAAAAAGGAGTTTTACGTGATTTTGGTGATGAGGAAGAAAAACTCCTCCAGATGCTGCCGCGTTATGGTAGTACTATCCCAACTTGTATGCGATTCGTGCTAAGCAATGAAAATAAATAATTCATCATGCGGAAGGGTTGATGAGGGTTATCTATGCGCGAAATATGAGTACTGGCCAAGGTTAGCGGGCTTAATGATATGGTAGGGGAGGAATGCTGGTGCAGACCTCTATTGCCATATGCCTTGACTGTGACTGTTAAAAAAATCTACGAACTCAAACACGCCGAAAAGACAGTTTGTCGTGCCTGCATTAGCCGACAAAATTACGTATTATTGGTACTTTGCCGCTAGAGCCTATAATAGGGGAATTGAATTCTATAGATCAATCGTGTTCAAAAAGTAGATATGTGGAGAACATCGAAAGTTCTTAAACGGACAACGGCAGCTAAGCTTCAGAGAATAGCCTGTCTCGGTATTTCAGGTGACATGCATACCGGCTCTACGGCAGCTTTAGGAGCTATCATTGGGCTCACACCCTAAAAATCTTCGTTAGGACTGACTGCTAGACGCGCTATCAATTTGCAACTAGGATACAAGTTAAAGGGAGGTGACGATGTGGGACACCTGAAAATTCTTCACTTAATCCCACAAAGAGAGATGTTCTGCACTATTCTCGAAATATTAGACCGTGTAGACTGGTCTAATGTTGTTCCGGCACTGTACTCTTGGGGTCTGAATTGGTTCACTGATGGATCAAAAATGGAGTCTGTAGTGGGTACTGGTGTCCTTGGACCTAAAACCAAAGTCTCGCTACTTATGGGAAAGTGTCCCTCGGTTTTCCAGTCAGAACTCCATGCCAGTGAGATCTGCGCCAGGTTAAGCCTTGGTAAGGGTATCAAGGGCGCTAAATTTTATGTCTTTTCAGATAGCCAGGCAGGTCTTAGAGCGCTGCTGTCTAACTTAGTGGACTACATATCATTTAAATGCTGTTACATCCTCTGGCTAGACACAACAGTGTAGTACTCCGATGGGTTCCAGGTCATCAAGGGAATTGTAGGCAATGAATCTGCAGATGAACTAGCTTGGGCTGGTTTAGGATCTGCGTTCATTGAACCTGAATCTCACTGTGATGTCAACAGGGCTGCCAGCACAGCGCTGATTAACAATTGGGAACACAAACTTCGTCTAACCCACTGAAAAAATGTTGCAGGCTTACGACAAAGTTTAATGAAGCCTTATTCTACAAGGACATTTATAGCTCAGGCAGGGATAGGTGAAATATCATCTCAACAAACTCGTTCTGTACCCAGGCATAGAATGTAGGTTCTGCTCGGAAGATGACAAATTACCTGAGCAGGTTTTCTCCACAAGGTAACATGCTCGTCAGCAGATATTAAAAACTCTCCGACTAAAGACGTACTTTCCTTCATTAGGGAGATGGTATGACTCTTAAATTAAAATATCACCGTAAGATACAATAGATCTTTTTTGATCTCAGGATCAGTCACATGGGCTAGGTTGTAAGGAAAACTAACAAAAAAAAAATATGACAACTGTGATCACGTTTGCAGCGATCACTTCTTTGGAACCAATCTTCAACCACTCTTCTACACATATCAGTAGGATCGTTGGCAATTTCGCTATCGCTATTGATATTCCTCTTCTAATGTTGTTGACTTGTTGACTTAAGCCAACGACTTAATATAACCTGACAAAGAGGAAGTGTAACCATTCGACCGGATTATTTCTCGAAACTACACGATTACCTTATGTCCTACATGTGGCACCATCTTGTTGGATCCACATATCACTGATGGCAAGTCTATCCAATTTTGGTCAAAAGTAGTCTTTAGTCTGTGATTCCCATCGATAAAAATATAGTCTACTAATCACACCTCCTCCAGCATGAAGTACGCATCATCAAGAGGCTTCAGTTCTTAAGATAATTTGATCTTGTAGGCTAGGGTTAGGTTTGTGAGTAGGGAAGTGAAAAAATGTTCACATCGCCACACTCAGGTCCATACAGGCCCATTGGAACAACCGAAGGGGAAAGATGTTCCTTGCCCACTAATTAGCCCTACTCTTACAAATGTGTTTCATATGAACCACCAAACCATCCAAATAATTCTTTAAATTTAAGTTTTAGGTGGACGAGCCCAGTGGAGTGATAGAGAGAGTTGATATTGACTTCCTCATCTCCACATCCCTGACATACATATGTCTTCTTCCGTGAGTATTAATTTTTTCATTTGGTACCGAAGAGTCTTATACCACGTGATTACTCCTATCATGGAAGAAGGGGATTTCCTATCCTCTCGCATTCTTCTTGTAAGCACACATTTGTCTATAGAGGACCATCTACTGTTCTGTCTGTCTACAGGCCTTGATCCCTGGTTCTTGCTTCAGTGCACAAGATGAGATGAGCACCGAGGTGTGATATTGTGATATTGATTCTGAACCTCTTCTTGTCAGTTCGTTTGGCTTTTCATTTCCTGATACTCATTCGTGTCCAGGGACCCAGCAGAGGGCAATCTTGTGTCATGTTCCAAAACCTTAAGTTCTTCACGACACCACTTCACAAGATTAGCTTGTATTTCTCTAGCAGTAATCGCTTTAATTGCCGCCTTGCTGTCGTTGAAAAAGGTACTTTCCTGTAGTATTGCCTTAGGCGCAGTTGTCACTGTTAGGACCTCCGCTTGGAGATATTCGCTATAATTTGAATGGCAGACTGATCTAGATATACCCAGCGGTTCAGAAAATATGCCTCAACCTACGGCCATATCCATCTTTGAAGATAGAGACGATGTGTATACTGGTAGGCTGTTTGCCTTTCCATTCTTCTCTGCTCGGGAACGACCTTGTGAAGGGTCTTTTGAAGTCCAGGCACGATTTGATCTTGTAAAAGCGTATAGCTTTACACAAACTTCACCACAATGTGGACTGAGGGATTCCCAATTCCTGCAAAGGATGTGGAATTGTCTGATTTGGCTCATTTTGAATTGAAGCATATTTTCGGTGGTTTGACTCTTAGGTTGTTCCACTGGCACAGGAATACTCAAAAGTGAATATGTTGACTCGGGTTTATCCACAATAGTACGCACAGCCTATCCGACGAGACAAATTTTTTAGCCAAAATTTGAGGAAACGCTTTTAAATTTGCGAACACCGACGCAGAATTTCGGTGTAATTTTGAATAATATCCAAACATTGTTGGTTAGTAAACTTTATACAAATAAAAACTCAAATCTTGGCAGAAGTTTTGGTATAGACGAATCCTAAAATAGGTTCAAGATTGTGTTTTTATTGAAATACAAAATTGTTATGTCCTTATTGAAAAACCCTTTGCCTCGCACAAGATATGCTTCCCCGCCACGCGTATGAACGGAGTTTGGGGGACGACTTCATTTCTCCGATCTGCTTACAGAAGAACCATATACCTTCTCCTCGTTCATAGCTATTAGGCTAAACCGCGGAATTAACCAGACTCAAATCGTCTAACGTCTCTTTTGGTACTTTAAGCTTTGTTTCCTCGACAAAGGATCTCACATTCAAAAGACGCGAATTACGGGTAATTCGCAAGTGAGTACCCCATAACAAGCTCTACACAACTCCTGTAGACCACGATAATAATAAGCCAAAGCAAAAGGAAATACGCTAATCAAAAGCACTCCTAATTCCTTAAGCACACCCACGACAAAGCGGCTTTGGTCAGCTAACAAACGCAGCTATGTACTATGTATCTGTCCAAGGCAGAGTGATTAAAGTATCTCTGCTCATCAACCACTCCCCAGAGATGTCACTGACAATGGATTCCCTCCAGCACGTACAATGAGACCGTTGGCATAATTTACTTTCTCGAAAAACGTCGCAAAAGATTAACATCACTCTTTCACTTGTGCAGAAAGGATGAAAATGTGTTCCTCCTAACTGTAATTATAATGGGCCACGAGACAAAAGTGTCTCACAGCCGAGCAAAGGATTCTTTAAAGTAAATGCCTGCTGCCATTTGGCTCCCTTTACACAGCATCTGCTGCCTTTTCATCAAACTTGGTTTCTCTATTCATCACGCCTGTGTTGGTCGTCTCTATTCGGAACGGGCTTTCTTCCTGAATTTTTTATGTCGGCTTTTCCTTTTTTGTTCTCCTTTTAGAGGGCTATACGCAAAGGTAATTTAATTTGAGTTTAAAGGATCCTGTGAATGCCAAAAAAAAGTATCTCTCTCCTGTGAAATATAATAGTTTCGCTTAAGTGAAATGGAAGCACTTAAGCTCGGAATATATTGCAATGAGTTGGGTGCGAGTAATGCTGGCAAGGAAGTGCAGAAGAAGGACAATGTGATTGTCCTTTTTGGAAAGCAATACTTAGGAAGGAAGGAAATTGCCATCACCCAGAGGATCAAGCAATACAAGCATGCCATGAGAGGTGTGATTTATTACCCTCACAGTTGTTATGATTATCAATCAATCAAACGATTTCCTTTGGCATTTCCAGTGTTGATTATGTGGGAAGTTCGTGTTATCCTTAAGGCTAAGGTCGTGATGCGAGAGAATGATGTTGAAAGACCTTCTGAAGTGTCATTGCTTTTAAAATGACTCTCAGAAGGGACATAATGTTATGCAAAACGTTCAGGATACCATACATCATAAGTGGATTCGAAAAGGATACGCAGATACTATATATGTGTGGCATTCAGTTTACTAAGCATTCACTAGGATACATTGAAGGACGTCATGGAATTACCTTTGACACTAAGAAGCAGGCTAATGGTACTTTTCCAACCTGTGTTTATCAGGATGTAGAGTACATAGTGCGTTACTTTTCACATCTCAAGACCTCCTACCTCACATTCTCGTTCCAATTTTGAAAAAAAAAATTGAAAATCAAAGGGAATACTCCTATTAAGATGGAACTAGTGATTCCACCAACAATCGCGTGAATCAATAAAAAAGCTCAGGGACGAAATTGAATTGATTTCTTCAAAACATCCTATTTGCAGTTTTTCCTCTGGCAAATCGATTTTTTTTTTCCAATCCAATCACGATTCAGTACCCGACCACACTGTGAACTTTGGCGTACCATCTGTGGCACTTTATGATGCCAATAACATCCTGATTTCCTTTTGTGTTAGTTCCCTCGATTTGGTTTCCGTTCTTACCTTTGTGAGACCTTTGTGTAAATTGCTGCAGTTATGGGCGTAGGACGGAGGAATTCCTGCATCCTGGCTGTATTTCCTGAGAGTTCTTACTTCAATTAAAGTAAAATAGTGCGTTGAGGAGTCATTTTCTTTTGAGAGAGCTCCTAAATGGAATAACGTCGAATCTAGACACTTCTTCAAGAGAATTTCTTATTGATGCGCAAAATAAGTTGGGCTTCCTCTGATGGTTTAACTCTATAGTAGCACTCGTATTTTGGTCATCGTGCTCGACCCGATAAATGAGCAATTGAACGTCTGGTGGTACGTACCTTATTATGGTTGCATGCCAACAAGATAAACAAGATAGAACTTCGATCTGCGTCCTTATGAGACTACGCTGATAAAAGAATTGAAGACGAACGTTTGAAGATTCAATGACTGGACGCAAACGACTCGAATTGTATCGCTTGAATGTAGAACCAGGAGCATAGTTCGGTGCCGTACACTCACCATTTTTCAGTTCAAAAACTGATTTAGTTTGTGTCCAGGATGCACTGAAAACGAACAGCTGACTCGAAGTCTGTCGCTTGAAGGTAGAACCAGGATCAGAGCTCGTTGTCGAATACTCACAATTTTTTGGTTAAAAAATTGAACTAGTTTGTGCCCAGGATGCACCGAAACCAAATATCTGACTCGGAGTCTGTAGCTTGAAGGTAGAACCAGGATCAGAGCTCGTTGTCGAATACTCACAATTTTTTGGTTAAAAAATTGAACTAGTTTGTGCCCAGGATGCACCGAAACCAAATATCTGACTCGAATTGTGTCGCTTGAAGGTAGAACCAGGATCAGAGCTCGATGTCGAATACTCACCATTTTCGGTACAAAAACTGACCTAGTTTGTACCCAGGTTGCATCGAAACCAAATATCTGACTCGAATTGTGTCGCTTGAAGGTAGAACCAGGATCAGAGCTCGGTGTCCTATACTCACCATTTTCGGTACAAAAACTGACCTAGTTTGTACCCAGTATGCACCGAAACCAAAAATAAGACTCGAATTCTGTCGGTTGAAGGTGCACAGGATCAGAGCTGGGTGTTGTATACTTATCATTTTTTGCTTCAAAAGCTGTACTCATTTGGGCCAGAAACTGAACTAGTTTGTGCTCTGATCTTTCATTGATTGTTAAGGTATGTACTCGTGTATCAATTAATTTTAAGAACGCCTCCTTTTTGTTTAAAGCAAAAAAAGTATATAAGGACCTTTCTACACTCACTATGTTAAAATCGTTAAGTATTTCAATTTGAAGGCTGTAGCCGATGAAAGCCAGCAAATGATAACATTTACTCGCCTTTCTTCCCTGGAATTCATTGCAAGAGCCTAAAAGCCCAAATCAACTTGGACGATATACATAAATACTCGCACTAAAGCCGCCGCAAAAAGACAAAAAAGTGGAAAAGAAAAAAAGGAAATTTCTCAGAGTTTTCTTTTCATTATCTCGGAAATAACAAGAGACGAACTAAAACACTCCAGAAGGACCTTTCGTGGTTCTATGCATATTCTAAAATGGAAATGAGTTTAATTTTAAAAGGTGTTTCCTTCGTTCCTTCATAAAATTGATTGTATCGCTTATTGCCTTTTTTACTTTTTTTGGTTGTTGTTGGCAGGACCAAATCGACGACAAAAATGTCCAATTTAGGCTTTTCCCACTCTAAAGTTATGCACAGGTAGCCATTGTGTTAAGTTAAGAAATGTTCTCCTGAAATGGGTCCCCAAGGTAATGAAAAATTAAATAATTTCCGGCGTTTTCGCTATCGCGTCTTCCTGGCATTTACGTGGTTTTCCGATTGGATTCGTTACACTGATTTTGATCTTATTTTTGTTGGTTTTTTTTTGGAAATATTTTTTTTGGTTTTTGGGGTGTGAAATGAGTGGGGGTAAAGATTTGGTGAAAGACACCTCCACCTACAAGGGCCTTAAATGTAATCTTAGTATCCCTCTTTCGTGTGATAGTAAGGACACTTATCAGGACTACACGTTTTGCTTAGAGGAAGACTGTCTGAATAATTGTAAATTTAAAGTATAACTTGACAGGAGTGAATCCTTTCAAAAGTTCTATGTTTTTCAGTGAACAGCGATGACCAAACTCTTGCTTTATCAACGAGTAATGAAGGACTTCGATGATCTGTCTATATGGCTAGTCTCTCACAGGGTACTAGTGTCGTTATTGGAGAGTAAACCCTACTATCACGAAAACCTGCAAGCGTTCCTTCATAAGATCTTACGTAGTCTCTGAGGGATGTTTTGGCCAAAACGTAATTTCGAACGAACAGCTTCATCAGAGAACAATCGACGCAGGTAGGTTTGGTCACACTTTTCGAAAATTTGACAGATTCTTAGTTACCATGCGAACCATGCGAATCGCCGAACTTAGGATGGCACCTGATGGGGAATAGTCAAGATGGAATCATGGAATAGTTGCCATACTGGGCCACAGAATATTAGTGAGTATAGTTCGTTGGATTTCTTCCCATTTTTCGGACCCGATGAAAATGCTTACAGAAGTCTTGAAAAACCTGTGCGATACCCTAGCAAAAATGTTGTAGAAAAATCAATCAAAATGAAACCAATAAGACATGACCGATCCCTAGAAGCCAATTCTCATTTCACTGTAGGTAGCACGTTTCCTGATTTGTTGCAGACTTGACTGCATTATACTTTAAGCTAAGCCCTGGTATCAAAAAGCAAGTCTTTTCATTAAGACTGGTCTTCACCTCAGGGGATTCCATTTTCACCTTACAGAGTTCAGCATTGACTGCATTATTGCATCTAAAGAAGTGCTGCCCCACTCGGATCTTAACTGATCTCTTGTGATCCCAATTAATGGGAGAAATAGACCTCCTAAACCAACCCGTTTATGTGATGAATTTTAGGATGGTTCTAGGAGGCGTGTTTGCTAGTTTTCAAGGGTTTAGTTAGTGGTTCTATCAAGGATCTAGAATTCGCAAAGCAAATCTGTTAAGTCTTCCTGCGCCTCTGTGTGTCCCCAGCATGGGTCTGTGATGATTCTCATTTTTCTTAAATAGGCTGCCATTGAGTTGTATCCTCTGGGGATGCCTACGTATGAGAGATGCCAGATGTAGTCTATTTTTAGTATGAGGTGAGAGTGGATCAGCTTGTATTAGCCATTTTGTGAAAATCCGAATTAGGTTAGTGGTCTGCTCCTAGCATGTCTGATTCTGGGCTTTTTGTAGCTAGCTCATTGGTCACTTCATTCCTGTGTAGACTCATTAGTCCATAGTGCTACCTTATAGGTTTAGACCACGCCTTAAGGGAGTTCCTCTTTACACCGCTTAAGTACTTTTAAATTGGTTTTAATGGAAGTAATGACTGTTATGATGGATGTCTGTGGGTCGTCTTTTGAGTCCTCCTGCTTCTGTAACTCTGAATTGTGAATTTTTGCTCAGAAAAACTCGGTTACCCCTTTCCAAGGGTCACTTGGATCGATGTATGCTGTTGTCGCATATCGGAATGATGTCGTTCATTGCTAAGGGACTGACTGGGTGGTACTTGGTATGCCGGCATAAATGGGGTAGGCACTCTGACAGACATTTGGTTTAAAAATAGAGTTGCTCCTGCATCCCTGCTTCCTCGCCACTGTTAAATCTTAGGTTCGAGGCTAAGGAGTTGGCTATGAACTAGGCACACCTTAAAGCAAATGGTTTGGTGTTGAAGGTGTGTCTTGATGAATGTGATTGGAGAGGTCTAGAATTGACTATGTTTTCAGTCTTACACTAAACTATGAAGGCTATGCTCATCGAGGTTCTCGCAATACATGGCGTGTTCCATGGCTCTCTACACGCTGCACACTAAGCGCTCCTAACATTTGTTTGCATGAGGGTTAAGCGGACAATAAAAAAACCCATTCGATTTTCGACTTGGTGAGGGTGTCCAGAATAAGACCATAGTCCCACTGACAAAGTTCTCTCTCCGTTCTTACCTAGTTTGTGGTATTATCTGATCGTATGGGCACGGGGGTCTTGAGCAACGTATGAGAATGGGTTCATGAATGGTGTCAATCGGTCTTTCGGGGAGACTGTGGGAGCTGTAACTTGCTCCTTCTGGCAAATCAGACATCCTTTTCACACTCTCCTCACTACTGTTCCTATATGTGGTATCCAGTAGCATTGTCTTATTTCACTGATTATGGTGCCCTTATTCTGTTAGATCCACGCGTTATAATAGAATTTCACGATGAGACCGGCGATATTATTATAGGATGACGAGCTCTGCTTGGAACGACGAGAGCTAAATTTATTTGGCCATCCTTTCGAATTATACTGTCGTCGTTCAAATACGGGTTCAGCTCCCGTATATGGCTTTACCACTGACAATTGTTCATGGTCGTCCGTATATACTAGCCTCTGGATGCTTCAGCATTCTATAGTTCCCATGCTTTGAGACCTCTGCCTCAGCTTTTGAGACTTCGCGCAATTCTTTCGAAAACCTGATATCCAATTAAAAACTCTTCTCAATCTCTGGAAATATGAAAAATTCTTAAGAGTTCCCCAAAGAAGCTCCATCATGTCGACTCTTCATCTTTCAAGAATTCTGATCTTCTAAGCCAAAACGATTCCGGCTTGCCATGCTTTAGTCGTTGATTAAGGTCTTTTAGCTAGAGTTCTTGAGTTAGGTAACTTTATTGAGAATCAAACCTATCGAGGCTTGTACAGAGTGACCAGGTAAGAACAATAGGAAAAAGATTGAAATAAAACAACATTGAAGCTACATTCATACCATTATGTCTAGAACAGCACATCATTCAAATGCCCGCTTCGGCTTTGCTGGCAAAAATGCGAATCGTCCAAGAAGATGATTTTTTTCCAAAATTCGGATGTTGGCTGAAATACTTCCAGCGCCTATTAAGCAAGTGTCAAACTATGCACTCTTAAATGTCAAACATTGCTGAATATTTTGACAGCTAGATGTCATTGGTGACTTTGACAGCTGCTGAAACAAAACAATTGTAAAAGCTATCATTGCTATCTGGTCACCTTTGAGTGAAGTAATTGCCTTGTTGATGGTGCTGGGAACAAGAAAGCCATGTTCCCGTGTTCGACTGGGAAACAATGTACTCGTAACCTTGAAGTAAGTACCTACATACACATTTCTGCTTTCAATAAATTCAAGTTGACTCGAAATTCACTGAACCGAAAGACCAACCTTGACCTTGTAAAACGTGCTGCAGAACCCCTTTTCCTTTCGATTAAACTCGATTTTATCTCTCAACAGTTTTTCCACACAACAGAGATACAAGAGTGTATATGTATCCGGGACACGTGCGCTCCTTCTTGAAGTAACACTTTGTTCGCATGCCATTTACTGTTGCTCCAGGGAAGTGGCTTCGGATAGTTTGGGACATTGACTTCGGGCGAAAATTGATTTCTTTTCGCATCATTACTATCGTCGATGTCCATTTGCTTGACTTGGTACACTTAATAAGGACACGTTGACACTATCGGCCTTATGCAGCGCTGGACACAGAAGCCATAAGTCTTTCACTTCGTCTTCTCAGTCATAGGTTCTACCTGAAAAGTATCTCCACGCCATAAATCCAGGAATCAATCGGCTAACGCTGGCTGGATTAATAAATTGCCTCCAATGCATTTCAAACAAAAAAAAACATCTTTTGAATGAAATGTGTTCATGGTTGGGTGTTGGATGGAAAATAAAATAAACAGCACTATTTGCACTCCGGGGGTAATGGTAATTAATCCTCGTCCACCCTTAACGTAATGAAATTAGCAACATAGTTTGTATTTTAAAATGGAATGTTGCCACCTACAACCGTCTCACCTGAGATTGGGATTATGTAATCATTTTGTCCAGACCACACACTTTGTGGGTTAATCACCGTTTGTGGAATGTTGAGCAACCCTGGGAAGGATACTAATTATAACCAAACTGGTAAACTAACTGCAAGGAGGTTGGGATTTCTGTGGCGAATAAACTAAAGAACACAACTCAAGGTGAGTTGATTAGAAAACAAAGTGCTGGACGGATTCGCACGTGAACTTGGATTTTAATATGTACGCACTGAATATTACATACAAGAACCGGAAACAAGGTGGGAGAAAACCCTAACCTAAAGTTTAATCTGAGCACCTCTTACTGCAGGCCAGATCACTGTAGTGTTTTACAGGCGAAAGTGATCCAGAAAGCCTAGTCCTGATGGAAATGTAATTTAATATCTGTGAAGGATTTTTGGCATTACCCACAAAAAAAACTCCAAAGGGGTCAAATCGCAGCTCCGAGGCGGCCAATTGACATCGCCAAGACGGCTGATAGCACGATTTGGGAATTTGGTTCGGAAGAGATCGAACCCCTATCCTGCATGAACCAAGGTTCGTCCAAATTCATGTCTTCCATTTCAGTAAAAAAAAGTCGGTCAACATGGTTCTCTAACGCCTACCATAGACCGAAACGTGGATGCATCGGCTTTTCGACAATAACATGCGGGTCTTCCGATCTCCAGATGAAAGTGCGCCTCTCGGAAGAAATGATGATCTTTCGCCCAAAATCGTTGTCCAATTCAAGCTAAGCTCTAAGGCCCAAATTGCGAAGTGATAACTAAGCGGAGTCTCAAACCGTACCCGTCGTCGTACCATGAGTGTTGTCCACAAGCATACCAGTCTCACGAACTTTTTGCACAAATTTGCTTACAGCCATGGTGGGTGGGTGCTTAATTTCGGCCAAAACTTCTTCTCAAACAATGCACTGTTTGGGCTACACAGCACTCACTTTGGAAATACGTTTTCAATATTTTCCAACGTTGTTCAAGCATGGAGCGACTCATTTCGTTCGGCGGAGGTATGATACTGATTTTTTGTCAAGATTTCGAGCGGGAAACAGCTGTCAGTGTCAAAGTAACCTATAATTTAAAAAGAAACCACTAGATGGCCCACCCTTCATATGGTGTGCATCTGTTTCGGTGGTATACTGAACCAATTTTTAATTTATTTTTGGTGGAAAATATTCTCTTTCCATTATGCTCTCCAACTTATCAGTGAAGCAGGTGTGTGCTTGGTATGCATATAAACAGGATATATAGCTTGAGTTGTGTCACAAGGAGGACGAATCTAAAGGCGAGGACCTGGTTCGGTGGCGTATACTGAACCAATTTTTCCACACATCTGTAGGCAGACCTATCGATTCCCATCGACTGTATTGCTTTCTCTGAAGAGAAATGGCCCAATGATGGTTTTGGCGCGAATGCTGGTTCAAAAAGTAACTTTTTGGTCATGCGATGGTGTTTCATGGATCCCACAGACAGAGAGTGCGAAATGGGCTACGTCGGTCATTATCAGGTTCAGTGTCAACCATTTGAGTGACTGTTTGACCGTATTTCAGGCGACATGGACAGTCTGTCGACAATATTCTTCGACTCACTTGCACTTTATACAGAAACAAATTGAAGTCATCTTTCATAATACACCCTAAGGTTTTTCCAACAACAATAACAATACTTGGCGCGACAGGTCGATGGCACCCAAGGCCTAGCTTCTCACAACCGAATGGAAGGGGCCTACTGTTTAATGCCGTGTCCGAAGGGCAATTTGTTATTTGAGAAGCTTTCTCGAGACAATTGTACTCTCGGATGTTTGTCAGACGCTCGCGAGAGGTGGGGCCGTAAAAAACTTTTTAGGTGTTCCCCGACTGGGGTTCGATCTCGAACCCCTTGCTTCATAGTCCAACGCACTAACCACTGAGCTTCCACTGTGGTTAGTGCGTTTCCACTGGTTTCAAAATGCTGAGAACGGTGACGATACAACACACGTGGGACCTCGGCAAAACTCTCTCTTACCACTTCAATCAGTTCATTGGAACATCTTGGGCGTTCATGAATCGTATGTCAACGTACTTCCACTGTTCTGTGTTCTGTTCTGTCACTACTTCGGTGCATTGTTTCGGTATCAAGGCATTCATGATTCAAGTTGTATTGAATTGAAGTTTTAAAAACCTGTCTACCCAAGTCAATTGCCTGCGCACACTGTTCAATTAGAAAATCTTAGGACATTCCAGAGTGAAACGTTAAAAAATGAGGTACCATAGGTGCTGAGTCTATAAAGATTGGGTCTAAGATGTGCAAGTCAAGTCGAGACACGCCTCCCATGACATAATTTTGTTTACGGGGTTGTATTCCTGACCAAAAAAAGTTTCTTAACTCTCTCTCGTGCTCATTCTTGGGTTAATGGTCAGAGATCTAAGGACCTCCAAGCACACAAAAATACGTTTGGCACGTTTGCTAAGAGTCTAAGAAACGACGAGAACAACAGTGCATTACAAATAGTTTGAGTGATGAAATATACATCTAAGTACTATTCATTGCAAATAGCTTCTGTTTTTTTTCTTTGCATATTAACTTCAACTGGTGGCAGTTAAGGGGGCCGAAATCCTTAACTGCCATAAAATGATTCACTTTATTTCATATTACGTGAGGCTAAATGATAAATTAAACTGAAACAATAAGCAAATGAAAGCTTAAAGAAGCAAAAAGCAAAAAAATAAATATATCTACAATTTCCCTAAGGAACTCAATTAAAGGATACGAACACAGAAAAACAAAAAAAAAAAAAAAACCCAAATCTCTGCCGAAGAGATTTTCTCCTGTTGGTAGGCATCACTCCAAGGAGACCTTTTTCCTCCTCGTTTTTTGTTTTTTTCGAGAGCAATTTTCCTGTTATTGCCTCCCTAATGTTTACCCCCGGAGGCAGCAAGTTGCAGGATACAATATCAGGCTGATATACCTTTGAAAAAAAAAATTCAAAAAACAACAGCAGGGACATTTTGAGTTATAGATCTTAAAAAAAAAAAAATGTCTGAGAAAATTCCAAGTCTCTGTGCGTATTGTGTCCTTTAAAGCTGTTACAGTACTTTGTTTGAACATTTCGAGATAATCGTGGCTCAGTAGTAGAATGAGTGCTGGCACGTTTGGAGCTTCTTCCATTGCAATGCGATGGCAAGGACCACTTGCTGTACATCGGTCACCGACCAAAACCAAAAGCGTATTCGCAAATATAAATAGAATCCGAATGATGCATGGCTTACAAATGCAAACAGTAGGCGAGGACGCATCCCAAAATCAAATATTCCTTCCATTCATCATGTTGGTGTGCACAGAATGCGCCGAGTGTCACAATGCGATGTCAATATGGAGAACAATATCCTTGTTGCTGGTAGGTAGTGTGTTTTTGAAAAATTTCTCAATTCAATTTACATATTTTGAATGGAATTCGAAAATTCCAATTATGTCAACAAACGTCTCCGGAACTCCCACAGGAAATTTCCAAATAACCACACACTGACAGTTGGGGCATGTAGACGGATTGATTTATGGGCCTTCAGAGCATTAGATCAACATAGCTCACCGATGGTATTGGTTTGATGGAGCTGAATAAATTGAAACATGTATTCCCCATAGGGATTGGAATAATTGGATTTGTAGTGGAAATACCCTGTAACCCTTGAATGGGGCTGTGTCCCAATCACCTCTTTCACATGCGGAAGTGTACACTGTTTGTCATCAGAGTTCCAAATTGAACATCTGTAAAACAATTAACCCAATTTGGAGGAAACATATTAAGTTCTTGGGTCATATGCCACCACCATCACCTTTGTTGTTCTATTTGCTTGGAATATGGTTCGAGATACTCCCAGGATGTGTGTTATTTGGGGCTCCGACATGTGGCAATCAAATTCTGACTACACTAAGGGCTTATGTTTGCAGTTCAAGTGGACGGAGAAAGGGCTGTTTGTTTGCAAATTAAAACATACCCTTGCCCAGTGTGGTACTGAAATGGAAACAAAATGGTTCTCTGTTGTGAAGCGCGTTGAAACACCGGAAGGGAAATTACATTTTTAGATCCCTAAACGCCGCTTTAGTCAGACTATTTAAATGGAACCACATTCGATGGGTTAATTGTGTCAAATACCTGGTAATGTACCCTGTCTGTTAGTGAAGTAACCTTTTGGGTAAGTTGGGGAAAAGGATTTACTTTGCTAATGTGGTGAGGACCGCTTTAGGACATATGGCTAGAGCTAGTAAGTGTGTCTAAAGAAAATTAGAGAAACAGGTTCTGTATTACACCTCAAGAATCCATTTCTGTACAAAGTGCAAGTGAGTCGAAGAATATTGTCGACAGGCTGTCCATGTCGCTCAAATGGTTGACACTGAACCTGATGATGATCGACGTAGCCCTTTTCGCTATTCTCTGCCGAGATCCATGAAACACCATCGCATGACCAAAAAGTAACTTTTTGGACCAAAACCATCATTGGGCCATTTTTATTCAGAGAAGGCAATACAGTCGATGGAAATCGAAAAGTCTGCCTACAAATGTGTGGAAAAATTGGTTCAGTATACGCCACAGAACCAGGTCCACGCCTTCAGATTCGTCCTCGTTGTGACACAACTCAAGCTATATATCCTGTTTATGTGCATACCAAGCACACACCTGCTTCACTGATAAATTGGAGAGCATGACGGAAACTAAAAATTTTCCACCAAAAATAAATTAAAAATTGGTTAAGTATACGCCACCGAAACAGATGCACACCATATGAAGGGTGGGCCATCTAGTGGTTTCTTTTTGAAACATAGGTTACTTTGACACTGACAGCTGTTTCCCGCTCGAAATCTTGACAGAAAATCAGTATCATACCTCCGCGGAACAAAATGAGTACCTCTAGGGTTATGCAACGTTGAAAAATATTGAAAATTTCCGAAAAAGCCGATGGAAAAAGTGCAGAAGCCCACCTAGCTAGGCGTGGACTTATCAAATGTTTGGTCAAATCGACTTAACGATCCTAAATTTGATGAGTGTGAATGCAAGCCATTAAGCCGTTTGCTGGATTTCAAAATATTGTCATATTTTGGTTGTTGGATGGCTTTAACGTTTTGAGGGCGGTTCCTCAATTGAAACGCTGCTGGTGACTTGAGCTGGTGTGGAGGTTTGGGAGGATGACAATATCTGTTTGGGCACGTTGTTGTCCCTTGTGTGACGGCTTCCTCGCAAGTGCTAGGTGTCACTAGTTCCAGTCTGTAAGGGTGTTTGTTCAGTTTCATGCGCCCGGTGTATAGACTGATCATCTGCTTGATTGTCTTTTACCTATATCGAGTGTCTTCTGTGCCTGATGGTAGAAAGGACGCCCAGTCATGCCTTTGGCAGGTTTGCAGTTTTGCGGCTCTTCTCATACATTCCAGTGACGACGTACTCAAATTCTGTTGATCTGGGAGGTGGTTTCCAAAATATTAGGTGTCTTTACAATCCTTCGCCCATTTCGAGTTGGTTGTAGCTTTAGGGTTGCTTGGCTATCAGAGCAGATGGTTATTCATTTGTTCTGTGTTTCAGTATTAAGGAACAATCCTGCGCACTTTAGTACCGCAAAAAGGCTAATTGACTGAAGGGCAGTGATGGGCAATAGATCACTGTTCTCGATTCTCCACCGATCCATCTGTATGCACTTTTCTCCATTCTCTGTTTAGAACCTCTGTTGCTATCCTCGTAATTGGTGAATCGAACTGAAATGGCATTTCTTACTTTAAAGGATGTACGGATACCTTTGTAAGTCCAAATGTCACTTGTACATCCTTTCAGATCACACTGTGTCTATGTGTTCGATCGAGTGAATGTTCTAAGATCTTCAGCTATGTAGTTTGGTAGATTTGTTCTAAAGGAAGTCAATTTAAAATTGTCTTCACAACTGATGCATGGGCACCGAATTCCTACCATTTGTTGAAAGAAATCAAAGAAATCTGAGCTTGGTTTAGCAAGCAGATCAGAGCTGACAACTATCTAGTATGAACATGAGCAATGCTACGCAAAAGTGGGTAAAATCACAGTGGAATCCCTCTTTGATTCGAAGACTTCTACCCCCAAGGCTTCAATGTAACGAAAACAAGAATTTTTAATTTTAATTTTTTCAACAATTCCTTTGGTCTACATTCCACTAAAACAAATTGCTTTTACTAGATAGACAGAGAGATAGGGGAACAAAAATACCTTCAAACTTCATCCTTACCCAGGATAATGCAATAATGAAAAGTCTTACCAATTCCCACTCAACTTAACAACGTGGCATTGCAAGGACGTTTTATCAGGCCACTCACCAAAATAGAAATCAAATCATTTCTGTAAAATCTTTCTCTTACACTCGCCATACATTATTCAACAGCTCCTTTCAGAACTAATACGCAAGTACCTTGCTTCTGGTTTGCATATCTTACCAGAAAATCCTTGAATTCGAATGGTTCTTAAGAAAGTATCCTAAAGGTGGATAGTGAAGGATATCCTCTACCTCAAGCAGAGGAAACAGAAAAAAAATGGAAGAAAACTTTAAAATTAAATTTCTCAGCGAACAAGGATGAGAGGAGGCTTATTTTTTATTCATCCCAACACTTTGCAGTCCTACTTTGCCACCAATAATCTCTTTGTTATCGAGTTCCTGGTTTTTGGCTTATTCAACACCTACAAACGATGAAAGGCATTTAAAACCATACACGTTTCGTTCATCCCTTTCCTTTTATTTCTTCCTTCATCGAGCACAATTTGATATATACACACGTATCTGCGGAGGCATTTCTCTCCTGTGGGGAAGGATATTCCGCCCTATATGCAAAAATATTCCTTCAGAACTCTTAAAGACTTCTGTGTGTGTGCGGAGGGAAATAAAAAAAAAAAGAAATCATTTCTTTTCAACTGGAAACTTTTAGTTAACTCCTTGATTAAATAACTCTGGCGCCAGATGAAAATCGAGCAAAGGATAACAAATGTCTTCTTGGCTTGAATGAAACCTCACAGTTGGCTTCACCTAAATGGCCGGAGAAGGGAGGGGATGGGGGAAAAGTTATACGATTGCAGTGACAAGACATTGTTTATACTTTTGATTGCTACTTTAAAAGTTTGGCAAACCGGAATCAGTCAAAGGATAATTCGTCAGGATGTTATTTTAATTTTTCAGAACTGGGCACGTGTTGATCTTATTTTCATCACGAATCCTTGCAGAACAGATAATAATGGGGAAACAGATGATGGACAGGAGTTTCAATATAACATTGATACCCTTTTCTAATTTGTCACGTAGATGAAGGACGAAAAGGAGTTAAAGGTCAAGTGACTTTCTTCATTAATCATTGACAGATGGCATGGTGGGACCTTTTAAAATTTGACACGTTTCGTAACCTGTTGTCAGTTGTTTTCGCGCTTGGTAGGTTTGTACTGAGAATTTTGTTCGAATATGCGTTGCTGCGTAACTTATGAAAGGCTAGATCTGTCAAACTTTTAAGGTCAGTGATGTGCAATACATAATAAAATCGTATCAAGGGGAGGATCTGATTCATCGACATGGTATGTATGATGGAGAGTAGATGTGAAGATGTCATTGACGAGTCCTAGATTTCCACTAACACTTTACACGAATCGATAGCAAATGTTATGATTCGAAGCTCCCTGTTATCAACTTCAGGAAAGACTTAGACGGACTGTTTAAAAAACAGATATTCTAAAGCCGGGGCTAAGTGAGACTTAGACTAAGTAGAGTCCGGGAAGGTTTTAGAAATCAAAGGTTGAGGTGATATTTCAGACACAGGGAGTTCACGAGCTTCCTAATACTATCCTTGTATAAGCCAAGAATTTCTTTGTAGGAATACAATACATGCTTGATTAATCTTTTGGACTGTCGTAACCCTGGGACATTTTTCCAGTGGGTTAGACGAAGTTTGTGTTCCCATTCGCTAATCAACGCTGTGATGGCACCCCAGTAAGGTTTAGGTCCAATGAATGCAAATCCTAAACCTGCCGTAGCTAGTTTATCGGCAGATTCTTTGCCTACAATCCCTTGATGACGATGTTGTGTCTAGCAAGGGATTGTAAAAGCATTTAACTGATATGGATTCCATTAAATTGGGAGACAGCGCTCTTAGAGCTGCCTGAGTAGCGCCTCTGATATTGTAAGTAAGGTTTAACGTAGCGCAAATCTCAATGGCATGGAGTTCATCCTGGAGAACCGTGGGACACATTCAACTAGGTAACGAAACTTGGATGTTGGGCCCAAAGACACCAGCACCCAATACAGACTCAATGCCGGAACACCATTGGACCAGTCTGTACGGTCAAATATTTTAACCTCAAATAAACCGATCAGTATTCCCTGACCATAATGTCGGGGATTGTGCAGAACGTGTCTCTTTGTCGGATTGAGTCAATGCCTATCACTTACTTGTGTTGTAATTCAAATTATCCTTTCGAATGATTTATCTATTTTCTTATAGAATAGGATGTGGGGAATGACAGAGGAAGTGGTTTGCATCTTTATAGAGTCCCCAGTTTTCTACAGAAAAGTTTTGCAGTTTTCCTCTACAGGATACTGCAGTGGTTGTTCCGAAAATGAGTTGCACTAGTTTAGTTGTTCTTCATCCTGGTACTAGGGTCAATTAACAGAGTTTTACTTTAAGCAAGGAGGAGGTATTGACATCATGACTTTCTGTTCTTATGACCCAAGGTCTTCTTCCACTTGGACTCGTGGCATTTGATTTTCTCGTCGTAGTTCTTGCATAATCCTTGCAATGATGTTGACAGAGATGTCCCATGGTTCCCTCGTTGATAGCATGACCTATACCAGTCTCCTTTGGGCTACAGCTTTGCCTATGGCTGATTCGAATTCTGTACACTTCAGGAGCACATGCTCGGCGTTATGAAATTTTTCTTTATAGTGACTACAGAATGGGTCTTCTGCTATATCGTACTTTTAAAGAAATTCCTGAAAGCTTTCATGTATTTTTTAAGGTAAGAGTTTACTTCCCCATGTTTTCTTCTCGTCTACTCTTTTATGTTCAGTAGCAGTTTATATGTCCAGGAGGCATTTTCAGATACATCCCATCGACGTTGCCATTCTATTTCAGCAGCTGGTCTGATAGCTATTCTCTCTGGGTTTTCATCATTGGATATTGATGCTTCTACTTTGAGCTCCAACTCAATAGGCATTTACTCCGCCTATCAGATTTGCTGCATCCTCCGCTACTGGTCTATGTGGACAGCATACTCTGAGTGATGGCCTTCTATGCACAGAGCTTATACTTCTTATGTACATATGAGCTTATAGCCGTCACCTGTACCCATATAGATGAGAACTGATTTACTCACTATCGGAAACAGACTGACTGGGTCTTCCAATATTTGGCATTAACCTGGATATTGCGCCCACCGGCCTGTTAGCTTCCGCGGTTATGTAAGTTTAGTGCTCTTTAAAGTTGAGTCTCGAGTCCTTCGGATACTTTATTTACGGTTTCGATACAATGGCGTGTTCTCCCACCATATTAACGGACGCTCAACGTTTTTGCGGTTACTTATAGGAAAGCTTCACTTTTGTGCTCCCTTAATTCTAGAACTGGTGAGCGAAGCCATTTTCTTTGATGGTGTTGTTGCTGTTCTAGGGCTTTAAGGACTACCTACCGACTACGACTACCATGTCATCGCTCTATATGATTATGTCCACTGCTCTTGCTTTGGTTATATACAATGTTCCACAGGACAGGACCTAGAAATAACCTTTAACTGAGGTTGTATACTCTTCTTGGATTTTTTTTTGTTTGGAAGCGGAAATCTTCTAAAAGCTATTGACTCGGTTGGTCAGTATTTCTACTGACTAGAACCTAACTTAATACTCTTTTTCTATACCCCGTTGTACTGCCTCCATGTTTTCCTTCGGGGCATTTAGCAATTCCTGCTTTCATCAAATGTCAAGGTGGCCGATCTCTTGAACTATCCTTCTTCTTTCTTTATCTCTGCTTTTTTCCCGGTCCAGTTCGTTCTAATTCGCTTAGGCCATTTATTTTTTCCGTGTTGCTCTTCATATATGCTCCGCATTTCATCTGATAATAGGTCAATGGGAACCATTCCTGGAATGACATAGGCTGCATCGCTAGGTACTGTGCGATATGCACTACATACGACTTCTTATACGACTAGGTCTTCATAGCTTCTGCCCAGTTGGTGAACCATACAGGATAACTCGCATACAGCCATCTTTGGCTATACCTTGGTCCTTCTATGTTTGGCATTATCCTCATGAGTGCATTATTAACTCGTGAGGCTTTTTCACTTACATGTCACCAAACCTATAGATACTTGATTCCTGGTTTCGCTTAAATCTCAGTTCCAGCAGTTTTTCCTGCTGCTGACCAGCACCACTTCGGTTTTATTTTCGGCAAGATTGAGGCCTACTGAAGTGAGCCATTCTTGGACTTAGGATAGTGTCTTTGCTGATTCGTGTGATTCCCTTCAGGAGGTTATATAGTCTGGGGCTATTCATATATATTTGGAAAACACTCCTGCATTTAGGTTAAGCAAGGTTTTGAACTGTGTTCACGTATATCTAGGCAAACCATTGGATGTCTTCAAACTCTGATTATTCAATTTTAGGTTCCTTGCTGTCTCAGTAGAGTATAAATCTCAGATAAAAGACTTAAACTCAAGTCCATGTACCTTCTATCTGCAATCGCAGATACTACTTCAAAGAATTGTAGACCACTAAAGAGTGTTTTTTTTAGAGGCGGAGAACTTTAAATTAAAATAAAGTACAAAATAATGTTTTGAATGTCCTTAAAATGGACTTTATTTGACAGATAATTTTATGGCATTAAGGCTGTGGTTACTAAGCCTGGCACACAAGGTTGAACAAAGTCAATTTCCTATTTTCTATTTTTTTTTCTTGTTAGGTAGTAACAGATAGAAAAACCGATTATATTTGCCAGAGTTACCTATGTACATAAGTACACAACATGCAAACTTTTAACAGAGAAGAGAGCCAAACACCTGTAAGTGCTAGCTGAACATTTCCGTTTCCCTTCTAAGAGATACACACTAAGAGAAGAGATTCAACAGATTCGATTCTAGAAATAGAAAAAAAAACTGAGAGTACGGTTTCCATCTCTCGTCTATGTATCCCAACGCACTTCTACAGAACCTGCTCACCGTAGCGTCGCCATGTTAAGATTCTAACCAAACTCTTGCGCAGAGAAACTAACCTTTTCACCACACACACTCGGTTTCGAGTTGGCTCTGAACCCCAACCAACCCAGAGTCTGGCCAGTACAAAACGGCGAGTCTTCAAATGAGTGTCTGTCCCGTGTTACGAATGTAAATATGTACTTATTAGGCGCAAATATTTCGTAATTCAATGTTTGTAGATAAATAAAAGCAAATGTGATTCGTTTATGATATAAATTTAATCAAATTGTTTATGAATTTATGATGCAGGCCCATGCTCCGGGCCCACACAGATAGAAATGTATTGATTTGCTCTACGGAAAGGATATATAGAAAATCCTTTTCATCATAAATAATTGTTTGGATTCATTTGGAGTCCCCCTAGGTGTACTGAGGCAGTAGTACTTGTTTCTTGCTTTCACGCACTTGTTTCTGTTGGCCGAGATAAATTGTTGTGAACGGATTTCGAAAACCAGAACCAAAGAGTGTACACACATACCTTTTTGAACTGTTTGCATGCGTTGCCGGTGTGTATGCTCTTGTGGCGATGCATAATAAAGGAGATCCTGTGTCGAGGAGAGGTAAGCCCTACATTCTTTCAAAGAATTATGCCACATTGCTCTATTTATGGACGTAGCTGTGTATAAAATATGTATTGTGTCTTGTTTTGTCATACACTTCCGGAAAAAGGACGCAAAGGATCGAATGGATTTTTAAAACTAAAAGGTAAACTGGACAGTTGACAGTAGAAAACAACTGAATTTAATGCTTTGGTTTAGTTTTTCGAGACATGTAACACACATTTGAATAACACAGGGTGTTCTGAAATGTTTATATGCCTTGCGGGGTTAAAACTATTCAATTTAATTGAAAAAAAATGCATTTGGACTAATTTTTGAATACAACTCAATTGACCAAAGCAGAAAATGTCCTTTTTGCTGCATTTCCCATCACTTTTTCGAGCTCTCAGTCGATATATCGATGATTTCGACACGAATGTCTCCCTTGAGCTCTTCAATGGTCTGGTTTCAAAATTAAGTCCAACATTTCCGTCCATTTTTTGACAGGACAAGTCTAGCGAATTTTCGATGCAAAAACTGAATTTTTTTATTTGTTTCGGTGGCGTATACTTAACCAATTTTTTCATAAATTTTTGGTGGAAAAATTTTCTGTTTCCATTATGCTCTCCAACTTATCAGTGAAGCAGGTATGCAGGTGCTTGGTATGCACATAAACAGGATATCTAGCTTGAGTTGTGTCACAAGGAGGACGATTCTGAAGGCGAGGACCTGGTTTGGTGGCGTATTCTGAACCAATTTTATCATACACTTCTTGAAATCAGTAACCGTCCAGACCACATCCACCGATACCGATTCAATGACTGTTTTATCTTCTCGGAAGAAAAATGGCCTGCTGATGGTTTTGGTGCAAACGCCGGCCCAAACATTCACTTTTTGGTCATGCAATGGTGGTTCATAGATCTCGTAAGAACTCTCCGTTGACCAAATTGCAACAATTTTGCTAGTTTACGGCGCCAGGGAGTGCAAAATGGGCCTCATCGGTCATCATCAGGTTTAGTGTCAACAATTTGAGTGACTGTTTAGCTGTATTTCCAGCGACCTAGTTCTTGATTTAAACATGGAAACAAATTCAAATTATCCTTCAAAATGCTGAGCACGGTGAAGATACGACAGATGTGGGTCCTCGGCAATACTCTCTCGTACCGCTTCAACTAGTACATTGAAACGTCTTGAAGAAAGGACTGTCGATGATGTCACACTGTTCCGTACTCAACAAAATGACGAAAAGTGTTGTCAGACGGTGCTTGTTGGCCACGGTAGTTTCGACGATATGTGCGTTCAGTTAACAGAACGGAACGACTATTCTCAATGTACCGCGTCACTATTTCAGCGCATTATTTCGATGTAAGGCGTTTCATGGTATTGGTATGGTATTGTACAAAATTGTACTAAATTGACGTCTTAAGTCAATCGGTAGATAAATGTCAAAGTTATTCGATGTTTACATACCGACGTACAAGATGGCGCACACTGTACATATTGAAAGTAACGACATTCTTAGAATTTAAACGGATTCCTCCAAAGTGTCAGAAGCCTGTCATGATCAAAAATTTGATATATCTCTGCTAAATAAATGCACTACCGCTCAATATTATGAAGTTAAGTACAAAGATTTTTTGTTATCAGTGAAATTCTGCAAATTATTTAGTAAAAATCCTGTGATGTAGGTATTTCCTGAGAATATAATCACTTCTTTGCCATTAAAAGACGCCACAAGGATGTTCTTATGAACTGGTAAGATTTTTTATCGAATAGGTTAACTTTTGTTGCATTGGACTATAGAGCAAGGTGTTCGAGGTTCGAATCCCAGCCGAAACACCTAAAAGTTTTTTCACGGCCCCACCTCTCGCGAGCGTCTGACAAACATCCGGAAGTACAACTGTCTTGAGAAACCATCTCGAATCACAAATTGCCCTTCGGACACGGCATTAAACAGTACGCCCCTTCCATTCGTGACAAGCTAGGCCCTGGGTCCCATCGACCTGTTGCGTCAAAATTTATGTTTTTTTTAAACTTTTGAAACATGAAGTAGGTAACGGCTTTCTACGAGGATATTTTGACCGCTAGTGTATATTTTTGCTACTTACTGTAGGAATAGGTCAGAGATTTATGGATATGGGTCGCCCACGGGTCAAACTGATTTGTTTCCTAAATGCCGAATCACATCTAATCGGAATGGCTTTACTCTGGCTCTCCCTCCCATATGGGAAGTCTACAGCAGGTTTCGCGCTGGTAATCAGTGATATCACTCTTTTGGTCCAAGTGTGTCCCGGCAGAGTATGTCCTTAAACAGTGGGTATAGTTTAACATATGTACCTACATTTGTTTAGAGTCCTTAAGAAATATATTCGATGGGATATCGACTACTTTTAGTCATTATAGAGTTTTCTTAATTTGAGACAAGGGTTCCAGTGACTTCGGTACTATGTGTCCTGTATTTGTACCGAAAAAGCATGATATACTGCACTTTTTATTGACTGATAGATAGATTTATTTTAGGATAGAAAGTAGAAAGGAATTGGGCTACAAAATTTCACTGCGAAAGGACAAGCTACGTTTTTTGAGAATTCTCCTGCTGAAGCATCAAAGAATCCTCTAGAGCCACGGAAAATGGTCTCCAAAAATTCCCCTATTCGCAGCCAAATGATGGGACAAATTATGGACACGCATTTCTTGGTACTAAAACCCCTTTTTGTACCTGTTAGATATGTTAGGACATGCGGAGTTGTAAACCATGTAGGAGTCTAAAGCCGGATGGTTTTGGTATTGGAATGGATGGGTTGCAGGGTGAATACCTATGCAGGTGACATTGCTATTGCTGCTTTCGGAAAATACTCTAATACTCCTAACGAAATCCTCGACTGTTCCATCTTTTGACTCAAAACCTAGGGTTGGTAAGTTCATAACATTCACCGGTTGTACTATCTATATACCTCCATCGGCTGGTGGCGGTCTCTAAATATGACTATATACTTTAATTTTTCGTCTAACGGCCAAAGATGTGCTTATATGTCCATCAGCGGTGCATTGAGATCTTCACATTCAGTGGCGCTAAGTATTATGCTTCACCTGGTCCACTTGGGCATTCTTGGCAAGCAAGGCTGCTAACGCCACTATACGACTGAAAGTCTTATGATAGTAATCTATCTAGATTACCAGAAGGAGTTACACAGGTCTTTCCTTGACTTAATGAAAACATTATTTCTGCTGAGGATATCTTTTCAGACAGCCAAGCAACTATCAATTAATTCAGCAGTAGCTCCAAACTGTCGATCGTTTGTCATGGAGAGGGCTGATGTCTTTTTTTGGATGCCGAGGTATACTGACATTCCAGACATCGGAATAAGATTAAGGCACCTTAACGAGAGTACAAGTCTTAGGTGGACAAGTGGACCAAAATGTCCACAATATGCGACGAGACAAATTTGGTCAAAACTGTATTTGAAACACTTAACACAAAATTAGCAGATAGCAGTGATACTTTTTTCAACTATTATGCTTCAGCAGCTGTCAAAGCTACCAATGACATCCAGCTGTCAAAATATTCGCTGTCAGATAGCAGTGATACTTTTTTCAACTATTATGCTTCAGCGGCTGTCAAAGCTACCAATGACATCCAGCTGTCAAAATATTCGCTGTCAGATAGCAGTGATACTTTTTTCAACTATTATGCTTCAGCGGCTGTCAAAGCTACCAATAACATCCAGCTGTCAAAATATTCGCTGTCAGATAGCAGTGATACTTTTTTAAACTATTATGCTTCAGCGGCTGTCAAAGCTACCAATGACATCCAGCTGTCAAAATATTCGCTGTCAGATAGCAGTGATACTTTTTTAAACTATTATGCTTCAGCGGCTGTCAAAGCTACCAATGACATCCAGCTGTCAAAATATTCGCTGTCAGATAGCAGTGATACTTTTTTAAACTATTATGCTTCAGCGGCTGTCAAAGCTACCAATGACATCCAGCTGTCAAAATATTCGCTGTCAGATAGCAGTGATAGTTTTTTCAATTGTTGTGCTTCAGCAGCTGTCAAAGCTACCAATGACATCCAGCTGTCAATTGTTGTGCTTCAGCAGCTGTCAAAGCTATCAATGACATCCAGATGTCAAAATATTCGCTGTCAGATAGCAGTGATACTTTTTTCAACTATTATGCTTCAGCGGCTGTCAAAGCTACCAATGACATCCAGCTGTCAAAATATTCGCTGTCAGATAGCAGTGATAGTTTTTTCAATTGTTGTGCTTCAGCAGCTGTCAAAGCTACCAATGACATCCAGCTGTCAATTGTTGTGCTTCAGCAGCTGTCAAAGCTATCAATGACATCCAGCTGTCAAAATATTCGCTGTCAGATAGCAGTGATAGTTTTTTCAATTGTTGTGCTTCAGCAGCTGTCAAAGCTACCAATGACATCCAGCTGTCAAAATATTCGCTGTCAGATAGCAGTGATAGTTTTTTCAATTGTTGTGCTTCAGCAGCTGTCAAAGCTACCAATGACATCCAGCTGTCAATTGTTGTGCTTCAGCAGCTGTCAAAGCTATCAATGACATCCAGATGTCAAAATATTCGCTGTCAGATAGCAGTGATACTTTTTTCAACTATTATGCTTCAGCGGCTGTCAAAGCTACCAATGACATCCAGCTGTCAAAATATTCGCTGTCAGATAGCAGTGATAGTTTTTTCAATTGTTGTGCTTCAGCAGCTGTCAAAGCTACCAATGACATCCAGCTGTCAATTGTTGTGCTTCAGCAGCTGTCAAAGCTATCAATGACATCCAGCTGTCAAAATATTCGCTGTCAGATAGCAGTGATAGTTTTTTCAATTGTTGTGCTTCAGCGGCTGTCAAAGCTACCAATGACATCCAGCTGTCAAAATATTCGCTGTCAGATAGCAGTGATAGTTTTTTCAATTGTTGTGCTTCAGCAGCTGTCAAAGCTACCAATGACATCCAGCTGTCAATTGTTGTGCTTCAGAAGCTGTCAAAGCTATCAATGACATCCAGCTGTCAAAATATTCGCTGTCAGATAGCAGTGATAGTTTTTTCAATTGTTGTGCTTCAGCAGCTGTCAAAGCTACCAATGACATCCAGCTGTCAAAATATTCGCTGTCAGATAGCAGTGATAGTTTTTTCAATTGTTGTGCTTCAGCAGCTGTCAAAGCTACCAATGACATCCAGCTGTCAATTGTTGTGCTTCAGCAGCTGTCAAAGCTATCAATGACATCCAGCTGTCAAAATATTCGCTGTCAGATAGCAGTGATAGTTTTTTCAATTGTTGTGCTTCAGCAGCTGTCAAAGCTACCAATGACATCCAGCTGTCAAAATATTCCCTGAAATTTGCCATTTTAGCAGAAACTGCTTGGAGGAATTGGAGAAAGAAGCCATTCAAAACGATTTGGATGATCTGACAAAAATGAATATCGGGAGTCTTTTACGCTTGAGGTACACTTAGGTATGTGGTGATACAGGATCTTAAGCAGGAATCTACTATGGGCTGCCAAGTGTTAGTTGGCTTCTGGATAGAGAACATTTTTCCTGACCTTAATTGACATCTAATTTTGTCCATTCTGATGCCATGATTAGTGGGACCACCAATAGTTGCAAGCAGATATGGTCTCTATATGGTTGAGTCGGTAATTTACATTTGACATGACTTACACGACTCACCATCAGTCAGTCAATTTCCTAGTCATTGCTAGATGGAAATATTTAATTTGTGCTGACAGAAGTCTATTCATTTCAATTTTCTACACAATACCCAGAAGTTTGCACTTTGAGTTCACAAAAGTTCATTAATCACATTGACATGTTGTAGTCTGGTGTATTAATGGAGGAAATTTATTGATGTTGTGATTCATTAATGACCTGGAATTACCTATAAATTGACATCAATCTGTAGTGTTGTTGAAAACAGAAAAATAACATTCTCCCAGTCAATTGTGGCGATAGTGTCGTTAATAACAACTTTGATGTTGATTGCTTGACTTTGAGTTCAATTCTTTGAATTCAGTGTTTGTTTTCGTTTTGTTCAGACAGGCGGGGGATACATGTTTGGTTCTATAGATAGTTCGCATCTCAATTTTCTGGGCACGCAGCTCTATTTTGATGTATTTCATATTTTCCCCGATATGATCAAAATTAATTAGATTCCCGACCACAGTTATGCAAAGAAGAATCTATGTCCATATATGTCAGGTATTTACAATATTCCCCAGTCTCACAAGAAAAAGAAAAAAAAAAAAACCAGGACGTGCAAAGGTCTTCCAATGAACCCGAATAACTTATAGACACATTTAATCATCCGCACAAGCAGTATCTAGAAGCTCGCCATCCCTAAGTTCACCGCACGCCCGAGTATGGTATCGAAATGATGAAACCCTTCGAATGATAAGTTACTTTGCCGAAGAATATTAATGATGATGTTATATTTACATACATACATACACATACGAACGTAGTGGGCCAAAGCAAGGAGAGAAAGGACGATGCCATGATTGCCGGCTCTAATATGATGACTTTGTGCTTGTTTTTATGTTCGGTAGCAATCTCGGTTGATCGATTTGTATATTATTAGGAGGCAATTTCTGCTTCTTTTTTTTATAGTGCAGGATAAGTAATATTTCAGTTAAATTAAAAAAAAAAATCCTTATTTGTTAAACAGGATCGAATGGAAAAGGGAATTTCTTGTGAACAAGATTTATAGGGAAAATCATGCTAAGCTCAAATTTTGATTTACACAAACTGTTTAGACCTTGGTAATGGAATACACGACCCATATACCTGTGTCAGAGAGACCTGTTCATATTAAGACTTTCACTTGAAGTCGACATTCATTTTGAAGTCTTTGACTTGGGCAATCTTTTGAACCAGTCAGTTGAATGAAAATCTTTCTGAATGCATACAATTCATTAAAGTCATATCAAAGTCACTTTCATTCACAATAAAGTCTTTAAAACTTCACTAGTTTTATTGAAGTCTTTTGAGACTTCACTGTATTTTATTGAAGTCTTTGAGACTGCACTGTAATTTTATAAAGTCAAATCACTTGAGAATGATTTAGTAGAATAAAACGCAGACATTCAATTAAGTTTTACTACTGGACAGAGCATAGAAGCGAAAATCGTGTCATCCACGTCATGCGATAAGACATAGACATAGTGGTGAAAATAACCGTTTCGAATCGAAGGAATATAAAGGGGCTATTTATTTGGATTGCATATCATTGGATCTAGAGTATTTCTTCATTCTTGCTCGAGCTATACCCCAATTCCTTCCAAATGCTAAATAGCCTGGAACTGAGTTTCCCAAAGTCTAAATCATCCGATTCCCTTTCTTTAGCTTCTAATCTTTAGTTCGGTTTCACGCGTTTGACCCAACACTCGATATTGATGCTGATCACCATATTTATACAATCTATCTATATTTTATACAATCTATCTCAATTATTTCTTTATGTTACACACTATGTTTCAAACTTAATATACTCTTAGAACAGGTTATAAAAAAATACTTTTATAAGAGTTCGATAAATTGCGTGCATTCAGTGTGATTTGCATTCAACTTCAAATTCCTGATTCGTTCATTTGAAAGACTTCAATTAAAGACTTCAAATTGAATGATGATTTAATTTCCGAAGTTAAAGTTTCAAATGAAAATCAATTGAATGAATCACATGAACTGTTTGCAGTGACTTCAAGGAATGCAATCCGGAAAGGTTGGAGTCTTTTACAACACTGTTGGTTAAATAGCTTTTATTTGCCCTATTCTTCGCTGTTCATTTTATCGACACCCTTGTGCTGTCTACAGGATAGAAAGGTGTATCCCTTAGTTCATTGAGCAATAGTTCAGTTTCAATATGGCTTGAGAGTGTGATCCGTATCCACAGTTGATTGGTGTGGTCTATCTTGAGGTCTTTAGTCATCTGTTTAAAAGAAGTTACATTTTAGCGTCCAAATCTCAGTCGGCTGTATTATGTGGGCCAGGACTCACAACAGGCTATGCAGAGTAGTTCTCCGTAGATAGTCTGTGCAATGCAACGCTAAATGTTCCAAATTTTTATGTTCTTTGGGGGATTCTTGGTATGATAGTGAACTATCTTGTCAAAATCGGTGGAAATACTTGCGGAAACCATCGTGACCAAACAGAAACTGCGTAAAGTTAGAGTCTCCATGTTTACGACGATTCTTCGACTGTCCGTATTAGGTCGTAGGTGGATCTGTTTTTTTTTTTGTGCTGTCCGAACGATCTTGCAAATGAGACTGGATTTTAGTCATATTATTGGCGTAGTGCTAGCTTCAGGTTTTTCTCGTATAAATCCTCAACATTCTATCTGCAAGGGTATCCACCAGTCTTGTCTGGAGTCGCTGATGTTTTGTCTGCATGTTGATGACAGTCTCCTTTTGATTTCTTTCGTTCCTAAGGTATGCACCCACAGTGGAAGTCTTGAGAGTTCGATAGTTTTAGCAATACTTCAAAGTATTTTACTGTTTTTTTTCCAGCTAGCTGTTTGGTTAACAAAGTCTGTAGTTTGTCAACTGGTTGCGAAGATCGTTTCTATTTTATCGTCGACTTAATCAAGGCCGGCCCTAGAACCGATCTCTGCGCAGCTTCCACTATGAAATTGTAGCATTTTACTCCTTTGTCTTGATTGTATCGCAACTCCCTGTGGTGAAATTAGTTCGTTTATAGGCAGGGAAGTGTTGCTAATGTTATTCGGTACCACTACGCAGTGCATGCTCCTTTATACCGTAGAGTCTTCTTTCTCTTTTGATTCGAATTTGAAGTAGGATTTGGTGGTTATTGGAAAAAGAACATTGCAGTATGAAATTATTTATTTAAGACCTTGCAGTCTCTTTTTACACTTTGCGCCATACAGAGACCAGACCTTAAAAAAAAAAATGATTTTTTTAGTGGCGGAGAAATTTAAACTGAAATGGAATACAGGCAAGGTTTTCAATATCCATGACATTACCTTTATTTAACAGATAATTTCATGGCATTAATAAAGTATTAACAAGATTTCGTTTGGCGTGTATTACTGTATAGACTGCCGACCTGTGAAAAGTCCCTGCCATGTTGGCCCATACAACAAGAGTATAACAATTCCATTCGTGTAAAGAAGTTTAAAAAGGATCCAACTTTCACTTTGTAGGATATTATAATTCAAAAACGTTGAATAGACTCGACCATCATCAAGTAATAGGGTAGCTGGAGCAATACCGAAGTTAGCAGACAAACCTCCAAGCTCTCCCCGTTTAATAGAAAAATAAACTTCAAGGATCCAGTTGTAAACTCAAAATATTCAGATGAATACCTACCCTTTCCCATTTTGTCCTTAAGTCCTTCCTCAGTAAATACCTCCTCGAATGGATTTCGTCACAGACATAACATTCATCTTTTTTTTTTTTTTGGAACACAATTTCACGTAAATCTATGTACATCCCTCCTGTAAGGATATAAACGCTAGGCATTCCATGAGAGAAACCATTAAACATTTTCATTTCAATGCGTGCCTTGTAGTAGGTCATGAAATGAAGAGCACATGGCAGAGAGCAGGCCCAAGCAAAAGTGCCAGAATTGTCTACAGTAAGTGCCCCAGATACAAGGTTAAAGCACCGATGTTTAACAATGTCAAGATTATTCCTACACGACACAAAAAAAAGTGGGTTTGTGTGCGTGTCTCCCGCTCTGCGAGGTACATCCTTCATCCTTGATTTGACGTGTTTGTTTGACGTTCTCTCTTTATTTTCCTTTCGCTGGGGTGATTTCGTGAATATTAATGAATTAAATCAAAAGTAATGGAGGTAACTCAACCGAAAAATAGAAGAAAGGAAAAGCTCAAGATATGCAAATAGGATCGAGTGCTAGGCTCTGGGTCTAATTTGAACTTGGAAAATTGTTTCCGTCTTTGACTTAAGTTATGAGAAAAGTTTTCTTGTGTACATCGTTCTATTGGATCGAATGCCAAAGTTGGAATTTAATGCTAATATTGAGATAGGTCAAGCTGTGGAATGGGGAATATCTGAATGGTCCATACCTGAATGGAATCCAAAGGATTTAAAAGAGGGAAGAGCATTTAGCTTATCTCTGGAATGAAGGCGTTTGCAACTAGTGTCAGGATCAGGATCAAAGGGATGCCTTCTGGTAGAAAAAGAGTTGGAATCGAAGGTATGTGAACTCCCCCGTCCCAAGTGGGACTGTGGATTAAGTAACATAATACAATACTAATCGGGGATACCTTCAGTAACAGGACTCATAGGATTCACGGCTACAAATTGTAATATGAACTTAGGTGTTACTGCAGCTGAGAGCTGACTTGGGCCTCAATCAACAAATATCTCAAGTAGCTCCCCCAACTTGATGAAGGTCCTTTCCCACCTACATTGAGGTCGTACATATTATCTCTCTGGATTGTAATCAGAGCCTGTTCAGCCAGGAACGATGATATCCACTAGCTCTAACTTTCGAACCTTTTCAGAGAAGTAATGAGTACTTTTCTGACCAGATCGATGTCACTGCACTGTTCGCCTAAGACCTAAGATAATCCAAAGAGTTTGGGGTTGAAAACATTCAAGGATAACTTTATTCCTAATGGTCCATTCTTCTGTGACATAGAGAAGAACTGGAATGATGTGGGTCTTATGTAGAGTCTCGTTGATGTTTCCTGACAAGACTTTGTGACTTAATTGTATTCCCAGAAGTCTTGTCATATCATCTTGATATGTTGTCATCCGAGTTTATAGTGGAGGCGGAGTGGACAAAGTCTCTGACTATCTCAAAGTTATAAATAGCTTTCCATTAGGCTGTTTTGTCCTTTTCGTCGATGTTGTGTGTACCTTCCTGTACATATACTTAAATTTGGCCTTCGATGCACCACTGATAGCTTGATCACCTAGTTTGAATTCTTTTTTTAGATTAAAGGTCTCGGGAAGATTGCCTCCGACTTCCATCGTTATCGTGCCCAGTCCGACGAGTTTGTGGGTCAAAATTCTCGGGTATTCTACATAGGACGCTGTAGATTTCTCGGTATTCCGGTTTCGATTGACACTGTCTAGAGTGATTCCTAGAAGTCAATAAAGAGAGCTTGCTCGAGTGGTAGCTCAGAGGGTTCTCTATTGATTTTCCTTAATTTGATTCGATTTTCAATATCTTCGGCAAAGTCATAGCCGAGAACTTTCCCAGAACTTTGCCAGATAAATCAACATTTTGTTGGTGAAAATAAGTAACTGCCCCGATTCACAAAGTCTAATGCAGGATAGGTCATATGAAGTGATTCTGCTTCATGGATTTTAGTTGTCCAACTGCAAATTGCAGTCAGGAGCCAAACATGGTCCTTTCAGATTACAGTTTCATTATTGTTAATGTTTCTTAAATTTTGAATCCTTATTTATAAAAAACTGGAGCTAAGGATCTTTTCAAGGAAGAGTGCAAGCTTATAATATTGTGACTATCTTAGGGTCAAGTGGTTAGTGCGTTAGTCTGCGGAGCAAAGGGTTACAGATGCGAATCGTAGCCAAAACACATAAAAAATTGTTCACAGCTTCATCTCTTGTGAGCGTCTGACAAACATCCGAGAGTAAAACGGCCATGAGAAAGCTTCTCAAATAACAAGTTGCCCTTCTGACATGGCATTGAACAAGAGGACCCTTCCATTTGGTCCAACTCCAACTCCATTGTTGGGCTTAAAAAAGGAATCATTGTTTTCTCGATGGTTCGAGGGTTGCAGTTTGTGAGTCTAAACGTCAGAATGGAATCAATATTCTCTTGAATTTTGGTCATGTCAATCTTGACCAACTTCCTCTATTCATGTTGTGCACTGGACTAAACGAGATCCATTCTACTTGTAGTCCCTCCCTTTAAGCGAGTTTGACTGATGCTCTAACCCAATTTTTGTATAGTCTTAGCGAGAGCTTTGGTAAGGACCTAATCTCAATGCAATCTTACCTGTTCGCTTCGGTTCAATATAACGAAAAGTAGTTAACTAGAGTTGTCCTTAAGTTGGAACACCCTGTTACTTTTCCTTACTCATTTCACCAAACATCGTTGGTCATTAGTTCTGGTCCTACAACGAACTCAATATCACAGTATTCATGGTCCCAGAAACTAAGTTTTTGTTTTGATTTTTTTTAACTTCAAAAACCATTTGAGAACCAAAATTTGTATTCAAAACTTGTTAAGTCTTACTTAAGGGCGTAGCTCATTAGGACGGTTTCAAACTCAGAACATCTTATTTCAACATGTCTTTCCTTAGACGGATCTCTCTGGAATTGGTTCAGTTCGTAATAAATTAATATTAATGCTGTCAATTGGAATACGATCTCGAATTATAACAATTTTCGAATTGGAGGCTCTACTAAGAAATGGTATTTAATTAAGCCTCAGTCAATGTTTGCCTCAAGTCTTACACCAATTAAAATGCAAAAAAAATGTCTGGATTTATGTATAAACAAAATAATAATATCAACAGTTCATTCGAAGGTCAATATAACCAAAAAAATGTTTACCTATCCAATCCATTATTAATATTGTTTCCCACAGTTCCCTGCTCGCTAGGGTTAGGTACGTGTATCTTTCGGAATAATCCCCACTTCGTTATTCGCATATTTTGAGTTTATTTCTCAACTCACTTTTATTTACTTTAAAAAAGGGATCTCTCCGCTGAAATTTACATCCAAAAAAAACTCCTTCCGTCTCCCGAAACACATGCCAGGATACGTCGAAACCCCAAATGTTAGGAAAAGAAGGGAAAGAAACAGGAAAACCATTTGCGGATGATGAATGCTTTCGTTTCTCGCGTATGTACTTTCAATTTTGAAATTTATTCTTTCGAATGCTCTTCGAATCTGTCGCTTGAATGCGGTTATGAATTGTGGTTGGCACGTGTTAACGTATCTACAAATCGCAATTACTTCAAGCAGCGTTATTGTCGTGCAATAAAAACGACTCTTATGTCGTGTGAATAAGTTGTTATAAGCGGTACTTGAAGGTGAAGTGCTAATTGGAATATATGGAAGGACTTAAGGCAGAGGGAAGGGCAAAATTTTTCAGTACACCGAGTATATTCTACCAAAGCAAGTCGCATTGAAAACCCATTTTTGTGATATGAACTGAATAGTGTTCATCCAATATGGTTTCTCGACTTTGTGTGAAGTTAGCTGCGGTTTAGCTGCCATTTAAATCCTGAGTATAAGTCTGATGCAATGTAATGGACATCATTTCTGGCTCAATGGGTTTGTTAATAGGCAAATTTGTCGCATTCGACCAAACCAGCATCTCGAAGGCACAAAGATTATTGGAGCACCCTTCGTGCTGGAGGGGTCATTGGTTCATACTTCTTCTTCAATAGTGCTTGCAAAATGACTACGTTTCGGATAAATTGGATGAGGATAACATGTGGACCACATGTGGTTTCAGCAAGATTGCATTATACGCCACATTACATGCGAAACAATCGAGTTATTGAAATCGAAGTTCGTTGACAGTGTTATCTTTCAGAGACTTTTGGAACTTTTTTTGGGTAAAAGGAATCTATTTCATGGCATGCAGGGATTAAGATATCATTTTAAAAGCAATGGTCTTTTTATCATTTTTTTTTTAAGAAGGAATGTTGGAAGGCTTTGGTCAGGGGATATGGACTGAAGCTGATTGGAAATATCGTCTGGTAGACGTAATAAATGCTTGTCTTACAAAACTTACTTAGTTAATAAAGTGGGCACACTGTATGGGGATAGAAAAGATCTATATTGGATTTCTGTTCGCTCTCCGATATCTCAAAGCAACCATTACTCCAGGCAACACCATGAAATTGGTGGACATGCAGTGCATGGAGCTGAAGTTAAATCGGGAAAACCGGGAAACTAAAGTGCGTTTGTAACAAACAAAAGCGCAGCTCATAGAGGTAGAGATACCACAATTAAGCCAAAAAACTATTAAAAGACACTTTGTTCACTTTTATAGAAATAGTACGGGAATTCAAATAACTGCAGATATCTGGTATCCACGACAATAGCTTTAGATCAATCAGACTTCTTGCCTACACCAGCGTCTTTAAAGGAGACATCCTGGCTATAACTGAGGCATTTATGTAGTAAGGGATGCTATGATGTGACCATAGTTAGAGTATGGCGGCTATTAAAGCAATTTTTGCCACATACTCGTTCTTTAGTGAGTCCTAGGTCAAAAGGATATAACAGCTGAGAAACTTTTCAAAATAAACAGAAATGGTCTAATCGAATGGATTAATCCTTTAGAAAAAGCTAGGACTAAGAATGCATGGTGATACACCTCTGTACCTCTATCACTGCAGGAACTAATATCTCACTATATTTGGAGACCTTTCAGTCTTTACAGAGAAAAATGGGGGAACAAATTAAAAGACCCATCAGTGTAAAATTCTCCTTCGACAAAAAAATTTAGGCAAATAATTTTGCGTTGTCCAAGGACTGAATATATTATTTTTCGTTCGTCGAATAACCAAAAAGGTGCCTCATCTTCCATGCTAATGCCTGTTAACAATGACATTCCAGCTGTCAACCTGAAGCCCTATTCGCTGCGAACCTTTCTCTCTTTGTTCCTTGATTCCTACCTCACTTGAGCTGGTAATAGCAAGCTGTTTTGTCGAAAGTTTGGCCATTTGGTATTGGCCTTATCTTTTTCAATTGATTAGAAGTTTCATTTAACTACTTTTTGACATTTTCGAGTTTGCAATCAACCAAATGGTGACGTTCCCCAAGGCTCTCATTTTGTCCCTGTTTTATTTTCGTAAATGATCTCTTGTCAACTTCTAGTCCATTGAAACCTTTCACTGTCAACAGAACCGCCAGGTTGTCACATTCGTTTCCATACTCGAGCTTTAGACATATTTCGGTTTGGATGACATTTGTCAGTTCCTATTTGACAGTCGTAACGTCGCAACAATTGCAAATAAGGGCCGAAAATGCTTGACTTTTTTAGTGTAAATGCAAAGTCGATACGGTGGACTCAAAACGCTCGACTAATACCAAGCTCGTAGGATAAGAACATGGTGCGACATTCGGGCTGGCGGCATCATTGGGCCATATTTGTTCGAGGATCTTAGAGGCAATGGTGCAAGGAGTTACTTGTGACTTCTATTAGAACTTATTGGAAAACTTTCTTTTTTGGAACAATTAGGTCGGAAGAACATGTGGTTTCGACGGGATGGTGCCACATCACATATAGTTCATTCTGCTATGCACAATTTGGAAGGAACGGGTGTATACCAACAATCTAACCACAATCTCTATCTTTAAGGAAACCATTCATCAAACGGAATTGCTGAAGTATCACCAGAAGTCTAGAAAGGTTTATGAAAAACAGCCTCTGCCCAATGGCCAGAGGGGTGTTAGGCTGCCCAGTTTCCCATATTGGTATTCACCGAGGGCCGCTTTTCTAGTTCTGCATAGGCGTGTGCATTTGCAGAAGAAGTGAAAAGTACACTCTACTGGATCTGTGTCGCCACAGAGGTCTCTGGTTAGTTTCTACTACCATTAGACTACGGTGGGCCGCCATGAGGTTGTGGTCGGTAATAACACCTGGGAAGAGTGCAAAATCGGGTCTGTTAAGCGCCAGGGTTTGTTTGCTTTTAGTGATATCATACGTTGTCCAGAGTTTTCTGGAAACACAACATTTCACGAAGGTTTTCTTTCTGTGATTGAAAAGAGCTAGAAGCGCCAGAACAGAGGTGTCGACCTCTGCCAGGTACTGTTCGGACGCCTTTCTTGCTATTTCGTCCACCAGTTCGTTCCATGTTTGTCGGCATTAAGTTTCGACCGATTTCCATAGTACAGGGGATAAGACCCCACCTTGGGTTGTACCTCTCAAGGCAAAAGCATTTACTTGGCAGTCACCTAGTTCCTAGTCTGAGTGTTATATACTGGGTCTATGTTTTGTTGGTCCAATGATAGTCTTATCGATTCGAATTTCATACTGTGGAAGGCTCCTTTCATATCCCGAAAAGCCGCTAGCTTGAATTCTTTGTGGTGGAATGAGTTTTCAATCCATGTTACCACTTCATCCAGGGTTATCTGAACAGATCGGGCTTTGGTAAGGGCGTGTTGGCTTGGGGAGATATCTCAAGGACTTAGCTCTGAGCGAATGTGTAGATCTATGATTTTGTTTCGAATGCCATAGGTCTGAACGAGGTAAGGCTGATCGCCCTAAAGTCCTTCGGACTAGTGTGTGAGGGCTCACCCGCTTTGGATATGAAAATCACTTTGACTTCTCGCCAAGCTCGAGTAATAAGTATATGAGGAGTTGAGGCATCCTTTTCACTAGCCATGGACTTATCTACTCCTTGTTGCTCTGAAGCATCATGGTCAAGTTGATCTTCCTCACGTTTTCGATCTGATTGACCAGGGGATGACTTGTTCTAATTGTTCTGTTAAAAGGGCTTACGCATCCGTAATAAAAATTCCTACATTTTTAACTTGGCTATCATGGCTTCATATTTATCTTCATATTCAATAAAACATTACTGCTGCTGACTTCATCCCGATTTCACTAGAAAATTCCAACGATTCCCTGCACCTCCATGTGCACATTCATCCATTATTTATCACCTCATAATTCAGCATTGAAATTTTATGATTCACATAACCTACAAGTGCCTACTGCCACAATGCTCGATTGGAGTTCATTTGCTGCAGGGTCCTGCATAATCATTCCCAAATGAGTACTTGCAGTCAAGCCATCCGAACAGCATTTCATCTCGCTGCTGGCACTAATCTATGGCGCCGACCTATGCATAGAGCCTGCACATGTATATGAATACAAACGGCTGTGCCTGTGTGTCTTAATAGCATCATTCAAACCACTTTCCGCACCCCTCGAACGTAAATAGAATAACCTATGAAGTGCTCACCCGTTGATGTAATTAATGCCACGCATGCTACTGAGTGACTAGTAACACAGGGGGTACATCCTGCCACTGCCAACGGGGGCTGTTTGTATGTAATTCTGACTCATGTCTACACAAAATTGCAGCTATGTACGAGTATGCGACCTCCAGATAAATATAGAGGCTGCTCCGGCTCCCTGTTGGTGAACTTGAACGCACTCGCCCCCCATCATGGTTTGTGTCGAAACGAAGCCCAATTCAGAATGAAACGAATGAAGAGCTATGAACGGGGCTGTGGGGTGGAACTAGGAATCACCCTTCGACATATTCTTTTCGTCGAGGATGAGTATCCTTTCTCGGCTTATCCTCCTCTTCATCGATAAAGGTCACACTCTGGTTGATTCTTAAAATCAAGGTTATTTCGTTTCCCTTCTTCTTACCATCGCTGAAGATTGCCTCCATGCAAATCAAGGAACAACGGATGAACCGCACATTTGCAATAATGTGTGACGTTTTTAATTACAGGACGATGCATGTGGAATAATGAAGGTCATTAGGATTAACGATGCTGGAAAGGTCAAGAGCTATCGTGAAATTGAAAGCCATTAAGGATAATTGAATGGTTTTGCTTGGTTTTATAGCTTATTTACATGTGTCCTTGATAAGCGGGTATCAACAGGCATCTTGGAAGAATGCGTGTAACCTGCACATAAGGACTTCCTACTTTGTGAACAGTTTTCTCATTTTTATTGTTTCTTTAACTCCGTGGTTTTCAAAGGGATGGCTGCCGACCCATTGTCCTAGACTTGGTATGACATTCAGACATGAAGTGAATTTGACTCAACGGCAAGACTGTTGCTCTCGCTTATATCGAGTCTGGCAGAATCAGGACAGGAACTGACAGGAGCTGAACTTGGGCCTCAACCAATAAGCCACTCCAGTCAGTCCAGTCCTTTGCTAACTGCCTAAAGTTGCACGCTCCATGGAGGTCCTCTTCAACTTGTGCGCGCCACCTAAGTAGAGGTCTTCCTCTACTGTGCTGTCCCTCCGGGATTGTCTTGGAAATTCTGTGGACAGGAGCATTGATGTCCTAATCATCTGAAGCGACTGACTCACAGTTTTTTTTGACTATATCGATGTCGCTGTACAGCTCGTATAGGTCGTCGTTGAATTTCCTCCTCTAAAGCCTGTCAATGGACGCGAGACCGACAATTTTACGAAGAATCTTTCTCTCGAAGTGACTGGGAATATCTTCATTTGCTTTAAATAGGCATGACTTAGGACTGGCTTGATCAAGGTCTTATATAGAGCCTCCTTAGATCTTCTAGATAGGGCCCTACTACTCAATTGCCTTCTCAGTACAAAGAAACACCGATTGGCAAGAGTGTTGTAAAAGCAGAGCCAAAGAAGATAAAGTCTCTTACTACCCCGAAGCCATAGCTGTCAAGATCCCTAGAAGGTGGGCCAAATATTCTTCCTCTACCTTGTATCTACAGCTTCTATAGGAATCGTTTCAAGCGGGTTGACAAGCTCCCAGATAATGTCTTGTAACAGTTCTAACTACGTTTCTTATATTTTTCCTACTAATGATGAGAAGTCTCAGAGTTTTCTTACAATCTATCCAACTTACAATCTACGCCATCCTAGGGGGACTACTGTACACCAACTGCATCCCAGCTCAGCAAGGATAAGCCTCCTGTTACACATTTGTTCAAATCTCAAAACAGATGTAGTTTCTCTTAAAAGCTGTTCTCAATATTTTTCAATGAATCCATCCGATGCACGGTGCCAAACAGTAACAACCTTCAAGATCCTTAAAGGTTTCAATAGATGCTCTCCGCAAGTTGTCTATCTGTTGCATACTCATCATAGTCCCTAAACGTCTTCACTCAGGCCATGCAACAAACGATTTGTGCTAACGTGGTCAACCCACTGAAAACTCAGATTGTTATCTTTACAAGAAATTAGATTGTGACTAGTCTGACTTAGCCAGTGCAAAAGGGTTTCACTACTCGGATCTGCGGACCCGAGTTTCACGGACCGATGAAGCCAATTCACTGGGAGTGATTCCAGATAAGAAAGGGAAAGGATGTCAAGTGTAAGACATTCAAGGCGTTTTCTGTCAGTGTAGGAGTTCTTTGGCTAGACATGGTTTAAAAAAAGTCTTTTGGATCTATACGGCCATGGTATGGTATGATCTTCTCCAACCTAAGCGGCTTCTGCAGTAAATCCAAAAAATTATCTCTCGCCTCCGTACAGGAGTTTTCTCGATTAGGCTGGGCTTCGCTTTAGACACTAATCCATTTGCTGTACTATCAAAGCAATCTACCATCGTAGACTGGGTAGCACTTGGGTAACATTTATCCCTCGATCCTAGTTTTGAGGATATCCCGTCACCGGAGACTCATGCTAAGATACCGGAACTCTGGCTGCTATCCAATTTTAGTCTCGACTTTCCCTGGGTTCAAGACTGACTTCAATCACACTCTGAGTCTGAACTAGGATGAGGTCGTTCTTCACGGATATCTCTAAAACTAGTTAAAGTTGTAGAGCTGGTCTCTTCGTGAAGACCGACTCAGAATTTCAAGCTAAGATCTATGCAAGGCTCTGCTAATTGACTCAAGCTAAGCTAGAATTGCGGAAAATAAGAATTTTTCGTTCCAGATGAGCAGAGAAAGACTCAGAGCACGATTTGTCAGGTTGAGAGCCTGCGTTGAAACTTCGCGCGTCCTAAATCATTGACGATTGGGTTATGAATAGCATTGTGTGTGACATGGCTCTTCAGGATTCAGACAGCCTAGATGATTTCCAGTATCTCTATGCGGCATTCATGCTGTCTCTCAGTAAAAAATCACTGTAAACACCTATTTCATGCTTTTAGGGGACTCTTTCCTTAGACTAAGTCCTTTAACACTGGCCTGCAACGTTGCATATGTTGAGAGTCAAGACACTTTGTTATTGTCCTTGCTTCGGTTGGATCAGGTGGCAGATATTCGGTGCTGATGTGGAAAGTGCTGTACTGTAAGCTCGTCGTCGTCGCTGGAGTGCATCCGAAAGTCGAAAGGACTACAACTCTAATATGACCTGGGTTTTTATTTTGAAAGGTTAAGGGCCCTTTTCTGAATGAAATTTAACTTCTTACCCCACAAAGTCATTAAAATAAATATTGACTTAAAAAATCTTGAAGCAAAAATGTATCTCAAGGAGAAAGTCGTCTTGAGATGAAATCCTTCAAACAGGATTTCAAAGAAACCAAGGGTCAAGGTCAGAACGAAAAAAGAAAAACCATAATCCTTACACAACAAAGCACAGAACTAATCTCACCTTGAGGGGAGACAAGAGACTCCTACGTATTTGCACTTCAACCACAATACGAAATGCGGTACTTTAGTGCAGTCTTGTAACTTTTTAATGACATGAAACATAAAGGGATACTCATTAGGATACTCCACAAAGACATCTGCTGAGAATGGGGTAAGCCACCGTCGTTATGCTTTGCTTCAAAGATTTGAAACTCTTTTACAGTCGGTTGTGCATCGTCAGGACTAATTTTACTTGAAACAGAAATCCATAAATTGCCATGCTATACAGAGTACTACTCGTACATTGTTATCCTCTCAAATTTCAATTAAAACCTCATATCCTTGCGTGACTTCGAAAGTAGCACGTGAAACGGTTCTCCATTTAACTATTTTATAAAAATATGAAACACCACATCCCCCAAACAGTCAGCGGGGTATTGATCGGATATTCCAAAGCTCTGGTAATACAATTCTTCATATGTAGGTCATGTTGTCTGGTAAAAGGATTTAGTTCCGAAAATCAATAGAGAACCACATCCGACTTCAAAGCAATGTTGCTGTTACCGTGTGTTAAAATTTATTTGAAAGCGAAATCGTTAAAAAAAAATTGATTAAATATTTACAGGATATGCAGGTAGAGTCCTGGTGTTTTGTATACAAACAGAGATGATGTACTATTTTATTTGATTGGTGATTACAGCTGTGGTAAAGTATTTGTTCAAAGGATGCGATATGCATTTTAGAAGGAACTATGATAATTTTCAATTTCATGGATTTGAATACAGGACTTTCAGTTGAGTGGATTGCAGTTGTTGAATGATTTGAAAGGGAACATCTGCATTTGATCCTTCGTGCTCAATACGCATTTTGGAATTAACATATGTAGTTTGAATGACATGAATTGGTTCGATTCGGTTACATCATTAGAAAAGCAGGAAGGCCATGATTTTCATAGATCTGTGAGAGTAGTCCATGCGGAAGGATTAGTACCATGATACCCCGATATTCCAGGCAACATGACCTTTTCCATGAAAATTCAGATTTTGATCAGAAACACATTTTCCATTCCCAAAGGAATTCCTGTGCGATTTGCATGACATTGTGGCAATGTGTTATTTTTTCGTCCTTCTTGGCATGATCCCTAACATGTTTGCAAAACTCCTATAAGATACTTTTAATCTATGTGCGCAGCATATGGCTATAGTACGTAGAATGGATTACATTATTCTGTATTATGAGGGGAGACTCCAACGAAGTTCTATGGAAGGACATGTGTAATTTATGTAATTAACACAAGTCAACACATTAAACTCCAGCGCAGAGTATATAGACTGAAAATTGTAGTATCTTATCCCACTGATGGTGTGTGGAAATAAGAAGAACTTGGGGAATGTTTTTTCTAGGAGATCCAAATGGCAGGGGAACAACTTTCAAGAAACGGCGAAGGAATCGAAAGTTTATGAAAAAACAAATAAATAACGAAGTAAGCACAAGCCTTGGTATGAACAATTTTACTATTTTTATTAACTAATCATTAAAGTCTAGTCATTATGAAAGGCTTTAAGTCTGCAACCCATCATCTACCATCAACCAGTCTATAGACAGATATCCGCAGAAGGTAAAACTAAACAGGATATTGCATCTAATTCGGTGGCGAATACGTAACATTTATTTTAATTTTTTAATATCCTAATACCCGATTCTCTTTACTCAAAGGTCTCCCAAAAGTCGCACCTAGATGTCGGGATTGGGTTGAGTGGTTGCCTCTGTAAGGTCCATTGCGATACCTCTACGGGAAAAACAAATGGATTACCAGCATCAGAGAGGCAGAGTAACCGGTTTCGATGTAAACCCTCGCCGAAGATGTATATTTCGCCGTTTAAGCATTAATCTAGTTTGACCCGGTGATGAAGCTCTTTATTCTGCTTAAGTCTAGTCTAGCTAGATCGTTGAAATCTGCGAAGAAGTACTCGGCTAAGGTTCTCCTTCTCAGAACCGATAAGCCGTCCTGGCTGGAGGGGCACAGGATATGTGTCTTGGTTTTCTTATTTTTCTTGTCTTTACAATTTCTACAAAAAAATGGTTGAAAGGAGCACCGAGACTGCTGACATGACTACCACACAGTGGCCTGTAAGTATACCAGTTTCTCTAGAATTTATCTCTCGCCAAATTTATTTGGAAGGGAGACAAATGATGATATTGTTCCACCTACTGTTTGCAATTCTAATGGCTGCGGCATTTAGTTGGAACTTTATCATTTTCCCCAGCCATTTCGTCCGCTTTGCAATTGCTCTATTACCTGGAACCCAACACAAGGATAAGCCTCTTTTAACAGTAATCTTGTTGAGAGGTCCGTCTACATAATTTGAAATCCGGGTGAGGCTTTAGATTTACGTTTAGTACAAACCTATGTTCATATTCAAGGCTCAAAACTAACACAGTTCGTCGAAGGTGTAATTTGAAATTTAGAGTCTTACTAATGGGCCCAGAAGTATAGGCGGCATACATGGCTTTCTTAAAGTACAGTGTTTTAAGGTACAGTTTTGAATGGTAATGAGAGGGTGAATATCATTGTCTTCATATAAAGGGCGATTTTATAGAGATGGAGAACTTTAAATTGAAATAAAGCACCGAAAAATGACGCGGAAATACAGCCTCATTTACTGGACCTCTAGATTATACTATGTACGCGACAGCAAAGGCGGCCATATGCCCAATGCCATAAAACTGTCTGTCAAACATAGCCAATTTCATGGACAGTAAAAATATTTTCCTGTGTTTTATTTCTATTTAAAGTACCTCATCTTTAAAAAAAAGGATCATTTACATTTATGTGTGTTCGTAAGTATTATTTCAAAAGAGGGACATAGGTTGCATAGGCAGCAGAGGCATGAGTTTCAACCCGTTTACGTTCGGGGGTTGTAATTTCTTAATAATTAGCTCAAGGCAATAACTTACGGACCACGTACCATTAAACCAGATGGCACTATACCAGCTTATCTTCATATGACCTCAAATATTACCTTGTCCACTTTGATAAATAACTTTAAGAGGTTTCTGAATCTGGTTCATATTCCAAAACTATTGAAAGGTCAAGGTGATTGCCATAACCATAGTTGGTAAAGGATTAGCTAATTCGGTGGCGTATACGTAACATTTTTTTTTTTGGGGTATGTATACCATATGAGCTCTAGAAAGTAAACCAGGCTTGTAAGTTCGAGGTGGATTTGGAAGACGCTTTCGGAAACTTATTGCCTGAAACTTCTCTAATGACCTCAAGGAAATTATGTAGTCTCTAAGTAAAAAAACTAAAACTAACTTCTCATAAGACCAATCTTAGTAAATATCTATGATAAAGAGCTGTCTAGAATTAATTCACATTCCAAAGTAGGGAGACAAGTGAAGGTGCGTTTTAGGCTAATAACTGGTAAACGTTTTTGCATTCATCCAAGAAATCTCTACCTTCATTCTTTTAAGAACACTAGACTAACTGCTTGATGTCCACATACGCAACTATAATGATACTTAATTTTTGCAGAAAATTCTGGCAGAAAAAGTGTATATATTCGAAAACTAACAATAAGTGCAGGTTTTTCTCTGGTAGACCTAATCTCAGTCTCATTTCCGCCTTCCTAATCATAATAGCGTTTATAACACGCCATGCAAAATGGGTATTAAATAAGTCCAATCTTGGCTCAGAAAGTGATAGTGATACCCACTGCAGATTTTCGCATTTTGTTAGATAGTCAAGCAGCTATCAAATCCTTGGAATCCTTCTCTAATATTTCCAAGTTCCTCTAGACTACCGGCTGTCTCTCTTAGAGACAACTCATCTTTGTTATTTATCGGGGCATAGGGATATACGGTAGAGTCGCAGAACTCACCAGATATGGAACTGGAACATGCATAAAGCTGGATGCTCTAGAGATGTCAAATTTTACTAAAGAAGTGGAATTGACGTTGGAAAGCTTTAAAAGAAGAGGTATTTATGCACCTGCCCTACTCACAAAAGACAGTTTCACTTCGGAGCTATTTTCTTCTTTAATGATCTTGCTGATCTGGTTAATACCGACATAAGGAGTTTACTATATGTTTCATTGGAAGCTCAAATTGGTTTCACCATTGCTATGCTGGGGTTCCCTGGTAACCATTTTAAACCTAAACAATTAAAACCTTCAAACAATAATTTACAATACTTCATAACATCAAACGATCTATTGGATTTTGGAAAATGGATATAATTAAGACAATGCGAGCTATGATAGTTGAAACGAAAAAAGCGATCCAAAACCAATATTTCCAACAGAAACATAACAATTTTGTGCTTCAATAAAGATGCACCCTTAAACTTATTCTATTATCTGTCAATAGAAAAACATCAGCTAATATCTAGATTTTTATCATGATAGAGTTCACGGATGAGAAAAGTTTGGAAATCATTGAAAACTACTACCGAAATTCAAGGTTGCTACTCTCACCTTACTACTTACTCAAGTATACGTATCCACTATTAAATGTTCTTTACCAAGTACGACAACGCACCGATCGAGGTACAACAGTAGACTCCACTCCATTTACAGGAATTGGGAATGTCACAATCTACCTTGTGGCAAATTCTGGGCAAAGATTTTGACCTTTACCCGTACAATATTAAATTTACTTAAGAACTGAAGCCTTTAATTAATTTAAAGCGCTGAAACTTCTCCGATCGGGCTCTGCAAAAGTTTGAAGAAAATCCTGAATTTCGTCTAAAGGTTACCGAAAGATCAACAAAAGATTAAACCTTTAGCGTTGAAGCTTATTTTTGGCTCAATGCCATGACACTTCATTCAGAAAAAGTCTGGCGTGGATCTCATGCCAGAGGTGTGATCGGACCATATTTTGTGTCGGCCAAAATGATTGGAATGTTACGGGCAATAGAGTACCACATTGTAGCTTGTTGGAAGACTGTATTTGGCCAGAATTAGATGGGTCTGACGTCAGGTTATGTGGTTCCAATAAAACGGTGCCACATGTCACACACAGCTCGTCAAGAAGTTCCCTACCGTTAGGAACAATATGGAACTCGAAATTGGCAATATATTGAATGTTATAAGTGGAAATGGATCCTGCAAACGTGATATCAACGAGATCAATTTCCATATTTAAACACACTTTGTGTATTATATTCTACAATAAATTTCAGCCCGATATCTAAATTGTTTTGTCTTTAATTTGAATTCAGAATTGTTATGTCCTTATTAAAAAATTCTTTTAAATATGAAACATTTGCCTATCTATACTTTCAAGGACCAACTTTCTTTCATATCTAACTTTAAATTACTACAAACAAATTTGAATTCAATAGAAGTTTATTTCAATAACTTGAAAATATTTGGTAATAATTTGAACTGTGTCATATATTTCATTGCATAGATACATGAATGAATTTACATGAACAGATAGATACCTTTGCTCGAAAATTGTGTTTTTCCAATCGGAAACTATTTTCCAAGTTTTCCAACTAAAATTTCTTCTCAAATAGACAATTAAACTATTTCATTTGAATGGTTGTTTATTCATTTGTGAAATTTTGAAATTAACATTTCACGAAACGGAACACACATACGAGATGGAAAACCACTCCAGTCGGAGACACTAATTGAATATTAAAACTTGATCCTTGTTCGTGTTCGCAACTGAGCAAATCGAGCTCTCGGACTGAAGTTATGAATATGCCAAGCAGAATAGTATCTCTAATATTAAAATGTAGACCCACTTACGAAAGCCATCATATTAAACTGGAGTTGGTAATATTAGGGAAAACAGAGTAAGGGGAATCCCAAATATGGTAAGTATCAGCAAAGAATAATATTTAATACTCTTTTCTAACAATACTGACTCAACATTTAATTTAAGGAAAAAACAAATTACGTACGAACAGGAGGAGGAAAGCTATAAACCATTCTATCTACCCTTGCGTCGTTTTTACTTGTTTTTATCGACACCCATCCATTCAACCTAATTGCATTCTTATGTTAAATTTATTCCATAAAACCAAACTAAATAGCTCTTTTCAGAGCTCAAAAAATTCATCTAAGAGACATTAAAAAAAAAATTTCAATAAAACACAGGATATGCTCCGTGATTTATGGAGAGGCGTCTTGAAAGGTAACCCCGCCGGAGATGATGGCTAATTAATTTTCGAAAAAGTGCTTAACAATCTTACAAACTATACATTTGCTAGCCAAGATAGATACAAAATAATTAAGAGGATCTTCTCAGGAGAAGAAGAGTTTTGTACATAACCGCTGATGATTTTATTATGTCAAATATTTCCCTGCCAATTAAGGACGAAATTCAAGTTAGATATTTGAACAATTCTGTATAATCTACTTGCAGGGAGAAAGTTTTTATTGGACGAATTATTTGAGTAACTCTACCGCAGGAAAGTTTCCCAGGATGTCAAGTTTCTAAATGCTGTCGGAATACTTGCGGGTATAATTAAATTTCATTTAATTAGTTTGTTGGATTCAGTGAAGTTGTGCTTGATTGAAAGGCAAGGCGTTCGTAAGGTTCTTTGCATCACTTGCAAATTTATTATTAACAAATCCGATGTGAGAGTAACTTTAAGTTGAACTTTAAATATTAATTAGTTGTTGCAGGATGAGCAGCTCAGTTGAATGGATTTCCTGCACTAACTTTCGTAAGGTAATCTAATCTTTTGATGGAAAATAATTATCAGTCAGATTTTTTGCAAAATCGAACTTCAAATAGGACAGTTGGTATGGAGCTATAGAGTCCCCAGCCTTCTTATATTCCTCAAGGACAAATGGTTTCAGCCATAGTTTTGCTGTTCAGAACAGTTTTGGTTTGGTGCTTAGAGATCTTGTGTAGGTGGCATTCATACTTTTCTTCACTAGATGTAGGGGGTTTCCACTAGTAGCCTTTATTTTCGATTTCCTTACTTTTTCACCGTTTTTTTATATTACTTTGCGTATATTGCCTATTTTTTTTTTTATTTATTTAGTAATCAGTCAGGAAGCGAATAAAAACCAGACGCTGATGGTCATCGTTTTACAGTGAATAGTAGTGATACTAATGCTCAATGTGAGTGTTTTGATTGTAATTTGTAGTTTGTTTATAATAAGAGTTTAAATCATATATTTAAAGAGTCTTCCAATAGGAACTTCCGAATTTTGACAGTTGATAGCGGCCATATTGTTGAAGCTACATCTAGAAATTGCACCCAAAGAGTGCCCTGCGCTTAAAAGAATCCCACATTTGGAAGAGGGTTACACGACCCACCGACTTATAGTTAGATGGGTACACTTGGGTACAAGTACTATTTACGAAACTTCGAAAGGCCATCTTATCCACAGTTAACAAATCCGTACTTGTAAAACGATGCAGTAAGGAACACTTCCAGGACACAGCGGTATTCAGGAAAATGAAGGAAAGGATGATTTCGCTAGAAAAGGTCATTATCTCTGTTTTGTTAGATCTTCTATTAAATCCAATATATAGCAAGCTTTCGCGAGACTAGGTATTAAGATTTTTTCCAGAAAATTTGGGACAAAACATTACAAAGCCAAAACTAAGCAAATCCTAGTGCATATCATATGAAATCTAGGGCTTCTCTCAGTGACTATTACTGCCCACAACCTCCTGGCGGCTCACCGAAGAAGAATGCTACTAGGTACTGAGATTGTGGAGACACGTATCCAAAAGAAAGCGCGTTTCAGTTTCTATGCGAATTCCCAAGAATAGCACTTCGAAAAGCTGGGTGAACTGAACTGAATTGAAGTGCAATGTGTGCTCTAAGTACACTCTAGGATAGGAATAGTGTCAATCAAATCAACTTTGAACCTAACTCATACATTTTTTGTAAATTCTTCAAAGGTAGAACATTGTCACGAAGAGGTTCGAAGAGAATAAATAAGAAAGAAGCCTGAATGGGATCTGACAATGGTCATCTATTTTGTTCTACCTTCCCTAGCACTAGAAGACGACTTTTTGAGACTATCCGTCTAATTAGTCCTAGCGCTTGCACCGTGTGTGCAACTGAGGAGATTGCACCTAGATCCTATAGAAAGGCTCTTTTGAAGACTAGCCATGACCCAAAGTCATCCCTCGCCAAACACCACTTCGAAGACCTGAACGATCTGTCAGTAAGCCACCACTAGCTGTCAATAAATTTATAACAATTTGGGAATGGTTCAGGCAGGACATAAAAACACTCAACACAAAGTCATCCCATTTCGATTTCTCCACTACAGTGGCACGCAATTGCTCAGTTGGTGAGGCACCATAGAGTTCAATTCAAACATCACTCCCACTCAATGGTATGAAAGTTTATTAAAAAAAAAAAAACCTAATTATGTATATTAGAAGGAAACGTTTCCTTAAACATTTCAAATCCCAACGTTGACAGCTATGTAGTTTGATGTATCACCACTCAGCTATGCTATAAACAATCCACCTACCAAATAATTATTTTTTTTTTCCCAACACGTCACGTCAGTTCAGCCTTTGACTGGACCTCTAACTGTCAAATTAATCATTCACAACCCCAACCTTGTCAAATTTTCAAATTTTTTGTTTTGCTTTTTAAAATGTCGAAAATGTGTTTCGTAAATTCCCAGCAGTCGCTTTCCAATTTGTAAATTGCCAAAATAAATCACTTCCTTGGTTTGAAGCAACAACCTGAACGCCACATCGCTGTTCACATGCCAAAATAATTTCATGAATGATTATACCACACCGACTACTGGTCAATTTGACAAGGTGCCAGCGTTTCTGTATCACAATCCGATGCTTTTGAAGTAGCAATCTCGCGAATGAGTGCTGACTGCGTTCAGTGGCTAAATTGAAGGCTGGGCTCTTTCATCAGCATCGACACTTCGTTCCTGGAATCGTAATTGCAGGCTAAATGTGTTCCTAAGAGGGTTTTTGAGTTTTCTAAGAATAGAATTGAAAAGACCACCAAAGTGCAAAGTGTCTTCTATCTCAGACCGAGTTGCCGACAGCTTAGTGGGTGATTTAAATTTACGCAGAAGAAGTCTTTATTTAGCTCGGAAGGAACCTCCTGCCATGAGGAGGGGAAAGACCATCTTTCGATAATTTATCATTTTCAGAAATCGTACTGCCTGGTGGTTCCACCCCATTGTCGATGATGGTGGGCAGGATTATTTCGACGACCTTTCGTACCTTCGAACTGGAAGTCAGATCCAAGAAGGAGGACACATTTCACCTAATTTTGGTTTTTGGTAATAAATTGCTGTGGTCCTTGATGATTTAATAGGCTGCCTTGATGTCTTGTTAATGTATTTGTATAAACGTTTATTAGAAATATGGTGATTGGGGATTTTCGGTTACAAGAGTTACTTCTGTGTACTCTGTACTATTTTGAAAGCGCGTATGGCTCGGTACATTCCGCACTACGTAGCGTGTGCTACGAGGTGCTACGTGCATGAACCCATATGTTCGAAAACCTTCCATAAGATCTTAAAAGTCTTCTTGAAGTCCAAAAACTCTAATGGAAAACCAGAAAACCTATTCATTTAAAAGGAAACCAAGTATCTCGCCTTTTTGGAAACCTTGTGCGGCTTTTTAGTTTCAAATGCCCGATTGGTGATATCATTTTTTGGATTTATTTGTGTCCCTTGTCAGCACTTGGCTGCTGTCACTATCGCAACATTGTCAGCATATCCATCAGCTCAGAGCATATTGTGCCCTTATTTCTCTAAAAGTTTATTGCTGGTTGTAAAAGAGGAGATGGGACTTCTCCTTACAGTATTCGTCCTATTGAGGTTGGTCAAGAAATTTCGAGGTCAAATATATCTCGAAGCTAAAATCATAAATATGGCATCCCGAAGACTTATGGTTTGGGGATCAAAAATCCGAATTCGTAAAACGTAATACATGTTTGTAAAAAGTTGATCCTGACAGTTCTACTATGTGGAATGGAGTCCTGGATGAGAGAAAAATTCTTCTTCAAATATAAGTTTCTTTTAAAAAATGCAATAAAATGATCAAAATTAAATCTTTTCCATGTGTTATCGCATTATTAGTAAGAACAAACATTCCCATTAATTATGGAACACAACATCGTTCAAGTGGCTGTCTCGACAGGTTTCGCAGTAGCGCATTTTGTCATTTAAATTTTTCAAGACTGTATCTCACGGATGGCGTGGATGATATTGGCCTTAAGTACTTGAATCGTTTCTAGATTGTTGGCATAACATCGGACCTGCACGTTTCCCTTCAAAAAAAAAATTCCAAAGGGTCAAATCGCAGCTCCGAGGCGGCCAATTGACCTCGCCAAGACGGCTGTTAACACGATTTGGAAATTTGGTGCTCAAAAGATCGATTGTGGCATGGGCTGTCTGGCATGGCATTAAGTCGGTTAACAGGCTCTGTAACGCCCACCGTTGACCGAAACGTTGTTCCCAGCCTCATTTTCGAAGAAAAATGGTGCAATGATGCCACCACTCTACAATCCGCACCAAAATGTCACTCTCTGCGGATGACGTGCGGGTTTTCCGAGCCCCAGATGCAGCAATTTTGTTTGAAAACGAAGCCGCCGCCGAGATGGAAATGCTCCTCGTTAGAAAAGATGATTTTCCATCCAAAATCGTTGTCCAATTCAAGCTGCTCTAAGGCCCAAACTGGGAGGCGAATTTTCGGAGATCTTTGTGCAGAATTCTGTTGAGATCGATGGCCAGATCATGTTCGTGAATTGAGTCTCACACCCTCGGAGCCCCAGATCTTTCGATGACGGGGACAATGAGTGTTGTCCACTAGCATACCAGTTTCATGAACTTTTTGCACAAAGTTGCGTACAGTAGGCGCGGTGGGTGCTTCATTTCGGGCAAAACTTCTTTTCAAATAACGCACTGCTTGGGCAACACAGCACTCATTTTGGAAAAAAGTTTTCAATATTTCCCAACGTTGTTGAAGCGTAAAGCGATTCATTTCGTTCCGCAAAGGTATGATACTGACTTTTTGTCAAGATCTCGAGCGGGAAACAGCTGTCAGTGTCAATATGCATACATACATAGGCGTACTCCTGGGGTTGAGTCGTCGGGTATGCAAATCGTACATATAGAACCTCTAGGGTCCAGTGCCGCACCATCATTAGACCAGTTCCAATATTGCTACCTCAAATACCCTTCCGAATCAGTACTCCCTGATCATAGTGTCGGAAACAGTTGAAAACGTGTTTCTTTATGGAATTAAATCAAAAATGTTCACGTGTTCCACAAGGTCATATGGTTTATACTTGTACTGAAGCTTAATAGCCCATCTAGGGACCAAAAACAAAAAAAAAAAAACTCAAGTAACTTCGCGGTAGAAATACTCTTGGAAAACTTGGGCAACACAATTGAAAGTCTTTCCAAACCTTGATGGATGGACACTGGCTCTAATAAGTATTTCAATGCGCTTGCTAAAGGTACAAATATTTTTAAACCTCTTGGTAATCCGAATATTTCTGACTTAACTGAAATAAAGCCACTTTGAGACTCAGTAGTCACCAGACTGCGTGGACTATTAAATATTTCATCAGAGTTCTCAGACTTAAAGCCAGAAATGCAATATAAGACACAACAGCTCACAGAAACAAGTTCCTTCAAAATACCCAACATCCTTCCACAGTTCGCGTCCCTAAAAGACCCCATAAAACCCTCTCACATACTTTGTCGTCAACCTTCTCTGATTAAAAACTTAAATATTCAACTATTTCAAATAAACTTCCACCCACCCATCCACCACCTTACATAAATCCTTCCTGTCGCGTCGTCGCTCAGATTAATGGCCATTTGTTCGCATTTAATCACACTGCTGTCAAACGACTTGAGAGGAATTTAATTTTCACCCTCACAGCATAGTGCTAAACAAAAAAACAAAAAAAAAGCCGAAAAAAAAATCTCAAAATCTCAGCAATCAAGCAGAACTGTTGAAGACTTTATTTTCAAAGAAAACCTCTAACACCCGTTGACAGATAGGCCCCATCATGCCAATCTGCCATTCTCCTCCTGCCTCCGCTTCGGAGCACTTCGAAACTTTTAGATTAACTCATTACGTAAAGTTTGAGGAGGTTTATGGATGAAACTTTAAATGCTCCAACCCCGGCGTCGTCCTCGCCCGCCATTTGCATTTGACACATTCAGCGGGAATGAATTGAAAAAGTTTCAAAAGAGCAATCATCAACTCTTCAATCTTTCATGTTCAAGATGAATACATCGGCGGTAGTGTGCTTCAATGGTTTCGCATAAGAGACACAGTCGACACATGAAAGGATTCTCCGGGTTGGTGCTGAATTAAAAGAAACCGATGCCAAGAGTCTTAGACACCGCAAACGAGGAGATAGGTAGTAGGTGTACCTGTGTACAAAGTTGAGTATCATATGATGTAGACAAGAGCCTGCCTTTGGGGGAAACACCTGCTTCAATCCCAGCTCGGTCAGGCGGAGTTTATGCATAGAAATCACATGAGTGACACTCGTATCCTGAGGGGTATACATCGATACATGGTTTGCCCATTTGGTAACATCATATGAAAAGCATATTCTTATCTACGCTTCGATATCCTTAAAGGAACCTCTTGCATTCGCAATTTCATCAAAGAATTTAAGTATATCCTCCTGCGAGGTAATGGAAAAGAAAATGAGACCCCTCTACGCGGATGCATCAGCGAAAGCATCAGCTTCGTTGGAAATGCAAATTAGAAAACATTGTGATCCTTAACTTGGAGGTGCATAAATTTACTTTGTATACGACGTTCCTTTGCGCTGGGGGATGCCGTGCAAAGGAGCAACTTATGAAGTGGCAGTATAAAGTAGGAATATAGCCGGTAATCACGGATATGGATGCGGATGGTTTGTGCAATCCTCCTCTGGCGAATTATTTTCTTTAAGATACCTACTATTCTATTTTCGCTGTTTAATAGCTTATATCCTGGGAAATAATAACCGCGGCATGCTAATGGCATTTTAATTACTTTACTTATAGAAACGTGATTGTTCTTTGTCGAAGGGGCTATGATGACTTGTGTGATCCTTGAATCCTTGATTTGAATATATTTAAAGGCGTAGATACTTTTAAGGATCATTGTCATAGGAGGAATGCAAGACATGTACCAAGAGTATCCAAGAGTATACTGTAAGATTGCAGGAGTGGACTATTTTCTTAAAGCTGGTGTTCTCTACATTTAAAATGTTGTCCTCTTCTTTTGTCGAGGGTTTATCCTACGGAGTGGATGTGTGTTGAAATGACAAATAGATCCTTCCCGTCCAGACGAACTCAGTTCACCTGTTCACCACTATAATGGCCTCGAAATGGGTTGGTAAACTTGTTGAAGACTTCCAAGTAGTCCTTCCTTATACAGACAGTAGACGTCTTGCGAAAAAAAGGACTACCATCAAGTTTCTGGTTCTTCATTCTTCCACCCATAGGTAGGTAGAACGGGGGCCATATATGCGGCCAATACTCGGATCACTGGCGGATCCATAGGAAAGTCGAAGGATATCAAAGGGGTAAGGTTAAGTTGGGTAAATCGGTGCCTTTGTTGAGTCCATTGTGTTCAATTATAAGATCCCTTACAGACTGTTGAACCAAAACACCCAGATCTGTGTATGAATTCCAGGAAGCTCAATATCGTCCAGATCTGCAAGGAAATAGCTCCCAAGAGAGTCTTTACTGTTGGTGGCTACTGCTGAACACTCATTCCGTCTTCATCTATTCCGTTTTTGTAGAAGTCATTGCCAAGTCATCCTAGACTTGCTGCTTATCACACCGTGTCCTCTCACGACACCAACAGCAGCCCGGTTTATTTAAGCTGAATCACCCTAATACAAGCCAGGAATAGCACGAGTGTGACTACAATGTGGCAATGTCGGTGGCGTATACGGAATATGATTTCAAGAATTTTCAGTATTTTGCACTTTTGCCGTGCCCTGCGAGCCAGGATCCTAGCGAATCTGTGCTTTAACTGCAGACCAATCGATAGCCTGGCTTATCTGAGCTGAGTCACCCCAACATCAGCTAGGAATAGGAAGAGTGTGACTACAATGTGACAATGTCGGTGGCGTATACGGAATATGATTTCAAGAATTTTCAGTATTTTGCACTTTTGCCGTGCCCTGCGAGCCAGGATCCTAGCGAATCTGTGCTTCAACTGCAGACCAATCGATAGTCTGATTGATCTGAGTTGTATCACCCCAATACAAGCCAGAAATAGCACGAGTGTGGCTACAATGTGGCTATGTCGGTGGCGTATACGGAATATGATTTCAAGAATTTTCAGTATTTTGCACTTTTGCCATGCCATGCGAGCCATGATCCTAGCGAATCTGTGCTTTAACTGCAGACCAATCGATAGCGTGGCTTATCTGAGCTGAGTCACCCCAACATCAGCTAGGAATAGCAAGAGTGTGACTACAATGTGACAATGTCGGTGGCGCATACGGAATATGATTTCAAGAATTTTCAGTATTTTGCACTTTTGCCATGCCATGCGAGCCATGATCCTAGCGAATCTGTGCTTTAACTGCAGACCAATCGATAGCCTGGCTTATCTGAGCTGAGTCACCCCAACATCAGCTAGGAATAGTAAGAGTGTGACTACAATGTGACAATGTCGGTGGCGCATACGGAATATGATTTCAAGAATTTTCAGTATTTTGCACTTTTGCCGTGCCCTGCGAGCCAGGATCCTAGCGAATCTGTGCTTCAACTACAGACCAATCGATAGCCTGGCTTATCTGAGCTGAGTCACCCCAACATCAGCTAGGAATAGTAAGAGTGTGACTACAATGTGACAATGTCGGTGGCGCATACGGAATATGATTTCAAGAATTTTCAGTATTTTGCACTTTTGCCGTGCCCTGCGAGCCAGGATCCTAGCGAATCTGTGCTTCAACTGCAGACCACTCGATATTCTGATTGATCTGAGCTGAGTCACCCCAACATCAGCTAGGAATAGCACGAGTGTGACTACAATGTGACAATGTCGGTGGCGCATACGGAATATGATTTCAAGAATTTTCAGTATTTTGCACTTCTGCCGTGCCCTGCGAGCCAGGATCTTAGCGAATCTGTGCTTCAACTGCAGACCAATCGAGAGCCCGGTTTATTTGAGCTGAATCGCCCTAATACAAGCCAGGAATAGCACGAGTGTGGCTACAATGTGGCTATGTCGGTGGCGTATACGGAATATTATTTCAAGAATTTTCAGTATTTTGCACTTTTGCCGTGCCCTGCGAGCCAGGATCCTAGCGAATCTGTGCTTCAACTGTATCACCCCAACACAAGCCAGGAGTAGCAAGAGTGTGGCTACAATGTAACTATGTCGTTGGCGTAAACGGAATGTTCGCTTCAACTCGGCCAATACTTTTGTGTCTCGCTTTGACTTTGGCCCCTTACGCTTTTGTTGTACACTTCTTTCCCCAGGCATCCCTGTTGTTGAAATTCCTTGTCTCCAGTATATGGGTTCCAGTGAACGGTATTAGTGATCAGAAATCTGGAACGGACCTTCGGGTTGATTATTGAACCCGAATCGCAGACCACATTCATATTGAAACATTTATGAGAGCAGTTTGCTCAGGTACTCTGGCCAATCATAATTCAAACTGATTCCGAAAAGGTGGCTAAAATAATCTTAGCTGATCCACATGTGTGTACCCAACCAGCACACGTCCATTTTATTTTATGCATTTTAGAACACCCAAAGCCGGGAATGCTTTCACAATTGCATGAGCAACGGTTGGTTTCCCCTTTTTGTTTTATCCCTGATGAAGTGCTTATGCCCGCAGGACATAAAATATGAATGCGTCCCATAAAAAGTATCAAATCCGATAAAAACCCACGGCCGTCATGCAGTTTAATGTCTTTGCCGGCCGATTGCCATAAGCCACACATTTCATTACGTCTTAAATCATTCCAGGCACGTTCTAGGCGCACAAAACATCCCGCATATGAAAAATAAATGCAACAAGGATACGTCTTGCCGAGATAAGACCATGTTCATCTATTTCTATCCATTTGTCGGGGGGGTCCTTCTTTTCTTTTTGGTTTTTTTTTTTTTTTGTTGCGAAATGTCAACCGGTGTAGTTCCCATAAATAAAACTCATGGTCAGGCAGAAAACCCTTAATCCGAGTTTTTTTTGGGGAGGAAACTCCCACACAAAGGGTATGTGTAAATTAGACAGACTAAGTTGATAATCCCCAGGATATATGAGTCCTTTTGTTAAGGAATCCTTATTTATTTTTATTGCCTTCTAAGTATAGAACCTTTGTTTGAGATCTCGTACATTATCTGCGTGCACGGGCATGGCATGGCAGGACAAAGTTTTGATTCCATCTCTGTTCATGGATGTCAAATCCAACATTTATCGACTTGTCCTGCGAAAGCCTCCTAATGCGAATCGAAATTGGTTTTCCACAAGTCAACTGTGAAGAATTTGACTCGTCTTTTTTTTTCTATTTTGCTTTGGAATAGAAGTGTCCTTGTTTTTTGTTTCGGTAATAAAGTTGCGTAGAAAAGAGGTGACCTAGGAGGGGTCAAGTGGACAAAGTGGGAGCTGTGTTTGGGTTGATGTTTAATTTAGCATGACACGATGTTGTCGGTTGGCGGGGGAGAGAAAAGTTAGTACTTGTTGTGTAATATAACAAATTAGAGAGATGGAATGAACGGGAAAAAGGACTTCAGGCTTCTAAAATTGGAAGATAGACGTCCTTGATTGAATGATTCTTCGTTTTAGTCCTTTTTTGGGTTTTTTTTTTCTCAAATTTAAACACGATGTGAACTCTATTTGCGTTTTAGGGTTTTTTAATGCTGTGTTGTGTAAGCCTGGATTGACAGGGGACATGGTATTTTTAGACTTACCCAGGGTAAGGATTTGCTGGTACTACTTGAACATGGTACTACACCCTGTCCTCGCATTGGTGTAGAAGGAGGGGAACGAAAGGATTCTGGGCATTGGCTTGTTGCACTCATATATACTCTTGAATGTTTGTCAGATGTTCGTAATAGTTTGGGCTGTCAAAAACTTTTCAGTGCTTCCTGCAGCATGAATGTCGAATCTCCATAGTTTGACATACTAACCACTGAGTCATAGGTGGTGAGGTGAAGAGAGATACAGATACAGATCACAGAGGGTTGGCTTTAAGGGATGTAAGTTGTAGTAGAGTACGACTATCAGTTCCTCTTGCTAATGGCTGATGTGTAAGAATCCTGATAAGGACATGCATTATATCTGTCAACCCAAGGAAGTTTGTTATAGCAAAAGGGGTGAAGCTGTGTTAAACAACTTCAATTGGAAGAAGATGGACATCGTGTTAAAGGAGACCAGACTTGGCTAATACATTTGAAAATTTGTCTTACAGATGTGAGAATCCTTTATACCACTGATTTTCAAATTTGGCTCTATGAGGGACAAAATTTAGTTCTTTGTCACAGATAACATTGCAAAGAAAGGCTAATCTCAGAAAATATAGGATCTTAGGCTTGGTGGGCATCAGGATAAGACATTTTTAAAGTCAGCTTGAAGTGGGCGAGACTCGGTGGTGACTAAATTAAATCTGAAACTGTCCATAGCATCAGCGTAAAAGGGTTTCGCGAGGACGTGTAATGACAGCTGGAGTTTGGATTTGATTGTGTTCAGGATTTTTAACTATGAAACCAATTTCTGGTACAACAGCTTCAAATTTGGGCAAATAACGAATCCAAAATCATTCATGGAAGGACATTGCATCCTGAAAAATAGACTGTTTGGTACAGATTCTCTGGTGAAAGAGTCATTGGTCCAACCATACAGAGTCGATAGAGGTTGCTATCCGATCGTGATGACTTTGTGATTGATTGGAAGAGTTGGCTTAAAACAAATGTGGTTTCAGCAACACGGTGCCACATGCCACACAGTTGGGGAAGGAATCGAGTTGTTGAAATCTGAGTGAGGTGATCGTTTTGTGCTTAAGGGTCAAATTTCTGCGATGTTCAAGAGGCCGATTTGGAATTCTATCTAGGAGGTGCAAATAGGTTTCGGCTGCACCGGACCTTAGTGTCTGAAATAGTCAGGAATTGTTTCACAATGCTTAGGACGTGGATACTACAATATTAAGGGGGAAAAAGGCCGAAGAACTGGTCAAAAGGATCAGATCAGGATCAGAATCAAAACTTCTACAAACCATCACAGTTAGAGGTGTAAACCACCGATCTGTGTGGCTAAGAGGAGCATTTTAGAGAGGTTCACTATCATGGCTGAGCTCAGATGGTCTAACTTAGGAGGAAATAAGGTGTCGAAGGCCTTCTTAAAAATCCAGGAAAATTATGAAGCTAAGCAAGTCATGGTTAAGAATACTGTAAGAGATTTTCTTTGGTCAATCCCAATGTGGGGATAGTACAGTGACCTTCACATCTTGAAGGATATCTCACATCACATCACATGATTGTCAGGACATAACTCGAAGTAGACTTAAACACCCCGGAATGTATTATATTTTTCTTGAGAATTCAGAAGGAGATGGGTCTACGAGTTAAATCAATGAAATGGCCAAGTCTTGCTGGGATAGCACATGCCTGAAGAGGTTTGGTTATGGTGTAGGTTTAGGTTTGCTACCGTAATGGCTAAAAATCACAATGGGCCTTCTTTCGCACCTAGAGCCTTATAATGAACTTACAACTTTACACTACCTACCTACATAAGGTCGGATCTCAGAAGACTGTCAAGAAAATGAGTTTTCAATAGGAGTTGAGGGACAGATCACACATTTTAACTCGATTTTCTAAGAGACATCAGTTTTACAACGTAAGACCATTTTGTCAATGTAACCCAACCAGTTCACCACCTTTATGATCATTCAGTTTCGCAAGGACATCACCCACTTATGACACAACATACTCTTTGAACTGTAGTCCAACTACAACAGCAACCAGGTGTGATTTATCATAATACTAACAAATTCCAGGACATTCCAATAGAGACTTCAAAACAGTCCATCCTAATGCGTAATAGTAAAAGCGACACCAACAGCATCACTTTGTCATTAAAGCCAAGTTAATTATTAATACTATATCCTTTCGGCACCACTTGGGGGACACCATTAAACAGGGGCAAGTGGATGCGAAACGAAGCCAAAAAAAAAAAAAAAAAACAAACAAACCCTGTCTATACACAGAGGGAAAAACACAAAATTACTTTTAGCCAAGTCCGTTGATAACGGCGGGAAGAGTGGAGACAGTTTATGGCTTTCTTATGTTGTTTACGGAACCTCGTGCACTTGAGTCATCACAATAACTTCCGCAAGGATATAATACAACAATGATACCAGACCCGATGCTCTTAGTATACATCTATCCTACAGACTGGAATTTCCCTCTCGACATAAGGGAAAAATGGTTTTCTGCTGTAAAACACAATAATCTGGGTTTTTGTCGCCCACTTACTCCTGTTGGTGGTGCTATGGCACTCGGCGGTGCTCTTGGCCAACTTTGAAGTATGAAATGAAGGGAAGACTTAACTACGCAACAATGTTGTTGTAATTTTTGCTGTTTTATGAGTTTTTATTCTTCTTTAGATGAAATTTTCTGTCTCATGAGTTAGAATCGGGTATTTGTTTGCATGAATTGGTAGATAAAAATGTTTTTTTCTTCTCCTTTGTCCTTTAAGTTTGTGCATTTATCCTGACCTTCGTATGAGCAATTTTACTTTAACTTGGGCTAGGTAGGTGTCCTTTGCTTTTAGCTTGTTCGAAACTCCTCTATCGGCACGTGGTGCTTGGTGAGAACCGTAACCCTTTTATGTTTGCAAGGACGATAAAAAAAATGGATGTGCGTGTAGTACCAAACTAGGTATCACATTGTAACCTCAAGTCCATGGGATATGCAAATAATTTTGCAGTAATATCCGTCTCAGAAGTCTAGCAAAAGGACATCCCTCAATAAAATTATCGGTGAAATCCACAGCCCTACTATCATATCTTCTTATGACCTAAGAACGAAAAGGATTTTCCTCTTTTAACGGGTCAACCGTACTATCTCCGAAGAGGATTACTATCATCGGTATATGAAGCTCACCAGGAATATGGTCATCCAAGTTGGCGGTTGTGCATTGGAGTTGACAACCCCGACAAACGAAGTAAGGAGGCCCCCACGTTGATTATTCGGAAGCTTAACAGCTCGCCAGTAGCCGAACAATTAACAGACCCCCTAAACTATCACCACCTTCGAGGAAGTACCATGGGACGTGTCAAACAATATACGCTCACCCAACACCACGTAGAAGTGGTTCAATGCGTTCCTTGACAGATCGTCCTAAATATTACGTCAAAATTGTACGATTCAACCCCTAGATAGAAAAGGAGGACAAGGAAGACGGACTTGGTACAACCGTTGGAAAGCATAGCCTAGAGGACATCTTTGGTAAGACAGTTGGTAAGCATAGCCTACATGACACTATGTCTAGCAACGGCTTATTGACTTTGCGGCGGGACAAACGTCCCTTTTCTGCGGTTTCCTCATTTCGACATACGCAAGGGTACATATGGTACATGGCATGACATCCTAACTTTTCGAGCAGTTCTCTACTTTGTTGTAGCTTCGGCTTCCCAAAATTGAGTCCGAAAAAGCAGCTGGAAAAATGATTAGGTAGAGGTAGAGGTTTGGTCAGACGATTGTGTTTCTATTGAATGAAAGCTTAGTATCATGTGGCCGATTTTACAAGAAACGAGATCCTCCTAATGGAGTCGATTACAAAGACATCAGTTCCAGATCTCATCTGCAATATTGCATGAACGTATGAGACTCCTTGTGAACCCTGATGGACCTCTAAGGTTCGAGGCACGGAAAGTTCGATCAAATTTTCCTAAGAAACATTTAAGAATCGATTTCATGTATATATGTGGAAAGATGACCTGCACAGGACTATTTTTGTATGTCTTCGAGTCAAAGAACACTTCGCCTCAAGTAGAAGGGACCTACAGCTGACTTAGAGTACGCAATTGGAGGCGTTTAACTGAGGAGCGGGCAAACTAAAGAGAGTTGTTGGTAAAGGTCCCGGTTTATTCCATGAGACTTTGACCCTAGTTTTATCACAAAGTTTTTTCTGCTTTGTGGGATTCGAACCTTAAACTTCTACTCCAGCAGTCAAATACACTGACAGCTTCCATCAAAACTCTCGGAGAGCTGAACAAGAAATAACTGAACAGAGGATACCGGTATTAGGTAAATGGTTTTTCAATAGGGACATAACAACTTTGCATTTTGAAACATACACCTTCTTCAAAATTCTTTCATGATCTGTTAATGTCAAAACATCAGCTAAGGTTCACATTTTGTTTATTCTGAAGACCATGAACAAGCAACGTTTCAAAATTATTACAAATTGCTACCGAAGTTCTGAGTCTGTGTTTTCAACTTTAAGAGCGCTTATTCCAATTTCGGTCGTAATAATCGACCCACCAGACAAGCTGAGGGTGCTGAAGTGGTTAGGTTCGGGTCAATATATTAGATATTGAAGGTTCCTGCGCACCTAGTGATTCAACAAATATCAGTCTGTGTACTGAAATTATTGCCGGCGTAAGTGGCTCAGTTAAAAATGAGCCAAACTAATCGATTCCATACCGCTCACAATAGTTGGGACCCTTTCAGTCCACATTGTGGCGAAAGATTTTGGCTTACGCTCTTACAAGTTTGAAGAACATTCTGAGTTTCATCAGAAAAATCATCTTCAGCGATGAGACTCAGTTTTTCCCTAACCAAAATATGTATTATGGAACAAGAGTAAACCCACTGCGTAGCATCTACAAAAAGTGACCGCGTGTTGAGGATTTCATGCCGGTGGAGGTGTCATTGGAGCGTACTTTTCGTCCATGAAAATCAGGATCAAGGATTTCGCCAAAGTTGGAATGGACTTGACATCAATGCCGTGCGGTTCCAATAAGATGGTGCCACATGCCACATAGATTGTCAAACAATTCATTTGTTGAAGGGAAAGTTCGGTAATCATGTAATTTCGAGGAACATCCACCAAGAGTGGTAAAAATTTTAACTTTTTATTTAAATCCAAAACGTTGACTAATCCTAGAATTCATTTCAACTCAATATTTCAATTATTCTGTACATTTTTTAAAGACAAAATTGTTATGTCCTTATTGAAAAACTCTCTGTAAGTATACGAGAATTAACTCAAGTTGATTCCTTAGATGTCTACTTATTCTAAATATTTTCATAGAACTAGATGGTGTCAGTATCATGCTATCATGCCTTGCCTACTTACCACCCGAGATCGAAGAAATTGCAATCCAGAACTTTGGGTTATGATTCGCATTCAACATCATCCTGAGGAAATATTTTTTGGAGCTGTACAGTGGAATTGCCTAAGTCTTCAAAGGATGCTAAGGTTGCTTATCAGTGTGCCGAGCGTAGGAAAATGCCAAATTTCTGGTCATAAAGGAGATATTTTTTGACATCAAAAGACTTAGACTTCAAACAGCAAATGCTTAAGAAAACTTGAAGGGTCTTCTTAAATTTGTGGTTCTATCCGAGATGGTTGAAGAGATCCATGTTGAGCTGAAGTCTCCTGAAATATAGTATTCAAATGGCTCTCTTTGGTAGGAAGGTTCTGGAATAAACCCCCCCCAATCCTACCACGTCTCTGAATACCTAACTAAATTTAAAGATTTAAGATCTAGATATCCCCAAACAATGAAACACCACCCACAGACATTCAATTTACTTCTTTTTTTCAATTGCTTATTGAATTTATCTTTATCGAAATACACCATTTCCGGTTTTGATATTTGTTTTGTTATTTTGTTGTATCCTGACAAACAGGAAATTAAACCCAACGAGAGGGAATAACTTGTTAACCAAATTCACTTACCAACAAAATATTCGACAATTTTGAATCCGGAAATGACTATGGAAATAGAACAATAGATACTTTCATGCGAACACAATTATTTTACAATTGAGAGAATGTCATCACCGTAACATTGGTTTCTGTTTTTAATCGAACCAAAATTTTCATCACTAGCGCTGTGCAATCACTGATGATTGCTATCGATTTTCGATTATGCGATAACGTGTAAGGCTTCGCAATGGGTTGTCATTGCAAATTACTCTTGATTTTGTTAAAAATTTTTGGATTTTTTTTTTAATTAACTTGAGGTTGAGGGATCCCTCGTGATTTAGAAAATGGGATTCCTCCCATTCCCATTTGAAACATGAACATGTACACAGGAGTGGGCGTATAAACCAGAGTACAACTGTCACTGCACGTGACAGGATGAGGGATAATCAGTATTGTCGGCCAGGAATTTTGGTAAACACCGACGGATTTAATTATATTCATGGTGCTAACAACACTTTCTATGGTCATGTCCATTTAGTTGATCAAAAATCACCTTTGCTTCCAACTAACATGTCCTTATAAATATGTTGTAAATGAATGGAGATGATGTTTGTTTAAATTAACTCATTCGGTAGTATCTACTTCTTCTTGTAGGATGGGTGGTGATCACAAATTTATCGACTAAAAACTGCATTTGAAGCTTCGAAGGTGTGGGCAGCTAAACAATAAGTTCAGAGCGACCTTAAACTCTTTGAACGTATGCGATAAAGGTTATATATGAGACACAGGGTTAAGTACTCCTTTTGCATCCATCTAAGGATTAATAGCAAATGATTGGGCTGTTTAATTCCATTTGTTCCGACGTTACGATTGTCTATGGTGACTTAAATTCTAAGGCAGAAAAGAAGGCCATACGAAAAAGACGACCGATCAGACAAGGTAGTATCGTAGTAAGACCATATTACCTCAAATTCATCACCAGATCAAAGTACTGTCAAAAAAAAAACCTTGAGCCACACAAGGATACTGAATAATTAGAACATGAAGGAGGATTCAATTAAGTCCACTAAGAGCTACTAGTGCAGGAATAATAGTTAGTTCTCTACAGGAAAACTTAAATATCAGAACGTTGATGCAAAAATTTGTCCACTTCCGAATGAAGCTAGAAAGTATGCCTCTGTGATGAAGGACATGCAGTATAGCACTCACTGCATCAGGTTCGAATTTTTCACTAACTCATACGAGTACCATAGACGACTCTACAAATGCTTTGGACAATAGTGTCACTTCACCTTAGGACATTGAAATACCTAGCAAAAGCACACTGCTCCTATACTCTTCTTGTAGTGTAGGAACAATGTGGATAAGATATTATCCTCTAAATTTTCCATAACGATTCCCTTAGAGAACTCATTCCTCCCAGATCTCTGTATGACCTGGAACCCGAGAACAATGAAAGAGTTCAGCTTTCGACTACATTTAGAAAGTTCTTGCTTTCTTTAAATATTGTGGACCTGATTAAAGGTTTAAGCAAGACATCTAGCTAACGGATACCATAGCTTTCGGCTTAAAATCAGATACATACTCGAGTATGTTTGTGGTCTCTCCAAAGTCACAAGCACAAGACCTTTGACTGGATTTGGAGCTATCTGTGAAACTACCATAACTAAATCCAGTGACTCTTCTAAGTAAAAATAAGTTTGTTCTGTAATTCTGAAAATTATTTCCAAATTGTTTGATTTTTTCAAGCAATATCTATGGTTTAACAACGCCAAGGATATACAGCGTAAGCAAAATAGCAAAACAGTTCTTGAAGAGAGTTAGCCATTTAACCTCGGTCAACTGTAGAGAAATAAGGTTCCTGAACTAATTCTGAGAAAGAAACCAATCCGAGGAGATTTAACAATCGTCATTCAAAGTTAATTTTTCAAAGTTATTTGTAAAAGTATATATAAGCCTATATTTGGTTTCAATATCCATCAAGAGGGAGAATAAAATAGAGTGTTCGCTGGTCTGCAAAGGCTGAAAGTGACCGCATCCTTGGCATGTATAAAAAAAAAAACCGAAAATTTTTAGCCACAATTGGGTAAACAAAAAAAGGTTGCGTATACGCCCCTTTGTTCTGCTTTCTGGTGATACAATTCAAGTTAAATATATTCAACTTCTGTGCATCCTGGGCACACCGTAGCTACGCTTATAACTCTCTATGTACAAAGAAAACACAAAATTTTATAACAAAAAGTATTTTGAAAAAAAGTTACGTATACGCCTCCGAACAATGTCCAATTATCTTGTTCTGATGAAAAAATTCATGAAGTTGCTTAGAAAATATACAGATTCTCTCAAAATTGCTTGCTTTCTCGACCCAACGGATTTTAGGTCCACTCAATGAAGGTCTTACCTAATGGGTAGCCTTAGTCCTTAGATTACCACAAAGTTTCCAAAGAAGGGATGAGTCACCTGCAAAAATTAAAAAAAAAACTAAACATGAATAGCAGAGAGTAGTTTCGATCTACGGACCTCTGGGTTATGGGCCCAGCACGCTTCCACTGCGCCACTCTGCTTCTTGCAGTTTGAGTACCAAAATGTGTCCTGGACACTTAGACTATGTATAAATAGATAATCTGTATGACTCTTATGCTCACACAGCAATACTTTACCAACGAAATACTCATTGGCCTAAACATCGGGCCATATAGTCTCTGTGGAATAATGTCAGATGGTGGAAGGTTAGTTTGATTTTTTTTTGATGATTAGAATGAGACATCATAGAAGACATATCTCCAGATAGGTGCTATTTTCATCATAAATTGGAATAGAATGGCCATGCAACCACCCCATGATCCTATTCAGGAATTTCTTTGGCAATCTCATAGTCAGAGTAACTGGTTAGTCTCTTGCACCACAAAACAAAACGGATTTCAGTTGGTACGTAGGTTGCCCGACGAGCGGGTTGTTAAAGACAAAGTGCTCAGAATCTTAGACAACTGCCTCGAATACTGACTGATATTCTTTGACAACATTTGGCTATCGATTAAGGACAATGGTAGAATTCTAGAACATTAAACCTTTCGCAATTCGTTGAAGGGACGATCGACGCAGACTGAAACAATATGAACGAACAGTTCATGGACTTATGCGTTGCCAACCGTCTAGTCATTGGAGGCAGGTCAGTTGGATCTGTTGAATGGTAGAAAACAGTCAGTTAACCGGAGCGTATGAAAAAATTGGGAATCAACAATACACAGCTTTCGGCAGACTTCTGGAGATGATTCCAAGTAAAGAGACTTGAACACACTAACACAGTTCCGCATAGTCTAAGTCAAAACAAGCGCGATCTCGTACATGCATTAGCTGGGATTGATGCATTGAGTAACGTCATGTGTAACATGACAGAAGATCGAGCACGTGACTAGTGCTCCAAGCCATTTTCTACTTTCAATTCAGATGAGGATGAACTCAGGAGATGGGGAGAACTTTTGAATTGATTTTACAGGATTTGGATGGGAATCCAGAATCTGCCCGTTTGGACCATTGAATTTCCAAATATCTCACAGAGATTGCCACCGACATCAAAAACTTTAAGAAAGTGGTAGGCATACCTATAGATGAATTTCGTAGGAGCCTGCTTGAAGAGGAGTAAATTGGCAAGGGTGCTCTAATGAATCATTAGGTCTGCAAGTGAAAATCAATACTTCCCTGATGAGTGAAACAAGAGGGTGATCACCGAGTGTTACCAAAGAAGAACAACTTCGTCCCATAATTAGTATCAATAATAGTTCTGGAGGGGATCACAAATCAGATCAGATTCACCTCGCCATGAGTCGACCACATGCAATGGCTACCACTTTATGGATTATTATAGAGCAATCGACTCTTGGACTCCGAGAAGGCTTTTGATAGTATGAATCGAGATTTTACCTAGGCTTGGAGCATGGTAAGTTCTCAAAAGGATTTGAAATCCAAAACCAAGTAGGATACGCATACTACCACAACTACTATTTCTAGTTGCGATTTGTGTTGTTCTACGCTTAGCACTGACGCTAGCTTCTCCTTTCCTCAGGAGATTTTCTAGAGTAAACTACGCTGTTTGGATGTACCGCTTCTGCAGGTTGTCTATTGACAGACGTGAGTATGGTACCAGCCGCCAAAATAGAAGTCGCTACCGAATCGGAACCCATGTCAGTCAGGACGATGTAGCCGTCAGGACTATCATCAATACTACGCCTTTAGAGCTGTCTTTCCATCGTCCTTGTGACATGCCCAGTTGTAGAATTTAATTGTTTGATATCTGCTTTGAAAATTCGTGATTAAGTCCATCCTTAGCATAGCCAGTTTTAGCCAGGATAAGACACTGTTACGACAAGCCTTGCCAAGACACCTGAAATAGATCTTTAGAGACTGATTGAACTCTCAGTCTTGTGTCCTTGGGCAGGATGTGCTATGCATTCGCTCCTTGGGCGCTGATTGGGCGCCAGAAATGTTGGCCGCAGATTCAAATTTTGGCCAAAAACTCATCTTCTCGGACGAGGCCCAGCGGAATAAAAAAAAAAAATAAATTAATACTTGGCGCAACAGGTCGATGGGACCCAGAACCTAGCTTCTCACAACCATTCCCTGTTGTGCGTGATATAGTCTTTACACGAATGGAAGGGGCCTAATGTTTAATGCCATGTCCGAAGGGCAGTTTGTTATTTGAGAAGCTTTCTCAGGACAGTTGTACTCTCGGATGTTTGTCAGACGTTCGCTGAGCCACGGCGCCCACGGTCCAGCGGCATATGGGCAGAAACATGGTTGCATTTACGTGACCTAGTGACACATTACATGACCGTGATAGTTGTGACAAATATTGATTTAAAAAATACCCATAATGGCGAAGCTCCAATGCAGTAGATAATCAGGATATCGATTCCAATATTGTTTTACCCTCTACGGCATTCTCTTCAGTTGGATTCAGAAATGATCCAACCTTAATGAAAAATTAAAAACTAATAAATTGAAAATATTTCACAGCCTAAGGCACGTTTCACGGTTCAATGAATTTTTAAATTATACTTCGACACACTTACATATATGTACGTATCGCATCCAGTCACTTAGTGGGATGATTGAATTTTAATTCGCTTAAATGTATACCTGTCACGAGTCCTTACATGAAAGTTCATTATTTTCATTCATTACCACTACCAGCCACTGGCAGCATCAGAAAACGAATGTAATTTACATCTCAGCATAACGAGAGTGTAAATGTGATGACGATGATTATGCCTAATAGTTGTGCGCTGTGTCTGTGTGTGGCAACAAGGTCCTTAACAATTTCGATGTCAGTTCTATAATTTTTAATGTGATTGCGGGCAGCTATAATGAATTTTAATGGGTACATGGGTATTGGCGTTTATTACCTCCACACGCAGTCGTTTCTGTGCCCTGTTTGGGAGTTGGGCTACCATATGGATGCGTAGGATGGAAAATTCCTACAAAATAGTGGCAATATCTGTCAAAGAGCCTATTAGACTGGAGTAAGCATGGTTACGATGTTAGCAATATAGGAGACCATAGTCCGGTCTGTTAATACTGATTATGTGCTGTGATTCACTTAGGATGCACATTTAGCCAACCAATGGTTATTGGAATCGTCAGTTGGAATAAATGGGGCCTCCACTTTGTTCATTTCTTCCAAAAAGGATGTTCGCTATGAGCTTATAACAACATTTCTGAGCTTGCAATCGAGGGTAAGGATTGTCTCAGACGATAGGTATAGGTTTAAAGTACCTTGCTTTTCCTTGTCCATAGGAGGATACATACCCTTGCACCATTAGCCAGTCCCTTCTGTTGTCTTGATTGTTGGACAACCTTTCATATTCTAGGGACATGTAAGTCAGCAGTAGGCTTGATAAATAGCCACCACCTATACATGAAACACACAATATGCTTACGTCAAGAGAAACTGAAAGCTTCTACATGCAGATCTCCGGTGATAATGAACTTCAATGTCCAACCCTGTTGGCTGGGAATGCGCGTGCAGTATTGCATATTGAAGTCCAAGTCGCAATTGCTGCGACTCTCTGAACTGCAGCGTGGGTCGATTTCATTGGAATTTTTTTTTATAAATAAATATTCAGAGAAAGGATATGAACCATTGTTCCAGGAGAGGAGCGCTGACATAGTCCGTTTAGTCAGCTCATGTTAGCGTCATATTCATGTTCGGAGAAACAAGTGTGTTTCACTCATTTTTGTTGGTATTACTTGTATTTTTAAAACTCTGTACAGAAGATCAGCACCGCTTTCGTCGGATTGAGCCTAAGTCCACAGCTATTTGTCCACTAGACCTGGCTCTCCAGTCCTGTCTCCATGAGATGCTGTAGTGTTTCTAAGTATTTTCTACTGAATTCTATACCAATGTTGCGATTGCATAAACTATGATTTTGAATACGTTCTCGGCAGTAAAGAGCCATAGCTGCGGTGCTGGTATACCTCCTAAAGCCGCGGTTTTAACTGATTAACTTTTACTATAGACTAGGCCGATGTGCCTGTATGATTGCTGCACTACAGCCGGACATCTCAATTTGTATAGAACGAAGCTGCTAGTTCTCCATAGAAGGTTATGCTCTCCTATTACCTTCTCTGAGATAAGTAGGTTTTCCAGATTGACCTTCCCAATACTGAAGACACAGCCTGCTGTATTTTCTTAAAAGTGGATGTCTATTGGGCACCGTGACTCAAGTGCGTTGAACTACGGAGCAGGGGATTTCAGTTTCAATCCCTAGACAACACCTAAAAATACTGACACACGTCCGAGAGTACAACTGTCCTAAGAAAGCTTCACAAAATAACAAATTCCCCTTCGGATAAGGCATTAAGAAGTAGGTCCCTCCTATATTCATGTAAAGAACAACAGGGATGCTTTTGAGAGGCCAGGCCCTGACTTTCATGGACCTGTTGCACAACATCATCTGCATCCAATTCCTTTAAGATCCTGTTCACGATCAGTATCCATAGTAGAGGCGATACGACCCCACCATGGCGGGTGCCTCTAAAGGCCAAAGCATATACTTGGCAGTCACCAAGTTCCGAGCTGATGTGTCTCGTCTTGAGCCTGCATTCAACCCAGTGTTACATACTGGGTCCAATGCTGGTTTGATCGATTCGGATTTCACATACTTAGCTCCTTTTATGTCTAGGAAGACTGCTAGCGTAAGTTCTTTATGGTGGAGTAAGTTTTCAGTTCGTGTTACCACAGATCGGCCTTTAGTTTGGGTTTGGGGACGCACCTACATGACTTAGTTTTGGGCAAATATGTAGATCTATTAGTTTTCAAATGTCTTAAGTAGGAAAGAGGTAAGATTGGTCGTGCTAAAGTCTTTGGTTTGGGCAGATATTTCCAGGACGTAGTTTGGAGCGAATGTGTAGATCTATTAGTCTCAAATGCCTTTCAAATGTCTTGAAGTGTCTTTGGCTAGTGTGTGACGGTATACTCGGTTTGGTTATGAAAATCACTTTGACTTCTCGCCAGGCTCGAGGAATCCACAAAAGATATTCGCTAGCTGGGGACTTAAGTGCTCCTTGTTGCACTGAAGCATGATGGGGAGGATATTATCAGGGCCGGGTGTTTTGAGGGGCTTGAACGAGTCATTGGCCGAGTTTATCTTCCTCACGTCCACAATCTGGTTGACCAGGGATTGAATAGTATTGGTTATTCTGTTATGATGGCTTACTGCAGTATTTGAAGTTTTGATATTGCACCCAGGAAAGTGTGTCCTAAAGAGGAGTTCCAGGGTGAGAATGAGCATGAGTTTGTCTAGGAAACGTCTGATTTCTTCGTTAAGCCTAGAACTGTGGGTGCGTTTGACAAGATTTCGCGCAGTCTACATGAGTCATTTGTAAACTCTATTACGCTGCAGAACTAACTCCAAGATCCTCTTTTAGCGTATATTGTCTTTTTCTTGAAAAAGGTTTGCTTGCTCTGTAGTGGTCCAAGTTGGCGGGATCCTTCGTGCGCTTGGCTCCGTTGTATGTTTTCCTGGAATTCCTGCGTAAGGTCGAAAGCTCGGTTGCCTACCGAATGGGATTCATTTTATTCCTGGCTAGGGGATAAGACCTTTCAAAGGCTGAGTGCATAGCCGTGTTATGTGTTTTCACTTCAAGGTCAATCTCCTAGTTGATGGTTAGGATGTGAGAATGAGAACCCCGTAAGCAGTTTAGAAAACTTCTGAGAATGTTCCAGTCTATTCTTTGGGGTTGCGATAGGGTATTTGCAGTTTAAGGACTTGGAATACGGTGAAACAGATCATTCTGTGGTCGGAGGATCTAGCAGTGTCGGACACTTTCCAGTCTTTGACTAACAGGTTCTGACCCAATGTTTTCAATTTTCGAATTATTTTCAATTATAAAGTCTAGCAACAACTCACCTCTTGTGTTGGTATCGCTGTTGGTATCCATGAAATGTGGCGTGAAATTGCATAGCAGCCGGCTACGACGTCCCATCTCTTCCTGACTTCACCTTTGACGAGGTTCCTGAGCATCTCCTAGGTGAGGTGCTACTTCTTCAAAGTGGCATTCTGAGATTATTATATTTGAAAAGCCAAAGCCCTCCTAGTGTCGTTATTTATAGTGGACCCACTTTTTAGTTGACTTGTCATAACTTACTTTTTCTAAAGCTGTTAGAAGAAAGTCTTTTGTCTCATGTGCTAGTCTCGACCAGCTTTTGAGTTCTCGATGTCCTTAGATTATTACTGGTTGAGTTAAGGGATCTATCGGAGCATGTCTCGTTATGGATCTGCTTCACCATCAATTTTCGTACTATATATCCTGCCTATTAGGAATATTATTCCTGGAAGGTTTGTTTATTTTATTATTGGTTTTTGTATGGTAAATATGTATAAAACTTTAAGAATTGATTCCATGAATAAACCAGGGAAGAATGTCCATATCTGGCAGAGCCTGGCTTACCGAGATATGGGTCTAATTGTGGTAAACTCTGTGGAGACATATACTGGAGAACGGAGTTAAAATTACCCTTCTTTAGCTTCCGTCTCTCCACCAGTTAACATATGTACAGACCTTATTAAAACGACCACTTCCATCTCGGCGAGGTAAGTGGTACCCCAGTTCCTAGTATCTCTTCAGTCAAATTCAGCTTCTTCTCCAAATTGTGCTTTCTTTTCCCGTAGTCTCCATGTTCAAGACTTAAAGCTTTAAGGCGGAGAACTCTTTCTCCTCCAAAAGAAAACAAAAAAATTCAAAAGTAAACATTTTATTCTAAAACAGTCTAGGTACTCACATAAGTATCTAACAATCTGTAAACGTTTCCATCACCAGCGCAAGTACACAGCATGACGTGCCCTTAATCTACGAGCAAAGGGAGACAAACAATTGCAGAAGACTGCTCCCATTGTGACACACAGAAGCGTGTTCCTATGTAAATATCCAAGGCGCCTCTTAAAATATCGCTAATGTGAAAAGTTGTTAACGCCATGATGCAAAGTTTTGGTTTTCCTTCTCCCGTTTTTTTCTGATCTAAATCAAACTTCAAGAACACTCATTTCAGTTTAATAATAAGCGAAAAATAATCCGAGGACGTCAAGTGATGATTGATTTATTTTTCTGCTTGGAACTGATTACCCGTGGTGCGAAGCAGGAAGACATTATACGAGTACGCCTCCGCGCTGTTGTTGGCTGAAAAAAAAAAAGAATGACTCGAACAATTAGTCCAGAACATTATTTTCCGCTTAAGAAAATAAAGTTTCGAAAAAAAAGACAAAAACGTTTCGTTTATTTTGGGATTCTTTATCTTTTGGAATTTTTAAAACGTAATTCGCATTAAGTACCAACTGAACAGTGTCAACGTTATGAGTTTCGACCATAATCTAGTTCGTACAGGGGAGAGGACTTTTAGTACTTGACCAAGCCCTATTGACCAAGAACGGGATGACGAGATGAGAAGAATAGGAAAATAAAATTTGAATAAATTGACAACAGTGTGAGATGTAAAGAGTGGGCCATCTAGTGGTTTCTTTTTAAATCATAGATTATTTTGACACTGACAGCTGTTTCCCGCTCGAAATCTTGACAGCAAGTCAGTACCATACGTTCGCGGAACGAAATGAGAACAAAGTTGGGAAATATTGAAAACTTATTTCCAAAGTGAGTGCTGTGTAGCCCAAGCAGTGCGTTATTTGAAAAGAAGTTTTGGCCGAAATGAAGCATCCACCGCGCCTGCTGCAAGCAAGTTTGTGCAAAAAGTTCGTGAGACAGGTATTCTAGTGAACAACACTCATGGTCCTCGTCACCGTTTGGTGCTCACAGACGAGAATATGGCTGCTGTAGTCGAGAGTGAGAGACTAAATTCACGAACATCAACTCGCCATTGATTGAGGTCCAATTGACTCAGCGACTAGGTCCAGTTTGGGCGAAAATCATCTTTTCTGACGAGGCACATTTTCATAACGGCGGCAAAGTTGCCACTTCTGGTGCTCGGAAATCCCGAACGTTACTGTCGAATAGTCGATGTATCCACAGAGAGTGACAGTTGGCCGCCTTGGAACTCCGATTTGACCCTTTAGGACTTTTGTGTGTGGGGAACCGAGAAGGACCGACGTTATGCCAACAATCCGGAAAGGATTCAAGCACTTAAGGTCAATATTGTCCATGCAATCCGTGAGCTAAAGCCCGAAACCATGAACAAAGTATCACAATAGGATAGGAGTGACAGAATGCGCTACTGCGAAACTAGCCAAGGCAGGGATGAATAGGTCCAATATCAGTGGCGTTCTTCTGACAGTAGCGTCCCGAATGTTGGCCTCGAGCTCGTCCAGAGTGATTGGTTTGTTAGCATACACTAAGGACTTGATATAGCCCATGTTGTCAAGTAGCATGATCGCGGCGGTCAGGTGATGAACGCTCCCCGTGAGATGATCTAGTCCTCAGGTGTCTGCTTCACAACTTTGAGCATTGTGTCCCCTTGTTAGAACCACAGCTCCACTTATATTGATTATCGCTTAACATCGCTCTATATCTGAGACCATTGACGGTAACTGTGTATCCTTCCTCATTTCGAAAGATATAAGGTCCCATGATGGCGCCTGCCATAAACCTCACCCAACAGTCAATTTTTGTGGAAGCATTGATGTTTGCTCGAACAATTGTAGATTGGGTTTGACTTGCTGAGCCAAAAATGGACTTTATCCGGGAGGATGACGTATTGGCCAAAAGGCGGATCTGCGGCCAACATTTCGGGTTCGGGTTCAATTCTTGTGCCAGCACAATCAAATACGGATGTAGGCCCAAATCCAACCGCAGAATAAGCCGGATTGACTCTCTGGCAATGCCAATCCAAGTGATCGCCGCTGAATCTACATTTCTGGGTCTTCTTCGATATTGGTGGCTACGGCGGCTATGTTTTCTTCATTTCACACCAATCTATATCTAGCTGGTGGCTTAAGGTCCAAAAGAGTGTACTTACGCTCAAACTTTTCCACAGTGAGACGAATGGTCTGCATACTGAAGCCATGATGACGACAGACCTCACGACGAAATTCACATTGCTTATTTTGAGCTGAACCCGAATTTCGTTAATATTTTTTTAATAATTTCCACATGTTTGTCAAGATTGAAACAATGCACAATAAAATGGCAAATATTATTGAATATTTTGACAGTTGAATGACGTTGATGGCTCTGATAGCTGCTGAAGCATAATAATTGGAAAAAGTATCATTGCTATCTGGTCACCCTTTACGTGGTGAATTATACTTAACCTAGCTACACTAGAAGCTTATGTTGTTTCTTAGAGCTGAATAGGGTTCTTAGCAACTTCATAGCATTTATTCTGAGATCTGGAGTCTTCTTTAGGTTTTTTGACAAAAACTTCATCACTAGTGATCTGGATCACTGAATGCTGAAACTATAGCAGACTCTCCGACTTTCGAATCCTGCGGCGCTCACAATTAAAAAAAAATTCGACGCAAGTACGTCATGAGTGCACTTCTCAGACCTTTGCGATAATACTGTTTAGAGATACGAAAATAGAGGAATAAATGTGATCCTGAAAGTTTCAGGAATCGCCAATAACATAGTCAAATGCGGCTATCGAAAACCAAAAGATCTTCCTCCTTGGAGTTCGTCATTAGTATTAGAAAATTGAAACCCTTAAGGATCTTTTAATGTTCAGTAGAGTAGTCCTTAATAAAATGAACGACAGAATCACCGAATGCTCTGGTATAAGTAAAACTTACCTGCAATGACTTTTGTATTTGCTTTTTAAATGAAGCTGACGAGGAAATCATCATTTTTTGGTACTCGTTACACAAAAGCCGATCCATCTATCCTTAATTTTGGTCTGAGTTTACCGCATCAAATAGTTTTTATCAAAACTTGAGCCTGACATACATTTAAAAAAAAAAACACTCGGTCGTATACGTAACTTTTTTTTTCTATCGTCACTGTAGTGCAGTTTTTAGATTTAAATTTGAAATTTGAATTAATAACTTCGATCTTTATTAAGCCAAGCCTATGTTTCCTTACTTATCTTACAGACACTCTGCTTGCAAACGTCCTGGTCTATATGTTTTATTATCTTTGACCTCCCAATTTTCGAATATATAGGTTAAGTGTACCTGACTACTCGGAACATGTTCATGAATCTACTCTCATTGTATAGAGGATGTCTACAGCTCTCATCACCTCGTCAATAAAACTTTCGTAACCATGGTGTCTATTCCCAATCTGTTCGTCCATTCGTCTGACACTTAATGCAAATATTTCGTCCAAAAGCCAATCCATTCATAGAAGACATACTTGAACCCTCAGGTTTCAATAATTAATTGACCCCTAAAGCCACAGAAAAGGCCGTAAACATCTCGTCACATTGAAAAACCTTCAAGTGCATTAGCCCGGCTAACAAACTTTACTTAGACATATTTTGTACACAGCCCGCATTCGAAGTGCTTCCTTGGACCCAACTTTTCACTTCTTCTTGTGAACATTTACGCTCCAAGAGGCAACCACAACAAGTGGAAAGGACAATAGCCACTTTAGGTTTCCTTTCAAAATAATTGGCTTTTACCCCCAAACCTGGGACGGTAAATTTCATTGGAATTGAGCTATTGGCAGGACATCCACTTGCGACAGTACAAGGACTTTTCGGAAATACCCGAAAACAAATACTTGAGACTACACCGAGGAAACAGGAAAAGGACTTCAAAAAAAAAAAATAAAAAATAAGTAAATCTCTCCATCCAGACATACATATGTACATTTGAGTACTGAAGGTGCTTCGGACAGTGGTAGTGTATAACTTTTCGATAAATTATTAATATCACGCTCACCGGAAGCAACAACTCTTTACTTTCCTTCAAGGACCTCGCCGACACTCTCGGGAAATAAAGAGAGAAAAAAAAACTTTTAAAGTGCATTTTCTTACTCTCATCTCCTCTGTTAAAGATGTCTGCCAATGCAATTTCCTTGCCAAGGAGAACTCTAAACAATGAATAGTTCTGCCAAATGTGAGAAGAAAAAAAAAGGACTTCGTTATGGTCATGTCCGTTCCAACAACAATTGGAATCTAACGCCTCCTTAACGCCATCACATGGCTGGCCGAGCAATGCAATTACGGTTGTGGGTTTGAAAACTTTTACCATAGTCGTATGGAACGTGCTCTTACTTTCCAGGACTCCGAGTGGGTATTCCATATACCTAGATCATCTGTGGTGATTGTGTGTGTACGAAGGAAAGGATGTCCAGCAGTCGTGAATGGATAGGCAGTGAAAAACTAACCGATTCAGTTTTTTTTTCCTGCTTCTCGTCTCAATGAGGCTTTTGAAATATTTTTTGCTTGGAAGCTTGTTGGAGCTCGACATGGGTTGGTGTGTCTATCAGTTTTGATTTACGTTGCAGAAAGAACTGCAAATTGGATAAAAAGGATGCTCCTTCCGAGACGGAAGTAATATTAAAGTTGAACAAAGCTTGTGGTGGAAACAAGAAGAAAAAGGATTGTCGGTTTGTAATAGCCAGTATAATGGGTAGATGCTGTCAGCGGACTAGTTTATGAAGAAATAATAATCGACTTAAGCTGTCGCAGGAAGACAGAGATTTATTGCTCCTGGCAACTTCTTCATAAGGTCGGTTTTATGAGAACGGAAGTTCCTTGAATATTTCATAGCCTTTCCAAGACAATTCTCGAAAGAGGAGAGGCTATAACTCCAGCATGAACAGTCAATCATAAAAGTCTACATACAGCCCCAAATCAAGGGTTGTAGGCAGAATGGCAGTCTAATTTATTTTTCGATTCCTGGATTGCTTTAAGTCTACGTGAATGGTACTTGATCCCAATGGCATTCGAGAAAATCCCTTTTTTAAGGAATTTTGATCTGAATATTTGAAAAAGCCAAATACTACACTGGCACTGCCACATCGAGCGAATGGAAAATAATCCTCCAGAAAAGATGGATTTCGAATCTAGAGCACATTTGTTCTAGACAACAAGGATGACCGAACCTTCGGTTTAAGGATAGAGCTATCTCGGATGCCAGAGCGCTTGGTCTAAACAACTTGAAGTAGCGTGCTCACTTGCGAGTTGAAGGCTCCTGTGTCTCAGGCAGAAACTCTTCATTTGTCGGTAGCCTGTAAGTTAGTAAGTAAGAAGTCTTAAACTTGCTTACCCCCTGCCCCAGCTCATCCGAGATACTGTCTGCTACATTTACATCTGGAGCTAGGTGATGTACATGCTTTCTTTATGTTCAGGACCGGTGTCCTAGCTGATTGCAAACCTTAGGTGAAGCATGCAACCTATGAGGCAAAAGGTAATCACATTGGGTCATGTTTCCTTTAAAAAAACAGCTCGGCTTCGGACACCAAAGCTGCAATGATCCCGCTTCCATGCTATTACCCTCTCGGGATCTATGAACATTTTTTGGAAGAAATTTTATTTAACTCATGTTTTATGGTTTTTTTCCTCAATCCAAGGTTTCCTGGAAAGATGAACTTTGAACGCGATGATACCTAACCAAGAAGTGGAGGCGAACAACCTGGTACATACTATCCATCACGGTGACAGTCTGGCGGCTACTGCCTTAAGCCTGATTTAATATCTAAGTCGTGCGGTCAACAGTCCTTTCCTTTGCCGTTTTTCCTGTAACTTTTGTTATATAAAGGACGGTTATTATCCTTTGTGAATATTTTCTAGATTTAGAATTAAATTCGTAATGGCTGACAAACTTTTTTTTGTATCCGAAGGGCGGATCGCTATTTGAGAAGCTTTCTCAGACATCTCAGGATGTTTGTCAGATGTTCGAGACTGGGATTCGAACCCCGAACCCCTTGCTCCATAGTCCAATGCAATATCCATTTAGTCACGGCGCCAACTCCCAAATGGTTCCTTACGATACTTATCTATTGCCTTGCATTCAAAACTGTGAGTGTAGAGTGGCAGTTTAGCTTTCTTAGTCACAGTCGATTGATGACAATGAAGTCTGTTATAAGTTAGATAGTAAATCTCTGTAATAACTCCGAATCTGCAACTTTCAGTACCTAGATTTAATAATTAGTTTCAAACTGCCTATATCCTCCGATCGACGCTGATCAGAATCCTGATTTCTTCACAGTAAGTGTGGTTCTCATTGGTACCAAGATCCACATGCAGGTAGTCTTCTGGATTTTGGTGAGACACAGGAGCTTGTACGATATTTCTTTTCAAGAATTTTGGACTTAACTATTCTTTCTTGATGAAATCATTGATCTTTTCCATCAAATTAAGTTTAGAACTCTAAATTCTACTTAGGCATCGTCCTAGTATTGAAATATTGAGATTCAGATTATGTTTTGAGTGTTAATACTGACAGGACCTCATCATACTAATGTTAAGTTAAACTAAAACTTCGAAATCAAAATTTTTCAGAAACCAATACTTACCAAATGAATCAAGGGCTTACCGTTTTCAATTAATCAAATAACTTATTCTACACTTACCTTTCTGCTCAAACATCAGAAGTTTTTGAAGTCACCAAACACACTCCGATATTTAATCCTCACAAATCCTTAGAAAGAAAATGTATATACTTCCGGCTCCAAACCAGAATCGATCATTTGATACCTTAACCCGAATGTACTGACGTTTCAAAACTGTCAAAGAGGGTAGCACTCCGAGTTTCTAAACCCCTCCTACAAACTTCATGTATCGTTAGAAGATCCTACCTCCATATATCGTCCAATGAAAGATGTTTGCTAAGGAGCTCTGTACTAGAGTTTCAAAAGAAACATCTGAAGATCACACGAAAATAAAAAAGGTGATCAGATACCCAAGTCAAGTTCGCATATCCTCTAACTTTGAGCCTAAACTAGCTTGAATCTTATCCCACAGCTAGATGTGTATATTAACATCCCTGGCAGCTTTTTCAAAACTTGCGGGTTCCGGTGTCAACACGATGGGGATGCCATGTCTAAAGGACAATTTGTTATATGAGAAGCTTTTTTCAAATACAGAGAGTACAACACCTCTACTCTAGGATGTTTGTCAGACCCTAGAAATTTTTAGGTATTGTCTGGAGATTAATGGTGCCAACGTTCTCTTGTTAGGAATTACCGACATTTCCGGTGCCTAGTCTTCATTTATTTGCTCCAAAATTATATGTGGTTTACCCGTAAGCCACTCTCTTACTGGAACTCTGCCAAGAAAGATCTCAATTTCTCAAAACAAAAAAAGAACCTACCAAATATAGCTCTAAGATCCCAGCAGTCTTTTCAACTAACAATTGCTATCCCACAAGACGATTGGTATTATGCAATCGAAATCGTGTCGAGAAGGCCAACTCCCGCCATTATTTTAAAGACGCTCGAACACTTCCATTGAGGTATTGCCTTACTTCTGATGTGATCTCTTCCTTAGTTAAGGCTGGATTCATGATTCCAGCATCCAGGGATAACCCAAAACTCTCCTCTGATAGGTCGTGCAAGCCCATCAGTGGATATGGATATGGATAGATGAAGAAGAGTAAGTAGTTGTAATGTATACATTTTTTAGTCATATACATTTGTACTTATAGTTAAAACGCTAGTTTTGGACCTGTCTCCTGTACACGTAGGATTGAGTTAAACTAGCGGAATATTTGTAACACAGAATGAGCAAATGGAAGGATCCATCATTCCATCCAGTCCAGTTCAGCCACCTAACCACCACCGCACCACCGTTCTACTATCCCTGATACGCCATTCTTAGGAATATTTATAAATTTATTAAATACTGATATCTTAATTGATCGTAAAACCTAAAAAAGGATAATGAGAATTTTTTCCATCAGCATCCTTCAACTGCAAGGAGTACATATTTCGAAAGAGTAGTCTACAAGAGAAGGCACAACGAAAAAGTTATTTCTTTTTTTATAAATAGTAGCCCGTGGGCCGTATTGAAATTTTAATATTTCCTAATTTTTAAGGATCCCTTTTTCGGCCTCTCCTGGAACACGAAAATGCAATTAAGTACAAGGAGTATGGAGATACGGGTAATAAAGTTAATGACTCCGCTGCGTAAAGTGCTTGCATTTGTCGTAAAGAATGTTCATTAAAATATGCGAAGATGTTTATACACAATTTTTCGGTTTATCAAGTTTTGTTATTTTCCTCATTAGCGGGGGATACTTGAATATCAAATTTATATGAGCACTTTAAAATTGAAAAGATGTAAATAATTTTAATGGATCCCTGAAGTTGTACGCATGACGTCGTTTTGTATTGGAGAGTTTGGGCTAACTTCATGTAATCGGGTGACCGTTTTATGAGCTACGGATGTTGTTGTGTATCTTTGTTATTTAAAAACCATTAAAAGGTGTTTCATATTTTACTAATTTGCGCTCAGAAGGGCCATAAGACGTTTGAGGGATAAGCCAAGCTAAGCTTGGTGGAACTTTATCAGATAGATACACTTTTCTTGGTGCTCTGGAGGGATGAAATCCTTTCTACTCAGTAGCCCGTGTTATGAGTTATACAAGACTTTGTGCTTCCCCTTTTTACATGGCTTAAACACCACCCGTTCGAAGTGCTACTGTGAATATACACTTGTGCGATACAAGACAGAAATAACCCCTTTCTGGAAGATATGAGGGATATGCCCAGTTATGAATCAAATATACGCACACTACCTAAAGGAGTAATTCTATGACCCCCTAGATAGTGGTTATGGAGTCTGTCTCTAGTAAGATATTAATACTGTACTCAAGGGCTTCAATGCTCAAATTGGTAAGAAAAAAAATAGTCTTCACAAGAGACTTCCTAGCCAAATCAGCAGAGATAAACTGTTTAATGGTAAAAAGCTGCCATTGGCCAAAAATAAGGGACTATACGTTGGAATTAGAAGGTCTCCTATGTGTATTTATCCTAAACTGACGCCAGAACACTTTCTATCGTTTTTAGCTTATGCTCTAGTTGCTTGGTATTGACAGCTTACGCGTATGAATGCAGAAGGAGGTCTGCACTAAACTTCACAGAGCCGACTGTTTCGGCTATACGGAGGCTTAATCGAGTACCCCGAGCCCTAGATGTTTGTTTGATTTAAGTCCTATTGATATTTTTACTTTTTACAAAGTAATCTACAGTGTTAGACTGGTTGGCTTTGGTATCATCCATACTGAAGTTTAGATGGCCTTGCACGGCACTTATCCTGCGACCCTATTTCCATAGATATGACGTCTGATGCATTGACAGCAAAACTTCGGATTTAGAATTTAAACTTCCCCTGGGATTGAAGATTGACTTCAGCCAGACTCTGAGCCTGAACTGAGATGTAGTTGAATCTTGAGAGATGGCTCTAAACTAGTCAAGAGTTCGGTATTGGTGACGTCGTGGAATATTTCTATTACATGCAATACTATTCGTTTAGTTAGCATGCCTTTGTTTTTCAAGCGGAGATCTATGTTACTCTAATGGCCACCGACTTGCTATGTCTATGGCAGCAGCCAGACTATGCTTAAGTATTTGCTCAACCCTACAATCAGTTCCAAGATAGTTAGGCAATATAAGAACTTCTTGAACTCAGTTGCAGGACTGAACTCTCTTAGTCTTGTCGAGGTCAGAGGTTACACTGAGATTACGGCAAATGAGACTTCTGAGCAGATTGCGAAGCAAGGCTCAGAGAATGATTTCTCAGGACTTGGACCTACGTTAAGTCATCCCGTATCCCGATTGGGTCTCTTACGAACTTAATTCTGGCGATGGTGCTGATACTTCGGTTCAATTCTCTCATCGCCTCTCATCGCGGGAGTGTACTTTTAACTTTTTTTTGGGCCTGGTAGTATATTAGTTCCATTTGAGCGGCGCAGTGATGCGAGTTCTAACCCAAAATACAGCTTGGAATACCAACTACTCCCGGAAAGATGACCATGCAATGCAAATACCTACTCGCAAAACAAACGCCGGTGTACATCCTAAGATGCTTCAGAGCAAAACGAGGGCTACATAGAAAGAACAGAAGGGCGAAGAAATTCTGTGTAGAGAGTAGCGTTAAACAACTGCCTGTCCTTTGTCTTGCACCGAATTATCTGCATAACTAATCGGCACATACCAGAGGGACTCCATCTCTGGGAGATCGATCAAATCCTTACACTTAGTTAAGACAAATGTTGAAAGGAACAATGAATTTCAAATCTAAACTTACCACATCTTCATCGACTTTAAAGCTATCCATGATAGCATTTAGCCTTTAGGAGATCTAACAGTCGAAGACTCAATTCGGATTCACTAATCAAAAGAGTCTAGTGCCAGAAATTATGTAGGAAAGGACAACAAATATCGGGGGCATTCGAACAAAATATTCTCGGTCGAATATTTCGTCCTGTTTACGAAGAGGACGAATGAAGGCGAAGGTACAACCTCGAATGCTACAAGCTACACTAAGCTAAGATAGTACGACTACATGGGCTCAGCCAAATTAACTGCATGGACCAATGCTCTACTCTAGAGGATCTTCGATTCCCCGATTCCAGGCGAAGAAGAAAACACATCTTCAGTTCAAAAATCAAGCTGTTTCGGTGGCAGATACCTATATGCAAGGTTCACTTGTCACAAACAGATACTATACACAGATCGGTAGCCCATTAAGAGTGTAAGTAAGGCTAAAGAATGCGTTGAGAGTTACGAACCACAAGTTTTCATTAGAATCTACTTGAAGCTCGATTCACTTTACCAGAAACTAATTCCACATTCCAACCATCTACGTACTCAGTAGCTCGAGGGCCTCATACATCGATTTCTCTAAAATGAGAAACCGAACAAGTGAAACACCTGCTCGAGCATACCCTTAACGTATTCCTTGAAGGACTTTAATGTAAAACAGCTCTCTGTTACCACTTGAGTGCATGAACATCTATTACCTCACTGCAAGTTATACCGTTCCATGGAACAATGTCAATTTCATAGGTGCATGCTTCATAACACCAGGACAAGTGTTCTGCTGGTGCTCCTCTCCTCAGTCCTTAAAAAGTAATCATACCATCATGACGGTGCTGGTAGTAGTTCTTTCCACTTCCGTTCTCATGCAGTGTCGATGCCAATGTCGGCAGGGAATAAAACTCTTGTTAATGTGATGAATGGTATGTCAGGTAAATGGTCCCTTGGTAAATGGCATACTCCCCCCACCCCCATCGCCGTTTGAGTACAAAATTTCGGGTTTCTTCGATTCTCCGGAAATGGAAGCAATATACACACATAAAACCATTGGGTACACTTAATGTCCTTCGAGGACATTTCGTACAATGGATCCAAACCCAGAGAGTGGGGATCCAGTTTCGAAACATGGGTCTTGGCTGGCGCCTGCCTTGTGATGAATTTAATTTGTTGAGCTTAGCAAATAAAGTTAATTGTTTTGCAGGTGTCCAATATAAATTACACTCCTCTTCCATGTACGGCAGGGGTATGTGTCCTTAAGAAAGTTCCTTCCCTCTACAAATTCAATTATTTTAAATCCATGTGGAAGGCACATTCCCATTTGCTCGAAACACTGGTATAAACTTTGGGATAACATTGATCTAAGCCTTTTACAAAACGTGAGACTCTGGGTTTTCTTACTAAATAAAAGTTTTCAAAATTCTACAAAACACCCAACTATGTAGCGCGAAAGTCTTTGCTCCTTTCCTTTAGTTTGTACACTTACCCTCTTTAAAAACGATTCCTCTGAGTTAATAATAGAATTAAAGCTCCTGCTAATGTTATAAAGGAATTATTCCCAACAATGAAATATATTCACAGAACTAAAAGAAAATCTTACAATCCTTGAGGGAAATTAATGAAAAGAATCATTACTTTTCCTTTCCATTGTTGGATTTTCTATAGAAGGACGATATCATCCTTTTCAATGTAATTGCATTTGTCCGAGAAATAGTGTGCAAGGAGACGTACATTCAATCGTATTGAGTTTCCAGGAGAATTTTAAAAGCGATTCGCATTTCTTTAAATTCTTTCAATTTCAATGGATTTTATTTCGAAAAAGGATATCGATTTTGTATTGCATTGCAATGATGTCCTGTACTGCAGGTTTAAGTTTAGTTGAAAGGATATATCCATATGCAAAAGGTACTCAATTTTTGGTGCAAGTTTTTCAGATTATTGTTTTTAAATAAGGGGCGTGGCAATATATGTACAATGCTCCTTGCAAGATATTTCTTCAACAGCTTTCAAAAATACATTTAGGACAGTATTGGAAATGGAAATAGGAAACAGAAAATTTTTCAACCAAAAAATGTGTGAGAGAGAGGGTATTGTATAGCCCACCGAACTGGACACCCACAATCTTGACAAATCTTCAAATCGCACACCTCGAGCCAGATGTTCTGTTTCTGAGTATTCGAGGTGCAAACTAGCTTAGCTGCAGCCTCGAAATGGAATTACGAAACAGGAAATTTTTCTACCAAAAAATGTGTGAGAGAAAGGGTAGGGTATAGCCCACCGAACAGGACACTCACAATCTTGACAAATCTTCAAATCGCACATCTCGAGCCAGATGTTCTGTTTCTGAGTATTCGAGGTGCAAGTTAGCTTAGCCGCAGCCTCGAAATGGAAATAGGAAACAAAAAATTTTTCAACCAAAAAATGTGTGAGAGAAAGGGTAGGGTATAGCCCACCGAACTGGACACTCACAATCTTGACAAATCTTCAAATCGCACATCTCGAGCCAGATGTTCTGTTTCTGAGTATTCGAGGTGCAAACTAGCTTAGCTGCAGCCTCGAAATGGAATTACGAAACAGGAAATTTTTCTACCAAAAAATGTGTGAGAGAAAGGGTAGGGTATAGCCCACCGAACAGGACACTCACAATCTTGACAAATCTTCAAATCGCACATCTCGAGCCAGATGTTCTGTTTCTGAGTATTCGAGGTGCAAGTTAGCTTAGCCGCAGCCTCGAAATGGAAATAGGAAACAAAAAATTTTTCAACCAAAAAATGTGTGAGAGAGAGGGTATTGTATAGCCCACCGAACTGGACACCCACAATCTTGACAAATCTTCAAATCGCACACCTCGAGCCAGATGTTCTGTTTCTGAGTATTCGAGGTGCACACTAGCTTAGCCGCAGCCTCGAAAGGGAAATAGGAACCAGAAAATTTTTCAACCAAAAAATGTGTGAGAGAAAGGGTAGGGTATAGCCCACCGAACTGGACACTCACAATCTTGACAAATCTTCAAATCGCACATCTCGAGCCAGATGTTCTGTTTCTGAGTATTCGAGGTGCAAACCAGCTTAGCCGCAGCCTCGAAATGGAATTAGGAAACAGAAAATTTTTCAACCAAAAAATGTGTGAGAGAAAGGGTAGGGTATAGCCCACCGAACTGGACACTCACAATCTTGACAAATCTTCAAATCGCACATCTCGAGCCAGATGTTCTGTTTCTGAGTATTCGAGGTGCAAACTAGCTTAGCTGCAGCCTCGAAATGGAATTACGAAACAGGAAATTTTTCTACCAAAAAATGTGTGAGAGAAAGGGTAGGGTATAGCCCACCGAACAGGACACTCACAATCTTGACAAATCTTCAAATCGCACATCTCGAGCCAGATGTTCTGTTTCTGAGTATTCGAGGTGCAAGTTAGCTTAGCCGCAGCCTCGAAATGGAAATAGGAAACAAAAAATTTTTCAACCAAAAAATGTGTGAGAGAGAGGGTATTGTATAGCCAACCGAACTGGACACCCACAATCTTGACAAATCTTCAAATCGCACACCTCAAGCCAGATGTTCTGTTTCTGAGTATTCGAGGTGCAAGTTAGCTTAGCCGCAGCCTCGAAATGGAAATAGGAAACAAAAAATTTTTCAACCAAAAAATGTGTGAGAGAGAGGGTATTGTATAGCCCACCGAACTAGACACCCACAATCTCGACAAATCTTCTAATCGCATATCTCGACCCAGATATTCTGTTTCTGAGTATTCGAGGTGCAAACTAGCTTAGCTGCAGCCTCGAAATGGAAATAGGAAACAAAAAATTTTTCAACCAAAAAATGTGTGAGAGAAAGGTATGTATAGCCCACAAACCTGGACACCCACAATCTTGACATATCTTCAAATCGCACATCTGGAGCCAGATATTCTGTTTCTGAGTATTCGAGGTGCAAACTAGCTTAGCCGCAGCCTCGAAATGGAAATAGGAAACAAAAAATTTTTCAACCAAAAAATGTGTGAGAGAAAGGTATGTATAGCCCACAAACCTGGACACCCACAATCTTGACATATCTTCAAATCGCACATCTAGAGCCAGATATTCTGTTTCTGAGTATTCGAGGTGCAAACTAGCTTAGCCGCAGCCTCGAAATGGAATTAGGAAACAGAAAATTGTTCAACCAAAAAAATGTGTGAGAGAAAGGGTATGTATAGCACACAAACCTGGACAGCCACAATCTCGACAAATCTTCAAATCGCACATCTCGGGCCAGATGTTCTGTTTCTGAGTATTCGAGGTGCAAACCAGCTTAGCCGCAGCCTCGAAATGGAATTAGGAAACAGAAAATTTTTCAACCAAAAAATGTGTGAGAGAAAGGGTAGGGTATAGCCCACCGAACTGGACACTCACAATCTTGACAAATCTTCAAATCGCACATCTCGAGCCAGATGTTCTGTTTCTGAGTATTCGAGGTGCAAACTAGCTTAGCTGCAGCCTCGAAATGGAATTACGAAACAGGAAATTTTTCTACCAAAAAATGTGTGAGAGAAAGGGTAGGGTATAGCCCACCGAACAGGACACTCACAATCTTGACAAATCTTCAAATCGCACATCTCGAGCCAGATGTTCTGTTTCTGAGTATTCGAGGTGCAAGTTAGCTTAGCCGCAGCCTCGAAATGGAAATAGGAAACAAAAAATTTTTCAACCAAAAAATGTGTGAGAGAGAGGGTATTGTATAGCCCACCGAACTGGACACCCACAATCTTGACAAATCTTCAAATCGCACACCTCGAGCCAGATGTTCTGTTTCTGAGTATTCGAGGTGCAAGTTAGCTTAGCCGCAGCCTCGAAATGGAAATAGGAAACAAAAAATTTTTCAACCAAAAAATGTGTGAGAGAGAGGGTATTGTATAGCCCACCGAACTAGACACCCACAATCTCGACAAATCTTCTAATCGCATATCTCGACCCAGATATTCTGTTTCTGAGTATTCGAGGTGCAAACTAGCTTAGCTGCAGCCTCGAAATGGAAATAGGAAACAAAAAATTTTTCAACCAAAAAATGTGTGAGAGAAAGGTATGTATAGCCCACAAACCTGGACACCCACAATCTTGACATATCTTCAAATCGCACATCTCGAGCCAGATATTCTGTTTCTGAGTATTCGAGGTGCAAACTAGCTTAGCCGCAGCCTCGAAATGGAATTAGGAAACAGAAAATTGTTCAACCAAAAAAATGTGTGAGAGAAAGGGTAGGGTATAGCCCACCGAACTGGACACCCACAATCTTGACAAATCTTCAAATCGCACATCTCGAGCCAGATGTTCTGTTTCTGAGTATTCGAGGTGCAAACTAGCTTAGCTGCAGCCTCGAAAAGGAAATAGGAAACAAAAAATTTTTCAAGCAAAAAATGTGTGAGAGAGAGGGTATTGTATAGCCCACAAACCTGGACACCCACAATCTTGACATATCTTCAAATCGCACATCTCGAGCCAGATATTCTGTTTCTGAGTATTCGAGGTGCAAATTAGCTTAGCCGCAGCCTCTAAACGGAATCAGGAAACAAAAAATTTTTCAAACAAAAAATGTGTGAGAGAGAGGGTATTGTATAGCCCACAAACCTGGACACCCACAATCTTGACATATCTTCAAATCGCACATCTCGACCAAGATATTCTGTTTCTGAGTATTCGAGGTGCAAATTAGCTTAGCCGCAGCCTCTAAACTGAATCAGGAAACAGAAAATTTTTCAACCAAAAAATGTGTGAGAGAAAGGGTAGGGTATAGCCCACCGAACAGGACACTCACAATCTTGACAAATCTTCAAATCGCACATCTCGAGATAGATGTTCTGTTTCTGAGTATTCGAGGTGCAAGTTAGCTTAGCCGCAGCCTCGAAATGGAATTAGGAAACAGAAAATTTTTCAACCAAAAAATGTGTGAGAGAAAGGGTAGGGTATAGCCCACCGAACTGGACACTCACAATCTTGACAAATCTTCAAATCGCACATCTCGAGCCAGATGTTCTGTTTCTGAGTATTCGAGGTGCAAGTTAGCTTAGCCGCAGCCTCGAAATGGAATTAGGAAACAGAAAATTTTTCAACCAAAGAAATGTGTGAGAGAGAGGGTATTGTATAGCCCAACGAACTAGACACCCACAATCTCGACAAATCTTCTAATCGCATATCTCGACCAAGATATTCTGTTTCTGAGTATTCGAGGTGCAAACTAGCTTAGCTGCAGCCTCGAAAAGGAAATAGGAAACAAAAAATTTTTCAAGCAAAAAATGTGTGAGAGAGAGGGTATTGTATAGCCCACAAACCTGGACACCCACAATCTTGACATATCTTCAAATCGCACATCTCGAGCCAGATATTCTGTTTCTGAGTATTCGAGGTGCAAATTAGCTTAGCCGCAGCCTCTAAACGGAATCAGGAAACGAAAAATTTTTCAAACAAAAAATGTGTGAGAGAGAGGGTATTGTATAGCCCACAAACCTGGACACCCACAATCTTGACATATCTTCAAATCGCACATCTCGAGCCAGATATTCTGTTTCTGAGTATTCGAGGTGCAAATTAGCTTAGCCGCAGCCTCTAAACGGAATCAGGAAACAAAAAATTTTTCAAACAAAAAATGTGTGAGAGAGAGGGTATTGTATAGCCCACCGAACTAGACACCCACAATCTCGACAAATCTTCTAATCGCATATCTCGACCAAGATATTCTGTTTCTGAGTATTCGAGGTGCAAACTAGCTTAGCTGCAGCCTCGAAAAGGAAATAGGAAACAAAAAATTTTTCAACCAAAAAATGTGTGAGAGAGAGGGTATTGTATAGCCCACAAACCTGGACACCCACAATCTTGACATATCTTCAAATCGCACATCTCGACCAAGATATTCTGTTTCTGAGTATTCGAGGTGCAAATTAGCTTAGCCGCAGCCTCTAAACTGAATCAGGAAACAGAAAATTTTTCAACCAAAAAATGTGTGAGAGAAAGGGTAGGGTATAGCCCACCGAACAGGACACTCACAATCTTGACAAATCTTCAAATCGCACATCTCGAGATAGATGTTCTGTTTCTGAGTATTCGAGGTGCAAGTTAGCTTAGCCGCAGCCTCTAAACGGAATCAGGAAACAAAAAATTTTTCAACCAAAAAATGTGTGAGAGAGCGGGTATTGTATAGCCCACCGAACTGGACACCCACAATCTTGACAAATCTTCAAATCGCACATGTCGAGATAGATGTTCTGTTTCTGAGTATTCGATGTTCAAACTAGCTTAGCCGCAGCCTCGAAATGGAATTAGGAAACAGAAAATTGTTCAGCCAAAAAATGTGTGAGAGAAAGGGTAGGGTATAGCCCACCAAACTGGACACTCACAATCTTGACAAATCTTCAAATCGCACATGTCGAGATAGATGTTCTGTTTCTGAGTATTCGATGTGCAAACTAGCTTAGCTGCAGCCTCGAAATGGAATTAGGAAACAGAAAATTTTTCAACCAAAGAAATGTGTGAGAGAAAGGGTAGGGTATAGCCCACAAACCTGCACACCCACAAACTTGTTAAATCTTCAAATCGCACATCTCGAGCCAGATATTCTATTTCTGAGTATTCGAGGTGCAAATTAGCTTAGCCGCAGCCTCTAAACGGAATCAGGAAACAAAAAATTTTTCAAACAAAAAATGTGTGAGAGAGAGGGTATTGTATAGCCCACCGAACTAGACACCCACAATCTCGACAAATCTTCTAATCGCATATCTCGACCCAGATATTCTGTTTCTGAGTATTCGAGGTGCAAACTAGCTTAGCTGCAGCCTCGAAATGGAAATAGGAAACAAAAAATTTTTCAACCAAAAAATGTGTGAGAGAAAGGTATGTATAGCCCACAAACCTGGACACCCACAATCTTGACATATCTTCAAATCGCACATCTCGAGCCAGATATTCTGTTTCTGAGTATTCGAGGTGCAAACTAGCTTAGCCGCAGCCTCGAAATGGAATTAGGAAACAGAAAATTGTTCAACCAAAAAAATGTGTGAGAGAAAGGGTAGGGTATAGCCCACCGAACAGGACACTCACAATCTTGACAAATCTTCAAATCGCGCATCTCGAGCCAGATGTTCTGTTTCTGAGTATTCGAGGTGCAAGTTAGCTTAGCCGCAGCCTCGAAATGGAAATAGGAAACAAAAAATTTTTCAACCAAAAAATGTGTGAGAGAAAGGGTAGGGTATAGCCCACCGAACAGGACACTCACAATCTTGACAAATCTTCAAATCGCACATGTCGAGATAGATGTTCTGTTTCTGAGTATTCGAGGTGCAAGTTAGCTTAGCCGCAGCCTCTAAACGGAATCAGGAAACAAAAAATTTTTCAACCAAAAAATGTGTGAGAGAGAGGGTATTGTATAGCCCACCGAACTGGACACCCACAATCTTGACAAATCTTCAAATCGCACATCTCGAGATAGATGTTCTGTTTCTGAGTATTCGATGTTCAAACTAGCTTAGCTGCAGCCTCGAAATGGAATTAGGAAACAGAAAATTTTTCAACCAAAGAAATGTGTGAGAGAAAGGGTAGGGTATAGGCCACAAACCTGCACACCCACAAACTTGTTAAATCTTCAAATCGCACATCTCGAGCCAGATATTCTATTTCTGAGTATTCGAGGTGCAAATTAGCTTAGCCGCAGCCTCTAAACGGAATCAGGAAACAAAAAATTTTTCAAACAAAAAATGTGTGAGAGAGAGGGTATTGTATAGCCCACCGAACTAGACACCCACAATCTCGACAAATCTTCTAATCGCATATCTCGACCAAGATATTCTGTTTCTGAGTATTCGAGGTGCAAACTAGCTTAGCTGCAGCCTCGAAAAGGAAATAGGAAACAAAAAATTTTTCAACCAAAAAATGTGTGAGAGAGAGGGTATTGTATAGCCCACAAACCTGGACACCCACAATCTTGACATATCTTCAAATCGCACATCTCGACCAAGATATTCTGTTTCTGAGTATTCGAGGTGCAAATTAGCTTAGCCGCAGCCTCTAAACTGAATCAGGAAACAGAAAATTTTTCAACCAAAAAATGTGTGAGAGAAAGGGTAGGGTATAGCCCACCGAACAGGACACTCACAATCTTGACAAATCTTCAAATCGCACATCTCGAGATAGATGTTCTGTTTCTGAGTATTCGAGGTGCAAGTTAGCTTAGCCGCAGCCTCTAAACGGAATCAGGAAACAAAAAATTTTTCAACCAAAAAATGTGTGAGAGAGCGGGTATTGTATAGCCCACCGAACTGGACACCCACAATCTTGACAAATCTTCAAATCGCACATGTCGAGATAGATGTTCTGTTTCTGAGTATTCGATGTGCAAACTAGCTTAGCTGCAGCCTCGAAATGGAATTAGGAAACAGAAAATTTTTCAACCAAAGAAATGTGTGAGAGAAAGGGTAGGGTATAGCCCACAAACCTGCACACCCACAAACTTGTTAAATCTTCAAATCGCACATCTCGAGCCAGATATTCTGTTTCTGAGTATTCGAGGTGCAAACTAGCTTAGCTGCAGCCTCGAAATGGAATTAGGAAACAGAAAATTTTTCAACCAAAAAAATGTGTGAGAGAAAGGGTAGGGTATAGCCCACCGAACAATACACTCACAATCTTGACAAATCTTCAAATCGCACATCTCGAGCCAGATGTTCTGTTTCTGAGTATTCGAGGTGCAAGTTAGCTTAGCCGCAGCCTCGAAATGGAAATAGGAAACAAAACATTTTTCAACCAAAAAATGTGTGAGAGAGAGGGTATTGTATAGCCCACCGAACTGGACACTCACAATCTTGACAAATCTTCAAATCGCACATCTCGAGCCAGATTTCTGCTTCTGAGTATTCGAGGTCCAAACTAGCTTAGCCGCAGCCTCGAAAGGGAAATAGGAAACAGAAAATTTTTCAACTAAAAAATGTGTGAGAGAAAGGGTAGGGTATAGCCCACCGAACTGGACACTCACAATCTTGACAAATCTTCAAATCGCACATCTCGAGATAGATGTTCTGTTTCTGAGTATTCGATGTGCAAACTAGCTTAGCCGCAGCCTCTAAACGGAATCAGGAAACGAAAAATTTTTCAAACAGAAAATGTGTGAGAGAGAGGGTATTGTATAGCCCACCGAACTAGACACCCACAATCTCGACAAATCTTCTAATCGCATATCTCGACCCAGATATTCTGTTTCTGAGTATTCGATGTGCAAACTAGCTTAGCCGCAGCCTCGAAACGGAATCAGGAAACGAAAAATTTTTCAACCCAAAAATGTGTGAGAGAAAGGGTATTGTACAGCCCACAAACCTGGAAACCCACAATCTTGTTCTTCAAATCGCACATCTCGAGCCAACTATTCTGGGGCTGATATGATCAGCGTCATATACAGAATCTCCCCAGTTGTTTGAGATAACTATTCCACGGTACAGTGTACGAATTATTATATCTTTTACATATGCCAACCATATTTTAGCTCTGTGTTTCAAATATGAGTCAACATAAACACACTTCATTGTACAAGTATTAGGTGTCTAAACCCCACTTGCATCCATCCGTTTCCTCAACACAATAGAGACACACAACAGAACTTTCTTGGTCATCATATGTATCTATTAAGCTAATATTACAAACGTGACAAATTGATAATGATATCTAGATATCTTGGACGTTACCCACACACATTTAAACTTTCTCAATTGGCACTACCATTAACATCCGTTTTGTCTCGTGTTTGCTTCGCAAACATCAAACTTGCGTTACGGTCTTTACCATGCAGCACGTGACGATAGGGTTTTCGAAGAAACTACGAAAGCAGAAAATGGCTTTCAGTGAGAGGAATAATCAGAAAATTGTTCACGAAATGTTTGTTGTGAAACTTTGGAGGAAACTTTTATTTGACGAACCAAAAAAAGGCTAGAAAATGAAAAAAGTTTTCGAATGGAGGTGCAAAACTTTTCGTCCATCCAACAGGAGTTGGAACATGAAACCTGAAACTGAAACTGAAACTGAAACTATGGCGAGCACTTTATTACTTTGTTGGAAGTTGAAAGAAAACATTTTGTCATCCAATTGCTGTGAGATAAGAAATTTAGCCAGCCGGGGGATTTACATATTGTTTTACGTGCTTACAACGCCTGAACTGCTAAACTAGGTTTGTGTTTTTAAGTCACGTTTTTTGGTTTCAAAGTCCTTCGTACATTCTTTACAGTTTTCAACATTTTGTTAATTCTGTTGATCAAGGTCGACATAAAATAGATTTTGTACAATTGTTGGATATTGCTAGCCATGGAAAGATCTCAGTTTGGAAGTAAGTCTTCGGTCAAAAGAGGTCCTTTATGGTACTGATCTGTCGTACTTCCAATTTATCGAAATAAACTTATGGGTTTTTCTGTGAATATGCATGAGTAGATCACCTCAAATCTTGTCAATGTTCAGACCTAGAAACGCCAGAGTGTTCCAATGTACATAATTCGAGACAAGGTTTACTACTACTTGTGGTAGAGTATTTGTAAAATTGGTGGGGTCGTGGATCAAACATTGGACCACGAAGCGAGGAATTCAAGTCTCAATTCCCAGACAACAACACGAGGTTCAAATACCAAATCTCCAAAAAGACTGATTTTTCTAGAGGATGTTAGAGCTTGGTATCGTTCGCAATCAAGAAGCCAACCACTTTGGTCCTGATTTAAGGCTTTTCAACTTAATTAAGCCAAACGGTCAAGCGGACAACTGTGCGCAATGCAAACTCAGTTTTCTGACAGTGTAAGGGTGTTTCTGCCAAGACATTGGTCCTTTGGATCCATAAGGCTAAGGTAAGACCTTTTCTAGCTTATGCGGCGGTTGTTTGGACGACGGTGCTTTCAAGTAAGTACTCGACTGCTTTCTGCACTAAGCTCCAAAGGACAGCCTGTCTTGGCTCTCCCAAGTAAGCCTTCTCTTGATACACTTATCATTGCCTGTACTATCAAGGCATTATACATTTTTAGACGAGGTAACTTTTAGTATCATTCGCACTGGAGTTTCGATCACGTTATGAGAAACTTGTTCTACGACACTAGTAGCAGAGATATCCCGTCTGATACAAGAACTACAGAACATTGGCTGGTGTACAAATTTAGTGTCAACTTTTCCTGAGTTTAGGGCTGGACTAGGCTGTGGTTGAATCACCACGAGTTGCTCTAAAGTTAGTCTAGAGTTTGGTGCTGATGTCTTCGTGGTAACCCACAACACTAAGTCAAAAAGCCTCTAGTTTTCATGCGAAAATCTATGCTGTCCTAGTGAGGCCCGACTATCTACGCCTGTAGCAATAGGAAGGCTTGTCTTAAGATTTTGGACAATCCTGCAACCTGTTCTAAAATAGTTCGAGAATGCAGGACTCCTTGAATTCTGTCGCTAGGACCAACCATAATTCTTCTTTCGGAATGGGGGAAATGAGATATTTGATGAAATTACTAAACAAGGCTCAAAGGATGATTCTCTGATCGTCCTCGGTAAGGTCAGAGAAAACATAACTGTATATGGCATGACTTTCCAGGATGCAGACGGACTGACTAATGTCTGTAAGAAACAGAGGCATTCTTGTTGTCTCTCAGCAGAAATGAATGTAGACAATTTATAGCCATTCTTAAAGCATCCTTTTGCTAAGGATCTTAGCGACGGTACTCCAGATCATTTCGTTTGCAATTATCCTGCCTGTATTTAGATCAGGTGGCGGATTTTCGGTGCTGATGTGGTGAGTAGCTGATACTGTAAGATCCTCATCGCTGAAGGGTATTCTCGGCTTTCTCCGAAATTCCAAAATTATTCGAGGATATTTGGGATTAATGCGTTCAATCATACATTTGCAGTGGAGTGATGGTTAAGCTTGTCATCATATTCAAAGCAAGTACCTATAAGCTTCTATGTTCACTTCATAGACCTGGTGATACTCACCATCCAAAAGCCACTAAAGACTCAAGGTAGACAGTAAAGTCTGCATTCAAGAACCTACCTAAAGATTCACAATAGCTTTTTATTTCTAAGAAAGAGACTACTTCTAACCAAACTAAACCAGCCACTAAGGCTACTATAATTTAGAAGTCACATATGGGGTTCGGCGTATGTACATATGTATCTTCTCAGTTTTCAGAAGGACAAAGTTACAATATAGATTTTCATAGTGATCAAAGGATTAAAGTTAACCTTGCCTCTCACTAGCAGTCGACCGCTACAACCACACCACACCATAATCCATATAAAATATTGATTTACCCATAATGCTCCAATAAACTATCCACCCTTCATCGTTTCGTATCTATGTACTAATAAATTACGAATAACAAGCATTCGCCACAATACACTGCTTATGTCAGGAGATTACCTTCATCGTGGTGTATCCTTACTCAACTACATACAGGTACAGGTGCAGCCATTATTAAACAGACTTCTGGTCAGTCGGTACACATTACCTCTTATCTCATTAAGGTAATTCGTAAAGCCTCATATGTAAGTGGTTATGTATTTCACGCAGATATACATACGCACATAGATTTATTTCAGTTTGCTGGTTTTGTATGGAAGCACCTCCTTAAGATGTGACCTACATTATGCGAAGACATAGATACATTATTCTCGTTGTTCAATTAGTCAGTCCGTACGACGCTTGGTCGACTGTCCTAGTTCATCAGACGTACAAAGGTCCTTGTAATTCACGAATTCCGATACAAACCCCCAAGATATTTGCACATTCTTACTGAGAGTGAAGGAAACTTCTACAAGGTCGTCCTTCTGAATGGATCCTTGTTTACAAAACAATTTAAAATTTTCACAGGGCCACACTTGAAGTTTGAATAAATACAATCTGAACTTTTCGTTGTTAGTCGGCATCGGCACTCTATCTCAGTTCGGAGTGTCGTTGTTTATTCGTTTCATCGATTTTATATCGAACAACGCAAATAAAGTTCACTTTATTTTGTTGGTTAGATTCCGCCATCTATTGTTGACCACTTGAGCACATCGCAATATTCCATTCCTTCTTGTTGTCCTTTAGAACAATGGAAGCCTACGCAATGGACTTTTTTATGATTCATTCGTCTCATTCCACTCGAATGTCGTCCTTTTATTGTTTTCTCGTTTAGGAGTTACATACATACAACTATTTGTGTTGAAGTTTGCCTACATATGTCCTGCAATTTAAAGTTTTCCATTCGAACTAGTGCAACCACTGACGCACAGGATAACTGGGTCATGAGGTGAAGAAGGCAGGATACATTGCCAGCAGGAATCATATTGCCTGTTGTCTATCCTGCCCGATAGGAGGTGCGAATACGACTACATATACTCGAGAAGGGAGAAACAATGTCAAGATAGGTATCTGTTTCAAAAGTTCGAATACGTGTGGAATGCTGCTGTTGTCGGCTTATACAGTTTTGAAGTGTTTTCGACTAGGCACGGATATTAGTAATATTGACTGCAACATCAATCGGAGAAGTCAGAATTCATGTCATGCCTTTGGAATTACACACAAATATTTTATTAAAAATCCATCTGCCCCACTCCTGCTTCCTGTTCTTCGTTTGTTCTAAAGAATTGGCATCCTTAAATTTACGTTCTCATTCATAAGTTAGGCACCCCTTTTTGGCAAATGGTTTTGTAATTTAAAGAGAATGTACCCACCATGCTACCCGTCGTCGTTACAAAAGGATGTACAAAATATAAGGGATACCCTTTTATTTATTTTTTTCTTGTGAAAATATTGAAATAATTCCCTGACTGTCCTTTTTGTGCTGCCGTCTGTTCCTTTGTCAGTTTTGTGTACATTCATCAATATCAAGGGTTCCTCGTATTCAATGGGACTTTGTTTGGAATGAGAATCAACGGCGGCGTATCCTGACTTAACAATTTTCCTTTTGTTAAGATATACAAAAGTAGACCGCAAAACTTCAATTTCGACAAAAAAAAAAAGGGTAAACCAAATAAATTATTAACATGTTCTATTTTTGTGGCTTGTGTATTTTATCTTTTTCGATTTAGACAAGGAAACTTGTTTTCCTTTGTAACCGTGGAAATTAGGCTTCGTAAATATGTACGTATGTACGTATATTTTGGCAGAAATTTGCATTGTTAGCCTGGCTGATGGGATATCCTTGAACTAACAAATTGGAAATCATTTGTCAGAGCGCAAATCAGATTGAAAGCTTTTACGCCAACAGATACACAGTTTCCATGAATGTAGTGGAAATACAAATACAAATTTAAAAAGGATGTTAATATGTATCAATAGCCGACATAGAGAGATATTCCTGGTATATTTCTAAGGGATGTAGATATCGAACCAGTTGAGTCCATCAAAAGTCATGTTAGTCAATTTATGTAAATGTATTCGTAGAAAAAGGGATAGCGGGAGCCTGCAGATAAGTGGAACTATTAAAGCCAAGTTAACGTTTGTCTGGAAGATATTGGACTTTGATTACATTGGAAATTTGTTCCTAATAGCTTGGAATAATAATAATAATCGAGTTGGAGAGTTGTGCATATGTTTAGTGAGTGAAAAACTCAGATGTGTTGGGTGTGGAACCAGACAATAGAAAAACATAAAACGAAGCACAATTCCATCCTTTCCATCCTTCAGTCCTTAGGTTCTTCATGTTTTCTTCCAAATAAAGACATGAGGAAAGCATTTTCTTAAATCTATTTTGTCCGATAAATGTCTTTCTTATTCAAACTTTTATTTCTGTATCAAGCTCTTATCCACTTAATGGGTATGCAACCTTGCCTCACAACAACCATGCCTCACTACTCATGCATAATCGAAATAACTCGCATTATACCACCGTACAAGGCATTGTAGATCAATGAGTTAGGTACAGAACGCTACGATACGTCACAGAAAATTTTGTACTTTTTAAGAGAAACTAAACCCAGTCTTGGCATAGGACAGGCATTAAGGGTCCCTTTTTCATCGTTTGTACAGGATATACAAGGTGCGCCATCTTTTATGTCGGTATTTAAATATTTGATAACTTTGACATTTATCCACCGATTGACTGGAGTAGACCTGTTTTTGAAACACCAATTCAGTACAATTTCCATTCCATTCCTTCATACTGAAATAATGCTGCGAAGTAGTGAGACTGTACATTGAAAATAGTCATTCAGTTGTGTTAGCTCAATGTGTACATAGTCGAAAATATCGTGGCCAACAAGCATCGTCTGACAACTTGAGCTTGGGACATTGGAAGATCATCATACTGCCGAGAACCAACCCCGTCACCGCGCTCAGCAATTTGGTGTCAGCCCATCTTGTGGCGCATTTTGAAGGATGTTTTGCTTTGCTTCCATATGAAGTGCAATTGTGTCGAAGAAAATTGCCGACAGATCGTATACAACGTTTGGGATATGGCCAAGCAGCCTCTTGAATGGTTGACACTGAACCTGCTGACGACCGACGAGACCAATTTTGCACTCTCTGGCACTGCTAACAAACAAAATTGTCGAATTTGGGTAAAGGAGAATCTACACGAAATTCATGAAACACCATTCCATGAAGGTGAAACAGTAGTTGGGAATCGATAAAATTGGTTACGTATACGCCACCGATCCAGGTCCTCGCCCTCAGATTCTTTCTCCTTGTGAGACAACTCAAGCTAGATATCCTGTAATCCTGCATACCAATCACACACCTGCTTCACTGACAAGTTGGCATAATGGAAACAGAAAATTTGTTTACCAAAAATGTATGAACAAATTGGTTAAGTATACGCCACCGAAACCGATGCATACCATCTACAGTGAATGACATTGACTGGATCTTTACAGATTTGACCTTTTTTTTGGGGGTTTAGACCCAGCTTTAGACCATTGACGATCTCTAGGCAAATATTTGCCCCCAAATCATTGCTATGCCACTCGAGATTCTCGAAAAAGTGATGGAAAACGCAGCAGAAAGGACACATTTTGCTTTGGCCAAGAGGCGGCCACTTGACTGATGTTGTATTCAAAAACTATAGGGTCATCTACATTTTTAATAAAAATTTTAATTCATTATAAAGCTTGGATTTTGACATTAAGTGTGAATATCATCCGAACGGCCGCCTCGGGAAGTTTCGCGTTATGCAATTGTTTTGAGGAATTTTTTAACCACTTTTTCTCACATTTCGGCCGGTATCTTGGCAATAACTTGAGTTTAGAATGCGTTTAGAGTTCGGCGATTATTCTCAAAAACACGGTCTTTTGCGCAGGCCCACAGAAAAAAATTTAACGAGGTCAAATCACAAGATCTTCGTGGCCAATTGACGTCGCCAAAACATGAAATTAGGCGACCAGGAAATTTCTCCAAATTTTATTCCCATAAAGTGGTGCCATAAATACAGACGGAGTCTCATGGCCAAGTCGTCTTCGCTATTGATATGTCTATCCTGCTTATACCCCTATTTTACAAACTAAGTATAAAACTTAATTATACCCTCGGGGGTGTCATTACATATTTTTGTTGTTGCCTAGGTATTAAACTAGGAAACTCGTACTCCAATTTAATTTTCAGTTCAACTTCAAAGTGTAGGTCGTGATAATGGTTTGAGTTCATTCCATTTGATTGGAATCTAATTGTTTGAAAATAAATGCCAAAGTAATTGCTCAATTGATTTATAGAGAACTTGAGGAGAGTCCTCCAAAGGAAGGTAGTATCTATTGTTACATTGGGGAAAGATGGGTGTTGGTAAACTAGAGGCTGACCGATTTGTGATCTAATTTGTGTTACCTAATTAAGAATGTTTATTGAGGTCGATATTAAGGTAAAACGAAGTATCTCGTGTACGAATGAAGGGAAGCGAGAGCTTTAATATCTCGGATAAGTTTGTCTGGTAGTATCGAGGGTGTAATTGTTGATTCCAATTGTGTCAAGGAACAGAGTTGTGATTTTATCCGATATTACATACCAATAGTAAACACAAGTTAAAAACACCAACATGACACGAAGACACGTGTAAATTCTAGGAGTTTTTTTTAGCAAAATGTATCATAGTTCATACAGTTCTTCGGAAGGAAGTAGCGAATAAATTGTATATCCCTTTCGTCCCTATTATCTCTACAGTGGTGTGAATGGGGTACTTCTAGCTGTGGTGCATGATAGGCTTTCCTATCTCCCACAACACCAACAGGAGTCCGAATATCAGATGTGTGGCCAATTGAACAATCTAATAATGATATATTGGGCCCGTCAAGGATTGTTACAAGAACTTCCTATATTTAGCCCAGAATAAAGCAATGTTTCTAAGTAGACATGATTTTCTGCAATTGAAAAGCAAAGACCTCTTCTTTCTTTTATCAAAAAATAATCACTCCCTGAATAAGATTAAAATTTAAGAAGTTTTCATACTACTGAGTATGGGCTTCGATACTAACCCTCCTGGAACATACAACATGCAAAGGCACACTCGTGGGGCGCTATGTGAATATTGAATAAATTAAACAAAACTATAACCCTTTTTTATTACTCAGAAGCTCAAATATGAAATTTCATCCTCCTAGCTCAAAATTTAGGGCTCAAAAACTGGTGACATACAGACGGACGGACATGATTCAATTGTGTTACAAACTAAGTATCAAACTTCATATCTCCTTAGGATAGGGTGTAACTAGGGCTTGGCTTGAATTGAATTGATGTATTTGCTGCTTAAGAATACTTTTCCAATCGGTCAGTCTAAAAGATGTAACGAAGTTGAGTTGCTCAGAAATATGAGTGCAAACTTACTCCAAGCGCATTTGTGTAGTTTCAAATAGACTGTGGAGTCTTGTGGATAGCAAGGCTACATTTGACTTCCATATTTATGTGCTGGACAGACCCCAAACCCTGCTGAAAGATATTGAGGTACGAAGAAGACTAAAAAACGTCAAACCAACAGGATTGCATAAGATTTGCAATGAAACTAACAACAAAGTGACGTTTAAGGTTTTGGATACAAAAATAGTCCTATACCTCAAATAGGTACTCAGCTAACTACCGAGAGATGCCACATAAGTTTAGATGATCTATCCGAAGCCTAAATACTGACTTTAAAGAAGTGTTCGGAAGTATCATGAGGATTGGAATTATCCTTAGAAGTCAGGTACGAAAGCGAACCCTATTTTGGATTTTGGAAAAAGTTGTTTCGGTAAAACCTCAAAAGAACACTAAATTATGTCCTCATATTAGAAACGACTCTATTTCTAATTTTCCTGAAAGAACTTATGCCAGATTTACCTACTCGATGTGGTATAGAATTTAGTCAGAAAAACATGGCTGCTGGAAGCTCCAAAGCCTACCAGATCCTTGCATGTAACGATTGACAGTCAAGAGCAAGATTTCTGGACAAAGAAACAAGGTTACAGAATGATCGAACTAAGACATTATTTTCAAAATGAGTGATAAAGTTATCGAGGATCTGTTAATCCAAGGCTAAATCTACCAAAGAAATAGAAATCTACAAAACGCTGAGCTATCCACCGATTTTTAAGTAGAAAGTGGTGTACCCAAAGGCTGTCTACTTTCATCTATGCTTTTTCAGTTGCCTATCAGAAATATTTTCCAATACTTTTCACAGAGGAAGAAAGAGTGAACTATTTAATCTTGTCTACGCTGCATCATTACATATCAGAGGAAGTGCCAGCATAGACCAGTCACCAAGAGCACTTAATACAATTCAAAGAAATCCACAAACTCCTCCAGTCATGGATTTATCAGTATTTTCAAAAGATTCCACACCAAACCGCTTGTGTTTACTTACAAAATTCCTGCATCACTCCTCTTTCGTTCCAAAGACTTCAAATTGAGTTTCAAATTTCCATAATTTACAAATATTAAACTTCCTCCGTTCGATTTGATCCAGAAGGAGGAAACCGAAAAAGGAAAATTCCACAAGTACTCCCTTCGTGCACAATAATATCTCAGACCACCCCTTCAATTTAATCGGATATTCAATAAATTTCCCCAATTTAAGTAATGCACAAATACACTGCGTACCCACTACAAAAAGAATGAAAATAAATGATAAAGGAACAGAAAAAGGATATTAGATCCGAGCAACCGAGTTTTGGTCCTGAGCCAACACAGACACGCAGAGGCAGAACATCTGTATCTCTGTACACAGTCTCCGTTGTCATTGTAAACACTGTGTGCAGGAACTTTTCCTCATTATTGTTGTATCCTGAAAAAAAATCGTTACAAACTCATCTCGATTGTTCATTTCACAGAGTCCATACCGGATGGAGTGAACACCATTAAATCGATTCCTCGCCCAGGAGGAGGGCGCATACGATTTGAATTATGTATATTGCTGTTGTCCCGAATTGCGTTACACAAAGTCCTTTGCAGCAATTTGGCTGTTTCGCCAAAATAATTGTAATAAATCAAAATATTCACAGTACACAGAACCATACATTACTTCTGGGTTGCTGTGCTTAGAACTTTCCATTTAATTAGTCCTTTCACGTACCTTCTCGGTGATATTTCACAGGAAGTTGAAGTTCAATGAAATAAAGAATTAGAGCGAAACTAATCAAACAAAATGAAATTAAAATAGAAAACTTCCACAGAATTCAATTAGGAATTTCATGTCAATTATCCTTTAGATCCGGAATAGTTACATAGGTACGTACGTAGGTACCTACGAGGGGGTTTCTCGCATTTCGCCCTAATTGGCAGACTTATGTTGAACTTGTAATTGATATTCGTAAAAGTTTTATGTAGTTGTGCAAGCAAAGTTTCATGATTTATTTTTTCCCACTTACTACATAGTAATGCCAATTTAAATTAATTACAATCGTTGGAGCAAATAATTCCTTTCATTTTGGGTTTCTAATTATATGAAGCTGCAGGCAAGGAATACATTTTACGTATTCGCCTACAGAGGAAGGGGTGTCCTAAGTAAGAGGAATGGTTTACATGTATGGTTTACCCTATGCCCTAATTAGACAGCTGAACTGATAATTACGTGTGAACCAGAGGGGTGCGGTGCGGTACGAGTTGTGGAAGGAATTAAGCAAACTATCTAGGAATTAATTAACATATAAAGGGATTTTCAATAAGGACATAACAATTTTGTACTTAAATAAAACACAAAATAATTAAGGTATCGAGTTGATGTTTATTTGGAGAATAGTAGACGTTTACACATTTAAGAATAAGTAACATTCACATATATCGGACGATTTGTCCGTTCAATTTTGCGTTCAATATTGTTCCTGAGTCCCTTTAGAGTTGCTGTCTTGTGCCATAAACCCACAACTCGACTTCGCCCGAACCACTTTCCAGGAACCCCACCTTCAATATAAATGTGCGACATGTGGCACCATCTTGTTGGAACCACATACCACTGACCACATACAATTGACCACATACCAATTCTGCCCAAAAATAGCGGCAAAACAATAAGGTCAAATCACACCTCTAGCATGAAGACCAAACCATAAGGTCGCCTTTTGTGGTTGCAAGATTTGTTGCTGTCCAATAATTGGCAAAGCCATTAAGTGAAAAATGAGCTCGTTAGGTAAATATGATTTTTCTACGAAAATTAGGATATTCTTCAAACTTTAGCAGAGCCTAATCGGAGAAGCTTCGATTCGGCGAACCTTTGTTTCGGAGAAGCATGATCGAAGGACAGTATCAAGAGGCTCCAGTTTTACTTTTTACTTTGATCGTATAAGGGTCCAAGGTCCTTGTCCAAAATTTGCCACAATGCGGACTGAGAGATTTTCAATTCCAATGGATGGGGTAGAATCGAGTGATTCGACTCATTTTGAACTGAACCACTTACGACTACAATATTTTTGATTGATTTGATTGCCACCATCGACTCTGAATTTCGGTAATAAATTTTAATGGTTTTTAAAAGTTGATCATTCATAAAATTAACCATAATAAAATTGCAAGGATTGGTTGACCTGTTGATATGAACAAATTATACAAATATTTAAAAAATAAGTTTGTATAAAAATTTGAAATTGTTATGTCCTTATTGGAAAACGTTTTATCTAAAGTTTTCGCATGACGTTAAAGAAACTATTGGGCTAGACTGCATATCCTACCATGTAACACAGAGGCTCACTGGACTGTTTTGGTTTTAACAGTTGTGTTTGTATATACTGGTTCCGAATTAAATGAAATCGCAGCGCCTAGAGGCTCCTAAGCATTCCCATTGTAGGTGATGTATACTCATACAAATACTCTACAGCTGCCCTGCTTGCTTGAAGTAGGATAAGACTAACCTGCTCACGATGGTCTAACACCAGGATAAGTGATCCCCTGCGTTAGTGAACAATCCAACGCTTGATGAATTTTGCTCCACAAAGATAAGAAGAGTCGAAGGATCAAAAAACGACGTTGCTATGAACGCTTAGCTGCCACAATCCAGTAGCAGAGAAGGTGAAGTAGTCTTTCTTCCATTTCTTCATACATACAGTCACGCCAGAAGCCGTTGAGCACAGTTCCAAGCCACAGTAAGACGTCAGTAATCAAATTAGAGTACTTATGCGTAGTCTCCTCACCTGTAGGTACATGTGTCTACTGTGATACCACTTATCAAGATGACACCATCTTACATTTCCCTGAAGGTGGGCTAATGAAGACATATTGGATCTTACCATTTCACTGGGCAGAAAAAGCCCCACTTTAGTAGCCAAGAGCTTCGTTTGCCTCACAGTTTTCTTGAACGTCCTCGTGACCAGGAACCCAGCATATAGCAAGATTTCACACAACATCTCATTCAGAGATAAACGATATTGCTTTACGAATATTGATCTTACAATGGCTGATTCAAGTGATTTGGTAGCTGCTTGATGTTCGGCTTAAATGTATTCCAGCCTCCACTTGGAATACACTAAAAAAGTTTAGTAGTCTTAATCTGAAAGACATAAGAGACTGAAAATAGTCCAGCTCCTACCTATACATTCACCTCTTAATCCCATCAGCTTAGATTTCTGATTTCGTATTCTCTGCCCGAATCTGTTGGCTAGAAATACGTGAGTGGTACTGAAAGTTGTAGTCCAGTAATGGTGTAACGTAGTCAATGGTTTCTATTTTTAAAATCCCAGGGTTGAGGATTGTGGCGAACTGGAGTATCATAGTGATGACTTCCTCAGTCCCATTGTCGATTTCATTGGAATCTCTTGTCCATACATACATATCTGGAGGAAGGATATATCGTCTCTGGCTATTGAGATAGAGATTGCTGGTTATGTTTAATGCTGTCAAGCAGACTAGGATTCCATACATGAGTATTGGTTTTACTATCAGCGTGAAGAGCCGAAGCACTATGTCACTAAGAGTTAAGCTATCTGTCCACTTGACCAGACTAGCCAGGGCTGTTTTTAAGAGGTCCTGTAGTATCACTGGGTGTTTTCGACTGACTTGGTGTGACCATAACTAAACAATGTCACAGCTGTATGTACCCTTTTAGTGTATGACTTCCGATACTGTATAGGGTGAGTTAAAACCAAGCAAGTCCATACCACTAGACACCAAAAGGATTGCGTCGATGTTCAACATTTATTTGTTTTCCTTCGCTTCCATCACGGATACAATGCCGATTGCATGACCATAATTTGATTAAAACATAACAAAAGTAACAAATAGTCCTGTGTCAACTGCCCATGACGCAAGGATTAAAATAAACTCAGCAAACCACGGTCAGTTCATCTAACACGTAATTTGTTTTCCATTTTAATCGCCATCATCTGCCCAAGCAGGATCTGAAAAAAAGAAAAATTTAAAGGATACGCCCACTTGATGAATAGTCCATTACTTTCCATGAAAAACTTTGTTGAAATGCTGTCCCTAATTGTGAGTGGGCATGCTATCAGAGCATTTAATTCGCAAAAAAAAAAAAACAACAAAACACGAAACAATATGAGAACGAGTTGTTCTACTTCTTATCCACCTCCACAGTAAAATAAAACATTAATCCTGCCAACTGCACCTTGCAATTCACTTTGTCGAAAGTCCTTGCGGTAGCGAGCAGCCGTGTCGATAGTGTTTGGTGTTTAAATCTGACAAATGTTCTACCATGGAGCGTTATTCCAAATCGTTGCACTCCCAGGTGCTGGTTCGAATCGGGCGAGCTCCTGCAGGATGTGCCAGTCTGCTGGAATGGTCGACAGGAAATATGCGACCAACCTACAACACTTACAGTGCCGAGTCCGGCAATATGTAATTTATTGCATTTCAAATTGTGTTTCTGTTTTCTACTCGCTTTTGAGTTCCAGGATTGCCAGCAATTAAGTTCGTTTTGAGTTCGAGTTCGATTGCAAATAACAAAGTTACAGGGAGGCTAGCATGCGAAGGTAATTGTTTTATTATAGAAAGGATAAGTCGAGTACCGCTTTGCAAGAACTCATTGTTTAAGTAGCGTGTGGAGAAATTGTTGCTTTACATGGAATCTGTAGCATACTATTGGCTTTGGGAAATTTTTAAATTTATTTCGAGTACATACTTGATGTAGTCAACTTAGACAAAAGCTATAATCTGCAGCTGAACTGGATTCGATGGAGAGTTGATGGGTGTGATGCCTTCCACATAGAGAGGAAAGCCATTCGAAACACTTTTTAGATTTCAAGAACTCTTGCTGACATAAATATCTGATTTCGACTCTGTGATCTGTGGATTTAACTACAATGTTACCGTGACTACTTTGTCTTAAAGAGGACTCTCTGTGTGGCTACCCTGGTTCGGGCTGCAGCACTCAAGCAGTTAACTCAACTACTGCATTCAGGGTAACAAATGCCTGATGGGATGGACATTGTGTTCCCTGAATTGAGATACATGAAAATAGTGAAACAAAACAGTCCAACAATCAGTTTATGGAAGGTGCGGTCCTCCTGAACCAACCCTTTTTCGTGATGAGCTTAAGTGAGGTGTTTGCTAGTTCAGTGACCTTGTTAAAGGATTTTTTTTTAGAACTAAGTATCTGGGTCTGTTGAGGTTTGGGCAGTTTTTCTCTACTTTGCGTTGCCATAACCTTTGCCAAGGTCTTTGTTGCAGTTTTCATTCTTTTAAGAGGAGCCTTCAGCGAGCTATGATCTGTAGGGACACCTATAAGGAGAGTAATTTGTGGTCTACTCAGCGACAGATGTTGTCAGTTTCTTTTGTTTTTTGAAACACGATGAGAACTTGACATCTACGTTGGTGAGCTTGTGAAAGTCCAATGTAATTTTGGATATGAGGAGACTAATGGACGTTGGAGTGATCGAATGGTTTGATTCTGACCATTTTTAGTTATAGCTCATCGGCCATTTCATTACAATGCATATGGATACACCAGGAACTAGCAGAGCATAATGCTATGTTCGAACTTAGGCATTTGGTACTGATGTAGTGATGGCTTTGATGGCAACTAATTATTATTACAATTTAGAGTGCTCGGTTTGGAACACACGAGCCTGGTTAAGAGGTTGTATGCACCAGGCGATCGATGGTTCTTGTGAGAATATTTCTAAGCCAGTGCCTTTGTTTACTTTCGATCCATCCCACTTTATTCCACTTCATGATAGTGGACTGTCGGAGTGGATTACTTATCCACATCGAGTTTTCGAGAAGGTATATACAAGTTTTTTTCATTAAGAAACAGATCTAGTAAGTTAAGGGCAATACCAATTCATGCTCAAAGAAAAAAAAAACACAGTCAGTATTGTAAGCACTCTATTATGTAGTTTTGTTGAACACACCCATTTGGTGAGCGCCCTCTGTGTCTCATTAGATAATTGTAAAACTGTAGCCGACTTCAGGTTTATGAATCCCTGATCATTATTAATAAACCTGACAGCGGAGAAAGAAGACACCTCCAGCAAGAAATGGAAATAATGAAAGTGTTATCCGAAGTAATCCCTGCCTTTTAAGTAAAAGTTTGCCGTTTAAAGTATCTATCTTATCAAAGTATCTCAACTATATTTTTTTCACTTTAAGTCAACTAATTTAATTTGTACGAAGACGTCTAAAGGACGTTATTAATAAACACCCTTTACTTTATATTTTGTCATTGCAAACTCACTTGAGTGGTCCCCAATCAATGACGTAATGAGAATTCCAGGGAAGTAAATGAATAGATAACACACCCTTAGGCATCCTGCGTACGGTAGTAGTTATAAAATTACTGAGATACTAACAAACTTGGATTTTTTGTACTCCCTATCTTTGTCGACCGTAAACAGCAGGTCCTACGAGCTTAAGTGGCGTTTGAAATTTTCAAGGATACAAGGACGAGAACTATACACAATACTGCACAGCATTGAATCCTCGTTGCACATAAACACTTAACTACAAATTATTTTTTACAGAGGGGTTAACTTGAATTTGTTTTCACTTCATCTTCGGACTGGTTGGTGGGTGGGCAGTAAATTGGGGGTGTCAACACTTAGTCGGGTGATTTTCAAGAGATTATGTAAATTGCAGGAATCGGAGGACAGACAGATCTCACAGATGGAGGTACGTAGTATGGTAATTTGCAAAGGACGCGCCTTTGTAGGATAGGATTTAGTTTTCCACCTTAGTTTTTGTGGCGCGAAATGAGAGATCTTGAGAAACAGCTGAAACGATTCTCATTGGTAAGTTGTACTCCGGAATGAGTCTAGGAATGAAACTAAATCCTTCCATTAGTAATTTAGCTTTATTTTTATCCTTTATACGTACGACATTCGGTTGGTGGGAGATAAATGTGATGGTTGTTGAGGTAAGTGAATGGATCTCATGAATCCTAACGAGTTGTGGAATGTTGAGTGAAGAGTATAAAAGAAAAAGGAAAACTGAACGCGGAAAGGGGATTACTCCTAGTTATTTATAAAAGGGCTTTGAAATATCGCAAGTATTTCATTAATCTTTTAATGAAGTTCGGTGTTTTTGATATCGATTCACGTGAGGTCAAGCGTAGGAGTTGAAGGCTAATACAATCCCAGCAAGAATGGTGTTTTTACAATTTAGGTGCACTTCTGGACATCATATTTTACAGTACTAAAGGGGTGATGCTTACTTTTAAAGGCAGTACTGTCGGGATCTGTATCTGCATAATCAAGACTTCAGTGTTGTTTGTTTCTCTAAATAGCTTCTACGGTTGTTACTGAAGGCAATTAAGATTCCAACTAATATGAGTGTGGTTATTAAAGAGGTGAGTAATGTTGGCTTCCAATACCTCAATAGTACCCCTGCCTTATCCATGTAGACTTTGGACATTACATAGCCCCAAAGGAAGAAAGTCTAAAGGTATAATATCACCTAAGCGGCCAATTCACAGGTTCAAAGAGCGAGATTAACCATTCGCCGAGTTTTCTCGTAATAAAGCCATGGTGTCACAGACTGTTTGGCAAGTCTCGTTGATACCAAATGTCCCACAGATTATGGGCTTTAATTTTAGACAGCAAATAGTTTGTTAGGTATCATTGACAGTTAAGTTCTGACCTGCCTTGTTTTTGAAGAAATATAAACCGAAGATTCTACCAGCCCATAAGCCACACCAAACTGTTGTTTTACCTGGATCTGATGGCAGCTCTGCAATCTCTTCGGAATGCTCTTTAGGCCAAATATGGCACTTTTTGCTTATTGACGGACCCATTAAGTCAGAAATGTGCTTCATCGCTGAACAAATTTTTTGCCCAAAACAGCAGATATTCTTAAAGTTTTTCAAGACCCCAAGGTCTGAAGCGTGTATGGATTTAGTAGGTCACCCTGATTCAATTCTTGACCGAGTTGAATTTCTTATGGTTCGAAACCAAGATCCTTAGGGGAAATATGCCAAGTTGTTGCATACGACAAGCCCAGCTACAACCACTCCAATATTTTTTTTCACTACGTCCTGTGGTCTGATTTGTCCCATATTGTTAAACTTCAAACTTTTCGATCGGTAGCCTGTGTTAACCTTAAATTTGTCTGAGAGCACCAGACACATTCCTCGTAGGACGAATCACCTCACCTATTTCAGATGGTGACATGCACCGCTATACTTTGTCAGCGGAATACGAAAAGAGCCAGTGATGCTAGTGAAATATCTCAAACTCCTTGAGTATTCTAATAGTTCTATAGCCACCATAATGCAGGATGAAGGACTTGGACCAAAAAACCTGATAGACAAGGATACTGCGTTAAAAGATCCACTCAACCTTGAACACTAGCCTAATTAAACTGTCACCAATGAATAGAATGTATACAGATATACGGGGATGACTTCCGGTATATTCCAAAGTTTGGGTTCAATTTTAAATTGTCCTAGCTGCGGTTCCCCACATTGGATTGAAAGACTTTGGCCATCTTTCACTGCGGTCCCTTTTTTACTTGTTTGCTTATGAGTTGGATCGAGGGCATTTTTCCATCATTGACCGTGATACTCCGTATTGATTTTCGTATGTCAAATAGCGGCCAACTAAAGCTTAACACGTTTGGGAATATACATACATTCATGCATTCCTTGAACTTTTAAAACCATCGATTTGAATCAGTTTCCCAGTTGATGAGTTTACCTTGTGCAGTAATGATGTAATGAATTGGACTCTGCCCCTTCAATCTGGTAACATCACAGACAGTAAATATTTTCAACTGGCTTTTCACCCTGTTGAACTCAATTTCCTGTCACTGAAAAATTGAAAGCGGAATGAATCCACTATTTTAATTAAAATTTAAATTATCTCATGTTCGACATTCAGCCACTCGTTGCAGCAGTTGATTGTGTTCTCACTAAAATTCAAAATGTTCTGTTCGAAATTTAAGGATTCAACACAGATGTAGTGAAACTTTTTCAATTGAAAATAAATCTATGTTCACTGAAAAACATTCAAAGGCTTACTGTCTAAACATGTATGTATGCCACATGTTAAATTTTTACTGACATAACAATAATTTATGTTTAAAGCAATATACATATTTGTTTCAGACAAAAATAGAATATACACAAGCTTCGTACATAAATATCGAAATAATTTTGCACAGTGTTTGAAAATAGAAGAAAAATGCAAAAATTTGTTAGTTTTTCTAAAATTAACTTCCACCCACTGTAAGACAAATTCATTAATAATTTCGTTATTTGTTTAAGCTGCACAAATATACATATTTTGTTGAATTTAGCAAAAATAATTTCACTGCTCTTGGACTTGAAGACCAAGACTATTTATTTACGATACTGAAAAATATAAATTTAAATTCAAATGAAGGCTGAAATTTCTGTCAATGCTTGAAACGGTTTGATAATGACCGTAAAATTGTTATTTAAAATATATTAATTTAAATTTTAAACATATTTAATTTTCAACTGGGAATGTAAAAGTGTCTGCCCCATTCATTAGCACCTACTTATGTAAGTATATTCCGAAAGAAACAATGTGTATCTAAACAGATTTTGGCGTATGGAAGGATATTTACAAATATTTTATTTAGTAGTTGACTATACATTTATTGTTTCACAGTATTTGTTTAAATATAATATTTCAATGGCAAACATGTAAATATGTAAATGGTTTTCCAATAAGGACATAACAATTTTGTATTTGAATAAATCATAGAATAATTGGAATATTAAGAGATTTATTAAAACTGTACTATAGTCTGTGTACAGATTTAAGTTAAGTATTCGATCTTGTGTGTATAGCCCACCGAACTGGTCACCCACAATCTAGTTATATCTTCTAATGGCACACCTCGAGCCAGATATTCTGTTTCTGAGTATTCGAGGTGCAAACGAGCTAAGTTGCAGCCTCGAAATGGAAATAGAAAACAGAAAATTTGTCAAACAAAAATGTGTGAGAAAAAGTGTTACGTATACGCCACCGAACAAGATACGCATTATTTCCTTTAAGCCTCCAATCACACATCTCGAGATAGATATTCAGTTTCTGAGTATTCGAGGTGCAAACTAGCTAAGTTGCTGCCTCGAAATGGAAATGGAAAACAGAAAATTTTTCAACCAAAAATGTGTGAGGAAAAGGGTAGTGTATAGCCCACCGAACTGGACACCCACAATCTAGTTATATCTTCTAATGGCACACCTCGAGCCAGATATTCTGTTTCTGAGTATTTGAGGTGCAAACTTGCTTAGCTGCTGCCTCGAAATGGAAATAGAAAACAGAAAATTTTTCAACCAAAAATGTGTGGGGAAAAGGGTAGTGTGTAGCCCAACGAACTGGACACCCATAATCTTGACAAATCTTCCAATCGCACATCTCGAGCCAGGTGTTATTTTTCTGAGTATTCGAGGTGCAAACTAGCTTAGCTGCTGCCTCGAAATTTAAATAGAAAACAGAAAATTTGTCAACCAAAAATGTGTGAGAAAAAGTGTTACGTATACGCCACCGAACAAGATACGCATTATTTCCTTTAAGCCTCCAATCACACATCTCGAGATAGATATTCAGTTTCTGAGTATTCGAGGTGCAAACTAGCTAAGTTGCTGCCTCGAAATGGAAATAGAAAACAGAAAATTTTTCAACCAAAAATGTGTGGGGAAAAGGGTAGTGTATAGCCCAACGAACTGGACACCCACAATCTAGTTATATCTTCTAATGGCACACCTCGAGCCAGGTGTTATTTTTCTGAGTATTCGTGGTGCAAACTAGCTTAGCTGCTGCCTCGAAATGGAAATAGGAAACAAAAAATTTTTCAACCAAAAATGTGTGAGGAAAAGGGTAGTGTATAGCCGAAAGGTAACAAGTTCCCAGCAAAACCATCGAAGCCATATCTGGTGTCAAAAAAACACAGTACTGCGTTGCAGTTTCATTCCACGTTAAAAATGGTCGCCCTGCTGGAACTTCGTTATAAAAGTCGTGAGGAATGTTCGTATACCAAACCACATGCTGGCTACCAAACCCTATTCTACAACATGGATGAAGGGTCGAAAAGGTATGAAATTACAGCAGCTGTCTCACAGAAACCAGGTCATCTCCTGTGGAACATTTTGTTCAATCGAGTGTTACGTATCCGGAGACCAAGGGGAGTGATGTAACTCAAACCCAAAAGTTGTGACATAAAACTACATCAACACCATAAAAGACGAGCCACAAAACTGAAACTGTCCTCAAAGATAGCCGTAAGGAAATTGGCAATATGGGTGGGAGAATTCTCTATCAGCCTTGAGCATAGGCTAACTTTTAGAGAGCTAACCGGATTTTTGCTCAATTATACAGATTAATACTAAATATCAAGGCAGCCATTAAAATATCTATTTGAAACAGTAAATAAGTTAATCCTCATATCTAGGCCCTACATGGCCACTGGCCACAGCGAATTTTTCGTACATGAGAGGCATAAACTTTTTGCATAGACGAGCATCGTTCAGAGTACCCTTCGCATATAGAACGGAATCGGAGGATGCAATAAGTGTGATAGATCAATATGCAATGACGACAACGGAAGTATGACTCACGAGATACTGAGTATCCATAAAGAATTTCACCCCTTCAGAATATAAAAAAAAAAAAACTCCAAAGTACAGATGGACTGTTTAGAAGGCAATTTCAAATAAAAGATGAATCCTAGAATGTGTAGATATCAAGCTCTTAAGTTGGAAAGCTACAAAGCTGCGCTCTCATCTATATAGACAATCAAAGCGACAAAAAGCCTATCTCATCCACAGTCGTCAAATCAAAACTGGTTAAACGTTGTCGTGAAGAACTTACAGCACTCACTGCAAACCATTCTAGTGAACGAACTGGCGGACGAATTAGCAATTTGAAGACCTGGGCGACCTATCAGGAAAGTCACCATCAACTATCCTGTAGTTTTAAACAACTTCAGGGTGATTCCGGGAGCCCATGTAGCTACCCAAAACAAAGGTTCTCAATGAATTCAAGTGTTGGCCATCAAGTTCTACCTATCTACCCGTGACGTCCTTTTTTTTGTTTTTTTTTGGTTCAAACCAACTGCACTGCCTAGGTTGGTTCCCTTTCTTATGGAGGGAACATGAAAGACAATAACCTGAGCAGTTTCCTTGTTACAAACTTTAAGTCATAAATGTACTTACACATCCTTTTTCTAGTTTCCATAAATAAGTATATGTAATGCCGTGTCTTCCCATTGGTTTTCAGGACAAAATGATGTTAAGTTGATGGTCGAACCAAGATTAAGTCCTTTTCGTAGTCTCATTGTATGACGTAACAAGTGTGTCGTATTAGTCAACAATTTCAATTTGGCCAAATGAATCGATGTAACGATATAAATCTCCTATTATTCCCATTAACGTTCAGAGTGCTATCAACAACAAGTCTGTAATATATCACGAAGATTAGTTCTGTCAAAAGGATCCCACTGGGATATGTTGTTTGATCCTTGAGTTTCGTTTTCTTCTTCCCTTTTTTTTCCAATGACCCTAATCAATTTGTTTTCTCTTTTGGTCGCTTTTTGATTTGCTTAATTTAGTCGATTTTACAAATTGGGTTTCGGTTCTTTTACAGTTCACTTAATATGGTTCTTATTGGCTGGGGATTATAATCCTTGTTTCTGTTTTGTTTTTTTTTTTTTAATTTTGCAATTGATGAGGTTGTGCGGGATAAAATTTGATTCAGTAAAAAAAGTTTTAATTAAACTGAGTAGCCTGGCAGATAACCATAATAAGATACCAGATGTTGGAATCTTTTTTTTTCTCTCACTTAGATGAATGGCATCGAGGACATGAGACAAAGGAAAGCGGATTTTCTGTATCTGTATCCTTTATCCCTTTGAGATAGCCCAAGTTGGTGTGGGGGAAGGTCTACGATTTACTACCTAATGGTATTCGATCATGTAACGCCATTCGCTCTGTCTATAACTGCGTTTAATGTAATGCGGGCCATCCGTCTGACATTTTATGAATAAATACACAGCTACCCCAAAGGTAGTGACAAAACCGCCCCTCAGACAAGCCCACACACATGGAAGGCGATGTCAACAAAATTTACATTTTACACTGCAGACGACGACGGTTTTGATCTGCGTCAGCAGGCAATATTCCTTTCGTCCTGTTTCAAGTTTTATAACCGTGGGATAAACGTGATACATGAAAATTCAATATGGACCTTGAATAATAAACGAATGCGAACGCCTTGCGCCGCGCGTTCACGTGTGCCGTGCAGAAAGGAGTAGAGGTCGAACAATGCTTATACTGCTTCTTTGGAACTGTCACACTGGCGATGTGGTCGTTATTCACCATGATAGATGGTCATAAAATTTCCATAAAAGACTGCGTGTGCACAAAAGTGTTGTCGCTGTTTTGGGAGTGTGAGCAATACAGCCGTTTGCATAGCTTGTTGTGTAGGGAATGACAAATTTCTTTTGACAACACTTTTCGTTTTTTTTTTCTTTTGTTATCCTGCCGCCAAGCGCCGGGCCCAAAAGAAAGGACACACAAGGTTGGTTATTGTGTTTGGGAAAAAGACAGAAAAAAAAAAAAGAAACTTCAATTTTATGAAGGCGGGTGTCAAAGTTTGTTTTGGTTTATTTTTTCAAATTTCACTTCGAGGGATTTTCCAAGAACCTGGTCATAAATTTTGTGATTTGTGTAGCTGAATGGAAATTCAAATATTCGTTTTGTTGCTGAAGGATCAAAGCCAATTTCCGTCACACATCATAAAGAACTAAATTTATACTTTGTTGCCAGTGAGTGAAACTTTGTCGTTTTACAAAAACTGACGTAAGGTATTCACTTTAAAAAAAAGTTAACAAATTGTTTATCAAGACATGTTTTCCCAAAATTGTTTGTTAAATCGGCGCAGTTTTGTAAGTCCTTACACTATATCCAGATCTACTTGAGAATAACTGGTTCAGTTCCAAAATGTAGAAAAAATTATTTTCGATAGAATAGTACTAGTTTTTCGGAACGCACCTGTAGTACAGCAGTTGCACATGTTTGACGTTTCGTAACATACTTTGTACGAAGCTGTCATTTGCCAGAATGAAAATCGATTAACAAAATTTGGAAATTTCACAAGATTCCATCGAAAAATTAAGTTTAATTTGTTGATGACCATCGATGGCATATAGATAGATAGACAGATTGTATAAATAACAATTTACGTTGCAGACATTTGGTATTATACATACCTTTTTACTGAAACAGCCTTTCATATCATCTGCAGCACCCATCTGTTTATGAACTCTTTATACTTTTTACTGAGTTTTCTGAACGACAGAAATTTCGCGATCCACATACATAATATGGTGTACCTCAAGGGTATGTTCTTGGCCCTACCTCCTTTAATATCGTCGTATCTGACCCATCTAGGCAGCAACAAAGAGTAAGCCGTATTCGCTGATAATACTGCTGGGAGGTATGCACCTTATATCTTGACGCTTTCTTCCGCTTTACTGGAGGAATATTTGTTTGATGGAAAATCAAGCCAAATGCCTGGAAAATCGTGTTTCCTACCCAACAATGTCAGACTTAAATTGTATTCCGTTGACGCAGGGATGTCCTTGTACACTTCACCTGTAATTTTCCCATTTATTTGGATAACGCCGCTTACATATAGCCTTCCATCTTTCCACGATACGTTAAATTTTGTTTCATCGATGATGTTTCATTCAAACGGACATTTGCCATCTATGCCTCGAGGACGTCATTGCTGGGACAAGGGTCAAGCAAAGGCTGCACCATGCCTTCTGATATCACCTCCTTTTCAGCTCAAACAATCCTAAGCTTCTTTAATGAACTTGATTTCAGCTGGTACTTCAGCAAATTCAGTCAACATTTTCAAGGGGACAGTCCAAACGTCTCTATGAGGTGGCGGTCCTTTTTGACGCTATCTCTAAGCCAATTATCCTGAAAAAGAAAAACTGTTTTCAACAAAAGATATTTAGTTACAAATTTTTTGAGATATATTTACAAATGTATGTATTTACGATTCACTGGTTGGAAGGTACCAAGGTAACAAGGTTAATTTTTTCTACTGTAGGAAAGATGGCTTCTATTTTATTTCAATTTTTATTAGTCTTGGGAAGTGTGACGCCAATGTCCCAAAATAAACCTTTGAGATACACCTGACTCAAAACTAATTGTGCTAGAACTAGGACTACTGACATAGACTATGAAATGACGACTGGATAACAAGGTTTAGACTATCGTCGGACGGAACGTTAGAAACTTGCTACATTGTAAACATTTTTTCATTGACTTTTAAAACTAACATGACTCCGTACTTCACTCTGATGCTTCCGATGCGCAGGTATCCTTAACCTGTAAGTTATGCGACTTATCGATTTTCGTAAAGCTACCCACCGCTCTTTTACCTGAAAATAAAAACGAAAACATCATACAATTGAATCCTTTCGGCATAGATATACAAACACACATAAATTCACGAACTATTGAGGTACAAATGATAGAAGGGTATCACACGAGGAGTGGCAAGAGTCTATGTCGCATAGATGCAGCGAGGGGCAGCAATCGCACCTTGACCACGAAAAACTATACGACGTATTCAAAACCAAGGAGAGAATTTTCAAAATTTTCATTAAACTGAACAAAGAAATACCAATGGTGGACCTGACCGGAAACCATAGTCATACAATATTTGAAAAACGTGACAGCAGTCCAGCGACAAGAATAAATCACAAAAGGATGCTGAGACCATGAGGACATAGAATTGCTAACACCTCACCCACATGACACCAAATTACGCTGGACTACCTACCGAACAGCATGGTGAAATATTTAGGAAGTACGATTCTTTTGTTTGTTTTTTTATAAAAAGTGCTATTGATGATGTGATCGAGCAGCGGAAGTCAAGACTTGGAGTGCAGAACTGTATGGAGCTAGCTAAGGACCGGGCTAAACGGAGAAACTTGTTTGTAGAAGCTGTAGGTAGGTAGGTATATAGGTAATAGCACCTGAATCACCAATGGATCATTTATGAACCTCTGTCGTGGAGTAACCTAAAAAAAGGCAAACATTGCTTTGTAGCATTGGGAGAGTCAAATCAAGTCAAGCTCCCAGTACAAACCAATGATTGTTATAAGTTTCCGGATAGTCAATGTTGGTTTTCCTAACAGTTTGCCCAGGACTCTCACGACTCTCTTTGACGTTTCATGGTCGCCAAGAAAGTCAAGGCAGGACCTACACCTGTAACTCCCACTTACAGTCAAGTGGCCAGTACCATCAGGTTAGGTGTTGTCCCGACTGACTTGTCCACTCAACCCCTCACAACTGAGCAAATGGCACTGTTTCAAGAGGCGGTTATAGACACCTCGATCGAGATGAGCAATAGCGGCGTATGGCCGCATTTTTCTGGTTCACATCACAGATCGGGGTGGCTAGTGTTCATATGCTCAGACACTGCGACTGCTGAGTGGATGCGCTCGAATTTCGAGAGGATCAGAGCCAAAAGTGGACTGAACGTGACACTTGTGGAGGAAGGTTTTTTCCCTAAACCACACATTGTCCGAGGGTTCTTTCCACAAAGTCTGGAGCTGTCCTCAGAAAAGATTTTGGCGACTATAACTGCCCAAAACGCTGGACTGCAGGCCAATTCATGGAAGGTTATCAAGAGGGAAAAGGATGGTGCACTCCTTCACCTCGTGATGGCTATTGATGACTCTTCCATGAATAGGCTAAACACCTGTAAAGGCAAAATTAGTTACCGCTTCGGCCAGGTTAAGCTGATCTTAAGGAGCACCGATAAGATAACAGCGTCTGGCTGCGGTACCTCCGATAAGGAGGTAATTGGACCTTCACCTGACTGCGGAAATGTGTCCGACAGACAGGATCCCCAACCTGCTCCCTCGTCTAACAGCGCCACTGGGCATGTTAGTCCCGGCGATTCCAAAACAACCATAGCTAACCCGGCAACAACATCTGCCCTTTCGACCACCAGCGCCACTGGGCATGGTGCTCATAGCGGTTTCGGAAATCAGCCCACTAAGCAGGTTCCACGACCAACTCCTTCAACCAGCAGGGCCATAGGGCATGCTGGTCCCTTCCGTTCTGGTAACAGAACAGTAGCTAGATCTGTGGATCGCTACCGTAGAGGTGGCACTAGCTACATATCCCAAACGACTGGCACCATAGCCGGTTCAACTCGTCCAGCAAGCGGCGCCAGTGGGCACGCTTACTGCCATGAAGAAGAGTCGGTCAGGAACAGACCACTGGGTCGTCCAAATCTGGCTGCTTGTCGCAGAGGAAAAGGCCCTAAAAAAGCCCAACTACTCAGACAAGCTAGATCCTCCAAGGAGGACTAAATGAGCACCATTAAGGTGTTACAGGCGAACCTGCATCACGCTAAGGGCGCGTCCGCTACCCTTAGCAAGCGGTTCGCCGATGAAAATATAACCCTTGGCCTTATTCAAGAACCTTGGGTTATCAGCGGACACATTAGAGGTCTATGGAGTACGACAAGTAAGTTAATTTACAAATGCGGGGAGTCAGTGCCAAGGGCGGCCTGCTTGATAAGCAAATTTATTAACTTTCTCTCTATTCCAGAATTTTTGACTAAAGACCTGGTGGCCCTACTGGTAGAGGTTCCGACCGAGAGGGGAACACAGAACATCGTGTGTGCCTCGGCATATTTCCCCGGCGACGACGACAATATTCCGCCCACAGAGGTCCAGGAACTAATACAACACTGCCAGAAACGCAACCTACACTACATCATAGGTTGCGATGCCAATGCGCATCACAAGATCTGGGGCAGTAGTGGCATCAATAGAAGGGGTGAGTGTCTTTTAGAATATCTTATTAGTAATCGTGTAGACATTGTAAATAAGGGCTCTAAACCAACCTTCATAAATGCGATTCGCGAAGAGGTACTTGATCTCACACTCGCTAGTCCATTTATTTCAAACTCAGTAGTAAACTGGCATGTGTCAGATGAAGCCTCGTTGTCCGACCACTTGCACATCAGGTTCGACATTCCGGGTAGACTGACACATGACTCTTCTAGATACGATCCCAAATCCACGGACTGGAATCTGTATCGAGGACTTGTCCTCTCAAAATTAGATACGCTAATCCCATCTATTGCGTCCACGTGGGACCTAGATGAAGCAGCTTATCAATTAAACAATGTGTTGCTTACCTCCTATCATAGCAGTTGCGTCCCCAAAACCAGTGTGTGTAGACGTAAGGTTCCCTGGTGGAATGACCAACTTGCTAAGATTAGGAAAAAGGTTAGAAGACTTTTCAACGTTGCAAAACGTACGAAGAGTTGGGACGAATATAGATTCGCTCTCACTGAATACAATTCAGAATTAAGACGATCCAAACGCGCTACATGGAGAAAATGCTGTGAAAACATAACTGACATGCCAGTAGCGGCACGCATCCATAAAGCACTTGTAAAGGATCACGCAAATAGTGTAGGTTTACTCAAAAAGACTGATGGTACCTACACGTCGGACCAAATGGATACACTTAGAACCCTACTTCAGGTTCACTTCCCTGGTTCGACCACCTGTGCATTCCGCACACACTCGAACGCATCTGACCATAGGGTCTGTATCGCCAGTAGAGTGAACAGTTTATCTGGCAAAATATTCAGTCCGGATAAGGTAAGATGGGCCGTAGGCTCTTTCAAACCATTCAAAGCCCCCGGTGGTGATGCGATCTTTCCAGCTCTCCTGCAAAAGGCAATCGATCTCATCTTGCCGGCCATTATTGCTTTATTTAGAGCCAGCTATAACTGGAGTTACATTCCGTTTACCTGGAGGCAGGTGAATGTAATCTTCATACCTAAACCAGGCAATAGACCTAGTGAGCTGCCTAAATCATACAGACCCATTAGTCTAACATCCTTTGTTCTCAAAACTATGGAGAGACTCATTGATGTTCACATTAGAGGCCGACTAGATTTGTCCATCCCTCTACACTCAAGCCAATTTGCATATAGAAAAGGTAAATCAACCGAAGGCGCTCTTCACTATCTTGTCAAGAAGATAGAAGGAACTTTACGTTCCAAGGACATAGCCCTATGTGCATTCCTGGATATTGAGGGTGCTTTCGATAACACTGGCTACGATTCAATAGCAAGGGCTATAAGTAGCAAAGGTATCGAAGATTCGACCAACCAATGGGTTAGAGCCATGCTCGAAAGTCGGATTATTACTTCCTCCTCCGGAGAAGTGTCTGTATCTGTGAACGCAGTTAAAGGTTGCCCCCAGGGGGGCGTCCTTTCTCCACTTCTGTGGTCACTAGTTATCGACAGACTCCTAGCAGATCTTTATAGATCAGGCTACATCGCCATTGGTTATGCAGATGACCTGGCGATCATTGTTAGTGGTAAACACGGTTTGACGGTTTCTAGCGTCATGCAGGGTGCTTTACTGCACGTTTTAGAATGGTGTAATAGCGAGGGTCTTTCCATTAACCCTAGCAAAACCATTCTAGTGCCTTTTACTCACAAAAGATTGGTCAATCTGGGACCTATCACCATAAAAGGCACCACATTAGTGTGCTCCAATGAAGTCAAATATCTCGGAGTCACCCTTGATAAAAGACTCAACTGGAATACTCATATCAAGTCCGCCATAGAACGCGCCACCAGGGCCATGTGGGCCTGTAGACGCCTCTATGGTAGAACTTGGGGTCTCAATCCTAAAATGATTCATTGGATATACACAATGATAGTGAGGCCCATTATCACGTACGCAGCCATCGTATGGTGGCCAAAAGTACTTGAACGGACAACGGCTGCAAAGCTTCAGAAGCTACAAAGAATAGCCTGTCTCGGTATCTCAGGTGCCATGCGTACCTGCCCTACGGCAGCTATAGAAGCCATCGTTGGGCTCACGCCTCTACAAATCTTTATTAGGAAGACGGCTGCTAGATGCGCTATCAAGTTGCAACTAGAATACAAGTTTAAGGCAGGTGACCACGTGGGACACCTGAAAATTCTTGACTCAATCCCACAAAGAGACATGCTCTGCACTGTACCCGACGTTATGGTCAGTGAATACTGTTTCGGTAGGTTATTTGAGGTTAATATATTAGACCGTGCAGACTGGTCTAATGGTGTTCCTACACTGGACCCTAGAGGTCTGATATGGTTCACAGATGGATCAAAGATGGACTCCGGAGTGGGTGCTGGTGTCTTTGGACCCAATACCAAAGTCACAATACCTATGGGAACGTGTCCCACGGTCTTCCAGGCTGAACTCCATGCCATTGAGATCTGCGCCAGAATAAACCTTAGTAAGAGAATCAAGGGCGCAAAAATTTACATCTTCTCAGATAGCCAGGCAGCTCTCAAAGCTCTGTCGTCCAACGTAATGGACTCCTTAACGGTTAAATGCTGTTACGATGTACTACAATCTCTTGCTAGACACAATAGTGTGGTACTCGGATGGGTTCCAGGTCATCAGGGGATTGCAGGCAACGAATCTGCAGATGAACTAGCTAGGGCTGGCTCAGGATCTGCGTTCATTGGACCTGAACCTTACTGTGGCGTCAATTGGGCTTATGCCACAGCGCTGATTAACGCATGGGAACATAATCTTCGCCTAACCCACTGGGAAAATGTCCCAGGGTTACGACAATCCAAGAGGTTAATCAAGCCATATTCCTATAAGGAAATTCTAAACTTAGACAAAGAAAATATTAGGAAGCTGGTGAGCTTTCTAACAGGTCATTGCGGCCTGAGATATCACCTCAACAAACTCAATCTATGCCCAGACATAGAATGCAGGTTCTGCTCAGAAGATAACGAATCATCCGAGCACATTCTCTGTGAATGTCCAGCTCTGCATTGGTTGAGGTGGCGCATCTTCCGCAAGGTAACATGCTCGCCGGCAGATATTAAAACCTCTGCAACTAAGGACGTGCTTTCCTTCATCAGGGAGGTGGGACGTCTCTTAGAGTAAAAATACACCCTAAGATACAATAGATCTTTTAGGTCGCAGTATCAGCCATATGGGCTAGGGTCCTAATAAAAAAAAAAAAAAAAAAACACCTCACCCACATGACACCAAATTACGCTGGACTACCTACCGAACAGCATGGTGAAATATTTAGGAAGTACGATTCTTTTGTTTGTTTTTTTATAAAAAGTGCTATTGATGATGTGATCGAGCAGCGGAAGTCAAGACTTGGAGTGCAGAACTGTATGGAGCTAGCTAAGGACCGGGCTAAACGGAGAAACTTGTTTGTAGAAGCTGTAGGTAGGTAGGTATATAGGTAATAGCACCTGAATCACCAATGGATCATTTATGAACCTCTGTCGTGGAGTAACCCAAAAAAAAGGAAAACGTTGCTTTGTAGCATTGGGAGAGTCAAATCAAGTCAAGCTCCCAGTACAAACCAATGATTGTTATAAGTTTCCGGATAGTCAATGTTGGTTTTCCTAACAGTTTGCCCAGGACTCTCACGACTCTCTTTGACGTTTCATGGCTTATTTCACGTAACTCGAGAACAGTCAATTACTTTCGTCCCGTCGAACGTTTTTGTAAGATCTTCACTATCGTCCTGTTTGTTATTTGCTTTTTATTGAAAGCGAGGATGAAAACGAAGAAAAGCTTAAGCTCAAACTTTAGGATACATGGTGAGGATACATGGATCCGTGTCGCAAAAGCCGCATCCTTCTCATATCTGAATGTAGTAGCATTCTTCCTCAATGGACTGCCGCCGGCAGACTGTTGCCGATAATCTGCTTGTATCAGCCTAGACGAATATAAAATTTAACTCCATTAGTCTGTAGGTATAATTCCATAAAACCCAATAAAACAATAACACCAATAATTGAAAGGATTTTCCACTTTCAAGGACACAGTTGCCATTAGTTGTCAAAATAGATTAACAGCCTAGAAAACCTCATAGATGCGATAAAAAAAAATACGTTTTTTCCACCCAAACAGTGAATTGTTTTCCAAACCTACTGCAGCCGATGAGTCTATATTTTACCCAGTTATCCTGACGGGATTAACACGCATCCATGTTTTCTCCCATAAATATGCAAATCCAATTACTTCTGACAGAAGCCGACCGTTAGTCTACAGTAGCAGCAGCAGTTTCGCTTTCCACCCGAGGACATGTAAAAGTTTCCCTTTTGTCATCAACCTCAGCACATTCAAACAGGAATGGGATAACGAGATAACCTAACGAAGTCTGTTACTGTTTCTGTATTTCTTTCATGGTTTTTATTTTTATTTTTTTTTTTTTCGAATATACAGGGATTTTATTGATTTGTTTGTTTTTTTTTTCGAATTGAAATTCATTTGAAAAAATCACTTTTTTTCTCTCCTCTTAGCATGTAAATGACAATAATAAATATTAAAGTGTGTTTGCTGTGTTCAATTGGTTCACAGGATACTTTTTTACTGATTTCTTTTACCAGATTTATGCACTTCTAATATACATACATACATATATGTCCTCTTCATTGACAAAAAATAAGGATCTGGATTGAATCATTTCTAACATATAGGTGCCAAGTTTCCTGAGAAGCACTTAAAGTCTGTAAGGATTTCAATAAGACTTTCAGAACATGGATCGATTCTTCATCATAACTAAGCCACTGGGGACAGAAGTGTACGAATTACCCTGCCCCTAGTGAAAATAAGGACATAAAGGCTCTGCATTGAGAGAATTTCAATTACTGGTCAGGTAGAACAAAATCGTTTGATAGGAAAATTATTCCATACCCAGTTTATTTATTTGAAGCTTATCCTTAATTTTGACTTAGTTGTTATAAGAACTCTAAAATGGAGTATCTTCGCAACAGTGAATCCCAGTCAATGAAGAACCCATCCACCTCACAGTTTTGAAGAAGTTGCTGCAGAACCATAGATCAGCCGCCTCGGATGGCCTACGAGCGAAGTTTTTAAACATGGAGAAGATGTTTAGGTAGGATACATGCACCAAATCATCAACCTAGTATGGACTATCAGCTCTATATTCCCCATCTTCAAGGAAGGCGATCCTACATCTTCCAAAAACTATCGAAGCATATGCCTGTTTAATGACAGATATGACGTTCTATCCAACGTATTGGGTGCACGTCGGAAACCTTTATGCAACACACTAATCGGTATGTAACTCAATGCCGGCACATCGGCGATCGACCAAATCGTCGTATTGTTAGCTTTGAGTCGAAGAATGTTGCCGACGAGCGTTCACGTCATTTGGAATACGGAGAAATTGTCGCTCGAATGCTTGACACTGTACCTGATTTTAGGAAGCAAATTTTGATGACCAACGACCCATTTCCCACGCCTCGCATTTAAGAAACGGACAATCCTCGCAAGATCCATGAAACACTATTGCATGACCGAAAAGTGACTGTTTTGGGCGGCAGCGTTTGCACCAAAACCATAATTCAGAGAAAGCCACCGAAGTAGCTCCACGCCTTCAGATTCTTCCTCCTTGTAACTCAACTCAAGCTAGATATCCTGTTATCCTGCATACCAAGTACACACCTGCTTCACTGACAAGTGGGAGAACATACCTAATGGAAACAGAAAATTTTTCCAAAATTTTTTTTTGTAAAAATTGGTTAAGTATACGCCACCGACACCGATGCATACCATCTACAGTGCGTGACATTGACCGACCACTCCTTTTTGATTTGACTTTTTCTTTTGGGGTTTGTTTGTACGCCAGCAAGCTTCAGACCATTGACTAGCTCAAGGTAAAGACTCGTCCCAAAATCATCACTATACGGCCCGAGATGCTCGAAAAAGTGCTGGAAAATGCAGCAAAAAGGGTACATTTTGCTCAAAACTCCCTCAATGTCAAAGAAGCACACCAAGAAACATTCCTTAATGATTATGACGAGTGAATGTAAGGTGGCCCCCACTGTTAAGACTTTCAAGAAAGCATGTAGAGAGTATAACTAAATTGATGGTCAGGGCTAGATGGAACACTTATGATTTTTTACCTGATACTGTTTTGAAATGTAGACTAGACATGATCTAGTAGCCATCTAGATGCACTAGGTAGCTGGGTGATATGAGGCTTTTTCGTAAGTTAGACTAAGATGTCTTCTCAGCAAATGATCCTGAGATGTTGGAAACAAACAAATCATCTCCAAAGCCATCAGGTTCAGCAGATTAAAACTTGAATATTGCTATGTTCATCTCATTTTGGTCAGATGAACTAAACTCAGGTTCTTAGAAACTCACACAACCTATGCGTAAAATCAATATCCCTTCACTTCCATGGTTTTGCAGAAACGTATCTTAAAAATATATGATTGAACGTCAATCACAAAAAAAGTGTAATTGCCACATTTCAGCACCTGCAGCTCTGTGTAATTTTTTTTTTATATTTTTTGTTTGTACTTTATCCCTTCCATCAGCTGTATCTACAGAATGAAAGAATGAAAAATATTGGTATCGCCCTACATACAAACAAACATTTTTATCCGGATCGAATATCGAAACCATTCCCAACCAATATCCTTATTCAATTTCGTGCTCATAATTTGCGGTTTGCAAAAGTCCTTGAATTTGTTATGCCATGATAACCAGCAAGGATTTCCATTCGAATCTCAGGAAGCTATATCTCTACAGTGATAATTCAAACACCGTTACCTCCACCAAAATGTTTGCTTATCACCCGATCCCTGCCATAGAAATAATATAAAAAAAAAAAAATATTTAACCGCAAGGAGGGTGAAACGACCAATTTATCAAAAAGTGAGTTTGCTCCTTTTTTTTTTTTTTGGGTGAAAAGAATACAATGAAAGGGCTCTCCATTATTTGGAATTTTTTTGTTGTATCCTGACTTTGAAATTGAATGCGCGCTCATTTAAAAATATTTTCTGCTCCGTCATTGTGTAGTCAGGATACGTACATCCACATAAATGTGGCTGTAGTATTTCCAGTTCGACGATTTAGTTATTTATTCATGGTGTTTACAATGGCAAGGATAAGAGAAAAATGCAAGGACTTTGGAGATGTTCTTCGTTCTGTAATAAATACGGATAAACTGTATCTATTAATGTTTGGTGACAACAACTCATAGTGGAGAGTGGACGTGTGCAATGAAAGCCTGTGCATGGATTGTTTGGATTTTATGCCACGTCCACGAAATCTGCTGATGACTCTATTGAATAACCACCCACTTTTGGCCTGACAAGTCGGTCGAATGGTCTTGGCATGTCTGAGAATAGAATGGACTTGAAAGCAAGACTCCTGCTTCTGACAGTCATATGCACCATGATTTTGTGAAATTAATGTCAGAAAATGGTATGTCCTTGTATCGTAGGAGAATCGAATGCACGTATCTACACGTGGGTAGGTTCAGGTGATGAGTGAAAAAATATCAAAACTTCTGACCTCCATTACTCATTCATCCGTTTCTCTCCCAAGTTGGCGTAACTTATTTTAGTTGTTTTTGGTTGCGCTTCCCGCTTACCAAAAGATAACCACAATCCAGGACCAGGACTATAGGGAAAAAAAAATCCACCTCCTACCTGCATAAGGATCAAAAGTGTTGCAATCATACACATGCACATGTATACGCAGGGAAAATGTTGAATATTTTATTCGGGCATGTGTGGAGTGGCCACTTGGATACTGAACACTGCTAGATACAGGATGTGGCAGGCGATTTATTCAAGTCGAACTTTATTCCGTAAATTGATGATTGAATTTTTTCCGCCGGTGCGCGGTTATACATAGGTATAAACCGATGAAATAAATTCAATTGTCGAATATTATACTCCAGTCGAGGATGAAATGCTTCCATTATTCATTATTGACGGCCGCAAAAGTTTTCGTTGGAATTCCTGATTTCCGGGAAAATACCTGCTGCAGCACTCGCAGGAACTTTTTACATTCTGGATCAAGGGGTATTGTATTTTATGGCCAATTGGAGTTATCCCCTTCTACGTGACTGAAAATGCCCGTGGTAGGGAGGTTGATCGGATGAGATGCAATGGCATACAGGTAGTCGAAGAAATAGGTGTGAGCCATCGTTTGCCTTCAATTTCCTCTTAAATAATGGCTGCTTGACATCTGACCTCTGCATACCCAACTCCAAATGCTTCGTAGCTGGCAACTGAGTGCACTAAGGCCTAAATCATGCGATTTGGCTTCTTCGGTTAAGTTTTTGTTAAATTTCGTCCAATTGAGTCAAAACGCTAAGGGAGAGGAGATATGTGGCGATATTGCATCTGAAGTGTATCAACAGATTTTTTTGCAAAGAAAAAAGTATTGTAGCTCGTTAGTCCATGGTGGGAGTGGCCCTCCTGAACCAACTCCTTTGCGTTAAGAGTTTTAAGATTATTTTAGAGGCTTGTTAGCTAGTTCGTAGAGTTGATCGAAGACTCCTCTCCCGAAGGCTTGGTCTGATGCTGCTGAGACTTGGGCATTAATAGAGGAGGTGTCTTAGTGTCACCGCAGTATCTGCTTAGGTCTGAGCCGTTGAATTCTATTCTTCAGAGATGGGCCACCATTGGGTTGTGACCTGTGAATACGCCGAGAAGTGTTAGTGTTAGTTGTATTCTGTTAAGACACAGGAGCTGTTTAGGTCCTTTTTTTTTGTTATATTGGGCTTGGAAAACACTCGCTTGGTGGGAGAGTTTTATGAGCCGGGAAGTCTGCGGTTCCTGAGCCTGTTTTATCATAATTCTTGGTTGATGATAGCGCTATTCGTCCAGTTCTCCCTGGTGACAAAACCTTAGGTTACATATCGCTTTCATTACTTCATCGCAAATATTATGAAAGACTCCCAAAACCATCATTGCAGACAGGTTGTAACAGTAGCACCTCTTCGGTATTCTTTCGTAACGAAAAGTAGGAGGAAATCCCTTCTGCCGGCAGCTACTTAACCTGTAAAGTATATTTTAATTCCCCAAGTTCTGATATGCAAAACACTTTCATCTAATTGGAGGTTATACTACTTACCTCACCACAAGCTGTATGTCTTCCATTCTATCAGCAGACAGATTCAGTCTTAAGTGCATTTACTGCACAATTACTCCTTTTCTTGAAACCCTTTTCAGTAAATATTCGTTTATTTTTGCATTTATCCGTATAATGGTCTCAAAGGATTTTTCATCCTTACAGGGTACTCTGTTCAAGAATTATTTTTTTTTTTTATCATCTAAGCACTTCGTTCTGCAAGGAGCACATAATTGAAACAGGAATTCCCACTGTGGGGAACATTGCATTGCGTTGATGCTGAAGCCCGTTGTTTTGCCAACCCATTAAGGAGTTCATAATGCTCAGGTTATCACAAATTTGAAATGAGCTCATGTCCTTATGAAGACGTTAGCTTTGAGGATGTACGCACAGTAGTGTGCAACAAAAATTTGCTTTTTATTATAATCATTTAGGTTAGGTTACCGTGGTAGGACCACACTTAGACTTGTGGTAGCAAATGAGCTTCGTAAGCTCGTCTGCTTACTCGTTAAGATGCAGGCAGCAATTTAGGGCAGTTTTTGAGTTAAAAATGGAGGATTCCAGGGATTTGATCGCGGTTTGACTATCGTATGTATATACAGACGCTACAACGATTATGAAGACGGAAGTAGATACTTAGACTTAGATGGTTGGGTAAGAATTCTCCTCCTACTCCTGACTCTGTTTTTGATCAATCAGCAGAAAAGAACTCGGATCCCACGAGTCGTTGTCTCAGCTTAGTCGTGAGGTGATACATGAATCAAAGTTTTTTTGGATAAAAGTTGAGGGATTACATAGGAGAGTGTCCTGTTCTAAGACTAGACCACTGGGAGGTATCCTACAAAAGAGTGGTTGCAACTTGTTATGTATAGATGTCCATAGAACTGCTGTCGGGGTGGTTCTTCGGGCTCCACTGATGCAGAGGCATCTACCGTTTCTCCAGGGTTTATGGAAGAAATGTTAAAAGACTTATAGATCTGGGATCCTTAAGTTTGGCATGACACCATCGTCCTGCCTTCGATTTAAAAACGACGTTGACTTTTGCCCAAGTGATTTGAATATTTATCAAGATCAGGCATCTCTTGAAGATCATAATCAGCCAGGGAAGGATAAAGCGAGGATTATACCATCTGGCCCTGCCTATTTAAATGGCTTAAAGATACGTGTTGCCCATTTCGTATTGTCTGTTTTAGGTACAACATGCATTTCAGAAGAATTCATTAGGTTTATTGGGTTCTTTAAGAATGTTTGGCTCAGAAGCAGAACCGTAAGACCATATTAAGTATTTCTATGTTCAGAAAATGAACGTTCATCAGATACTTTCCAATCGCTGATCCAATGTAATATGCTACTGGAGACAAGGGTTATGTCTAAAACTTCCTTACTATTACTAGCAACAAAGGTGGGTTCGCAGCCTATGTTACAGAGAGCGAGAAGAGTGGCGTATTAGCATCATACTCCAGAATGAATGCAGTATTGTAGCTCGTTAATCCATATTGGGAGTGGCCCTCCTGAACCAACTCCTTTACATTAAGAGGCTTAAGATTATTTTAGGGGGCTTGTTAGATCGTAGAGTTGGTCGAAAACTCCTCTCTCGAAGGCTTGGTCTGATGCTGCTGAGACATCACAGTTTTGGGCCTCTCTGTCTGCAATAGTTCGTCCAAAAGTAGCCGCAGGGAGAGACGCTCGATGGTCATTGGATAGGTAGGTCAAAGTCAGCCAGAAAGTCCTGAATCCAGCCTCCAGACTTACGGTCACCATAATATGTATCTCAAGCTAGGACTTAAATAAATAAATAATTAAATTTTTTTGACGCGACAGGTATATGGGACCCAGGGTTTAAAAAAAAATAATACTTGGCGCTACAGGTCGATGGGACCCATGGCCTAGCTTTTCACAACCATCCGTGTTGTGCGTGTTATATTCTTTACACGAATGGAAGGGCAGTTTGTTATTTGAGAAGCTTTCTCAGGACAATTGTACTCTCGGATGTTTGTCAGATGCTCGCGAGAGTTGGAGCCGTGAAAAACTTTTAGTTGTTCCCCAACTGGGATTCGATCTACTCACTGATGTTTTTCAGAAGCTTGCGAGATGACAGAAACTTCAAGTCTTATCTACTGATTGAACCTTCCTCCGTAGTCCAACGCATCGACTTCTTGGGCCACAGCTTTCTTCAAATTAGGACTTATATATATAACTAATGACAATTGGTATCTAAACAAAATTTGGATTTAAGCCTAAATTCACGAATCAATTTGTTGAACTTAAATCGGAAGGGAAACCCCCCAACAGCACCTACGTAGATACTTTTTTATTACAGCACCCTACTCCGGATACAGATAATAGCTACGCTGACTGTGATAATATATTCAAATGTAGTGTATGTAGTATGTACGTATACTGATAGCCACATACGACTGAATAATATTACCACATTGACAACCATTAATTAGGACTACGTGAAAGTATCTCTATTAGTTTGCATTATAAATCCGGTGATTCGATATGGGTGCAGTCACTCCCCGTCTCCCCAAAATGCATTGCGCCCCACCTGCCCCTAACGCTGTAATTACTATAACTACTGGCCGTTTGTTTATAGATATTTTGGCAGTTTCATTTTACGTGCCCAACTGTTTGTTAAGCAACGGGCTACCACATCAGGCTGGATTAAACGTTCACATCCAATTATGCGTTCCAACTACTCCGCCACTGGATGGTGTTGGGGTCGAGTTTGCAACAATACCTGATATTGTAATTTTAAATGCGTTAGTGCGCGGTTTAATTGTAGTTTTCCATAATGAAATCAAAATCGCAGAACTCATATTTATACTAATTAACTTTCGGTGTATCTACACCCAGGGCATGCACTGTCACAAAGATACAACCCTGAACCATGGGTTCATCTGTTATTCAACACTTGTTGTCTATTAAGAGAGCAGAGCAATCCATAAGATAATAGCTCGTAAAATCCACGATAGGCGTTGTAAATTGTGTGTTAAGCTTAATAGCCTTCGAAGCAATTAAACTTTCTGCAATGCACATGGAAATCCCAAGTGCTACCATAAGTGATGTGTGTTTTGCATTCATAGATACATTTTTTTTTTCACTTTTTTCAAGAACTACAGGAATGCAATGATATCATTCCGAATAGACCCAGAGCGAGCGCAATCTGCCTTATAAGCGTTCCTGAATAATTTGCACGATAATTAATTTTGATTAACACAGAATACGAGTGTCGTTTGCTAGGTTAATCATTCAGAATGCACGTTTAGTTTGATTGAGTGCAATATTGTTTGAACTGTGTTTACAGATAGACTACGGATAGGCGGGCTTTAACGACGCCATTAAGTCATTAACCACTGAATGATTCTGAGGAAATTTACATTTTTTTTAAGACTTGTAGTAGCTTATTGCTTTATGTAGATTTGAACCGAGTAATCTATCTATTAGATACAATTTGTACACTTTGAGGAAGCACAGACTGTCACCTTTAGGGTGAAGGCTATGGCACTAAGGAAAGATACAAAATTGAACGAAATGATGAGTGAGAATCGGAACATTTTTATGTGGTCAGATCGAGAAGAACAATATTTTGAAGTATCTTCAAGACGCACTACGAACCCATAGAGATGTTGTCCAAGTTTCCTTACTAGCTGAATTCAAGTTCATGCATGAAGTGCACCATTGTTTGAGCTGAGGAGAAGCTGGAATTAAAGGACAAAAAAAAGCCTTTAAGGAAGAGATAGACCCAAGTTTAATAGAATTGAAGTGCGGGCTCTACAGGCACTTTGTGAACTTAAAGAACGCAAAAAGAACTTAAACATTCTAAACACAGAAACTATCTTAAGACCTAGTAAGAGAAGGGAATGGTTAAGACAGGTAGGGACATGGCTAGGAAGAGAAACAGCAGTGGTGAAGATATTTACTGAGGCATATTCTGCTAAAGGGAAAGTCGACAGCGTTTTGCGCATTATTAGCCAGGAAAATTGGTATATTATAGCCGTAATAAGTTCGATGAGAAGCAATGCAGAAGAGAAGTATAGACCTTAGGTTCCCAGGATTGGTGCTAAAAAATACGGATTCGAGAAGCGCAGGACAATCCGGCAATAGGTGACTGGCAGTTAGCTGACGAAGGAAGAGTAAATCGGCGACTTTGCAAAGATTTTCGAGGAATTGCAGACAGATAAGTTTTAAACAATCAGTGTAAGGGGGCAAATTGTTTCTGCCAATTCAGGGAAAATCCCGAAGTCCAAAACAGTTTCAATACGATGGATGTGGGCGGCGTATTAAGGGAACCAAACCTGGCTTGCGTATTCAAGAATGGGTCGAACGAAGGTGGTATATAGCGATTTAGTTACGTAAAAAAAAAAACTATTTGGAGCAACAGGTCGATGGGACCTAGGACCTAGCTTTTCACAACCATTCGAGTTCTGCGTGTTATGTTCTTTACACCAATAGAAGGGACCTACTGTTTAATGGCACGTCCGAAGGGCAGTTTGTTATTTGAGAAGCTTACTCAGGACAGTTGTACTCTCATATGTTTGTCAGACGCTCGCGAGAGGAGGGGCCCTGAGAAACTTTTAGGTGTTCCAACTAGGATTCCAACCTCGAACCCCTTGCTTCATAGTCCATTGTACTAACCACTGAGCCACGGGGTTCACTTTAATGTAGAGATTCGAAAATTCTTTCGAGTAACATTTTATAAAGCCAAACGCAAAGTTGACTCTACTTATTACCTTTTCGATGTGGACACGAAAGTTAAGCTCCCTATCGCAGGTAACTGTGGAACTGTGGAGGAGAAGACTGTGGAACTAACTATTAATACGTTATACGTGGCTTCCAGAATGTTGTACAGTCTAAACCCATAAACTCGTAGTAGGAAGTAGAAAGTTTTTAAAGTAGTTTTGCAATCCCTTGCTACATTTAAAATATGCGATCAACATGCTTCCGTAACCAACCAAGAGCGCCTCTTGTCGCTACTATTAGAAAAATTGTTTGTTAATAACTTTAAAAATAGCCCAAGAGCCCGCAGTCAATTTTTGACGTAAGAGGCCACCGTAAGAATCCTGGCAGCACGAGAGGACTTACTTGACTGTCAGAGATGCTAGCAGTTTATCTACTATCCTCTGCCTATCATTTGAGACCGGAGCTCCACTCTTGGTTACTTCAATAGCACTTTACAAATGGAATTCGTTATAGAAATCCTTCATGAGAAACAACTATATTTCAGGATTAAAAAGGAATCCTAGAATTCTTTGATTTTGCTTTGAGTTTTACTGGCGGATATTCATTTAGATAGCCTTGGGTAGTCCATAAGTGATTAAGAAATTCGAACCAAAAATTTGTCGAGACGAAGGTTAAAGATGAATTCCGTGTTTGGGGAAAAGTGTTCTCGGAACCAGTTTAATTATAAAATACTATTCCCCTCGAAGATACAAATTTTTCCAGGTAAAGAGGCATTTAAGACTTTCAAGCACACAGTAATATTACACCAAGCCACATTCAGTGAAAGCCTTTGAATTGCCTTCAAACTTTTAGACCCTAAGTTCTTTAAGAGCTCTACAGACTGGCTTAAAGGATGATATTAAGCCAGTCTGTAGAGCTCTAGTCAGTAATTATTTCTTGAATAAGTTCTAACTCTCTTATGATCCCAGGGAATAAAAATCAGTTACTATATGTCTGTATGAAACTGCATCTTCCTATTCAGGAATTATCATACTTTTTTGCCTTCTTACACCAAGAACGCTTACATACATAACAAAACAAGGACACCACTAATGACACCAGTAAATTCATAAAGTTTTCCCTTCAAGATTTCAAATCTTATAAGTTTGGAAACTTTGACGACGAATTTCATCCTTGCGGGATGCATGATTTGCCCAAAAATGTGCATTCGGAGAGCAATCCAACGATGTGCATTTTATTTACTTCTTTGAGAAAATATCAGTATTATTTTGAAATTTAGATTACAAAGTCCTTAGGTCAAGATTTTTTGGTTACAGGAAGTATTGTAGGATACGCATGTGGAAAAGAAAGTTCAAATAGGAAATATTTTAAGCAAAGTAGGCAGTGGGTTGACTCATAAATTCTGACCGATCTACGGTACTGCTGTATTTACATTTTCAATATGTGTGCATATTCTTTAAAAAACTGCTTCAGAAAATGGATCATCAACTTTGTCTTCCAAATAACCCTACAAAAGGCTTCAAATCCTGGAAAGCAAGCGATCGGCTATGCAGATGACACTGCTGGAAATTCTACTGCACCTGATTTAACTGACATATTTAGCAAGCAAATGGCAGCAAATGCAGTGCTTTGCTTAAAACTACTCTACGAATGTCAAGAAAATAGTGTTGCCACGCCTCCATTCTGAATAAATCTAAATTTTCGGACCAGTCCACGTCCAAATTTTCATAAGATTTTTGCTTTGCCATCACTTCCAGACCACTCTGGAATGAAGATGCGCTTTTACATTGTCCATTCAATAACCAAGGACGGTATTAGTGCAGGGTTTTTCTTTGACAGTTTTAATCTTGAGTTCTCCGCCTGTCTTTCAAATCACTGTAGCGTGTTCCTGTCGAAAATGTGGCGATTAAAGGAATGGTTAGGATATCCGAATAACTTTTTGAATAGCCAAGCATCTGTCAAATCTGCGGTTTCGACTTCTATTAATTCTGTAGTAGCGATCGTATCTTACGGTTACGATTAGGATAGAAGCAATGGAATAATGTCTTATAGGTAAGCATGCCACATAACTGGACCTTTTAACGATTGATTTTTGCACCTATCTCCGACCTCCTGCCCGGCTCTTTCCCGCAGTAGGAAGCTTCACTTAAGAGCCTTCATCTTTAACGTTCTAAGTGATCTGACAAATATAGACATAGTCTTCTACACTTCATTAGAAGTTCAACTTGGTTTGAGAAACTTCTACCTTTAAGCCACTTAGTATCACAACAGATCTCCGAATACTACTGGTCTAGGTGTGCAGGTGTTCTATGCGGATAGCCACTTCAACATACCCAAGCCAATTGATCTCAAAGGCTTTCAATTGGATTCCGGCTTCGCCAACCATTCCTTACGATGACCAGTGATTTTGGAAATTGTGTCCCTTGAGGCGCATTGAATAATGTATGGCTCAAGCATTGGTTCACCATATGGCTGGCCATAGATATACTGATTGGTTTCCAAATAATGGATGTATGGGCTAAGTCCACTTCCTTGTGTTACTTCAGAATTAGATTGTATATCTCTGGTTCTGTACTTTTGTCCTAATGTCAATTCCAAATGTGAAACAAATAGACAACGATTCGAAGTATATGTCTATGACATCAATTTAGGGATGTTGACCAAGATAGCACCATTATTGATCTGTATTCATCTTTCTGTAACTTTTCAGTCAGTATTTCAGTCTTAGGACATACATGCATAGATATCGAATATCGGTAATCGAATAATTTGAACTCCTCCTACTCGCAGGACCAAAACCAAGAATTCAAATAGAGGTAGACTCTACAATATGACCAATTGCTTGTGGTAATTCCATTGAATTGGTGACAACCAACAGCAAACTTTATTACAGCAAAACCAAACTACACACGTATCCTGTCGTACATTATAGATGTGAATTCATGATTTGCTTGAGTATTGTACAACTTCTCCCACAACCAGTCCATCCCACTTAAAGGTAAGTCAACAAAATTGCCCCAAAAAGGACACCCAAAGCTTGCCAGTCAATTATTTTTCTATCCTTAGAATAATTTCTGAAATACTTTATTTCATTACGGTGTGTGCTGTTGGGACAATAAAACAAAAAATCGATTTCACATCGACGACGTCCCAATAAGTAGCGCAATGATGGAAACGGGGATTAGGGCTTTTCAAATCGAATTCCTTCACAGCTGCACTTGTGAAGTGGATATGTATTCGCTTGGGCGGAAGAAATAATCAAAATAAAAGCGTTATTTATGTTCGTCCGACGAATTGATTGATGTCCTTCCGCTTGTCTTGTCACAGAATGCTAACTCACAGTAAGAAGGAAATCAATCACCAGATACTATCACACATTAACACTTAATCCATACACAGTTCCCCGTACGGGGCGGGGCATGGCAAAAACTCGATTTAATGTAGTCAAACATATGAGGTTGTGTTGCGGTTCGAAAGCGATGAATGATGGGCCCGACGGTCTTAAGTGATTAGCAATCAATCAAAATGATTTCATTGACATTTAGAATGTGGATTGGTTAGGCGTATGTTTTTCCGGTTTTTTTTTTGTCCTTCCCCCCAAGGAGGTATGATTTGCAATAATTCTTTCGATCTACATGAACTGTGAAGGTGTGTAGATACACATACAAATGAATGTAGTAGGTTGGTACAAGTTTCGAACCTTGAACTCCCCTTTTGCTTCATAATCTGCTGCTAAAGCAAGTCATACTAACATCATCAATACCAATTTCCTAAGGAGAGTACCGCGCTTAATGGGTGCAGTATGGAAAGGATATCTGACTTTGATGTAGGCACTACCGGCACTTTATTTGCCTTAATTCCAGCCGTACTTTAACAATCTAAACTTCACAGGACATGCCAGCACACTATTGATGCATCGTCATCTCCCACAGTTCACAGACCCCACCTGCCCACCGAAAATAATTTCAATTTCGATATCCAACAGAACTGAATGGACTCAACGTGAGATCCTGTACCACGAATTGCTGTCAATTTTTATGGAAGGATCCAAAACTGAGGACGGAGTCGATGCTGGAGTCTTCCCAGAGGCTTCGGCATCTATTTCCCCTTCAACCTCCTACACTATTGCAGCGTTTTTTAAGCCGAAATCAACGCCTTTCGTCAAGTAGCTGATTGACTGGCAATGGAGCATCAGGATTGGATATTGTCATCTACATCGACAGTGAAGCAGCCGTAAAATCTCTCGCATCCAGCATTACGAGATCTAAGGTTGTGAAGGCATAAACGTCACTGACATCCAATGACTTATGCTAAGAATTTTATCAACCTTTACGCGGTAAAGGTGGCCAGTCATTTATGGCATCATCTTGACCAATGCAACACCGCTAGACTGCTTTGGCCAAGCTTAAACAAAAAACAGGACTATCGAACTCCTAAAACACACAAGAGAAACCCTCTCCAAGATAGGCAACACTTCTGCAGAAGCTGTAGGAATGAAGAGGAAGAGGAGACCATCAGCCACCTCATATGCACATGCCTAGTACTTGCCAATATCAGGAAGCCTAAACTAGGTGAACACCTTTTCAACGATCTGAGTACCGCCTGCGTGACTGATTAGCATGAAAAGGAGCGAATGGTTTCCAGAGTAAGATGGTGATCCATCCACCGTTCACAACAGCAGTTCAATGGACCTTCACTGCTTTAAGTGCATATTTATTGAGGGCCGTTCTACACCAACCAACCAACCAGTCTCTAAACTTAATCTAAGCTAAAAACTAAGGACAAACCTACTCACTACTTCGACAAGGGAGAGATATGGAATAGTGACTGGAGCGGTATTGAAGGATGTTTCGATATTCTAGAGACTGGAAGTTGATCAATCTAAGGCGATCCACTTAGAGATGCAGGTTAAGGTTATCAACCCCAGACAGGCCGCGTGAGGGACATCGGATGAACCTGCGCTAAACAGCTTCGATTCTTATGGAGTGGGTAGCATAATGAGCAGAGAAGGTGAGAGAGAAGGATCTAGTGTCCCATGAGTCAGAGAACTCTTTTGACCAACTTTTCCCAAAGTCGAGTTCTGAGCTAGCTCTGTTTTTTCACAGTTTATGTCGTGATCGGAAGTTGAGTTCCCTATCGCAGGTAATACCCAAATCACGTGCTGACATAACGCAGGGTATAGGCTCATCAAGGATGAGCTAGACCATATAAGGTGGTGGAAGAAGCTCCTGGGAGTAGATAATGGAATGGGACTTACCGACGTTGACTTCTAAGGAGTTTTTGTCGCACCAGATGGTAAAACTGTTTGAATCGTCCTTTAAAAGCCAGGAATCTAAAGATTTTCATGTCATCAGCCTTAACCAGAAGGTGAGTATGTTGAATGATGGATTCATGATCAATATAAAGATAAGTGGCCCAAGATGGCTGCCTTGAGGAACACCAGAAGATGAAAAGAAAATGGTGTTGTATTTCATATAAAGACTTACTAAATTCTGGCGGTTACTTTTTCAATACTATCCAGGAACACCGTCAGGACCTGGGGAGTAGTCATCCTTCAATAGGTTGATCTGATAACCAACAATTGATGAGGTAATGTCCACGATGACGAAGGATGTTAGTGCTGGGTTATTTAAATAGCTGAAATACTCAGTGTCAGGCTCAAGGACGCGGTCAACGAACGACTGGCCAAAGAGGTCCAGTTGCGGGCTCAAACTAATTGGAAAAGACCTGATTCAGAGCGACAGTCAGTTAGTAAGATTTACTTATCAGTGATCGGATAGTGTGATTCATCTTCGGATTGAACCCATTGAAAGTGGGGAAGAATGAAGTCTCCAAAGATAATGATATCGTCGCAAGGGGCCCTAGCTTCACTCAAATTGTCAATAGCATCAACGGCAAGCTGTATCAGTTCATTATGTAAAAAATGCGTCTTAAAAGAGACACTTCAACGCAATTGAACTCAAAGTCGGTGTGAGTGCGCTTTTGAAAAAGGTATTTGGGGTAATCATTGAATTCTCAATAAATATTTGTCCCTCAATTCCATAGGTACGTACATCAGGCCACCATTTGAGATAGTACGACTTCAAAAAAAATACTTACCGAGGAACCTACATAACAAAGAATCAATGCCAAGGAGCCCCCATCAGATTCCTTCAATGTCCCAATTCGCTTCGTTGTACATTTCAAACCAGGAAACAATACCCAAGTATCTCCTTTTATTCACTGACAGCTTTATAACCGAGCTTTTTATTCCCTCTCTCTATGCGTAACTTCGAAACAGTGCCACTATGACACCATCATCGTCACACCGAGAAATGGGGTAATATTACAAAAAGCCAGATTGTACACGAAGCGAACAAAGAACGGAGCATTTATCTCCTTTCAAACGCTTAGTTTCAGTTTCACAGAACACATCCTGGAAGCGATATCACACTGAAATGCACAGCGGACTTGGTTGTTTGTGCGAAAAAAAAAAAATATATAAATGAACACCATCCGGATCCGGAATAAACAAAACACCACAAGGAATATATGCACAACAGTTTATCTATGCAAAGCCTTTGGGGGTGTAAACACAACGAGGGTAAATAGTGCATTAGTGTGAGCATATCCCAGTTTTATGAATACACTGCCAGTGTAGTGTTTAGCTGCCGCCGCGCCGCTCTGCCACATTGGCGGAAACAACAGAAATCTACAACAAAAAATATTCTGAAATATTTATTTTTCACTCCTCCAACATTTCCGGTTTCTGATTTCCTGATTTGTTTCCTCTGATTGCCTTGGCGGTAGCTTGGCATGCAGGTCTCCTACGGAGCAATGAATTAAGAAATGCACTGCTGAGCTATTACCTTCCACATGCAATCCATTGCAAAGGAAGGCAAACTTGATTTATTGTCCTGTGTGCTGTCGACCATCAAAGCAAAATCCTCTCCACGGACGGTGTTCGCTTGGAGTGATATGAATTATTAAAATGCCAAACCTAATTGCACTCTGGAAATGTTTTTGCTTGGTGTTGGCGAATAATTAAGGTCACTTTTGTGGATGTAAGAGTCCTGTAGGAGGTCTTTGGGAACCTTTTTCAAAGTTGTTTTTGGCTCGTCCAGCCGTATGCACAGAACTTATGTCAGCCATAACAATAAAGTTATGTATAGGAGTTTTCCAATAAAGACATAACAATTTTAAGTTTAAATAAGGTGCGGAATAGGAGAGATATCGGACTAAAATTTATTCCAAGTATAGTACACATATTAAATTTAAGTATGAAATTGAATCTCTTTCATATGACCACCGCGAGCATGTTTACAGCGATCGAATTTTAGGAAGCCATTTCCCACCACTCTTCCACACATATCTGACGGTATGTTAGCAATTTCGCGTCCGATATTGTTTCTAAGTTCATTAACTTAGCTTTATCCCATAAAATAAATCCAACTGCATTAAATCGTAAGAGTTAGGCGCCCTTTCGACCATTTTTCAAGATTGCACGAGAAATCACACTTCTTCTTCTATAGATCAATTCTTTGACCAGTTGTATGGCATGTGGCATCATCTTATTGGAACCACACGTCACTAATGTCAAATTAATCCAATTCTGGTAACAAATAGTCATCTAGATTGTCACGTTAGTGAACTTCATTAACCATAACAAAGCTCATCAACAAAAAATATCTTTCAGTCATTCAATCGCTGAAGATGATTTTTAAATGGAATTCAGGACTTTCTTCAAAGTTTTGCAGAGCCCAATCGGAGAAGTTTTGGCACATCAAATGATCAGGAGACGCAAGTTATTTTATTAATTTGATTTTATTAAGACGCGGTCAAGATTTTTACGAAAAATAGCCACTATGTGGACTAAGTGGTTAGAATTTCCTGTGAACGGCGTGGAATCAACCGATTTGAATCATTTTGAACTGAAGGACTTCCTGTTGGAATATTTTCAATACTTCAAGCGGTGAACATAAATACTGAATATGTTGACTCGAATTCATCTACAATAATAGCCATAGCCTGCCTGATGGTACGATTCATATAACTGAAAATTGTAGTAAGCGCTGCTTAAATTGCGACCACCTACTCAGAATTTTGGTTGGTAGTTTTAATTATATTCAAACTTTGTTTGTTCATAAACTTAACTACGACAAAAATTTGAATTTTGGTTAATATTTTGGTATAGACAAATCATAAAGAAAGTTTGAGAATACGTTCTTATTACAATACAAAATAGTTATGTCCTTGTTGAAAAACACTTTACATAGACCCAAAACGAAAAAAGAGCAATGAATCCTAGTTGTTGGAAGTTGGAACTAAGGACCCAACTTGCTGGAAAAATTATGTTTTTAACAAAACAAATATTTTTAACCAAAAATTAGTAAAAAATACTACTCCCGTGCAAAGGGATTCAGATCTACTAGTCGGTCTTCCTTCCGGTCAGACTGCTCGAAATGCACATGTGAAAGTTTAGCTCAAGAAGCATTTCCTATCTGGGATGTAAGTTGGATGCCAGGATGCTGAAATCCTGCCAGCCTCTTCCCAATCTAGGGGCTATTGACAATGCGCCTCATGACTGGATGGTAACTAGGGAATCAGACATTGGTATATACGGCCAATCGAACTTAGATTGTAGATCCGATTGCATCACGGATAGAAACAAGGAGAGGGTTTGTGACCGGTCTTACTTAGCCAGTGCTAAGAGTACCTATCCTTTTGTGGATAACTGATGAAGCCAAATGTGTGGGAGTGAAAGTGTGAAGGAGTTCTTTTTTCAGGATATGAATATTTTCATCAAAAACAGGTCTTCTGGCTCTACATAGTCTACACGTTGGCTGTTTAGTGGGTAGCCCTTACGCGTAGGTATGTTACTCCCTTCTACACTAAACTTTCAAGGCTAGTCTCTTTCGTCTGTACGTGAATATTAATAAGTACACCTGGCAAGGTTTATTTACTTCCTCTTGGCACTTTTATCAGCCGGTGTTGGGAACCTGAAAATGAGCAAATCTGTTAGACCAACAATTGGTTTCTGTGGAGCCCTGGGCATTCGCTGAATTTTATTTTACCTCTGTGTCATCGCCGCCCTATTACTTAGGTCTATAATGGTGATAATGGTGTCCAATGAAGGGCGGCTTATTTAACTATGACTTCATATGTGCAATCTTCAATATGTGCAAAAAGCTATCGAGTTCCAGTTCAGATTTATCCAAATGAGAAGCCGCGACCTAGATTTTGATAAACTCGATAGAGTGCAGCGCTATTGTTTTCTGTATAGACAGTCAAGCTGCGATAAAATCCTCGAAATCCTCAATAATACGATCCAGGTTGGTAAAGCAATCCCGCAGATCTCTTAACGAGATCCCAGGATAGCCCTAAAAAAGTTAGTTTACGTCCTCGTGGGGCACTATATGATAGGCAGACATGCCAAAAGGCTCGTTGCGCGCTTCAGCGATTTCCATAGAAGCTATAGAGATGAGAGAGAGGAGGAAACTATGACACGTCTCCTCTGTACCTGTCCTGTCCTATTGGTTCTGAGATGGAAAACTTCTTCACAGAATTCAATGATCTTGTGGGACTAGACTTAGGCAAAATAAAGAACTTCGACACCAGGTCAAACTGGTTAAATGGCTAAACGGCGAAACATACTACTTCGGCATGGGTTCATACCGAAACAGGGTATCCTGGCTCCTATCCCAAGAAGAGAGTCTTCTCTGATCCGATTATTTTCACATACTGATTACAATTGACCTTTTTCTGGTCTAAGTGTGTCCCTGTCGAGTGGGAACAACCACCCAACCCAAACCAAGCTCAATTTTATCCAAGATCTGCCGTAGTGAGAAAATTTGGTTGATGGTGGACTTTTCTGGTCTAAAACCACACAACCAGATTGTTGACAAAAGGTTTCAAGCTTTCACACGGTACAGCTGATAAGATGTTGAGAATACTTATTCCACTATAGTTCCCGCAGTTCAAAGGGTCTCTTTTCTTGAAGATCAGGCAAACGATACTATCACGTTTTTATCTCATTAAAACAACTCACCTCATCTGTGACTTTTTGTACTATTTGGAACTATATGTCCTTAACAATAAAATTTAACGAAAATTAACTCCCCAAGCGAAACCACAAATTTAAATTTTCAAATACGCAAACAATAAACTAAAAGATGAAAACTCTTCCAGAGGCAACAAAAAAAAGGAAAAAAACTTCATGAAAACTTTTGTGCAACACCTGCGGCTGCTGGTATGCGTGCAGTCACGAAAAACACTTGCAAAAGAAAAGCTGACGTTTTTACGACAAGATTCTCAACTATGTCCTTGCTGCCAACTTCAGGCACTGCAACCGCAGCATACAATTTAAGCACAATACAACCTGCGAAAACTTCGTTCCAAGCAGCAGCAGCTGGAGGAGGAGAATAACGCGAAATACTTGTACAAGTACACCATACCTTATCCTGCATGAAAATAATTGGAAGGCCCTTGAGGAACATAACGAAATGCGGTGTAATCCGTTGCTAATGTTGCACAAGAGTTATAATTGTTTGCTGTGTTTATAAAGAAGGATTTGTTCAGTCTCAGAACAAACCAACAAAACAGGTGGCAGGAACAGGCAGCCATAATAGGATTATGTTTTCCTTTTTCTTCCTTTTTTTTTTTTTTTGCTGGTTCATGGTGGATGACATGTATGGCGCTTTAGGGTAGATACACACATACGTGTATGTGTATTTTTGAAATAATTGCAAAAGAAAAGGACTGGTCGATAACTTTTTTATTAAATTGTATACCCTAAGGACTAAAAGCTAAATCCCTGCTCTTAAATAAGCCAATAAACGGTTCGCCTTCAGTGCTCATTAAAAGTCCACAATTCTCCGTCGTCGTCGTACCCATCAGTTGGTCAATTTACAATTATCTCACGTTCAGTATGAGTATCCTGGCTGAACGTGGTGCCAGTGTAAATGTTTACACTTCAGTCACTTCTCTCGTTCGCTGAACTTGAAAATTCCAACCACGAACGAGTAAATAAATTCTAATCGCACACCAAAAAAAAAAAAACCAAAAAATAATAATAAAAACAATTTTAAATTCCTACAGTGTTTGTTTTTTTTTTTTTTTTATTGTCAGGCATTTAAGGACACACCATTTTTTTGTTATTTGTTTGCAGAGGAGAATAACATATGTGTAGGTGCGTGATTTTCAGATTGGGTATACGGTTTGATTTAAGATACACATATGTATGTACATTGCTGCGTTGTGTGGAAAGTGGAAATAGAGTCTAAAGGATAATGTGTCCCTTTAAGGTATGACAAGCAAATGTTTTCCTTGTCTAGACAGTGGATTGCCAATATTATGTGAGATAAGTATGAATAATTTTATTTTATTTTCTTTTCGTGAAATCAGTCAACATTTTTGGTCGCCAGCCGAGAATCCATCAGATACAATTGTGTGCTCTGCTTTAAGAGACTTATCTGAGCGAAATGGCTTTTGCCTGATGATTAAGGAGGCTTTTGCTCATAACTGAGGAGTTGGTCCTTTTTGACAGATTCAATTTAAATTTATGATACTTTAGTGTGTATGTTTCGGATTGGTTGTTATAGAACAATTTATTCTTTATATGTATGCTTTGCAACTTATTTTCTGTAGATAGGCGTACAAACAAACTCAATTTGTAAAAGTTTAATTGAATTTGTTTGAAGGATATGCACATAAAATAATACTCGTGGTTAGATACAATTAGATTAGATTAGCTGAGTGGTGCTTCCATGTTACGTTAGACGTGATATCCTTTAGCGGGATGACTTCTGGCATTCGTGTAAAGTACTCAGTCATTCTGATAGCAGTCCACTGCGCTAGCTGGATTGTTTCAAAAGGGAACCTTTCGGTTCCTTCGGTATCATGACCCTTATATGGATGGATCGCTTAGGTTTAAAATGGATTCCAGTGGTGCAGTTGGGCAAGTGCACACTGCTAATTCGATTTAACTACATGGTTTTCCATTTTTACCTGCACCTATTCCTGTAGGCCAAGTATTGGCTTCCTCAATGACTTACCATGTTTTTCCGTAATGAGTAAAACATGATTTTTTGAAAATTGACTATTTTTCAGCTATTTCCCCAGGAATTGGGCTTAATATTAATATTTGATGGAAATAAGAAAAATGTAAAGTAGTTTGGAATTGCCACGCCAATTGTAAAAAGAAAAATTTTTGTTAAGACAAAATATATACATAGCCCAGTTCTCTATTCACCTGTGGACCATATATGGTCACGCCCACCTTTTTAGAGTATTTACAACAAAAGCTAAATACAGATACCATCCTTCAGAATACAGATAATTCCTTATGAAGAATGCCACGCCCACTTTATTAGAACAAAACTTGAGCATTAAGGGACAAGTATGTACCACGGAGTCATTACATTCTTTTTTTGAGGTGGAATAATGGCGCCATGGCTCAAGGGGTTATGGCGCTGAAATGCGGAGTGCGAGGTTCGTAAACCGATCCCCAGACAACACCTAAAAATTTCTTCACAGACCAACTTCACGCGAGCATCTGACAAACATCCGAAAGTATAACTGTCATAAAAAAGCTTCGCAAATCTCAAATCGCCCATTGGACACGGTAATAAAAAGTAGGCCGCTTCCATTCGTGTAAAAAGTATAAAACGCACAACACGAGTGGTTGTGAGAAACTAGGCCCAGGGTCCCATTGACCAGTTATTGGCTCAAAAATTTGTATTTTTTTTTTTAAGAAATTAAAAGTTTTTTAGCATACATTTTAAAAAAAAATATGGGATTGGAGTGGCTTTAGAAAATTGTTCGCTATTCCAAATTTTAGCTCTCATTCCAAAAATGGGGTCTAAAGACACAACATTTCATAGAAACCATTATTTTGGAAAAGTGTACATACTCTATGTATTCATCTTTATTATAAAGATTTTGAAAAGGAACTCAGTCCTTAAATTGAAATCGATACTCCTGCAGGGCAAGTAGAAAGTTAGAGTGGCAACGATGATCCTGTTTATTACTACATCTCATGAAATTTCTGACTTCATCAAGTGCAACTAAAGATGACGAATTGTACGCCTCGATCGTAAGTTTTTTGGTATGAAATTGATTCTGTTGTAGGAATGGTAGCTCTTGGTTGAAGTTGTTAAACAGAATTTAAATCAAAACCAAGTGCCCTTAATCATAATAATATTCAAATTGTTCTTAACATACTTAAAGGTTATCGTTGCCCAGTTTCGCATATTTTGTCGAAGCTGAATTCAAAATGTTTCGAACAATCGAATAGGTGAAGGCTTATTTCGCCGAACTTGCTCAAGGATACCTTTGGTATTATCCCTAATCACTGGGTATTCGGGGACATAAAGATGATCATTCTTGGTTTTGTTTGGTCAAAAATATCCTTCTTATAAAGGCTGATCTATACACTGCAATATATTTTCAAGTGAACGATGTTTTCTCTATTTTTCTTCAAATTTCGACAAATTACGAGAGAAAAGGAAATAAATGCTGGGTCATCTGGTACTTTCAATATTTCAATTATTAAGAGAAAATCTTCCGATTGATTGTGGTTAGGACATCTTGTCAACCCAATTTTCCAATATTTTTGATGGTTTTCGCTCATATTTCAAAAATAGTGTGACCAACATTATTCTTGAGTACCTGAGTCATAGCTCAAAATATGTTTGAAAAAGAAACCAACAGATCACCCATCCTAGTCCACGACAAATATAATTGACTGCCGTTGGGTGGATGATCCTGTCATGGTATGCCAAACTGATCTACCAGGATTTCTGAAAATTTGGAAATCCGGTTATTCCACAACTCTCTCGAAAGTGAATTCTTCCACTTGGAGTCAAAGTATTTTAATTTGAATTTTTAGTGTTTGACCGTAAAGACCCAGAAATGAGGAGTGAATAAGAATTTGTGGCTGAAATTTCAGCCTCTTTTGAGGTTATATCAAGTAGCTGAACTATTTACGAGCTTTGTGTTGAAGATTCTAGTTCCCAGTCATCAGAAAAAGAAAAAAAAAGATCTTCAGAGTAACCAACCCATGCCTATGCTATTTCTTCCTTTGGAGCAGAACGACTTTTTTTCTATTTTTTTCAAAAAAAATTAGCTCTTAGGAGAAGCCATGGAATACCACCTCACGCCATCGATAGAGACGTGCACTTAAGTCGAATATACCCATTAAAAGACTCGTTTACTTGGTGTCATTTTTTGCATAGATTCAGGCGGTTTTCAAGGCTTTGCTCTTTGGATCCACTTTATTTTGAAACAGGAAGGACACCTCTTGGAGGACGTTACTCTTCATCATGTATGAACGGTTTAAGCCGACAGTTCCCCCTTCCAGAAAATCTTACCCCCAATCGCAGTAATTGACTCTACAACTTCTAATTAAAATAATTTGAGTTCCAATTCCGTCCGAAATGATATTATTTATCAGAAGTAAAAAAGTCTCAAGAATTTAATTTTCATGAAGTCCGAAAAATACCAAACCTACGCACATGTATGGATGTATCCTAACCCCTATCCCCTACGGCATATGCTTCTCTTACAATGAGTTCCACCCTACGTGACTTCATCGCCAATAGGCAGCTAATACGAGGGGAATGGGAAAATATATTCCAAGCAGAAACCAAGTCACCCACACAGTCCAAACAAATAAAGTGGTTGGCAGAGATTATACTTGAAATTCGAACCTCTCCCCATAGATGTACATAAGTTTTTTTTTTTTTTTCCTAAAAAAGGCAACTCACTTGAGAGTTCTAGGCTTTCAGCATACATTTGATATTACACAGCAAGTCATACCCGGAAAAAGGGCAAACATTCTATTATTGATAGGGGAGAATGCCAATATGCCTCATGCCATGTCCTTTTCAAATCCTCCATTCCGAACGGAAATGATGTCTGAAAAGCCTCCCCCATTCTGGTTCCGAAAAAGCATAATTAGCAAGCTACTATACATACGAATGATACGAACTGGCATTTTTAATTAATACATTGATTAATTGCAAGAGGCGAAATGATGAAAAAGTAGTAAATTAGTTTTATTGCGCCTTAATTTATTTTTCACAGTAAGCATGTCCTTATCGTAATGGACAATATTTAAATGATGATAATTTTTAATTAAGAGTGATACGCCATTTAGTGCGACCGCAGACATTTCAATGAATGTCCATCGTCCTTTATTCAATTTACCACATTAGCTTAATGAACCTGCGCCCGGCGGCGGAATTAATTTTAAGTGTACACACCCTTGTAAGTGGCAAATGCGCAAATAGGGCTGAGAGGACAACATTTTCATACATACATGTAGCTTTGTAATGATTGTTGTAACTTTCTGTGTATGCTTATCGTTGTGTGGCTATTGTCCTGGCTTAGGACATCAGACTTTCTGTTCTTTTTCGTTGTGACCAGAAATATACTCGCTTTATGTGCGTGCGATGAAAAGGAAACGACCTCGGTTCTTGTTGTTATAATTCTGAAGGATACGATATAACACAGGACTAACATACACAGTATAAAAGTATGTTGGACTTGTGATATTAGGTAACGAAGGAAAGAAAATGTACAAGGACAATGGCTGGATAAATATTTTTATTACGTACGTTCATCATTTTTAGCCAAGGAAAACATTCTCCTTACATGTGTGTCCCTTACGAGGACAATATGAGTGTGGGACGCGTGTCCCCAACTACTGTGTGCTGTGTAGTATTCATGTTTACAATGCCTATTATAACTGGTTTCGTTTCGAACATTTTAATCCTCCTTTTGGTTGGGAGAGTCTGTTGAATCCTTTTTGGCTTATTTGCAAATATGGCTCTATCCATTGTAAAGGGGTTTAATTTAATTGTGGTTCAATTTATTTTTGGCTTTTTTTTAACAGACTATATGAACAGACAGTTAAGGCACTTTAACGTATGCAGGCTTGTAGGAGTATGTTTGTTTGCGTAGTGAGGCAACCAAAAAGGTAAAACAACTTAATTAAGCGGTTGGTAGTACGTGGATACTCTGGGTATCCATTGATTTTTGAGCATATATGTAGGTAGACTTGTACTGTTTATTTGAAGATATTTAGATTTGCACAAGGATAACACAATCCCTTATACTAACGACCTTAAGTTCTTATGATAATAAAAGTAGAAACAAGTACAAGTGTGGTAGGTAGGAACAATGATTTGTCAAATGCGAAAATTCTTAAGCCTTGTCCCCTTCCATTTAAAAGATACAAATTTGAAGAAAAAAACAATACCCAATTCAAGTCAACAAACTATGAAACTATAATCCTTTGATTTTGAGAAGAAGTTCCCTTGGAAAAGTAATAAAAAGTATCCTACTTAGATTATAGTATTCGTGTTATTTTGGCGACTTTGGTTTCTTGAAAGGTATAAAATATATTAACTGAGAAATACTTTAATAATGAACATATAGTGAAGTTTTAATTCAATAGTGTGACGTTCTATTCTATTGCATATGTAACTCTAAAAAAGTAGGGGTGGCTCACTGACGTTGTACTTGCACAGAAAAATTCAGATCTCTAGATATTCCAGAGTAAACTCAAAAAAAAAAAACAATATTTGGCGCAACAGGTCCATGGAATCCAGATAATGTGGAATAGTATTAACGAAACCAGGCATTTAATCGTCGCTCTTTTTGATTCTCACTTTTCTTACCCACAAACGCAACAACTGACTGAACAATATCAATCTATTCACGGTCTTAAGAATTCTGGAAGGTTCACTTCAGACACACTTTTTGTGCGTTATATCATCAGTTTTTAACAGATAAATTCTAGATTGTTAGTTTTCAACATTTCACTTTAGAGTACACTATCGTTCTAAATTCTCTATTGTTGCGATATCCAATTGACTCTTGCTATCTGCAGAATCACGATTTTCATCCATCTTGGATTAGTTTTCGATATTCCAGCAAAATCACGAGCAAATTTAACTCTCATCGATTTTGGCATCATCTACTCATCATTTACCAACCCAAGCTACACAGTATCAGTTGCAGCAAAACTGGCAGTGTGTTGGGAATTTGACGAGAAATCTAAAAATGTCAGCGACCACACCTATTTTCTTATAAAATACTGAGTTATATCTTAAATTTGAATAGAATTATTAGAATTTATCATCATTAATGAATTTCTTGGAAGAAAGAAACGTTCTCTAGAAGAAACTATTACAAATAATTTTCCGGATGCTTACGAAGGCTAGAATGCCATCGTTGAGATATTTGCGGAGCAGTATTTAAGCTAAAATTCAAAGATTATGCATCTATGTAATATAAGAACATTAAACCATGAAAATTGGAAACTTCAGCAAAGTATTTGCCAAGAAAGAGCAAGTGGAACAGAAATTTATAGGATGGTGTATCAATAGCAAAAAGGTCCTGGAGGCAACAATATGAAACCAATTCATTTAAAAATACCAACCGAAATCAATGCTAGGTTCCAAGGCTGATAAAAACATCGATTATTCGATCAATATTTGTATAAGGGAGGGATCAAAATTGATACTGAAAACTACAGGTCAAAGAGCAGATGCCCATTCCGCTCCCTCTGGCGCTGTTAACAAGCAGGATTGCCATATTTGGGAAACGAAGAATCCCCACGAGGTCCATGAAACACCATTGCATTACCAAAAAAATACTATTTGAGCCGGTGTTTGCGCGGTTTCAAGAAATGAATGAAAAAATTGGTTAAGTATACGCCACCGAGCTAGGTACATGCTTTCACATTGTTCCACCTTGCGACGCAACTCTAGCTAGATATCCTGTTTTTGTGCATACCAAGCACATCACCTGCTTTACTGACAAGCATAGAGCATAATGGAAACAGGAAATTCTTCCACCAAAAATGTTTAAAAAAATTGGTTAAGTATACGCCACCGAAACACATGCACACCAACTACAGTGCACGACATTGATAGATTCTTTCCAGATTTGACCTTTTTTTTGAGCTTCTTTGTATGCCAGCCAGCTTTAGACTATAGACGAGCTCAAGGTAAGGACTCGTCCCGAAATCATCACTATACCGCCCGAGATACTCGAAAAAGTGATGGAAAACGCAGCACAAATAGCATATTCTGCTTTGGTCAATAGAGACGGCCTCTTGTTTGATGTTTTATTTGAAAATAAGTTCAAATAAATTGTAAAGAACCAAGTTACTCGTAGATAAGAATATCTCCTGTATGGAAATCGGTTGTTTTTTTAAGTTATTTAATATTCACATACCGACATAAAAGATGGCGCACTAGACTTCTCGATGCCCTTCAGTAGTATTGTACCATGACATAGGGAGTATACCCAACCCAGAAAAGTCATTGGGATCTCATCACTTAGGATTTCGAGCGGGATGTGGGAAGGATGCATACTTTATCCCAACACACAGAACTCCTGCACCCAGCATACCAAGCAATCGAATCAGCTTTTATAGTGTAGCCAACAAAAGGCCGGTCAAGGAAGAAGGAAAATCTTGGGACTGATTTTGCGGAAATGAACTAACTTCCAAGACTGCGTAGATTTTAATATCCCCTACCTTCTAAAGGGGAAACGTTCTTGAACAGCTTACACAATCTAGTTAACAAAGATTTTTCAAAAACCATCCTTCTATAGAATTCAAAGCACAAACGTTGAATCAATGTTCTTTGATGTCGAGGCAAACTCAATTCTATAAAAGGTGGGATTTTTAAATTTATCGTTTTTATCTGAAAATGTCGACATTCCACACTTTGGTCATCTACTCCATCCATGACACCATAGTCACCCAACTACAATCCCGTCTCTGTAGGTTTGTCTCTTCTATAACCATCTAGGCTTTCAAGCCTGTTTAACGACATGATCACCCTGCTTAAGTTACACGCCCCTCAGTTTTATTATGACAGGAGGTGGTAGCAGCAAAGACATGACGAGGCAGCACAGTGTTTAGCTCAACCTTTTTCCTTTTTTCAAACTGAAGTGGCCAAGTAATTACCTCACAATTTAGTTCGCAAAAAAACTACATTTCAAAGAATATTGATTTTTAAAGCAAAGCACAAATCATTCACCTGTGTACCTGGGTATGTATGTCAGTAGTCGCCTGTCATTAGCAAACATTCTTGTCACAGTTGCTCAGCGGGACATTAGTCACCTAGGCGTTGGATTGTTTCCCCCTAACGTTCACTCGAACACTGTTGCTGTCATTTCGACGACTAATTTACATAATTTACGATGTAGGCAATTATCCCTTGTACCCTGTCGAAATACATACTTTTTTTCAATAATTGAATCGATTATAATATTTTACAAAATGTGACCCTCGTCAGACTGAGGTGTTTCAAAAAACGAGACGCTTAATGGTTAAAGGTGCAAAGTTGGAGTCCCTGATTCGGTGATTCTGCGCCTTTACACCATACACTGGACGGTTTCATAAGTCTCCTCCGCCGCAGCTTCAAGTGGGGCTACAGCGTGCAAAGAGATAATGAAATTCAAAAGCTCCATTCTTTTTGGGAGTAATGCGCGAATATAATTTATGTCGTTTAATTCATTTGAAACAAAGCTTACAACTTACAAAGCAACAAAGGGATTTTCCTTCTTTAAATTCGGCACACAGTTATGAATAATATTCAAATAACGGCGGCGGCCATCTAATCATAACAAATCACATACATAATTAAGCAGACAAGTCAGGAAAACTTTTAAAAATTCCTTCAAACCATCCGTCGTCGTCAAGAGTGTTTGTCATTCATCGTCGTCTTCATCCTCCTCGTTGTCGTCGTCATCGTCATCGTCGACGTTGGCGTCTTCGGAAATAACATTTCTTTTGTTTTCTAAATGAATGTCTTTTAAACTGGCATATTTATATTCACTTAGGATAAAAATTGTCTCACATAATTTTTAAATAAACTTAATGCTTAGTGAGATACAGTATCTCAAAGTGTGTGCCTACTGGTAGGAGGGCATTATGTAAATTTGACTCCAGTTTTTTTTTTAAATCCTCTGTTCGTTATGTGGTTATATTCTTTTTTGGTTTAACATGTATCTCTTACCTAATGAAGATTGTTCCCTTGTTAGATGGTTTTGTTATCATTGCAAACTTTAGTGGTTTCATTCCAGAGTATGCGATGGGACCGGCATTAAACTAAGTAGGTATATTTTTATGTGTTTGATTATTCTATTAAGAATGTGCATATGTCCGCCATTATCCTGCTTGAAGACTAGGAATTCAAAACACTATGTACTGGACAAGACACTATGTACTGAACTGTGCTTCAAAAACTACGACGCCATCCAGAATGACTTAAATCAAGGCTTAGTAACAAATCTAACAAAGACTCATACAGAGACGAGTAGACATGAAGAAAGGAAGAAAGGAAGCTCATAATAGAATCACAATTGATGCTGAAGATATAAAGATTTCTTTTCAGCAAACTGTATAACAACAGAAACCAACTTCGCGTTGTTAAGTAGAATGAACCATAGACGATGATAGGCATAATTTTCGTCCACTTGATCTAAGCAAAGAAAGGATAGTGATCTCCAGCCTTGAATCCAACTAGGCAGCTGAACCTGAGAGGTATAGGCAACTCATCCTGTCAAAACAGCTTGACCTCTCAAATGAGGTCAGATGAATGTTTGCCTCATGAATGGAACCTCAGTATCTTTTGCTAGGTTCACCAAATAAAAAAACACCTTCAAATCGACAACTATTGAGGTATCAGTCTCCTCAACACTACGATGCTATCTTTCGTCCTGTGTGAACGTTTAAAACTTTTCATCAACAACTTGATCGGTCCCTATTAGTGTGGCTTCAGATCATGAAAACCCACTACCGATCAAGTCTTCCTACTCCGATCGATCCTGGAGAAAGCTTAAGAAGTTTAAATCGGTACCCACTATCTTTACATAGATTTTATGACCGCATATGACATCATTTATAGGGCCGAACTATACAGAGCCATGTCTAGTTTAGACATCCCTGGCAAACTCATTCGGTTGTGCAGGATGACAGTGGGGAACACTCGTTGCTCCATCAATGGATGTCAAGAAAGAAAGGATGCGCTGTCATGTCCTGACTTTTAGAAAATTCTGCCAAAGTCAGAAGCCAACATCAGATGTAAAATATTTCACAAGTCTGTCCAAACATCTCTATCTATTCCTCTATTACTGACACATTTGCAAATATTGAAACAGAACTCGGTAAAATATCTTTGAGGACTTTTAGAGATTTTTACTACATCGACATCAGTCATCTAAGGTAGCTAAGACTTGTACAGTAAATTAATATCAACGCTCCGCCCCGAAGAGCCTTCGATCTAATACAGAAGGATGAGGCAGTCGAGGAAGACCTCGCCTTACGTGAATCACATAAAAGAAAAAGGACCTGAACAAACTTGTAGGCAGTTAGTTAAAAACATCGCTAACTGCTGAGGGACAGGTTCACCCCGAATTAATAATAAGCAACTTAGTTTAATCTCATAGCCCTGAACTAAACAAGGAGTTCAACACTAGTAAGACGCATACCAAGGAATTCATTCTGTGTTACAGCCTACAATTTTAAGTTAAAGATCATAAATTCAAGAGATTAAATCGCAGTTTGAGTAAAAATCAGTCTGAAAGGTAATATCCCTGTGTAAAAGGACATTGTACTCTTCCTACAACAAGGTTGCACTTTTCACTATGACCATCGCACTCTGGGTATTTAAATTGTGATCGAGCCGGCCCACACTTACATTTGATTCTGTTTTAAAACCCATTGAACTTTTTTATAATCCCAGATTCAATTCATCAAATCTTTTATCAAAAAGGTAGGGTAGGCTGTTCGATAAATCAGTGACTGTGATGCAAGATGGCGCTTGGATCATATAGAGGAAAGAGGACATCTTTGCTTCTTTCTCGGCATACACAGAAAAAATCAAATAGATCTGTCAAGCACTTGGCTTTTTGTACTGACCATAGACTAGCGGTAGACTAGATCACTAAGAAACATATGACTTTCATTCTGTACAATTAATATATATCACCTTGTTATATGGAGCAACTCAGCTCCATATAATTGTGCATGAAATAGAGACTTTCACTAGACCCTAACAGCCTAAGAGCCTAAGGGCCATCCAAATAATGTACTTAAGCAGAACCGCATAAACTCTAAGACTTTCCAGCAACTGCACCGAATTGCTGGACTCATTCTTAAGTCTAATTGCTTTGAGATGTCCTTTCTTTTAGAAAATATGATGACTCATTGCCCGAAAAAAACACATTAAACCCTGTTCTACCAATCAATAGACCTGCTGATATGTGTACTGAGGTGAAAACGTCAGCAAATACCAAAGTTATTGTTCCCCATGACAGACATCAACCGGAAATGATGCCATAACATCAGAACACACACACACATGATGATGTACGTGATTTAAAAATCACATAAAGGATAGACAAATCACATTGTCTATAAATAAAACCTTTGTTGACTAAGATAATGATTTTCCATTCAGCGTTCATCATTGTGTGTGGCAAAAGCGATGAAACAACACAACCTTTAATATTGAAAGTCATTACAGGATCCGTTGAAGGGATTTATTCCGCATCATGGGAGAAATCCCCCTGAAAAAAGTACACAGCCACAGATTTCATTAAAATCTCTGCCACAATTGATTTGGGATGAACATTGGTTAAATCGACAGAAAGTGATTGATGTTGAACAGATATTTTGTAACCAATCTCCCTGAGATACATAGATACGTATACTTTGACAGTGGAAATTTCAAAGCAGTCATATTTGGTCAATTCCGGGCCAGCCAGACTAAACATGAACCAATTTGGGGAAATACACGATAACAGATGTCGACAGCATTTTGAATGTGGATTCCGCTCCGGTAAGCACAAAAACCAAAAATTAAAATTCATATCGAATCCAAGCGAGTGCATTGATTACGTTAATTTTTTTATTTTTTAGCTTTTTTTTCTGTGGGCTAGGTTTTGGCGGATGCATGTACAAAGTCATGTGAATCGGATAGAACATGTTTTGTGACTCATAAATTTATTTTACGTTTACACCAAGTTAGCTGGGATGTAAGCCAACTGAAGTGGAAACATCTTTTTGGCGGTAAAACCGATATGCAATGTTTTATACGGTCCCAGCCCCCATGACTTTCTTTGTAACCACAAAACCCACATAAATACATCAACGTCCTAGGAAAGGCAGCTTTAAAAAAAAAAAAAAAATAAATACTTGGCGCAACAGGTCGATGGGACCCAAGGCCTAGCTTCTCACAACTATTCGTGTTGTGCGTGTTATATTCTTTACACGAAAGGAAGGGGCCTACTGTTTAATGCCGTGTCCGAAGGGCAATTTGTTATTTGAGAAGCTTTCTCGAGACAGTTGTACTCTCGGATGTTTGTCAGACGCTCGCGAGAGGTGGGGCCGTGAAAAACTTGTAGGTGTTCCCCGACTGGGATTCGATCTCGAACCCCTTGCTCCATAGTCCAACGCACTAACCACTGAGCCACGGCGCCTTTATCTGCTGAAAATACATATGTATCGAATATTGTAGAATAAAATTGGGTCTATTGCCTCTTGTAGTGAGCCTTAATGCAAAACTTCCTACAATTCGAGACACCATTTGTGGACCTTTTCGGCACCTAGAGCAGGTGGAAGATGACACTAAATTTGAGAAAAAAGCCTGAAGTATGAGGTCGGAAATCGCATGATCTAGGTGGCAACCTTATGTAACTTAACATACTTTGTTGACTTAAATTCTGGTGTTAGTTGTGTTTTTAAGGATTCAAATGTAAGTCCGATCGACATTAACATCAGCCATGTAGAGAGTCCACTTTTTAGTCGACCAGACCATTTTCGTTACTCGATAGAAGAAGTTTCTTAAAATCTTGTGGGTGCCGTGGCTTAAGTGGTTGGTGCTTTGGGGTACGGAGCAAGGGGTTCGAGGTTCGAATTCCAATGAAACAAAATACAAATACTAATTCTTTCACTGCCCGTCTTTCGTGAGCGTCTGACAAACTTCTGAGAGTATACTTACTTACTTACGATTTGAATCCGAGGCATGTGTCTCTCTTGTAACCAAGGATTTTTTACGTGGTAGGGAAGTTACCAGTTTATTTTGTTGAAACCCCCAGGACGAGAGAGCGGTTGAGAAACCATTGTCAGTACCCCGCCTCAGGAATGTGAGCGCTGCTGTTGGCCTATTAAAGGCTCGTCCGCCACCGGCTCTTTTCCGAAAACCTGACTTATTCTTGAAGATCGTTACCAGCCTGGGCTCCGAGCAAAGTTTGTTTCTGGTTCCGTTTGGAGCTCTGACGCCACCGTTGACCCCATCGAGAGAGTTCGTTCGGTGTCGTGTTTATAGAGCTGCACTTTTCTCTTGTTCAACACCCAAGTTCAGCAAAGTCGCGTTCGAATGGACATCAACCAGTACCCGAGGGCTACCACTTGGAGGTACAATGAAGCACAATTGATATGTAGTAACAGTTATACCCACTGGATGTCGCTAATTTGACGCCAATCAGCATCCAACCCTATTCCTACAGCATCCAGCCATCAAGCTCACGGGTCCTACAATCCCTTGGGACGAAAATTTGTATTTGTTATTTTGACAACCAACTAGGCCTTTTGATTTCAGTAAAACGTTTGGAAAAATTAACACAGAGGATCACATTCCTTGTTCCTCTTACCCTTACTTGTTTTAGCCGAATAACTTCGAACACTCCGTCTTTCCTTAAAATATTTTGTCCATTAGTTGGCTTAAGGTACCACCATTTCTGGCCTTTTGTATTCTCCTCTAGTCGTGTTGTCTGGGAAATAAAGGTTTGTCACGACATGTCCCTCCAGGCTCAAAGCTGTCTTCCTCTTTCATCCTAGCATCGCCGGCAAGTACTAAATGTCACTAGTCTCAGTTTGCATGCAAGAATGCCTGATGTATAGACCAATCAGTCCTCTCAATATAGTCCTCTTAACCTGACGGTGTCAGTGGGGCTTAGTCATACCTTAGCAGTTTGACAGTGGTGTGGTGTTTTGTGAATGAGTTGCTATATGCGGTCTTGAGAATCTTTGAACTAACTTTTAAGGTTGCAATCGTGGACCCATTTATGTCTCAAACCTTTCCTTGCAATCTTTCATTAATTTCGAGTTGAAGTTTCGATGGACTGTCCGACCAAATTTATTTTCAGTTGCCTTGGATTTTGATGGTTCGGACCATACAAGCACTTCATAGAGGAGGATAGGTCTGACAATGCAAGTCCACGTCTACTAAATTTGCCTCTGGTTCCAACCCCACGTCTTACTAAGACGTTGAGACTATACCCAGTTTCGTGATTCTGTGTTCTAGATTTCTAGGTCTGACAATGCAAGTCTATATCCAGTAAACTTCCTTCGGTGCGGAACCCCACCTCTTACCAAAACTTTAGCGTATTTTTACCGAGATTCTAAACATTGGCTGGTTACAGCCTCTGTTGGAGCGGCGTAGGAGGCACAAACTGCATGGAATGTCGTTAAAGGATATTATTTGTAGCGATTCACTTCAAGCTTCACGGTATCTTACAAGAGGCTGAAGGTTAATTAATCTCAAACGAAGTAGGTTTACCAAGAAAGACAGCATAGAACTATACGGATATATTCGAACGGAAGCGACACTAACACATCTACGTATCCCTACGTTTTACAAAACCGAGTGTTCATTTGGCTCAATTAATAAAGTTATGATAGCGAATATTTAGTTCTCTGTCACAGATAGGAGGGGCCAGACTGATTACAAATAAGACAGGATCTTGTGACTGGTTGTAGACTTTTGTTTGACATTTATTGAGAATAAGGTGAAGCTTACCTTGAAGTGGACGAGAGTAACTCAGAGACAGATACGTGTTCAAAGATGCAGTCAACGCCATTATGGAACTAAATAAATATCAGAGGCCCAAGATCGCAACCTTAAAGTACTCCGGAAGTGGCAATAATTTGGTTAAGTTATAGTTAAATTAAAAAGGGCTTTATACTGCCTTTCTACATCTGTTCAAACCAAGAGCTTCAAGTTTGAAGAGAATGTTTTCGTGCGAGGTTCTTTACTGAATAAGGTGTTAGTTATGCTAACTATAGATGATTGTACCCATAAAGAGGGCATCCAAAGCTTCCGCTGATGACTGAAGCTTTCTTGCTCTCATTAAATTGACTCTTACACACCTACCTACAAACCCAAGTGCTTTTTTATTCCATTCCTAAAGGTACTGGACTCACTCTCTGGATATCTGGGTCATATTATTTTAATCCGGTTTTCTAAACTCAAAGTGTTGTGCAGGACAATAGATGAATTCAGTATTACAAAATGTAAAATTCCTGGTCCAGTTCGACAGGTGCCAATTCGAAGAGTAAAAAGTTAACCAAACTTAAACAGTCGTTCAGGTCAGTTATCAGAAAGGGGAGCCTCATTATTTAAAGCCTCATCCAGACAGCAATACTGTTTGGCAGCCTATACAACTGCCTTCTTGTTGTGCTCTACATGACTAAATACGCCAAATTCCGCTCTGCCATGTTCAAATATATCAAATAGGGTCTACAAGATGTCTCATAAAGTACGCTCCACTTCCAAGCGCTGATAAAAGTGCCAGCTTCTGTGTGCAGTCTGCAGATAGTAGCCCCAAACTTATATGTAGTCTCACTCTTAGCCAGATACTTACAAATATGCCAAGAAGACTGTGACGGACTTGCTTAAAAAATTGAATATTGGACATGGATCTATGACTTAGATACACTGAAACTGCTGACAGGAATAGGACAACTCTCTTTTGTTGAACCTGACTGCATCATCTGTCAAGGCACTCCTTTAAAGAGCCAAATTTTGTCATCATATCTTTTCCTTCTTATGATGCAGGGACTTTCTCCTTTAGTCCTTGATTTTCCATCCGTAGTTCCTGCAGGATGTTGAAAGACACTATTGACAGTGCAAAGTTCCTGCATGAACCATATCAATCTTTTAAGGGTTACTGCATTTCCTACGATAATGATGTATGTACGTATGTAACTCTGTGATCCCACAAAGGTTGAAATAGACCTGCGAAGCATAAAGAAACCAAGGAAGGATCAAGAGGAAGGATCTAATAACTGAGTGGCTATGTTTGTGTACAACTAAATAAAACGAAATGTGTTACTAAACTAAAGCCATAAGGTGCGTCCATCTGGGCCACCTGATGTTTAAATAATTGGCCTCAATTCATTAACCAATTTGATTGATGGCTTCGAAAATAATTTGTTCCAAAACATAGACCTAAGCTCGTGTAGACACAGTTCCGCACTTAATGCCTACTTATTGTATCCAAACATGTGAAACTGAACCGTGGGTATCGATGAATGTCGATGAATGATGAGATGCCAGATTGTTGTAATGTAGTACCAATCAATCACATATGCATATTTGTTTCACGTTTTGAAAGAAAGGAAGTTTGGAAATTCATAATGGTTACAACAAGTATGCTGAGTCCACGTCCTTATGGTAGAGTCAGTCACAATATTCCTTTTAAAATTTTGTATGTCTCTGCAAAGACGAATCTATGTTCATAAATATGAAAAGTGGCAGGCTATAAACGTCTGTCCACATCAAACAAATATTTAGGAAAATAGTCCAGAAACGTTCTATTCAAAATCCGAATATTACATTATTCTCTTTCTTTCGTTGGTGACAGACAGCCTAATTCAAAATCAGTTCCTGATAATGCCTTCGAAATTAAATGACTTAGAGTCGATATAGTGGACTTAGGATCCACCCGCTTTTCCGGAGGACTTCCTCTCTCCTCTTAAGGTATGTTAACAACTACCAAACAGCCATCTATAACAAAATGTGACGTGACAGATAGCCTACTTTAAAATAAGTTGCTGACCAAATAAAATGACTTAAGGTGCAATAGTGGACTTAGGGTCAAATAGCAGACACAACTCTCAAGCGGCACCTATAAGCAAGTACGACATATTTCAAGCTTGACTCAGTCTGTCGATTCAGTCTGATTGTGCGCACAGTTTAGCTGCTCAAGCGACTTTGTCGCTCCGCTAAGGATATTTCAACAACTGCCAGACAGGGGTCTGTAAGCAATTACGCCACCTGATTTATACCCTTTTCTTTTTTTTTTTTTTTTTATTTTATTATTTCACTAAGTTTACAAATATATGTATCTTCGCAGGGCTCTTGTCATATCTTCTAATCATACATCTCGAGCCAGATATTCTGTATCTGAGTATTCGAGGCGCAAACTAGCTTAGCTGCAGCCTCTAAACGGAGTAAGGAAACAGAAAATTTTTCAACCAAAAAATGTGTGAGAGAAAGGGTTTGTATAGCCCACAAACCTGGACACCCACAATCTTGTCATATCTTCAAATCCCACATCTCGAGCCAGATGTTCTGATTCTGAGTATTCGAGGCGCAAACTAGCTTAGCTGCAGCCTCGAAACGGAGTAAGGAAACAGAAAATTTTTCAACCAAAAAATGTGTGAGAGAAAGGGTATGTATAGCCCACAAACCTGGACACCCACAATCTTGTCATATCTTCAAATCCCACATCTCGAGCCAGATGTTCTGATTCTGAGTATTCGAGGCGCAAACTAGCTTAGCTGCAGCCTCGAAACGGAGTAAGGAAACAGAAAATGTTTCAACCAAAAATGTGTGAGAAAAAGGGTAGGGTATAGCCCACAAACCTGGACACCCACAATCTTGTCATATCTTCAAATCCCACATCTCTAGCCAGATGTTCTGATTCTGAGTATTCGAGGCGCAAACTAGCTTAGCTGCAGCCTCGAAACGGAGTAAGGAAACAGAAAATGTTTCCAACAAAAAATGTGTGAAAGAAAGGGTATGTATAGCCCACAAACCTGGACACCCACAATCTTGTCATATCTTCAAATCCCATATCTCGAGCCAGATGTTCTGATTTTGAGTATTCGAGGCGCAAACTAGCTTAGCTGCAGCCTCTAAACGGAATAAGGAAACAAAAAATGTTTCAACCAAAAAATGTGTGAGAGAAAGGGTATGTATAGCCCACAAACCTGGACACCCACAATCTTGTCATATCTTCAAATCGCACATCGCGAGCCAGACATTCTGTTTCTGTGTAGTCGAGGTGCAACCTAGCTTAGCTGTACCGACATCGTTGCTCTGCTAAAGCCACGTCAACAACTGCCAGTCAGGGGCCTATAAGTAAGTGTGACGTATTCCAAGTATAATGACTATGGCTCGCTTCGTTCGCTAACAGAATGTTTCCCTCTTCTCTGTACGGTTTAACCGTTGAACCGACTTTGTTGGTCCGCTAAAGCCGCCTCAACAACTGCAAGGGAGGGGGCTATAAGCAAGTGTGCCCTACATATGTCAAGTTTGTTGTATGTGCTTCGCTTCCTAATAGAATTTCAAATCTTTTTTTTATAAAACCTTCGTGCATATGAATTTTGAAGGCTTATATCTCCGAAGACTGAAAAGTCCTAGCATTAGTAAGCCATTTTTCAAACTTTTCAGAAGCTTTTCAAAACTATTTAGCAAATATTTTGAAAACTTAAGGTCATGTCTTCAAAATGTTTTTTAAAATATTTCGTTCGTATGTACATACCTTGAGGAAAAGTCTAACTAAAATGATTGTGTCAAAATTTAAGTCCATAGAAATTATTCAAAACATCCACTTTAACCCTTTCCATCATCAGGATCTGTAAGTGGCTCCTTAAAATAGTCTATTTAAAATTAAATTACCACCTTGTTATCAACATTTAGTAATGTCTCAATCTTCCAAAACATACATACATATATATACTATACACTTTAACGATAACCTCTCTTGGTTGGGCTACTCATTTTCCTACGCCTTAGCTCGTTCACCTGTGCACAGGTTGGCCATTTAGAAGGGTAAGAGTCAGACCTAATGACAAAGGAAGCATTCCGAAGATGGAAAGGGGTTTACGTTTTCAAGAAATCATTTATTTTTGGCACCATTAAATCAGGAATCATAAACACAGGATGAACAACTTTGATGTTATCATATTTATTAGCATTTTCGGAGAGGAACTGGAGACGCAGAAGGGGGTACTAATGAATCCCTGGAATATTAAAGATTAAATTATAATTTATGTATTTCTTGGAAACGTGGAACAGGACTTTAAAGTTATGTCTGTTTGTCTTTTGGGAGGAAATTGCCAGATGAATGAATATCCTTAAAGGATTTCGTAACGTTGAATTGAAAGACAGAGGATATATGGTTCGCGAACTATTGTAAATATGCTATATGTCACCCAGTGCTCGAAGTTGTGAAGGAGAACTTTGACGACTGAGTCATCTCACGCGACCATCATTTGACCGTCGCGACTGATTACATTCAGTTATTGCCTCTGGAGCCTTCCAAGCATTCCTTCGACTACAAATTCGACACCAAATTTCCCTCCAGAGAGAATTGGACAAACATTGGGGTCATTAACCCTGCTTGTATATCCATCTTCACAGATGGGTCAAAGACGGATTAAGGTAGAGGGTCAGGAATCTTCTCAGAGGTACCAGAGATGAGCTGGTCCATAAAACTCCCCAATCATGTGAGTTTTTTCCAGATGGTATCACCGAGGATTGCAGGAGCTTATCAACTCAGGAAAACAACGACCTTATTGACATATGTATACATAGATCGATAGCTATCAAGGCCACCACTCCCATCATAAAGAAGAGCTCACATGCCTAAGCTCTGCGCATAGCTTTGCGATTTTTATGATCCCGAACCATCTGAGCTTCCACGAGAACGAGAGGCTGATGAGCTGGCTAGAACGGGCTCAGGGATCAAGTGACATCCCGTCGGACCACTCAGTCACACCGCGCATTAGCCTCCTTTTGAGAGACAGAAGACAGCATTGCGTTTTGGAAGCATTAAATTCCACTCTGTTGGTTGAACCCCATTTGATGATGCTGTCGAGATCGGAATTTAATGAGTTTAACATACGCTGCCGTTCCTCTTCTACGGCCGAAGAGCAGGGACGTGAGTTAGGGAACGAATATGAAAAACTGAGGGTGCTATCATCAGCGAAGGAATGGATTGGATTAGAGGTTGCAGACAAGAGATCATTTATAAAAATAAGAAAAAGAGTCGGTGACAAAACGGAGCCCTGGGGAACACCAGCATTTGTGTGGTGAATTTCAGACTTGAAGCCATCCAACACAAAAGGTATTGAACGCCCTGAAAGGTTATTTCTAATCCATTGAAGAAGAGTTTCATCGATGCCAAATGCACGCATTTTAGACAAAAGAGCTTGGTGCCAAACTCTGTCAAATGCCTTTGAAATATCGAGTGCAACCATCTTTGTTTCGCCGAAGTGATGGGGAGAATGGTTCCACTTCTCGATGAGATATGCCATCAAATCACCAGTGGACCTGTTGCAATGAAAACCATACTGCCGGTCATTAATGAGTTTTCGTGATTCAAGATATTTCATAAGCTGACGATTTATCAGCGTTACCATGACCTTGAAATTCATAACAAAAATGGTGTGGTTCAGGAGGACTCCCGCCATGGACTAATGAGTTAGAATAAAGGTTCCTCTTTGAATATTCCTTCAAGTATCTCACACTGGGATCTGGGATCCGTTGAGATTCGAGTGAGACTGCTCCCTCCTCATGGTTTTGCAGTCACTCCCTTAATCTAGTCTACGCCTTTGGACGAGCTTTGTGCCAACATTCGAGACGCTATTGCCGGAATAACACCGAACATATTATATAGTCATATAAGTAAAAACTTTTTGTCCTTTTTTGTACAGATACATATGTTCGAGTGAACCTGTGCCTCCACATTTGTATTTGAGTAACACATTTTGTCGAAAAAATAGAGCTCCACACAGATTCATTTTCAAAACTCTTCTAATAGCTAAAGGCGTTTTTATGGTACGTACATATGTGCATCCAAGAATTGAACTTCATGTCCCTTACTCGAGGTTGTAAAAAATATTTTAACAACTCTTACGCCTTACAAGCTAAATCCACATAAAAGTCGATACGTGCACTTACGAAATTTTACTACTACATGGCTTGACATGGTTGAAATTAATTTCTCGGCAATGTGTTCACTGTGCTACGAACCGCGCTCCAGTACCAAGTATAAAATTTAATTAGTCATTAGATTCACTGTTTCAACATTTTTAAATTCATATTCACTAGCTTTGAGGGGAATAAAAAATAAATTCCCATTTTCAGATACATTTCCGTGCATGGCACTCCATTGTAAGTACCTACTCATAAAATAACTATAACCCGTACTAATTGCAAAATGTTAATTTTATTTTTAATTAATCAACCAACAAATTGGTACCATATGCCACCGAGCACTAATCCTTAAAAATTAGTCGATGTCTGATGAGGTTTATTGGAAATAATCAAAATTTTATGAATGCTGTTGATGGTAGGTGGTTGCTTTGGGAACAGATCTGATGTTGGGTTTCTGTGAATCCCAGGACTGATTTTCCAAATATTATCATGTGATAGACTTGGGTAAAATGTAATCTGAAATCAGTTTCAGATTATAAGCACATAAATGATAAGAAAATGAGAAAATAATTGGGAACAGAAGATGTAAGCAGTGATTCGTTAAGATATACTTTTTACAAAAGAAACACAAAAATCTAAATCATGGTCCATTCTAAAGTTCCAATTTTCGATTATGCGGCAAAGGATTTCGAGTGGTATTTGGCTTCAAATTCCTCAAACGTACTCGGCTTATTCATGTAGACTTTGGACTTTACATAGGGCTAAAGGAAGAAGTCTAAAGGTGTGATATCACATCGGTCCGAAACGCGAGATTCACCCAAATAATAAAAATAAATACTTGGCGCTACAGGTCAATGGGACCCAGGGCCTAGCTTCTCACAACCATTCGTGTTGTGCGTGTTATAGTCTTTACACGAATGGAAGGGGCCTAATGTTTAATGCCATGTCCGAAGGGCAGTTTGTTATTTGAGAAGCTTTCTCAGGACAGTTTTACTCTCGGATGTTTGTCAGACGTTCCCGAGAGGTGGGGCCGTGAAAAACTTTTAGGTTTCCCCGATTGAGATTCGATCTCGAACCCCTTGCTCCATAGTCCAACGCACTAACCACTGAGCCACGGCGCCCACTCGATTCACCCAAATGGTCTCGCAATAAAGTCATGGTTTCGCGGGATGTATGCCAAAGAGTCTTGTTGGTACCGAATGCCCTGGAGATCACGGGCTTCAGTTTAGGGATGTAAATATGGACCACTGATTCCATTAGTCCATAAACCACACAAAACAATAGTTGTGTCTGAATGTATGTAAGGCCAGCTCTTCGATGTCTTCGTATTGGTCTTCAGGCCATTAAGTCTGAGATGTGCTTCATTTTTTAATATTAAAGTTTTTTTTTTAAATGTAATCCATCACTTTGAGGTTGTAAGGGACTTCGTTTCCCTCGGCTCTACTATACCCTCTGAGAATAACAACTCTTGCCAATCACTGTTTCTTTGGGCTAAGAAGGCATTTGAGTAGCAAAGCCCTATCCCGAAGTACCAAGGAGAATCTCTGTAAGACCATGATCATCCCAGTCCTACTTTATGGCGCTGAAGCATGAACTCTGTCTAAAGCGGATGAAGAGATCCTCAGTCGCTCCGAGAGAAAGATTTTTCGTCCAATTTTCGGTCCCGTTTGCGCTGACGGACTTTGGAGGAGAAGATTCAACGACGAACTATACGAGCTGTACAGCGACATCGCCCTGGTCAGAAAAATGTGCACCAGTCGTTTAAGATGGCTAGGACATGTAGAGCGAATGGACACCAATGCTCCGGCCCGTAGAGTCTTCGAAACAAACCTGAAGGGAAAACGCAGTAGAGGAAGTCCTCGCTTTAGGTGGCGCTCACAAGTAGAAGGGGACCTCACCCGACTTGGAGTGCGCAACTGGAGGCAGTTAGCTAGGAAACGGGCTAACTGGAGAGGCTTGTTGGTTGAGGCCCAGATTCACCCCGAACTGTAGGACTATAGTTCTTTAAAATTATAAACCCACTGATGGAGTGCAAGAAAGGACATTGAGAAGTTAAAAGTCTGTAGGAAAAGTAAACAAGTAACGTGATGATGAGCGTAGGGCAAGTCATTCCACATACATGTGGCTAAGGAACGATCTTCTGAATTTCGCGGTTCGAATGAGAATAGGTTTCCAAAGATAAGGATGTACGGAAGAGGCATCTCGTGTAGTACGATTATGCTGCCGGACAGGATGGAGACAACTATGATGGAAATATCGGTAAAGGATCGATGAGTATTCAACATTCCGACGATGTTCTAGCGAAGTTATTCGTTCGCAAATTAAAGGGTTACCAACCAATCTACACGCCTGACTTTGAACATGATCTAACAAGCTCAAACAAGTCGCTGGAGCTTCTATCTGCACATATAAGCCGTATTCCGGTTTTGGACGAATATAAGCTTTATGGATGCCAGCCAAGTGTACAGGACTGAACTTTTAAAGAATCCGAGGCACTTAGCGTCATTTTTCGCACCTTTGGAATTTTGGTGATTCCTGTTTCCTGCAAAGGTCTGGGCATGTCAAGCATTGACGAGCCATTCGAATCCGCAATATCCGTTTCTTTATTTTTAGTTTGACTACATTAGTATCCCCTTCTAGAGACAAGAGCCATCACTGGGTTTTTTCCGAGCTCGGTTTTTTAAACCCCAATTGATGATTATACCAATATCGGAGTTGAAGTTGGTAGACATTCGCTGCCGAGGAGTCATAAAAGAATAATTGAATTGAAGAGTACTGTCATCTGCAAAGGAAAAGATTGGATTCCGAGCGAAAGAGAAGAAACTATTAAAAACAGTGTCGGCGGGAGAACTGAACCCTGAGGTTCAGATGAATAACTTGTAGACGCTGTGCCGGGTTAAGTGGAATACTCAATAAAATACCATGACAGGTTAACACGACTCACGCGTCATCTGTCAAAATCTCCATAAAAAAATTTATCTTTAAATGAATGCTGCAGTATTATCCATTCTCTAACCTAGTGTCAACTTAAGTCTAGAAAAAAACTTTTCTGGGCATCTTTAAAACTGTATTCAAATCCGAAGATCGCACTTCTAACAATTTCATATCCTGTACCATAGAAATGTCCTTCTCAGGACCACAAATAACAATTTCTAAAAGTAGTTCAGTACACTTAATTTTTACTTGCACCTACTTGAGAAAAAATTATTTAAGCAAACTAATAGGCGTTAAAATTTTATATAATTCACTCAAACACCTTATCTGGCCACGCCCACTTTTTAAAGGTGTTTTTTTAAAAACAAAACATTGAGTAAACTCCTACAATGTTATGACTCTTATACTGGGAAGAGCAAGACTTGGATCTCAATCCAGTTAAATTTTTGCACTTATAGCATTATAGTGCAAATACGTACGACTCAGTCGTGCACTTTATTTGATTATTTTTATCTGACAAACTCTTGTTCATTGCTTAACATAATTTTTAGAAATTTTTTTAAGTTCCAAAGATAATAAAAAAAAAAATAAATACTTGGCGCAACAGATCGATGGGACCCAAGGCCTAGCTTCTCACAACTATTCGTGTTGTGCGTGATATAGTCTTTACACGAACGGAAGGGGCCTACGGTCCGAAGGGCAATTTGTTATTTGAGAAGCTTTCTCAGGACAGTTGTACTCTCGGATGTTTGTCAGACGCTCGCGAGAGGTGGGGCCGTGAAAAACTTTTTAGGTGTTCCCCGACTGGGATTCGATCTCGAACCCCTTGCTCCATAGTCCAACGCACTAACCACTGAGCCACGGCGTTCCAAAGATACAAGTTTTTTTATTAAGTAAAAGTTTAGAGGGACTAAACATTTTTCATAATTTTGAATTTAGGGAGCCATAACTTTTTTGTGGGTGCATAAAACTAGACAAGGTTTTATGTTGTTTTAAACATTTTATTTGCCATTAAATTGTCTCTTTAAATTATACGAAACAGGTTTGCTATAGTAGTTCAGAATCTGTACCATATAAAGTGGTTTTAAGTGGTGTCCCACTTCGATGGACTATAGCTGGAAATGGGATGAGAATAAACCCATCCTTGCAGTATGTGTTTTGTTCACTTAACTGGGTCACCCTCTATGAAGTTCTTTCCTCCTCCGGGACAGGAGAGATATTATATGCACACTGTTCTACGCTCCTATTCCCGGATTCATTTTGATTTCCATATGCATACAATGCAGTCCAACAACTGAACTACTTCTTGGTTATCCATGAATCGGATGTACCCCTCTTTTCCTTAAAGATGTCGTAAAATCCCTTACATACTTACCACAACGTCTCGCTACCCGTTCATCCCTCATGAATTGCAGAATAATCACAGATGGGGTGGCTCCACACCCCTAAGCTCATGGTAGGGGGATAATGACCTTCAAACCCCCGCATATGATCCGATTGCCTAATCGTCCGTGTTATTATTAAAATTATTTATATTTATACCTCCAAGTATATGTGCATACGAATGTATGATACAGCCAGAAAATTGAACTCATAAAACCACTACAACATGGGCCACGGGATATGCCTGCCTGTTTGAACGTAAGTGCACAGGATATGTAGTAGAAAAGTAGCTCGCTTTGATCAGATTTATTAAAAATTCATCGAATTACCGCTTCGGTAATTGACGATAAACGCTATAAAATTTTCAATTCAATGTCTGTAATTTGTTCCCAAGAATAAAAGGCATTTCCCCTTGGATTAGATGGGAAATATGGAACGGACTGTATGGCTGTGGGATAGATTATGTTGGGTATTCATTGGAGGGCTTGCTGGGCTTTTCTAAATTCACGAACTTGTTTCTAGGAAATCAAATCGAAACATTTGATAATCTTTTGAATTATTAAGATTACAGTATTTGTGGTGAGCTCTTGGCCTTTTTGATTGCAAGGAACATGGTCGAGTGGAAATGTAGAACTACGTAAGGACGATTCGTTTTATGTCATGGAGGTGGAATATGTTATAATGCTTATGTAACCATACTGACTAATTGATTTGAGTGATTGGTATTTGGCGTAGGACTACATTCATGGATGATCACAGAGATTCATGTGTACGAAAGGCATTTGAATGTATAATATCCTTTTTAGTATTGGGTTTTGGGAATCGCCATGAAAATTCTCCAAATGGTGTCAATTATATGGTCCTCATGCCTTGTGCTCGTTAGCTGAAATAGAGCTCAAGTATAAGTCAGTGAATCAAGAGAGGGACAACAGCTGCATGGAATAGAAAATTCTGCATAAAATTGGGGACCAAAATATATAGTCTATAGTAGAACCTGCCCTGACTTATGACAATTTTGTTTGGTAAAATGTTCCTAAAAAGACCGCTGTAGGGTATCTTCGATCTTCTTCTGCAGCATAATTTCACTAAAAACATCGGCAACTATCAGCGCCTACAGAATATGTCAGTCAGATAGCTGCGAACAAAGTACATTGTGCCTCTCTGAAAAAATATCTAGAATTACCATGGATTACCTTACACCATACCTAGATATCATACCCTTCATAAGCACATATCTGTGCAGAAAGGAATATGCAAATTACATCTGTCACCACAGATGGAGCAAAGATAGATACAGAGAAATGAAGGTCCTCGTAGAGATATTTGCCGCCCATAAGTCTGCATTCAAGGCCAATACCATAGCACATCACATTTTTCATCTTACAAGACATGCAAGCAGCAGTAAAACTGATTTCTAATATTCAAAATAAATCCAAGCTTATGAAATGCTACTGGGTTTCTGGTCATTTCTGGTCTAAACAATCAGATGGCTGACGAATATCCTAGAATGACTTGAGATCTAAAATGGAACAAATAACTCCTCGGTTAGCATCTTTCGTTACATATTGAAGGTTAAATCAGAGTTTTAGCCTATAAAGGAAGAACCTCTCTAGCCACCTCATAATAGATACATCTATAAGTACGTATTATGCCCAAACTACCCTCTAGATGTGGTTGTACTGTTCCTTCCAAGTTCGTGAGACTAATGTGGCCACATATTTATACCCCAGTCATGGTCAAAGACAATTTCAAAATCGTCTCAATCTTAATATGACTTTCAGCTCCAAACTCGTTTACAATATTTCAGCTTTCAAGAATCTACAATCCACTTGTAGCTCACTTACCTGCAAGCTCTATGATACCTTCTGAATTTAGCCCCAATGCTATAGCAAGACTATTTGAGATCTGAAAATAAAAAAAAAACCCAAAATCTTTGAGTACATCAACTAATAAAATATATTTGACAGCAAAATCTCCCAAATGCTGGTATTCCTCAAGGTTCCACTTCGTGTCTCTGTTTCTTGTTTCTAGAAAAAGAAATTTGTTCTTTGAGTGCAGGCATACTTAGACCCTCGAGAATTCGTTATTATATCACAAACGATCCAAGTTTATGAAACAAATGGTTCATGATATATGCCTTCTTCTAAAGGACTGAAGTGCTGCATCTTCCACGTGCTTTTTACAGCATCCTTCGTTTATGGGAAATAATGTCTCTGACACATGTTATGTTTTAGTTTAACCAGGACAGAACCTTTGAATTCTGAAAACAACTCCTCAGCAGAAATAAATTGAAGAATAACTCTTGCCAATCGCTGTTTCTTTAAGCTAAGAAGGCAATTGAGTAGTAGATTCCAATCCCGAAGAACTAAGAAGACTCCGATCTCTCAAAGTCCTGCTTCATGGCACTGAAGCGTGAACTCTATTTAAAGCCGATGAAGTGGCTTTGAGAGAAAAATTCTTCGTAAAATTGTATGTCCCGTTTGCGTTGACGGGCTTTAGAGAAGAAGATTCAACGACGAATTATAAGAGCTGTACAGCGACATTGACCTAAAACTGAATATTAGTCTTTAGAGATGACTAGAATATGTAGAGCAAATAGTCACCGTTGCTCCGGCTCGTAGAGTCTTCGTACTGTAACGCCACAGATGTAAGAACAGTAAGAACAGATCCTTGTTTGAATCTCACAATTGTGCTTAGATCTTTATTTTCTATTCAAATCCTAACATTTTAGAAGGATTAACTGAATGCAATCAGTTTAGGACAACTATTTTGAAAAGCCCTGTCTCTCTTGATAAACAGAACTACCAAGAATTGATTTCGAGTTAGCTTCCAGTTCAAAAGCAAACAAGACGATCTTAGTTACGACTCCAATGATTTGTCGATAGAGCATACCAATGGACATAGAGCTGGTACTCCTCTGCACATCCTCGGCAGGTTAAGGGAGTCTATTAGGAAAATGTTCGAGGATTTTGACATTTCAGCACCATGTCAGCTTGAAAGGTGAAATGTTGCTTGAGTGGTGCGGATTTATAAGGTGCAACTTTGAAATCTACGGAGGTAACTGCTGAAGGTCCAATAATTGTTCAGCTTTTTAAAGTTTACAGAAAGAGACCGTTAGCGAAACACCTTTGAAATGTTTAAGTAACGTTTCTCTGTTTCCCATTTCGATCGGAAGATTTTTTGTTTCTCAAGTATTGACGAGGATATTATTTAGTTATTAAAACTTTCTGAAACGAAAAAAGTTGCTAGCAAAACCATTCTAGCGCCTTTTACTCAAAAAAGGTTGGTCAGTCTGGGATCAGTCACCATAAAAGGCACCACATTAGCTTGTTCCACTGAAGTCAAATATCTCGGTGTCATACTTGTCAAACGGCTTAACTGGAACTCTCATATCAAGTCCGCCATAGATCGCGCCACCAGAACCATGTGGGCCAGTAGACGCCTTTATGGCAGAACTTGGCGTCTCAATACAAAAGTGATACAATGGATGTATACAATGTTGATGAGACTCCTTATGACATAAGCGCCTATCGTAAGATGGTCAAATCTTCTTCTATGAACAACAGCAACTAAGCTTCAGAGGTTGCAAAGGATAGCCAGAAGCCATCATTGGGCTCACAATCCTAAAAAATTTCATTAGGAAGACGGCTGCTAGATGCGTTGCTAAGTTGCTAAGTTGCAACTAGAACACAAGTTTAAGGCAGTTGACCCAATTCTTGACTCAATCCCACAAAGAGACATGCTCTGCACTGTACCCGACATTATGGGTTTGAACCGTACTGTGGTGTCAACAGGGCCGCCGCTGTGGGCACGCAAACTTTGTCTAACCCATTGCGAAAATGTCCTGGGGTTACGTCAGTCCTAAAGTTTAATCAAGCCTTATTTTTACAAGTAAATTCTTAGTTTAGACGAAGACAGTATTAGAAAGCTGGTGAGCTTTTTAGCAGGACAGTGTGGCCTGAAATACCACCTCAACAAACTTAATCTGTGCCCAGACATATGTAGAATGTAGATTCTGCTCAGAAGATGACTTGAGCACATTCTCTGTGAATGCCCGGCATTTTTTTTATTTTACTATAAAAGTCGAATCGATCTCCTGAATAAACCCTTTAGCATTTCAAATTTAGAGCCTTCCCGAGTCATCATACTGTGCTAGGTACTCGTTTTGCATGGGAAGGACATGTTGTATTTACTCGTATGCATATCCAGTAGAAGGCTTTTTCTCTATATTACTTATATATCAGAATATACATACATAGACCCAAGGTGATGTACAAGCTACCGCCTACTACACATTGGAATTCATACTAAACAAGTAAGTCCTATACTTGATACCATGCTCATATCTGAGCTTCAATGACAGCATGTGCGTTTTTATTATTATTATCCTCTTTACCCCCATTTCTCTTTTTAGTGAGAGTCCTCCAGCAGTTGCTTTGTTCAATAATCTCCCACAAATGCCCAAAGGAATATGTTTTGATTTCGGGATTCCTTTTAAAATTCTTTTTCCACTTTTCCCTTCCATCACAAACAACCCTTTATACAAGGATATAATCTTTTAAGGAAGGCAGTGAACAAACGGACAAAGCCCTGAGAGGAGATAATAGCACTAAGGCACGCAACACGGAGGAGTCCTTGGTACCTTTCTTATTCTCATGTCTCACTGTAGGAGTACTGACTAGCTGGAAACTTTAATTACCTTCATATTTTCAGATTAGTCCATTAGGTCGTGTTTGGGTGCTCGTTTTCTAGAGAATGTTATTAATATCTCTTCTAAAAATAGTCTTCACATGGAGAGCAAATAAATCTAAGGATCCACCAAGTCTAATCCGACATTCCCATGGAAAAATCAACATAACGTCGAATGGTAGCTTGAGTCACTAAGACCTGCTTAAGACTATTTTTAGACCTCAAGTTTTTTCTTTTTTCGTTTGTACCGGCCGATGTGTGCCAAAGGACTACGGGGCTCATTAGTCACAGTGACTACATTTTTAGCCCCAAGGACAGACGAATTCATCTTCGTCTTTATTCGAAATCCATTTTTATTCTAACAAAACAAATTGCAACGATTAATTCTAAAAGTCATTAAGAAATATACACTTTGCCACCTAATTAATATCGTTTCCTTCCTGTTAATTTATTTCTTAAATTTAACATCAAACACACTCATGTCACAATGAGAAAAGTTGTTTTATTTTCTTTTATTTAAATAAAATTTAAGAAAACAAACGAATGATTGATTTACTTTCTCATTTACTGTTTGGGCCCGCTTGGCCACCATGGTGAGATTTATGGGCAGATGGTGGCCGATTTGAAAAAAAAAAAAAAAAAAACAAAAAACTTTGCAATTAGAATGAATTACGTTCCTGCTGGGATAAAAATGATTCGGGATAATGATTTTATGATTACGGCAGACGAACTTGGAGAAAATGGGAAAGAAGTGTGCAAATAAACATTTTTTTTTTGGTAACGCGGAGCGTTAAACAATTTCCTTGGTTTCTTGAATTTAAATATTTAGACGAATGGGATATTATTAATGTCCTAGAGTTTTGTTAATGGGCTCTGGAGTGTACGAATGGCAAAAGGATGTCCGACTGTTTTTTTGTTTTTCAAGTAAAAATAAAAATTCACCGGCGGGCTTAATGCTTTCGAAAAGTGCTTTTAGAGGGTTAATGGCTTGGCTAATTGCGAAAATTTTGTATTATTATCAGTTTAGTCTTTACTATAGTCTGCATTGGACTACATGTTGTTTCAGGGAAATCAAATTGTTTTTTTAGTTTTCTGGTGGATTTTGGGGGACCTCAACCGACTTGGAGTGCGCAGCTGGAGGCAGTTAGGAGGAGCTTGTTGATTGTGGCTCCCAAGTTCACCCCGAACTGCAGAGCCACTTAAAAGAAAGGAAACAATAACTCTCGATTAAAATACAAGACGTTGTTCTCACCCTATCCTTAGGCTATATTTAAGTTTGTAACATACACGGTGCGCCATCTTCTATGTTGGGACGTGAATATTGAATAACTTAAAAAAAAAATGATAAATGTCCATATTTCAGATACTTTTACTTAACTTGATCCTTCACAATTCATTTGGATTAGTTTTTGGATATAACTTCAGCCAAGTGGCCGCCTCTATTGACCAAAGAAGAATGTGCCCTTTTTAGTGCATTTTCCATCACTCTTTCGAGCATCTCGGACGGTTTAGCAATGATTTCTAGCCGAATTTTCGCCTTGAGAAGGTCAGTGGTCTGAAGCTTGCTGGAGTACAAATAAACCCTCAAAAAAAAAGGTCAAATCTGGAAGGAGTCAGTCAATGTCGTGCACTGTAGATGGTGTGCATGTGTTTCGGTGGCGTATACTTAACAAATTTTTTTCATACATTTTTGGTGAAACAATTTTCTGTTTCCTTTCTGCTCTCCAACTTGTCAGTGAAGCAGGTGTGTGCTTGATATGTATAAAACAGGATATCTAGCTTGAGTTGTGTTACAAGGAGGAAGAATCTGAAGGTGTGGACCTGGTTCGGTGGCGTATAAAGAACCAGTTTTATCATACATTTCTTGAAACCAGTAACCGTCCAGACCTTTTTTGACTCCTGCCAGCAGTTTTCCAGTTGGTCAGTTTGCTTACTAGGTATACTTACTTTACTTATGTCCTGTATCACTTTGTGGGTCCTAAAACCTCTACAATGCCTACGAGCCATCGTGTGCGATTTCTGGAAATGTGCCTCAGCTCTGCCCAGCTCTTTCCCAGTTGCCGTACTTCCTATTCAACTGCTCTGCGCCACGTACTCCTAAGACCGCCATGTATCCTGCCATCCTGAGTAAGCGAGTTCCATTGCATCGCGTGGTTAGCTATGGACCTGTGACCCTTTCCGAGAGTATGACCAATCCACTGCTACTTTCGACGTCGTATGGTTGTGGCTATAGTACCATTGCCCATTCTCTGATAAAGCTGTTCATTAGAGATAGATAGAGAGATTTGGCCAGAAAATCCTTTACATATAGCTATTTACGTTTGCAGCTTCGTCATGTTAGTAGCGGTCATCCTCCAGGCACCACATTGGAATGAAATAGTCGTAGCTTGACTGTTAAGCTAATTGCATTACTACGCCAAACTGTGGATAGCATCAAAACCACTGGTATTGCTTCTCCTATTCGGCTGGCTATATCCATTTTGGTTCCCTCATCTGGAGACAATACTCCCAAGGTATTGGAAACTCTGTACTCTCTCCACCGTTTATCCAGCAATGCATATATGAGTTGATGATTTCGGTCCTAAGCTGATCAGGCATCTGCTTCCCTCTCCACATTTGCTGTCATTTGGTAAAGGGCCATTATTGTGAGAAAGTAGGAGTAGTCCAGGTGTTTGAGTTTAGATGTAAAAGTCCATCGAATTCCTACATTTGCTGTTGATTTAGCCCATCGCTAATGACCAATAAAAATAGTATTGGTGAAAGTGTGCAGTCTTTCCGAACCCCATTTTGAACTTCGAATTCCTCAGACAGCCTTCCTTTGCGCAAAACGTGACATGTGGACCCATCATATATATTTCTATGAATTTATAAGGAATGCCTCTCCCGACTGACACTATCAAAAGCCTATTCAAAATCCATGAACCGCATGTGAAGTGGCAATCCATATTCAACACATAGCTAGATCTGCAGGGTGTTGATGTGGTGTGGAGGAAGATTCAGAGCGAAAACCTGCTTGTTCGGCGTCAAGTGTGTCCCCAAGATGATACTAGCTCTCTACGCAGATATCTCTCTACTTTTCGTACTGCATTAGATTGCTTTTTTTAGGGAACTTGACGATCATTCCCTTCTTGCACTCATCCGGAAAAATCTCTGCTTCCCATGTCCTCCCGACAAGTGGGAGCAGTAGCTCTGCCGATGCAGTTGGCGCAGCTTGTAAAAGCTCCCCGTCTTTGCCGTCAAGTACTACTGCCTTATTAGTTTTCAGTGCTCTGATCGAGGTAATAATCTCATCCTTACTGGGGGGTTGTGGTGCGAATTCGGGAATTTCTTTCTACGGACACTTCTGTGTGACTTGGGTGCATATTTCTGGCGTATTCTCGGTTCAGAACCAAAACAAAATGCTCCTTCCGTCTCTTGAGTTGATCCTTTTCCCATATGAGGAACGAACTGTCTTAACTTTTCACTGGGTGTTTAGTAGACCTTCGGCTACCTATAAGCTATTTGGTGATTCTATAAACGGTCTTCTGCTTCTGTAGGTAGCGCCTTGATGTAATTGCGCGTGTCACGTCGCATGCTATGCTGCACTTCTCCCATCTTCATGTGATATAGGGACACTAGTTCTAGCTCATTATAATCTTACTTCCATGTATAAGGAGCATGGATGAGTGATCTAAGTCAAGATCTCCCCCTTCCTCTACTCATAATCCTGTCGTGCCAAACACAGCGTTAATTTATTCCTGTATTCTTTCATAATAATCTGCTTCCACTCTATTGTTCACACATATTTTCTCATTATCAGGACTTTTCATATCTCCAGACAATGGAGTTCATTGTGAGTAGTAAATCATAATAAATGCCTAGCATGGCACTAAATGTAATTACCTTGTCTGAAGGTAATCCTATTAATGGGACTACCCTTTCTGTCTTCTATGTATCTGCGATTAACTAATCATTTCAAAGGATACCATTTCGTATAACTACTAAATGTATAATTAACCCAAACCAGTAATTAAATGCCTGTCTAACAAGGCTCCACCTGAATAGAATTCTAATAACACAGACTAAAAATCCCTGCAAGTAAACTCGATTGAGAGTTGGCTTTGTCTTTCAGACCAATTATTCCTTAGACACAAAGTGAAACAGTGACGTATTCTTGTGAATAACTAAAAGTGGCCAAATTCGATTTGAATCGGGCTTTGTGTTGCAAACCTCACTAATTTATTCATCAAACAACATTTAAATTCAATTTAGATAATTAGACAACTGGGCCCACAAAAATTTTCAATTAATTTCAATCAAATGCGAATTGTAACCATAAATAAATTAATTCCACAAGGATAATGCATTTAGTGGCGCTCACATCCCCATTAAGGTTCAAGCAATTCATTACCGCAGTGAGTTCATGGTTTAGCGATCTCATTTAATTTATTGAAAAACAAACATCTGCAATTAGAGTTCGATATCCAGTGATACCCTATGGGATTACCTATCCCACATAATTAATTAAATTTGAATTCCATTCACATTCCATTCTAATATATAGTTTCGCATTCGTCCTTCGTCTGTGGATATTGCTGAAGGTGTACATTGTCTTACCGCAGTGCAGAACTTATCAGATTTTGTAGGAAGAGTAGGTGGTACCTTTAAGGAAGGCAGACGAAATGACTCAGGCAGCTGCAGTTTGTCCTTGTGGGGAATCCTTTTTTTTGTTTTATTCCTTTATCCGGCAATTTATCCGCCGCAAGTATCTGTGGGGATACAGATATGGTATCTGAAATAATATTAAATGAAAGTTACGAGAACAATCTTCGGGTGCACCTGCTACTGCCGTTCATGTAAAGTCTTAGAGGAAATCTTCTTGTTTGACAGTAGTTTGCTCTTGCAGTGGCAGGATATTGCAGGATGAACAATAAATAATGGGTGGAACAATGCTTGAATAATGGGTGTCCGCTTTTGTGTATTTCTTATTTGTGCATTGAAGAATTTGTATCCTAGGGTATATTCAATTTTATAAATAGGGTGACCAGATAGCAGTGGTACTTTTCGTAATTGCTATGTTTTTTTATGTCAAAGCTGTCAATGATATTCAGCTGTTAAAATATTCAGTAAGACTTGCCATCCTAACGTACATCGTTTCACTGCTCCCAAACGAGCGAAACTTATTAAAAAAATTTTATCAAAATTCCGGCTTAGTTCTGAATACGCAAACCGAATTTCATTGTGAGGTCGGTCGTCATCATAGTTTCAGTGTGCAGGCGATTCGTGCCACCGTGGAAAAGTTTAAGGGTGTGTACACTCTTTTCATCCTTAAGTCATCAGCCAGGCAGAAATTGGTGCGAAATGAATAAAACATAGCCACTCTAGCGGCCAGAATCGAAAAAGACCCAAAAATGTCGACGCGGCGCCGATTAGCTGAATTGAGCATCGTAAAAGAGTCAAATCGGGTTATTTTGTGGTTGGATTTGAGCCAACATCCACATAAGATTGTGTTGACTTGTTGACTTGTGAGTTCGTTAACTGGGCACTGGAAAAGTTGGCCGGAGGTCCGGATTTTGGACAAAAAATCACCTTCTCGGACGCGGCCCATTTTTGGCTCAGGGACTATGTCAATAAGCAGACTTGCCATTACTGGAGCGAATACAATCCACAAGTGTTCGACCAAACATCAATGGTTTCAGGTATAGAGCGGTTTTAACTGACTTTCTGTGACCAGAGTTCGACAACATCGATATATCCGAGCTGTGGTTCCAACAAGATGAAGGAACATGCCATATAAGCGATGCACCATTCGATTATATTCGCTAGAGTATTTAGTCCTACGCTAACAAGCCAACCAATTGGACGATCTCGAGGCCAACATTCGAGACCCTTACTTACTTACTTACTTAGGTGGCGCTACATTGGTGTAGAGTAGGAGCTCGTAGTGCGAGCCATCGTGTGCTTCTATACGCCGGAATAACGCCACACATATTAGACCGAATCTTTAAAAATTGAAGCTTGAAGCCCTGTCAGCGAAACCGAATCAGTCATTTAAATGATGTGCTATTCCACACATAATAGCATGAATGTAGTTTCAAAATAAAATAAAATAGAAATTTGTAATTATTTTTGGGAAACGGCACAAAGCCGTTCAAGTCACTCCAAATTTCCAAAACCTTGTTGATGATTTCGGGCTGTAGCTCATATATTACTTGGATAATGTTGGCCTTAAGTGCTTGATTCGTTTCCGGATTGTTGGCTCTAACGCCAAGCCAGAGCTCTAAGGCCCAAACTGCGAACCGATAACCAAGCGGATGGTAGTGCGCCTTCAATTGCTGAGTCAATTGGACTTTGTAAACGAATTATCCGAGACCTTGTGCAGAAATCTCCTCAGGCTAGTGCATGAAATGTTGAGCGGTTGAGATCGATGGCGAGTTGAGAGTACTCACTGTCCACTAGCATACCAGTCTCACGAACTTTTTGTACAAACTTTTGTACAGCAGGCGCCGTGGGCGCTTCATTTCGGCCAAAACTTCTTTTCAAATAACGCACTGTTTGGGCTACACAGCACTCACTTTGGAAATAAGTTTTCAATATCTCCCAACATTGTCAAGTGTAAAGCGACTCATTTTGTTCCGCGGAGGTATGATACTGACTTTTTGTCAAGATTTCGAGCGGAAAACAACTGTCAGTGTCAAAATAACCTTAAAAATTTAAAAATGATGCACATTCTTCCTCAATTCTATGGTGATTACAGCCAAAAGCGATCAATTATCTTGATCCCTAGCTCTATTTAGAATCTAACATAACACGCAGTTCTTGGAATCCACTATGTAGGTCAGAAGTTAACTCATATGTAGCTCACTGTAGTATCGTTTATGGTAAACATTGACTGAGGTAATAATAAAAAGATGCTTATACTCCTACCAATAAATAATAAGACAACCCGCCAAGGGATACAAATGCCAGTAATGCCAATCATTCCTTGCATATCTCTCGCACCCACTTGCGCTGACAAGTTTTATCGACTTACATCCATTTGTCATCCTTTTACTGCCGCTTACACACTCCCATGGTTGACTTAATCGCCAATAAAACTTAAATTTGTAAGCACTTACTATTTTACGACTCTCAACAGTGCGCCCAGCCACTAGCGTTTCAACAACAAAATCATTTCAATTATTTAAGCAATACTCTACGAACACATTTCATTCATAAAAAATTCAAAAACACAGCAAATGCGAACAAAATGTTTTCCAAAACATATTCCTCCTCATGTGTGGGAGGTGTTACTTGACTGATGTACCTACATACATGAGTGGCGGTCTTCACATTCTCGAAGGAAAGTGTGCGTTCCAAAATAGACCCACCTTTGCTGCTCTCACCAAAAACATTCTATTTCCAAAAGTAATTCAATTTTTTTTTTGTTTTAAATGTAATTTCAATTTTTTTTTTTTGGTTTTTATCTAAAATTAGAAAGTATCTGAAACGTGGACAAAAGCATGCAGTTTAATGTTTAAAAACTGAAAAATATAGTTTCTCGTTGGAGAAAGAACATCAAACTGTAGCCACAATATGGAAATCGTTTCATTGCTGGCGAAAATTAAGTTTTCCCGCATAGGAGGTGGTGGATGAAACGCCCATAAACTTTTTCAAAACACACATAAATTTTCTTTTGAAATTTTAATGGTGTTTACTTTGGAAATTTAATTTGATTTGGAATAATTCAGTGGTTACATACTAACCGAATTGTATTTTAGCGAATACTTTGCACTCCTTAGGGAGTGCGGAACAACTTTTTGGAGTCAAATCCTTGACTTAGTATAGTTTACGTCTTCTCAATGGCCACACTGCAGAAGTCAGATGGCTTCAGGGTTCGTGAGCCGCTCTTCATATTTTTTGCGAGTTTTTTGATTTCATCGTTTACTGGTTCTAGCTCAAAGTATCCACGGAGATCTCCATTCCGAACATGCAGTATTTCTCATTACTGTATGTATTTTGAAAACAAGGATAAATCCCGGAGAAGGTATATGTGGAAGCCTTTTGTGAAAACATGGCTGGGAAACGATACCATGTTTCAGTTTCCCTTTAAGCTTACATAAGAATAAATAGTGAAAAATTTCCAAAATATTCCAACTACATTTTAAAATACCTAGAAGTTAGTTATCCATCCCTCTTTTTAAAAAAAAGAAAATAGAAAAAATGTAAGTTGTCCTTTAATTTGGTTTCAGATCCGGTAAGTCCATAGGAATAGAAGCTATCCTTATGGTGTTTTAAGATTTAAAGAAGTTTTTCAATAAGAACATAATAATTTTGTATATAAATAAAACAGAAAATAATTTAGATATCGAACTGAAATTCGTTCCAGTCATAGTACATATGCTAAATTTAAATATGAATTTCGATCTCGTTCATCTGAGCACGTTTTGTCACCACTATTCCACACATATCGGTCAGAATGGTGGCAATTCCATATTCGATATTAATCGGGACCTATTCTAATGTTATTGGCTTATTGGCATACACCAATGCCTTAACGTGATTGTTATACCAACTACGTATGACCAAATAATACGCTTGCCTCTGGAGTCCCATAGGGTAGCCACATTGGCACTCTGCTTTTCACCTTGTTATTGGTGATGTTGGATGCGTCATTGAGAAACTCTTACTTATCTCAGTTTTCGCTTACTCTCGGCCACATCAAGCTGACTTGAACAACAATTTAGCCCAATGCCAAAAAATCTGCATAAGTTTAATGCAAACAAATGACATGATGTAGCTTATTTCCGTAAACGTCTACAACAAGATGTTAGATCTTATCTTATCTATGTCGAACCGTCAAAAATGATTTAGTGGTAAACTGGAATTGGACTCGGAGATGGTGTCTTTTGACCCAACATCAATTTCTTGATACATATGAGAATGTATCCTGCTATGCTTCAGACTGAAGTACGTGGCATTACGACCATCCAAAGGGCTATAAAGCTCATAAAGAGCTATCGTCCAGCAGTGGAGTTCATGTCAGTTAAATGTTGCTACAATCTTCTACTAGATACATTAAAATAAAACTTGCTTGGGTGTAGGCAACAAATCTGCCGATGTTATGTAGGTCTGACTTATTATCTGCGTATGGCAGAAGAGGTCAAAAACTCTCCTCCTTAGGACTTACTAACCTGCACATGAGACGTGGAGTACCTATGTACTTATTAGGGTACTTCCACCCTTTTGATACATATGTAGATCCCTTAGATCGCAGTATCAACTGTACGGGGAAAGGTATAGCCTTCCTGAGAAAGTTGGCTGACTTTGCCTAGTCCAACGTTGGAATCCACATGAATATGACATGATTTTGCTGATTCTCGTATACATTTACAAGCGAATGTCCTTTCTCTACCATTTTACTCACGACACCAGAGCTGTTGTAGATAGTGATGTAGACAACTGCAAACCGCTAGACTCATCAAATAAAGATCAATCAAGCCATAAGCTTTATTTGATGACATTCAGACTGAAGTGCTGCAAGAAATGGTTCTATTAGAGTTCAAACTCTATGTGTATTTTGAAAATCTATTCATTTTTCATTCTTTATGTGGATGCGCTCTGTGGATGAGTGCCTTTGTTAACATCCCTACAAAATGTCCTCATGAACATATCGAATCCTGGTAGCATTCTATAAATTTCCTTTCTTCTACTAAATCCCTGATATGTAGATAAGGGTCTCTTAGAAATCAATGATCAGACATTCAAATGCCTCCCCCTTTTCAATTATATGTAGGTACGTTGCTATTTCTTTAATTCTTTTCAATGTTACCCAAAAGTGCTCTTATCCTTTATAGGCACTTAAAGTTGATCCTCTTTTCTCCAAGGTACATTGTCATCGGAATGCAAATAACCCTACGTCGCACATTGTTTGCTAAGGTATCGTACAACAAAGATACCAGGACATCTGAACCATTCAACTGTGAAATTGAAAACAATTCGAGATACAGAATTACGTTTGTACATCGAGGACGAGACAAATGCCTAGACAGTGATTCTCATTTAATTGGTATTAGATTCATCTCGTCCTGATACACTCTCCGTCATTAAACTTTTCAATAGTTCTTCGCCTTTTTTTTTGTTTTGTCCATTCTAATTCTATAACCACTTATTCAATACTTACCTTAATTTGCAGATAAACCATTATAGTCATTCGTGATGACTTGACTGAAACGATTTGGGCCAATTTATGGCGAAAGTTTTCAATTGCTGCCATTCAGGAACAAAACAAGAAACCTCAGACGGCACCAAATCGAATGGAAGTAACTTTGTAAACATGTTCATGTGAGATACTCCCGAGGAGAATCCTTTTCGGAAAACATCGAAAACTTTTACATCCGTCATCGTAGATTCGATTGATAGAAGTAGGTCAGTCTCTGAGTCAGTTTTCAACTTTTTTATTTGACTGAATTTGTGTAACGAATGTTTTTTTTTTTGCTTTTATTAATGCAAATTAGATTTTGTAATTTTCTTTTCTTGTTATCCTAAAATATCTATAGTTCCTTGGAAGTGGTGTGACTGTGGGCCCATTCCGGATCTGGTTTAATTAACTAAGGAGGAATTAAAATATTCATGGGTTTTTGAAATTAGCTTCGGAAATGACAAACAATAAAAATGCGAGATGAAACAGATGCAAGGAGATGTAAATAGACCCATAACAGTCCTGTGGATATTGCGATTCCTAAGTGCTCTCTGAGGAATAAGGTTGACAGGTTTGTAGTTCAAGGATTGTCGTGGGCACGCAGGGTGTACAAATAAATTTTGAAAACTTGACATAAAGGACACGTAACAGAGTCGATGAATGAATAAATAAATTAATTTCAACAGGAATACTAAAATCCTCAAACTGTTGTCAGACCGGGAATATGGACAAATGGATGTAATCCTCGTGCAGTATGAATGAATGTTTCAATTCGCTTTTTTTATTTTTCTACATACACCACTTATAGCTTCTTTAAAATATTAGCTAAGTGGATAGGAATAAGTAAGAGATTTCTGTAAAATCAATGCTGGTTTTGAATATCCACGTCTAACTGAAGGACAACGAAGAATAACTGACTGATTGGTACTATTAGCATCAGTTGAGTTAGATCCTGGTCAACACCCTTACAGGATCACGTTAACTCGAGGCATTTGAAGTGTCGAAACTTCTTCAGCAAATTTTTGAAGAAAGTTCTGAATTTCATAGAGGTAGAGCTCATTTTTGGCTTAAAGCCATTGAGTCAGTAAACAAAATATGCGTTATTGAGCAGCAACAAACTGACATATGCTTCAAAAGACTCCTTTGCCTTCAGAAAAGTGACAGAGTGGTGTGAGTTTTGTGCCATGTTGAAGGACTATTTTTGGCCAAACACTAAATCTATCGAAGGGGAAGTTCAGTAAACGTGTATCTAACCTCGAGAAATGGTAGAGTCGAATGGCCACTTCTTTAAATGAGATTACGTTAAGCTGTTGGTTTATGTGAACAAGCCAATAAATAGAAGAAGAGCTAAGGAATGATATTGATCGATAAATTGCCAACATTCTGACCGATTTGTGTGGCAGAGTGGTAGAAAATTGGCTCTTAAGAACCGATCGCTGAAAACGTGTTTATAAGAACGACATCGAAATCTATACCTATTTACTTAAATCTAACCTCACCTCATCATTATAAGGAACCACCTATCCTGTATTCTAAGGGAGTGCCTGGAGCTAGGAACGATGCCAGCCGCTTAGACCAAGAGTGGTCCGCATTCGCAAAGCAGGAAAACTATCGCATACTTACTTAACGGGCTCCCGACCCGTGAAGAGTCCCTGCCTGAGACACGGTAGCCTTCCATTCTCTTCGATCCCGGGCAAGCTGCTTCCAGTTGTCCAGACCAAGCGCTCTGGCATCCGCTTGGTCTTTAAAACGGAGATTCGGTCTTCCTTGTCGTCTCGAACCTGGGGGCTGTGAGTCGAAGATCCTCTTTGCTGGAGCGTTATTGTCCATTCGCTCGATGTGGCCGAGCCAGTGTAGTCGACGTATTTTGGCTTTTTGGACTACATCCACATCTTGGTATAGCTCATAGAGTTCGCGGTTATATAATCTCCTCCATTCGCCCTCCTCGCATATGGGACCAAAAATTCGACGAAGAATTTTTCTCTCGAAAGTGCCCAACATGTGATCTGCTTTCCTGCTTATCGCCCAGCACTCGGCTCCATATAGCAGAGATAGGAGTTTTGAACCCATTTGTTTTGCCAAACCGAAGTAGCAGCGATTTGCTTGGGTAAGTCTTCGTCGAATCTCCACTAGGGTGTCGTTCGTGGAGTTGATATTTACTCTGAGGTAGTTAAACTACCTAACTACCTCAAAGTTACTGTTGCCAACAGTGACGTTTTGTCCTAGGCGGTGGACCGATGCTTCTTTGTTTTTACTTCAAGGCCAACTCGTTTCGCTTCTTCTTCAATTGCCGTGAAAGCTTCTATAACGGCACGCTGGGAGCGACCGATGATGTCGATGTCGTCTGCATATCCCAGCAGCTGGACAGATTTAATGAAGATAGTGCCTTCCAGGTTGACACCTGCAATGCACACCATCTCTTCCAGCACTAGATTGAAGAAGTCACACGACAGCGCATCTCCTTGCCGAAATCCGGTGCAAGTTTGGAATAGTTCAGAGGAGCTGTTCCCAAATTGCACATTGCACCGCGTGTTGTATCAATTTTGCCTGGATCCCCAATTTGGCCATCGCCTTATAGAGCTCAAAACGATGAATGCTGTCGTATGCGGCTTTAAAGTCGATGAAGAGGTAATGGGTCTCAACTTGAAATTCATTGGTCTTTTCCAAGATATGCCAAGCCACACTGGTACGTGCCGATTAGTGTGTTGCAGAAAGGTTTCAGACGTTCACACAGTACATTGGATAGGATCTTATACGGGATGTCTTTAGCAGGGATATGCCTCGGTAGTTCTTGCAGGACATAGGATCGCCTTTCTTGAAGATGGGGCATATAGAGCTGATAGTCCAGTCATCGGCTTTCGCATACCCTCCCGAAAGACTCTAGACCAATCAGTTAACATATGTTCTTCTCAAAATTCTGGAACGAATTCTGAATCTCTACATTAAGGGCTCCATTTATAGCACCTTGCTATCCACGTTACAGCACGCCTACCAAAATGACAAATCTGTTGAAGGGCCACCATCGAGAAATCCATTTCAATCAAGAAATTTACATTAGTGTCCTTTTACTGTGTTGTAGGAAGACATGCTCAAGGACTGGACATTCACTACAAAGACTTCTGCAGAAACTGTAGCGACGAAAAGGAAGAGGAGACCAAAAGTCACTCCTATGCACATGTCCAGCACTTGTCAAAATTAGGAACGATCTGAGCATAAAAAGGAGGCGATGGTTTCCAGAGTAAGAGGATAATCCACCCACCTTACACAATGCCCCAATGCTCCCATATAGAGTGCCGGTCTAAACCAACCAACCCACCATGGCCATAAATATCAAGGATTTGAAGTAGGTAGTGCTCTCTGTTAATCTAGGGCCCTAAGGGCAACGATGTTTGTTAAACACTCGCCCGAGGTGAGACCGTGAAAAAACTTTCGTACTGTCTGCCACCAAGCTCCTGTTTGTCCAACGCACTATCCACCGAGCCACCACCGTTCCAACTTCAACGACTAACTTAAAACGGAACATCACAGAAAAGTGGCAATTATGCAAGATGTATGAATTCCTGAACACTCTTACACGAATTCACAACTGATTTAGTATTCATTCCAATTTTAACTGTCATCGTATATCATTTTCGGAACATTGTTCCTTGGCTTCCTCCTGGCCAAAGTAATATATGACGTGAAATTTGCCAGAAGGACACTGCATAGTGAGTTAAAGTAAACATAATTGGGTCTGCTGACGGGAGCATGGCAAAATGAAAGTTGGAAACATGTTGAAACTGAGGTGTCCCTCAGGCTAAGAATACCGAATGGGGAACTCCTTAGAGGGAAGAGGGACTACATGTACTGCACATTAAAATTATATGAATAAATAACTTTGTGTAACTTTTTGAATCTGTTTGTATAATAAATTCATTTCCGAGTCTCGCATCATGTATGGAACATTACAGGGGGCAGGGAGTGTATAAAATATAATTTTTAGGGCTTTATAGGGATCCTGTAATGAAATTCTAGGAAGATGGATGTTGTTAATTTATTTTTATTTTACATCAAAGCTAGGAAACAAATTATTATGAATTATTGCAGTAGTAGTGCGGTATGTCAGTGAAAGGTGGATATATTCAAGGTGGGTACACTGAGAGCATGCATATCAACAAGTAGCAGTATCCCTAGACTTTAAAGGGTCCTTCAACTTGAAATATAGCTCTAAGCCAGACGCATGTAAGTCCTAGTCTATTGAATAGAATGCATGAGAGACATCAGGATCGAAATAGAAGAAAGACAACCAGGATGAAGTCTTATCCTCACTACTCTGGAACCTAATGATCAACGAAATCCTTAAAAGAAAAAGTCGTCACTTATGTCAATGATCTCGTCATGTTAATCAGGGGATAGTTCTTGCCACCTATCATTGATTTGCTTTGGTCTTAATGAACAAAAAAAAAAAAACGAATTCGTTTTAAGAGGAAAATATCATTTTCGTATCATCTAGTCAGAATAGAGCTCACGGAAAGACCTTGAGCACACAAAGAAGTCCTCCATAGCTTCTTACGCATGCAACAGACTATTCGACAAGAAAGAGGGGCCGAAACTAGCTACCATCCATCGTTAGATTTATCCTCCTGCTGCGCAAAAGTAACAAACCTGGACATCTCCACAAGGATCCAACGTCTAGAGTACATACATATACATATAGACCCTTGAAGCCATAGTCGAGCTCTATCCATTGAACCCCTTTACCAAAGAAGTAGCACCAAGGAGCGACTTTCATCTGCATGGATGGAGCGAAATCGGACGATAGTACTTGCTCCGAGCACCCATCGATTGCCTGGTTCATGAAATGATCCAATCATGGAGTTTATCCACTCTGAACAGCAATAGATCAAATCCACAACTAAATCAAGACTCGTCAAGTGATGTACTGAGCTGGAGTCCTGCTGGAGTCCGGAATGTATGGGCTTCACATGAAATCAAACGATTGCTTGATCTTTACACCCATCAGTCAGTCGCCTCATGATCGAAATCACTTAAGGCTTCTGCAACACATGAGTATAAAAAAAGGAGCAGAGAACTCCTATCACTATGTAGACTATAGCTGACCCTCCTCTTAATTAGCTTCACAGGCCACATCTCAATGGGGCCTAGCTTAAAACAAAGAGCATCAGTGAAACTCTACACCTTTCCTCTCCGAATGTCCAAGTCTCAGGAGAACTAGGTGCCCAACCCTTGGAAAAGTATCTTTCATTGACCTGGGTAAGCTAGCAAATACGTCACATAAAACCAACCAAAAATTAATCACGAAAATGGCTTGATTTAGTTCGGTCACTCCCGCCACAGATTTATAGTTGGACTTCGAGTGCATTCGAGTGCATTTCCAAGATTCCATTCACCCTCTTAACCAATCTACCAATCTAAGCCTTCATCCATCTTTGAAGGAGCTTTGACATCCGTGAAGGTGGAGATGGCACGTGTGCTGATAGGTTGACCGTCTTTCCATTCTTCTCTGCTCGGAAACGAACTTGTGAAGCGTGTCTTGAAGTCTAGGTACGAGATAGTCCGTGCTATGAACCTTTCTAGATATTTCTAGAGGATCATGGAATGACCCGTTCCACTATACCTTTAACTATCTGACTGACTTATCGAACTCGAAGCTCGAAAGAATATGTTCAGTCGAAGTAGATTAAGGAAAGCCTCCTACAATGGATCTTGTTCTTCAGTCTCAGTATTAGAGTGCGTTAGTGGTCTTGCTGGAGGACTCTCACCACATAAGACAGTCATAAATCAGAACAGCTCTTACTCAGTTCTCAGTATAATTTTGGGATTTGGACCCCCGTTTTCCCAAACATTCTACTGCACGTCTAGAAAGCAGAAGTGGCTTTCTTAATTCTTTCATAGATATTAGGTATCCAGTTCAGTTTTTGGTTTATCCAGAAGTAGTCCTAGGTATCTTGTGTTGTTCGAGATGCTAAGGGGAGTGCCCCCTACATAGTGTAAAGCAAACTAAAGAATTTCCCCCTTGATTGTAAAAAAAATACCAGCTCTGTTTTCTAGTCCACATTTCTAGGTCAAAGTACTAGGATCTTCAGCGCATGTTCCTATAGCTCACTAAAGCTAGAAAAGAATTTTTCCATACCCATCAATACGACGTTATCCGCGTAGGCAATGGTCTTGACACCACTGTACCTGAGCTGCAACTCGACCTCATTTAGTACTCCGCCTTGAGAGGTACCCCTACAGGCATATGCTTCCATCTTTGTATCTTCGTGTTCCATAATAATACGACTTTTCTCGCGAATTTCAACAATCCAATCGTCGATCTTGAGATTTGAAGACAGTGTTCTACGAACCGTGTCCTTTCTGACATTGTCAAATATATATTTCACGTTGAAAGGACGATTTGTTATTTCCTCTGCAGAAAACACTCGACTGGCCTTTTTGAAATATAAATTGCACATCATTAAGTACCGCATTATTAATGGCCCTGCAGGATTTTGTCATTTGCACCATTTGAATCCTTGACAACTCTTTCATAACCAGGAAATAATTTCGCTGCAATTCCGCTCGAAAATTAATTGCCATGTACGAGTATTTCATCTATCATGCCATTCTCTAATTACAACTTCAACTGCATGACATGGCTTCTGTATGTTATAACTATACCTTCACTACCTCTCCCCACATCCATCCACATAAGCCTGAGATGAAATCCCAAGATGAAACTCCTGACTGCTTGAAAAATCACACCTGCTACACATCCAAGTCGTGCACAGTACCTAACCTACGAAAGGATGTTGAGCGGAAATTTCATTACAAACCTAAACGTCCCGAAGCGACTGATTAAAGCCTTAAAAATGATTTCGTCGATGAATAAATAAAGCATCCTTCAAGGAGCTGGCATCACCCAGCCGGCAAGCATACCAAGGAATAATGACAATGCAAAGACGTTGATGACGATCATTAGGGCAATGGTTACATGTACTGACGGTTTTAACAGCAAAGCAACTCATTCTTGGTGGCAATTATGCTTAAGGTTCATGTCAGCCTTAATCACCGACAAAATGATCCTGAATATGAGACTCAACATACACTGAGGATGATAGCAGGAACATAGGAAATTTATGATTGATGCATATTTGAAGTTTATTTCGACTGACATCACCAGTGGCAGGTGAGGTGTTGGTGAATGCTTTTGAACCTTACGATGTAGGATATCATCGGCAGCTGATACCACACCATACACTCTGTGCACGATTGACGAACTCACTTTTTGATTGGCATGTCAATGCTATGGTTTCATCGGTTTCGTGGGTGGTATCTGACAGCTTCAAAACGCAATAACTAGAAATATTTTCACACACACGTGCTATTCTTTTCGATATCCTTGTTTAATCCTGCTTACCTGTGTGGGAATTTTTTTTAATTTGAAAGGATTTTCCGGAGATATTGCGTATTCTATAGAATCCTGCAAAACATTTACTTTTTCGTTATGACCTAGTGCTACCACACAGAGATGTTCAGGGTTACCTGTTTGCATTCGAAAACTTTCCAAGTGTGTTTAATTAAATTTTAGTTAGCACCACTGGATTGCAACAAACTTTACCAAGTTTTTCGATAAACTTCAAGAGGTGCACCGAAACAAAAAAAAACTTTCACAACCCCCTCAGGATATTCAGAAAAAGCACAAACACTTGCTATACCCATACATTCCTGGTATCCCTTTGGTTATAGCCATGTTCATGAGATATTTTCTCTGCATAGTTGTGTTGACACAGACAGTAGGGATATATTTTCCCTTTTTTTTTTTTGTGAAACATATGAGCTTGTATATATTCTGGAGATTGATTCAACAGAGATACACTTCAATAAAACACTTGAAGGGTAATAGCAGATATGCTAATGTTGCGTACGTGACACTTTCAAGACAGTATCTATTTCGTATGAACGTGCTTTCATCCCATTGGCCTTAGGCAGTGTTTGAGATATGTCATTGCCATTATTATTATCCTTTGCGTCTGGAATTTGTTTTGTAAATACTTTGATGATGTTTTCGTTTGAGAATTCAGAAACAATCAGGAAGCTGGTTTTGGTTAATTGAGTTGATAAAGGGACTACGGACCGAAGTCCGAAGACGGAACCATGAAAAGATGTGCATTTTTAATGGCATTCTGTTGGGACAGAAAGTACCAGGATTCAAATATTCAAAGGTGGGACACAAGCCTTTTCGGTGCTATGTATGGCCAACTAAAGCCAATTAGGGATGTCATTAGAGTGCGAAAAGCTTAGCTGATTTGTGACATTAACATTGGCTCAATCTATTTATTGATTCTGGAAACTTATGTCAGAGTGCAGCCAGAATCCATAGAGCTTCAAGTCCTTTGATTCTTGTTCAGCTTTTCCATAGCTGTGTTCAAGCCGTTTTACTTATTTGAATAAGTCCGTCACAGTACATCCCAATTGGTGGACATCTATAGGCGGTTTGATTCATTCAAAACTCGGATTCCAGGAGTCTTAAGTTCATTGGTGGTCGGAACTCCAAACAATATTCAGTGGAGGGTTACGATGGTAACATTCTGATTTCGAATGAGAAGTAGCTTACTAGAGTAGAGAGAGTTGACAGAACTGTTGCAGGTAAATCTTATTACGATCTGCTAAGACAATAACTAGAATCATATTCGAACGAATTCAGGAACATTTGCTTTAAACTTTCCACGTTGAACTGACCGTCTTTCCTATTGGACCTACCAGTATAGAACACAAACGGATCATAAACAAAGAAGGTTTAAGAAAGTATAAGCAGGCTTTGGAATCTTGTGAGCCTTAAGCAGGAAAATCATCTCGGAAAAATCCTTTGGTATCATCGAGGCCACATAGGAAGGTGTGACATCATATGCTCTCTATCAAATCGTTTTTAGCAACTTTGCTCAGACAGATAAGTCGTCCGGTCTGACAACCTTATTGGATTTAATGTTGGATACTATCCTAAGCCAAAGTGAGAAGTGGTATCATGTAAGCCATACTTACCAACTATTCAGCCCATCATATCACATAAGACTTCTCAAATGATGGTGATATCTATGTACATTATGAAACTCTATGTTCTTTATAGGGTCCACTAGGCTTCGGACTCTTAGTCCGAACATTCCAAGTGGTGATCCGAAATTCGTTATCCTTGTTCCAAAGTCGTCCACAGCTGAGTCATTTTTCCAAGGTACGAAAGTTACAGCGACACATAACCCCCAACTTGGAGGTTCAAGTCTTTACTTTAAGTCTCTAGAACAGGAGGCCGGATGTACTGATGTACTGCAGGAGTGCAAGCAGACGATGGCCCATCAAGAGCTCCTCTACCATCACGTTTTGGCAAAGAGATACGCTGTCCTGTGAAGTTTTTAATCTCGTGCTGGAACAGGTAGTGCATAGTGTTACGCAGATGACATCGATATCATCAATCGCTCCCAGTGCACCATCATAGAAGCTTTTACGACAATTGAAAAGCAGGCGAAACGCATTCGTCTTGAAGTAAATGAGGGCCAAACTAAGTAAATATTTACTGTCAACAAACAAGGAAGCATCTGTCCTTGTCAGTATTGGCAATAGTAAAGTGGTTAAGGCGTTTATATACCTCGAAGTAAATACACGAATGATGCTTTAGTAGAGATTCGGCGAAGACCTACCCTACGAAACCGCTGGTACTTCAGTTTGGCTAAACAAATGGGCTCGAAACTTCTAACACGGGAGAAGAAAAAGGTACAACTCTAAGAGCTGCACCAAGATGTGGTACAGTTTAGTTCAGGTAACCCAAACACAGAATATTTCCGTAATTATCAGTACACTTTGACCAATAATAGGTCGGTGTGACACCAGCCCGGATTATAGGATCCGCTCTAACTACTACTTGTTGTTAGTAAAGGTGAAAAATAGATTCCTCTATCTATTGATCTCTGTAACTTCTGAAAGAGTCTTTTGAATGCGCTCCAAGCCTAGTTGCTGGCTTTCCTATTGATTGCAGATTGTCCAGGGATAGTACTGAGATCAAAATCCTAGAGCGTTTCAGACCCAGCTTAAACCAAATCTATTTTGTTGCTGCACACGTTGTGCCAATTATCCACCTGACATTTGATCTCTCGAGAGCATTCAGCTTTAACCATTGCTTGGTGAGATAGGTACAGTAGTTCCATGTCTGCTGACTCCATCCACCCTACAATTCCCTGGAATATCCTAAAGGCCCTGCACCCAATTCTGTCATCTCCATCTCTAAGAAAGACCAACGGCAGTCTAGAGTAATTCTCAAAACATGCATTAGAGATGGACTCCAAAGATTTGATAGCTGCCATATAGTTAGACTCGGATATCTGCGGTGGATATCACGTTTTTCTTGAGCTAAATTAGGGTCTCTTTAAACGCCATCCATTTCACCGAAAAGCTAAAGTAATGAGGCAAACGGAAGGAGGGACTGAGATGAAGTCTATCAGAGAAAGTAGTACGTTTTCGGAACTTATTCCGTATTTATATAAAATAGTAGCTTGGTGAAAATTTTTACTATACTAGCACCCATTTGCCTACCAGAAATCTCAAATCTCAAGGCGTGTTAAGTGCAACAACATGTCCAATGTGGCAGAGGGTGTCGTACGATGCACAAACAAGCTGACACTTGGACTTTGCTTATATGATTTCGGTTAATAACTTTGTCTAAGACAGTCCACCATACAACCACCTCGTGTTGAGTTATTCAAGACTATTTGTTGCCAATAACCTCTATTAAACCTGTAAGACTATGCAGTGTTTGTGGCTTTGGACTAAAGTAACAGTCTAACAATATATTCACTACGAAAGAGCACACATCTCAGATACTTTTACAGATACTCTGCATATCAGTTATGATGGAGTGACACATACTATGTTAAGTCGAACAACATTATAAACCGCATGTTACTAACAAAACGAACGCCTAACAGAATGTAAGAGACCAACTGAGAGCCAAGTGAATACTAAGTGTCACAGCTAAAGAGAAACCCACCCACACACTTGCACACCACACTCTTTTTAACAGAGCACCTGTCAACATGAAACCACAGCACGGCAGAGCTACTAGATACATTTCCAACTTTGCGCTGAATTTCTGCGCAGAGAACTATTTCCAAGTTGAGGGTGAAAAACTTCGAAAAAAATGTTCACTCTCTGCCCACAAAATTCCACCACAGTGGGTGCTCTTCCACTGGCAATCAAACAATAGCCCAGCCAGTCGAATACTGTGAGTCGTTCAGTGAATGCTGTTCCGTAAGAGAACGCTAGCACGCGCGCGAGCACCAGCAACCGAAACAAAAAAAAAAAACAAAAAAAAAAATTCAAAAATGATCCGTCAAACCGGAACAGTAGAACACGACTATTAAGGTCGCCCACACCACCCACGGTCGAGTAAACCCTCCCTCTTGTCAGCCCTAAGGATAATTTTGGGTTGAAAATGTGATAGAATTCCCTTTGCCATTGATTCTAAGAGAATATCCGATTCGTCTTGGTATAGTTCGCTCTCCGCATTGTCCTTCGTTGTCGCTTTATCGCGCGTTTGACCGGTTGACCGTATCTATAGGTATCACCGGCATTGTTACCAGAAAATAAACGCGATACCGGGATCCTAGTGTGCACCAGAGTCTATCACTCATAGTGCAACCATCCTGTTGCATTCAGCCATTCCATTCGAAAAGTGGGAGATATCCTTGTGAAACTAGTTCCTTCACCGTATCCTGTCACTCGTACTACAAATTGCAGTTTCTATCGTTCACGGATAAATTGAAAGTAAATAATTCAGTGAAATAAAAGAAACCCCAAGCAGGAAAAATCTCCTGCGAAAAGGACACACCGTCTGCGTGTGTGTGTTCTATTGTTACGACTGGAAGCTTATTTCCGTCTCGCGCGACCAGTTGATTGATGTGCCAGTGCTGAGTGATAAATGGCAAAAAAGGAAGATAAATGAGATAATAGGAAAAAAGGATAAGTGCATCTCAGTGCAGTGAAAACAAAAAAAAAAAAATTATAGATAGAGCTTGTGAGTGAGTGCAGCAGAGAGCGACTGAGAGAAAATTGAAAAAAAATGAAAGTATCTATCGATTGTGTGCGGAAATCTAGTGAAGTATAGTCCTCACAGGTTGCGGTTGTGGCATTGAGTGAATAGTGTGGGAAATTATTTCACACTTGATCCGTGTTTTTTTTTTCTTTTCTGTAAATTTAGAGGAAAAAGAAGCAAAAAAAAGGAAATTCGATAAAAAAAAATACTTCAACTACTGTGAAGTGTATCTAGTCCATTAGAATTTATTTTTTTTTAATTTTGTGATTTTTGTATAAGTGTCAGTGAAGTTTTAAAATAAAATTATAATTGTATCTACGCATCGTGTAATGAAAGATAATAATATTGTGTGGATGCTGTTGTAAAACGCCATAAGCGGATAAGTGTTTTAAAGTCCTGAAATAAAGAGGAATAATTTATTTGGATTGCGGTTTATGCTGTTTAACTGAAAAGTCAAATCTGATGAATGTAAGTTATGTTGGTGGGTATTCGTATCTGCAAACACACATGGTGATGAGGTGGGAACATTAACTAAAGGTGTGGTGTCAATTAAAACCAAAACATTTGGCAGGATGTGGCTAAATGCAGATTACCATAAATTTGTTTTGACTTTTGCATTTTTTCTGCATTCAGTCAGTATTCAAATGAGTTTGGATTTATTTACGAATTAATTGGTTAAATAGGACGGATGTCTACCTGTTGTGTGTTGACGTCTTGTTTTGTTTTTTAGCCCCGAAGTTTTGCTAGTGTATCCTTGCATGTTTATCTTTAAGGCAAATGCTCCAGATGACCCAATTATGAATCGAAATACTTCAAAATTTCATTTTTACTCTCACCGTGTCTGTAATGCCACAATCGGGGTAAGATTTCGGCATTTTTATGCGTTGACTGTCGTAAAAACTTCTCTCTGTATAGCAGGACATAAATCGCATAGAGTTTCGAAAGTACTTTGCGAACTCTACGGGCGTTGATGTCCAGGAGGGTTTTGAGCAATAAAAATGGGCCATCAATGTTCGGGTTTTATGTATCCAATTATTGTAATTATGTGCCTGATTCATGTTTCAAAAAGATACATACATTAGAAAGGTGTCTTAGAAGAACGTACTACAAATACAAAAATATTCGTGAAGAGCTGCATGGACTAGGTGCTGACAGTAAGGTACCCGGTATATAGTAACGGCTGGCCAAGGTGTAAAAAATATATTTTTGAAAATAGGTTTTAGTGGGATAAAGATAGAGTAACTGTTAGAACTTTATGACTCCAACACTGAACATAAAGTTCTGTAGGTAGTGTAGGGCTATGAGATTTTAATCAAACAGTAGAAACCATAGTGAGCCCATCGCGATCCATAGGAAATAATTACAGTAACAAATCTAAGCCATCTTTTCTACACAGGTATGCTTTGACATTCACTGAGTAGATGTGTAATGTCCTCCGAGACCTAAAGGTTGCTGCAGGATCTCCAGATATCGGTATTTTCTCATATTTTTCCCGATGTAAGACAGACCTCAGGGTCCTAGGTACTTGTGTCTTCCTAAGTTGGATCTTCTTTGGGCAACCATGTTCATCATATTGAATGTCCATGATTCTGCGTACAGAATGCCGTCTCAGCTTTGGAAACAGCTGAGATCTTTGCTTGGAACAGACTACAAGTATCCAGAAATCACTGCTCACTGCTTATTTTGTAGAGAAACTACTTACCTCTGCCAATCTTCAGTTTCCTATGGTACGGGTCCTAGGTTTCACATTGCTCCATGAGCCCCAAGTTAATGAACCGAAGGGCACTATTGCTCGCCTGTAGTTTGAGGTCAAGAGATACAGAAATATCTCGAGTGCAGCCATTGGAATAGTGCCGGAGTACCAATAAGTCCAATTGAGGCTGTTCCTTGTACATTGCCCAATGTATTGTTTTTTCCATCATGAGCCCCATATGTAAGCAACAGATATGTATAGTATTGGCATTTAGTTTATATAGCGCTTTATGTTAAGACTTATACTCCGTGGCATGTCAAAATAAACTTGATTTATGATTGTGCGTTTTGGTTTGACAAGCGTTAGGTTACCTTAATGTCAATGTCTCCCTCGGAACCAGGTGTGTACTTAGTCTTTTCTCGGGAGAAGCGAGCCTCTAACAGCGGACTACCAGACTAAGTAGACAGATAATTGGTTATTCTGTGCTTTATTCATTATAGACGAGAACTTATTGAAAATACTCACATATACATACATATGTGTCTTCTTGGTCCCATTTGAACTTGGGAACGATGCAACTGGTAGGATATACAAAATTCTTTGCAACAGTTCCCTTAGGATACTCCCTCATCTGGGGTTGGATGTAAATCATGGTTTTTGCATTACCATACCCAATCGTTTCTAGATCTTTTATTAGATTGGCTTTCTGCGAATGTCAAACAGTATCTGGCACCCTTTTCCGCAACTTTTAGGTATTATTCATCAAAATGTTGCTCTGGATCCATGTACCTTCACGGTGGCGCCGCATTTTAACTTATTTTCTATCATATGAATAATAATCACCGATCGCACTGAAATGATCGAAAAGGTCAAAGCAATATATGTTGGTCAACCGAAAGGATTGAGATAGAAAGAACTGCAAAACTTACATATGTGGATCACATAAGTGGAATGGGGGATACAAACACCCTTAGTCCATAAAAAGCTAAATTTTGAGACTTCAAAGTGATGATACATTATGGAAGTCCTTCTCATCGACAGGACTTTCTACCTCTCGCGAATGTTTGACAAACATCCGATAGTATAACTTGTCATGAGATAGCTTCTCAAATAATAAAAATTGCCCCTCGGACACGGCATCAAACAGTAGGTCCCTTCCATTCACGTAAGGAATATACCACCAACAACAGGAATGGTTGTGAGAAGCTAGGCCCTGCCTGGGTCTCATCGACCTGTTGCTTGAAATATATTTTATTTTTAGAGTCCCATCTGGTATGGAGACCTAAGCAAGGATTAAGTATATTTTTGGAGCTTCTCTTGATTATGATGCAATGGATGTACACAATTCGTTCAGATGTATATAATTGTTTCCAGTAGTTGAAATGATGGCAACTGGGTCTTCCTTGCATTGAATTCAGCTTATTCTTATTGCTACATGTATTTGGAGATTTTCTAGAGATAAGATGATTACGATTAGACCTAATCCTGATAAGAACCTTGATAAGTGCAAAACTAAAAAAAGAAATTGTTGATGTGTCTCTACGGTACTGTGTCTAAATATAATTTTTATTTATTTACTCAATTTATTTAATTGTTTTAAAGCTGCAGAGGTCTTATAATTTTTCTGGTTAATGTCAGATTTTATCCAATTTTTCTACAAAAATCATTCTTGACATAGTGGGTGGCATTCCATGTTGTCATAGTTTATAGAGCACTTACGTTCCTAAAGTGCCCGAATGAAGTTCAAATAATCGCAATCAAATGTACCAAATTTCAAGGCACTAAGTGTCCTCTAAATTCCCTTTTTTCCAGTTTTGTCATTTGGAAAATAAATTATAAAATATTTAACAGAACAGAATACAAAGAATTTTCTTGAAAAATCTATAATAAAGCGGCCAACAACAGGTATGAAAGGGTTAATTGCACCCAGAAGCCAAATTTCATTATACTTCGGTCACCGCCTTCGGTGTTCTGAGAGGGTGACATTGGCGTCAACAGGTCGATAAAATTGGATTGAACGATGAAATGGGTGGGAAATGGTGGGATGATGTCACATGAATTTTCCAATTAATGTGTGAGGAAATCAGTTTCAGAGAAAATTCAATAAATTAGTGATTCGATTGAATTGTTGGATGTATGCAGGTGGGAATGGTATTTGCATTCTATTGAAACTCGGATGGAATGGGTTGATAGAAGTTACGAATGTACACAGTTCCTTTTTTTTTTTTTGAGGAGGCTATAAATAGGTGTTTTTCAAATTGCAAATAATGCACATATTATAGAATGATATTTAAACGCAAAATTAGACTAATTATTCAGATCATGATTCAGAGATAAATCCTTAAAAACACAATCTAAGGTTAAAAATTATTAAAAACCAAGGGGTAAACGGTGCCCAACATTTTTGAGTTTTGTTAACAGTTTGCCAAAATCCAGTGAAATTTATATACATAGACCGAGAAACGTGTCTTATTTGAAATCGAATTATGGCAAACTGCTGAACCGATTTTGACCAAATTTCGCCGGAACACCCTGGAGGGAATACCAAATAATACCTAAACTCGTTTTGATCGGTTTGGTGACTTCAGAGTCCATAGAATTTGATATTTAAGAAGCTCTCTCATGACAGTTTTACTCTTGGATGTTTGTCAGTCGCTCACGAGATGCTTCGTAATCCAATGCACTTACCCTTTGAGTGACGTCGTTCACCGGCGTTCACACTTAAAAATAATTTTAGCTAAAATCGATTTTCTCGAATACGGCTACAGCGATTTGAAAAGTTTCGTGTCTAGATTAGTTTGGATTTGTGCTGGCATTCCATGTTTTTCCGTAAGAATACGTATAAAGAAATTTTTGAAAATTGACTCTTTCTCTGTTATTTCCGAGCTATTAGCCTCAAAATAAACACCTAAGGACACAAATACAAAGTAATGAGGTACCAATTTTAGTAGAAATTAAAAAAATAATTGTTAAAGCAAAATTTAAAAGCCGTGAATTTCTAAAATTCTATTGAGGTAGTCACGACCACTTTTTTAGAGTTTTTAAAAAAAAAAAATGCAACCACATACCATTAGTACAATGTTAGCTTAATTCGATCCAGTATGGAGAATGCCACGCCCATTTTATTAGAAAAAAGACTTGAATTTAAATGCTCCTATGCGATTATAGTAAGTACATACGACCCAGTCGTGCAATGTATCAATGCCCTGACCCTTAAATCTTTATCTTTTTTTAAGGCTTTGTTCCATCCTTTTTTAGGTGTAGCTGAAATCAAGTGCGTGACTGAAGCACCTAGGATTGTTTGAGCTCAAGAGGAGGTGTCATCAAAGTGCGAAGTAAATACATCATGGAAGTATTTGACCCTAATCTGAGTAGTACCAAGATAGAGCACAGTCGACACATCACCAATTGGCTAATATATATACCAATATATAAGTATACCATGCGGAGAGAATCACTTTCGTTCTTATCTGATTGGGGAATTGATAAATTTCTTATCAAGTCCTTTTGTTCGCAGTGATTTAGTTCTATGTTTGTCTGGTTAGCTGATTGACCACAAAATGATGCGATGGCAATAAATAGAGTTTGGGCATCGGGCATTGCCAGAGATCCCTATACTTCTTTGGGTCCTTGCTACATAACTTTATTGTATATAGTTAGCTTCAAATCACCTAAGTCTCAAATTTAAAGGTCTTTAAAGCTATTACAGCTGCTTGACTATATAACAAAGTATGCATATGCTTATGATTTTTGGCATTTCTGAATCATCGATGTACCAGGCAGACTGATGCATCAATTAAGAAGGATTATGCTAGGAACTCCAATTCAGAATGGCAACTTTGAAAGGACGGTATAGATTATTTCCGAGGTAGGTACAACTAATGAGGATGGTATCAAAGTTTTTTCAAGGATCTGCATACGTCCGTCCATTAGATAGTCGCCGTCTTCATACAGTGAACCAAAAAAAAAGTTGAATACCCGATGAACCTTATTTGTCAATTGAATATCTGTAAAACCTGTAAAGTTATCAAATCTAAACAACTGAAAATTTATTTAGTTTTAAAAAAGTTTTACTAAAGTTTCTTGAATCCAAGAATTGTACTTGAAAATAAAAAAAAACAAAAAATCTATCCTTTGTAATGCTAAACAAAAACTTGAACACTTCATTTTTTATAAAAAAGAAATAATTTCAAAAGAAAATACTTTAAGGCTAGTACTTAGTATGAAGTCGTTTAGCCTCCAAGATGGCTTCCAATCGTCTTCCCATAGAAAAAACCAAGTTTTGAGTTACAGTTTTTGGTATGTTTTGCCATATATCTTGAAGAGCGTTTTTGAGCTCTGTTTTGCTATGGATGGCTCTCTCTCGCAGTTTTTTTTCCATGTACGTACACAGGTGTTCAATTGGATTTAGATTCGGGCTCTGCGGTGGATGGGGCAATACTTTTTTTGTGTTGTAAAGGAGCCATTCCCTGACAATGTAGGAAGAGTGTTTTGGGTCATTATCATGAACGAATCGAAAACCGTTAGCTAGACCCAATTTTAAAGCTGTTTCTGGTAGATTTTGTTTAAGAATGTTCAGGTAATCTATTTTGTTCATAGTGCCCTCAACAAACACCAAATTCCCGACGCCATTTGAACCCAATACACCCCACACCATTACACTGCCCCCTCCATGTTTAACCGTGGTATTTACATTCTGCGATTCGAGAGCAGTTCCTGCATTTAACTTTTCTTGAGAATTTAACTCTCTTAAACTTTAGCTTTAGAGAACTAATAGGGTGATTTGATTGACTGAAAAAATTGTTAACTCAACAAGTTGCTACGATAATGACCTGAGAAATCAATCGCAATTGGCGTTCAACTTTTTTTTTGGTTCACTGTAGGTATATGGCTAGAGGATCTCGAATGGAAGAAAAATTAAATGAGCTCTGAAAATTTATAGCTCCTATGAAAATGAACTACTGTCTGATTAATTATTCCTGTTATTAAACGACTTTTTCATAAATTTTACACTTCATTACATTTATATTTGAAATGACTGTATTTTTCGTTGCAAGACTAGATACCTGTGCTTTCTATTTTCTGATGATTATTTTTCCTTTCATAAACAATTTCTACTGAAAAAGACAAAAATCAATAAAAATAAAGTCCACGATTGGGTCGCACATACTTGCACCTTAATGCTCAAGTCTTGTTCTCATAGAGTGGCCGTGACATTCTTCATATTTGGAGGAATTATTGCAACATCGTACTGACGGCATCTGAGAGATTTCATAACATTTTTGACTGTTTTTTTTAAATACTCTAAAAAAGTGGGTGTGGCCGTATATGGTTCTCAAGCGAATTATAGAAAACTTCAAGGCCTATAGATTTTGCTTCAACAAATTGTTTCGATGTTTCTACTGAAAATTTGAGGAAGATATGTATTTTTAAAAAGTGGGCGTGGCATTTGCAATCATAACTTAAACCGGCCTTAAGTAAAGTACTTTTAATTATGAGGTTAGATTGAAAATTTAGATTTTGCCTCCAGGTGTAAGCCCACAGACCACAGATTTGAAGTTGGAAGGGTATACGTCCAGCTGTTAAAGCTGCAGAAGACCATGCAGACAGAAAGACAGACAGAATTGGCGAATTCACTTTTCTGAACTTCTCTATCACCGTAATATCAAGTTTGATTACCATCCTGAGTTCGAAAAATTTTCAGGACACCAATACTTGCTCTCTAGGTATAGTAGGTGCAAGTAAAAAGCTATAAATAATATGCAGATGATAATTAAATGAGTAAGAAGGTAATTAATAAAGCACAATAAAAAAGTTTATTTTCTTAATAAATTGTTAAGTTTAATACTTTAAATTGCGAAGTAGCTAGTAATATGGAATTCAAAATTGAATTATTTTAATAAGAATTGTCATAAACGACGTTATGTACGTAAACAATTCCTGGTACCTAGGAGGGTGACTGAATAATTGTGAGGTGTTTTTTTATTAGTGGAACTTCGAACATCTTTCCCATTCAATATTTTTAAAATTGAGGACTTTGTAAAGTAGTAGAAAACAAAATGAATATATCCTGTCACTCTGGGGACAATACTTGCACACGGTCATCCTATTTGCAGTGGATGGATAGAGTTATACTTACTATTCGGTCTTCCTTGTTGTTCTTGCCTGGAGGATTGTGGTATATTCACTGAATTTGATTGAACGACTGTAGAGAATGTGTCTTAACCTCTTGCATTACCCCACTCACCATCCTGACGACTTGATATTCGACGCTGGATTTATGTATCTCTTGAACTACTTGTGCAGTTCACTGGTTAAGAGGTTTCAAGCAATTGGTTTTGCCAACCGATATGGCAGTGGTTTCTTGGAGTAATTTTACGAGTCTTCACGAGTATGTCATTTAGTAAATTAGCTCTTAAGGGGACGAGTTTTGTTATTGCTTATACTTCCTTCGAATCCTAAATTTCAATACAAAAAAATTAGCTAGAATTTCAATCGTCAAGGCGGCCAATGCTTTTCGGATGTAGTATGCCGTCTGTCTATTGGATCAGCATACTTCGCGTTGATCGCTGTGTCATCCATTACTTGAATTGTCCTGAATGGAATATTCGACAGCATGTTCAGGATGTCGGTTTGAGAGCACTACCACCTATTGATCTATAGTCCCTATTGTACTAGAACCTTGAAGAGGTACGTGCCCTCGTTGGAGTTCCCATCGCATACGATTCCTTTCGGAATCATTTTGAGATTTGTGTATTCCTACTACGACTTGGAGAAAGAAACCTGTAATAGAGCACTCTTTTTGCAATCCAGTTTCCCTTAAGAATTTGAGGATGACAGTTGGCTTTAATGACTACATCTTCCCATCTAATAATTGGTACTTGTGCAAATATTTTAGTTCTTTTTGGGTCAGTCCCCCACAAGATCCTTAAATATTTTCCGGAATTTTACTGGACTCATCGCAGAGAGTACTATTCCCTATCTTTCATAGCTGTTATTGATTGGAACTCAGTAACAAGGACTCGACTGTATAACAGTAACAGAGGTTCGACTTACTCAGTCACCTTTAATGCCCGCTACTACACCTATTAATTGAATCAGTCATCCCCAGTCCTTGTTTGCACTCTCTAACTTCCCGATTCACCAGACAGTTAGGGTAATTAGTCAATTCAGGCAGAATGAATCGGCCGACAAACCACTTGGGTATAGGTGTCCCGGCTACCCTATGGTTCTTCTCTATCTATCAATTCTTTGTATTCTATCGAGCACATTGAAGTGTCTCTGGTTTGGTTGTATCCTCATCCAAGTTATCCTGCACGTCCAAGACGAATCCATGAACGATCCGATCTGGGATTGTTAGATACATGTTTGGTTGGTTAGACCGGCCCTCGATAAAGATCTGTAAGGTGGACCAGTAGCCATCTTCCTCTTGGAAGTATTCGCTTCGTTTTATGAAGGAGCTAATATTAGCCATGCAGGCGGTAGTCAGGTCATTTACCTAGTGCTGGGCATGTATATAGGAGGTGACTGATGGTCTCCTCTTCCTCCCCGTCCGTACAGCTTCTGCAGAAGTCGTTGAAGGGTATGCCTGCTACCTATTGCACAGTGGCTGCTTAGGGTGTTGACTATCTTGGAGAAGGTTCCTCTATTGTGTTTTATAAGTCCCATGGTCCCATGGTTTAGAGCAGTTTAGCATTGTTGCATTGGTCAAGCTGATGCCATCGATGGTTGGCCAGCCTTATTGCGTCGGCGTTGATAAGATATTTATCATACGCCTTGGCGCATCGATGTCGGTGATGTTTATGCTATCTAAACCAGAGGAGCCTCTGCTAGCCAATGCGTCAGCTTCACAATTTCCTGGTATGTCACAGTGACCTGGTACCCAATAAAGGATGAGGTTGTACTTAGCAGCCTTAGAACTCGTAATCCTGGATGCGGGAAATTTGATGGCTGCTTGACTGTCGATGTAGATGGCAATATCCAATTCTGATGTTGAATGAACCGCTAGGCAATCTGCTTAACGAATAGCATTGATTTCGACTGGAAAAACGCTGCAATAGTGGGAGAGGTTAAATGAGGGGAGGTGGTAATACTCTGATAATACTCCGGCACCGACTTCGTCCTCAGTATTGGATCCTTTCGCAAAACTTGACAGCGATTCGTGGTACAGAATCTCACGTTGAGTCCATTCGGTTCTGTTGGGTATCGAAAGTTGTGTTCGGTGGGCAGGTGTCGGACGAGGATACATCAATAGTATGCTGGCATGTCCTGCGGATTGCTCTTTCCATTGATTAGAGCCTGATGGCTGAGCAGGCAGCCAGTTTTTTTCCGACGATACATATGGCCACATGAAGTTATGTATATAAATACATGCATACACTCATGTGGGATACTTCAAGTACTAAAGCACTGTAAGTTTGACTATGGTGAAAACCACAAGGGGATTTCCAAATTCAGACTATAATCTCATTTTTTCCGAACTAACCTCTAATGGCAAAGTAAAATATTTTACTATTCAGCTTACATCACTCCTCGACGTGTGCTTGTTTTTCCATTACGTTAAGTGTTATAGCAAAGTCTGCGGTCAAAACAGTTCACAGCACTTACAAACACGATAATGACCGCAGCCAAGTCGACTAAAAACCATTAAAAACAATTTTATCTTCCAAACCACTGTCAAGAGAGCATCAAGCATCAAAGGCTTGACACTTCCCCCCGGGGGAAAAGTAATTATGTTCAGATTTATTTGAATTAACATAAACACACTTTTGAGTTAGTATCGAAATGCGTCAATGCGGTAACTGTTCTCGCACTAAAGGCGTTAAAACATGAATTATACATTCAAGTGATGTGCCCACTTCCGGTTCATAATGTGAATACGTTTTATCATATCAATTTGGAACTTGTCGCGAGAACTCAGAATTTTAATTTCTTATTAATTTTTTACATAAATAAAACAAAAGGTCCAATGAACAGGTTTTTTTTTTTTGTTTTTAATTGCGTTGACCATTCCGACATATGTTGTGACCATTTGTGTTATATTTATGTACACGAGTTAGTATTCATTCAAAATTGGATGACAAACCGCTAAAGATTGCAATTTATCACGAGAAAGCAAACTGACGGCGAACATCTAGATAAACAGTCAAGCGCTTCATGCTTGAGATACATCGCTTACTCACGGAAGTCTATGTGCTGCAGTAGGCAAAGTGTTTACCCCCAAGCAACTAATTAGAAATCCCATGTAAGTCAATAGTCAACAAACTCCGGATGGTTATTAAACAATAAGACTTGTTATCACCTTATTCGAGGAGAGTGGACAATGCCTGTAAATGAGGTGTCAAAGGTAAATAATTACCCGTGGAACACTGTCTGTGTGGCGAGAGCTATAAATTAATGCCTGATAAGCAGGCAGATGGTGTGCCGAGAGAAAAAGTCGTTCAGAGTATCTGCTCCTCTCCGGCTGACAGCATGGCAATGATTTAATAAGGGTGAGGATGAAAATGAAAAAAAAAAATGCCATCACGTGCTAAGATGTTTATGATTATTTGCTGTCGACTAAAAAATGCGATATGACGATCAGATGAAAACTTATTTTAGAAATTATGTCGCAGTATTGTGACAAAAATATTTGACTTCTTTTTTTCGGGAGGGGGTTTGGGATGAAACAGGTTTGAGATAAAGCGAGTGGGGGTGAACTTGTGGATGTTTTAATATCTCCAGATAAATAATCATTGGAGTTGTTTATGTTAATTTTATTGTATAATGTGGGCTTAAAAACTACTTTTTTAAAAGTTAAAAACTAATGAGCAACAAAAACAATACAAAAAAAAAACTTAACACAACTGCGCACGCGCAGCTGGCGCGTGGTGGGAATTTCGATCGAAATGGCATTGTTGTAACCAAGAACTAAAGGCAGATGGGATTTCGCTATTTCAATGCATAATTTAACTGAGAACAGAGGAAGTAACTATAAGAGCGAATGGATGGTTTTTCACATCGCCACACTCAAGTCAATACAGACCCATTCTGATACCCGTAGGAGAAAGAGGTCCTTCGACCAATGGTTAATCCTAATCTTACGAATATGTTCCATATAAACTACCAAGCCATCCGGTAGATTTGATGAAGTTCCGCCCGAGAACACCTTCGTGTGGTATTGCTAGGACCTCCACATGGAAAACACTGCTATGGATCAGCAGTTCAGAAAATACGCCTGAGCTTACTCCTTACTCCTGTGTGCGCCGTGGCTCAGTGGTTAGTGCGTTGGACTATGGAGCAAGGGGTTCGAGGTTCGAATTCCAGTCGGGGAACACTTAAAAGTTTTTCACTGCCCTACTTCTCGCGAGCGTCTGACAAACATCCGAGAGTACAACTGAGAAAGCTTCTCAAATAACAAATTGACCTTCGGACACGGCATTTAACAGTAGGCCCCTTCCATTCGTGTAAAGACGAATGCTTGAGAGGAGCTAGGCCCTGGGTCCCTTTGACCTGTAGCCTGACCTGTAGGATTGTATATTGCTTATATGATGCGAATAGGTCCCTGCTCTAGGCCTCTAAAGATTAGTTAAAACGATTGTCAGATCTACAAATTGTGTCAGATCTGAAAATGAAAAATGTATCCCTAATATCAGACAATCGTGTGAACTACTCAAATTTTTGACTGACAATTATGTGGCAAAACAATTGCCAAGACCACCATCTGACAGTAAATTTGCAAATATCTGCGAACCGTCTGAACACTCTTTTGTATCATTGTCTGGTCATAGTCAGACCTTTGTAATGTGGTTACTGCTACGGCGAAAACGAATAATGATTTTTTACAATCTGGCAGGGAACTACACAATCCTTTGTCCACACAGTAAGGCATTTGTGCACCGAGTCGTCCTCGTCTTTGTTAATTGTCAATCCGTATGCGGCCAAGATCGTCGCAATTGCCACCTTTGTTCCATTTCGAGTTTAAATTTGCACTTTTTCAGATTTTAAATTCCAAATTTAGTACGAAAGTAATAAGTTCTGTGAAATGTTATGAGGCAGACAACGTCTGGCAATTTTTATGAGAATAATAATAAATTATTTACCCATCGTGTGAACTGACAATTTTTGACACTTATGACAGTTTTGCAAACAAAGCCACTATCATAAATTTTGCGGAATTAGGACAAAATCTAGCAACCATGAGTACTGACAATTGACTCATTTGTAACAATTGCCAGGACGTTATGGCAGTTGACAATATGTATCGTTTGAACATAACACTTTCGATTGGCAGTTACCTCCATTAATAGCCATAATTAGTGTTTGACATAAATTACTACAAATTCTACTAATGTTTACTACCAACTGTAACCACACAAAACGGCTATTTTATGGTTGTACTAAAACAGCCAGACTGGACTGTGATAAATGCGCTAAAAGCCCTATAACTTCTTGGTAATTCCTTGGGCCTCATAATTATACAAAAGAAAACAAAATCGAATTCATTAAGACACATTTTGAACCTGTTTCCTTTGGCAGAAGTCTTCCCAAAATTCCCAAGCCATCCCAAGTATCAATCCAATCCAATAACAATCCATTGTACATATCCAAACGATTGCCAACAATCGATATCATGTGCCTTTTGATATCCACAAGCGCTTATCTCATTTTCTTTGAATAAATTCATTGATTCTTATGCCAATAGAGTTCCTTGAATAAATTTACCAAATCCCGAACCACATACACGCTCATCCAAATCCAGTGGCATCGAATCAAATTTGTATCGATTTGCGATTGGTTTCGATATTTGATTGAATAAAAAATCGCAGGAAGAAAACCCCTCTCTCTCTCTCTGTATGTTTGGGTGTGATGAAATGTTGATTTAATAATTTTTGGCGTGGGTGGATGAATTGTAATGAAATTGTTGGAATACCATTTAAATAGTTATTACTTGTATGGAAATAATCAAAATAGAGCAAGAAATTCGGCGAAACTGGACCTCAAGGACGTTTCAGTTTCGACCACAATAGTGATGATGTAAGACAATGGGAACATTTTTTAATATTTTACTCATTCTTCGGTTTTGATGGTTTACTGCATCTGGTCCAACGAATTCAGATGCTGCTAACTTCTACTTGGTACCCACTTCTCAAGTTCTATCTCTGACAGCGTTCTCCCATTGGATCTATTGAGGAACCACGTTCTCAATCCGTTTACTCTGAGCCATGGTCTGTCTGGCAGAATTTTATAGGTTTGTGAGGGTCTTTCGATCCTTATGAATGTAATTATGTATGTACAAAACAGATACAGTCTAACAATCGATGTAAAGCTTTGACAGCCCTTCGCATGAAGCTATCCCACATCTTGCAAAATAAAATCAAGTCCTCGCCATAAAGTGGGCACTAACTATACAACGAAAACAGACTACAATTCGAATATGGACTTTGCTCGTAGGTGACCTTCTGGAATTAACAGCTAAAGCTGGGCACAGAGTAAGGCGTTGCAGATGGTGTTGTCTTCAACGTTAGGAGTGCATTCAAGTACATGAAGTGATACTAGAGACTCCTAACCTAACTTCTAGGAAGTATGAAACTTAGAACTTACGAATAAATTCCAAAAACACAATCCTTTTGCCCTAAAAAAGGATATGACAACTAACTTCATTCAAGTGTTGTGGAGGGAGCTAGTGGCTATTAACATCAACTCCATCCTGCATCCTCGCGAAGCTTCGATCGTGATTAGCGTTATAATATGGTACTGCAAATGTAATCTTTTGCTTACTAAGGTGCCACTACAGGTCGGTTCTCCTCTATTTGTGGACATGGCCTATAGCGATGTTTCACTTAATTGAAGAATCCGGGGTCTAAAGGGCTAGCATACACTCGTGTTACATGATTTAACCTTTTAAGAGACGAATCCGTTTTTTTTTTACTTTAAAATTGAACTTTCTTCTCTAAAGCCCGTCATTACAAAAAATATTGAATACCTATAAAGAATTTGTCTCCTCAAAGGATCTTAATCCTCTTTCGCTAAAGGATCATAGGATCTCTTGCATAGATTGGGATAGGGCCGTACTACTCAATTGTTTCCTCAAAAGAAAGAAATATCAATTAATAGCAGTGTTTCTTCTTCCCCTGAAAATCAGAGTTAATAGTGCAGCCAAAGGACAGTTCCTTACCATCTAGAAAAATGGCTGTGACAGTTTCAATACTAACGAATGCACCTGCGGCAGCTCTCTGAGTTTTGTCGCTTTCTAGTAGTGGCACAGAACTTTCAACAATTTTCAAAGATTGTACCTTAAAAAGTCAGATGATTGGTCTTTAACTTGCTTAAATCCTTCTTTGATAACGTAGCTCCCTTCCTGGCTTGTAATCCCAATGATAGGAAGACATCAGATTATTGCCGAAGGGTTTCAGACATTCATACAATACTCGTATGCAGATTATGATCTCATCCGCGCTTTTCAGGAGATGGATTCCTATATTACCTTTCTTTTACCCTCAACATCCTACATTTCCTTCCTCGCATCTGCAGCCTTTGGTTCTGCTCTTATACCATTGAAATGTCCTTTAGACTACAGTGAACCCTGTAAGGCTCTCTTTCAAAGTATGCCCATTTGATCAGAAAAGGCTCTGGTGATCGTCGTTGGATGACATGCTTACCAATGTGTTCCTGTATCTTTGTATTGTTCTAAATATTCTTAGCTATGATCGAGTCAAAGTTTTCTGCTATAAGGATTTGAATATCCGTCATCGATTTGAGGACCAAGGTAGGTCATTGAGCTTGTCAACCATTTAAAGCAATTGAGTTCCACATCTTTATAATTAACAACGCACGGCGCGCATTGACAATGTTAAAGTTCCCGTGAACGAGATTTGTACATCCATATAAGAGAGTAGTCATGCCATCATAAGTTATAATGCTTTCAATTTAATATAGCGGTTATCAGGAGTGTCCTTCACTACTCTTGTTAGGAAGTACCAGCGCAGGTAGAAATGAGAGCAAAACAGCAGAGTGGATTATAAAAGACTTGTGTCGTCTGCGTGCTAAAATGTTTGATTAATCGCATCCAGTGACACTTTTTACTCAAGGGACATTAGGGACATCTAGTGGTTTATAAAAGACGAATACATTGTTTGCAATTTACACACACTTTCAGAAGGACTTGATACGTTGTGTTGTTGAGTGTCGACTTATATAAGGATACTATCCCTTTAGTTAAAAGCATCTAGTTTCGCGCACCAAGTTTGTTGAGATTCCTTTCCATTTGTACGCGCTTTCTCTTTTACTCCGTCCTTCCGGGGTGGATTCAAAGACTCCTCGAGTCGAAACATTGTTGTTCATCCGCTGCACATAACCTAGCCATCTTAGTCAATTCATTTGAACTCCTCTGACTTGATGTATATATGTTACTACCCAACTCGTTCAGCTTATGATTGTATCTTTTGCTCTCCGTCTATCCATTCGAGACCAAAAATCATCCAAGCTACTGTCTTCGGACAACAACCGAGATCGACCTCACTCATTCTTGACATAGTCCATGATTCTAGGGCGTATACTTATCAGAACTGGGATGATCAGGGTTTTGTGTAGGGTGACCAGATAAAAGCGATAGGAAAAAAAAATTAAATAAAACAACAACGGCGTGAGACATAAAATTAATTCTATCTTGATTTTGAAACTGCATTTATGCCATTATGTGTGAAATAACACATCCTTTAAATCGCCACCTCAACTTCGCTGACAGTGGCTCAAGATATTGATGTTATTCCGGAAATAATGTCTCGAATGTAGACTTGACAAATTTCTCCTTCACATCTTCGAGCGTTGCGTCGGTTGTATGGCATGTAGCGCCGTCTTCTTAGAACCACAGCTCAGATACATTGATGTTGTCGAGCTCTGGGTACAGAGAGCCGATTAACATAGCTCTGTAACTGAGACCATTGACGGTAATGGCGTCATCTTCTTTATTTCGATGATGCTTCCATGCCATAAACCCTACCAAACAATCAAAGTCAATCGTTGTGGATTGTGTTTGCTCCAGTAATGGCAATTCTGTTTGAGGACATAGCCACTGAGCCAAATATGCAAGATGATTTGTTGTCCAAAATCTGGATCGCCAACCAACATTTCCAGCGCCCTAAATAGTAGCGAACTCACGGTGTTGTCTTTGATCGTCCGGCTTCAATTCTTACGTCAGGACAATCTTATATGGATGTAGGCCCAAATCCGATTGCAAAATTACCCGATGCGATGCCCAATTCAACTGATCGTCACCGAATGAACATTTCTGGGTCTTCTTCGATACTGACCGCTGCGGCGGCTACGTTTTTTCCGTTTTAAACGAATCTATCTCTGATTGGTGACTTAAGGTCCAAAAGAGTGCACTCACGCTCAAAATTTTCCACGAATTGCCTGAACTCTGAAGCCATGGTAACGGCCAGATAACGACAAAATTCACGTTTACAACTGAGCCGGAATTTCGACATTTTTTAATAATTTTCACTCGTACAGCATGCGTGGAACAATGCACAATGCAATGGCAAACCTTGATGAATATTTTGACAGCAGGATGTCATTGGTATCTTTGACATCCGCTGAAAGATATTATTTGGAAAAAGTATCATTACTATCTGGTCACCTTCTATTGGGTTACATAAGCTGTCCTTAACTCAAAGAAGCATCGATTGGCAAGCGTTGCATCTCGTTTGATCCCAGCTCTGGTCTCATTATCCTCCGTAAACAAAGTTGCTCACTACCTCAATGTCTTATCTGTCGAGAGTGACGTTTTGCCAGATACGTCGGTGTTATGTGTTTATTTGTTAAAAAAAAAATTGCTAGAGAACCTATATTACTCTCCTTTTGGAACAATTTTGGTCCTAGCAAGTCCTTGAATAACAAAAAAAAAAAACAAACCAAAATCTACACATTCATTTAAGAGTTAACCAATATCCTATCGCTCCTTAATTGTGCGTGCAATTAAAGCAACATACACTATTGAATAATTACATTACACATGGCTGACGCCGATATTAGCGATAGCCACTTAAATATATGAAATCAATTTAATTCGGATGAGCTTATTCCAATCAATGAATAGAAATTGTTATCTCCACAGAGGACCGGAAGCGGCGGAGTGAATAAAGCGGAGTTGTTTAGCAGGACGACGAACGCACAAATACCGCGTCCTATGGCGTATGCGAAATTTTATGAAAAACAATATTAGTATCTAAAGCTTTGTGGAAAATCAAATATTCACCTCGAGTGCAATTTCATTAAATGGTTGAATGGTTGAATTTTATTAAATTCATTCGCGTGAGAGTAAATCGTAAACACAGTGCGCTCGCTGCTTTTCTCAAAGTGAAATCGTGCTAAATTTAATTTTGTTTTTATTTTGATTTATCTTCTTGATTGTTGTTGTTAATTTTTATTACGCTATTATGTCAATAAAGCGGGTAATAAAATTAATTTTAATTATTTTCTGCATTTTTTTGGACACTTTTTAAGTGAGATTTATGCTATGTTGTAGTGGTTCCTTAAGGTGATCAATTAAGACTGATTGTTTAAATGGTATGGCAGTAATTCTATATTTATTTTGTTGTCCTTAGTTAGAATTAATTAGCTTCGATTTCTATCAGAGCACTTTTTATGGAATCAATTTTATGCCTGGCTATTTGGAGAAGACTATAAAACTGAAAATGTTGTTGCACACCATTCTTGTTAACCTTAGACTACGTGGAACGGGCAAATGAAATAATTACCACAACAACGTGAAGAACTTTGGAATTCTTGGTGTTAGAGCAAGAATTTGTATCTTATCCTTTAAACGGTGCTCATTACTAGACGTTTGGTCTAGTCAGTACTTGGTGATGACACTGATTAGTCTACCAAATAAACCCATTTTATGGTTCAGATGACTGCATGGCCTTCTTTGATCTAATCATAACAACCTCTCGGTGATACAATCGATAATTTTACGTCACCCTGTATTACCAGAGTCGGTTTCTAAAATTTTGACACTGACAGCTTTTTCGCGATAAATAAATGTACGTCGGCACAGTGTTATATGAAATAAATCAACTTACGCTTGAACACTGTTGGGAAGTATTGAGTGGAAACAAAGTGGAAACAGTATTACCTTAATGGTAAAAAAAAGGATCAGAAAATTGGATGAAATCTGAACGATCTTAACGATCTCTGGTTTCAGCGAGATCGTATCTTACAAGCCTTTCAAGTCATCGAATAATCATAAGTTTGCACAGTCTTGTGGTACCTTTGGGATCCATTCTAAAACCTGCCTTCCAGTTGTCCGAGAGCTGGTACATGCCAGTATCTAATCTGGGTTTATGGACTTGTCCGCTTATTTCAATCTTGAAGTTAGGCCCAGTAGTCAGTTTGTATAGTGATCTTCCACTGTACTGCATAATAGGTCCCAGAATAATAGCTGGTCAAAACTATCAAGTCCTAGAATCTATGGTTTGGTGACGTTGTTCACTATTGCGAGGTTTTGAAGATAAGCCCAACCCAGCTAAGATCCTAGTCTTATCCGCAGGCATTTTCATGTTCACACAAACCTCAATAGCATGCAGTACTTCTGCTTGAAGCATTATTATTGTTATACACTGTCACCATTGCTCCGATTTTAAAAACATCGATACATAAGATTGGGAATAATGTATTTTTATCCGACCTAGGCAAGTATTTGTTTCCTATCAAACTGGACATTACTATCATAATGAAGGTCAAAAAGTGGGTTTATCTGTCTGCTTGTCCGTCTGTCTATCTGTATGTTCTACTGCAGCCTAAAAGGGTGGAGTGATTTGTTTCAAACTTCTTACCAAAGCATCACATGTGGGCCCCTTATTTGATACGAATTTCAATCCTCTTAAAATTGTTAACTCCTAATATTAAGGTGGAACTACGTACGACCAAGTCGTACACCTTATCTTATTGTAGAACCATGACAACTTCGAAACTTTTAAACAATGAAGAACTATCAACCGAAGTAACTGGAATTCAAAGAATTGGTTCAGAGTGACTGCAAATCTATCGACTTTAAGGTCCAAAATCGGAGTAACTTTTTTCTTTCTGGGTTTTAGTCTCCAACCTTAGCAGTGCAGGCACTAGTCGCATTCTTGGTAACCTTATTCAGCTGAAGGTACCTTATTCATACTATGGAGTCTTTTTTTTCGGAAAGATTGATAGGAAGTTTGGTTAGGAGCATTTTACATAATTTTGTCATCGATTGTCTGTAGCCACATTTGACCTTTTGAAGCCTTATTACAGAAAAAAAGGTCACCTGTAATGGTTTTATGTCTTTTTGAAAGCTTAATCTGGTTATCTATCACCGCCACATGGCTCGACTACTTTGGATCGCCTTTCATTGGGTCCTAGCTTGCTTTAATACAAACATTAAATTGCCGTCCGTTCTGGTGTTTGGTCATTGCAGCTGGTGTCTTGTTACGTTGGAACTCTTCTATTCACGACATGAAAGATTCGGTTTTAATTTTTTATGAGATTCTAAAGTTTCCAACATAAATATTTTCTCGTCTGAGTGCTTTTATAATTACATACATAAAGAGCTAAAAGTATTCTCTTAGACATATTAAAGTAAACACATTTTTCGATAGATCTGACAGAAAAAATGTTTCAATTCACTCTGATAGCAATATGTATAAAAAAATACGTGAATCCACATCCTGGAATAAACTATTCTACCGTCTATTAGAACAGGAATTTTCAACAATTCATCTCGAAGAACTCAATATTTTAATATACAGTGAACCAAAAAAAAAGTTGAACGCCAATTGCGATTGATTTCTCAGGTCATTATCGTAGCAACTTGTTCAGTTATCAAAATCAAACAAATAGCAAAAAATTAACAATTTTTTCAGTCAATCAAATCACCCTATTACTTCTCTAAAGCTAAAGTTTAAAAGAGTTAAATTCTCAAGAAAAGTTAAATGCAGGAACTGCTCTCGAATCGCAGAATGTAAATACCACGGTTAAGCATGGAGGGGGCAGTGTAATGGTGTGGGGTGCATTCGGTTCAAATGGCACTACGAACAAAATAGATTACCTGAACATTCTTAAACAAAATCTACCAGAAACAGCTTCAAAATTGGGTCTAGCTAACGGTTTTCGATTCGTTCATGATAATGACCCAAAACACTCTTCCTACATTGTCAGGGAATGGCTCCTTTACAACACAAAAAAAGTATTGCCCCATCCACCGCAGAGCCCAGATCTAAATCCAATTGAACACCTGTGGGCGTACATGGAAAAAAAAACTGCGAGAGAGAGCCATCCATAGCAAAACAGAGCTCAAAAAGGCTCTTCAAGATATATGGCAAAACATACCAAAAACTTTAACTCAAAACTTGGTTTTTTCTATGGGAAGACGATTGGAAGCCATCTTGGAGGCTAAAGGACTTCATACTAAGTACTAGCCTTAAAGTATTTTCTTTTGAAATTATTTCTTTTTTATAAAAAATGAAGTGTTCAAGTTTTTGTTTGGCATTAAAACAGATAGATTTTTTGTTTTTTTTTATTTTCAAGTACAATTTTTGAATTCAAGAAACTTTATTAAAACTTTTTTAAAACTAAATAAATTGTTTATTGATTTTCAGTTGTTTAGATTTGATAACTTTACAGGTTTTACAGATATTCAATTGACAAATGAGGTACATCGGGTGTTCAACTTTTTTTTTTGGTTTACTGTACATATACATAAAATCATTAAAAAGTGAATGCTTGAAAGAAAATAAAATAAGACAAATCAAACTGTCAATCCTTTGAGCAATTTTTAATTGAATTTCTAACTTTCCCTTTGACGTTTTTGAAATAAACTCTTACTTTCTTGTTAAGTGTATTTTAACTTCCAAAGCTAACTTTGAGCTATGTCTCCTCTAAAAACAAATCTGGAACTCAGCAAATATTTAATTCAATCCACTCAAATCTTCACTAAATTCCGGGGATTTGCCATAACTTTTTGTCAGTAAACGTCCATTCAATTCGAAATACATTCAGCAATGCACTTTTGTTTAATATTTTGAATTCGTTAATGATGAAACGGACATGGAACTGCTACTTTTCTAAAAAAAAACTAGTTCCAGCAAATATGTGGGACTATGTAGTTCTATTAATACTTTTGGGATACGGGTCGTATGACACCTTATCCTCCCTTTTATGTAGCTCCTATGCAATGGGCCATGGGCCGAGAAATTCGACATTTCTTCCGTATTTTTTCATATACATATTTCTGAACCTCATTTTTCATTGCACTTTACTCCGCCCAACGTGACGAGAAGTACCTTTGCCTTCTTCTATAGATTTTCCACTATCTGTCAAACTCAATCCTTCGACCCGCGTTTACATACAAAAACTGAACTCGATCGCAGAAAATTTTATGATCAGATTAAGTCAATCCTGTTTCGTTTCAATCCTGGCACTTAATCCGAATTGAATCCGGATTAAAGCCGCCTTTCGTTCATTCGTTCCCCTGTGAGGTCAAAACTATGTATATTGACATGCTTAGGGGTAGTTTACAGAAAGAAAAGATATAGCTCCGATAGAGGACATAGTTCCAGAAACTACGCAACTCTTTAGCTGCAAACTTCAATAACTCCCGGTGGAGACACTTTCTGTAAATCTGAATATTTTTTACTAAATCCCGGATCTAGTTTTCGGTGGATTCTGATTTTTTATCTCAAATATGTATTGTTTACGAAATAGCAACCAGTAATTCGAAAGTCTCCTTAGTTCGTATTAAGGTAGCTCGGATTACAGAGGTAGCTTTGTAAGTTATTCTTTTATTTATGAAATCATTTTTTTATATTTAAGGCCTTTATAGAAAATATTACCTTTGGAGCTATCAGACATCTCCCAAACACCACAGTTCTATATTTAAACATTTATTGGTATTTCGGTTAAGGATGTACGAGAATAAAGTATTTTGTTTACCCCTTTGACTCGACTAAAGTGACTCATCACGACAGTTTGCGTTGACAGTCTGATAACTATTGAACTTTCGTTTATCAACGTTCACAAGCCATAAACTAAGTACAAATGACTAGAGTAAATATAAAACAATAAATAAAAAATAACCCATTTCGACGAAAAACGCGTGCCCAGCCACAAATCTGTTTCCTTGTTATAACGCGCAGGTAAAACGATTTACAAACGATCGTAAACGAGTTTGATTCACATATCAAACACATTTCACGATTCCATTAGTGTTCCCTCAGAGCAATGAATTTACGTCATACTCATTAGTATCTGACTGATATCTACTTGATACAAAAGATGAAAAATGTTATATAAATATTTACAGTGCATCTACATATAGTTCCAGGTATTCAAAAGGTACATAGTCGCCATAGATACTTACCACGTATATGTAGATACATATATTAAGACGTCACTTTGACACAAACTGACGGTCAAATTTTAGATAATAAAACTTAATTGAAGATAAGCGATCGTACACCCCTTTTTTTTTTCTGGCCCTGTGTGTGTGGTGATATCTTTCGTGGCTTTCTTCGCCTCGACTAAGATAAGAGTTTTCGAAAATTTGGATTGGATTTTATGTTGGTGTTTCACCTTTAAGTCTCATTGAATCGCCGGTGTAATAAATTTATATTATAAATGAAAAATTACTAATTTTGGCTTTCGGGTTAGATAAAAACGTCGACTTTGATGCGATAAAACATCGCAAAACGAAAAGAAAGGAGAACTTGGCCAATTTATAATCATTTGTCACATATTCGAGGTATTTACCTTCTTTGGTGAGGAAGCCAAAGTTCGATTTCAATTGGGAGTCTATTAAATAATTCATATCTCAATCAATCCGGGATAGACATGCTAACCAAGTCGAATCACAGAGTTCTGTAATTTTAAATTATTAATCGTATACATGACTCTGTGGCCTGGAGCACATAAATAAGCCATATTCCGCATCGAAACTCCTTTGAACTGTTTCTTGAGATTCTGGCTGCGTAAATATAAAATTTATATTCGGAAATCTTTCAATATTACTGACATATGAATAATTTATAAGACTCCTGGAATTTCGACAAATCAAATTTTTCTTTTAGAACATGATAGACGATGGTTAAGTGTACGAGTGCACGTCTATATTTCATTGATTACATCGCAAATATTGGACGGGTGCGGTAGATGTACAAATATATAAATGTATACGAGTTGGTATAGATATTTCGTTATTTATATTACTGAATTCCAGATTAGAGGAGTCAATTTATAGAATAATTTGAAAATTGATGTTTAGCTTGAGGTAGTTTATCCATGGCTGAGATAAGATTAGTCTCAGGGAAAATCCGAAAGGAATAAATCACAGATTACCTTTTTTTTTTTTGAATCACTATCTTATTATGGGTATATGTCATTTGTGAAATGCGAGTTCCATGACACAATGTTAAATAAATAACTATGTAGCGGGTGCGCCATCTATTATTTCGGCATGTAAACATCATAAGACTTTGACACTTGTTAACCGATTGACTTGAGTGGACAAGTTTTTGAAACGTCAATTCAGTAGAATTTTAACCATGAATCGAATTGTACTGCAACATCGCAACAAAACAGTAACGCTGTACATTGAAAATAGTCGTTCAATTGGGTAAACTCAACATGCATATCGTCGCCAATAAGCAGCGTCTGACAACAGTATTCGACATTTGATGTCGAATTTTACTGAGCACGGGACAGTGGGAAATTGTCGACATGTCGCTCATCAATGCCCAAGACGTTCCAATGAAGAGTGTTGCCGAGATTCCATATGTGGATATCGTCGTATCGACATGGCGTTTCAGCATTTTAGCATCAATGGAACCACCTCGGGGAGCATTTTGAAGGATGCATTTGTTTTCATATACAGTGCAATTGAGTCAAAAAATGTTGGCCAAACAGTCGCTCGAATGGTTAACACTGAACTTGACTTTCGAAAGCTAATTTTAATGATCGACGAGGCCCATTTCGTACTCTCTAGCTGTGTTAATAAGCGAAATTGCCACATTTGGGGAACGGAGATTCCACACGAGATCCATGAACCTCATTGCATTACCAAAAAATTCCTAATTGGACCTGGGTTTGCGTCAAAACCATCATTCTTTTAGAGAAGGCGAAACAGTCGAAGAGAGTCGATGTTGGTGTATTGTATCTCATTATGTCTGCCCACAAATGTTTACTGGTTTCAATAAATGTATGAAAAAAATTGGTTCAGTATACGCCACCGAACCACCTCCATGCCTTCAGATTCTTCCTCCTTGTGACACAACTCAAGCTAGATATCCTGTTTATATGCATACCCAGTACACACTGATAAGTTGGAAAGCATAATGGAAACAGAACATTTTTCCACCAAAAATTTATGAAAAAATTGGTTAAGTATACGCCACCGAAACAGATGCACACCATCTACAGTGCGCGACATTGACTGGTATCTTCAGATTTGACTTTTTTTTTGGGATTTATTTGTACACCAGCAAGCTTCAGACCATTGATGATGTCGAGGCAAACATTCGCTCCGAAATATTTACTTTACCGCCAGAGATGCTTCAAAAAGTCATGGAAAATGCAGCAAAAAGGGCATGTTTTGCTTTGGTCAATAGAGGTGGTCACTTGATTGATATTGAATTGAGCAGTGGTTCAAGGAAATTGTTAGGAACCGAGTTGAATAAAAATACCTCATATATGGAAATCGGTTGTTCTTTTGTAAAGTTATTCAATATTTGCATACGGGTGGCGCACCGTAGACAACCAGACAACCAAGTCCTTCATCAAATAATCCAAGAAACTCCAAGGACCATGTTTCAACCAAGTAGATGCAGATAATCAATATACTTCACCTTACCGTGAACTACCTTTGAATATAAATGTGCATAGGTTAGGAAGGTATCGTGTCTAGTTACAAGGAAACGAATCCAGATTGGTTAATTAATAATGAACACACTTTCGTTTTTGTTGAAATCTGAATCACAGGTATCCTGACTAAACCTATTTGGTAAAGGAAATGGGAAGTAAAAGCAAATGTTTTCAATGAGATAGACAACAGATTTCTAGCAGCTATTTGGGTCAGAAGTCTGATTTCTGGCTTGATACTGTTTTCAGATTTATCGAAGAGAAGATGTGGGATTTCGGTTTTAATTATTATTATCTGACGAACTATGAGGTAATTAGAAGTGGTTTTCGCTCCACTCCTTCTTTTCAAGGAATATCCTTTCAATTGAGATACCCCATACTCCAGTTCAGAAGTCCCTTTCATCGGATTTAAGCAATGTGGTATGGACATCTGAAATAGGAACTGTTTAACAAAATGAGAATCTCTTAATGAAAACCGCCTTGTTGTTTGGGACTTACCTGACTCTTGCAGACCGTACAGGCTACATGAGATTATAATCCCATTGGTCATTAGAAAACAGTCGTTACCGGCACTGCAACGTGTTGGCGCACGTATAATTTTACCTTCATAGGTTCAGCCCAATCTGTGAGTCAATCAACCTTGCCCACTAAACCTATGACAACAAGTTTAACATGTTACCAGCTATCCATCAAATTTGGAAGGCTCTTTGTGATATGTGACAAAGGAAAAACATGACAAGAAGATAATAGAGTATCTGCGACTCATTGACAGCGACTGGGGTTTTTGAGTAATAAATCATTTAAAGAGAAAAAACATTTGGACTGGATCATATTTACTTACATACACGAACCCGTAAAGAACTGACTGGACATCACAGTTTTAGCTAATATCTAACAAAAGGCTTAGATCAACTTGGCTAACATTTGGACACAAGTATTTGCTAGCTTTGTGGACTAAAGTCAAACTAAGTCGAGCTACCAAATGTCCGAACCGGTTAAGCTCTCAGTAAAAAAGATATTACTACCAAAAGACTCTTAGAATAAATCACTTGTAGCAGAAGCTTACTTACTTACCTAGGTGGCGCTACAGTCCGCGGTGGACCTGGGCCTCAACCAACAAGCCTCTCCAGTTAGCGCGGTCTTTGGCAAACTGCCTCCAGTTACACACTCCAAGTCGGCTGAGGTCCCCTTCTACTTGTGCGCGCCACCTAAGGCGAGGTCTTCCTCTACTGCGTTGTTCCTCCGGGATGGATTCGAAGACTCTTCGGGCCGGAGCGTTGATATTCATCCGCTCTACATGTCCTAGCCATCTTAGACGGCTAATGCATACTTTTCTGACTAAGTCGATGTCGCTGTACAGCTCGTAGAGTTCGCTGTTAAATCTCCGTCTTCATAGCCCGTCAACGCAAACGGGATCGAAAATCATCCGAAGGATTTATCTTCATCCATCTTGGTTAACGTCCATGCTTCTGCGCCATAGAGCAGGACTCTGATGATGAGGGTCTTATAAAGAGTTTCCTTGGTGCTTCTTGACAAGGCCTTACTACTTATTGCCTTCTTAGACCAAAGAAACAGCAATTGGCAAGAGTGATTCTTCGTTTGATCTCTGAGGTTATATTGTTGTCAGAGTTTATAGCGGAGCCGAGGTATACAAAGTCCTTAACTACCTCAAAGTTTGTTGGGATAAGAAGACAATTGAATAGCAAGTCCTTGTCAAGAGGAATCTCTATATAATACTCTCATCGTTCCATTTTTGCTCTATGGGGCAGAAGCAAGGACGTTAACGAAAACAGATGAAGACATCCTTGGCTGTTTTGAACCCATAGTTCTTCGAATGAACTTTGATCCAGTTTGCGTTGACAAAGCCCCTTAATAAGGAGGAGATTTAACAACGAACTCTACTAGCTATACACCGATATCAGTTTGGTCAGAAAAGTACGCATGAGTCGATTAAAATGGCTGGGTCATGTAGAGCGAATGGTCGTCAACGCTTCAGCTGGAAGAGTCTTCGATTCTGTTCCAGCGGGACAACCCAGTAGAGTAACACCTTGCCTAACATACATATGTGATGCATAGTGGAATTGGAAGAGAACCTCAACCAACTTGGAGTGCATAACTGTAGGTAGACTGTGCTAAGCAGAAAGGCTTGTCGATTAAGGCACAGGTCCACTCCGGAATGTAGTGCCACCTACGGTTAGGTTAGGTTAGGTATGTGGGTAGGCGACTAGATAATATCACGTCGCCACACTCAGGTCAATACAGACCCATTGTTATACCCAAAGGGGAAAAAGTCCCTTGCCCATTGGTAAATCCTAGTACTGATTTGTATCTTGTGGATCACCAAACCATCCCGTTGATTTGATGAACCTAAAAATTTCATTTATTGGTCTGTTCGCTAATTCTTCAAGGTCACGGAAAAAGTGTCGCCCTAGAAATTTGAATCTAAGGTGGATAAGCCCAGGACAGTGACAGAGAATGTGGGTTGTATCCTCATTAGCTCCCTCGTCTCCACTTCTCCGACATAGATCTTCATCCGTGAGTCTTAACTTTCTTATGTGGTACCGAAGAGAGTTATGCCCCGGAATGATTCCTATAAGGACAGAAAGAGACTTCCTATCATTTAGCATAATTTGGTCGGTCCTACTCTTGTCAAAGCAAGGCCATAGGCTTCTGGTGATCACACAGGTGTCCAGGGAGGTCCATCTACTATTGGCCTCACTTCTGGCCAATATCCATGCCTTTTGCTTCAATGTGCAAGGCGGGATGAACACCGAGGTGTCTACCTGTTGCGATGTAGATTCACAGCCTCTTCTTGCCAGTTCGTCTGCCCTCTCATTGCCTGGAATACCTTCGTGTGCAGGGACCCAGCAGAGTGTAACCTTGGAAAACACTGCTATGGTTCGGGAGGCGGACTGATCTAGATACCCCCAGCGCTTCAGAAAAAATGCCAGACCCTACGCCTACATCCATCTTAGATCCATCTGTATAGATAGAGATGGAGCGTGTGTTGGCAGGCTGGCCATCCTTCCATTCTTCCCTGCTTGGGAACGAGCTAGTAAACGGTCTATGAAAATTTAGGAACGGAGTGAGGTAATCCGTAGTAAAGACTTTTCCTAGATATTTCTCCAGGATCATGGAGTGACCTGTTGCATTATGATTCCAGCTATCTGACTGACTTGTTCTTGGGGCACTTATAGCTGCCGAGCTTTTAACAAAAATGTCCAGCCAGATTTTTCTACTGCATCTGCTATTCAGTTTCAAACATGTACGAACATAACTACAATGTTGAGTACCTAAACTATTTAAAAACCTTTGTCCTGGTATCTGTACATATGTAGAGCCTATGTAAAGCAGGTCCCTAATATTTACTCATTTACCTTTTTTTTTTACAACAGCCACAATCAAGAACATCGTAGTAAGGCTCTTAAACTAATAAAACGAATGTTCACTGTCCCACATCCATGAATACCAGAGTAATCATAATTACATTACCACAAACTACTCGTATTCGCATAATGCATTATATTCATGAATAATTTAGTTCTAATGTCACAATATCTCAGAAAATAAATCCAAGTCATGTTCCATTTCATTTCTGTTATGGAGCCGCAGCTCCACTCTATATTCATGACTCACCCAGCAGAGTATCCTTCTTCGAACTTAATGATTAATATTATGATGCAAGAAAATACAAATACAGCCATCTATTATGGCCAAAGCATTAGCCACTCATCACCGACCCCAATTGACTGCTGACAATATTGAAATTTCCATTTCGCATAGGACTACGCCTCTGGATGGACTTCGTTATGCCCCACATGAATTGGCTTAAAGTGCTGCTTGTTTCAGCGTTGAAACATTGAACCATAAAACATTTTAAATCTGAAAAATATGGCCATTCATTTCAAGTTCCTAAAATCACCTTTGGAAGGACACCTTAACACAATTCTCTAGGACTACGTTTCTATTTTTTCCTGGTCCTAGTATCCACTTTATTTTATATGAGTGACACAGGAGCTTATTATTTTTGTCTCATGACAGAAACCATTAAACATTTCCAGTTGAGTAAACCACACCGAGGGGAATGATAGGCCACAAGGAGCAGTATTTGTAGCAACCGAGGGAGATTATGGGTTTTAGCTGCCTATAGATACGAGGTTGGTAATCCTTGGGTCGGACACTCTATTGGCGTTGTATTGTGTTTATTTAAATAGCTCAGTGACTTCTGATCCTGTCAATGAACAAAGGCATTAGAAAAACGGTTTAATTTTTAAAACTAAAAGTTTAACCGTCTAAATATTAATAGCACCACAGGCGGTACTATTCCTATAATACTCACGTCCTTGACATCGCTTTAAGAATTCCTTCTCTTTATTGATCCTTTTAATTTTAGAACTGAATCACTTAAGCATGCGATGAATTTTTAAATGAAAACGTTCAGTCATTAAATCTAAACTGGAAGTTTCTAAAATCCATAAAAAGAACACCAAGAATTATTTAAAGCTCCTGGCATTGACAACGAAGTCCTGATGTCAACATGTACACGAGTTCACCATGAACCTTCGGATGGCGCATTGATATAGAAATTGCTATCTTCCGCATTAAATTATGCATCTAGTTAAGTCACGAACAAAGAAATTCTAAATGAAGGGCGCTGGTATCCTTACTTAAAGGACATCATAGATTATTGAAGTCATTTTCATTTCTATCCTTCGAACAGTTTTTTTTGCAAAACTCATTATTCGGCGGAAAAGCGAAGGTAAACATGTCCAACCATTAAGTCCTGGCTAAAATAACATCCGACGTTAAGTAGTGTGAATATTGAATTTCACGGAAATGACGCTTTTACTTTTAATTCCAGGACTTAAGCGGTGAGGCGGTAGTCCTGCCGTAATTTTCCCATCGAATTGACGTATTTAATTATCGTTTGGTTGGAATTCAATGTGAGTACGTAGCGTGTTCGTTTTCAATCAGTTTTGTGGGTGCACAGGATGGAATTCATTGAAATGACTGGTTCATTGTGTTGTTCAATGGCTTATGGATCCTGTCACGGGGGAAATTCAAAAGACTCTTTGAATTCGTTTTAGTGAAAATGTCCAGGATAATGCACTCATGCAGTTAGTTCATTTATTCGTCCTGCTATGTAACCTCACATCCAGCTTCAACTGTTAAGATGTGAATTAATGACTGAATGCATGAGGTGGGACTCCATTTGGAAGTTGGAACGTCCGTCAAGTAGGGTTGGATTTTAATGTGATTTTGGCGTCATTAATCGAAAGTGTGAAGGTGCGATGGGGACTTAATCTAGAAAGTAGCAGTAGCTGCGGAGTGAAAAACTTGGATAAGGTTATTTACTAGTGAAGCATTGTTTAGTCTTATGTGGAGATTTTATAAAAAATGTAGGGAGGGATGAGAACTGGGTCTGGGAAACAAGGTTTCTATCTGGTGCTCAAACATTCCAGCCTCATTACCAGTCTATCATGGTGCTAGAGACTCAGTTTCAATAGCCACTCTTTTTAATGGTCGTCGTGTCATCAAATGACCAAAATTCGTACATATAGCCTAGGGTACATTGGAATAGAACAGAGTAGCCCACACTCAGCTGATGTTGTATTACTATATCTTTACAACAAAAGTACACTTAAGTTGCCAATGTTGACGACCATTTGGACTTTTTTTTTACAGCATTTTCAATCATTTTGGAGAGAACTTCGGATTTGTCAGAATTTTCTCTTTCAGAGCATACACCATCTTTGGGTTTATCTCATAGACCCGTGTCTTCAAAAACCCTAAAGCAAGAGGTATAGAGACGACAAATCCAGCGATCTTCTCAGTCAGTTCAAATCGTCAAAACGAGACTTTATTTGAATCGGAAAGCTTGCTTGAAACTGTCCATTGTCGGGCACCTTCTTATTGGAACCACATGTCCTTCTGTTTCAATACTTCAATTGCCGGGTTAAATCTCATTGATCATGGTTCTACTGTGCTTATAGGTAACAAAACTTTTAGCAGGAGCGGCGATATTGTCATCGGAACGTGTTAATCTAGTTTCTTCGAAACAACAAGCTAAACGGTTTAGTATTGGACTAATCGATGTAGGATGGCTAGAAAATCGGTGTCGAAAATCATGTTGCGCCAAAATGACTAACAAAATTATTCCGTAAAAAAAGTCCGATAGAATATTCTCAAGGAGTACATGTAATACTTCATGCTTTATTGACGTGTATTCTGCATTTGTTTGAAGGTACTTTACAAATATAAAAACATAACTGATTGGAAAGAAAGAAAACAGGAACTACAACCGAACCCTGCGACACTATAGGTCGGAACGGTTAAGAGTGCAATGGTGATTTAGGATGTTATTTTCTTTCTCTGAAACACTTTTATACTTTCGAAATGGGTTCCGTATTACAAGAGGGTCTTTTTCCGAACCAAAAGTGGAACCATTATATGGGATAATGGCTTGCAAGCTCTCAACTCTGTAGTTGACAAACTTATTTTAAAATCTTTGGTTCTAATAATAGAAGTCCGAAGCACGGTTTTGAAGTTTTTTGACTCAAATGCAGAATCCATTTAGCACTCCGTGATTACTTCTAGTGTAAACTCTGCAGAGGTTGTAATGATACAAACGCTGAAGAAAGAAAAACCTAGATAACCACGGCTTGTGGTGGGGACATGGTTCAGAGGGGCCTCACAGTCACCTCAAGGCCAAGACAGTGAAAAGATTAAGGAAAGAAGGGTAAAATCTTCAAGCTGAAAAATTACAAAATATTTGACAAGACAGGGTACAAAGGACCCCGGATCTACATACTTATGTAATAGATACAAAAATAAATACTTGGCGCAACAGGTCGATGGGACCCAGGGCCTAGCTTCTCACAACCATTCGTGTTGTGCGTGTTATATTCTTTACACGAAAGGGCAATATTTGGGTCTTGGAAGCTTTTTCATAGAAGTTTTACTCTATCGTGTGTGTCAGGTTCTTATGAGAGGTGTTCTCAGGAATTTAAACTCAGAAGCTCCAGCTCAGCAATCCGAAGCACTTACTACAGAGCAAAAGAGCCATGACAATTTAAGTGAGGCCAAAAGACCCCATTTCTATCGGCTAAATGTATGACTTAAAACTCGCTTACGAGATGAGGTTTTCAGAGTAAGGAGAAAGGTGAAGTAGGTCGTGTTTAAGACAAGAGTCCTGCGGTTGAATTCGAAAATGTAAACATTTGAGTAAGCATAACCGACGGGAAATTCAGCAGAATCATAAGAGTTAGGGTGGGTCGTTTGATAAAAAAGTCGAGGGTTCGTAGATTACGAAGAAAATAGAATTGTAAAGGGGCAGACAATCGATGGAACCTAAGAGTAGCACATGAATGAACGCAATGACAGCTGCATCTCTCCGATCTTCAAAGTTTATTAAGTTAATGAGATTGACTCGGTCTTGGAGGCAAGGTGAGGGGGTCGTTCCAGGGTAGGGCTCGAAAAGCAAAGCAAAGAAAACGACATTGGATACTCTCACTTAGGTCATATACACTCGCTGAAATGTTGACCAGGCTTAGCAACCGTACTCAAGGAGTGGGCGAACGAAGGCAGCATAGGGTGATATGGTCACGTTTGGACAATCCTTTGTACCATCGTCTCATAAAACCAAGTAGTGTGTTGGCCTTAAGAATTATTTCATCAATGCTCGAACGAAAACTGAATTCCCTTTCACCCAAAATACCAAGCTCGCGAAGAGAATGATCTATAGGTATAGGTTGAGAGTGGAGAAAATAACATCAGTGATGAACTAGCTCTAAGCTATTTTTAAGGCATCAAAAAAATATCCATGTCTTGTTGAAAGAGACTATAGTCTTGAGAGGGGAAATGGATTTCAAGAATTTGATGACATCAGTGTAAAGGGAGACCTGGGAGTTTTAGATGCCTATATCTCGAGTCGAAATCTTTTACAAATCTAATATATGTCTAATATATATGAAGGTGAAGAAACCTAGGAAACAAGGTCGTTAAAACCGGTTGTCGTTATATCCGACAATGTATGTTAAGACTGTAGAACAGGCAAAAATATAATGAAACCAGCCAAGTGGATGTTGTAAGCGACTGGCCGTAAACAGTGTTTGAAGCGGCTTCTACATAAGTAAGAATAAATAAATGGTCGTCCAATAAGAGCTGTCATTGTTGAAGTGTCAATAGGCAGTCATAACTGTGACGACTTTTAATAAGAAACAAGTTAATGGTTATTAATCAGATATCGATACTTACTCGTAGAATGTTTTGTAATAGTAAATATATCGCGGAACTTCCCTCATAGCTATAATACATTTGATCGATACATTTGAACGTGTCTGACAAGGCAGTGACTTGAGTACTTTAACTTCTGTCGAGGCAAACATCTGACAGATATTGTATTCCATTACTAAGCTCAGTGTTCATACTTTAGACAAAACCATCTCCAATATTCTCACCTCATCAAAACCTAATATTTTTCTACTGCAACATTTCTTTAATGTGTTTTACAAAATATTTTTGTTTTCTATTTTCAGAAGCAAACTACGAATAATCACAAGCAACTGAACGAGGTAATTTTTCTAAATGTAGCTCAAGTATTCATTTTCTAAGACCAAAGTGTATGAATACATGACAGTCTGTCCTGAAATGTCTGATTTGATTGTTTAGTCGGGCGAATAAAAATCGAGAACAACAGTGCAGATCCTAGACCAAATAAACTCGCAAATGTCATCCTTAATTTACATTCACAAGGTTTCAATATTACCTAGTATAAATTCTGCTACCCCCCATAGTCATAATAATAAATTCCCTAAGTGCTGCAAATTGTAGTATTCGCAATCATTTTTGTTGTCATAATTATAATCATTTTGCTCGCTTATTAAGGTCAATCAACATTCAGAACTGTTTGCTTAAGCACTCATTTAGTGCCGACGATAATAGGAAACGTAGAAAACTCATCAATTTCCAAAGGATACAAAACCTATCAAAGACATTATGAAAGTTGAGGCAATATAAAGAAAAGAATGTACAGATAACATATGCGTAGATACATGCGTATAAGTTGGTCGAAACGTGACTAGAATTCAGCGTCAGCTTCAAGTTATCAACACACTCTATGAGTCGAATATTTCAGCACCGAATAATTGATTGTTTTTTTTTTTTTCTTCTTCTTCTTCTATGGTGGTGAAGATACATATCTCGAATTGGTTTAAAAAAATATATATATTCTAACAAACGTATCTAAAGGGTTGGCCATCTAGTGGTTTCTTTTTAAGTCATAGGTTATTTTGACACTGAGAGCTGTTTCCCGGACGAAATCTTGACAGAAAGTCTATATCATACGAAATGAGTCGCTTTATGCTTTATATATGGAAAACTGATTTCCAAAGTGAAAGCTGTGTAGCCCAAACAGTGCGTTTTTGAAAAAAGTTTTGGCCGAAATGAAGCACCACCGCGCACGTTGCTGTCGAAAAGTCGATGCATGCACAGAGAGTGACAGTTTGGTGCGGATTGTGGAGTGGTGGCATCACTGGACCATTTTTCTTCGAAAATGAGGCTGAGAACAACGTTTCGGTCAATGGTGGGCGTTACAGAGCCATGTTAACCAACTTTTTTTTACTGAAATTCAAGACATGAATTTGGATGACCTCTGGTTTATACGGGATGCCGCGCCATGCCACAATTGATCTTTTGCGCACCAAATTCCCAAGTCGTGTTGTCAGCCGTCTTGGCGATGTCAATTGGCCTCGGAGCTGCGATTTGACCCCTTTGGACTTGAAGGACCGATGTTGAGCCAACAATCCGGAAACGATTCAAGCACTTGAGGCCAATATCAGCCAAGCAATCCGTGAGCTACAGCCCGAAACCATCAAAAAGGTTTTGGAAAATTGGAGTGACAGAATAAGCTACTGCGAAGCCAGCCGAGGCAGCCACTTGAACGACTTGTATTCCATAATTAATGGGAATGATTGCTCTTACAAATAAAGTCCTAATACATGGAAAAAATTTAAATTAAAATAAACTTGTGTTTGGCCCACCCTGTACACATGCTCTGATTTATTGTATAACAAATTTTGAAACTGAATACTGCTTCAAATGAACTGTTCATTGTAACATCAATTGTTTTCGAAAAACGGACTGCAGATACCCCAAGGATATTAAACTCCATGCATAGATACATCAATTTATATCAATGCCATACGAATCATCACAAAACTGATGACCGAAAAATTCAATTACAATCGATTTCAACATAAAAAAAATAAAAAACACACAATCCTGCCACATATTCGATTTGGTCCTCCTTTTAATATTTCATAAATAAACTGTGCTATGATGGAATAACCACAGAGAAGTTTCGAACCGACCAGACACTATTTTTAGTCAATTCCATCTGCGCGTTATTTTACGTGACAAGTCCATCTGTGGTGTGACAATTCGAAAAGCAATTACCCGTAACCAGTAACGAAATATTCTGTGAAAAATAAAATATATCGGTCGGAAACCCTTGTGCGTTCAGCAATCGAATGCGAAATGGAATTTATGAAGTTAATGGATGAAAATGTGTTTCCGAGCCATTAACGAAATATTTTGAGATATAAAAAAGTAAATGAATGGCGATTGCGAAATTTCTATTTTGGGCTATTCGATAGAATCGATTTGAATTTAATTACCGAAACAGAAATATACAACCAACGGGTAAGGTGTATCAATCACGCGGATATGCTCGTACAGATGTCATCGGTTAGAGACGCACTGATACCAGTATTTGGTTGCGATTAGCGAGGAGTTAGCCCACTTATGAGTGACTATCGTATCGGGTTTTGTCACTCAATATGCACGTAAACAGAATTCTACCTGTCAAATTATTTAACAATTTTGTTTAGTGATAAGATTCCAGATTCAAGTGTGTGAAATTGTGATTAATATGGATTACCTGGTAAATAAAACAAAAGAAACAACAAACAGTTTGGTTTGCTAGAGATAACAGAGTTCTATGCGGAGACAATTATTGCTTACTATTCAAAAATTTAAATATTTCAGCAGTCATTAGGGCTGAATATACAGTTGTATCTGGGTCATTCTATGTTCGGTATTATTTGCAACAACACTGCACAGTTCCCGGAGACTTCCTGCAATTCTCGTTTTACCTTTTTAGTCAGAATTGCATAGACAGCTTCGGTTGTCGGTTGTAATTTATTGAACATAATCCCTAGCAGTCCTAACACCTAAAATAATTCCTGTAATTCAGTACTACTCAATGCAGTAAATACAATATTATTGTATTACGTTGCAGTGAAGAACTCAGGCCCTGTCATTCCCTGAATTCACATGTCTCCGTTTTAAGCCACATTTGCTGCTCGATTTCAGTTTCTGACCTCAAAAATTGTTTAGGCATTTGTACCTCCATCACTTTTTCGAGCATCTTAGGCGGTAAAGCAATGATTTCGGACCGAATTTTTGCCTTGAGGTCGTCTATGGTCTAAAGCTTGTACAAATGGGTACAAATAAACCCACAGAATAAAAGTCAACTCTGGAGTGGTCAGTCAATGTCGCGCACTGACGATGGTGTAGCAAGTGCACACTGTGGCGTATACTTAACCAATTTTTTCGTACAATTTTGGTGGAAAAATTTTCTATTTCTATTACGCCCTCCAACTTATCAGTTAAGCAGGTGTGCCTGGTAAACAGGATATCTAGCATAAATTGTGTCACAAGGAGGAAGAATCTGAAGGCATGGACCTGGGTCGGTAGCGTATACTGAATCAATTTTTTCATACTTTTGTTGAAACCAGTAACCGTTCAGACCTTTTCCACACATTTGGGGGCAGACTTAACGAGTCATCATCCACCGATATCGGTTCTCATCGACTGTTTCACCTTGTTTCAAGAAAAAAGCCGAATGATGGTTTTAGAGAAAACCCTGGCCCAAACAGTCACCTTTAGGTCATGCAATGGTGTTTCATGGGTCTCGTGTGGATTCGCCGTTCCCCAAATGAGACAATTCTGTTTGGTAATGGAGCCAGAGACTGCAAAATATGCCTCGTTGGACCTGGACTGTCTGATGGCAATATCCTTTGACTTTATATGGAAAAAAAATCCAAATCATCCTACAAAATGCACCGCAAGGTCATTTCACTAAAGCCAAAGTGCTGCACGCGGTGACGATACGACACATGTGTGTTCTCGGCAACACTCTCTCTTACCACTTTAACCAGTCTTGCCAATCTCCCAAATGTCCCGTGCTCAACAAAATTCGACACCAAATGGCGAATACTATTGTCAGACGGTGCTTGTTGGCCACGTTATTTTCGACGTACAGCGGCACTATTTCAGCGCATTGTTTCAGTATGAAGCGATCCATGCTTAAAATTGTACTGAATTGACGTTTCAAAGACATGTATCATCAAGTCAATCGGTTGATAAATGTCAAAGTTATTCAATGTTTACAAACTGACATATGCGTCAGATCTCTTACGTGCATTAATAGTGATCATATCTGGGAATGAGTTTATCTATATTGAAATCTGTAAGATACCTCATGTCTTACATGTTTTCAGAACTGAGAATTTTGGAATTCCCCGTTTTATTGCCATGATTCCAAAAGTCGAAGAACTGATTTCAGTCTATATGGACGCTGTACGGAGAGCGCTGTATTTTGAGTCAGAAAATGCCTGAAACTCTCTACTATCAACTTTATGGTTAAGGAGACTACAGCCAATGGAAAAGAGGGAATTTTTGAATTCCAGACTTGGTCGGAACTTCTTCAATTTAACTCCCCTTTTGTTCGTCTTTCAGTTATGGTTATTTGTACCATGACCCACGGAATTAACTATGATTGAATTTTTTGTTAGAGATGTGCAGATGTCACTTCACAGACATTTGTGATTCCAAAGGAACGTGACTTTTGCGCGTCACACTGTCTGGTAGGAGTAAACGCTTATATTTGGATGAGTGCTAACTAAATCCTGGCTCCTGTGTGCACTTCTCACAGTCTTCATAAATTGAAACACCGGAAAAGTATTTTGTCTTTCAAAATGTCAAACTTTCACATTTCTCAACGGACAGGAAGCAGGAAAACGCTCTACATGTCTACAGAAGCATCCATATCCACCTGCCGTCCAAATAATACATTGCCGGCACTTGGCAAATGTCGCATCTCGTTGAGATAGAATCGCAGTAATAAATCTAGAATTCTAGGAAATACCCAACGGAAGAGATGCACTAAGTGCTTTATCCAAATTATCCCACGTACGCGTGTGCTTATGTGTGTACAGCTCTTGGGCACCGTTTGCTGGAAATGTGACTGCGGAAGTGCTTCCATGCTTTTACATTTCTTCGTGTTTGCACTTTGTAATGGAATTATGCATATGCATGGTGGTCCTTTATTGCAACGCTTGCCAGCACCCAAGGGTGCTACACACAGAGGATGCTGCATTGTGTAATGGAAAAGCGCTTTCATTACATTTTCCTGACACATCCTGCCTGTGTTAATTCTTTGAATAACGACTGTTAATCACGCTGAAGTGATTCGTAAATGTTTTCGTATTGAAAATTCAATAATTAAGGTAATTACATTTCAAGCCACCGCCATTCTAAAATAATTTACAAAAAGCCTTTTTCTTTTCTTGCAAGACGTGTCATTGGAAAATATCACAAAAGTGTAGCGTCAGTGGAGTCCTTTTCCCTACAATGAGCACCCTTTCTCCGAAAGTCATATCCACCTTGTTGCGCAATACAATGAAACCGTCATTGTAGGTACAAACATTTTGGCAAAGCTATATACACGAGTGTATGTGTCCCGCAGGCACAATGGGCCAAAGATTAGAGAACTGTGTCCTCGTATTCCCTTCTGGCAGAGTTCACATCCTAATGGCAAAGGGGAGGTTAGACTCTGCGCGCGAGAATGTCGTTTGCTGATGAAAGGCTTTGTTTACCTATTCTCGGTGTTATGAAAACAGGCTTTCTTTCAAAGTATCCGCCTACCACCCTCCTGGGGGGAGAGGGCCAACCAGCTAGGGAGTAAAGTCATCTTTTTATCATCATTTAAGAAGGGAAATCAGCGTTAATGGATGTCACGTGTACGGGGAAGGGTGTGTAGTAAATCAATTTAAAGTGTAACCTTTAGTTAAGTCTCTGTACATTGTTCGGTTGAGCGTTGGGAATTGTATCCCAACCCAATGGGGGAATGTGCTGTTTATTCAATTGAAAAGTAAGCAAACGCCAAAAAAAAAAGGGAAACACTGTCATTTTTTTGGTTTGTGGTGTTAGGTGAGTGAGGAATGTCATTAGGTGGAAAAATGTCCACTTCAAGTGGGCAGTGTATATGTAATAGCTGAGATATTTCAAACATTTCTTCAGGATACGGATACAAGAAAAGCTTTCACATAAGTCATTCTAATCATTCTGGATTGCATTCATTGAAGTCACAAGGAAGTCATATGAATTCAATATCACACTTCAACTTCAAATACTGAAATATCCATTCATTTTGAAGTCAACTGATTTGGAATTCATTTTAGTGAAGTCAAAGATTAGATTCCGTTCAATGCAATCTTCTGCGATCTTACTGAAGTCATTGAAGTCTTTGAAGTTTTTTAAAAGTCACTGCGATAATTTTGAAGTCATTTGGATTCAATTGTCATGAGTTGAAATAAGAACCACACATTCGTTTGATAGATCGATCGTTTACAGTTTGTTAAATCTTTAAGGTTACCCTTTCTAAGAAAGATTGAGCAAATGTTTGCCTTAATTACTCCCAGCGGGCTGTGAACTAATTCCGCAGGTGAGTAGTGAGGAATACTGAGCCTCGCTTGGTAATTTTTTCAATAACTTACTTTACATGAGTAATGGTTAAAAGGAAGTCTTTTGGCAAACTATTCTGTAGTTATATCGACGTTTTGAATCTCAGAAGCTTCAACAACAATTTCAGTAAGGTAAGGTAAGGGTTTGGTTCCTTGTGCACTCTTGGAAGTTTTATTAAAGCAGACTACTCCGACTTCCAGTTTCCAACTGCAATATAAGAGTGAGCTTATTTCTTAAAATAGTTTCCTTCACGAGCACAATACACGATTTGGCAGAGCCTTACTTCTTTTCATCATAAGGCTACGGTGCAATCTAGCCCGTAAGCCATGAGTTAGACTAACCCTAACCTTTTGTTAGGTTTTGAACGACCACCCCACGGCATGCAGTCTGTCTTAGTCAAAGCCCTACCAAGCATGATTAATTTAGTGCCTCTAGCTTCATAGTGGGTCTGAGCAATGTGGTGATCTGCCCCTAAATATCCTTAATGCTGAAACACATCATGGAAAGGAATTACGAATTTTAAGGACACAGTCAATGCTAAAGAACGTCACTATACACATTTCCGATGAAACTGAATATCTGGGAGGATCCTGCAAAAAAAATTATTTAAGCAAAGTATTTCAAGTGGAAGACTTATAGGGCACTTTCTGGTACTGTGAGAGTGAGGACATCTCCAGTATGTATAGAAAAGAGCTCTACTCCTAAATGCTCTAGTTGACTTCCCCGGTAGCCAGATGTAGCCACTTTTGAGCCGAAGACGAGTCTTCTATTCATCAGTAGACTACGTATAAGTACTATAGGTACTACTGTGCGTTAGATAGGCACGTCTTGAGACTTTGCAATTCACCTTTCCTGCAGCTGTTCTGCATTATCCTCATCAAGAAAGCAGATCCTGGGGGAATGCTTTTTCGAGGAGCCTGAAGGTATTAACCATTGGAATATTAGTAATATTTGGAACGAATTTCATAAATCGAAATCGTTACAGGAGTAACTGGAATATGTCGAATTTCCTTGATTTTTACTTCAGAAGCTGCTCAGCTTCAGCCAAAGTCCGAATCTGGAGTGGATTGCAGTCGAATCTTTGCTAGTGCTAGAATCCCATTCTAGTGCGTTTGAGGAAACCGACAAGACTAGATCTCACTGTTTCTATGTTTTCCAAGCATACATTCTTTATATCTATGCTATCCTACCACAGACTCACATTCTAAAGAATAGGAGCAGAGGTTGAATTATCTCCTTCTGTAACGACATTAAAACTGGGCTTAAGGTTTCGTCCGACCTTTAAACTCGTTTCGAAATAGTTCAAAACACTTTGAAGTTGATAGTAACACTGAACTCTTAGACTCTTGTCAGGGTGCCATTAGAATTACTGAGAATTGTATCTACGAAACGAGGTTGCTAAACAAGGCTCAAAAGATGATTTCTTAGAACTTGAACATGCCTTGTGTCTTCTCGTTCCGAAACTGTCATGGTTAACTGTGTCTGTCATGGTTCTCCAGAATGAAGACATTTCACGAGATTTGGTTAGGATTTTAGTATGCTGGACTTAAAAGTAACCCCTGTTTGCGACACTTATGGAGAGGTCCTTCACGACTTCTGAAAGTAGAAACAATTCGGCTCATATAGTGAACGCTCTGCTATATAGTGAATTATCTAAACCGGACCGGCTGGTACTCCTTGAAGCAAATTTCTTCAAAGTGTGAATGTTTTTACATGCAGCACGTCAAAAATACCTATAGAGCGTGCAATTCACCCTTTTGAACTACACTACATTGAAAAGGTCAATATACTCAAGTTCACTATATTGAGGGTTCACTGTTCACTGAGCAAATGGGTTATCCAGTTACTAGTAGTATCTAGTAGTTACTGCCACCAGTTGTTTTTCCCAAAAGCCAAAGGAAACAAACTCTCATGTAAGTATTTCCCAGAACCACCTTATCCATTTCTCACCATCAATTATTCCTGTCACCTGCAAACCGAAAATAGCAAATCTCAGCAGCAACAAATCCCTAGCAAATCACTTGTGACATGAATCCAGAGCAAGGCATTCAGACGGGTAAGCCCTACGAAGCATTTGAACTAACTCTAATCCACAGCCAATAAGTCTTCATTCCGCATCGTTGCATAAGGGCTACGCTTTGAGACTGACATCGTACAATATTTTCCAACAATCTATGAGCGTCATTCTGCACTACATGACCGCATACAAGGAGTGGGTATCGAGGATATTTTCCTGAAACGTGTAGCCGACAAAATGTATTTCGGACACGCATCCCCACCTACAGCAAATTGATGGACAGGAAAGATTTCACTGGGATCAGTGTGATTCGAAATACCTTTAAATCCAGGAAGTCAGTATTGATAAAGTGGAAAGGATTAGTGTGGAGGAATCAACAAAAACAACAGGAACAACAAAATTGAACCATAAATCTCGATGGGGATCGAATTGAATGAACGCATTGCTTTTGGGGTTTGATTGGCGATGAACATTGTTTAAATGAGCAGAAATCGTCCGACAATGCTTGGGTTCCAACGTTTATTGGGCATTCGATGATAGATCCTTGCCAAGTGATTTAATTTGTTCGAATTGGAAATGCTTTCCTTGGAGTTGTAGATAAGTGATATATTTTAGAGGATTATCTATGCTGGGTTGGGGCTAAAAGCCTGCTTAGGGTTGACCCTAGAGTCAGGAATGCTAGAAAGGTTTCCAGGACTACCTATACTATATGCATACCTCCACATGTTTTCTATAAAAAAAAGTCCATGCAAAGCATTCCTAGTCTCCTTTTTCCTTCGGGTAAACTCCTTGTTGCTCCCTTCGTCAACACCAACAACAGAATCACGTACCTGTTGATTTATTTGCACAACTTCCTTGCATAATTTATTTTCGTCTGAATTTTTCTTTTTCATTTTACTACTCACATACAAGTTTAACAAGACCTATCGGTCTGTTGGCACACAATTTAAATTATACACTCTTCCATCCTCGAGGCATTATGAACTTTTTTTCCTTCCTTTTGTCCTGACATATGCACCTATACGTATGCGTATACCGTCATTTTCATGAGGAAAAAAAATAGGACCAATGTTTCATTTTTATTTTTAGAGGGAAAGTGCCGAGGGTCTCTGCGGTCTGGGCGATAAAAACAGCGACAATGACAAGCTCTAGAGATTATTTTACATTCATATTTCAGAGTCCTGAACATGGTGTTCACGTGGCACAACTTTGGCGAGAGTTTGCCTTTGAGTGTTGATGAATCTATTTTTCAACGTGTCCTTGCTAGGGATGCTAGGAAAAAAAACGGTAGTGGTCATTGACTGTGGTTGCGTAAGCTTTGGTGTGTGTTTTAAGGTAAGGATACTCACACTTTTCCTCTTTGAGAGGTATTTGCGGTGTATAGTCTTGCTTTGAGGTGGTTTTGAATTGAAATAAAAGATGAAACAAAATGCAAAGACTCCAAAAAGACATATTTCTACTCGCATCAAGGCAAGTTTACATTTTTGAAGCATTTAGTAAAAAAGGTTCACTATAGGTTCGTATATTTGAAAGAGTATTTAAAGTTAATTGTTTAGCAGTTCGGGGTTTGTGGAGAAGTGTCGAACAGATTGAGCATCGTTAAGTATCCTGGTAGGTCATCCGGCTTACAATTTTGAATGAGGTACAGGATGGGCCAAATACAAGTTTCTTTTTGAAAATGCAATGACATGAACAAAATTACATTTTTTCCATGTTTTACGGCTTTATTAGTAAGAGCAAACATTCCCCTTAATTATGAAATACAACGTCGCTCAAGTAGCTGCCTCGGCAGACTTCTGTCACTCCAATTTTCCAAGACCTTGTTGATGGTTTTGGACTGTAGCTCACGGATTGCTTGGAAGATATTGGCCTTAAGTACTTGCATCGTTTCCGGATTGTTGGCATAACATCGGTCCTTCACGGTCCTTCAAGTCCAAAGGGGTACAAGACGGCTGATAACACGACTTGGGAATTTGGTGTGCAAAAGATCATGTATGGCATGGCGCGCCATCCCGTATGAACCAGAGGTCGTACAAATTCATGTCTTGAATTTTATTAAAAAACAGTCGGTTAAAATGGCTCAGTATCACCCACCGTTGACCGAAACGTTGTTCCCAGCCTCATTGTCGAAGAAAAATGGTTCAATGATGACAACACTCCACAATCTGCACCAAACTGTTACTCTCTATGAAAGCATCGGCATCTTGATAATAACGTGCGGGTTTTTCGAGCCCCATATGCGGCAATTTTGTTTGTGAAGTAGCCGCCGAGACAAAAATGCGCCTCGTCAGAAAAGATGATTTTTCGCCCAAAATCGTTGTCAAATTTGTTTCCAATATTTCGCAACGTTGTTCAAGCTTAAAGCTTGAATACTGACTTTCTGTCAAGATTTCAAGTAGGAAACTGCTGTCAATGTCAAAACAACCTAAGAAGAAGGAAACAGCTGTCAATGTCAAAAGAACCTAAGATTTAAAAAAAAATCACTATATAGGCCACGGTTGGAATACGGCCAAACAGTCGCTCGGCTCGAATGGTTGAAACTGAGCCCAATTTTTAGAAACAAATTTGTATGACCGGCGAACCCGAATTCACACTCTTTGGAGCAACATTGCCACATTTGGGGAGCGGAGAATCCACACGAAATCCATGCAACACCAGTTCCATGACCAAAAAGTGAATGCTTACACCGGGGCTTCACGCAAAACCATCTTTGGTCTATTTACCCCTAAATATGTGGAAAAGATCTAAAAGGTTACTGGTTTATGTGCCATCGAACCAGGCTCATGGCTTCAGATTCTTCCTCCTTATAACACAACTCAAGCTAATGTACCAAGTACATACCCGCTTCACTGATAATTTGGAGACCATAATGGAAACATAAAATTTTGCATCAAAAATATATAAAATAAAGTGCACGACTGGGTCGTACGTACTTGCACCGTAATGCTATAAGTGTATAATTTTATCAGAATTAAAGTCCAAGTCTTGCGCTTTCCAGTAAAGTAGGCGTGGCATTCCGCGTTTCGATGGAATAATAGTCAAAACATTGTAGGAGTTTACTCAATATTTTGTTTTTATAAAAATGCCCATAAAAAGTGGGCGTGGCCAGATAGGGTGTTTGAGTGAATTATAGAGAATGTTAAGGCCTATTACTTTGCTTAAATAATTTTTTCTCAATTTCTAGTAAAAATTTTGAAAAAAAATAAGTTTTATAAAAGTGGGCGTGGCATTCCAAAATTTGGTATGTCATTATTTTGCACTTGTCTTATAACCTACAAATAATAATTTTTAGCCCAATCGCCGAACAAATACCAGAGAAACAGCTGATTTTCAATATTACCGTTATTCGAATTTTTCGTGAAAAACGTGGTATGCCACCTCATAGCATATGCCCAAACTAACGCATATAGCATATAACAAACTAAGACGGAATTGCCGGACCTACTTTTTTGGACTTCTCCATCATAGTAATGTCAAGTTTGATTAAAATCTCGAGTTCCAAATTTTGCACGAATACAATACTTGCCCTATAGGTATAGGTGCAAGTAAAAATTGGTTAAGTATAGCCAACAGACCCAGGTCCACGTATGGATTTTTGAATTTGATTTTGAATCCACATGAGGATTTTTATAAAGGGTGACAAGATAGCAATGATACCTTTTCCAAGTGTTATGTTTCAGTAGCTGTCAAAGTAACCTATGCCATTCAGCTGTCAAAATATTCAATATGGTCTGCCATTTCATCATGCATTGCTTCAGGCTCACCGAATGTGCGAGAATTATTGAACAATATTTTCGAAACTCTGGCTCAGTTGTAAATACGCAACTTGAAATTGGTCGTGAGGTGGGTTGCCATTATGACTTTTGAATCTTAATCCATCAACCAGACAGAGATTGGTGCGAAATGATGAAAATGTCGATTCGGTTCCGATTAGCTGAATTGTACGCCAACGAGTCAACCCGGCTTGTTTTGCTGTTGAATTTCGGCCTGCATCCCTAAAAGATTATGCTGACCCTTAAAGACGGACCATCATGAGTTCCCTCACCTTCTTGGATGAGGCACATTTTTAGCTCAGGGGCTATGTCAATTAGTAGAATTGCTGTTATTAGAGCAAATACAATCCACAACTGTTCGGCCAAGCATCAATGCATCCACAAGCATTGACGTTTGGTGTGGTTTATGGCATGGCGGCATCATCGGATATTATTTCTTGCGAAGTGAGGAAGGAGACACCATTATCGTCAATGGCCTCAGATATAGAGCGATTTTAAAGCTTGAATACAGCGTTACATGTCAAACAAGCGACGCACGCAACGCTCGAAGTTATGAAATTTGGCGACTTGGTCATCAATTGGCCCCCGCGATCGTGCGACTTGACACCACTCGATCATTTTCTCTTACGTCAAGTACTCAGTCTACCCTAACAAGCCAACCACTTTGGAAGAGCTCGAAGCCAACATTCGTGATGCTATTCCCGGAAAAACTTGCCGGAAAAAGTCGTAAAAAATTGGACCAACCGCTTGAAGCACCGTCAGCGAAGTTGAGGCGCTTATGTGCTATTTGACTAATAATGGCATGAATGTAGCTTCAAAATAAGGCCAAACTCAATTTTATATCTCACACCGTTGTTGTTTCATTTTAATTTGTTTTCCAATCGTTCTTATCTGGTCACCCGTATAATGGTGATATGTTTTCAAAACTGGAAGCAAGGTTGGGCCACCACTTGGGTTATGCTACAATAAAACACTGTTTAATATTTTTCAACGATTGCTACTTTATTGAAATAGAGAACCTTTCTATAAATTTTGGAATATTATTTCATTCAAATGACTGTCTCGTCTGGCTTAGTACCACCCCTTTCTGTCAACCCAATTTTTCAATATATTTTCAAGGATTTCGGAATTCGCCCCTATTTTACGAATAGCTTAACCAGTTTGTCTGAATCGTCTCTGGATTGTTAAAATAGCATAGATCTTAAATGGCAGCCTACAAAACGGCCTGAAAACGCATCTTCATGGGTCAAAACAAAACATTCGTTTTGTGTCAAATATTTTCACTCAACTGGCAGGGACCTTCAGTGAAGGAGTATCCTAAGGTAGTAGATAGGACCGTTGTGCATATTCTTAGTTCTTAGTACGTAAAAGGTGTGACAGTATTAAAAGTGGTATTCGAACATGTGATCGATCGCTCAGTACTTCCCTGCACTAGCCACTTGGCCATTAGTAGTCGATTCTCGCGAAAAACTTTGGAAATCTAAGTGGCAGGCGTTGCAGTGTGTAAGACAATGTGGCCACCATTACGAGAAGGTCCTAAGGGAGTAACAGCCCCAGTGTAGGTGAACATTCTATCCTTTTTCTTTTTCCTCCTATCTAGACATCTATTAGACTAATGAATAGGGCTTAGATCCTAGGTCCGAAATGCAAGTATCTCAGATCCTATTAAACCTTTCGAAGTATTTCAAAATGCAAAAATTTCGAAGGAGTTCCGTATCAGACTCCCAGCATTCTTACACTCATCGGATCTCTAATTCAAGCCATTTCATTGATACAAGAAGCCCAATTCCAAGATAATAAAGGATTCTCCCTCAGGGGTGAGGGCTTATTAAGAATTTACCCTGTTTCCGCACAAAGGAACACACCCTCGTCGCTTGCTGCAACAATCTCTGGAGGGACACTGCTCCCAAATGCATCGTGTCTACTTCTGTAGCATTTCAGCTTTAATCATGAAATTGATATCGATCCGATTCGTCGTCACCAATGGGGAAAACAGGTGGCAGCCCGCTCGTCTTTTCGCAGTTTTACGGCCCGTAAAAAGGCAACCATCCAAAACCAATTGCGAAGTGCTTTTATTTTTTTTTTTTTTTTTTCTTTATTGTATATGTATGTATGTAGGTATGTATGTATTTTTGATTCTCTCTCGTCCTAGAGGCAATGTGGACTTCTAATAATGCCATTAAATTTTCCCAGCTAGTGAGGTGCGTGATTCAGCTATCGGAGATCACTTTCTACAGCACTCCTCCGTTTAATGTGCCCTTCTGTGTGTGTGTGTGTGTGTGTGTGTGTGTGAGTTTGTATGGTCCTGGGTGTGTTCATGGCTGGTAAGTGTGAATCCACTTAATGGATGGCTCGAATCGCTTTGCCACCTTTTCTCTATGATGTTAGAACTGATAGCAGATGTGCGGTTGGGTGATGTGGAAACGATTGGAGGTTACCACGAACCGAGGGTCGGGTCAGATAATGGAGGGGCTATTTCTGGTCGGATACTGTGTTAATGGTATCCAATTAAGTGGTAATGCTAGCCCTGGTACGCGTTGTACGCAGGGATAATTAAATTTTTGACAAGAGAATTGGGAATGTATTATCGTCTGGTGGTTTAAATGACTTTTATGTTGAACAGAAATTGTGGAATGGGAAGGCATTTATCGAGATCTGGGAATGAGGATAAAATATTGGTAACTGAATCTTCTGTAGGTAGTGGTTTTTTTCTCTTTAAGCTTAAGAAACGTGAGACGTAATGAAGAGGCAGTAATGCCCTGGACATTTGTCAGCTACAAGCTCAAACTGAAAAACTCAAATCAGGTCGGATCTCTGGCTCTGGTCGAACATCTTGGCTCGTCTTGGTGTCAAAAATAGACCAACCTGGGGAGTGTTTTATTGTTGTTGGAAATTGCAATTTGAAAATGTTTTAACTCTTAGATTACATATTTGAGATGGGAGCCTGTCACCGTATCACAATTTCCTTAAAAAAAAATTAGAGCTCTCTTATGATACCAGAGTTCATGATGAATCCTTGAAACGGTAGAAAGACTGTGATTCTAGCATTCTAACATGCCTTCGCTCATCCTCATCATTGAAGTAACTCTGGTCATACCTTGGAGCCCATCCTTGACATTGAGGACGGACTGTCCTTTAGGATTATCAACACACAAATGGTGGAGCATCGACTAAAAGTATTGCCAGTTGCAGTACATTCCAAGGTGGTTTCTTCTCCGAAATTTCAATGTCATTGAACAACTAGTAGATCAGGATAGAATTCAGATAGTTTGTTTACTTTCTACTCACCAGATGGATCTTGAAATGCCCTCATAGACCCATATACGGATTATGCCAGTAGTCTCCAAAATACTTGGCTCTAACTTTCGAAAGTAAACTTAACTCGAAAGTGTTAAGATAGGCAACCGCGAATCACACCCTAACTCCATCTGTCCATATTAGTCCTACACAACTACAAAGTATGGCTGCGACTGCAGCCTAAAAGCCTCATAGCAATGACCAATTCTTGATCACCGATCTATCACACCTTGACATAGACGGTCCCCGAAAACTGAGTGGATTTTTTGTTTCTTTTCTGAAAAGATCTTGTAGCTCCACGTGTTCTTTGAGTGGAAATCATAGAACTGCTGTTCATCGCAATGAAATTAAATATCTGTCATAAACATTAGCATTTTTACTAACAATCAAGCCGCAATTGATGCCCTAAAGTCATGAATTTTTGACCTCAAAGGCTGCTTTTGCCTGTATATTCACTTTTTTCAAACAATTAACCATGCTGAAGAGTTGACGAATTTAGTATGAATCTACGAATTTATGAAGAGACCTACTAAATCTGGACTCTCCTAGAAGGACCCCAGATAGAAAAATGACTTGACGTGTCATTCTTTATAATAAAGACAGACCTGATCTAAGTTAGAACAGATTGGGTATGTTAAAGCGTTCACAGATCAGCTAAGAAATCATTAACTCTGTCTGGTTGTCCAATATGCTTGGCAATATGTGAATTTTTAACCTCATATGCATCATCTCGGCCCTGCTCTATAGAGGATTATTTGAGTGATGTTTGAACAGAATCTTCTTAAGCTTCTCAAAGTCCTTAACCCTACTTTTCCTTGTGCTACTCCTTTGAGCTACATTCTGTATCAAAATAGATCCTTTCCACTTCTTCTTTCATAATAATTCGATTCATTGCATGGTTTTTGAAAATTTCAAATCGGCATTCTCTAACGTATTTAACTGCAGAACAAGGCATCCAATATATGGGATGGTAACTAGGCAGTAAAACTCGATTGCCCCAGTCTTGTTTTATAGACACTGTTAAACCTGAATGATTCTCGTTCGTTTCGAGTAAAAAATATTCCGTAAAAAGGAGGAGATTCAACGAATACTACAAAAGCTGTGTACTGGCATCGACCTAGTTTTAGGTGGCACGCACAATTCGAAGGGGACCTCACCCGACTTGGGAAACTAAAGATAGTTACCATAGGAGTGTTCTTACTCGAAAACCTTGTTGGTTGAGGCTTAAATCCACCACGAACTGTAACGCCACCTAAGTTAGTACAATTTATTACTCCACTGGTAGACCTCTGGGATAGAGAATGGGTAATGGAATTGATACATCTGAGACTCTCACAGTGCTCAGTATGTATTAGCAGTCCCAGACGTGGCATAAGAATAATCAACAAAACAACACTCAGCCAAGACGCTATAGAAACCACCTCATCTACAGTCGTGAAGTTCGAAATTGAAATGATCTCTTGGAGAGCTCACAGCCCTTCTGGGTTCCAGGACACCGCTATCCAATGGAAGGAAGCGGGTAGTGGACGAATTGAACAAGACTTCCTAAGACTAGTCCATAAGAAATGCAACGCACGAATCTAGCAGTTTTTAAGGAGATGGCAGATGGCCTCTACTGCCATCTATGGTGATATAGAAGTGAATGACGGAAAGATACCATGAAACATAGCAAAAATTTATAACAATCCTGGGTTGGTACTGGGTGGCCGTTTGGCTATCTGAAAGTCACAAACGTTAAGTCCGGCCTGGTACACAGTATGAAACCGGTTCATACAAACTAAATCGCATCTCACAAGAACAAGTTTGAAAGAGAAGCGGTCAGGAAGGTATGCCATAAAAGGGCTGTAGTCATAAAAGCGTTTTTCAATAAGAACATAACAGTTTCGTATGCAAATAAAACACAGAATTATTAAGACAGAGGCCTAAAATTCCAAAATATTCCAAAAATAAAAAACAAGTCAAATTTAACTACTGATTTCAATCTCATTCATATGACCACCGTGAGTACGTTTGCAGTGATCGATTATTCGCAGACAATATCTCAGCACTCTTCCACTCATATCAGCCGGAAGGTTCAATATTTTTCTTAAGCTCTTTCAGAGAAATTTTGTTGTTGGCATAAGCCCATGACTTTCGACATAACTTCATTAAAATAAATCCAACAGCGTCGAAACCCATTCGAACTGACCATCTCTCGAGATTGCACGATTGCCGAACTCTCCCTTAAATGCTCAGTAATTTTGGAGAATGGTACGTATAGACTTCCCTTTGCTAGATCCTCTAGTCTGCATATCTCGCCTAACTTTCCAACGGATATTAGGAACACATTTCCAGGAATGGTCAACATACCACCACAGATGACACTTTACGCAACTCCGGGGAAAATGTATGAATTATTGCCTTAGCCTGGATAGTTGGTCTTGCTGTTGTATGTGATGCGGTCGAATGCTCTTGTGTTCCTCCCTCTCAGAAATTTAGCTCAAAAAGCCCCACAGTTTTAAAACAATCTTTTTAAAGTACATAATTACATAACATCCTGTCAAGTATTTTATTATTATTATTCTGTTATGGCGAGTTCAGAAACACAATCAAACTTCGTAATTAATTGCTAAACATTTCGAAAATCTCCAATTTAAATTCAAGTAGATACTCATCTCGTAATAATGGACTGACTTGGACGTTGTCATCCGCGAGTTCCCCCTCAGTTGTACATCCCGTAAGACAACCATTTTTCATGCATTCAAAATGAGACCAATTATAGGCTACACTCTTCCACGAACCTCCGTCAAAAAATGTACTAAAAATCCTTCAGGAGACTCCACCAAACAAAGTGGCATTACACGAAAGAATTTAAATTGTCCAACTCAAATGTTGTTTTAGAAAAACAAAAACAAAAAAAAAACATCAACACACATAATTTCCAAAAAAAAAAAAAAAAACACAAAAATTCATTTAGGGGACCTTTGTCAAGGAACAAAAAAATAATAAGGATTATCTACAAGTCCTACAGAGAAACTTTATCGAGTCCTAAGGGAAATTCGACCCAAGATCTCCGATAGGAGTACGAGTCCTTGTTGTTGTCTGAATGCTTTTTGGGAATTGAATAGAAAAGTTTTTCATTACCCACGATGGTGGTGCAGTGCAGAACTTTCAATTTAATTGCTTTTATTTTCTGGTTTTCGAACAATGCGATTCTTCAAATCCTTGGATACTTAATTAAATTCTTGAATAACACTGAGGTGGACGTTGGTATGTATTTACCTAAACTTAAAGTGGTTCAAGTTTTTTTTTTGAAAATTAAAGTTGAAATTCTCCAGGTGGTGTCAGGACGGCATGGTGGACATGTAAAAAGCGACATCAACGAGATTAGACAGCAAGACATGCATCATATTGGGAAATGTACTCACACACAGTCAACCTAATTGAATTCAACATCGACTGCAGTTCCGGTTGCAATGTGTGGCATCCGTTTTTTTTTTTGAGATGATTTTTCATTTTTCCTCTTGGAATAGACCAGATGGTAGACTTTTTAATAAATAGAACCATCTGTCTGTCTATTTGGAGATACCCTGCAATTTGTGAGCATCACATTTCACTTATGCAGTCTTGGCCAACGCAATGAATTGAATTCCCGAGTGAACCGTTGGCAATAGCAATTCCTTTGTGTCCTGCGGGAAAATTGGGTTCTGAAAGAAGATTCATATCCTCAAACGAATGCATTTTCGCTGATATCCTGATGTGCACTGGTATTTTGGAGAAGATGACAGACGTTGGTATTTTAATTTAGAGAATATCCTTTGCTCTTCCGGATCTAACCACTGGAGTGTAATGGTTCCTCGTATGGAATAGATTGTGCTTTGAATTTGTGAATTGCGTCAGTTGACGAGGAATTGAAAGCTGGTGAAAGTGAGGGGTGAAGTGAGCTGCATGTTCGAGTGGATTTTGGGTTAGTACTGTCTGCTATGGTACCAATGTCAAATGGTTATCAATGGCTTGGATATTGGAAACCTTTGCCCATGGAACATGGACTACAATAGGATTCTGGATTCGAACTCTAGAAATTCTTAGTTCTGTGCCGACGTACAAAAGGACACATTGTTTAGTCAACTCCTTCTCTCACCTTCACTTGTTGAATCCCAGGCGCTTAGTACTTGCGATTGAATCTCAATCTCTGTGGGAAGTCAATAGTGACATGAATGAGACTGCAACAGACAAACGACACCCAGGGTTCATGAGTGAAGACTATATCCTTCAGTGGAGTCGGGTAATGTAGTGTTTTAGCACAATACAGTCGGTGTTGAGAATATGGAAAATTTTTTCCAGAATAGTGTACGGTAGCGACGAATACCAACATCCCGCTGTTAGGCAGAATGAACCATTCAACATAGGCGATGATAGCCAAAATTTCCGTCCATCTAACCAAAGAATAGTAAGGACAGCAGTATTTAAAACAACCTTAAATCCAACAGGATTATTGGTCCTTAAGCCACTGGTAAAGATTGGAATCTTATGCTAGATCTCCTGTAGAAGTATATTCTTAGTTTCCTCAACATAGCGTACAGGATAGTATCTGCCATGCTATGGGAGCGCTCGAAACCCTTTGTATATGAATGTAGCTCCAGCCCAGGAAACCGGGACAAAACCGCTTAGAGAACTAATCGACACTCACCATCTATTTATTGACTTGAAGGCCTCTTATGATAATATTTATAGAGACAAGCTATACAGGGTCATGTTTGGTTATAGCACCCATCGTCCGTCCTCATTGTCAGAGTTGTTAACAACCTCACAGAGACATTTGATGTCAAAAAAGGACTTAGATGAGATGACTCTATGTCTTGTTAACATTATTGTCCACAAAAAGGACATACAGCATCCACAGGTAGTAAAGGACTTTGCCTACCTTGGCTCTGTTCAGTGGAAATGAGCATTTGAACTGTAAAGTCATTTAAATAGTAGACCCATATAAAAACAACTAAAGAGGCTCTGTAACAGACCTTGATCATCCCAGTACTGGGGTATGGCACTGAAACTTGGACTCTAAACAGATAGTGTTGTCCTACGCCAATCCAAGAAAAAGCAAAATTTTTAGTCCCGTTTGCGTTGATAGAAGAAGACTCAACAATGAATTGTATACACCAACATGGATACAAGTGTTCCGGCCAACTTTGATTTTAACCCGGGTGATTTTAACCCGGTTTCTCGCACCGACAGAAAGCAGTTAGCAAGGGACCTAAGACTATAGCCTCATCCTCGACTACAAGTTTCCCTTCAAATGGAACTGAACAGATAGTGATCATCAACTTTGCCTATTAACCATCTTCACGGATGGGTTAAAGACGGATGAAGCCACAGGCAACACGAATCTTCTCAGAGAAACCGCAGATTGCCAGCTCAAAAAACTCCTAACCATGCGAGTGTTTTCCAGATGGAAATATATGGTATCACCGAGGACTACAAGAGATTATCGAGTCTGGACAATAAAGAACAGATTCGGCTTTAAAGCCGATAAAGTGATAGTGATGATCTCGACTTGAAATTCGCTGGTCTTGTCCAGGATTTGCCTTAGTGTGAAAATTTGGTCGATAGTCGATCTGCCCAACAGGAAGCCACACTGGTACGTGCCGATTAGTGTGTTGCAGAAAGGTATCAGACGTTTACATTGAATAGGATCTTATCCGCGACATTAAGCAGGGATATGCTTCAATAGTTCTTACAAAACATAGGATCGCCTTTGAGCATGAAGTTGGGACATGAAGTTGATGATTTGGTGCATGCCCCCTACCAAAGCATCACCACCATGTTTGCAAATGCCGCTAGTAGGCCATCACAGCCTTTTTCTTCAGATTTTTGATAGTAGAGCCAACTTCTTCAAAACTGGGAGTGGGGATGGTTTCTTCACTGACTGGACGCGAGTTGTCTTTTTGCCCTATCACTCTCTCTATTTGGTGTCCATTACGTAGCTGCTGGAAATGCCCCTTAGATACATCTACTATTCCCTGTCCTTCGGTAATTAGGTCTCCTTCACTATTTCGAGGATCTTTATGTACAGGAGGTCTTAAAACTCCTCCTTGATAGAGTCCTCAGCATCATCGATAAGAGAGTGTTCACATATTATGATCAAGTTTAGACAATCTCAAACCGATAAAACTTTTCACAGCATATTGATCCTTAAACTGAAGACGATTGTTTCATTAAGTGTGCTCCAAAGAAGGATTCTTCTCTTCAGTGATTGAAAGCATCATGTTTCCAAAACACAGTGAAGGACAATGTCGTTTTGAATGTACCAAAGCATTATTTGATGTACTCTTCCTATCTCGACCCCTCTGTGCTACATTTTAATTGTATAAAACGAGTTCAGTACCCCGCCTCATACAGCATAGGTGTCTGTAGTTGTACAAGATGTAAAGAAAACAGTAATTACCCGCATAAGTAACTAAACATATTATCAAACCCATAATTAAAAATCTATTAATAGAATGGTTCATCTGTAACTACTAGCAAAGTAAGCAAACTTTCATACACTTCCCGCCATTCAAAGTGCTTTTAGTCGAAACCCTTTCCTAATGGATTAAAGCAAGGACTATTGATGTAAGTACATAATAGACTTTGAAGCCACAACCAGTAGACTATACGGAAGGTGCAGGCACGTGTAAATAACTCACACATGAAAAATGTAATTAAGCAAACTTCGTTAATTAAGAACTTCAATTACTTCGCGTAAAGTGTGCTCTTACCAAAAACCCAATTTTTTTTTGTTGGTCTTGTCTATTCTCTTGAACTGAAAAGGTAAATAGTCCTTAAGTATCCTAATCATTAGACAAACATCTACTTGTGGTTAACATAAGTACTTATCCTTGTAAAATGTTCCCCTTTCATGTGGCCAGGCGTATACTATGTGTATCGAGCGAAAGGTTATTTTCTCTAAAACTTACCACAAGACAACCAACCACTCTGCAATAAAAAGGGTTCACTAAAGGGATCCACAGATGAAGCATAATAAATTTTAAACTAAAACAAAAGGGATTTATACTTAGATACACATGTTCAGATGCATGGAGTAGTTTTTTTCGTTTTTTTTTTGTTTTCGTGTATCTATTTTAGGAGCACTTGTAAGTAGACACTTGTACTGTGAGGGGATGGAGTAGTTTGAAAAAGGATCTTCAGGCTATACTGTTGCTGAATGCGAAAATAACTCATATAGCAGCATAGATGCATTGAATATTCAGGCGAAAACTTGCATAAGTTGGTACTAGTACCTTTATAGCTATAAGTTGGTTCAGTCAGGTTTTGCAAGTCCTTGAAACATTTATAGTAAAACAGGGATTTATAAGTACCTTCCAAGCTTCATTATTAAATAAATCAACCATTTCTCTAGCAAACAACCACTTGGAATTAAAGTCGTGTAAATATGTCCTGATAGAGTTTGTGTGGTATTCGTGGACGTATACGTAATATTTTCATCGAATTTTTTCCCATACGTGTACATATACGTACACAGAACTCACTGAACCACAGGCTTTGCAAGTTTAAAGGGAAAGCGAATATGAGTAAAGTTCGAAGAGGTCCTGGTTAAAATGAACATTTATCGAGAATTCTGTTTGAGAAAGTATCTTAATTACTTCATGCCCGGAACGTAGAAAATCTACTCCAAGCTGTGGGTGAAGAGGAATTTGCAGTGGCAGTGGTTGGCAGTGTAACCGCTCAAATGCGAAGTCAGAGTGTATCCTTTTGTTGGACTAACTGTGAGCATGTTGATGTTACAATACCGTCAGAGAAATTGATATATCCGTTTTCCCTCAACGCAACCTTATGTCATATTTCACCTCAAAGGAATGGAATTTTCTCCGTCAATCTTATGAAAAAAATAAGGACATAACTATTTAACATTTCAATAAAATGCAGAATTATTAAGAAATCGGTCTAACCAAGATATTCAGGTATAGACCACAAGTCAGGAATAGAGCTCAGCACGCCAATGCCATTACACTGGACCATGTCTTTAGATTACACGATAACAAACATCGACCAGTTGTGGGCCAATTTTGTTGGAACTGCATATGTTACGTCCATCCAATTCTGGCCAAAAATAGTCGTCCAACATGGTACGATAATAAAATCCATTAACTGTGACATGGCGATGGAAAAATACGGTCCCATCATACTTAAGGCATGAAATCCACACCACACTGTCACTTTTTGTGGATGCAATGGGGTCTCTTGGCAAAACAGTTGGTTCAACACTGAAAATAGACGGATGAAATTCAGGATTTTCTCCAAACATTAGTAGAACCCAACCAAGGCTACAGTTCTTGAAATTAAAGTCTAGTATGTGCTTGTAAACCGTGTGGGGTATTTCAGATTCGTGGACGTATACGTAATATTTTTAGTTTGATTTTTTTCAATGCATGTATACATACGTATATCGGTATTCTCAGTGAAATTCATTGAACCACAGGCTTTGTAAATTTAAAGAGAAAGGGAAATGAGTGAAGTTCATAAAGGTCCTGGGTAAAATGAAACTTTTTTCAAGGATTCTGTTAGGGAAAGTATCTTCATTTGTTCATGCACGGAACTGTGAAAATCCACTCCAAACTGTGAGAGAAGTGGAATTTTTTTTTTGTATTTGATTCTGTTTTCCTCTTACAAGTAGTCATGAAGCTTTGCGGCGTGTATATAGAAAGTTAACATCTTAAGGTCAACAGAGTATTAGGATAGTTGCAGTGCACAACTCTTTCCAAACACATCTACCCAGCAATCACACCATTCAACAATATGATCGTGACTATAGTCTCCAGTAGTTTTATTTACGTTTGACAAGGTATTGGGCTTCCTGCAGAGTTTCCTGTCAAAAATGACTGCGACAGATTGTGTGATATCTGTCATGTGTTAACCTTCGAGTTTCACACAATCTTTCCAAGAATAATGTTAAGAGAAGCATCTGACACTGCGTCGCCTTGTCTAAACACTTTATTTGACATTGAACTTATGACAGGCCTTGATAGTCGTATTCTTATCAGCTATTGAACCAAAAAGTAGTTGACAAGACACACACAATACACACATCGCAATAGATAATGCCTTCTATGCGGTGTCATGTAGTCTAAGAGATCTTTGGACAAACGACACAGAGCGACACCCAAAGGTTCTTGTTCTAGAAGTAACTTAAAGCAGATGTGACAGCAAAATCGTCGAAGATTTGACAGATGGTCCGAGTTCCAGGTGACACTCAGTGAATGTCGTAGTCTTGCTTATTTCGGATGAAGACTAGTTCAAGAGATGAGGGGAGTCTTTCTAACCATGTATCCAGTAATGACATGTACCCAGTCCTAAAGTAACACCGACCGGGATACCGATCATCAGTCATAATAAGTGGCAGCTAAAACTGTTATACTTATCTGTGCCAGTTTTGATCTTGTTTATCTTGGAAGTCTAAATGACGTTTACGGCTAATATGAAGTAGTCCAACTGGGAAAATAATAAGACTGATGTGAGCAGGTACTGCAATGAACTACACGTCTTAAAGAACATTACATATCTACTCCGTGAATGTCAAGGAATAGTCCTTTAATGACCTAGAGGAAGTGGGGGCTATGAAACAAATCAATGAGTTAACGTTTTCTAGGGACTCAATAGGTCTGCTTATGGTGTCCAGTGATTCATGAAAATCTTATAGTTCTACTTTCAATTACCTAACCTAATCTGCTTTGTATCATCCCTGCTTAAAGGACTTCAAACTATATAGTCACAACAATTCGATAATCGATTCTGTCAGTTGTTAGCAAATCTGTTCGTCAGTCATTTAATTTCGCAACATTTTCGTTCGAGTCTTATAATGTTGGTACCCCAGCAAAGTTTTATTTATTTTTATGGCCGACAGCTGCGTCCTACGTGCTTTTTTGAAGAAAAAAACATTCCTAGTCCTAGTGAGTACAAAAAATGTTTCAAGTTTCGATTAGAATGCTGTGGTACTAATTTGAATTCCACTAAAGATAGGAACAATGTTTGAACTAAAGGCTTTAACCGAGCATCTCCACAGGCAATATTTGTGGCAATGCCAATGGAATGGCATTCAAATTCAGCCATTTTGAAAGAGTGAAATGTCAAATGCATTGCCTTTACCATGGACAGCAATCATTGCTAGCCATCTGGTAGTCAATATTGCGATTACCATTGCTATAGTGTCTCCATTAGCAAGACGTTGGGAAAGGGGCAATAAATCGCCACAAATATTGCCCATAGAAACGCTGGGTAAGACTACATAATGGTGTTAGTCATAGAGGCGAGATAGATGAACCAATTATCCTTTTTGAAATCCAAGACAAACTATGGAAATTTCTTACCAATTATTGGATGATTCTTTTAAATTTTTCGATACTTTCATATGCACTGAGCTTGGCTTTCTTAAAGCCCCCTCAAGACAGACCCCAAACGACTACTAGTTCCACTTGATTAACGTTTCGGTTTACGATACCTGAGTAGAAGCACTTGATGGGGAAGTAAAAGGTAATAGATTTTCCATGAATCCATGTTAAAATGCGAAAATAATTTCCTTCCACTGGTGTGGTGTCTTTTTTTGTTTCTTTTTTTTAAGAGTCACAAATAATACATCTTTCGAACATAAAACCCCGCACAGGTTCACCCAGCCCTCATGTCACATCGCAGTAGCTGAATTCTGGGAAAAAAATCAATCTTCTGAATTACTTTAGCATATAAAGTTGATGGCAACAAAAAGCCGTGAATAATGACTCCGCGGAAATTACCTAAGCATGTGCGCCATGTTTCACCCTTATGAGGTAACTTTATGATGTGCTCGTAAAAATGTTTGCGTCAAATGTAAGAAGTCAGGCCAAGGAAATTATTTCCTTCGAAACTTCGCCAGAAAAAAGCCGAAAAAAGAAAAAAATATGAAAAATGAAACGAAGTTTCCACATTACGATGGAAGTAAACAATCTTAAGTACTCATACTCGATACTTTTACGGCGGTTAGGCACTGAGTGCCACATGGAACAAGGTGGGGATTTCTTACAATCAGATTTGCGTTGGCTTTGCACCCTTTGGACGCGTCCTTTGGTAGAAAATATCTTGGGGGAGCAATGCGAATGACCACATGCTAGGGGTGTATTGCTTACAGCTTTCGTACCGCCGCAACCAAGTGTCACATGTGGTATTTCTTTGCCGTCAATAGTGAACCTGTAATTACTGCAGCATCTCCAGAGGGCCATCATACGGCGGCAGTGGCGTTCATAAACATGAAAAGCTTACAAACCCATCCGCAGTCTCACACACAGGCAGATGCTTTTAGGAGAGACACAGTTTCCAACATTGTGGGATACGAAATACTTATGCACTTGAATCATCACAATGACTTTCACAAGGGACACGCTATAAAAGGAAAAGAGGCCACATTTCCGTCTGGCGATGATGGTGTGGCTGTAAATGGTTTTCGGTCATAAACATCACCATCATTGCTTCCTTACATTCGTAACAGGATACATAAGGATACATTTGCGTCTATATTTAAGGTAAGCTATGCCATTTCGTTGTGCATGAAATGGACTGTGGGGTGGCAGGAGTAAGTTACACACACTTTGTGTAAGGATGTCGGCTTGTGATGCAAAAAGTTTATTTGTTTTTCGTTCAACCTTAAGGGATGTAAGACCGAAATTTTAGCCCGAAGTAATTACAGCCTCCCCACAAAGGCCAATCGTTTTACCAGTTTTGTAAACTAAGTTGATTAAAGTCTCCTTCCACTTGAGATGCGGATTCTTTCGAAGAATGGAGAGCAGTTATTTATCATGAATTCGGGTTAGGCCAGATGTGGGGAGCCACTGCAAACCAAAAGGCTAACTTTAATCCAGGGGCCTTTCGACCATTGCGATTAGGTTGTGGCGTTATATTTTTTTTTTACCTAACAGCGATTATGTATCCTTATCTTTATATTGTACAGCAAGTCCTTGTAAACTTATTAAAAATTCAATTACACTGTGTAATACTGAAACTGGAAACAAGGAAGATCGTAAGATTGTTCTGTGTACCAATGGACCATGGTGTTCATTGCATTTCATACACCAATTTGTGAACACATAGTTGCAGATAGAAATTAATCTATTAGAGTCAGAGGCAGAGCATAAGTCCATAGTTACTACGCTACACGATTTATGAGAGGAAGTGGATCAGAAGTCCATACGTATTAGATGAACTGTGCAAGGAAGCACTTTAAGAAAAAGCGGACAAACACAATGCTGATGACAAAACCTAGGAAATCACTCAACGTCCTTGGTGACCGATTAATGTAGGCAGTACTTGCACATTAATGCTCAATTCTTGTTCTAAAAAAGCCACCGGCGAATTATAGTGAACTTTAAGACCTGTAAATGTGGGCGTGGCAATTTCAAAAATTTATACCACTTACTTTGGATTTGTCTTATAAAGATCAAACATTCATTTTAAGTCCAACTGCTTGAAAGATAAAGTGGCCGAAGGGTAGTGATGCGAATATATGTCAGCACAAGCCTCTCACTACCAACTATAGACAATTTTCAAAAGTACCATCAAATTTTATCAAAATCGTTAGAGTCGTTTTCAAGAAAATCCATTTCAACTAAAATCGGCCTAAGTACCCTTCATATTGGGGTTAGCCTCGAATTGTGACCCCACAGACTTCTGATATGAAGTTCGAACGAATTCGTTCAGCAGTTTAGGCTGCAATCGACCGTACAAACAGACAGACAGACATAATTGGCGGAACAACTTTTTTGAACTTTTCTCTCATAGTAATCTAAAGTTTGATTTAAAACCCGAGTTCGAAAATTTTCACGAAACCAATACTTGCGCTATAGGTATACGTGCAAGTAATAATGGTCGATGTCCTGTACATGGATTTTCTGAGGACTTTTTGCAGAAGAAGAAGCTAAGAATTTTCAAAACACGTTTCTTAATTTGTTGCAATCTTATTTTTCAAATCGAAAACAGATTATTAAAACCGAAAACTTTCTCCATAGAGGTTCAATCAGGTCTGCGACTAGGCAGTCAATTGGAACCGCTGCTTTTTAATCTATTTGTGAACGACATTAATGACTGCTTAAGGTTTTCAAATTGACTTATGTTTACGAACGGTTTGAAGCTGTTTTCAGCTATTTCTAAAATTGATGATTGGGTAAACTTTCATAACCAATTAGAAGATGAAACCACATACATTCCAAGTCCAATCTATCCTAAAAACACACAGAAAAGTTACAATCTGTCTGGAATGGATGAATACTAATCCGTTTGCATCAGCCCATAAAAATAGGCGTGGCGATCTATATTGTATGCTATTTGATTGAGATACAAATCATTTGTTCTACTTAATAAAAACGACCTTAAAAACGAAAGTAGACAATTTAAGTATTCAAATATTTAGTCTTAAAAATTTACAGAAGTTTTCCAAAAAAGAGGCGTGGCAGTATATTGCTTTTTTTACTCAAATGCCAGCTTGGAACTGGTTAACGTTAAATTTTATGGGTAGTAGTGCATTTAGTGAATACCATCAGGTTGGTAAGCAAATGTTAGAAACAGGCTTCAACACTAAGAATGATGAGTTGACATACTGAACGTGAATTTTGTTACAAAATTTGAACCACTTCCGAGGGTGGTTAAAGAGTGTTCTTCTCCATGGTTAGAAAGCAAGTTTTAACCACACGGATATCTAAGAAATCGTATTGGAAAAATAAAGAGTTCAGTAGATATAATTCGTTGGATTTTACAAACCATAAGTCGTTTTACACTTGAAGAAATTTTTGATGGGCACTGAGTGATTATATTTGAGTTTAATAAATATCCACAGGACTCATAAAACAATTACTTTCAATGGAAATGATAGAAAACTGGTATTTTCTTTAGAAAAAATGAGGGTCAAGTATAGGTACAGATTTTTCTTACAACATAGCTTCTCACAACCATTTGTGTTTTGCGTGATATATTTTTCACTAGAAATGAAGAGGTCTGCAGGTGCATGTCGGAAGAGCAATTTGTTATTTGAGAACCATTTTTATGATTAGTCATACCCTCGGATGTTTGTCAGACGCTCACAAGAGGTGGGCCCGTGAAAAATCGTTTAGGTGTTGTTTGGGATTGAACCTGGAATACCTAGCTTCCAATGCACTATTGGTAGATCAATGATAAATACCAAATCTACAGTCTCACTACTCCCTAGTTTCTTCAGTTCATATCAGACTACATGAACTAACTCTAAATGATACTGCCAGGGATATACATACATACATATGTTACACTTAACTTTGTCCTTGCAGCTGTTGATCCTACTGCGACTACAGAAAACAATCGGTTAAACCAGTGCCGCTTAAAATAGTCGATCGAGGTTAATGAACCCTATATTGACTGTTCCCTTTCGGTCTAAAGGGTCATATTTACGTTAAATGCATCTATTTACCTAGAAAATTATTAACAAAATTGCACGATTTGTAAACGTGTAGCATGTGCCCTTATGACACTCAAATCCCACTGATGAATTAATAACATTGTGAAACAGACTCATCATAATCAAAAAATATTCCACAATTCCGTCGACTCTCAACAATTGTTCCATTCATCAAGAAACGTATTTCGCAATACAAATGCCAACAAATGAGCCTGTAGCATGGAAGATGGATAACAACATTCAGACATGCAAGGCTTCTTGTCCTCCAGATACATTATTTGTATATGAAATTTCATTTTGATTTATGTCACAGTCTAAGTCAAACCCAACTCAGTCCTAAACCAAAAATAGACATTATCGGTACTTGTGCTACAACTACGACAGCCTGCCACAAGGACTGACCCTGAACTTTTCACGTTCATGTCAAGTCATGTGAAAACCATTACAAGTACCTACAGCATACCCATAAATCAATGTAATCACGGTGAATGGGGAGAAATTAAGTTAACTAATTAACGAGAAAGCCCATTCGTCACACGGGTGGTTATTATGAATCAACTACCATTCGGGATACATGAGAGAGAGATTTTCCAGTCCAGAAGGATATCAAGGATGATAATTAAAATAAATTCGCTTCTTGTGCAGATTTCAAAATGAATCGTGTTTCCTCTCGACAGGACGATAGTAATAAAAAAAAATAACAACAACTTTGTGCTCGATAAAATGCTATAGCCACCCGTATTCGCACAGAAAGTAATGACTGAAATAAATGACCCCGTTGGGGAGGTTTAAGACAATCAGTGCGGGCTGTGAAGGACTTTTTTCGTTCTCTGTGTTATTGATGTGTTTTTGATCTTTTTTTTGTCTTGCATGTGGACATACAAAAGAATTGCGGGTTTGGGTAATAAAGATTCGTTCAGCTATGCAATTGAAATAGAGTCCGGTCCTTGCTTTGAGAGCTTTCAAAGCAATCCATAAGTCATCTGAAATTTGAAATCGAATAGGAGGTAGGATGAGCTGTTTAATGACGCATCGATTATCTACGTACAGGGAGGATAAAGGTAAAGTTATGTGATTCCTCTCGTAAGATAGCAGGCGCCGCTGTCAATCGAAAGAGTTATTTGACGGAAGGACATGTTTGTCAACAATAATTACTTGTGAAAGTGATGAGTCATCAATATGTTCAATAATGCTGAACTTGAAAAGCCGATGAGTAAAATACGAGTTCGTACATATAGTCTTGGAGTACTATCCATGTATTGGCTTTTCAATAGGTATATAATATATTTGTATTTTAATGCAGTCGCACCCTTAAAATGTTTTTATGATCCGTTAGTGTCAGAATGTCAGACAAGGCTTACACTTTTGAAATGTTTGAAATATTTTAAAGTTCCGTTCATGAACTAATGAAGATACTTTCTAAAACAGAATGCATGACAAATATTTAATTTTAACTCATATTCGGTTTCGCTTCAAATTTAAAAAAAAAAAGAACCTGTGATTCCATGAGTTCCACTAAAGATACATCGTTTTCTATGTACGTATACATGAATGTGAAAAAAGTTGGTGAACATATTACGTATACGTCCACGAATCTGAAATACCCCATACGATATATCAGCACAAACAAAACTTTAACTCAAAGAACTGAAGCCTCTTGATCATTTGAAGCGGCGAAACTTTTTCAACTGAGCTCTTCTAAAGTTTGGAGAATATCCTGATTCAAACAGTGAAACTGTTGAAGCTGGGAAACCCAACAAATTTATAGTTTTAGTCCAAAACTTATAGTATGTACTCTGCTTAAATCCAAAAATTGTATGTCCTTATTGAAAAGTCCTTTATTTCTCCTTGACACCGAAGCCTCTACATGATAATGTTGTCAGTGCTTGGTTTGGCTTTCATTGCGTGATTCCGTGGAGCCTTATGACTAGTTATGGCACCTAGAAGTTTGTGTTTTCCTGGGTTTGTCCGATCGTGTCTAATGCTTTATTGCCTTGTATCCCAGGTTATGGACGAGTTCCACATACTGGTTGCTGTTATTATTATTATCTCATGGTAATATTCTGGTAAGAGCTAAAAGACCTTAAGTTCTTCTCGATATCGTCGAATTTGCTTGGTTGACAATTGACAATTGATAATTTTTTGTAGCCAATTAGTTTTCCGATTGACCAGCTTTAGGGAAACCATGTTGAGAGTTCTTTCCGGCCTAGCAGTGGACTTGTTCTGCGTTTGTTTCTATTTCTTTGGTCATTGGCTGCCGATTTGTTTGTAGTTCCCCACCAGATCCTCAATTGGGATCTAGGTACACAGAACTGCCATAGGTTTTGGTCCCTACTTCCTGTGGTCGATTAGATTGAATGTATAGAATGCGATCGGTGTATTTTTTACTCTTTTATTGACACTTAGCTTCCAGTTAAGTTTCTTGTCTAGTATAGCTGCTAGTTACCTGACTCTTTCAGATGTCCTTCCTCCAAGAATATCTTGATAGTGTTCGCTCAATATTTGTTAGTTTCCCTTCCGGTTTAGTTCTTTTAGAAGGAAAATCATACACTTAATCTTCTAGGAGTATTAGGGTCAGGTTAAATTTCAAAACCGGTATTCAATTATCTTTGGTAACAGATGATAGACATAATGTCGCAAACACTCCATTTAAACAGAAAATTCAAACGTCCTTAGCTCTTTTTACACAAAGCTTATGATAAGGGCATCAAGAGCAGAGCATTGGAATATGCCCCAAAAAGTAAAAAGAAAATAATGACGGTCTGTGAGAGTAAAATTGTTATCGTAATTGGATCCTTCATTCGTCTCTTATTTTGCCATCATTTCAAGACTATAAGATACGTACATGCCCCTGACGCTAATGAATACCGAATCAGATTGTCCTAAACATAATTAAGTGAAATAAAAATAGAAATTACTGGCCAAAAGGAAAGAAGATCTAAGAAAGACTTATTAGGTCCAAGAAGTGGTAGGGTAAGTCATTGCATTATTTGTCCTTAAGATGTTCGTGAGATATTTAACCTTTGGATTGCCAAAACAAACGTAACACTGATTGAATGCAGATACGGCTATACGGTCGCGTGCATAAACAAATCTAGTACAAGCCCAAGTGTACTTATAGCCATGATTAGTAAATAAAAGATTTGATGGTATACATATCCTTAAAATCATAAATTCAGCAAACGTCACAAGCAAATGAAATTTATTCATGTGACACATAACAGCACCCTTGAGGTTTAACCTATGTAGCGAGGAAAAAGCAAAACGCAAGATGACGTAATCCAATTTAATCCAAATTTGTACGACATTACACCGAGATTTATGACCAAAGAACAAGAATGATTATCCTGAAATAGATTAACGCAGGAACATGTGTGAAATATTTATGAACACTTTCTCACCCTAGGGTGCATGTTTTTAATATGATCGCATGAAGAGAGTAAAATTGAGGGATTTTGAATGTATACACTCAATCTTTGTATCCTTTGAATAGGGTCCTCTCTTTTGGTGTGTTTTTCTTATGATGTGTGTGTTAAGATGAACTAAATAGTTTAAATAGTTCCTGCACAGTTCATAAGAGTTTATGCCACACCTGCAACCGTAGGTTTTGACCTAAAAGATATGTACATCATACAGAGTCATCCTATTCGTGGTCTTCATTTGACATCCATGTTTCAATCACATATGTCAAACTGAACTGTCATCTAACACTGATCGAATATGGTCGACATAATCGTTCATCTAAGCGTACTATAGATAAAACTACAAGAAATCGAAGTGATATGCTTCGTTACAGATGTATTAAGGCCTACCTATCATAGGAATGCACGCTCTTCAGAAAACACGGCTCCAATTCCAGTTCCAAATCTGTCGTACTTCTTCGAAGAATGGGGAAACTATAACATTGCACCTCTGATGTGGCGGCGTAAGGCTAAGGTCCTAAACGATCCGTGGGGCAGGTTTTTCGTCCTCCGGAAGGTATCGTCGTAATCTAGACGATATAGTTTATCATTGCTCCTGATCTTTAAATCAAAGTGTTTTTGTTCACCATACAATCATTGGTTACGACCAAATAACCAACTTGTCGTTTACCAGCTTGAAGCTAGGTTAAGGGCATTCTCCGTTGGTTCGAAGATAGTACCATCGAATTCGCTCCTAACCATAATGACTGCTGCTGTTGTCAGTAACTCCGTGAGCTCATCTATGAATAATACCAGGACAGGCTTAAAATTCTCATAGAAAGTAATATAAAAGACTTGATAAAGGCACGGAGGACAGCTCCTTTTGCGTTGTTGAATTGTTGATATAAAATATTAGAAATACCAATCTTATGAGGCTGATAAACAAATTGATTTACTTTTTTTATTCTAAAGGATAACTGGGGTTAAGATAGCACTCATCTTTGTGCTATCACCTTGCAGATGTTGAGTGGATTTGCCTTCTAGCTGAAATCAGGTTCAATAATGATATCTGAAGGAGGTGATATCTGAAGGCGAGGTAAAGCCCTTGTGGAAGTGTTTGAGCCTAGTCCGAGCAATGCCATGACATTCACATAAAATACATTCGGCGGTTTTAGTGTCTTCAAGGCTTAGTTGGTACTTGACTAATAAACTAATACCAATTTTCTTGAGGTGTGATAGTTGAGAGAAAAATTACCAGATAGGAAATCCGTCAGAATTTTATCGTTATATTTGGTCATTGTTTAAATTTTTTAGTTCGTTTTTTTTGGGAAATTAATGACATTCTTGGCATGTTTCAAGCCAGTCAGTGAACAGCTTTTGTTCCCACTGATTTAGCTCTATCTTAATCTGGCTGACAGGTAGACTTGAGAAGGGTTCATGGTTGATATTTAGAGATTGTACACCGGATCTGGCAAGAAAACCTCTTCTTGGTAGATAGATGTAAAGTATCCTAACGAAGAGGATCAGTAAGTAAGGAACGTAGACCTTATATGAAGGTCCACTAGTTTCTCCATCCAAGAAAGGAGCTTAGGCCTACTTTGCTGGCTTTAGTATGAAACGTGTTAGGAAACACTGTACACACTGCCAACTCACCCATATTTCTTAGCTTACTTAAAACCCAGTTACAAGACTTCATTTCACTATCGAAAATAACAATCCTTTTAACTGTAATAAAGTCCTTTTTGCCAAATGAAAAGCACTTACCACAACACTCTGCTCAGATCTCAATCCCTGTAAATTCCAACAAGGCTTTCCTTTCAACAATGCATGTAAAGTACCGTAAATTGCAAAATGAATCCATAAAAAGGAAAACAAATCTGAAAATTTCGTCCCAAATTATTCGAATAAGAGTAGGTTACGCCTCCTATTTCACCTTGAAAATGCCAATGATCCGTGCGAATGAGACAAGAGTGCAAACAGAAAACAATTTCCATGCGACAAAATTAGATTTACATTCTACCTACATATGTATGTATGTCTCATAAAAAAAGGACCCACAATATGCAAAAAAAAAAAGGTAAACTCGCGATTTCGTCCTTAAATCACACGCACACCACACGGCGTCGAAGGCAATGAAAGTGAAAAGAATTCGTTTTTTTTTTTTTAAAATGTGAGCCATATGTCCTAGAGATTACCAACTCCTGTCTAATTTACATACTGGCACATTTTAGCCGGTTTCGTTTCGTGAATTCCCTTGAAAAAGGAGCTCTCCACTCCCATGGCAATGAATCTGCGACACACACGAATTTTTATCTCAAAGAGACTGAGTAGCAAGTCTAGGTTCATGATACCCAGCACTTAGCACAGCATATCTCGACATATGGGTGTAGATGGCTGGGAAAATATTTTTATTTTTTCTGTTGACTACCTTGCTGGAAGCTTCGAGACATATGAGGTACAGTGTCGTCATAATGTTTTTTTATTGCCTGAATACATATTTAATATCCTGCAGATGTATCCCTTTCGGTAGAAAAGGAGGAATCTGCAAAAATTTTAATGGAATGTTCAAGAACCAATCATATAGAAGAAATGTTAAATGATTTTTAGTTCTTTTTTTCTTCGGAAAATTCTACAGATACGAGTATGAAGGGCTCTGTACTTCATTGAACACAAATTGAGGTTGAAAGATTCCGAAAATAATTGGATTCACTCCAGGGGGGGGGGGGGATCCAAATAAATGTCTTGTAGTGCTTTTTCTTTTTACAAAATTTTCGAAATTGATTATATAGCTAGTTTTCTGGTTGATAGGATTCTTACTCCGATTGAATGCTGTCATAAAATACCATAGAGCTTGGGATTACATGGAGCGGTTTGTACTGTACGTATCTTCATCGATAGATTGAAAGTTAAACCATCCATATGTACGAGTATGTCTGAGAAGGTGGTACCATTTTTGGAAAATGTGTAACGAACTATCGTTTTTTTTTAGAAAGTATGTACAAAAGTACAAATCTGGAGCAGTGTTGATTGATCATGAAGCAGAACTTCTGTCTGTCTGTGCTTTAATTGCAAAAATCAATGAACATAGTATGTAATGGGTCTTCCAATAGGGACTTCCGAATTTAAATTGACAGTTGATAGCGGCCATATTGTGGAAGCTACATCTGTAAAATTGGTTGTCATTTATTCAGTCTACGTGGATATAGCGCTCAACAATACGTGCAAATAATGAAATTATTTTATCAAAATTGGTGTTCTGTTTAACATCCTTCCAAGAGGACTATCCCCAGTGTGGTGGATACCTCGATCTGCCGAAAATATCGCCGCTGTCCGTGAGAATGTGCAGGAGAATCCGAGACAATCGATTTCGCGTCGCTCACGAGAACTAGGCTTTACGTAGACCATAACTTGTCAAATTTTGAGTCGAGATTTGGGCTTTTACCCGTACAAAATCTAACTGACTTAGTAGCCGCAGGTAAATGATCATAGACAACGACGTGTGTTCGCTGAACGGGTTCTAGAGCAGTTGGGAACTGAGTCTAATTTTAATCGAAAAATCATTTTCAGCGGTGAGACCCACTTCTGGATGAATGGGTACGTCAGTAAAGAAAATTGTCGAATTTGGGACGATACAAATCCACATGAGATCCAAGAGCATCCAATGCATCCCCAAAAAGTCACTGTTTGGTGTGGATGGTGGCTGGTGGATGGATGACGCCATCGACGACGTTAGGCAGGCCATCACCGTCAACGGCGAGCGCTATAAGTCGATGATTACCAATTTCTTTTGGCCTGAACTGGATCATATGGAGACCAACAACATGCGGTTTGAACAGGCGCTATGTGCCACACAGCTCTCGCCACATTGGAAATTCTGCACGACCGATTCGAGGGCATAGTCATCTCGCGTGGAGGTGGTGTGAAATGATTGTGGGATGGGATTTTCTGAAGTCGCAGCCCTCAAAGCCAACATAACCCATGCCATCGGTCAAATTCAACCATCATATGGTTAATATCTGCCACACTAAGATCGATCCGAGTTGAATGACTCGCTATTTCGCCTACAGTTTGTCATTCTAATGGCTGCAGTATCTTGTTGGAACTTTATCGGTTTCCGCCTTCTATCAGGGAGGTTCTGATCTGCACCCTCCCTAGTTAGCTCGCCCACTCTGCGAATGCCTGGAACCCAGCACAAAGATACGCGGCATGATTTTACCAACTTGGATTGAATTGATTTAAGGCCGACTTCTCGCGTATTGCAACGTTGCTTTCCTTGTTCAGTGCCGTCCACTAGACTAATTTTCCATATCGTGTGTACAAATTACAAGAGTGCCCTCCCGAAACAGGTTGCCTACTCTTGTCACCGAGCAGAGTTGGCAAATTTGTGGTCGCCCTCTTACCTCTCCTTACATCAGCAAACGTTCTAGAACGAACTCTATGCAGCATTGCCAGTATAACAGGGATAAGGTACTATTACGGCAAGTCCTGTACAAAACTTGACGGAGCTTGTTAAAGACTGACTTAATCCCCAGGCTTGCATCCTTGGGAATGGTTTGCTATGTGCACACACCTCTACTGGAATCATATTGTCTACTCTTTAGCTTGTAAGTAGTCGAAAAAGTGAACCTCATCCTAAGAAGGCAGCAAACCTGATCAAAGAATTTCACAAAATCCAAGGAAATATGAGAATGTTCCTTTGTGCAGATATTGGAAACAAAACCATCCTCAGACTATCCGCAAGACATCCTCCAATAGAACTAACAAAAAAGTTCAGTTCTAGGAACCTTTGTTGAAAGAATCCTAGTCATCTTCATGGAGTAATACTTGGCGACAAAGTCCAATATTCAGAACTAAAAACAGAGGACCTGAATTTGAACTACCATGGAAAGGGTGTAGTAACTTAAAGAGGACTTTTAAAAGCAGACTAAATTTTGACCCAACCATCACTTCTTCATTCAGAACTTGAAAAGTAATTTCAAGCACAAGGTGTCGAGTCTTCTACCCCAACATTTTGTAGAATTCCAAAGAATGGTTTTATCCTTAAAGGTTTTGTGTCTTTACTGGATGAGCTTAGCAGGAAAACAGGCTACCACATCTGTCTGTCTTCATCGAGATAACAGAGATGGTAAGCCACTTACTTCCACTGGCTATTAATACTTTCGGTACATTCAATGGCAAAGGAATCTCCTCAATTCAGTAAATCGAATCAATGATTCTAGAAAATGGGAAATATCTCATTGTTACCACAGGGTCCTGGAAGTACTACTCTGGATCTCAGAATCGGTAAGGTAAACTTAGTTCTGGCTCTCATCTCCAATAATGCAGAAGCCATAGACTACCCTCGTGCAAAGTTCCTAAGTTTCTAAAATCAAAAATGAGAATAACGTCAACTTTCCTCAATGTAAGGATAAAAGTGTGCTTTAGTACTCCTTTAGGCCAGGAGAAGTACATGAAGCCACGAGTTTGCATGGAAAAAGGATATAATAATCCTTCTCATATTTTTCCTTTTAAAACCTCTCGATGCAAGCTGTCACTGCTCAAAACCGATTTGAAAGGAAAACATAAAGCAACACGATATATGGAGGGAAGAAGCCATTTGTCAAGGACCTTTGTTAGGTCTGTCAGACAGCATTCATTTGGTAGGACAACCTCCCTTTTGAACTTCCTTGTTCCATAGAAAGTTGGTGTTCGCCTTCAGTAATAAAGAAATCCCTCTCACTTCCTATCACTAGCTGTGGAATTCCTTGTGTTTTTTCCCCCATTATCCCATTTAGGAATACCCACATGATTTCACAGGATTTGATTATCTTTCAAAAGGTTAGATTAACTTTGCAACGTGTTCCACATTTAACAACATCATTATTTATTTAGTCTAATTGCGGTGGTAAAATAGTTTCATTTAGAAATGTAAATAGAGTTTTGTCCAAATAAATGAAAAGTTCCATACGTGCATTATGTACGTATGTATGTATCTATGGATGAGGTTACTAGTACATCATTAACGGAATAATACTTTTCCCAATAATGAATTTTATTTTTTTGCAGAATGTATATTTGGGTTGCCATTGGTAGGGTATATCCAGTTTCTTCCCGAGATCCAGTATGATGTGGAAGGGATGTGCTTGGTTCGCTTTATACATAAATCCTCATCAATAGTTAATTCAGTTAAGAATGTTACTTTAGGTAGAAGCTTGGTGTTGAAAGCACGGCTTAGAGGAATGTTCTTGATTGGGCTTATACTTCTTCTTGCCGCATGATGGTATGTTGTTGCATCCACCCAATTTCTTAGAAAGCACCCCAGTACTACACAGCAAAAACTTTGTCCTGAAGCCTTTCGAACAAAGGCCAGAAGTTTTTGCTTACAGACAACTCAGAAAATCAACATAATACCACCTTTGCTACCATATCGAATGCAAAGTTAGACAAGGTGGATATCCTGTCGAAGCACTGTCAAGATACACTTAGACCAAGAGAAGGTCCATTGTGATACTACATATTTGGTAGACCGAAAAAGTCACCGGGTACTCGGGAAACCTAAACCCATCTCAAGTGGGCTGTGAGATTTGTTGTGCCTGCAGTGACTGAGTAGGGTGACTGACTCAATTAACCTTAGTTTTCGGGTCAACCGGGAAGGTATAGAGTCTAAATAAGTACTGGGAGTGACTAATTCAATCGGATTCTTACTGTCTAGGTATACCATGTAGGTGATGGAGTAATAGATGTAACTTACTCAATCGGAACCTGGTCCTGCAAAGCAAATGTGAAGGTTTTTTTATTACTTAATCATATTAAATCGAAATAAGACAACAAATCTTTACAAGGAGTTCTGCTTCATATAACAGCTTAATTTGAAGCCATAATTCATGACATCTGGCAAATGGTCAATCTGTTCTGATAGTCTTTCGCTCTTGCCAGCTACTTTAAATGCGACGCTTAACTCTATGAACGTATTCATAACTAGAAACTTTATCGGGACACTTGAACATGTTGCATTTCAGAAAATCAGTTAAGGACTATAAATTTGACTTGTATTTGTAATTTGCACTGTGTTCATACCAAGATGAGAGCAAAGTATCTCGAGGCATGGAAAGAATATCAAGTCTTTCCTAAACTTCAACTTGGTTACTCCTCACTCACTCATCAAAATCTCTTGAAAAAAGAATCTGCCAAAGTATATCGTGCTCAGGGAGTGCACATGTACGGGATATGGGGTATTTTAGATTCGCGGACGTATACGTAATATTTTCAGCTACTTTTTTTTGCATACATGTATACGAACTCATTGAACCACAGGCTTTGCAAATTTAAATGGAAAGCAAATATGAGAAAAGTTCGACGAGGTCCTGGTTAAAATGAAACATTTTTCAAGAATTCCAAGAGGAATTCATTTTATTGTGTATTTTGATTCTGTTTTCCCTCTAACGAGTAACTATGCAGTTTTGTGTCGCGTTTTAGACATTTGCTCCGAGAGATTGGGTGGCAGTGTAACCTCCCAAATGCGAGCTCTGAGTGTATGCTTGGAATAACTTTAAGTATTTTGATTGACTCGACGACAGCAATACAGTCAATAAGCCTTTCCGGTACACCACATGGCCATGCATGTCCTCTGCTTCAAGGTAGAATTTACCCAATTGCTGTTTCTTCATCCTCGTCACACATGGACAAGTGCTATCTTGAGCTATTCCCATAGTCATGAGGTGTTGTTTGACTTGACAATGTTCAGTGAGGAATTCTGTGAATATACGAAACTGTCTTGGCATCAAAAGTTGTTTCGTTCTTTCTGTTGTGTCCTGTCATCCAAATAAGTTGAACTCTGTTTGTGCTAGCCAATGACATGAGTACTTAATGGCAATGCCATACTACTTAGTTTTCTATATGATGCAGGTTTTTCATGCTAAGAACTTAGGTTTGCTATCGGAAAGAATATAAATGTTCTTCCGTATCGAGAGTAACAGTTTTGTAACATTTTTTTGTTAGCACGACTGAGTTTGAACCAAACACGAAACCCCCACGAAGTCACCATCAACTTACCTACCACGGCCCTTAAGGCCCCAAATAAGTCACTCCTTGCAGCTAATACTCAAACAAAATCGATAAGGTTCTATTATAGTACCTGAAACTGTACTTGAAACTGGGAAATCTATTTAAAATCACTCTTTCTTCTCCGGGCTTCTACACTACACCAACCATATAACATAACACATAGAAAAGCTACAATCCATTTGAAACCAAACGTATGATACCTGATACTCTTTTCTAAACAGCTCTTATAAAGTGGGCGTGGCCGCATGACATTTTTTTGTCAAATAATAACGATGCCTTCGAATGTTTCATGAAAAATTTCATCAAAATCAGTTTTTAATGAAAAAGCCTCCTAAAGGTGGGCGTGGCCACATATAATGTATGGATGAATTGTAGAAAATTCAAATTTGCAAAAAAGTTGTCTTAATAAAATCTTTCGATTTCATACAAAATAGTGAGGTTATGTGAGAGCACTTAAAAAATTTCAACACTTGTTCTGCTTCTTTTTCTCAGAAGCCCAGATATCAAATTTCATCCTCTTAGCTCAAAATTTAAGACCTAAAAACTGATGACATACGGATAGACGAACGGACAGACAAGTATAAAGCATTTTCTCTATTCATGATGATCACGAATATAGGGTCCATCTCAATTTTGTCTCTATGTTACAAACTATGTATCAAACTTAATATACCCTTAAGATAAAGTATAATGAAATGTAGACCCTTCTAGACTGCTTCTAGGTTTCGTTCGTTCAAAATATTTTTTTAGTGTAATCCTTGCTCTCTCTAATGGTACCATAATGCGTGTGGCGTTAGTTCCGCATGCAGTCCTTACTCCTCTGCTTTGAAAGTAATTGCTGCTGGAAACAGGCCAAACACCAGGTGCTAAGCCACCATATTAAAAATAATATGGTCGACAAAATACTTGAGTGAAACAAAAGTCAGGAGGACGTTGTGTTAGAAAACCACATAACTACTGCCATTAAGTCTCTTTTTATTCAAAACTAAACGCATGTCTTACTTTCTTTTCAGATATGCGTCTGCACTTACTAAAACTCATTTCTATTTAAAAGGTAAGTCAAAACTATTCATAATATTTATGCATAAATAAAATAACCCTTGAAACATGATCCTTTCAAAAACGTACGAGTACGTATTCTCAAACTAAACACAACTATGTATTTCACCAAACAAACAAAAAAACAGAAAAGTAAATGACAAACATTTTTCGTTCTAATTACATTTTTTTGAAAAGTTCCACACGAGGAAACCAAATTAATTGTGTACGCCTCTTTAGCTGCAAAATTAGTAGAAATACACGAATATTCGAGATACATTCACTCACATTTCAGAGTTCATTAAAATTTTGGTATTTCACTGGCAAGAAAACAAGAAAAAATTGAAAAAGAAAACACCATGCGTTGGGTTGTCAAGTTCAAGAAAACAACGAAGAAAAATATTGGTGTTGAAATTTCAAAGTCAAAAGCACGGGGCTACCCGAATGTTTGTGTTTGAAAGAATGAATGATTGGTGAAAGCACAGGAGTGTACAAAATGTTTACGAAAATACATACATTTATACACAAAACACAAAAGTTGATTGAAGTCGGAAATTTCTTTTTTTTTGTATAATTTTTGACTGATTTTTGAACACACATACTTGTAGCATGTCTCGATCTGGGACATGAATCAGGCTGTGGGGTATGTTTTGGACAAGTGAAACATTTTTGCCGGCTACTCATCTTTTCTTGGAAATAACATGATGTGTGGTTGAAATATATATTGTGTCCCGAATGGTGTAACATTCAAAGCGTACAATACTGGCTTTCCACTTGGTGGATGTAAACATGTTTGTCTGGTTTTGAGATCATACGGTTGGAAAATATGTACTCTTGTCTGATGTTAAACTGTTCTGAATCAAAGAATTTTTTCGAAAAATTATTTCTGACTCAGTACACAGCTGCAAAGTAGTTATTTTGAAAGTTATTTGTCACTGGGCACTTTTATTCGGGCATACTTTTTCATTGAAAGGCTGCTCTTAGTCTGATAGACAAAACAGTACCCATAGCATCTAGCATAAACTAGACCAACATGTCTCTAAAAGGAGTCATCTCTGGACACTAATAGTTGTGGAACGACGTATGAGCAAATGGCAAAGACATTCCTCAGTTCTTGTACTTTTTACTTCAAAGGAGAAAATTTCCGAAAATTTAGGTGAGCTAGCAAATGCAAACTTTCTGGATTGGAATATTCTTGGACGTCCTATGCAACAAGTACATAGATTAGCTAGTATGTATATACGTTTCTAAGCACAACTAATGGCATATTATAGATCTCTAATCTTTTATAGGTAGCCAAACCTAGGCGTACAAGTTACACAGAGTTACGCAGAGTATGCACCATAGGAGTTTTTGCAATTAATCCTTTCGAGATCACACCGATTTCCTTTCAAGACTCGTTCTTATCCCTCTAAGAGGATGGATCAAGATGTACAGAACCATGATTGGAGGAGGTGTGTCCAAATGTGTATCGCTAAGACTATAGCGCCTTACAAGCGGAGATCATAAACATTTATATGGACAGTCAAGTCGGATAGTCAAAGTCTTTCATATTCAAAGCCCTAAAATGTAGCCACACCCGAGTACCGAGAGACTGTGACAGTCTAGGGAATTGTATGCCTCTTGCAATTTTTAATCTGCTGCTTCAGCTCAATGACGTTTAGTGCCTCATTTTTAGACAAATCTGACCCAATTTGGATCAGAAACGCTGCATCTGCTTGATTAGACAGAAAAGCATATTCATACCAATCGTAATAGTTGTCTTTAGAGGACAATGAATAATGGGTGGGTGATGGATTCATTCAGTTTGGGGTCCTAGAAAATGTATGCCTAAGTAAATGCCGATAGCAGGAATTCGGTCCATACAAATGTGCCAAAATTTACTGCACTGGAGAAGTATCAAGTCATTCATATCCAGGAATCCCAGCCATCGTCACATAGTTACATTAACTAGTTTAACTTGACAATACCAGACTAAGTAGGGCTTCGAAGGATATGACTTATCAGATCGGATTTCGGCTTAGTAACCACATAGATCTCTTCAAAAAAGATTGTATATATAGCTTGTTGTCTCAAAACTGCTTGATACATTTGTGCTCAGAGCAAACACCAGATCAATCATATGCCTACCAACTCCTTGCCACTCTATTCAAAGTACTCCGTAATAGGGCCCTGAAATATAAACTCATTGTTTAATATAGAAATGATGTGGTAAAATAAGGGTCGAGACTCTCACTAGCATTAGTCTTTCATATTTATCCGATCCGATAAAAAGAAAAGCAATGACGGCCGCACTTGTATGTACATATGTTGGTAACGATAGATATGATGCTAAACTATGCTAGCTCTAGAATAGAAATACTCAAGAAATACATGTGTATGCCCAATGCTCTAATGAAGGCTGACTAGAGCTTGAACTTATGCCCATTTACAAGGCTGACTTAATCCAGTAAAAGTGTGGATTGTCACTAGATCTCCCAGTGTGCATTGCCCACCCTGTTAGTAAAAGTTCCCCTACTACCAATTTTTCAAGACTTGGGAAGAAAAATAGGACTGAGTCCGTCAAGCATTTTATTTCTCGTATTCTGTTTAAAGTTGAACCTTGCATTGTTTAATAGATATCCGAAGTCCCTTGTTCTCAAAATTTTCTGTAAATCGTCCATGCACTGATTTAGAAAAGACCTACGTTCTTGATATAAGCGTTGTACTTATACTCATAATCAGGCGAGCCTGACTCTCTACCCACTATTGTTTTAAAATAATGCATAGAACAATTGGTCCAATATTTTATTTAACTCTTTCATTACGATTTAGCCAACGTCTTCTATAAAATTTTCTCAGTCTATTCATAGTTCTTTCAAACTTAAAGCTTTTGTTTTCCCATCGTCCTTCAAAGGACGACAATACAAGGTGCTCTTTAAACCTCTGTATCTGACGCCATTACAGCTACCTTCGGAGGTCCTGAAGGTTGTCACATGCCGTTGCCGGATATAACGACTGCCTGTTGTAACGATCGTATTTCCTCAGTCTCGTTACGCGTCGTTATAAGAGAAATCCACTGTATCTCCTAATGACATGACAGTCTTCCCCACCCACTCCTAGCTGATGTGAAAAATTGTCAGCTCAGTGCAAATATATCCCAGACTATCATATATTCTCTTCAACTTGGTCCAGCAGATTCCTGATCTTTATCGGTGATGTTAATATTATGTAGGACACTGGTCTAAGCAGTTTTGTAACCTCTTTGTCACGAACTCCCTATACATAGCTTTTCCCAAACCTATTTTTGAATATGTTAGAGGAGTGTGATCTCGTTAACATAACTTCTTTGAAACGGTTCAAGACAGATTCATCAGGTTTGCTCTACGAGACATCTAATGAAACAACTGATATAACGAATCCTCATATGAGGATCGATTAAAATATATCAACCAACAATCACTCGAAGAATGTCGAGAAGAAGCTGCCAAACCCTTCATCCATCGGCTACTACCAGAAAATACCGATTTCTACGCGCTGCTTCAAATTTCTCTGAACCCAGGCAACTTTAGATCTGTACCCCTATTCCGACTTAATATTCATCGCATGGTTCTATTAAGCCAATAATGCTCATGGCAAAGAGAATGCCAAACTACTTTAATTTACAAATTTCAAAGATTGGCATTTAAACATTCCCTTTGCTTATCCTTACTCTTCCTTCCTTAACTTAGTTTTCAAGTTTTTAGTTCATTAAATGGTGGCCCTATAAGCTAAGTTAATGAATAACAGCTTGTATGGAACTTAAATAAATAAATAAAGGATATTCAGAAGATATTGAAATGGAAATCCTTACACCATACACTTCAAAAAAAATGTTACGTATACGCCCCATTGTACTGTACATGAAATAAATTGACCAAATTCCATAGCAAATAATGCAGCTAATTACGTCCCCGTGTCTACGAGTTTGGGCCCAAAAAAAAGGAAATGTCGCCAAAATCCTAACAAGGATGTCAATTATTTTTCGCCCAACTCTTTATCCTTATCGTCGACCACATAAACAATGAACTCTGCTTCGCCCCAAGAACGCCATAAATTATTACCAAGTTAGCATTTACGTTAAACCAAGAATAGAGTATAAACCAACAATAGGCCGTAATCGGTTCTGTCATTTGTTTAACGGCAAAACAGCACAATCGTAAAAATGGAATTTTTTTTTTCTTTTTAGCAATAACTTAGGCCAAACAATTTAAGACAAACTTTAGTGTCACTTTAGGCCTGCCTACCGATGGGAATTGCCACTAAAACGACCATTTAGTGATACTTAATATTTTATGAGTTCAGGAAATGCAAGCGAGTAATAAAACAAAAAACACTTTGTACGCACTTCTGGCGCAAATTCTTAGGAAAGTCTATAAATAAATTTCCAAAATTACGACGACAAATTGCGGACGAAATTATTGGCCGTAAGTACTTTAATTACGGCCAAGGCGTTCCATCATCTATTTAGTAGTCACTGATGAATGACCGCATGTAGGTCCACCTTAAGTGTGTAATGAACATCTGTAGAGCATAAATTATTTCGCCTCCTGGTCTGGCTGGATGGGGAAAAAAATAATCGAATTCCGTTAATGCGATCAATCAGTTTATTCATTTTTTTTTTCTTTTCTAAATGTTTCCAAAAATAATCGCCGGATGGATGGATATTTCAAAGTTAGACAAACAAGATGAATTTACAAACAAATTTTTGTGCATAAAAAAGTAAAAATACCACTGAGCCATATTGACTTTGAGATTTTTTATCTTTTTAATTGTTAAACTCAGAGTGACCTAGCAGCGGTGCTGACGGGGGGGTATATAAATCTCAAGGAGGTTACGTAAGACTGAGTTGAAGTCTTTATTATGAAATTCCATCACCGGGCCTATGTACACACATAGATGACAGTATAGAGCGGACTCCAATTGGTTCTAATTTAACATATTTCTACACTAAAGAGCTAATTTTCTACTATGCTCACACGTGACTACTTTTACTGCGAGCGCTGCACAAAAAGTAGCATTGAGAGGGTTGCAATGCCGCCACATAGTTCTTGCAACCTCGAGCATCAAAAGTAGCGAAGTAGCTGCACATTTTCAGGCAATCGATGGACGAACAAGAATGAGAACAAGAATTTATAAAAACAAAACCATCTTTCAGAAAAAACAATTTGTTCATGAAAAATTCGACTCAGAATAGCGATTTATGTTTTAGAGTGTAAAAGGTCCTTAGACGGGATGTCTTTCCGAATGTCGGTACAGCATTTTGAATGGCTTCTAAATCCGCAAAACAATTTCTTTTCCAGCAAATCCATTTTCCGAAAATGCTACACTTGCCATTGACTGGATCAATCTTGCAATCGGATGCAAGCTTTTAACAGGATCAGATACTTACTATGTTCGTATAAGTGGTTTTATTCTGAATAATGTTTTAGCAACTGTTACGAAAAATTATTCAAATTTTATAAAATCATTTATAGTTACAGTGACTTTAAAATACGGTCAATGACTCCGAAATGACTTCAATGACTTCACTGCAATCACAGAAGATTGCACTCAACTGAATGCAGTATTTGACTTCACTAAAAGAATTCCCAATCAGTGACTTTAAAACGAATGGCAGTTTTAGATTTTCAAGTTTAAGTATGATATTGAATTCTTATTGAAATCAATACAAAACTAATTTCCTTGTGACTTCAGTGAATACAATCCAAAGGTTCTTTTAAAACGCTGCAAATCAGGCGAACTAAACACTAGTGTGACTTTTAGTGAAAAAGAATGTCCTCTTTATTATAGAAAGTCCTACTTACTTTCGACTAAATTGTACATGAACATTCATTTCATTGTATTTAAGAAACTATTATTCTTCTCTCTATTGACTGAGAAGTCTGTTTACTATTTGTTTATGGACAAATCGTTATGAAATACATTCTTAAATTCTTTATTTATATTCTTCAGCAGGAATAGACCTACTCTTTGATGTCGTATCCAAACTATGGTTTCTGATTGAGAATGTTTTTATAATGGGAGGGGAGTTATAATCTAATAATTAAGTACCTACTGAAAGTAGTCCTTATCTACAATTTCCTGCAAGTCTATAACTTATTTCCTTTGAATGTTTTTGAAGAATCGGTGTATCGGGTTTGTTGCTTTGTTGTTTAGTAAAAACTCCGATTCATATTACTGTCACAGGACTTCTTGATATCACTAGATATGTAGGCTCCATAGGCCATTTTTTTTATTTAGAGATTTCTTTTCCCTGTTGGTGCTGTACTCTGTACGCGCTGCTTTTGTTTTCCTCTGCAGCACCTACGGACACGTCCCTTATTAAGGATTTGCTTTGTAGTCTATGGAAGTTTCTATTACCTCCTTGATGAAAATGGTCACTGGTGGTTGGGATAATGAAGTCTGTGACTTCTCCTAGTGTACTTGACGATTCGGCCCCCTCAGTGGAGATAAGCTGGTGCATGGTTTCGTTAATCGGGACATTGCTTTTAGTGCTACTTATCACACTATTAGTACCTACTCCAAAGTAAAAATTCGGAAGGCAGTACCTGATGTTCAAAATTTAACAAAATGTTCCATTCCAGTCGGTTATCCAAACATTTACGATAAACTGCAATTATATCCCCGTCTTCTGGTGACATTCTTCTGGCGACATTCAAGTGTTGAAGACTATTTGAAGTGGCCAAGGACAATCGATGCTGGTCTTATCATAATTTTTATAGCATCCTCCTGACAAGTTGAAGTAGACTTGAAAAACTGATAGATTTCTTAAGCCGAACATAAGAATATAGCCTGAGTCCTTTAATTTTTGTTTGTAATTTCTTTCTTCAGAAGGGCCTACTTCGAGATGTCTATTGCAATATCTATTATTTGTTCTTTATGATTCTTTTACAAGGAAGAGTATACGAAATGTTTATTACACCAATAGGTCACAGTGAATATAAACTTCATTAGGTTCTTCTCGGACTTCTCGGACTCTCTTCATATCATTTTCGTTATAGAATTCCTAAGGATCTTGATAAATGTAGTAAAAATGTTATGAAAGTGTGACTGCAGAAAACAAAACTTTCACAAAACACAACAATTCATGATTCCGCACTTAATAGCAGCACTTAGCACAACATGAACAGTCTACGAGTATAAGTTCCACACTTCATGGATAGAGAGGAAGCTAGTTTTTTAAAATATGGTAATTTCTACTTACCCAAACCTATCCCCCTTCTCTGTTCATTTTTCGAAAATACTTCGCTTAACGAGTCGACGTGACTTTATAACTATTCTCGAAATTTGTGAACTATCCTGATACGGCTTACGAAATACATTAAGAGGGTTTGATGGTGGAAATGATTGGTTTAATGCAAAGAAATTGTTAACCTACTTTCGTGGAATTTCTCAGATGTGTGTTACCGGAATTCTTAATATTTTCCGCACAACTGGATTATAATGAAAACTTCAATTAAATTTCAACGAGCGAGGTATGTTTTTGAAAAACTTTGTCACGGTTGAAGTGATTACATTTTCTACATATGGAAATACAGTACTCACTACATTATGATTATCTAGCACACAAAGTGGTGCAATGAAAAGTGGAATGCACGCAAAGCTTAATATTCATGAAATAAATATGAATATGAATACTTGAAGTAGTCATCACCTATTATGTATTCATTAGTCATAATTTGTACTCATTATTTGAACTCTATCGAGACTTCTGTTTCCGGAGATTTTTCACTATAAATCCTTGGACCTAGGATCTCTTCCGACTCTGGACTACATATATACATAAATACAATATACTTGCATACAAAATGGAGAATTATTTTTCATTGGAAATACAAATACAAGAACGTCTTGTAAAAGGAGAAGTAAAGGGGAAACACTAGATCTAGCAGTAATCCTCAAATCATTTTCAACTAGAAACACCATTTACCGGAAACATGGTAGGCTTTGAGGAAGGTGGCTCGTTTCGCCCGCTGAAATGATTCCACACTTTCCTTCGTAGGGTTTCGTTACTTACACGACTTCGTCTCTCCGCTAAGTGTACGTCAGGCAGGCGCCTATAACTTGGATTTCTCTAAGCAAATACTTAGAATGTTGCCCATGAATTTGTTGTTGGGACCTATCCCGAAAAAAATTTTTCGAACACCGTTTGGTAGACTCCTAATTTCAGTGTTCATAAGATCAGCAAGATCTTTGCAGAAGAAGGCGCCGAAATTATGTTTTCTTTTGTAAGACATGGCATCTTCATCTCTACAACTTCTCTACAAAATCTTAGAACATTTCATCGAGCTTACAATTCCTTGGATCACGGTATCCAACAAAAGTTGAATACTCATTTGCTCTGCCATCTCTAAAAGAGACGAACGGCAGTCTAGGAGAAATTTCAAAATATAAGAGACGAGTTCCAAGAATTTGATAGATTCCATCAGAAAATATGCGGATATCACTGAACTCCTGAGGAAAAATAAAATTTTTTTAATCCGGTCTGGAACACGGTGCTATGATTAGGAAGACGAAAGAAGCACGTATCACTTACTTACTTACTTACTTAACGAGCTCCCGTCCCGTAAACAGTCTCTGCCTGAGACACGCAACCTTCCACAATCTTGAGCCGCGCGCACGATCAGGCACGATAGCTTGGTCCTTAAAACGAAGGTCTTTCTTGTTGTCTCGAACCTGGGGGCTGTCCTCTTTTCCGGAGCATCTTTTCGCTTGATGTGGCCAAGTCAGTGAAGTCAACATATTTTGTCTTTTTTGGACTACATTCGCATCTTGGTACAGGTCCAGCTCAAAGGGTTATCAGCACCCATGCCCCAGATGAATCCACTTGTGTTCCAGAAACACTTTTTCCTTTAAGAATCCCCTAAAGAGATGGTCATGTGGAAGTTCTAGTGAAAGATTTACTTGGGAATCGGGTACGAAGTGCTCATCGGATACACCTAAAGGAACAATAGTCCGATTATAGGCCACTTATAACCATCCACCAAGAAATGAAGTTTAAGACATCACTAACCACCCCTTTTTCAAAGCCTAAGCGATATCTAATATTGATAATCATTCTTGAGACGTCTAGAGTTCCTGTACCCAGATGCTATGTAAGAGGGTACATCAGGTAGTTCGAGGAGCGACCTGACAGTGTAAGAAGTTGGATTTTTTTCTTCGAATCGATAAACCTCAGTGGAATGTCTGGAAAATAGTTAGGGGTTGTTCTATTCACTCAGACCTCCAACCCTGCAGATACTATGTACAAACACCGTCGTACAAAATTTTAATAAAACAAAATCTTTTAGCGCCCTAGACCAATTTACCAGTTCCCAGGACTTTTAAATCGCAACTTTATTTCCCTTCAGTAAGGAACTAACATGAAAGCAGCAGCAAGGAGAATAATTCAAGCCACCATCAAAGGATACCATAAACACGATAATTACTAGCATCACTTACAGAAAATAACGAGAACTGCAAGGGATATCCATGCAAAGAGATGCTGTACCGAAGAAACCCAGAAAAGGACGAAGGAAAGACTGTGAAACGCAAAAAACACTCTGCAGGTAGTTATGCAATTAGAAAGCTATTAACGTGAACAGATTATTCCTCTTCATCCTCTTCGGCCCAAGGAAGCAGCTCCAGTCACCATTTTACAAGGGAAACACTGCTGATGGGGATTGTACACGTACACACTGTATCTCAGAGCACTTACCATTTGCTACAGAGAACATGATATCACTCTATACGTATCGTCCTTCAATTGCAGGCCCCCAGGACAGCTGCTTGTAGTTTTTGTTTTTATTTAGATTATGCAAATGAAGTAGACCAGGAGCTCCTTGCCTCACAAATGATGGAAACGAAATGAGGGCGTAAGGCTCCTCCTGTGATAATTGCTTTGTTTTTTCTTGTTTTTCGGAAAGTGGCTGGCTAAAGGTCAAAGAACTTATTTTTTTTTTTCGCCCGCGGAGCTGTTAAAGTGAATTCTGCTGCTGTTTTGCTTACAAAATTAGTACTTATGGCTTCGAAAATTCTACACACACCGAACGCTTGGGGTATAAATAAAACCATTTTCCAAAGTCTACCCAATTGCTTGTGTTTTTTTTTTTTTTTTTGAACACTAACTGTTGTCAACAACAAGTCGTATATTTAGAATGTAGAACTGTCAAAGAGGAATTGGATCGATTCCATGCCACAACGAATGCGTTCGTCATCGGGAAGTGTACGAGTATCTGCCGGTGAACACTTTCAATGGGGGACTCTTTATCCACCTCGGATGCTTTCGACTTGACGTTAACATTGATTGACATTCATGTAGCTACGTCAGAGTGCAGGATATTCAATATCATATCGTACGGAATGTACGGCATACATACACATGGTTAGACACAAGGCGACAGTTGACATGCAGTAACGTTCGCACTTGTGTGAATATTTACCTTACGAGACAAATGACATTGGATGCAGGATAAATATTTCCAATATCACCGATAGAATGTCAATAATAGAAGAGATTTGCTGGGTAGTCTTGGGGGAATGTTAAATATTTATCTATCTATCTTTTGATGCGCGATGCAGAGCAGATTTGGCTTAACTTGTCGGGAGGTGGCTCATTTTATGATTGCTTGGATGTGTCATGTTAGTTCCGTGTTTACATATAGCGGCATGTTCGGCAAGTAATTGCGTCGAAAATATATTTTTTTCTGTAAATATTTTGACAAATTCCTGATACTGACTATGCGGAGGGTTCTCAGCTTACATCGGAAGGAATTTATACACAGAGCGAGATTCGTCATGGTCCAAGAAGTATCTACTGAGCACAGACTAAGTTAAAGATGATACCACAGACAGCTCTGCAGCTTCCGAAGACCATTCTTGTCTAGAATAAAGATTTTCTTTAAGACATGATTAATCTCAGTCTCGGGTCCTTATACCGATGGGGTAGACCAAATTAGGGCTCGCAATAGAGCTCAGGTTCGATGAACGAAGATTCTCAGCCAGCCCTATCAAGTTCATCTGTAGATTTGTTGCCTTGGAGACCAAGAATTTCGAGATTCTGGCAAGAGATTGTGGGGCATCGTAGCAGCATTGAACCGATATAGAGTCCCATAAATTGAACGACCATGCTTTAAATGCTGCCTGTCTATCTAAAAGAAATAAGTCCTGGCGCTCTTAATACCTTTACCAAGGTTTAACGTGGGCGCCATGGCTCAGTGGTTAGTGCGTTGGACTATGGAGCAAGGGGTTCGAGATCGAATCCCAGTCGGGGAACACCTAAAAGTTATTCACGGCCCCACCTCTCGTGAGCGTCTGACAAACATCCGAGAGTACAACTGTCTCGAGAAAGCTCCTCAAATCACAAATTGCCCTTCGAACACGGCATATTAACAGTAGGCATTTCCATTCGTGTACAGAATATAACACGCAGAACACAAATGGTTGTGAGAAGCTAGGCCCTTTGTCCCATCGACCTGTAGCGTCAAGTATTTATTTTTTTTTTTTTTTAAGGTTTAACGTATCGTGGACCTCAAAGGTTCAGTGAAGAAAACCGTGGGGCACATTCTCATAGGTATAGAGACTTTGATGTTGCGTACAGGCCTTGAGCACCAAGTCCAACTTGAGACTGATCATCATTAAACCAGTTTCCGTGCTCCAAAATGTCCACAGAATCAGTACTCACTGACCATAATAGTTCCAAACTTGTCTTTTTCGGAACGATTTTTAGGCATCCCACAAGGCATCCTTGTTCATACTTGTATTATAGCTTGAGCTTAATAGCGCCTTGCTAACGTAGATTTATTGAGATGTAAGCCCAACGACGGTTTCAAACGCGCCAGTAGAGCAGTTATATACATATGTATGGCCCCAAAAAAATCGAAACAAATATGTAGTCTCTCAAGTTTAGTTTTGAGTTGACCGTTTAAGAACTTTCAGTTACCAAAAGAAAGTTACAATGTTTTGCGTAGTATCAGTTAAAAGTATTTAGTGCCATCTCTACAAAAAGGTAGGCGAGATTGGTAAAAGTGATATTCCATGGAACTACAGGTACAGGTGAACTCTCGAAACATAGCCGTACTTCATAGAGACTATAAGTAACTTAAGTTACGTAATCAGAAGAAATGCTCCTGAGCTTCCTCTACGTCCGCTTCGCATGTGGGAGTCCCAAAACCCACCAGTATTTCTAAGGGCTTCTGTAATTCAGTCACAAGAATGAATCTTCTTGGCTGCAGCTAACACTCGAATCACTGTCGTGGGTTTACTTGAAAAACACAAAGTTTGGGGACCACACCCATGTTGTCAGAACGGTTGATGGTGGCTTTCCTGACAGGTTGCCCAAGTCGCCAAAATAGTATTCATCGAGTGCAGCTTTTCTAGTTCTCCATAGGCTTTAGCATTCGCAAAGGAAGTGAAAAACACATTCCATTGCATCCATGTCGCCAAAACCACGTTTCTATTCGCATTCGACGACGGTGAACCGCCATAAGGTTGTGGCCGGTAATGGTCCCCGTGAAGAGTGCTAAGTTGGGTCTGTTAAGAGCCAGGATTTGTTTGATTCTAACAATATCATATTATGTTCAGAGTTTTATGGAGCCATGACAAGATACCTTATATTGTGTTTGATAAGAGCTAAGGGCAGAAGAGCACAGGTCTTCCCTTTCCGACTAGTACTTCCACTTGGAAAACAGTTCTGTGATTTGAAGGGCCTAGAGAGCGGTCAATTCCGTGTTCAGAATTGCCAGAGTTTTTGACCCACTCGTGGAAATCGAGATATTATTCGGGTTGATGGCCCTACCGTTAGTACAATCCCTTTCTTGGGAAAAGATTGTTTTAACGGTTAGGCAAAAGTCATGAGATGATGATATGTGTTCTGTCTCTGCCCCTAAGTGTTCCCATTTCGCCGTCTTACTATAGGTTAGATTGTTTCAAGCGCAGTGCACTTTTCACGGGCGTTTCCTTTAGATATATGTAGGTCTAACTTACTTGTGCAAGTATGGTTTCAAGGGCTGGCAGTCCCTGTGCAAACTAGTCTTTATGTCTTCATCAGGAGGTACGTGGCCTTGTTTGCTGCGGACCAACAGTCTAGCCACCCATAGGGTGGAATGGGTCTGACTATGGCAGTGTATATCCAGTGTATGACGGAAGAATTAAGCCTCCATTTTCCCACTTCATTCTTATTTCTTCAGAATTCTGTTTACGACCAGTCTCGGTAGTCGAGAGGATAAGACCCCGCCTTGTGCCTCTAGAAATGCTATGCCACCTAGTTCTAAGTTGATGACGATGATGACTGTTTTAGGTTTGGAAAAGTTATTCATTCACCTTTTTCAAAGGATTGCTTATTCGATCCTGAATGGTTTGACTGCATTTCTCAAAGTTTTTTGGGAGATTCCAGAACCATCTGTAAGAAGGAACTGTAAGACGGAACTGTGCTGATATCGCAATAAACCATATAGCAATGCCATAATACTAAATCCCTATTTAACGAAGTTTTGGAGTATCTCGTTCTTTGACAACACTCCAGGTGAGCAGAGATAGGCGTGCCTTAAACTATTTGCTCAATCCTATAGAACAGATGATTATCGACCTTCAGTGAATGATGCTTAGCTGACACAGTTCCTGCCTTGACATTTTTGAAAACTCCATCAATACCAACTTAAGACATCAGTAAAATATTTGTTATCAAAAGATTTTTGAATAATGAGTGCACAGTCTCTGCAGAATTTTCTTTGCGACCCCGGGGTTGAAATTTCGAGATTTGCTCAAAATCTTTAATAAACAGGAGATTAGGCTAAGACAAAATCATTAGAGGTCGAGTGGAAGAGTTTACCAGATATTAGTATGAAGACTTTGCCTCTACTTCAGAATGTAGAGGTGTAACCAAAGTATGTATAATCATTTCCATAAGATAGAGTGTAATTTACAAAACATTCTAATTCTTGTAGATTTAAGTATAAACCTTCTTGGCACACCTTTGCAACAAAACAAGAGTCTTTGCGAAGAAATTTCACGAGACCAGTATTTATGGGTCAAAATATTCAAAATGTTCTTTGTCAGTGTATTATTCATTTTACTTCTTCAAGTTGCAGCTCAAATAAAATTCCATTCTATTTCATAAATCTTCACATTTCGCATACCTCGTTCAAGACATACCTATCCAAAAATTTCTGTGTCATATTCCTGTCACACCTTCTCTTCTAAATGAGAAAAAAAAAACATAATTTGTCACCTCAACGAACATTTGCAAATTATTATTTAAATGTGTTTTATATTATCTCGCCAACGACGTCAGAAAATTGTCACACATAATTTTCAAATAACAAAGAAATGTATATACTCGTACGGATGTGTTTTTTTGGGAGGAAAATACGAAAGTTTGCGGGTGTGACTGTTTAACACTGCCACTGCCAAACGAAAAATTATGAATAATTTTTGTTGGCTTTTAAAAATTCATTCCCTTTTTTTGAAGGAGTGTTAATTTTGTTTTTTTTTTTTTGTCTTTTATCATCTGATGAGTGTAATTTGAAAGAACATTAGTTTAACATGCATATCTCTCGTTCTGTTCCGTGCACACGTTTTGAAGATTTCTGGAATGTTTATCTTGGAAGGAGCAATCCTAAAGAGCTTCACTTAGACGTACAGGAACCATTTTTTGAACCATTACGAGTAAGTGGAAACTTCGGTGACAAAAAGTGAGTAAAAGACTTAGGACTTCCCGTTATTCAAGGCAGACATCCATAGTCTTCAAGATTTTCGACGGAGTACAACCAAGTTTCGTAATAAAGTGCTTTTCAATAGGAACATAACTATTTTGAATTTTAATATAAATTCGTTCTTAAACATTTTTTATAATTTGTCAATACCAGAATATTAGTCAAGATTCATATTTTTATTGTTGTAAAATACACGGGCAATCCACGTTTAGAAATTATTATAAATTACTACCGAAATTCTGAGTTTGTGGTCGCTACTTTAAGAACTCTTACTCCAATTTTTGGTTCAAAGAATCATTTTGCCAGACAGGCTGAGGGTACTATAGGCGATAAATTCGAGTCAACGCATTCACTATTGAATGTTCATGTGCCAGTGGGATCAAACATATGGAAATATCTCAGTCGTAAGTACTTCATTAGGCCATTAGCCTCATTTTCTACAGGAACTCAACGGACTTCCGTAACATGGCCAACGTTCTTTAACACGTGTTTTGAGGCTACTTTGGACTCAATACAACGAAAAAATGACAAGAGAGCATCTGTATCTCAATAAAACACAGCCACAACCCAATGGTAACCCACCTCAGTAGAATGGGATTCACTGGGACAGTCCTGTGCAAAGGGTGCGGCGACACTGTTTTGGAGGAAGGCACGACACACTTCCTCTGCGAACGCACAAGTCTCAGAAGAATCAAACACCAAACCTTCGGAAAAACATTTTTCGACAAACTCCATGAATTGTCTAACACGACCCCTAAGACCACCTTCATAACTAAAACGGTTTGTTTCAGGAGGGCCGCTCCAGTAACGAGCTTAAACTTCTGTTTTCATATTCTTCCAGTTCAATAGATCCGCCGAGGCCCTGGTGAGACTGCTCCCTCCTCATAGTTTTGCATTCACCTTCGTAACCTAACTTAAGTACTATCTTGGAGAGGGTTCATCTCGTGGGTTTTAGAAGTCCGATGGTCTTGTTTCTGTTTAACGTTAGCCAGTGTCACCAGTGACACTTTAGCGGTGTTGCATTAGTCAGACTGATGCCATCGATGATTAGCCCCCTTTACCTCGTTGATAAGGTATTCAGCATAAGATGAAGGGGCCTTGATGTCGGTGACGTTTATGCTATCTAAACCAGGAAAGACTCTCCTAGCCAATGCGTCAGCTTCACAATCTCTCGGTATGTCACAGTGACTTGGTACCCAGCAGAGGGAGGGGTTGTGCTGACCAGCTACAGCAGCAGCCTTTTACTGCTTATGATCTCATCATGCTGGATGCCAGAGATTTGATGGCTGGTTCATCGTGGATGTAGATAACAATACCCGATGTTGATACTCAAAAGTATACTGGCACGTCCTGTGGGTTGCTCCTTCCATTATTTAGAACTTCTAAGCCTGATTGCTGAGCAGGCAGCCGGTTTTCGGAGTCGATACTTTCGGTGAAATGGTTCAGTACTACGGCAAAGTGCAACTTCCGTCTACTGAGTTAGTTCTCATCTGAGGTTACCAGGGTTCCCATCTGTACTCTTCCCTGAATATTAGATGGACCTTTGACTATCGTTTACATAGTTTCTTTATGAATCAACATCGGGCTTCAAGCTCTCCTACTGCACCTACTCTTCGATCCGTTTTTATCTTTTTTCAGATACGCATGTGCTGTTCCAAAAATATTTTTCCCGGCTTTACCTTTGTGTTTGGTGGATCTAAGCTACCATTCAGTGATATGATCTCAATCAGTTTTATGTAGATCACGAAACAACTAGTTCAAAAAAGAGCTCTAACAAGGGAGCTAAGTGAACTAGTTCCCAATGTTATAGTTCAAGAACTGAAGCTCAGGTGTACAATATATACAATGTATACAATGTAGTTCAGAATTTCAAAGTTGCAGAAAGAAGACAGAATTTTGGGAGCAGTGAACTAAATTGAACTAAACGAACTAAAAGCAAGAACTAGTTCAGCAAACAAAATGTTCTCCAAACTGAACTAAAATGCAGAAGCCCCATTTCCGTTGCTTATAAGCAGTAAGTGTAGTGTAGGCTACCATAAGATGGTAATCGGTAATCTAAGCTGCAAGTTGATCGCCAATTGCTGGATCTGATTGAAGGTTTGTCAACTGCTCTTGTGTTCTTTTTTGGTCAACAGTTGTTTAAGTACACTGTCGTTGTCTACCTTGGCTTTTAGCTCAATGCTTTATGCAAATTTCCTATCGAAAGCAAAATCAAATCCGAATAAACTGTTGCAAGGCAGTTGCAAGTCAAGGCCTATCCGATAAAAGTAATATTTCCATATAACTACCTACATACTCGACAGCAAAATGAAAACCCAAAACCTACTCTTGGCCGAAAGGGGAAATATTATTTGCTTAAAGGTTAAACTAAGATAACGCTTTGTGTTGGTAGAAAATTTACCATTCTTCAGTTCCTATGAATTCGCAGGTGCTTCCCTACTCAAAATAGAATCTAGCAGTGAAGGAGAGCTTAAACAAAACAAAAACAAAAAAAAAAACAAAAAACAAAGTTTACTAGAACTAGAAAATCATTATCTGGAAATCTTAATCTATATGAAGTCGTAAAAGCTGATAATTTAATTTTTAATTGAAATGCGATATTGAGTCATCTATCGTATAAGTGGAACTGATTGAAGGTAGAGATTAAAATCTTAGATGAGTATTAAACTGACACATGCTGGCGATAAAATTGATTATTGAGTCACACAGAGATTTCAATTTGATATGAGCCAGTTTGTTCAAAAGGACTGACTGGGAGATTTTGCCTTCAATATTGTCTGGCCACTGTCTTGAAATAGAAACTATAATCTACCACGTCGTGTCGGTTGATACTGAGTTGGAAGTATTTATAGGTATTATCAGCCACGTAATGAGTTGGAGTTTTTGAAAAACTTGTTTGAACAGATGTAGAGAGCTTCTTTTTTTCATGGAATTTAGGCAGGATAAGCGTACTTATGTGCATTGACAAGGATCTAAGATTTTTTTTCCATTTCTACTTGAAAATATAAGCTTTTCTGGAAATATGTCTGAGAGTACGAGTAGGTAAAGGGTTTTTCAATAAGAACATAACATACTTGTACTTAAATAAAATACAATATAAAGGAGATATCGACCTGAAATGTAATCCGTATATAGTACATACTAAAAATTTAAGTACGGAATTCAACCTCATTCATGTGGCCAACGTGAGCACGTTTGCAGCAGCCTTTTAATTTGAAGACAACTTCCGATCACTCTTCTACACATAGATGTTATTCCTGAGCTCCCCCTGATTACTAAACTTCCTCTTCAATAGATCAATGGTTCGATCGAGGGTATGACATGTGGCAGCGTCTAATTGGAACCACATATCGCATCCAATTCTGCCATGTGGGCCAAGGTCTTTACACGAAATTTGTTACAATGTGGACTGAAAGAAGCGCTTACGGCTGTAATATTTTGGTTATTTTGATCGGTACGTTGCCTCGTTGACAAAGGAACATTCATTAGTGAATATAATTACTCGAATTTTTCTACTATGGTATGCATAACCTGTCTGGTGGGACGATTAAGTTACGACCACCGCGTCAGAGTTTCGATAGTAATTTTGAATAGTTTTTAACAGTTGCTTTTTCATGAACTTGAATGTATTAAAAATGTAAATTCTACCTGCCATGATGACATTGACAGGTTATAAAATAAATTAAAAAATACGTTTTAATTAAAATGCAAAATTGTTATGTCACTATTGAAAAGTGAAAATGTAGAGTCTGTCAACCCAGCCGTCTCAGATCTAAGATTCCCTCCTTCCACACTTGACCACACATTCACTGTCATGTGGGTATGATTGCTACTTTGCTATGGTAAACTCCCTCATAGATTCAAAGTACTCGATGGGTTCCTGACGATGGCCTGGTAAAGCCTCTTTAGAGCTCTTGCTTTACCAACTCTATACTTTGGAAGGGTCACTTAGAAAGCTTACCAAGCTGATGTGGTTGTTCAGATATGAAAAATTTAACCTCGACAAGAGCCCTGTTCTACTTAACTTTAAAAATTCCGTCACTCTTACAGCTCTGCCATTAAAAATAATCACAAAAGTGCAACGCATCATAATTTCCATTAAAACTCCAAAAGCTCATCATATCTGATCAAGGATATCCCTTTATGGGAATTTAATTGGAAATAAAACTCATTTTAAAATTTATTCGCATTCATGCATGTTAACTTAATTTGCTATCAGTAATTGTCAGTCTTCATTATGCGGGGTAGTAACTTCGATATGAAACACCATTAAGTGAGAACTACGTTGGATAGGAATCGAATTCCATTAACTTGTTAGCCCTATTCAGTGTCCTTATCAACATAAATTCCCAAACAATCAACCCGTAATGCACCGATTTGTTCGTATTCTCATTTTTGAATTCGGTAAATTAATTGCCATGATGATGACGTGGCTAATAGCAGTAGTGACGGGCATAATTGATTTTGGCATGTCTTTCTTTCAGCACTGAAATCAAAATAAATTGAATGAGTGTAGTCAGTTTGGTTGTAGGTTCCTCTGAGTTATGTTTTGAATGATTAATTTTTTGTTTTTGAATTGTTTTGACAAGCAAGCTAGAATGTGAAGTTTTTACTGAAGAATAGGAGGAATGTAAGCATGTCTTCTGTCACAGGGAAGGACTGGTACAAGGAAAAGTCCTTAAGGCATTTTGCATCTAGACTTATTATAGAAATAATATATATCACAGCTTCTATCTGAAATAAGCCATAAGCCATTTTCAGAAAAGGAAATGCAACAACTTAGACATGTGCAGACTCACCAATAGGACCCAACATTCTCCAGTTAATTAAGGAAATATTTTCTGAGGAGTATAAGGCTACACCAGGCAACGTCTTGCCATTGAAAGAGTAGACATTGCAGCATCCTAGCCCTTCGACACCCTACGCGCATCTACTTTGGACCACCTTAGGGCGACCCTGTTAATTTTTATGAAAAATCCTTTTGGCCACATAGATTGGTGGTTATAAGGCTTTTTTGGTCTGTGCATCGACACCTTAAGTGTCCTCTATATCGCAGTGTCCAGCTTTCGCAATACCCTGAGCATTGTGCAATACTTTCTGACTATTTTAGAATGCATAACGAAGGACTCTAGTGCGACACTCCTGTCAGATATTCATCCCATCTCAAGTAATTCTGCAGATTTCCAGATCACATTACATGCACGCACTATACGTGCATAGATATCAGAGTAAACTCAATAAGTTAGAGTGGGGTTTGTACTCTCACTGATGTTGGAATCAGCTGTGTATTCTGTTCCTGGCAACCTATCTATCAGCTACCAAGGATTTTATCCGATCTGTCAGGTTCGTTTGGAAGGAGTTCTTTAGAGTGGAGCTAGTCCTACATTGCTGGAGACCGAAGCGCAGACTTCGACGAAAAACAACCAAAGTGCAGCCATGGCCGTAATCCACCGGTAATGACAATGCAAGCTATTCTTTGTACCTTACCTTGTGGATTCTTCCACAATATAAAGATCCCATATCTGAGAATACGCCCTCCCTTTTTCTTGTTTGTTCTCTTTGTTCTCTTCCACATGAAGAGAAAGCTATAAGCTTTCCGATTTTTCCAGTGTTCTCAGCTTCGAATCTAGCCTCTTGCCCAATATTGCTTAGGTGTGACTTGACACTTCCGTCCACGCTGCTGATATGTAGTCCAAACCTCAATATTACTTGAATATTTCTATGAGCCTCACCCTGACCTTTATTGGGGTTTTCTGAAGTGAATCTAGCAAAATACCGCTCGGGCGCCTTGAATTCTGGGGAATGGCATAATAGCCCAACGCAAGGTCTTCTATGTAAAGAGAATCCCTACCTCCTTCCCTCCTCCTATCAACAGAAAAGTAGTATCTCAGTGACCATATGACATAGAGTTCACTACTAATACTTAAGCTGATGTTGTGATGAGACCAGAACAGTGTAAAACCATTGCTTACAGATACGTTCGTATCCTAACTAGATACTTAGTGACCATGCATCTATTTCTAGCCTACCATGGTAAGTTAAATGAAAAAATGGACCATTACCATCCATATTTCATGTGACATTCTATCTACCAAACAATGCAGAGCCAGTGCCCATCACTGATTAGCATTTCTGCATTTCATGTTCAACTGTGCGAGGCTGTCACTTACTTTGATGGATAGGCTTACCGCCACCCATCATTAAGCCAGAACTTTCACTTTGGCGGCGCCCTTTACGCCTTTACCAGTGAATTTCTAGATTAAGTACTATTCAATGTTCAAACCATAGCTACATATAAGCATAACCGTGATTAACATGTCCGATTGGAATGATTTATATGCCATTCTAGGACTTCCAAATGAAATGCCAATCCATTACATTTAAGGCTTACATAGATTTTCTTATAACTTTGCAAAAAAAAATCTAATATGTGACATGTGCACCCGCATGACTAGGTCGCACGTTCTTAGGCATTTATGCTTTACATAGATTTGGAAGGTCTTTGAGATTGACATGCATACTTTCAAATAAACCTGCTTCCAGCGGTGGATATGGTTTTTAGTATCCCAAAATACTAAATGAGACAAAATCTACTTGTCACTGACAGCAAAAAGGCCTAACAACTTGGGGTCTAATGGGGGCTGCATTCCATTCGATTGAACTTGTTGTACATGCTTAAATTATTTCTCGCAGGGGCGAATATATTGATCTATCGTTTCCAGAGTTATAAGGGAATTAAATCATTAAAGATTTTAAGTTTAACATTTTTTAACTCACGAATTTTCTGAGATTTTTTAACTTCAAAATATGAACTCAGAATTCATTTTGCATTCAGTGATTTAGCATTCATTTTAGTGAAGTCAAAGGTTGCAGTCAAAGGATTTCAGTGAAGTATTTGAAATCTTTTTTAAGTTATCGTCTCTCTCAACGCATTTGGGCTATTTAAAGGATTATTTATCCTTCCTTAAACCTATACCAGAAGCATGATATGTGGTTATCTTCTTTCCACATTTACAGCAAATAGGACGAAGTACAAGGAAATGATTACAAACAATTCACTAAGTTTATTCATATGGTTTTTTTTTTTTTTAACTTATTACAACTGAATCCAAAGAACTTCTTATTACAACTGCAGTGACTTCAAAATGACTTCAAAATGACTGCATTGACTTCGCTGAAATTATGGGCGCCGTGGCTCAGTGGTTAGTGCGTTGGACTATGGAGCAAGGGGTTCGAGATCGAATCCCAGTCGGGGAACACCTAAAAGTTTTTCACGGCCCCACCTCTCGCGAGCGTCTGACAAACATCCGAGAGTACAACTGTCTCGAGAAAGCTTCTCAAATAACAAATTGCCCTTCGGACACGGCATTAAACAGTAGGCCCCTTCCTTTCGTGTAAAGAATATAACACGCACAACACGAATAGTTGTGAGAAGCTAGGCCTTGGGTCCCATCGACCTGTTGCGCCAAGTATTTATTTATTTATGACTTCGCTGAAATTACAGAAGATTGCGTTCAACTGAAATGAATTTTCAATCAGTGACTTCAAAATTATTGGGTATCTCATATTTTGAAGTTGAAGTATGACATTGAAAGATGTGAAAAAAGATTTCCTTCTGACTTCAATGCATCCAATCCAAAATAATTAAAACTCTGCGTTTCATCCAGCGAATAAAATTGCCTAATTGGCTTGGTATTCAGTCAAAAACATCACTAAGCCTTGATCTTCTGAATAACACTCGTCAATTAAAGCAATAAAGACTACCATAACTCATCGCTTGCCAACAAATTGGAATTTTTTATTTGTTTTCGCTTAGCGAATAGGTCAAAGTCCTCTGACGGCCTCTTCTCAATCAGTCCCGAATGTTCTCATTCTCAATCAAATGGACTATCTTTGACGCTTTTAATCTTCCCGCTTCGTATCTGTCACAGAACCAGCGAGCACCAGCGGGCGTGGGCCGCCCGGATTAATATCTCAATACATGCAGCTCTGCATTGAGTGAGCATAAAATATCACCAGATAATATATTTTATTTCATTGTCACCTTATCAGTAGCGTCTACTCAAACAGTAGCGCAGCGCCCAGTTGATTATACCATGAAGCGTTCTTATCAGACTAGCCCCCAGGCACTAATAAATACAAAAATTGTCCAAAATAACTCCACTCATACAGACGTAACGATTTATTAATTTAAATTAATACACGAAAAGCCCATGGAATTCGTTTCAGTATCTATTTCAGTGGGCGCGATGATTAAACTCATTCATTAACTAATTATCTATAACATTTGCGGGGTTTATTTACTTTCACTTTCGTTTTCATTTTCATTTTGGTTTTGGTTTCTGGAAATATGAAAATGTTTACAAAAAATCGCTCTGTCTTCGTGTGAAGGAAATATCTTTCGGATTTGTAGTTTTTTTTTTACTTTTTTCTCTTTTAAAGTACATATACGCGAATTTTTTTTTTATTTACAAAAGAAATTCATAATTTTACGAGGTGCAAAGTTGAGAGGAAAAATTATGAGCTGTGGAAGAGCAGAATTTTTATCAACATTTTCGATTTGAATATGTGGCCGGACATTGAAGTTATTATGAGTTTTATGAGAACGTTTTTGAACCAAATGGTTTAATTGAATGAAAATAATGAATCACCGTTTGCTTTTCTTTTCAAAAATAAGAGTGAAATTTGCCAGCGAAAATTACAAGAATATGTTGAAGAGTATTTGAAATATTTGTGGCACAATTATTGTTTGAAAACTTTCACAATATGCCTGTTCTACGGAAACGGGGAATTCTGCCATACTACGAATGAATTAAGGTAAGAATTATTTGTTGGGCCTTCAACCATAATGTGTTGAGTCTGCCTATACCACTTTATAGAAAGGTCTTAATGGACAATCAGAGAGTCGAGCTCAAGCGTCATTTAGGGTGACCAGAACGTAATGACACTTTATGTCAAAGCAGCTGTCAAAGTAGTAGGATTTGCCATTCTATCATGCATTGTCTCATGCTTGCCCAACGCGCGGAAAATTCTTAAAAACTATCGAATTTCGGGCTCAATTGTAAATACTCAACTTGGACTTTGTCGTGAACTTCGCGTGCAAGCAATTCGTTGCACCATGGAACGCTACTTTCTGACTACGTTCAGTCCTTAGTCTATGCTAACAACCACTTTAGACGGCCTCGAGGCAAACATTGCCGGATTAACGCCGCGCATATTAAACTGAGTCATCAAAAATTGGACTGACCGTTTGAAGCACTGCCAGAAAAGCCGAGTAGGCCATTTGAATGATGTGCTATTCTATGAATGAATGAATATAGCGTCAAAATAAATGTGCATTTTTTATCCTATCATCCCTGGTCACTCTGAATAAAGTTATACTTAGGGACATACTGGAGTGGTTTCAGAAGCGTGAACAGATTAGTCAAGATATACATATTATAATATTTTTCATCCAACAAAACAAAGAAATGCAAAAAGAGTGTAAAAAGGTCCCAAATTTGTAGAGTCTACTTAACCATCTCTGCAACCATTTTGTAGAACATTTTGCATAAGAACTTTGGTCTGTGTGTTTATGACCAAAGAACTGAAGACATCAGCTTAAATGATTGAATTCTAAGAATCTAAAAAAGTGATCTCGATGCTCAACCAAAATTATTTTGCTTAACGGCTTCGTTCAAAAAATTTGGACATTTGGAAAAGTCAGCTTCAAAAAATCACAAAAAATCCTTTTCGAGTTTTAAGCCATAATCCTCAAATTTTGGATGACAATTAGTCCATGTTGTATAAAAAGTCTTTGAAAACAATTCTAAATTACAAATTTCTAAACATATATACATATGTATGTATACCGGACCCACTAGTTTTAGCCTTAGTATGGCCACAGAGAATAAAGTCATCCATTTAGTGGTTCTGAAAGTAAATTGGAATTAAACACATTTTTGATACAATTTTTGTTTCAATACATTCTTTGGATCATTTAAGAGACTTGATTCTGATAAAGTAATTTTGGATGGCAATAGAGAGTTTTCGGATTGTGTTCATCGACATGACCATATAAATAAATTTATTTGCGGCAATTCACCCGAACTTGCTGGCTTCGAATTAAATCATCCGAAATAACGCGTCCAAAAAAATCATATTGCAATAAGTCAAAATGTGTTGTGCTGTGGAAGATGTGGCGCTGTCTTGTTGAAACCACATGCCATCCACAACCATATCGTCGGTTCGAGCCCAAAAGAATTGTACCAACGGCAGCCATATTTTCTGTAGAACGTACATTTTGATGACATAGCCTTTAAGGCATCTGCAACAGATCCAGATTCTTTGAATTTATTTTACCTGGAGCAAGGGCTTGGATAAGAGTGGTTTTCATACCAAAATTAGGGAAGTTAAGTTTAACCAGTCTTACCCCATTTCTCATTTCTTCAACAAACCAAGCGGGCTACCAAAAACAGCCCAACATTAATAGGACAGGAAAAGTTTAACTGATAATAACAAGTAATAACTTCTACAGAGACTCCAAAGGCGAGGAGTCTTTGTGCATATTAGAAAGTCCACTCTACGCAGCAAAAGAGTAGGTTGTCTCTACCTTACAGTGGTATCAAAAGAACCCTCTTTTTCTATAAATCTATCTATATCTTTGTGCACTTACTCACACTTGGATTAGGTTCGAAATTATTCGTCACCAACGAAACCCCGATCAGTCACCCGTTGTCATAATTACACGACTTGGTTAAAAATAAAAAAACCCATAAATTGGTAATTCACTCCCCGGTGCACGCGTTTATAATTATTTGGTTACGATTGGGGTTCCTTATATTTGTTCCGGACATTTTCCAGCACTTTGGACAACTAACAGATTGGTAATCTAACCAGCTTTCTGAAGGACCATATTGCAGGATTTAAAACTTAAACAAATCCTAGATATAATCCAAATCCTCTTATAGGTACTTTCATTAATAAGATACCATTGAGACCAGACATTTTGTAAGGAAAAAAGCTGTGGACTGTTTGTTGGGACTAACTCCTCTAGCAGTTTTCATCTGGTGTTTAAGGTAACTAAATAGTTCATTGGACCCTCTACGTCACAGGTTATTGACTTGAAAAGTCCAGCATGAAAGCATTTATTTGTGAACTGTCACATCCACCATCTGGTCTTAGCTAGCTGTAGAGATGATTAGTATACTTTGTGTTACAAGTATCTCAATCCGTTTGTTAACTAATGCGTGAGAAAAATAGAATATTTTTGAACCAAGGAAGGTAAGGAAAAATGGGCTATAAAACAACCAATGAAGCAGATACTGACATCCCGAATCTGCCTTCTTGGAGGTCAATTTTAGCCAGATATCAGTTTATATATGTCCAAAGCGGAACTACAGTTTGCGTTAGAAAAATTGGAAATTTTTGCCCAAAAATGTATGAGAAATTGGTTATGTATACGCCACCGAATACTGGCATTCTGAATCTATCTTTTCGAAGCTCAACTCTATCCGAATATTCTGTTTTTGTGTATCCGAAGCTTGGCAGCTGCCTGAGTTTGCGTAAGAAAAATTGGAAATTTTTGCACCGAAAAATATGTGAGAAATGTGTTACGTATACGCCACCGAACCATATACTGACACCTTGTGGTCGAGGAGTATTCAAGTAAATAATAAGGAGAGATAAGTCCATTACATTGAAGCAATTTGGTGCCACTCCAAGCCTTCCATAGAGATGATATCATTAGAAGATTTGGCCCTCAAAAGTATTTCTACACTAGGCTTAGCAATAAAAAGAATTGGAGCAATGAATCCACAATCTATAGACTGAGCAATCACACAATTTAGTGATGCACAGATGGGTCAAGAAGGAACCGGAGCAGGGGTATGAACTATGGACATAAGCACCACCATCTTATAGGCAGAAATGTATGATATCGACAGATGTGTACATAAATGGTCATACTGTCAGATAGTTAAGTGCTATCATGGTTTCAAGATATAGTAAGAGTACACAACCCTCAAAATGATTCCGTGAATCTTACGCGAGGGGAAGTCTAACGAGGGCATGTACATACACCTCCAAGGTGATAGTGAAGGGCACAATAGATCAATAGGTTGAGTACAGGATAAAGTTCAGTTTTGAACAACCCAAGGATAACCAAATCCTCAACGGAATCCATAGCACCAGGCCATATGAGCAAACATAAAGCTGCCTATACTACTCGTATAGCCAAACATGGCTTGGAACATACATAGTTCTTCGAGGTTATAGAGCATTTGCACTTGTTCAACCCATTTCAAGGGGAAAGCAATATAACAATATCTCCATTCAAGAGCCTTCATAAAAATATCACAAGTTCAACCACACCCCCGGCACAAGAGTTCATAACTACAAAGAAATCTGAAACCATTTTAACAACAAACAATGCGCCAACAATTTCAATTAAAATTTCAATACCCTGTCCCTATTAATAGACCCTCTGTCAAGGCCAAGAAAAGCAATTAAGAAATCGATACGTATTCAAAAATGAATGATTTCGCAAACGTGGGCGCGGTGAAAACGGCTATTTTCCAAGAACCGCCCGCCTTGTAGAGTGAAATATTTTCGAATGATAATAGACAAATCGATATCTTAGGCACAATTAGGTCGATGACAAGTTAATCGAATCTACCAGTGCACTGACTTGCCATTCACCTCTAAGATTTATCTTTTCTTCATTTTTTTCCAACAACGGAAATTGATTCAATTTAATTCTCACTGATTACATCTTGTGGTTAATGAACTCAGTTAATTAAATCAATTAGACAGGTATTTGTGGAGGCATTAAATAAAATTTAAAAAATGCTTACATTCCCTGAAGAAAAAGTATCTACAATGAATCATTTCGAGATTCAGGTCACATGCAAGGGGGATGTCTGCGACTACTCTATCCGAAAACAACTTCAAACAGGATGCAGTAGCATTTGTAGATAAAAATGTAACTTTACGAGCGATGCACATCGCACATATAAATTCAGCTCAGCATAAAAGCGAAGTACCATAAAACTATTTGTGTGCATCCGAGCATTTAAATTCCAGGAAGCAGGTTGGAGAAAATTTATTCGCAAAAGATAAGCGGATCCTTCCTGCCACTGCATCTTGATTCAATGCTCCATTGAAGATCTACGTACCCAGATGAAATGCTAGAAGTCATAACGAATTTAGGAAGCAGTTTTTCTTCCCAATTTACATGAGTTTTATTGTCAATACGAGCAGCACGAGTTTGACAGCTCTGACGGTGAAGTTATTTTGTTGTTCACGGCGTATCTATGTAAGTGTTTCGTGTTAACAGTGAGTTACGCCCCATCAATTTGAATTCAATGGATATTTATGTATCTATACGCGAAGCGGCTAATCAAAGAAAATTGTAAATTTTGTAAAAGCGTAAACACATCAATTGTATCTCCACCGCTAAGCACCCCCATTTGTGGGCAACAGCCATCAAGTCTTTAGATTTGTTTACCACAGGATACACTCGTACTCGTACACTCGTGTCAATATAACAACAATGATGTGTTGAAGGTGAATCTGTCGTAAAGCAGGACTATGACCACACATACGAACAATACTTTATCCTTTCACTGCGGCATGGTGTGTCCTTATGGCCCATTACGTGTTGAGCACGTCGATGGCTTTTCGTAAATTCGTGTTTGTTTCTGTTTACACATTGCGGCGCATTTATCGAAAAACCTATATTGGAACGCGTTGCTGAAAATTGTTTACGTCTGGTATTTGCTTGGTATTTGATTTATGGACATGTATCCCATTGGGAAGATTAATTTTAGATAAATACCCTTTACCGTGACTTGGTCACGGCCGCCACTTGACCGTGTTCCATGATTTGGAGTATTCGCACAGCAGAAGCAAAATATCAATAGTCGACCCCACTGTGAACAAAATTTTAGCAAAATAGAGGGTGTGGTACAGTAATTCATAGGTAATTAGAAATTAACCTATCAACTGGATTATTAAATTATCAACAGACACATTATAGTGATGCACATGGTGTTTAGATACTTTGGGCACCACTCCTGTTGCGTGATGTTAACGAAGCGATTTGTGGGTATTTCCTTGCGACATGGAAAGTCGCTGTTTAATTGTATTCCGCGAAGTAAATATGAGGATTTATGGATGTTTTTCATGAAAATATCTGGCGAGTGGAGAAAAACAGGTAGTTCCACTCGAGAAATAAACAGAATTTGGGGGGAAACTTTGCTCTGCTTTTGTGCGAAATTTTAGATACAAACTTTTGTTCTTCTCCTACGGTGAGGTCTTTAAAGTATCTGTGAACATTTTAACTTACTTTTATTCAAATTATATGACTTAATTTTTTATTCGCTGGAAGAAGTGTTTATTGAAGACACGATTTGGCCAGTTTGGTATACTATGTACAGGGTCCGGCATCTTTTGTGTGAATATTGAATAACTTTAAAAAGAAGCATCCGATTTCTATCAGTGAGGTATCTTAGTTAACCTAGTCCTATCCAATTTATTTGGACTAGTTCTGGAATATAACACCAATCATGTGGCCGCTCTGCTGCGTTTTACACTAGTTTTTCAAGAATCCCTGACGGTATAGCGATGATTTTGGCACGAATGTTTGCCTTGAGCTCGGCAATGATCTGAGGTTTGCTGGCGTAAAGCCCACAAAAAGAAGGTCAAATCTGGAGATCTGGGTGGCCAGTTTCCATTCTTTAATCGGGAAATTTTTGGTGTTGAAACTACATTGTTTCGGTGGCGTATACGTAACCAATTTTTTCATATATTTTTGGTGAACAAATTTTCTGTTTCCATTATGCTTTCCAACTTGTCAGTGAAGCAGGTGTGTGCTTGGTATGCACATAAACAGAATGAGTTGTGTCACAAGGAGGAAGAACCTGAAGGCGTGGACCTGGTTCGGTGGCGTATACTTAACCACTTTTTTCATACATTTGCTGAAATCGACAGCATTTACAGAGCCATGTCTAGTTTTGGCATCCTTGTCAAACTCGTCAGATTGTGCACTATGATGACGGAGAATTCCCACCGGATTTCACCGAGACCTTTGATGTCAAAAAAGGATTTAGGCAAGGTGACGCGCTGTCATGTGATTTTTTTCAACATCGTACTTGAAGGAATTGTGCGAAACTGACAAGCCAACACCAGAGGCACAATTTTTCAAAAGTCTGTCAACTACTAGCCTACGCCGACGACATTGATATTATTGGCAGAACTCAGCGGGTTGTCACTGGCGCGTTCACTAGTATTGAAAAGGAAGCTGTCAAAATGGGTTTAGAGGTGAACGATGGCAAAATAACATCAACATCAACGATTTGGAAAAACGTCACAAATGATGACTAAAACTTTGAGGTAGTAAGGGACTTCGTCAGCCTTGGCTCCATTCTGACAACAACCCCTCAGCAGAAATAAAACGAAGAATAACTCTTGCCAATCGCTGTTTTTTGGGCTTTTAAGGCAACTGTGAAGCAAGGACATATCTGAAATAAGTAGGCAGGTTCTATATTAGAACGTAATAGTCCTACTACATGGCATTGAAACGAGAGTGAATGAAGATATCCTTGATGGTTTCGGCCCCGTTTCCGTTGACTGGTTTTGAAGGAGGATATTCAACAACGAACTATACGAGTTGTGCAGCGGAATCGACTTATTGAAAAAACATTAGTCAGCATTAGTCGGCTGAGATGACTAGGACATGTAGAGCGAAATGACACCAAGCGCTTCGACGCGTAGAGTTTTTAAATCGAGCCCGGAGGCGGACGGACAACGCAGTTAAGTAAAACCTCGCCTTAGGAGTAGAAGTAGTAGAAGCAAGTAGAATGGAAACTCAATCATCTTGGAGTCAGTTAAGGACAGAGCTATCTGGTGAAACTTGTTGATTGAGGTCCAGATGCACACCGAACTAAGTAAGTAAGTAAGCAGAAGATTCATCCTCCATCTGTCTCATAAGATTTTCTGGTGTTGGATGAGAGGGGGGTGGCCAGTTTTGAGTGATTTAGTTCAGCTATATAGGATTTTCAGGACATCGGAAACATCAGCATACGTTTTCAACAAGGCGGACAAGTCACCTAAAATCTTAGTCTTCCAAGGATGCATCAGTTTATCTCTTCCGGAGTGCCTTATTATGAAAGTGGACGGCCAAGCAATTGCTTCTTAACCATCAACGATATGGGAAAAGATTTGCTCTAGAGTGAGGAATCAACGTCGGTGTGTTGAGATCGTCCTACGATGTCAGGGTCATCAGAGGATTCTACTACCTAAAGGACCTTTCGAAAGATATGTCTCAGTTCGCCTTGATGGTTGACAACAATTAAGCTTTGAATTGGAAGCCACATTGTTAAAGGGCTGCTTTAGTCCTCAAAACTCTTAAACTCATCAGGTAGCCCAAATTTTTACTAATTAAATGAGTTTTACTGTAACTGTTACCGTAGGTACCTTTCTCCCGATTTATAGCCACATTCCTGAGCTATGATTAGAAATCTGCTCGTGATGTCTTCAGTATACATGCTCTTCACAGAATTAATGAACAGTTTGTGGGTGGATAACCAACGAATTATCCTTAAAGTCAAAAGTCAGTCTAGCATCACTTTCCAGGATTCAGGTCTCAAGAAATTCAATTTCAAATCGGTTTTACTAAGAAATAATCCACCAAATTAATTTCAGTATCTCCTTCCTCCACACCATCCAGACATAAACATGTATCTTACATTCAAAGAATCCATAAATTCATTGGAATAAATCTCACCGTAATTTTCTGGAAAAACTCCCCTCTCCATCTATGATAGAGAAGCGAAGACCCGGCTTGTCTTTCTGCCCACTAAAGTTTGTTCTTTTCAAGTTCACGAAGTCAATAAGCCAGCATATTGAGGTTTTTCACAGAATAAGGTCAAATGGTTATGTAATAGCATGTAATCCCACCCATAAACTGAACAACTTCATTATCCCGATAAAAGTAATTAACTAAGTTCAATATTTGACATCAAAACAAAATCTAATTTCATCCCTTCTGATGTATTACCTCCTTTGTGGAACTTTTTACCTACCCTCATCTAGCTCGACACGTTTTTCTCGTATTTAAATCCGTGCTAATAAATTCTTCCATGTTCGGGAAGCCATTAAAAAAGTCCTGTGTCAGGCGAAAAAAAAAAAAAAAAAAAAAACTTTCCATAATCCTGCAGCTACGTACAGGGATTGAAGAAGTTCGATTGGTAATTGATTTCAGTATTCGTTGAAGGCAAGCCATTATTCACGCACACTTTTTTTCTTCTTCTTCTTGGTCTCATTCCTCTTGTGACAGTTTGAGTGTCACCTAGATGTAATTAATTGCCTGTAACGGTTCTTCTGCAGCACAGTGGCGGCTTTTTATCGCCAACCCGAACCAATCCCTAAAGCATTTGAACATCCCCCGACTGAGGTCATTTATCACGAAACCAGAAATTAGTCAAATGAGCTTCTGAATAATGCTTATGCGATTATTCTAATCCGTCGAGCACGGGTTCTCCCACGGGATGTCCTCGTGGTATCCCCTTCCAAGAAAGTAACATGAAACTGAAACCTTTTTCCTGGATCCTCTCTATTATCAGACGAAACTCGCGCAAATAAGTTTCTGAGTTTGGTCTATGAGTGATGTATCTGAAGGATGTGATTGATAAGCTTTCACCTTTTATGTACGTATTCGTGTGACAGGAGTCCTTGTGGGTTTCCATTCACTGGTTTATGATTTGTTGCTGTTTGATTCGAATAGGTCTCGTTATAGGAATCTTTGGGTGGTCTTGGCATGACCAGTCTTTTACAATATTGCTGTGCTAACAAAGTGCACGAGCATTCATTCACTCTGCGTCGTCGTCTGGTTTATACATATTATTTTGACGTGGAATATTGGCATCATGTCAAATGTACGAGTGGTCGGACTTTCATTTATCGAAAGTCTGGCACTTGAAAGGAAATTGCCATTTTAATGGACCACCATTGTGAGACTTTTGACATGAGAAAGTGATTGATTTTGACAATCTACAACTGATGAGTGATGGTAGGAAGCTTACGGCAATAAGGAAAGGAAGGAACACTTCTAACCACTCAACAAACTTATGGACAATAAGGGATGATTGTCGCTCTGGAGTCGATAGTAGACAAAGACACAATAGTATGAGGAGTTCTAATGCTAACATATGAACATAGATTAGTGATTACATATGAGACGAACTCATCTATTCATTTTCTAATAGAGTCATGCCTAGTTCATGATCTGAATCAATAAGGAAAGCAATTGAACCATGTCCTTCTACCCGTCCGTCCGTATGTCACCAGTTTTTAGGTCTTCAACTCTTCGGATGAAATTTTATCTCTGAGCTTTTGAGAAGGAGAACTGCCTTTTTGCCCTTCCACTTTCCCCAACTTCATTATTTTACTTAAAATCTACACTTTACTCTTACATTGTCTTTAGTCCCGCCCACTGTTTGGACGCGTTTTTATTGAAAAAACCGATTCTGATAAAGATTTTGCATATAATATCCTCAAACATCAAGAGTTTTCATGAATTTTGGAAAAAAATTAGTGCATGCAACACCCACTTTATAAGACCTGCTTAAAAAGGAGGACTGTTTGAAGCAGTCTTAGAGTATTGCAGTCCTTCTCTACAATGCTGCAAGCGAATAATTTCACTGAAACATTCTGAAGGATGACCAGGTACGTTTCCAGTTGTTATGATTCACTAGCTGTCAAAGCTACCAATGGCATCTAGCTGTCAAAATATTCAGTAAAAATCACCATTCATTGTGAATCGATTCGTGGCTGCCGAAAGTGGGGAAATTACTAAAAAATATTTTCGAAATTCTGGCTCAGTTGTAACTAATACGTAAAGTGAATTTCGTCGTGAGGTTGGTCGTCATCGTGGCAGACAATTCGTCGCACAGTGGAAAAGTTTTAGCGTGACTACACTGTTTTGCACTTTATGAGAGAAGAAAATATAGCTGCCGTAGGGGGCAGTATCGGAAATGGCCCAGAAAGGTCGGTTAGCTGAATTGGGTATCGCTAGAGTGTCAACCCGGCTTATTTTGCGATTATACTCAACCCCGTGAGTTCGCTAATTGGACGCTGGGAATGTTGCCCGAAGAGATCATCTTCTCTAACGAGGCCCATTTTTTGCTTACAGGCTACGTCAACAAGCAGAACTGTGGATAGTGGAGTGAACACAATATACAAGTGTTCTACCAGGCGTCAAAGCATCCATCGAACCTTATTTCTTTCGAAAAGAGGAAGGAGACACCGTTATAGTCAATGGTTTCATATTCAGAGCGGTATTAACCGACTGGATCTTCTCACGGCAACCGACCATCAAGAACAACTTTGGGTGAGCTTGAGACTAGTATTCGAGAATCTATTGACCCCTTCAAGCCGCTTGACTTTTGAGATCGGTTCAGTTTATTGCCATACAGGTCAGAACGCAAGTACGGACTGATAATGTGTACCTTACTTAAGGTTTACTTTCATCAATACTAACTCGTACTGTGCTTATTATTTTGATAGTCGAGTTAATGTCAAGAAATTTACTAATAGTTTCGAAGAACTTATTCTCTATTTGGTTATCCAGACGCTTTTCTATCCTCACAGAAAAAATGTCCCGCAAAACTTGCATCGCAGCACGAGTTGTATGTGGTGTGGCACCGTCTTGTTGAAGACACATGTTCTGCAGACATAATTAATCCAAGTTGAGCTCAAGAAATTTTCTTCCAAGATCTTCAGATAGTCCCAGTTACCAGTAACAGTGATGGTTACATCGTTGGCTCTAACTTTGTTACAGAAAGAGGGTTTTGATGCCATAGCATGGGTTATTAAGTTTAGGCTGTCTTAGAGTTTTCGTAAGGCTAAAACCAGCATCCAAAGTCTTCAAGGACACACCCTTTGTTTTTGTTTTGGGAAGTTAACCAAGCAACATCACTTCAAGTGCTCGCTCCGCTATTGCTCCGCTATTGCCCCGCTATTGCTCGTTCTAGATATTACTCGTTCTAACTAATGAACTGCAATAATTTTGTACTTGAACATTTCAAGTCCTTTATTTGAAAACACTGCTCGTCATTGAGCGTTAGGTTATTAAGTTAATTTTACTACATGTCTACGTCATAGCATTTCTACGTCTCAGCCCTGTGACATGCAATGCATGATATAAATTGCAGTAAAGATTCAAATATGTACATACATTGCACCTACACAAAGAGACTCATAACTCGGTTAAAAATAATCCTTTCAAAGCAGTCCTTGCCATGAAAGCAGAGAAAGAAAAAAATTGCTCGCAATCAATGCCTAGAAAATAAAAGGGTATTATTATCCCAAGTCGTTTTGAAATGTCTCTCCATCATTACAGTCCTGGTTACACATGTGAATGCAATTTGTATCTGGCACGAGGAAACTATTTTCAATGGAATTTCACTACGAGCCACCTCCCAGCCAAAGGAATAGTCAAAGGACCTTATTCTTTACTGTTCATTTAGAGTTCAAGGACTGTGAAATACAACTGAAAACGCAAATTGCTTTGACGTTTACGTGCCAGACGGTGCATAGCCTACTATTACAATTCGATTTAAGGACTCTTTAGTCCTTTGTGTGTTATGGATTTGAAGTAGAAAAATTACATCTTTCTTTTATCTGTTTTTTATGTCGGCGATTTAGTTGGAAAAGGAAGTTTTTTTTTGGACAAAATTAGTGCAATCAATCTGTTCATTAGTGACAGTAAGGATAATAACAAGTGGTGCTGGGTTGATAGATGGACTAAGGGAACAGTAGAAACAATATGGTGCCAACTTATTTCTTTTGTATTATTATGAACAAATGTTTTAGTGTATTATATGTAGCCATGAGCTGTCACTATTTTGCTTCCTTGTTGTTCATAAATAAATAGAGAGAGGATGTAGTCTCAAGAGTATAATAGATCGTTTGCATATATTTTATCTCCTTATGATGCTCCGTCTTTACCCTATTTCACCGCATAGAAAAAAGGTTTTAATGAATTTTTTTTAATTCTTTACAGAAGAGAAATCAACCTAAAAATCCTCATCAGTATCAAGCGTTTTCATCAAGGAACAAATGCAGAGATCACCTTAGAGAATAGTTCATTAATTGAGACAAGAAACAGTTGCAACAATTTAAAAGTAAGTTCCAGCAAAAACACACACATATACCTACCTATCTTACCTCTATTTATTCCTTGTCTTTCATTTCTCGAAATCTCCTTGAAATCATAGTTTACTACAAAATATCTTTTCAATACTTTTCTTGAATTCCCACACTTATATTTCTTTAAACCGGAAATTCATAGGATAGGGGATAGCGAAAACGTCGCTCCTGATTAATAAATTTCATTTAATATGCGAATGAGACCGAGAAATGTCGATCTCTTTAATATTTAATACCAGATTTCATAAAGCAATATCTGAGATTCCTCAAGGTTGTCGTCTTAGACCCATGATGTTCGTTAATTCAGCTCAGAAGTAACATTATAGGTAAAGAGTTTGGTTTCGACTGCAACAGAACATAAAATTGTCCCCGAAACTACTGACAAACATTGAGGAGTACAATGTCATGAATAAGTTTTTGAAAACAAGTGCTTTGGAAATGGTGTTAAACTCATCCATTCGTGTAAAAATTGTAACGAGTACAAACTGTTATGAGAAGCTAAGCCTGAGTCCTCTATCCATGGACCTGTTGCACCCAAAATGTATGCTTTGGAGACACTGAAATTCGATGATTTTTTACTTCCTGGCCAATAATTTTTCAGCCCAGCGAGCATAGTTCCAGCATTTTATATTTAACTTATTCTTACTTGCAGACTACTACACTCTGTAGGATCGACGTTACTCCAGTGGGCAATTATTTCCTGTGTTTAACTACATCTGGTCTCTGGAATGGGGATAATCTCTTAAGCTGAGCAGTTCAATCTTAATATTTTTTGGGTACAGGGACTTAGTGAGACTCCAGGAAATTGAATAGCCGTTGAACACTTCAAAGTAGGAAAAACTTTAGCCATTTAGCCGGATAAAAACAAGCTCTAGATTCCAATCTAAAACTCAAGCTATGCATATAGCAACAAATCTTAGGTGGACAAGTGGACCAACATGTCTAACGACAACACAAATTTAATGAAAGACATTTTGAAGCATTCTAAGAATGTGATCTCAATATATTGCCTATCGACTCTACAATACTGTCTAAGCTTACCACAAGGCTGGACCTTTTTCGAATTACTTTTGTAGAAGCTGCAAAAATGAAGAAGAGAAAGAAGCTATTACTCAGTTTTTGTTTTTGTTTTTGAGCCTTCTATTATACTAACTTAATATACATAGATATCAAGAGCCTCTTACACTTCATCAGAAGTTCAGATTAGTTTAACGATTAGGTAGAGAGAATCTGATGAAGATCAGATCAAAACAAGGTCAAAATCAGGAAGACCTTAGAACGGATTCAAGAGAGCTGCAAAATTACGCCAAAGTGCATCCAGAAACGGTTAGAAAGGTCTTCGTCGACACAGGGCTTAAATCATGCTTAACTTTTATAATATTCGCTGGCCATAATCTTCTACTGAACCATAAAATGTAATTTAAGCTTGACGATTGCAGAAATTTCAATTACGAAGATGATCATGAGGAAACAACTGAATTCTTTTGAACCTGCCTTAACCTATTGCTCCTGAGAAGCCGAACACTAGAAAGACATTACTTCAAGGACTAACAGGAACTGTCTTACGTCTCAATATACAAATTTTGCAAGATTTTGAAGACACCACGAGATCCTATTCGACCTCAGTGTGGTGAAGTGGAGTCTTTCTCCCCTCATCAACCAACAACCTTTCCTAACCAGTCCTTATGCCTATCAGTTCTATACTAGTAGACACAGAGATGTAAAGAAATTAAATCGTTTAAGAATTTAACTCATTTGACTAATCTCTTAAAAATATTTAACTAATGAATGCACTTAAAGACTTCAACTTTAAAATCTGAAATACGCATTCATTTTGAAGTCACTGATTGGGAATTCATTTTAGTGAAATCAAAGATTGCATTCTGTGTGTCTGCAGTGAAGTCATTGAATTTATTTTGGAGTCTTTGAATCGTTGATTCTATGATGACTTCAAAATTAATAAGTATTTCAGATTTTGAACTTGAAGTATAGTACTGAATTCATATGATTAAAGTCAATACAAAGAAGAATTCCTTGTGACTTTAATAATTGTAATCCAAAATGCATTCTTTTACAACTCTGCTAGTAGTTAGCGCCCTGTCGATCCATGCATACCAATCAGGTTTGTCTACTACGGCAATAGCTATGCCAACAACAAAGCCAATTATTTGGTATGAACTCAGGATTTTCAATGTGAGAATGTTTCATCCTAACAACCCATGTTTATCGTTGCTTTATCTAGTATTCTTCAACAGGATAGCATAGTACTATGTTGATCACGAATGTATGTAACTTTAAAGAAAAAAGAAGCAAGCTTCAAATACAGGATGTCAAACTAGTACTATTACCGAACTAGGTGATAGAGATAAGAGAAAAGGACTCAAAGTGAACAGTTCCATAGTCAAGACCTTTTGTAAGACCAGGAGTATGCATTCCTTAATACCTTTCAACAACTGTGATTGGCTCCCAGTGCTTTAAGGCAATCAAATCAAAAACCAAAGAGATGTGAAAAACGCGCGCTCTTCCCTGGGGAATAATTTCGATCAAACAAACGAAACTTCTTCGAAGGACTTTCTTCCTTCTTCCTTTATGAAATCCCACTCTCAATGTCTACCCAGAAGGTTACGATTACGAGAAAGACTGTACGATGTCAAGACGATATCCGCACGAGGCATTTTTTTTTCGATTCTGTTCGGTTCGGTTCCAGGGAATTCCTGGTTGTATTAAGATTTAGATTATGTATGCCTTTTTTCTCCCGTATTTGCTCGATTCTTCATTGACCAATTTTACGGAATGTAATATTCAGGAATCATTTTTTCGCCTGCACATTGATCCTGCCATTCAAAGTACGTATGTACACGACTCGGGGGAAAACAGATTACCGTGAATTCGATTAGTTTGTATACACATGTGAATACAAATTAATGTTTTCCTAATAACTTGATTCGAATAAATAATAAACAATATCAGTAAACAATCACTTGGTACCAAAAAAAACCCCTCTTAGTTAGAAAGTTGCAAAATTCCATTTAACGGTCCTTTAAGCTTAACAAAAGGAGAAAACTGAAATAAAAGCCAACTGCTTAATTTATTTGCCAGCGTTAAGTAATAAAATTGAAATAAAATCGCAATGAGAATACTTTGTTCGGCATTGCTTGCGGTTGAGTAAGGAAAAGTTTCATTGTGAGGAAACGAAACTCAAACATTAAAAACGGCACTAAATTCCACTGCCACTCCGCAGGGAAAGAGAGCGAACCATTTGGATTTCGCTCCTAGAGAATAACTCATTTTTTATTGAAATTGAGTCCTTCGTCGTTAGTCTCCTTAAAGATTTCCAGTGACAGTTTTATTAAGGACTACTTCAATCCTATACTATGCAATTGCCGTTTAAGTCAATAGTCGTTATATCAGCCAATGGTTGCTGCTGAGGTTTTAAAAACAAATTATAGCTAATTTGTCTAATGCTTTGTATTAAGGACTATTAAGGACTCAAGAAACAATGAAAACCTGCGTTTAAAGTCGCAACATAGTTGGAGCGAAAAAGAATTTTTAGAGTAATTTGTTGCACTGCTCAACTCGTGTTTAATTGGTATTTGTACGTAGCCACATTATGTCAGATAGACAAGCCGCTATCATGGCATTCTATTTACTTCAAACTCATGTGGGAATGCCTGCAGTAACTTTGTAAACGGAGTAAGAAGAACAGAGTGATCACAGAAATCTTGTACGCCCAAATCCGATCTGCGGAATAGGAGATTAATCCCCTTAACGCAGAGTAATGGAACCAAGAGAGGGAGCAGGGTAACAACCTGGAAGGTATGAGACAAGCCAAGAAACTTTACAATACAACCGAAAAAGATTCAAAGAACAAAACAAGAATCAAATTCGCATCTTAACAGGCTTGTGAGCAGCAGATTCTGCGATGAGCATAATCAAATCCCGGAACATGTTCTGCGACCTCACGGGATACTGATCGAACTTCTCGAGCCAGATATTCTGTTTCTGTATATTCGAGGCGCAAATTAGCTTAGCTGCGGCCTCCAAATGGAAGTAGGAAACAGAATATTTTTCAACCCAAAAATGTGTGAGAAAAAGGGCAGTGTATAGCCCACGAAACTGGACACCCACAATCTTGTTATATCTTCTATTCGCGCATCTCGAGCCAGATATTCTGTTTCTGTATATTCGAGGCGCAAACTAGCCTAGCTGCAGCCTCGAAATGGAAATACGAAACAGAAAATTTTTCAACTCAAAAATGTGTGAGAAAAAGGGCAGTGTATAGCCCACGAAACTGGACACCCACAATCTTGTTATATCTTCTAATTGCACACCTCGAGCCAGATATTCCATTTCTGAGTATTCGATGCGCAAACTAGTTTAACTGCGGCCTCCAAATGGAAGTAGGAAACAGAATATTTTTCAACCCAAAAATGTGTGAGAAAAAGGGCAGTGTATAGCCCACGAAACTGGACACCCACAATCTTGTTATATCTTCTAATTGCACACCTCAAGCCAGATATTCTGTTTCTGTATATTCTAAGCGCAAACTAGCTTAGCTGCAACCTTGAAATGGAAGTAGGAAACAGAACATTTTTCAACCCAAAAATGTGTGAGAAAAGGGCAGTGTATAGCCCACGAAACTGGACACCCACAATCTTGTTATATCTTCTAATCGCACATCTCGAGCCAGATATTCTGTTTCTGTATATTCTAAGCGCAAACTAGCTTAGCTGCAACCTCGAAATGGAAGTAGGAAACAGAACATTTTTCAACCCAAAAATGTGTGAGAAAAGGGCAGTGTATAGCCCACGAAACTGGACACCCACAATATTGTTATATCTTCTAATTGCACACCTCGAGCCAGATATTCTGTTTCTGTATATTCGAGGCGCAAACTAGCCTAGGTGCAGCCTCGAAATGGAAATACGAAACAGAAAATTTTTCAACTCAAAAATGTGTGAGAAAAAGGGCAGTGTATAGCCCACGAAACTGGACACCCACAATATTGTTATATCTTCTAATTGCACACCTCGAGCCAGATATTCCATTTCTGAGTATTCGATGCGCAAACTAGTTTAACTGCGGCCTCCAAATGGAAGTAGGAAACAGAATATTTTTCAACCCAAAAATGTGTGAGAAAAAGGCAGTGTATAGCCCACGAAACTGGACACCCACAATCTTGTTATATCTTCTATTCGCGCATCTCGAGCCAGATATTCTGTTTCTGTATATTCGAGGCGCAAACTAGCCTAGCTGCAGCCTCGAAATGGAAATACGAAACAGAAAATTTTTCAACCCAAAAATGTGTGAGAAAGGGCCCACGAAACTGGACACCCACAATCTTGTTATATCTTCTAATCGCACATCTCGAGCCAGATATTCTGTTTCTGTATATTCTAAGCGCAAACTAGCCTAGCTGGGGCCTCCAAATGGAAGTAGGAAACAGAATATTTTTCAACCCAAAAAGGTGTGAGAAAAAGGCAGTGTATAGCCCACGAAACTGGACACCCACAATCTTGTTATATCTTCTATTCGCGCATCTCGAGCCAGATATTCTGTTTCTGTATATTCGAGGCGCAAACTAGCCTAGCTGCAGCCTCGAAATGGAAATACGAAACAGAAAATTTTTCAACTCAAAAATGTGTGAGAAAAAGGGCAGTGTATAGCCCACGAAACTGGACACCCACAATCTTGTTATATCTTCTAATTGCACACCTCGAGCCAGATATTCCATTTCTGAGTATTCGATGCGCAAACTAGTTTAACTGCGGCCTCCAAATGGAAGTAGGAAACAGAATATTTTTCAACCCAAAAATGTGTGAGAAAAAGGGCAGTGTATAGCCCACGAAACTGGACACCCACAATCTTGTTATATCTTCTAATTGCACACCTCAAGCCAGATATTCTGTTTCTGTATATTCTAAGCGCAAACTAGCTTAGCTGCAACCTTGAAATGGAAGTAGGAAACAGAACATTTTTCAACCCAAAAATGTGTGAGAAAAGGGCAGTGTATAGCCCACGAAACTGGACACCCACAATCTTGTTATATCTTCTAATCGCACATCTCGAGCCAGATATTCTGATTCTGAGTATTCGAGGCGAATACTAGCCTAGCTGCAGCCTCGAAATGAAAGTACGAAACTGAAAATTTGTCAACCCAAAAATGTGTGAGAAAAAGGGCAGTTTATAGCCCACGAAACTGGACACCCACAATCTTGTTATAACTTCTATTCGCACATCTCGAGCCAGATATTCTGTTTCTGTATATTCGAGGCGTATACTAGCTTAGCTGCAGCCTCGAAATGGAAATACGAAACAGAAAATTTTTCAACACAAAAATGTGATAGAAAAAGGCAGTGTATAGCCCACGAAACTGGACACCCACAATCTTGTTATATCTTCTATTCGCGCATCTCGAGCCAGATATTCTGTTTCTGTATATTCGAGGCGCAAACTAGACTAGCTGCAGCCTCGAAATGGAAATACGAAACAGAAAATTTTTCAACACAAAAATGTGATAGAAAAAGGGCAGTGTATAGCCCACGAAACTGGACACCCACAATCTTGTTATATCTTCTATTAACGCATCTCGCGTCAGATATTCTGTTTCTGTATATTCGAGGCGCAAACTAGCCTAGCTGCAGCCTCGAAATGGAAATACGAAACAGAAAATTTTTCAACCCAAAACTGTGTGAGAAAAAGGGCAGTGTATAGCCTTCGAAACTGGACACCCACAATCTTGTTATATCTTCTAATCGCACATCTCGAGCCAGATATTCTGATTCTGAGTATTCGAGGCGAATACTAGCCTAGCTGCAGCCTCGAAATGAAAGTACGAAACTGAAAATTTGTCAACCCAAAAATGTGTGAGAAAAAGGGCAGTTTATATCCCACGAAACTGGACACCCACAATCTTGTTATAACTTCTATTCGCACATCTCGAGCCAGATATTCTGTTTCTGTATATTCGAGGCGCAAACTAGCTTAGCTGGGGCCTCCAAATGGAAGTAGGAAACAGAAAATTTTTCAACCCAAAAATATGATAGAAAAAGGCAGTGTATAGCCCACGAAACTGGACACCCACAATCTTGTTATATCTTCTATTCGCGCATCTCGAGCCAGATATTCTGTTTCTGTATATTCGAGGCGCAAACTAGCCTAGCTGCAGCCTCGAAATGGAAATACGAAACAGAAAATTTTTCAACCCAAAAATGTGTGAGAAAAAGGGCAGTTTATAGCCCACGAAACTGGACACCCACAATCTTGTTATAACTTCTATTCGCACATCTCGAGCCAGATATTCTGTTTCTGTATATTCGAGGCGTATACTAGCTTAGCTGCAGCCTCGAAATGGAAATACGAAACAGAAAATTTTTCAACACAAAAATGTGATAGAAAAAGGGCAGTGTATAGCCCACGAAACTGGACACCCACAATCTTGTTATATCTTCTATTCGCGCATCTCGAGCCAGATATTCTGTTTCTGTATATTCGAGGCGCAAACTAGACTAGCTGCAGCCTCGAAATGGAAATACGAAACAGAAAATTTTTCAACACAAAAATGTGATAGAAAAAGGGCAGTGTATAGCCCACGAAACTGGACACCCACAATCTTGTTATATCTTCTATTAACGCATCTCGAGCCAGATATTCTGTTTCTGTATATTCGAGGCGCAAACTAGACTAGCTGCAGCCTCGAAATGGAAATACGAAACAGAAAATTTTTCAACACAAAAATGTGATAGAAAAAGGGCAGTGTATAGCCCACGAAACTGGACACCCACAATCTTGTTATATCTTCTATTAACGCATCTCGAGCCAGATATTCTGTTTCTGTATATTCGAGGCGCAAACTAGACTAGCTGCAGCCTCGAAATGGAAATACGAAACAGAAAATTTTTCAACCCAAAAATGTGTGAGAAAAAGGGCAGTTTATAGCCCACGAAACTGGACACCCACAATCTTGTTATAACTTCTATTCGCACATCTCGAGCCAGATATTCTGTTTCTGTATATTCGAGGCGTATACTAGCTTAGCTGCAGCCTCGAAATGGAAATACGAAACAGAAAATTTTTCAACACAAAAATGTGATAGAAAAAGGGCAGTGTATAGCCCACGAAACTGGACACCCACAATCTTGTTATATCTTCTATTCGCGCATCTCGAGCCAGATATTCTGTTTCTGTATATTCGAGGCGCAAACTAGACTAGCTGCAGCCTCGAAATGGAAATACGAAACAGAAAATTTTTCAACACAAAAATGTGATAGAAAAAGGGCAGTGTATAGCCCACGAAACTGGACACCCACAATCTTGTTATATCTTCTATTAACGCATCTCGAGCCAGATATTCTGTTTCTGTATATTCGAGGCGCAAACTAGACTAGCTGCAGCCTCGAAATGGAAATACGAAACAGAAAATTTTTCAACACAAAAATGTGATAGAAAAAGGGCAGTGTATAGCCCACGAAACTGGACACCCACAATCTTGTTATATCTTCTATTAACGCATCTCGCGTCAGATATTCTGTTTCTGTATATTCGAGGCGCAAACTAGCCTAGCTGCAGCCTCGAAATGGAAATACGAAACAGAAAATTTTTCAACCCAAAACTGTGTGAGAAAAAGGGCAGTGTATAGCCTTCGAAACTGGACACCCACAATCTTGTTATATCTTCTAATCGCACATCTCGAGCCAGATATTCTGATTCTGAGTATTCGAGGCGAATACTAGCCTAGCTGCAGCCTCGAAATGAAAGTACGAAACTGAAAATTTGTCAACCCAAAAATGTGTGAGAAAAAGGGCAGTTTATATCCCACGAAACTGGACACCCACAATCTTGTTATAACTTCTATTCGCACATCTCGAGCCAGATATTCTGTTTCTGTATATTCGAGGCGCAAACTAGCTTAGCTGGGGCCTCCAAATGGAAGTAGGAAACAGAAAATTTTTCAACCCAAAAATATGATAGAAAAAGGCAGTGTATAGCCCACGAAACTGGACACCCACAATCTTGTTATATCTTCTATTCGCGCATCTCGAGCCAGATATTCTGTTTCTGTATATTCGAGGCGCAAACTAGCCTAGCTGCAGCCTCGAAATGGAAATACGAAACAGAAAATTTTTCAACCCAAAAATGTGTGAGAAAAAGGGCAGTTTATAGCCCACGAAACTGGACACCCACAATCTTGTTATAACTTCTATTCGCACATCTCGAGCCAGATATTCTGTTTCTGTATATTCGAGGCGTATACTAGCTTAGCTGCAGCCTCGAAATGGAAATACGAAACAGAAAATTTTTCAACACAAAAATGTGATAGAAAAAGGGCAGTGTATAGCCCACGAAACTGGACACCCACAATCTTGTTATATCTTCTATTCGCGCATCTCGAGCCAGATATTCTGTTTCTGTATATTCGAGGCGCAAACTAGACTAGCTGCAGCCTCGAAATGGAAATACGAAACAGAAAATTTTTCAACACAAAAATGTGATAGAAAAAGGGCAGTGTATAGCCCACGAAACTGGACACCCACAATCTTGTTATATCTTCTATTAACGCATCTCGAGCCAGATATTCTGTTTCTGTATATTCGAGGCGCAAACTAGACTAGCTGCAGCCTCGAAATGGAAATACGAAACAGAAAATTTTTCAACACAAAAATGTGATAGAAAAAGGGCAGTGTATAGCCCACGAAACTGGACACCCACAATCTTGTTATATCTTCTAATTGCACACCTCAAGCCAGATATTATGTTTCTGTATATTCTAAGCGCAAACTAGCTTAGCTGCAACCTTGAAATGGAAGTAGGAAACAGAACATTTTTCAACCCAAAAATGTGTGAGAAAAGGGCAGTGTATAGCCCACGAAACTGGACACCCACAATCTTGTTATATCTTCTAATCGCACATCTCGAGCCAGATATTCTGATTCTGAGTATTCGAGGCGAATACTAGCCTAGCTGCAGCCTCGAAATGAAAGTACGAAACTGAAAATTTGTCAACCCAAAAATGTGTGAGAAAAAGGGCAGTTTATAGCCCACGAAACTGGACACCCACAATCTTGTTATAACTTCTATTCGCACATCTCGAGCCAGATATTCTGTTTCTGTATATTCGAGGCGTATACTAGCTTAGCTGCAGCCTCGAAATGGAAATACGAAACAGAAAATTTTTCAACACAAAAATGTGATAGAAAAAGGCAGTGTATAGCCCACGAGACTGGACACCCACAATCTTGTTATATCTTCTATTCGCGCATCTCGAGCCAGATATTCTGTTTCTGTATATTCGAGGCGCAAACTAGACTAGCTGCAGCCTCGAAATGGAAATACGAAACAGAAAATTTTTCAACACAAAAATGTGATAGAAAAAGGGCAGTGTATAGCCCACGAAACTGGACACCCACAATCTTGTTATATCTTCTAGTCGCGCATCTCGAGCCAGATATTCTGTTTCTGTATATTCGAGGCGCAAACTAGACTAGCTGCAGCCTCGAAATGGAAATACGAAACAGAAAATTTTTCAACCCAAAAATGTGTGAGAAAAGGGCAGTGTATAGCCCACGAAACTGGACACCCACAATCTTGTTATATCTTCTATTCGCGCATCTCGAGCCAGATATTCTGTTTCTGTATATTCGAGGCGCAAACTAGACTAGCTGCAGCCTCGAAATGGAAATACGAAACAGAAAATTTTTCAACACAAAAATGTGATAGAAAAAGGGCAGTGTATAGCCTTCGAAACTGGACACCCACAATCTTGTTATATCTTCTAGTCGCACATCTCGACCCAGATATTCTGTTTCTGAGTATTCGATGCGCAAACTAGTTTAACTGCGGCCTCCAAATGGAAGTAGGAAACAGAATATTTTTCAACCCAAAAATGTGTGAGAAAAAGGCAGTGTATAGCCCACGAAACTGGACACCCACAATCTTGTTATATCTTCTATTCGCGCATCTCGAGCCAGATATTCTGTTTCTGTATATTCGAGGCGCAAACTAGCCTAGCTGCAGCCTCGAAATGGAAATACGAAACAGAAAATTTTTCAACCCAAAAATGTGTGAGAAAGGGCCCACGAAACTGGACACCCACAATCTTGTTATATCTTCTAATCGCACATCTCGAGCCAGATATTCTGTTTCTGTATATTCTAAGCGCAAACTAGCCTAGCTGGGGCCTCCAAATGGAAGTAGGAAACAGAAAATTTTTCAAACCAAAAATGTGTGAGAAAAGGGCAGTGTATAGCCCACGAAACTGGACACCCACAATCTTGTTATATCTTCTAATTGCACACCTCAAGCCAGATATTCTGTTTCTGTGTATTCGAGGCGTATACTAGCTTAGCTGCAACCTCGAAATGGAAGTAGGAAACAGAACATTTTTCAACCCAAAAATGTGTGAGAAAAGGGCAGTGTATAGCCCACGAAACTGGACACCCACAATCTTGTTATATCTTCTATTCGCGCATCTCGAGCCAGATATTCTGTTTCTGTATATTCGAGGCGCAAACTAGCCTAGCTGCAGCCTCGAAATGGAAATACGAAACAGAAAATTTTTCAACCCAAAACTGTGTGAGAAAAAGGGCAGTATATAGCCTTCGAAACTGGACACCCACAATCTTGTTATATCTTCTAATCGCACATCTCGAGCCAGATATTCTGATTCTGAGTATTCGAGGCGAATACTAGCCTAGCTGCAGCCTCGAAATGAAAGTACGAAACTGAAAATTTGTCAACCCAAAAATGTGTGAGAAAAAGGGCAGTTTATAGCCCACGAAACTGGACACCCACAATCTTGTTATAACTTCTATTCGCACATCTCGAGCCAGATATTCTGTTTCTGTATATTCGAGGCGCAAACTAGACTAGCTGCAGCCTCGAAATGGAAATACGAAACAGAAAATTTTTCAACACAAAAATGTGATAGAAAAAGGGCAGTGTATAGCCCACGAAACTGGACACCCACAATCTTGTTATATCTTCTATTAACGCATCTCGCGTCAGATATTCTGTTTCTGTATATTCGAGGCGCAAACTAGCCTAGCTGCAGCCTCGAAATGGAAATACGAAACAGAAAATTTTTCAACCCAAAACTGTGTGAGAAAAAGGGCAGTGTATAGCCTTCGAAACTGGACACCCACAATCTTGTTATATCTTCTAATCGCACATCTCGAGCCAGATATTCTGATTCTGAGTATTCGAGGCGAATACTAGCCTAGCTGCAGCCTCGAAATGAAAGTACGAAACTGAAAATTTGTCAACCCAAAAATGTGTGAGAAAAAGGGCAGTTTATAGCCCACGAAACTGGACACCCACAATCTTGTTATAACTTCTATTCGCACATCTCGAGCCAGATATTCTGTTTCTGTATATTCGAGGCGCAAACTAGCTTAGCTGGGGCCTCCAAATGGAAGTAGGAAACAGAAAATTTTTCAACCCAAAAATATGATAGAAAAAGGCAGTGTATAGCCCACGAAACTGGACACCCACAATCTTGTTATATCTTCTATTCGCGCATCTCGAGCCAGATATTCTGTTTCTGTATATTCGAGGCGCAAACTAGCCTAGCTGCAGCCTCGAAATGGAAATACGAAACAGAAAATTTTTCAACCCAAAACTGTGTGAGAAAAAGGGCAGTGTATAGCCTTCGAAACTGGACACCCACAATCTTGTTATATCTTCTAATCGCACATCTCGAGCCAGATATTCTGATTCTGAGTATTCGAGGCGAATACTTGCCTAGCTGCAGCCTCGAAATGAAAGTACGAAACTTAAAATTTGTCAACCCAAAAATGTGTGAGAAAAAGGGCAGTTTATAGCCCACGAAACTGGACACCCACAATCTTGTTATAACTTCTATTCGCACATCTCGAGCCAGATATTCTGTTTCTGTATATTCGAGGCGTATACTAGCTTAGCTGCAGCCTCGAAATGGAAATACGAAACAGAAAATTTTTCAACACAAAAATGTGATAGAAAAAGGGCAGTGTATAGCCCACGAAACTGGACACCCACAATCTTGTTATATCTTCTATTCGCGCATCTCGAGCCAGATATTCTGTTTCTGTATATTCGAGGCGCAAACTAGACTAGCTGCAGCCTCGAAATGGAAATACGAAACAGAAAATTTTTCAACACAAAAATGTGATAGAAAAAGGGCAGTGTATAGCCCACGAAACTGTACACCCACAATCTTGTTATATCTTCTAATCGCACATCTCGAGCTAGATATTCTGTTTCTGTATATTCTAGGCGCAAACTAGATTAGCTGGGGCCTCCAAATGGAAGTAGGAAACAGAAAATTTTTCAACCCAAAAATGTGATAGAAAAAGGGCAGTGTATAGCCCACGAAATTGTACACCCACAATCTTGTTATATCTTCTAATCGCACATCTCGAGCTAGATATTCTGTTTCTGTATATTCTAGGCGCAAACTAGCTTAGCTGGGGCCTCCAAATGGAAGTAGGAAACAGAAAATTTTTCAACCCAAAAATGTGATAGAAAAAGGGCAGTGTATAGCCCACGAAACTGTACACCCACAATCTTGTTATATCTTCTAATCGCACATCTCGAGCTAGATATTCTGTTTCTGTATATTCTAGGCGCAAACTAGATTAGCTGGGGCCTCCAAATGGAAGTAGGAAACAGAAAATTTTTCAACCCAAAAATGTGATAGAAAAAGGGCAGTGTATAGCCCACGAAATTGTACACCCACAATCTTGTTATATCTTCTAATCGCACATCTCGAGCTAGATATTCTGTTTCTGTATATTCTAGGCGCAAACTAGCTTAGCTGGGGCCTCCAAATGGAAGTAGGAAACAGAAAATTTTTCAACCCAAAAATGTGATAGAAAAAGGGCAGTGTATAGCCCACGAAACTGTACACCCACAATCTTGTTATATCTTCTAATCGCACATCTCGAGCTAGATATTCTGTTTCTGTATATTCGAGGCGCAAACTAGCCTAGCTGCAGCCTCGAAATGGAAACAGGAAATAGAAAATTTTTCAACCAAAAATGTGTGAGAGAAAGATGTTGTATAGCCCACAAACCTGGACACCCACAATCTTGTTATACCTTCTAATTGCACATCGCGAGCCAGATATTCTGTTTCTGGGTATTTGAGGCGTATACTAGCTTAGCTGCAGCCTCGAAATGGAAATAGGAAACAGAAAATTTTTCAACCAAAACGTGTGTGAGTATAGCCCACCCAACAGGACACCCACAATCTTGCTAAATCTTCAAATCGCACATCTCGAGCCAGATGTTCTGTTTCTGTATATTCGAGGCGCAAACTAGATTAGCTGCAGCCCCGAAATGGAAATACGAAACAGAAAATTTTCAACCCAAAAATGTGTGAGGAAAAGGGTAGTGTATAGCCCATGAAACAGGACACCCACAATCTTGGTATATCTTCTAATCGCATTTCTCGAGCCACATATTCTGTTTCTGTGTATTCGAGGCGTGTACTAGCTTAGCTGCAGCCTCGAAATGGAAATGCGAAACAGAAAATTTTCAACCCAAAAATGTGTGAGAAAAAGGGGAGTGTATAGCCCAAGAAACTGGACAACCACAATCTTGTTATATCTTCTAATCGCACATCTCGAGCCACATATTCTGTTTCTGTATATTCAAGGCAAACTAGCTTAGCTCCGGCCTCGAAATGGAAGTAGGAGACAGGAAATTTTTCAACCCAAAAATGTGTGAGAAAAAAACGTTACGTATACGCCACCGAACAAGATACGCATTATTTGGTTCAATGCTCCAATCACACATTTCGAGCCAAATATGCATATACTTTGGTTTACCTTTACATTTATCACTCTCTCGATCCCACTCATAAGCAATAGGACCACAGTGAAGGATGGCCAGTCTCTCAATCCAACTCATAAGCAATGTGGGGAACCACAGTGAAAGATGGGCAAAGTCCACCTCAAATGCAATTTCTTCTCATATCTCCTCTTCATTAGCTTTTTGGGTCAAATGAGCGAAATTCAACAAACAAACCGCAACCAAAAAATGCAAATCGGATGATTTAGACTTTGGTATGCTCAGTTCGCCGCTGGACTTTTGAGAAGAAGAGCACAAAAGAATTCTTTTCCATAGGCTTATCCCAAGATGACTATTTCATTCAGCGGCTGTATTCGAATTTGCATCGTTAGGAGTCATCGAATTCCTTTCTTCTTAAGAAGTTACTGTGCGTTTAATTAGTCCCTGGGTACCTAAAAGTAGTTTGATGCAGTCGCAGTGTATCACTTTGACTTCATCCATCAAAAGTTGCGATTGCCTATACTGTATACTTTCCACCTTTATCTAGAACTCGATAGCATAGTCTTAAGATTTCTCACCCACAATGCCATTTAGACTAATTCAGGGCTCACTGTGCCTAATCCCTCAAATGAACCCTAAAGTAGCACAGATTACCGTGCCAGACTCAATGTTCTCCCTAAACGTCGGCGCTTTTTCAATTCTCAATGAGCCCGTTTGACGTTTCCCTTACCTTCTGCAGCTTTTTGTATGTTTTCCTACACACACCCTCAAAGAGGGCACAAATTGTATTTACCTTTCCATAGTACGATTAAATAACTCACTTGATTGAATTTCCACACTTTCTTGCCGCACAAAGGTATCCGTTTGTTCCTTTAGACAAACCACCTCCGGCTGGTAAACGTTCAACTGCATTTAGAACATTTCCGGACAAGTCCTGCATAGCAAAGCGCAATCCAAGTCAAGTAATGGTTACATCCGTTCTCTACACCAAGCTCATTAAATTTTTTTTTCCTTTCCTCTCCTCTTTACATTTTTTTTTTTTTTCATTTTTACATGTCAATCCTTTTGTTTGTGTGTTTACTGTCAATTCTAAGTAAACCAACCAACCACTAGGTGTGCTAGTGCCGTGTTCAGCAAACGTCAACGGCCATGTAAATCCCTTTGTCAACATAGCCTTTGTCAACAATTTCACTTCCCTTCACCTATGTGTGTGTATTCTGCACATTTACGTATTCGTCATTGTACTCACAAACTGTGGAATGAAAAAAAAAGAAAAAAAAACTCCTCTCGACGAACAAGGAATTGATTGAAGTAAAGGAAATGAGATGCACTCATCTGGGGGTGACGGTAAAGGATCACAATTCGCTCTCTTCAATCTATTTACAAGCGAAGGAGGCATGAACGCTTGAATATTAGATATGTATATGAACGTGTGACAGGACACCTCAACTGCTTACTCGTGCATAGATACAATATTCCTTCCTCGACATCCTGCGGCTGCTAGGGATGCACATCATATTGAAAAACACATTTGCAGCCGTGCGTTGCTTCGATGGGGTTTCCTTTTGAAGCTTTTTTTTTAGACTCAATCATGAGCCTTCTCTATAGCTTATTTCTTTGAATGTAGCTTCGGTGATGCAAAAGATGTACCTATATACGTACATGTTGTTCAATATTTAAGTCGTTGTCATGCTTAGCGTGCCCGTAATTACTCAGACAGCTATCATCGAGGACACAACCTCATTCGTTTATCAATTTATCTATCTAAAGCTCATTTCGAATCATTTAATGGGTTTCTGTAAATAAACGTGTTGATTCTTGAATTGACGGGGAATTGACACGATTCATGCGATTTCAATCCGAACGTGTTAGACGTGAATACACAGGAACAAAGGCAACGAACCCATTCCACACAGATGTCCTAGTTTTCGACGTGTTATCGATTTCGTTAAATCTTTACACTCAATACAACACAATATAGGTGCAGAGGAACAGGAACATTCAATAGTGAATTTACTTTCAATTCATCCACTATAGCAGGGGCAGTTCGTATAATAGGACGATTGTTACCACCGAAAATTGGTAGAATTTTTTAATAACTTTTAAACATTGCTCACTTATGAACTTCCTCATGAACAAAATGTAGATCTTGACTGATGTTTTGGTATTAAATGATCATTAAAAATGTGTAAGGATACGTTGATATTAAAGCACAAAATTGTTAGGTCTTTATTGAAAAAATCCCTTGTAGGACAATTTGAGACAATTTGCCATCAGTGGTTGGAACTAATGAAACTGTCCACTCTTTTACATGTAACAAATGGTATGCCCAGGTATTATCATTAAGACAGAACCTTTAGCATAGGTACCTTCCTGGAAAGGTCGTTATCCTTGCAGTATCGTAGAATACTTCTACAATCTGGCACCACAGAGAAGTAACTCCTGACTTAAATGATTTTTCAATAAGGACATAACATTTTTGTATTTCGATAAAATAAAGAATAATTGAGATAGTAGGCTGAAATTTATTCCAAGTATAGTACAAATATTACATTTTAGTAAGTATGGTTTTCGGTCTAGTTCATATGTACGTTTGTAGTGATCGATTCCATCGAACCAAATTTCCATCACTCTTCCACACATATCGTTCGCATGTGGCACCATTGTGTTGGAACCACATATCACTGATCCCAAGTCTTTTCAATTCTGGGCAAAAATAGTCATCCAACATGACAAGGGAGCGAAATTCATTGACCATAACATGACGATAATTTTCATCGACGAAAAAATACGACGAGAGATTCACAACTCATGTGAACGCGGTGTCCAATCGACTGATTTGACCCATTTTAAACTGAAGCACTTACGACTGCTATATTTCTATATTTTCGGTATCACTGACAAAGAAACATTTAATAGTTCATATATTGACTCGAATTTATCCACTACACCAGGGACAGTCTGTGTGATGGGACGACTATTACGAACAAAAAGTAGCGACTACAGGCTCCAAATTTCGACAGTAAGTTTTAATAATTTCTAAAAGGTGGTCGTTTATGAGCTTCACCATAATAAAAATGTAAGTCTTGACTGACATTTAAGTATTAACAAATCATAAAAAAAGTTTATGAGCGTGCTTGCAATCAAACACAAAGTTGTTATGCCCTTATTGAAAATCTCTTCATAACCAGGCATCTTAATTCTCTTTTACGATGTTAATGACTGTTCGTCCTGGAATGACTTCGTTGCACCTTACTCACTACCTCTTGGCTAGTATATGTATTGCGGCAATATCCAAATCAACCAGTACCATATTAGCTGCAAAAGAGCAAAAGGATGCGCATTTTAATAATTATCACCCGCTAAGGGCACTTACCATAACGTGAAGCACACTGTGAATGTCATACTGTTTACCAATTATCCTTACTGACACATAACGCTAATAGTCATTCCTCTGTCGACATTTGTTTGTTTCTGTGACATTCGGTTTTAATTGAAAAAGGATTTGCGTTCCAAACCGTTCCAACAAAAGTCTGTCTGCACAAACTGAAAGCAATTCCAATGAAATTCCCATTTAATGCTCCGATGACACTTGGCCCGTAAGATAAATAATTAACACCATTTCGTGTGTAATTTCAGAAGTGGATTAAATATCAATTCACACTTTGAATAGACACAGAGGTACACCGCTCCACTGAATGATAATTTTGTTTATCATCTATTAATGCCAGCGGTGCTGCCATTGTGTACAGTGTCCCGATATCGAGTGATAACGAAATATTAACAAATAATAACAAACCGAATCAAGCGTTACAATGTGTACACATTATCAACCGACAATGAAGTGTAATTGCAAAGTATCGCTACTGGGCTAAATTGATAATTAATAACAACTGGTTAGGGGTGGAGGTACATCATGTTATCCCGATGATAAATTACATTTAAACAAATTAAACGAATTTAGTTTGTCGATAGACCGGGTGTTATGGAAACGCATTCGATTTGTTTACCCAGAAGATGAGTATAATACAAAGGAACCGCGAAGGATGCGGTTGAAGTGTTTTCTTTCGAAATTGAAAGCAGCTAAGCAGCTTACATTCATACATATGTATGTACGTACATTAAGGTACTTATGTACATATGTACGTCGGCGGTATATTCTTTGCTCATCTATTGAAATTCGAATTGGAAATTCAAGTCTAAAGTACTTAATCGTCAAGTATTCAGTACCCCCATAGTCAACTCCACTCTAGGAAATGTAAATGACAGAATGAGAGTCAACCGGAGTAACCCCCAAGGCGGAGCTCTATCGGCACTACGTCCATACCTTTAATATTCAACGTAGTTTTGGCTCAAACTGATGGCTTCGTCATTTCAGTATCACGAAAGTTCCTTCGTGTATTTAGCGAAATACTCAACTATGTGATGCTATTAGTCAAAGGATAGGATCTGGAGTGTAGCCCATTGAAAAGTTCAATGCCACAGTACAGACAATCACGCATCAAAGGAATCGATGTCATTCCTCAGACAACTGCAAGATATCTCGGCGTAATATTGGATTCCGAACTACACAGGGCGGGCCAAATACATTTTTTTATTTTAAATTTTTTCCATGTATTATGGTTTTATAAGTAGAAGCAAATATTCCCATTAATTATGGAATACAAAGTCGTTCAAGTGGCTGCCTCGGCTGGCTTCGCAGAAGCGCATTCTGTCACTCCAATTTTCCAAGACCTTGTTGATGGTTTCGGGCGGTAACTCACGGATTGTTTGGATGATATTGGCCTTACGTGCTTGAATCGTCTTCGGATTATTGGCATAACATTGGTCCTTCACGGTTTCCCATTAAAAGAAGTCCAATTGACATCGCCAAGACGGCTGATTTGAGAATTTGGTTGATCGATTGTGGCATGGTGCTCCATCCTACATGAACCTTTAATTTCAGTAAGAAAAAAAACGGTTAACAGGGCTCTGTTCTGCCCACCGTTGACCGAAACCTTGTTCCCAGCCTCAATTTCAAAGAAAAATAGTCAAATGATGCCAATCCGCACCAAACTGTCACTCTCTATTCCACAATAACGCAGATGCCGGCGAGATGAAAATACACCTCGTCAGACAAGATTATTTTTCGCCCAAACACGTTGTCCAAATCAATTCAAGCTGCTCTAAGGCCCAAACTGCGAAACAATAACGAAGCAGATGGTCGTGCGCCTTCAATTGCTGAGTCAATTGGACCTTGTAAGCGAACAATCCGAGATCTTTGTGCAGAATTCTCCTCAGGCTAATACGTGAAATGTTGGGCTATTAAGATCGATGGCGAGTTGATGTTCGTGAATTGAGTCTTACACTCTCGGGACATCATTCTCGTCTGTGCGCACCGTACGACGACGGAGACCATGAGTGTTGTCCACTAGCATACCAGTCTCAAAAACTTTTTGGCCAAAATTGCATACAACAGACGCGGTGGGTGCCTCATTATGGCCAAAACTTATTTTCAAATAATGCACTGTTTGGGCTATACAGCACTCAATTTATATTTCAATATATTCCCAACATTGTCCAAGCGTTAAGCGACTCATTTCGTTCCGCGGTATGATACTGACTTTCTGTCAAGATTTCGAGCGCGAAACAGCTGTCAGTGTCAAAATAGCTTATGATTTAAGAGAAACTACTAAAAGCCTTATCCCCTTTCATATGCAACTCTTATAAAGTAGACGTGGCTGTACGGCGTTTTTTCCGTCAAATGATACCTTCGAATGTTTGTTGATGTTCTAAGCAATATTTTAGCAAAATCGGTTTTTTGATGAAAACACCCCCAAAAAGTGAACGTGGCTAAAATTGATATATGGGCGAATTGTAGAGAATTTAAATATCTAAATATTTTGTCTTAATAAAATTTTTCGTTTTCAAACAAATTAGTGATGTTTTGGAAAAATGGACGTAGCAGAGGTACTATTTTTTATGCTTGTAACTTTCAAATATGAAATTTTATCCTCCTAGCTCCAAATTTAAGCCCAAAAGTTACAAATTATGTATTAAACTTAATATACCCTTAGGATGGGGTATAAATGCATAGACAATCGAATGAAGATGTCTTACGTGGCATCATGCCCATGCAGACAAGCGTTCGAGAAAAAATGTGGAACTAAACCTAAGTGGTATATTGCCTACACACTGCGATAGTAAGACTCATTTTAACCAACCCACGGCTCGATTCTCCTCATTTAATTGTTTTTACTCAACGGGCATCCTGTCTGGTGCACGTTATGATCGACGAGACTGTAGCACGGTAAACAATACTGAACCTTCTTTCACTTGACATTTACTGGGCCAATTCGGCAATTAAAATCAACTAAATCCTATGCTTATGCCTCAATTTTGAACCGCTGGAATACCTATATCGAGACTCCTAACGGACACGGAGTAAGCCATCCAACTATAGAAGTGTATTCATAGATTCGCTATAAGAATTCCTAGCAGGGAGGAGTAGGATGATTGTAATGTCTGTACGAAGAACTAGCTATCTATACCGATGGCTTCTCGAAATACAAACCGCTCCTTTAGACTTAATGACGATTTCATGCTTTTTTAACCGAAGTCACTGCAATAAAACGAACTGCGAGCAAGAGTATCTAGTGAAACATAAGAAGCCATCAAAGCGTTAGACTCAACGTGTCGGTAAAGTCCAAACTGGTAAAATTGTAAAAATGGACGATATCGGGTACCGAGTCACGTAGATATACCAAATCAAAACAAGCCAAGACAGTCCCTCATCTAAGCTCCTCTCAAATTTTTCCTTAGCTCTGAACATTTAAAAAGACAACTACTGCATTCCTACATACATGTTCCACAACACAAATCGTTATGGCCAGTCTATGACAAAAATAGAAAACTTAATCCCAGCGATATCCGGACAACTGCTTGTGTCGTGGCACAATCATGTTAGGTAGAATTTCGGCAGAAATCAAATATCCTTTTTGGGACTTATGTCCCATTCCGTCGAGAAATGGAGATAAAATCCAAACCGCAAATTCATGGAGAAAATTGTAGGAATTGGCTCAGAGGAATTCTGCCTGCCTGACAGTTGTTGATATATCCTTAGCGGAGCGACAAAGTCGCATGACCGGCTAAAACTTTTAACCTGCCTTAAACTTCAATTGAACCAATTTTTGTTTTCATTTGGGACTTATGTCTCATTATTGCCAAAAAAAATGTTGACTCCCGATAGGGTGGGACATAATTCAATTCGGGTCTTATGTCCTAATAAAATGAGACATAAATCCCTGGGACATATGCCCCTGCGCCAGCAATCGTTCATGTGGTTGTGTCGTTAGTTCTATGCGTAAGAATAGTGAGGAGCTAAAGCTCTCTTTATAAGACTAGACAAGTAGTTTCGAATTATTTACAAGTACTGTAAAGATCTTGACTAATACCAGACATCATCTCAAGATAATTGGCATAAGTAACAACAGAATAAATGAGACATCAAATATTGTTCATCTAAATTCGCGAGAAGTTTATTTTATCCACCAGACTTCAACATGTTCTGCAGTCCTTACATACAACTTTAATCTCCTTAACCTTAATCCCTAATCCTTCCCTTCAACGATTACTGTAAGCCCCACGGCCCCATTTCACTTAAACATAAAGAAAATAGTTTCAAAATTTTTCACCGCCACTCGGATTAGAAGAGAAATAAGTTTAAAAACTTGTGTTGCCGACAGTTTGTGGATTTTTTATTCACAAGAACTAACACCGCAGAAGAAAATGTCCTTTTTGTCATATTATTCTACCGAAAGCACTATCATCACGTACTGATTGCTTTGAGATAGAAAAACATTCTCGATGTTTGCCAAACAAATACAACACGAGATAGATGATGATAATGATGTCAGTGGCAGAGCGATGGGTGGCAATGATACTTTCGTACTATATCTCCGACTGTATGTAGGCAACTGAATGCGAAAGGATAACCGATACGTCCTAGCAAAGTAGATATCACATGGAATATGTCACGTATGTCACATTAACATATTCGATATCGCTTTTGAAGTGTTCGCCATTTATTTTTATTGCCTGTGAGTGAAAGAGTTGCCGATAACCATGGCAATAATTTCTCCATTGTCTATGTATGTATGTCTGCAGTCGTTTTAGCCACGCGTGGGAGTAAAAATAGACGATTTCGTAATAAGGTCAAATGTGAATGTATCTAGTCAAAACGGATGTTCAGCTACAGGAAGTGACACACTCGTGCCTAGTTCAGATGGCTCCTACGACTCCCACTTTCTATTGGAAGTGTCAGGCGTTTTACGAACAAAATTGAAATACGTCCTTCGAAAACATTAACACGTGTGTTTGTACTTAAACCCAATGACGTGTTACCCTCATTCATGGACTGAAAGTTTCAATCGTAAAAATGTCAGACAGCCCGTGCCAATTCGTTTATCAGCTTCCATCCTGGTAAATAGATTGTAGACGTAATGTCGCCTTTAAGTTTGTCAGACCACTGTGTTCCTCCAGCTAATTTCCCATACTTCAACCAATCAGTTGAAGAAAAAACTCCTAAAAGAATAGTTTGGCAGTATGAGAAGGGCCTCTGAATGGTTTGAACAGTTTCTTTAGGACATGGTGACAGGCCAGCTTTTTTTGTTTCCTCGACAGCGATGTTAAAGCCGTCGCCGATTTAATCAGAAATGCCATTCTATTTGGTATAATACCCTTTCCTATTGAGGAAGTTAAGTTTTTGGTCTTACAAGACCGATCAAACTAATTAATGGGTTTACGGCCATGGAACTGGAGAGACAATATGTTGAACTCATTAAACTCCGACCTTGACCACCAGTTTATTCTGGAAAACAGAGTGAAATTTAATGAAATTTAATAATAATTTCCGAGACCGAAAATCTTTCAATTCTGGACAGGGGTGTTGGATTGACCATACCGCTAAAAACGTTGAAAAATAACTAGGGTTGCTTAAACCATGCAAGAAATAGTTTACACCCTCTGATCTGGTTGGAATATACATATGAATATGTTATCCCCTCAGGCTCGAGTATAATGCTTATGCCTGGTTGGATGCATCCAAAACCCCCTTGTACCTACTATGTAGATAGAACTTAAAACCGCGTGATAAGACTAATAAAAGACAGAAGCATCGCAGAAATATTACCTGGCTTACCTTGTTTTATCGCCTTTTTTACGAACAGTATTCCATTAAAGTAGTGAGTTACGATTCGCCTTTTTGATGTCTCAAGCTTCAAGTCTATATTATTTACCTATCGGGCGTTCCATCGAAATCCCGATTCTTTCCTAACCCGCATAATACCATCATTATAATCCACAAACATTCAAAACCAACGATCATCGATGTCGCTTCGTTCTCGGTGTATCTTCTCTCTCAAATTTTGCCAATGCCTGCGCTGAATCTTAACCTTGTAAGGATACCTATTGGTAAATTAGGCTTAAGTAAATTGGACAGTGGTACCTGACCTACAATCCGTATATTAGACAGAACTTCGCTTTCAGAGTATCGACTTATGTGACCAAATAAGACAAAAGTAAGCGTAACAGTGTAGAAAGACCCATCAATTCATTTAGATCGTTGAAAGCCCTTGGAGAAAATATAATCTTCTTAGCATTCCTCTGAAGGGAGATCTCATCCATAAGCACGTCTTGATCAATATCAATAGGACAAGGTATGCCTGGGGCTTCATACTGAACAATTGAAAGAGGTCACCCAAAATGCATATCCAAAGTAAATCATACAGACCTATGCATGAGCTCCACATCGCACATATCTTGAATAGTCCTTACTTACTGTGGTGGCGGTACAGCTCGAGGGTTCACCTGGGGAGTTTTTGAGTAGCTGCCTCCAGTGGTAGACAGTGGTCTCTGTTGACCTCTGTGCTAAATATTACTTTCTTCTTCCAGACTCAATTTCAAGTCAACACATCTCACCAGTGATGTCCTTTCCCCTTACATCCTACCCATCTTGCTATTGATGCTAAACAGCTCCTCTTTCCAAATGCAAGCAAGAATTTTTCTGATCGAGGGCGCGGGATGTCCCAACGTACGTTCAGGTGCTAAGAAAGCATCCTCTAACCCTGGTTTAGAAATCTCATTTCCCGCAATTCCAGTGTAACATGGAACCCAGACAAGAGTCAAAGGGCTCAGCCTTGTTACCGAATTTAAGAAAGTTTCTATTCTCGAAATATTTGGAATGGGTTGCAGGGCTGAGCAAGGTCTTGAGCACAACCTGACTATCGCTACAGACCCAGATACTCTGACCCCTCCACCTATTCGTAACAATATTGTCGATAGCCATTAGGATATCATAGATTTCCGGTAACAAGACCGCGACTTGCTTACCAAGTGGTAATGTCTTGTTTTGTCAGTCTCCCCAACGACACCAGCGCCGCACCCTTGACTAGTTGTGGAGCCATCCGAAAAAATTCGACTACAACCCAGGCACATAGTCTGGCTTAAAAAGTCTTGAACTTTAAAATTTGCACATCAGCCGAACTTCCTTTGTCATTGCATGAGACGTCATAGCCATGGAACTGGCGTCATAGGACAAATGTCGCGTAAGCTCATTGAGATCCAAAGCCACCTTGTCTGGTATGGAATGATGGTAAATTGCTTAACAAAATACAACCCATGATACATAAATGTATAAAGGGAAGGCAAATCAAGCAGAACATCTAGAGCAGAGCCCAGCAGTCCTACAAGAAAGCCTTTTCCAACCAACGCATAAGTTAGATCAGGGTCGTATAGTACCAAAGGACATATTTCAAAATTGATCTAATGTCTTGCCACTTACACAGTCAGAAAACTGAATGCCCCTTGGATGTCAGTTGACATGCTTTACCCAAAGAAATGTCTGATCTAGGATCTCTCCCAGATATTTTGCTTCACTGGAGATCTGGATTCTGATGTCCTTTAGTACGGACTGAGTCAGACCGGTTGAATTTCACAAGTTATCGATGTTATGTGTCCCCTTTTTCTTCATAACATCTACAACCTATTTTTGAAGCTTTTGTTTCAATGTTGTTGACAACTCACTGTGTTCTGTCAATGATGTCACTGCCTTCAGACATTTGGAATTTTGCATCTTGTATCTCTGAATCATTTTTTGAGATCCAAATTTTGGGTGAGATTTGGCGAGCGTTCTCCTACTTGGTAGGAAAGCCAAAACTAGACATTGCTCTGTGAAGCTCGTCTCAATAAATTCGGTCATATTCGACCTCAAAATCGATAGAAATGTGCGAACTTTTATGTTCAAAGCTGTGCTTTTAGCCATGGAGGCCTATGACATCGACACTTGTATAGCACCACCTATAGCGACTAGCATCATTAACCATCACAGACAGAGTTCACCTCATTTGGGTGTCAGGACACAGTGGTGGTCATAGCCAGAGATGTACCTACATCGACAATCATAATCCCAAAACCAAACAGCACTTGGATTGATCATGGGCGAAATGTAATTCACCGAATAGACCCCTCGCTAGCCGCAGGGATAAAGTTTCACTCTCCAATCTGCTGGCATTAACCTCTCAGTTCGTACTTACTGACCAAACCCCAACCATGCCACTAACAAAAGGCTACACCGTCCAAACCAATTTCAATATTCCGATAACAACTGTTGGTAATTACAAATTGTTCATTTCTGGTACCCGAAATTGAATTTCCGACCAAAAACCAGGTTGTGAAACCATAAACTACCCCCAAACACGGAGAATTTCATATTTTTATTTTTTAAATTAAAATTTTAATATAATCCTCAATTAAATATTCCAACCCGGCTAATGAGATTACACGAAACTCCAATAACCCGGTCGATTCAATAAATTCGACATTGTAATGCTTCAGCATTCACCCAAAACACCAAACGTTACGAAAACGTAATTAAGGGCGAGAACAATAGAACCGTCAAAACCACCCCGTTAACGATCCGGAAAATATGTAATATTTGATTGTTTATTCCGTCGCCATTGTGCCATTAGAAAGGGGTTAACCAAGCAATCCGGCTCGTAACAAAAGACGCCAACCGCCAGAGAGGGGATGATGTGGAAACTTTAATAACACGTTCATTACCCAAGGGGGTCGCGTTGTTACACGCGTTCTTTAGATAATTCTGACGCCTAAAAAACAATACCCCATTACTCAGCAGCAACAGCTGAATAATGACGTGCAACGAATCTTAAAGCCTCCGCAAATAGCCCCGAAAAATAACCGCGGTAATTCCAATTGAATTGTTCCTTTCCGCGCGCTTGGATGGTAATGATGATGGAGCTGGTGGCACAAATGAACGGGCGGCGCTTCGATGGGGAATTACTTTGGGAAACCGCGGTAATATCCAATGCGAATCGCCTCGTACCGCCCACCGAAAAACCGCAGCGAAATTGGCACGTCAGAGTTCCAGAGTTCCTAGAATTTTATGTTTGCCTTTATCGATTGGCAAGCACTTCATGGCAGAACATGGCTCTATTGCCATCATTTCTGCAGGACATGCAATCGGATGTTGGTTTGAGTTACGTTTTGTAAATTCGCACAAGGTATTCATATCATGTGTCGGTAAGTATGCCTGCAGTCTGGAAACCACCAACAGATGGAGTTAAACGGCAAACCCGTTTTTGAGTTGTTCGATAACCGCCAGAGTGTGTAGGGACTACATTAAGCTGTTGGCGAATAGTAATTACATTGGATTACTGGGTGGATTCGATATGGGTCAACACAGTTTGCCACATTCGGCAAATATTCAATTTGCATGTTAAACGTGCTCGAATCACAACTGGATTTAGACTCGAAGAGACACTTTTTTTTTCAAAAACATTTTTCGTTTCGATTATTTTCCATATGGTGGGGGTAATCTTCTTACCTGGCACTCAAAAGTACACATTTTAAGCCGTCATGCCGGGGTATTACGACACATTTCAGGTGTGAAAATCCGCTTGTCTAATGCGGTGTCTGTACGAAATCCAGTCGTATGTTCACGTTTACTCAAAATTACTTCGGATTACGCCAAGATGTGCAATCATGATAAAAGGAACATTTAATCCGATTTTTTACTTAATGCGCTCTGGAATGTTCACAAAGTCTCGGGGAGGCAAGAGTCTCCTTTGGGAGAACATAAGACGCAATGTCGAAAAATGGCAAGCCTCGGAGAGGAGAAGAAGAACAGCGTAATAAGGCTGAAATTCAGTTACAGTATTATGGGAAGTTAATTCCAGTAAACGTATTCCAAAATGTATAACCATTCAGCCTGGATCTTCATGCATAGCTGGTGTGTTCATTTAGGTGACCTAACACCTGTAGGATGTATGCTGATGAATACGTGCGTCGGAAAAATGTGACAAAATTTTAAACACTTGAAAATAACCCAGAACTAGCAAAAAGGACCAAGAAAAGATCCTGCGAAAAAGAAAAGGTTGTATAGAGCCTCCCAGCTTAAGGAAGAGCCCCACGTTATGAGAAACGCTTGTATATTCCTCAGGAAAGTTAAAAAACTAGCAGTTTGCTTCAAGTTTGGGACGCAAACTCCTAGAAACAGTGAAGGAAGTCTAGTCTAGGAATGATAAATGTATTTAAGGAGTATTCCCAGGAGGAGAGTGTGATAGAACATGAAAAACCGACTGCTAGTCAATAAAGAAGTCAACCCTGCTCCCTATTTTGAAGAGCTTAACTCGGCTATCATAAAACCACCCGCCCTGGTTTGCTACTGAAGGAGCTTTTCAATCATAGTGGTGATGTGAGGTTAGGGTGGATGCACCAATTCATCAACCAAGTATAGGTGGAAGACGCCATTTTCAAGAAAGGAGATCCTATGTTTTGTAGGAATCTGCTTAATGTCGCATATAAGATCCAATTCAACGTAAAGTGCGAACGCCTGAAACATTTTTAAAACACACTAATAGGCACCTACCAGTGTGACTACGATCCCAGCAAATCCGGGAAAAGACCAACGATTTATAAGCCAAGAACTCATTATCTGATCTTCAACTTCAAAACCGCATGTTACAGTTCTTAACATCTTACGCTCTACAAGGCGATGGAGGGATTCGGGATCCAAGTAAAACTGATCCAGCTGTGCCGCGTGACGCTGGAAAACACGTAGTGGAATCTACAATTCAGATTTCTTCAATCTGTGATACATCTGATAATGCATCTAGTTGCTGGGATACGCAGACGACATCGACACTATCGGTTGTTCCCAGCGCACTATTGAAGTGCTTACGATGCCCAGAAACAGGATATCTGGCTCGAGTTGAGCAACGAGATCGTAAATTTAAAGTATCAGTACCTGGCTCGGTGGCGTATGCGTACCCAATTTTTATTACATTTTTCAGTTCAAAAATTTTCTATTCTTGTCAACAAACGGTGAAATATCTGTCCATCACCTAGGACAAAACATCACTCTTGGCAACAGTAACTTGGAAATGGTTAATAAGTATACCTCGGAGTAAATATCAACTCCAAGACACCTAAAAAGATTCAGCGAACAAATCAGTTCACAACTTCTAACTTGGTAGACGAAAGGCATTCTCTCTAAAAGACATTCATTCTGCCAGTTCTACTACGTTCTATATATGAAGGCCAGTGGTGGACTATAAGCAGAAGGCCAGAGCAGATTTTACGCACTTTCGAAGGAAAAAGAAGACCGAATGGGGGATTTATCTGGATGTTGTCCAAAAGCTTTAAACACGTCGACAACACTAGCTCGCAAAATTGACGGAATATTCAGTACGATTGAGCAAAGAGACGAGCCTCCATTTTAATGATCAAACCAACGCGGATACCATAGCGCTTGAACCGGGCAACTGAAAACAGCATACCCGGGGTCGGACGGCGTCGACGACAAAGACTTTTTACGGGTCGGGAGCCCGTTTGATAAGACCTAATGGCTTGGTGTGAACCTGGAAACCTGAACAAGTAATCGGGTATTAATGAACTGCTTTTGTCTCACTTTCGAGGTCCGGATAGCAATGGATATTTTGAAGGATGGATTTCCTGGTCGCAAACAATTCAGGTTATGCGTGCTACATTCTGCAGATGAATGGAAGGGTCCTACTGGAATCCGAAAGGCAGTTTGTTATTTGAGTACACAATTTTCATGACAATTATACTCTCAGATGTTTATCAGACGCTCGAAGAGTTAAGGTAGTGAAGACTTTCAGATGGTGCCTGGGGATTGAACCGCGGATCCCTCCATCCGTAGTTTAACACACTAACCACTTGAGGAATGGGCCCTGATAGATTGTGGAAGGTTTATTTCCTGAGAGAATTCTCAAAGATTGCAGCTATTTATTGTTGGCGCTATTCTTAAAAGCTTCAATTCAGTTTTTTTTTAATGAAAACGCCCCCAAAAAATGGGCGTTAAAGCATACCCGTAGACTTGACGTTTACTTTGATGAATTTTGGAAGACGAGTTTCAACGGCAAAATATACGACTTGTAGGGTAAAGTTGGTCTAGTCGTCAGTCGTTTAAGATGGCTAGGACATACATATAGAGCAGAGGAATACAAATATAGGGGGAAGCACAACATCACAATTAAGGAAGAACTTGCCGTTGATGTTGGACAAACGTTAGAGCAGACCTCAACCGACTTAGAATTATAGACAGAAAAACTAAGAAAGATATTAAAGAATAGTGTCCTACCAAGAACAGAGACGCTTTATAAAAACCTTACTACCTTTCTCCTGCCCTAAAAGTAAAGGGCAAAAACACGAACCTTGTCAACGTCGGGTAGAGATACTCTTCGGTTTTTTAAAAGACAATTCTTCGAACATTGACTAAAATATTCGAGTCATTGGATTATCGTTGCCATACTCGGTCAATACATACAGGACTAAAATTTAGTTGAAGAACTACATATTCCCTTGCATCGTTCAAAGATTTTGCTAAACGAATGTGAATATGACTACATAGGTAGGTAGAAGGCTAGGCAGGATATGCAGATAGTACTCGGATGATCACTGAATCCGATCTAAATCCATATCAAGCAAACTGTGCCTTTGGGATCTGTGCTGACAGGGGGCCCACTGTTCAAATCTGAGATCAACAGGATGATTTAAGCTCAGGTTTAAGATGGTCAACTGGGGCTTTCCTGACACGTCGTCCAGGTCACCGTAGTGATATTTGCTAAGTGTTGCTTGTCTGCTCTTGCAAAGGCTTAGGCATTCGCACATGAAATGAGTTATGAATTCTACAGGACCGACAGGGATGTACTAAAATATTAAAAGAAAATATGCCCTGATCAATAAACTAAGGATGGTTACTCTATGAGAATACCTAACCCATTAGGTAGACACTCTTGGCAAGACTGACTATGGTAGAACAAGAACAGAAAGGATGTATGGATACAAAGAATACATTTAGACAGTGAAAAACTCAACTCTCTAGTAAACAAAGATTTTTATTTATCTGTTTTATATTTCAATATTATATCCTTGAATTTAAAATATTCATTCGACATTAAAGAACTGACGAAGGTAGGCGCGTTTATTGTAAGAATTTATTTTTAATTATTTGTAAAATGTTTACAAACAAATCTCCCATATGCCTCCACGGAGCCAGGCGAAAGAGTTCCCTAGAAAACAGTCTATTCAATCAAAGAGTCTCCGAAGAAGATCGACGCGACAAAATCCTCGACAATGTATTTATGCGTAGCACCCAAGAAAATCCTTACCACAAACAGATTCAAGCTAGCACAGACCTCTCCAATGCCATCAAACAGGAAAAAAAGCGCAAGTTCTTAGCAGAAAGACGGGAACTAGTACGTCGCTTGAACACCAAAGAATTGCAACTGTTGGAACGACAACTTCGTGCTGCTTATGTTTCGAAAGCAGTAGTCGCACAGAATTTCGAAAGGGCCGCCTTAACAGAGGAACTAAGAGCAAAAAAACACGTCGAGAATCTTGGATTGGAAGAAGCTCGATTGCGGCAGGACGAATACGGCCAAAAAGCGGAAGAAGCAGTGCGACAAAGGAAGCTAGCCCTTAAGCTAGACCTACTAGAGCAGATGGCAGAATCCGAAGCAAAGCGACAAGAAGAAAAGATGGAAAAAATTAAAGACAAGGAAAGGATTGCGGCCTCTGTCAAGCGGCACGAGGAACAAGACTTACGCCAGCAGCGTGAGGCATTCGAGAAGAAAATAAAACTCAAAAACGATATGTTCGAGTTTGAGAAGATACAAGAGCAATACAAATTAGGACAAACTGCAGCCAGCGAACAGGAGGAGAAAAAGAGTCAGGAATTACTACTACAGCGCAAAGCAGAGCGCAAAAAGCTTGCCCAAGAGAAAAAGGATCTACAGGAGCGTAAAAATAAATTAAGTGAAGCCATCGGCAAGCATACCCATGCCATAACTACGGAAAAAATCAAATCAATGGACTTCCTTACGGAATTGCTTGTTGACGAACGTCAGGCTAAAGAAGAAATGAAAGCCCGGAAGGATCAACAACGACAAATGCAGGAACGTCTGGCTGCAATAGAAGAACTCAAACGTATTCGCGAAGAAAAAGAACGACAAAAGGCCGAAGCAAAGCGACAGGACGAATTGATGTATGAAGAAGAATTGCGTGTACGTGCGGAGGCTGATAGGTTGCAGCAGTTGGAGAACGAGAAGAAGAAATTAAAAGTACTCGAACATCGGAATGCACTTCAGAATGCCCTGAATGAGAAGAAACGTTTCCAGGCCAAGGAAATGAAGAGACTTCTCATGGCAGAGGAGGCCGAGGTGAAAGACAACATTAGGAAGAATCGTCAAAACCAATTGGCACGCATTGCATTGCTAAAGGAGCATACCCCAGCATTGAAGGGATTTTTGCCACCGGGGCTTATACATCCTTCGGATCTGGAATTTATGTCCTTTTAATTACAATACACAGAACAGCGTCAATCCAAATAATATACATATACATACATATAACTGATAACTTTGTTTTAGTTACCTAGAAAGTAAGAATGATCAGCGAAGAATGATTTCAAAAACAAGGAACGCCGATGAAACAAGTCCCCCATTTGGAAAGTCCCCTTATTGTCCATTGGTAACGTGGGGGTAGGAAGTTGTCGTACTCTGATAGCAAAGTGACCCCATCACGATCTCTAAAAAACGTACACCGTCTCTAACTTGGTTAGTGGATACATCCTTCTCTAAACTGGGCTGCCAGCACGTAAATGAGTGATTCTAAATGCGAAAGTCTGGCAGCGATGGGCCGCAGCTGGGGACTTGCAAATGTATTCCAAAATCGGAAATTGGCATTTTCTATTTCTATAGAAAATCACAGCTTCTGGACAAGTCTGTGGGGCTGATGCACATTATTCTGTGGCGCACCGCCATTTGGTTGTGGCCTGTGCGGATACCAATCCGGAGGTAGCCAAAGTAATCTCGAAAGGAAAGTGCACTCCACCTTGCATTAGCCATGTTCTGGAAGTCAAAATTCAAGTCGAACTGACAGAGACTGAAGGGCATTAGGAATGAGTGATCTGCTGCTAGGTCATTCGATTCCGAGATACAGGCAGTTAAAAAGCCTCCAGCCTGTTTGTCATCAACCGAATTTCGAAGTTTTTTAATTCTTCCGTGTCTATGCAGGATCTTCGAAAAATAGGTAGCTCCAGGCTGCAGGGTTTGAGAAAATAAGTAGTTTTTTTTATAATTTTTCCTGAAATCTCCTTGGGTGAACTAAAAAGGTTTTTTTCCGATGCTCGTTGCTGGTCCTAGCTAGTATCGGATAGTCGCAGACCGTGTACTGAATGAGGGTTTCTTCATTGGTTGTGTGTTACATGGCGACATGGCTTTAATCGCAAACTTATAGTAAGTTTGTGGGTTTTTCTTGTGAGTTCAGTGTAGTTTCAAATGGCTCAGTTTGTTGAATGGGATATGTATAAGAAGTCAAGGAGTTTTGGGAAAAAATAAGTGGAATCCTACTTCAAACATAGGACATTGGCAGCCTGTGTCACCCACCACCCACAAGATGCTATAACAACATCCTAATCCAATCTAACCAATAAAGGTTCGTGTCCTCCAGTAAAGAAATGAAGACAATTTGGAGATGTACGTACTATCATGTTCGCAAAGAATTTAAACTGTGACGCTCCGATGATCAGTCAGCTCAGCTCAATTCAAGAAGCGAAGAAGCATCCACACAGCATTCCCTATTAATCAGCGAAAATGCCATCTAACCTCCTATTTCACTGAGAAGAGATGAAGCAAACAGCCAAAGCCCACGTTCCCTCCAATTCAACTAGCTACCAGTCGTAAAACCCAACCTTAGCTCCAAGACCAAAACTTCTTAAATAACCCAGTTTCAGTTCTTCAAATAGCACATGACTGTTGACACTGCCGAACTCAAGCTTCGATAGAGATTCCCAGTCAAAATATTCAAAGATAGTTTTCCTGTAGAGGCACATTACCACAGTACACCTTACCTATCCTGTTTTTAACTTCAACTTGGGGTCTAAAAACCAAGACTATTTCCCCGCTAAATCTCCAGAAAACATCAGTTCAATGCACTAGGTCCCACAACAGACGATTTTTCCACACAGAGTCGTCACTTTGACGGCCTGAAAAAGGCTTAACGCAACGTTCACCGTCATTTTTTTTTTGTAGCCTTCCAAATGACAGAAGCCCTAAAGTTGAGGCCCTAACGTTTGTACAAACGCCTTAAGTTGTTTTAATAAAAAGCAATCGACCAATATCCCGTGGTGATTGTTTAGGCCGTCAGTTGTCTTAGCTTTATTGTAGCTTGACCATATTTTTCTAGACATGATGCAGTATCTTAGTCTAGTCCATCGAAGGTTCGCTTGCTAGAGATAATCTTTATCTTGACTGTTGAGTGAAAAGATGAGCCAAGGCTGGCGAGTTCATCACCAATTTAATTTCCATAAATGTAGGCCTGTCCTGAGTTCTCTCTGTAGAGTGTCCACAATGTTACTATGGGCCTAGAGTTTCACGGCCCAGTACCCAGACCATCTGACTCAAGTCACGTTGTATGTTGTAATATTTCTTATATGAAGGTCTAGAGGTAACAGATGCAGAAGACGTCAAGTGCTTTTAGCTTGGGAGCCTGTATACGTTGTTCTTTGGACTTTGTTAAGTCTGGTCATGTTGTAACTTTGTCTTAGAGCTGGCTACCATACTCATATGTGACGATCGGTCGAACTACGAGTTTTTCTACCCATAGGGTCAATTTTGGTCGCAGACTCTACCCCTGGGCAGAGCAACAAAGTCGTGTGAGCAGGTAAAACCTGAGGAGAAAAAGGTAAAGTCATGTTAGCGAGCGAAACGATCCACTCACTTCAAACCTGAAGTACATCACTCGTGTCTATAGCCGCCTGGCAGACAGTTGTTGACATGTAAATAGCGGAGCGACGAAGTCGCGTCAGCGGCTATAGCTTGTTAGTTAACGAAGGAAGCCACCTTCCTCTTCAAAAATTTGGGACTTATATCCCATTACCGGCAAGAACAATTTGGACTTATATCCCGATGGGGGGGACATAAATGCATGATTTAATTTGGGTCTCATGTTCCAATTAAATGGGACATAAACCCCAAATGAAAAAATTTGGACTTATGTCCCTGCGCTGGCTTTCTTTACCCTTTGCTTCACGTTAAGCTATCGCTTCCACACTGAATGCAGAAGAGAACCATCTCGGTCTTATACCTGACTTCTTTGATTCTGCCCCTATCTCGGATTTTATTCTTGACTGAGAACCATAATAAAGGTGATATGGCACTGCCCTGAGGTATCTTTCTACTACTAAATTTCATTATACTGCCGTTCCCTAGTGTTTTCTGAATAAGTCTTATCCTAAGAATAGAACCTTATATTATTTAAACCTCCTTCTAGGTGTAAAAAGGAGGTTTCGTTAGGAATGTCGCCAAATGATGTCCTAAGAATGGAGCTATTCTCAACCTGGCTCGTTTTGACGGTGAGTCCAGGCGCACTATTACCCGACTGTAAATTTATTTGTAGGTCTAATGGTAAAAGATACAGAAACATCTCCAGTTCAGCCTTGAGTGGAATGTACCACAAATGTTAGACAAGTAATAAGCTTCACTGTGCTCTCCAGCAAACATAGTTCTGTTTTATATTTCATTCTTATATCCTTGAATTAAAATATTCATTCGACATCAATCAACTGGAGAAGATAGGCGCGTTTCGTTAGAGGAATCTATTTTAAAATATTTGTAAAATGTTTACAAACAAATCTCGCATATGCCTTGACGGAGCAAGCCGGAAGAGTTCTCTAGAAAACAGTCTATTCAATCAAAGAGTCTCCGAAGAAGATCGACGCGACAAAATCCTCGACAATGTGTTCTTGCGCAGCACCCAAGAAAATCCTTACCACAAACAGATTGAAGCCAGCACAGATCTCTCCAAAGCCATACAAATGGAGAAGAAGAACAACTTCCTTGCGGAAAGACGGAAATTAGTACGTCGTTTGAACACCGAGGAATTGCAACAGTTGGAACGGCAACTTCGTGCTGCTTATGTTTCGAAAGCAGTAGTCGCACAAAATTTCGAAAGGGCTGCCTTAAAAGAGGAACTAAGAGCAAAAAAACACGTCGAGAACCTTGGATTGGAAGAAGCTCGATTGCGGCAGGACGAACACGCCAAGAAAGTGGAAGAAGAAGTGAGACAAAGGAAGCTAGCCCTTAAGCTAGACCTGCTAGAGCAAATGTCAGAGTCAGAAGCGAAGCGGCAAGAACAAAAGATGGACATAATGAAAGAAAAACAAAGGATTGATGCTATCGCCAAGAAATACAGGGAGGAAGACTTACAGCTGCAGCGTGATGAGTTCGAGAAAAAAATTAGAATTAAAAAGGACATGAATGAGTTTGTGAAGATGCAAGAGGAGTTCAAACAAGCAAAAAGTGCAGCCAGTGAGCAGGCACAGGAAAGAATGAGAGAATTACAAAGACAACGCGAACTAGAGCGCAAGAAGCTTGCTGACGCGAAAAGGGATCTGAAGGAGCGAAAAAACAAATTAAGTGAGGCCATCGGTAAGCGAACGCATGCAATTAGTGTTGAAAAAATTAAAACAATGGACTTCCTGACGGAATTGCTTATTGACGAACGTCAGGCGAAAGAGGAAACTAAGGCCCGAAAGGATCAGGAACGACAAATGCGCGATCGCCTGGCTGCAATAGAAGAAGTTAAACGCATTCGCGAGGAGAAAGAACGACAAAAGGCCGAGGCAAAGCGACAAGACGAATTGCTGTATCAGGAAGAATTGCGTTTACGTGCAGAGGCTGATAAGTTGCAGCACCTGAAGGATGAGAAGAAGAGAGAAAAAGTTCTCGAACATCGTTTCGCACTCCAGAATGCTCTGGATGAGAAGAAACGATTCCGGGCCAAGGAAATGAAGAGGCTTCTGATGGCAGAGGCGGCTGAGGTGGAGGAGAACATTAGGAGAGATCGTCAAACCGAATTGGTGCGCATTCAATTGCTGAAAGAACATGCTCCTGCACTGAAGGGCTTTCTGCCACCGGGACTAATACGTCCATCGGATTGTGAATTTTTGTCACTATAATGGAAAATCAGTACAAAATCAACAAAAAAAAATTAATAAATACGTGTACATCAATCTTTGTTGTTCATTATTATAGTTTAGATTCTTGCACCATATCTGAGGTCCTTTAACCAAGCTCTGAACTTAGACTAAGGTGTACCAAGCACTGCTGTTTCTCCCTTGGTTACTGGTTCACATTTCTGATCTTCTCCATGATGGCTACTAATGGTTTGAAAGGTCGATTCCTTGTCCTAGACATTTGCTAATTACGAATGGTCCCAACCTAAGTTAAAGCTGGTTTTAAAGCCAGACGCAATTCGTGTAAATCGCTCCCATTGATGACTTCGAAAAGTTGTTCGAAATTTGAAACAAACCCACGATAAGGTGGAGAATTTTCGATATCTGTAGGGTGACCCAATAGCAATGATACCTTTTCTAAGTATTATGTTTCAGCAGCTGTCAAAGGTTCCAATGACAACTAGCTGTCAAAATATTTAGTACTATTTGCCATTTTTCCATGCATCATTTGAATTTTTCTAAACTTGAGTAATTTATTGAAAACTGTTATCGAAAATCCGGCTTTAAATACGCATCGTGAATTTTGTGATGGGGTCGGTTGTCATCATGGCTTCAGTAGTGTGCATGCAATTCGCCCTTTATTTTGTGGTCGGATCTGGGTCTACATCCTACGAGACTGTGCTGATGCAAGAGTTAAGGCAGGACGACTATAGCCGTAAGGGACGTGGAAATGATGGGCGGACATCCGGATTTTGGCCAAAAAATCATCCTCTCGAACGAGGCCCATTTTTGACTCAGTCCCTATGTCAACAAGTAACATTGCCATTATATAAGCGAATACAATCCACAAGTGTTCGACCACTTGTTTAGTTCATCCAGCAAAGATTGACTGTTTGGTGGGGTTTATGGCATAGCGACATCTTCAAACCTTACTTCTTTCGAAATAAGGAAGGAGACACCGTTCTATTCACTGGTGTCAGGTATAGAGAGATGTAAACCAACTTTCTGTAATCAGAGCTCGACAATATCGATACTTGTGTCCGAGGTGTGGTTCCAACAAGACAACGCTACATGCCATACGAGCTACGCTACGCTCGAAGTTGTGGAGGAGAAATTTGGCGACTGGGTCGTCTTCATCAATTGACCGCCACGGTCATGCTTGACACCGATTCTCGATTATTTTGTCTGGGACTTCATTAAGTCCTTATTCTACGCTAAGAAGCCAACCACTTTGGACGAACTCCAAGCCAGCATTCGAGACGCTGTTGTCGCAATAACACCGCACATATTGGACCGAGTCATTAAAATGGGAACCGTGCGCTTCAAGCACTTCCAGCGAAGCCGAGGAGGCCATTTGAAAGGATTGTCAACAGAGTTCATTTGGACTGATTTACTAAATATAGTACCTTTGGGGATTGTGCCCCATCTAAGGCTATTATTTCGCAACTAATTCAGTTTGTGAGCTTTGTGAGCATAGCTACAAAAGTAGCTTTAACTTCGTCCTTACGAAGCTTTAAAACGCCTTGGCTGTCCGACCAAAGAAAGTTGGTGTTGTCATGGATGGTTTGTCGAAGATTTTTCTGATTTGATGAGTTCTGGGAAGATGCTTCGACCCATAAAAAAAAAACTAAACTTCAACGACAGCATTACAGATCTTAATGGAGGAAACAGCTCACTGTAGATGACAAACCTGTCTTCTTTGGGATTTGAATCACCCAATACGATTTTAACGTCGCATTTAGGACATTACTCGTAGGTTCTATCAAGGAGCTCTTAAAAAACTTTCTTTGGTGGTCGTCCTTGTCTTCGACGTAGGCATGAACGCATGTAAGGGTTATGTTTGTCGATTCGGATTGTCATGAGACGCTCGTTCACGTGTCGAAAGCTCAAAACTTCTTGCCTAAGTCTGCCCCGTATCACAAATCCACATGAGAATAAGCGCTGTTCTCATCTCTTGTAATAGATGTCGCAGTTTTTCATCCGCTTTTTACCCGTCCTTGCCCATTCCATCGCACTTCCTTGATGTCGGTGAAATCTGCTTTGTAGCCGTTAAGGATCTCTGCTAATTCTTCTACTCCACACCGGACCTTGTTCAGGGCTTGAACATTCCATGTACAGATCCGAAATCGTTGTCCATACTTCGGTTGCACGAGTCGTCAACCGTAAGATCATCCATATCCGAGGGTTCTACTGGTTCGGAACTACCATTTTTTCCATGGTCGTGAAGTTACCCCTACGCACAACCTGGAGGACCAATGAAAGCAACTGTCCTTGTATAGAAATCTTCTTCTTCAACACTTGTCTACATAGAGCTATACGTGGCAGAATATGAAAGATAAACAACAGGTCCCCTCCAGAACTTTGTTAAAAATTCTCAAACATAAATACAATCTTTTTCCTTAACCAGCCAATAAGAACTTTTAAATTGAAACTCAATATTTGCCCCTCAATCTCAGCCCTGAATCATTCATAGCTACCCGGACACAATAATGAATTCAATTGATCAATTATTCCCACGCTCCACCAAAAAAAAAAAAAAGGAAGCTTCCCTGTTTGTTTCCTCAACAATTAGTAATATTCGATTCGAATCCCTTTTCCTACCATTTTCTCAATCCCTAATTGAATCGAAACTTTATTTACTCATCATTTTTTTTTTCTTCTTTTTATTTATAACAGACCCACGACAATCAAATCCCAGATAATAGCAGGCATTAAGGACGATATCTATCCACCAGCCACCAACCACCAACACGACCACGACCAGCACCAGTAAAAGGGTTTCGACTCCTCCCTCCGTTACAAATACAAATTAACTTTACAGAACTCAGCAAATTTACTTTTATAACCGCAATCAGTATCAGCAACAACAACAACAACAACAACAACAACACCTACAAAAAAGGACGAAAGGAAAGAAAAAAAAAAACAAAAAACTTCGCATACAAATCGATTTTTTTACATGAAAAACGAAGACGAAGACGAAACCCGGTCATTACAGGCAGAAAAAACTCGTATCTAGGAACAGCACCCAGTCAAGCCAGCACGGCCGGAGAAATTATTATGATAAATGGGTTTAAGATTGAATCCGAAGCTTACAAGCGAAGCAAACGAGCAAAGCCACCACCAAAGACCGACCTCGTAATTGTGTCACCGCCACCGCACCAAGAAGACAACATCATTTTAATGATCTTTTATAAATGGATACAGACGAACCGGCACACAGATACAACATAATCGCATTCACCATTACAACAGATACACAACCTCCCACCGCCAGAGGTGGAAGTAATATTACTCAAGCTAGTGAGAGTTTCATCTTCATTATCGTCTTCGGAGGCAGTACGAGTATCAGTGGCATTGTAGGGGCCACCAGCGACATAATCATTCCCATTAAATCGCCGACGCCGACACCGCCACCACCACCAGAAGCAATAAAAGCCGCGTCTACGGAATGTACATAGTAGAAAATTACTTAGAGAAACGGATCCCATAAATCACTTTAGAGGGCAGACTCAGAGATATCCATAAGAGGAAAACAAACTGCCGCCGCCACTGTGACGATGGGGTCATAAGGGAACGATTTGTGTGTGCGAAAGATATACCAGGCCCCTCCTGCAGTTGTGTCCATAGCGAATACACGGTCGCCTTCTCATTTTCGCCTGCTCTGAATGGATCCGTTTAGAATCAACGAGGACCGAATTGTCGCCGCCGCCGCAGAGACGAATCTGTATAACATATCGACGCCGCTGGCATTCCTGCTGCAACCGATTACCGCCTCAGTGGATGTGAGTCGTCGGGTATTCGACGAAGACGAACTGTCACCGCTGCTGACATCCACAACGCAAATAGCGAATCTAACCACCCTTATCTCGTCCATCACGAACAGCAGTCCAGACTCAAGTGCGGGCAGTGTTACCAGTGTGCTGTCAAGTTCTCTAGGACCATTGCTCGATGGGCACGCAACCGCCGATGGTGAGGCGGAGCTGCCACCACTCAAGACCATCATTGTTAGTCTCATTCTATTGGTCGTGATACTGGGCACTGTTGTAGGCAACGTCCTAGTCTGCATCGCCGTTTGTATGGTGCGGAAACTGCGACGACCCTGCAACTATCTACTCGTATCGTTGGCTCTCTCCGATCTGTGTGTCGCCGTTCTAGTCATGCCGACCGCCTTGCTCTATGAAGTCCTACAAAAGTGGAACTACGGTCCGCTCTTCTGCGACATTTGGGTTTCGTTCGACGTCCTCTGCTGCACAGCGTCAATTCTTAACTTGTGTGCCATTTCCGTGGATCGATATCTGGCGATAACCAAACCCCTCGAATACGGTGTCAAACGGACACCCCGACGAATGATGCTATGCGTGGCGCTAGTTTGGCTAGCGGCCGCCTGCATCTCACTGCCGCCACTGCTGATTCTGGGCAACGAACACATAGGCGAGAACGGTGAGCCCATCTGTCGGGTGTGTCAGAACTTCGCTTATCAGATCTACGCAACAGTTGGTTCCTTTTATCTTCCACTCTCCGTCATGCTGTTCGTGTACTATCAGATATTTCGGGCCGCTCGACGCATCGTTCAGGAGGAGAAGCGTGCCCAAACTCACCTACAAAACGCCCTAAACGGAGCCGCTGCGCAAAATCAACGCCTAGAAATGTGCGGCCTCCGGCACAGCGGCAATTCGCTAAGTACATCGACCTGCGGCGGTAACACCCTGGTGAGCGGTAGCAGTAACCTGCTGGGCTCACCGCACCAAAAGAAATTACGGTTTCAATTAGCCAAAGAGAAGAAAGCCTCGACCACGTTAGGGATTATCATGTCGGCGTTCACAATATGTTGGCTGCCATTTTTTATACTAGCACTAATCCGGCCGTTTGTCGAAAGCGAGACGATTCATGTTCCCGAGGCGCTATCCTCGTTGTTCCTATGGCTGGGCTATGCCAACTCACTGCTAAATCCGATTATTTACGCAACGTTGAATAGGGATTTTCGCAAGCCGTTCCAGGAGATATTGTACTTCCGGTGCTCGTCACTGAACACAATGATGCGCGAGAACTACTATCAGGATCAGTATGGTGAGCCACCATCGCAGCGAGTCGTACTCGGCGGTGAGGGACACGGCGCGAGAGAGAGCTTCCTCTGAAAGTCGATGTAGGGTTTAGTTTCTAGGATGGGGGTTTGTAAATGAATAGTAAGTGGGGATAGCACTAGATTACACACACACACACATACATAGGCACACCGCGGGGACTCGTTAATACATACAATAGGCGTACAAAGCAATTCATTGTAAATTGAACAAAAAAACCAAAAAAAAAAAAACAAACACACACATCAAGCGAGGAATGTAATTGTAAACTACTTCAGCATAAGAAGATAAACCTAAACTCATCAATGTTAGTGTATTTTACTGTGTATAGGTAGTCTTAAGAATTTTACCCAGTGGAGGAGATCAGTGTGAAGGAGTAAGCATTTAAATGGAGACTTTTTCTACACTAACCCAATGGTTTCGAAATGTTGTTGCTAATCTTATTTTAGAACGAAAAGAGTAATAGCTTCTAACAAATTTTTACAATTTTCAACAACGTCCTGTTGCTTATGAGGCAAGGTTTTCACAGAACTAATGACATAGCTAGCATTCATGAAGTAGAGATGTAGGTTGTACAGAAGCATAGCTAGAATCGACCCTTGTGGTAACCGATTATAGAGATATTTGGTTCAGCTCACTGGTGTTCCTTCCTTCCAGTTCATTAGCCCGTACTTCATGCGTACGAATAAAGCACTTCTTAGACTTATCCTTGCAGATGACTTCCTTTAAAACTTCCTCGATTCTATCAACAATTAGAGGCTCCGAGATCTTGCAATAGGCAACAATTGTAAGTTCTCCTAGCTAATTGGCCGGGTTCGTAAAATGCAAATAATTTTTGATGTTTGTAACTCTCTGTCATTCAAAGATGTCCCTGGGCGCCATGGCTCAAGTGATCAGTTTGTTGGACTACAGAATAAAGCGTTCGAAGCTCGATTCCCTGTGAACACCCAAAAAGATCATTCACATCCAAAAGTATAAGTCTCATGAAAAAAGTTTTCCAATAATGAATGGCGCGTCGGAAACGGCATTAAAAAGTAGGCTATAACCTTGCACCTAAAGAAATTTTTCAAACAGGACTTGCCACAATCCCAACATCTTTGTACATAGTGGCAAATGAATATAGTAAGGCATAAGGATTGGTTATAAATTTGAGTGGTTTCCGCGATAAATTTCCAACATTTTGAGTCACGAAGCATCCAACTTCGTTCGGTGCAAATCTAATTCCCTTCGTCGTTTGTCCATCTTGATGTTGTTTGAGCATCTTGCAACAGTGGCACCAGGGTGAGTTCGTTGCTCAACCAAACGTTTCTTCAGGGATACTATGAAAAAAGTTCATTTTATAGACATGTAGGGTCTGAAAGAACTCTAAGAAGAAATGAATGCTATTTTACAAGAGATGAGAAGTAATTTGTTTTCGTCAGCACGAAAGGGATCCTTACAGGAACCGACAATGGTGGTCACTTCTGTTCTACATCACCTGGTGTTGCATCTAGCATAGGACAACCTTTCCTGAAAGTCGCTGTCGTGTCTCCAGAACAAAACACGGACAAAACACGATGAAACGAATAGAAAAAACTAAGTACTCTTCATGAGCCACAATCTCTTGGCGGGCCATCGAAGAGGAATGCGACTAAACGAGGACGTTCCACTTTCCATGCCCTCGTTAATCTATCATCTGAAAGTCTATTCAAATCCATGGAAGGCACTTTTCAGGACCACAAAAAAAATTCCAAATTGGAAATCTCCCAATGGAGTGAGAATAGACCCCACATGTCGAAAATTCAGGGCACCCTGTATAATGGATGAAGATAAGATATGCGATGTTCTGTTTGTCACTTTTCTACCTGAATTGTACATCGTGAGAAGAATATTTGGAGTGCTTTTGGCGTTCACTAGGTGTTGAATAGTCACACTTTTCCCATATACCAGTAAAATGCATAGTGAAAATGTCATCCCCGTCAAAATAAAGGTTGAGACCAGTACTAACTTCAAGCAGTTATATCTGTCAAAGCAATTGTCAGATTTTTTACTGTCAGTGTCATTTTTCATTTTTCAGTAGTCTTTCCAATTTTATCGTTAAGGCATACACACTTCAACAACGTTACCAAATTCTAGAAATTTGATTCCAGTATTATAGCATTTGATTCGAAATTGAGCATCGTAGTTGCACAGATGAATCAATCCCTTCGGTGCGAATAACTTAGTCCAGTCCATACAAATATTGTTGCAAATCCAGTAGCACCGAGACAAAAGAACAATTCGTTCTACATAATAACTTCTATTGCCTAAGGTACCTCCAGTCATTCTCAACATAGTATGGAATTTATTGTACAAACTAGGAGTCAAACTTCGACTCTTAAACAGTATTTATCTTGAAAAATTTAGACAAATGTCCTTAAACTTATGATCTTCGATTATTCTCGTAAAAAATATTAACCCACTTAATATTGAAACACAAGCTGCAGCTACTTGTCACATTGACAGATTTAGGAAGACGTAAACCTCTTCACATCAAGAAAAGATGTCATTAAGAACTTCTTACATTCAAGGAATTCTTCCAACCACCCATTAGTCCTTGATCCAGTACCATCACGGTGAAGTGTATTATTTGTGTATGTTTTGTTAGACATCCACAACAACTGAAAGGAAATTCGACTCATGATTGACCTTCGAATGTCATAATTGGCCAGAGTCCTCTTGAGACAGTTAAGAATTTCTGACATCAGAGATTTACATTTTTTGAACTTGTGTATAAGTTTTCTCTACAGAATGAACAATCAAAACCGAAGGTGCCTACAAGTAGGATGTTCTCATTCATCACCACTTGCTTCCATGACCACAGGACGAACCGATTCATTGATTTATTTATTTATTTTCTCCAAATATTTGTTCAAATATACATACAAATTAACGATGTCCTTTCTTTACTAATCTCCTCCGATGTTTCGAAACTAACAAAATAGTTACATAAGATCTAACCTTAAGGCAAAACTAAAGTTCTCGATAAATAAATCAAATAGCTGTCTTCACAAGGTATATAAAAGAAAAGAGAAAACAAAACAAAAACACCTAAACGATAAGGAAATAAAATTGGAATATGTATAGCATCTCTTTCCCTAAATTATTTTCATTTAAAACAAAAAAAAAAAGAACATAAAACATTATAATGTACATTTTTATTCAACAAAACTATAAAAAATAAAAACATTTCCTTGTACATAAATTGGCAAATTATAATTTATTTTAATTTCTATTTATTTTTCAAAATAAAAAAAGAAAAATCTTCCAAAAAATGTATTAAACCAAACAAGTTTAAAACAAACATGATTGTGAGGAAATACCAAAAGAATTAAATCGTTAAAGCAAAATCAGTCTGTGTACCCAGTAAATGTTTAGTCTAAGTAAAAATAGTTAAAAGTCTAATAAACAGTAGATAAATCAAAAGAAAGTAACTCAATACAAAGTTGATTCTTTCACACGTTTTATACATGTTTTTTTCAAATTAATTTCGGTTTCCTTCGACTTGAGTTTGTTTTTTATTTACGTAAACTCTTAACAGCATACTTAACCATAAATTTAAGACAAAAAAAACATCTACTTTCTATTATTATATAACTTGTGTAAGCATAAAGTCACGTCTCTCTGTGATACTAAAAAAAAAACAATTTGAGGTAAAAATAAAATTACTTATTAATAAAGAGGAAACAAAAAACAAAAAAACTATTTAAACAGAAAAAAAAAACAAGAAAATATTTTCATAAACTATTAAATTATACACGGAAATTTATTAAAAATCTGATGCAGTTTTATGCAATCAGTAGCTCAAAGATTAAATATATTTTTTATTTTATAGATCTTTTTTTTATTTTGTTATTTAGTTTTAAAATTAGTTTTCATTTAAAAAAAAAAACAAAAAACAAAGGTAACTACCTAAGCAAAATGTATGACTTTAGAAGAAATATAAAAAAAAAAACTTAAACTAATGATAAATCAAAATAATGTAATATAAAAGAAAACTAAATCTATTAATCCATTGTAAAAAGCTTTTAAAAATTTGTTACTGTGGTTGTCCCTTTAAATATGTTTTCTTTTCTTTTTTTTTTACTAAAGATTGTTGTGCAATATAGTATCGTAAAAGTATCACTAATGAAATGGATGCCATACTCTCTGTTGTTTATATTTACATATAATTTAGTTAATTGTAAATTATTTTTTGATTATTTTTGTTATAGTAAAAGAAAATGAAATTCTATATAAAATTTTAGATAACTAATATTAAATTAAATTGACTTAAGATAAAAGAAAACTAAATGGAAATGCAAGTATAAATGAAATAGAAAAAAACAAAACTACCAATGAAGTGTAAAGAAAAATTTAAATTAAAAGTGAAAATGCAATGTTTTTATTTTTATTCTTCCTGACAATTATACCAAAAATTATTTACATAAGTATTTAACAAACAAAAAAGAGTTTAAAAAATGAAAAAGTGAAAACAAAAAAACGTAATAAAAATGAAAAATACAAATGAAATAGAACTAAGAGTGGTGAAAAAATATAAACTAAAACAAAAATATAACAAAATTGTATTTTTATTTATTACTCATAAAAAAAAATTATTTGGCCCAACAGGTCGATGGGAGCCAGGACCTAGCTTCTCACAACCAATCGTGTTGTGCGTGTTATATTATTTACACGAATGGAAGGGGCCTACTGTTTAATGCCGTGTTCGAAGGGCAAGCTATTATTTAAGAAGCTTCTTCATGGCAAGTTATGTTCTCGGATGTTTGTCAGGTGGGGCCGTGAAGAAACTTTTAGGTGTCCTGTCTGGGATTTGAAACTCGAACCCCTTGCTCCATAGTCTAACGCACTAACCACTGAACCACGGCGGGTATATATATACATATTACCAATAGGCTTTGGTAATTGTGTGATTTTGATCAGTCATTTTGGTAACTAGCAATAGTTTTACAAAATAGTTGTTGCCACAGAGTCTTACATGATCTTATACATAAATAGAAAATAAAGGGATTAGTCAAAAGTGTCATAGGTATCATAGGGTGAACTAGAGTAAAGTAAAGTACCTAAGGATAGATCTATTTCAAACTTTACTAGTCTACAAAATATTCGAGCCAATGACAAAGGGTCTTTCAACAGACGCTGGCTGATATATTTCTTTAAATTGAGCATGAAAATGCCTCCCCCTGGTGGAGAGCCACCTAAGCCACCTACATCAAAAGGCTTAAATTTGTATGTTAATTGGATTCGAAATGGGTTCCACTGTATATCCTCATTTAAAATATGTCAAACACTCGATGGATAAATGCCTAATGCTTGATAGTGTCGTAATATAGATGATGAGAGTATGAATTTCCATAATATATTCGAATAACTTTAATTCACTGTTCATGTAGTTATGGATACTTGTTGAAAATTGTACATGAGTCTACTTTACAAATGTCAAAGATGACGTAAAAAGTAGGTAACATCAAGAAATTAGTCACTGCTCCCATTTAGTTGGGACTTCTGAAAGACCCTTTACTTTCATCCCTTCATATGGTGGGTGACTGGATATGGTTTTTGAATTTACTCATGGAAATGACTTCAACAAATGACTCTCATACTAAGTAGCAGAATTTTTTCTATCAGATTTCAACAATTTGCGATTTCCGTTTAGACCACGAAAGGTTGTCCCAAGGTAGAGTTTTATCTCTCCTACTATGGTCCATAAGGTAGGTTATAAACAACTTCATATTTCTAACTCAAGGATATGAAAGTAGGTTAGTCATAGTAATAAAGAAGGAAGAATAATTCAGTTCATTTCAGAAATTAAAGCCTAAGACTAATTATGCCACTCACCAAGAGAGGACACTTAAACTTTCAGAATCTAATACAAAATGTTGTTTGACTCTACTTCTCTAAGAAACAAAATGTGTCTGGTCAAATCCAGACCACGAAAGTATTAGTAAACAGAACCTATGAGAATTCTTCTGGTCGTTCTCTGGACTTTTCGGAAAAAATGGGGACTAAAACTAAAGATAATTTGACTAAACTTACCTCACCATCATCACCTCTATAACAATGTCCCGCTCAGCCCTAGAAAAATTTCAAAGACTGGCCTATGCAAGTAAGAAAGGCCTGTTATCCCTACACATGTTCATGTACAGACTTCGGTGATTTTAACACAACCAGTAATATAGTTGAACATATGGAAATTCTTGAAAGAATTCGGCAGCTACCGAGAGTTCTGTTTTCCTAGCAAGGGTATTGCTGTCAAACTCTGTATCTGTATGAGAATGATTCCAAAGATCGCAAATAAATATTTTGGCAATTAACCAACATTAAACATTAAGACTTTGTATCTGAGCTGATTTAAAACTATCAGCTTACATGGATCCCACGGTATGGAGACATCCATACCAATAGCTACTAATGAGCTTGTTGATTCTTTCTGACCGGAATCCATTTGTTTTCACTGAATCCTTCTGTCAGTCTACCTGTTAGCCAAATAAGGATACAAACTGACTAAAGCCACGGCAAGAGATGCACTGATTGCTGGGAAAAGAACGAAAAGATTCTACCAGTGACCGAAGATGGTTCTAAGATTCTGGTGGGCTTCCTAGCTATATAATAGTTGCTCCCTTAACTACAACCTCAAGAAAATTGGTATTAGCAAATCGGAATGTCCCGCCATTTTCCGGAATACTAAACATAAGTACGTAGTGATCATATCTTAGAGGAGCAAAATAGTCAGATAAGTCGACCGATGATAGATCGATAGCAAGACATTGAAGCAATACTAAGATAAGACAAAGATTGAACCAGCTCAGTATGATAGATACTAAAGGATGATGTAAGAGGTTTATTCGATTAGGTTGGTACTGTCCATTGTTCAGGGTCAAAAGAAGAAGTTGTCGGTAATTAAGTGGAAACGACATGTGGTTTACGAATTTGTTGCCGAAATTCTGATCAATTGGCCTAAATAGTGGCTTGACGACATCCTAAGCCGGATCCAAGAAGAACTTTTATTAGTGAAACTCATTTTCAGTGTTAATCAATTCAAGCATCACGGTGGCTTAAACCGCGAACCATTCGTTCAATGCAAAACTTTGAAGTCTCCTGTCAGAACTGTATTCCATTTCTTCAGAGTGATTTAGAGGTACTTTTGAATGATCCAAACCGAAGAGTAGAACAAGTGGTTTAAAGAAAGCACAGTTTCAGAATAGTTTATGAAATTATCAAACTTTTGGAACATATTGTTGAGCTTAAAAGAGCTTTTTAAACTCCAATTATGTCTAAATGAGGTTTAGACTTATTTTACTTAACAGGCTCTCGAGCTGTGAAGAGTTCTGCCTGAGACACACCAATCCCTTCCATCCTGATTATGCTGTTATGCCAGTTGTCTAGGTTAAGGTTGTGCCATGCACAATATTCAGGTCTTTAAAACAGAAGTTCTGTCTTCCTTGTCGTCTCGAACCTGGGGGCTGTGATTCGGAGATCCCCCTTTCCTAAAACCTTATCGTTTTGAATGGTGTGGCTCAAGAGCAAGTGGTTAAAGGTTCAATCCCTAGAGAACAGATTAAACTAACTCTTTGTCTAAGCTTCACTAAAGTGGCATTCGTGGTCTTGATATTTACTCCAGACGAACTCCTTAACCACCTCAAAATTACTGTTGCCAAGAGTGATGCTTCTCTGTTTGTTTACAGCATGTCCTGAGGACAAAATCGTTCCGGCTCTATGAAGACGGTGCGCTAAGAGCGACTGATGATGGCGATGTCGTCTGCGTATTTTAGAAGCTAGACAGTGCATTCCGTTTTACAACAATAATAATACACCATTGGGCCACCACAATCGATGATATTTTAAGCTTGTTTTCCGGACCAGAAACATGTTCCAGACACTTTGAGTTCCAGCCTCATTTCGGTGTTACATGACAATAATGATCGAACTTAGGTTATAAAAGACGTGGCGCTATATCTAGAAAATTTAAAGTATTTTAACTTGGACATTCAAGACTGCCCTGTCTTAGTCAGAGAGTCTATATATTATATAGTCTAGAAGTACTGAATATCATAATGTACCATGTCATCAAGATCTTGAATGAAATGTTAATGCCACTCACCAGAAAACCAGAAGTTTTCCCAACCCAAATAGGGGCATCCTTCCACTGAGTACAAGGAGGCAGTTTTCCTATTAATCGAAGCTTCACGAATGCTCCCTCTCTCTCTCTCTTCATAAATCTCGGTAAGATTCTAGGAAAAACAGTTGAAGCTACGCAAACTTTTTCCCCTGTCCATATTCAAGCCAACTTCAACTAATGACCAGATTCCCATCGTTAACCAAAATCCAATTAATTCCTCCAACACACTAGGCCGTTCGACGAACTTTTCTCAAATCTCAGCATCAAATTACTAACTAATGCCTCTCTTGCGGCAGATTTTCTAAGATAATATCCCCGATCATTACTCAAAAGTTCCTGATCCAATTAAAAGGATCAAGAAGCACGCAGTCTACCTACCACCTGCCTCCACTACATCCGTCAGCTCAATCAAACTTACTACAACGTTAAGTGAGTGGTCGCACGCAAGTTAAGCTCTGGATATGCGGCAGAGAACACAATTAATTCTGTTAGCGAAAAGTTACCAGAGCAAAACAATAGTCCCTACGGGCAGGGATAGGGATAAGCGAATCCTTCTCACAAGCAACTGGTGATGCCACGATAAGTTACAACAAACGCACACGAAGACATAAAACCGAAATAGGCACTGCCAGAGGTATGTACATACAGTTAGTGACAGTGTCAACAATAATACGAATAGAATGTAACACATGCTTCAGACAGTTACATCGCAGAGGAAGGATAAAATAAGTGCTGCAGGGTAGTTATGTAAGTTTTGCAAATGACTACATAAAGTTTCAATGTAACAGTGTGACACATTAAAAGTGTGATATGGGTCGTCGAGGAGGGGCGCGAGGCTACAAGAGTTATGACTCTTACGGGGCTCATAAATTAAAGGACTATGTATGAACCAAAAGGTTAAGGTAACGCGTACGTGTTTGAGGATTGGAAGATGGGAATTAATGTTTTGCTTCGCTGAATTTTCTCACAATTTCAAGGTCCGCTGGTCGTTATAAAGGTGCATCCTAACGGGGAACTATTTTAAAACATTTGCACTTCCACAGTTCATATTGGATGCATAAAATTAGAATTTACTTGTTTCACAGTCCATGGGCTAGGGTTGTTTCATGGGTCGGGTGGCTATATTTCAGCCCCCTTAGGAGAATTTCACTGTGTCCTGTTAGAAATGAACATCATCAAGTTATGGCCACAATACGATACCAGGAAACCTATAAAGAATAACAGAAAATCGATGCCAATATTGGACAGCCCATACTCTTCTAAGGAAGCACACATGAAACTTACACTCAACGATGACAAAAAGGCTTTTTCAATAGGGACATAACAATTTTGTACTTAAATAAAAAACAGAAAAATTAAGACATCCGGCTGATATTTTTCAACAGGTACAGTACACATGTCAAATTAAAGTATGCAACTAGATTTAGGTCATATAATTACCACGATTCTTTGGAGTCAAATTTTTGATCATTTTTCGACACATATCGACAGGAACGTTACTAATTTCGCGTCCCTAATTGGACCTGATTGAATATAGTCTGATGAAATTCAGGATTTTCTCCAAACTTTAGCAGAGTCCAGTTGAAGAAGTTTCAACTCTGCAAATTATCAAGATGGTATAGTTCTTAGAGTTAAAGAGTTCGTATGTCCTGATATACCGCATGGGGTATTTCAGATTCGTGGACGTATACGTAATATTTTCACCAACTTTTCACATACATACATGTATACGTCCATAGAAAATGATGTACCCTCAGTGGAACTCATGGAACCGCAGGCGAATATGTTGTAAAGTTCGAAGAGGTCCTGGTTAAAATGAAGCATTTATCGGGAATTCTCCTCGAGAAAGTATCTTCATTAGTTCACTTCGAAAATCCACTCCAAACTCTGAACGAAGAGGAATTCGCTTTATTGTGTATTTTATTCTGGTTTTCCTCTTACGAGTAACTATGCAGTTCTGTGTCGTCTTTCAGACATTTCCTCCGAGAGATTGGTTGGCAGTGTAACTGCTCAAATGCGAGCTCAGTGCGTATTCTTTCGTGGGAGTAACTCTAAGAATTTTGATATTACAAAACCATCAGAGAGATTGACATATCCACTTTCTCTCAACACAACCTTATGTATATATTTAGAAGGTATTGAACCCGATCGATTTATATTATCATTTCCAATTTTTCTAGCTTTATTTTATTTGAAGCAACCGCTGCACAAAAAAAGCAAACCAAATACAAATTTCTACTAATTGACTAACAAAACAAAAATCTGTCAATTGGATTCGACGATCGACATCCCGAAAACAAAAAGAGTAAACAGAACAGTGACCAATTTCCGGTAGCGATTTCTATCCTCTCTACATAATTAATCCTATTATCCATTAGCAAAACGGATTGGCTACAATTTAGAAAGGTACCAGCACAGTCGGGGGTAGCTTTCCGGTGGCATATTCAATTAATTATCGGACAACATTTTTAGTATCGATAAAAGTCGCCGTGGGTTGAATTTATCTCTTCCACACCATAAGCCACGGCCAGAGGGAATTATAATTTTAGACCTTACCTGAAATTGACCTTCACCTCGGTTGGTATTAGCCAGATTATCTAATTACAATTAAGCAAATGTACTGTTTTAGATAATAAATTGTTTAATGAACTTCTTTTGAAGGATGTGGTTTGTGTAATAGATTGTAAGGCAGCAAAGGACATCATGTGAACGGGTTGATTGCTCAAGCTGATGATTACTGATTGTGTTTTCGAAAAAGAGTAAGAATCGAACATATGGTAGAAATATAGGAAAATACTGCCTTATTTATAATTAACTGCTAGGTGTAGATGAACTGCCTGTTTTTTGAAAGGACCTCATAGAAACTCCGCTGGATGAGCTTAGCACTGGATCCAACAGATAATAACATCAACGAAATACCTTTTATAACCTTGTTATGGAGGTACGAAGTGTGACATACTGCATAGGGGATAATTAGTAAGCGAGCACCCCTATTCTTTCAGGTGCTGATTATTGATGCTTTGAAGAGCTCTGTCAACAAGAATTGGTGGAGTGGCAACGAAGTAAACAAGACATACATATGTACAATTTTAACCATTTATAGTTACTAACCAGAAGAACGCATAAAAACTCATCCAATTTGCAGTCCGTATTTGACATCCCTGGTTCAATCACATACGTCAAGCCAAACTGTCATCTAAGACTGTGATGTCATTGTATTGCCATTTTACAATATGGATAGTTTACCTATCGCTAAATCTGTTAAATTGTGAAAACTTATTACAAAAAATAGTCAATCTGTAGCAGGTACGTTTTGTGCACCGTAAAATCCTTGCACATAATCCTTCATCTGAGCGTACTATAGGGAAAACTGTCAGACAAAAACTCGAAAAGACTGCCTCTGTTACAAAGAAAAGATGGAAAGTGAAACTTTCACCTTCAATTCTCATCGCTATAGCGAAATGGGCGCCGAGGCTCAAGTGGTTAGTGCGATGGAATACGACACCTAAAAAGTATTTTCACGGCCCCACCTTTCGCGAGCATCTGACGAACATCCGAGAGTATTAAATCTTTCAATTAAGCCAAAATGGATTGTGATGTGTGAGATGTGGAACTGTGTTGTTGAAACCACATGTCTTCCACATCCATATTTTTGGTTTGAGGTAAAACGAAATCGGTTAATATTTGGAGCAACAGTTCGATGGGACCCAGGGCCTAGCTTCTCAGAACCATTCGTGTTGTGCGTGTTATATCCTTCAAGCGAATGGAAGGGGCCTACTGTTTAATGCCATGTCGATAGTCCGTCGGACTAACCACTGAGCCAAGGAGTGACATGGTGAACATTTAAATTATGTTATTTTTAATATATTGTTAAGAGCCATCTTTTGATTAAAAATAAGGTCTAGGAGCCACTTGTGAAGGCATTGTAGGACAACATGTCGAAAGAGCAAATAACATCCCTGACCTCTTACTACCAGTTCGATGTTCGTATGACATAACCCAGAACAATCGATAGGATTACGACAAATGGAAATGAGCTGGAAGGAGCTGGCACAGTGTTGACGGTGTTGATGCTCTAAGCAGGCATAGTTGATCCCCTGAGACCCCCAGGGGGGAACATTTCATTTTAACCATCACACACCTCATCTCGACCCTAAAGTCAATGTGCCAAATACATCACAGGAAAGATTTTAATTATAGATTCCGTTTCTCGTTGAACCTAACAAATTTGAGTACTTACCCCCGTCGTCGGCCGTGTCACATTCGGTTTTCCAGCCTCAAATTCCTCCATCGGCAAAAACAAAACACAATTCTGGTCATTAAATTCACCTACGCGAATTGATTCGTTTACACCTGTACGTACACCTAGGGAGGAAGACAAAAAAAAAAAACCCATCCACAAGGCCATAATCGAAAAACAATCGCGCGACCCATACTCGTCCTAACAAAATAAAATCCAATAAATTCTGAAAATGACATCACCTTTCATAAGGACGAGAGCGAGAGCATTCGAAGGGAAATTTATTGCGTTCTGCTGGAAATATGTATTTTACACAGGACGACCCCCCATAAAGAGGACGAAACATAACAAAGCAGTAAAACATTGTGCGACATTGATTTAATTTCCAGGGAGCGCGCAACCAAAGCGGGGATACATTTTAATTTATGTCATCATCAAAATACACAGGAATACCGAATGCGACACGAGAAGTAAAATTCAAATGGGAACGGATATGTGGGGTGGCAGCGATGGTCCTGGAATCGCCATCCTGTTTTTTTCTTTTTGTTTTTTTTTTTGCACTTTTTACGAGTGGCGTACCTGGCTGGGTCTTAAAAGTGGGTGATAACGTGAAGTGTTTCTGTTGCTGTTCCTGCTTTTAAGCATTAATGACAATGATTCTGGAAAATGAGGTATTTTGCGAGATACTTTGAATTGTTTCCTCTGGCAAGTGTTCTCCTTTGCCAGAGAGTACATCCTTGTACAATTTTTCTTTTTTTTTTTACTTTTTATCGTTTGTTTCACTTTATAAGGAAAATACCTGGAAAAGAAAATAATATAAAAAAAAAAACAAAACAGGCAGACACGACAGCGGGAATGGGGTTCGTTCAACTTTGAAATATTGATTTTAGTATCCTGTTTCCTGTTGGGAAAACTTTATTTTTTTTATGTATCCTTCTTTATTATTTTTTCTGGTTTTTTTCTGTTTTTTTTGTGCTTTCGGGTGAATAGTTTACTTTGGGTTTGATGGATGTGACGGGCACTTTGTGTACGCATCATATTTATTCCCTTTTTCGGGATCAGATTTAGGCACGTTTTTGTACTTTTTTTGTTGTTCCTTCCACATGGTTAGACGAAAATAGTTTATGTGAGGAAAACAAGCTGGAACGGATACATAAAAAGACGATAACTTTCGATTTAAAAACTTAAACCTGTCTTGAGGAAGACAGAAATGAGAATAATTCGGAATTGGTTCGATGGAAATGCCTACAGTGACCATGGCTTTAGTGCAGTCACTATTGCTTTTAATAAAAGGACAGACGGACATAAGTCTGTGCAGTGATGAAGCGCCAATATATGCAACATAGATGAGACATTCGCGTTGTAAAAGGTTTTTCAATAAGGACGTAACAATTTTGTATTTGAATATACACTCACCCTTAAAATCTTTTTACGATCTGTCAATGTCAAACTGTCAGTCAAGATTCACATTTTAAAGTAAAATTCATAGACGAGCAATGTTTGACATTTTGAATCGTTCGCAATACCTTAAAGAGTCCTGGGTGCACTATAGTTGCTAAATTCTAGCCAACCGATTGAAGTGTCGAAAATATCGCAGTAGTAAGAGCTTTAGTTCAAAATAAGCCAAATCAATCACACGAATTGTAAGTCCCCAGTCCACATTGTGGCGAATTTTACTTTTGTGGCCTGGATCTTTACTCTGGGAACCATTGGCTCCTTTGTCTGAAAGAAGATAATCTTAACCGTGCAAGCAGTGCTCAAATCGTTAAGATCGTTGAAAAGGTTTTCAGGTGTAGACTTCTTGATATTGGCAAATGCATTGCATGTGCATAGGAGGTGAGTAATGGTCTCCTCTTTTTTGAAAGGTTTTCTTCTTCCTTGAAGGGAATGCCTAGTCTTTGATCATGTCTTCCTATAGCAGGGTAGCTGTTTAAGATGTTAACTATCTTGGAAACTCCTATCACAGGAGTCCCATGGTCCTGTTTTTGTTTACGGTAGGCCAGAGCAGTTGCATTTGTGCAGCTAATGCCATCGGCGTTGATAGGTCACCTTGCATAAGATGTTGATGACGTTTATACTGTCTAAACCAGAGGAGTCTCTTCTAGCCAATGCTTCATCACAATTCGGTATAACATAGTGACCTAGTACTCAGCAAAGGGTAAGGTTGCACTGACCAGCAACCAGCAGGGGAAGCCCTTAGATCTCTAATTGAGATTTAACTGTCGATGTAGATGACAATATCCGATGCTGATTTTACCTTTACTGCCAGCCGATCAGCTGCTTGACGAATGGCATTGATTTCGGCTTGAAAAATGCTGCAATAATGAGGGCAGTTAAAGAAAAGCTAGATGCTTAAGTCCTCTGAGAACACTTCATCACCGACTCCGTCCTCAGTTTTGGACCCGTTCGTAAAAATTGACATCGATTTGTGGTACAGGATCTCACGTTTGATCCATTCAGTTCTGTTGGGTATCAAAAGTTTGTAGCCCCACTTGAAGTTGCGTTTCGTGGACATCCTGTGGCAGATGACGATGCACCTGGATCCTTACAAGATCAAATTGACTTAAGAACTGAGGCCTCGAAGTTCTCCGAGGGAAAGTGGATATGTCAATCTCTCTAAAGTTTTTGTAATATAAAAATTCTTAAAGTTAATCCCGCGAAAGGATACGCACTGATCTCGCATTTGAGCGGTTACACTGCCAACCAATCTCTCGGCCAAATGTTTCAAACACTATACAGAACTGCATATTTTCTCGTAAGAGGAAAACAGGATCAAAATACACAATAAAAAGAATTTCTCTTCGTTCACAGTTTGAAAAGAAATTTTCAAAGTTGCTGGCATGAAATAATGAAGATACTTTCTCAAGGAGAATTCCCGATAAATTTTTCATTTTAACCAGGACCTCATCGAAATTTACTCATATTCGCTTTCCCTTTAAATTTGCAAAGCCTGCGGTTCAATGAATTCCACTGAGGGTACATCATTTTCTATGTACGTATACATGTATGTACATATGTGAAAAAGTTGGTGAAAATATTACGTATACGTCCACGAATCTGAAATATCCCATACGGTATACCAGGACATACGAAGCTTTAACTCCAAGAACTGAAGCCTCTTATTCATTTGAAAGGGTGAAACTTCTTCAACTGGACTCTGCTGAAGAATGGTGTGAATCTTGAATTTAATCGGGCTCTCCCCAGCGATGAACGTTTATCTTAAAGCCTTTGTCAAGATACTTCATTGCATCCAGCACAAACAAAAAGTGACATTGTGATGTTGATTTCATATCGGAGGTTTGCTTAAACCATTTTATGGTCAAGTGAAGATTATTTTGGATCAAAATTGGATGAACTTGACATCAGTGATATGTGATTCCAACAACCACATGCCACACAGCTGGTCACACAATTGATATATTGAAGGGAATCGTGCAATCTCGAGAATTACCAAGAGTTACGTTGATCGCTGCAAACGTGCTCACGGTAGTCATGTGAACAATATCCAATTCCGTACTTAAATATAACATGTGTGCTATACTTGGAATAAATTTCAATGCAATATCTCATTTGTTTTCTGTTTCACTTAAGCACAAAATTGTTATGTCCTTATTGGAAAACCCTTTAAGTGAATGATAGGATTCATCGAAGTCCCGCGGGTAATAGAAAAACAGAACATGTCCAACCTAAACTCCCATTAGACGATGAGTATCTTTCAATTTCTCGAAAAGCAATAAATCCACCTCCTTGCGATTACCACATCCTTTATCCGAATGCCACGGTGTGCAATAACTTAGAAATCATCACTTAAACATCCCATCGGCACATCCCCAATACACCTGCTTGAGTGCATTAAATTAAATTAAAATAGCAATGGAACACCATTACCAGTTGGCATCGTCATCATCGCTGTCGTTATAAACAAAACCATAATATAAATTCCGCATTAAAATATTTTTATCCTTTCGCTCGTTATGTCTGTTCGCAATCATTCCAAGCCTCGTAACTCGAAAAGTGCACACAAGCCCCATGCCGATGAAGAAAAGGAAAAAAACAAACAAAAAAACAATTCAACACCCCTACTGTGCAGCGAAGCACTTCATAGATTCATGTTAATAGGGTTGTACTTCAACTTCAGATCCAGTAATAAAAAAATCCCGGTAAGGGGGCACAAGTTGCATTCCTCTCGGATACATGTGTGTCCTTGGTGGCGATACAATAATTATATTGTGGCTTCCACGTTTCCACTTGATGTGGACTTTTCCTCCTTGGAGCTTGGATCAGCCACTGTTGTAGGCTGCAACTGCAAACAATTCAAAATATTTTCATCGGAAATTTCGATAGTAGAAGGATTATTTCCTGCAGGAGTCGTCCTGAGACTCTGTCTGCAATCCGACGACTACATGAACTTAAGTGTACGTATGTACGTACGTATGTATCTCCGGTGGAGAAGTGCGAATTAAAAGTTTTGTTTTATTTTGTTTCATTTGTTTGCACCCAATTATGACCGTTGTTGGCCTGCATGTGGATGCTTTGTGTTTGCCAGGACTAACCTTTCGAGAACTGGAAACTCAAACTCCTTCTGACTACTATTCACCGTGGAATACAGATAAAAAATAAATGCCGAGTGGACTGTTGGCAGCTCGTAAAACTAGAGGATGTATAGCACGTGGGCAGGATACACAACCACCGAGAAACAAAGAATGATACCGGATCCTCGACTGGTTTTTTGTGTGTGCATTGTATTACATTTCATGGGTTATTATGGCTCCGAAGGGAATTGGCAGCCAGAGATACATAGATACATACAAACTGTATTCCGTGTTATTTTCAAACAGGAGGCCTCTAGACAGCAGGAGTGTATAGGAATTAGGACTGAAAGGGAATCCGTTGTGAGAGTTGCATGGCATTACATTGGATCCGGTTAGTTACTTTCCGTTTTTTACTCTGCCCTCCTGAACCATGTTAATCCTAGAATGCACCATTGCGCATTTTTGGCATATCCCCATGTGTGTTAGGTTCACCAAAAATGGTCAGTTGGATAGATAGACTGGCGGCGACTAGGTAGGGCGTAATGTAGTTTGGAATTCAAAGTTTGTTTTACCAAGGCTACTCGGGGAATGGTGGCGCGGTCGTAAAAAAGTAAACAATTTTCCGATGCCACAGACTGATAGAATCTTTTCGTATACATGGCCAAAGGGCCAAACAAATTTAATAAACCGAAAGGAGTATAGCCGACAGGCAGCAATCCACAGCGAGGCGGTGTACGCTGTTTTGCATTTACAATCCCAGCCCTTGAGAGATATAACTTTGGAGGATTTTCCACTTTGCTGCAGGTGTTATCGGGGAATGGATTTTGTGTTACAAAGTGGGGGCTCATCGGAAGGCAACATCGGGCTGAAGATGAATTTTGTATGGAAATTCGTCTAGGTATCGGTGTACATGAGATACTTCTCTTCTTCTTGTTTCGAATCAATCAAAAGATGATGCTACAGATGAAAACCAAAAAGAATGTCAGAGACCTGTACTAAACCCTAAGAAAAATCGTCAAGAGAAGGCTACAGCCAAATCCTGAAAGCAATAAAGCACATCTCGTTGTTGTGAAGAGTAAGGTGTTTCAAGTTCAACGAATTTTCGGAAATCTAACCATTTAACGTAAAGACCTCGAGTACTGTTTAGGACAATTCCAATGAGACCAATGTATGGCCAGCAGAATCAAAGGAGAGGAAGGGAAGCTAATAAAGTTCGTACTGGACAGGAAAATAGACCTCGTTTTGGGAAATGGGACGCCGACACCAGTTCACTAGTTATACCTAAATCGTTGCATAACATTTGGTGCAAATTACCTTAGGAATAGGCGATGCAAACACTCCATTGGCGTATACATCCCAGTATATGCTTCACAGAGCAAATAAACTCTTGGAAGGAAGGGCTAGATTCACACATTTCTGTAGTTGTTTCGGCAATAAGTTACTTTTCAGCCAAGTTACGTGAACTGAAAAGATTACGCCCAAAAGTAGACAGCAAAATTAGCATTAGTCCAGAATAGTTCTATTAAGTATTGGCGACGTTGGCTGTTGGGGACGGTTTTTTACTCTAAATTCTATTCAACGGCAGAACTAACCTTTTAAAGAATGTTATCGAAATACCTAATTGGCATCAGTCAATTCAAGATGGACCACGAACAGCCGAACAACTAGCAAAGAGCCTAGACTGCTATAATGCAGATATCATCGCATGGGATGGATCGGGCTACTGTACTATGGTGATTGCTATAAGGAGCAAAAACAGCGTCTATTCGGATGCAGTACACGGCAGATGTGGGCTAGAAGACTTGAGCCTCTGACGCGTAGGCGAGCGCCTTCTGAAAATCCACATCAAGGCTAAATCCACCAACATAAGTCTAATATGCGCTCATTCCCCAACAGAGGATAAGGACAAAGCCACCAAAGAATGTTTCTACGAACTTCTAGACAAAAACCTACGAGCAATCCCCTAAGCATGACTCTTAACCAAGATAGGAAAAGAGGACCTCTTTGGTAGGACAGTTGAGAACCATAACCTACATATCACGACTAGAGCAACGGACCTAGGCTTACTGACTTTGCGGCGAGGCGAAGTGTATAACTAGCACACGGTTTCCTCATATCACAAGGGGACATGGCAGTCTCCTGATAATGAAATGGTCAACCAGAATGCATGCCTACTCTATTCTGGATCTCCTAACTTTCCGAGGATCACTACCATGTTGAAACGAAGGTACAAACGCGGATATCCCAATCCCCACAACAAAGAAGAAATACTGTTGGAAGATATAATGTCGACAAGCTACAATCGTAAGAGACCACCAGAATCTTTCCAGTAAGCGTAATCCGAAATCTCAATCATATCAACATCCTGATTGGTCCCCATCAGCCTGGTTTCAGACCAGGAAAGTCCACAATCGACCAAATCTTTACTCTTAGACAAATCTTAAAGAAAAACCAAGAAGTCTAAGTCGATACCCACCAGCTTTTTATCGATTAAGGCTGCATTATGACAGCATTTATACAGACAAGCTATACAGAACCATGTATAGTTTTGGCATCCCGCCCTTCCTTGATTATTCAGGCCTGCGCCATAAAGCTGAGATGTAGACTCTCTCCAAAGCGAATGAAGATACCTTCAGTAAACATTTTGGCCCCGTTTGCGTTCACGGGCTTAGGAGGAGGAGATTCAACAACGAACTATATGAGCTGTACAGCGACATCAACCTCGTCCAAACCTGCGCATATGTTGTTTGAAATAGCTAGGAGATGTAGAGAGGCACGTAAAGTCTTCGAATCAAACCAGAAAGGACAACGCAGTATAGGGCGACCTCGCCTTAGATGTTAGACGCACAAGTAGAAGTTCACAACTGGATGCGATTAGCTGAGGACCGGGCTAACTGTTGCATCACTTAGATAACTAATTAATATCAACAGGTTCTCATGGTAAAAAAGTGACTTCGCACTCATTTGAATCGAAATACAGGGTGACCAGATAAGAACGACAGGAAAAAAATTAAAAAAAACAACAATGTTGTGAGATTTGAAAAAGATTCTCACTGTATTCTAAAGCTACATTCATTCTATTATGTATACCACACCCTTCAAATGCCTGCCTCGGCTTCGCTGGCAGTGCTTCAAGCTGTAGGTCCAAGTTTCGAAGATTCAGTCGAAAATATGCGCGTTATTCCGGAAATAGCTACTCGAATGTTGGCCTCGTTAGCGTACACTCAGGACTTGACGTAACCCCAAAGAAAATAATCGAGTGGTGTCAAGTCGCGTTATCGTGGCATGTAGCGCCGTACTTGAGACCATTGACGGTAACGGTGTCTCCTTCCTCATTCCGAAAGAAATAAGGTCCAAAAATGCCGCCATTTCACAAACTGCACCAAAGAGTCAATCTTTGGTGGATGCACTGATCCTTGGTCGAACACTTTTGGATTGTGTTCGCTCCAATAATGACAATTCTGCTTGTTGACATAGGCGCTGAGTCAAATATGGGCCTCGTCCGAGAAGATGATTTTTTGGCTAAAATCCGGGTCTCCGGCGAACACTTCGACCACCGAACTACCAAATTCCTTTTGAATCGGCCTTAATTCTTACGTCAGCATAACTTAATACGAATTTAGGCTCAAATTCAACCTCCAGGTTGACTCTCTGGCGATGGCCAAATCGGTCAGGACGAATGGTATTTACAACTGACCCGGAATTTCAATAATAATTTTTGATAATTTCCACACGTTAAGCAAGAAAAAAATAATGCATGATGGAATGGCATTACTTACTGAATATTTTGACAGCTGAATGTCATTGTCGGCTTTGACAGGTATTGAAACATAACAATTGGAAAAAGTATCATTGCTATCTGGTCACCCTTTATAAATATTTTGAGAAACGGAAACTCATCTCACAAAACAATGTTCACGATGCGTATCCGAAGGGTAAATTCTAATTATCCCTATCTGAGTTTAAAAAAACTGATACATACATATATATGTATGTACATGTCTTTTACACGAAAAGAATATCATCACAGTACTATCAAAAAGGATTCAACTATGCAATTGAATCAACTGCCCTAAGGACTTTCAATAGCACTGTAGATGAGTTGAAATAAGTTGCAAAGCATAAAAGTTTCCCTACTTACTCCTGTCTCTGTAGCCTTCGTTTACTATGCACCTATCCTTGCAGTTCCGAACTTAAAAATCACAAACTTCTAGTCCAGTGAAAGTCATAAAATTCTCTCCTCATAACATTCATTCAACGGACAACTCCAACTAATGTTGAAAGCGAATCCTTCCCATAAAGAATGCCTCCAACTTTCTGGACAAAATTATCAACAATTTCACGAAAAAAAAACCAAAAAGGAAAAAAAGTTAATGTATGCAAGCAAGTTACACAAACTTAAATAAAAGATGGCATCCTATTTAGAACTTCGGCTCCTTTTCTCCATGAACGCAGAACGACAAACTTTTTATCATTATCAAAATTCCGAGAGGAAACTTTTCAAAAAAAAAACGCAAAACTCACCCAACTCCTTACGTCTCGCACATCCTTAAAATTTCTAACGTACATATTATTTATCGCGCTCATGCTTCCTTCCAAGCGAAAAAAAAAAACCAACTCCTGAGTAATCCATAATAAAAAAAACAAAAAAAAAATTCATAAATAATATTTCGATATTTGGAAGGAAATTTGTTGGCAATTGCTTATCAAGGATTATAAATAACAAAATTGCCACAAAGCAGAGAGTTTTCCACCAACAACGAGACTCCCTTTCGGTCCACATGGCATTATCTTAGCACCCATGTATGAATAGGATATCGCCCGCCTGAGAACCCACTAAAAGCATTCCATCACTTTACTCCTCCGCCTGAAGAAGATTGAGCTGGATTATCGATGAACTCATTTATCATCTTCGTCGTTGCTTCGATTGAGATATGTCGCCTGATATCCTGCAAAGCAAACGAAGTTGCATCAGCAAAAGGAAACGACACTCCCTTCAGTGGGATTTTTTCTGTTTTTTTTTTTTTTATTTTTAAAGGAATCAATACGTATTAAGGACATTGCATTACGCAATCCCTTTTAAGTAACTACATGCGCGAATGAATTATTCTATAACGTTAGTCCTTTGAGATTTTAATAAAAAGGAATCTAATGGCAGGACTCTGTACATCGATACTGTGCACACAGAAAGCAATTACATTCTAAGCGTCCTGGATGGATTCAAAAGCGGATTCTGGTGGAAATCTGCTATTACCACCGTCAGTGGACGACATGCAAGTGTGCAACCAACATATGTACATTGTCCAAAGAAAGTGGACAACGATGATAAGGATGAGGATGATGATGATGATGAATATGAAGAGGAAGACACAAGGACGACATCGTACTCAATGCTTTTGCTTGTCGGGGAGAGTAAATATTTGCCTCAATGGTAAGTGCAAACAGGGTAACTCGAAAACCCATTAAAGGAGGCGCATTCTTTGGGCGGGGATTTGCTTAGGCGGGTCCATCAGCTGGCCATGCACGGGAAAAAGGATGTTCCGTGTGTGTAAATAATTGCAGGCGAGGATGCACAAAAGTACAGCAACAATGGCACAAATGTAGGATTACAACGTTTGAGTGTACCTTATGAGATGAGGATGAGGAGAATTTTGGCAAAAAGCCATTAAAAGCCTCAGTAAAGGTGCGGTTTTAAGGCAGTTCAGTTGCAACTGTAGGGTTTTATGGTTAATTATAGCTTTGAGATTTTATCGTGCAGCATAAAAGGATGCCTAAAAGGAATTCTCTTCTGTTCGCTGGCAGAAGCTTACTTTGTGGTTTGCTGTTGTTTCTTTTATGTCCCGGAACCAGGTGGATGGTCCTTGATTTATTGGGTTTATTTAAGTGCTTCGGTTGTCGGTGCCTGTGAAGAGATCGCTGGAAATTGAAAACTTACTCTTCACGGATGATTGGATGTTGGTTCGAGGAATGCATTAGCTGGATACTGATGGAATAGTTTAAGGTAATTAAAAGGATTCGTTTGATGGTTGCTTTTCTATTCGACAGCACAATGTGTTCAAATAGCCAATTGGGTTAGGTTATCCTCCTTAGAATGCTTGCTTAGTCATCCTTTGAACTGTTCGTTAATTTGTAGAGGTTCTCTTGTTCTTTTGTGTGAAGTAGTTGCTGACTGTGTATTGCATTCAGTTTCCGCCCGGTAAGGATAGTTGATTCAGAATGGTGTTGGCTCCTCGAAGTTTTAGCCGGGTTCCATCTGGGTAGTACGTTAGTCATTTCCATACATTCATCTAAAACATGGTAATCGAATCTTTAGTACTGCGCGTCGACATTGATCACCAGGGAAGGCGTTTTCATCGTTTAGATTAACCCTTCATACAAAGTGTCATTCAATAAGGACATAACAATTTTGTATTTACATAAAACATAGAGTGAATGAGATATCGGTCTGAAATTTATTCCAAGTATAGTATACGTTTCACATTTACAGGGATCTGTTCTTTGTTCTTCCAATTTTGTAGCATGTGGCACCAGCTTGTGGCAACCACATATGATTTTTTCAATCACCATTCACATTCCATCCAAATCAACACCACACGGCCACTTGTTGTGCTTCCAGTGGAGACATGTGGGTCTAGTTCTGTCCAATAACCCATGATATACATATGTACCTTACTGACAATACCCTTTAGTCAAAAGTGGATCCGTGTTGCGACAGTCTTTGCCGTAGTCATCACTTTCCATTTGCAATCGACTACGGTAGGGCGCCATGAAGTTGTGGCTAGTAATGATCCCCGTAAAGAGTGGCAAATTAGGTCTGTTAAGAGCCAGAATCTGCTTGGTTTTGGCGACATCATACTTTGTCTAGAGTTTTCTAAAGAGACAACAAGATGGGAGCTTGTTCCATCCTTCGTTAGCCAGTCTCATGAAGGTCCTTTTTACGTTGTGTTTAATAAGAGCTAGGGGCGATAGAACAGAGGTGTCGACCATTGTCAGGCCCCGCTCGGACACAGTTCGTTCCCTTAAACGTCGCTGTGTGCTGGAACCCAAAAGAGTGCAACGTCATGGCTGTGAGTTCTTCGTGACAACGTTTAACCAATTTTGATTTAACAACTGTGGATGAGATAGCCTTCATGTTGCCTTGACTGTCAATATAAAAATCCATCAACATTCTGGATTGTAGTTTCATGAATAGTTCTTGCGCCGCTTCTGCTATTCCTAGTATTTCTGCTTGTAACACACTGTCATGGTGTTTAGATGAATATATGCCAGAGCCTACTCCTTTGTCATGTTTTGACCTGTCTGTAAAAATCGAGATATTATTCTGACATCTCCCTTTAGTCCAGCCTCTCTTACTCCTTCACTGCCCCAATCTTTTTGTTAGGCCAAAAGGATCCCAATGTGTGCCCCAGTGTCTGTGGATCGGGTTCACTTCCTTGTGGATGGGTATGTTGTAGCGATAATGGATTCGTCTATTCAATGTTTCCAACGTTAAAAGTAAATGCCACGCCCCTCTCAAAAGAGATTCTCAAAAAAGGGTAATGCTAGCTCCTTTAGCGTAAGGACATTATAGAAAAAGAAAGAAACACCCTTAGTTACAGGAATCTAAACAATGCGATCCGCTTCAGATATTTGTTGCTCAGAAGTCAATACCACACGAAAGTTTTGCAAAAAAAAACAGAACAAAAATATATCACACAATCCCTCGCGAATAACAAAAGTCAATCGATATCCTGTGCACATTTATTACGCCACGTTGAATTAAAAGTTCATCCAGCTTTCGAATTGTTGCAATTAGCCATCAGTTCGTGCAATTCTCGACGAGAATTGCTGCGGTGAACTGGCGTTTAGTGAAAACTTTCACTTATATATGGTTTTAGATACTTTTTCAGCATTTCACCGCCACCCTCTTTAGTGCGCCTGCAACAACAAAGTTCATTCACATTCGTTGAATTGCTTAAAGTTGAGAGATCCTCTTCCATGTCGCTGGAGTAGTTTTAATGAAAACTACACGCTCTGCACAATATTGAATTAGGTTTATCCAATTGCTAAGTGCCTCGAGGCGGTAACCGCTGTGCCAGGCATCGAGGGAGGATGTGGCTACTCCCACGCGTGCACCTGCAAATACTACATAGTATACATCAGTGCAGCGATGGTATCCTGACTGTTGCAGTCCAATTGAAGCATGAACAAGGATCAGCGATGAATTGTTAATTAGTTTCCATTTCATAGTTTTAACCGGGTTAGAAAAAAGATTGAAAACGAATTGAGTTCGTGCTCATCTTGCTGTGCGGTAATTGTTAACGTGCCTGCAATTCAGGTACTGTACGCATTGGGTTGGTTTTGTGCCTGAAACTATTAAGGGTTGTCTTTCCAGGTATTACATCGTTATGACAGGAAGTGACCGAGTAATTGTGTTTCAATGTTGGTTTTGTATTATCCAAAGTGTGCTTCTTCTTAGTTAAGGGGGCAAGGAGCAGCGTTCGTTAATGGCGCTGAAAGGATATCAACCATCAATTGGTTCTCTTTTTATGTACCTTCCGTGTTATAGACATAATGTGTTGGGATGTGTGGTATGTAATCGATTGTAAACTGCCATGGAAGAATTGCTACAGCAACTTAGGAACAACGTTAGAGCGTTTTAGACGAACGACAGAAGAAGAGCATAACAGAAAGAAATCTGCAGTTGTGACAATGTATGATGAGTAGAAACCCGAGGGTCTTCATTCGAAATTTATTTTGCTCGTTAGATAGCCCCATACCTACAGCTGCCTGTTGTACCTGAAACACAGAAGTCTTCTCATCTAATGGTGGACACAAGTGGCGATTTATGATTGAGGTTCTATACTAATAAATGTTATCATCTCCAACGTGAGACTGAGATTCGTGGATACCCTTGCCTAGTGCACAGTTGTTTCATAATTCAATGACTTGTCATATCATACCTCGAGACAGATCTAATCTATAGTAGTTAGCTACGTAAACGATGGAAACCATCCTATATCTCCAGAAGCGGCACGAAAACTATCCACAAAACTACACTCCAGAAGGATGATCGACCTCTATATTCACAGTCAACGCACCATGCAGGCCATCTCATCCACAGTCGTCAAAGCAAAAATGGTTAAACGCTCGTCGTGAAGAGCTCACGGCACTCACGGTAAACCATGTCGTTGCACTCCTTTGGGTTCCAGGACATAAGGAACGAATTGGCGCAAAAATTAGCAATAAAGGTGTCCAAACAGGACCTGACAATGATCGACATCTGTGTTTTACCGCCCCTAGCTCAGGAGATTGGCTAACGAGAGATGGAACCCACTCCGATCTTGTCGTGTTTCCAAAAAACTCTGGACTAAGTATGAGATGGCCTAAGTCAAACACATCCTGCTGCTTAACACACCCAACTTAGCACTCTTCACGGGGATTACTGGCCACAACCTCATCGCGCCTCACCGTAGTCGAATGCGAGTAGAAACTGATGACCTCTGCAAAGGCTTTGACAACACAGATGGAGTTGTTCCCTTTCTTGGCGAATGCCCAAGCTTATGCAGAACTAGAAAAACGGCTCTGGGTAAATATCAATTCAAAGACCTGGGCGACTTGTCACCAAAGCCACCATCAGTCATCCTGAAATTCACAATAACTTCAAGGTGATTCAGGGAGCCCATGTAGCATGGTTTGATGTTAGACTTATAAGTCTATCGGATGTATGCAGCTCACTAAGTTTGTAGCCTGGTTTGGGGGTGAAAGTTATATCTCCAGGTAGCTCTAAATAAAGCAATCGTACCCACCGGGATGAGATCGACTACCTTCTGTAGAATCGCTGGAAGAAGACAAGACCTGGGATTTCTGAAGAAATCTACAACCTATTTAACCGTATCTGGACTGAAAATGTTTCGGATAAACTATTAACTTTAGTGGTAGTGATGGTCAGATGCATTCGGGTACTTGTGGAGTACACCTGTTACATGAACCTAAAGTAAAGTTCTAAGTGCCTCTGTACTGTCCGACGTGTGGGTTAGGTCAGGTAAGGTGGTTATCCTTGTGAGAGTCGAGATACACTTGAACCAAGAAAAATTCCATTGTGATACTACATATTTGGTAGACCAGAAGAATCACCGGGCCCCAGGTTGTGGGACTTGTTGTGCCTGAATCAAGTCTAACTGCCGGGTGGATCGGGAGAGAATGCAAACAACTACTGGGAGTGACTGATTCAATCGAACCCTTGGTAATGTTGTGCAAATGATATTGCCTAGGTAGGGTGACTGATTCAATCGGATCCTTAATTTCTAGGTGTACCGTGTAGGTAGGGCAGTGCTTAAGAGCAGTAGAGTTGGGCAGTAAGAATCTTCAGTAAGCAATGTCTATATCTATGTCTATGTCTATTTAAACTTTTTTTAGTGCCTCAGTCTATAACCACACCCTCTTTCTGGATGCATTTTCTTTACAAAAAAAAACCGATTTGGATGACTAAAATCCACAAATGTTTGATGTTATCGTTGTAACTCAATGAAAAACGCAGCATACTACTACTGCTTTATGCTAAGGAAGAAGGACTGCGTATTATAGCATCCGTTCTATACAGATTCTAATAATTCAATATTCACTTGAAATATATATGTTAAACCAACGAGTACTAGACAAAAAAAAAATATTGCGTATACGCCCCCGAATTCGGAGTATTTTTCTTAGTTCTCAAATCCCACCTTACATAGTCTTTTTTAGACTTAGAGACTTAGAGAATTCAAATACTCAGAAGAGCATGGAATAAGTAAGTATTACATCATAAAATGGAAATAAAATCCAAATAACAAATTCATAACGAAAATTGGAAGAAATTCTAAGAAATTCGAGTTATAGGCATCTACCTGGCAGTTGTTGATATACCCTTAGCGGAGTGACGAATTCGAGTGAGCGGCTAAACCATGCGGAAAAGAGAATTAGATCCTGTTAGCGAGCGAAGCCACCTTCCTGAAGATTCAAATGCAACACTCTTGCCTATAGACGCCTACCTGGCAGTTGTTGATATACCCTTAGCGGAGTGACGAAGTCATGTGATTAGCTAAACCCTGCAGAGAAAAGGAAGCGTGCAAAGCGAGCCACCCACTTCAAAATTGAATCACGGCACTCTTAGTTAAAAGCGCCTGTCGTCCCTCGTAAGTCGGACATAAATCCCAAAATTTAAAAATGAGACTTGTGTCCCTGCGCCGGGAACGGACTGTTGCAGTACTAACTTGTTTTGAGTAGATGGTGACCATAACTATAGATTACTTCGCGAAGTTAAAGCTGTTGTGTCAGCTGACTATGGTAGATAGGTCGCTCAGATCTTCGAAGAAGTATTCACTTAGTAATCTCTTTCCTAGAACAGCTAATGCTGGGCCTGTGCCGAGTAGGTGGAGATTATGACATCACATGACAGGACACTCATTCGAATAGCATGCCCTCCTATTGTGAGGCTAGAATTCCTTCTCGGTCTTTCTTAGTAGACCTGCACAATTTTCATGATCCTTAACGAGAGCCTAATGGATTCATGCCAGCTATGTCAGAGCTATGTCGTTCCAACGCATTTAGTATAGTTGAAGAGTTTTCCATTTTTCTTCCAAAGTTTCTTGCCTAGAACTGAATCCTTGAACTTCGATGAAGTTCATCACCCCTCGTGGAGGTTCACATCAACATAGCTCCAAATCTTCAACTTCATGATAATTAATCAGCCACACTGCTATCCTCTTACATGACACATTGATGGTAGAGCGCGCAAAAAAAAACAAGAATCCATTACAGCTTTTCTCCTCCACATCGCATGTATCTTTCAATCCACTGCCGCAGCGCATGGCGGCTTCCTTTCCAGTTAATATGATTTATTCGTTCTGTCCAAAAAATATTTCCCATTTAGTTTGCCAAAACTCTTCCACCAAAAACAAAAAAATAAACCGAAGAACAGCTAAGTATACATAGTTGACAAATTCCATCTAACGAAAATCGTACATCAAGCGCTCCACCTCCAGCATAACGCTAGGGCCACCTCCGAGATGACAAATTGGATTGTCTCTGATAAGGAGACCAAATTCTGGTAAAAAAAAAAAAAAAAACCAACCCTGTGCTTCGGAACATACACGCGAGCGAGGCGAGCGAGACCGCTCAAGTGACAAGTCAAATGAAATATGGCAACTGGGAATCCTTAGGTGAATATCCTCAATTTCGGAGAGAATTGTCGTGATTGTGATATGTATCTGCTCCTTCGTTTTTTCTTTCGTTGGCTCGAAGGAATAGCAAATGATTGCGAAGATGATAAATCAATTGAAACGAAGATATGTGTGGAAATGTCAAGCGGGCTCGTCCTGGGGGTTTGGTTTTTTGCTCCTTGGTAATGCCATTGAAGTGGATTGGCGGTATCGCTGCTGATATGTGATGAAAACCGGAGCCTGTGGTGTAGGGGCTGTGAAGTGTCCAATTTGTGTGATAAATTGACTTCAATTAGGAGGCCGTTTGGTTTTTAATGTACGCAATTGCGAGCTAATTATGGCCAAACCGTAGCTCTAACGAATAACTTTATCAGAAAATGGCACAAACATATGAAGACGAAAGTGGCAGTGCATTGGACATACTCTCCGAAAGGTTGGCGATTGGAGGTTGCTGTCAGTTGACACCCAGCTGATTTTATGGCAGGCTTTGTGCTCAAACATGGTGCCAGCTAAGACAAGACGATTTGCGTTGCAAAAGTCAACAAATCTTTCGCTGTTGTCATTGCGGTTGCTTACTCGATGCCGTCCCATAACATGTTTGAGTCCCCCATCACAATGACTATGTCGCCTTTGGGTGTTGCATTATAAACAGTTCCCAACTGGTTTTAGAAGGTCTCCTTTTCTTCCTCGAACCGTGCGTGGGGGCGTAACACTGTATAAAGGTGATGCGACGTACTCTCGTCCGGAATCCGGCCGTTAAAATCCTTTTACCGTGCGGCTGCCAGGAAATTAGGCCTCTGAGTGCTGTAGGTGTCAACAGCAGTCCAACTCCATATCCACGGGGGTTTCCGGATGGTCTTCCGGAGTAGACTAATACAGTGTTACCCGTTGAGGATTGGTACTCGCCCGCATCTAACCACCTTGTCTCACTTACTCCCAATGTGTCCAGCCTATATCGCAAGAACTCATGTTTCAATTGCAGGAATCTGGCTTTCTGAGGTCCTTCACTCTGAGAGTCAAGGAGCGGCTTCACGTTCCAGAAACCGATCTTAGTCTGGGTACAACAGCCAAAGGTCGTCAATGAGTTATCAGTCCTTATCCGAGGCATTGTGTCGGTTTCGCGGATTGCTGGCCATGGTTACCTAGTCTAGGCATAAGACCCTAGACAGTCTCGCACTAGCAATTTAGCGTTACACATGCAGCTACCCGGGGACCACCACAAGGAGGTAAAGCAAGCACTACATCACGAACCTGATTGCTGCGCTACTGGCCCAATCCATGTTTTGGGCAGTTTCTCGATCCATCGCCGTGCCGATCCATAGCGATGCAATAGAAGCTGCTTACTCAGGATGGCATGAAGGTCCTAGGAGTTCGGGAGACCTGATGCACATTTCCAGAAATCGCAGACGATGGCGCGTACGCATTATAGAGGCCCTAGGACCCACAAGGAGATACAGGACATAAGTAAGTACTTATAGAGAGGAGCCTACGCCTTATAATATTACATTTCACCAAAGGACAGCTTATGGCCCAAACCCTTTTATTTCTTGACTGACAGCTGCCCGTTTAATCCTTTTCCCCGAGGGATATGTATTCTCATCAAGGCTTGATGGTTTAAAAAAATAAAACTCATTTAAAAAATACAAAACTCCGCGATAAGCTAAAACTTTTCAAATTAAAATTCATTGCGGATTAACGTATCCTTGAAAATTGGTTTCCAGAAAAACTTCGCAGCAGTGTTTATGAATTTAAAATCAGGTCAATGCGGTATTTCGTGATCGAATATCCCTCCATCCGTTTGCCGTTTACCTTTATGTATTCGCTTGGATGTATGACCTAATTCCATAAGAGGATTCCGAATCAGTTCTCTTTTTTTTTAGCTTTGAGCTTCGTGATGGTGATGTGTAGCTTCGCATAAATCACTCTGTTGCACTGAGGACTGAGGACTGAGGACTGAGGACCTGGCTAATGTGTGGTTGTGGTAATGAACATCGCTAAGCTCCCGAGCTACCCTAATTAAATTCGTGATGATTTGAGCATATCTTGGCTAATGGCAGAGTAGTGTAAGGTGCCGTCGTCCCCGCCGCCAAGGACATCGATACAAGGTAATACACACACCCGTGCATGGATGTGCGTTTGTAATTCGGTTCAAAGGAATCTTTTGTTCCATTTAATTATCCGTAATTAATCGCCCAAGGAGAGAACAATTCACATTCGGTTTGCGGCTACGGGCGAAGATAGGTGTTCAACCTTTTGGAAAACAGGATATGTATATGGCTCATGTATGAAAGTTGCCATTGTTATCGGAGGCATTTGCGTAATTGGAAATCAAATAGTAGCAGGATTTAATTAGAGGGAAAGGACTAGAAGCCAGGTGAGGTGTGGGGGGAGACTTTGGTGTTATGTTTCGATTAATTTGAGATAATTGCGGGCAATGACGGCGGGTTATGATTATGGAAAACCCTGGGTGAAGGGCTATAGAAGTCGTGGGATGTGTGTAATTCCCTGATTTTGCTATTTAGTGACAGGCATTTGAAATTGTCGTGAGCGCCAATTAGGGATTTGGTTTAATTTGAACAAAAGATTGGAGTGGACTAGGGATGGAGGAACGAAGTAACCACCGAACATGTGTCAGCTTTGTTGACAGGAATCAATTGTGTTGGACACCTTCTATACATGCTTCAGAATTCTGTCAGATTGCTTATCCTATTATTTGGGATGGTGTGTCATCACATTCACTTTTGTATGGAAAAAGGAAACCAATCCTGTGATATTACTGACCAACTTGAGAACCAGTTAGTACTCTTAATAAAGTAGGGATGATCCTATATCTAATAATCTGATTCTTCTTCAATACTTGGGAAGAACGTGAATCAAAGCGCATCTGTGGCATAATAAATGTTGGAATGAGTCCACATTCTGATCATCTCCTCAACTCTGGCATATATCGTTGGACTGTACCCTCTATTTGAGGAGCATAAGTCAGGTGGACATGCAGAGCTAACGACCGAACTAACTTAATAGTTGAGACTCTGCTTCACCCCTTCAGCGACATTTTGTAAAGAAGGCCAGAAAATTCCTTGTGCACAATCCTCTGTAGAAAAAACGAGTTGGACAGTGTCTCTACTAAGGGCAATTCAATTTTAAGGCTGTTTGAGTCTCAACGAGGATCGTTATATCTGATCAAGATTCCTGCTTTCATATTGCCTCTGATCTTACTTCTTCTCTTTGCCTAGATTTGTAGAATTGCATTGACTCTGAGAGCCCAGAGTAGTGCGAAAAGAACTCCTCCTTATGAGGTATCCCTTGTTCTCAGTATCCTTAATGCCCAGTTCTTGTGTTGACTATCTTAAATAACATTTTACAATGAATACTCAGCTTCCCTGACTATTTTTCTTCTGGATTTTTCTGCTTTAGACATGGAAACTGTTCTTGTGCCCTTCGATCTGGTATACAGCTTAAGAATATGTGTACGAGATGACGTACAACAAACCATGTGTATTCAATTTGACGGAATTGATGGTATAACTTCCTGAGGTTCTGTCAATTTGAAGAATTTAGACGAATTTATAGCTCACGTCACATTGACTTCATGAATAATGACCCGTTTGTCACGTAATATCGCCTGTCACGTAAGATCCCGGCAATGCATTGACGGCTGCGTTGACAACCGAATTGACACGAATTTTCAGTTCAATGTGTTGACTCATTTCGATGATAAAAAGACTTCGTTTCAACGTGATGTGATCGTCAAAGCGAAAAATGACCAATTTTGCTCCTGTGAATGCTACCTCAGCTCCGTTATGACGGAAATCGTTATATCGTATGTTCGTCTAATACATTGACATCGAAGAGGAAAAGTCACGTTGATACAGATTACACGTCAACGCATTTTGGGACCACATTGAGCAGCTCGTGTCATTCTGTGATCGTCAACGTTTCATGCGTTAACACGTCAACCGTTGACGATAGTTAAATGAATTTTCTCATGACACCAGTCAACGCGTTGATGCATTTCATCAACCAGGACTATGTAACAGTGGCTTGAGAAAGCCGAATAGCAGATTCAAATAGCCACTGACCTATTGAAAGGACACCGACATAACACCCTGGCATTGAATATGTGATCTGCAGTTACTGCGGACTACAGTATCTATATGTATGCATATTTGATAATCCAAGTCTCTTAGGCACACTCCTCAGAAGGCAGAGAATGGTCATAATTTACCGAGATTCCCTTCGATCTAGGTTGACCATGTTGATGATCCTCCCGAGAGTAATCTTTTTAGCCACACAGAGCAATGGTTTTACATCTCTAAATGTGTTCGTTTGTAGAAGCTACCATCCTTTTTTCGCCAGTTCCTGGCTCCTTTAGTTCCCTTCAATAATATGACTTAGTTCCGTATGCATAATTTCCTAAGGGTCTTTATCCCAGCCTGACTTATAATGCAGGTGGCGATATTCTTGTCAGATATTGATACCATTTCCAGCCATTCCGTAGGTTTAAGTACAACTACACACATGTGTCCACAACTGACAGAGCCACTTGGGAGTCTGTCTCGAGAGTACATTCCTCATCAGGTTTAAAATTGGCCATGTATAGTCCCATCTCGTTTGTGGTGATCTTTTTCGATTCATCAAGTATGTGTAACAGTGATTCCCTTCAAATACAACAAAACCCCACATTTTCAGACTCAAAGAGTCCTACAACTGCAGACATGGGCATAGTGCCCAAATCACCGATAATGTCAATGCAGTCTGTTCTCTGACTTCTTAAAAGTTTCCTATGCTTCCTAGAAATATATAGTGAGGTCTAACAATCCATCAGGTAATAGACTTGCTCCTATATTCAAAGTAGAACTCCAGTTTGCGGAAAGAGGTCCACAATCTCACGTTTAGACCCATTGTGATACGCATAAGAAAAATATGGGCTTCAGTTGACCCCAGTTCTACACAAATGATTCCTAGTCTTGTTAACTAGCAAACTGGTTAGCTGGTTACATTTCCAAGGAAGTGTCGCTCATAACTTTTAATCAAGCTCTACAGAATGACAGAGAAAGTAGCATCTTCATTGACTTCCTCCTCTTCACATCTATGACATAACTCTTAACCTTTTATGTGATACCGTAGAGTGTGATAACTCCTATCAGGACAGCAAAGGATTTTCTCTCCTTTTCCATAATCCTGTCGGTCCCACTCATAAACTTCTTGTCACTTGCGTGATTAGAAGTGTCAGGGAACCCTTAAGCTTCAATCCTCATTAGCCAAGGCGGGATAAACACCGGGATGTCGGCTTCTTTTGATGTGGATTCCGAACCTCTTATAGAACCTCTATTGGCTTTCTCATTGCCTCAAGTATCTCCATGTCCAGGGAGCTAGCAGTGGGCAACCTTCTGCTGCTGTCGAAGAATTTTAATTAATCGCCTTGAAGAAGCGGTTTTTTTTACTGTTTGCCTGTCAATAAAAAAAGTGATACATTCCTGTGGTATTGCCGTCCATACAATCAGTTCGGATTTCCGTCTTGAAAACGCGATGATTTGGGCAAACAAAGATGGAACTTAAATTGCTAAGCAGACCGCTTTTCCATTCTTCTCTGCTCGAGGAAGAGCTCGTGACCACTCTCATGAAATCTAGGCATGGTGTCAAGTACTACATGGTAGGTTCAATCCCTAGATATATTTCCAGGATCATAAAATAATTCGTTGACTGACTTATTCTTAGTTTACCTATAGTGAAGATATCCAGCTAAATCAGGTTCAAGACAGCCTCCACTTTGCAATAGGTGTGGTTTGCTTGGCTCGTCTCTGTAATTTTGTAAAAACCTTTAAGTTAGTAGTCTTCCTGGTCGAAAAGACAATCATAAGATTGAATATGTTTACTATAAACTATGTACATACTTCTATAGCGTAGGTTTGATCCGCAGGTCTTCCCAATCTTTCTACCGATTCGTTCTTAATGTTAGGTCTCCCTCCGGTTCAGCTCAATTGTCCGGGATTGTAAGGAAGGTTCTCCCTGTAAAAGAAAATACCTCCTCGGTCTTCTTAGCATTGTCTGGGAATACTCTACACTTCTTGGCTCCGATTTCCATCCTCTCTTCTACAACTCTGTCTCAACATCCAAGCTTCTTTCGTAATTGACACTGGCACGCTTAGTTCCATTAAAACAGAGGATCTGTCCCATTTCGTTTCGTTTACACTAATAGTTGGCAGATTTACTATGATGCCCATAGTCCTGTCAATTAAGAACCTCGTTTGCCTGCAACAGAGAAACGAAACTAGTTAACACGTACTGACAGCCCACTAACGTCACGACCATAACACCACTAACATTCTTTGAGCAACATCCATTGGTCCCAGATAAAATCATTAAGACGCCAGAATATTATTTAATGCTTCGCTTAAAGCCATTCGTGGGTAGGTACACTCCCTTTGTAAACAAACCAATCCTTAATCCTCCCCATTCAGACAAGATGCCATTGGCAATTACTTACACAATTACCTACAGCTACTCTTAGATCTACATCTACTCAACATGACCTTCCTTCCCCAAGGCCACAGCCTACCACTATAGTCACAAAGACACGTTTATCTTAATATTCCACCGCAATCCGTAATTCTATACCTCACTTCCAGTAGCATGATACTTAAATTTAAGTGCTACATGGAAAGCGTTAATTTCCTTCGTCGTTCGAGCCGCCTATGACACAGGACTATGAGCTAGTGCCAGTTACTCCTCATCTACAACAGAAAAAAAAAACATATTCCGAACTAAAAGGCTATCCGTTGCGTCCAAAATAGAAGCAAATTGTCTTCCAAATTAACATCCAAAACGAAAGAAGCACGCCATTAAGTCTAACAATAGCCTCTACTCAAATTTATCTTGTCATGACGCATCCAACATTACAATCAGCATCACCCTGTCCCAATGGCTTAACCGAACAGGCAATGAGGACGAAACCCAAGAAATCATCATTCGTTTCCATTTATTTCGTTAGTCGTACACTCACACCCCATGCGCAGCGCTTCACAACGTATACAGATACTTCTCAGGATGTTCCCTGAAAACACCCTTAGGTGCCGTAATGAGATCCACTAAAGGAGAAAACTTGTTACTTTCGTCTGAGTTAGACAACTTTATCGCCCTCATAGCCGCATCATAATTGAAGCGGTACAAACGCAATTAATGTCTAAGCGCTTCTCTGCGCCCCTAAGGGTTGAAAGACGATAATTCTTGTGGTACTTATTCACCGAAAACAAAATTAAAAGTGTGTTCGTGTGCCACACCCACCGCCAAAGTGAAGGGGAACATCTGTGCCTGACTGCACTAAATATTTTCACATTCTTCTGTTTGTGGGTGGTGGTGTGTGCTTTAAGCCTTTTCTCATTTAGCCATACGTCGTCGGCGGGAATGTATTACAATTAATGTTGCATTAAGAGTCATTAGCTTCTGACCATAAAATGGCAACGGACACCACATCCCATGCCAGCAGAAGCAACCGTCCCAACAAAACAAAAAAAAACAAGTAAAGGACGAGCGCAGAGTTCAAAAGAATAATCGCAGGAGGAATGAAAGGAGGAATGCCTTCGGTTGATAAATATTTTAGAAAATGTTTTTCTCGTACGCGATTTTATGGCAGGAATCCAGTTCACTTACTGGCACTGGTGCAGCTTCAGCAACCAAAAGTTCTACAGTGGGTCTGCGAAGTTAGTTTATAGAAAGTTGTAAGATACTTTATCTAACGTGCATACTTACTTATCTACATCCTGACTGCTTTGTCCTGTTGCAGTCAGCCAAAGTTTTGATTGTCGAATTTGAGGAGCATCCCTAATACTTGTTGCTTTTGCAAAAGACTAACCCAAAAGATGGTCCAAAAGAACACGTACAATGGTTCTCTGACTCCACGTTTGTCCTCTTTCTGTGTCCAATTTACTGTCACTTTCTTCTTCGTATCCCAATGGTTATGGATTCTTGGCCCGTCCTCGTATAAAGGTGTTCGTTGGAGATACGGTTCGGCCAGACCACATTCAAGATGAATCTTAAAAATTTTTCTACGAAGACCTCCAAAGTAGCACTGATTCTATGTTAGAGTGGAACATCTGCAGTTTGTTCCTTAAACTGATGACATTAATCCGCCAGATTTCGGATAGTATTCCGAATGTAACCTTAGCCTTCCCCTCACACATCCAGTTTGATGCCACCACGACTAGCCGAGACCACTGAACGTACTGAAAGTTGTCAACTTTCTCGGCTCTCTGACCAGCAATTTCAAGTTGAAAGCGTGCGTTAGAAGTACTGAGGGCTTTATTTGAGGGCTGAGTTTATTTTGGACCCAACTTTGGCATGAGATGAAGGTTCATTATTCAATCCAGACAAACATTGTCAGCTTAGTCAAGGTATTTAAGAACGAATTCTAAGTTACCTTCTGTCAATGATGCGCGGAGTACATCTCTGATAACCACTAGAAAAAAAAGTGGAGACAGGTCGCACCCTTGGTGTACTCCACTTTGGACCACAAAGTCCTCCGACATTTTACCATTATGCAAGACCTAATACCTAAGACCTTCGTACGTAGCCTTGATAATAACTATAATTTTGGCTGGGATGCCTCTTCTATGCAAGGCAAACCAAATAGCATCTCGATTCAACCCATTGAAGGGCTTCTCGAAGCCGATAAACAGCGGATGTAGTAGGGAATCCTTTCGTTTCCCGTGTATGATAGACAGAGGTCGCCAACAAATTTTCCGTCGGTACATCAGCCATCGCTTCGAAAACCAAAATAAGAATTTCTCCAAATAGATACGATCTTCTGTGGGCTTTCACCGCCCTACCTCTCCAAATATTTGTACATATTATCATGGTCTTCTGTTCTCGGCCCGGTTAGGTTCCAATTTCAAAAACTTGAACTTTTTTCCTCCCAACCTTACCTTTTCAGAAGGCTCAACTCTACGAAATGTACCTGGACTACAGCAAAAAGACACTGCTGTGGGCCCTTAGTTGCAAACTGTGTTGCTTGAGGTCCTCTTGTATCTGTGAGAGCCTTCCACTGTATTTACATGTATGGAAAAAAAAGTTGGTGAAAATATTACGCAGTGGGCGCCGTGGCTCAGTGGTTAGTGCGTTGTACTACGGAGCAAGGGGTTCGAGATCGAATCCCAGTCGGGGAACACCTAAAAGTTTTTCACGACCCCACCTCTCGCGAGCGTCTGACAAACATCCGAGAGTACAAATGTCTCGAGAAAGCTTCTCAAATAACAAATTGCCCTTCGGACACGGCATTAAACAGTAGGCCCCTTCCATTCGTGTAAAGAATGTAACACGCACAACACGAATGGTTGTGAGAAGCTAGGCCCTGGGTCCCATCGACCTGTAGCGCCAAGTATTTATTTTTTTTTTTTTTTGAAAATATTACGTACACGTCCACGAATCTGAAATAGCATTTCATCAAAGATACAGAATGCCACATCCACTTTATTAGGGCTCTCGTGTAAAACAAGCAGGGCTTGCAACTTCATACCATTTATGTCGACTGACAATGACTATCATTTCCAAACGTGAAAAAAATCAGGAGATACATATCTTAGGAACCGAAAATCCGGATTGCCGCAAAATGTCGGATGTCACCTTTACCATTCCCCCTTTCTCCCTTGCGAGTAAACGTAAAAAAAAAACTAGTCCGTCAGTCCTGTGTGAACAGGGCTTTATGTTTCAGTTGAATTTTGCTTGGCAGCCATTTCGGTTTGGATGGCATTTGCCAGTTACCATTTGACAGTCGTAGTGAGTGACATTTTATTATGTAGGTCCGTTCCCGTACATTCTGCACCAAAATTCACAGATTGTCTAAACTCTAAGAGTGGGGGTAAAAAACTTACACAGAGAGCCAAATGCACAAAAAAGTACGAGAACGCATTGAGCAAAAACTGACTTACTTATGGAGTAACGCAACAACGTGTTGAAACCATTAAAACAATTCAGGATTTCATTTCTCTTGCAAATGATCAAGGCGTCTCAGTTCTTGAGTTGATTTGATTTTGTAAGGGAAAATTCATCACAACGTGGTCTGAAAGATTTCCAATTCCTGCAAACAGTAAACTTCAACATGACGGACCTTGATTGACGTTTTGACATTGACAGATTATACAATCAATTGAAGGATGCATTTGCAACAAGGCTTAAAATTGTGATCGACCTTTTGAAAATCCTTAGTGAATACTGCTCTTGATGAAGCTTCATTATCATATTGCGGCAAAGGACTAGTTTGACAGGAATGCCAAATTAAGGCATGACTGGACAGTGCATTTCTATCCACGCTTTCATAACCTTTAAGATAAATAAAAACGATGGTGAGACTTGGTTTGAATTCTCGAAGATTATGTACTATTTGTCAATTCTGAGTTTCTAACCCGAAACTGTACTAATAGGGACCAATTTGGTTACTTGAAGAAGGGTTTCAGATATTCACACGGTTAAGAGTTAGAAATAAGTTGGTGTATTCCCTTTACCAAGTCAGCTCGATCTAGTTTGAATAGCTGACTAGGAAAAGGCCAGGTCCAGAAGCCTTAAAATTTAGTTTGAATACACCTATAACCATTGAAAAAGGAATCGTTTTGATCAGATGGACGTAATGGATGATTGTAAGTGACGTAGTGGTATATGCACTTCTGCTGGTAAATAACTGGGTTGAAGGACGAAGCCTTGCGACTGAATCCATTGAAATATGATTAAGTCCTTTTCATCAGAAAGAAAGTAAAGAAAACTATCTTAACTGGTGGAAGTGGTGCCCATGGAATACCTTGATTTTAAACTCATCACACAGTGCAGGTGCTGATGGCTTTTGCATCAACGAAAGATGATGGGTAGCCTCGTCATATTGACATTGCTTTAATGTACCATCTCCTCCCTATTTTTCTTTTAAAACGAAGTACATCTTTACGATTGAAGAGTTATAATTATTTTATGTACAAGATTTAAGAGAAGCTAGGCCTTGGGTCGCATAGACCTCGGGCTTCGATCTCCTTATTAAGGACCTCTACAGATAGTTGCTCCCCACACTATAGGCACTGCATTTTGAAGTTGTCCTTTGACATTGTGTGGCATTATCCCCCATGTTAACTTCATGTTGTTAAGCTAGTCTCGTTGACTTTATCGAATGTACATCATTGAGACATTTTGACCAGATGGGCCAGAGGTCTGTCTCCAGTTTACGTACCCAAAGCTCAAGTCACAGACGCAGAGCTTAGTTGACTTTCTAAATCCTTCTCCAATGAATTTTCTTTTGAAAGTTATTAGAGTTAGTAACAACAGGTTCTCGTTGAGACAGACACATTCTATTTTTTACATTTCTCTAAGCTTCACGTATGCTCCAGCACAGGATAAGGATTAATGGATTCAAATTGAGTATTCCAACTTGTCCTACACACTGTACCAGCATATCGATCTCCGAACAAAGTTGCCAAAAGCATCCCTTTAAGTCATAAACCAAGTATTTTCTTTGTTGCCAGTTGTGCAGCTCTTCGGATGATCGTCTGCAAAGTACCCAGCATCTGTAATTATGTACGTCTTTTCTTTTTTTTTTTTAGAAGAATCTATCCACCGCAGCTGGGATGATTCTGCCGGCAAAGCAGTAACTTTTCCACAGCGAACTTTTTATCGGCCAAATGTACCGGACTACCGAAAGTTTTACGAGAAAACCCCTGCAAGATGAACAAAAAAAAAAAAAAACCACCACGGATGCAAGGATGAAATTGATTATCCTTCTCGACGTCCCTTTGTGCTAATAAATAAGAGTATTGATTAAAACTGGTAGCTACAACACAATCCGTAGCGGAAAAAAGGTGCACAATCCGACAGAGAGAGAAACAGAGTGTGTACGTGCTCGCTTAGGTCAAGGTTAGATCCCTGTTTCGAATGTTCCACCCACTCTTGAAATGTTATCCTTTTTTCCACATCTCACCAACTCCACCACCCATCCACCCAATACATTCCACAAAGTAAATGTAAAACAAGTTTTTGTGTTACTCGCTGCTACTACTGCTGCTGCTGTTGGTTTGGTGACTCATTTTAACCTAACTCACATAAAAAGGGACCCAAAGAAGGATTCCAGGATAGCAGCGCTCCGAAACACACGGAGCAAAGGCAATTTCAGGACATAAACGAACAATGTAAAATATTTGGTTCGTCCCTTTTTTTTTGCTGCTGCTGCTGCTCCTCGTTGCCAAAATGAAGCTGAGCTGGTGAAGTTGTTGCACCACCACCACTAAAGCACAACGACAACAGTCAATGTGCACACATTGTTGTTTGCGTGGGATAGGAGGACATCCTGGGGCACCCACCCACCGCACACCGTGCCGGCAATGAGAAGTTATGACCTTTTAAATCTTGCTCTTGGTTAAGTGTTTTTTTTTTGTATTCTGTTTCCTTCTTCTTAGTTTCTACGATCACAAGCAAAGGCAGAAGTAAACGCGTCCAGAATGAATGTGCTTGTTTGAGGGGATGTCGTCGTATTGTTAAAACTCTGAGGTCCTTAAAATAGGCCAGGCCATCCAGGCGATGAAAACTAGGGCAACATCAGTGTATTTATGATTTTTCCCGGGTTTTTGTTCCTTTTTTTATTACTTTTTTGGGGGAAACCCTTTTTTTTTGGGATGGTACATGCTCCCCAGCAAGGATACTATAAATACACACATACATGGTCGGGCGTGCATGCAATGTAAGTAAGGATTTGCCGATGTGGCTTATGGCGTTGCAGTGCGCTGCGAGGGTTCTTAGTGCACGTACTGCAACTGCTTTATTGGTTTGCCGTGACTTCAATTTTAAACAAAGTTCGGTTAATCTTCCGGCTCTGGTGGTTGTGATGGAACTCGACTGGAAGTGGTCTAGATGTGCATTTAAGGGGATTTCAGAGGAGTTACTTCGTCGGGAAATTCTAGTCGGACTCCACACAATGGATGGGTAGATGGGTGGGTGGATGTGTGCATTAGAAACTATTTTAGGGGAAACTTAAGCTTGGAAAATTGTCAGAAGTTTCGAAGTCGTTAAATCATTTAAAGTTTAATTTTGGTTTTGCAATTAAATGCGACATTAACCTCTGGCATTACGGGGAGGATTACGGATGGATGCGACTTTTCCACGGCAGGATTGGGGGCTTTTGTGGGAGGAAGTGACTACCGAGGGTGGTTTGTTTACAGGATTTATGTAGGGATATTAAAATTTCGTTATGCTGGACAATAATTAAGCCGGCCAATGTAAATGTAAACATTTGACCATGTCAAGCAGATAACTCGTGGCTAAAAAAGGCATGTGCACCTGGGGATTAACGAAGTGAAGTGACATTTAATTAGAAGAGGTTTGGAAAGTGTCAATAAAAAGGGATAAAGGGGAATAGGAAATGCAAAGGAATCGAGAAATTCGGATCAAAAGTAGAATCATCGGCGGAAACCTTGAAAATTTCTCGTTCGATATTGTTATTGGCTTGTTTGGCATAAACCTCATAAACCTTAGTGTAATCTCAGAAAAATAAGTCGAACGGCGTCAAATCGCATAAGCGAATGGCCCGACAGAACCATTTCTCGAGATTACACGATTGCAGAACTTCGCCTTCAATAGATCAATTGTTTGACCAGCTGTGTGGCATGTTGCACCATCTTGTTGGAACCACACATCACTGTTGTCAAGTCTATCCAATTCTGGCTAAAAATAGTCTTCCATTGACCATAACACGGTCCAATCACATCTCTAGCCTGAAAGTTACACCACACGGTCCCCGTTCTACAATCGATGCTGTACGGAGGGTAACCACAATTTTGGAAGATGCTTTCCAGGGCAGAAGATGGAGAGGAGGCCCAAAAAAATACCATGGAACCGCAAGGATCGGTACTAGGTCCTATCTTGTGAAACCTTTTGTATGATAGGGTGCCCAACGAGGCAAAAATCATAGGCTTTGCCGATGACATCGCCATTGTAGTGACAGCTGAGAGTGCGTTTCGGACGGTATCAGATGATGCTATATGTGTTATTGCGGGAATGCTACCAGCGGATATTTTGGCTATTGAGCTACAAAGGACCTACGACGCCAAAATCTATGAACCCCTTGCTCCAGTCAAAGCATGAGAACATGGCAGGAGAGATGGAATCAGTCAACGAAGCTAAGATGGACCCATGGACTTATACCGGATAAACATAAATGGATGAACCGGCACCGCGGAGAAGTGGATTTTTATCTCATCCGACTCTTAAGCGGATATGGCTGCTTCAGAGCTTATTTAAACCGGTTTGGGCTTGACGAATCTACAAATTGCTCAAACTGTGGAGAGGCCAGAGAGGATGCAGAGCATGTACTCTTTCAGTGCCCACATTTTCGCTTTCGAACGCAGAGGTCTTGAAGAAATAATTGAAGAAATACCAACTCCGGAAAACATCGTAAGTTGACATCGAACTTACTTACTTAGGTGGAGCTACAGTTCGAGGTGAACCTGGGACTCAGCCAACAAGCCTCTCCAGTTTGCCCGGTCCTTAGCTAACTGCCTCCAGCTGCGCACTCCAAGTCGGTTGAAGTCACCATCTACTTGTGCCCGCCATGGAATCTCTAGATGGATTTTTGCTGCTAAGCGCTGCAGACGCAGAGGCTTCAGTTCTTGAGTCAACTTGATCTTATTAGGATCCAGCCCGAGAGTTTTACGCAAATTCGACACAACCTGGGCTAAGAGATTCCCGATTCCAGTGAACTCCATGCAATTGACTGATTTGCTCCTAAAAGGTCATTAAGGACAGCATGCTGGTAGAGCATGTCAGTATACTACTGAGCTAATACTCGCAGCTACTGTAGCCAACTACTTGCTAATGAGCTACTGTTACCAGCTTTAGATAGAACTCGGGAGGCTTTAAGTTTTCCTGAATCGAAGAAAGAATTGATCGTTAAGTTCCCTAAACAAAAATTGATTGAAGCTATAAAACGAAACTTCTATGCCGAGGAGCAGGATTCTGCACTGGATCTACACAAACCCTACACAAACCCTTTGAGGTGTTCGTAGAATACAGTCGCCAATAGAAAAGGCGTTTAACTGTACCAATAGGGGGATTTATTTGGATTGCTTTACCTTCCGAGTAGTATTCCCAAAAAGTCACCTCAAATTTGCTTTGCTCTACAACTAGTAGAGAGGGTAGAGGATTTCCAGTACTTTGAGACTTTTGTCTCTACCAATTGGGGAACGGAACTAGCTTAAGATAGCAACATCTTCAAGAGATAACCTGCATTCGGAACTGTGTCCATAACTTGACGAAGATATAAATGTTCATTAAAAGGATTATATATCATCGGCATTCTAAGATACAAGAAGGTTTGGCGGTCCAAAAAAATTAGAATGCAAATAAGTGGAGATGGAGGCAGAAAAGATGTGGAGAGGCTTGAGACACAATGCCAAGAAACATAGAAGTATTCCGAGTTTGAAGAAAGGTGACAATTCCTTCAGAAAATATGTAGAAAAAAACCTAAAAGCCAAATCATTATTCAAACCACTTTCCGGCTGCGTCAACCTTAAACTCTTTATGGCGGTTTCCCATGGCAAGGACAAAGTTTTCTCTCCCGTTTGAGTCCGTGTTGTAACAGCAACTGCACCGCCACTTGCACGCCAAATTACAATTAATTACACGCGCTTGCGAATGAAACAAAATTAAATTTTATTTAATTTAATTTCTAACAAATTCCATCTCATAAAGTGCCAATTAAATTCGCCAGGATGTGCCATCATCAGGACCATTCATGCCCTTCACTGCATCGGCGGGAACATCTAAAAGTCGTGTAAGAAAAATAGTCCGCGCAGCAGAAGCACTTTTTTTTTACGATCATAAAAAATAAATTAAAAAAATAAATTACTCTGGACATTAAATTTTTATCTCTTTTAATGGCAAGGGACATTCCGTCAGGACTGCCATCCATCCAGCACCAATCGCCGGGAATAGCTGGTCCATACCCCCAGCCACTGAGTAATCAAAAGTAATCCTTGGCCATAATTTCGCAAATACCCTTAGGACTTCTCTCCTTGCGGCGAGGAATATTGAATTTTCGTGCTTTATGGAAAATTGAAATATAATTTCTCAGTCAGGCGTAAAACTCGTTGTCGTAATAGCTCAAAAGGCTCTTGGCCCCTACACACAGAGTATGGATGGGACAACGACGACGACGCACTGAACTGAGTGATCCGATTCCCCCATGACGATGATGTCTGTGTTAATGCGTTGAAATTATAGAGTAATCAACGGTTGATTTGCGATTGCAAGGAGATACTAAATACACACACAAAAAGAGCGAACAATTTTATAAAGGATTTTTCGTCCTGGTACTCGTAGCCTGGTACTCATAGCCAACCTCGTTTGCTTCATTCCAATCAGGCCGACTTGTTGGTCGGTTGTTTTGGCTTACGAGGGTTGGAGCATTTCCAAATAACCATCCACCGAGGTTTGCTTGCTTGTCCTTACGGCTATTTCCTTGTCAAGTATGACTATGACGCGGCGGCGGTGGTGATGATGATGATGATGGTGATGAGATGATGATAATGATTTCCCGTCCGGTTCGCCATTAATGAACATCAGTTTCCGGTTCATTTCATTAAATATTAAATCTCCAATATTCTCATTTCAAATTTAGTCCTTGCCAGCCTGTAGGCCATGTCGGCGTCATCACCACCGTTGGAGGGAATCACTTTAAGACATCAGTATTGTTTTGTTTGGTTCGTTGTTTTTTTTTTTTTTAGGACTTAACAATGATCGGAAGGAGGCGGAAGGGAAAAGAATTGTTGAACTTCCGTAAATTTTGGGAAATTTTGTAAATGTGTCAGATAATTGGAACAGAGGCGCGTATATTGAATAAGTCAAGGCGGTAATTACATCTCAAGATGTGGCTGCCTTGCTGGTGTAAATAAGTTATTACACTGAGTGCGAGGTGGTGGTGGCTTAAAAGCGTGCAACTTTCGGAAAGCAAGGGGTTAGGGATATTGGCACGCGTTGCGTTAGTTAATGTCGGATGGATTAACTTTAGTCGAAAAGTCTTTTGTAAAAGTACGAAATTTTAATAAATTATGTGTTTTTCCGTTCTGGCAAATCTTTGTTTTGAAAGATACGTCGTACGTAACAACCATCAAGGGAGTGGTTCCATGCAAAGGGTTTATGCGTTTCACACAAACTCAGCGAAGTCTTGGTTTATTGTTGTTAAACTTTGAATTGTTGTTAAATCTAAGATTCTTTAGAAACACCTTTAAGCGACCATTGTTGTGACATCATGAATTTTTGACTTATACGTGAGACAATCAATGGAATGTTACTGTAAGGGGTAAGTACCCAATCTGTTCTTATAATAATCGCTGAAAGGGAGCAGCCTTCCAGTCTTGTGTCAAAATAATCCTAAGTGGAAACTGATGTTATTGTGTTTTTAAGAAGGATAAGGCTGATTGGTTTTAATAAGTACAGGGAAGGATTTGGAGAAAGTTCGTGATGGGAATTACATGGTTTTGGTAGATGTGTACTTGCCTTGGGAATTCACTCCCGCCGCGAGACAAGGAACTCTAAAATAAATCAGGAAGATAAGTCGATTAATATCTATGAAGTACCATGGAAACCCGATACGATGGTGGTGCAGATGAACAAGATGAGACATCGTCTTCGCTACATCGAATGTGATTCGAATTAAAGAGTATCTAACGAGATTCGCACCATGAATACATAGCAAAATTTAGGTTAGACCCAATTTTGAAAGCCAGGAACTTAAACAGAGATATTACACATATATGTAAGTCCAAGAAAAAGGAGGATGGTTAGAAGAAATCAAGAAGAAATAAAGAGTGTTCCAACAGGAACATAACAATTTTTTTATTTTCATACAAACGCACTCTTAAACTTTTTTTATGATCTGTCAATGTCGAAACGTCAGTCAAGGTTTAGATTTTTGCTGTGGTGAAGTTCACGAACAAGGACCACTTGGGAATTACTAAAAATTGCTACCGAAATTCTGAGTGGGTAGTCGCAACTTCAAGACTAATAATCGTCCTACCAGACAGGCTGTGTGTCCTATATAGTATAAATGCAATTCAGTGTTCCTGTGCCATTGAGCTTTAAGACTTGTCCTGACCCATAAGTGCTTCAGTTCCAAATACACCAAATCAGTCAATTCCACGATGCTCACAGGAATTGGCAATCCCTCAGTTCACATTATGGCTTGGCCTACATCCTTACAAGATCGAACTAACTTAAGAAATAAAGATTCTTTCAAAGAGCCGAAGCGTCTCCTCTGAACTCTGCTAATGTTTAAGCAAAATCCGTAATTAAGATTCTCCTCAGAGTTGACAGTGAACGATTCTAGTTAAGGATGTCACTGGCAGCCTCGTATTCGTATGTCCGCAGTCATCATCTGAGCTGCAATCTTCTCTGTCAGTTATAGAAGAATTCTGTCCAAGAAACACTCCGAAATCAAAACAAGTCCGAATCATCTGGCAGTCCAGTTGACACCTCAGTATGTTTCATCCCTTTTGAACGCACATGGTGAATCAGCTCTATCTTGTTCGTCTCCAGATTCATTGCCTCCAGTTCCTTGCAGGCCAGGGACCCATTCCAGTCTTACCTTGTAGTGCATCGTAGCAGCATTTATCTGATACAGAGTCGATCAGACTACCTGAGCTGGATATTCAAATAGTACCTCTGCTGCAGATACGACCACCTAAAGGACAATCGGGGTACAACACTTGTCTGTCCATCTACCCTTTACATTGAAAGTATTGCACAGTGCATCGAGGTCGGACTCTATAAGTACCACTCGGATCTGGTTACAACTTCCACAGACACCTTGATACCTGAAATCGAGAACTAATAGGCCTTCTGTCCAAGCTAAAGAAATATTAATTCATTTAAACGAATAGGGCATAGGACACACCCTTTCACAATATAGCCATCTTCATAGAATGTCAGGTTGTTCGAAGCTGGTGGTATAGTCTCTTTTTTTACCAGGATGTCAGTCTTCCCAATGCGTGCTGACACAGCAACATCGGTAGAAATGAGAGAGGTTACAAGAAGATTGTCCTATCGTCCAGGCAGTCTTAAATTCTCACACTTTAAGGTTGGTTATTCCACTTTAAAGCCCATGTCCCTGGTGTTGATGTAACTTTCCCCATCCAATTTCTGTTCCTCTTAATTCTGTTGATTCACGTGTCTTCGATTTGTCATCACACATTTTCTCACACAATAACCCAAAATCTCTCACTTCCCATCCATATCCTTGAAAATTTAATGACTCAACCACTTCGCACAGTTAAGATCATCTCCCACTTACTAATGAAAGACGAAAAGCCATTAAAAGATGCCAGCTCATTCGCCGCCTTCACAATTCCCAAGGCTTCCCTCTCCATTTCACCAATATATACTTTTAAGGACGAAAAAATAGAAAAATAAAAACTAAAATCGAAAACTTCCAAAAAAATAAAAATAAAAAACTTTTCACAGTTGTTGAAGGAGTTCTCTTCTTCTGCTTCTTTTGAAGAACCTACCGTGACTTTCACTTCCTCACAGATCCATGCTATTCACTGAGGCAGTTTAAAAGTTTCTATTTCACCACGAAGGAGAATAAGCCGACAGCTCCAGAGTTACACCGAAAAAAAATCCTCAGAAACTTTATATCTTTTCACAGATCTCGATGCATAATACATATGTACATCACCCAAGTTACTGCAGATAGCACAGCATGATACACCAGCAAGAAGGATACAAGAAAAGAAAACACACTCCAACCAGAACAGCAAATTCATCTTCTGCCTCGAGTTGTTCCGAACTCAGGAAAAAAAAACGCGTCCTGACATACATCTTGGGTTTGTATTCCGATCCTGCATTCAACACGTTCCTTGAAGATGATGCATTTGGAACGAGAAGAACTTCAAGTGATTTGATTTATATTTCATTTAGCTATTTCGCTTCGTCCTTTTCGGAGAGAAAAATCCTCCTCGATTTTGATGCATTCTCCATTCTCCGGATGTGAAGGAGGAATCAATGTGGAAAGTATGAAACTTTATGACATCGAATGAAACGGACTTTGAAGAAGAAGGCATCTTAAGTGATTTCCTTGTTCGGATAAGTGGCTAGCAGTGGGAGAGTCAGCGACGACGATGACAGCCAGTTACAATCGCTAAGACTGCACATTGGCTAATGTTGGAGGACACTCTAGGTCGACAATGTGCTGGGCAAGTGGCTGAGATTCCATTAGCAGGGGTTTATTGGACACTAATGCATTGCATCCCTTTCGCTTCGTTCCGAAAAAGAATCATTTCCTGCTTTAGTGGCAAAGTTGAAGGTTTACTAATGGCTGGGTGGAGGGCGGATGTGCTCCCGGAACTAACACGCGGATACGAGGGGGTATGTGAAAGATGAGTTCCGGTATTAAGCAAAGTCTTTGTTAAGGAGTCAGTTTCGCGTAGGATTTGCGGAGGCAGGCACTCTTTAAAGTCAGCGAAATAGTTTTCATGAATTTGAGGGGAATGAGCACAGGTGTGTCTGAATTGCAAATACAAGCAGGAAGGATCAAGGTGGAGGATGTGCTGAAGTCGATTGAAATGTGAAGGCATGTTGCTAGGGAACTAATGGTTATTTCATATGGAATGGCATTATGGTATATCCAAATGGCACTCCGCCCGCTGCATTTAAAAACTATTACACAGGTCACAGCTACTGGAGTGCTGCTGGAGTCCCGCCTCGTTAGTTGAGTCTTCCTTCATCCTCTACATTACTATTTAGTTTGGTAAATCGAGTAGATTGACTTTATACTGATAAGCTAGGGAGACGAGTTCCATTTGATAGTAGTCTGAGTGTCAATGAAGATAGACTGGTCAGAATGGCTTCTGTAAACTAATTTCTGAGATTCAGTCTGCTTCTGCTGATTCACCCAATTCTCTAGGTTTGATGTTGTCCTTGATTTCTTCAAACATTGTAGTCCTTACTACAAACATATCACCACGCTGGAAAGCTATCGAGTACATCTCCAATTATTGTTACCATCTGATGAATGAGGAAAGCAGTTGATTGCTTTACCATGCAAATGCCGAGGTAGGTCCTTTGATTTTTATTATCTGTTGGACTAGGAGTGAGCTCTCCCCGCTATCTTAATACGGAAGTAGTTCTTTTTTTAAAAGGAACATCGTGACCAGTCTAACTTAACCAATGAAGAGTAAATAGTTTTTTCAATTAAAAATTAGTAGCACTACGTCTACAAGGAGCAACAGAGGCTTGAAAGTATTAAGATCTGGACTAGTGATTGTGGACTTAATACTCCTTCAGTTTTGGACAGAATGTCACAATCGACCGCTACAACTTTAAGGTAGTAAGGGACTTCATCTACCTCGGCTCTGTTGTAACCTCGGAAAACATCACCTCAGCAGAAGTAAGACGAAGAATAACTCTTGCCAGTCGCTGTTTTTTGGGCTAATAAGGCAATTGAGTAGCAGAGCCCTATTCCGGAGAACTAAGGAGACTCTATATAAGATTCTGATCATCCCAGCGGATAAAGAGATCCTCAGTCGCTTTCGGTCCCGTTTGCGGTGACGGACTTTGCAGGAAGAGATTCAACGACGAACTATACGAGCTGTACAGCGACATCGGCCTAGTCAGAAAAATGCGCATTAGTCCGGCTCGGAGAGTCTTCGAATCAAACCCGGATGGACAACGCAGTAGAGGAAGACCGCAGTAGAAGGGGACCTCAACCGAGCTGGAGGCAGTTAGCTAAAGATCGGGTTAACTGGAGAGGCTTGTTGGTTGAGGCCCAGGTTCACCCCGAACTGTAGCGCCACCTAAGGTACTCTTCAGTTGTGTACCATCCCTGCATATTTCGATAGTCAGACCCATCCTTGCATACGCGGCTCTTGTATGGTACATCATACGCCCTGCAGGTGTTCCCGAGATTTTCGGATGCATGCAGTGTATTGCAAGCCGAGGTTCTAGCTGTGCTCAAAACTGCGGAATTACTAGAGATGGGATTAATATTTCAGAAGATAGTCAGGCTGCGCTTTAGACGTTCGAATCCAACTGATTATGGTGAGTTCTTCTGCTCACGCAAAGCAATAAAGTTAGAGGAATAAAACCACAAATCTCACTAACTTAGGACGAGATAGGGTGTCTATGTTATAGGTCGTATGCCCTACGATAGACCGGAAAAAATTTGGGAAAATAATGAAACTAGATTCGTTCGTAGAGATCCGTTCTGGCCATCCTCTACCTTCAGAGGAGGCACGCCATGAGACTGGGATTATCAGTGACCTTGGTGGACATCACACATCTATTCTGTGAATTCCAGGGCATATCTCGGAGCAGGCTTTAACGGCCGGTTCAGAGACATATGTAAGTCCCATTTTTTTTCTTTGGGATTTATGTTCCACTCCAGTGGGACAATTGAATTAAAGACTTATTCGATATGTGACTGCTCTGTCCTTGATCATTGTGAGTAACAAAAGTATCTGGAAGAACTTCTTTGATCAAAGTGTGATTATTCATTGAATTACAAATTACTAAAGAAAACTGTATCCTGCTTTCACAAAAGTAGTTTACTTGACTTGAAATCCTGACTAATAATACCCCCAACACTGAATTCACTCCGGAGTGACAAATCTCTTTTGACCCCATTAGCATGTCCATAGAAGGATAACCGTGAAACCACAAAGCACAACCCAATATACCATCTGCCCTGATGCACAAGACCAACCCGAATAGCAGGGTAATGCTTCGGAATCACTTGGCCATACTCCTAGTACCTACACCCTCACTTCCCTCCATCAAAAACGGTTGAAGATAAAGATAGTCCTCACTCTCCGACTATCATTGCACCAATTTAACCACAAACAAGTAAAATGACTGACAAACCCCATAAACTCTTCTGCTTCGCAACAAATCCTCTCAGTGGATGTAATTAAAAACGCAAAAGGGACACAATGCATCACATGATGTAATTTAGAATCACCGGTAATCCCATGGTGGTCTCCCTCCCCGACCATAGCCACTGTGACAGGAAGGGACATCATAGATTTTAAGAGAACTTCCGTTCCAAATGTTGTGCCCCTCCTCATCCATCCCACAGAACAGCTATGGTTCTTAAATAATTTTCACTTTGAATAATGTATGCATCCATGTCAAATGACAGATGATAGCCCCGGCGAGAAGATGCACACAATCATCCTGGATGGACACACATGCGCTCAGTAGTTCAGTAGCTCAGTGGCTGTGTAGTGCTGAAGGTCGGAAGTAAGGTTTCGTTATAATAATAAATCCACATTCTAGCCCGTAACACCAGCATTGTGTGCATTCCGACCGCAGACTCATAAAGTACTCTATGCAGGACTACGAGTATATGCACACATGTAAGAGGATTAAGCTGGAGAAAGGCGCACTGAACTGTTGCCGAGTGTGATATGAATAAATGAGAACGATTTCAGGAAGCCAGGTGCCATTGATATGCTCCTGCTCCAGCTCAGGTGAATCATTTACATAAGGGAGTAATATCCTGACGACTAATATATTGCACTACTGTGTCCCGATGTACGAGTCAATGGGGGCAAATTACGTATACTATCGGCAGGAAGACGTTGCAGCTTTGCTCCTGTCGTTTGTTGGTTGATTTAGTGCCTTAGAGACTAAACTAATCAAGTGCGTGGCAATATTAATATAATTGGTAATCTCTCTTCGACTTCCGAATCAACATTGACACATTCTTTTCGGAGGTATATAACAGGTCTCACCAGCATGCTTCATAAATCTTGGTCTGACTTCCTTGTGCACACTTCCTCTGTGCACACATTTTGAAGGGCAAAACAGAACATCCAAGGACGTCCATTATGAATATGTAATTAAATCCAAAAGAATTGGACTGATTTTAAAAACGGATTCAACACCTTTGACCGGAAACAGAACTCCTTTACCGACTTTCATGTATCGAATGTTCAAATCTATTCCAAAGAGACACCTATTGGGCGATAGACTGTACTTCTTATGGATTGGTAGTCTTTACTTTAACCACCTAATGCGCTGCCTTTAGTTAGGAATACACATAAGAGCACAGTGCTGGTCATGATTTTTTTGATATGATGTTCCAAACAACGATGTAATTCTTGAAAATTAAACTTCGACTATCAGACACAACTCCAGTGTTCCAAATGCATTTTTTGTAACACAAATGTCATATTAAAGTCATCTAACGAAAGGCTCGTCTACTTGAAAACACCCCCAAGTGCGATCTGTTCTTTTATGCAGAGTCTGTATGTAAACGGGTTTTCTTTAGCCCGAATAAGCCATTCAAAGTTCATGTTGATTACGACTTATCCTCAGCAATTTTTAAAAAAGTTATCGATTTCATTCTGCCATAGTTGACAGCTCCCCAAGTAAATTTTCTGACACATGTCAGTCACATTCGCTACTTCAAACTCCATCCAAGAAAATTTTGATGAGTATTTGGATTTGGATCTTCTCATTGAAAGCAGTGAAACAGTTCCCAAAGATGGACACAAAAGAAGAATTTTCTATTTTGGGTTTACCACACACATACTACATACAAGTAATAGCATCGACTGATGAAAAGAGAGAGAAAGAAGCTTGCAGTTCCATCCACAATCAAAAGAAATTTAATTCTAAGCAAAGACCTCTGAGGGTAATTCTTCTTTATTTTAATGAACGTACTCTGGTTGGCGCTTTCTCAAGGAGCAGAGTTCAAACCGACATGACAAAGTGATCACCTTAAGCCCAAGTAAGCAGAGGAATACTGTTGTGAGTTAGCATTCTTCTGAAACATGGTTTGGAGAAACAAACCAAGCAATAGATACGTACATTCGTGCTGTGTTTGACCCTTTTTTCAATTCCTCATCACAATAGAAAATTAAACTCAGTAAAAATAGTCAGTATATATTAACATGTCCACTCTTATCCCCCATTCGTTTTTTTCAAACCAATTGAGCACTATTAACCCGTAATCTACAGGATAGGACTTTCTTCTCTCTACTGCACAGTCGGATGAAGGCGTTTTTATGTTCGACGTCGTGAAACCTACACCTTAGGCGTTGACCTTGTCAAAGCAAAACTTACACACTTACTTACTATAATTAGTCTCTACCTGAGACACGGTTAGCTTTCACTCGCTTTGATGCCAGGCACGCTGCTTCCAATTGTCTTAACCAAACTCTCTGGCATTCTCGAAGGTTTTATCGTTCTTCCTTGTCGCCTTGAACCTTGAACCTTGAAGCTGTAATTCGAAGTTCCTCTTTGCTGGAGCATTAGGCTGTGCTCAACGTCAAGCGAATTCGATGCAATTCTCTACTAGCGACCATACATATGGAATTGTTCATGGTGTAGCAATTTGGCAAAACACGATTTGAGTGACTACAAGCGACTTCAAGCGACTGCGAGCGACGAGAACTGTCAAAGCATGATTAAAACTAGGAGAAATTGCTCTGTCATGAACACTCTATTGCTTGGGATTTTTCGCTAGTAGCGATATAGCTTATAATCGCTCGAAAGCTATAGCGTTGCGCGACTTGAATTCGCTTCACGGTGAACACAGCCTTATCGTCCAATTTCGTCGAATTTCTCGGCTTTTTGGACTACATCCACATGTTGAAACAACAGCTCATGGTTGTAGCTTCTCCTCTATTCGCCTTCTCGACTGTAGGATGAAAAATTTGATGAAAAATTTTTCCCTTAAAAGTTCTTAATATCTGCTCTGCTTTTCCGCTTATCGTTCTCCTCTCGGCTTTATACAGCAGAAGTGAGAGAATCAGCGTTTTATAGAGCATGCATTTCGTCTTCCGAGTTAAGAGTTTTGAACCCATTTGATTCGCTGAACTGAAGTAGCAGCCGTTTCCTAGTATCTCTGTACAAATAATGTGCAGAATCACTATAGAGATGCCCGACGTGTCCTCTTCTCCCACATAGTCTTTTAAAGGCTGCTATGAATGCGTTTGCTGTTGGATCGGTAAAGGATAGGACAATCCAGCAAATCGTGCCTCTAGAGGGACCCTTTACAACTCAAGGGGCACGGTATTTGGTGGAGAGACCCAAAATGGTTATCGGTATCGCAACCAGAAATCACATAAATTGATGACAAACTACATACCACGGACTTAGAAATACGCAAAGTAAAGATGTATGCCCTCAATGCATTAAAAGATTATGTGGCAGAACAGGACACGTCCAGGCTTCTCTAAGCTCGAAACAATGCTCGTTGGTCAACGAACCAAGCTGCTGATTAGTTACATTGCATAGCGTGGCAACCCTCATGGGTTTGGAGAGTGTCCACGATTAGTTATTGTTGCTCAAACTGCTAACTCCTCTCCATCGTGTACATAACCCAAGCGCACTCAAAAGAAATGCGGTTCTGGTACCCACTTTCGTCGGAACTACCTATCCCACTTTCGTTGGCAACATTTCCCATCAACATTATTCAAATGCAGCCACAAAACAACTCACCACTACTGTAGTCTTTCATCCATGTGTGTATCTATGAAACGTATCGCCAGCGACATAAGCCCGTTGAGTCCGGCAGCCAACCAACAGATTCATTAGTCCATGATTAGCGAACAAGTAGAGAAGTGGAATTGGTTCGTTGTTGAGTTGTTTTTTTTTTATTGAGTTTTTCATCTTTCAATTTGTTGTTGCTCTTCACTCAAGTGAATGGTGTCTTGTGGTGAATAACAATTATGTTCGTCAACGTATCTGTCGTCTCCGCCGTTGCCGTTGCCGTTTACGTCGTCGCGCGGGGTTAAACTCTGTGTTGCACACATTGTATCTGTTAATTAATTTCATTTTTCAACTTTGGATTACAATCAACACAGCCAGCAGATAACCACACTCATCACCTACATCATCATTGTCGTCTCGTCAGCATAAAAATGTAATAATTTACTCCTTTTTTGTTTTTTTGGTTTTGTGAAAAAGAAAATGAATCCCAAAAAGTATCTCATTTTTGCAATGCAATTCATGTGAAGAGGAAAGAAATAAAAATTGTTGTATACTTAACTAGATTGGAATTTCAAGTGAAAATTATTGTGTCACACCAACACTCCAATGGGTGTTTACTATATCTAAATGTGTGTGCGTGTGTGTGTGTTGGCTCAAGTGAGCCCGAGTGTATGCGAGAGTGTGTGTATTTCTCTCTCTTACTCTGTGTAAATTGAGTAGAAAATATGAAATTTTTGTGGAAAAAAATAAAAATTTTTCAAAGAAAAGTTCAATAGTTGACAAAACTATGCAGTGTTGGTGAACGATACAGAGTCCTGAAGGATATTAAATGAAAAAGGAATTTTTTTTTGCTGTTGTACGATCGGTGCCTCTATGGTGTCTAATTTATGCGGCACGGATATATATGTATATAGATACTTTCATGATCTCTACTTCTCTCTAATGTTGCCTGCAACAGCAGCATAGATACATCTGCGCTATCTCTGGGTATACAATAGAAATATCTGACAAACAAGAAAATCATAGAAAAGATACTGATACTCTAATAGTAGCCAGCAACAGCAGAGGAGTGTGAAAGAGTAAGGAATGGAGTGTACGAAGAAGAAGGCGAATGAATACGAAATGAAGAAAAAAATCATTTGTAGCGATCGTGTTGCGCGCGGTGGCAACCAACCGTTCTTATGGATATATTTTGTTGTTGTCGAATGGAATGTCTTTGCGCGGCACAGCCACACACAGGCAGACATATGTATATTGCTTCTCATTTGACATACGTACAATTGGAATGCGCACACAACGCAACACACACATGGAAGCGAGTGAGAAATCTGTGTATACATGGTTACGGGTATGTGTGCAATGTGGCCGATCCACTCGCTGATCGGGCATATGAGGACGCATGGTATTGCCAGTCGTTTTTGGCTATTATTATATCACTACTGAGCAGAGCAGAAGAATTGGGATTGGGATTGCTTTCTGTACAAGTTCTGCCCAATTGGTTGATCAGTAGTTACTTGCTTAACGCATTAGACGCGTGCTCATGAGTGCGTGTTTCTCAGGATGGTCCTGATAGTTTTAGAACGATCTTTCCTGTCTCAGAGTGTGGTGATCGCTATTTTAATATATCATGATCTTCCTTGTCTCGCAGAGATACTCTGTATAGTCCTCAATGTATCAAATGTATGAGAATAATACTCAATGTCTCTGAATAATCCTTAGTCTCACTTCGAAATCATCGTCAGTTTCAGTTTTTAGAATGACCCATAGTGCCCCACAATGATCATCAGTTCAATGCTCTAGAATCTACTTAGAAGCCATAACGAAATGTCCTTCAGTCAAGCTTGTTTAATATTTTTTGGTTCTAACTACTAGACCAGGTTTAACATTTAGTAAGTCTTTGATTGTCTAAGTGCGGTCGCTAGTGCGGCCTGCCACGGTAATCTTCCTTAGGCTAAGCTTCTTGAAGAAGGCAAGAAGTTTTGTTCCAATCAGTGCTGATTGCTTCTATCTGTTTAACTCTCTAAGCCTTGAAATATCGCCCGCTGACTTAAGTTCTTGGACCATTTAATAACTTTTTCCCGGGTGTTCTGCATTCTCATCTGCTAAGCTGTCACTTGTAGGGTTTATGTTTAATCGAATGTAGCTGAAAGCCTCATAATGCGACCCATGAGCTCTTGGGAATTATGTGTTTGTCCACAACGAACAAAAATTAACTTTAAAATCAAAATGTTGTGCCCTGTCTTTGATTCCTTCAAAAGGGTATGTGCTTTCACTCTATAGTGAAACATTTGTGCTCCATGATTGCAATAGTGCTCCCTATGTTGGCATCAGCCCAATCCAGTATCTTCTTACTAAAATGTGTGTCTTTTGAAATATTCCAATCACATCATCGCGCACTCTATTCCTACCTGATTCCGGGGACATTCCTCGGCTTTGGACCTTTAATATGTACTGCAAGTACCTTTCAAGCCAACATAATGGCTATTTTTTATATATCTTGTACGACTTGTCTTAGTATTTAGTTAGTTAATTGTAGAGGCTAGCAGGTAGAGACCACTATTCTGACGAAGAAGGTGGATAAGGCTCAGACAGCTTTTCTTTCAAGCTTAAGCCTGTGGTCCTCTTGAATTTGATCTGCAGAATTTGGACAACTGTCTCTGACTTCTGGTACAATAGTCCTTTTCAGAGCTATACCGCAGGATATCAGACAGCATTTTGGGACTTAGATATCTGCACTCTATTACCACAGATGCAAGATACTCTGCACAATCTCTTCCTGGTAACACTGTCGCTAACATTAGTGGGGTTGGGATGAAAGTCGTTTTCAACCATAATCTCATGGAAATTTCGCAAATCCCTCAGATATTTTCATACAAACTGCATGTCCGAGGAAAACTACATAATTTTTTGGGGGGAACAAGATTTTCCTTTCCTCCCCGATCACTCGGTTGTTGAACAGATCTCTCACCCTTTCTTTCTGCTTTTACGTTTCCATTCCTTTTATGCTGATTATGTTGATATCTCTGGCATTATTTGTTCTTTTATTTTTTGTTTCCTCTTTCCCTTTTCCTTCGCTTATTTTGTGCATGGATCAGTTCATTCGTCGTTCGTCCATCTACTACTTCTTCCTCCCTCTTTCTCTGCTGCTGGGAGTTTGCTGTTTGCTGTATTCGCTGCCTTTGCTGCTGCTTCGGCTCTCTGTGCATACTCTCTGTCGTCGTAGTCGTGTGTTGTGTTTTGTTGTTTTTGTAGATCGGAATGCGCTGCGAACAGGATAGATAACATTGATTCGAACACGAATGAGTGAACGAGATGCAGCAGCATCAACCCCACGAAGACGGATAATTCCCTATTTTTTTTTTTTTTTCATTGAATAAAACAACAACACGAACGACATAATAATAATTACATTGAATTTATCTTTTCTTTTTTTTTCTGTTTGTTACAACTTCACCACACACAATTTTTTACTACAGAGAGCAAGAGAGAGAGAGAACAGAGTAATCGAACCGTTGCATGTTTATTTATTTTTTCCGAAAGGAATTTCCAACAAGGAACGAGATTACTATTCACACAGACAGTTAGGGTAGGGGGTTGCGCTGCAATTGCACCGAGAGATACGCAGATACATTTTAAAATAAAATCTAATCAAATATTTCTTTCTCTCTGTTTTTAGATACAAATACCTATTCTGTTGTTTCGTTGTTTTTTTTTTTTCCTAAATCGATCCTGCAATTTTACGTATTGAACCGCTAAAAGAATATGAAACTCATGGATACAAATTCAATTCCATCGAGTAAGTGTTGTACTACGCGTGTGTTATTCCGCCGATACGATCGTGTAAAATAAAAAAAAAATAAGTAAAAGGAAAAAATCTCCTTTCGATATCGAAAAAAAAAGAAAAGAAAAACAGTGATTAAAAAAAAAAATATAGTCGAACCCCACAAATTCGTGGAAATATCTAAATTCTTTCCTCTCGTTCGAATTCCGCGCTGAAATTATGCCAAAAACACATAATCATGGTGAATTTCCACTGCCAGAAGGTTGGGATGTTGCTACAGATTATGATGGAAAAATTTACTACATTGACCATAATACTAAGAAGACAACATGGCTGGATCCACGCGATCGGTATGTATCTGTATCTATAGCTATTCTCGAACAGTTTCAGTTTTTACCGTTTGAAGATTGAATTTTTGTTTTGATTTTTGTCATCATCTTCATCATGTTTTTTTGTTGTCGTTTTTGTTACTCTGCGCGCTCATGCTTCGTCGTTCGATACAATAAATATTATTTCTTCTCTCTGACGACCAGTGAGACATGAATAATTGATAACTGAATATGATAAAAGGAACGAAAATAAAAAAAAAAACTCAAATAATAATTGTCCTCTCTGTCGAGTGTGTTGGTTTTGTTATCAACATGTTTATAGAAGAAATCAGTGAAATAGTGCTCATAAATTGAAGTTAAAGGAGAGGCTGAAATGGCCAGATGTCGTCTGCGACGATGAGTGGAAGCGGGATAGAGAAATACAATTTACGACATAACCTATGGGGGCTACAGATCGCATTCCATTCGGGCATTGCCAGATTGGAATAACCCCTGCTTTTGAATTAAAATTTCGAACGTGAACTGATATGGAGAGGGGTTACCTTGAAAGTCAATTATATCGGGTCTGTGTTCTCGTTATTGTTGGGTTTGTATGTGTTGGTAGTGGATTGGTAAAAAAAAAAAAGTCAGCATTCCACATCTGTTGTTTTTGAAAAGGAATTTGAAGGGAATGATTGAGTTTTTTTTTTTTTTTTTGTTTTTATATACGAAGGGGGATTTTTTTTTGTCTTCTTTCGTTTGGTTTGGTGGAATTTTGAACTTTAACTTTTGTTTTGAATCTTATTTTGGATACGGAGAGGGATAAAGTGTTGCTTAGGGTTGGTATTTTAGTTGTGTAGTTCAACTAATTAGTATTCTTGCCCAGTGTTTGTGAGTTTTGAACAACTTACAGTATCAGAAATTATAGAAATTTCATTAAAAGGCACAAAAAGGTAAGAAGTTTAGAACTGATGCCCTTATCGGATACTGAACCGATAGAACTGTTGTGTTCTTTGCTTTGAGAGCAGACCATTATTAGATTACCTTACATCTATAACTTAAAGCCAAGTAGTTTCGAAGAGAGGTTTCTTAGTGAAGCCTCCTGCTGGCAGCATTACTACTTGTGAAAAGATGTGGAAAATTATTGTGACTCCTTTTATCGTCCTGAAATAAGAATATACCTACTTACATATGTATAAGTATATAACTGAATCTCTTAAGATCTACATATCTGTCTGCCAGCATGAAACTTGAGCCTATTTTCCTTCCTAAGGTTGAATTCGACAGGAGCGAATGGCAAAACAACCGATTTGCAAAACATAGCCTCTCCAGTTAGCTCGGTCCTTAGCTAACTGCCTCCAGCTGCGCACTTCAAGTCGGTTTAGGTCCCCTTGTACTTGTGCGCGCCACCTAAGGCGAGATATTTCTCTACTGCGTTGTGCCTCCGGGTTTGATTCAAAGACTCTACGGGCCGGAGCATTGGTGTCCATTCGCTCTACATGTCCTACCCATCTAAACCGACTGATGGGCATTTTTCTGACTAGGTCGATGTCGCTGTACAGCTCGTATAGTTCGTCGTTGAATCTTTTCCTTCAAAGCGCGTCTACGGGACCGAAAATAGCAATGTTGCTCCTAGTCTTATCTGAATGAGATAATGATCTGAAAATTCTTAGGTGGCTTTTTGTTGGAAAATTAATTCTGAGATAGAGTGGCTTATAGAGCGCCCTACTTGAACCCTTTCTTCTTGGGCGTACTAGAATGTTAGAAGTTACTAGGTCCATGAAATCATCACTTGTGGTACCAACCTCTTCACAAACCTTTCAAATACACACTTAAGTTGTGTTTGGGAAAACAAAAGGATAAGAAACTCATTTGTAAACATTAGGTCACAAAGTTTTTAGTTTTCTGACCACGGCTGCTTGTAGTCAAGCATACTCCCAGACATGTCAAGCTATACGAAAACGTACGCAACTTCATGCAAACGTAGAACAGAGGTTAGTTCTTACGTAATTTCGACTTGGTCATGGAAAACTGTTTGAAAGGATGATTTGAACGAGCTCCAAGATCTCTCAAATCGTATTGGAGAAGAATGTTAATAATCATCCTCCTTGTTGATTCTCATGGAATCGGGTTGCGTAATCTTTGCTTAGCAGGAGTATAACATTTAAGCAATTTGCATGCAAATCTCATCTGGTAACACCTTCCATATGGCCAATTACAAGTGGAAACATTCACAATACAACACCAGCGAATCCCAACAACAACGTTCAGATCAGAGCAACCAAACCAGCAGCACCAGCTCGCGCACAGCACACTGTAAAGAGTGTTTATTATCTCTATACTTGGACTGTTAATCATCGCATTGGAATTTAAACGTTCGCTTAAGTATACACAACAGTAAAACGCGCTCATTAGATATCTCTATCTGGCCCCGTCCGCCCGTCGTGGTCTTACCGCCCGCCTTGTCAGGCCCACCGCATCTCTCCTTGCACGGTCCGTCACTCCATTCCACTCCACCCCACCCCAACCGAATTGCTTTGGATTGATGGAGCTGCGCTATGCTGTATAGCTCTTCACCTCCTCCTCCTCCTCCTGCTCCACTAGTGTGCACAATATTGGGGGCGCGAGCGGAGTCAGACCGGGCATGCGTTGAAGTTTCAAGTAAACACACTGCGCCGCTCATGTTGTACTTAGCACTATGGTATCTTTCCCGCAGTGGGATGGTTTGGATATCTGGATGGATGGCTTTTTAGTTTTATATTCTTTATTATTATTTAGAGTTTTTTTTTTTTTTTTATTTTTATTTCGTCTTCGATGTATTGTGTATTAAATAATGATTGGGTGTGCGAGGAATTTGCAGCTCGTTGCCGGTTGCACATTCTGGTCGACCCGGGGGACGATAACGACGAGAACGACGGTGACAGTGGTGTGGAAAGCAATAAAACACATTCGTCAACATTCTAGTGAGTTGAGTTGAAGGAAAGTTTTCGACTGGAACGCGCACAGCACACACAATAAACAAAGGATTAAAATGTTTGCATTGTCATTTCTTTTATGTTTTCTTGTTGTTTGTGTTTTGTTGATTTTTTTTATTGTTCTCATTTCTTTTTGCGGAAATCGTCACAAGACACCGAGAAGAGTGTGTGTTGTGTGTGCAGATGAGTATGAAATTGACAGACATTTTGGAACTTTGCCATTTGTCGGTCAAGAGGGTCAGCATGGCTGTTGTGACTGACAGTGGAGCAAAGAAATTACTCAACGTTGATGAATTCCAATGGTTAGTAGGTTTAGAATTTAGTTACCAGTAGATTTTGACAATCTTCAATCTGTGCAAAGTTCGGTTTGCATTTCATATGTCATTTTGCGTAAAAGTTACTCTACATTTTGACCCAACATTTATATTACCTTGGCCTGAACTGTATTTTGGACAATCCTTCCTACAGACAAATATAAAAATAAACCCGAATCGATTGCAAGAATAGAAATCCTTTAACCAATTTGTATTCCTTTCGATACAATGCCCTCTTTTTGATTCTCATTCACTCAAGTTTCAACATTTTTCAACTAAAGATCACAAAAATCGTTCACTATTCTATTTCTATTGTTATTTAGACTGAACTAATCAAGCAGCCGGTATTGAAGGAGGAATGTTTACAGATAACTAGCTAATAAAGAGATTACATAGTTATTTGCTAATCGTGTTAGTGTCAGATAACTATTTGTATGTTTTAGACTGTTTAGTCATGTCTAGTTAAAACATTCAAAAGATTTTTCGTGATTGTCACTGAGTGCTAGTATAGATTTTGCAGTCTATGAACCTTTCTAACTAGTAAGGGGTATACAACCTAAACTTGGATGCTCGCGAAAGATCAAATCTTACGTGGACAAGTGGTATAACGTGTCTAGTGACACAACAGATTTGGCCTAAGCTGAATCTGAATCATTCTTAGACTTTGATCTCTTTTGCAACTCTACTTATTAGCACCATAGTAGGCGTCATCACTGGATATTGTCTGATAGGGAAGCTACCTACTAGACTTAGTGTGGTTTCAAACGATTTTTGCAAAAGTTGCAGAGATGAAGAGGGCCTGCTCTATCTCACAAAAGAAAATTACCCTTTTTTTTCGATGATCTTGGTGAACTTACTAACATCGGAAATTGGTTTCACTCGTAGGCATGGAGGATCATATGATCCAAGTGGTATCACAAAGGACCTATTGGCTGTAGTCTGCAGCTACATATGTACGTTTAACCTAACCTAAGGGATATTCAACCATGATTGGTTCGTATAATAGGTTACTGTCTTTTGTGGACGTCAAAGCAAGTTGGGAAGATTAGTTGAATGTACTGTACTGTACTGGCTTAATATTCAGTCTTTAGGCTGTAACTCATACTCTGTCATTAGTAGTAGTACCTGTTCTTAAGTTCCATTTATTATTGAGATCTGTTGGTTTATGAACTCTTAACTTCAGAACACCATCACCAGAAGAGTATTTCTATTCTATTCTCGTTCGACTTTTGACGTTCATGGAATGAATACTCGTCTGAGTAAGGATCTCAGCTCAGGCATAACAAAAAGCTAAGTTCGTTAGACGTAAATACGAATATTCCACGTCAGGCACAAAGATAAAGAAACAACTACCTACGACAATTTGGCAATTTAATTTCAACACATTTTTTTTCCCCCAAATAAATTGTTACTGATAAACAAAGTTATATCTATTTCCGACTTTTATTTCAACTCACATGGTGTTGTTAATCTTAATCACCAAAATCCATTGTGACCCAGTCTGTGGTTGTTTTTTATCATTAAATTGCAGAGTTCGAATTTCATCAGAGATAACAAAACTTTTTAGATATTTTCATTCCACTACACACTATCTCTCTCTAAGTCTAAATCTGGAAGTTTAATAAAATTTCTCAAAATCGTTGTCAAGACCATCAATCTGATCCACTGGCACTATAAAAAAAGAACTGTGTTTCAAAAGAAATTCCTCACATTTCAAGATCCATCCGCAACCCTGAGGTGGATTATTAAAAGAAAGAAAAAAAAAAAACATAACACAAAATGGAATTAAAAAGCGTCAAGAAGAAAATTCCATCGTCTTTCCATATAATTTTCTTTTATTCAAAAAAAAAATAAAAAAAATCAAAAGAACACACGATAAAAGTTTATTTTTAGAATCTCTCCACATTCGATGGAAATTGAAATTCCAGTACATACCACCACCAAGATTCACGTCGATCTCGAGACGCACATTGTATTTACCCCCATATGCCAACACTCATAAATTCCGAATGTGTTGCTTTTTTGACGCATTTCTCAAAAAAAAAAAAGAAAAAAAACAATAAAACTAAAAACGAAAAGAAGAAGAAAATTTATTTTTTAGTCGGAAGAACGCTCGCATACAGATATTTATTTGGGATCAAGAAAATAATTAAGAAATTCTCTAATGAAGCTGAGAATATGCATATACCCCAGTCGTATGAGAGTATACTCGTATAATGTGTATCTACGTATCTATCAGTTTGTTTATTTGTTTTCCTTTTTGGCTTCTAATGAAATTCTCGATGAAAGGGTTGGCTATCAATTATAATGTCGGATATTTTTAGAGAACATAATTTTTTCTTCTTCATAATACGTTTGGTATTTCGCTCACATTTGTCTGGTGATAGTGACAGTTAAATAAAAATAAGGAAAATATAAAATTATTTGACTGATGGCCTGGCGACTGATACATATAAGTATACAACAAATAGCAGCGATTCATTTGGAAAAAAACGCAATGTTAATGGTTTTGATAGGAATTTGCTTTGGTTTTGTTTGTTTATCTGTTTTTTTTTTTTTTTTTTTCGAAAAGCTAAAGTACAAGATAGCTGGTTCGTAGGAATTTCAAGTTTAGTTAAAAGTCTAAAAATATAAGTCAGGGTTAAACTTTGTTTATGCGAAGAGTTTATCGGAAATTTGGGGCGATTTGTGTATGTATACGCACCTGAATGAAGTAGTAAAACGAAATCATTTTTAGAACGAATGAGCAAGGCTAAGAATTTTCGAAAAAGTGTTAGGTTTCGGTTTAGATAAGAATTTAAGAATAATTATTTATTTTATACGACTTCTAAGTAGGTATGGTATACTGTGGATACATTAGAGTATCTCTGAGGTGTCTGCTCTGTCATGCTTGACCACTTTCATCGATATACTTTAGCCCATTACTTATGCATAGATGGGATTAGATAAATCGTAGAGAATCCACACTTAATCTGAGTTAAGACTTTTTATAGTTCCTTACTTCTGATTCAAGCATTGCTAGATGGGTAGCCAAGCCCGCTTTATGTAAGAAGTGTCGACACAAAGAAGTGCAAACTATTGCCCTTCTTAAACGATCTAAATGATAGGTCTTTAGCTACCTATTCTCCTTTCTGTTGCATCTGCATTTTAAGATCGAAACCTTTAGGGACATATGAGGTAGCTAGCCTCTATTTATATGCACTCTGCTTAGCAACTCACCTTCAATTCCTACTTTATGTAGTTACTGCATCAGACTATGAAGCAAGGCGTTCGAGGTTCGAATCCAAGCAAAACACCAGCCCCACCTCTCTCGAACGTCTGTCAAACATCCGAGAGTATAACTGTCATGAGAAAGCTTCTCAAATAACAAATTGCCCTTCGGATACAGCATTAACCCAGTAGGCCCCTTCCATTCACGTAAAGAATATAACATGCACAACACGATTGGTTGTGAGAAGCTAAGTCCTGGGCCCCGTAGACCTGTTGTGCCATAAATTCGTTTTTTTTTTTTTATGTGTAAGAAGGCATCGACAAAGGAAAGATTCAACCATATTTTTGGTCGCCTGGTTCGAAATTTGGTCCCATTTTGTCTCTATAAGTCTTTATTTCAACCTGCTGATAGCCGGTTTCAAGCCCACAATATTCGCAATATCCACTTCTAATCAAAGAAGAAATATTGACAAATTGATGAATCTCCACGAGTATCCCAACCAGTCTAACTAGAAAGAAAAGCAAAAAAAAAAAATCAGATAAATACGTTCCACGTCATCACGCACCAGTTCCTCCTCCTCCGCAATGGAATTCAATATGTGGAAGCCTTGACTTTTCCACCTAGCCAAGCATCTCGTCTATACCTACATTATCTAGCAGACCAGATCAGCGCGCCCACACTATGCATCACAACTACCTGTCGTTGGCAATTACCATTCCATTCCCAGACCTCATGATCCAGAATATGAATATTTCTTTCTCTGTCTTCTCTCCCACTCTCATTAAATTAATTAATTCTAATTTAAAAAAAAAAAAAAAAACGATCTACAAAGTAAAACAAATCACACTAGCGTAACACTGCGAACATGATCATGAATACCGTCGTCATGTTATTTCTATAAAACAAGTGCACAAGAGGCAAGAGTGTCACCAACCGCCTGCGCCTGGCAACATGTTGCTGGGCGGTAAGCTATCTTACTATTTTTTTTTTTTTCTAAAGAAATTCACATCTCAGTTTCCACAGCCAAACCGAATGAGAAAAAACTAATAAAAGAAAAAAAAAAATTTCCACTGATCCCTGGTCATTTTCCACGGCATCCATGGCGCGCGAGTTTAATGCCTTCCAACTTCAACGGCAACTAACTTAAAATGGTCTTTTAGTAGGCCTATCTAGCTCTGTATGTCTCTCGTTATGAGCGTCCCCTCCTGCCTGCCAGGTGCACAACCGCTATAGATATGTGTATAATCAATGCATTAAACTAGCAAAAGAAAGACTCAACAAGAAGTCAGGAATTCGATTTGTGTTGCATGTGTAGCTGCTAGAGTTATGTCACTTCTCAACTTAACACCACCCACCTGTTTGCTGTGCATAAAACCACACTAAGTGGCTTACTTCAACCCAAAAAAATAATAAAAATCGAAAACGAATAGTTGAAGTATTTAAAATATTTAGCACACGCATGTCACATGAATTGTTTTGTACTTGGACAGTGATTACAAGCAAATGTTAGGAAAATATTTGTTTTTTTTTTTTTCTGTTTTATTGAAGGCCAAGTAAGTTGTGGTTACAACATCATCGCACATAAACACAACAAGTGTCAAAGAGTCAGATAGTTTGATGGGCACCTAAATATTTTCGCTGTTTGACAAGAGATTTTCGAAAATGTCATTGAGATTAGGAATTCGATTTCAGTTGTCAACTGTCTTCCTACGCTTTCCTGTCATTATATCGCTTCGAAGTCTGAGGAAATGTTAATCGTATTAGTCATTTTGAATTTGAATGTTTTTTTCTTGTTTTGCTTGAATCGATTTATTAGATCAAATAAGGTTGGCACAAATAATTTAATAAACGAATTGATTGTTGACCGCAGAATTTCGGGAAGTTCCGATTATGTTAGTCACATTAGTTTGACATTTTCCAAATCCATATAGAACAGTCATTAGATACACATATGTATATATTTTTGTTTAAGTTATTTTGATTAATTAAATTATCAAGTTTGGAGAATGATTGATACTTTATTAGGCAGAGACTGTAAGGAATGTCAAGGTAATGATTTATCGATTTGTACAAATTTTTCGATGGTCTATCGTCGAAATAGCAAACATTGTGAGCGCTTAATGAACTCAAATTCCTTATAAATTAGTCATTTATTTAGTAGACATGTTACTCAAGTCGAGGAAATCTTAAACAGATAAAGTTTTTAAACTGAAAACTTTTACGAAAAGGGGGACACTCTTGGGTTAACATAATGTACTCATCCCAATGTGAACAGAGACTGGATATTCACAGATTAAATGCAAAATCGTTTCATCAGCTCCAAGACGTATTTTAAGAAACTGAAATCCTAAGAAAGGTAAGCCATGCCACCTCAGTCATCTGATATTTCTCAGCGACAATTAATTGCCTATAGAAACTTTTGGGTTAGTAGAAGTGGCTAATGAAGCCTTTCCTAAATGAACATCAGTAGTTTTGTTGCCATGAACATCTGCATCATCACACAGTATTACATAGATAGCCCTTGTCTGTTCACATTAACGAAAGGCTTTTCAAAGATTTCAGAGACAATCCTTACAGCACGTAACTGCCTGCTTTCCACAGAAAAGACGTGAACTGTAATAAAGATCTCGGACAAGACTGCCGAGCGTATGATTAGAATGCGCTCTTCTTCTTCTCTTCGCTTTTATGAGTTTGTAGAGCATCTATTTTCTATTCTTTATTTGCAGTATCAAGACTAGCTTCGAGAAGCTATTTTGTGAAAGATGTGCTCTCGAGTGTTTGTCAGAAGTTCACGTATCAATCAAATCAATGTCCAACGCACTTGCTCCGACCACTAGAAGTGTTATCCCAACCCAGCCACTGGATTTAACATCTTCTCAACATTCTTCTATCCTTTCGAAAGAAAACAAACGTATTCCCTTTGCCTGATCTTTAATTGAAACCCAGTTAGTCTGTGGGTTGTGTTACATTTTTAATTCCTCTATACTCCCATAAATTATTTCAATATCCTAGTAAGCTTTGTCACTCTTCCTTAATGTGCAATATTGAGTAGTTTTACCTTCACTTTATTTAATTATCGTACCAGGACCTACCTCAGAAACAACCTGGAGGATATTTATCTCAAGTTATTAACAATATTGAGCTCCGCCTTTAAGGATGAATCGTTCCAGACTAGGGCTGTCTCGAAGCAGACTAGTCCCGCTCAATGTACTTTGTACACGCCAAAGAGACTTCGAAGACCTCCAGTGCAGTCATCCATATTATCTTAGGTTAGGTAAGGTTAGGTAAGTGGGTAGGCGACTAGAAAAATTTTCACATCGCCACACTCAGGTCAGTACAGACCCATGGTGATACCCTTAGGGGGAAAAATTCATATTGTCTTACTAGCTATTCGAACCCACTTAGGCTATAAATGTCTATTAAACTTCGACCAAAATAGCAAAACAAAGACCACTGTTGGTTCAAGAATCGTCGTTACACTAGTGTTTCTTAAAGTCAGTCTCTGCCTACTTTTCTGTTCAATATTAGCCTCTCTGTAACTCATTGAAAGGTATTATCTAACGAAGGCCGAATGGTACAAAATGTTTACGTAGGGTTGTGTTCACAAGGTCCATGACCAATTCCCTGCTTAAATCAATAAACAAATAATTACATATATAAAATCGATTCTTAAATATTTACGTACACGTAATGTTGTCTTTAAAAAAAAAAAATAAGTCGAACAAACATGATCCACTGACATACCAAAATTTTACACAAAAACAGTCTGCAATGCATAACTTATTTTATTTAAAAATTTCACAAAAGCCATAAAAAGACAAAAAAAAACAAAGTAAAGTAAAAGTAAGTGAAATTAATAAAAAAAAAATGCATAATGCTTTTTGGTTTTTTGGTTTCTACATTATTTACTCGTCTTTTGACACCGCGACAATGATAAATAATGCAACAAAGCTCACTGAAACTGACCAGAAAAATAAAAACCAAGATATGAATGAAGGAAAAAGCAAAAGCGCGCGTAAACTTTTTTTGGTGTGAGTACAAAAAAAAATAAAAAATAAAATATTTCCCAAAAAAGCGGGTCAGTTTCTTTCGCAGAAATAAACGTTGTATACATGCAGAGGTAATGTTTCTTTTTTTTTTTGTTGTTTTTTCTTGTTTTCGAGTTGGTTTTTGGAATTTTCTATTTTGGGGTGAAAAGTTAATAAATCTTTCGTTTTCACTTTTTAGATTTTTCGAATATGCATACATAATACAGACATGTACGTATGAATAAATATAGTTTCCCATGATCCTTGGATCTTTGACAGGCTAGCCGTTATAAACCTGTTATCAAGTTTGTCCAAATTTATAAGTCCTGAGTTATGGATAATAATCAGTTTAAATCATTGTCTGTCTAGACAACAATCTGTCTGTAAATTATTCAGTTTCGAGAATGACACATCAGTGTTGTCTATATAAAGCTGTTCAAAAACTAAAGTACGATTTGACGGATGTTACTGTCTGGGATGAGCCTTGAGGTTTGAAGTTTTGGTAAACCTGGTACGAAAAAGAGTGTGTTTAAAAAGGTTCCTATAACTTCGGGTAAGGTAAGACTATTAACTAAGGTTTCCAACTAAGAATGACTCGAATGGAAGCAGTGTTCATTTTGTTTAAAGAAAACCGAGAACTCACCATCAAAAACGATTGTTTACGAGATCACTTGGACGACTGCCTAAACTATTCAGCATAGCTAAAGAATATTCTATATCTTTCTTCTCAAATTTGGGATGTACTCTTAATACAGTAGCCAATGAACCTATTAAAAAAAACCGTGTTCTACATGGAAAGTGACAATAGGAATCAACAAAACCTGAAGGATACAGAGTTCCTGGCAAAGATGCGCTGCAAGTCTAGACAAATTAAATGGTTAGACTAAGTTGCAACTACACCTTGAATTTCAATGGTAGAACACGGTTTAGATTGTTGAAAGGGGTTACGTAGATCTGAAGCTAGTTTTACAATCTGCCCTCCTGGGCTGATATTGTAAATAGCAGAAAGGAACACATCTTCAATGAAGCTGATCAAAAGTTCTCACGCACATGAGCTCGGGCCAGCTGTGAGATTTAAAGAGTATTGTTTTAAATACATTTTATATCCTGCTAGTGTCAGTCATTTTGCACGATCCTGACAGACTCGTTTATGTCTTTGGTTTAAGACAATCGCCATACATTACATTTAACAATAGAGGACTGAACAGGGAGGCTTGCGGAATGCCGTTTTGAAACTTGTTACACTCCGTGAACTGTTTCGTACATCAACGCTCTGTTTGGAAGGCATAGAAGGTGTACAGAGTATACCTTGCTACGTGAGATTTTGGACTCGTTTTAGCCAGAACTTATCTACTCTGCTCGGCTTTAGGTGTTGTAAAGTTTTTACAATAGAGATATAACAATTTTGTATTTTTGTATAATCGCAGCCTTAAATTTTTTTTCTGATCTGTCAATGTCAAAATGTCAGTCAAACTTTACATTTTTATTGTGGTAAAGTTTACGAACGACCATCTTTCCAAAAATATTAAGAATTACTATTAACATTATGGATCGGTTTAGTCTAATTTTCGATTGTAATAATCGTCTCAACAGGCAGGATGTTCGTGTCAACTTATTCACTATTTAATGTTTCTATGCCAGCGCCTCACCCACCGATCGAAATACTGAACATTGTGCAGCTGTAAGTGCTTCAGTTCAAGATAAGCCAAATCAGTTGATTCCACGCCGTTCACACGAATTGTGAATCCCAGTCCGAATTGCGGCGAATTGTTAATACAATTTTTGACCTAGACCCTTACAAGATCAATTGAACTCAAAAACTGAACCCTTTTGAGCATTTGAAGGTCCAAAACTTCGACTGCCTTTGTCGATAAGCAAAATATGGGTTATTGGACAGAATAAAACCCACATGTGCTTCAAGAGATTCCGTAGCATCAGCAAAAAGTGATCGTGTCGTGCGGATTTCGTACCGGAGGTGTGATTAGACCGTAAAATGATCGCCAATGATCAGTGAAGTTTACTGACATTTTGGAAGACTATTTTTGGTCTTCCAAATTGAATGGAATTGAATGAAATCGACATCAGTGATATGTGGTTTCAACACGATGGTGCCACATGACACATGGAAAATTGATTCCAAACAATCGATCGCTGCAAACGTGCTCACATTGATCACATTGATACGATCATGTGCACTACACCTGGAATAAATTTCAACCCGATATTTCAATTATTCTGTATTTTATTTAAATACAAAATTGTTATGTCCTTATTGATAATCCTTTTGTGTAGTTTATGACATAGTTTCCAATAACCCAATAAACTTCCATAAACGCAAGGTTTATCGATCTATTCAAATTCAAAACAAACTCAAAAAAAATGTTATAAAAATTCACTAATTTGCATTGCAAACATATAAATATTAGTACCGCTTAAATTTTTTATCACACCACATCCAATCATTGAAAGGCGTACGTGACCCCCAGTATCTTGTGAAAGAATAAAATAATAAAAAAAAAAAAATTCAAAAACACAACTTTCGCACTGTTTGCACAAAAGTGTGGTGCATTTAATTGGATTCTGCGTAGGAAGCAGCTGTTAATTTAAAATAAAAATAAATAATAAGAAATACAACAAGAAAAAAACTAGGAAAATACTGTGAAATTAATTAGCATATTTCTCCTTTCGAGTTGATTATTGAATAGCAAAACATTTTCTCGCTGCTGCCTCTGTTAATTTTTATAAACAAAAATATACATAGGTATATGTTCCCATACATAGTATGTAGGTAGCTTTGGTGTTTAATGGTTTACTTCCTCTTTAAAGCGGATAAGTGCACATTTTACGAGCCACTACCAAGTGCCTTTGATTTTATCACTCGCTCGAGTTTACGATAATCGGTTTTTGAACTTTTTTGTTTTGTTTGTATGTTGTAATAGCCATTTTTGATTTATCACTGACACCTGTCACTGTCAAATGTCAGCGTCTTATGTGAAAGCATCTGACAGATCCAACCAAATTTAGTCATAATTTTTCATTATCACCTTTAAAGCAATCGAAATACCCCTCCTTGAATCTCAAAAAAAAAAAGAAAAACCACTTCCAACTGCATTCTTTCACATCAAAAAGCACTTCATAGGTCATATAAATTCCATAAATTCCTCCCGAAATGTCATAACATTAAAGCCTCAAAGCCAGATCCAGTTGACAGAACCCTATAAATTTAACTCCCACCATTATGTTCGTGCTTAGGCTTTAGCTTCGCCGGCCGACCATAAAGTATCTCACACACGAAATTCCTTTCGATACATTCATTTGTTTCTTTCAAATCATAAATTTCCCAATCAAGAAGGGAATTCTTTTCTGATTGCGAAGCACTTTATACATATCCCGTTCTCCCTCAGACCCATTTTATTTGTATATCTTTTGTCCTCTCTCCCCCTCCCAGCAAGTAGTATCTGCCTGTATATGCGCGCGTGCACACTTTATTGCTAAAGGTTGCCCCAAAGGTGAAAATCAACAATAATCACCACCATTGAAAAGCTTCATGTTATGTGTCGAACATGGAATGTGAAGAATAAAAAAAAAAAAAAAAAGGAGAATCTTGAGCTACCGAAAAATAATCAAAAAAAAAAAAAGAGGAAAAAAAATCTCCATCCAAACGAAACGGGGAAACAGAAAAAGTATCTTAGCCAGGGTGTATCTGTATCTCTACAAACAATACAGCAAGATCACAACATGGAAGGAATTTCGGGAATTCACAAGATAAACCGGCTTCCACTTAAAAATGATCGACGAAGAAACGAACCAAACAACAACAACAACAACAAAATTGTTTTGTATACACACATTTGTGTTTGCCTTTTTGTTGAGATATACTGCTGCGGGTGCTACTTTCCATCTGGAGCTGATCGAATACTTAAAGATAAATTTTTCGTCTTTTTTTTTTCGTTTTAATTACTGAAATTCCAAAGAAATTAATAAATTTTTCTGCCAATGAAATGGCCAACAAGTAATAGCCAACGAGAAGAAAAAACTAAAATTGTATCTACGTATCTTTAAGCAGGTATTACACCTATATACGTACGTACTATCATTTTATATTTCCTTTCATTTCAATGGATAGAAGGAAAGAAGAAAAAAAAATTGTAAATTACATCAGTAGTCAGAATGCATAGATACAAATGCATATAATTACAAACAAAATGCCTATGTTGCTAGATACTATATGTGGATAGTTAGAGAGTGTATGAGAACGAAAAAAAAAAGAGAGAGAGAGAGGAGGCCAGCCAGATAGTATAGAGTAGTTGGGTGGAATGGGTGGCTAGAGGGAATGGGAAAAAAAAATAGAATGGAATGCGGTCTTGACGAGTTCTTCGACATCAACCGTGAGTCGTCGTCGTCGTCGTCGTTTTGTTGCGTTGTCGTTGTCGTTTTCGTCATCTTCGTTCGAAAACTTACGAGCAGCGAGCAGAGGGTGCACCATTAGAGTGGACGTTTTGTGTGGTGCTGCTGCACTAGCATTGCCTGTCTAACTGCCTTCTGTAATAAACTATTTTCAAAACGTTTTGTCTCTTTTTTTCTTACACAGAGAAATGTGCTATTACTATTTTATTCACCCAGCGACGATCAGTTTGATCGTACTTCGACATACCCAGTGAAAAGATACCAAATGATTGTAGGGTATAGCCGAGTGTGTTTGGGCTCTTGAAGGGAAAAAGTCATTCGTGATCTTGTCAAAGAACTGAATGATCCTCTTTAGATATACATAAAACTTATGGTCCAGGTTGAACTTTATAGGCTATGACTTACAATTTGTCAAGAAGCCATTGACACTCGACTTAACCGCGCTTTTATATCGCTGAATATGAAAGATCGGCTGATCAGAGTGCTTTGGATTAGGTAGCTTTGAGCTTGCTATTGTCACCTTCCTAACAACCGATATGCATCTGTCAAACTTGACAATTCGACTTCGAAAACGCTAACAATCTTCGAAAAAATACATAAAAGTTAAGTTTAACCAAAAAACAGTGTACACACTCTATATTTACACAGCGGATGAATGCCAGCTATGCCAACTCTTAAGCGAGTTCCCGCACAGTCAACATGCTTAGCCGGTTTCATAGAGATTTTTCTACAACTACAGCAACATTTACCTTTTCTCCAAAGCAACCGGCAGCGGCGGCGGCAGTAGCACTAGCTGCAACAATTCTACTATTTTATTGTTGTTGTATTAATATCAAAAAAAAAAAAAAAACGAAGAGGTAGGACGTGGTATAGAGTTATGGTGGAGTATAGATGAACGTAGGAATATATTGCAGATATGAGATTGTTGCTCTCCCATGCTGTCGCTTTTTTCATGCCTTCGTCTTTCGTTTTTTTTTTTTTTTTGCTTCGAGTCACCCCACGAGTTAATGCAACCATTCAACTTTTGCCTCGCTGCCACGGCTGCTTGTTGCTCAGCTTACATTATTGCTATTTGATGATAGTCGTAGCTCGATACATTCTATGCCCACCATACCAGTTATGTATATGTATCTATGGTATCTATGGAACCAAATACGGACCTCAAGAGAGGGGCACAACTATTCAAGTATGTGGCAAGGCACATACTGCAGTTGATTAGATATACAACTTTTTGTATCCGCAAGGTATGAAATCAAACATTCCATTCTTGTTCTCTCTCTCTGTCTTTCGTTCTTTTTCTCTCTGTCTGTCTTTAAATCCCTATGTGGATAGAAGATAGATGAACAAATGGACGAACGGACGAACGGACGGACGAACGACAACGACGACTACGACCACGACGATGAATGCAGCAATGAAAGACGACGTCAAGTTGTGTACCTCGTTTGGGGGCTCGTATACACCCATTTGACAGGTATGCGCTGTTTTATTTGTTGTTGGATTGTGTTTGCCTGTGCATAGATAGAAAATTGCACATATATGGTGATGGTTAGGTATTTTGCAACAGAAGTTAGTTACCTTACAACAACAAAAATTAAATAAAATGCAAAAAGAAAAAAGAAAAAAAAATTCCAACAAGAAAGCAAAAAATAAAAATAAAAGGAAAACGAACACATATACCCACACTTGGTATTGGTGCTACGTGAATTGCGAACGCGCGCGTCTCGATACAGTAGATGAAAAGGGGGTTGAAGTTGCATTGATTGCAATGGAAAATTCAACAACGCAAGCAATTCAGTTTTGTTGGATTAAATTGGCAAAAGAATTCGACTGAGGAATGTGAAAATTGGGCGGAAATGTTTAACTGCAATGGATTGAGGTTTTCCAACGAAAATACGGGCCGCTTTGCAAATTTTAACCGTCAAATAGGGCTGTAGAATGTGTGGTTTTAACTAGAAAAGAGACCTTGCGTTGGGCGCCAGTTTTTCGTATATTGTATCCTTACACTTTTTTTTCAATTTTATTTGGAAACTCTTTCTATTTTACATCAGTAAGGATGCTTCGATTGCAGAATTTTCACTTCGAGAGAGAAAATGCGTTCATCTAAACAAACTAATGCAGCTACACGAGTTATAATGCTTATAACTTTTTCTATACAAAGCTACTTTTAGCAACTTAGTCTGTTGAGAGAAGAATACCTCCTTGAGACTGTTTTGGAAACGGCAAGCCATTGTTCCTTCAAAAGATACGAAATTCCTTTGCTAAAACTGAATACCAAATCACTCTTAGATTTCGAATGTAAATATTACATTTGATGCGTCAATGACAGTTTTTAGAGAAAACAGGAGGGAATGTGGAAGAAATAGCTCCACCTCTCTATTTTAGAGGAAGTTGGATGCAGATTGCGCGTAGATCACAAGCTATAATTCGAGTCTGTATTGTCTTTTACGGACGTCAACGTCAGGTAGAGGACTATTAATCAGTTCTGACAAACTCTTATCTACGACTGGCATGGCTCAAGGTGCAACACATACATAAATGTCCTCGTAGAGCCAAGTAGAGCGTAGTCGAAAGATATCAAAGTCTTGAGTTCCATAATCGCCTAAAACATAAGTCATTGGAATGAAGAAAACCCTTCTCGGATTCTAAACAGTATGCGGAACTCTTCTGAAGTTTTTTGGTGTGAATTTCGGTGAAACAAACAGTCACAGATACTTCATCATCACCTTGAATCAGACAATGTCAATCTAACACCTCCAACGACAACATGAACGAAAAAATAAAAATCCCCTGCATTCCATTCCAGAGTATCTGTGACATTATTTGAGAGCTCGATCATAAATGTCAATTAGAAATGCCTGCGCCTTCGTTTATGTCAGGTTTTTATCACCCCTGCCACACACTGACCGTCAACAGACCAACCAACCTAAACAACATCAAGTCAACAACACAATTCCACCTAATTGTATTATATTCAACAAAAAAAAAAAAAACAACAATCTGTGACGAAATGAAATACCAGAATAATTTTAATAAAATATAAAATACGTCTATAAAAATAAATTAAAATAATTCGATTTCCTCGGAATTGTACGTAGATTTCAGCATTCCATTGGCGGAAAGACTGACTCGATTTGTGTTCCATTATAAAGCACTTAAGAACACGTTCAACTGTCTAGCACTGAAAAATTCTCATTTTCACACATAAACCACCACTAAACCATATAGACTTTCCGCGTAGATAGGAATAAAATAATTAAAAAAAAAAAAGTAAAAAATAAACGAGCCCACAGTGTACGCGCGGGTCTAAAATAGCCGCCATCATGACCGAATGACGTATGAGGCTAAAGAATTTATTTTTCGCATTCTTTCTGGTGTATTTGCGTCTGTGGCACATTTCTGTGCCGTATTTTTACTCTTTAAAATTTTATTTTACTTTTTTTTTTCTTTTTTTTTTTGTATATTTTCCAATTTATTTTTATAAAGTTTTTTTTTTTTGTTTTTTGTTTTGCCAAGAGGAGACCCAGAGGCGTACAGCAAATATGTGCGCGCTACGCTAGTGCTTTGGCATTTTGCTCTGGGGGACAAATATATCTGTATCTGCCACTTAAGTGAACACACAGAAGTACTCCAACAAAACACAGTGGAGGGAAGGAAGCGGCGCAGTGAAAAATAAAATAAAAATCGTTTGCAATTTAATTAAATAAAAGAAGAGGGAAAGAAAGAAAAAAAATTAAATTAAAATTAATTGGTTAAAATTAAGTAATCATTTCTTTTTTGTATGTTTTTATTTTTATTTTATTTTTTACTGTCACTGCATTGTCACTGTCTATTTGTTTCGGTTTTATTTTACATATCTTTGGGGTCAATTGAGGTGATAATTTAATTTAGGAATTTATGTGGAGGTTTTATTATTATTATTATTATGTTTTGTTTTTTTTTTTTGTCTTCTAGAGACGTCAGTGACATTTTTTTTTTTACAAATACTTTTACCGAGGCGTAGCGCATTCTTCGAATTAACACTGATTTAAGTTTGTAGACCTTTTTTGGGAGTTCTGATACATTCGTGAATAGTTGATTGATATGTTTGTGTTAAAAGTAAGCAAGGTTTTGAAGTGGGTATCAAGTCTTTGGTGGGTTTGTTGAAGGTTTGAAATAGTTGACCATACTTCTATCGTTACTAAAGAATTTTAAAAGTTGTAAGTATCTCTCACTTAATTAATAGTTGCAAGTGGGTCTTGATTTAAGAAAAGGCTTAAAAGATTTGACAACTACATACAGTCAAAATCGCTTACAACGACATCGGTTATAACGACCATATTCTTAGGTCCCTTGAAGGTCGTTATGACCGACTTCGACTGTACTTATGTAAGCCTAAACTTTAGACAAGTTGAATAGAAATATTTTACATCCATTCTTGATTTGTAGAATGGCATGTATAAGATCTGGATACTTGGAATAAAATCAAATCAGGAAGCTTGTTCCTACATTGTTACCTCAGTCTAGGAAATGAATTTTTGGTATTATTGCCTTTTTTTTCAAATCTCAAGCTATGGAAACTTTGTGTTCACCTTTCCAGTCAGCACGATCCTTAGCTAACTGCCTCCAGTTCCACCCTGCACGTCGATTCAGGATTACTTCTACTTGTCCGTGTTGTCCCTCGGATCAGTTTAGAAGGTTCTATGCACCAGAGACTTGATATGTACCCAACGGAAAAAGGAATCACAAATTTTACTAAACATCTTGCTCTCGAGGCTTTTGACTATATCTTTATCTGCTTGAGGTACAATCCATAAAACAGCACTGCGATGATCAAGATCTTCCTAGTTGTTCGGGATAAGACTCCACTACTCAACTGCCCTTTCAGTTGAAAGAAACTGCGATTGGCAAAAGTTACTCTTCTAATGATCCATTCGTTATATAAATGACAAACAAATAAGCTTTACATCCTGACTTCCGAACATGTGTTCCTATCTGCTTATATGACAAACGAAGATCAGCTTCATTATCGGTATGATCGCCTGAAACCTTAAAAGACTAGCCCTCTTCTTAACTAACTTTTGCAGAGGAGGAAACGATCTTCATTTCCTCTTCACCTGTCTCAAAGCAAAACTTCAGCAAACTGGTGAATATTTGATATTTTTTTTTTATAGACTGATCATGTAAATCAAGGTTTAACTAAATCTCGATCTCGCTGATCTTTCATTTGGTGCAATTGACATCACAATTATCAAATTTAAATCAAAAAACCAATCTTCAATGAAAACCATGCCAGCAAAGATACTAAAAACTTCATTCATATCGTAAAAATCAACGAAATATTCATAAATAATCATAAAAATTCGGCCATGGACCTCAAATCGAGTTCCATCGAATCAACAAACCATAAAATTTCAACAAAATACTCAACATACTCGTACACGAAGCCATATAAAACTTGCGTCCCTCGAACAATTTTTCGTTTTATTATTTTTCACTGTTAAAAAACAAAAAAACTATTAACATTCCAGCACCATTGTTCATCAAAAAACCGGCTAGCTATACCCACAAAACCAAGTGGTTTCTCAATAAGTTTATGCGCTTTTATGATAAATATTTATTTATTTAATAAATATGGATATTTGTTGATAAATAAATAAATAAAATTACTAAGTGTTGGCGCCACAATTCTTCTCTCTCAAAATTTTAAATAATTTATACATCACCAGATACACAAAATCAACAAAATCTCAAACAAATAAACCGTAACAGAGCTCTATTTGTATCTTTAAGAAAGAAAAAAACAGATTCAAAAATTCCTATGCTTATCACGCGCTATAGCTTCTTCAATAAACCAATAAAAACACAAAAAAAAGTCCACCAAAATGTGGAAAACCCAAAAAGAAATGAGACTATCTACAACTCTTCGAAATAATAAAAGTAATAACAATAATAATAATAAAATCAAAAACCATGAAAACATGTTGGAAATACTAATAGTTAGCCAATAATGATATTCTTTACCCCAAAATCTGGCGTTCAACACGAGCAACAGCAGCCTTATAGTACCTATACCCATAGATATGGATACAAAAACAAAAGATACAAAAAACATAACACACAAAAAAAACGAAACCTTATACAGAAAATTTGTTTTGTGTATGTTCGACATTAGTTAATTTGCATATTATCGTCTAAAAGAAATACGAGTATTTTTTTTTTTAGTTTTCAAACCGCGCGACCAGGTTAAAGTCGCAGCTCTATGTTATGGGCGTAAACCTTTACACCGCGCCACGTCTATCTTTTGATTGTTATTTTGGATTCTATTCTCTTTTTTTTTATTGCTATTCACAAAAAATGTATTCTAATGGCCTGTATGTATTTTATATTAAAGAAAAAAAAAAAAACATAAATAAATGTATCTACTATAACCATATATAGGAGGGTGAAAAGCAAGCTTTATGATCGGCCCAAGAGAGACACTACACTCTACCTGGGCTACGTGTGTGCATTTTAATAAAGTTGATGTTGGTTTTTTAATCTTTTTTTTTTTGACAGAGAGAGGAGCGCGTATGCGATGGAATTTGTGCCCCCGTTCGAGAAATCGGATTAAACAGAATATAATATGCATACAAAATTTTGTGTTTTGATAAGTCTTAGATTTATTGCTATTATGCATGGAAGAGACGTGGATTTTCTCACAGAAAAGACGCGACTAGTGACGTGAATTGAAGATTATATTGAAATTTTATAAAATGCTGATGAAATGAATTGGAATTTTTGGTTTTTTTTCTGTCTGTTTTGTGAAGCTAGACAACACTGTACACGTGGTGGTATTAATTCGCATCATAAATTAAACTTTCGTTTGTTTTCTGATGATAGTTTGCACAGTACAGTATGGGCGCTCATGACCACCATAAGGTAATCTATTTCAGGTACATATGTACTTCATAGAGCACCCTTTTTTCTCTGTCAAAACCGTGATCTAATCCGCAGTTTTCTGTTGCACTTAACAACAATTACTCTTTATTCATTCGGAAATAATAATAATTTAAACACAACTTTGATTAATATTGTGGCTATAAACTTTTAAACTGCATATAACAACCTCTCTGACTACCTGTAAAAGCCCACTTTATTATTTAGTTCTACCTCAAACACTTGGGGTTTGGAACTAAAATGTCATTTTCAAATGTTTTACGGCCACCCTGTCTTGAGGAAATAACCTCTCATCGAATTTTGAAATCAGTTTGAGTATCTGTAAGTTTAGCCATTAGAAACTTTCGGCTTATGGGTCTGTTTTGCTTTGAGAAAAGAAGAATAGCATTGTGAAACAGCGAATCACAGCGACTGATTGGACCAAATTAAATCTCTTAATGGATTAAAACATGTTTAAGATTCAAAGTCATGATTATAGATAAAACTATTGTCCTTTTAAGGTCTCCTTTGAACTCAAAAACTCCTTTCGAGTAAAACGAAAAAGAAATAGCATCTCTGCACAGTTGTAATACCAATTTTTAAAGGACGACCTTTGCTTTCCTAATAACCATAAAAAGATGAAAAAACATACAGAAAAGGGTGTGTATTATGTAGTCCCTGCGAAATGGGCGTGGCCGCACGCCGTTTTTATTTTTCTCAAGTTACAACGATATCTTCAAATGATATGATGTTAATGTTTTATCGAAAATTTAATCGAAATCAGTTCTTTTTTTATGAAAAAAGTGGGCGCCCCCAGAAAGTGGGCGTGGCTTGTAGAGAATTTAAATATCTAAATATTTTGTCTTAATAAAAATTTTCGATTTCATACAAAATAGAGATTTTGGGCGCGGCTTTGTAGACAGATTTCAAGCTTTTATGCTTGACTGGTTCTATGTATTTCTCAGAAACACAGATGTGAAATTCATCCCCCTAGCTCAAAATTTAAGGCCCAAAAACTGGTGACAGCTTACAAATCATACTTCCTTCTGTATGTGGTTTTAAATCACAACTGGGAATGGGTGCATGTACAATTCTTAGGTCATGGCTGTCATTTTTCCAAGTGAAATGCATTTATCTGAAAATAGTATAGTTCTCCAAAAAAATTGTTTGTGAGCTTTGTACTTTAATTAATCCTTAGAAAGGATACTTTAGCACTCTTTTTAAGTTATTTTCTCTATGTAATTTGATTATAAGAAGCGGGGTTTGGTTAGCATGTTTGGTATTTTCCCAAATATTTCATTCTTTTGCGGGCAAGTACGTCACTGGATTTAGCGCAAAATCGCCAATGCATTTAGCTTTGCTTTGTCTTGAGATACATTTCTAATCAAAGATTTCCTACAAGTATATTGTTTCTAGTTTCCTTGTAGTAGAGGGTCAGTCTATTAGTTTCGCAATAGGCAATCCAATATGAGTTTGCAAGTAAGAGAAACGTAATGACTTTTCGACTAAGACTACTATGGAATAAATTTGACCTGAAATTGTTGATACTTAAAGCTTGATGTTCCTTTCAAAATAGATTTTTTTACATCTCTTTGTTGAAGTTCCTTCTTGGACATTGTAGAACCATTTACAGTCCACTAATATAAGATTTAAAGAAGGAAGTTTCACAGATATGTAATTGCTTAGCAGAAATTGGGCAATATCCCCAAGACTTGTGTGCTAGTGTCTTATATATCAGAGCTCAGCAGAATGGCATCGTGCTTAAGATTCTCTAAGTCATCTTTGCTTGGATCTATGGATCTCTCTTAGGAATTAAATCAAGTTCCACAAAAATTAAACAAATCCGAATGCACATCAGATCTATTTAGCAACATTTTCTGCTTATGAACCTAAGAATTCACTGAGGTGTCATTCACCATACATCGAATGAAAATTCCATTTCATTTTGTGGTCGTTGAGCAATTCGTTCAATTATTTAATGAGAATTTCTCTATTTACAGCCGGTGATCGGTTGAACGCCCCTTTACACTCCTCGATCCCTCGAACACATGTAATTAACTTAATTATTTAATTGTCCGCCCCATTTGTATAATCTCAATATCACACACAAACCGCAAAACAATGTTTCAAAATTTATTTAAAAAAAAATATGATCACACCAATTCCAAAGAATCGACACTAATTCAAACGAAAAAGATAATAATGTTCTACAAATAATTTTACATTCCCTATGCTGCCACTGCAGAAGTTACACAGAAATACTTGTTTAACAGTAAAAACTAAAAAGGAAAAGAAAAACATCGATCAGTCCATTTAGAAATATGTGTGCAAGTATGTAAATTTTGCCTGTGAAATATCTCGATATATTATCATGAGAAAATATAGCATGGCTTCGCGTTACTGCTGCTGTTGGTGAGGCATTGCGCACTGCTGGATAAGCTAAATCGGGATGATTACTGTATGTACCGAGATGGAATGGAATGGTGGATGCAGGGAATTTTCCGGCTTAACCCACCCAACCTATTAAATTATTCTTCGTAATTTGTGTTCTTTTTTTTTCTTTTATTGTTCATGCATTCCTTTGAACGCCCTCTAACGCCCTCCCCCATTGTTGGCTGACTATAGTGTGTTTCTTCTCAATCGACACATTGTCTGTGTGTGAATGAATCTTACAATTTCGAATCAAGCGAATAAATTCCTCGCATTCCTATGGTCAGTATTCACTTTTTTTACACGCGCACTGGCTACACGGTACATGGATACGTTTCGTATAAAATTGGACTGTCAGAGAGCATTTTGTTGCGATATGAGTGATTTAATTTGCGACAATCATTATGGGGGGATTTTTGTTTATGCGATCATAGATACATTTTTAATTTTTTTATTGATGGGCTTCGATTTTTAGGCATATTTTGGTCGAATTTCTTATACAAAACTTAGAAGTCCTCCATTTTACTAGTAAATGCATTTGAAATAGCTGAGATACTTTTGTATCTGTGAAATATTTTGATATCTATCAAGTAAATTTCATTATATTTACTTAAAACAAGTTTGTTTTAAACAAGTTGTTATGAAATTGATGATTTTTGTTAAAAGATACTTTTGTATCTATAAGATATTTTTGTATCTTTTGAACTAAATTCAGTTTATTTCTCCAAAGGAGTAAATTTAAACTACTTCTCTTTAAAAACCACGCCATAGATTCGCGAAACTCATTAGAAATTTATCGTTTTCGACGAAAAAAATTGTAAATTCTCCTCCCGTAGTTTACACAATTCAAAATTCGTTAAGAACTATCTTTTCTGTTTTTTTTTTTTTTTGTTGGCAAATCCAAAAGAAATCCATCCATCCTCTTGATCTTTTCCCCTTCAATGAATATATTTATGTTTGTTTGTGTGTACAAGTATCTAACAGAAACTGATCGCGATCGCGAATAGTTGATTTTTTTTTTTTTTTTCGTTTATTTGCTCCTTGTTGTTGCTTTTAATATTATTGTTGGCTTTTGCACTCTCTTATACAGAGGGGGCTGTCATTAATATACAACAAAACAACAACTGCTGCGACCTTCGCATTCCAGAGCATACGAGGTTTTTAATGGTTGGATGATGGTGAAGCGGGCGCGCGAGCAATCCGGGTGGCCGGCGGCAGCGGCAGCAGCAGCGGACAGCTGAATTTAACACAAAATAGCAAGTGTATTGCTTTTTATGTTATTTGTATCTATGTATAGATGGATATGTGTGTAGATATAAAGGCATAAATAAAGTATGCTTATTCTCGAATGGTAGTATGTAATAGCATGACATAGAGGAAGTGGGTGAGGTAGAGCGAAAAAGAGAGCAAATGTTAATGAAATATGTACGATGAGGACAGAAATAGCATTGGTAAGCATAAAAATGTTGCTTAAGTGGAAGATGAGGAATTTTTATTTGTAATTTATTTTTGAATTGCTTAACATAAAATATTGTATGTTTGTATGTTATCAATGAAAAATAGCACGTGGGATAATTTTTTCGGTCAACCACTGTTGAGTTGAATAGAATTTGGCTTTGTCAAGGACTATATACAGGTTTTCAACTATGTATGAGGTGAATTATTGAGGAATTCGGCTCATCATGGTTTTTTTTGTATTCTAACAGGTGACGAGTGAATAGAATTAGATATTGTATGGTTTGGTATTTTTAGATGGAGGACGTGGCAGATGGAGTAAGCAAAGGTTAGGAGAGTCTTTTTACTTGAGATATGGTAATAAACCCTCACCTTCTAATGCTGCCGTAAGCATATACAACTCTTTTTCAATACTCAGTGAACTACTGCAAATCATTTCGAATATTTCTATATCTGAAGCAATCAGTGATTCTTCATAATACAAATTCTTCATGATTACATAATACAAATTAAGTAAGAGGAGCGTTTACCTCTGGGTGCAAGTTTATATTTAAAGTATGGATCCTTGGGGCACATCATACATCTCCGACACTGTGACTCTGTAAAACACGAGATTATGTGTCCTCTTTACTGATCTTGAGAATAAAAACCACAATTTCCGAAAGGCAGGAGGTGGAGAAGTGATCTATGCTTGAGACTCTGTTCTCTAGTGATCGATAGAGTGTTGATCTAAACGAAACAGAACGTAAGAGCGTTTGCTTTTGAATCACCGCTTGAACAGCATAAATTAAGTTTTCGCTTTTTAACTTTTTTTCCTGACCGATTACAAGTTCGTAAAGTAGTTCAGACGATATATTTAGGACTGTTTGGCAGAGCTACTTAGACATCTGGAAGTTCAACTACTTTATACCACTTTACTGTCAGTTTGCTATAGATTTCTCACGGGTGTACGAAGGTAGTCCTTATTGTCCTTCCTTCCTACCTATACCTTTATTGAACATAGTTTCATCCATGGTTTGAAAAGACTCGTTAAACATTACCTCCTGGGCTCAGTTGATTTTCAGTATTTTGTTAAGCAAATATTGGTCTTTACATCAGATTCTTCAACATGATATATAGTAATACATTCTGTCGGAGACCATAACCTAGTCCAGATCTTATCCATGACATCGCTCCTTAAATGCAGCTCAAATCCAAAGACTTTTCGAGGACATTTTGGTAATGAGACTATTATTGAGTTTCCAGTAAGTTAGGTCAGGTCTGCATGGAAGGAATTTGTCCTCAACAGAAAGAAACTCGTGCTCCTTGACTGCAGTTTGACTAGATCATAATTTCGCTATACTTTTGACCGAAACAATTAGTTTTTGTGGCACTCCATTGAAAAATATTGGCAAATACACAAGTCTGTGGTGAGAAAAGCGGAGCAAAAGGCCGCTTGGTATGATAAGAACGAATTTTGTTTAGAAGTTTGTGGAAAAACTCTCAGAAACACAGAACAAAATGTGTTTTTACATTCATCTAAAGACTTTTTTTTTGATTTAAACACGTTAATGTGGAAAAGATCTAGGAACTGTGGACTGTGCGATTTCTTACATGTTGCTCTATTGAACTCGTTTGATTTTATACCAACGCCAAAACAAGAGATCGTTGTTACCAAACACTGAATAAAACTAAAGAGGCTAGTTGCGCATACCTGATTCATTCCATCCACTTGTATGTGCTTTCCTGGTTCAATATTTGACCACATTAAGTCGTTATGTGAAAATTTTACCCTCAATGCCAGCATCATGGTCACGATTTCTACATAAAATTTATCGAGAGGAAGTAACACTCGCATTTTTACAACATTTTTTTCCATCTTCAACAGATTTGTATCTGATTCACTTCCGGTCATAAAACCACCAGACATATTCTGATAGCAGCATAGGTAGTTCGTCGTAATTCATCAACAGTAATTCGTCACTGTGATTATCATATCAGGCATTCCAGTCTTGTTTTTTTTGCAAATTCATGACATTAAAACTTGTATATGCCTCACATTCCTTGTGCATCATATGTATGTACATAACATCTCGCTGTTTCTCTTCAACAACAGGCGTAGCAACCAACCACAGACACAGATCGTACACCGAACTACCATTGTTTCAATTGTTTTATCTCAAAATTTATCAAAAATTTTACCACAAAAGTACTTCAATAACTTGTTTGTCTGTCGCATTATCACGCAGCCATATATCCCCGCCCAGTTTTTGTTTTCCCATTCTGCTATCACGACATTCCTTTCCTATTATTTGACTATCTTAAGTAAATATCATAAGCAGATAAATAAATTCTTAGAATTCCGTCAAATAATACAACAATTCCAACTAAGCACACGATGATGAGAACGAAAATCGCCTTGTAAACACAAAAATAAAAAAAAAAAATTCACAAATAGAATTTCCAAAGGTCAATGGCATATTTAAGATCTACTGCGTAGAAATTAATTAATATTCAAATCGTACAAAATAAATTTATAAGCAAAAGGGATTAGAATTGACAAATTTTATTTCCACCGGAACTTGACCTGGCCACCACCCCCTAGGCAAGCCACAGACACCGGAAATTCCGTTGAATGTTTTTCTATTCCTCTGTCCACATGGTTGTCATTCAGTTAAGTATTTAATCTTGAGAATATATACATATTTTTAAAAAACAAAACTACAAGTCTACAGCAAAGAAAAAAAATCCGATAAGATACGAATTTTGTGTATGAGTATAAATTTTCCCCTCTTGGCTAAGTCTACTCATAGATTTATGTTAACACGTTTTCTTATATTTTTTTTTGGTTTTTTTTTTTAGTCAAGGTATGTCAAGGTGACAATATTGAAATAGCTATGGCTATATGTATGTATAAACATAAACATACGCATCTTATTTCCTTTCGTAATTGAAGTTTTTTTCTGTTGGTTTCCTTCGGTTTCTCTTAAACATTTTCGAATGCGTACTTGAGAATTCAATTACAATTTTGTATTTTTTTTTTTCTTTTTGATTTAACAATTTCCTCTCTGATGATTTTGACAAACAAAAAAATATATAAAAAAAGGTACGTGCCATGTAAACCGGATGAAGGTGAAGAACTTGGTGTGGAACTCATTGGATCAACAAATATTCACAGAAACGATGAAAAATACCATTTCCGGTTTAATCAGGCGGTTCATTTGAATTTATAAATAAATATTCATAAATATGAGCTTAAATACGAGTAATATACAGATGGTAGAGGTTGCCACTACTTTTAACTTTTAACAAAAGAAATATATTCACTTCAAGTGAAAACATGTATTTATTTAAATTATAAACACACGAGTGTTCACTGGAGATTCCTTTAAACTTTTGTTTGGTGAGCATTTTATTTTTCATTTGAATTTCTTTTCTTTTTTCGGGAAGAACTTAGAGTTGTGATATTCTTTTGGATAGTTTTTATTTTGGTATTTATCTGCTACAATTTGTATGCAGATTTCGGTACACGTGGATCGATTCTTAGGTAAACAAAATTTCAAATAACGTGTTTAGCGACATTCTTTCGAGTGTTGGGAATTTTTTTGTTTTTTTTTTACACCATGCAAACAAAAAAAGGAATGAAATCAACACTTTAAGTATCAACAAACCAGAATATAATCACACTTATTTGTATACCATGACACAGTAAAAGGGGGTTTGCAAAACAAACTAGCGAAGAACAAGAACCGGTATGCAAAATTGTTCCTTCCGTAACACTCCCCAAAAAGTTTTGATTATACTTAAAAATAAAATCTATTCATTTATTGGGTGGAGGGAACAGTTTTTCAGCTGGGCATGGTTCTCTTTTGCGTTTCAGTCATCCTATATCTATAGGGCAAGTATTAGACTCCTAAAAATTTGTCAAACTCGAGATTTTAATCAAACTTGACATTATGGCGAAGTCCAAGAAAGTGGGTCTGTGCTGTCTGTACGCTCAACTGCAGCCTAAACGGATGGACGGACTAGCTTCAGACTTTATTTTGACTAGAAATCGGCAAAATTTATAGGTCTTGAAGTTTTCTAAAATTCAACTGAGGACCATATAACGTCACGCCCACTTTTATAGAGTACTTTGAAAAAAAGAAAAAAAGTGCAATGTTAAAATAATTCCTTTAAATATGAAGAATGCCACGCCCATTTTATTAGAACAAGACCTCAGCATTAAGGTGCAAGTATGTATGTACGACCCAGTCGTCCACTTTATTTTCATTTTGGAAACCGCGATCTGTTTCGTTTGAGAATTTTCATAGTTTTGCGGTGATCTAACATCGCTCATTTAGATGCTCTATGCCATCCATTCAGGCGTTCGTAACACCTTGAGTACTATGCAGCAACTCCTGATTTTCCAGATATGATGACACAATGTTCTATAGCTTTGAGCGCAGTGTAGCGCTCTTATAGTGAATATAAGTGGTCATATCCTTACTGGGTATTGATCTTATCTGAAGTAGATTAGCTACTTTGACTTCCGGAAGTTTTAAAGGTCTGATTTTGTCTTGGAAGTTGATTGTGAGCAGTCACAGTTAAAGCACTTTTGTATGACTCCACTCTTTCAGACTAAAGCCATGAACCAAGTAAAAGATTGACGACTCGATTCATTTTAATATGTTTGTCGATCGATTGATAGAATATCAGACTTAAAAAAAAAACATTAGGAGTTCAAGGTAGAACCCAACGCTTTCCATTTTCGAATTGTTTTTGCTAACAGACTTGTGATTCTTAGAGTTATTTGCAAACCTTAGTCGTAGTCAGAGGCAAAGATAGTGTGACGGCCAAATCAATCGCTGTTAGCGTCTACATATTGATGCTGGATTGCATACTTATTCCGAAATATTTAGCAATCTTCCTTAGCTCTTATAACAGTGGCTATTGATTGGATTTAGATTTATGTTTATAGGTCCATCTTGAGTACTAGATTCTAAGTAAATAAGAACACAAAGTTAAGACTAGATCGCAATGCCCTCGAACCTTCACATTTCCGCTACTCAGGTTACATTTGCCAAAATATTGTTCGCAAAAATGTTCCTATCATGACGCCTTAGAGAAAAATATGAATTACATAGTTAAGTAGATGCATGAATCTAAAAAGAACGACTGTGTCCAAGTTAATGATAGAGACAATACCAATCAAAATAATTATTCCAATTTGCTTCTCACAGAAAGGATACTTTCCCATCAAAAGTTCTTGTAATCGTGTCCCACGCTAATTATCATATTACCTTAAATAAAAAACAAAAAGACAAAACACATCAAAAAATTATTGATTGAGTTGTAGTGGTTTAGAAGAGGCCCCTAAAGGATTACATGCAAGATACGGACGTACGACCCTTCATCGCAAATTCACATTCAAATGCTAAAACACAAAATAAAAAAAAAATGAGAAAAAAAACCTCATGAAAAGGGAAAATTTACATTCTCCCCAGCCCTGCATAAAAATGACTAGTAAAAGAAGCCACATAAGAAGCGAAAAGCCATTCCGTGCGCCCGATAGAATTTCAAATACATACTCGTACCTACCAACCCGTTGTGACTTTTACTTCGCCTTAGTATCTAAGTATCTAAGAATTTTATGCATGAAACTGCCGCCTGTGTATGTTTGTGCGAATATTGTGATAAGCTTCGTTGCGGTTGAGTGCAGCCCTGCAATGACCACCACCACCACCACCAGCACTACCACCCACCATTGTTGCCTTTCGAGAATCCAATTTGTTTTCCAAGGGTGCTGCTTTCAACACTCTCCCTGCCCCCATCCCCCACCCACCCGATACAAAGCCAATGGGTCAGATATACACACTAATACCATGGCCTCTGGGGCTGACGACATGTAAAATAATTCCACAGAATTTAATTATTATTCTCCTAACCTAGCAGAAGTCAGCAACTTTTGCCATTTTGAGAGCGCGACTTGTGCACTTTTTTCTGTTGTTGGAGTCGACGCGGTCGTCGTCGTCGCCGTCGTCGTTGTCATCTTCGTTCTTTGGCTATCCTGTTCGGTTTCTGTTTCTGCTTTTTTCTTGGTCTCTTTTTTCTTTGGCTTTTGTTTTGTGGGAAAAAATCCGCCGATAATAATAATTCACAAAGAGATATCATAAAAATAACAATGTGACGTAAAGAATTCCAGGAATGCTCCTTTTATTGTCTCGAATAGGCGATTGGTGACTGGTGGCTCGGTCCTCAAATCGTTACAGAGAACGACGTGCCAATTACCACGATCTACACTCTCCAGCCAGCCAGGGTGTCAGGAACTTTGAACGACTACTATGCAAGATTTTATATTAGTACTCCGCTTATCAGTCAGAAAACGTGGTCTTATCCATTAAAGTTTATTTTTAGGATTTGTTATTCTTTTTAGTCTGTTTGTCGGTAAGTACATTACGCATACTTAAGGTAAAAGCAAAATCCCAACCACGCCACACATTCCATTCGAGGACGGTCACAAGAAATTTCAAAAGAAAACCACTCCAAATCATTCATTGATAAGCCAAAGCAAAGTCAAGTAGGTATACTCGTACTGTCAGCTGTGGCAATAACAATGATGATGACGGTGTTGGACTATCTTAATTATTCGTCAATAATAAGCACACAGCTTGACGAAAGACCATAAAATAAACTTTTGCTACCTATGTACATACATATTTACTTATATTAATGGTGGCATGTGTAGCGATGCACGTAATAGAAAACCGTGCTGAATTCTCCATTGCATTGCGTCAATGGTAGAAATAATTTAGAAGTTTCAGTGAAGTTGGGTTTTGAGGAATTTCGTATGACTTATTTGGATGTTAGTTATGCAATATTGTAACGACGACGCTTTAGTAGACTTATGGGCTACACGACTATATATGTAGGTATGACAAACGATTATTATCGAACTTTGAACGTAAAACTTAGGATATTGCGTCAAAAACTGATTATTATCGTGTGTGTGGTGATAGCGTGAATTTTAAGTAATAAATGTATTCGTTGAATGTGAACATTTGAGGAACAAACTTACTCTAAAAAACGTGTTATAATAACTAAAATGTTCTTGCTGAATGCAACCATTTTAAGAATTTTTGGCTAACAAACTTGCTCCAAACAAGTGTTTTCCAAAAAATTCTTATTTTTATAACTAAAAACTGTTTGCTGGATGGAACCATTATTCGAAAGGTTTCAATTGTTTATGAAATTATCCTGCTACTACGAAAATCTTTATCCTGTACTACTGTCATCAACTAATTAGGTTAAAGGCGGGCTCTTCGATTCTAGCAAATACTTTTTTTGGTAGCACTGTCACTGACAAGTGTGTCCAATTTCATGTTAAAAGTCGGATCATTACTTCCTCCTCCGTTGCCTCCAGGGAGGCGTCCTTTCTCCACTTCTGTGATCACTAGTTATCCACAAACTTCTAGCAGATCTACATCCCCATTGGATATGCAGATGACCTGGCGAATGGTGTAATAGCGAGGATCTTTCCATTAACCCTAGCAAAACCATTCTAATGCCTTTCACAGCAGATTGGTCAATCTGGGGCCTATCACCATTAAAGGCATCAAATATCTCGGTATCATCCTTGACAAAAGGTTTAACTGAATCTCTCATATCAACTCCGCCATAGAACGCACCACCAGGGCCTCAACCTCTCATAAATAGTCTGGTTGATGCTTACCAGTGTACGACTTTGAGGGCATATAGGGCATCCTTAACAGAGCCGTTGCTATACAAAGCTGAGTCTGGTTGTCCTTTCTAAATAAAGCTCCTATCAGTTCATTTCCTTTAAATCAACAATAGTGGTCTTAAAACCCGACGAAGGAGGCATGCAGATTTTTAAGCAATAACTTGGGACACACAAATAAGGTACATTGCTCCCACCTGAACCCTATGTCGATCGTAATATCTGTTTCTATAATGAAAACCATTCAGGAAAATTCCACCAAACTCTTACACGAACTATCAATCAAATTAACTCAAAATATCCATCAGTTTATGTTCATAAATTATGTATGCAAATCTACTTCTCTGTTTTTTTATTTAATTTCAAATTTTTTGGTTCGACTATATAGTATCTTTAATGTATGCGCGTCTAACAGGAAATCGTAAATTTTTGGTGAAATAAAGTCCAATAAAATGACAACAGAGACGACAAATTTACATCTTCTTCTTAGAAAATGATGTAAGAATTTTGTTATGTCTGGTATCGCGTCCATTGAAGAAGGTGTCTTAAGTGGGTTTTTTTTTATATCGTATAGACAATAATTAAGTATTTATTTATTTGCAAAAGCCAGTTGGCAGTTGGACTAATGTAATCTTTGTTATTTTATTACAGATATACAAAACCACAATCTTTTGAGGATTGTATTGGCGATGAACTACCTGTTGGTTGGGAAGAAGCCTACGATACAAATATCGGTCGTTATTATATTAATCATATTAGTCAAACTACACAATTGGAGGATCCGCGACAAGAATGGAAAAGTGTCCAAGAGGCGATGCTTCAAGATTATCTCAACGCCGCACAGGACGTTCTGGAGAAGAAGAGAGAAATGTATGATGTTAAACAGCAGCGTTTGCTTATAGCTCAAGATGAATTCAATCATCTGAATACATTGGCCGCCAGTCGAAGTAGTTGTAAGTATTTTTGATCGTAAAACTCTTTAAAAATCTATGGTTTAGCATATTTTAACGTAGATTAGGGTTAATGGCCTGTAGATTGAGAGATAACTAAATTTGTCTTAAAAGACTATTCTGTAAATGGAGTTGTCGATCGTTAGATGCCAAAAAGTGATCATCGTTTGTATTGAATTCCAGACGTAAATGGTTAATCTGAAGATCGATGACGTTGGAACGTAGGAATTCGTTGATTTATTGTTTTATTTTATTACTTAAATTGGAAAAGGAGAGAAATCTTTAAAGTCATCCCGCTAACCACTATATGCTTACTAACTTAATTTTTCTTATTCTTTTGCAGTATGTTCATCATCGAGCTCGATCAATACCCGCCATGATCCTGATCTACTGCGTGCCGATCTAGTCGTAGCCAAGGAACGCGTTCGTCGTCTCAAACAGGAACTCAATCACATCAATAACGACATCTCCTACACACAACGCGGTGTCAACACACTCTATTCCGTGGGTGAAAAGATTAATGCCCGCCAAAATGGCTGCTACGACATTGCCGAAGTGCAAGCCATTCATGAAGAAATGCTCAAGGTGCAAAAGTCACTCGTGTCTGGCGAGAAGGTACGCGAAGAACTTATGCGTAGTCTCGTACAAATCAAAAATGAATTCAGTCGGCAACAGTACAGTGAAGAGGCGGCAGCCGATATTCTTAATGCCACGTCACCGTTTGATCGGGTGTGCGTCGCATCACAGACAGATCTATGCGGTGCGGCTAATGATAACATGAACAGTGGTGCTAGATTCGCAGAAATGTTCAAAACCAAACTTCAATACAGTGAGTGGCGTAAGAAGATCAAACAGCTGCAACAACAATTGGCCGATCATGTGGAACGTATCGAACCGGGTCAACTGGAATCGGACAAAGATCGGTTGTTACTGATCCAAGAGAAGGAGAAGCTACTAAACGAATTGAAGAGCATTTCGTTAAAATCAAAGTCACAGCAACAGATTCATGTTATCCAGCAGACGAGACGAAAGCTGGAGGAGGATCTAAACGAGGCATATGAGGCTACAAATCAATGCATTGCGAATCGATTGCGGTTGCACGAGGAGAAGCAAACTCTGCTCGATAAACTGCAAGAGGCGCTGAAATCTACAAAAATGCTGGAGGAACGATTGAAATCGTTCTCCTCGGAGAGTACCTTCTCGATTAGTAGTGGATCCAGTTTGGGATCCCTATCAACAGCCAGCAGTAAGAGTGCATTGAGTTTCACAGATATTTACCTAGATCCATTGTCAGTGGATCGACAGATCGATGTTATGGATCTACATCGAAGATCACAGGGTATGTTCCAGATGCAATCAGCGATGTCATTGTCTCCGCGTAGTAGTCTGTCAATGGAAACACCACCAGCGTCACCGATGAAGTACACTGACGCGCTGAAAGAAGAACCAACATATGCGAATGCTTCGAACTTTAACCTCCCTGCAGCGTCCTGTAACCAGATGGCTCAGCAACAGAAATCGCCAAACTATGACTTGGACTCGGCTGTCCTTGACGTTATGATGTTAGAGGAGAAACTCCATGATCTAAAGACGTCAGTACCAATAAATCTAGCGGCACCACTATCGCCAATTTATGAGAAGCCATCATTGCTAGATTTGCCACAAGAAATGCTCAGTCGATCATCGTCGACATCGAATACTCGCTCAGTATCGGCTGCAGTCAGTAATGAGTCTGTAGCTGGCGATTCTGGAGTGTTTGAGGCATCCAGAGCTCACCTGCCTCGTAAGGAATTGGCACAAGTCCAAATTGGATTGAAATACTTCAAGAACGAGGGAGTGTTTGTGGTTTCTCTGGAGAGAGCAAACAATTTAGCTGCCCTGCTGACCACCACGACGGACAATTCACAAGTGTAAGTCATTGCATTTGTATCCTTTAGCTTATAAACTAAATATCTCGTTTTTCTAATTTAGGTACCTTCGTGCTGCTCTCCTGCCAAATTCACTGCAATCTATACGAACGAAAAGTGTTCCTGACTTCCACAAACCACTGTTTGGTGATAATTTCGCTGTGCCAATTTCTTTGAACAAACTGCTGACAAAGAGCCTTCAAGTGACCGTGATCAGTGTCAGTGGACAGAAGGAGGAGATCATTGTAAGTAAAAAGAAATTCATGGTTCCTTTAAAAATGTCTTAGAACGAAATTTGTTTCTCTCTTCCTCTAGGGTACTGTTCAAATCAGTTTGGCTGAATTCAATGCAGACGACTCCACCATAAAGTGGTACAACGTTCTCAGTTCAAGATTTATACCAACTTTCGATGGTCTAGATCTGCCTGCAGCATGCAAAGAGGAATCCTCCGATGAATCAACAATAACCTCGTCACAGACTTCAACACTAACGAGAAATCAAGCTCCGCCATTTGAAATGCAAGCACAGATCGCTGAAGAACTGAAAGAGCATCTGAATTTGAATGATGATGGCGAGGAAGACGACGAAGAGGATGAACCAGAAGATGAGGAAGATGATGGTACCGGCAACTACGGTAAGTACTAATGTTTATTCCTTTGCAATATTAAATTTTTTAACATATCCGTTGGTTTTTTTAGCAGAATTAACGAGAAAAATGTTGGATGCCTACATCAATAACGTGAAACAAGAGTACGCCGATAAAGAAACGAATACCGAGTGTGCCTTCGCCCCAGAGAAATGCCGAGCCCGGCTTAGTGATCCCACCTCCCAGCAACAGCAACAATCCGCTGACGATAGACCCGTTAAGCGATCACAAACCTTCACACCCAGCGCTGCCGTTGGCAAAAGTCGTTACATCTGCCGATTGAATCGTAGTGATTCAGACTCTGCTATGCATTTTGGTGGTACTCCACATCCATTCCATAGAGGAGCCGTTGAAAGGAGATCATTGCGATTCCACACAAAGACTTCAAAATCAGTCACAAGTACGAAATGACATAGGATCTTAGTTTGTGCCAATATAACTGACCATTTCCTTATTTTCTAGAACTCCATCATACTCATATCCCAAGAACCAGTTTGGATCTAGAATTAGATTTACAAGCGCAACATAGTAAATTAGATTTCCTAAATGATGAAATCGTCAAATTACAAAATTTGAAGCAAAGGTAAGTGGAATCTGCACGATAAGATCTTGACCAGAGATGATGTTAACTTGTGTTTCGTATTTATTTTGTAGACTCGAACTAGCCCGTGATAACCGAGATGCACGCATCGCTGCTTGGACAATGGAAAATGAAGAATTCCAACGATTGGTTGAGAAAGCCGATCCAGCTAAATGTCCCGAAGAGAAACAACTGCAGCGATTGCTTCATAAAACATCAAAGGAGATCTACAAGTTGCGTAAGACGAAAGTCGCCAAGGGATCTGTAGATTTGGTCTCTTTCAAGTAAGTACATCTTTATTTCTTTGAAGAAACTTGGTTCTTGTTCTCGACTGCAGACTGGTTTATGTTGTCTGCTATTATGCTTTTAGAATGTTCGGCTTTCGTTTTTTCTTTTGTTTTCGGGTCGTACTTCGCATATATACATTACACCTTCGCGAGGTTAGAACTTCCAAGATCCTGACCCCTGATTTGCTTCCGATTTATTCCACTACTTTTGGGTGGGTTGCAACTATTCTCTAGTTGTTCACACCAACTCGTCGTAGCTTAATGATTAATTACACTGCTTCGTCATTTATCGATATGTGATTCTACCCTGAATCGAGTCAATGCTTTGTGGAGCAGTTTCCTACTTTGAAATTGATCAACTTCACTGTCCATCTCGTACAAACTCCTGCAACGCGTACATCTGCGCATGCACTTTCAGTAGAGTTCATACATTAGTTCCATATAGTAGGACTGACGAAGGTCTTTCATAAAATCTCCTCAGTCGTAGGGGATAGGATCTGACTACTCAATTGTGTTCTCATTCCCAAGAAACACCGAGCTTCTCTTCGTTTTATTTCTACTGAGCTGTTTCTGTCATCTTCTCGGGAAATAACTCATTTCGATAGCTAGGGTTGCATAGTGTGGGATAGACTGAATTTTAAAGATAGGATCTGATTGAGAGAACATCTGCTAATTTTTTTGCTTTTCTTTTTATTCTCACTTTTTTTTTAGAGAGAAAATAGCCTTCTTCACCCGCAAAGGCCTTACTGTACCCGAATTACCCCTCGAATTTATTGTCACAGAGGAGGATGTCATCGAAGAGGATGAAGCCGAGTACGAGAATGATGGTGACAGCACCGGCAGCAATCAATCACCAGCAATTGCCATTAATACCGCTCTAGTAGAAGCCAGCGCCAAAAATCAACAACTCAAGAATCTCATTACTGCATCATCATCAACGTCATCGATGACGACGACGTCAACATCATCGTCATCAGTCTCTGCCAATTGTATGCCAAGAGAATTACCCTCTTATGCGGCAGCCACAGCTGCATCAAAATCAAGAGCAGCAGCAGCTCTAGCTGCAGTCAATGCGTGCCAACCTTCAACATCAGCTGCTGCACTCGCAGCAGCCGCAGCCGCAGCAGCATCCGTAACAACAACCTCAAGCACAGAAACTTCCACCGAGAACAGTCGATTCGATTACGTAGTGGATCGTACATATGGCGTTGAGGTGTAAAGTTTTTTTTTGTTCAAAATGTTGTTATTTTTTTTTTTACATAAAGAAAATTGTTAATATTTAATGATTATAATGGTTATAACGTAAACAACAAAATAGTTCATAAAACAAAACAGAAAAAACTGATAATCTATTGTGCCTTAGAGAGGATTAGTTTTTTTTTTTTATAATTTAAACAACAAACAAGGACATTTGAATTTGAAAACAAACAAAAAATCATTTAACAAATTTGGTAGTTCTAAGTTTATTTAAATTAAATTATAAACAAATATATGATATATATTTTTATACATATTTAAGTAGTTATTGAAAAATATATGAAAAATTGATAACAAAAAAATTCAACTAAATAAGTAAACAAATTTTATATCAATATATATAAACCTACAAACATACATATACATATATTAGTAAGGCTTGCGTTTTTGTTGAGCTGGATATTCTAAAGATTTAGAAATCAATTCTATTATTATTTCTAGTAGTTAGCGAAGATATTACTATGTAGTATAGTTACCTATTCATTGTTATTATAGTTATAGTCTGTAAAACATTTATTATTTAAACAAAGAACTAACAAAAACCGAAATCAATGATGCGTTGTTTTACTAATTTACTCTTTTCTTCTCTTCAATTTCTTTAAATTAATATTTTTATATTAAAAATAAACAAAAAATAGAAAATCACTTTAACCACTACCACCATTATGGAAAAACAAAAAAGTTTAATATATTTTTTAAGTTAAAATTAAAAGGTGAATTCCTTTCTTTTTTTTCTATTATAATAGTCTCTGCTCATCCTAAGTGAAAAATAAAAAGAAAGAAAGAAAGAAAGAAAAAGAAAATTATAGCAATTGTGCAATAAAACAATGAAACATAAACTAAAAAATAATTTAACAAAACTAATTATTATTGTGAATTATTTACTTCTTTTTGTTTATAAGCCAACTAAAGAGAACCATGTGTCTGTATTTAATCAGAACAAATTAATTTAATTTCTTATGTAACTCCTTTTTATTATTATTATTATTTTTATTTTTTGTATGTGTCTAGAAGAATGTGAGGTGAATAATGATGTTGATGATGATGAAGAAAAAAAATATATATATATATATATGAGAGAGTACCAAACTGTTAAAAACTAATTACAGTGGAAATTTGTTTATTATCTTGCTTTTTGTCCAAGCTGTGTGTGAGTGCTGAGGACTGACTGTGAGAAGGAGCCCTCGGGGGTGGGATCAGCTTGGGTTTGTTGTACTATATATGATGAATGAATTGAATTGACTAGAAATTTAGTTTACATAATTATTAATATATAAACCATACATATACATATTATGCCAATTGATGAAAATATACAAAAATGACATAAAACCAAAAAATTCGGAGTGTTTTTTCAATCAGCTCAGTTCCATGGGTGGAGCTTACACTTTTATGATTCCAAGTCAACTAGGTTCACAGCGGTTTTTCTTTTTCTACAGTAAAAGTTCCTGTTTGGGTATTTAATTAGGCGTGTTGCAGCGTTTTACTAGCGCCCCAAGGAGACGCATACATTGGTCAACGAAAATTATCGCTAAGAGTCTGGAAACATTAAAAAATAAATGCTTGGCGCAACAGGTCGATGGGACCCAGGGCCTAACTTCTCGCAACCATTCGTGTTGTGCGTGTTATATTCTTTACACGATGGAAGGAGCCTACTGTTTGATGCCGTGTCCGAAGGGCAATTCGTTATTTGAGAAGCTTTCTCAGGACAGTTGTACTCTCGAATGTTTGTCAGACGCTCGCGAGAGGTGGGGCCGTGAAAATCTTTTTAGGTGTTCCGACTGGGACTGGAACATCGAACCCCGTGCTCCATAGTCCAACGCACTAACCACTGAGCCACGGCGCCATCATTACTACAAAAAAAAAGCCATACAATTCCACGGTTAGAACTTTATATGACGCAGGAAATTATTGATTTCTTCGACGATATAGTCGGTAAAAACGATATATAAATTAAGTGCACAGAATACACATGGGAGATCCACAGAAGATATCTGCACGACTTGAACGAAATTGTGTACTTTTCGAAGATTGTGCAGTAACCAGGAATAGGGATCTATGTATGTTTTCCAAAATTCAAACAAAATGTGAATTGCGTCTACACCTTGCATCAGTGATGTAAACACAAGAGGATTTCGCGATTGTTTGCACATTCTATTGGGCTGTGAATCATGACGTTTTGGAACTTAATGTGATGTTCACTATTCTTGTAAGAAATTTGTTTTAGAGGTGACAATCGAATTGTCCTGAAAAATATTTACATAGCAATAATTGAAGTACTTTTCAAAAATCATTATTTAAAAGTAGTACCAATAAAATATTGTTTCCAGTTTCCACGATAAAACTGAGCAAATGGCACCGACTACGTAAAGATTTTATTCTTCTTACTCTTCTGCGATCTGTAGATAGAAAGAAGAGCTACCAGATGCAAAATTACCCAAAACTAAATGTATTTTCTTTGAACAATTCTTAAAGAAGGCCTATACTGAGTTATGTATGTCACGGCCTCGCCGAAATCTAATATTCAGCCAAGGGTAGATCTATAATATGCTACATATAACACCAAAAGACTAGGATTAGATAAGGACCAATTCATTCCAATCGAGAACCTATAATCGCTAATATTTCGCAGGTTGTACCCACCAGTCGTCTCTTATTTACAAGGCGGTGTCCCAACCCGTAGAGTAGAATTCTTGCTTGAATCATGGCGGCCTTCTATCTTCTTAGTCCCGAGAAAATTACATCCAGTTCAGTACTTTATCATCACTGATATACGCGTTCTTTATCTTTGCACAATACAGGCATTTTATACAAAAAATTAGATCACTACCCACTCATCTTCTCTGCCTATCAAGACCACGGCAACCTCAGCCACTTTGAGAAAAGCATATATATTGCTGAAGTTGATTGCATTCATCCACTGCTTTCAGGTTCCATTGATTGCACATCACCTTACAAGTTAGTTTTGCTCAACACTAAGCCACGTAACTTATGATGCCCTCGTTTGCCTAATCTGTTCCAACTTGTTCCAAGAAGTCTTGTCTCTAAACTTTATATCTCCGATCTGCTAACTACATACATACAGTAATACGTTTTCGAGTTAACTTCCTTTTTTAGAAAACCGAAGAAGTCTTCTATAAGTCGGAAAATACAAGCCACAGTAGAAATGAATTTAGTTTCAAGTTTGAAAAATAACGACTTTAGTAAACACACTGCATTGCCGAGCCCATGCAGTACCCATATTCGAATATTGCCTAGAAATAGGCAACAAATTTGTTTAATTTTGCTTTACTTTTGCTGCACTCTCGTTACGAGATAGAAATGATACATCGCTGCTAAATAAGAATCCTCTCTTCCAACGGACAAAGAACTATCAAAATTCACCAAATCAACTATTTAATTCATCCCCTTCTAAGAAAGTATTGGCCAAGCAGGAACACAGAAATGTACAATTGTCCATGTACGTTAGGTGCTACAAGGAGCAGAAGTATTTCCTATTTCCTATTATTAATAATCTTGAGCTTGCATCGACTGAGTGAATACCTAGTTCCTGAATTAATTAGCACCAACCATCCCAAGTTACGACCGACAGCTATAAACAGAAGTGTCGACCAGTGCTGCTCACGAATCTGAAATCAAGTTCGGAAATCTTACCAAACGGTCAAGAGAACATATCAAAGCCTTCATTCATTTTGAACAGTGATAACCAACTTTTCCGTCCCCCAGACTTTAATCCAGTAAACCTACTGAAACTAATGGCCCTGTTTAAAACGGAAAATGGGTTGCAAAAAAGTATAAGCACTGACTCATCTTTCTTCAATTCTCCAAGAAGAATATCCTATAAACTGTGCTAATTAGTAATAAATCTTGTAAATGTCGCGAAAAAGGTCGTCTCCGCTCCATTGTGGAAGATCTTAAAGAACTTAAGATACTCTGCAGTTTTAGGATAGAAAAGTGCCGAATCTATAAAACGTTCACACTTCGCCATATCCTGGAGAAAACTCAATAAGTCTATCATCATCTTTTCATGCCGCATAATTCACCATTTACAGAAACTAGCATGTCTACTTGTCTATCTGTGCAGAAAGGCGATAATAAATTGTCATGCCCTATCAAGCTCGCTACTACTCTGTGAAAGGATGTATGGCTTTCTTCAGCACAGATCCATTCAAATTGCGATCGATCCTGTCTTCTGTCTCCCTATCATTATTTTTCTCGCTATCATCTAAATATAAATGTTCTTTTGAAAAAAAGAAATAAATTATCGACGTTAGCATATTCGTAAAACATCATGTCGGTGAGATTAGACGGAAAATCGATCGAATCCACACAGAAATTTGATATCAGTCAAGATCCTGTTCAACGTACGGCACAAACAAGTGTACCTCCCAGCCCGGTAGATCGATAATAGATCAAATTTTAACACATATTCATCAAGGCGATGGCCTAATTCAGCATCCCGATGAAACTGATCTAGCTGTCCCGCGTGACCCTAGAATTTACGCGGTGTAATGTTCTGTAAGGGGATGTGCTGCCGCGTGATATTTTCAATCCTGTGCTGGAACAGATAGGGCGCAGGGCTGGTGTGAACATTTTCTGCAAATCTGCCTAGCGGCTGGGATACGCACACGACATCCTAGCGGGCAGTCATAAAACTTTCTACGGAAATTGAATAAGTTGATCTTGAAGTAAATAGGGACAGAACCAAGTGCTTGTTGTCAACAAACAAAGAAGCATCAGTCCACCACCTAGCAACTTCGAACTGGTAAAGGAATTTACCTACCTTGGAGTAAATATCAATTGCACGAATGTCACCTTAGCAAAGGTTACCCTAGAGCCTAGGAAATCGTTGGTACTTCGGTTTGGAAAAACAAATTGCTTCAAAACTCCTGCTCTACAAAACATTGATCCTGCAAGCTCTTCTATATGAAGTCGAGTAGAGGACAATAAGCAAGAATTTAAAGCAGATTGTGACCATTTTCAGTTCCTGTGCGAGAAAAGCGAACATCCAAGATGTGGATGTAGTACAAAAAATTAAAAACACGTCGACTACCCTACCTCGCCCACATCGAGCGAATAGACAATAATTCTCCAGCAAATTGGATCTTCAAATCAAAGCCACCAGTTTTGAACCAATAAAGAAGACCGAACCTCCGTTTAAAGGATAAAGCTATCACGAATGTCAGACACCTTGCTCTGGACAATTAGAACCACCGTGCGCGGGATCGAATGAAGTGGGAGGCTGTCGTGTCTCAGGCAGAAACTCTTCACGAATTGGGAGCCCCTTACGTAACTAATTAAACTCTGGATCACACTACCAAAACAAGGAAGAGCTCACCTTCCTCAAAGATTAAAAAAATTGCACGCATATTTGCATAATTGTTTAAAAATAAATCTCAACCACTTAATACAAAAAAAAACGTTTATTTCAAATAAATAATCAGAACATATAACAATTCACTGATAATAATAATTTAAACATAAGATATGACATTATTTGCAATTATGGAATGAAATCGATTTAACAATAAAAACAATTTCTTTGTAAAATAAAAAAATTTCAAAATATGGACATTTCAACAGAAACTAAAAATAATTATTGTATGTACATTCATTCATTTTAAGCATTTTTTTTAACTCTACAAACAAAATTATAATTTTAATGATTGTAACAAAAAAAAAGAAAAGAAAACTCAACAAAAAATAATAAAAATCAACAAATGAAATGTGAAAATGTTTGTGATAGGAGAATAAAGTTGAAGGAGATAGTCATAAATTTTGCAATTATAAGAGAAAGATAAGAATAACGGTATGTACGTCCTTACTTGCATTTTATTTGATTTTGAAAGGTTGGGAATGAGGAGAGATTGAAGACGGGTGTATGAAAGGTAGAAAGGATTTGACCAAGGCAGTCATCATTATTAATTTTGGTCGAGGTAAAGACATCTTCCTATAGAGAGGGTAATTCTCTATAGGTTTCAAGTCTAAAAGCTATTGAAAGATACATAAAGACGTGGCACTGAGATTGTAAAATCCAAATTTTTAAATAAAGTCTACAAAATGAGTCTTTACCAGCAGAAAGGTTGAAAACCCTATACTACCTGCCCTAGAAGAGGAGCATTGGGAAATGCAAAATACGATGAAATTATTCACGACAAATAGATAAAACGAAAACTGACAAGCAAGAGACGTTTAAATTATTTCAAATCGCGCACATAGGCTCGTCAGTAAATTTAAGACAGTCTTGTCTGATACCGAAACCGATAAGATATCTTACTATCGGACTCTTTAAAAATTGACAAAGGTGTTTGCAAAAAATCTTGCCTGAAATGAAATGATCTAAATTCAATCGCGTGCTGAACGATGAAGTGGCATTGCACCGAGACTTCTTAGAAGCCTTTATGACGATTGAGAAGAACTCCAAAAAGGATTATTTTTCATTTAAATGAACAGACAAAGGGGCACCTGGGGTTTTTCGTAGAAGAGAGCGCTCACGAGAGAGTAAAAAATTTTCCCATGCAACGAATTTTAGTGCAGGAAATTTCTTCGCACTGATTTACCAAAGCTGTCAAATGTGACAGATTTGCATACATTTGCTTTTGACGTCTAAAATTGTGCGAATTTCGTAGCTTATGCGTCGTTTACTTTTTGTGATTCTTCCACTCTCTGACAGAATTTTACCCCCACTACTGAAAATTTCACAATCTACGAATTTTGGTGCAGAAAGTACCCGAACAGACCTAATTTGTTCATGAAAAGTTTGCAGATTCATTTTCAGACGTTGTCAGACTCATAGCATTTCATAGAACTTTTTTTTTGTCTGGAAAAGTGCAACATTGCCATTTCTTAAATTCCGAAATAAACACAATCAACAAACATTTACGAACAAAGTTACTGCCACCTTCTAGAGAGGCCTAAACGTTCTTAATGAACATTTTTTTTTTAAATATGGTCCCACAATGAATACTTCATTTTATTCTAAAAAAGACAAGGCAGGAATAAATCATCTATTTCGATTCTGTGACGTCTGTGACAGCCTTAATTTTAGGCCAGATACTCTCCACCTTCCATGTTTTAATTTCTCAAAACCTTCACCTTTCATCGAATGAAATGCAAGCTTAAATGTACAAGTAAAAAACTCCAAATTGAATATAGCACCAGCAAAACCCTGAAATACTTAAGCATACTCAAGAATACTTACTTACTAAGGAAATATGAAAAATAAAAAGCATTTTACTAAAAAAAAAAACAAAAAGTCGCATGCATTCATGAAGTGTGCAGTTAGATGACGTGTGATAGACTACGTGCGTTTCAACCTCAGGTGCAGCCCTAGAATCCAGCCTGGCTGGGCTGGTATCTCAGATTCTGTGGTGTGTACGGATTAATACCGTGATTCAGTGCTAAAACTTTACTAATTATATTTAATTCTGGAATATTATCAAAGCGGATACCTGACTGATAGGCAGATGCCACATTTTGAAGTTGATTGCTATTCGCAGCTGTCAGTTGTTGTCTGTAGAAGTTCTGATTCTGGTTTGCGGATAGTTGGTTCACACCGAAGTTACCAGTACCAGATTCTTGACGAAATTGACGAGAACGCTGTTGCTGCTGTTGTTGCTGCTGTTGCTGTTGCTGTTGTTGTTGCTGCTGCTGCTGCTGCTGCTGTAATTGTTGCTGTTGCTGCTGCTGTTGTTGAAGAAGATTATTATTGCCACTTAGAAATGGAAGATTCTGGAATACTTGATAGTTGTTCTGTGGAAGACTCTGGAATGGTGATAATTCCAGAGGTTGTGTCACCAGCGGTTGTGCCAAGTTCGGAACGAACGTCAGTTGAGTTGATGGCTGTATTTGAAGTGAGGATTGTTCCGCTTGACGTTGGGCGGCATTTGAAGCAAAAACGTTTGGGTTGCCATTTGCAGTAAACACTAGGTTACCAGTGCTAGTTCCAAAAGCGTTATTATTGTTGTTGGAGGTGAAAAAGTCATTGTACAGATTGTTGTTGGTATCGCCACTGAATTTGGTGGGTCCCTTGGCGGGCAATTGTTGGTTCGACGTAAAGCCAAAGTTATTTGGAGACTTGGTGACCGGGGGAATAAACTCGATCGATGGACGGAGTGTAAATCCGCTGTTGGAACTTCTTTGAGTCGTTGAGGTTGGAAGAGGTGGCAAAATTGATTGTGGCGGCAATTGCTGACGTTGTTGAGTTTGCTGTTCCAGTATTTGAAGTTGTCTTGTAATCTGTTCCTGTTGTTGTTTAGCTTGAAGTTGTAACTGGTAGATCTGCTGCTCCAACGCACGTTGCCTCTCTATGAAGTAGTTGTTCACTAAAGGAAAGTCTGAAGATTGTTGCTGTTGTTGCCGTAACTGTTGCTGTTGAAGGGCCTGAAAGCAAATAAAGAAACTCAATAAATAATTCAAGACTGACCTAAAATTTGTCATTCAAACCAAATCAGCCCTCAAAGAGCTTGAGACGGGAATCCGAGAATCAACAGTTTGTGAAACAGATTTGACGACTGGGAGCTCATTTGTTCTATATTGAGGCACAGCTTCCGTGGGTAAGGCAGTTGGAATTAAAAGACCAGCTGGGAGTACGTTCAATCTAGCTATAGTGGGTCCAACAGCTGATGCTGCTTGTAGTTCCTCTGGCTTTTTAGTCGTCGAAGGTCGGTCAAGTATCGGAATGACATTTTTCGCTGCTCCACTTTCGTCAAGATCCACTGTAAAGGCAGACACTAAAGGAGCTGCCTGAATCTTTATATCGTCCTTATCAACCAATTCAATGTTTTCACCATCCTCGTTGTGCGTCGGTCTGGGAGTGGTAGTTGTGGTTGTTGTAGTAGTTGTGGTTGTTGGTACTGGCTTCTTCTTGACTTTAGTGATTTCGAATTGAATCTCGGCTTTGTTTTCCGAGGAGATTTCATTTGTACGATCAGAGGCTATGCTTCTGGTGGCTTGACGATTATCCGGTGCAGCCGATCCAGTCACATTAAGGATATCTGGGGAACCAAGGCTGACAATGGTTTGACCTTTATTTTTTAATTGCTTCTCTTTGGTAATGAATGATAGAAGAGGCTGCTCTTTGGAGAGCTTCTCATCGAAGGTGGCTGTAAAGAATTGAACAGTGGGTGCCACGTCGGGAGTTGTACTTTCTTCCAGGATTTCATCCGCCGAAGAAGAAGTTGTGGGAACTTCTACAACTTTAGCTTTCACTTCTGGCTCATTTTCACTATTCTCGGAAGTATCCTCTCCGGAGGTGTATGACTCCGCTGCTTGTTTTTCTAATTTATCTATAGCACGGAGCAGAGCTTGGCGGACGGTATCGTCTATATCTTTTATGGCTTCTTTGGGAATGATTTCGTTGTTTTCTGTTGATGTATCATCTTCACTAATGACAGTGGAAACAAGTATAAGGAGTAGGAAACACGTAAAGGACTTCTAAAAGAGAAGAGAAATATTGCAGTGAGTACAGTGAAAGGTAGCTTTGGAATCTTAAAGGAATCAAATAGAATGACTTATAGCGAGGGGAACGAATCAAGCTAACATTTAGTGACCTTTTTCTAGGAACTATTCTCGGATAAAATACCCTGAGACCCGATAGCAAGAGCTCATTTTTGTAAGCCATATGCTCTGCATTTAGTCGTCTTGACTACGTAATCGTTCCGAGGCTTGGTCAAGATGTAGTAAGAACGAAAGTCAGTGCTTAAAGCTGGGAAAACAACGACCTTTAGTAATGACAAAACAGATGCGATGAATAGAACCCTAACATGCCTCAATTCTAATCAACTATACTAGACCAAAGCAAGGTCTTTAAATCATTCTGTGAAGGCCTAAGTACAGTCTACAACGAACTATCTATGAGAACGGTAGACGATAGACGCCTGTAATTTAATAAAGTTAGTGCAGCTTAAGTTTATTAAGTTGCTACCTCAAACCACAGCGAGCTGTTAGAAAGCTCACCAGCTTCGAATCTTAAGGATTTCTTGTATAAGTAAGGCTTGATTAATAGTTTGAATTTTTTTTAACCCCCTGGACATTTGCCCAGTATGTTGGATGAAGTTTCTGTTCGCTATCATTTATCATCGCATACCAGTTGACAACACAGTAGTTGTCTTGTCGGCAATTCCTTGGTCAGACCAAAGACCCATCCGCTATAGATTGTAGTGCATCATGGCAGGATGTAACTGATACAGAATCCATTAAATTGGAAGACAGGGCTTTAAGTGCTGCCTGGCTATCTAAAAAGTTATAGATTCTAGCGCGATTGATACCTAAGGTCTAAACTAGCGTTCGCAATGGCGTACAGCTTACTCTAGAAACCATGAGACACATTCACACAAGTATCGACACTTTTGCTTCAAAACTTGTCCCTTTTTTGGTTAAGTCAAGGTCCTTTAGGCGTCCCACAGGGTCAGCTCGCTTACACTTGTGTTGTAGGTGCAGCTTAATAGCACATCTGGCGGCCGTCTTTCTAGTTAAGATTTGTAGGCGTGTAAGCTCAACAACGGTTTTTAATGCCATCTTAATAGACTAGATAAGCCTAAGTCTCTGTGATGGATAACTCTGAGATATTTCACCTTACTGGAATAAAATAAAGTGGTGGCTTTGATGGTGATAGGTCCTAGATTGACCGGGGTCTTCTTTCTTAGCAGGAATCCAATTGATGACACGTTTATATTATTTTGCGGATTCACCTAACCATTAATCAAAAATTACTAAAAGCGTCTAATAGCTGTCAACAACTTCACGCGTTCATAGAACCTCCCATCTGCCCCCAAGGAATCCCAAAAATGAGCCTTTTATTGGCATCCATGTATGTACCTCCTGCGGCCTATTGTCTTCTGTCATCGAAGCAAATATTTCCCACAACACAAACCTTACCTTTCCAAAAAGAAACAAACTTTCAAGTCCACGTTTTAACCTTAAACATCGATTTGTCTACGACACAGACGAAATCAACTCATAGCCCCGTAACTCTGCCCTCAAGAAAAACAGATCTCTATCTAAATTGAATTAAATTATCATCCAATATTAGTGCCATCAATCAGAGTGAGACACGAGGCGAAGAGCTGGAGAAATGTTGAAGAAATTATTTAAATATCTTTCGAGTGAAAATCAGTTTCCATTATTCGAAAAGGTTAATTAATAACAGACAATGTCAGCACGAACATAAATTGAACATTTCTTTTGGGGGATCTTGGGACAGGTGTCAAAAGCGCAACCATTAACAATTCGTCGAATGTGCTTCTGACATCTTTTTTTTTTGTTGAAATATTATCTAAATAACTCATCGCTAAATGGGTATCCTATTCAAAGTTCTACACACGATTGGAGGTAATTACGATTTTTTATTGCGAATTTTGCCACCGCAGTGGCACTGCTAAGTCAATTTGTAAGCTATTCAGCAGAAACATCGATTAGATATGATTAATGACGTTTAGGAGATATCCAATCGGGTATGCGATTGAAATTGAAAATTGTCTTCGAATTTCGTTTCAACATTCATTAATCGATTTATGAATTGCAATTGGTATTGCCTTGCCCTGCCTGGAAACAAAATCGTGTACCTCTACGCCCAAATTGCAGGCATATTCCATGCATGAAAAATCTCTAAATACAGCCTGATATATTTGGCGAGGCCCAATTAAAGTGGAAAACACCTCCAGCGAGCCGCTGAATAACCCGAACCACACCAAAAGCGCATTTCCTCGTCTGTTTCTTTTCGATTTGACATAGTTTGACCCCAGCAGACACGGGGTACAGAGCCGCCGACACACTTCCATATGCCAAGCTAAGAATTTACGATTGCATAACCATTTGACCCATTTATCCGAGCATCGACTCACTCTGTGGGGGGGGAGTGAAACTCCTCGAGTGCCGTTTCGGTTTCTAAATACTATTAACTATCAGCAATTACGTGAAATTACCATCTTCTAGGAGTCTGCGCTGGGAGACAGGGCACTTAATGTTCCGCTGTTACACTATTCGAATTAGGAGGAATGGAAGACAACCTCAAGCACCTGCTCGGTGAATCTGGACAATGCTTGGCGTCTGAGTAACCTTTGCACTGGCAACTTAATTGACCGGGAAATTTATAATTTTTTTTGAAAAAATCGTTGTTTTGATTGTCAGTACATTGGGTCTATGTGGTGGATGGCTGGGTACTGTGCATCCAAAAAGGTGTCGAATCGGCTGTGATGCCCCGACATTTCGAAATTATGTGACCTATAGTACGAGTGTGTTTCTCGGAGGGCAAGTGCATGTAGAAATCTTGGCTGGTAGTTTATGACAGTGGATCTGTGGTGTGATTGAGTGGTGTAGATAGTGATTTGGCCCTTAGTTAATGATGCACCGTGGCACCGTGGCACCGTGGGAAATCAAGCATATTTTGGGATGGCTTACTCGTATTGTGAAATATGTGTTAAGCATGAAACCTTTAACTGAAGTTATATAGATGAGACCAATTGCATACCCGGATATGAGATGAAAGATAGTAAAAATTGTTATGAACCATAGCAATCAGGAAATGTTTTGAACTACTTTCATAATTTTTTTTTTCCGGCTCTTAAATTGAATGAGTCTTGGTTTTTTGAAACGCCTTAGAGGAAGCCTATGATTAGTGCTGATCCCACTTGTCAATTATCAATGCCCACGCTCCGACGCTCTAGTTTAGATAACCAGTAAATGCATTCAAATTATATAAAAGGTCCGTCGATTTCTCCAGCAATTATCTATTAACTGAAGTTTCTACTTAAGAACGTTCAATTGGTTGCCCTACAGTCTTCAGATTTAATAAGTACGAATTTAAAGATCAGTATACAGAATCAGATCCCTAGCTTTTGATTTCTTAAACAGAAGAAAACCGGAACCGATAGAGTCGATGGAAGTTTTACGAAAATGTAGAAAGAACGCTTCAAGGCAACAAGACCCCAACAGAGAATTGTAAAGATAAACAAGGAAACCTAGAAGTTAGAACACAGTCGGTGGTTAGGTTATAAAGAAACCATTTATACAGACGGCGACGGTGACCCAAATTCAGCAGCCAGGCAGAACGAACAGAGGTCAAGATAGAGAAATATCTCTTGATTCACCTTAAATGCAGTATCGTCCCACTTCACCTCTACCTTTGCGTTTTGGGTCAAATGGACGAAATTTAACAAAAAACTCAACCCGAAAACCCAATTGATTTAGATTTTGGTGCACTCAGTTCGCCGCTATGAAGCGTTTATGGAGAAGTTGGGAGTAGAGGTCAGGATCGAAAAAAGCTCCTGATTCACCTTAAGTGCACTATCGTCACATATCTCCTTCAGCATTTTGGGTCAAATGGACGAAATTTTACAAAAAACTTAACCGAAAAACCCACATCGCATGATTTAGACTTTGGCGCACTCAGTTCGCCGCTATGAAGCGTTTGTGGAGAAGTTGGGAGTATAGAGGTCAGGATCGGAAAATATCTCTTGATTCACTTCAAATGCAATATTGGCTGATTCTTAAAGGAAACTGGATTGGACCCAAATTATATAAATATTTCTGACGTTAAGCCTGGCTTAAATGTGTCTTATCGAGATGTTAAGAAAGAAAATATGGGACACAATCTACATAGCGCGTCCCCAACTCTATGTAATGACCGTGAACATAGTCGGTTCCTGTAATCTGCATCTCTACGAGAAAGCCATAGGGCTTTCCCGGCAAAACAAGCACCCAGCGCATAACAATGTGTAAATATTCGGTCTGCAGGTGAATCTTTTCTTCAAAATGCCAAAAAATTCGCAACTCTCCCAGTAACTTTCGATGTCCATTCATTCAAAAAAAAAAAGTAAACAAAAAAAAATTAAAATATGATGAACCTGCTTTCCAATGTCTTCCTCGTCCAAGGTAGAAAGTTTAAATAAATGACCAAGTAAGAGCTTAATTATTTCACAATTACACCCAGTAGTACCCGCACGTTCGGAGTTCCTATCCAATAAATTCCAATTTCATTATCAACTCCATGCGACTTCCCAGGGGTCACAATTGGTCATAACTCCATTGGCGCTGCACAAAAGCCAGCGACAACGTAGACCTCGTATTGATGCTAAATGAAAAATTAATTCAAGACCGTACAATGCGTTATTAGCGCCAAGCGCGTCTATTACGCTTTTTTTTTGTTACCTTCCACTGCCACTGCGCTGTTGCTGGCAGTGCCTGTGAAGATGTTCACTTTGGCCATTTTTTTCTTCTTAATGGCGGTCTGTGCGCGCAAAGTGAAATCCCAATCCATTGAGATGCCATTGACATTGCTTGGTTACTTGGTTCCCACATTGACTGCATTTTGCGGAAAAATTTTCTTTCTTTGTACAATGAAACAACTTTGCGGCCAAAATATGCAATCGCACTGTGGTCTTATGATGGCCTGGTTAAAACTCATCGAAGGGCCATCCCAACTATTGGGATGATCATAGTCATCGTAAGACACTTTCTCGACTCGAAAATGATCTGAGAATGGCAGGGCACTTAATGGAGGGCCGTGCCATTTGGTCTACCTTTTGGCCTTTCGTAACACTTTGTAATGAAATAAGAAATTAAAAAAAAAAAAAAAACCAGTAGAACTTGTGAAGGAGGTAAAAGCCAAGTCAGACACAATGTACCATCTTGTCGTCTTTTGGTGTTGGAGCAGCAACAAGCCAGTTTTCTATACTGTGTCTCCTGACTGCTCGCCGAAGATGATGCTGACAAGGAGAAAGTTCAGTGGAATGCATCCTCGTTACACCTTCTGGCTGTGGCGGCGGCGATGCATTTGGGAAAACGTGCCTCATCTGCTTATATGCGACCATAACCAAGCTCTTTATGTAATCTGGTGTGGCGACCAAAATGAACAAGATAATGACGCGGTTTTTGCAGTTTCATCGATGCTTACGTAAATTGCATATGTTTTCTGGAAATAAAATTTCACATTGCCACCTGAAATGGTGTTCGATATCCTATCGTGGGCGCAAGGTGGATCCACTAAGATTTAAGTGGAATAGTTTCACTAACCCGCTGCGATCCGCCCTATCGTGATCCATAACTGATGTGTGCTTGCAATTGCGTATTTATTGATTAAATTACCAAAAACAAGTGTGCTAGTAAGTGACATTAGTAGTGTCATCAACATTGTATACAAGATCCTGTCGGGCATATTGCGCGAACGCTTTAAACCATTTGGACCGGGTAAGTGCAATGGCTGGTAATGAGGACAAAACCAAGTGTTTGCTGTCAGCAAGAAGCGACGCACAACATCGATGAATCGAAGCAGGGATGTTAACGAAGATGATCTTGGTTGTTTTCAACTCAAAATTTTGCGGATGATCTTGGTCAGACAAGTACGTACGTACATAAGCTCGCTAGGACATGTAGAACGAATGGATATCAAAGCACCGGCCCGAAAAGTCTTCAGTTCCAACCCAGCGGGACAACATAATACAGGAAGACCTCACCTTAGGTGGCAAGCATAAGTGGAATAAGACCTCAACCAACTTCGAGTGTGGAACTTAAGGCAGTTAGCCAAAAACTGTGCTAGCTGAAGAGGCCTTTTGCTGGAGTGGCGTGGCAGAAACTGATCATATTTCGCCTACATATTTAGCTTAGAATTTTATGTTTCCTTGCAAATAGGACTAAAATGCAAATAGGACTAAAATGGTCCTATTTGGAGCTAAGTTTTGAAAGCACTTGTCTGACATTAAGATAAAATAGTATACATCTACTAAGTCTATATCCAGTGCGAGTTTGAATAAGTCGTAGGTTAGGTTCCTTGGAAATCATAGCTCATGACGCGGCCCACTTGTTTTTCTAGCATTGAAGTTATCTTGAGAAAGCAAGCGCAGCCCTTAATAGCTCTGGTTCATAGTCGTCTTTTCCCAATTTATTGGTTTGAGGTCTATTTAGCAAATGAATGCCACTTATTCCACCTAAAGTAGGCATAACAGGCTAACCCAATACTTTCGCTAAGATGATTGTTTACTCCAAACTGACACCAGTCCCTTTATTCCATATGTGGCACATCAGCGTGCCTAAGCGCATATACCACATAGCCTGTAGCCCTACTGGCGCAATTCGAATTATTAAACGTTTTCACTTTAAAACGCAACCCAAGTAGAGAAGGTAAATGTTTTTGCTGCTGTAAAACCAGAACCTTGAACTTTTTAGAGAGGAGAACTGAAACAGTCTGGATTTAGTCCAATGATTGGATGCGAACGTTATTTACGCATTTATAGTAGGGGGCTTCCATTCACTAATCCGTCAAAAGAATTATGGAAGTCATGTGTCTACGACTGTCCGTAAAGTGCCGGAGCCTGTTTACACAGCACTGACGGACTGGATCTTGGAGAGGTGACATGTGACGGCAATTCAAATTTCTAGATTTTCTGAAATTTCCTGTATTTTTTTTTTGGCGTTTGGAAATGTCAATCGCTGAAAGCATTACCTTTCTTGTAAAAGTAATTTTTGGTTCAAACCTAGCCAATTTCATTTGACGCCAACCGCTAAAACCGCGAATGTCAAAAACAAAATTTAGTCCATCAATCTGGTGTCACAGGGACTTGGAATGCTGATGTAAATATTGACAGTAGAAATGTTCCAGCATTTTACTTTTCCTTATTCAGTAGAGTCTTTACTTAACATGTCAAACGCGATTGTAGTTGGCTTAGAAAACATTTGAGTAACAAAATCCTTACACTCGAATATGTACACTCCAACTTAAGTTGACACATGTCAGTGTGAATCTCATTCAACTTGAAGTCTGCCATTTAGGAACCAAGATGGCTGCTGGTTCAAACCTAGGTGTATTTTTCGTTTTAAATTTAAGATTACTAACAAATTACATAACTTACACACAAAAACACAAAAAAAATGTGACAGTTGATTGCAACCACTCAAACCAGTGATGTGCCATGTTGAATTATTATGCGCAACATGGCCTCCTCCAGCTAATAGCGTTACATTTACTAAAAGCATCGCACACATATGTTAATCCACGATTAACCGTCGACTTAGAGAGCATTTAAATGCATTTAAGCTGAGTTTAATGTGTGATGATATTGGGTAACAGAGCGTGCTACGAAGTTAATCTCAAAAGAAGAGCAGACTGCTAAGTTGGGTCTTGGACCAGAAAGATAGTCGATTGTGACTGTGATTTTGGCCCGCAAATGTGTTTATTTTGATCCAATTAATGGGGAGTAACACTATCTAACACAGCTGAGTACTCTGAGTTATTAAATTTTCCCGATGTGTAAAGTGTGTTTGCCATTGAACGTTGTATACGTAAGATTGGATTCATAGCAAAACAAAAGAAAACAAAAAAACACTGCGAAGAAAGTCAAAACATAACTCAAAGTGAGTACATACAAAAGAAATAAACGACACGGCTCTTCTGCTTAATGATAAATCGAATATTATTAATAAGCGCTCAGATGTGCAGATATTTTCATCGCCACTGAGCCGAAAACCGGTTGCCAATCAAAAATTCAATAAAAAATATTCACTTATTTGCGATTTCATTTCTTCACTTTCCTTCATCGACATGTTTCGATATGTGAATGAGGACGGAATTCCGATTGAAGATACAAAGATACAGCCCATGTGAAATTAATTCACATCAATGGAAACCGCCACCGTGTAGGACAGCCACATGAAAAATTGTTTACCTACTTTGAGGCATCACCAGCCTTACAGACAATTGAATCGCATAAAGAAGCATCACTACCCATCATCTATTAGACATATCTTCATATTTGTTCATTTCAACCATCGATATAATTATTAGGAGGTGGTTCCATATTTTTTACGGTCAGCACCACACTGTGGGAGTCGTAATGTTATGGTACTTATGCGTGAGAGATTCGGTAATTTTTGGAAGTGGGTATAATTAAATTATGGTATGGTATCTACCTGTTTGCCTATATGGCACTCGAAAGTGTGAAAGTTGAATTATTACTTAGAAAAATAAAAATTGATCCCAGCTCAGATATCTGGAATGTCAGGTAGCAATTAGCATGCACCTGATTTGAGATCTTAATGGAAGGTTGGGTAATATACGCAGTCAGTGTCTGAATGAAAAGTTCTCTATTTTAACAGCAAAAGCCTTTTTTGGTCATACAAGACACTCAGTTATAACAACTGTACATGGATGTATTAATAATATCTTCAGTATAAAAAATATCTCCAACGCTTTAAATGCTTCCTCTATTACATCTCTGAATCGACTGCACTACTTCACAGGAAGTACTTCGTCAATTCAGAGATTCAATTGCTTATGAACAAATGAACTCGTCTATGCCAGAGGAAATATGGAACGATATTGCATTTAAGGTGAATCAGGAGATTTTATTCGATCTCCACCTCTGTATTCGATCTTCACCTCTGTATTCCCAACTTCCTCCCAAACCCGGCGCACGGAGTGCACCAAAGTCTGCGATTTCGGTTTTTTGGTTAAGTTTTTTGTTCAATTTCATCCATTTGACTCAAAACGCCGAGGGAGAGGAGATATGTGACGAAATTGCATTTGAAGTGCATTCAGAGACTTTTTCCATTCTAGACCCAGGTGCACCCAACTTCTTCCCAAATTCTAGATAGCGGCCAACTGACTGCACCATCGTCTAAATCATCCTCTTTACGTTTTTTGGTTAAGTTTTTTGTTCAATTTCATCCATTTGACTAAAAAAACGCCGAGGGAGAGGAGATATGTGAAGAAATTGGATTTGAAATGCATACAGAGACTTTTTCCATTCTCGACCCAAGTACACCCAACTTCTTCCCAAATTCTAGATAGCGGCCAACTGACTGCACCATCGTCTAAATCATCTTCTTTACGTTTTTTGGCTAAGTTTTTTGTTCAATTTCGTCCATTTGACTCAAAACGCTGAGGGAGAGGAGATATGTGAAGAAATTGGATTTGAAATGCATACAGAGACTTTTTCCATTCTCGACCCAAGTACACCCAACTTCTTCCCAAATTCTAGATAGCGGCCAACTGACTGCACCATCGTCTAAATCATCCTCTTTACGTTTTTTGGTTAAGTTTTTTGTTCAATTTCATCCATTTGACTCAAAACGCCGAGGGAGAGGAGATATGTGACGAAATTGCATTTGAAGTGCATTCAGAGACTTTTTCCATTCTAGACCCAGGTGCACCCAACTTCTTCCCAAATTCTAGATAGCGGCCAACTGACTGCACCATCGTCTAAATCATCCTCTTTACGTTTTTTGGTTAAGTTTTTTGTTCAATTTCATCCATTTGACTCAAAACGCCGAGGGAGAGGAGATGTGTGACGAAATTGCATTTGAAGTGCATTCAGAGACTTTTTCCATTCTCGACCCAAGTACACCCAACTTCTTCCCAAATTCTAGATAGCGGCCAACTGACTGCACCATCGTCTAAATCATCCTCTTTACGTTTTTGGTTAAGTTTTTTGTTCAATTTCATCCATTTGACTCAAAACGCCGAGGGAGAGGAGATATGTGACGAAATTGCATTTGAAGTGCATTCAGAGACTTTTTCCATTCTCGACCCAAGTACACCCAACTTCTTCCCAAATTCTAGATAGCGGCCAACTGACTGCACCATCGTCTAAATCATCCTCTTTACGTTTTTTGGTTAAGTTTTTTGTTCAATTTCATCCATTTGACTCAAAACGCCGAGGGAGAGGAGATATGTGACGAAATTGCATTTGAAGTGCATTCAGAGACTTTTTCCATTCTAGACCCAGGTGCACCCAACTTCTTCCCAAATTCTAGATAGCGGCCAACTGACTGCACCATCGTCTAAATCATCCTCTTTACGTTTTTTGGTTAAGTTTTTTGTTCAATTTCATCCATTTGACTCAAAACGCCGAGGGAGAGGAGATGTGTGACGAAATTGCATTTGAAGTGCATTCAGAGACTTTTTCCATTCTCGACCCAAGTACACCCAACTTCTTCCCAAATTCTAGATAGCGGCCAACTGACTGCACCATCGTCTAAATCATCCTCTTTACGTTTTTTGGTTAAGTTTTTTGTTCAATTTCATCCATTTGACTCAAAACGCCGAGGGAGAGGAGATGTGTGACGAAATTGCATTTGAAGTGCATTCAGAGACTTTTTCCATTCTCGACCCAAGTACACCCAACTTCTTCCCAAATTCTAGATAGCGGCCAACTGACTGCACCATCGTCTAAATCATCCTCTTTACGTTTTTTGGTTAAGTTTTTTGTTCAATTTCATCCATTTGACTTAAAACATCGAGGGAGAGGAGATATGTGACGAAATTGCATTTGAAATGCATACAGAGACTTTTTCCATTCTCGACCCAAGTACACCCAACTTCTTCCCAAATTCTAGATAGCGGCCAACTGACTGCACCATCGTCTAAATCATCCTCTTTACGTTTTTTGGTTAAGTTTTTTGTTCAATTTCATCCATTTGACTCAAAACGCCGAGGGAGAGGAGATATGTGACGAAATTGCATTTGAAGTGCATTCAGAGACTTTTTCCATTCTAGACCCAGGTGCACCCAACTTCTTCCCAAATTCTAGATAGCGGCCAACTGACTGCACCATCGTCTAAATCATCCTCTTTACGTTTTTTGGTTAAGTTTTTTGTTCAATTTCATCCATTTGACTCAAAACGCCGAGGGAGAGGAGATGTGTGACGAAATTGCATTTGAAGTGCATTCAGAGACTTTTTCCATTCTCGACCCAAGTACACCCAACTTCTTCCCAAATTCTAGATAGCGGCCAACTGACTGCACCATCGTCTAAATCATCCTCTTTACGTTTTTTGGTTAAGTTTTTTGTTCAATTTCATCCATTTGACTCAAAACGCCGAGGGAGAGGAGATGTGTGACGAAATTGCATTTGAAGTGCATTCAGAGACTTTTTCCATTCTCGACCCAAGTACACCCAACTTCTTCCCAAATTCTAGATAGCGGCCAACTGACTGCACCATCGTCTAAATCATCCTCTTTACGTTTTTTGGTTAAGTTTTTTGTTCAATTTCATCCATTTGACTTAAAACACCGAGGGAGAGGAGATATGTGAAGAAATTGCATTTGAAGTGCATTCAGAGACTTTTTCCATTCTCGACCCAGGTGCACCCAACTTCTTCCCAAATTCTAGATAGCGGCCAACTGACTGCACCATCGTCTAAATCATCCTCTTTACGTTTTTTGATTAAGTTTTTTGTTCAATTTCATCCATTTGACTCAAAACGCCGAGGGAGAGGAGATGTGTGACGAAATTGCATTTGAAGTGCATTCAGAGACTTTTTCCATTCTCGACCCAAGTACACCCAACTTCTTCCCAAATTCTAGATAGCGGCCAACTGACTGCACCATCGTCTAAATCATCCTCTTTACGTTTTTTGGTTAAGTTTTTTGTTCAATTTCATCCATTTGACTCAAAACGCCGAGGGAGAGGAGATGTGTGACGAAATTGCATTTGAAGTGCATTCAGAGACTTTTTCCATTCTCGACCCAAGTACACCCAACTTCTTCCCAAATTCTAGATAGCGGCCAACTGACTGCACCATCGTCTAAATCATCCTCTTTACGTTTTTTGGTTAAGTTTTTTGTTCAATTTCATCCATTTGACTTAAAACACCGAGGGAGAGGAGATATGTGACGAAATTGCATTTGAAGTGCATTCAGAGACTTTTTCCATTCTCGACCCAGGTGCACCCAACTTCTTCCCAAATTCTAGATAGCGGCCAACTGACTGCACCATCGTCTAAATCATCCTCTTTACGTTTTTTGGTTAAGTTTTTTGTTCAATTTCATCCATTTGACTTAAAACATCGAGGGAGAGGAGATATGTGACGAAATTGCATTTGCAGTGCATTCAGAGACTTTTTCCATTCTCGACCCAGGTGCACCCAACTTCTTCCCAAATTCTAGATAGCGGCCAACTGACTGCACCAACGTCTAATTCATCCTCTTTTCGTTTTTTAGTTAAGTTTTTTGTTAAATTTCATCCATTTGACTCAAAACGCAGAGGGAGAGGAGATATGTGACGAAATTGCATTTGAAATGCATACAGAGACTTTTTCCATTCTCGACCCAAGTACACCCAACTTCTTCCCAAATTCTAGATAGCGGCCAACTGACTGCACCATCGTCTAAATCATCTTCTTTAGGTTTTTTGGCTAAGTTTTTTGTTCAATTTCGTCCATTTGAATCAAAACGCTGAGGGAGAGGAGATATGTGAAGAAATTGGATTTGAAATGCATACAAAGACTTTTTCCATTCTCGACCCAAGTACACCCAACTTCTTCCCAAATTCTAGATAGCGGCCAACTGACTGCACCATCGTCTAAATCATCCTCTTTACGTTTTTTGGTTAAGTTTTTTGTTCAATTTCATCCATTTGACTCAAAACGCAGAGGGAGAGGAGATATGTGACGAAATTGCATTTGAAGTGCATTCAGAGACTTTTTCCATTCTAGACCCAGGTGCACCCAACTTCTTCCCAAATTCTAGATAGCGGCCAACTGACTGCACCATCGTCTAAATCATCCTCTTTACGTTTTTTTGTTAAGTTTTTTGTTCAATTTCATCCATTTGACTAAAAAAACGCCGAGGGAGAGGAGATATGTGAAGAAATTGGATTTGAAATGCATACAGAGACTTTTTCCATTCTCGACCCAAGTACACCCAACTTCTTCCCAAATTCTAGATAGCGGCCAACTGACTGCACCATCGTCTAAATCATCCTCTTTACGTTTTTTGTTTAAGTTTTTTGTTCAATTTCATCCATTTCACTCAAAACGCCGAGGGAGAGGAGATATGTGACGAAATTGCATTTTAAGTGCATTCAGAGACTTTTTCCATTCTAGACCCAGGTGCACCCAACTTCTTCCCAAATTCTAGATAGCGGCCAACTGACTGCACCATCGTCTAAATTATCCTCTTTACGTTTTTTGGTTAAGTTTTTTGTTCAATTTCATCCATTTGACTCAAAACGCCGAGGGAGAGGAGATATGTGACGAAATTGCATTTGAAGTGCATTCAGAGACTTTTTCCATTCTAGGCCCAGGTGCACCCAACTTCTTCCCAAATTCTAGATAGCGGCCAACTGACTGCACCATCGTCTAAATCATCCTCTTTACGTTTTTTTGTTAAGTTTTTTGTTCAATTTCATCCATTTGACTAAAAAAACGCCGAGGGAGAGGAGATATGTGAAGAAATTGGATTTGAAATGCATACAGAGACTTTTTCCATTCTCGACCCAAGTACACCCAACTTCTTCCCAAATTCTAGATAGCGGCCAACTGACTGCACCATCGTCTAAATCATCCTCTTTACGTTTTTTGGTTAAGTTTTTTGTTCAATTTCATCCATTTGACTCAAAACGCAGAGGGAGAGGAGATATGTGACGAAATTGCATTTGAAGTGCATTCAGAGACTTTTTCCATTCTAGACCCAGGTGCACCCAACTTCTTCCCAAATTCTAGATAGCGGCCAACTGACTGCACCATCGTCTAAATCATCCTCTTTACGTTTTTTGGTTAAGTTTTTTGTTCAATTTCATCCATTTGACTAAAAAAACGCCGAGGGAGAGGAGATATGTGAAGAAATTGGATTTGAAATGCATACAGAGACTTTTTCCATTCTCGACCCAAGTACACCCAACTTCTTCCCAAATTCTAGATAGCGGCCAACTGACTGCACCATCGTCTAAATCATCCTCTTTACGTTTTTTTGTTAAGTTTTTTGTTCAATTTCATCCATTTGACTAAAAAAACGCCGAGGGAGAGGAGATATGTGAAGAAATTGGATTTGAAATGCATTCAGAGACTTTTTCCATTCTAGACCCAGGTGCACCCAACTTCTTCCCAAATTCTAGATAGCGGCCAACTGACTGCACCATCGTCTAAATCATCCTCTTTACGTTTTTTGGTTAAGTTTTTTGTTCAATTTCATCCATTTGACTTAAAACATCGAGGGAGAGGAGATATGTGACGAAATTGCATTTGCAGTGCATTCAGAGACTTTTTCCATTCTCGACCCAGGTGCACCCAACTTCTTCCCAAATTCTAGATAGCGGCCAACTGACTGCACCAACGTCTAATTCATCCTCTTTTCGTTTTTTAGTTAAGTTTTTTGTTAAATTTCATCCATTTGACTCAAAACGCAGAGGGAGAGGAGATATGTGACGAAATTGCATTTGAAATGCATACAGAGACTTTTTCCATTCTCGACCCAAGTACACCCAACTTCTTCCCAAATTCTAGATAGCGGCCAACTGACTGCACCATCGTCTAAATCATCTTCTTTAGGTTTTTTGGCTAAGTTTTTTGTTCAATTTCGTCCATTTGAATCAAAACGCTGAGGGAGAGGAGATATGTGAAGAAATTGGATTTGAAATGCATACAAAGACTTTTTCCATTCTCGACCCAAGTACACCCAACTTCTTCCCAAATTCTAGATAGCGGCCAACTGACTGCACCATCGTCTAAATCATCCTCTTTACGTTTTTTGGTTAAGTTTTTTGTTCAATTTCATCCATTTGACTCAAAACGCAGAGGGAGAGGAGATATGTGACGAAATTGCATTTGAAGTGCATTCAGAGACTTTTTCCATTCTAGACCCAGGTGCACCCAACTTCTTCCCAAATTCTAGATAGCGGCCAACTGACTGCACCATCGTCTAAATCATCCTCTTTACGTTTTTTTGTTAAGTTTTTTGTTCAATTTCATCCATTTGACTAAAAAAACGCCGAGGGAGAGGAGATATGTGAAGAAATTGGATTTGAAATGCATACAGAGACTTTTTCCATTCTCGACCCAAGTACACCCAACTTCTTCCCAAATTCTAGATAGCGGCCAACTGACTGCACCATCGTCTAAATCATCCTCTTTACGTTTTTTGTTTAAGTTTTTTGTTCAATTTCATCCATTTCACTCAAAACGCCGAGGGAGAGGAGATATGTGACGAAATTGCATTTTAAGTGCATTCAGAGACTTTTTCCATTCTAGACCCAGGTGCACCCAACTTCTTCCCAAATTCTAGATAGCGGCCAACTGACTGCACCATCGTCTAAATTATCCTCTTTACGTTTTTTGGTTAAGTTTTTTGTTCAATTTCATCCATTTGACTCAAAACGCCGAGGGAGAGGAGATATGTGACGAAATTGCATTTGAAGTGCATTCAGAGACTTTTTCCATTCTAGGCCCAGGTGCACCCAACTTCTTCCCAAATTCTAGATAGCGGCCAACTGACTGCACCATCGTCTAAATCATCCTCTTTACGTTTTTTTGTTAAGTTTTTTGTTCAATTTCATCCATTTGACTAAAAAAACGCCGAGGGAGAGGAGATATGTGAAGAAATTGGATTTGAAATGCATACAGAGACTTTTTCCATTCTCGACCCAAGTACACCCAACTTCTTCCCAAATTCTAGATAGCGGCCAACTGACTGCACCATCGTCTAAATCATCCTCTTTACGTTTTTTGGTTAAGTTTTTTGTTCAATTTCATCCATTTGACTCAAAACGCAGAGGGAGAGGAGATATGTGACGAAATTGCATTTGAAGTGCATTCAGAGACTTTTTCCATTCTAGACCCAGGTGCACCCAACTTCTTCCCAAATTCTAGATAGCGGCCAACTGACTGCACCATCGTCTAAATCATCCTCTTTACGTTTTTTTGTTAAGTTTTTTGTTCAATTTCATCCATTTGACTAAAAAAACGCCGAGGGAGAGGAGATATGTGAAGAAATTGGATTTGAAATGCATACAGAGACTTTTTCCATTCTCGACCCAAGTACACCCAACTTCTTCCCAAATTCTAGATAGCGGCCAACTGACTGCACCATCGTCTAAATCATCCTCTTTACGTTTTTTGTTTAAGTTTTTTGTTCAATTTCATCCATTTCACTCAAAACGCCGAGGGAGAGGAGATATGTGACGAAATTGCATTTTAAGTGCATTCAGAGACTTTTTCCATTCTAGACCCAGGTGCACCCAACTTCTTCCCAAATTCTAGATAGCGGCCAACTGACTGCACCATCGTCTAAATTATCCTCTTTACGTTTTTTGGTTAAGTTTTTTGTTCAATTTCATCCATTTGACTCAAAACGCCGAGGGAGAGGAGATATGTGACGAAATTGCATTTGAAGTGCATACAGAGACTTTTTCCATTCTCGACCCAAGTACACCCAACTTCTTCCCAAATTCTAGATAGCGGCCAACTGACTGCACCATCGTCTAAATCATCCTCTTTACGTTTTTTTGTTAAGTTTTTTGTTCAATTTCATCCATTTGACTAAAAAAACGCCGAGGGAGAGGAGATATGTGAAGAAATTGGATTTGAAATGCATACAGAGACTTTTTCCATTCTCGACCCAAGTACACCCAACTTCTTCCCAAATTCTAGATAGCGGCCAACTGACTGCACCATCGTCTAAATCATCCTCTTTACGTTTTTTGTTTAAGTTTTTTGTTCAATTTCATCCATTTCACTCAAAACGCCGAGGGAGAGGAGATATGTGACGAAATTGCATTTTAAGTGCATTCAGAGACTTTTTCCATTCTAGACCCAGGTGCACCCAACTTCTTCCCAAATTCTAGATAGCGGCCAACTGACTGCACCATCGTCTAAATTATCCTCTTTACGTTTTTTGGTTAAGTTTTTTGTTCAATTTCATCCATTTGACTCAAAACGCCGAGGGAGAGGAGATATGTGACGAAATTGCATTTGAAGTGCATTCAGAGACTTTTTCCATTCTAGGCCCAGGTGCACCCAACTTCTTCCCAAATTCTAGATAGCGGCCAACTGACTGCACCATCGTCTAAATCATCCTCTTTACGTTTTTTGGTTACGTTTTTTGTTCAATTTCATCCATTTGACTTAAAACGCCGAGGGAGAGGAGATATGTGACGAAATTGCATTTGAAGTGCATTCAGAGACTTTTTCCATTCTAGGCCCAGGTGCACCCAACTTCTTCCCAAATTCTAGATAGCGGCCAACTGACTGCACCATCGTCTAAATCATCCTCTTTACGTTTTTTGGTTAAGTTTTTTGTTCAATTTCATCCATTTGACTCAAAACGCCGAGGGAGAGGAGATATGTGACGAAATTGCATTTGAAGTGCATTCAGAGACTTTTTCCATTCTAGACCCAGGTGCACCCAACTTCTTCCCAAATTCTAGATAGCGGCCAACTGACTGCACCATCGTCTAAATCATCCTCTTTACGTTCTTTGGTTAAGTTTTCTGTTCAATTTCATCCATTTGACTCAAAACGCCGAGGGAGAGGAGATATGTGACGAAATTGCATTTGAAGTGCATTCAGAGACTTTTTCCATTCTAGGCCCAGGTGCACCCAACTTCTTCCCAAATTCTAGATAGCGGCCAACTGACTGCACCATCGTCTAAATCATCCTCTTTACGTTTTTTGGTTAAGTTTTTTGTTCAATTTCATCCATTTGACTCAAAACGCCGAGGGAGAGGAGATATGTGACGAAATTGCATTTGAAGTGCATTCAGAGACTTTTTCCATTCTAGACCCAGGTGCACCCAACTTCTTCCCAAATTCTAGATAGCGGCCAACTGACTGCACCAACGTGTAATTCATCCTCTTTACGTTTAGTTTAAGTTTTTTGTTAAATTTCGTCTATTTGAAGTGCATTCAGGAGATTTTTTTTCACTCTTGACCTCTGTATATTTTAATCCTTTTTTTGCGAATCGTTTTAGGATCTTTATCTTGATAAGGTGGCAGATGTTTTCAATATACTCACCAAATATATAAGTTTTTTTTGGTTACTTTTTAGCCAGCTACCTTCTCTGTTTTTAAAAGATGAAATGTGTGCTACTGGCGTATTCCTTTTCTTCGTTGGAGTAAAGATTAAGTATTCGCTACTAACATCGTTCTTAAGTTTGGCGATGTTTGTTTTAAGTTTATTACTGAGGTTATTAAGCTGTGTTTTGTTACTTGGAGCCCTTGACTCTGGAAATTCTTCTCTTTTCTGCAATAGTTTTACGTATTTCTTTTGGATTTCCATTTTATTTAGCATTTTTGGCATGAATGTGTCCAAACTAGTAGTCAATTTTGACTTGATGCAGTTCGAGCATTATGTCATTTCTCATTTTATCTTTGGTTTTCAACAATATCTTGACGTGTGGTTACTTTTTTTTGACAATTTTGCCTTTAAGTCCTTTCTGAGTTCCTCATGTATCATTTTCAGAATTTAGTAGTTTTTACTCTTTGGCTAGTTGATTCTGCTTCGCAACTGAGCTGCTTCTGCAGTTGGCTGTAAGTTTTCTATTTTCTTCATACAGTCTTTAGTATGATGTATGTACAAAGAAACAGTTTAGAAAGCGCACTGACCCAACCCAATCCTCAAACTAGACCAAATTAGCTGATCATTTCCTTAACTATATTGTCCATCACGATAAAAGTTCAAATTGTTCAGCACCCACCCATTGCAAGCCAATTCCTGACCCTACGTCACTGTACTCGTACACCGCAAGATTCCACCTTTTCATAATTGCATACATTTATGCATTTCTTCGATGAGCAGCTATCAAAGTAAAATGCAAACTAAAAGTGAAATCGATTTCCATGCAGCACGACATGCACTGCGCGCGCATCGTAAAAACAAAAAAATTCCTTCGCCACTCAGTGAAGTCTTTCCCAACGCCTGCCGCCACCACAAGTCAAGGCATGGAACCTGCTGGCTCATCTCCTCGACTTGGCTTTACCCCTTTCTGCATATTTCCATTACTTGCCAATCGCGGAAAGTGCAAACACATTGATTTTCTTTCAACTCATGAGTTTGTGCAGAAAAAAAGACGATATCGCCAGGGGACTCCTAGAGCCCGTCTTTTTTTTTTTTCCTTAAAACCCCTTCCCACCTGACCATATGTGCAAATAATAGCGATGATAACGATTTCATCAACGGCCTGCTCTAATCACCATAATACACTCAATATAAATCAGCCAGTATCGAGCTGGGCCAATTGTTTCGATACATAAATAAACATAAGCTCTTCATTCGAAAACCGTGCCTTATCGGTGTCCATAGATTTATGAATGGGTTTGACATGATGTTTTAATGGCTTCGCGATATTATCCAATTTTTTGACGCAAGACCCGGGAGAGTGGTAATCTCACTGTGGTCCGTCAGCATATCGCCTCGTGTATCTGAGGGGGTAAATGGGCGATAGATTTTTAATTGGTCAATCAAACAAGCATTTGAATTCAGATCGGCCAATAGATTATGCAGATGTGCGTGCCGGTTATACAATGTTGGCTTGTAATTCGCTGTTTTGTTAGCTGTACTCCCAGCTGGATATCTAATCTAATAACTTTTATGAATATTAATGTCGGACGAGATGATCTTTGGGAATCGATGGACTTGGTGGACATTTCGTTTTTCTGCTTTGGTTTCATCGATACGCATATTTCAAAATTATGAATATTTTACAACGGAAATCGTACATATTTATGTGATTATTATTATTTTTTTTTTTTGACATTTACACACATTAAGATGCTGTCAATCTGATGTTATTGTTGATAGTTTGACGAAATAATTGTTAGTTTTTTGTTATAAAACAAATAACCGTTTCGACTGAGCCAATTAGCTATTGTGATTGAATACGTTTAAGGGTGGGATTGTTGGCAACCGAGTGAATTGGAGACAAAACGGTGTTAATGGCGTTATTATTCAGTATTCATGGGAAAATATTATTGCAAATTAGATACAACAGATGGTGATGAGGTGTGACTGGTGTAGAATTGACGGTTGATTGGACTACCGTTTTTATTGCCTACTTAGTCAATGAATTGAATTGGGCTTTAACTTTGACGTTTGAGTGAGTGTTCTATTGTTTCTGATTGTTTACTTATATAATCGGATTCTGAAGTATAGCTATTGTTTGACATATGTCGAAAGAGGAATACATTGAAGCTCGCAATAAGCCATGACACTTTTTACTGCGTTGTCGTCAAATAATAAAGTACCGCCTTAAGCATTCCTAATTCTGCTTTGTAAATAGTTTCTATGGTCACTTGTTGTGGAGAAGTTTTGATTTTGTTGAATGGACTTAATTGATTCCATCGAGACAATGCTATTTGCGTGAAATTAACTTGTTTGTACACATTTTTCATGGTGAAATGTCACAAGGAATTTTCTTCGTTAAATTTCCTGAAGCGATCTGCTGTTTAAGGCGTGAAATAGTTTTGTTCAAAACCTAATGGTTTGTGCAATTGGTAAATCTCTTATCTCAACACATCTTGGAGACATTTTAGCGTTTGACGCAATGTTGACATTACAGCGTAAAGGGTACAAGAAACTGTGGAAGAATTGCGAAAAAAGATGTAACAGCAACTTTACCTAATTTGTACCTAATTATAAGAAAACCTACAATCCGTCTGAAAGGGATTTTTCTTTACTAAATTTCAATGATAATTTGGAACGTTTGAGGGTGTTACATGCAAAATTCATCAACATTATGTATTTGCTTCTAAAAATCGCTTCAAAAAGTGGGCGTGACGGAATCTATAGTTATTTGATTTTAATAATAATTTTTAATTTCATGTAAAGTACTGAAGTTATACAAAATTATGCGTGGCAGTGGATTTATTTTTAAATTTTTAACACTTGCATTGGATTTTTCTCTGAAAAGTTCCGAAATGACATTTTATCCTTCAAGCACAACGAATGAGTTGCTCATTGGATTGCACAGAACTTCGTGGTTGGCAAAATTATGTTGTTTTTATAAATGAATAATCTAAATGCAAAAGTTTTTAAAAAATATTCCCCAAAGTTGCGGTTGATCTTCGTTAAAGAAATGATAAATGCAGCTGTCTTTCGGGCAATAGTACTATCTACAGTGCGTCATATAACAAGAACATGCTAAGGAGGACTATGAGATCAGCGGATCAAACTGCAAAAGTTGACACCGCCTGAATAGTGCTAAAACGGTGATTATAGCAGAATCTTCAAGATCTATAAATGATGAATACTATGGCAATCGTCTGGTAAACGCAGGATGAGCTCCTATGTAGATCAAATTCTATAACTTTTCTGGATCCATCTGGAAATTTGTACTGATCCATTGCGCTTACTGGTAGAGGAGCAAAAGATGGTAAATCGTATAGCGCTGACAGACACTTTGGAACTCCGAGGAATGTTTTCGTACAGTGGAACGTAATCGAAGGCTTTCATTGTGGTAAAGCTGAAATGCTTTAGAAAAGCAATGGACCAACTGAGAATGGATCCTTCTTTCTCAAACAGTAACTAGGTTTAGATGCCGACTAAACTAGACAAGGAATTTTTGTAGCCAATCGTTATATTCAGTTAAGATTCAGCAGTAAAATTTTGTACTTATGGTTGGGGTTTTGACTCCACATGTACATACTTTTTTTAACGAGACTTTTTTTAACGAGCATTCAAAATGGACAATTTGGTCGGTCGTCAAACAAATCGTTTAATGTGAGCCCCGCTTAAGAGTAACTAATAACTAATCCTTGCTTGAAGGCTTTAATTGACCAGGTACTGCACATGATAAATTGAAATCGCTTTCGTTCATATGACCAAACCGAACTCCATTGACCAGCATGGTGACCATTTTCATCGACGGAAAAATACAATCCAATCACACCTCCAGTATGGATTTCCATCACACGGTCACTTTTTGTGGCCATGAAATCTCTTGAACCACATGTGGGTTTGTTACTCTCCAAGAAAGCATATATTGCTAGTTTCGTCTTGTAAGGATGTAGTCCAAAGTAAAATGGTCTGAGGGATTATGGCTGCTATATTTTCGGTACTTCGGCGTCTCATAGCACGGGAACATTCAATTGCAAATATGTTGAATAGAATCTATCCATTAAAGCACGAATATCATGTCTGATGGAAGGATTTTTACGACAGGAAATTGAAGTAAATGCTCCCTACAGTTCCGAACATCAACTGAGAATTTCGGTGGTATTTTTTAATAATTTTCGAACGTTGGTAGTTCATTAACTTCATCTTGGTAAAAATGTAAACTTTGACTGACGTTTTGACATTGACAAATCATAAAAATAGTTAAAGGGGCAATCATAATACTCAAAAGCAATCAGAAGCTAATGTCAAGGCAGACGCGAGTGTGAAAGTCAAGTCGTTTTACCTGTCATTTCTATGTTGTTTATGAAGTTCAAAACACAAAATACACAGAAGTTAGCAAAAGTGAACGAAAACTGGACGAAACGAAGCAAGAAGCTATTATGGGTCTACAATACAATTTGCTTGTATTCGTACAGTTTCGTATGACCACGTGCGAACCCATTCGACTATTATGGTTGGCCCTTAAGGCTGCTTAGCGTCTACCTATTTCTGCTATGCACCTCTCTAGCTATTCGCCCATGACTCACATCATTTCTCATCCCACTTGATTGACCATAGACATATTTATAGCATGTAATCATCCACGGATTGATATGATAAGTGTGCCCCGCCCCATAAATACATAATCTTCTCGCCAGAATTATTTTATTGCCACTTAGCCCAAGAGAAGCTATCTTATCTTTATTATTGACTTTTATGTTTTTTCCCACAAAATTAACACACAATCATCGGGTGCGCTCCTCCAAAACCAAATATGGAAACACCTCGATCCAGATCACAGGGAGAAGTCTATAAAACTCACAGCCTCGTTAAATAAATATCAAATTACAACCAAAATCAAGTTGAAACTCTACTTTTATATATGTCACACATAAGACGTTGGTTTTAAATATTAAATTAAACGATTCGATTCAGTATTTATTTGCTTCGTATAGGTGAGTTAGTGGCCGGTGAATTTACAATGAGCCAAAAATCAGTCCAATGAATATGCTGATCTGCTACACGGCCAATGACCATAACTCTTTGGGTGGAAATCAGAAATCATTGAACAACGAGATATTAAACTTTCCCGGCACTTTCCAGTTGCCTACAAGCTATTTTCACGCATATTGTTACATTTTCACGCACATTTGTTTGACTTGGTGAATTCACCCCGACTTGGTGAATTCACCCCTAAATCACAACAACAAATCGGTCAATTTCACCTTAAATCACAACAACAACTAGGAATTTGACGGGCCATGACAACAGATTTTTGAATTTATGGAAGGAGCTGGAAAGTATTTTGGGTCCGTTCACTAGATATTACAAATATTTGAATTCGTATTCTTTAGTAAAAGATGAGAACAATTTGAATTTCGTCGGTTGGCCGAAAATGTAAAAATCAAAATATATGTTTTCAGATAGTTTATTCTTTTAAAAAATAATGTACACAAAAACAGAAAGATTACTACAATGCTATTCAGCCAATTGCGAATAGGTTGAAACAGTTGTTATGGCGAATTAAAATATAAAATTCTTAAATTTTTTTGAAAAACGTATAATTGCTTTAATATATAGAAATTTCGCAAACAACAATTGCCAAAGATTGTGGATGAATTATAATAATAGGCTCTTTAACTGGGTAAGAAGTATATCTATCTCCCTTTTAAAATTTGCATTGATGTTTAACTACATTTCCGAAAAACAAAGGCCATATATGTACATACCTTTTATCTGATTATAGAAACACAATAGTTGTTATATTTCGGCATATTTCTCTGATGAATATTCTTCTTTATCGACTTTTAGTGTCTGCGTTTATATCGCCATTCAAGTAGTGTGTCTAAACAATTAATTTTTGTAATATGTATGTTACCACCTAAAGATAGTGCGATTATCAGGGCAGCATCCGGTATGGTTTAATCGACTAATGTATCAGCTGTTGAGTACATATGTAGCTTAGTTTACCTTATATAAGATCTCTAATGTATGCGCAAATTAAATTACTTACCCAAGAAAGTCATAAAAGGGAGAGAACAAAACGGGGTAGACGCTGCAGACGTTTTTACTTCTCTCTTTGAGAATTTACAATTTTTAGTGCAGAACTTAAGGGAACAGACCAAATCAATGAACTCAGTACGTTATGTACCTACCTTACCAAAATTAGTGTCTAGAAAAGAACACAGGACTAGAATCAGGTCGAAGGAATAGACATGAAACATGGATCGTAAGAAAAACCATAAGACCATACAACTCCCATAACACAAACAACGTACAAAGCTGAACCTACGAGCTAAATTTTCGTACGTTTATTGAAATCCTCTACCTTTATCATGTTGCTTACTTAAAAAAAAAAACAAAAACTATCATTGAAATGCTGATATTTTTTTTTTCATTGATTTTCCAGAATTCTTTCCAATGAAAAATATTTCTAGTAAATTTAAGTTGAATGCTTCCGTTTTATGTGAGCACATCCGTAAACGTACTCGCTTCACCACTAACAAAGTGTTGTTGCCAAGCATTGACAGTAACAGTTTTTGTCAAAAAGTTATCAAAATTTATTGTTTCACCATAGCTTATAAGGGGTTACATTCAGCCAAATTCATTTTTGAGTGCTGACATCTATTGAGAGTAGTTTAGACAAGCCCCAAAGGTTTTTGCCAATGCTCACACGTATTCACAGACGAGAAGCAAATTACAACAAAAACAATGTAAACAAAAGGGTTTTTGCAGGCAAGAGGGACGAAAGTTTAATATCTCTTTACTCAATGATTTCTGGTGGAAATCCACAATGAAATATCGTTTGGTGTGACGGCTAATAGGAATTTATTTGAATTGTTTTGTTGGTAACTTAAAATTTGGAAATAATTGCGAGTAAATTGGCAGAAGGTCAGCTGGGCAATTTTGCATTTGAAAAGAGAGTTGCGTGACACGGAACATAAATGTGACAATACAGGAGCATGGTGTGGATTATTGAAAATACGCTCGCTCGTGTTTTGAAGAAATTAAGAAATCTATATTCAATTCAGTATTTGTTTATGAAAATCGAGTAGCTGTCACTTTGACTTATTGATTGGCATAGAACCTGATGATAGCCAAGGCTTTTGACAGAAGGTAGTCTGTCAAGCCTACCAGACGCCCTATTCAGCTGCAAATTACCTGGTAGAGAGCATACACCAACTCATTTCTAAGAATTGGTTAGACAAGTTTGTTTGTTTGTCAAACATGGTTTTAGCGTTAAATGAGGGCATAACCGATTATATGCTGGCATCAGGAAGGAACCCACAACAGCGATGATCTTGCCTCAAATGACGCGCACAAGTAGAAGAGGTTCTCAACTCGTTTGGTGTTGCAACTGAAGGCCAAGGACCAGACCTACGGCAAATTCTGAACTATATCTAATAGAACAATGGTTTCGTACTACCACGTCAGAAACAGTGCAAATACAAAGGATTTGTATTGTGTCACCATTTTGCTTCCATTCGTTAAGTTTTCGTTCACTTTTTACGTACAAAAATATGACAATTAAACAGCTGTGAACGGTTGGGAACCACAAAACTGCTATTTTAACCAAGAAGTAAAAACAACTTGAACTAAAGTTTTTTATATATTTTATTGCAAAAGTAAACAAATATTTATAAAATAATACAACAGCTCAAACGAAAGACAAATCAATATGACAATTGCTTCCGAACACAAACGCTACTTGAGTAGTTGACAGTACTGAAGGAAACTTAATGTAAAATTATGACATTAGCTTCCGATTGCTTCCGTGGATCGATTATGATAAAAATCGCTCTGCAGATAGTTTAAGGTATTAAAATATAAAATCTACATAAAATTTTAAAGAGAAGTCATTAAATCTGTCATCATCAATACTGATAGTTACAACGAACATCAGTTAAGCCATCGACTAGTCACCACATAAACACTTTTAAACCCAAACCCTTCCAACCTTACCCACTGAACCAAAGAAAACTCTCTTTCATTAGACACCTCCAGCGTTAACGTTGTGAACATATTGCACGTGTGAATTTTACCACATCTCTCTGCCATCTTCAGCTTTCACAAGATAGGCTTTACACAAGACAAGAAGGTGAGGAAAACCAAAATTGGCCCAATAACCACAAAGTAAATATTATTTTGTTAGCATTACAAATAGAAATTAGCACCTTTGGACCGCAAACGCAGTTATTGGATTGCTTGACGCTTAACTAATTATGATTGACACGAGCACGTTTCTCCAAATATTCTGTACAATCAAAACAAATCATTTGGGTCAGATGTTATATTGCAAATTTTGTCAAAATTTAAACAATAACCCTTCGGTTGTTCAAAGCGTGTCAATAAACGTGTCAAAAGCTAAATTTATTACTACATCGACTTATCAAATAAAATTAAAGAGCCGGGCAAACCGGAAAGATAATTTATTTAAAACTGATTACTTTTGAAAAATACGACCGCAGTAAATCAATAAACTGAGTGGAATCGATGTCTTTTTAAAACCTTATTCGTTGGATTTATGCATTTTGATGGATTTCGACTGGGGCTAGATATACGAATGGATTTATGTAACGTTGTTAACACTTTACAATGCATATTTAATATTTTTATTGGGAAGGGATTAATGCTGCACCCAGTGTAGTAAGACTGCTACTTACATTCTTCTTTTGCACAAAAGCTATTGGCAACAAATGGGGTTTGCAACCTTGTTGTGGCAGGTGGACTGCCTGAGATAAACCCTTAAATCGAAAATCATCTAAGCAAAGTCCACCTTGTGCATCAGTGGTGCGATTCGTACGATACTCTTTCTGGAGCACTGGACATTTTTGATATTGTGATTTTGATTTGTGAAAAACGTCAGACAGGTTAGAACCGTCAGTCATATGTCAAATGAAGTTGTCAAATCAAATTGTGGTCAACTTTTTAATTGTTTACAACGAGAAAACTAAAATATTTTGTAATAGAAAAAGAATTAATTTAAAATACTCTTTCGGTAATGTTTTAATTAAAACAAATAAAAACTTATCTGAAATAAAATATCCCACAAGACGTAACAAATTGACAGGTAATTTTGACAGTTTTCACGAATCTGTTCTAACTAAAAACCAAGTGCAGGAAATCCCGTTCTAATCTGTTCCAGAACAACCTCATTCAACATGAATCAGATCAGTTTAGAAGAGAAAATTCCTCATTGAACACCAAAAGTTGTACTTTTCTGTGCCGAACACAACTTTTGGCAACAACTTCCGAGTAACCACCGCTTCTAGAACATTCTGAGAGGAAGAGGTATTCCTGGAATACAAGTTGATTCACTTTTATGTCGACACATTTTAAAAACTAACGACAGGATAGGTGGTGATGTTTTTTTCTGATGGACTTAATCTCTGTCTTTCCTTTCGTCTTCCTAACCATTGCAGCATATTCTAGGCGGAATTAATTGGCGCTTTAAGCAGTCCTATCTTAGCTCAGGAAAGACACGATATGCACTACAGGTATCCGCATCTCTTCAGTTAGCCAAGCAGCTATCAAATCGTTGGGATCCTTTTATAATAATTTGAAACGCCGATGAACTCGTCAGATATGGACCTTGATGGCATCCACTTTAAATCTAATCTTACCTAGCCTAACCTACACCCTTCCATACATGCATCAAAATCTAATAGTGTCCAGTCAAGAAATTCTACGATCCAAAGAAACTTTTGAAAAGAACACTATATGGCTGGGTTCAACAATCGACTAACTTTACTCTCACATGGAGTTCCGGACAGTAGTGTATTCCAAACGAAACTACACTCCAAAAAAGTGATCGACATCTCCATTGAAGAGTTTGAAACATGACCAGCAAACTACGAAACTGGCAGGCTCCAGAACACACGGTTCGTTGAAAGAAGAATCAGGAAGAAAGAGATCCGAACAGAACCTGACCGCTGCCTTTAATCTATCTTGCTTGGAACTGCTCTGAAAAGTGAGGTAACTGAACTTATTGTCCACCAACTCCTTTAAAAATCTTCGGAGATCTAATACATAAGAATGGGAATGGTTTAGTGGATATGGAGAGTGACTCTAAGAAAGCAGTTTCTTCAATCACTGCATCAAAGAAGGGTTATGCAAATGTAAGATAGCCTAATCTCGGTAAGTGTAATGACGCCAAGGAGATGTGGCCACAGTTGAGCCGATGCAGGACAACGAGTATGCTATGCTACTCATCAGCAAACCGTACCGAGCACGCGTTCTCTAGTCCGATTACTAATAGGTCACTGTGCTTTAGGTAGACGTGGCTGTATGGATAAAGATGAGGAAGAACCACCATGCCCTGCTTTATCCTCGTCAAGAAAGCAAATTTGGATACAACGAGTTCAATCGCTCCTGCCCTAGTGTTACAGAAAGGTCTCTTCTAGTGAAGTACTTGTGGTTATCCTATTGAAGGTCCGACACAGTTTAAGGGCAGACTCAATACTTTTACTACTAAGTCGATCTCAAGATCGTCAACAGCCCAGGCACGAATTTATGTCCCATCCCATCGGCATATAAGTTCAGTTTTGACAGGAGTCACATCTCTATCGATCCTCCACTGAAGTCATGTCCAACGTCAGATTTCATCTCATATGAGAATTTGATTGAAGCTTTTCTGTAGGTATTGGCTTGATCAATATTCAGTGCATTTTCTTAGCAAACTCATTCTCACCATTAATCCCCATCAACATCTTAAAGTTTTCCACTTCCACTTTTCGCACTTCCACGACAAATAAACACATCATACAGATTGGGAAACCTTTGGAATGACGTCCGATAGCTAATTTCCCTCCTCTCTATTGACGTGCGCATATCCCATAGATGACTGCCATTCAGTCTCGATTTCAGACAAATGTTAAGCTGCATTGTCCACCGTCTCTGAACTCAGCGCACACACTTATTTCCAATAACGCCTACTCTATTCGAAACTCATCACTTGAGACGTCAAGACCTCCTCAAGTATCTTACAAAACCATAATCCCTTGAAAAATGCAAATCCCCCGGGAGAGATATTTCAAATAATTTAACACCGTAATAATACAACAATAAAGAAAAAAGTACCAGAAATGTGTAATCTCCTACTAAGGAGCTTTAGCAATTATTCATCAGGGTAGTCCTCCGCTGTCTTATGGCCGCATTTGGCTTTCAATTTCACTCAGAAGTATAGCGTACCTACGCTGAGTGTATCCACTAATGACATCCAATTGTATTGTTAGCATCCATTATGGGAATTATCCATAATTTTAATTAAGAAGGAAAAAAAAAGAAGAAATAATTTAATTAACTGAAGGGCAACCCCATTAAACATTAACTTCTGCCTGCAACTGCAACTTTCTGGGTCATACACGTCGCGTCGTGTCGCCGCCGTCGCGCAGTCTTTGTGCAACTTTGTATGATAATTAGAAGATTTTTTATTTCTTTCTTAACAAACAAAAAAAAACCGAAATAAAACAGAAACAGAAATATATCTTCGTATCTGTGAGTTCGTTTGTTTGTTTTATGAGATCTTGTGGCATTCGTGACGCTTAGATACCATCCATCTAGTTTGCGCAGCCACAACACTCCCGCTACATGGACCCTTTTGTTTGTTTGGCTAAGTTAAATAGATGACGCTACTATTTGTTATGCCGAACGAGCTGGGCACGTTTTAAGTTACTCTTTTGCCAAATGATGTAGAAAACTAAATGAATAATAGAGCCATCTGAAGATTTATCACGAATTTGTTGTCATAACATTGTGGCCCATGTATCTTTTCTACGGAACGTTGCAACGTTTCTGTAAGATTTTAGCCATGAAAATTGCGCGGAGAAATCTCTGTTAAGTTGAAAAATGAAATATCTTCACGGCAAGCTATGAGCCATCAATACCGTGAAGTGATACACACCCTCGAACTATGTGCAGTCAATTTATCTTCGTGCGGCACGTTATGGGATATGTTTGATGGAAAAGATAAATGGTCACCAGAGTGACCCTTGAGTAATTATTCATCGCTGATTAGGAGATGGAATTATACGCGTTGCGTGCGAAAATTCTTTGTAAACAAATTACTTTTCAACACACTTTTGCATATCGTAGTCGTAAAAGGTGAAAGGCTAATGAAGATCGGATATGCCGGAACTGATATTTGCTAGTGAAACAGATACAAGAGGCACGTAAGTTGACAGTCAACGAGGGAAAATTTCAAAATTTGTTTAACGAAAGTTGACGTTTAATTGGTTATGAACATAAAGGCGTTGCTTGGCCAAATACGATCTTTCAATTAGCAATGTTCCAAATATTTGCAATCACTTTCGGATCAGCTATATACATAAGTATGTTCGTTCGCAATAAGTGATCCGAATCTAGAGTGAATGAGTACACCTTATGTACACTAAGAAGAGGTGATCGTAAAAGACAGAAATGGGGGGAAAACTGATCGGAAGCCATTTAATTTTTACTTCCGTCGACTTATGCACGGTGAACTTTAGTAAAGTACGTATTGCGATGGGTTCGTCTGTCAGAAATTCTTTGACAGTTGTAGATTGTAGTAGATCTGTTCCTTACTTTCTGCACTTAAATCGTAAATTCTCAAATTTCTGAGCCTGTAGGTACAAATCTGTCAGAGAGAGGTAAAAATACACAGTTGGACAAGGATTTTTCAAGTAAGGAGTATGTAGTTAAAAATTACCCATGACTCTAGAGATAAAGAGTTTTTCAATATAGCCATTCCTTTCAAAATAAGCCAAATCAGTCGGCACCCCACGTTGTTCACAGTAATTAGACAAGCCTTGCGTAAAGATCTTGGTTTACTCCAGAACTAGACCCTCTTAATCATTTGAAGGCCCGAAACTTCTTCCTGAAATCCTTATTTTAATCAAAAAATCATCTTCAGCAATGAGGCATATTTTTAGCTTAATGGTTTTGTTAAAAACCTACATATATTATGCGTTATTGGACAGCACCAAACCCACATATCCTTTCAAGTTCTTCACTGCAAGGACAAAAAGTGACTGTATGGTGTGGATTTCATGGTGCGATTAAGCCGGATTTCTCGTCGATGAAAATAGTCGTGTCATCTTAAAAGATTATTTTTAACTAGAATTGACTGGACTTAACATCAGTCATATGTGGTTCCCACAAGTTGGTGGCACAAGCTATACAACTGTTCAAACAGTTGATCTATTGAAGAGGAAGTTCGGCTATCGTGCAATCTCGAGAAATGTTCCGCCATTGGATTCCTTTCATGGAGTTGGTTTATGCCCACAAGTCAACAACTTTAAAGCCGATATATGTCGAGGAGTGATGAAAATTGGCTCTAAAGAATAAAAAAAAAAATACTTGGCGCGACAGGTCAATGGGACCCAGGACTTTAAGAATAAAGCTGTCGGGGATGTCAGAGTACTTGGCCCGTACGGGAGTGGAAGGCTGTATTAAGCAGAGAATCTTTACATGTCGGGATCCCATAAAGTATGTTTAGTTGAAAATTGCGGCTGATAATTTTTGTTGTCTATCAGACTCTATTAGTTCTTGAGAACCCACAGTTTAACCAAGAAGCTGCGCGTAGGAAACGGATTTGTCCATCCACTATGTAGAAGATTTAGAAAAATGAACGTGGTTTAAGGTCTTACAAAAAAAGATAAAAGACCATATAGTAAATCAGGTAGATCCCCTTCCTTGCCACAAGTTTTACTTGATTACGATAACGGCAAGACCTAATCGTTATGTCAACAGAAAATAGTCGCTTTTGGAGTGCAAATAACCTACAAGAGTTATATGTAATAGCCTGTTCAAAGCCTGGAGCCTATGCACTTTTTGGCAGAGAGCTTCGTTTTTTCAATTTCTATTTGAATACCACACAATAAACTCTTGTTTGTGTTTTCTTTGTTTTTGTTTCAGAATACCCTCCAATATGGAGGGATTTAAACTTAAAAAAATCTTATTAGTAGAGTTAGTTTTGTTACTATACAAAAGTTGGTGGTAATTTAAATTCATTCAAATACCATCACGCAATTTATAATACTTTCACCGTCATTTCTAAATATGTCGTAGGTTCCCTCCTCATAGTGCTAAGACGTATCAATGCAATATATCACATAATATCGTTTTAAAAATTATCACGTCACGTATTAAAGAACCGCATTCGTTAAGTGTTTAATTCAATTTCGAACTAATTAGAAGACAACAGAACTGCAGAATGGAAACAACAAAACAATATTGTATAATAAATACAAAACAAAATCGACATCGTTTGTGCAAACATTTACTGATTGCGTAATAGGCAAACTGTTACTACCACCAGAGTAACAATTATAATTTATTTGGTCATCAGTCATAGCCATTCACCACAAAACAGCAATTAACGATAAATTAGTGAGTTCAATAAATAACTGACATTATGAGGAAAAGGATCTTAATTGTTATGTTTATTACATCTTTATTGGTAGGACGCCGACCTGGTTAAAGTGGTAAGAGCAATAAATGTTTCAAAATGCGACATGGAAATCAAAATGTTTAAGTTTTTGTATGACGGCTGGAAAGACTTAAATATCCGGTTTGAGATTGATAAAGTATTGGACTACGGAGCAAGGGGTTTCAAGTTCAATCCCTAGACAGCGCGGAATTCTTTTTTGTATTTTAATTATATGAATTCAATACCATAATTCAACTTCAAAATCTGAAATACCTACATATTTATTTTGAAGTCACTGATTCATTTTAGTGAGACTTCAGACAAAGGATTGAATTCAGTTGACTGCTAAATCACTGACTGACTTCAAAATGAATGCTAAGTTCATATTTTGAAGTTGAAAATTCTTAGAAAATTCATGATTGAAAAGATGTTGAAGAAAAATTAAATGACTTTAGTCCTTAAATGACTTAATTCCTTTACACTTCTGCTATAGGAGGCCGGATCAAGAAACGCAATACAATCAGTGTGACTGGTAATTAACTCATGAAGGAAGAGTAAATCGGAGATTTCGTGACAGTTTTCAAAAGTCTCCAGATGGATAAGTTTTAAATGATCGAGGGAAAGGGGGGAAGTTATTTCTGTCAACCGAAGTGAAGTCACGAAGGCCGAACCATAGAAACCTTTGTTAAACGGTTTCAAAAGCACGAATATGGATAGTGTGGGAGGGAGACAAAACGTGGCTGGCATATTGAAGAAAGGCAAGTGCAGAATCAGGTCTATTTCTTGTCGATATGAGACGCACCTAAATCCCGTAAGGAGAAGACTGAAGGGACTAGTTCGTAACAGAGAAAGTAATTCCTGTCAGATTGTGGAGCACGTTTGCGGGACTATGTAATGGATTGACATTTACTGAAACTTTGTTCTAGATCATTTTTCTGGTTTCAGACAGAGAATAAGTTTAGCTCATCTTAAAGATAACGAGCATCTACGAAGGAAGAAATAAATCTGTAGATCTTCATGTCGCCGGTGATACGAGTTTTAATAATGCAGTCAACGTCGTTGGCAGTGAGCACAAATTTAACGGACCCAGGTGAGTGCCACCCGATGTGGCCATCATAGGGTTAGAATAATAAGATTTTAATCAAACTTCATATTGTCTACCTCCCAGAAAGAATTGATTCAGTTGATAAAAACGCTTTCAAAAAAGGGATTAAGCTAAGTTTGTGGTAACAAAAAGTAAAAAACATCTCTCCAGCGACTGGAACAAAATATTACTATCACTAGCCTACTACTACTATCACTTTAAAAAATTTACCTAACCGACAGTAAGATGAAACGTCTTAGAGATTCGACAAAAAATACCGCTGTTACTTCAATTCAGGAAAACAACTGAGTTTAAAACTTCTAACTTGATGGAGAAAACACATACGATGGAAAGCATAGGCTAAGCTAAGAATGGCAATTAAATTAAATGTTCTCTAGTGCCACGGGAAGGTGAACTAGGTTGCCCTTGTCTGCAGTGAAACAGAGTCCAAATGCAACGACCGACTAAGACAACGGACACTAAATCTCGCGGTTCGTACATTTGTCAAAACCACTCCTGATCCTGAGGGACTGCACAATGCTTTATGTGGCAATGCTTTGCAATTTGATGTGCAAAACTTAATGCAACAAACCTTACATCGAACGAGTATAGATAGAGACCCGAATTCATCTTGTAGTCGGATCCATTTTTTCCATCTTGTGAACGACTGACAAACATCCGAGAATAAAACTGTCATGACAGTGAATGGAATCATTAATAACGAACAATAATCTTCTTCGACTCGGACAGGATCTATTAATATTAAAGTACGTCAGCAAGACTCTGTGACTACAGAGAAAGACCAGATGTCCCCAAAATATCATGCCTCCTGTCCAGAGTTAACCAACAGATGCGACAAATTTAATTTGAGGAAGTAATTAAAATAAAAACAAACAGACCTTCCTAACGTCTGTGAAAAGATGTCTAGATCTAGTTTTGACAAGACGAAGCGAGGACAGAGAAAGCTGTGATGGATCAACTTTCGCCCAACAAGTTACTTTTGAAGGATCCGATTGCCGATTGCCGATTACTTCCGAGATCAAGCAAATAAGTATTTATCACTCAAATTGCCTGCGAAAAGGAAACGAGGTACGGATTGTGCGTAACAAATTTTATTACTTCATCTCGCAATCAGCCCATCCGTCTTTCTTAACAATGCAGAATCGTTTGACATCAAACCCTGAAAACAAGTTCCGATAATTACAAGAAAACTAGAAGCACAAACTCCCCCATTTCGAAATCTAAACCAAGATTATGTACATATACATCGCGATCGGTGTGTTGTGAGTATATTGCCATTATTCACGTTTGTTAATGTGATTCCATAGACAAGATCTTGATGGTCAATTAAACTGTCACTCAAGCGCATACTAAATCTTAAAGAAACAAAAACATCGCCTACCAACTAAGACAATCAGACTATTAAGGACGGAAGTTATTAGCTTGGCGCGCAACGTGTTACTTTAAATGGTCCCAAAATGACTTATTGCGTGTATCAAAGAGTCAGTAGCGCTGACTCGAGCCTACAAAATTTTCAATTAACAGCAAACCTTCAAGACAACACAATGAACAGTTCCCACATTTATCTTTGTGGTATTTCACAAAAAACCAAAACGAACAGGCCAAATACTTACCAACAACTGCATTTTTAACTAATCCACTGGTTTTTTGATTGACAATTGTCGACCGAAAACGATAGTAATTGGTTGTTCTCCACCAAAAAAAAAAATTTCTACAAACAAAAACCCCAAATTGGACACTCAAGACAGCAGCAAACACCGGACAAGGAGATGGACCGAAATCGTGTCTTAAACTAATTGCAAATTACCACTTTGCAAAAAGCCAAACCACTAGGTTTCTCAAAAGTAAACACACCGTCACTAGTCACTGAATTTGAATTTGAAAAAAACTAAATTGGGAGTGTGCGCGCGCGCGTTTTGCAACGAAGTTGTTGGTGGTGTTTTGGAATTCTTTGCGGAACTTGACTCCTCGGGATGGCTGAGAAAGAAGCGTACAATGTTAACGGGTGAAAAGTTATTTGCAGACTGTTGGTCTGCTGAAATCTCAGGCAAACAGCAGACGTTTCGTGTCATACCAACGAACCAGCGAAGAGATGTTCGAATGCTACTAGCCTGCTACCCCACCAGCGCGACGGCCATGGTACACAAAAAGGTGGTAAGCAAAGAGAAGATGATTGAAACCACCGAAGAAGTATCTGTAGATACGAAAATTCGTCATGCCTGTACTGAAAGATACAGCAGCTAGTACGTTGGTGGTGTTCACATGTATATGCGCATCGCTTCCTTGGGTGGACTTTTGGCATTTGGACTCGCAGCTTAAGGTTTGGAGTCTGGTCCGCTACCAGACAAATGGGAGTGAACACTTTCGATGGTGATTTCGTTTCGCTTACACTTTCGTAGGCATCCGACTGCGGAGGTGCTTGGCATTTCCTAAGACTTAAGCCGATGCGTTGCAAAGAACCGATTAAAAGGTGTGCTACAGAAGAGCCATCGGTTCATTCATGACACGGACACTGCCATAAGAGTAAGCATCTAGCGGATGCATCTAAAGTTGATTGGGTGCGCGCAGTGCATTACATTAAGGTAGCTCACTGGAGTTGCACTTAGATTTGTGACGGTATTTATTGGATTCCAATCGCATTTCATGCACATTTTTTCCGGTAGTACTAAGCCGATCAATCAGTGATTGATGGTGACGTAGAAAATGCACTTGGACATTGTGCAATGGTTTAGACATATCGTGAAAGTTGGGAAATACGAATATCTATCTCATGAATACCGCGATAGATATTTATTTGAATAATAGTGTCAACTGTGTCACTGGGAATTTGGGTTGAATAAGTAATGGAGATTAATTTTTGAATATTGTTTTGGATATTAAAGGGAATAAGCTGCTTTAAATTGCTTGATGGGTGACCTGTCTCCTATGGGTCTTATGGCATCCACCTTACTATGTCTGACTTACAAGAATTAAGGCCCTTTTCGATGACGGACATGCAAATGTGGTTGCAAAGATTTATGAGACGATGTGCAATTAAATAGATATATTTATTTCGGCTTGCGGCTGTGTGGCTTTGGCCGAGAAAGTCCGGAAGATAGGCCTTAAATTTTGCGTTTGTGAGGTTTTGTTTAAACATATTTTCTTGGCATGTACTACGACTGGAAAAATCAATCGACCGCGAAGCAAGTGCGATGTAAATGACAGAAGTTGCAGTCGAGGAAGTTGTAGATACTTGTATTGTACGATTGGAAATGCTGGTTGTACCTCCAGATATTTAAAAGATGAAAGGCCACCATTGCCTCCACCATTGAATACAAATTTTTTTATAACTTGCGACAAAGTTCATCCTTCTTCGCCTTAATGGGGCTTTACAGGAAAGTCTTAACATGGCTTCTGGATCAATAGAATCAATAGATTCAGGGAAAGCCTAGATATCTGCATAAGAGAATCCACATCGCAATCTGACATTCACTAGATAGTGTAGGCGAAAACTGAGAGCTGGACGTCAAGCAAGAAAGTAGAGCAGATTTTGACCAGATTTTGAGGAATTTTCGGTCCCGTATGCAAGGAAGCCAATAGAAGAAAAAGATACAAACCGTAAACTCTATGAGCTGTGGCAAGATGTAGTCGATGTAGTCCAAAAAGTAAAACACGTCAACGAATGGACAGTATTCCTCCAGCAAAGTCGACCTTTGAATCTCAGCCCGAAGATTCGAGACGAGAAGGACAAGAGAACGTCCGTTTTGAGGAGTTATCGTGAATTAGAAAGCGCTTCTTCTCTTCACGCTAAAGACTCTTCACGGGTTCAATTTGAAAAGGTTTAGTGTAGCTATTATGAAGTTGCCTCTGATCGCTTACTTCAGACCGTGTCGCCACAAACCACATTTCTATTACCTCAGATTATTCATTAGCTCTTCGATCGACACCTTCTTCAATTGTTTATCGAACAATCAGATCTAAATGCGAGAAAGAGGAGAGGAGAAACTATTTTTACAAACAAATTTACGACACAGCCGCATGGACATAATTGCCATTTAATTAGGGACTAGAGCAGCAGCAGTGTGACTTGATGTATTGATATTTTTCCCCAAATTCCCAAGACGTCACTCCGCTTACAAACATCTGACAAACATCCGAGAGTAAAATACGCCTCCTCTCTTTTAAATACAAGTAAAAATATACAGCGAGCTAGGTGCGTGTAAAATCCAGGAACTAGCTTCTTACAGTCATTCGTGTGATATTCTTTACATCAATGAAAGAAGGACTACTTTTTAATGGCGTGTTCAAGGAACAATTTTTGTTGAAGATGGTTTTTTATGTCAGTCATACTCTCTATACCGATCTACAGTCGTTGAAGATTCCGCACCAAAGCCACGTTACTTATCATCCAAAATCGTCCTCGAGTTCTAGGTTCTAGTCCCAGTCAGAACCCCTAAAAGTTTTTTCACGGCTCCACCTCTCGCAAGCGTCTGAAAAACATCCGAGAGTATAACTGCAATGCAAAAGCTTCTCGTAATAACAAATTGCCCCTCGGACACAACATTGAACAGTAGGACTCTTTTCCTTCGTGTAAAGAATATAACACGCACAACCCACATGGTTGAGAGAAGCTAGACCTGTAGCCCTTTGTTTCCACATGTAAGGTAGAACAATACCACCCTGCGTTAGCCCTGCTTTAGCCCCTTTAAAATAATTACTCCCACACTTACCATCAGTGCACCAAATCACTACAATTCTTCGAAAAATATTTCAAAAATTGCACCTTTAAGGTACGTCATTGCTGCCATTGTTGTTCCTACTGCCTGGAGTAGCTGAAATCAAATCAATCAAACATAGCCACTATTGCCTTCTTATTCAAAACTCAAAATTTGTCTAACGAAGTACACGACTATAAGAAGACTTATACTGACTTATGTTTGTTTTGCTTGATAGCAGACTACCAGGAAGGCCACCAACCTTATGACACTTACCAAGATTTAAATTTAAACATGCTTTGGAACCACTAGTAACAAGAGAACTGCACATACTGCGGGACTGGATGCCATCCTTAATCTGTTTCCACTGAATATGTTCATTCAAGACTCGGCAACTATCAGTGCCCTAAGAATAAGTCAGTCAGTCTCTAGCTAGACTAAACACAACAAATCATTCCATGATTCTGAAAAATTTGTAAGAAATGGACTACTTCACACCTCACATAGACTTCAAAACAGACAGACCAGATAAGAATAGAAAAGCGATCAGCTAACCAACTCAAAATCCATCTCTGCTTTCACAGATCTACCAAAGAAGTACATCGGTCTTTCCTTACCAAACTGCTGGGCACAGCTGAATCAGTCCAACTGTTCCAAGCTGAGGTCTTAGAAGTGACAATAGCCATCTGTTCCGCATTCTCCATTTTTAGGAAAATATTAATAATCGCGTAGACTCTGTCTAAAGAGGACGAAGATACCCTCAGTCGCTTCGAGAGAAAGATTGTTCGTTACATTTTCGGTCCCGTTTGCGTTGACGGGCTTTGGAGGAGGGGATTCAACGACGAATTCAACCACATGGCTAGGACAACTGCCAGCCCAGACAGTTTTCGAATCAAACCCGGAAGGACAACGCAGTAGAGGTGGCCCGCACAAGTAGAAAGGACTAGAAGACTTCAACCGACTTGGAGAGCGCAACTGGAGGCCCTGTTGGTTGAACCACAGGTTTACCCCGATCTGTAGGGCCGCCTTAGTATTAACAATCGCGTTTCAGCTTCCGCTTTTCTATCCATTCAGTTATTGGAACACTAAAGCTACTGACCACTACTAACCTTACACCTCCAAGATCATGGTCTGGAACGGTGACATCCTTTAAAATCTTTATCTTTTTTGAAATTTTTCAAAACCACAAATACAAAATGGACAAAGAGATGGATTTCTTATGACAACAAATCATACTAAGCTATGTCAACAAAGGCAGACAAGTAAAAGTGTCAAGCGACCCAGCGTGCTAAGAACGCTCCCGCTGATTGTGAGAATTTCATCAATCCCCAATTCAATGGCAAAATATCTATTAATAAATTTAAAATTCCAAACAAGGCCGTGCATTTTAAAGTAGCAAACGTTGACGTATAATTAATGGAAAGGTGTAACAAATAACATTTAAATATTTTATCCAAATGCTTTATTGTCAAAACATCGCCCTCACAAAGCGGAGGAGTACCTCTACCTCAGTAGGTAGCCAATTGTTATATATGTTAATCTTAATATCTGCTCGTAGGTGTCCCAAGAAATATTCATTTTTAACCATACCTAATAAATAAAAATGACAAATTTCTTTTTGAAAACCCCCCTCGAGCAAGTGTGTGATAAAATAACCCGCGATTGGGTCGCCACCGCCCACGCGAACTCACTTAGTGAAAATTTGACATATCAACGAGGATGAATTCCCAAATTCCTAAGTAGGATGGGATCCAATTTCACAATACCATGCTGGGGCCAATGATTTATCACAGCATTTTGCGAAACTAATCTAAACACCGTTGTGCCGTTGTGGATAAATCAACGCTAATCCATGGATTAATGCCTTAATCATGGTAAACAGTTTCCCACTTAAGGAAAAAACGTGCCTCAACTTACCTCAAACTTAGAGGGCTTAAAACGGAAACCGTCTATCTTCAATTTTCACCATGATTCGGGAATTATTATGAAATTATGTAGTCTGCAACTTACCTCAAACTGACTTGGAAAAAAATTGCAAACAAAAACTGGAAGAGATACAAAAAACCTATCTGAGAAAATAAAACAGAAAACTTCGTCACCATTAGATGCGAATGAGCAGGCATCACGTCGCTGTGTCGCGTCGCGTCGGTGTTGATCAGATATTACCAGGTTTGGCCCAAAGTATCCACTTTAGTGGTTGCAATTTCACTTTTCTTTTTCAATAAAAACCAAAAAAACAAAAAAACAACCCAAGCTGGCGTCGCATATCAAAAACCACAGAAAAGAAGATGCGACTATGGGCTCCGACTGGAAAGGAGACACTGTCTTTCCACGTCTCTTTGTCGTTTGCTTGGATCCAAGTATGAATCCAAACCTGTGCGGTAATTTTCTTGTGGCTTCGACCTCAAGCAACCTGCTTTCTTCGTGACTACAGTTGGTACATCACGACGAACAGTATGTGCTCGTACTAGAAGATAAACATCGTGCATGCATCGTTCCTACATGTGCCAAGCGAAAAAAATAAAGAATTTATAGTAAAATTAGCTTCGATAAGATACGAGTATATCTATGATATGACTGGTCTTACCAGTCGGATAAGGTTACGATTTATAATGGAGCTATTGGGCGGAGGATGCGTCTGGTTTAATAGGATCCGATTGGGCAATGTATACCGCTGGGGATAGTAATGTTGCGAATTTTAATTTAAAAGTTTAAAGGTTAGGTGTGAAGCGATATTTAGGAGTCTGATGGGATTAACCTGTCCTGTGAAAAATGGATTGCACGTGGAACTAACTTCTAAGTGGAGCGGCATAATGATCCCATCCGTCGGGAAAGCTTTTGGACTCTCGGCAAAGTCATGACGTATCTTTCGTAGAGATGGCGTTGGTCTACTGTTTAAAGTACAGCATTGCTTTGCCATTTGACAGCTGATAGTTTAGGCGTCATTTTAATAAATTGAACGAGATCTAACGTGTTTTGCAGATTTTACAGCAAGTTACAGATGGAATATCAATGCTTGCATTTTTGCTATATTTTACTCCTTTACTTCCCTATTTTTTGGACTAAGAAGGTAATTGAATAACAGACCCCTATCCCGAAGAACTAAGGAGACTCTATATAAAACCCTGATTATCCCAGTCCTGATTTATGGCGCTGCAGCGTGGACTCTGTTTAAAGCGGATGAAGAGATCCTCAGTCGCTTCGAGAGAAAGATTCTTCGTAAAATTTCCGGTCCTGTTTGCGTTGACGGGCTTTGCAAGAGGAGATCCAACGACGAACTACACAAGCTGTACAGCGATATCGAGATGGCTAAGACATGCAGAGCGAATGGACGCTAATGCTCCTGCCCGTAGAGTCTTTGAATCAAACACGGGGCAACAACGCAGTAGGGGAAGACCTCGACTTAGATGACGCGCACATATAGAAGGGGACCTCAACCGACTTGGAGTGCGCAACTGGAGGCAGCTAGCTAAGGACCGAGCTAACTGGAGTGGCTTGTTGGTTGAAGGTCAGATTCACCCCGAAATGTAGCGCCACCTAAGTAAGTAAGTACTTCCGTAAGGGGCAGAATGCAAGTGAACCTTGTGAAAAGTGACGTAAAGTTTACGGTGACGATGTTCTATTAAATTCGTTCGCTACTGGTGAGTTTAATCTCAAGGACGCTCGTCGGTCAGGAAGACCTACCGAGGTTGATGACGACGAAATAATGGCATTGATCGAATCAAACCCACGTTACACGAAACGAGAGATTGCAGAAATATTGAACACCTATTGTTCAAGCGTTCATGATCACATGAAGAAGCTGGTATTTGGGTTTCTCATAATCTAAAGGAGGCTCAGGATGTACGGAAAACGAAGCGACTGATAACTGGTGATTAGAACTGGATAATTTACGACAAACGGCCTCGGACTGAACGTGATAAAGAGCCTCAAACGAGATGAAAGCAAACATTTATAAGAGAAAAATAATGCTGCCGTACGCTATGCTGCGTATGCTGCTGTACGGTGGGACTTTAAAGGTATCGTGTTTTGTCAGCACCGTTGTTAGTTGGGTATTTCGAACGAATCAAGCGTCCAGAAACGTCCAGAGCTTGTTAATCGTAAAAGAGTTGTGTTCCATCACGACAATGCGAGGCCACACACAAGTTTGACCACCCGCCAATATTTATTGGAGTTTGGATGGAATGTGATCCAAGGAGTGATCAAGTGGGAGAGTGCCTTTGGCAAGTCATGGTACTTCTCGTCGAAAATGGTCATCTTGATCTATTGTCAGAGGCTAGCTTATTTGTTGGTTGCTGCAATGCTTTAAAGGGCGACCTGTCTCGGGTATAGGTATCTCTCTAAATGCATTGCTAGAACTTGTGTGACACTAGTTCTACGACTTCCGTGGCATTGTATCATAACCCGGGTAAGTATACTTCTCTCTAAATGAGAACAAGAAACTCTTTAACTAGTAAATCTGGACAACCTTTAGGCATTTGGGTGCAAATCTGAACATCATGAAAAGAACACAAGTGATCGTTTGGTTAAACCAAAGAGGATTGCAATCTTTTTGGGGACGAACTTAGCTTTTCTTTAAACAATTTTGTCAGCAGTCCTTAAAAACCCATTGACAGATAGATATACAGCCATATCCTGGTATCCTATTAAAACTAGATTTTCTACGAAAATTTCTTACAATTATCAACCTAATCGTTGCAACCAAAATTTTCTTTCCAACTAACCTTCGGTTAAGATGACGATTTAATAGACCACTCAATTTTTAAAACAATAGGATTCTGCATGACGTATTATTATGTTAAGAACTTCAACATACCTAAGCTATAGATAGATCGATGTCCATACTTATCTGAGCTGAGCTTTGATTTTGATGATTGAGTTCTTTCATGTGGCACCGAATAGTGTTATGCCCCGTGATTAGTCCTATCAGCGTAGAAAGGGGTATCATATCCTTTTGCATAATTCAGTTGGTCCTTTTCTTGTCAAAGCATAATAAGCTTGTGTTAATTACACAAGTGTCTAGAGACCAATGCCTCTTGCTTCAGTACGCAAAGCGGGTTGAGCACCGAGGTGTCTACCTGTTGTGATATTGATTCTGAATCACTTCTTGCCATTTCGTCTGCCTTCTCATTTCCTGGTATTCCATCGTGTCTCGAGACCCAGCAGAGGGCAACCTTGTGCTGTATTCCAAGAACATTGAGCTCTTCACGACAGCACTGCACAAACTTGGATTTTATTTCAATAGCAGTAATCGCTTTTATAGCCGCCTAGCTGTCGATGAAAAAGGTGATACCTTTCTGTGGTATTGCCTTCATCGCAGTCTGGGACCTCCTCTTGGAAAGCACTGCTATGGTTCAGAAAAAATACCTGACCCTACGCCTACATGCATCGTTGATCCATCTGTGAAGATGCAATCGGAAACGAGCCTGTGAATTGGCTATTGAAGTCTAGGTACGGAGTAAGATAGCCAGTGATATGAACCTCTCCTAGGTATTTGCCTATTTGTTATCGTTTGGACGACTCACGATCGCCTTAAAAGGTACGTGAGTCATGGCCAAATACTTTTCAGTCTAGTCTGGGTTTCAAACAATACAAACAATTCAAATGACTTTTTTTTTTATAACAATAATTTCAATTTATTTAATAATTTGTATAGTAATTGTAAGACCTGATCTATTTTATTCTTATCTCTCGTATAAGTCTCTAAAGTATCCTAAGAGAAAACTATATAAAAAACCGTTTCCCTAAAACCGTTTTGGCATCACATGCGATGTACAATTGTAATGTCTGTTGATATTTTCTATTTCACTAGTTGTGTTTAATAAAATATTACATATATTGTATTTAATAGTAACAAATTCTTTTATCATTTAACTTAAAGTTCCAATAGTGTAAAAAATATAAAAAAATAATGATAATATTCACAACGAAGTCAAGATTGATCTTACACTCAACGCAACGTAAAACATTATTGTCCTTGAGGATAAAAACCGTGTCTTTCGTTTTTAAGGAATAAAATTTTCTCTATGATTATGTATGTATATGGAATGACATTTGTTCGGGAAGTCTTGACTGTTAGAAGAGATAACTATTTCCCATAGCTCGACACTGATTGTGTTTCTGACTTGGAGTCATCGGACGCTGAATTGCTTAGTTTTGCTCGTTTTTTCGCCGCCCATTCTACCGCACAGAAACATGCTGTTCCAATGGTTCCAAACACAACAAGTATGACCAATTGAGCCCTCAGTCCCAGGTATGGAGAGTAGAAGAAACTCACTGCTGCAGCAACGGACTAAAATAGAAAAAAAAACCAAGTTATACGATTTGTCAATGGATTGAGTGAAAAAGGGGCAGTAACCTGTGTAAACTTGAATAGAGCGAACGCTCCAACTGAATTCTTGACAAAAACTCCACCCAGCATCGAATAGATCTGGGTGTTGAAGCATGCATCACCGAAACCGAGTAGGAAAGCGCACAACAATGCCAACCACGACTTTGGTGGATCCAAATAAGAAACATCTGTCGTACTACGGAACGGTGCACTGTCGGGTAGATTCAAGAAGATCAGGAAGAATGCTATCAGGTGAATGATGTATCCAGCAATCACAATGGGGTCACGTCCAAATCTCGTTGTCTTCGATCCTAGAAGGCCAAACAGCCCACCACCAAGAACTTCACCAACTCCAATACAAATACCGGCTAAGCCCACAATTTCCTTGGGCGTATCAGAAATAGCCGCTGTGAATCCAATCGACGAGCCATACACGCCGCTAAAGAATGACAACTCAAGACCTAGAAGAGTTCAAATTAAGAATTGTTACTGTATGAAGGAAACCATCATTGCAAACCTGAGTAGAAGAATGCCAAGCTCAACAGCAACATATCTCTGGTCATAAACAGTTCGGCGGCTGATTTCATAGCGTAAATCGCACTACTAAATCCAGATTGAGATTCTTGCAATTCCCTGTCATTCGACGAATTGTCTTCGACTGGTCTCAGAGTGGACAGGAAAACAATACCCAAAACAGCGACAGCAATTAGCACACCAATCACTAACTGACGCGTCTCAGCGTCGATAGTTGTTTTATCCTGGAACTGATAATAAACGAAGAGATTGCCAAAGAACATACTGCACTGGAGGAGGGCCCAGAAAATTCCCGAATTTCGAGATATATTCCCTTGATCACTGCATCGGGCTAAGAATGTTCCTTGACCGGTCCATGTTATGGACGCTCCAGCTCCCAAGATCGCACTGGCCAGGTACAGAAGCCAAGTGCGGGGCCACAAGAAGATGACCATAAACAGTCTGTTTAAATAAAATAGAGGTAAAGTCATGATAAGTGGAAAATATTTGGAATTTACTTACGTATAGGCCGAGGAACCGACTATCATTGCACATCTTGGTCCGGTGAATGATATAAACGAGGGTGCTAACCAATTGCATAACGCAAATGATGCGTATATAACCGCCAGACTGATGTAACCATCGCCATTGAAGTTGCTATCTTCTTCTGAAATACTGTCTAGGATGGTTTTCTATAAGGATACGATGAAGAAAAGGTAAAATTTTGTTGATATATGCACATACCGACGGAAACAGTCGTGAGAAGTTGTGCATATCACATCCGTTGACTTAAATCTCTATTCTTGCAGTATAAGACAGTCATTACTGTACGAGGGATAGGAACTGGAATGTTAAAAGGACATTTTTTACTTCAAAGTGGTTTTCAACTATGCAACCTGGTCGTCTCGTATAATCTCAGGCACAAATTAGACCAAATCCTCTATTAAGGTAGTAACACTTGTTTGCCCAGCAGATAGTTATGTTCTCAGCTCTTTAAAGGCGAGATATTACATTTTTTCCTTTCAATTCGAACAAGCCAAGTTGTGGTAGTCTTTCTTGTTTGGACAGTACAGCCATACCCATGGCAGGCCTGACATAAAGCACAACGAATTGTTGAAGAACTGATCATTTCGAATGGCGCTATCGAAGGTCGAACCTTTTGATATGAAATCATCTAAAGCCAAGCCCCTACTCAGCATCCATGAGCACCTAGTCAAAACCAATTCATGAAACCACATTGAACGTGAATAACCCAGAGCCGGTTGAATTCACGATCAAGATACCATTGGTTACAAGGGCACATGCATGTACGAGTACATTAATTCGTGCTAAATGTAAAAACGTTAAATTTTACGAAAAATTATCGGTAATTTGTATTCGAATCAAGTTCGTAAGCTAGGCTGCACTAAAACTTCCGCTCACAAAAGCTGGCCATGAATCGAGACGTTTATTTTTCGCATAACCTTGTGAAGCATCGTTTCAGGCGCCTGCCTCACTGTGAAAGAGTATCAGAAGAGTATTTCAAAAGAGAGAAAAAGAGATTTGATTTGATAAAGAGAAGATTTGAACATAAACAAAGGAAAAATAATCAACAAAGCTAGAAAGCAAAACACATTCGATTATCAAGATATTCTTACGTTTTAAATTAAAACTCAGAATGGATTTCGTAGTTTCCAATTTTATCACGCGTCGTATACTATGTGCCAGCAAATGCCGCGTAGAATAAAATATTGTAAACGCTAAATTATTTTGATGAGCTAAGCATTCCGGTTTGACCGCAAAGTCACACATTAAGTACTATATGGACTCTAAAACCATGTTCGTTTTCGTATTGTCTGGTCTAATATGTATGTACATATGTAGGTCTGTTCGTGTACTTTCTGAACCCGAATTGGGATATCTTGTACTCTCTCGTGGGCAGGAAAAACTACGAAAAGGATTTCGTGAATTTTAATAGATTTTTGTGAAAATTCGTTGTTTTGGGAGATTACCCGAACAGACCTCATATGTGGTGGCAATTGCCGCAAATGAACTGACAATGACAAACCAAGTAAAGGGGTTTTCGATAAGGACATCCAATTTTTGGAATTTAAGGAGCCAATTTTCCAATACTCTTCCACACATATCCGCAGGAAAGTTAGCAATTTCGCTTTCAACACTGTTCCTGATTTTCTCGAACGTTGTTGGCTTGTTGGCATAACAAGGCTTAACAATGAAAGCCTTTGTGCCTGTTTTGCTGTCCTTAAATGCATATTTTGCTTATTAGCAAATCCATTGATTTTCTTCAAACTTTTGCTGAACCCAATCGGAGAAGTTTTTACGCTTCACATACTAACACAAACTTCAGTACTTGCTTTAAATTGATATAGCATGGGTGTAGGCTAGGATCTTTACGCCAAATTTGCCGCAATGTGGATTGAGAGGTACTTTGATCCACTGCCTCCTTATGTGCCTTAAGGCATCAACCATAAACTTCCTAGCTCATTCCCAGTTGCTGAGATTCCTTTTCGACTGTTCGGGCTTTTTGTAATTGCCCTTGTCGTTTGCTTTTCGGACAATTATTGTGTTTTTTACATAGAATGTGTCCAATTCATTCCCATTTATGCATAACTTCATCTAACGTAATGTCCTGGTCTGTTCTCTCATTCTATGGAGTTTGCCTCTACGACGATAGATAATAGATAAATTTTGGATAAGACCAATGAATTTCAAAGAAGTTTACCTACCTCGGAGTAAAAATTAACTCCACGAATGACACCCTAGTTACCCTAGTTAGGAGCAGAGCAGGTTTTGAGCACTTTTGAGAGAAAGAAATCTCCGTCGAACTGTTTAAGGTGTACAAAGATGTAGATGTAGACTGTGGATGTATTCCAAGAAGACTGCACTGGCTTGGCCACCCTTTGAAACACCCGCCAGGTTCGAGACGATAAGAGAGACCGAACAAGCTATCGCAGATGCCAGAGTGCTTGATCTGGGCAACTGCAAGCAGTGTGCCTGGGACCGAAGGGCATGGAAGACTGCAGGGTCTCAGGCATGGTTGTCCGTGTCACACACCAACAGCAGTTCATGAGTGAATTTCATGAGATCTGCAAATCACTTTTTATCATAGACTGGCCAAAACGATTTGGTTGTTACCATCGTGTGTTGGCTTCTTCGTTGGATTGAGTATCTATTTGCTTGAGCAAAGTGCTAAGTGATGTGGTCGCCTCAGAAAGCGCCAAGACAATCTAGCTAGCTAGCTTCGTCTGCTAAAAGGTGCTTTTCTACTCAAACACCGGACGACCTTTGGCATCACACGCTGTCGCTCAGAGCGCCGCTACGAACCGTGTTGTCAAGTATGTCTACTGAGAAAAGAATGGAAACAGATGGTCATGTGCCACATACCGTTATAGTCTCAAACTGTCCAAATCAAAAGAGGTTATGTTTCAAAACTTTTTTCACTATTTTCGCATTTAAATGAAAGAGTCTTAAAAATTTCAAAAGAAAATTTATTTCAGATTTGTGTTCAAGATTTGGTCACACGAGATTTTTTTTTCTTTGAGATGTTTTCAATTATAGATTTTACTCGTTCTATACAATGCCATGATTCCTTTTCGTGACTCCTCTGCCTTGGCTCGTATGGCAGATCAGGACTTCATTTAACGAATGGAAGTGGCCTACTGCCTAATCCCTACGGTTCCGCATAGTTACTTTCAGCATGTCAAAGTGCTAAAATGAATACTGACCTAACACATAATGTGAACAGCTAATAGAAGATCATTATCATCTGTTCAACGAAAGCTAAAAACCCAACAATCTTATCTGCCGTATTGTCGTTTTCCCATTATAGAAGAACCTCAGTGTTGTCATATCAAAATTCTAAGTGACAGTTGGCCTTCACCGTAATCCCACTCGTATAAATATTTGTCCTTGTAAATTCTTAACTTAAACCACTTTTCGGTTGCAAATCGATCAAATATTTTTAAACAGAACTGCGTCAGTGTAATCGAGCTTATCAAAGTGTTGCAAATAGATTAATAAACCAATTTCAACACGGTCATGTTCACTGATTAGAAGATCATTAAGAAGTTGGTCAAGATTTTTAGCAATCAATTAAAAATGTAAATCTACTCGTATGTAGTGTCAATCCGTGATACGTATTTCAAACGAGATTATGATATCACTACCACCCGTCGGTAAAGGCGATTCGCATTTCTCATTTCTAATAGAAAGTATTTCATGAACCTATGCACGTGACATATACTAATCAGTTAACCGTTAAGTGACACTTAATACTGTCATTTAAATGTCTTATGTCAAATATGAATATGTCAAAGATATGTCTACGTTTTGGAGTTTTAGTTGGTCAATTGGCTCTTTCTGTTTGTACACATGTACAGCGTGTCTTAATGTAGTTAACAATTCTCTATAAATCATTAAAGTGGAACGAAAACCGGAAAATGGCTACGATTTAGCGGGGACTTATTTATAAAAATTTTTTTTTTTACTGCGCAAAACATTTTATGTACATTATCTCAACTGTGTAGCAATATGTATTCCATGAATGCTTGTTGGTTGAGTTTGCAATTGTAATGGTTTCTATGGTATATAGTAGTTTCATTAAATGATTGCATTTGCCAGCTGATAGCCGACTAGGAAAGTGGGTGTGTTACGTAGCGACTCTATTATTTACAGTCAGATAACTCAGTCAAAGAATGCAAGCAATCTCATAAAAATAAATACAAATACTGACACGAGTGAAGGGAACTTTCTTTGACAGGATGTCTACTTCCTTACAGATGATGTTTAGTGAACAGAAGAAATGATTTTTAATTTACCAGTCTACGCTTGATGGAATATAATGAAGAAAATGTAATACAAAGGCACCCTTTAACTTTTTTTATGATCTGTCAATGTCAAAACGTCAGTCATGGTGACATGGAACACTTACTCAAATATTCGCTCGTTATAATCGGTCAACCAGACATCAGGGTTTGCGTACTATAGTGGATAAATTCGAGTCAAGATATTTACTACTACTAAATAACATACTGTTTGCTCCAACTACACCTCGTAGTTATCTGATATTACACGAACCCGTTTCATTAGTAACGAAAATGTACGACCTAAGTATTATCTGTTTCCGTTCACACAGCGATAACATTATAACGAACGCCAACTCTTCCTTTGGCCTAATCAAGTCGTGGTCTAAGGAATTCTCGAATCCGTATGTCAATACTTTTGCTTGGCCTCTCCTGGAATATGCCAGTCAAGTTTGATCGCCTTTGATCCACATACTCTGTGAAGAAGCTGTACAGCGCAATTTTTTTCACTTTGTTTGCTTTAAGGGCATCTACTTGGACTGATACCCCAAACTTACTCCCGAACTCAGACCGACTGAAACTAATAAACCGTCAGCCTCTCTCTTTTCGCCGAAAAGTTGCAGACATATTCTTTGCGGATACCAGGAGCCAATGTCTAGAATGCTACGAGTGATGTTGGAAGATTATTTTTGGATAAACTTGACATCAGTGATCATGTGGTTCCAACAAGATGGGGCCACATGTCACACAACTGATTTGTTGAGGTCGAAGTACAGTAATCGTGTAATCTCGAGTAATGGTGGTAAGTCGTTAGTGTATGCCAACAAGCCAACAGCGTTAGAGTTGCCCAGGAACAATGTCGAACGCGAAATTGCCAACGTTCCGGCCGATATGTGTGATGGGAAATTGGCTCCATTGGCTCGCTGCAATCGTCGAATTCCATACTCATTTCAGCTCGATACCTCACATATTTTGTTTTTTATTTAAATAATGCCCTCCCATGGATAATAGAAAGAAAAAACTTGTCAACCAAAAAATGTATGAAAAATTAGATTACGCATACGCCACCGAACCAGATACGCACATCCTGAATGTACCTTTTCGTAAAGCAGCTGAAGTCAGATGTTCTGATTATGTACATCCTAGGCACATACAACTGACTGACAAAATCTCATCTCTTCTACGTTAGGAGCCTTCAAGTAATCTGATCCAACTCAACCATTTCTCGTACGTCATTTCATCTGAGTGCAAGTAGAATCAGATCCGCCTAACATCGTTCAATGCAGTGTCTGATCTCCTTGGCCGACTGGTTAACTTATTGCCATGCCACTATGTTCTGTTTGACTTTTTTTGTTTTGGATACGTCCACATCATGTCACACCTCGACAAAGTTTCTTTTCCACCGATCAAGTGGCAATAAATTTGTTACGACCCCTCTGGAAAGTCAGTGAGTACAAGTTTCACGTCTCGCATAGTCATCGAACTCGCCTTCTCCCATTCAATTCTACCAACTTTCATCGTTATCGCTCTCCGACACAACGTAAACAATATCTTTCTGCGACTCCAAAACAAACATACCCGTATCGAATGCCCTTCGGGTTCATTGCCCTCTTAATACAAGTAAGTAAGTATCTGCTGGTTGGAAATTCAAATTGAACTTAATTCCGTTCACCGTTCAAGTGACTTCGGCGATGTGGTTGGCTTGGTTTATGCATTTTGCCCTCAACGTTTACTTTTACGCCTTTCTGCTTGAATTCGAATGAGGGCGCTTCCACTAACCTTGTGCGAAAAAGAAAAACCGGTGTGTAGTAATCTGAACCAAGTGTATATACGAGTTCGTGTGGGATTTACAATAAAAGGAAAGATCCGAAAGTTACAATTCGGTTGGTTGGCTTCAGCCAAAGGAAAACCTACTCACCAGTGGAGGTGATTACCCGGGGAAACGCCACGTGTTGAATTTCAAAAGAAGACATTAAATATTCGTCCCACGTCAAGGTGTTAAATGACAGAAATTATCTCGTCAAACTGGCTGTCAACGAAACAAGAATTTCACCAATTTGTTTGACCTTGGCATTAGAATGTTTCGATGCTGTTTAACTGGTCTGTACTTACTAAATTGCAAGGAATGTGTTGTTGGTTAGCCGGTTAAAATGTTTGATATTGACGTATGAACAGATTCTTAAATAACGGAATTCTATAAAATGGCCGCCAATAAATTGACTATAGATAGTCTACACTCAGTGTAGAGTGTATGTCTACTTCTAAACCAATAAAGAGTAACCACTTGACATTTCAATAGACGTCGAACCCGAACAAATCTTGTTTCGATTTAATTTGATTGCACTGACATTACCATAATACCATAGCTATTCCTTTTCCAATGCACAATCAATTGACGATAAATTCCAATAAATTATGACTTAATTCTTAGTCTGTTGATGGAATTGGAAATGACTTTACAGTGATTAATAGTTTCGGTTTGTAAAAATCACTTATGTACATTGTAAACGAAGATTATTTGAAATTCTACTCACCTGAAAACAGCTAATAAAGCACAGACGGGCACCGTACTTGATTGCTTCTCTTTTAAAGATAAAGCCAATGAACAGCATTTTATTGTGGGCAGTAAAAGACTTGAAGGCATGGTAAGTGTTTTTGGATTTTTATCACTTCCATCCTTTAAGTGAGTATTTATAGATAATGGGAACACTACCAGTCAACGATAACTATGTTTTTTTTTATGATAAAGTTCAAACATTCTTTGATGACAGGGTATCTACTCCGAAGAATATTTGTGACACTTCTGTCATGGGATGTCAGAAAAACGTTTTGTTTGGTTAAGCGGAAATCTTTTCAGAGAACAAAACACTTCAAATAATCGAAGCTAGTTCAGATAGTTCCGCTGTTCCCATTAGATAGGGTATTTTATCTAATCTGTACAAACTGCAGTTTAATTTAGAAAATGGGTAAAATGAAGTAGCACTTCGACAACGGTGTTGGTCATGTTACTTTCGATCCGCATTGGAAGTACTGTGAAATGTCATAAAACTATTGACAGCAGAACTTATTTCTTTTGTTGTTTGAGTTGAAAAAAAAGGATGAATCCAAATTTTGGAAAGATTTTGAGCTGAATGCGGCATTATCAACAGGAAACAGAGGAATTTGATGAACTCAAACACCTAGACTACGCCGACGACGTATCACACAGAATTATGGACCTTCACCAAATGACAGCAAACGTGGAGAGGGAAGCAGACGTCGTTGGGCTGAAAATTAGCTCGGCAAAAACAAAAATGATCAGCCTAGGACCGAACTCATCAACTGATGTATGCATTCCTGGACAAACGGTTTTGAGAGTAGAGAGTTTCCAATACCTTGGGAGAATTGTCTCAACCGATGGCAGAACCGAACTGGATGTAGCCAGCCGAATTGGCAAAGCAAAATCTGCGTTTAGGATGCTATCCACAGTTTGGCGTAGCAATACGATTAGCTTAACCACCAAGCTACGACTGTTTCGTTCCAACGTTGAAACCGTGCTGCTATATGGATGTGGTACCTGGAGGGTGACCGCCACTATCACGACGAAGCTGCAAACATTCATCAATAGGTGCCTACGATGTATCTTTATGGCCAAGCCGTATCTCTAATGAACAACTCTATCAGAAAACGGGCCATGAACCTATAGGCACAACAACACGACGACGAAAGTGGCATTGGATTGGACATACTCTCCGAAAGGGCAAAAGGGTCCATAGCTAACCACGCGATGCAATGGAACCCGCTTAATCAGGATGGCAGGATACGCGGCGGTCCTAGAAGTACGTGGCGCAGAACAGTTGAGAAGGAAGCACGGCAACTGGGAAAGAGTTGGGGAGAACTAAGATATATTCTATTATATATATTTTGTAGGCATTATCGAGGCTCTAAGACCTGGAATGCCGGCCAGGGACATACTCGAAATAGCAATAGGACAGGTGACACCAAGAGGGCAGATAACTTTCATACTAACGACCTCTTATCACATGCACACCATAATACAGCAGCTACGCCTGGAAGAACGGGCATCCGAGATGGCCTGCTAAGGCAATCACATCGACGTAGTGCAGAAAACAGTGCTGGTCGTCACTATAGTTTGAGAGAGCTTTCACAAGAACTATCCATGCATGAGAGGCGTCGCAAAGTAGTTGAATTTTCATCTCACCTTCTGAGCGACTTTTAACCAAAATCCTACCATATTGGATCGATCAGGTACCATATTTTTTATTGTTTCCGAAACTTAAATTATCACTTCGTGGAACCCCTTTTGAGTTCAATGAAGAGATAAAAAAAAATCGCCAAGAGAACTGAAGGCCATCCCGGAATATGCCTATACTAAATGTATCGATGACTGGGTTGTTCCTTGAAAGAAATACACCACTTTTAATCGACTCTGTTTTAAAGGATTAATTGATTTGTCCCGCTTATATTTTGACTGAATGTACATTTCCAAAAGTCAAGGGAATTTCAGTAAAAAGGGGTAAAATCAAAGTTCTGCACAATGACCCAGTTTCGTCAATTGATGTTAGCCTTTGTTTTACTGTAGCAACAGTGGTGAATGACACAAGTATTACTATCCTTAAGGAACCACACAGCGTCAAGCTCTGTACTAATTAGTTGAGGTCACAAGAATTCGATTATCATGGTTCGATTACAATTCAAACTTTTACGACCTTGCAACTTATAGGAAGAACAACTGTCTGGAAAACTCAGAAACTGAATTCGGAAACCTGCAACTGATTGCACATTAATCCCGCATGCACATGTCAAATCACAAATTCATAAATCAGCGCGACATCAACACATTTAATGATCCTTTTTAATGATAAATATTCGCACATCAGATTTGACAACTTTGCTAAAATCAGCGTTATACGTGAAAAAGTGATGCGAGAGCTAAATCTGCATCACTATTACAGTCAGATGTTTCCGAATTGACCTCCTCTATGTCATATCTTCATTCCACGAATATTCCTAATACCATAGACACAGTATAAACAAAAAACCAATATTACTAACTTCCGCTTCCCGTAATAAATTTTATTCGAGAGCTTTCTATTCGAATAATCTGATGCAATATCTAATTATACATAATCCTGATACATTCAGTATCTACCAGCTTAGTTCACTCGTTATCAGATGATACCCAAGCAACCTGTTGCATTGTTTGCATAGTTAGGTGCATTGGCCCTAACTTTTCAAAGCATTTTAAATTTAAAATCATTGTATTACCGCTAAAGCGAACCTAAGTCCTTATCAAACTTTATGTCAATATTTCATCAGATATGTATGAATCGTCGACGTCACTTGATGCTTTATAGAAATAAATAAATAAACCAAGTCATATAGACTGTAGATTGGTGGATACCCTCATTTAATAAGCTTATCTGTTCGTATATCGTATAAAAAGAGGTGAACATTTGAGATTTTACGACACCTATTCATCGATAATAAATCGTTTGTACTATTAGAACTTACCGATAAATTAATTTTGTCACAACACGCGTAAGAGATTACTCATAATTCGGCCAGATTCTTATCAAACAGTGATTGAATCGGAATGAATGAAACAATTTCTTCTTTTTTTTGTGAACACAATCAAGATTTGAGCATCGAAAACAATTAAACACAGATTTGACGGAGTTTTATTGAGTTCAACGAGTTTAATTAATTGAGCCAAGAGCTATTGGATTGTGGTGGATTCGTGTCAAATGTCTTTTAAATGGGACCTGTGATTGAGACTGATCAAGTTCAAGTACTAGACCAGGATCAGGACCGCAATCGACACTGATATTACGCTCTTAATGATTGATGGCATTACTGCAACTATTTGACTATCGTACCGGAGACTTCTTGACCCCAAGAGTCTAGTCCTAAAACTCTAAGTTCCTTTAAATGGCGTAAGACATACAAGTATGAAACTGGCAATATCGGAACAGAACAGAAACAGACTCCATCGGAGTCTCAAGATATGTATGAGTGTAAAAGACCGCACTTCAGTACGAGCATAACATCCCGATGAAGCTACGATCAGCGAAGATAGAAAACGAAGGACTTAGTCTTTTCATGAAGAAAAACGAATTTGACCACCGGAATGATATGAATCCAATCACCTTGTAAGAAGATCGCTTGCATTAGCATTAGCAATTTCTCATTCTCAACCCAGAATCCAAAGCTTAATGTTTCAGTAATCTTTCAATGGTACACACAACAAATGTACTGATTTGTCTTCCTTGTGTGATTCTTTTCTTCCTTTAAGTTTGGGATTTCCTAAGCTGTCATAATAATTTTGGCTTGAAATAGTATAGTATGTGAGGTCCTGGAATCTAGTTGATAACGAGAAAGTATACGTTTACCGGTTACTAAGCGTCTGTCGGGGGTTTATTGGAGAAGATTCTACCAGAAAACGCAAAACATTCATTTAATGATCAATAATTATTATATACCCTACAAAGGAGTTCCTACTGAGTTCAATATTCCTACGCCAGTGGTTGACACAATCCTCCATACACTTTGCATCATTAAAAACAATCGCTAGGGATTTGACTCAGAAATCCAGCCCATCCGCGCTTATTAGTTTAGTAGAGAACATGGTGCAAGGAGTTTAGTACATCTGGACCAAATCTGAGCTAACGATGGTCTGCATAAGACGGCTCTTCATAAACCTCCCATTCCTTTGACTTTGACTTTGAATGAGACTAGATACAGAGTTTTTCAATTGGAATGCGCCCCTCTTTCCAATTATATGTACCTAAAGTTAACTGTGATTTGTTTGATACTTTAAATCATAACAACTTTATGATTCTCCATTTGCTGGACCAAAGGTTTTGTTAATATGGTAGGCAGAAACCCGAACCCATTACAACCACAAAAATTGACTGTATGGTGTCGGTTGGTGCATGCTAAAGGGTTATTGGATCTTTTCAATGTTGCTTGCAAGAGAGTGACCCTCATTTCATGTACAAATTGGAACAGATTGAGAGCTTTTACTCCTTCACTAACGCCTCTTATAGAGGATTAGCCTCAATTTTATCTGAAATATTGTGTGAACGTCTAAAACTGAAACAAATGAAATGAAATTGTTCCACAACGGTGGATCCTGGAAAAAAACTTGAGCAGTTCAAATGGATACCATTCGTTTTGAGTTCGTCTTTGACAGCATATTTAGAGACGAACCATACAGACTTATATTTGTATTTCTAATTTAGGGATCTTTGTCAAACCCTTCCGTTTCTTGAGAGCGCTTGCGTGCTCCATTAACTATCATGTGACTTCTTTAACATCACGAATATGTACTTGAAAGCATTATGCGAAACTCACAAGACAACACCGGAGGTTCAATCTTTCAAAATTGGCAGAACTCCACCTAGAATTGGAACGAATTTAGTGTGCTTAAATTTGTACCCAAATCGCTGGTTTTAGTGGTTCCTCGTAAATTAGTTCCCAGATTATAGAAATCTGCACTTTATGACTAAATGAACAACTCTTCCCTCTCGAAGGATTAGTCTACTAAGACGACATACTTTAAAATTTGGTAAGACATTCGACTACTACTTTAGCTATAACTTTAAAGTAGGAAGGAACTCTGTCTGCCTTGGTTCTATTGATGATAATTCCTTTTGCAACAGTAAAGCAAAGAATAACTCTTACCAGTCGCTGCTTTTTTTGGTGTAAGAAAGCAATTCAGTACCAAATAAAGACATATCTGGTATATCGTAGGAGATTCCACATATCTAAGACCTTGATCTTCCTAATCCTACTTTATAACACTGCATCGTGGACTCTATCGAATGCGGATGAAGCCGTTTAGACAGAAAAATGCTTCAGAAGATACTTGGTCCTGCTTACAGAAGGAGAATCAGCAACTCAGCTGTACACAGGCAACCATTTATTCAAAATGGTCAGTACTCCGGACTACAAAATCTGAAAATAAAACCCAGAGGGACAACATAATAGATGAAGACCTTCCCTTAAATGCCCCACACAACTATTTCAACCCCTCAACCGATGTGAATTGCAGAATTGGAAGCATTTAGCTAATAACCAAGCTAATTGGGGAGTAAACAAGTAAGTAAAGGATAAGTACCCACGTTTAGCAAATTTATGTTGCGTCCACCCTTACCAACTTTAGGGTCAAGCAGACAAACTATAATTATTTGCTATTCCATACAAGACCCAACAGTCCATGTCTTGCAGGCCATATTTCGCAAATGAATTGAAATGAGAACATCCTGGTTCTGTCTTAAATACTAACTTTCTGTCTAAATACGTCCTAGGCAATCAACGAAATGTCCACTAGCAGCGGCATTTAACCGTCCACTAAAGCAGTCTTTACTTCCCCAGCTACGGGACCTCTAAAATCCAATCCAAGCGAAAACGTAACTGGTTCTGTTTTTGGCCTATCCACCCACAAACTCATCCACATTACGCAAATTATGTATGTACTTGCTATTTAAGCACATATGATGCTTAGTGCTTTTTCGCGTCTTGGAGATGATGAAACATGCCACCCTCTGCTCTGCACACACAGTCCAGCCATAATGAGAATTTATCGCAATCCGCTGCGCAAAAACTGAATCAAAACTCTGCAATTTGTATAAAATTAAATTTGCATAAATTAACCGCAACCCATAAAGCAAAACCAAAATACTTTACCGCAGCACGCGGCTAAATGCCACCAACTAAGGTTTTCACCCGTTTTGGACTGAAGTTGCGCAAAAAAAATCTCTGACCGGCGAATTGGCGGATTTGTTAAACCAAAAACGAAAGACCACAGATCAACAGCGTTATGATGCAACACCCGATATGTTTTAGATAAATCCCATGCCCACCACTAGGCACGGGTGAAAGTAGTCTGCATATTGTTTCGCTTTAAATCGATTTACATAAGTAGTCTACTAGGCACAAGACTTTGGAAAGATATTTCGAATAGAAAGTTTTATTGGCGAATAGTATGCGCCTCCCACTACCACCTACCTCGATGTTTCCCATGGTTTGAAACGATGTGAACACGAACATGAAACCAAATCCCAGAATCAGGACGTTCACCAGCTTTATATCCATGATGAAGCTGTTTTCTTTTTAATTTTTATTGTAAACAAATCGGAAAGTACACGTTTAGTCACTGTACATTGAACACTGCGCACAAATACAGAATTTATTGTTTCAACAGAGAATCACGTCTATGTACTCGGCTGCTGAACATCACCAGCGAATCGCTTGCACACAGATTAATCACAGTAAATTCGATTTAACGCGTTTAATTAATAATATGTACTTGATAACGACCAGTTCCGCGTTTGTTTTCCTATTCTCATAACAATTGAGTTGGATTTTGTCCAGAGGAAGAAACAGAAAGATTGCCGGATGCAATGCAAAGCTGCCAAGTGAACACGTCGAGGGGAAAGAATGTAATGAAACTAGAAATGAAAACAAAAACGAAGAAGGTGTTTGCTGGTGTACGGTTTTTGTAGGCGTTTTCTGGGGGCGCCTTGTGTGGGGCAACAACAAATTCCAGTTGGATGCATATTAAGCCATAAATGTGGGGAAAGTTCAGGCTAAAAGGGAAATTGCTGAACGAATGCATGGAGAATGAAGGGAAATGTCAAACATAAATACAGGGTTTCGTACTCCTATTGGGTAGTGTGTCGGTAAGGTGGTTTTCAGTGAAAAATTCGAAAATAATTTCAAGAGCTATTGCAACCTAGAAAAAAAGTGATTCTTTCTCTCCTCTTTGAGAGGAGAAAGGTATGAAACCAAATTTCTAATGCAAGAAGGAATACTAACGCAGATCTTAATCTTATTTATAATCGAAATAATGTACTATTGCAAAATAATTTTAAAAGTATTAATTGGTTAGATTGCTCTGTATGAGACCGTGATCATCCCAGTCCTGCTTTATGACGCTAAAGCATGGACTCTGGCTAAAGCGGATGAATGGATCCTCAGTCGCTTCAAGAGAAAGATTCTTAGTCTAATTTTCGGTCCCGTTTGCGTTGACGTGCTTAGGAGGAGGAGATTCACCGACGACATGTAGAACGAATGGACACCAATACTCCGACCCGTAGAGTCTTCGAATCAAACCCGATGGGACAACGCAGTAGAGGAAAATCTCGTCTTAGGTGGCACGCACAAGTAGAAGGGGACCTCAGCGCAACTGGAGGCAGTTAGCCAAAGACCGCGCTAACTGGAGAGGCTTGTTGGTTGGGGCCCAGGTCCACCCCGGACTGTAGCGCCACCTAAGTAAGTAAGTAAGTAAATGGTGGGATTTCTGGTTCGACTCCTAGGCAACAATTTCTGAGAATATATGTAGGTTGGTAGGTAGAGTGGCGGTTCTTTGGGAAGAGAACGCAATTAGAACTAGGATACGCCTTTTGTTATCACAAAAACTTGTGCAAAACCTAAATGTGCCAACCCACGGAGTTGAAATAACAGATTATTCCCAACGCAAGTTCAAATAAGAGATTAGTTCTTCAATCCTTTTTTTAACTATAATGCCTAGATTCACGAAGAAGAGTTTTCCTCGCTAGGGCCAAACATCTGCAAAGGAAGTAATTTAGGTAGTCTTTCTCATTAGTATGCATCTTCCGTAAAAGTTATTGTGAAAGATACCCACTTTGCCTCACGGTCCCCGATTGACCAGTGACCTGTGACTATGACTACAATCTAGCAATGTCTGATCTTGATGCACGAAATACCTCGTTTGAGTTAGGATTGTTGTAATCAGACCATGTAGGACACCGCTATTCAGGTTGTTCCACCGAGCTGGATAAAGTGATGATGAATTTTGCCCTCACGGCACCAAACGAAATATCTACACGACCCACAAGTGAGCCTTTAAGAGCTGATCCTCTCTTGCGCAGTTCGTTCGCACACTCATAACCATCATTATGGCTGTTCACTGAGACCCAACTGATTGAAATTGTTGAGTGGATACTTAAGTAACTTTTTTCGAATCGGGATTGCTCTACGAGTTTAGAGGATATGGTGACCGCATGGCTCACATCAGAAGAATGGAAATCAGTAGCACAGCCCTATACCTAGAGTGCGGGGACACAGAGGTAGAGACACCCTCTGCGAATGCCTAAGCCGTCAACAGAACCAGATATCTAATCCTCGGAAAAACATCTTTCAACAAACTGAAAAAGCTAGTAACACGCCATCTAAAATATAACGAATACGGGCTGGTTTAGCTGGTCTGCCGCTCCTGCCACGGATTAAACTGTTGGAATAATTCCTTGTTCTCAATTTTCAGGCATCCCATAATGGATCTGAGATAGACCTGTGTGCCTGTGCCTGCAATCACCCCGTTAACCTACCTACGTATATTCGTGAACTATCCTAGAACTATCATAAACATAAATATAAGCAGATCTGTAGTAAGGCTGTGTTCATCGTCAAGCGAATTCGCGTCACGCGATGCGATGGCTTTTCCCACGATCTCAAGCAAAATTGCCATTAGCGAAATCGCAAGCTATTAAGTGTCTCAGTTTGGTTTCACTTATGTAGTTTTATTCGTGTTTTGACAGTTGTTCTCATCGTTCGAAGTTGCTTGTAGTCGTTCAATTCGCGTTTCGCCAAATCGCCACGCCATGAACACCTCCCTATGTTCTTGTGTAATTCGTCCCTTGTAGCGAATCGCTTCTCGAATTCGCTTGACCCTGAACACAGCCTAAAGAAGAAAATATAAATTTTTCAACAAGGAAATGACATTTTAACTCGACTCTGTGCATCCGCTTGTATTGCTAGTCAGCAAACACATAGCTCATCTTATTTTGTAAGATACAGCGGCTAATAGTCAGACAAAGAGCGAAAGGGAACCGCATCGTCTATTACGATGTCAAGACTATTCTCTGCATAGAGAATCATAGTTTCTTTACGATTCTGTGGTAATCAACATGGCACGTTGTAGAGTATTTTTCTCACCAACCAACGGATTTGAAGAATTTTTCGTCTAGTCTTCTTCAATGTTTTTTTTACAAATAAACTCAATTCAAACCAATACTCAGTTCTTAAACTTACCACTTACTACCTGTCGTTAGAAAATATACTTATATAAAGATTTTCTTTAAATATTTGTAAGCGGGTTCCTAAAACAAGTACAACGCAAAAGCTGATTCAAGACTTCAGAATTCGAAAAAGTATACTTTGAATATTACAGGGCAATCTACAACAATGTATTCTACACATAATATTCAATAAAGCTTCCCAAATACTCCGCACACAATAATTTTCAAGGATACTCGACTAAATTCACCCGCAAATGCTGCTTTAATTTGTTGAAACATACCTCAACCGCCTCTGTAACATGCCTGTGCATGCCCTCAATCCAGCAACAAAACATTCCACCCAGCTGAATATGATGGCTACGTGACGTGTGTACCGTTGACTTGTTGTTTTCAACTTCGAACAACACAGCAGCTGCACAGCAAAAATACTCTGATGGCCATACTCAAATGCCAATTCTGACATTTCACTTCGCAAATGGCGGACGTCTTTGTGTATTTTCGTACGTTTATTCAGTCAAAGTAAAAAAGATTCTACTTGTGTTTATCGCAAACTATTATTAAAAAAAACAGCAAAATAAGTGAAAAATATTTCATAAACTATTTCTCAATTGCTTTTCACTTTTGTGCGTGTTTGTGGTCGAATTTCGTATAATGTCAGCTACGCGCCTCAATGCAGCCGAAAAAGATCTCGAGAAATTCATTAAATTCCTCGCTCTAAAGTCCACTCAAGTGGTAGTTCAGTCGCGTCTCGGTGAAAAAATTCAAACCCAATGTAATCCACTTGCAACTGGTAACGATTGGTTCAATATTGTTATCCAAGACCATCCGGATGTGTATGCCGAAACGAAGGCAGCCCTAAATTTAGCTCCTGGTGAGACTATTCTAACTCGTTTGCCTCTTTGTGTGGAGATTTCATTGAAAACAGTCGAAGGCGATCAGATGATCCTTGAGGTTTGGTCACTGGATCTGCAAGCACCAGGCGAGGGGAAAAACGATCAAATATTGCGAGCAGCCCACGCTATCTACAATCGCATGGGCATTCTTCTGAAATCATTAATTTCTCTGACTCGTGCAACACCTGCATACAAATTGTCGCGTCGCCAGTGTCCGGACTCGTACGGCATCTATTACAGGGTGTACGTGGACAAGCCACAAGTGCATACGTTGGGTGAGGGTTACAAGAACGTCAAGGTCGGCCAGTTGAACACAATTGTTGGTAATCTCACCATGTCGGTGGCATACCGCACAAAAATGACAATTTCTCCAACCACTCAGCACTCAGACACAGCAATGATGCTGAAGAGCGACCATTTCCTGAAGGATCAGAGCCCAAAGCACATTCGATATCATCACATCAAGAAAGCGGGCGAAAAGAAAGTCATCGACATTGACAAGCCCCTAAGGCCGGGTGCATTTGTTGATGTGTCCAAGATCAAGCAGTACACGGAGGACGATTATATCTTGCCCGAGGAACCGCCTTTCGACTGGATCGTAAAGAGGCATCGCGCCGAAAGTGGCGGCTCATCGAATGACGATGGAACACAATCTCCCCTCGGTACATCGAACAACAATAACAATGTGAACTTCAAAAGCTACGAACAGCAGTCGCCCATCAAGAGCCTTCTCGTTCCTATCACTGCGGAGACAAGGAAGAGCAGAAAACCGTCGAGAACGCCTCTAATACCAGACGATGACAACCTACTCAAGGAGTTGAACTTCCCCTTTGCCAGCCCATCGTCGCGAGTCAACGACTTGGCGAAGTTCTACCGCGATTGCTATCATGCTCCTCCACTACACTCCTGCGAAATTATTTCGGCTTCCCAATCCGACGGTGTCGCCATCGATCCCGTCGATGACCTCTCAAAGCAACTGGAGCTCTTCGAGACATCACTAGAAGACTACGAGATCCTCGTTTCACAGCTGGGCTGCTTAAAGACTTCATCGAAGAGCAGCAGCACGCAGAGCAACTAAACCCTGCTGCCCACCCCCCCAAAACACACACACAAGGAGAGAGTCGCTGATATTTAAGATCGCTTCTGACTATTTTTCGATGTATTTATCACTAGATAGGGATATTATTATTATATTACATATATTATCGCGTTAATTTTTGTACACTCATACTTAACGTTACTCAATCGGAGAAAGAAAGAAAGAAAGACGGAGAGACTAGGTCTCTCGCCCTTTCCGCTTTGTTATACACGATAGATTATTATTACTAAACAGGAAAAATTAAAACAAATGTACTTGTAACACTCACGAATACATAGAGTTTACTTAATTGTTACTTTTAACCCTGTTTACTTCAGTTTTAACCATTTAAAGAGATGTTTTTGTTCTCTTGCAAATATTTTTTTTTCCCCTAGAATTACAAGTTAGGCTACAGAATATTTTTGTAAATAAAACACAAAAAAAAAAATCAGGCTATTTAATGAACAGCTTAAAATAAAAAGAAAAGTATTTTGTTTTCATCTTGTCGTTTTTTTTTTTTTTGTTTATTGTTTGACTTTGCACTTTGGCCCCCCTTGATCTGGTTGATCTATCCAAGCTGACACGGACGACACGTTCGGTTTATTTGGTTCCCCATTAGCAACAAGTTGTGTGCATTTTGGGTTTTCTTTTCTTCTTTTTTTTTTTTTTGTGTAATTTTGTTGTTTTTTGATCGTGTGTCGCGCTGTTAAATAGTTAAATTATTTTATTATTCGCCGGGCTTGTGTTTACGCGAAGCGACTATATTTAGAAATTTTGTTTTTACACAGAAAAACAAAACACTCCTCGTGCACAAGTGGATTTCTGTTTTTCAATACTTTATCGCTTGACAAAAGAATTTTTGCATTTTTACTTGGCTTTTTTTTGGATTTATTTTGCCTGTTGCTATCTGGGGCTGTAGTCAACGTTGGGAAGCATGTGTGGGTCGTGTTTTTGTTTTTTTTTTAGAGGGGCGGTGATTGTAGTTTGGTTGGGTATACTTATATAGAAATAAGTATATTTTCCGCTGCACTTCTTGTGTCGTTTTGCTGATCTTGGCGTGTGCTGGTTTATTAATTGTCTCCTTCCGCTTGATATGGGGTGTGGCGTTGGTGGACTGGTGTTATGACTATAATGGATTTTGAGTTCAGCGGCTTGAACCGGTGTGTGGAATGCCGACAGATGACTACTTATCAGTACAAAATGTATTTCTCTTATTTTTGTTTGCATTCTCTTCCATCTTGCGTAATATGTTTATGTTTTTTGTTGTTTAATTGTCCTTGAGTGGGTCGATTACCTTTATACTAAGTTAAAAAAAAAAAAACAAAAAACTAATTGATTGTGTTGATAAGATTAGAATATGAATATGTTTAGCTGCATGCGATCATTTGTGCGAACATCAGCGACCTTGGCAACAGGCGAAGAATAAATAACTTGTCGGAATATGCTACCTCGTTTTGAGTGGGAAATAATAAGATACACACATGGATATGTGTTTTTTTCCTTCGTTTTTTTGAATAACTAAGTGCAACTTGAGGCAAATATTGATAGTACTACCAGTATTCAAGTACATACTTGGAAGTGACTTCTTACTTCTTTTTAAAAATGGAAATTAACAAGTAGATTACGAAAAACCCCATAAGAGAGAAACGAGTTCGTTCTTACGAATTCAGGTTTAAGAGCAAATTGAATTTAAAACTTGAGTTTGTTTGTGACGCAGAGAATGCAATTATGCATGTATGTAGGCTAACGTTGACTGTGTAGGTGGGAGGTAATTTTTGCTTGAATTATGTACCTATTCAGGGGAATTCCGAGAAATTTGTAATCTCTGGCAAATAGATGAGTAATTATTGGTTTTCTTTTCGATTATGGTAATGTGTATTGAAATTCATTGTAAGACCAACGAAACAGGAATTGTGTTTTTGCGGAAGCCACTTCGTCGAGGCAAGACAATTTTCATGGAAATGGTGGGAGTTAATAAACGATATCATGGTAAGTAAATAGGCAAGTATTTTGCCTTCTTTTGTTGTATAAGTATATGTAAGTACATAGTATCGATGAGGATAAAAGTGGCATACAGAGCTGTTCAAAATAATAAGGAAAACGAAAAACCGAAGGATTTTTGAGGATTGTAGTAAATATTTGAAACTTAATTGGTAAATATCAGTATATGTACGTTAATTAAAACGTACAATTTTGAATATACATATATCACTTGATTCATTTTTATTTTTCTTATTGTTTTTTTAATTTTTTCATTATGTTACTGAAATTACTGCAAATTATGTTGTTCGAAATAAAAGGGAAATTCAAAGTAAATATTCGTTTTTTCTAAAAAGTAATAAAATAAGATTAAATATTTGTATAAGGTTGTTAGTATCGTTCACAAAAAACGTACATTTTAAAAGATTAATGTCCGGAATGACGACTTTTGTTCTTAAGGACAGCATTTATTCGACCAGGCATGGAATCTATGAGTTTTTGGCACTTACTCACAGGAATGGCCTTCCAATGACTTTCAACTGCAGCCCATAGCTGACAGCAATGTCTGTGTTGCCAAATTCTTCAGTTCCGCTCGTAAGTTCTCAATGGGATTGAGATCGGGGGACTGAGAAGGCCATGGTAACACCGATACTTGATGATTGGTCAACTAAGTACTCACCAATTTCGATGAGTGCTTGGGATCATTCTCATGTTGGAAGTGCCATCTTAACGGTATATTCTCCTCAGGCTAAGGTAGCATCAGCAGCAATTGCTCTTGATGGCTTGTAGCACAATATGAGAGTCATCAGAGGGAGTCATTTTTCTCGGCTTACCTCTTGTTTTTGTGCTGGGATTTTTGAAAGTGCATAGAAAATGAAGTTGATTACCCTTCCCAATGCGTTTGCAATAAATTTTTAAGTCTTGCCTTCGTCTCGTCTTCATCTGACCACTGCCTATTACGTCCCATCTCTAATAAATTCATAAAAGTATTTGTAAAATTACGTACAGTTTTAACGTACAGAATAAGAAATAATTACCTTTTCACTCCTTTTTAATAAAAATACCAACAAACAAACAAAATTCCCTATTATTTTGAACAGCAGTATCTTTAGCTTCGTCAAACCATTGTCTTTCCTGGCTCAATCACAGAGTGCTAGGGTAATGCCCCTGGTAACTGACTCGTTGAAGTTAGGGATGTGATTTGAAATGTATTAACAGCAGGATCTCAGTTTAGTTACAGTAACTAATTAGGCTTGTTAGGCTTGAGAGGCTTGTTGGGTGACGTCCAGGTTCACCGCGAACTGTAGCCCCACCTAAGCAAGTAATTAAGTAAGTAACTAATTGTTTCTAAAAATAAAAAAATGTGGGTAGGCGACTAGAATAAATTATCACATCGCCACACTCAGTTCAGTACAGACCCATCGTGATACCCATTGGGGAAAAAGTCCCATTCCCATTGGTAAACCCTGGTCCTAATTTGTTTCTTGTGAATCACCAAACCATTCACTGGTCTATTTGATAGTTCTTCAAGATCACAAAAAAAGTGTAGCGACAGAGAAAGTGGTTGTATCCTCATTGGCTTTCTCGTCTCCACATCCCCGACATAAATCTTCATCCGTGCGTCTTAGCTTTCTCATGTGGTACCGAAGAGAGTTATTCCCCGTGATTACTCCTATAATAACAGAAAGGGATTTCCTGTCCTTTTGTATAATTCGGTCGGTCCTATTCTTGTCAAAGAAAGGCCATAGGCTTCTAGCAATCACACAGGTATCCGATGTAGATTCAGAGCCTCTTCTTGTCAATTTGTTTGTCTTCTCATTACCTAAAATACCTTCGTGTCCAGGTACCCAGCACTTCACAGCACTTCACAAGCTTGGATTTTATTTCAATAGCAGTAATCGCTTTTATTGCCGCCTGGTTGTCGATGAAAAAGGTGATACTTTCCTGTGGTATTGCTATTACCACAGCTATTGTCACTGCTAAGACTTCCGCTTGGAAAACACTGCAATGGTTGGGGAGGCGGACTGATCTAGATATCCCCAGCGATTCAGAAAAAATGCCAAACCCTACGCCTACATCCATCTTAAATCCATCTGTAAAGATAGAGATGGCACGTGTGTTGGTAGGCTGACCATCCTTCCATTCTTCCCTGCTTGGGAACGAGCTAGTAAATGGTCTGTGGAAATCTAGGAACGGAGTGAGGTAATCTTTTCCTAGATATTTCTCCAGGATCATGGAATGATCTGTTACATTATGTCTCCAACTATCTGACTGACTTATTCTTAGGGCACTTATTGCTGCCGAGGTTTGAACGAAAATATCCAGCGGTAGAAGATTGAGGATAGCCTCTAGTCCTGCAGTAGGTATTCGCCATCCTCGTATGGGCCGTTAAGTTGGTGGACTTGTTGGCGGACCGCCACCATACAAGACAACCATAAGTCAGAATAGGTCGGATAATATAATATGATATCCTTACTTTGCTGCATTAGCCCTAATCAAGTGGACGTAGTATACTACATTTTTGGATTGAGGTACAAGCATACTATCTCATATGTTTAGCAGTTAGTAGGAAAATATCATGCAAATAGGGCTTTGAATGAAAACGCCCCTAAAAAGTAGACGTGACCATTGGGGGTGATTGCAGATAAGTTAAATACATTATATACATACATGCATTGATAATTTTCGGTTTCTCACAAAATTATGAGATTAACTATCCGAGGGATTCTAATTGAGTATCAAAATGAAAATAATGATAAAATTCATCATCTGGTATTGGTAGTTTTACAACTCTTTTCCTATGCGTAGCGTACATCGTGTGAAAAACCAGCATTTTTAATACAGTTTTTGGGCTGTTTCAGATGACACCAGCGCAGGTCTAGATTTCTTTTCAATGTCAATGACTTCACAGTCATTGGTCCTTTTTCGTCGGCTTATATCATAGTGCTTTGAATAAGACACATACTCACGTTGCATTCGAGAAATCGAGCTAATGTACTCATTAGCAGACACAGCTTCGGGCTGTTTAGCTATTATTTACTTCTGGAGAATCTGAAAGACTTCGCGGTTGTATCTTCTTGCAACTTTTTTTTTACTTCACAGAATATGACACAGAAAAAAGACAAATGACTACAAGACCAATTTCTAGCCGCTTAGTGAAAAATTATATCGCATGAGTAAGTTGTAAACGATTTAATCCAATAGCTACCTATAGCTCCACATACTCGTTATAAGTTGTAATTTAATACTTACGTATAAATTATGTGAAGAATAATACGATAATTAAAGCACTGGGTATTGGGAAACTAAACAGCTCAAAAACAACTTTCCCGACTTGATCCTAAGTTGAAGTACTTAGCGTAAGGTACTCTAGGTACTCATACCAGTAGTTTATGATTCATTTGCGATTGTTTATTGCTTTAATAAGCTTGAATCTGTTCCAAGTTGTTAAATTTTTTTAATCGATATACACTTTGACTCCATGTGAAGGATGCTTACCATAGTATATGAACTTCTCATCGTATCGACCAATTTCATGATCAAAAGAACTATCCAGGTTGTAGTATGATCTTATTCTGGGTGATGTTCAGATGTAAGCTGTAGCCAACATACTCAGACCTAATAGTGGTCCCCTGTGATAGAACAAGGATCTCGAAAAAAATGTCCCACTTACATTACATTTCCATCTAAGATTTGTTCTTCAAATAGCATCTAGCGATTGGTATACCTAAGGTAACTTCATTAAGAAGGATGTTTTCCTGGAATGTCTCTATCCCCCGGAAGCCATAAGAAATCAATATACTTCGTCATTTCTATGAGACACGATCGGAGGTTTAAGAGCTGTTATTGCGTTATTAGAAATAATTTTAATGGCTTAGGTTAGGCTAGGCAAAACCATGAGGAGGGAGAAGTCTCACTCGGGTCTCGACGAATCCATTGTGTGGGATACTTTGAAGAATATGAAAACAGAAATTTAAACTCGTTAGTCCATGGCCGGAGTAGCCCTCCTGAACCAACTCGTTTTCGGGAATTTCAGGTGATTTTAGAGGAGTGTATCGTAGAGTTGGTCGAAAAATGTTTTCCCGAAGGGCAATGCGTGTGAAGGGAAGTGTGTCACACATCAGTGTCCCCGCGTGCTCTGCATATGTATGTAGTTCTGAGCCGTTGAAATACATTCTGCTAAGGTGTGCCACCACCGGGTTGTGACCTGTGAGGACGCTGATGAGAAGAGTTGCGTTTTATTGGGAGACAGAAGCTCTCTAGTCCTTTTTTCGTTGTATTGGACCCAAAGTAGCTTTGAAACCCGGTAGGAAGATAGTCCGCTCCATCTAGCGTTGGCCATGTTATCAATGACTTGATACCAACTTTGGTGTCGAAAAAGATGCATATAGCACCGTTTTCTTTACCCAGGATAACATTTCTTTACTCCGCTTGGTAATCTGAAAGTTATTATCAAGACTTAGTCTAGCAATGGTGCAGTCTATGTTTCCATAGGAGTTTCAAATTCTTTATTCCAACACTGAGAGACTACATTTAGGCGAATGGCTGATCTAGCTCACATTCACTTGCTAGAAGTCGAGTCGTGTCATTTGCAGTAGAACATCCAATGCTTCAGAGAGTGATCCACTAATCCACACAGAAGTTCTTCCCTAACCTTACTTGGGTTATCCCAGTTTTTGAATTCTTCTAAGGCACTCTACCAGACAGGCTTCACGTAAGGTTATTCAAGCCGCATTTAAGGCCGTTATTTTGCAAGAAATAAGTACTGCTGTAGCGAGACTTTGATGTCGGCTTAAAACATTCCACAGCCAGATCCAGATTACATCTTTGATTCGTCGGAACTAGACCACATTTCTTGGGTATAATCCTGGAATACTAGAGACTGTTTTCACGGTTCAATATTTTTACTTCAAATAATAGTATTCTCTGACCGGGGATAGTACAGTATGTGTTTCTTCCAGGAATTAAATCCTGGTTTGTAATTGTACTGAGACATTCCTTAATATCGGGGACTATGTGTCCAAAGAATATGCAAAACAGAGCATATTAGTTCCATGAAGTTCAAGTAGAAATCTGAATTCGGTGCTGAGAATCTTGAGAACTAAAGGCAAATCGCTTTTGCTCGAAATGGTGGTGTTTAGTCCAACTAGTGTAAGCTGAAGGATAGCGTTCTCCCTCGACAGCTCAACATTACAACGCAATCAAAACCAGATTTCGCTAAACCCAAACCAATTACAACAAACAAAACATTTAACTGGTTCGATCTGGAAATAGCGCTCCACTACAGGAAAGGATTGAAAACTGCACAGAGTCTATGAACTCTAAGCAACAACTTGATTTCATCAAGCCACTAAGTAATTATATAACCAAATTACATATTTAATTTACTTTTATTCAACAACAAGGGAAATAAGAACAAAATTGTTGACGTTCCCACTTTGTTTAATCCCCAAGACGAAAACAACTCTAATCACACCCCTCTGTGTAGATGATTCGAGTGACCTTTAAATATTTTTAATCGTTTCGAATCATAGTCATATGGCCAGGAATATTACCTTATCAACTGGAACTATATTTATAAATATACCAACATGTAAAAAAAAAAAAAAGTAAACAAGTAGATTACAATCATAATAAAACAAAAATACAACCTCCTTGTGTTTAAAATTAAAAAAAAAAAAAAAACAGAAAAACAAAACCCAAAATAAAACTCATGGAGAAGCATAGATAAATTGTCAGGTAATTTGATAAAAAAAACAAGAAAAATGATTAAAGAATGTATTTACAATGGAATCGCGATCACGTTCTAGCGCGACTGGCGACTAAAAGACGCATAAGTCTGCTGCCCCCCCAAAAAGCCACAACTGATTACAATTTTTATTTGTTTACATCAAAAAAACAGAACAACAACCTGGTAAGCAGTTTTTTGCAGTTTTTTTTCGAGAACCCTCCTCTCGTGCTTGTACACATCTGTCGCCACACGGTTTAATTGAAAGTGATAACCAAGTCACGTTATCATCGAATAAAATTTTTCTTCTGTTCTACATTCAATTTCATACAATAGATAGTGTACCGGTACCCTAATAGAACATAAATTGAGAAATGAGAAATAAAAGCTAGCAATCGAACAGGAAAAGTTGCAAATTAGATAACTCAGTGCAGGAAGTACTCGTATCTCCATTTTAAAGAAATCTCCTTGACCGCAATTAAGGTAGATATCTCTCCAGAAGGCAGTTGTTATTTCTTTTCACGTTGGCCGCTGTGAGTCATTGTTTTTAAACGACTAAGTAGGTAGATACATTTGGAAATACTTACATAAAGAAAATTCGGCTACATATGTAAATTATGCAGGCCAGCCTAAGATATCCAATGAATGACTAATTGGTTTTCATCAGATACTATCTACATACAAGGCGATGATTGGGTAGGTATTTCAAACATCTTATCGATAACGATTGATAGTTGAGGCTGCTGGACAATGTCACAGAATTATGAACAATGCAGATGAGTGTTAGTCTAGCTTGTCTAGACATTACTCTGACTCAGCATCATGCAATCATCCTGCGCTTCACTATCGTACTACCATTGACCTAGCTTATTAGTTTTGATTGAATTGAAAACACTATGTTCACTAGCTATGTTCCTTCATGGTTTTGGGTATTTTATTATCTCCCAGTCGACATACATATGTAGGTAGATGGAAATTCTTAGAAACTGAGTGCAAAAGTAACAGGGTCGTAAAAGTGAGACCCAAGTTTTGAAAGGTTTCGGGTGCACGTGGTTGAACCTGAATTCGTGTTTGCGTCAATCATCAAAATTTATTCTTGTTTATGTGTTTTTTGTTTATATCCATTATTAAGCGGTTTTGTTTTCATTTGGTCGCATGAGAGTTTAGTAGAAATAACATGCCTGTTGGCGAAAAAAAAGCGACACTCCGGGGCAAAAAATAAACTGTTTACTGATTTAAGTAAATAATGCTACTCGTGCATGAAACTTGTGGTTTTAATGAGAAGTTTTTGGACTTTAAAACAATAACAAACAGATTAAGACTGTTTGAGATGTCCTATTTGACCGCAAACTCTTGTAATCCTTTTATGTTGTTGAAGCTCAGTTTAAATGAATGAATATCTGCAAATCCAACCAGGCTGTAACTTTTTGAGGAGCATGAGCACCCGTCTTGAAACCTTAAAGATCAAATGTTGGTTGGGTTGAAGTGTCTGCTCTGAAAATCTCCATCTGGGTATCAGTTGAGAATATAATGGAATATTTGTCAGAGATATACAAGATATACAAGTACCACCTTACTCCACTTGCTCCCTTTAGACATCGTCCAGAAGAAACTGGCTGCCTGCTCGGCAATCAGGCTGAGAAGCTTTAATCAATGGAAGGAGCAATCCGCAAGACATGTCAGCATACTTTTGATGTACCGTCATCTCCCTCAGGTCACCGACCACCTGCCCGCCGAACACAGTTTCAACAATGGATACAAAATCTCGGCCTAACAGAACCGAATGGACTCAACGTGAGATCGTGTACAACGAATCGCTGTCAATTTTTACGGATGGATCCAAAACGGAGGATAGAGTGGGAGCCGGAGTTTTCTCAGAGGACTTAGGCATCCACTTCTCCTTCAACCTCCCACACTATTGCAGCGTCTTTCAAGCCGAAATCTATGCCATCCGTAAAGCAGCTGACTGGCTGACGGCTAATGCAATCTCAGCATCGGATATTGTCATAAATACATATAATTACATCGACAGTCAAGCAGCTATGAAATCTCTCGCATCCAGCACTATGAGATCAAAGGCAGTGAAAGGCTGGCGCGTATCTCTTAACGAGATAAGTGGACAGTACAACCTCACCCTTTGCTGGGTACCAGGTCACTGTGATATTTCGGGAAATTGCAAAGCTGACCCATTGGCTAGAAGAGGTTCCTCCGGTCTAGATAGCATATACGTCACCGACATCGAGGCGCCTATGTCGTATGCTAAATACCTGATCAACGCCGACGCAGTGAAGGTGGCCAACCATCGTTGACAACACTGCCAGGCTGCTATGGCCAATCTTAAACGAAAATAGGACCACGGGTCTCCTAAAACACACGAGAGGAGCCCTCTCTATGATAGTTAATACTCTAACCGGCCACTGTGCTTTAGGAAGACATGCTCAAAGACTGAGCATCGCCTAGGATGAGGAAGAAGAGGAGACCATCTGTCACCTCCTATGCACATGCCCCGCACTGGCCAACATCAGAAAGGCCACAATAGGTAAATACCTCTTCACCGATCTCAATGATCTGAACACCGCCTGCACGGCTAGAATTGACTCTTTCATAAAAAGGAGCGGATGGTTCCAAGAGTAAGAGGGTCACCCACCCACCTGTAGGGACAAAGAGTACTTACATCTCCCGTGGGGTTTTTCCCTTCATAAAAAGGTTCGGACTTATGCTTTTAGATCAAGTGAAACTCTTTTGGTCTAAGTGTGCCTGTATCGTCCTACAGACACTCACTCTAACCTAACCTATCAAACCTTTAATATAGACTCTTCGAAAGCTTTCGACACTCTTTTTTTTATCCTTTTCTAAGATTAGGATGAGGAAGACCAAAAAAGAGACGCCCGACTTTTAGCTCACTTCAAGTCCATTGAGGTCACTTTCCACTTGTGTGGCCCACCCAAGATGAGGTCTCCTCTGCTTCGTTGTCCTACCGAGTAAACTCCGAGTAAACTCCGAGTACTCTGAAAGCCGGAGCACTGGTGTCCATTTAATCTACTTTTCCATGACTTGGGTTATATAAGTCGCTCTAAAATGTACTTCTCGTATAGTTTTTCGTTGCATCTCATCGTCCAAAGCGCATCAATGCAAAAGATACCGAATACATTTTGAAGTTTTTTTTTTTCATAGCTTCCTGAAAGGTGGATCGACTTCTACAAACCTCGTCGGATTCGTATCGTCTTACACTCCATCCATCCATCCATCCATCCACTCCATCTATCCATCTTAGACACTCTTGCGCCCCGATATCGATATTATTGGAAACAATTTCAGGAAGACTTCAATCATCTTCAACTGAACTTTGTTTTCATGTTGTCTTCGTTTCTTTCTTGACCAGCTTTCATGTTCCACAAGGCAGACAGTTTTTTTCGAAATAAACGGTTCCATTCCTTATATCCTAAATGTGGACGATCTTGAGAGTAAAGTTAACACTTAATCGTCTCCCTCTCCAGTGACAACACAAAATTGTTGCAAGAAGACTCTTCAACAAGATCTCGATGGTTTTTCGATTTACTGCCTTAAAAATTGCTTACAGGTCAACATCATCAAATGCAAATCCATTTCATAGTCGTGTAAGTGCAACCATTCCTCTTTTTAACTGTTTCCACGGTTAACCTACAAGACCTTACTTGGCTTTTATCAAACAAATTTTTGAACAATTGTCCAACCCTCAGGTGACCAGATCCATCTATGTTACCTTATGCTGGGTTCGTTTTAAGAGTGTTTTTTCAAGTTTACGATCCCACCTCAAGCGAACGCCTGATAATCACCCGAGGGTACAACTGTCATGAAAAAGTTTCTAACTCAAATTGCTCTTTGGAAAATGAATAAAAGGGATAAAGTTGGGAAATAATACGATCGCTGGACACTTTATTTGGCTTGAATGGCTGTCCCCGCTCATCAGGGGCACGCTTAGACGAAAGGAAGGTGCATTGTGATAGGCCCCTTCCAATAAAGAATATCACACACACAACACGATTGGTTGTGAGAATCTAGGCCCTGGGTCCCATAGACCTGTTGGGTCAAAAATTTGTATTTCGTATTTCATCTGCAGAGACTCTGAATCAAAAGACTGCTCTACTGAGGTGTGATAGAGAGACAGCCCTGTTGAGGTAACCCTTACTTAATAAAATGGGACCTCCACATATTAGGGCTAACTACCTAGCCCAATTGGTTAAAAAGAAAATTCACTCCAAACTTATCACTTCTGCATCATTTACGTTCTTCGCTGCAGAAAGTAAATAAAATAAGATGCGTAAAACAAAAATCTCCAGTAACTACTTCCGGTTGTGTACAATGGCGTCTCTCCTATTTAAATATCAACTTGGCACCATTGCCCACCATCACAACTGTCAAACGTTGCCAGATGTCAAACTTATATCTTGACAGTTGTCAATTAAACCTTGAAACACTGCACAAATCTTATTTAATATTTAATTTACTCCTAATTAATCCATGTTTTAACTTATTTATTTAGTAAAATAAGGTAAATAATAAACCGTCCTAGTACTACAATCTGTGTGAAGTGAAAATTTATCCCTACAATCGACAGTGTCTCGCGTATCTCCTCATAACAGAAATCCACTCCTACGTTAGAAAAAAAAATAAAATCTCTTTCCATCCGCCTTCATCCAAATTAGGGAGAGTCTTCGTGTCGTCACAGACATTCATCATCTTGAATCTTCCGAGGAATATCGAAATTAAATTAATTTACCAACCATTATGCCACCCGTCGTCGAGTAAGCATTCATTTGTGCAAAAACAATTCTAATCCACGATCATATCCCAGCATTTGTATCGTCTAACATTCAATAGAAATAGAAATTTAGGTTTCCTCACGATGACATTCCTCACGCCTTTTACGGAGGAAAAACATTTTCCACATAATTTTCCTCCTTTCTCTCTGTGCCTACATCATCCAGTTCAAATAAACATAACATTTCTATTTTTAAATATAAATTTGCTTTTATGTTGTGCCGTCATAACCGCACCTATATCGCTTGAATTCGATTTATCGGAGAATAAAGTTCACTTTTGCACTGTGCGCCAGATGTTGGAGGTGACGTCATGTTTATTTATCATTGAATGAATGAAATTATAAACCACACACACATTCTGGTGGGAGGTCGAGCAGTGGGTTACTATCGCAAAATTAACATAGGCCGCTTGTTGGTAGCACATTTTAGCTATCGCAAACCGCTGCTCCTTTAAATCGGCAAATTTGTCAACAAAATGCTAAGAAATTTGTTTATTTTTTTTCGCAATAGTGGGGCGCTCGACAAAGCGCTTTTCGCGCTTCCAGTGTGATTCATGTGATTGAAGTGGTTTTTGAGATAAGAAAACCAGGCAATTCCCTGCTTTAGATATGGGCAGTCTTAAGCTAAAACTGTAACGCAACTGACGGACATTTGCTCTAAAACTAAATTCACCTTCAAAATGATGTACTCACAGGCTAAAGTGTAATGCGCATACATAATCATTGTTTTGCTTTCATTTTAACCAAATTTCCGATATATCTGCATAGTTTCTAACATTGAATTGATTTTATTTGCAGAACTACGGCAGCTAACATGTCCCTGGGTACTATGCAGTGTGCTCGCTGCGCCGAGGGATTTGAACCGCACGAGAAAATTGTGAATTCCAATGGAGAGCTTTGGCACACCCAGTGTTTTGTGTAAGGTGTTTGAGATTTCATTGAATTTGGAAATTTTAGGTTTCTTATCTTGTTGCAGCTGCGCTCAGTGCTTTCGTCCATTCCAAGATGGAATCTTCTACGAGTTCGAAGGCAGAAAATACTGCGAACGGGATTTTCATGTTCTTTTCGCTCCATGTTGCAATAAGTGCGGAGAATTCGTCATCGGACGGGTGATTAAGGCGATGTCAGCCAACTGGCATCCACATTGTTTCCGTTGTCAGATGTGTGCCAAGGAATTGGCCGATTGTGGATTCATACGGAATCAAAATCGTGCCTTGTGCCATGAGTGTAACGCGCAAGTGAAGGCGGTCGGAACTGGCAAATATGTTTGCCAAAAGTGTCAGTAAGTAAATATTATTCACGCATTCATATTCTACCTGTCGATTAGGAGCCTGAAATGTGTACCTACGTGGCTGAGTTATTGAATTTCTCTGTTGCGCCGTTTTTGTCTTATTTATTTCTGATAATGACGTCAAATGGTTGAGCGCGTTTTTATTTCTTTTTGTTTAAACTTCAACAACGGAAGTTCTAATCTCCTTTGTTTGTGATTTGCTTGGTGTTGGCCGCAAGGGCTCGAATTTGCGCGGCACAGCAGACTCTGCGGGTCAGGCTACAGAAAAGTTTGTGTAATGAAATTTGGTAGGGCATGCGCAGCTTCGTTCGCGAGGAAGTTACTTAAGGATTTTGTTTATTTAAATCTCAACGAATGTGGTATGTATTTAACCATGCGAGCAGGTGTGATTACAGTGGAGGAAACCTGGAGGAAATTAAGTGTGTGTTCAAGTGACTGCTACTGTTGGACGAGTTGCATTAGTTTTCTCAGACATAAAATGCTGTGAGCACACAAACAAATGTTAATCCGAAAATTGAGGATATGTGCTTTAGCCAGCAGAACCGTTTGAAATAATGACAAGCGTTCACCATGAGTGGGCCTAAATGGACGAAAAGCATAGACACAGCCAAAAAGCCGGGCAACTGAAGGCTAAACTATTCGAATATTTCAACGATTATATGGCGCAATCGTGTGATCAAAAGAGAAGATCTCATGTCTGCCCAATGGACCACATCTCCAACCGCTAGATCATGAATCCATTCTAGTAGCAGATGCAGTGTGATGAAGAAACATTAGAAACTTCCTTCAAACGTTCCTCAATGGTATCTAAAGCGCCTTTGCTCAATAGTTAGTGTATCCCACTATTAAACGAAATGTCTTAGGTTCGATTCTCACATAAGAAAAGACAGTTTATTCACGGTCCAATATCTCACGAACGTCTGACAAGCATCCGGGAGTATAATTGCCATGAAAAATAGCCTCAATCGCAGATTGCCTTCGGACACCGCATTAAACCGTGGACACCTTCCATTCTTGTGGAAAATAAAACACGTAGAGCAGGAATTGTTGAAAAGCTGGGACCTGAGTCCCCTACCGTCCTGTCGACCACACTGTCTTGATTTTGAAGTTTACACTATTGGAATCGTTTGAGAGCATACCTACTCTAATTCTGAGAACGCTTCTGAAGACATATTTATTGGTCACTTTGTCTCCAAGCTAGTCCTCTCGTAAGGCGGAATGTTGTTTGAAAATTTAGTGACAACTCGCATTGATGTGTTAAAACACGGATGGAGTACAGTTTTCTGTTTTAAGTAAGAGATCAGCACAATGGACCTTCTCTGATCAGGGTGCATCCTAATCGAGGGCCGGTCTAAACCAAGTACAGAGATCACCTTATTTATTTTCCATAGCCGCGGAACCAGGAGAACCAGTTTGTGACCCAAATCTGCGGTAAATAGCCAATGGGGTATCAAAAGTTGTTCAGTTGCCTCGGTTACAGTTTGTTCGCTGCTCCTTGAATTGTCGATTAAATTACAGCGCACAGTTCCATGTGTCACTATTATCTTAACGATTGACGAGTTTTAAAGACTTTTTTGTAGACCATAGCTTATTGATCATTGAACCTGCTAACGGCTACAACATGCTAGGAGTTTGGTTCATTTGTTTCTGTTCATGTATCAGGTGTCTAATATCGATCTGTCGCGGTAACCCAGTCATGTGCAAGACACACCCTTGGTAGTAGTGATGCGATGACAAAACTGATGTCCAACTTCTCTGTAAGCACCCACCGAGCCTGATAGGTGTTTCTTCGTTAAGTATACCGAAATTGGAGTTGTATACATATTTTCTCCGCAATATATTAGGTGCCGCCTTGACCATTGTCTAGATTTAAAAATGATATCTCAGGGTGTGTGTCGTGTCGTTTACTTTTCTATTATCAGTGGGAGCAGACCGTAATATCTCTTACAGTATATTTGAAGTGAAATTTGTGACTACATTTATTTGTTTCCAGTGGACTTATTGATGATGAGCCCCTCCGATTCCGTGGAGAAGTTTACCATGGTTATCACTTCAACTGTACATCGTGTGGAACCGAATTGGATTACACCGCCAGGGAAGTTAAAAGCAGGCCTGGATTTGCCGCTAATGATATGGTAAGCCAGACTATCATTAGCATTCGCACTAGATATCCTAATTATTTGATTTACCTTCGTTAGAATGAGTTATACTGTCTTCGTTGCCACGATAAAATGGGAATTCCCATATGCGGTGCTTGTCGTCGTCCGATTGAAGAGCGCGTCGTTACTGCTCTCGGCAAACATTGGCATGTTGAGGTAAGACTTTGTTGTCATATGTCCTTCACCTTAAGTATGTGCATATGTGTGTTTTATTTCACAGCACTTTGTGTGTGCCAAATGCGAGAAACCATTCTTGGGTCATCGTCACTACGAGAAACGTGGCTTGGCTTATTGCGAGACGCATTACCATCAGTTATTTGGTAATTTGTGCTTTGTTTGCAATCAAGTCATCGCTGGAGATGGTAATTATTCTTAGACCTTTCTGCAATCATTGAAAACTAACATTTTCTCCTTTCGTTTCTCTAGTTTTCACGGCTCTGAACAAAGCTTGGTGTGTTCATCACTTTGCATGCTCCATCTGCGACATGAAAATGACACAGAAGTCCAAGTTCTACGAATACGATGAGAAACCAGTTTGCAAAAAGTGCTACGAACGCTTCCCCAACGAATTGCGACGTCGTCTACGTACCGCTCATGAAATGACCATGAAAAAGAATATTTAATACAAAGCCCGCGAAGCCATAGCCACTGTTATTGTGCCTAAAGAGCGAAGCCAATGATTGTTGTTGTTTTTTTTTTATTTTCTTTTAACTCATTCTCAAGTTTTTGTAAAAAAAAACAAAGTGAAACGAACCTCTGTTGTGTCTCTCGAAAGTGCCCTTACATACATGTAATAGTAAAAATAGTATTTACTCATAGAAAGATTAACAAAAATATTTTTTATATAAATTTTATTTATATATGTATATTTCTAAAATACTTTATAACATATTGCATTGTTTTTTTTGTAAACATTAACAGTTTTTGTTAGTGTGTGGATTTTGTTTATCTTACAGTTAAAGTGTTTTAACAAACAACAAGTTAAGCATGTTGCAGCTTATAGATTACATAAACCTTACGAATTATATAACTACATAATTATTATTATTATTTTTTTCTTTAAAACTTAATCAAAGTATTTAACTTTAAAAGTAAAACAAGAAATCATTAATAAACTAAAGCAACAGACGAAGAGTTGTTTTATTTCCTAGTGGGAGATGGGTAACCTACATCTAATACTGAATAGTGTGACTAGCTTTCTAGGTTTAGTGGAGTTCGGTATCGAAATGTGGGAATGGTGTGATGCAAGTGTTCGGCAAACTACATTGCTTTAATGTATACTTATCTACACATGTATGTATGACCTCGCCCCTGAACCTGATCACGAATATTTCTCATATATGGCCAGTTGTGCCCAAACGTCACTAATCTCTATCAATATTGCAACAGAACTTGTTAAAGATAAGATAAACAAACTTAAGGAAGACTACTCGAGGCCAGGACTCGATGGACTACCCGCAGTTGTTCTAAAAAAATGTGTGAAACACATAGCTCAACCGTTAACTTGTCTCTTTCGCATGGTCTATGGAAGAACTCATTTATCATCCCCATTCACAAACCGAAAAAGAAATAATTAACTATCGTCCCATCGCGAAACTATCTTCCATACCCAAACTCTTCGAAAGTATTGTGTACGAGTGAGTATTTTTTCACTGTAAGTCTATATTTTCTTCTTTCCAACACGGTTTTCTAAAACTAAGATCGACAACCACAAACCTTACAGCATTCGTCTCACAGACATTACGTGCATTTGAAGACAGCAAAGAAGTCGTTGTAATAGCCACTGATTTTAGTAAGCCATTTGATAAAATTTCGCACCCACTCATCATTTTTAAACTAAAAGCCCTTGGTTTTCCAATGAACTTTATCAAATGGATCAATTCCTGCTTGACAGGTAGACAATATAAAGTGCAATTTAGATCTTCTGTTTCTACCCTCATAATGGCCACATCGGGCGTCCCTCAAGGCAGTCATTTTGGCCCTTTAATTTTCGTGCTCACCACCAATGATGTTGACTGCATTGTCAAAAACTTTGTGATAGAGAGCTTAATTTTCGTACCCACATCGACGCCATTATAAGCAGAGCCAACTCTGCGCTTGGCTTTATTAAACGTTGGTCGAAAGAATTCTCGAATCCCTACGTAACAAAGTCACAATATCACTACAAGTCCGGTTTGGTCCCCTTACTATGCCGTCCATATTTGCAGTATTGAAGCTGTCCAGCGCAGATTTCTACGTTTTGCCCTTCGCGACTTCGCCTGGATCGACAGAAACAATTTGCCTCTTTACACCAATCGTCTAAAACTTATCCGTCTGCAGTCCCTTGAAAACCGTCGCGAAATCGCTGATTTACTTTTCCTTGATCAGCTAATTACCGGTCACACTGATTGTCCCGCGCTTCTCGAATCGATATCCTTTAGCACGAATCCCCGCAACCTAAGGTCCATACCGCTTTTCCGAATCAATTCTCATAGGACTAATTACGACTATAATTCACCAATGGCCAGAATGTTGCGCCTGGCTAATAATACGGAGAACTCTTTCGACTTTCACCTCAGTAGAATATACCTTCGTAAATTTGCTCATTTGTAGGTAAGTAACTCTACCATCATCGTTTCGTGTATCGTTATGTATGTACATATGTAAATATGTCGCCAATAAAAAAGATGAAGATATGAAGTGAGAAGAAATGAAAGACAGCAAACTGCGAGAAAGGACCACACAGTAAAAGACACCATTAAGTTGGAAGAGCTAAAGTAGACTATGAAGAGACAGACTAATACGTTAGTGAACTTATGGCTCAGAAACTTTATCCCAAACGATACACACTATTAGAAAACACCGAGTATCACAAAAAGCAATGGAGAGGAAGTCATTTTTAAATTTAAGGATAGAAAGAATAGAGAGAACTAACGAAGGAAAGGAAGACTTCGCCCACACTGGAGTGACTGCACCAGAAGAAAACAATTCATATATCAGAAAACTGAAACTGTTTCGAACAGGAGGCTTTTAATCAATTTTCGGAAAAGCACCCTACTAGAACCCACTTGATCAGACCGCAAATTCTATTACGAAGGTGGAAAACTGTTTGTTTAGATAATCTTTGCTAATTATACAGGACACATCGAACTGAAACGTAGATTTACAAACGCGTCTAACAACTGTCTGTCTTACCATAAGATATCAGACCTCCTACATAGATATGTAGATATGTATACACTGCTAGCCAAATAATAAAATAGCCAAACATCTTTTCTATGAAACGTATGAAAACGTATCTAGCTTAACACTTAGATAATTGAAAATTTAGACTTGGTAAATTCTATGTTTTCCTGAGATAATTTTCAGACTAGCGTTTCCCAATTCAAAGCAAGATAACCAATAAAGAGAACCAACTAAACAAAAAGTGCTTATGGCAAACTATTTGACAATTCTTACTCGCTTAGTTGCTCCAGCAGTGGTCCGACTAATTCCAAATTTCTTACCGCAATCAATCCACCAGCATTGCACTTCTCATCATCATCCAGGTATGATACCGCCACTGGTTCCTTGGCCTCAACGCTCCTTCGATAGTCGTATATATCACCGCCAAGAGATTTCAAAATCGCTTGCGGTGCACAAGTGTCCCATTTAAATGTTGATCCCTTGCTTAGTAAGTACAAATCCACTTCTCCTGTGATCACCTTCAACGCTTTATGTCCAGCTCCAGCTGAGAATGCGAATTCATAACCCAAACCCAGAATGATTTGCAATAAATCCGAGTTCTCTGAACTGGAAAATATTCCCAGGTTACTGGGTCGCAGAGGAATATCCTCTGGACAATTGTGTGCTTGCAATGATTCCAAGCATACGCCCCAAAAGAGCAGGCTCTCGTAGACATTTTCATCCATCTTCCTGTGGAATGGTTGTGAAACAACGCCAATTATGGGCTTTCCCGTTGTTATGCTGTACGCTCCAATGAGGACAGTTACGCAATCCAATCCGGTCGATGTAATTCCGGGAAAGTTTGTAAAAATCGAATCACCAGATATGTACTCAGCGGTGGCATCTACGGGTTAGAGGTATTGGTTTGGTATAATCGATTATTCTATTTTTAACTTCTTAACTCACCGATTGGATCGATCCAGACACCTATGTCTAGGTAGTCTATATCATCTGGCAACTCGGGTATTTCCCCAATTTGATCTGCGTAGTACACCTCCCTGTGTACTTCCTCCGCCAGGACTTCAGCTGCATTTCTGTTCCCATCGAGTACCTTCTCCAAGCAATCTGCTGTACACTCAGGCGTCTCGCCTATCATCACTGACACTGTTTCACCCAAAGTATTGGTGAATATGGAAGACTCCTCACCTTTAATGTGCTCTTGCATTTCTGGAAACTGCAAAAAAAAAAAAACTAGGACTAGACCAAGATTGCTAAGACAGGGCTACACTACACTCACCTCAGTGCCAATGTCATGTCTGACTGTTTCTTGTATAAGAACATCCGCTAGCGTCTTGAAGTCGTGCACAAATCTGGGATTAGCTTCGTCCGATGACTTCTCTTGAACAAGCAATTCCAAGAGTTGTTCATTGGCCCGACAAACTCTGGCGATGTTAGCTGCCTTTTCGGAAACATTAATCAGACTTCTCAGCAAGTTCCTAGACATATCGGGGGTGCAAAAATAAAATGAACCCAAGCAGCGCAACACACGGAAATCTATGGATGGCTGGTAATGTGCTTATTCGATTGAAGCAAGAAAAATAACTTCAAATTCAATTAGGAAGTATGGGGGAAGTAGAAAAAAATTGATAGTGCGCCGGGACGGATATTGGTTGGGCCGGGGAAACTTGGTTATGAACTGCAAAATTGGAAAAAAAAATCTTTTATTCGATTAGGGGTGGTTTTGTTTGTGGGCTTTGTGGACATGGACATAGTTTCTGCGTTTGGTGTGGGACGTGGGCTCATCGTTCACCTGTGGAAGCTTTTCAAAAAAAGACATCTACAAATTTGACAAATGACAGTTCACGAAGGAATTTGCCTACCAGGTATCGATTTAGAGCGTGTTCAGTGGACGCTTGTTCGATTCGGTAAAACTTGCGTTTCTTGGACAAATTAGTTCTGCACAACAAACTTAAACTCTTTAGTATCGAATGTCAAGGCTCGCGTGTTATGATGAATAGAACACCATGGAGCAGGTAATTCTTTGAATAAATTGCAATGGAGCAAGGGGTTCGAGGTTCAAATCCCATTCGGTACAGCACCTCTCCCGAGCGTCTGACAAACATCCGAGAGTACCACTGTCCTGAGAAAGCTTCTCAAATAACAAATTGCACTTCGGACACAGCAAATTCCATTCGTGTAAAGAATATAACACGCACAACACGAATGGTTGTGAGAAGCTAGGCCCTGGGTCCCATCGAATTGTTGCGCCAAGTATTTTTTTTTTTTGTACGAAGGTACAAAACGTCACAATAGCCAGATAGCTATAACTTTGAGGTAGTAAGGGACTTTATCTATCTCGTCTCTGCTATCAATTCTAAAAATAACGCCTCAACAGAAATAAAACGAGGAATCGCTGTTTCTTTGGACTGAGAAGGGAATTGGTTAGTAGAGCTCTATCCCGAAGAACAATGGAAGCTTCGACTTTATCCGAAGCGGATGAAGATATCCCCAGTCGCTTCCGTTTGCGTTAACGGTCTTTGGAGGAGGAGAAGGAGATTCCACCACAAAATATAGGAGCTGTACAACGACATCGAACCAAGAAAATTACGCATTATCCGTCTGATATGACTAGGTGATGTAAAATGAATGGACACCAATGCTCTAGCCTGCAGAGAAGAGAGGGACCTCAACCAACTTGGAGTGAGCAACTGGAGGGAGTAAGGTAAGGATCGGGCTTACTGGAGAGGCTAAAAGACTTACAGTTACACTTACATCCCTCTTAGAGGTTATCCTAGTTCCAGTATAGGTTGGGTTATGTTAATATTAAGCTTTTGTTCTTTTGTCCAGGTACACATTTTCTGCTCTTGCTAAATGCTACATATATAGATAATTATAATAAACCAACGAATGAACAATGTCCTCATTTTTATCAATGAAAATTAAAACAAATTTAATTTTATGTAATTCACTTGCATTGCCACCTTTAATTAAAAAAAAAAAAGAAACACCTTCCTGGCAAGCAGGTGGCACTCTATTCAATTTTGGCAGTTTATCACAATTTTCGTAAATTTGATTCATTTGATTTGTTTTTATCGACCAAACAAAACACGGATTTTAATTTATTCCTTTAATAAAACACTAATTTTTGGTTTCCCTTTTTTTTGTTTGTTTCTGTAATATGTCGGACCAAAACTGCGAAGATGTGCATGCGAAAAATACTTTCCACCAGCAATTCGTTCAAAAAGTTTGCAATGAAGGCAACTTCTGCAATATTGTAGATTGGGCTCATGTGCAGAGCACCGGAGAAAACCCATATCACAAAATAGTTAAGTCCAATTTAGAACTCGCCGAAGGAGTCAGGCAAGAGGCACGGCAGCGATTTGTCCAGGAGAAACGTCGCCAACAGCTTCGACAAAATAACCACGAACTGAGAGAACTCGAATCCCAGATGCGAGCAGCATATGTAAAAAAATGCATGTCTGCTCAGATGTTTGAACGAGAAGCCGTCAAAAACCGGACATTAGCTAAAAACGTGGGGCGCAAGCATACATTAATTTCAGCTCGAATGAAATTAGACGAAGTAGTGCAAAAGGCCGAGGAAGAAAATCGTGCCAAGAAGGAAGCCCATAAGCAGGATCTCCTGGAACAAATGGCAGAGTTGAATCTAAGACGACAGAAAGCTCACGAAAACTTATTACAGGACAAGAGAGATATGGATGCGCAAATCGATAGATATTTGAAAGTTAAAGAGCAAGAATCCCGCGAAGCTGAAGAGAAACGAGCGAGAACCAAGTATGAAATGCAAGAGTTTTTACGCTCCAAGGAGGAATGGAAACTTCAACAAACCGACAACAGCTTAAAAGAACAAGAGAAGTTGAACGAATTAACCAGACAGCGGGAATTCGAACAGGAACAGGCCAAAAAGGCAAAGAAGGAGCGACAATTGCGCAAAGAACAATGGATCGAGAATATGGGAACAAAGATTCATGACGCCGCTGTAAGTTTAAAGTTTTTTTTTTTAATCCAAGAATTGTTCAAGTAATTCCCAAATTTGCCTTTCAGATGGAAAAATTAAAAGCAAGAGATACCTTAGCAGAACTCTTGATCGATGAACGCAAAGCTAAGGAAGAAGTCCACGCCCGTCAAGAGCTCGAACGCCAGATAAAATCTCGAAATGAGACTTGGCGTCAAATGAAACGGGAGCTTGAGGAGAAGGAACGCCGCAAGGAAAATCAACAAGAGATGGACAGAAAGATCTATGAACAACAACAGCGTCATCTTGCAGAACAAGATAAAAACGACCAATTGTCCGAAGAAAAACGAAAAGAAGAACTGATGGAACATCGAAGAGGGCTGCTGCAAGCCTTTGATGAGAAGAAACGGTTGAAATCCAAGAACATGCTTGACGAATTGGGTGAAAGATATGAAATACTTCGTGCCGAGGAAAAACTGTATGTGCTGCTGATACTCTTCAGTAAAAGGAATTTGTTAATTTTTTTGTTCTTTTTGCAGACAAAACGAGGTCGAGGAGGAGCGAATTCGCATTGTAAAGGAACATGCTCCAGGGCTAGTAGACTTCTTGCCACGCGGTGTCCTAAAAGAGTCCGAATACAAATTCTTGTCAGTCCCACCAAAACAAAATTGATACGAAAACAAAAACATGAAAAAAAAATTCAAATAAAAAATTCCCAATACAAGTTTTGTTTTTTTAATGGGGAGGTGGTCACGAGCTAAATTTCTGTGTGAGCTTGGATTTTTGACGTTTCGCTCTCCCTTTCTGTTCGTATTTGGGGAACTTTCTTCCTGATAGCACAGCCACATCCACGACTGTATCCGTCGCAATAACCAATTAGAGCATACAGCATCTAATGGGCGTAAACCGATGTGCTTCCTGAGACGTGAAAGGGATCTGTAAAACCCTCAATCAAAAAAAACTAAATGCTATGACAAGTGTGCAAATCTTCCGGCCATTAAACGCCCTTCTGTTTACGAAAAAATTGTCCAAGTGCAACTTGAGCAATATTTTGAGTTCAACAACCTATTCCTCTGAAACCAGTCCGGTTTTAGACGGAAGCATTCACATGAGCCGGCTCTAAACCTCGTAATATTCAGTTGGAAAGAAGAAATCGCAAAAAAGAACGACATACAGAGTTGCAGAATATCCTGATCTTCAAAGACCCTTCGAGACCATTGAGAGGTGGTGCAGACCTGATGTAGTTCATTTGAGACAAATCACAAAATACCGTTCATGGTCGATGAGAAGGTTAGCTGGCTCTTTGGTCCTTTTCTCATTGTATTTGGCCCAAAGAAGCATCGAAAAACGGCAGGACAAGAGCATGCTCCACCTAGCGTTTGCTATGTTACGCAAGTTCGTAGAGATCCTGGAGGAAAGGAGGGTAATGGGCGATAGGACAGAGTGGTCCGTCGGGAAGGCACTTGATTCTGAGACTGTTCTCGCTAGCTCATCACCCTCTCATTCCTTTGGAAGCCATACATACCGTAATGCTATGCGCATAGCTTACGGATTTGAGCTCTTCTTTAAATTGTTTGACCAGTTTTGAATTGGTTGTAATGGAAGTAAAGGTTTTAGTGTCTGCCTGGCTGTCGATGTACGTATGTATGTATATGTCAATATGCTCTTTGTTTTGAAGAGTGGATAAGCATCTGCAGGCCTCGGTTATACCATATATTTCCTGCAAAATACTCGCGTGGTTGGGCAGGCCAATCTGTGGTACCTCTGAGAAGATTTCAGAACCTCTACCTTCATCCGTCTTTGACCCATCCGTCAAGATAGATATACAGGCAGGGTCCCACCATTCGTCCAGTTCTCTCTGGAGGGCAATTTTGAATCAAGGATGAGTTCAAAATCTGCTTGGGTGATGTAGTTAGAGGACGCGGACACTTAAGACCACCTGGTGATGGTACTATGTTCGGTACGGTAGCCTCTCCACATCTCAATTTGTCGTACAGAAAGGGCGCCCTTTGTCGCTATTTCTTTGTAAAAATATGCAATGGGCAGAGCCCGAGCATGGTTTCGAGGGCAGCAGTGGGAATAGTCCTGATTGCGCTAGTAGTGCCTGTACACGATAGTCTTTGGATACTTGTAAGGACGTTCAGGTCAGAAGAAATACTTATTTTTTTGCAAATTTTAACAACAAATTTTCAACCGCTAACTGTGCAATAAAATATACTTCATGGAATCCGAAACCGTCTCTACAACACAATCTAGTACGAAACTGTCTGCGCTATATGAACTTGTGAACTAAATACCATTCAATTCACAATAGACCCCACTGAAATGTCACAGAATTGTCAAAAATATTAAAGTGCACGTGCGGATATAAACAATTTTTAGAAAATATTTTTGTAAATTGATCGAATTCATGAATAGGTAACATTGGGTAACTTATTAAACACAAACAATTATTCGTCACTACATTTCTTTTTACTTACAGCACAATGATCCCGGTCGCGAAAACGCCTAGGCAACTAAAAGAGGACTTTCTGGAGAACAACGAGAAGCTCCAAGAAATCAAAGACAATAATCCATCAATTGGTGACTTCCACACCATCACTGAAGACGATGAAGTGTGGATAATGCAATGTCCCAAGGGCACAGACGTGTCTGTACTCACAGGACAAAAAATCAAACTTCCCGGACGCAGTAATCAAGATGATTTGGAAACCGTAGCCATTGAGTTTCCCCAAGCCGTGCCCCATGCGTTTGGTCACAAAAATCGGAAAGGACACAGCAGCATAAAAATTGTTCCGATCCAAGGAAGTATCGTACTTCGAAGCCGGCTGAAAGTGATTCCACCGCCAGATGAAACTCAAACAGATGCTCAATCCGGGCGAGTTCCAATGCCAGTAGGACTCAAAGAACGACATCCCTTGCATGGAATGGATTACGAGAGTAAACTTGCGATTAGTCCGGAAATTGCCGAACGACTTAAGCGTGCCGATGAGATCTCCATCGTCGCAGCACCAAAAAGGAAATCAAAGTCGAAAACTAAATCGAAGGAACCCAGATCGATTCCAGTCGATAGTGATGGCGATGTAGAAATAGTTACTCAAAAGAAAGCCAAGAAGAAAAAGAAGCGAACGCATTCAAATGATGACGAAGGCGTTGTGGTAGATACCCCAAAGAAGAAAAAGAAGAAGAATGATAGCCTCAGTGACGACGTTGCGGACGACTTGAAATGGCTTCAAAAGTTGTAGAGAATTTTAAATAGATTTTATAAACGTTTACTGACTGTGTGTGTTTTATTCCAAGTTATGGTGAAGTTCCAGCTCAAGTTAGCTCGGGAAGTGCGACTATTGACTGCTAGATTCCGCTTAACCATTCAGTTTGTTGGTTTTCAGTGGTCAGTTGATGGTTAACCCTGTATGTCTCGTATCCTACGGGCTCTCCACATGTATTCTTATAACAGCACGGACAAAAGGCTGAAGCGGGACAGCCTTAGCTTGGTGTTCGTGGACAGTTTGGCCGATTGGAGTGACTATACCTAGTCCCATGCCCCCATCATCGGTCGATACATTACTGCCAAGATGCAGGACCAAGCGTCAAGACAAACAAATGGTGCGACAGGTCCGCGGGACCCAGAGGCAAGCTTCTTGCTACTATACATATGTACTTGCTGAGACTTAATATTCTTTACACCATTTGTAAGGGCTTACCGCTCAGTGCCGTGTCCGAAAGGAAATTTCGTGTTTAAAAATCTTTTCCTCGGATGTTTGTTAGAGGCTTGTGAGAGGTGGAGCCGTGAAACAACATTTAGGTATTGTATAGGGATTGAACCCGCTCAGTACTTCCACACACCAATCCCTTGAGCCAAGGCCATCCATGGTGTTTAGAAAGCAGTTCAAAGGACATTGTTCGTCAGCAATTTATAAGAGAATGCAGCCTGTCAGGGTAGGTAGGTTAAGGGGGCGATTGTCTTCCTCCACATCAGTGTCGCCGGAGCCTCTGCATAGGTCTGAGTCTTTGATCTCCATTCTACTGAGGTGGGGCGCCCATGAAAAGGGTTAGCTGTGTTCTATTGAAAGATAGAAGCGCTTTGGTCTTTTTTCGTAGTATTGGACCCAAAGTAGTCTCGAAACACGGCAAGAGGAGATTGCGCTCCTTGCCTTGTCATACCCCGTACTCAAGAGTCGTATCTTTCACAACGGGAAAGTTTTAAAGGAACTTCAAGTCCACCGCGTAGTATGGAAGTGTTGGATTCTTTCGTCACTGCCATTCTTTGTAGTAAACAGTGATGACAGCTCTGTCTAGACAACATAGGGTTGAGATGGACTATGAAATCATATCTGAAACACCTTGACTACGATGATGGCGCTTGTCTACTCTTACACAGCATAATGACCCTTAACTCGGACTCGGTTTCTATTTGAAATATTTCTGAAAGTTTCATCGGGTTTCTAGTGTTTTGTTGTTCCTAACAGTCGTTTATGATATTTCAGTTGCGCTCTGGTTTTGTTGTTCGATGCGTCCCTAGCTTTCATGAAATTTCCATAATTTCTGATTTTAAATTTAATTTACAGGAAATAATGGAATAGACTTAACGTCTTCATTGGGTTTATTGTTGAAAACAACTCTAATTGAATGTAGAAAGTCTATTTTTGCCCTGCCACGCCAAATATCAATTTAGAACTCGTTGTTTCTTGCTTTTTAAAATATGAGACACATTTCAATGACAGAAAAGTTTCTGTATGTACTCCACTTTGTCGAAAAAGTTAAATTTTTATCATGGTTATGCCTACAAATAACTTATTATTAGTCCGTGGTTATTCCATTCCAGCAGCTCATCCATTAATTTACAAAAACTAACCTGGCAACTCCAAAATACACAAATTCTTCACAAACAAAACAAAAAACCAACCATTGTGAATTCTCGCGACATCTTTCAAATAAATGTCAATAAAGTCGGAGCCAAAAAAGAAAAGCGTCCAATTTGGTGTTTGGGGTGATAAACCCTTTTGTTTTTTTGTATTTCTCTGCAAAATATTATTAATTTTTTAAAAATGCCGGAAGAAAAAATGACAACGGCATTTTTGAAATTCATTGAAATGGAAAATTTTAAGTCCTACCGTGGCCGCACCATCGTAGGACCTCTGAAAGAATTCACTGCTGTCATCGGGCCAAATGGTTCAGGTGAGGTTTTCCTCTAGATACACCTCATTAGTTTCATCAATGCTGAATTTCGACACAGGCAAATCGAATTTCATGGATGCTATAAGTTTCGTGATGGGAGAGAAGACGTCTAGTTTGCGAGTGAAGCGTTTAAATGACTTGATACATGGTGCATCTATTGGCAAACCTGTGGCGCGTTCTTGTTATGTTACGGCAAAGTTTATCGTGGATGAGGATATACAGATGGATTTCCAAAGATGCGTTATTGGAGGATCGTCGGAATATAAAATCAACGGAGAGGTGATGTTATTTGTAATGATTTTGTAGTTCCTTTGATCGGGAATGTGGTATTGTTTGTAGAGCGTTTCGAGCAACACGTATTTGTCTAAATTGGAGAAGCTGGGCATCAATGTTAAGGCGAAAAATTTTCTGGTTTTTCAAGGAGCGGTGGAGAATATTGCTATGAAAAGCGCAAAGGAACGAACTGCACTGTTTGAGGAGATTAGTGGGTGAGTAAAGTCAACTTGTATTCATAAATTGGAAGTTCATGTGTTGCGTTGAATAATGTCAGGAATTTGTTAGTACTTTTGTAGGGTTTTGTACAAAGACAAGTACATATGTATTTGAATAGATGTTAGTTGTGCTGATAAATAGCTACTGAAGGAAGAAAATGAGGCAAAATTCTAGACATGGTACGTAGGTATTTACCTTCCGATCTGTTGAGGCTTGAGCATTCGCACAGGAAATGGGTTTCGTTTTCCTTTACCTCTGTGTCGTCGCAGGTTTTTGCTGCTGATTCTCATTCTTCTGAGCTGGGCCGCCATTGGGTTGTGGCCTGTAAGGACACCAATGAGGTGAGTCAGGTGTGGTCTATTGAGTGTTTGGAGTTGTCTTGTGATTGTATCGTTCTATTGAGCCACAAATGAGTCTCGAAACACGCAACGAGGAGATTTCGGAAATGAGGAGGCAAATAGTCGGTTGGACTAAAATCGCTCATCAACACTTTAAATTCATTGGAAGTCCTTTTGTCCCGGAATACAGCATAGAGTGATTCCGTGCCTAGATTTAAGGGATTTGAGTCCCTTTTTTGAATTTGTTTTGAAGTGGTGGCTTTGATGGGAGTTTGTGCTTGTTATTGTTCCTGTAGGTCTCGCTGTTACCATATATTTTCGCTTAAAATACACTTTCGTGATTGGGGAGTTTTATGGACTGGACAATTTGTGGTTCCTCTTAAAAAAATTGCTGAGCTAGTGGTTTCGTTCGTTTTTGACTCGTCCGTGAAGATGGATATCCAGACGGCATTTTTGATCCCACCATTTGTCCAGCTTTCTCTGCAGGGAAACTTTGAGTCGAGGATGAGGTTGAAGTCTGAGTAAGGGGGAAGTAGTCGGAGGATGCGGTCACGTTAGATTACCTGATGATGGTGCTATGTCAGGTATGGTAACCTCACCATATCCCAGTTTATCATAAGCAAAAAGCCCTTTTTGCGGCTAATTTTTTAATGAATGTATCCAATGGGGGTAGCCCGAGCCCAAAAAGCAGCAGTGGGAGTAGTCCTGATTGCGCTAGTAAACCCTATACACACCAGACGTTGAACTCTTGTGGGGATGCTCAGGTTTGCTTTGACTTTTAAGACAGCCATCCGTAAGTAAGAATTGGTCTGACTTTGACACCATACATCCAGCGGATAATGGCAGGTTTGGGGCCTCTTTTTCTTTTTCCATAGCATAGCATACCATAGCTTGGCTGCCCCCCAATTCGGTTAACGGGAATTGAGCATGTTGTCATCTAATAGGATTTAAAGCTGTCGAATCCCTGTCAGGTTTACATCGTCAAAGGCCAGTTCTATGTCCAGGAATGTTGCTAAGGTGAATTGTTTTTGGTGCAGTGACTTTAATCACTGTTACCACCTCGTGTAGCGCTGTCTCTACTGAACGGGCCTTCATGTAGGAATGCTGGGCAGGTGAGACATTTCCCGAAGTTAGTTTGGACCGAATGTGAATGCCTAGTAGTCATTTTAGTAGAAAAAATGTAATACTGATCGATTTAAAGTCTCTCGCTGTGGTGTGGCTGGGCTTTCCCGCTTGGGGATGAAGATGACGATTATAGTTGTAGTTCAAGCATCCACGGGATAAGCATTTGAGTTTTGCAACAACATAGGAAGGATACCGTCAGGTCCCGGCGACTTGCACGATGGGAAGGTGACCCAAGGTTGCTCAGGTTTGTAATTTTTGCGGCAGTAGCCCTCCAGACCAGACAGCCGTATGTAAAAATAGGGCTAACGACGGCAGTGTATCAGTCGATAGTGGCAAGTTTAGGGCCCCATTTTCCATTGAGCGTAGTATCCAGATTGCACCCAAAACATATTGTTTTGTCTGATATATGGAGTGGGGTTTCATACAGATTTGGTGGCACGAAATCGGGTATCGTTGAAGAGAGTAACATTTTTTTGGCATCAGAGGGCTCCAACTACTATGTATCTCCCTCTATAGAACTACTAGACATCTAAAATGATTTCTATGATTGATTTCTTCTTCTATATTTTAGTTCTGGTCTCCTGAAAGACGACTACAATCGTTTGAAACAAGAAATGAATCTTGCCGAGGAGGAAACTCAATTCACTTATCAGAAAAAGAAGGGAATAGCCGCCGAACGCAAGGAAGCTAAACATGAGAAAATGGAAGCGGATCGTTATGCACGCCTCAAAACCGAATACGTAGGTTCACTTTGTATTTTCGTTTTTGCAATTCTTAATGTATTTCTCCTTTTGTAGAACGAAAAACAAGTGGAATACCAACTATTCCGATTGTATCATGTCGAGAAGGACATTCAAAAGTTAAACCACGATCTTGACGCCAAACAAGAAGAAATCAAAACAGTCGAAGTGAAAAAAGAGCAAGCCGACGAAATTCTCAAGGAGAAGAAGAAAGAGGCAGGAAAAATCAGTCGAGATCTGGCAAAGGTCGATCAGGAAATTCGTGAAGTTGAAACAGCAATCAACAAGAAACGACCACTCTTCATAAAGGCCAAAGAGAAAGTGTCGCATTGTCAAAAGAAACTGACGTCACTTGTTAAGACGCTGGAAACTGCGAAAGAAGCCGACAATGCCCATCAATGTGACATCCGTAACCTGGATAAGAAATTGGCTGACGTTGAAACTCTGAAGAAACGTTTCGAAGAAGAAATCGAAGGTGAGTCACAGCGTCGAGGTAAAAGTGTTCACATGGAAGAGGGACTGGTTCAAGAATACGATCGACTCAAACAAGAAGCTGAAGCAACAGCCACGCAGTATCGTTCAAATTTGGATTCGGTTAATCGTGAGCAAAAATCCGATCAGGATTTACTCGACAGCGAAATGAATCGTAAAGCATCGATAGATGAGGCTTTCAAAAAGCTAACCCTACAACGGGAGGAAGCCATGAAGCGACACGATAAACTAATGGATCACATCAAGTCCAGTCAAGCGGCACTGGAAGAACAGAATCGTATAAAAGAGGACCTGAGGCGCGATGTGGGATCGTCGAAAGAAAAAATCGCAGAAAAACAACGTGAGTTGGAAAATGTTCGCGATCAGCTGGGCGATGCGAAGATTGACAAACATGAGGATGCGCGCAGGAAGAAAAAGCAGGAAGTAGTGGAACTTTTCAAGAAACAAGTACCGGGGGTGGTAAGTTGGTTTTTTGTGTTTTTATTTATGATTTTGGTTGATGTTTTTTATTTCGCTTTAGTACGATCGAATGATTAACATGTGTCAGCCGACGCATAAGCGTTACAACGTTGCTGTTACCAAAGTGTTGGGAAAATATATGGAAGCCATCATTGTTGATACTGAAAAGACAGCACGTCACTGCATTCAGGTAATTTAATTAAGAGAATACGATAGTTATGTCGGTTTAGCAACAGAGATATGCAACATTCCATTCGTATAAGCGTGTTGCGCTGAGGAGATACCGTGAGCAAGTTTTCTACGAACGTAGACGTTCATCATTTAGTTTATCGAATCGATCTTTCGCCTTTGTTGGCGTTCAGTGAATAGTGTTGTTACAAATCTACTTTTCCTTGGATCTAGATGGGATCGGGACAATTCTGCAGAATCGGCGGTTTCAGTTAGGGTTACTTCTAGGGGCCTGGGCTTAGCATTTTAATAAAACGTCTAGAATGTCAACTGTACACTAAAAAACTTCCTAAATTACGCAATTCTTTTGCAGATACTAAAAGAACAAATGTTGGAAGTGGAGACTTTTCTTCCGCTCGACTATCTTCAAGTGAAACCATTGAAAGAACGATTGAGGAACATCACTGAACCGCGCAACGTAAAACTCGTCTTTGACGTGCTTAAATTCGATCCACCAGAGATCGAGAGAGCTGTGCTCTTTGCAACCAACAACGCATTGGTTTGTGAAACACCAGAGGATGCAATGAAAGTGGCTTATGAAATCGATCGTAGTCGTTTCGATGCCTTAGCGTTGGATGGAACATTTTACCAGAAATCCGGTATTATATCTGGTGGTAGTCATGATTTAGCACGTAAGGCTAAACGATGGGACGAGAAGCATATGGCGCAATTGAAAATGCAAAAGGAAAAGCTTGTCGAGGAGATGAAGGAACTCGTAAAAAAGTCACGAAAACAGAGTGAGTTGGCTACCGTGGAGAGTCAAATTCAGGTAAGTGGAAGTATTTAGGAAATGGGAGGCAGTCCTTGTTAACCCTTGTTATTTGATTTAACTTAGGGTTTGGCAAACCGCCTAAAGTACAGCATGGTCGATTTGGAATCATCGAAGAAATCAATTTCACAATTCGATAGACAACTTCAGGATGTTCAAAGCCAATTGGATGAATTTGGCGTAAGACGACAAGTTTACCTGGAGTGGGGGGGAGAGAGACTTTACTGATTCCATTTATTTTTAGCCAAAAATCAGTGAAATCGAACGTCGAATGTTAAAACGTGACCAACGTATTCAAGAGATCAAGGAGAACATGAACAATGTAGAGGATAAGGTGTTTGCCAAGTTCTGCCGTCGCTTGGGAGTGAAGAACATAAGGCAGTACGAAGAAAGGGAGTTGGTTATGCAGCAGGAACGCGCAAGGAAGAGAGCTGAATTTGAGCAACAGATCGATGCAATCAATACCCAGTTGGATTTCGAAAAGCAGAAGGACACCAAGAGTAAGTATTCCTATTTGTAAGACTACCTGTTGTTAATCGCACTGGATTTGTGTAGAAAACTTGGAGCGTTGGGAACGAACTGTGCAAGACGAAGAAGATGCGCTGGAGGATCTAAAAATCGCTGAAACTCGTTACTTGAAAGAAATCGAACAGGATAAGGAAGCCATTGAAAAACTCAAGCAGGGAAAGCAAAGTAAGAAGACAGCAGTCGATGATATGGAAGAGGAAATCTCTAAGGTAACCAACCGTTCAGTGATGTGTAAACTTTCTAATGGTTCTTCCAAAGGCTCGCAAAGATGTTGCAAATTTGGCGAAAGAGATTCACTCTCTGGGCAGTCTAGTATCTGGAATTGAAGCAAAAATTGAGACCAAGAAGAATGAACGACATAATTTATTGCTGCAGTCAAAGGTGATTAAGAATATACGTAGTTCTGAAACAATCGATGAAAATGATTTTTCTTCTAGATTGACTGCATAGGAATCCCGCTACTCAAGGGTTCGCTGGATGACACAGTTCGTCAAGGTGATTCGGAAACCACGGCGAATGGTACATCATCGTCTATGATACTCGAAAGAGAAAATCAGTGAGTCACATCATACTTGTAAGGTTTTGTTTTGTAAAAGGTTTTTTATTCCAGGATCGAAGTGAACTACAACTTATTGCCGCGGGAATTGTGCAAATTAAAGGACGACTCGCATTTTAAGAAAACCAACGATTCCCTGCAAAAAGATTTACAATCCAAGCTCGACATACTGGAGCGCATTCAAACGCCCAACATGAAAGCGATGCAGAAACTAGACCGTGTCACCGAGAAGGTCGCATCTACCAACGAGGAATTCGAAAATGCCCGACGAAAAGCAAAGAAAGCAAAGGCAGCCTTTGAAAAGGTCAAAAACGAAAGAGCTGAGAAGTTTATTCGATGTTGCAATCACATTTCAGAGGCAATCGATGGCATTTACAAATCGCTGGCGAGAAATGAAGCTGCTCAAGCGTATTTGGGTCCAGACAATCCAGAGGAACCATACTTGGATGGTATTAATTATAATTGTGTTGCTCCGGGTAAACGTTTCCAACCGATGAGTAACTTGAGTGGTGGAGAGAAGACCATTGCTGCTTTGGCTTTACTCTTTTCCATTCATAGGTAAGTTCGATGGATATCTCACTAATTGTTCAGAAAAAAAGTATGGTTTTGATTTTCAGTTACCAACCGGCTCCGTTCTTTGTTCTCGATGAAATTGATGCTGCACTGGATAACACAAATATTGGAAAGGTAGCCTCATACATTCGCGATCATACAATGAACCTGCAAACTATTGTCATTTCGCTTAAAGAAGAGTTTTATGGACATGCCGATGCTTTGGTTGGAATATCACCTGCTGTGAGTTTTACCATTAAACTCGAAGTTTATTTTTATTTTTACGAATACACGCTCTTGTTGATATTTCTAGGATGGCGACTGTTTAATCTCGAATGTTTATCTCTACGATTTGACGGAGTTCCCAGATAAATAATTTATATTTTAAAATATTTTTTGTATTTGGTATTAATTACTATTTTAACATATATAACTACAAAGTAATTTTAAAAGAAAACGATGTGGTTTTACTTTTTAAACTTTGGCTCCATCTATACATAGTCGCACTTTCAGAATAGGCAGGCTCAAAGTTTTGTAGAGCATACATTTCGTCTTCCGACATAGGAGTTTTGAACCCATTTGTTTTGCCAAACCAAAGTAGCAGTGGTTTTCTAAGGTAAGTCTTCGTCGAATGTCCACTAGGGTGTCGTTCGTGGAGTTGATATTTACTCCGAGGTGGGTAAACTCCCTCACTACCTCAATGTCATTGTTGCCAACAGTGACGTATTGTCCTAGGCGGTGGACCGATGCTTCTTTGTTTGTTGACAACAGGCACTTGGTTTTGTCCTCATTTACTTCAAGGTCAACTCGTTTCGCCTCTTCCTCAATTGCCGTGAAAGCTTCTATAACGGCGCGCTGGGAGCGACCTCCTTGCCGAAATCCGGTGTAAGTTTGGAATAGTTCAGAGGAGCTGATCCCAAATTGCACATTGCACCGCGTGTTTTCCAGCGTAACGCGGCACAGCTGGATCAATTTTGCCGGGATTCCGAATTCGGCCATCGCCTTGTAGAGCTCAAGACGATGAATGCTGTCGTATGCGGCATTAAAGTCGATGAAGAGGTGGTGGGTCTCGGCTTGAAATTCGTTGGTCTCTTCCGGGATTTGCCTTAAATACATCTACTATTCTATGTGCTTCGGTGACTAGGTTTCCTTCACTATTTCGAAGAGCCTGCGTTCCGGGTTTAAAGCCAGCTGCTTGGCTTTCTTGAAAAACATCCGGATGTTGTTCCTGTCGCGAGACTCTTCAATACCCTTGAGCTGGGAGACTGCGTTGGCCCTTTTCTTTTTACGCAGGATCTTTTTTTCCTCCCTTCCGCTGGCTCGATACTCTTCCCTTCCTGCTCTTGTTTTCCGCTGCAGCATTTGTAGGTGTGCATTTTCTGTCACCTTTTTCAGACGTACGCATTCATCATCATACCAAGGGCTCTTCTTAGGTGGTGGTTGGTAACCTATGGTGGTCTCGGCTACCTCTTTGATGATGTCGCGGTACTGGTTCCACTGGTTGTTGGTGTTTGTGGAAGGTAAATGCACAGCGGAGAGTTTCTCACTCAGACGCTCTCTGTAGACTCTGGCGACTCCAGTCGTGCTAAGGCTTCGTTGAATTTCTTTTTCTGGGCATTTCGCAGCTTCTTCTCATTGGATACTCGAGCTCTGAATTCGGCCGCAACAAGATAATGCCCAGAGTCGACATTTGCCCCTCTAAACGTTTGCACATTTAGAATGCTGGATGCATGCCTCGCATCGTTTAGCACGTGGTTGGCGATTCGATCATCTGGAGATAGCCAGGTTGCTGTGTGAATTCGTCAAGCCTCTACTAGTCTTAAAAGAAAGTGGACAGTAAAAACGCACTTAAACATTTACAGTGGTTTATTTTTTTATGCTTTTCCTTGTGTATTTGTTGTAAAAAAGGGATACGACAGAGAAAACTTAGTCAAATGAAAAAAAAAAACGATTTCTTTTTATCTTGCAATGAACTTCCGTTCTTGAAAAAAAAACAAACTTTATATTTTGTTTGATAAATTAATTTATCTATGGCGAGTATAAAACAATAATAAAAAAAAAATTATTCGGTTCAGAAATAATGTTGCATTGTGTCTTCATTTGTTTACTTTTGTTACACTTCCTCAACTAAAGAGAAATTGTTTTATGTGAATATTTTGGTATTCTTTTTTGATGTTCTTTGAAATTGTCTTATCTACAAATGTATGTATGTGTTTTTGGAAAAAAAAAACAATAAATTATAAGGTTTCTTAAATTGCATTTTCAGTATAGTTTCAGTTTTTATTTATTTGGATTGATGGGAAGTTTTTGTTTTTTTTTTTTGGAAATTATTTTTGTTTTTTTGTATAATCTAGACGTCAATTTAGTATTTTGTATAATTCTGGCAATAAGTATGCAAATTTGTATTTTGGGGTTTCGGGATTTGTAAAATGTTTTTATTTTTTCGTTTTGTTTTTTACTTTCTTCTTCTTCTATTTAATATCTGCTGAACTTAGAACAATGCGCTAAATTTCAGCTTTTTATTGGGCCTTTATTACTGCAAAGAAAAGAAATAAGTTTAGGAGAGCGGTTGGATTGGATTTTATTTTATAAAAAAAAACTTACATTGCTACATATTTAAGGCTATCACAGTGAATCTTATACTCGATTGAAGTATTTAGAGGTAGATTTAATATTCTACGTAGTGTGTCGCGGATTCGTGTCTTACTGGCTGTATCTGTAGCTGTACGATTCCATACTGATAGACTGTCCTCCTATAGTTTTGGTAAAAAAAAAAGAAACAAAAAATTTATTAAAGACAAGTCGTTATTTTGAAAAAACAAAAAAAAAAATATTCTTTTAAAATTTGTGATCGGAATTGTGTACTTTATTCAATATGTACTCGGAGCAACTTTTTAAAGAGGCTTTAGATGATGAAGAAGATGGAATCGCTGTAAACGGAACTAAGGTGATTGAGTTAAATAACGTCGACGACTCGGTCATCATCGCGAAAGCGAAAAAGACATTAACGTGAATAGAATCGATCGAATCAATAAAGACTTCGGACTCAAGATCAACGCCACTAAGACGAAATTTATGGTAGTTTCAGAACTCAATGTAACTAATGAAGATTTGAAGATCCCACATTCCATTGTATGTTTCGAAAAATCTTCACTTTAGGAGAGTAAACTAATAAACATTCGAGGGTGACCAGTCTTGTGAGAAAACTCTTGACGAACTGGGATGTAACCGGCTTTTTCGTGTCCAGAACGGTTTGTAAAGAATACAATTAATTAAGAAGAGGGAAGAGAAGTTTTTTTCAGTATTTAAACGAGGGTCTACTATTTATTTGTCTCCTATTAGTTTCAACACACAGTTTTGAGCCCCAACTCATGCATAAGCAATGTAATTTTTGGTGTACCTGGCACGACATGACTGTATCCTTGAGTTTGTAGTGGATATATGTAGATCGTTTCATTTTGCAGGTGTCTTGGCAACTTGAAATCTTTTATTCTATTCCAATGATTTAAGCCATTGTGTGGGCAATACTTTCTTCCAAATACAACTCTAATATGAGTGAACTTAAGTTCTATCTTGGAGGAATTCTTCTGGGGAATAATGTTACGCCATCAGCACATGGCACTAAGAACTGAGTGTTCTAGAAATTGATTAGAAAATAAACGTAAATATGTACATATACCATCCGAGGTGTTTTTGTACTAGCTGAGTCCGATGTTCGGGGGTAGCTGGTGGATTTGCTCTCCAATTTCTGGAGACTAAACCCTATAAAAGAAATGATCGATGTAGGCAGTAAGAAAGATGAGGCGGGAGTTATACAAAAAAGAGAGTTCCAAGGGTGAATAGGATTCGCCATCTAGATGCATGATTTGACTAACATGGAAAGTTGATAGATCTTAGTGTGTGAAGCGAGCAACAAGCAGGAATCTCCTTTGTTTCTAGCCGATTTTTATATTGTAAAAGCCCAGGTTAATTTTCACATTTCTGAATAACTAGAATATGCGAAAAGGCCAAGGAAATGATATGTACATATACTTTGGTTATAAGAGACGTTCGCGGAAGTAGAGCTCTGCAATGATTTCAGGCTCCTACTCTTAGGTAAGATATATAGTCAAACTTCTTACTACGAACTTCCTCGTAACAAAGTTTCCTCCTTTGATCTTGAAGAATTATCAAATAGACTACACAGAATGGTTTGGTGATCCACAAGAAACAAATTGGGACCAGGGTTTACCAATGGATAAGGGACTTTTTCCCTATGGCTATTACAATGAGTCTGTACTGACCTGAGTGTCGCGATGTGAAAATTTTTCTTGTCGCCTACCCACGTACCTAACAGAAAGAAGTTTGCCTGTACACATAAGACATACGTTTCAACTGCAAGCGCATCCTTCTATGTATGCAAAACAAAAGACGGTATTTATTTTTTCGCAACAAAACAAAATTTTTATTTACCTTAGGTAAGATTACATTTTTAATAATAATTAATAATAATATTAATAATAATAATTAATAAGAATACATTTTTTGTTTATTAAAGTTTCATCTACACATGTGTTGATTTTTTTTTTTTGCTTTTACTTTAGATACAATATTTTTTGGTTTTTCTTTTTCATTCAAATTATTTTTTCTTGTTTCCTATGAATTGTAAATTTAAGTTATGAAAATTGTTTTATTAATTGTTTTTTTGTTTTTCTCTCAATTTTGTTTACCTTTTCGTTATGATTTTTGTTTGTTAATTATTTGATTAATAATTTGTTACTTACATTAATGGGTTAATTTATAAGTTCATGTGTATCGGGGGTGTATGGTGTGTATTTATATATATATATATGTATATGTATGTGAGTTCTTTATAGTTGTAAAATATTTCTTATTGTTTCGTGTGAATGTCTTGTGTTTCTATGTCTTTTTTTTTTATTAATTTTTTGTTTTGTTTCAAAGTTATAATCTCTTTTTTGGTTTTTATTTGTCGTCGTTTTGTTTTAAAATTTTCATATCTGCTACCTCCGAGAATAGATTTACAAATTTGGAGAATCCACACCATATATACAATGATAAATATATTTTTGTTTGTTTGTTTATATATATATATATATATAAATATAATTAAAATGAACTTTTGAATTATATTTATTTTATTATATAGATCACCATTATACGCCATCGTTTTACTACTTAAAAAGTAGTTAACCGAGAAAAAAAAATCTACCTAATATTTGTTTATTTAAGTTTTACTACATAAATTAGGGAAGTATGTTTTTTTTTTTGCTTTTATCTTTGTTTTTTTTTTTTTTTTAAATTACTGCGATAATTTGAAAATTGGCAGTTGAAACAGAAACGATACAACACACACATTTATTTGTTTTCATTTTTATTTATTTTATATACGAAAAAACACATAGAGAAAGGATAAAATTACAAGAAGATAAAATCCAGTGAAATACAGAGAGATAGAGATAAAGGGAGAAGAACATTCTATTATATTTATTTCTCCTCACTTCGTACTTTGTTTTTTTATTTTTGTTTTGTTTTAGTGTGGTTTATAATTTGTATTTTCATTTTCTAGAAATTATTATTAAATTTTGTTTTTCATTTAATTTTAATCTATCTATTATACAACTTATCACTAACCCATAAAGATTTTTTTTTGTTTTTTTTGTTTACTTTGTGTTCTTTTAGAGTTTTTGAACTGATTTAACTTTTATTTATTGATAGCTAGAAATTGTGATTTGTTTTTTTATTTGTTTTTGAATCCTCATTTCTTTGAGATATGTCGTCATAGACCTGACAGTAATAGTGTTCTGGGAGAGAAGATGCGCGCAGGAGGTTCTTTTTTGATGCTGGGAGGGTAGTACATCTTATTGTATTTATTAATTCGCTGTCAACAGTATTGGATGATGTTTTGAATGCTTGAAAAATATTTCCGTTGGCATAGTAGGTATGATTGATAAATTTGAATATACCAAGGGAAATATTTTTCGAGTTCTTCTATATGTTTTAGCACAATCACCCACTAGGTATTTTTTATTTTTTGTTTGTTATTTAAATCTGAATATTAATGTAATGCAGTTGAGAATATGAATTGTATTTTTGCCCTTTATGTAGAGTTTTTTTTTGAATGTTGTTTACACGTGTGTTTATTTTTATTCTTTATATTTAGTTTTTTTCGTTTTAATTTAAGTATGTATAAAAAATTTGCAAGCATAAAGAAATCTATGAAAAATTTTGTTAACTTACTACTTTTCCCAATAAAATTTATAAATATACATATATATTTTTATTTATGTATAGCTTTTTGTTTTTTGTTTGTTTAATTAATTCTCCGCCTTTGCTTTGGTAACGAGGGTGCAATGCAGGTATATTTATTTTTAAAGAGAACATGATTTAGATAGAGAATTGCAGTACACAAATATAGAAACAAATTATGCAACCTACTGTGGGTTAAAAGTAACTACTGGAAGTAATATTCTGGAATCTCGAATACAAATAGTAGTAGAAGTTCGTCCAGATTGGGTTGAACGCCATACATGAAGTAAAAACCGAGCTTCACACCAGTGCACAAAAGGTGAAATCGAATCGTCAATACGAGGCGTTTAATTCTTTAAAATTTTACCCAAATCTATGCTAGGAGTTCTTTTTTTAAATATGCTTTAGTAATGTCATGGAATATTACAACTTTTGCGGACAAGAGTACTAGAGTCCGATAAATGGAGGGAGATCTGTTTACTCCCTAAAATCGCTAAATAAAATTTGCTAATGATCAAGTTAGGTTCAATTACGAGATTAATTTAATTTACATTCAAAGTTTTGGAAAAGTATTTGCTATAAAATACATATAAGAGTTTATGGAGCTTGTTCTCTACAGGAATGCTATACTCGAAACGTAAGATGAGTTCTCAAATTTGTCATGTGGTGCACAGAAAAAAGACAATTATCAGACTACGTACTTCTTTTAATCCGTTTTTGCTGATAATAATGGAGTTTACTGGGGTCTTACAACTTACACTAACACTATGGCTTCACCAATGATGTATTTAACATTCCACTGGTTTGGTGGGCGGTCAAACTATAAGCTTATATGTACAAATGCTCAAAACTTTGATCTCGGGTATATTGTGACAAGTACGTACATAGCTAACCACGAGATGCAATGGAAGATACGCGGCGGTCCTAGGAGCACGTGGCGCAGAACAGTTGAGAAGGAAGCACGGCAACTGGGAAAGAGTTGGGGAGAACTGAGACACATTTCCAGAAACCGCACACAATGGCGCATAGGCATTGCCGAGGCCCTAGGACCCAAAAGGGGATACAGGACTTAAGAAAAACACGACAGAAGAAGAGCGAGTCGGCCAAGAAAGCGTGCCATAAAACAATCGAAGAAGATTCAAGGCGGGAGGGGATAAGTCAAGCTACCCTAGAATCGAACCACATCGTCACGTAGAACTGCTCAAACTACAATTTTGTTTGTGAAATCACAATTCACACATAACATCAATTTAATGTTATCTTCATAATGCTTATATATACATACAGTAGTCTGATCTCATCAAGATGTGAGTTTCAAGTTAATTTATTTGTATTTCATTCAGCGGTATTGGTATCTAGGTTCCAAAATATATTTCACAGAATCCAGTATGCATATAAGAAATCATTAAAACATCACCAACCGAAGATGGGTTTTAGTTGGTTTGCCTTCGCAGTATAGGTTTCATTATAAGACAGTGTTACATAGAAAGGCATGCTGAGCAAAATAGTTCCTTTATTCCAATAAAACTGTATATAGGAGCTGTTTTCTCTAAATACCTTGCTATCCTGGCAGACATCCACATTTGTAATTCTCAGTCGTGTTTCTTGAGTCCCATCACTTCAGACCACCAACACTTCATTGATTTGGTCATAGGAAACAAGAAACAAAGTTGAGATACGTGACCTGATATCGCCAATATTTTTAGTCTTTAATGAACACCACACTACATGTATTATACAATAAAATAAATAACACTCTTTCCTCCATCTAAACCATGTTTGTTCTTTAAAAACAAAAACATTGAATAGGGTTGCCTCTTTGGATTGTGCAATTGATATATTCACCCCCACGGGGTGATTGCTGTTCTTTTAATTTTTTTGTTTTTACCTATTTGTTTTTTTATTTTGTTTTCGTTCTTTGAAGTAAAAATATTTTATGTTAAAAATTATCTCAAGGATATATAAATGTATGGTTAAAAATTTTGTTTCTAAAGAACGTTGTTTTTTGCTCCTGAAAATGTTTTAACTTTTTTTTTTCAATTTTGTCCATACGTTGTTCGTCGAATAATGTTGTTACTTATTATTTTGATAATTTGTTTTAATTATTATATTCTTTTTACAATTCGTTTTGTTTTTTTGTTTTAATTTAGAATTAATTGCTAAACTTTTTTGTTAAAATTTTATTCTAAATTGTTATTGCTTTTTGGATATTTTTTTTTGTCAATATTAATGCTTTGCTTAATATATATATATTTTTTTTGCTTTTCTTTAATATACACATTTAAACTTACATATGAAGAATTATAGAAAGGATTTGTTTTAATTTATTTCGGGAAGCCTTCTTTGAAATGCAAGGGTTATTAACAAAATTTGTTTGATTTTGAGTAATTTCACAGCAAATCGGAGCTATCCACTTTTTTTCACAAACTCTTCTAATAACTTGTAACTTTGTTTGAGTACTTGAAAAATGTAAAAACAAAAATAATGGATAATTCCAAGTTTTGTGATAAGTATCCGAAAAAGGGGAGTATTTCGGAAATCGAAGGGGGATTCATTTAAATGCATCTTTATGTTCAAGTTAAAGTAAGAAAATATATCAACTTTAAAGCCTCTTTCATAGTCTAGACACTCGTGTTGGGAGGGAAATTCAATAGAGTTCTAATAATAATAATTTAACAAGAAACTGAATGTATTTTTCTAGCTAATATGAGACGGAAAATGGTATTTTATAACGTAAGGACAGGTGTACGTATGAATAACTAAAAGTGAGAAAGGAACTGCTGTGTAGGCAAAAGTTAATAGATACATAATCTTCAAAAAACAAACCGAAACAACACAGTAGCTACGGCATATTGTTTTGGAAATAAAAAAAAGGAATGATACAACTTTGGATAGGGTAAACGTTTATGTGATTGATTTGATTGGCAGTGGGAGTAGAGTTGGATATTCCTATAAGTCTTTATATCATGCCAAACAAAATGCACGTTGTTTTGTTATAGTTTAACTTATTTTTCACTGTAATACACATTGTCACGATCGTAAAACCATCTAAGTATTAAAAAAAAAACAAGAAAAAAAGTGTTAAATAACAAGCGCCGTTGTGACATACTAATATGCTTATATTAATGAATTTAATGCGGTAGATGAAGCCGTACTTCATAAACTACACGCTGATACTGAGATCTTAAGTCTAGGAACACGAAAAATCACTAAAGGCTGCAGTTATGACTGCAAAAAGGACTATCACAAGAGCGAAGTTATTTGAATGTTAAGATTCGAAGGAAATTTGATGTCGATTACAGCTGGTGGTGATACCATAAATGCTTTCAAAATTAAGTAGGTACATTGTACTGATTGTGTTGGTTTTTAAATTTAAACAATTTACGTGACAATGGCGGGGAAATATTAAAAAGAAATCATGTTGCTAGCAATCCTTACTATATGGATGGTGTCACCGAACTCTATGTAGATATCAGAATCAGAAAAATCAACTCGACTTTCGTAACTCTTCTGCTGACCCAATCGCATCTTCATATGACAACGAGTCTTTGAAATGAGTGTAATCTTTACTAGTTTTGAAAAGTTCCACTCTAGACATGAGGAGATTTCGTTTCATAGTACTCCTCATAAGCTTCAAAAATATTTCACATGAGCCAGTTTCTTGACTTACATATAGACATGCCTACCATTGTCTAAAGAGTTGAGAAGTCGTTCTATATTTATTTGTTAGGAAAGCGAGAGATACTATAATACCTTCTCAACGGCTTGATGGAGGGAATATGGATGTTCCAGTCTCCATACCAAGCGATAACTTTGGTTGGGGTTGGGGCTACTCCTCAGGTTGGAAAGAAAGCCAAATATCTACTAGATAGAACGAATTCAAAAAAGTAATACGTACAGAAGCAACCAATGACTTCATTCGAATCGGTGTACACGATATCTCTTTTTTTCTGCTTCGTCTCACTTGTCATAAAGCACTGATGGATGGTGGGTTCATTCTTATTTATAACTCAACATCCCAAGGAGTAGAACCTGGAAGAAGTTGAACGTTGTAGTACACAACACACATGAATTACAGTGTACACTGTTCAGATGTTAAGTCACACAAATTTGAGAAACTCTACGAACATACATGAATCTAAACACGATAAAGTGTAGACCTTGTATTGAAACATGTGTTCCAAGGAGTGCCAGAATCTACCATGCTCGCTGTGATGCTATATATTGGCGAGTGCTTGATGACAATAGAAGAAAAGCAGAGTCTGTTGATATTGCATTCTATTCACACAGAGGGCGAGGACAAGCTGCAATAACAAACTCTATGAGCAGTATGAAAATGTCCATATAGTGCGGAGTTGACTCGTCCTGATAAACAAGTGGACCTTGAGTCCGAGTTGCAGCAACAGAATGCTCAAGCGATCCCATCTAGTAAAAGGAAACGAGTAAGTTGCCCAAGCCGGTATAAAACGAATAAATGTATGTTTTAGTTTGTACCACTCCTTTAGTTTCCAAAAACAAATATTCTGTCTTCTAATCCAAAGCCAAAATAAATAAAATAAAACGTTGTTTTTTTCTCAATCTAAGCCGAATTCCATTTTCTATGTTTTTCCGTATAGCACACGTACATCAACTTTCCGAATTTTTTGTTTTCTTCATATTTAGCTTCCAGTAATTTCGAATATCTATCTATATAATTATATCAAATATATTTATATAAATAAATTGAATACTTTCATTGGAACAGTAGTAACATACATATTTAAATACATAGAGTATAGATTTTTGTTTTTCCTCTCAAACAAGGGCTTATTACTTGATGTATAGTTATGTGTTTATGTATATAATTGTAGTGGTTTAGTTAAGTTTTTTGTTTTTTGTTTTTGTCTTATTATGCATTCATTAAATATGTATATATATATAATTTAATTATATAATTGAATCTTTTGTTTTTTTTTATTAAGTTATGTATATTTATTATTTATAATAATGTTGATTTTGTTTTTTCATATACTATATTAATTGAACTCTCGATCTTAATTAATAGTATTAATGTATATCTTTCCACTTCTATGTATATATATATACTGTTATTCCTTGAATCTATTAATTATGTACAATGATTTTCTTTTGTATATTTAATATATAATTATATATTCTTTATTTTTTGTTTTAAACTTGGTTATAGTATATATATAAATATATATTATATCCATATAATATTAAATAACTTTTGTACTTATAGTATAATAGTTATGAACAAAATTTCAATTACCTTTTACTTAATTTTTTCCTAAAAAACACACTCAATATAAAAAACCATTTAAGTATTCCTTTTTTTTTTTCTTTGTTTTTTCTTAAAAATTCTGTGAAGCGACTTTAGTAACAAAAATTTAAACAAAAATAAGAGTAACACATAAGTACAATTGAAAAAGGACAGTGAAAGACGATAAGGTTCAAACAATTAGACTTCGCTCGAGTGGAAGAAATGCGATTTTAGACAATAAAACCAACAAAAAAAAAAAATAAACTATACAATATATACTTTAAAGTTTATATTTTACTCACTTTTTGTTTTCACTATAATTGTTTATGTTTAAGTGGACATTTTTTTTCTTGTGTAGTGGTTGATTTTTTGGCGTTTTAAGGCTTTTTTTTTTAATAACAATTTTTCTTTTTTAATTTGTTATCCTACAAATGTAGTTGTTTTTTGTTTTGTTTTTCAAGTCCATGATTTTATGCTTTTTGTTATATATATAATAATTTTTTTTTTATACAATGACTAACAGTGCGGAGTTTTCATGATCATTTTCATTTTTTCTTTTAAATATTTGTGCTCCTAGAAACTTAAACAATTTATTTTAAAATTTAAATATTTTCTTTATTTTCGCTCTATCCTTACTTAGTAGTACAACTAATCGTAATGTTTCAAAGTAAATTATATTTTTTATATAAACAAGAACAATTTATAGCAAAAAAAAGAAACAAAAAAGTAAAGAATATCATTAAAATCAATCAACTGAATATTTGGGATTTTGTTTTTGTTCTTTTCAAAAAGTTATTGAATATTATATCTTTAATGGGTTATGTTTCTTTGTTTTTTTTTATTTCTTTTTATTAACTTTGTTTTGGAAAACAATTGTTAAGAGAAAAAAAAAATCTTTTGCATAGAAATGCGCGCTTTGGTTGCCAATATTAGTGTTTTTTTTTTATTGTTTTTCCATTATTATTTATTAAAATTTATGTTTTTTGTTTTTAAATAGCCGTTTCACAACATTTACATGTATAAATTAGAAATTAAAAATTTTAATTTTGAAATTGAATTTTTTTTTACCTTTAATTTGTTTTGTTTTTGTTTTCTTTTTGTATTTAAATTTAACATCACATTATAATTACTAATAATAATATTAATAATAAATATTAAGATATTAATGTATATATATATATTTTTTTTATGTATATGTATATGAATCTATTTTATATACAAAAATTGATCACAACGTCGCACCGGACTAAATCATAGTTAATAACAATAAATAGTTTAGGAAATAAAATTAAGAAATTACTTTAATTTTAGTTTAAGTAGTAGGCAAATCCCTTATATGTTTTTTTTTTGTTTTGTTTTGTGTTTTTTTTTTAGTTGTCTCGAATTTAGTTTTCCAAAGTTGTTCTATCCACTGGTTGGGGTTGGGTAGGAAAAGTTTGGACAGCGACAGCTTATTATTTTTATATTGCTGCTTATTTAAGACCTAAAGTAGAAAGTTTTGGGGAATAAATTTAGGGTTTTTTTTCGGGATTGGTTTTGACCTTTGGATCGATGTGCGAGGAGGAAACATTTCCTGGTTTAATGTCATTTTAAGCGGTGGGTAGATACAATACAACATTAGCCCCTTATAGGAGAACTAGCAATTGGAAAAAGTCGTTAGTTCAATTAAGGAAAATATGGGGAGTAAGAGATCGTAGCAGAGGTTAGATAAGATTAAATGTCAGGGGTGTTTGAAGGAAGAGCTAAATTACATTTCGATTTGAAAGATATTTTATTGGTTTTTCATTCATGTGAGTTGGATTTAATGTATGTCCGTCTGTATGTCATTCATTCGAAAGTAAAGCTAAATAAACCACACACAGCGATATATTTTTGATGAAAATTTTAATTCATTCTAAAGTTTTGATACTTTATAATTCCGCTTCGGGAAGATTCGCAGTATGCGATTTTAACCACTTTCGGGTGGTATCTCGGCCATAACTTGAGTAATGTTGGTTTTTAATACGTCTAGAGTTCGAAGATTATTCGCGTTAACACGGTCTTTTGTGTAGTCCCACAGAAAATAATCTAACGGTGTCAAATCACTTGATCGTGGTGGCCAATTGACGTCGCCAATACGTGAAATTACGCGACCAGGAAACTTCTCACGCAATGAAGCCATAATTGGTAGCTTTGTGTGACTTATTGCCCCGTCTTTTTGGAACCACATACATATCGTCCAAGTCATGATCTTCAAAAGCTTGCCAAAAAAATCGGTCCAACTGCTACGAACGCCGGAAAATCGATAAATTCCGATCATCAGCAATACTAGCACTTACAGCACCAATATTTTTGACTGAGTGATTTCGATTATGACGACCATAATCATAGCGTAATGTGCGAAAAGTGGCTAAGTTTGAATCAGGCACTTTAGTAGTAAGTTTTAATAATTCTAACGCGTTGTGAAGCGATCCATTATCGTAAAGTGCAAACATTCAACTAATATTATGACACTTCAAATGGCAGCTGAGTTTGGCACGTTTCAAATGCCAGCACTACCAACTTGAAACCACAAAATGAATGACATAACTTCAGTGTTTTACTTGAAACCAAAAAAAAAATCATTAAGACAAAATATTTAAGTATGCCACTCCCACTTTAAGGGGAATTGATACAAAGTGACTTGAAAAATGTACCAACTTGGTGTAGTAAACATTTTCTAGAGTTGAATGTGAATAAATGCCAAGCTTTTCCCTATTCCTGGAAGCGTCACTCGACAGCCCCTAGAAGAGACTGTTCCCCCTGTCACCTTTCTGCGTGACTTGGGTGTCATATGCGACAGTGAACTCAATTTTCGATAGGTTTTGTAAAACGCTGAGGAATTCTCAAATCCTTATGTCACGAAATTCTTTTACTTTTGTAAGACCCATTTTAGAATACGCCAGTCAGGTCTGGTCTCCCTATCACGATACCCACTCGTATCGAATTGAGTGTGTCCAGCGGACCTACGCAGACGTCCGTGGACTGACAGATAAAACCTTACGAGCATCGCCTGAACTAGCTGACCATGCAATCGCTCGAAAAACGCAGAAAAGTCTATTTTTAAATTAGCTATAAGCAGGTAGCATTGATTGTGATGAGCTGCTTCGAACGATATCGTTCAACACCAATGCACGAACTCTGAGGTCAGCACCTCTGTTCCGCCTAAAGTTTCATCGAACAAGTTACGGGAGTAATGAGCCTAATTTTCGAATGCTACGCATGGCAAATTCACTCTTAAAAACGCCCTTTTTCCCCTCTCTCTCCAATTTCCCAAATTAGATTTAAGTAAATGTTGTGGATTTTTAGACTTAAAATCTTTACTGCTTGTATTAAGCTAAGCTGCAGACGGATTGTAGCTTTTCCGTATCCTTTTTTATTAGTTTTCATTTAACGACATTTTTTAATGCAAATTTCATTATCTTCTTTGATTTGTTCGCAAACAATGAGGCACAACTTTGAATGTCCTAATAGCTGTGAACTCAATTTACGACTAAAACCAGGACACTACTTATTGGCATCGTTTTGAGGGAGTTTTATCGCCTAAACGATTATTATAGAGAAAATACAAATTTGGCAAAATATAAATAAAATTGAACATTTGATGCAAAGTTATTATCTCTTGAGGGTATTACAGGAAATTCTATCGCAGTCCTTAGAGAGTAATGAACGGATTTGATGTAATGTACAAAATCTGTTTTATATCCTTCGAAGTAGTGCCGACATTTTTTTTGTTTTCAAGTGCATTAAATGGCAATTAAAGCGAATTTGAATAGTTGATGAAAACCCGCGGGACATTGAAGCACTCTGGTTCATTCAGCATGAAAATAGAACTTGCCTGTATAATGGAGCCTAATTAGGTAGGGTATTTGAAAAGTTTTGCCAACGCTTTTGTTGGGTAATAACAACGAAAAAGGTATACAATTGTGAAGATGTCCATAAAATAATCAAGCTTTAGTGGGTGGATGACGTTTAGAACCATATGCCATGGAGTCAATGCTCAAGTGTTTTGTGTTACAGCGAAGAATGAATGACAAAGTAATCCTTAGATCATCCGCTCTTCCTTTCTTCTCGAAACATGCGGTTCTTGGAATCAAAATAAGTTTATAAATATTCGACACTGTTGTATACTTTACTTGCTTAGACTGCCCTACACCTTTGATTACTGCATCCGATCGAGAACTCAAAATTGCTGTCCCTTTCAACTTTGCTTTAAGTTCGTCCCCTAAGACGAGGTTATCCTCTAGTTGGCTAAGTCCCTCCCGGCATAATGGTGTTCAAAGATTCTGAGAACCAGAGTCCTAATACCATTTAAACTATTTTTAATTAACTTGAAGTCATAGTTGTGCCCCGCAATGATCTGATCGGTACGTTGATGTTTGGCAACGTCATTGATCCCGATTCATTTTGACCTTAAAATCGATACAAAGAGGTATCATGAGCATCAGGTCTAACAAGAGTTATTTTACCTTTGGAATTGTTCATCAAGTCAGATGGGCGAAAGTTACATTGTCGTGAAACGTGATATACGAACCCAACTTTAGAAACAATAAAGCATTAGGAACTGTGAGATGATGGTTTACCTCGAACAGTCTTGGAACACATGTTAGCTGAGAATAAAATAAAGACCATTCTTAAAACTAGCAGAAGATAGATGAAAGTATAAAACCCCTTCCAAATCGGAACTAAAACTGGAGATGACAGACATAAGACTGTTCTTTAAGGACCATCTTAGCAGCGCTACTATAGCTTTGGTCGAATATTGGTGTATAAGATACAATACCGTGGAGTAATTGCGTGACTTTTTGCTGGATTGTAAGTGATGAACTCTATGAAAGCTACCCTTAAAGTTTCCACACCATTCTGTACCGACCTCATGTATTGAATATACTAGCTGCCGAGAATAATGGGTCTGTGCCCGAGGATGTGGAAGCATGATCAGAAATATTAACGAGGCAACGGATATACATATGAAAGGCTAAATTTTTGGCTGGAAAAACCTGCAAGCTACCAAGTCCGAAAGGGATACAGCGAGGCATACGCCTCAACCATAAAGACAACGACTTTAGAACTCTCCAGGAATGTCAATGAGCAGAATACTCGTTTTTGAAGATGTTGTCCATGAATCGTAAGCGCCTGTACTTAAAAGTGATAGAAAAAGATCAATATTTGAACGATCTTATCTGCAGTTCTTGGTAAGAGCAATTGCTACGTTCTATATTTCTTATAAATAAAATAGTAAAATCAAATGAGAAGAACGTCAGAATATCTCCTTAAATGCAGACATCCTATAATTTAAAGGATGGGCTTAAGATAGTCTCAAGAAGCGCCGCGACCTCGTACAGATCTTTTGTGCTATCCCCTTGCAGATGTTGAGTGGTTTGGGCTTCTAGCTGAAATCAAGTTCATTAATGAATCTTAGGATTATTTGAGTTGAGGAGGAGGTGATATCTGAAGCCGAGGTAAAGCCTTCGAAGAAGTGTTTGAGCCCAGTCCGAGCAATGGCGGGACAGTCACATAGAATATGTTCGGTGGTTTCAGTGTGGAATAGTCGGCACGTGTCAGATTGACTAATTTTCTTGAGGTGATAGTTGAGAGAATTTTTGGAATTGCTTTCGTTCGTTTTTTTCGAGACATTAATGGCTTTCTTGGCATGACTCAAGCCAGACTTGAGGATCCGGCAAGTTCGTCAGCGGCCTCATTGCCAAGGATACCTATATGTCCAGCGACTCTTATGAGATTAGTAAATGTTAAGAAATTCAATAGATTTCAACATTTTTGACAACATACTGTACCGCACATAAAGGGTGGGCCATCGATATCTTGACAGAAAGTAAGTATCACACATCCGCTTTACGTTCGAATAACGTTGGGAAATATTGAAAACTTATTTCAAAAGTGAGTGCTGTGTAGCCCAAATAGTGCGTTATTTGAAAAGAAGTTTCATCACCTTTTCTGACGAGGCTTATTTTCATCCCGGCGGCGTCTACGTTAACAAACAAAATTGCCACATCTGGGGCTCGGGAAACCCGCACGGCACAGATACCATCATTAGACCATTTTTCTTCGAAAATGAGGCAACGGTGGACGTTACAAAGCCATGTCAAGCGACTTTTTTTTTTACTGAAATTGAAGACATGAATTTGGACGACTTCTTGTTCACGCAGGATAGCGCACCATGCCACAATCGATCTTTTGTGCAGTCTTGGCGATTACAATTGGCCGCAGCGAAACTGCGATTTGACCCATTTGAACTTTTTTTTGTGGGAAACCGTGAAGGCCCGATGTTGTGCCAACAATTCGAAAACGATTCAAGCACTTATCATCCAAGCAATCCGTGAGCTACAGCCCGAAAACATCGACAAGGAAAATTAGAGTGACAGAATGCGCTTCTGCGAAGCCAGCCGAGGCAGCCATTTAAACGACGTTGTCTTCCATAATTAATGGGAATGTTTGCTCTTACTAATAAAGCCATAAAATTTAATTTTGTTCATTTGGTCCACCCTGTACAACGTAATGATTCTAGTCGATCAAAATTCAACATGCCAACAGTTTCTTAGGAAAATATTCACCTTTCGAAAAGTTTGACTATACAGCGGTTTACAAGGTATCTGGTCTTGAAATGTCACAGTATTTCATGCCCAGCCATACTTTGTGAATAGTGTCTATATAAAGATATTTACATATCTTCTACATGCTTTTGTTACAAAAGAAATAAAATTAGTAAATCTAAAACGGATACCCAAAGCCATCAACATTCGAAATCAGTCAACAAAATTCTCATGTTTAAGTCATAAAAAAAAATTATTTATAAACACCAATGCAATCATCGTTGAGTTTTTATTTACAAATTAACACCAATATCTGAAAATAAAATAACAAAAATATTTCTCTCGGTGATTCATTAGAGGTTGTTTAAATAAAGTTCCCCCTAACTTTCCCTGAGATAAAATGCAAATAGCTTCGTCGTCTAACTTACAATGGCTATATCCTTACAAGGAACAAAAAAAAAAACCATTAAATCAAGAAGAAACTTTACCTTGCCTTGGAAGGAAGAAACACCATTTCCGTAAAGAAAATAAAAAAGAAAAATGTATGTATAGAGAACTTTTTTTTATCGTCCTCGTCGTCTTCATTCGATTCTCTGGCCCTTCGTCTCTACTCGTATCCGTGTCTTTCTTAGAATGCAATTTGCTTGAAGATTTTTGCATGCGTTGAATAAAAAGTCGTTTTATTTCCATCCCAACCATCTCAGCCATCCCAACAATCTATACCTCGTAGTCCTTTACAATTTTCTTGATATGCGCGCCGGCCGCCTTATTTCAGTTTACATACAGATTAGGAAATTTTATTTTAAAATTTTTCTTTCTCCATTTTTTCGGTAGAAATCGATATCAATTGAATAAACAGGGTCAGGGGAGAAGGAGAAACAAAAACTGCACGTACGCGCTTTGCATGAGAATTAATGCACTTGTGTATCAAAACGTTGGAAAGCTTTTTTCATTATGTACCTGCAGACGAGTTAAAAATGATTTTAAGGCCATAACTGGGGCGGTATTCAAACAGTCTTTAGAAATGAATATATTTTCCCGGGGTGGATATACCTCGTTTTTATACCCTATTCGAAAAGGGTGCATTAAGTTTTATACAGTTTTTGTGACATAGAGAAATAAGCGAGATATGTACATGTGTTCATCCATCTGTAAGTCACACGGTTTTGGGCCTAAACATTTTAAGCAAGCAGGGCGATTTCATATCTGGACTTTTGAGCAGGAGAAGCCGTATAAATGTAACCATTTTTGAAACCCGCCTGCTGTTTCACTTTTTTTCATGAAATTGACTCACATTTTCTAAATTCACGCCCACTTTTTGGGGGCGTTTTCACTAAAACAAACCGATATTGACGATATTTCGCATTTAACACCCTCAAACCTTCAAAATTATCGGTGAAACCCCCCACGCCCCACTCTACCAGGCCTAAAACAAAGCAAAACATATAGGGTACCATACATTATCCACTCCAGGTGTGTTGTAGCTTTCCTTTATGTTTGTTTTTAACTTTATTTTTAAGTATGATAAATTATTCATCATGTTGATGGAAAGCTTGTATCCTGATGTAGAATGATGGATAAATCTGTGTATACGTTTTGTAATCAGTTGTTGATGTTGCAACAATAAAAACCGTCAAAAAGAGTCATCATAATATTTATGTTGGAAAATTCCCTTGAATCTTTGTGTTTTTGTATTTATTTTGAAACGCGAGCACAAGCCCTGCTGGCTTAGGCTTTTATCGAATCGCAAAAATTATACTTTAAATGTCAAGTTATGCAATTTTAATTACTTTAAATAAGAAGGCCAATACCTAAGGGGTATGCTTTATGAAGTTTTGATATTCTTTAAAATTTGTGTACATAATTAAAACTTTTTCGAATTAAATGTTGTACAGGCATTCAAAATATGTCTTCTTTATGAAATGAATGCATAAATTATTTAGTTTCATTCTAATACAAAGAGACTTTGTAACTTTTATAGCTCCCTACATACATACATTAGATATTAGACGTTGGGCGATTTTAATTGCGAAATAGGAAAACAATTTGGTGGGATAGTTGGTAAACATAACCTTATTAAGGCCACCTTTGGAGCTAAATGTCACTAGACACGGTTTCCTGATGTAAATATCCGGAATAGGATATCAAATTAGTCACATTCCTATGGGGGGTAGATCACGCTTGCAGTATCCAGGATGTGATAACCTTTCGAAATGCCCACGTTGGCTGGGATAACTATTTTGTCGTAGCCCAAGCAACGATTGTGGATTTTCTAAGAGTTACAATAAAAGGAGAGTTACTATGCGAAGATACAATGTAAAACCAGAATCCGAAAAGCTGTAAATAATATGGAAAAACAAGGACATGACTTCTTGTGTGTAGGAAGAATAACCCATTTGAATCAAATGACTTGCTTGGGTGGTTTGGCCCAATTTTTTATACATTTTCGATGGTTGCGGTCCTTATTTAACAAATTGTTAGATCATTATCGTTTTTGAGTGCCTGAATCTGGATTGTTCGTATGACATCGATCTTTAATAAAACCAAAAAGAATCCAACAGATGTCGCACCTTTTAGAAAACTTTGGTCGGCTTGATCGAAAAATTCATTCTTTAGTGCAACAACGCTATTGGATTGACAGAAAATCTATTCACTTTCAAGCCATGTACATAGGTCACATCTATAAGATTCCAGCATTTCAAGCGTTCATATTAAATCTGGTTTATGTACAATTAAGTATATAGATACATAGGTACTTGAAGTGTGCCTGACACAATTGACAAGACGGCGGCGAGCATAATCACTGAAGTCATCTCTCCAAGAGGTTGAAGTCCAGGACGAGATCTGATTGAAAGTCCCAGCATTTCAACACTGAAATTGAAACATAATGTTCCAAGCTGACTTCAAAATGTATCACTTTCTTGAAACTAGAAATCAAGACCTTTCTGATTTTATATATTCGATATTCTGGACATCATATGCGTCATCATCCCAAAAAATCGATTGCAACAGATCCAATTTACTACGGACCGAGACATGGTAATGTATATCAACGAGACAAATTCGAAAGATACTCTCCATGGCATGACATGGCATATTCATATATTCTGAAGTGCTTACATCGAAACGTGTCTAGTTTCTAAAAGATTATCCTGCTTACTGTCATACCGATAAACTTTAACAAAAATGAAACACAATTGCAAGGAAGAGGTAGAACGTTTCCAGATCCAGCTAGTAAAGGTACAACCCCCAGGAAGCAATGATAAATTCCGGAAATTTTATTCGAGGAACAGTGTAGAGCCCACAAGTGTAGTTCACATTCAGGAATGAAGGCAGTCGATGAGTTTCGAAAAATATTTCCCAGGGATGTACATATGTATGTACATGTGAAATATGGCTGCGAACAACTACGCCATCTATCGTACATTTACTGTAGCCACACTGGGTAATTTAACAAAAGATATCAATTAAAAGGTCCTTCATGCAAGGAAATCGTCTAATTAGATTTCCCCCTCATAAGGACGATGCATCGGACCCTTTTCACGAGTACCTACACTCGAGTACAACATTTCCTTACTTTTAATAATCACCTGCACTCGTTCCCAGGAGACTCTTCTGTCTCTGTCAATATAAAAATAACCTCCTTTTGTCGAAGCTAATAAGGACAATTAAATGTGAAATGTGAGTGGCCTCAAGTTACGCCCAAACTCCCAGTCCTTTCCCGCAGACACGAGTACTTAATAAGCATTTGTAACTTTACTAAATCAATTCTTACCGAGATGACATGACATGTACCGAGTAATAGGCCTAACTGGCCGCCTAATTGGAAACAACCACTTCGCAGGAATCCAATCCTGCCTTGATTTCCCTCGACAGTTTGTTTAAACGTCAAAGGCCCGCACCACTCTATCCTTCTGCCACAAAACTGACAACCGCTAAAAATGCAAATTGATTTGCCATTTACAAGTTCACCCGGTTGTGCTGTCGAAACAAAACGCATGAGTGCCATTTTGGTTGACATCTTCATTTGCGAAGAACAACAACCGAAAGTCCTTCCCGGCCAACATGAACCCCAGACTACCTTAAATGTATTAAACATCGTACATCCAATCAATGCTCGTGACTACTATTTTTCTTTTCTCTTTTTTTCGCCTTCTTGCTTTTTATTTGTGTCACAATGCCGATGTCGGATGTCGATTCGATTGAATGACAGCATAATATATAGTCATCGGGGGCTATGCCCACAGAAATTATTGTCCTGCCCGTGAACATGCTGATAGCTTCGCTACTACATATAGGCAAAGGCAAGTAGAGCGCACAGGACATACATACGAGGACGAGTACAAAAAAAAAAGAAAAGAAAGGAGTAAAACTGCACTACCAGCAACAGCTACTAACACCATTCGAGAAATCGTCCTTTTCCTTTCCAGGGGGTGGTTGGTTTCGTGCTCTTCTCTTTCACCTACGCTTCGTGTGTAATGGAAAATTGTCTGGTGCAGCAGGAAGTAGCATGAGAAAGCTTTTTTGGTCGATAAACCTAACTCAACAAATCGCTATTCAATAGCAACAAGCATTAGTGAGGACGACTACAAGGACTGTTGATCGTTATTGTTGCATTAATCAACAGCACGTATGACGAACTACGAAGGAGTTTGTGTAGTGGTCACGAGATGATGTCAAGTCATCGTGTGCTGGTAAGAGTAATCGGACTAGTCTGTGTTTAGGGTTATTATGCTTGCTTACGACAGGTATGACAGGGGATTTATACTAAGCATCGTGACTATGCTATTAGCAACTTGGATGGCTTATGACGTTGGCTGAGAAGGTTGTTCTTTTCAGTTACCAGTTACAGCCAATTTATTTTACATTTAAACGTTGATGGTTTTGGAAAAAGGTGTCAGATACTATTTTAGTAACAAATCCGTAAAAGGAAAAATTCCATAGTGATTAATGTATCTGTTTGGTTATTCTTTTCAATTTTGCCGAGAAGCTGATTGCAGATGACTGTTGATTCTGCACTTGAATTATTGGAAATTGAAACCGACTGGGAGTCCAATAGTGATGAATCTACACAATCGAAACAGCATTGACGTAGGAGAGTGCTTCCGATTAAGTAGACATTTTTGTACATGTCGATCTTTGCGTCTTAAGAGAGAGGTAATACTTCCTACACATAAAAGGTGGATAGCACTGGACCAACAAAATGTGAGGGACACAATGGCACTTCACTTCCAATCTGCAGTAGTCAACCGAAAGCAGTACACGTGTAATGGATAAAAAACGCATCTTAACCCCTATATACAGCAAAATTTTTGGTAAATAAATTGCACGACAGGTTCGTACGTACTTGCACCTTAGTGCTACAAATATACAAAATTGAAACTCAAGTGCAGACACATGAGACCCAGTAAAGTGGGCGTGAGATTCTCCATTTTTTATGGAATTTTAATGATGAAATATCACTGATGCCATCTATGAGCTTTCACAAATATTTTGTTTTAACAAAAACGCCTTTGAAAAGTAGACGTGGCCAGATACTCTAGATTGGTAGTACTGTCATTAAAATTTGTCAAAATTTTATGTCAAAATCTGCATTTGTTCAATAGTTACGCACATTTTCTTGTGAACAACAAAAAGTTATCGATTTTGACAATCTCTGATATTGTTGAGCAAGGAAGTTGTATTAAACTTTGTTTGTGGAATGAAATTTCTGCTAAAGAATGGTTGAGAATGTTGCAGAAGGTATTCGGTGACCAGGTTTCGTCATAAAAAAATTCAGAGAAAGCGTTGAAGACAAGTATCGATCTGAAAGGTTACAAGGAAAGTACATTAACTGATGGACAACACGTCAAGGAAATTAAACCATCGATTGACAATTAGAAGCCTCTGTGATACTGTTCTATGTACTATTTCATTTGGATCAGCCATCTTGAAAGATGTTTTGTGCCTGAAAAATGTCGAATTTCGTTCTTCGAGACCATTTGCCCAAAAGTGGAATTCATATCGTTCTTGATATAGTATCGTGTGACTTCTAGCTATGCCCTAAGCTCAAGGAACGGCTCTGAGGACACAGTTTCGACACGATTCAGGAGATAAAAGCTGAAACGGTGCGCGTCTTCAATTGGAACCGGATTGCATAAGTGTATTGCATCGGGAGGGGAGTAAATATTTTAAAAGTTATAAACAATTTCACTTTATTTTTTGATCACAGTGAACCTATAATCTTTTTCCATTTCCAGCAGAAATTTGGAAAAAGCTAAATTTATTTAAAAGTGGACGTTCCAGTTCCAGATCTTGGTACGCCATTAGTTTACATTTTTCTGCCGAAAATATAATATAACAGAAACAGTTGAATTCGAAAAATGACGTTAAATGCAGTTTTAGAGAAAAAAGCGGCACGCCATCTGTTAGCTTATATCCAAACTAACTCAAATACTGAATTTTATCAAAATCGGTAGAGCGGTACTAATAATTATGAAGTTGGAATGAAAAATTCCCCTCGAATTGTGACCCCACAGGCTCCAGATACGAAACTTGGACTAAATCCGTTCAGCCGTTTAGGCTGCGGACAGACAAAATGCAGTTTGATTAAAATCTCGAGGTTGTGGTGTAGGTACAGTTGCACCTAAAAATGGTGACCCTCATCCGTTCTAGCCTATGAGTGGCTACAAGGTTAAGTAAGGAAAAACGTTCCATATTTGAGAAATTTAAAATGCACACTTAACTCTCGTAAAATGGCAACTCTGCTAATGCCCCAAGAGACCGTCATATCTGCACACAATTCCCACCAGACCATGCAGTCCTGTGCCCTCTCAAGATGAACAAAAAATCGATACTCTTCACAACTAGTTGATGAGGGAAACAATTATTGCAAACGAAAAGAAAAAAAAAGTGATTTCCTTCGTACAAGACATTGCAGTAGAATGAAATGCTTTCAAGGCAAAATTTTTTTTGTACAAGTATCTTTCAAGGGCTTACAGAACAGAACCATCACACGAAATTTATTATTTCTTTTTCAATAATTTATTGAGTCCTTTATTGTTAGCATAAATCAAAGTAATTACTGCTGGAGCAGCAGCCTAAACACAGTCACAGTAGTCAACCGAAAGCAGTACACGTGTAATGGATAAAAAACGCATCTTAACCCCTATATACAGCAAAATTTTTGGTAAATAAATTGCACGACAGGTTCGTACGTACTTGCACCTTAGTGCTACAAATATACAAAATTGAAACTCAAGTGCAGACACATGAGACCCAGTAAAGTGGGCGTGAGATTCTCCATTTTTTATGGAATTTTAATGATGAAATATCACTGATGCCATCTATGAGCTTTCACAAATATTTTGTTTTAACAAAAACGCCTTTGAAAAGTAGACGTGGCCAGATACTCTAGATTGGTAGTACTGTCATTAAAATTTGTCAAAATTTTATGTCAAAATCTGCATTTGTTCAATAGTTACGCACATTTTCTTGTGAACAACAAAAAGTTATCGATTTTGACAATCTCTGATATTGTTGAGCAAGGAAGTTGTATTAAACTTTGTTTGTGGAATGAAATTTCTGCTAAAGAATGGTTGAGAATGTTGCAGAAGGCCTTCGGTGACCAGGTTTCGTCATAAAAAAATTCAGAGAAAGCGTTGAAGACAAGTATCGATCTGAAAGGTTACAAGGAAAGTACATTAACTGATGGACAACACGTCAAGGAAATTAAACCATCGATTGACAATTAGAAGCCTCTGTGATACTGTTCTATGTACTATTTCATTTGGATCAGCCATCTTGAAAGATGTTTTGTGCCTGAAAAATGTCGAATTTCGTTCTTCGAGACCATTTGCCCAAAAGTGGAATTCATATCGTTCTTGATATAGTATCGTGTGACTTCTAGCTATGCCCTAAGCTCAAGGAACGGCTCTGAGGACACAGTTTCGACACGATTCAGGAGATAAAAGCTGAAACGGTGCGCGTCTTCAATTGGAACCGGATTGCATAAGTGTATTGCATCGGGAGGGGAGTAAATATTTTAAAAGTTATAAACAATTTCACTTTATTTTTTGATCACAGTGAACCTATAATCTTTTTCCATTTCCAGCAGAAATTTGGAAAAAGCTAAATTTATTTAAAAGTGGACGTTCCAGTTCCAGATCTTGGTACGCCATTAGTTTACATTTTTCTGCCGAAAATATAATATAACAGAAACAGTTGAATTCGAAAAATGACGTTAAATGCAGTTTTAGAGAAAAAAGCGGCACGCCATCTGTTAGCTTATATCCAAACTAACTCAAATACTGAATTTTATCAAAATCGGTAGAGCGGTACTAATAATTATGAAGTTGGAATGAAAAATTCCCCTCGAATTGTGACCCCACAGGCTCCAGATACGAAACTTGGACTAAATCCGTTCAGCCGTTTAGGCTGCGGACAGACAAAATGCAGTTTGATTAAAATCTCGAGGTTGTGGTGTAGGTACAGTTGCACCTAAAAATGGTGACCCTCATCCGTTCTAGCCTATGAGTGGCTACAAGGTTAAGTAAGGAAAAACGTTCCATATTTGAGAAATTTAAAATGCACACTTAACTCTCGTAAAATGGCAACTCTGCTAATGCCCCAAGAGACCGTCATATCTGCACACAATTCCCACCAGACCATGCAGTCCTGTGCCCTCTCAAGATGAACAAAAAATCGATACTCTTCACAACTAGTTGATGAGGGAAACAATTATTGCAAACGAAAAGAAAAAAAAAGTGATTTCCTTCGTACAAGACATTGCAGTAGAATGAAATGCTTTCAAGGCAAAATTTTTTTTGTACAAGTATCTTTCAAGGGCTTACAGAACAGAACCATCACACGAAATTTATTATTTCTTTTTCAATAATTTATTGAGTCCTTTATTGTTAGCATAAATCAAAGTAATTACTGCTGGAGCAGCAGCCTAAACACAGTCATGGTCGAACAATTTCACCGGACTGAATGTTTTACAAAATTTTCTCCTCTCTCTCTCTCTCTCTTCTCATACTCTCAACGGATCTCTCAACCTCAATCTAACTAACATCATCAATCAAGGAATTGAAGAGCCACCACCGCTGAGAGTTCAACCTCCGACCAAGTATGTAAGGTATTAAATAACTAGTCTACTCTGGATTAAAGTTCCCTGCTAGGATTTACTACCTACATATGTACGTACGTACCGTGCTTCTTAGCAACAACCATCCAGCCTACCTATAACCTCCCTGGTCTCTACAGCAGAGATGGTTGGAGATATGTATTTCTCCTCTTTTTTTTTTTCCTTTTTCTGTAATGTTTTATGGGACTTTCCTTACACAACAGAAAAAGCAGAAACACTTTAAGTAGGGTTGGAGGTTGTACGAAGGCAGTATAGATGGGGTTTTTTGATTAAACGATTCTTTATACTTTAGAGACTACCATCATCGGAAGGCAACACTGTAGTGAAGAGAAGAGAAGTATACACTAGTGCCGTACAACGCACGGAGCGACAAGAGTAAGCAGATAGGGAAGGGAAAATGTCGCAAGGGTATAAAACCAGATTAAGTTCACTGATTTGCCTGACGGATTAAAATGATTGCGGGTGTGTGGGTTAAGTTTTTCTCTTCGTTTAATTTGTTTTCGTTTTTATCCTCCAATTTTACTTAATATAGAGTAAAAGTGGAGTGGAATAAGTAGTTTTGCGGCTCAAAGAAATAATGACGGATACATAGTTTGATTCATAATGCATATAGATACACTTGAGTCGATAAATTACATCATGGAACGAGGTCGAGTTGTACTTCGGGGCGGGTTAACGTGTATATTCAGCCAAACGGAAGGAATGTTTGTATTGCAATGTCTTTTTTTTTTCTGTATTTTTGTCGGGTCTTGACCTGACCTCATTCTGGGTCATGGTTGTTGTGGGATTTCTTCTTTTATTTTTTCGTCGTTTTTCCTTTTGTGGTTTTTTAATGAATTTGCCAAAAAAGCATTGGGAATTGGGATGTTTGAGAGCGTGTACGAGAGCCAAAGAATCTAATTCAGTTGTTGGTTGGGGGTGGGAGAGAAATACATACAAACAGACAACGCAAGCATTCAGACATGCCACAACGTGGCATGGGGTTGGTTGGTGGAGTCTCCTTTTTTTTATGTGGATGGGTTGAGTTATGCAATGGTTGGGTAATAGTTCTCTCATGGAAATGTGCAAATTCAACAGCTGTGAGGGAGATAACGTTGAGTATTCCAGTGAAACCAGTGCAATAGGCTTTATGTTCAATTACCGCTCTCAGGCTTTAGTATCGATTGCAATCCGAATTGTCTCGAATTGCCAATGCAGGGGTTAAAGGCAAGGATTCACAACTTTTATTGGCTGACTGTTTGGTTTTGTGTAGAGATTATCAGCTCTAGTTGAAGAACTAGGCCATAGGTGTTGGGAATTCTCAATAAAGTGATATGTGAGCAGGGTGTGATTCAATTTGGTTTTCGTTTCAGAAATACATGAAAAAAAAAACTATAAATTTGTAGCAAAGGAAGAGTTGTGGAAAGGTTTCCTTTCTGGGAGGTGGATCCTCAATTTGAACTTGTCGGAGCAGTTACCACAACCCATCCTTTCATCAGTCTTGGAGCCATCCATTGAAGTGGACTGAACTGTCAAGAATGTTCATATAGAAGTTCCTCCACAAAAGCAGGGTATGCAGGATGTTGTTGGGGAGGAGATCAATGTGGCACTCATGATAGCCACACTACTGTGAGTAAGCTTGGACTCGGATAGCCGCTTAACAAGGTTTGCTGCAAATATTTAAGGGCACCAACTGAAACATGCACGGAGCTACTAAGAGAGAAGTTTTCATTGCATCACGATTAAGACCCGGTTACCGGGAGGTCACACTAAATTAAGATCTCAAGCACGGCTACCTAATGTATCGAGTCTTGACATATGTCTTTTCTTTAAGTTTTTTACTTATCATTAACTTCAAGTGGTATGTCTTGTCTCCTGCTGAAGAAGTACCTCTTATTTTGATGAGGTATTCTTCTACGCTGACATACGTAAGCACTTGCACTTATCATTCTCTATTGGTATCTTTCCAGATAGATTCGAAACTCGAGCACGACCAGCCGATCCCTAAACTACCTACACATAGCCCTAACATCACTACACTCTTAAGCAAAATACAAGCTTACGATGTCGGTAGGACTTTCTCATCATGAATTGCAAGCATTTTAAGGAATCGATAAAGCCAAGCTATAATATGCAGATGAGTATACTTCTACCTTATTCTCAACAAATGCTGGTGTATGCCAGTATCCCCTATCCTACCCTGCTTTTAATATTTGATGAGCACCTTCTCTTTTGTTCCCAATCTAATCCATTCCTTTGCGTATGACTTTACTCTTCACTCTTCAGACTTCTCTATTCTTTAACGACCCCAGAGAACACAAGCTGTAGAATTCCATCGACAGCGAATTTCAACTTCAATATCATCAACTGGGATACGAAAAATCGAGTCAATATGTCAGTGCTGTTTCCTGGTTATGAAGCGGGATACTAATGTGTTCAAACTTCGACTGGTATACAGAGTCAACAGATTTCCGAAGCTACTAAAAGTAGCACTGGATGTCTTGGATTCATCAAGACCTCTAAACGTTTTTTCCATCTAGCAGACTTGGCTTCTATATTTAAAGTGTTTATACCGTTCGAAATTTGAATACAACTCACATTTTTGGGCCAGAGCTCCGGCAACGTGACTGAGTTTATTAGATCCTGTCCAGCGTCAGACCTGTCGATTTGTAACGAAAATCGGTTTTGGTAGAGCTTCGTCGAACTGATCGATGCTGTACCTACATATGTATATGTTCACTATTCCGTACAACCTTTTCTTTTAAAACCTATCTTCGGCTTGTTTAGAAGCTCGTTCTTTAGCTACTCCACACGTCCACACGTATGCATGTTCAACGACTTCCCAGTATTTCCATAAAATTTTGACAAAACTGAACGCTCATCGGCACCTTGTTCTCTTAACTTTTCGCACAAACCTAAGACCTTTCATTTTATCACTGGGTTTATAACTTTAAGGGACTTCAGTCTTAAGTGACATTCAAAACAATAAAACTCGTACAGCCTGAGATAAGCAAATGCTTCCAATAGACTTGTGTAGTTTACGAACGAACTAGTTCCAAAAAAAAGGCTCTTTCAAGAGAGTTAAGAGAACTAGTTCCCAATGTCATTTTATTTCAGTTCATTTCGTTCAGTAATAGTTCATTTGGTCCAGTAGTTTAGCATGCTTAGGTATACTCTGCATTTGTAAATATATGTAGGTACATACATAGTTCAGAACAACTGAACTGAATTGACTGGGTTTTGCGTTGTTTTTGTATATTGTCCAGATCTGATAGCAATTGTCTTTGTTTGCTCCATAACAGCACGGGCTCATCGTTGCTTTGTACTATTTAAAGCGAATTTTTATTAGTAATGAACCAAACTGAGGTAAATAAACGAACTAGTTCCGCAAACTGAGCACTCTCTGAACTGAACTAAAATGTACAAACTTAGTTCCTGGTCTCTAAAACTCAACTCAACGCTTCTATTATAACATCATGTCTGAAATTTCAAACACAAATATCGATTCCAATATAAACTTAAAACACGACATGTCTGTAATCCGTATCCTTAAAGTCACATTTTAGGGAAACCAACTTCAGCATTAGCAAATAAAATAAATTGCTAACAGACAAAATAATAACTAACACTCCTACCACCATTATTCCCACATTGCAGAGCCACTCCTATCCATTTCTCAAAAAGACAACAAAAAACGAAGGAAAGGAAGCAAGGAGAAACCCTAAAACGTAAAAGCTTCTAAATTTAGCTCACGATCTCAGAGTTTCCACGTTTTCCGTTCCGTTTGCCTGTCTCCAGTCACAGACACCCGCTGAGAAGCGTTCCAATATTATTAGTAGGTCCTGCATAATCTCAAGAATTTACATGTATGCGTATCCATATAATATCCTGCAGATTTATCTTGTAGTCTGGGGAATACTGCTCATTTTTTCACAGCATCACATCATCTACTTATCCCTATGAAAAAATTTTTATCACTGTCTAAGCCTTGGGCCTCTTCTTGGGGAGTATAAAGTTTTTTTTTTTGTTCTGTTTGCTGCTCCTCTCGACTCAAGGAGAAATGCCTCTTTTTTTTAAGGAAATGCCAAGAGCTTGTATACTTAGAACTCAGAATGCTAACCAGACCACCTCCACCGCCAACAACAACGCCACTTATGTTGATGATAAGTATTTCTCCTTTTCCTGCATCCTTCTGTCTTTTTTTTTTCTCTCTTTCTCAAAAAGGATACGAAATGGAAGAGGGTAAGGAAAAAAAAAAAAAAAAAACGTTTCCTTCTTAAATTGGATCACAACTAATGCTTCCAGTTGAAATTTCCCAAAGCCAAAGTCATTAGAGCGTGGAGTAGGACCTACAAGGGGAAAAGGAGCACAGAAACAAGAAAAAAAACGAAAATATGGAACACAAAAATCAACCCAAAGTCAAAAAAAAAAAAAAAAAACGGGTGGCATAGTGAAGAGTGAGAACCTACCCCCAGTTTTTGTTTTTTTTTTACACCCAGCAACTATTTAAATACAAAAGTTGAATGTGCCTTCGGGGAGGTCGATCATAAATAAAATGTGAGTATGTGTATGTAATATGTATGGTTAACTGCTGCCACGTAACCTTACCGTTTGTTTTTCCCCAAGCATACATACATACATACAGTGGTGACAAAATAAATAGCACAGTTCGCACAGGCATCTTATAATTATGGTTTTAAATCCGCAGCTGAACATAAAACAGTGTAACTTCCCTGTTCACGTTACTCTTTAAAACATCCCTGGCTTTTTAAACTAACTGACATTAACGCTGACATAAAGGCTGGCAGATTTAGTGTGGACAATTGAAATAGCACACCTTTTGTTTATCCCAATTAATTTGTCACTTTTAAATCAATTCTTGATATTATTAAGGAAAATAATAATAAAGAGTCTCTTTAGCAAGAAATTCGAAGATTCAAAGAATTTGGTATATCAACAACAGTATGGGACGAGGAATTCATTCCACGGATGACTTCAGGCGGTGTGTTCTTGCCTATAAGGATGAAGGATGCTCAAATTCGGACATAGCGCGAAAATTGGAGTTCCATTCAACATTACGAAGAAATTGGCTCGATCCAAACCAAGTGCGGAAGGATCGACCAAGAAGGATAGACCACTAGAACTGACCGTTTGATCAAACTCGATCCATTTTTGACAGCTCCTAAAATATAGTCAAAAATTGAAAGGGAATTGAAAGTGGATGTGTCTGTAAGGACAATGTTAATACAAATCCTAACTGTTGGGAGAATATTGTGTGGACGGATCACCCGGGAAACAATATGTAAGGCGCGGGATCAACTAAGAATTCAACCCTAAATACACCATAGAAACAGTGAAGCACGGTGGAGGCAACGTTCTTGTATAGTGTTGGTCCGATTTATCGGATTGAGGAGATTAAGGACCAAACGAAGTACAAGGAGATTTTAAGGAATGTTATACTTCCTTATTCTGAGGAGGAAATGCCACTGAGATGGGAATTTCAGGACGATAATGAGCCGAAGCATACAGCTAAGTCTGTGAAGCAGTGGTGATTGATCCAGTCCAGTCGCGTGATCTCAATCCAATTGAGAACTTGTGAAGCGATGGCACAACAAATTAATGGACAAAACGGCGGCCACAAATTTAGATCAACTTTGGGTAGAAATTCAACGTGCTTGGAGTAGAGAGGTGTAAAGCGTATGTACTGACTACGACTAAATATTGATGAGATCACTGTAATTATTTGCTTCTTCTCTTCACTGTTCAGTTAAATTTTATAAATTTCGTAAAGTGTGCCATTTATTTTGTCGCCACTGTATGTGTAAGTAGGAGGGCTTATTTTATGAAGCTTGCAGCGCCCCCAAACCCGGCACACTTAACTTCCAAGAACAAAATTTCACGACACGACAAAAACTTGATGTTTGTGTGCGAAGTAGAACAAAAAAAAAAAACGTAAAAATAGAAGAAACTCCACAAAGGCTCTATGTGTCATCGTTTCAATTTGGAACACTTAGTCATAGCCATGGTGTGAGAGTACGACGAGTATACACCAACCACTCCGGTTGATAAATTTATCTCACACATTCGTAAGTGGAAATCATCTGCTGCAATAGTGTATAACGTCATCTGCGTGTGTTGAAAAACAGGTGTAGGAGGTGGTAACGGTAGTAGTTTGATGGCACAAATCAACAAGCTACCAGGAGTGACACTCGTTCGTTTTAAAAGCATCGTATAACATGGTATTCCCTCCACCTACCTACCATGTATATCTGTATGGCCGCCTACCTAGTTTCCTTCCGGCTACTGAGTACAAAATCTCCATGGTGCATACCGTTACATACAATTGCGAATTCATCCACTTTTATACCAGGTGATAGCTCCTAGTAGTAGTAGCACTAGTGCCGGTGTAGGAGCGTACAATACAATCCCTTGTACGGCGCCCAGGTACGTTGTAACAAGTTTAACTATACGTGTACTCGTATATCCGATGGAAATCTTGTGTAACAGTGGATTTCATTTTCCTTTTTTCAGCTTTTTTTTTGTACAATTTTCAACATCAGTGCATCCTGTTTAAAGTAGAAAGGAGCAACAAAAAGGAAGCCCCGACGAAGTTTCAACAAATAATCATTGAAATTCTATCTGCTTATTGTTTAAACGGAACGTACGTAGGTAGATGTATCTGAGAAATTACCTCAAACTTTGTGATTATACTGCTTTGACCTTTTACTACGATATGACTGGCAAATTTAATTAAACTGCTTGGTATTGGTTTGGATTATAAAAAAAAAAAAAACGAACCTAGAGAGTGGTGAAATGAATTCAACAAAGGGATTATAAAGGATGTCTCAATAAGTCCCACGCAGTTGTACGATTTCTGGGAAATGCTTACTTAACCACCTACCTACTCATCTGTTATTGCAAAAACAAATGTTTTTTTTTTTTTAATTCCACTTCGGATCCGGGTAGATAGACTTTAAACTGATTACTACGTTCGACATGATACATTAATCCAGCTTTGGTTTGGAGCTTAAGAGCAAAATTTGTCCTTCATTTTGTATAAATTTCTTTGATTTTTGTTGTTGCTGAGTGGAATATGCTGGGAAGTCCAACTTTAGCCCAAAATGTTCCTAATAATGCGAAGATTCTGTTGAGGGGAAGCAACTTAAGCTTGTTTTAGTCAAAATCGGGTTTTAAGGATAAGAGGCAGGCAAGATCCAGTCATCTGGAAAAACTATGTGACTTTCATCCGTGAATAAAAGTAAGTTGACTTTTATTGCAGCTTGGAATTCAACTTAATTTGAGCGAGTGACATAACAATTTTGTATTTTAGTACAAACGCACCCTTAAACTTTTTCTTATGATCTGTCAATGTCAAAACGTCAGTCAAGTTTGACATTTTCATCATGGTGAAGTTGAGGAACGAACAACGTTTGGATATTATAAAATTTACTATCGCAATTCTTAGTAGGTGGTCGCAACTTTAAGAGCATTTACTCCAATAAGTTATCGTTTCTTCAAACGGCTGTGGGTGCTACAGTGGGCAGATTCAGGTCGATATATTCGCTATTGTACGTTCATGTGTCAACGTGTCGTAAGTGCTTCAATTTAAAATGAGCCAAATCCGTCGTTTCCATGCCGTTCACAGAAATAGGAAATCTCTCAGCAGGAATTGTGGCGAATATTGCTTTAAGGTTTTGACCTACATCCTTACAAGATCAAATTAGCTAAAGAACTGAAGGCTCTTGATCATTTGAAGCGCTGCGCAATCAAGCTTATTTTTATGGATTGGATCATATTTTCTCGTCTATTGTTCGATATGGTGGTAGGTTGGCAGAACTGAATCGACTTGACATCAGTAATATGTGGTTCCAACAAGATGGTGCCATATGCCACAGAACTGGTCGAACAATTGATCTATTGTAGGGGAAGTTAGGTAATTATCTAAACTCAAGAAATGGTCCGATTTAACGCCATTAGATTTCTTTTATAGGGTTACGTTAACTCGTTGGTTTATGCCAACAAGCCAATAAGGCAGAGTAGCTCGAACAAGGAGGAGGAACAATATCGAACGCAAAATTGCTAAAGTTCCGTCCTATCGTATCGATCGCTGCAAACGTGGTAGGTGTACGACACATGGAATAAATTAACAGGTAGAGCAAATTCTCTTGGATGCAGCTCAAAAGTGATACGCTTCCTCTCCGACTTAAATCCATCTATTGTGGCCATCCACATACCAAACAATGCAAGAGTTAATGATATCGTTGAACTCATTCATGAAGTCTTATTGGCCTACAGTATCGAAGTTGCAACATTGTTGAAAACAGATCTGGATAATATGCCAATGAGTATAAGTGGTGATATCAACATTAACTCCAACTCAGACGAAACTGAACTGAACAAGTTAAAATTAAGCACTGAGAAGCGTCTTATAAGTTGAACAGAACTGTCAAGTGTCATCCAAGAAGCGGTGTCATTTTAAATCTCCCGCCATTGTTGAACTGTTAACATTCAACCATCTTGGCTATGACTTTTGACTAGGAAAAACTAGGAGGGGGTATTACATATGCATTCACATCCAATCTCTAAAACAAAAATGTCATGAAAGTCTTTCAAGTTTGTACTGCTTTTAGGACAGGTTAGTATTTTGCCTATCCGCACCATCTTGCACTACATTTTGCATAGACATGGCAACATGAGTGGCCTCTAACTTGATAAATACATCTGTGGCTGCTCCAACAAGGTAAGGTGACACGCTCCAACCTCTGCCCTCCAATTAGTTTAAGTCATTACTTTGTGCCTTACAGTTCTTGATACAATCAACGAAGGACTGGTCAAATTGCTTACCAAATGCAATTATAGTGTCAAGCATTTGAAACCCTCGCAACCTCTTCCTGGGATTAAAGAGTTTTAACTTGGTATCTCTTCATGCAATTTACCTTACTTCCATAATGGAATCCAATTACCAAACACCCTTAACTGTGTTGGGTAGGTAATGCAAAATCCATCTTAATCTCCCCCTCCACACACACAACCAACCAAATAACCGACACAATCGAATACAAAAGTATACCCTCAATCACTTTACAGTGAATTCAACATTCCATTTGCTAATATAAACATTAATTTCAGCACCTGTAGTCCCAAAAACTATACCAAACCACTCCTTTTTAATTATGTACACCTTTCCCGTCGACGTTGTCATTGTACTCGTATTCGTATACAACCTCACGAATTAATTATTTTGTGTTTAAAACTTTTCGCAACTGGACTGCTTCCCGTCTTGTGTTGTTTTGTTTTGTATTCGGCGGGTCCTACCTTTTTCAATTTTGAAATTATTTTAATCCTCACCCTAACACTCAAAAGTGTAGATACTTCCGACAACACAAAATAACCAAAGACACAATTGTTGATGGTCCACATGTTGTACACCCTGTAAAACGTAAACGTTCGTTTGTTCATTCTCGGTAAAGTTTTACGAGCCAGCTCTACTTTAGTGTGTTTTTCTCAACACCTCATTGGAGGAACAGACAACCACAACAGAAGACTGTGGTGAATGGAAAAGGAGAAGAAAAATTTGTTTCCAACCATTAAACCTCGTATACCTTCAACAGGAGCAGCAGCAATTTCGATCGACCTTCACGATATGGAGAGAAAAGGAATCTCTTCGAGTATAAAATAAGAAGACACACAGTTTCATAATAATTCTGTATTGTTTCCTGTAACTCCCCCTCCGCTTTCCCGCACAATAAACAAACCAACTAATATTCATAAATCTACTATTCGGGAACCCTATCTTTTCGGTTCAGCGGTTCACTGAAGACCTACATATATAGGTGGGTTCGGGTAGGAAGGTGGAATAAGGCTAAGCCGTCTTCCTCTTTTCCTTATACTTGTTTTTTTTTTTTTCTTTTGGTTCATTATAGAAGGGGCAACCGAGGGAAAACTCGACGTGCACGATTCAATGATTTTATCTGCTGACAGTACACCACCAGGACCACCCCCTAAGGGAGCAGCTGGTTGCTTAGTTATTTGTATTTCCCGAATTTCTTAGCGTATCCTCTCACATTTCGTTGCCTTCAAGAATGTTTCTAATTTTGGTTGTGCTCCAGTGATTATATAAATATAAATTTTCGGTCTCAAGTGCCGGACTCGTTTCGTCTTATTAACAATTTAAAAAAAAAAAAATGAGAAGAACTGACAAAAAACAGCCCCTAGGTTTTTTTTTGTTATTTGAATCTCCTGCCCTCCTTGCGACTCTACTCTGACGTCAAGCCAGGGAATATGAGAAGCTATTGATTGGAGGAGGAGAAGGAGAAGGTACAAACAAGAAAGTTCTTTAATAAAGCCAAGGACTGTTTGTTTTGACAACATTTTAAGCCAAAAAAAAAAAAGCAAAAGAGTTCGAACTTGCAAAACTATGAAATGACTCAGACGGTCAGCAGAGTAGTATCTCGTGTTGGGTTCCTTTTTATAGAAATCAGTCAGTCATATCAACACGTTGATAAGAAACTTATCTCTTGACGAAGTTATTTGGTTTCCCCTTATATTCTGTCAATTTGTTAAGCCAATTTAATGCCACATAATAAAGATGAGGAAGACGATGACGACTGACGACTGACGACTAGTCGCTTGTACATGATGATGAATACCGAGTTATATCAGATTTTTTGTTGTTGTTATGTTATCAGTAAGGTTTGGTGTTTTTTTTCGTTTTGTACTATTATGCCAAGCAAAGGGTATCTTTATCTGGGAGATGTATCAAGTTGGATTAATAAAACTACATACCATCGGTTTCTGGTTCTTTCGTGAGTTTACTCCTCCTTCAGCAAGAAACTTGAATGTTTTTTATTGAAGATTATGGACTTGAGTTGGGGATTTTATTTTCTAGGAAACATACACAGTGCATGTTCAAATCCCAAGGATCAGGGATAGTAAAAAATGCACGTAGCAATTTCGTAAGGACGTCGAAAAGTAGCAGAGTTTATGTGGGCAACAAAAGTTATAAGGAAATTTCATATGAAATTGAAAAGTGTACCACGACTACGTACCACCTGTGGGGTATGATGGGCGAACAAAGAATTTTCAAATGCACTTCAAGAAAATATTTTGTTATCTGTCATCGCATGTACACGAGGTGGGTGATGTTTTTGAAAAATTGCTGTCTCGATGTGGGAGATGCATTTGCATATTATTTCGAATATATATGACGTAAATGAATTGAATTTCGCGATAAAGTAAAGGTTTTCTATTCTGAATTTTTGTTTAAATGTATGTTTGTTGTGCGAACATCAATTTTTGTCATGCAAGTGCCATAGAGAAGTAGTAAATCAAATGTCATTGAAGCAGGAAGCAGAATATCAATTATCCATGAATATTGAACACACCCGCGATTGGTTTGTGTCCATGCGTTGACAGAAGACAGTGATGCATGAAATTTCGTGACATATCTGCCTGTTTGTGATCGAAAGTACGTAGAAATTTTTACGGAGTTGGTTACTTTCTAGCTAATCATTGTTTAATATTGTTTTTCACTTTAAAGGTATACTATGTACATTAAGTCAAAATATGAGCGGGACTGAGTCAATAGAAACAACACACATCTAAGTATTAGGCTGTCATCATGGTCAAGCTAATTCATGTCGCGCGACGCGATGGCTTTTCGCACAATTTCAAGCGCAATCCCAAGCGATAGTGTTTATGAAAACGCGGTTTCGTCAAGTATTATTCGCGTTTTGACAGTTGTTCTTGTCGGTCGGAATACTTGGACTTGTATAATTGGTCGCTAGTAGCGAATCGCATGACGGTGAACACAGCCTTAATCATCAAAATTTATATTGTCTCCTTGAAAATAGACTCCATATACCGGGATCGTGTTCATCTGGTGCTCAAAATGGGTCTCACGAAGTACGAAACAAACACGGGGTGGCATATCTGGAGAATATGGTACTTGCTCCGACATATTGGTAGCGTGTTTGGTTGAAAAGTCGCTCAGAAGGATGGATTTGAGAGATGAAAATTCTGCTCTTTTGGAACAATCCATGCTGAGACGCGTCTCATGGACAACAAATCACTCAAAATGTGGCGAACTGATTCGTGAGCGATGGATAATTCTTGTGAAACTATAGTGACGATTTTTGAGCAGCATTTTCTTCTGAGGCAAGTTTTCAACTACTTCGCGGGTCTTTTTGAAGTTTTATTACAGAGACCTCGTAGGTTTACCCCAACATTTTCAACGAGTAGTAACAAGAAACTTCGTTCGCAACACAATATTTCCAACAAACTCGCCGATAGCACTTGCGGTTAACTATTGTTTTTAACTGCTGTCACTAAACTGGTCGAAAGATGGCGCTCAAACTCTGCGTCAAAATAGATGACAGATGTTTTTTTTAAGAAATTATTAACGCGGGTCGTTTGAATGACTCAGTCCCGCTCAAACTTTGAGTAAATGTAAGGAATTGTGAATCAGCCTTAACTTTTGGAAAATAGTGTTGTCTGTCAAACCTTTTTGACAGATGTCGACTGAGTATTGCGAAAATATTCATAAAGTGATACAAAAACGTGCGACTTTTGTCAAAATCCTTCTATGTTGCGATTCCAGATGCGAAGACAATTCAGTGTCTAGCTGCTCGCATCGACTTAAAAACCCATGCAATGCAGTTCGAGGCGAAAATCCCTAGAAATTGAAAGATCAAGCTAAGTACATGGTTCATGCGAAGGATCAACAGTGATGGCAGCAGTCTGTTATTGGAATGAGTGAAAATAACGCAACAACGCATTTTTTCTGGATATTAGAAAGACTAGATAAACGAGATGAGGTGGCTTGACACGATGACTTCCAGAAATTGTCAGATAATTTCGTTTTGCTCTACATAGGAAAACTGTCTAACAATGTACGAGAGCTTTCAACTCCACACGCAGATTTAGTGTTTAGCTCCCATGAACCCAGCGTCTGAGAAAGGGATAAATAACTTTTACAGTCAATCTACAGATATTGATGCATAAGACTCCTCAAAGGAAGTGTAGGAATCTCCGATATATCATAAGTCACGTCACGTCGGAACATTCAGTTTAGTTCAAATCTACTTGCTGAACTAGTTCGTTCTCTTAGTTCTTTCAGTTCACTGCTCAAGAAATTCAGTCTTGTCCGATTCATGTGGGTACATTTTAAGATTCACTTCAACCCAGATCTAGGGAACATCCCTACGTAACTCAACTAGTACTCAATGTAGTTCAGTTCAATTGTTCTTACTGAACTACATGCATGCAGAGTAAACATGAGCTTGTTCAACCGCTGAACTAAATGAACTAGTTCTCTTAGCTCATTTTTTAGAGCACTTTTTTGAACTAGTTCGTTCGTGAACCTACTACGAACATTATTCTGTATGGCATGACTGTTTAAGCGAATGCTACCATTCTTGCTGTCTCCCAGCAGAAAAGACTGCACCCCAATTTGCTAGACCTACTACTAGGACACTATAGTTTGCGATGTTTACAGAGAGTATGTCAGTTCATAGTGACCGTCCTGCCTTTGGTCGTATCCCGCGCCAGACGCTGATGCGATGAGTGGCGTTCATGAGTCAGGAATACAGAAGACCAAAATAGAAGCCATGCTAGCTTCATGGAAATGCAAATCGAATCGAGGTTATTTCAAGCAAACAATTCTGTAGCACCAATCCCGTGGGGAGGATGGTGAAAATATGAATTTTTCAGCAAAGAAATTAGTTTAGCTTGATTTAATTTCTGGTTACCTTTATTTCAACATGACCTTTCCAAATTACGGATAATTGCACCAGAGATGGAATTTAATTGCATTTAAATCCGCACAGGCGCACTGCAACATTCATCTAAAAACTCCAACGAGTCGCGTAATTTTATTATAACCCACTGGGCTAACTCCACATCTGCACGCATCGCCGCTTTCCTCACTCATGCATCGGAATGCATACCAGTCCCGGTTCGTAGGAGGTACTGCCCCGATAAAACAAACTCTCTGGCGCGTACCAGCACTATCTGTTAAAATAATGACCCACAGAGCGCCCTCATTGTCATGGGAACACAATCGCTGACGAACCTCTAAACTAATGGGGATCAATTGGCAGTGATCCCGCACGCACCGCCCCTACCTACCACTCGTATCTGACGGTGATGACGTGTAAACCAATCTCGTTTAGATGACATCAGATACTTTTTTTTCAATCGAAAGACTCCAAATGACTAATAGACGACGAGACTTTCGAGAGCGAACTCGTTTGTAATTTTCCTCTCATTCATTAAAAAAAATAAAGATATATTTATTACACGGTTCCTGGGCGGAAGTTAAAATGTGTCGCCCTCATCGGATGCCCTGGTAATTTGCACTCTCGAAACGAGAATTAAAAATCGATAAGTTTGCATTGTGCGTACGTATTCGGTGGGAGATGGTGGTTGGATGGTGGAGCGATGGAGCCATGGAGAGATGGAACAAACCAACCACCCCCAAGGGGTAGATGACGCTAAACCGAAAATAAATTCAAAACTCAGACCTAGCGCGACACCATCCGAAACCATTAAAACCATCCACCACCTGCCACCTACTCTCAAAGCCACCCTCTTTTTTAATCCATTTCGGTTTGCTCTTTTGCTCTTTCACACCAACGGGATGGGGGGCGGGGGGGACACGACCCCAACAACCCCAACAACCCCCTCTTGTCAGCGCGCACTCCATTGTGCTGCTTCATTTCAAACGGGGGTGGCATTGGTGGCGCTTTTACGAGCAGCAGTGACGACCCCACTCTACAACACGCGCGTGTGTGTTTCTCGTCGTCGTTTTGTTGCCTATTTTCGACGAAATCGCTTTTCTTTCTCGTCTTCGCTTCTTCATTCTATGCGCGATAATGAAAATGAGTGGTTCGCGTGTAACTCGAATGCAAACAAGATTCTTTTTTTTGTACTTTGCTGCTCCTCAGAGCCAAAGTCGTGCGAGTTAGCAATGTTGTTGAAGGAGCTGCGGCTGCCTTGAACGGAAAATGTGTGTTTTCCATTCGGATTTGGATACACTGGAAGCCCGGGAGGGAGGAGGTTATTCTCTTCTTCGTTACGAGTTTATTGGATTGTGGCGCGCGCGTCGTATAAGGGGCAACCACTGTACATATAAAGTGTGCGTGCCTAAATGAAATTGATTGGGAATACGACGAGTATGTTATGCAGTGGTCATGACCAAATGAGAGATAGCACACAAGCTATCTCGCCGGATCTGGCGAAACTGAACTTCTTTCGTGTCAATCTGGTTTTAGCGTCGTCGTCCCTCCTAGTGTGAACATAGGAATTGTGTAATGCTTTGGTTTTGTGTTACGTCTTTTTCTTTGCGCTTTACACTCCCCAAATGCATTTTGTTTTGGTTACCACCACCAAACCGGTGATAAATGGGCTCCAAAGGAGGGAGGGGTTTTTTTTAAGTTTTTATTTGGCGATCAATAGTTTTTGTGGCTCTCAATCTGGAAGCGAGTGGAATCTATGAATAATTAGGATTCGGAGTGCGATTTGGCACGATAGGCTTAGGTTAATTTTTGTTACATTTGCGAGGGCTGTAAACAGTTTAGGATGTCATCGCACGTCCTGGTCGTATACAAATATTGAGGGTTTTACGAACGAGCTATAAAGTTTGAACGACTGAAAGGGTTGACAATTTAATGACGACAAATTTTTGAGGACTAAAAGCGATGGGAATAGGGTCGACTCTTATGGACTCACTGAAGGTTAGTTAATGTTCACAAATAGACTGCGATTTTATGGGTCAACTATGTACTACAAGCGACTGGAACACCCTGTATTCCAATAAATGAAAATCACCATCAGATGCTGTTTGTCCTGAAGGTTTGAAGTTGGTTTTCTTTTGGCAAATCGATGGACATGGTGTGGAAGAGCAAAACACAAACTTTAAGATGTTTTCTCAGTACAAGCATTATGGTTTGCAACACCCTGTGTTTGAATTTCTGGTACTTCGAAAGGGATTTCATAATGCAAAATAATATGACCAACCAAAAAGTGTCGGAGTAAGACTCAAATTAAGAACGTAACTTCGGAGCACCTACTTCATACGATCCTTCTTCGAACAGACCACCGAATAATCAAGAATATGCCTAGACTATGGTGATTGGAAAACAGAACTTAACCTCAAACAATATTAGCAAGCAGTGATCGTGGTCAACATGGCCCTCAACCGACAAGCGTCCAGCCTGTAGAAAGGGGTCCGGTATTAGTGCGCAGAATACCTATAGAAGGCCGGAAACCACAAAGAGTAAGTTTCCATCTAACAATCGAATCCTTCCGCGAAGACCAAGGATATGGCTTGGGAGACAGTTTAAGTCTGTGAAAATCTGACATAATCGTTTGGAGCGGTCGCTCAGAAGAATTTCACCATCCAAGCCGAGTAAGTCAGAGCAGTCTACACAGCGTGCAGCTCTCCCGCAAGCGCTATGGCAGGATCTAGTATTTTAGTCCAAAAATGCAAAAGTAAGGTATGGTTGGGCACAAAGACTCGTGGTCACTATGGTAGCCGTGTAGTAAGAGCACTGAATGACTTGCAGTATCTACTAAGCTAGCCAACTGTTTCGAAGGTAGAGCCATATACTATGAAACGGAAGAGGTGGAGTCCCTCAAGGATCGGTCTTGGGACCAATTCTTTGGAACATAATGTACAATGGCATACTAAGAACATCGAAACCGAAGGGAGTAGATGTCATTGGATGCAAGGCTGCAATCAAACAATCGCGAACGTTAAGCCATGGCTACAGACTTAAGGATTGGAACTTCCACAAAACCGAATTAGTTCTCTCTTAAGCAGCCGTGAAAAGTGGAACGCGAAACCATACAAGTCGGTGAGGGCAACACTGCGTCGAAGCCGTACATCGTGAACCTGGGAATGGAACTGGACCACATATTTAGTGGTGATGGTGATGGGTGATGACAAGGCAGGCGAAAAACCCTTCCGGACAGTAGCGGCATTATGTAGATTAATCCAAAATATAGGGACCAAGGTGGCCGAAAAAAATCCTTACAACTGTGAGGAACTACACCCAATATGGGCGACGCACCTTGAGTCGTACATTGAAGGTTGAACTCGAAGTGCAGACTTACACCTTTAAGAGTAGATTGGGCCTCAAGAACTGTATCAGCAGATGTGATAGGTCGATCAGAAGCGACGGAATCTGCGAAAATGAGCACAAGGGCAGAAAAACAACCATGAACGCTGTAGAAGTAGAATGGGAGCATGGGTGTACTATTACTCAAAGCAATTTCTATCGGGGCATGGTTGTATCCAGGATGACACATTCTGTTAGCACCGGGAAGGGGCAATCGAGAACGCAGACCATTTGCTAAGGGAACGCCAAGAATACACAAGTGCTAGAAACATTATGGAAAAAGAAATTGGCGCCCAAGTGACCCCAAAAAGCCTGAAAAAAGAAAACTAATTTTTGGCGGAACAGGGCTAAGCAGGGCCCAGCTTCTCACAACCATATGTGTTCTGCGTGTTATATTCTCAACACGAATAGAAGGCCCCTGCTGTTTAATGCTGTGTCCGAAGAGACAATTATACTCTCGGATGTTTGTCAGACGCTCGCGAGAGGTGGGGTCGTGTTTTGGCTGGGACTTGAACCTCGAACCCCTTGCTACGTAGTCCAATGCTTGGACTACCACTTGAGCGAGAGCGCCCAGACTGGGAGATTGCAAATGATATTATTGAGAGTATGAAGCAGCAACAGCGGATAAAAGAACAAGCAGTGAGAAAAGAAGAATTTTCTAGTTCTGTCAACTAAGAAAGAAGAGACGAAATGTCAAACCCACCCGTGCCCAGAAGTGCCTTGAATAGTATATGTGTATCTTTGATGTTTATATAAGACATTTACGTTTCTTGTGAAAGAAGGAATCACATATGCATTCCTATTCCACTCTTACAGCCTCAGGTAGAGTTCTTGTAAACTATACCTGCATAGTAATAGGATCTCCATTTTTCTAAGAATGATCCAGGAAGATTCTCTCAAACTAATGTATTCAAATTCAAGCCTTAAGTTCTCCCTTTTCCTGTAAATACGTTTTCGAAAGAAGTATCTTATTTTAGCGTAAAATAAATGGATTTACTTGTTTTGAATAAGTTCAACCCCTAATCACTGGTAATTAGTAATTAACACCATTCGACTAGCGCATAGCATAGGCCCTCAGACTAGTTTACAATTGAATCGTCATTACTTTGATACCCAACCGCAATCAAACAGAACGAAAGGCCACCACAGCTATGAAATGCGTCCTACCGCATCAATGACCTCAGTTCAAATTGTTATAAACCACAGGTAGTGCTTAAATATTACAGCACAAGTAAACAAAAATACATCGTAAAGTGTAAACAAGAAAATTACACAAAACAATTCCACTCTAAATAAAGCAATGTCTTGTTTTCTTATACCGAAGCAACAGAAGAATAAAACTTTTACGCATAATGTCATGTTTAATTGCAGGTTGCTTTGCTCCACTTACGACTCTGAATGCAGTCATTTGAAAGCCGTACTCACACAAGGTGCATCAAGGCTGGTTTTGTCAAAAATCATTCACAATAGTAAAGTAAGTAAAGTTAACTTTAAAAGCGCGTCAGATACGTTTTAAAGTTATGTTCGTATATTTTCATTCATCTCCAATCAACAGAGTGTGGCCTTAGGTCAGTAAACTTAATAATTACATTTAACCCCGACACTGATGATGAAACAAGTGGTCTTCATCGCCTAATTAATATGAGTATCTTGCCTGGAGGAGCAACATGTGACAGCAGCAGCGTTCATCCGAGTTCTCTTTTACTCTCTTTTTTCTTTGTATCACTGTTTCGCTTGGTTGTTGTTTGTTTCTTTTTTTGTTTTTCATTTTTATTTTATGCTTTCATCGTCTTTCTATATCTCTTCTTGACGTTATGAAGGTTTTACTAAATCCATTTGATCTATTAACTTTGTGGACTGACACACAACACAAAAAGATGACGACGGACCAGGGATGTACTAAACCAACAGCTGGAGCTCTCCTTCTTCTAGTATATCTGTATATATATATTTTTGTTATTGAATTAAATCCTATAAGATTAATAATGCGCACAAAGGATGGACGTTTTAACATTACGTAGTCCATCATCAGCCACCATTACACCACACAGCAGACTTGTTGATGTCATTTTACTCCTCGTATACTGGGATTTCCTTTTATTTTTACGCATACAGGGTGGCAATGAAATTAAATGAAAACAATGTTGTGTAACCACTGATGTTTTTAACGTACTTTCAAAAAGAAAACAAAAAACTTTTGAAATGCAGTTTATTAAACAAAAAGCTGAGTTTTCAGAGGGTTTTGGTAACCAGATGTCAGAATAATTGTCAGACTTTATCTGGACGAAAGGCTAAAATGAAATTGTGTTTAACTACATAAATCTCGACCACAGAAATTGTCTTTTCGAATGGAATAGAGTGAGACTTATTGAAACCGGAATTTCTATCCGAAATCGGGTAAGACGACGGTTATGCTGCTATAAATGCGAATATCGAATAAGTGGTACCACAATGAATCGTTTTTTTAGTCCAATTGTATTTTTTCTGACACTCGCCCAACCCATCCTTCATAATATTGATGCAATAGACTTCATCTCAAGCCGACAGGTGACAATATCTGTCAGAGAAATTAGTATAGGTCATCGCACATGACGTTTACGTTACTGAATTGTATGAATTTAAACTTGGAATCAATGCACACCAGAAGCAATCAGAAACATCAACATTGTCAAATCAACAAATTTCGTTCAGGAAAAGTAGGTATTGTCTGAATTACGTCACGTCACTGTGACAGGCTCAAACACATAGAGGGTAGGTTTCTTATCAAGCCATGTTCCTCTATCAATCCTATTCAAAAGCAATCTCTAAAATTAAGGACAAGGACTTACCACAATTTTTCTAGGACAGGAAACCAAAAAGCAGTAGAGTGCCTCGTACAACTATAAGCAGGAGTACGTACAGCAAGGTTCCGTACTAGGGACCTTACTCTTTGGATATGCCGCGATATGGCAGATGACCGTGAAGACTGTGTCTTCATGGATGCAGTTTTAGATCTGCTTTGATTGTATCCTATAAACCTTTAATACGCAACAAGGACTAATTTTCAAGAATAGATTCAGATGAATGATCAGAAATCAAACGAAGGTGTGAACCCTTTACCAAAGTGCCTAAGCTTGCAACTCGTAATGGGAGGATTTTCTGGAGTCCGGATACAGTAGATCGAGATCATATTTAAGGCTAGAAAGTCCTTGAATAGCTGTAGGTTCAAAGAGTTTCTTTTTAGTTTAGAAACGGCCCAACAGTCGGAGAGAGTAATCTCTGCAAGTGCTGTGCTTGATACGCTCTCCGACACAGACTTCCATAACTTGACGAATATGCTTTTTAAAACGTCAAGAGCTTCTGGCCTTTTGCATAGCCCTACAATAATAAATCCAACGCCGACATATCACACAATCTTGGTGGCCGGTTCACATCACCAGAATGCGGAATAACTCACTCTTGCAATAAAGTGTTGTGTGAGATGTGGCGTTTTCTTCTTGAAACCACATGTCTTCCACATTTATATCTTCGATTTGAGGCCAAAATATTTGGTTAACAGTTGACTATAGCAATGACAATGGAGGGTGACGGTTACGTCTTTTCCATTTTCGAAGAAGTGTGAACCAATGACACCACCAGACCCAATTGCACAGTACACAGTGACTTATTGCGCATGCAATGGTCTTTCGACAGTTACATGTGGATTTTCACTTCGCCATATGCGACTATTTTGTTTGTAAACGCATCCTGTAGTTAGTTTTCACAAGTCTAATACGTTCAGCGACTGTTAAACGATACTTATTGTAAGATGGCAAACCTTAAACTAAATATATGCAGTCTCGGTTGAATGTTCTGTTTGATACAAGCAGGAATGTCAAATCCGAATCACGAATTGGTAACACTGTACCAATAACGTTATAGTGGTCAACTATTGTACGATCTGAAAAGGAGACACTGAATGAGGTATCTGGTCAACGAGGTAGTCGGCAAAAACTGAAATTATATCTAAAAGTTTGTATGAAGACCAAGTGCCACAAACCATCCCTGGAAAATGAAGGAAAAGAAATCCCAATAGTCGGCGTTAAACGCGATGGTAAGACTACGGAACCAACTTTTAAAGTTAAATTACAAAATCGATTGTACCGAATGAAGAAGACTTGATATAAGGACATTTTCGACTTTTGAAAGAGCACCAGGGATGTTACTGACACTACGATCGAAGTATATAATTTTCTTTTCCTCTAAAGTTTGTCGTAGGTTTCTAGAGTCCTCTTTCGAGATCAATAATGTTTTGTTTAGGGTTAAAAATGTATTTCTTGTCCAGATTTAACATTTGAAGTACCAAGACGGAAATGTTTTCTTCTTTTTTATAGCAGAAGGTAGTACCAACCTGCACCGGTGACATAACTTTCCTTTTTTCTTAAGTAAAATGTCTTTCGTGTTCCTATTTCTTTGTTACCACCATAGTTTAGGGAAGAATGTAATTTGTGGATAATTTTCCCTAAAAAATTTCCATAAAAAAAGAAATAGACAACAAAAAAAAGTAACGAAGAACGTAACAACAACAGAAATGAAAAAAAAAAAAAACCAAACCTTTACAACACATAAAGATGAATATACGAGCTAATGCATGCCCGTAAAATGCTTACAACATAGTTCCGCCCAATTAAATTGGTGAATCACACACATCAATCATGGGATATTATACGTACGTACATACATATGTTTGTATGTATGTATGTATTTTGCAAAAAGACACACACACACTGTTACCGTCAACACACTTCACAACGCAAGTAGTGAGCGCGTTGTGGATGAAAAGTGACACATTAGGTGTTGGCAGTGTAATCTAACACTCATCTGTGTATAGGCTTGAATGCGTGGGTGGGGTGTCCAGGACAGCGCGTTTAATGTTTCCCAGTACTAATGGCCAGTAAGTTGATATATAGTTTTATTGTGTGGCTTTTTCTCTTTTCAAAGGAAGTCTGTTGTTACGAATCTTAAAGGGGAGGTAGCCTCTGGATGCATGCGTTAAGGTGTGGACACCCAGTATTTGGTTTTGATGATGACAGGGTTGGGTCACGCATGATGATTTAATGATGCTAAATCCTTACACGTGTTGACGGCTTTATGCTATTTCAAATCCTTTTAAATTAATAAGAAGGTTTTAAGATAATCGGATTTTCCTTTTTAAACGATGAGTTACATAAGTCTATCCTGATGGGAGTCTCTTCTGTCAAAGTATTTGTCTGTCAAAAGAAAACGGAATTGGAAACTTCCATTAGCGGAAGTACACGCGACAATCAGAAAAATGCACTCAATAAATCTGATTGTCCCGCAGGGGGTCGTTGCTGTCAGTGGTGACACTTTACTCATTTTATCCGGTTAGTAACATCAGATTGCAAGTTTTGAGGGATGCAGCAAATAGCATAAGCTTTGCGGCGAACCCACACTCTGTACCGAGGCCAGTCATAGGAATGATTTTTTCTCCGAGTGATCTCATTAAACCCAGGTGAATCATTTCAGTTTAACCGCATCTAATCGTTGACGTATCATACTCGCATTTGTTGCTCACTGAAAACAACAACCTCATCACTTTTACTTTACGAATTGAGTTTCAAAGAAAAAGATTATGGAAAATCTGTGTTTGTTGTTTTCGTTTAAGGTGCTTTAAACTTGGAAAAGAAAATAAGCCATTGTGCTCGTCGAATGGCAGTTAAGTGAAGTTTAATTTTCTCTCTCATTGTAATTGGTTATAAATTATTATTTCTTTTGAATTTATTATAACTACGAGTGACTAAGAAATGTTGTATCAATGCGAGAGCGCATCAGATGTATCTATTACTATTTATCTATGTATATTTATGAGGAGAAGAAAGCAGATGTATACACAATAGATGAGGAGCTATTTTTGCATTCAATTTATTTAAATCTTTATTACGTACACAAAGATTTCTTACAACATTTTATGATAAATCACAGGTCACATGGGTAACTGAAAACTTATAGAGAAGCTGGAACCCAATCCTTTTATAAACTGGACGCCGTACTCCATTTTTTGTTGAATCTCAGCGATATCTTCAAGCGATTGTTTCATTAAAATAATTGTTTTTTTATAAAAACGCCCACAAAAAGTAGGAGTGGCCGCACAGGATTAATAGACAGATTGTTGATTTAAATGCCCAAACTAGACATGGCTCTGTATAGCATCCCTGCCAAACTCGTCAGATTGTGCAGAATGACGATGCAGAATTCTCGCTGCTCCATCAAGGTCGGTAACGATCTCACCAAGACTTTTGATGTCCAAAAAGGATTTAGACAAGGTGACGCGCTGTCATGTGATTTTTTCAACTTGAACGACTTGAAAGAATTGTGCGAAACTCACAAGCAACTTCTAGCGTACGCCGATGACATTGACATTATTGGAAGAACTCAGCGGGCTGTCACTGGAGCATTGAAACGAATGCTGCCGAAATGGGTTTAGGGGTAAACGAGGGCAAAACAAAGTATATGCTGTCAACGAGAAGGGACACACAACATAGACGAATTGGACAAAATGTCACAAGCGACAGCTCCAACTTTGAGGTAGTGAAGGACTTCGTCTACCTCGGCTCTGCTATAACCTCTGAAAATATCACCTCAGCAGAAATAAGACGAAGAATAACTCTTGCCAATCGCTGTTTCTTTGAGCTAGTAGTGAGATATGACTCACTATTATTGCTCCAATCGCAGTATCTTTAGCAGTAAAGATAGATTAGGTTAGATAAGGTTTAAAGGGGCTGCCAGATATTGTCAGCACACGTGAGAATCATACAATCCTCCATACCTACTAGTGAAACCAATCTGAGATTCTAATGAAGTGTTGTAGATTCATAGTGTCGGTGTTAATAAGATCACGAAGATAATCAAAGAAGAAAGCTTCCAAATGAATGTTTTTTTTTTTTTTATAACAGAAAACAAGTGCAGTCTCTGCAACTTCTTCAAAAATCGTTTGAATGCACACCAAGCCTAGTTCCGTGCTTTTCTATTGGGCAATGTCCAGTAGTGACACCTATTTTAGTCCTGATATGCAATTTGTTAAGAGAGATCAAACTCTTGGAGCGTTACAGATCCAGGTTAGGCTAGTAGATGCATTAGAACGACTATCTTTAGTCAGGGTTTGTACCTTGCTAATTTTGAGATAAGGTGATGGAAAGAGTTGAAAAGCTAAAGATGCCACTCAAGCGTTGTCGAGTCCACTGCCCCACGAGATGTTAAAAATACTTAACAAAACCACAAAACAACTCCTGAAAAGTTATTCTAGAAATCTTATACATAGTTGAAGGATGTGGTTATGCAATAAGCGACTCATAAAGGCCCATCCAACAAGAAGTGTCATTCAAATATCATGACGTTGGTGTTTAGTATGTAAAACCAAGCAAAACGTATTAAAATAATAAAAATGCACGACAAAACATTTTGCGGAAGCTGTGCGTTTTCTTGCACAGCTATAACGATAAATGTTAATTTCTCGGACAGGTTAGTGATATACGATGAACTCATAAGACTGTATGACGAAGCTTCTAATTCTGAAACACAAATCGTAACAATCGTTCTATACAGAAATGGATGTAGCATTAATGGAACTCTTGTCAATGTTCGTTCAATTTACTTCGTTTACCAACACCTTCTCATACCTATTCGCCTGATCAGACTCCCTGAGACTTTCAACTGTTAACTAAGCTTTAAAACAAGATTTAGGAGAGCAGAGATTTTCAACGAATAAAGAGGTCTTTCTGAAAACTGTTGCTAGCCCTTTAAACAACAGATTAAAGCAACGTTTGAAAACTAATTTACAAATTTTTGAGTTAATTTTCATAACTTTATTCGAATGAGTATAAACTGCCATTACATTAACTGAAAGGGCGCCAATTACGTGAAAAATGAGCTTCCCATGTTGGCAGCACTGTTAATCAAGTTGAAGTGACTGAAACAACACGTGACAGATGAGAATATCGCCGCTGTGGCTCTGACTTTGACTGGTGGGCAATACAAAACCATGATCAACAAGTTTTTATTTCCGCAAACTCGAACACACAGTTCTTAGGACAATGGACATTTTGAACGATCCATTTCTGAATCACCTAGCCATTTGCATTGGCCGGCAGGATTGCCTGATTTCACCTAGAGTTTTTTCTTTGGGGTTTTTTGAAGTCGCAGGTCTAAGACCACCGATCACAGACAGAAGCTGTATGTACGTAATTGATAGCCGTCCACTTAATGCCACTTGTTTGCACAAAGAAGAATTCTGTAGAGCTGTCAATCGAATTTTATAGAAAGACTTTCGTCACTTCAATCGTCCTACAAAGGCCTGTGCTATGGCTTCCCTTACAGCAACGCGGATATTAAATTCTGTCAACACAAGAACTGAAGCCTAGAGATCATAGACAGCGAAAAATTTCCTAATATTATTGTCAAAGGAGAGAACTGTCTAAGTCTGGTAAATGATAAGCAATGATTCCTGGGACGAAATCGAAAATTCTGATGAGGAAGAGATGAGGTTCAAAAACCACAGTTCGGGTGGAACGTGCATTATTTCCTCTAAAGGATCCTCTGCTCCAGAGTGTGCAGGGGCGACCATTAAGCCGAAATAATGAAATACAAAATTCGGATGATTTGTAAAAAAAGCCTTTCGATATCTTAATGTGTCAGACAGACTATAAAATCTTAACTCAAACACTTGCTGATAGCTGCAGATAAGCCAAACGAATTTTGTCAACAAAATTACTCACCCACTACGTAATGTCGTAAAACTCAAAGCCTCACCTGTCAGATTCGTTGACATACATACCAACAAACCGATTTGGTAATATCTCAACATGAGTCACGTAAATACCCTCAATTTAACAACAATTTCAATACAAAGCCTCACCACTTATGCTCGCCAAAGTAATTGAATCAAAAGCCAAACTAAAAATAATAATTTAAACAAATCCCCAACATACAATCTCTATTATACAATTGAGACGACAAACAGTATAAAGCCAAGGCCGTCTTATCGCTTCTCATATGTAATATGCTAATCGTGCTGACGGATTGTAGTAAATTCCAAAATCATGACAATCACGTCCGAATTCCGACGCGCCACTAGTGCATCTACTACCGCCATGTTTATTTGATTAAATTTCATGAAATGAAATTTACTAGGCAGGGAGTACCAGTACCAGTCCCAAAAAAAAAAAAAACAAACACATGAGTCAAGTCAACGTACTCAAAAGTTTATATTCGAGCGAAAAATAGAATTTTCAATGCCAGCACTGATAAACGGAAAACCCGGAAATAAACAGCGCAACCCCGAAACGTCAGAAGTACATCTCTGCGTTCAGCAAGTAGCTCGGAGTACAGAGGAAAAAATAATAAACAAATCAAGCAATTCAGAGGCTGGATAAAGTACTCGTTTTGATTTACATAATCCGTATAAATAGTAATTCGATAATTGAATCCTATCTATCCGCACTCTGGATAGGCGAGAGAGTCTCTGATGTGTCAGGGTCGTTACACACATCAGATACACAGCTACATCAAGGAGATGAAAAATAAACAGGGGTGTGCACACGAGCCCCATCTTAGATGGCAAAGATGACAGGGTGAAGGAAGAAATAAACAAGCTGTCACAGGCGACAGCGGCACATCCCACAGACACACATTGAACGCGTGCAATTAAAAAGTTAAACAGTTATAATTTTGTGCAACACGGTTTAACACCTAGTCATACATAATATACACCAAAAGGTGGAGGACTACTTTTCTTCTTTTTCACATTTTTCCTTGGTGTGAAGTGTAAAAGTTTAAGTTTTGCAACTAATTAGGAACAACATTGCACTCCCAACCCACAGCAGCAGCAGCGCACTGTCATCGTCGAAATTCCCCCCAAAGCATGCTATCAACACATCAACCAACACAGAGTGTAGAGGGAAATTCTAATTGCGGAAGGGATAAGAGCACACTGAGATGTTTTGCGATTGCAAATTCCGAATTAGACGAGCGACACAGGAAACAGCGGAAGGAAGACGAAATGTTTATTCATTTCCATGGATGCTTGAGCATAGAAATTAGTGTTCCCCTTTGGTTTTGCTGAAAGTTTCGAGTAGCTGGGTCGGGAATTCGCTTTGATTCCTTGAGTTCTCCACTAAGAATTGATGATTAAAGTTGATTGCGCAAAAGGAAAACCAGTGGCAATAAGATTACATTTAACTGGGAATTGTTTTTAAGGTCTTTTGGAGCTGACGCCCTTGGCACACATACCCAGACAATGTCATCAGAAGAGTACCAACGTTGACAGGAACATCGCACCATTGTCACCCTTTTGACAGCAGGGCACAATTCCTTCCAGGAATCCAAAGAAAGGAGCACAACTATTGCCCATAAAACTAATTCTCCAAACAGGTAGGTACACACTATACAGATGCAATTGTCCACAGTCCTGTCAGTACTTTCTTGTTGATTTCATTTTAAATATTAGCAACCGACAACGGTAAAATAAATTTACCCCACACAGCCATGCATACGCAAACTGTCAACATATTTGTACATGTGTCCTCAACTTTATAGCGAAAAATTTCATTCGACGGTAAATTATTCTACAAGCATATTTTACACAAATGTCATAAAAGCATATTTTACATACATAAAACCGTTAGCGTTGCAGAGAGAACGGACGACATGCGAACCGTGTCAGTTGTCAAACTTATGCGGAATTTTTCATAACACAAGACACGACAGGAGGAAGGATGTTTTATTGCAATTTATGTTGTTTCTTTTTTCATTTTTTTTTTGTATACTTGCTACCGACAGAGGGCGTTAATTATACAGGATGACATTTTGGTTTCCGGGATGCGTTATGTTTTAAAGATAAAAGGTTATACATATGTCTTTTAATCAAATTTATAATTTATAAGTGCCTGAGTTGAAGAGTAAACTAACCAAAGCATCTCCATGACAACAGCTGTGCCATTGTGACGTTTACACATTCCAAACACCCTAAACGTCAAAGAATCGCGTTATTCTTAAGCCAGTCGATCTGTGTTGTTGATTAAACAAATTAGCATATCAACAAAAACGTTTTAAATTGCGTACACATAATGTCTATATTTAATCTGGTCAAATCCAAAGCCCATTGAAATATTTGAAATTTTCGCTGCAAGTGTCTCAAGTGTGGACCGCTGCACGTACGGCAGAACATTAAGTTCGAACGTGACTTCACTCATTCGAAGAGAACCTACGGGTTGAATAATTATAAAAAAAAGACAGCAATGTCCTAAAAGCATGTAATGCTTCCATCACTGATTTATTATCCGCGCTTTTGTTGGTCTAACACAGTAAAACAATACTGAAACATCTCTGCTAAAGGTTAATAACAAGAAGGACAGTTAAATCTGTTCGAAACCATTCAAATCAGAGTTATGGTGGACGTATCATCATAAAAGGGAACAATAAGTGGAAAAAAATGTGAGCTATTGAACGAAATGGCTCGTCACAAAATCTGTCGATTTAGAGACCACTCAGCCCATCTACAACACCGGTAATCCGTTATGAATGTCAGCAAGTCCAACGATTTGACACAGCACTGATGGTTGAAAAGTTATCATGTTCGATTCGCTGTGCTTATCCAAATCTGTCAGAGACTTGCAGACAGACTTATGGAAGAAGTCTTGACTTCCAGACATGTGATCGAACGCTTCATTACAATACCAATCCGGGCTAAGTTCGTCAACATTAACCTTATCTGCGCTCACGCTCTCACAAAGGCGATACCACAGCTTCTGCGTCGAGAAACTAGGAAGTACCCTATCGTATCGTCTGCACGATGGTGACGACGGGATGTAATCTATGTAATCTGTACAATCGTCCGATATTTTCCGATCTAGTATTCCTTAATCTCTGAAGAGGTCCTATATCCAGAAGCTGTCCGAGATGTCGCCTCTAATATGCTAAGTTTCTCCCGACTTCAACAACCAAACCCCTGCTGGCTTGCTGAAGAATTCCGACAACCAAGTGCAGAAGATTTTTCTCTACCAACCTGGGGAACGAAGAAGAGACGTTCAACCCTTTTCCAGGCCCATTTAGCCAAACTTATGGGAATGCCATATACAATGTGAATCGAGATTGGATTGCCACCAGGTTCAATATTTGCACCACTGCTATTTTCGACCGCAGTCAGTAGCAATGCAACAGGATCGACATTTTGGAAGCTAACGTCAAAAACTGCAAAGTGTTCGAAAAAAGCTGCTATGTGACATTGACAATCGCAAATAAATTTAAAATGCTAGACTAGCCGGGTGATTTTCTCCAGTAGAAGTGAAAGGAGTCTTTCAACTTAGTTTTGAAGACTGATTCTAAGTACCAATTGAGTTGACAACTCAGTTCACAATCGAATTGAATTGTGTATGGCCTACTTTGTTTGCTATGAAATTTGCATCACATGGTGCAACGCCTTACAAGGTCCATCACTCAAGTAAATCCACATATCGACCGACAGCGTTGAATCGAACTACATGTGATCAGTAATTTGGGAAATTAGAAACATTAATCGGACTACCGTCAGTCGTAAGCTGCAAATCTCATACTTCATTCCCTAACTTCTGGTAGAACCATATTTCGAAAGGAAACTCAGATATGCCTTTAGACGCATAAATTCATTGACCCCACACACTAACAGGAGAGCGGGGTTACCCCCTAAACAAAAGTGACACACAAAGGTCGAGGAAAAATCGACCGAAATGTGTTGCAGGAGTCCCGACACAATGAGGTAAGGGAGTGGATAACACCCAATGCTCCAGACTGAGTGATAGGTCTTAAACGAAATGGGATGAACAATTTTGTGCAAATTACGGCTAAATTCCGAAATGTCACACTGATTGCACATTGATTTGGCATCACTACTTGTTGGGATGCACAGCACAAATGATGGAGATGCCAAATTACAAAATGATGCTTTGTACTTGCACCATCACTCCACACGTATTGTCGAAATTTTAATCAAATTTGTTAATTCTTTCTGCTGTGACCAAACATCCCAACGGATTTGCTCTAAACTTCATGTGGGGTCACGGCTCGAAGCAAAATTTAAGTAAAAATAGATAAAATTGGTAAAATCTGATATTTACTAGCTTAGATGCGGGATTGCCTATAGCGTGACATGGTACTTGCAAAAATCAGCTGTTTCTGGAGTATTTCCTTGGTGATTGGATTTGTCGTACTAAATTCTAAAACAGCCACGCCCACATTCTGAAGAGGTTTTTTCCGATAATATTCGTTATCCTAAGATAATGACTTGGAAAATGCGAAATCCTACGCCCAAGGTGTAAGTACATGTGACATGTGTTTTGAGAAAATGAAGATTTTGTGTAAAAAAGTGATACAAAGTTTTGTGTTTTAGAATGTCAAGTTAAACTAAGGGCACTGAATCCCTTCTTCGTAAGATGGAATATGAGTTATTCAACTGCAATCTCATTTTTGAAGATGAACAATTCCCTTGCGGTGGAGACGCTGCTGAAAAGCCGTTCCCTTCCTATATCCCATCGGCACACAATTCGAAAGAAGGTCAAGGAGAAACAACCAACTGATTATTATGCAACAGGAAAAAAGTGACACAAAAACTCCCCAAAAAAAAAGAGGCGCTCCAATCCGAATCAATTGAAACTTTTGGCTGCGCTCGCGGGGTTATCCCAGACACCACTTGCGCGTGACAAGACAGTCACATCGTAACCATAAGTTTGTGGAATATTAATTTACGCTCGAAGAATTATTACGATTATCCCTAATTTTCTGTGTTTGCACTTGCAGATGGGTATGCAGCGCTGCCGGGTCCGCCCACTCTCCTGTCATTTTACTCGGGGATATTCGAAATGATAATCAAATGTGGTCGTGATTTATCGTTGGAATTTATTTCGTCAGATACATTCGCTTTCTATCGAGAAGTAGTATGGGTATGGCTCTTCTTTTTTTGTTTTTTTTTCGTTTTGTCTGTGTGCTCGAATGTATTTTCTGAAATATTTATCACATTACTTCTTTTTTCGTCGTCTTCGTCGTCGTCGTCGCTGTCATTGTTGTCGTGTCGTCTTCATACAGTCAGTCTTCGTACGTAGGAAGAGAGCGACTGAAAGAATTTCGTACGGCAATGCCATGACATGCCACCACTCACAGTTGTGTCATAAATATTTTAAGGGAACAGATTATTTGTATTCGTAGATGATTTTTATTTTCCTTCAAGGACATCTTTTCTTTTAAGGTTAAATACGCAATAAAGGCAGACACAACTAGGTGGGGGGTAGGCCGTCGGGTGGCTGGGTGGCTGGGTGGTTCCTGGCCCAACCAAACAAATAACAACAGACGCTTACAAGTCTACTGGGTATCGAGTGTTGCAGAGAATCGATGACGCAACATTTATTTCTTGTTATTCGCTGTTTTGCGCGTATATTTATGAATATACATAGGTATGTGCATTCAATTATTTATTCGATTTCAATGGAAACAAAAAGAAAAAAAGATTTGAATTGTATTAGCATTTAGAGCCAATATCTGAGTGGGTAGGCTAAGTAGGATGAATAATGTTTTCACCAAAAAAAGACCGAGATTCTCGAATTTATTCATATACCCAGAATCCACTCGAGGTGTTATGCAATGTTCCTGTACCACGTGCTCTTATTGTCCATTTTTTTTTTGATCATTTTCAATCAGGGTACACAGTACGAGAATAAGTAATTCCACCCCGATGATGCATGATTACTCAACCAGCAGAACGTACTTGAGATTGAGGTCTGAGATACATTTCTTCTATTTTGTAGACAGAGGCACACACATTAAATCCACGAAGCAATGGAATGTGTTGATGGTGATGTGATGAACAGAAAAAATAAAAAGAAAAAGAGAAATCCCAATCGCAAGGCAAAGACGAGAAATTACTTGCGTCACACATAGAGAGATTCAAGAGGACAGGATGGTCAGTCACAGTTTATGATGTCATTATTCTCGACATAGTCGTACAGATTTGGAATATATTGAGCTGGCCATTGGTATGGCCATTTAGTGTGAGCAAATCGTAATCATCGAATGGGAGTGGAAGTCCTAAGAAACATCTAACACAACTTACCTAGCGCAAAAGAAGAGACGTAAATGAAAAGAAAAAAGAAACAAAATGACATCATTTAGTCACTGAGACGGAGAATGGGAGTTTTTTGTTTGCAAAAAAACAGTGCTATTGGCAAAAACGAGTTTATTTTTCTATCTCGGATTACAACAGAGGCAGTATAGGAAGAGAACTGTCGATATTATGTAGTAGGTAGCTGCTCTCGCTGAGTCATTAGACTGAAATTTACTAACTAAAGTGTAACAATCAAATGGTGTGGCTGGTTTGCGGTGGAGAGTCGCAAGATGGGGTATAATATGTTTCAGTTTTAAGATACTTTTATTGGATCAGAGTCATAGAATAGCTTCATTTGCTTATTGTGAGTCTTGGCAGCAGACTGCTTCCTAATTTAGGTGCAATGACTGTCATTTAGTTCGAGCTCTCTTGTAGATCGGAAAGGATTCCTGGTAAAGTGAATATAAAACGAATTTACTGACAAATCGCAGGGACTTCTGCTACAGAATCAGTCTAAAAGTTTACCATAGACCAAGACTTGGAAATTAGGTTGTAATTCATGTCTGTTAGATGTGCTCAAAGGTACGTTTACGGATGGCTCAAATGCCAGAACAACGGAGATATACTGTGAGATGTAACTTTCATTAAATGGCTGTTATCGCAACAAACCGGCAGATTGGCATCGATGCAAGGAAACCATGGGAGACGCTGCATTCCACCCGACCACCCTTACGAAACCACCGAAACGCCGGCAAGTACATCCAGCGAAGCACAAGCACATCTCGCTTGCGAAGTAACGCTGCATAGAAGGACGAAAGAGGCTCGTAAGCTCAATGAAGAAAATAATAGGGAAGCACATTGTCTTCTTCGGAAAAAAAAAGAAAAATCACGAAAGGCACGCGATCAAGGAATAAGGAGGTGCTACTGGAGCAACAATGTCCGGAAGTTTACCAAAAGGTAGCAACAACGTTTCCAGACAGCAATACCCCAACAGAGACCTATAGAGATGAACAGAGACCTGTAGAGATGACCAGGAACCTGTAGAGACGGACAGAGACCTATAAACACAGACAGGGAGCATGAAGTGAGTATGGCAATGGTGGCCGAAGTGTTTAATACAGTCCCGGATGTCTGGATACTCTACTTTATTTCCAATATCTGGTCCAAAATCTAGTCGAAAGGAAAATATGCCTAATGAAAGGAACCTCAGCATGGTTTGCCAGATTCACAAGAAAGGAGACCTTCTATAGAGGTTTGTCTCCTTGACCTTGCATACAAGATTCTGTCGGGTGTATTGTGTCTACGCCATGAGCTAATGAACTGTTTTAATGAGCTCTTTAAGTCTTATTAGTGCGATTTTAGACTGGTTAAGTACACAACTGACCAAATATTGACACTACGACAGATTCTGGAAATAATCCAAGATATCCAGACCGACCATCACCATATTTTTATCGATTTTAAGGCATCTTACGTCAGCATTTATAAAGACGAGATTAATAGAGCAATGTCTAGTTTTGGTACACCTGCCAAACTCGTCAGATTGTGCTCCTTTGATGAACATACCACTTCCAGCTGCTCCTTAGATATTGAAAACAATCTTACAGAGACATTTGATGTCAAAAAAGGATTCAGACAATGTGATGCGCTGTCATGTGTCAGGAATGATAAATTTGAGAAAAAGTCCGCAAGACACAGCGAGCTGTCACTGGAGCATTTGCAATTATTGGAACAGAAGCGGCTGAAATGAGGGCCAAATGCTATCAAGAAGAAGAGGTGCAGAACGTCAAAATAGACAGCTCTGACATCACAGTTTACAAATGAAGAGTTACTCTTGCCAATCGATGTTTTTTTGGCCTTGGCCATGGACGTTAACGAAGACGAATCATGATATTCTTGATTGTTTTGAACGCAAAATTCTACGGGTCATCTTCGCCCCCTTTTGCATTGACGGGCTTTATAAGAGGAGATTTACCAGCGAACTCTACGAACTCAAAGGGCCGAATGGATAATGTTGTAGAAGACCTCGCATTAGAATAAGTGAAAAAGGAATTCAAGGACTTCGCAGCTGGAGATCGCAAAGATTGCGCAATTGAACCGTGTGTACCGCCACTATATTTACCTGGATGCTGCCTGTATGAACAGATTGGCACTTGCAATAAATGGACCAGCTGATGCAATTATACTTGAGATGCATAATAACCCACCAGTGACAGCTGGGGAAATAGCCCATGAAACGGTCTATAGTCTGTACAAATCCTTAGACTCTCCATGAAAGAAAACTGGACAACCAATTATCTTGGGTCTTTCTTAGAGCCTCAAGTTCAACAGGCTTAACATTCGAAGGTCCAAAGAGGTCGATCGAATACGAAAGAAAAATATTTTCTATTTAGGATTTACATAAGCCTCAAGCCGGGCGCCAATTAGGCGAAAGTGTAGAACCTATTAGAATCACGTGTTCCTATCGAGACAAATGTAGGAATATCTCTACCTCGCAAGGACAAACTGTCAAGAGTACTACTCATAAGTTTCAGGCCTTTTTTCTCCGTCCGCTGACTTATGGGTGAATTTTTGAGGTGAAGGATCCCCTTATTTTATTTTCCAGTGTTTTTTTTTCGAAAAAAAGCCCTCTGCTGCAGTGACTCATACAAATATGCATAGCCTTCTTTCATTTGTCATTACACATTCGTGTCACGATAAAGCAAACATGGCTGCGGTTATTCAGAACCAAAAACAAAAAACAAACGAAACTTCACGGGAAATACCCTTGAATAGGTTCTGTTAAACCCCAAACAGATATGAAAAACTTCTACTCAAACTGACACCAGGAAAGCTGCCATGCTTTGGCGCCAGTTTAACGCTGCCCGGAGATATTTTGAAATCACACTTTTACCATTTAACCAATACCACTCGCTCTGTAGTTATTTTTGTTTACTTCCACTCTTTAATTATACACATCCTGCTGGCTACCCATTAAATTCTCATCGAACAACTATCAGCACACAAGATACTCAGCATAAACAATCAAAAGTGAAAAATCAAAGCAAAAAATAGACCATATCCCAGGTTCTTTGCTCATTAGAATTTCGAGGAAAAGTAAAAAAGCAAAAAAAAAAAAAAAATACAACACATCCAGGACACGAGGACGCCCGTAAAATTTCACATGCTAAATCGGAGGGTTCAAGGAACCATAACAAAAACAACCACAACATACTCGTACGTCTCTCTCCACATAAGTGGATATGGAGAGGTGGTAGGGTTAGAATACCAAAACGTTAAGTTCGATCGAAAATACTGTAATAAAGTACAGTTCCTTCCGTTTGCGTGTAGAAAGGATAAAGCCTTCCTCTGCCACATATCCTCGTAAACGTTCTCATAAAATAAACTGGCGCCAATTTTTTTTTCTCTTTGAACAGGGTATGCGGTAACCAGCAACACAGAAAGCGGTTTCGGATATTTTTTTTTTCTCGTTTCGCAGAGACTTATAAATAATTCAAGTATGCATATTTTCTTAATTTAGTACTTTTACATTTTTATTAAAAGCATTTTATTCTCAAATTGGTAATGTTGCGAGGGTTAAAGACGTTAATACCGCCGTAGACCCTTTTTAAATGGAATGCATTTGGTGGCTTGGATTATACTCGTATAAGGTTGGCCAAACCCAATCAATTTCCATTCGGAAAAAGTACAAATTGAAGTACACTGGATACAATATGTACCAAAACACCTTCCCCTTCCCGCAGTAATGGTACAAAAAACAAGAAAAAAAAGTCCGCCAGTTGGGCGCCAATCTTTCGTGTACAGATACTGGCCACAATTCAAATCGCCATATTTCATGAACACGATAAGAGTCCGTTGTTCGCAGAATTCCTCGCCGGAATGTGGAGAAGAGTTTCGTATTACTCTTCAAAGTGAATCACATGACAAATTCCATGGTTCCGGAGAGGTAGTGTAACAAAAGAATTCAGTACCAAAGAAATAAATTACTTCATTGTCACTATGTGCTCAGCAAGTTTGGAGAGCATAATAGACAAATGAATGGAATTTTATTGAGTCTTACGCCATTTTTCTTTTTCTTCTTTTTTTTTTTACAAAAAAAAACTGTACATTGTCTACTTTTATATCTAACGCTTGCAAGTATTACTTCGATTAGGAGCATGTTCGTGTTCTTTTGCACGACTAAGCTATGACAGTTTGGCACCATTTTCAAGTCAATCATAGATAATACAGAAAATCTGAACGAGAGGATGTAGAACTGTCAATTTACATTGAATTTTGAAGTTTCTTCCGTCGCCTTGCATGTGACAGATGTCAAAACAGGGATGTTATGAATTTATTATTAAAGCTAATCCAACTGGCGCAAGAAATGCAAGTCGAAGTGATGGTTTACACTTGCTCTAAGTGACTGTAAATCGGAATACCACCATATGAGTCAGATTTACATATATTTTCATTAGCGTGACCCCTTAATAGCTCAGTAAACATGTTTAGAAAAGCAAACATTTCAGAATCCTTCCACCTTCTACGAGAGATACTTGGGCATACTGTGTAAGCTTAGAGTGGATCGCCAGAGAATCCAATCTGATCGCAAGAAATACAAGATTTGCATGCAGACCTTCCTAGAGCGTATAAAGCCAGACTAGAATGCCCAGAGTTGTCCAGTCTTGATAATCTGGTGAGAAGTTGTGTACTTTTTATCATGTAAGCAAGGCGCAAAAATCAGATCACAAAGAAACTTCTTCCCAACATCCTTGACAAACAAAAATTGACTAAGCTGGGTCAACTGACTTAAAAAGTTTATAGTTTTCCCTATTTGTAAGGATAGTAGCGGGAATACCACATTCCACCAGACCGAGACAAAATTAACACAAACATATACAGGTAAGCTTAAGAGTTTGCTGTTCAATGCAGTGAAAGAAGGTCCAACAAAAGCATGCTCGAGGTCATAACTTAAGAAATATATGCCCGATGCGTTCGTGAAGAAAGAAGACACTTTCACCTCCGACATTTATAGAGGTATGAGACTTCTGAATATCACAAATTCTGAAGGAGAAGACTGACAAATTGCCGATCTACACCCATAACCTATTTATCAATCTTAAAGCCGCATAAAGATGATCTCTTTACCGTCAAGTCCATGTAGGTTGAAAGTGAAGAACGCTCATTCCACAACAAAACACCAACGTTTCGGACGGAACGTTACGGTGTTAGCTTAAACTTTAAGGCTTTACTAAAAGCAAATTTAATGTACTTAGATGAAGAGGTTGACCTATCTAACTCTCCATAACAAGATAACTGTTGGAGCACTGGTTCACACCCAATTTGAGCACAAGTGACGACGGGATTTTAAATTTACTTGACAGCGTCCAGAGTCCGGCTAATAAACCCATAGAAAATGCAACTTTTAAACACATCGAGGCTTATCGAAGGCGGTCGACTGACTTGTCCCTGTATCACAGCAAGTGTTGCGAAGAACTCAACGGAAATATGATTTTCTAACGTCTTAAAGTAAAATTCTGTCATCTGCTATTTGCTATTGAAATTGCATATTTGTGACGCTGTCGTGATGGGAAAGACTGTCATTAGACTTTTGCGAACAAATGTCATAACTCAGTGCTATGGCAAATGGCAACATTAAATTTTTTCTTCAGTTGTGTGCCTCGGCAATTTTTTTGCTATTTGGTGTATTTTTCTCGGCGAAACTACTCGCAAATTGTCCACTATTTGGATTTAAATAAAATTGGAGAGAAATATGATTCAATGGCGACGACGATCTTGACAACAAGCCAAGACAAAGTAAGTCAAGTATTTGGCAACTAAAATGGGTGCGTCGTGTCACGAGAATCACGGCGAATCAAGCGAGAATTCCAGCGAAAGTACGACTGGCGCTCAGGCTGCAGTGAAATAATTGTATTCACTGCATTTCGTAGCGAAATTTAGAGTAGAGAACCATCGTCTACGGTGATGTCAATACCTAAAACGCACAGCCATTTACAACTTCTTACGAAAAGTAACAAGCCTCCTCTGCAGGTCATGACAAAGGCAAACAATTTTTAAAAGAGCAGCAGAAGCGATTGTCAACAACATTGATGATCTCCTCGACAGTGTGGATACGGAGGCCGAAGCAATTCAACTTGCTGATGAAGTGCGACATATCCACAGACATATCTGTGCGACATATCAAAAACGTTTTTGGAAAAATTTAACGACCCAGAAATTCATGCGAAGGACCTGAGTATTGTGTCTGAACAATGATGTTTTGTTCAAGAAACCAAAACAAAACAAACCAACATCCAACTGCATATAGGGATCGAAACTTACACCAAGATTAAATGCAGTATCATAGCAGCCAAGACCAGGGTAGCGCCCCTCAAGAGTCTGTCAATACCTAGGATGGAGTTAGAAGCTGCATTGCTGGGAACGCGATTGGCCACTTCTATTCGAAACCCACTGACACTTCAAATAGCTTCAAGACATTTCTGGACCTAAATAAACCCTTAAATGATCATTGAATACTTTTTTCTATCGACTGCTTGGACCTGGCCGGTAATCAGAATTTTTCTGTTCGACTTATGTCGGAAAATTGTCAGGTCTACGAATGTGCTGGCAGTTCCTGAATGACAAATTAATTTGGAACATTAAATTGTCAGTTCACACGGTTGCTAGATTTTGCTCCAATTCTTGACAATTCATTGTCAACTAGCTGGACTGGCATTTGTCAGATCAAAAACTGTCAGTTCTTCGGGTTGGTAGATGAATTGTTCATAAACAATTCACAGATCCATTGTCAGACATTGTCAGACTCATAAAATCAAAAGTCTGAAATAATGCAAATTTAATTTGAAATGGAATAAAAGGAGACATTTGCGTCAACCTTACCCGCTTGCGTATTAGAAAAGCAGCGAAGATGAAGGCGAATTGTCGAACAAACTATTATGTTTAGTTCTTCAACACTCACTTCCCTAACATTATTCGTTTTCGTGGCACAAAATCAAACGAAAATAGTCGCACAGCATAAACATCTTTTAAGACATTAACTGTCAGATGTCACAAGCCTCGTACATTTACAAATGTCATAAATGTCTGACAGCCTAAGGCCTGACAATGATACAAAAAGAGTTCAGACGATGGACAGTTTGTTGTCAAATGACTGCCTGGCAATTGATTGTCAAACAAAAATTTGGTACTTCATAGATCTGGAAATCGTCTTACACATGCTTTGTGCTTACAGCTTTAAAAAATTCAGGAGAGCACTCGAGTCAAGTGTCAAATCTAAGAATATTAACCGGTTTGCATAGGAAAGAAAAACAGGAACGCTTTAGTAAGTTTTCAAGAAAGGGTTTTCCTAATTCCGTGAGCAAAGCAATTAAGTGAGATTCTCGCAAATGCGGTCCTTGGTTGACAGCGTTGAATATCGTACTTGACTGATATAAGCTGACGTACTTAGCCAGGGATTACTGTAAAAAAACATGTTTTCCTAAATGTTGCGCAAACGTAGGTACTACTGGGTGGAAACGGGTTAAAAACGGGGCAAAACCCAAAGTAAATTCATTCAAAACACGTTTGCAAATAGTTCTCAACTGCAGTTATTAAAACCAGTGCTGATTTTTTTTTCTTTCCAACAAGTCACACACCGTCTATGATCAGAATTAATTAATAGATACTTCTCTCCATTGCATGGGGAACTTTTTAATCAAACACTTATTAAAATACTCCCTGACTACGCGTACTGTTCACATGAGTCACATTAGGAACGTGCTCCCACTAAGCAACAATTATTACTTTTTGTTTCCCTTCATACACTACGTACCCAACGTATCACTATCGCACACCGAGTCGGTTCACTCTTAAACTTATCTAATTATACCAATTTAAAGTAATTTCAGTACGCAGAATGATTCTGTGACCAGATAAGATATGGATTGGCATGGACACAGGCGACTACGTGTGCACTTGGACTCGCATTTCCATGCAAATTGAATTTTCTCATCATCACGAAAAAAGGAGAACAAAAATGAGAGAAAAAAAATATCACATAATCACATAATTAATTACGACAGATACATCGTATGTATGTACGTCATTCGACAAGCGCCTTAACGAGAATCCTTCCACACAGAGGCAGTAAGCGAAACCCATATGTATACTTGTGTGTGTGGAGTGGAGGAGGGGGAAACAACCCACGAACAATTGCAAATGTCATCATTCACATTCTGGTAGCGGGTGGGTGGACGACCATGTAGGCAGACGACGACGACAGATAGATAGCTGAGGCGGCTTTGTGTCACACATATCCTTAAAATAAAATCCCAAACCCAGAATAGACGATAAGATAAGCTAATCTGACCCTGTTGTGTCAGCGTTCAGTTTACGCATCATTTAGAAAGCAACACCATACAATCCTTCTTGGTCCTTCGATCGCAAACCCCCCTACACCACCACAGTGTAGTACTGCAACAATGTCCTTCGGTAAACCATACGCCCACCCATACAGTTGGTTATAGTTTGCACAAGACCGCCCGCCCCACGCCGAACCCTCACAACGAACAGTCATCTCTGTCGAACTAGTAGTGTACATAACAAATAATTAAATTACACAGAAAATTCAATTTCACATTGTTTGTCCTATTTTAAGGAACACAATCGGTTGGCCATAGTTTCAGGACGACACACTGTATGTACGTAACACAGATACTTATGCGATACATTGTTCGGTTCAGGCTTCTAACGCAAAGGAATGCAACAAGGACATAAGAAATTATGAAAGAAAATTCCAAGAAATATTTAGCCTGACACACGTCATACAAAAAAAAAAAAAAAAACAAAATACAAGGAACCTCCAGGATAACACCATCATAGCGAGGAGGATACACAGTCTACTCTTCTCGGAAAAGACAGAATGAAATAAATTAAAATTTATTTTTAAACATCATCCAACGGTAGCGGTGGGTGGCTTCACGATATCAATATCCTTTTTATAGATTTTTGTGTGTTTTGTGCTTACATCGCGGAAGAGGATGAATGAATTGATGCTTCTCCTTCCCCCTTGTTAACAGACTGACGATGCGCGCGTGGTCGGTGATATAAATACACACCACACCACACGAATACACACAGAAAACATGTCCTATTTCCAGGAATTAAAGTTTAAGCGACCCAAACCCCGGCTACCGGGTGTCACAACTCAAAACTATGTACGCGGTACACGCAAAAACATAATTACACTGGAAATTAATTTCTATGCCATTAAAATTCCAAACACAGAATTAAATTCCGTGGAAAACTTACAGTTATATCGAGCGCAGAACCACCTCCTTCCCCAACTAGTTGTGTCCTTTGAAGATGGAGCCAACACAAATGGTGAGTGAAACAATAAGCAGGGTTGCGCGCATACACTCCCTCCCTCACACATCCACAATTAAGGTGAAATCCATTTATAAACTTCAAGGACTTGCCAAGAGTGACAAGGAGAGAAAACACAATTGTATGTGACTACTCTGCTGCTACACTACACCCCCGTTGCACTTTAGATGCCTTTTTTCATCATCTACACAGTTCACTGTGTTTTTTTTTTTTATTTGGAGAAAGCAAACGAACTTTTAAAATTAGCAGCCAGGATAAGAAGAACTTTTGCTTTAGGGGATGCAATCTATATTACAAATGCAGACGACGAGACAGGCTACACTGAGTGCCAACAAAATAAGGACACACACATGCATCCATGCACAAGAAGGACGGGATAGACAAATTGGAACGGTTGAACATCGTCTACGAAGAGTATTAAAATGCATGCTGTGTTCCGAATTTGGGATGACCAAATGCGAACATTAGAGACAGCTTACACATGTCCAGGCCGGTATAACGGTGTGCAGATGCAATGCACTTTGTTCTTTGAAAGAAAATATTTATTCACGTCGTGTACTGTGTGCAAATAAATAATGGAGAGAGATTGACTAAATGGAATTGTCCGTTAGTGCCAATGCGACAAACATTGAATCACAGATCGATAGAGTGACACATCCCAAAAAAAACGTGACGTGACACATACCAAACAAGATGTGACACACAACAGCAAACAGCTGATGCTGGTAAGAGTGTGTTCATTATTATTGCATCAATCGCCAGGTGGCGGTGACAGGCTTGAAGTGACGTTTCATGACATGCAAAACATTAGGAATGATAGGTCTGTTCAAGTACTCTGCCAAAACAACGAATTTTCACGAAAATCTACGAAAATTATCGAAATCCTGTGAGAGTACGCAAAAGTTTCGCAGTTTTTCGTAAAAAATGAGCACTCACGAGATGCTACGAGTTTTAGTGCAAGAATCTGTCAAATCTAGCAGATACCTGTACATACATAGTTCTTTGTTGTTTGTGAATTTGTATACATTTGCATTTGACGTCTAAAAAGTGAGCAAATTTCGTAGCTTTCGTACCTTCTCTGAGAGAATTTTACCCCAAATCCTTGAAATTTCACAAATCTACGAATTTTGGTGCAGAAAGTATTTATGTTATTAAGCTTGTGTTTGACAGCCATAGGAAGGAGATAAGAATTTTCACGAATTGGACAGTGCAAGGAAAATGTGTGCCGAAGGCTGACCGTTAAGCTGGACAAATAGTTGGAGAATGCGTAAGATCTTTGAATGCAGTTCAACAAGGTTGAGGTCTTTGATACTTGGGTCCAGGGTTAAGGTAGCCCTAAACGACGAGCATGCTTGCCGAACTTGCTCGTTTGCGTTATCCCCTACACGACGAACACATTTGGCGAGCATTCATTTCGTGTTGATTCTTCATACCGTGAACATGTGCGATAAAGAAGGGCAAGTGGTCATATCCATAATATGAACTCGGCGGCGTTCACACCAAAAATGAAGTTTGCTCGCGAACATCGAAGCCAACGAACACGAAAAAATCGAAACTTTTCGCCAACAGCGAGCGGCTCGCGAACCAGCCCCTACACGAGAAAAACATAGCGAGCACGAGCATGTTCATGTGCCAGCTCTGATCGGAGGCTCTTCGAAAGAGTGAAGAAAACTTAGTCACCGAGACGCAAGGAATAGTAGATATATTTAAGGAGTAGAGCGAGTGGTAGGGCAGGAAGAAAACCGCATGCAGTTCCTCCCAATTTTAAAGAAGTTGGCTCGGCTATCAAAAAGCTGAAGAACAATAAAACTGGCGGCACTGATAGTCTATTTGCTGAGCCTTTTACAGATTTTGGGTAGTCTGCACGCAGCGAATCATCAGCCAAGTCCGATGACAGTACCATCACCCCTATATGTTCCACCTTCAAGAAAGCCGATCCTATGTACTGTATGTTGCATATGGAACGTACTGTGTGACTGTCTGAAACTTTTCTGTTTCACGAAGCGTTACATTGAGCGGCGTATACCAGTGCGGCTTCTGGCCCGGCAGATCGACGATCGACCAAATTTTCACACTAAGACAAATCCTGGAAAGGATTAACCACTTTCAAGGCGAAACTTAGCATCTGTCAATCTCCCAATCTGTTCATCAATTTCAAAGCCCACATATGAAACCATTCACCGTCTTGAGCCCTACAAGACGATGGTCGAATTCGAGATTCTGGCAAAACTAGCCAGGTTCCCCAGGTCAAGGAAGACCGAACCTCCGTTTTAAGGATCAAGCTATTTCGGATACTAGAGTATGTACTTGGTCTGGAGAACTGGAAGCAGTGTCCCGGTATTGAAGGGAGTGGGAGGCTGCCGTGTCTCAGACAGAGACTCTTCAGGGTTGGTAGCCTGTCAAGTAAGTACATACGTAGAAAGAAGCCTGGACCTCTTCATCGACATCTTTTGGAATCTGTCTAGATCATGACTTATGAACTGATGCGAAAACCAGTCTAACTTTAAGCCTAGCTTAATCCATAATCTCTGGATTCGGTCTGAACTCTAGGGTTTCTGAATTCGGTTACAATCTGAAGAAGACTTAGAAGACTTGGAAATTTGAAGTCGTTTCGAGATATGAAAAACCAAATGTAGGCACTAGCGGCTCTTGATTTTTAGGAGCTTTTTTTATTTTGCCCTCAGATGGTTCTCAGACGATACCAAGCAATGGGGCTAAGGTTCATGAAATTCACATGAAGGATATTTAGGGCGCATTAAGGAAAGTTGTATGCATATCACGTCCAATGAGTGATACTATTCCGGGAAACCATCCAAAGATTCACGGATTCCAGAATGAGAAATCATGTCTTTAACGAGCCCTTTGGTGAGGGTTTTTTTGACAATTTGCATTGAATTTAGTAACCCATACTTCTCGGATTTATTAAAGCAAATAATCTCTTGTTGATTTGGCAATCAATTCTTCCAATCAGCGTTAAACTCAAATAAATGAAATGCATGAAGTGGAATACACAATTGTACACTATTGCCCCGCTTTGCTCCGCTTTGGCGCTCCGTTTGCTTTAGTTTGAAAGGGTTTACAGAGAGTACCACGAGTACTTAGACTAACTCGGAGTGACTCTCAGGGATAAGGCGAATGGAGCAACGATTCGATAGTGAGTTAAATACACACAATACTGCTTGGTTTGGTGGATAATCCACATTGGGATTGGGGATTTAAGACTCACCAAGGAAGCTTAGCAACTTTTTATTTTCATAATTATAATCGATTGATGTTCGGAAGGTACATATATATTTGGAGGACAAGGAAGCACCCTTCTTCTTGACTCCTACGAACGAAAAAACGCCCACTCTACAGACAAATCGAAGACTGATTTAATAAAACTTATCGTAGCATGAAAAAGCAGCAGCAAAAGCCATAACCAAAGTATGCTTCACAAACCGCGTCCCATAAAATCTGAGTAAAAAAAAAAAAAAAAATCCCAAAGAAAGGAACAAGGACAATGATTCACAAACAAACTTGGCAAACTAGTCATGTTCAGCTTCCCCCCCATTGTCCACGAATATTATATAGAAATTCTTGGCCACAGTTTTCGAAATTAGATTAAAGAGTTTACTTTATGAAAATTCATATATCAGGGATGAACGACATTGCGGCGCCAAAACGACCCAAATGCATTAGAGTCTCCAAGTAGATTATACCGTGGAACACACTCGTTCGATGTCATGGCATGACAGCAACAGTAACACTCCCCTCCTCTGACCCAGTTTAGGTCCTTTATTTATCCATTTAGTTCCCGTTTTTTATGATTAAAAAAGATTTAACGATTTTTTAACGACTATTTGTTGCTGATTTTGTATGCATTGCATGCCATTAAAACGACTAAAAACCTATATATGTCTGGTTTATTACCCTAATTACCTTGTATGATGGAAAGTTTAAATTTAAATATTATTGATCCGAAACAGCGTAGGTATAAGGGAACTTTTCTCGCATTTTATGCGTAACTAGCTCAAGGACTCTCCCGACAACGCCACACAATATACACAGTGTTGTGTGTAACCTTGAAGTGAAAATGCTTGCTACTGCTGCTGGTGCTGGTGCTGGTGCTGGTTCTGAAAGTTATGACAAGAAGAGTCCTTCATGAAAATATATGTACGCACGCACATTATCCCTAACGCATACACATGAGCATCGTATATTTGGCCCAAACGATGGGATTTAATAATTCACCGCATGTAGCACACAACTGGATGTCATTACAATGATCCTAACTGCAAATTGGTGTTAACTCGACCTTCTAAGAGGGACGGCAGCAACGGTGGCGGTGTCAGTGGCAGTGGCGGCATTAGGGAGAGTGTATCCGGCTAAAAGGAAATGGGGGTATTTCCTAATTGATCGGTTATGAAAAACCCCCCTCCCTTGGCATAAAGATAATCTAATCTTGATTTCGATTACCGAACATACAAGCAACAAAGCTGCGCTATAGACCTTGTGACTGGGGGAAGGGAACGTGAAAAGAAATAGAAATGATTTGCAAAAAAACAAAAGCAGTTAAGAGTTACTTAACACGTTGAACAAAAGACAACCTTTCCAAAGAAATGTATATCAAAACCGAGAGCCGTGCACCGAAGCGAGGAATGGCCCAGAAGACAAAACACAACCTTCGGAATAAATTAGTAAAAACAAAGAGATGTCCGACCAAAGCAAAAGGAGCAATCGTTTGTAATGTTTTCCGTCTATATTAGGTTTCCACAACTGGGTCAATAGTAAAGGTATCGTATGGTCTCTCGGACACCCATCGGTCCATCCTCGTCCATCAAATTTGCACTTGAAAACTTGCGAGGAAAGTTTCGAGTTCAGGCGATGATTTGAAGGAAACCATCACTGTCATGTTTATGAATGGAATGTGTTAACTGGATCATCAGTCAAAATTTTTGAGTAATAACTTCAGCAGGACGAAAGGACTCTCTCTCTCTCGCTCTGAGACGGATGAGAAATATACTTTTTATGATAATGAGGATTCACATCTCATTTTTTTTTTTTTGCCTCTCATCTGTCATCATTCAAAACCATCGAATGGAATGGATTGCGCTACGCTTTCAAATAAGGATGACATAGGAAGGCATAGAATTCGACCAAAATATTACACACCACTGCAGCTAAGCAATACAAAAAAAAGGAAATAGAATAGGTCCTAGGACAACATTGAAGGCTGTTGTGATGGGCATTGTCTCTCCCTCAAGCGGACGAGAAAAACATTGCTCATAGTAGCGGAGTTTCCTGGTTTTTATGGGCTCTATTCGCAATAACCGTGAGTCACTAGATTGCACAGCAATTCGACTAATTGGTTGATTTTGGATGACAAGCTTGATGCACTCAATGAATTGCATGATTCGTTCGTACTTATATGTTGTATACACATCCATAGGTAGGTAGACTCTTTCAAATTGCTCTTTTGCGAATAAAAAAAGCGACTGCACTCATGTGGCATCAAACTTGTTCATTAGAAGGGCGCGCACTGGATAGAGTTGGACTCTTGAATGTGTCAGCACCACCGGGGGAGAATTAATTTGTGTAATTTATCTCAGAAATGCAAAAAAAACGTAGTCACGGTGAAGGGGGAATGAAAAACACTTGTAATGTGACCTTAAATGAAGTGCCAGACGTTAATCAACCTTAATGTTTCCAAATGTCATTATCTGTCAGAAATTTTTTGACAGATTTAAACTAGACTTACATAGTTGGAACGCCTCAAGAACGCCATGTAATTGTGAGAACTATGTATGTGTTCGGTTCAAGATGGGAAAACAATTTGGAAGCTAGCCACATGGGAAACTGAAAGATGAGAGGCATCAAGGCGGACTGCGGCTTACGGGCTTCAACAAGTGATCACTATGAGATGAGGACCCCAACAAATGACGTAATGACACCGACGAAGTTCGAATCAGCGAAATGTCCGAGCTATTTAGAAGTCAAGTGCAGTCGAAGAATCAGCAGAGGATCTGGATTTCTTCCGGAAATGAGTCGAGTTTATGTATAATTTGTTAAAAAGGGAGAGACTTGACCAGAGTTTTCGACCTTTCGATTCCTCTCACAGAGGACCAGGACGACACCACTAAAAAGTGTTTGTTTCTATTAGCTCGTCGGCAAATTCCTATCAACTATCCCAAACGAATAAACAAAGAGTAATTACTCCAAGAAGAAACAACATCGAGAAGCTGCAACCGCCAGTGACTCTGCCGGAAACAAAAGAAAGAAGAATCTCTCAACTGCCCTCCTGAGTATAGCGATGGACGAGGGCAAATTCAAGAATATGCTGAGGTGTACCCAGAAGTCAAACGAGGAGTAATTCTGCTGAAGAGCGCTACTCATTCGACGTCAAGGTCGTTGTTTTATACAAGGAGGCCCAAAACATGTCACCCTATGCTATAACTTTTGCAAATGGCGGTAACTGTCAGTTTTGTTTTGATATTTGTCAATTTGACAGATCCAGTAGACAAGCCATTGAACGCTGTACTCTTCAAGATCGCGGAATACTCTATCTGACTATTTTTACGGAATAACTCTTCGGTGATTTTGCCCGTCCTACATAAACTGGTCAAACACCAAGCCTTTGAGTCGCTCGCCGCAAAGAGACTGGAACAACACGTGACAGAAATGGAGCCGGAAGACCTTGTAGTTCGGGTCGCATAATGTCTTGTTTTGGCGATTTGTACTGGCCGGCAAGATTGGCCAATTTAATCGTTTTTGGAATATTTTTAAGGTCACGGGTCTACTAAGCCAAGCCATTGAAGCTCCAAAAGAGAATATCCCACAAGAATGCGAGAACTTATCGTCCAAAGTTTTCGCTAAAACGCACAACATATGGTGATTGATTTTGAACCACCCTGCCTATTCCATGAGAACTCTTCACTGCTTCATTAGTTTTTGTTAAAGAATCTAGTCCAGATGGCATGCTTTGCTCAGCTGGTTATCCTAAGCAGATAACTGAAAGACTTCGAAGGTAGACCTCCATACCAAGTCAAACATTTTCTTCCAAAACCACGTATGGTAACAAGCATAAACGTGCACTCACTCCCTTCCAGCAATCAGCTAACCGTTTCGCATGGTAGGGCTCCACTAAACATCCTTTCTTTCAGACACCGCCGCTAGAAGCTATGTCCATTATAAAGGACTCTAATTGGCTCTATTTCTCTTTTTGCAAACAATTATACTCTTGTGAAGCAACCACTTGTCAAGCGAAGGCCCTTTCCATTGAATCCACAGTACCATCGACAAGCAAATATCATTCTTTTAACACTTAGGAGGAATTGTTTATTTAGCTCAAAATATATTTACAAATTTAAATTAACAAATTGTTTAAAGCAAAACTGCAGACAATGCAGTTGTTTTCTTGTACAGACTATTTTATTTTAAACGTTATTTGTGTGTGTAGCTTAACATTTACTAGAATAAGTATTCGGTTTTGAGGCGAGAAACAAAAAAACCATTAAAAACAAAAATACTATATAAGTTATATTAGGTTAATTCTTTATAGTGTGCATCCCCTTTTATCACAGAAAACTTTTACATTTGCTCATGTAAAACGAGTTAGAGTGCGCAGTTGGAAGCATCTTAAGTTAGAATGGACTGTCTGGAGACGCATGTTGACTCAAGGCGCATACCCGCACCAGGATAGTTTTATGTAAGATGGAATCCAATCGAATCTCGACTACGCGACTGATGTTGAAATGCCTAAATGTGTTCAAGACAAAACAAAAAACAAATAAATAAATAAAAAAGAAAAGAGATTTCAAGTTGTAGAGGATGTCCTTGGATTTAGCAGAAATGAAGGCAAACTTGTAGGGAATTCCAAATCTCAGTTTTAATTGTTTTAAGGTTCACGGTTTCTTCCAAAAGTCGGAAAAATGTGGAGTAGTTGCCCATAGATTATGACTTCGACGAAAGAAAGATGCAGCTGTTATGCCCACTTGGAGGTTCAAATATCTGACAAACATTCGAGAATAGATTTGCATGTCGCCAGGCCAAGTTGTAGTTCCACAATACCCCCTTAAAGCCGAAAGCCAATGTCAGTACTGTACCCTTCACCTTCCTGAGTGCAAAGACACCAAAACTTAGGAGATTCATCCAAATGACTCCTATTAATTTTTTTTTTTAAATATGTCTATAGCCAGACACTAAAAGCTTTCCATCTCTTTGTGTTTAAAAGCCAAGTTTGACGTTTACAAATGATAAGTAGATATCCCTTTTCGAATACTTCCAGAAACCCTGCTCTTTTCTTCACTGCTGTATAACCCCCACGGCACATAAGGATTCAAAAAGGAGCTGATACGTACCAGTAAAGTTGATACAAAAAAGTTCATGATTTAGTAGAGCCCACTAGTAGGAAGACACCTTAATCGACTTGTAGTGCACAACTGTAGGCAGTTAGCAAGTCTATGGACCATTGGTCACCATAAACTGTAGGGTCTTTCCGACGTTCACGAAGCAGCATGTTCCAGATGTGCAAGATTTGAGCACTAAACTAGGCAGAACATGTTATTCAAACCAAGCCGACTCAGATTTCTAAACCAGTTGGACACCGGAAAGCCATAGATAGCGTCTGGAGAACAATAGCATTTGACCGATCGAACGTCATTATTCACTGCAGTCCTAGCAAGTAAAACATTTTTTCAAGGATTAAGGAACATTTCTTGGATTCTTGACAAAGTACCCACATCACCAGGATCACTCCAATGTGATCGTCGTTTCAATTTGCCCTTCAACGACTTCCAGAAATCATTTCACAGCATCAACCCAGAGTTATCTGGCAGACGTTCCTTAGAAAAAGTTTTTCCGAAAAACGAATAGGTCTCGTCATGGCTTCACAAGAAGCTTGAGTCGTGTATTGCTTGATATTCTATTTTCAAGTCGAGCTTCAAGTCCAAACTAGTCGTATGCGCTAGACCATGGTCACTGACGTCTTTCCTAAGACACTTAGACTATGTGACAACGTTAAACTCCTTTTAATTGTCGAATCAGGCAAGGATCCACTCAGCTTTTCAAGTAACTATTCACAACTTACAGCAGCCCATGTAGAGTTATGGAATACACCTCTGGCAACCCTTTTATTGGAACAGCTTCTATACATTCGAACAGAACTCAAGCCTTTATATCCTCAGGACTGTTTGTCAGACGTTCGTTCGAGGTACAAAGAAAAGCTGGTTATGCGAATGGATGGTAGTCAGACCCTTGTCAGACGTGAAGCAGAGGCTGTATAGCTTTATCCGTGTCGTTACGGGTGTACTACTTCATTCGGAAGACTCCTTTCGCAATTTGAAAACCTTCATGAACTCATGCTTTCGTGTTATAGTGCGTCTACTTGAATTTATAGAGAAAAATGGAGAGCATCTCATCAACGAATACATGAATCGAAAGATGAGTTCCACAAAAGTTTGCCAGACATAAGCAAGACATTTGTTTCCTAACATCGTAAGCACTTTTCTAACATCAAAGCCATTTATGTAGTTCCAAGCTGTGTTAATAAATCCTTGTTGCTGGCATTGGTACTACCTCCCGCACGTAAAATCCTTCCTACAACTATCCACTCCCACTCCTCTCTGTACCAAATGTAATATTCCCTACTTTTTTTTTTTTTTTGCAAACAGACTTAACTCTAATCTCCCCCCTCTTACAAGTAGACTACTGTTCTTCCCCACGTTTAGTTTGTTTCCCGATAGCGGGGATTTGCAAATTCTCCTTGGTATCCTGTCGTTTCTAGGAGAATAAATTCAATGCAATGCCAGAGCACCGCTCAAAGCACTCATTCGGGAATAACAAGTGATTCCCAACGGATTTATCCTAAATTGCTCGTAAAAAACAGAAAAAAAAAATCCTTAATTAGTTTTTCGTTTGTAGATACATACGTTTCAGGAGAGAATAGAGAATAATTCGCATATCGCACAAGTTGATGTAAATCCAATGAAAATAGCACACACTAGCTGCGCTAAATTTACACTAATTGCCTCCAGAAGTGAATCCGAAACACAAGTACGTGAGACAATCCAGATGTGGGGTATGAATTGCCTTCCGTGCAATCAGCTGTTAAGATTCCCATGTCCGGCAGTAGGAAACTTTTGCAAGGGAATATCAATTAAATTATTTAAAAACCATGAGACAAGTGAGTACTCCCATTCGCTAGTGTAGGTAGCTTACCGAACGATGACCACCAATCATAGCCCTATGAACTATGAATCATCACGACGCGACGCAACGGAGGAAGAGGAGGAGGAGGGCGAAAAGACACAAGAACACAAGAGAATTCCCTTCGTTTGCACATCGATCCAAAGGTAAATAAATAAAAGCAATGTGACGACCATATCGCCGCCGCATTTAGTGTAAATAATGAGAACTGGCCAAAAAACCTACCTGTTTATTGCTGAATGAAGCCGAGCATTTGCTGTTTATTATTATTTACTTGTCGGGTCGGTATTGCGGCGTTGTAGTACACGTTGAATTAGGAGCCAGGAAAACGACGCGAAGTCACTCGATTGTTGGTTGATTTTGCTGATGTCCGTTGTGTTGGTTGATTTGGTTGACTGATTGTTGTTGGTTGGTTAGTTGAGGTTTTTTGGGAGCCGGGGGATGCAAGTAGCTCATGCAGGAGTTCATAAATACATATGTATGTATGTGTTTAGCTTTTACTTTTGATACTGTTTTGATTAGCGAGGAGCAGCAGGCAGGCAGGCAGGCAGGATATTAATTGGATGTTAAATGATGTTTGTAGATGTGGGTGTTAGAACGCAAGAAAATTATATACGAACGTGTTAAATGAAAAGAAAGGAAAAAAAAAAGAACAAAAAGAGGAAGAAAAAGGAATCAAAATCAAGAGGTAACCAAACAAAAGGATGCAACTAAAACTAAGGTCAGATTCTTTACATGAAATAACTGCTAACGTATGATGCGGCTATGATACCCAACACAGTCAAACAAATCAGGATCATGATCTTCTTTCGGCGGGCTTTGCTCTGGTACTTCAACGCCTTCTTTGTGTCCTGTGTAGCGGTTTGCACATAATCCATAGCGTGCTCTACGTGGTACTCAATGCGATCGATCATCTCGCCCTGGCTCTCCACCAGCATGGCCATGTCCATGAACATGTCGTGCAATTCCCTAATGGATGTCTCTAGTTTGATAATATCTGCGTGTCGAGCTTCGATATCGGCTAGCGTCTGTTTGGCTTGTTGCGTCTCCATGATGATGCCTTGTGTGAACACGGCTGGATTGCCCTGCTCCAGCATATCTTCGAGTTCTTCATTTGTAGTCGCTCGACCGGTGATCTCTAGCTGACGTTGTATTCTACCTTTGCAGCGTTCTCTGTAGTCGGTCTGTGTACGATTGTACTCGGTCATAACTTCGACAAACTTCCTGGACAGTGTTGAATGCTGGGTTTTGCGAATTCGCAAATCTGCACTGGATTTGTTGGCTTGCTCCTCTTGTTCGATGTTCTGTTCGATGCCCTTGAGTTTGCCACGCACTCTGTTTGCGTTCTTCTTGATATCGGCCATGAGATCCTCCAGCTCTTGTTTGGTTTTCTCATCCGATTGTGGTGCGGACAGTATGGCGCTGTGTTTCTTTTTCACCTCTTCGACATTGTCTTGAACTTTGTCGATCATCTCACGGATTTCCTCCACTTGATTGAAGAAGTCATCCATGTAGCCGTCTCGCCCTTCGACATTGACGGCCACATCGTCCTGGGCGACATCTTCATCGTCGCTCTGGGCGGCATGCAGCGCTGCTAATCTGTCTTTCGTCATACTGCTAACTGGCTGGCTTGGCTGGCTGGCTGGCTGGCTGGTGGTGGATTAGTTAATAGAACTTGATGGTGTCTATGTAAGGTGGGTGGTGGTTGGTTGGTTGGTTGGTGTTGATAGTTGGAAATTTATTACACTTCCGCTCGTTCGTTCGTTCCTATTAGCTAGCCGTCGTCGTTCGTGGATTCGTTAAAGGACTCGTCGTCGTCGTCGTTTCTTGCTGCTGCACTTGTTTCACAATCACATTTGCTATTCGCAGCAAAACCTAATGCAGAACTACGCTACTAGCTAAAAAAAACGAAGAAGAAAATTGTTTTGTGTGGAAATGACTCACGAAACTTTCCGTCACCCGTTTTTGGACTTTTTTTTCTCTCGTTTTTCACTACACACTTGCCGATTACACTGCGCTCCGCGAGGCGTACCCCTTTTTTTGTGGTGGTCGTCCGCTAACTAATTTTTTTTTATTATTTTCGTTTTGATAACCCGTTTTGTGTTCTCTATTAGCACTTCACCACTTAGATTAGAATTGGAATTCGTTTTTTTTTTATTTTTTGGTTTTTTTCTTTTCTTTCGATTGGAACACCACTTGAGAGTCGGAAGGAGTGTAGCTCGCTGCTACATGCACACTTGCTTAGAGTTTCAGCTGAGGATTTGTCATTTGCGGTCGGTTTTTGGAATTTTCCTGAATTATTTGTGGAAATTTTCGGTGAAAAAACGTTTCGCAAAAAATTAGCACAACGATCACAAACTACCTCGAGAACTACCTTGTGAAAATCGATATTTCGTGCCTGCAGTGGTTAAACTGTCGCGTGAAGTACGCCTGCGTTCATGTTTGTTTCACTCTTTGGGTCGCACTTCTCTTTTACGCTACCGACGACGATGGAATCTGATGGGCGAGTAGTGTTTTCACTTTTATTATGCCATCGAGGTTTTTTGGTAACAGAATGTGACAGTTGGGGTGAATGGAGTAGATTTGGCAATGGCGGCGGGGAGATTGTAATGGAATTGTGGTAGACAGGGTGAACTTTATTTTTTTTTTTTTTAAATTTTTGATAACATTTTAATTTTGAATGCAAAAAGATTTTTCTTTTTAAAATTTGAAAATTGTTTTCTTTTAAACTTTGCAATCAAAATGAGTGATTTGATTTCGTTTGATGTTTTAGTCTGTGAAATTTATTGTATCAATTTGCAGCCAAGTGTTTCGAGACGTTCATGTACGTTAACAAGGATTTCAAGGGGCTTTTGCTCTAAGAATTACCATGTCCTGATGATAATTTTGCATTTAAAACGTCAAATGCAGTTGGAAAAGTAGATCGAAATAAAGTTTGGCTTTGGTGTGAATCTAAAGCAGGGAGCATCAGATCTGGATTGCTCTCGCATAATGATTGACAGACTATGTACATAGACGACCCAACGTCTAAAGCCAAGAACCGAGGTATAAGTCCAACTTTAAGGCCACATTCAAACTAATTTAGCTATGGCTGGTGAGGCTGCAAAACTCCCAGTTGTGGTACAGTTCGGAAACTGTAGGAAATATTCTGTTTTTTTGATTTTTTCAATCAATATAGTGCAGGGGGGGACAAAACCCTACTTCCATACGTCGGAGTCCTACCCTAGAGCAGACTTCATGCTTTGGTTTGACAAAGAACCTCAATGCAGCTGCCAGTCCTACTATATGATGTCGAGTACTAAAAGATAAGAAAAAAAGCAACGTAGATCGAGAGCTCTATCCCTTATGCGAGAAGGAATAAGGAAGAACATTTTACTGCGAATTCTAGAAGCTTTAGCAAGACTTGGATATACATAGTACAGAAGGTCAATACACCTCGATTCACATCGATGGAATGAATCACCAAATAACCCTTTTATTTGGAATCGGATGCTGTTTCATCTAACGAAGTGGCAGCATCGTGCTGGGATTTGGAGCTGAACTGTTTCAGGGAAAGACTCTTCACTCATTAGCAGTGCGATAAGTTTTAAAATTTGGTTGGGGTGAGGGTAAGTCAATCCTAGCAAAACATGACCGACAGTGTTATCAGTGGGGATAAGGGATTTATCAAAGTATCAATCCCGGTCCTGGGAAGAGTAAGTTACAACGCAATCTGCAGAAATTGTGAGTAAGTGTGAGATGATTAAGAATATTTTCTCTTTCATCTGTATCTGCCATTCTCGCGCATATCAGAATTCACGCTTCTAATGCCGGAGGCATTATGGAGCTGGCAGTGGATCAAGTATACATATGTAAGTACATATGACCTCTCCAAACTACCTAACTATCAATGCGACACTGGGATAAGTTCCCATCGAATTACCGTCGATAGGGGACGTCGAATACAATTATTCTGCGTGCATTACCTTTCTACGAAGGTACAGTCTTATTGTAGTTTTGGTTGGGCTGAAACCAGAGTCGAATTTCAATGATTTCTGTCACACTCTCAGAATGCTAGAGACAGACTGAAATTTCAACTTGCGGATAGGGCCGAACAAAACTAAACTTTTTAATGTCCCCGATGATGACCTGTTATAACTAATGACAAACCCTGCTTCTTGTATCAATAGACAATAGATGGAAACAGGCCTTCTCAGAAACGACTAAAAAGATTGTATTGAGGTCCTGTTCCATGCCGAAAAGGAATAACAAATTTGAAAGATAAATGAAGAAGAAATCCACAAGCACATTCGAGGAATTTTTGGTGGCATATGTATCAATTGAGTACTTTCTTACTATCAACCTGGCCGAATATATTGACTAAAGCACCTGGAAGTTGTACACTGAATGGACACCAACGCTTAGAAAGTATTTCGTTCGGAAAAAACAACACAAAAACTAGGTCTCTTAGGGTATTTCTGGGTTTTTCTTTATAAAAACGTGAGTTTTATAGAGACTATATGATCTAACAAGTTAGACGCGTGTTTACAAGCCCTTATGGACAAAACAAATAAAAATCTTGGTTTACCAACGTCTACACAGAAACCTGGTAGTACTGCGAGTTGATGTTGATTGGTAATAACTGCAACAAAAAAAGGGAAAAATGATAGAATTTATGAGAAACCTACAAAAAGAGAATTAGAGACTGGTTCTTTTCGTCTTTATGGCTACGGCTTAGCCTGCGAAATTGAACTGGGCTAAGGTTACGGCTTTGCAAGAAGAAACTCTTGAGGCCTGATCAAATCAAGGCGAAACGCGAGTGGGGGAGCGAATTTCTCGACGGAAGTAAATACAAGGCGAGCCATGCATTCAGTCGCGTCAACTTAGAGAAACGAGAGCGGGATTGCAGCGGGACTGCCCCGCGAGTGTTACTTCGAAGAAGTATATGTGTGTTAGCTACTTTGAAAGCAAATGCCGCGAGAAATACATTTTCATAGACCCTGTGACGTTGAGCCTGTAACCGCGAAGCCAGAGTATACAGATTTAGCACAAGTAATGCCAATGACTCTGAGTAGATGGCGATTGCTTACGTGGTTGTGAGTAAGAAGTGCGAATATTTGATTTTTCAATTCGAAAACACCGCAATGCAAAACCAATCATTTCAGCACGTTGATTGTCCCCCTTAAGATGAGAAATCTACAAAAGATAAAAACGCCCTCTTTTACAATTAACGCATAACTCTACTACAAACTGTATATCTTGACGCTGTCAGCGGCAGCCATCCATACATTACGCCATTTTTATGTATACGTCAATTCTTACTCACAAAATCCCGCTCTAATCACACATTCCTATGCTCTCTCTCTTCATCAATGATTTCCACGCACTCCCCTTCTCTTTTTTACTGCAGGGATGAGAAAAGTGCGAGTACTACAGTTATGTGTATTGAAAAACTTCGAATCTAGAGAGAACACAAACCAGCACAGCTTTTCGAAAGCTTAGTCCAGATGACAACCCTCGCAGCTTTTATGCCAGCATCGTTATTTTTGATTTTTGGCAACGCATAGAGTAAAATATGCTTTTCGCGTTTCGTTTTGAAATACGAGAACGAAATTGCAAACATTACACGTCGGGATTTTTCAATGACTGCATGAGCATGACTATGTTAAGAATTTTTTTGTGGCATGAGGTGCAAAACACTGATAGAATTGCGTGTAAGGCGCCTTAGTCTGATGTACGCCATAAGAAGCCGTCATCAGAGCGATGTAAGACTTATTTGAGTTGTTATGATTCAACAGAATACTGATGACTCAGTAGAATACCGGCGTTTCGTCAGGCAATTTACTTATCAATGAAACACAATTCGAAATGTATGTACATTACCAATTCGGGGGGGAAATAGACACAAGAAACACATTTCGTTGGGTGTGTTGTTCTCGTAGATTGGCACATGTGTGGTTTTTTCTGTCTAAACTGATTCAATGGGTAGAGCGGTAGAGCAACTACTGGCAGATAAAACTAAGGATTTTCGTTCCAAGCCATAGAAAACGAGGAAGTCTATGAGAGGGGTGAAGACTCTACAACGCCTTTATGAACAGCATTTCTTTGGCAAGCTTGTGCTTGCAGCTCGTGTGAAAAGGTTGTTATTGACTGATAAACAAACCATTTTATTCAATCGGTATCTCTGATCAACTGAAAATGAGTAAAATCGCATGCGAACAAGGTAATTTCCCCTTTCGTGCGTAGAATGCTGGTAACCTAAAGCAAATGCATGACCAAACAAAGCATAATAAAAACATTGCATTCTACGTTACGGCGCCTAAGAAGATTTCGAATACTTCCCTACATATTGGTCAATAAATTGATCACAGGATTGGTTATACATAATCCAATGGAAACTGTAGAGGAAGTCATATTGAATATCGAAATCGAATACGATGACTCCAAAATTTGCACCAAAATTCATAGATTATGAAGTGTCAAGGAGCGGGGTGCTAAAATTCTCTCAAAAAGTGGTAGAAATGAACGCGAAAGCTACGAAATTTGCTCACTTTTTAAACGTCAATTGCATACAAATACGCAAACGTCAAAAAATTACGTACAGGCATCTGCCAGATTTGACAGATTTCATAAATCAGTGCAAAGAAATATATTGCACTAAAATTCGTAGCATGTAGAAGTTTTTTACTCGCTCATGAGCGCTCTCTTGTACGAAAAACTACGAAACTTTCGCGAATCGATCAGGATTTTCGTAGATTTTCGTACAAAATCGTTGTTTTAGGAGAGTACGCGAACAGACCTAATATGACGAAAGAAAATTCTTCACTTTTTCTACCAGAACTGCTGTCCAAACAGTTTTTCAAAAATCAAAAATCCCAGAAGCGATTAGATCTATTGTACTTCTGTGCAGATTTTATTTTTGGTGCGTTCCCTCACATGGTTTGGTTTGGACTGGGTTTACTGTTCGCCGCCCTGGCTTGAACCTGAACAGTTCGGGTCGGAAGCACTACACCATTGCCATCCCCTAACCAAACATACAGCAGATTTAAAGACAAATATGTTCTCTTTTTAAGGTAAAATATCACATTTCCATTACACAGTCTAGAGATGCCTACCACTTACAATCTCCCCGCCACAAAGTTGTTTCATAAAAATCATAAAAATGTATATAGTTTCACTTTAACTAAAATTCCGATCACAATTGCTTGTACGAGGAGAGTATATATGTATGTACATTTGTAAATCACAAAACTTACCGGATATTTAGTTGTCAGCACAATCCCACATATCTCGTCGCCGACCAGCATTTGTTCCCCCAGCATAGCCATACAAACATTCTCCCAAGCTCGATCGATTTTATTTTTCCGTAATCGAATTACCCATTGGCCACCATTTGTGTTGGCCGGATCCTCCCACATTGGTTTTATGCCCTGCTTAAAGAGACTTAACTCTCGAAACGGTGGTAACGCTGTTGGGCGCACCAAATGAGAATACAATGACCACCATTGTTGTACCGTTGCACACCGGCCAACAAAGTGCAACGATTTACTATAGTCTACCGCTCTGTGTGTGCCTTTTCTTGAGAACCACAAACAGTAAGTGTGCTGTAAACGATTCTCATTCGGATTTATTTCTAATGGCGCCAACTTGTCAACATCTATATCGTTTTCCAAATCACTGTCATCGCTGTCCACTGCATCGGGCCATTGTTTGCTGAAAGGAAAAGTAAAAAAAAAAAATCAATTATGAATTCTTTGGAGAAAAAAGAACAAAAAAATGGTTAAGATTGGACAGCGGACCGGCTCCAAACAAGTGAGTGGACATCCTCTAAAAAGTTTACTAAAACTGGTTCAGGTGGAATAAAGGTGGAGCAAGAAGAAAGGAACTGAATCCAAACGGCGGCCAAAAAGAAAGTATCACAGTGGAAATTATGAAGCTGTCTTCTAAACATGTACTGTTCCCGCCAACATTCATCGCATGCGTGGTTCTTCTGCAGGGCAAGAGCAGCTACGAACCTGCGTTAGTTAAACTGAATTTCGTATGCAGAACACTAGATGCAGGAATGTGTTTAGTAACCTGGAACTAAGGGAGTTGAATTGATGCCCAATGAAAAGAATAAAGAGAATGCGACAGAAAGGTATCGCAAAACTTTCGAGAATGAAACACTGGCGGAAAAGAAGTAATCATCTTTACGGATGGCAGAGCGGGACAGGATAGAGAGCACGTAAGCCGGGGCGAAACACCAGAGAAGGTGGTTAACTGCGGAAGGCAGGCGAAAATGGCTATAAAAATGCCGTTTGCACCATTCATAGAGAATTTCTAAGCTTGGGGCGAAATACACTGAAATTAGTTAAGATGGGTCTTCTCTGAACTATGCCTGAAAGCAACAAGGAAGGCAGAACATATAATATTGCGACAATGCCCCGCACTACCTAGCAGAGGAAGGGAGGTCTTGGAAAGCCACTGACTAGAAACCCAAAGGATGAGTCAGATTTGTGTTAAATAGATGCGCGGGTTAACACGAGGAATCAAAACCAAAGAAGAAAAATGGAGAAATTCAGAGACTCTCTGAATGACATCTCTCGCCGATGTCAGAATCTGAACGTTAGCTTGTTTTCGACACTAGAACCATCGAAAGTTTATGTATAAACAAACATAAACCATTCTATTTACAAATTTTGGTTGATGGCCCCAAATGGGTATGTATTCACCTAGTGTAGTCGTCCTAATTCTTCCGAAATCAGTACAAAGATTTCGTAGCACATGGTCAGGACAGTCTATTGCACAGAGTCCGTTGAAGACGTTGGTTATTTTAGAGATCGTTCCCCTCTTTCAGAAGCCCGGTAGACGTTTGACGTTTCATTTAGAAGACACGAAGGACCGATGATGCCAGTATTCACCATGCCGGCTTGGATAAGGTGCTGGTCAGCAGTATTCACCGCCGATTAGATAGCGGTTTGTCACGAAGCCTTCGACTAGAAAAGCATTGCAATGGATTCGAAGTCGGTTTGTTCAGCCACGAGTTGATCCGTTGCTAGAGTTAAATGCTAGTTCAGCGTGCAGGTCGTCGGTGATACGTCGAATAATTCTGCATGCATCTGGAAGTTCTACGAAAATGCGAAAACAAACACATTTTGGATTCCAATGCCAATGGCATTATTCCTCTTCCGTAGAACCAGACATATCCTAGTGATCGGATCCAGCACAGGGAAGTCAGTCGTATAGCCTATTCTACCCTTATTTCAAACTTTACACGCAGTTGTTCTACCACGTGGTTGGAGTGTACACGGCGTACGCTACCTAACTTTTATTACGAAAACCTTTACGCGGGAACTCACGCGTTCTTAAAGCGTGCGCGCCAGAAGTAGGACTTTAATGGACAGTAGCCGTTGAAATACTAAGTAACCATGATGCGTGCTGAAACTTACAACAAGTCAATGACATTCGAGGCAATTCATGACTGAGAGAGTGGCTTCACTTAGGCTGACGTATGCCCAATCGTAAGTGTCGCAAGGGAAAATCCTTTAGCTGGTTACACTACGGAAGCAAACATCATAAGTTTTTCATTCAATCAAACCTACATCCTCCCCTCTTTATGTCTTCCGATGGAGTCCCCATACTGATTGCATTATACCTGCAAACTAGGAAACGTACAGAACTAGTCTGAACTCTAGAAACATTCGTAGGTTTCTAGCTATGATTTATCGATGACCGATGACTTAACGACTGCAGTGAGGTACTAGACGCCGACAGTTCGAGCGGTTTGTCGAGCTTTGTTGACCTTTTGTAACGATAGTAACTGCTCTTGGAATCGGGACATTACAGTAAACACACGTAACAGTGCAAAACCGATACCAAACTTATATGCAACAAGTCGGTAACTTCCAAAGAGATTCTCCAACACAGCTCATAACCCACAAGTACCGACTCGAGCTGAGCCTCGTTCCCATCACATTCCAAGGAATAATACCGATTCCCCACAATATTTAGCCCGCAAATAACCCCGATTATGCCTTATTATTCACATAACATACATCCCATCGATTCTCATTGAAAAAATTGCATTTTTTTTCACACGTTCTGACAGTTCAGAGCAGACATAACCTAGAGACAGAAAAAGACTTCCTGGTTAGTAGGGTGCTCCTGGGGTGAGCCTCACAATACATTTGTTGTTGCCTACAGCATAGCAATGGAATTCCATTGACCACAACGTGTGGCCACATTCCATCAAGGTACCAGTACTTACGGATCGAACTGTTTTACTGGAGCTTTTTCCATTGTTGATTGTTGGTTAGTTTGTTGGTTTGGATTGCTTGATTTGTTGGTTGACGCTGAGCGGTCTGAGTTCGTTTTGCACGTTTAAAACTGATTTTCCAGAGTTAACACTTTCTATCACAGATGCTAATCTTTCAAGCAATTGATTGGTTTTTATTTATTTAGATCTGATTATGAATGAAATTAAAAAAAATCGCTGAATATCCCTCGGAAATTTGTATTCACTCACTCGACAATCGCTTTTACTTGATTTTTTTGTACACAAAAAAAAATTGACACCTCACTTGAAATTGGAGTAGATTTGTTGTTTTTCTCGAGTGTTTGGATGGTGGATTGTATTTCTGTGCCTGACATGTGTTTTTGCCGAGGGCGGTGTTCGTTGAGGGTAACTTTTACAAATTAAAGGTTCAAACAGAAGTGAATTCAAATATTTTAGATAAAGTAGGCTTGCCCGGGACTTTAAAAAAATAATACGATATCAAGACTTAGCTTAGGTTAGGTTCGTGGGTAGGCGCCACACTTGCACACATTGTGACACCCGTAAGGGAAAGATGTCCCTGTCCATTGGTGTACCCTAGTCTTACAAATTTGTTTCATATGAACCATCAAACCGTCCAGATGGCCGTTTGATGGCCTATTAGATAATTCTTCAAGATCACAGGAGAAGTGTCACCAGAGAAATTTAAATCTTAGGTGGATAAACCCAGGGAAAGTGGTTCGTATTCTCATTGGCTTTCTCATCTCCACATCCCCGAAATATGGTCTTCTTCCGTGAGTCTTAGTTTTGTCATCTGGTACCGAAGAGAGTTATGCCCCGTGGATACTCCTATCAGGGCAGAAAGGGATTTCTACTACTACACTTGCCAAAACAAGACCATAAACTTCTTGTAACCACACAGGTGTCTAGGACGTACCATCTACTGCTGGCCTCTCTACTCGCCTTGATCACCGCTTCTTGCTTCAGTCCGCAAGGCGGGATGAACAACGAGGTGTCTACGTGTTGTGATATTAATTCTGAACCACTTTTTACCAGTTCGTCTGACCTCTTATTTCCTGGTATTCCTTCGTGTCCAGGGACCAGCAGATCGCAACCTTGTTCTGTGTTTCAAGAGCCTTGAACTCTTCACGGCAGTATTTCACAAGCTTGTACAGCAGTAATCGCTTTTACTGGCTCCTAGCTGTCGGAGTACCTTCCTGTGGTATTGCAAATTACTTTAATTTTCACGTTTATATGCAAATTGCTTGGACTGGATGTCATTTTCCGTACAATTTTCAATTTGTTGGGCACCGAAACTACATCTCTGGGAGGTTCAGAGCAGCAGGGTGAAGGTTGCCATCGCAGGGCTTAAGAGCAGGCATACTTAGACCAGTTAAGGTCTTTTGTGGCACTAAATCGATCTAAAATTAAGCCAGCATGTGGTGCATTGCTGTGTGTTGTGGCGATATTCACTGCTTTCGATTTGCCACACATAACTCTCTAGGACCTGGGGGCATCACGACTCACGAGACAAGTGTGATCCTGCATGGTACCGCTCGGAAATGTTTGTGTGCAAAATGAAACCTGAAAAGTGCCCATAGTCAGCATCACGACACACAACACCACAAAACTTTGATTCTATCTTAAAGACTACTCTGGAAACCAGGAGTAACTTAATATTCACGGTACTCTGGGATGAGCGATCTGAAAGACCGGGAGTTGGTTCGATTGAACCAAACTTTCTCTCAGTCACCAAGCAGCTATAAGCTACGAAGCAAACAGAGAATGAAAAATCTTCTTCGTAGCGTCAACTTACATTTCCTGTGATTGGATAATACCTCCGCGCCGAAGGTTGTTACTGAACTCATAGAGTATTGTGATTCTCTGGAAATGGGAATACTTATATGGACGGATGCTAGTGCTCAGAATATAGTTTGTTGCACCAGCAGAACCGTGTCGGAACATATGGTACATCGCGGCTGGTACATATGAGGCTGGACTGGGGTGTAGTCGAATCTTCACGGATGGCCGCAAAATAAGTAAAAGGTCTGGTGCTGGTGTCTTCGTGGAGATCGACAACAGTAGACTCCACTACTCGTTAGGCAATGCCTCTGTTTTTCAAGCAGCGATCTATGCTACCCTAATGGATGCCGACTATATTGTTAAGTCAGTCAGAGTGGCCTTAGGGGCTTATTCAATCCTGTAATCGGTTCTAAAATAGTTCAAGAAAGCAAGAACACTTTGAACTCCATCTTTGACTCTTGTCTGGGTCCCAGGTCACCCTGAACATTGAGGAGAATGAGATCTCCAAAGAGATTATTAAGCTAGGCTCACAGGATGATTATTTAAGACCTGAACGTGCATTGGGCTTTCCCGCGTCCTCGGTCAGCCTTATATTGAAGATTGCGTTTCCTACGAACACAATTGTGTCTGACACGGCTCTCCAGGATGCAGGCAGACCAAACGTTTGCTCGAAATCAGCGTGAGTGCTCCACGACAAACTTCCTAGCCCGACAAAAAAAAACTGATATGAAGCGCAGGAGTATATTAATGAAGGCGTTATCCAGTTCTCCTAAGTTCACGGCTCCATCTGCAATATCCTTACGAAATTATTGAAATTCCTTAGAATCCCAAAGCCAAACTTTCATACAAACTTTCAACAAACTTCATAGTCGTTTCTAGGATCACACAATCCAAAGTAAGCTCTTACTAATCACAGTCATGCAACAAACCCATGATCTGTACCTCCTACGAAAGAAACTACCCCCCCCCCATGCCTAACCAGACTGTTTTTAAACTCTATTCACAAGACAGTCATGTCCCTACCATCCCTCCAAAGCCAACTATTTGTTGCCAGTTCACATCAATGAAACTTACAAGCAATATAATCAAAGCAAAGTCCAACGGAAAGGAAAACAAAACGAAAGCAAAGAAAACAATTAACACATTGTAGCGTATATGAGTCCAAGTTGATGGCCAAGGATATATAGAGCCGTGTTACCCATCCCCCATTGTGTACACAGGAGAACGAACTTTCCCTTATTCCACCTTAACGTACATATAAAAGGAGCAGTCATCACTATCTTGACCCATCATCGCCATCAACGACAAAAATCAAAGCCATTTACTAGGAGTCATCAAGACTAAGTGAAACCTCTGACAAAATTCAGTTACGGTCAGGTGTTCATTCGTGGCGGTGCTCTTCGAACAAAATTTTCGTATCCCTAGTCTAGTGTTCCTTCTGGTTTTGTTAAAATAAAAAAAAAATGTGACAATTCAGTGCGAGCAAGGACACAGAGCATTCGGCTGCAAAATGGCGAAAATCATTTCAACAATCAAAGCGATCCTTACGCGTCTCATATTCAGTGCACACAGTTTGATTGCAATTTGGCAGGTGACCGAGAATAAGGGTGAAATCATCTACTGGTCTCTGTGCGGACCTCTGGGAATTCTTCTCCTCGAAGCAGTGTTCACCCTAGCCATCAAGAAGAACCAGGAATGGAGATGGTAATTTCAATTTACATACAGACAGATGTGTGAGTGTATTTAACCATAAGTGACCGGATGTGCGGCCGTTTCCGTTGGACAACACGCTCATCGTATCCAGGCCTAATGTGTGTTTCATTTGAATCTTGATGGATCGCTTCGATAAAAGTCCGCCAAGTGTAAACAAAGATTACGTCATTCTACAGTCCTGCTCAGTGGGAGGGAGTGTATTATGTACTTAGCTTGCTATATATAGGGGTAATCGCGATGGGCATTAAAAAAAAGGGGTGGGCTTTGGTGTCATTTCATTTTTAAGTGTAGGTGGCTGTTTGTAAGCGTTTCTGTTAGGTGGCGCCAAAACTATAAACATTCTAACGATTCATTACATGTAACGGTATATAAAGCTTTAATGCACTTGGTTACGGATTTTATGTTGCAATTTAAATGTGTACCCAGACGTATGTACTAAACTTGGCTGTAGGTAAGGTCTCTCTACGCCTTGTGGTGACTTCACAAATAGTGTGCTGTATACCTACTAAGCACTAATCGATTTTATAAGACTTGGGTCAATTTCATTTCCGGGAAACTCCATGTTCATTGAGTTACATTTTGGACGGTAAGGAGCTCTGAATTAAAATATACAATTTAGATTGATTTATCGAGTCGATAGGGTTGGAAAACATAAAGCCTTCATTTCTATATGGACAGACTGATAGTACAGACTCATCACTCTTTCAGTGAATGATCATGTTCATCACTTGTAGTGTTATTTCCAAAGTTATCTACCAGATTGGAATGGAGAACTCCTAAACGTTGGTATCATTACCCAACTTCTTCGACTATCTCTAAGCATCCAAACTCTGTGCATCTCTTTATTTCGAATATCTCAACCGAATGCAATCCAACAAAATCACGGATCCTTTTTCCATTTCCTAAACTCAAAAAATTAATCAGCTAACTATCCTTTTACTTATAAATTGTATAACACCTCCTCGAGCGATCCAAAAACAATCGCAAACTTGTTTGGACATCACGTCAACTAATCGTTTAGCTCCTACGTGAGAAGCTGCGTCCAGACTTTAGTAAACTCCTTTGAAATATGTACCTGTGGCTCTAGTTGTAGAAAAATTGTACAGACCCCCAGGCCCTACTACTCTCATCTCTATTTCAAATCTCTATCTCCCAGGGACTTATGTCCCGGCCTCGGTGACAGAGAACGAAATTTGTTAGGCCAATCCTCGAAATCACAAAACTCATTCCCTAGGTGAGATTGGCAACACCCTCTTCAATCATCAGCTGTTAGTTGGAAACATTGATAGTCCTGCATTGCTACAAAAGGTGGTCAACTCACGCAATCTGAGATCTTTGCCCCTGTTCCACCTTAATTTTCACCACCAACTACGACTCTGAGGAACCAATCTCAAGAATGTTGTGTTTGTCAAACTACATGCAAAGCTCTTTTGATTTTAAGTGCAGAAAATCCATAGTCTAAACCTACCTTCTTGCTTCCACTTTCTTTCCAAGTTTATAAGGTAGAATGAGCAAAATTTACAATGATTGGCACTTAGTCGTAGTGTTAAGCTGCTTGCATTAACCAATAATTAAATAACCCCTTGTTTATGGCGTCTGCAATCTGCTAGAATTCCAGTGGACCCCATCTGACTTCTTTTTCATGCCTTTAAATGCCAATTTGTCTAAGGAATGTACTGCTTGGATCGGTTTACTGACTTAGATCTACCCCAAGACATCAGAAACTACATGCGACCCAATTAGACCTCATTTTCTCATCTGATTAACTCCTCTGTTCCATTTTATCCCCTCGTTCTATTAACTATCCACAACTAGCCAGTTCTCTCCTTCTCTCATTTTTCTACAACTCTCCTCGACAGTCCTTCCTTTCGCAATTCTATTTCTTTCATAGAACTTATTTCCGTCGAATGAATGTCTTTCTCAGAAAGTCTTCCTTTGAGTTTGATAATAGGTCTGTTCGCGTACTCTCCCAAAACAACGAAATCTACGAAAAGTCACCAAATCCTGTTCGAGTACGCAAAAGTTTCGTAGTTTAGAGTAAAAAATTTCCCCATGCAACTATATTTAGTGCAGGAAAATTCTTTGCACTGATTTATGAAAGCTGTCAAATCTGTCAGATACTTGTAAGAAATTTTTTGTTGTTTGTGTATTTGCATACATTTGCTTTTCACGTCTAAAAAGTGAGCGAATTTCGTGGCTTTGGCGTTCGTTTACTTTTTTGTGATTTTACCACTCTCTGTGTGAATTTTACCCCCACTCCTTGAAATTTCTTAATCTACGAATTTTGGTGCAGTAAGTACGCGAACAGACCTATGTTTACCCTCCATGGTAAAGGGTGACCAGATAGCAACGATATTTTTCCAATTGTTTCAGCAACTGTCAAAGTTACCAATGACATCCAGCTGTCATAAAAAATATTATCAATACACAGCGTGAATTTCGTCAGGAAATGCACTCTATGGATCTTAAGCCACCAACCAGAGATTGGTGCGAAATAAAGAAAACATAGCCGCCGTAGTGGCCAGTATCGAAGAAGTCCCAGAAATCTTGATTCGACGCCGATCAAGCTAAATTGGGCATCGTCAGATTGTGCTGACGCAAGAAATGAAGCCGACTATATACAACGTCGTGAGTTGGGCGCTGAAAATGTTGCCCGGACATCTAGATTTTGGCCAAAAAATCATCTTCTCGGCCAATTTATGGCTGGCTCAGCGGCAATGTCAACATTGGAGTGAATACAATCCACAAGTGTTCGACCAAGCATCAATCCATCCACAACGATTGAGCGTTCATTGTGCAACTTGATTCGATCAATTTTTCTGGGGCTTCTCGATCCTTAGTCTACACCCACAAGCCAACCGCTTTGGAAGACCTCGAGGCCAACATTCACTGCCACTATTGCCAGAATAACCCCGCACATATTGGACCGAGTCATCAAAAACTAGTCCGACCGCTTGAAGCACTGCCCGCGAAGCTATTTAATTAATGGGCTGTGGAATAGCCACACATAATGGCATGAACGCAGCTTCAAAATAAACCCAGAACCAATTTCATATCTCACACCCTTGTTGTCTTATTTAATTTTTTTTTCCTATGGTTCGTATCTGGTCACCCTATATTTCCGTCTTTCTACTGCCCTTTCTTCCGCACTGTAAATGGTTTCATTATCCTTGGATCCATGTGAATTATTAAGAAAGGATTGTGTGTTACTAATTGAGAACCTTTCTATAAACAACAGGTTCTGTCCATCAGTATTCCTTTACTTGGGAAGCATCGTACCGGCAATTTGGTTATTAGAATTGGACAAAGTCGAGCGGCGAATCAATGGAAATCCCAACATTCCAACAAATCGTTCTCTTCAAATGTCACCATTGGGAACTATTGACGACTTCCTGGGTGAAACGGGAATCGATATGCCCAGCATAAATGTGGATACTTGGACGACATTGATCGAGCAATTTTTGATGTTGATTTTGATAGTCGGTCGATGGTTATTGCCAAAGGGTGACCTAACCAGGGATCAACTAAGTCAACTTTTATTAGTGTACATTGGTAAGTGATGAATCCTTCTATAATCTCACATCCTTGTCAAACTCTCCTCCGCGTGTTGTAGGTACTGCAGCCGATATAATCGAATTTTTCGATTCCTACAAGGACGACTCAATCGCAAAGATACCACTTCTGGTGTATCTAACTCTGGGCATTTGGTCTTGGAGTCTTCTACAGTTTACCATTGTCCTGTCTGCTACAAGGGCACGTAGACCACGAGGTGGTGGTCCTCAATCAAATGAGTAAGATGAAAGGATTTTAAAGAGGAGTCCACTTACGCTTTTCTTTTAGAAACAATGACTGTTGCAATAATTGCTGCTGCGGCATTGATGTGTGGGGCATTGTACTGAATGTTATCCTGCAGGATGCTCCGTTTTTAACTTTTAGATTGTTGATCATCTTTCAATATAAGATTATCAACTACATGAATGTGTTTTTTACATGTAAGTTATTGAGATCCTCCTCCGTTTGATGAATGATGATAAAGTGTGATTTGGGTTCCAGGTAAGAACTCTTTGGTTATTGTCCTGCAATTGTATCGATTGTATGTGGTTAATTCAGAGTTCTGGAAGGCTCGACAGGATAGTAAAGCTTTGAAGAAATCAAAGCAATTCAACAAAACTAGACGACGTGTATCAGATGATTTGACGGATATCTATGTGATATCGGAGAAGGGTGCTGATACGAGAAGGAAAGCCAAAAGGTAAGTGAACTGTTTTATTTAAACCTTTTCCCTTCGTGAAGGTTAAGGTTCTTGCAACTAATTCAAGTGCATTGCCCTTTCGAAAAAAATGACTGGTTTCCAGTGGGATTGTGCATTTTGGTTCAGTTCAGAGAGCGGGCAGTTTAGTTCAAGTTTGTTTTCTGAACTAGTTCGTTCTTGTAGTTCATTTAGTTCAGTTTAGTTCACTGCTCAGGAAATTTGCTCTTGTGCGGTGTACACAGAGAGTAGGACAATAATGTGCTTAGATCAGATCTGCGCAATACACACAAAAAAAAAATAAAATGTTATATTCTTTACACGAATGGAGGGGGCCTACTGTTTAATGCCGTATCCGAAGGGCAATTTGGTATTTGAGAAGCTTTCTCAGGACAGTTGTACTCTAGGATGTTTGTCAGACGCTCGCGAGAGGTGGGGCCGTGAAAAACTTTTAGGTGTTCCCGACTGGGATTCGAACATCGAACCCCTTGCTCCATAGTCCAACGCACTAACCACTGAGCCACGGCGCAATACCCACACCCAACGCAAAAAGCTCTCAATTCACTTTTCCAACTGAACTACATGTATGCAGAGTATACCTGAGGTTACTACTGAACTACTGAACCAAATGAACTACTGAACTCAATGAACTAACATGACGTTGAGAACCAGGTCACTTAGCTCACTTCTTAGAGCTCTTTTTAGAACTAGTTCGTTCGTGTATTTTCAGCGGAAAATCTTGCTGCTTTATTAGGATTGGAAGTTTAGCCCCAAATGCTATTGCTTGATTATTTTACCATAGATGGCGTGACGGTGCAGGGTGAACTACAGTCTAAACTAAAAAGTCATTTCAGTTAGGTATATCCGTGGCCAGGTGTTTGGGTAAAGTACGAAAGCTAAAAGCCAAAATCGTTATATTCTGTCCGGAGAACCAGTCTTAATCAGAACTTATGTTTCTGCACCCTGCAACAGGACAGAGATAGTTAGGTTATGAAAAGTGTTTGCGAAGATCTAAGAGTTTGAGAAACAGTTGATATTTTTAATAAAGTGTAGAAGATCTGATATCAACCTATAAACTCGCTGTGCCTGCGAAGAACCTGGATCTTGAGGTGCTTAAGTTGATCGGCAGCATCTTCATAAATTGTCGGAAGCTATATAGCGCACATGTGTAACTTTGAATGCGGACGTTTCTACTACTGAAGCTGCTGCAGTTCGAGTCGTTGGTTGGTTGGTTTAGAGCGGCCCTCGATAGAGATATCGACCAGATATGATCCATTTGGTAATCTTGTTCAAAGCACCTTCTATAATCTCACTGATTACTGAAACAAACATTTCTGAAGCCATTAATACCGCATCATCCACATGTATGTTACGATCTTGACTTCGTTTCTGTCATGTCTGCACAGGATTTTGCTGATTTGCATAGGCCAAAGAATAGGAGATATGACCCCAACCTGAGGAGTTCGTCTTACGACGGTGGATATGGTGGAACTGCTGTTATCCATGGTCGATTGAGCAATTCTATTGGATCAGAGCTTCATGAATGGATTCAATGCTGACGTTATTGAAAGCGCCTTCAACTTCTACGAAGGTGACTAAGGGATGTTGTTTGTACTGAATTGTCTTTCCTTTTGTTCGGACAACTTCGTGAAGCGCCGACTCCATTGATCGCCCCTTAGTATACGCATGTGGGGATTTAGATAGAAGGGATTAATCTAGGAGTTTTCGTAAGTGTGTGTCTAAGATACGTTTCAACGCCATTAAAAAAGGAAGAGGATACGCTGATGGGTCTTAATTTCTTGACAGATTCATGTCCATCCTCACTAGCTTTCAAAATGAACGCAACATGAACACTCTTCCAAGTCAGGGGAACGTACCTTAGAAGAACACAGCTTCTATAAATAGGTACTATCCATGAGCCCACCTGGTCCAAAGTTATCTGCAGCATGACCGGAAGTATGCCGTCAAAGAAACTATTATTAGCCCTGTAATTGTTGTCTTAAAATCATTCCGGGATGAGGATTATGTGGGCTGCAAAGCTAATTAAAAATTACAAGTTCCATCCTACTTTTTGATGAAAGACGGGCTGGAAATGCGCCTTGTACAGGTTCTTACAGATTCTTACAATCTGGCAGAATCCTTTATTTGTTTCAATGGACTGGCAGTAGTCCTTCCAAGCCAAGGATTTGGTTCTTCTGATGGATTTCTCGTAATGTTTAAGACAATCCTTATATGGTTCCGAAAATTTGTGTTTAAAACAGATATTAAAGATCTCTCTCGTAATCTTCCCAAAATTGGGTAGATCTGCGTTCCACAAAGCTGGGAATGTTTCCTTCCTGATCCTAAATTTCTAAATTGTTTCTAGTTCCTTAACTGATTCAGTTAACACCCCAATCAATGAAATTTTTGGGTTATCAAATCAACAGGATGGTTTGGTGATCCACAAGATGTGAATTAATACGAGGGTTTAGCAATGCGCAAGGGACTTTTTCCCCTTTGGGTATCACAATGGGTCTGTAATGAACTGAGTTTGGTGATGGGATATTTATCTGGTCACCTACCCACATACCTAACCTAACTGATTCAGTTTTTAAATCGGGTATTCGACGGAGTTGTTTCTCCCAGTCAACTCTCTTTGGGTTTCTAATTGCTCTAGGAGCCCCCACCTCGAGGTTCACATTGAGTTACTTTGAGACTAGAGTTCTCAACTTTCTTCTATTATGAGTATCTCACTACCCTCTTCCCCTTTACAGACCAAAGAATTACAGCGATGATGAGTACGTCCGCAAGAAACGACCCAAAAGGGAGAGGTAAGTCCACCCTTCCTGTTTTCCCTAAATAACTGACCAACCATTCAATTTAGACAAAGTAAAACTCGCACTCGCAAGGACACCGGCTACTCGACTGCAAGTTCCCAAAATCTGTACTCAACCAAAATCGTTGATGAAAAATCCGGCGGACGTCGCAAGGATAAGAGGCCACCAAAGAAATCCAAACGTGATCTCAGCACCTCGCCAAGTGAAAGTGAAATCGAAATAAAACGATCCAAAAAGAAACAGGACAAAACAGATAATCGAGTAGATAAAAAGTTGGTTAGCATCCTTGGAATTCATAGTAATTAATAAACGATTTTTCTTCTTCTCTTTTCGCATTAATTTCTTCACAGAAACGCAACAAGAAAAAATAAAGTTTTTGAACCCGTCACTGAGGAATCTTCATCGTCGACATCTTCGACATCATCTTCATCATCGTCGTCGTCATCGTCGTCAGCATCATGGGCAAGCAATTCGACTTTGCCAAGTTATGAGGTGATTCGGGATAAAAAATCAAAGAAACGCCGTCGAAGATCTAGTTCGTCGAGTTCGTCATCATCCACAACAACATCGCATTCATCGGGAACAACGTCTTCGTCATCGTCATCATCGTAAACATTCCGTATTTCGATGAGAAGTATTTTGGAAAACTGCGTTTTAGGAAAACAATAAAAAAAAAAATTGTGTGTTTTCCTCATTGTAACGACATGTTGACCAAACATGCCAATTGTGTATTGGGCACGTATTTCGGCCCAACAACTTTAGGGTAAAACTAATGTTTAAATATTTTTACAAAAACCAATCAAGTTTTGTATTAATTTGTTGTCTAAGTGCAGATTTCATATATAATCCAAACATATAAGTAAAGTTATTATTATTATAAATTGTTAACACTATTTTGAAACAGAAGGGATTGCAACTTCTAACTGAAAGGATATAAATAAATCTTTATGTATGTATATACGAAATAAGTTTTTGTTTTTGAGAAGGGAAAAGGAGCTCAAAATTGTTGATATGGCTTTAAAATTTCACTTTATTGGAAGAACATACAGAATTTATTGAGAAAAGGACATACAACTCCGAATTTGACGATATTATAGCCGCGGTTTATAGTCTTCACCAAACACCAACTTATTAGAGGATCCAAACCCCATCATAGCCTTTTTGCAAGCCTCTGTGTCTTTCATGACTTTGCCTTGAATGTTGGGTTTTAAGGTTAGTTTTCTATCCAGAATAAGGTCCAAATGTTATGCTTTACCATAGAGATGGAAAGAAACGCATTTTTATATATTCTGGAGAAGAGAACTACCTCAGTTCACACCGAGTCGGCCAACTACTTAGCTTGTTTGAAGCGCTTCGAAGAAATTCTTATAGAGCATTTCCCGAGACAACTAAAGCAACACTATCTTCATTAACAATCGCTGTGCATCGGTGGAAGTCTCCGCGTGTTGTTGAATTGGTAAAAGAGGATTTTCCTTAGCCTAGAAGTTCCAGAATCTTCTACTATTTTATCACAGAAAAGCCGTCAAAAATTAAGTTTGGCATCGATATCTTGTACACGTTCCAGTCTAGTTGGTCTCTTGGGTATTTTTTCCATTATTGATTAATTTTCTGTGCGTCGTGACTCAAGTCGTTACTGCGTTGGACTACGGAGCAAGGGGTTCCAGGTTCGAGTCCCAGCCAAAACACCTAAACGTTTTTTCACGGCCCCAGCTCTCGCGAGCGGCTGACAAACATGCGAGGGTATGACTGTCATGGAAAATTTTCTCGAATAACAAGTTGCCCTTCAGACACGGTATTAAGCAGTAGGACCCCTCCATTCATGTAAAGAATATAACACGCACAACACGAATGGTTGTGAGAACCTTGACCCTGGGTCCTATAGACCTGTCGCTCCAAATATTTTATTGAAGAATTTCCTATATGTATTCCTTAAAGGACCAAAATCTGCAGACGACCAGCAATTGAATCAAGACGGAGAAAGAGTTCATCTTAGTAAGTAACCTATTTTGAGAGATTTGCAGGACATACATAGAAGTGACCCTTTATGTTTAGACCACATTCTAACTAGAGACCATGATTCAAGAAGTATAACTGTCATGATGAAGCGTCTCGCCGCTTCTGCCGCGTAAAGATTTGTATTTTTATTGTATTGTGTTTGGGAATCTGGAGCAATTTTAAATTAAACTGCGGTGGAGGTGTGCACAGATGGATCCAAAACTGCGTTTGGTAGAGATCCTTGTACTTCTATCACCACTACAGTACTGCATTTCAAGAGGAAGTTACAGCCGTCCGGCAACCCAACCCAACCTGGTTTTCAATGAACTCTGTGAATCTGTTCTTATTGTTCGTCAGACAGTTAAGCAGCGATAAAAACCTGAAAATTTTAGTGATTTAGCCAGGTTTGACTCTGTCATCGTGGCCAGCCGCGCAAGCGCCCTCACTTAGACTAGTTAAGGAGCAGTTTGATACCGCATGGAAGAAGAAACTTCTCTTAAAATCGTACTTGGAACTAGCGAGAGTTTAATATAAAGCGCTGGAGGATATTTATGTTAGCAGGAGCCAGTTCACCCAGCTTATCGAAGAAATAAGCACATAAATGGAATTTTCTGGTTTGGTTTCTTCCTTAACATCTACAGAAGTCATTATAGAGGACGCCCAGCCTAGTGGAATACCTACTGAGAATGCAGTGCAACTAGTACGTCCTATGATCGTCCTTTTTTGTCGAATCAAACAGTTGGTGGTGTTGATCCAGCTTAGGCCAGACCTATCTGAAGATGAGACACTTAGTGCCATTTGCCCATAAGCTTAAGCAGCAGATTAACTGGAGCGATAGTTATGCTAATGCTGTAGGGATGTACCCTGCATACAATTCCCTGGAATGCCACAGTCTCGCGGCACCCAAATTGGGTGAATATTGAATTGTTGAACCATCTCATTAAGAGACAGACGAAAAGTTCTATCACTGAGCTAAATTTATTTCGTATCTGAATGGGAGATCATTTATTTCGATACATTGTAAAACTGATTGCCTTATCTCTTTTCTCGTGTGGGAATTTTACGTGTGATCTCGGTGGTTGTAGTCCGGTTCTTTCTTTCGTCGTTACTATAATACCATCACCAGCATCAGCGGAATTATTGGCGATTAAAGAAGTCCTTTCTTGGCTTAGTTTTCACATCACTAAGCAGATATTAAATCCTTGGAATCCCTCTCCAATAATTCGTAAGTTGCTCTTGACTGACGTTCGTCTCTATTTGAACAGCAGTTGAATATTCACCTTTGTTGGATGCCGGGGCAAAGAGATATTTCAGGGAATAGTAGGTCTAATGAATCCTAATGATTTCCTAGGTATTCTAATCGCTACATGCAAACTTAAATTAAACTTGGATGCTCTCGAAAGATTATGTGTCTAGTGACAAAACAGATTTGGCCTAAGTTGGATCCGAAACGCTGTAAGATTTTTATCTCTCTTAGCAGACTGCATATCAACACCATAATAGGTGTCCTTACTAAACATTGTGTAATAGGAAAGCGAAAATAAAGAAAAATCCACCTTCATTAAGAAGCCTTAGTCTTCAATTAGATATGTAGATATGGAGGATGATCCAAGGGGTATCACAACGAACCTATTATTGGTCTAAGTGTGTTGGCGATAACTGGGAGCCACTTTAAACCTAATCTAATCATCGCGACCCAACCCAGTGAACAAACCTTAACCTGGAACAAATATCAAGACTCCAATTGTTAGGGAATAGCTTCTCAAAGCCGTACTCACCTCGATTTAAACAAAACTTTAATATTAATCATGTTTTCATTTTATTCCTTCTCTTCTTTTGTATCATTAAAATTTTCTTAGAAAATTCTTATAAAATAAAATGTTTAGATTTTTCTCTTAATTTTCGTTTTGTGTTAATTGTTTCTTCATTATGTTTTCTTTTTTTATCGCAAAATAGAATATTTTCTTCTTATTTCTTTCATTTGTAACAAACAGTTTCGAAATAACATTTAATTTTTCTTTTGTTTCGATTTAAATATAATTTTCTTCTTCCTCATTACATATTCTTATTATTTTTAAATTCTAGGAATTCTCCTTTCTTTTCCTTTTGTTTTCAAATTAACTTTCAATTGTTGTTGTGAAACAAATTTTATATAAAAAAAAAGTACAAATAAATTACAAATTTATGAAATATTCAATACTCGTTCTTAGCCATAACGAATATTATTAATTAATTAATGAAGTACAATCAATACCAAAAAACTAAAAAAAAGACATTGAAACAAGTTAACGATATTTTGTTTTTTGTTTTTGCTTTAAAAAAAAAAGAAAACATCATCTTTAAGTTAAATAATATAATTAATAAAAAAAAAACTGAGGTAGATAACAATGCATGTTAAAAAACAATAATAAAACTGTTTAAACAATCAATAAAACGGACAACTTAAATAAACAAAATATAATTATTTTTAAATAAATCGGTGACAATATATTAAAAATGTTTTTTTAACGTACATATCTCTCTACTAGTTCGTCTCATGTTAAACATTCGAGAGGGTGTGTTGAGTTGGAAATAAGCATAAACTATAGAGCGTTTATTTCTACATATTTAAAAAAAAAAACAAAAAGAAAAACAATTGTATACTAAAAAACAAAAATTAAATATAAATGTATAAAAGTGCATAGTATTTTGCGTTTCAATGTGTTTTTAAAAATATAAATTTTATTTTTATTTTCTTCTTCTTTTTTAGTATATTACTCAATTCTAAATGGAGGATGAATTAACTTAGTTGATGACAATTTACAAACTATTTTTAATTGAAGTTTTTATTATGTTTTTTTGTTTTTTATTAAATAATTTACATATGTATATCACATCCACTTACACAGTTTATTTAACTTTGTATTTCTTTTGTTTTTGTTTCTCTTAAGTTAATTTACATTTTTATTTAATGAATTTTTATTTCATGGAAATAGTTTAGCCTGGAATGTACTGAACAAAATAAATGCGTATGTGCGCAGTTGGAACTTTGAGTTTACAATTAATTTGTAGTTTTTGAGTTACATAGGTGCAAAGAACTATATTATTATTATTCGAATAGTTTAAGTATAATTTTTAAGCCCGACAACAATTTCTACTCTCGATTTTAAAGTCAGAGGGCTACAATCATAGTCTACTATGTGACCTTTTGCCTTTCTGGTGTGTCCTTCACCGAGGTCCTGTAGGTTACAGATTAGAAGTGCAACGACTGGTGGGATACACTACCACCGAATAGTGGGAAATAACTTCGAGAAAATAATTTCAAAAGAAGTAAAAAAAATAAAAATAAATATTTGGCGCAACAGGTCTATGGGACCCAGGGCCTAGCTTCTTACAATCCCATTCGTGTTTTGCGTGTTATATTCTTTACACGAATGGAAGGCGCCCACTGTTTAGGACGCTTTCTCATAACAGTTGTACTCGCGGATGTTTGTCAGATGCTCGCGAGATGTGGGGCCGTGAAAAAACTTTGTAGGTATTTTTGGCCGAGATTCGAACCAGTGACCCCTTGCTCTAACTGACCACGTGGTTGGAAAAACGAAGGGGATTTCATCAGTGTCGTTCAGGTGGAAATAATGACTATTAAATAACTTGTTGTTCTACAAGAGTTGTGTATGTACCAATGTATGAACTCAGCATATTAGCATTACAACTGATTCATCTTTAACTCTAACATCAGTCCGCATTTCATATGACGACGATAATCAGCGTAACGTGTGACCGCGTTGTCTTTAAAAGAAAAAGGCTTCAGAAACGTCTACAGAACCACCAAAGTGCTCAAAGTTAGTCGGAACTCCACACAATACCCAGTGAAAAACTTTGCCATTGCTTATTTCAAATGAGGACCACCTCTAGACCACCATAATCGATGTTACGTGTGACCGCGTTGTCGTTAGAAGAAAAAGACAGCAAAAGCGCCTACAGGAACACCAAAGTGCTTACAGTTGGTCTGAACTCAACGCATCATCCAGTGAAAGACTTTGAGGACCATTTCTAGAGGTGGAAGAACCATTTTGATATTCCCTACCGATTAGTCACAGTGAGATTCCCGAGGTAAAATACATACCTCCAACAAGCCCCAGTAAGAATGAGATTTCTACCTACATCAAAGCACTGAAAAACAAGAAGGCGGTAAAACTTGAGAACTTGGGAGCCTCGGAACTGAAAGAAAGGAGTGACGGTTAAGATTAAAAAGAAACGAAATTGAATGCAGTGGAGGAGTATTTACGGTAGTAGCTATAGAATCCGGGAGCAAATAAGCTAACAACTCGAAAACCCACTCGTTGCGGGACAAGCACTTGGGGATCATCATCGAGAAGTTAAATATCGATAGCCAAGATCCAGAGTGGGGTAGAGACAAACCTAGAGTAGAATCCTCTAAAGTGATAGCTGACAGTCAAAGTTGATGATCAGACTTTGTTAGCTCACCGTAAAACGATCGCTTTGTCAACACAAAAACGATAAAACGAGAGCAAAAGGAATCATTATGATTGTCAATATTCAACTATGTACTAAACCAACTCTTACAGTCCTACGCAGCCTTGACTACGCTGACAATGAACTTGCTCTCCCACAGAATTATGGATATCTAGCAATTGCCACCTCCTGTGCAGAGCGAGACAAATTAAAACAAACCAACAGTTGTTGTTTCCTGGACAACCGTTAGAGACGACGAAAATAGAGCAGTTCTACTATATTGGGAGTATTGAGTTGACAGTGGAACCGAATTAGGTATCGCTATCTCTGTTCCGTATGGTGCTTGAACTAGTGTAGATAGTAATAACTACTATCACGAGAAATCTTACACGTTCCGTAACAGGTCCCTCCCTATGCACCACTTAAAGGATTTCCTGACCCAACTGTATCAGAGATTTTTAGGTTATGAACTTATAGGCATAACCATTCAACGATGGAAGTGAGAGTAAATTGGTTGTATGCTCCAAATAGATAACAGTTCTATAGCTAACCACACGATGAAATGAAATTCGTAGAAGAAAACCTTGTCTTGCCAGAAAAAATGGCTTAGAGCACCGCAAAAGGAGGCACAGCAGCTTGGAAACGGTTGAGAAGAGGTGAAGCCTACTCAATATGTAAACTAGTGAGGTTCTTATAGTCAACTGTAGATGGACAGGCACTCTGATACACTACAAGAGAACAGAACTATAGAAACAAGAAGGCATGCACAGACTAATCCTCCTCTCAAATGATTTCTGTAGAATCTGCATGGATGAAAACGAATAAGAAACGATCCCTGCCTGATGAATCAATGATTATAAGTATATATTACGATTTATTATTTAAACTACACAAATTAATCACATTTTTCATTCGGATAATGGAGAAAAAAAAAAACCTTTAACAGAATAAAACTTAACTTCAGCGTACGTAAAAAACTTAGAAAAAAATCAAAAGAGTAGTAAGGATAGGATAAATAAATAAAAAAAAAAAGTATACTATAGGTACTATTGATTAAAGCTACTTGGTTTTATTGCACTTACGAATGTTTATTTGCTTGAAAATTTAACTTGTCTTGAGTATTTTTTTTTCTATATTTTTATAAATAATATGGAATGTGGTTTGCTTTGCATTTGACTATTGCTAATTTTTTATTTTGTTATTGTTTATGTACACACTGTTGCATTTTGTTTTCTTACTTTTTGGTTTATGTACACTCTTTTCCATTTTTCCTTGCCATTTCTACTTAACACCGATATTAGTTAAATTCTTTATTTTAAAATTGCTTTAGTTTTCATTATGAGTTTTGTTTTTTGTTACGAATGTCTTTTGAACACATTGGGTTGCATTTTTTTGTTTGTTTCATTATCAAAAAAATGTTTTATATAATTTTAATTTAAGGTACTTTTGTTTGTTGTTATTTTTCTTTATCTAATTTTGTATAAAATCAAATAAGATAAATATGTATGTTTATCCGAATGAATGCAAATCAATTAAATGTAGAAATTAAGATTAAGTTCCAAACTGCGCACTTTTCTTCTGTTGTTTTTGGACTTATTACTAAAATTCTAAGATATTGAAAAATGTGGTTGACAATTTTACTCAATAGTTCCGCACTCGAAAGACTTACAAAAAATAAAGAAAGTTTTAAAAAAATAAACATAAACGTCTTAGTTGTGTGTAAGTAGATTCGTATTAAAAAAAAAAAAAAAAACGTTGTTGCTAGTAAAAAATATGTAACTATTTGTAAGATAGTTTAATTATATGAATATTTTTAATGGTTCAGGTACAATCATTTCTATTTTTTTTTTATATATATATGTATGTATATATATATTTACTATGTTGCTATTTGTTATGCTATTTTATCAGGAGCTTTGAATAAAATGAATTCTTTTGTTTTCTTTGTTACGCGGATTATTATTGGAAAGTGCTAGTTTTATTTAGAAAGCCGTTTATATTTGGAAATAGAAACAAGAAAACGTTAAAATAAATAAATATTTAAAATCCAATAAAAATAAAACTAAAACTTAAATGCAACGTATTTCGATTCCCACTTAATATTCTTCTCGCCGCGATGAAATGAGAAGATTCTGCGACCAATACTCCAGGGAACAAGTAGATAAGTGTAGAACTAAGCAAATTTTAAAGATAGACATAGACTTCTCCTAGTAGAAAACGTCGTAGTAAACGCGCAGTCACTACAGGGAATAGATGTAGAAGCAATGCGAGTACTTTTGGAGATGACTATGCTTGGAATGACTTGGGGAGCACGTCTCCATCCCACAGCATTGTGTGGTTACTGAATAACAAATACGTTTTAGGATCCCTTACTACCAGTTTATTTGAGTAAAGAAACAAAATGTTCATGCTACAGATGTTAAACTATGTGCTGGCGATTGTCTGGTCTACCGCTGAAAAATGTGTCCCAAATATCGGACAATTGGTGTGAACTACCAATTTTCATCTGAAAATTCTGTAAGAAGAGCATTGTCAGACAACTACCAGACCCCCATCTGACCATGAAATTGCCAGGTATCTCCCAAACGTGTGAACTCTTCTTTGTATCACTGGCAGACATTCAGGACATTTTCATGCTCATTGGGAAATTTCTCTGCGTAATACTACTATTTTCGTTTCAAGTTTGATTTCGTGTTGTGAAGATGTAAAGGAGAGTTCCGTTTTCTAGCGACAGGCTACCCAATCCTTTATTTAAACAGTGCGGCATTTGAGCGGCAATTCATTTACATCTATCCTACATAGGGCGGTGCCGAATCTCACACATTGCAGGTTGCCCACATCCCCTAATTGTGGACCCCCTTGTAAGTGCCTTTCTAGTAGGAGCTTACTAAACCCTGAACTATCCTGCTTTTCAATGCGTACACAGAATAGTTCGTCGCAAGTGCCTTCCATTTCGAGTAAAATTGGGCTCTTTTTCAGTTTTTTTAATTAAATATGGAACGAAGGATAAAAGTTCTATAAAATGCTATCAGTCTGCCAATGGATCTGCAATTTTTCGTGAAGAGTCATGTACCAGCCGTATTGTAAGAAAAAACATTGTCAAACCAACCATCTATTGTTAGAAAATTGAACAAAATCTAACAACTGTGTGAACTGAGGATACAAAGTTGTAGAATAGTTTGCTCATTTTCAGCAATCGGACAAGCGTTTGAACATAGATTGAACATAGATTATTTGGCTCTCATAACCTTGTTCATGGGAAAAGCAGTTCCAACAGAAGAAAGTAGAAAGATAAGTACTGTCTGTAAGAAATAACAAACGCAATGATCTATAATTATGTCGGCATGGTATGGTATCCAGCATCAAAAATGGCTTAAATATATGTATCAAGCAGAGTAGAGGGAGACGCTCGACTAAGTAAAGTTTGGGTGGAGTCTAGTAGGACCACATACATAAATTCGGTCGAGAACTGCCTCTTAAAGTAAAATACTAAAGCCAACGAAATATGAATGGAAATACAATTCTCGCATTTTCGAATTCTACGATCGAGTGCACTAAAAAAACAGTTTATGTAGGGCGCACTAAATTGAAGACCTCCAGATGATATTTAATGATTAGATTTTAAAACGTTCAGTTTCAAGTGTTACACTTGCATTTGGTTTAACCATATCCATCAGAATAGCGCTCGTACATATGTACATGTCTGCCTATTAGGATCAGAATGATAAGAAGTATTGTTAGCTGATAAATTTATTTTTGTCAATCATATTCGACTGTTCATTTCTCCATCAATTTTGATTTAGACTTATACCTAACAAGATAGAGTTTGCAAAACTAAGTTAGGACTATAAATACCATGCACCTGGTAGCCTGTAGTCCCCAATGTTTCAAAATACCACAAAGTAGAACTAAATTTTTTCATATTCTACTATTCCGAGGAAATGCCCTTGGAGAGTGTCTCAAGCTTTGTAAGAGTTGAAACGTGGAGGTGTTACTTTTACGATTTCAGGACAGTCATCAAGAGAGAAAGAAGAATTGGGGATTGAACTGAAGAAACTAGGCAGATGTTTTGATAAGGAAGCTATTAACAATTTTTCAGAATATCAATAATTCTTTTCTGAAAAGGAAATATACTCAGATTTTGAAGGTCGTATTATAGTGAAAAATCTATAGAATACAACCGACTACTGGTCCTAACTTTTATGGATTTCAAAAAAGCATTAGACACTATTGAAAAACTAGTATTACTGTATAATCAATAAAAAGTAACGTAGAACAGACGGAAGATGCTCCGATTCATCAACACTTACATAGGTATTCTATTCTATATGAAGAAACCAATAAATTTAGGTTTTAGGTAGGAAAAGAAATTCTACAAGGACTCTTCGTTTTTCCTTTGTAGATCCTAGCCCATGTTACTGATACTGCGACCTAAAAGTCAACTCATGATAAATTTAGTATAAGGAATGTACCACTTTCCCAATGAAGGATAGTACGTGTTGTGGAGCAGAAATTTTTAATTCCACTAATGAACCTATTTCTTGATGAAAAATACATCTAATCAACGTAATGCATGTCATTCACAGAGAAACTACTTAGATTCCGCAACAGAACTCGTCCGTGTCGAAGCTCTTTACAGCGATCTTGGAATACCTTTTCAATAACCTGCAATGGGATAACAACGGTTTAGCAGATGACTTCTTATTATAACCGACAGTAATGCTAGCAATGCTAAACTCGAAGCAACTTCAAAACACGTCGGTCTTAATATCAGTTTCGCGAAAACAAAACTCATGACTAACCTAGCTCTCAGTGGGAATCTGAAAACAGCAGAAGCAATGGAGATCAAGCAAGTGTTCATGTAATATACGTAAATATCTCAGTCTTGGAATAAGATTAATGAGAATAACAATCAAGGGAGCCTTCGGTAAATAGAAAAACATGCTTAAGAGCGATATAGCCGTGCGTGTTGGTATGTATAATAAGCAGATGGGACCGGGCAGCAAACGATGAAGTCTGAAGAAGAACTGGATATACATAAATCAAGTATAGCTAGGCAAGATATGTGGTGAGAATAATAGGCAATAAGTGCACAAAGCAGAGAACTGGATTCGTACAGCGCAAGGCAGGACAGAGTGGAAACGTTTAGGAGAGGTTTGCGTCTAACTTTCTGCAAGACTGACTGTAAATGTTGAAAATAATGATTACGATGAACTGCAAAATAAAAGGCAGTTTATGTTTCTCTTTTAGGTAATTTAAAAGCTAGCGTATTTGATGGCAATAAAGCTGATTTGGTACGAATCAGAGCTTTAAAAACTTAACGGGTAGACGGGTTTTCGCAATAAAGGTTTCTTTTCATCATTTATTTAACTATGAAGGTAATTAGCTTTACTTTTCATAACTATTGGATCCACATTGGCCTGAAATAACAAAATAGAATGTGCCTTCGAATTATAGTTGTTCCAAAGCAATTTACATCTTTTAAAACGGTCTTGACTACTGCTGTATATGGACTGATTTCAAGTAATCTTCACTAAATTAGGTGAAGAGGTAGGTCGTCAATACAATTCATAGAAACCTCGACCAGATGGTGGAGCCCACAACCCAGTTGGTACATAGGACAAGTCAGCCTACTCAAACATATTCCCATCGTCTTTAATATTCACGTGGGAATCGAAAGTATGTAACATAGTTAACTTACACATATTTTACTTAATTTTGATGAAAATAAAAAAATAAAAGCAGTAATTAACAAAGTTATAAACAATTTAATTTCAAATCAGAAAAGAATGTTTCTTAATTTATCCTTATTTATAATATAAAGAACTTTTTGACAAAAAAAAAACAAAAATTGCTTTCTTACAAGACTAAGCATTTTGGTTTGGAATCTGATTCCTCCCCGTAATTCCTGCGTTCCGAAATAAATACGTTTATTACAAATAGTACTCTTTATTCTAACATAGAAGCCTCAATTTTATCATTTCTCTTTCTCCTCCTTATACCCATTTCATCCCTGTTTGCTTGTATACAAGAAAAACAAATTATATTCCTTAAAAATTTATCATAAATCTTTTTCACCTTACGCACGCGCATATTGTATGAATTTCGGCGCAGTAACAAACAAAAGAAAAATAAAATAAAAAATAAACTAAAAATTAAACAGCTGGAATGTATAACAACCATTATAAGCGCAACTAACCTGCGGTTGAGTTGACTGAGAATTAGCGTGGATCCTCATTTGTGTGTGTTTCCATTTTGTCTATCCATTCGGATCAACATTTGGCCTTCGATGACTCCAATTGGTTTTTAGCAATGGATTTGTTGAACTATCTGCCTCTTGGTTATGATGATTTGGAGGGCTAGGATGATGTAAAGATATATTGTGACCGCTACTGCTAGGATGATTATCTGTAACTCGTGTCACAGCCGCTGAGGAAGATGCTTCAAAACCAATTGTGCTATTGTTATCAATAAGTGGTGCTGTCGATGAATTTTGATCCTGATGCAACTGACTGACTATTAAATCAGTTGGTGGTTGTTTTTTATTATGCCATGACAACGTATTGTTGTTATTTGTCACCGCTGGGCTAGTGCTGAAAATTCTGGAATTTTCATCGTTTCTATCTAAGGTTGGGACGTTGGTTAATGGAAGCAGTGTATTGTCGAATGCTCCGGGTAAGTCTTGGGATAGTCTGTGACTCTGAAAGTGGTAAAGTATAAAGTTTAGTTCGTTTCTAAATAACATTTGATGGTGAGGACTAAGATTTCCATACTTTGGAGTCCAGTTTCTCGTCGCCATTATTGATCGCGAACAATTTTGGCTCCGACAACGATGCTGCACCATTGTCAATGGAATGGTTTAACTGATGAGAGGGATGCGTTGATGGAGGAAGTTGTACCTTACTATTATTACTAGAACTACTGTAACTATTTCTATTGTTTGCTGTATTTACATAGTGGGAGCAGCCATTTCGCATTGATGCGGGCTGCCGTTGGCTGTGGCGATTATTGTGTCGTTGGCGGCTACAGTCCTCAAAAGGTCTGCAGCCACCGGTTACACTACTACTGCCACCGTTGAAGAAATTCGGTGAGGAACTTATTTTATTCAGTGCAAAACGATTTGACTGCGATGATGATGATGTAGGTGGTGGTGATGGTGGATAATCAACTGTAATATCTCTTCTATGATTCTTTACAGTTACCGGAATGAAATAAAGTCTGTCGTCTGTGCCATCATTTCTTGATAGCGTTCGTATTGGTAATGGCGTTGAGCTGCATAACGCTATGGGTCTCTCGTCCAGCTCTGTTTCGTCAAATATACATTCATTACTACTTTCATTGCGTCGCTGGCAATTGCCATTACCATTGGGCAATTGTTTCGGCGCTGGCGGTACCGGCATATCTTTGAGAATTTGAAATTGCTGCGATTTTGGAATCAATGTTTGCATTTCATGATATTCATTTAGAGTGCTACTCTCGCCTAGTCGGCCACTTAGACCGCCACCACTGTCTCCGAGAAAGCCAGCTAATCCAGTAGTTTCTGTACCACCACCAATGTCGGGTGTACTAACTGCGCCTATATTCGATTCTGATTGAGAAGTCAGCTGTGTTTGACCAGAGCGTAACTTAAAGCGATGTCGTTGATAGATAAATATCAGACTGAAGATTAGGATGCAGATACTTGATAGTGCGGCGCCAATAGCTACGCCCCAGTATGCATCCAATATTGATGTTTCCTCAATTTCCAAGTGTTCATGACGAATGTTGCGTAAATCAATGTAGATCGGTGCGCCTATTCCGTTTTCGCCGACGACACGGACGGTAACGTTGATTTTCTCTCGCTGAGTTACGTTGGGAAACTAATTTAAGGATGTAATATGAATTAAGAATGCACACAGAAGGCTGAAAATTGCTTAAATCTACCTTGAAGTAGGTATCACTTGCGCTAACGTTAGCCTCGTGGGTTGTATTATTTGCCGTCCAAAGGATGTTATAGTGGTGAATCTTTCCATTGGGATTCATGGGTGGTTCCCAGCTAAGTTTAAGGCCATCCTGTATGGTTACTTTCTGGTTATTTATTGTACCGGGAGCTGAAAGCAAAGTTGGACATTTAAAAGTACAACCTATGGATAGTAACGAAAGTGTTAAGACTTACGATCGGGCAGTGTTTGAACATCAACTTCTCCAAAAGAATTGTGGTTGTTGCAACTGAAAAATAACGCCTTGTAGTGTTTCTTTGGCTTCAACTCCCTGAGTACTAGTTTGGATGATGTTATAATTCTTTAGGAAAAAGCAAAAACAGTGTATTTAGATTTAGTCTATATTCAAAAGCTTAGGACACTTACATATCATTGCAAGTCCTTCTGCTATTTCCCAAATCAGGCATTTCATAGACAAAGTGACAAACCTGTACGCACTGCTCTTCAAAACTATCCGCGAAGATAAACGTAATTCTACGAGACTCAATGTTGAGCACCCTAAATGGAACACTTGCCGCCTCTTCAGTGTCATTCTCAATCTATAAAACATACAGGTTACACCAAATGGAAAGTGGGAATCAAATATCTTACTGTTTTCCATTGGACATATCGGAAATCCTGCTGCAGATCCTCGTTTTCATTTGTTACAACTAATATACGAATTTTTGCTCGTAAACAATTCCGCAATAGAATTCCTGTAACATTCGATGGAACTACCAAGCTAAAGACCTCTTCATCTGGATCATAATCTTCCGATTCATTCCGCATACTTTGTACTTTCCTGAGAACATCTCTTGCCTGGGATTCAGTAAGTGGGATGATCTCCTGCAAGTTATGCTCAATATCGTCTGGAAATTTCAGTACAGTAACACTTGAGGAGAGCCCCTGGAGATTGGGTTGTTTGAAGAATTCCCGCGGATGTGGACGAGTGAACGCGATGACAAATTGAATAATGAAATATTTGATTTTCAACGCCGGATTTGACCACACTATGAATACATCACCCGAGAGGTGAAATGCACGAATAGGTACTGAAAAAGAGTTTAATTTTCATATGAAAGTTTGAATAATTCACAAGGACAAAGTATGCCTTACATCCTTGGGTACAGCAGTAGGCTGCATCACTCAGTAGTGAACTTTTCATTGTCTCCTCGATGCTACCCTTATTGCTGTACCGGTGGGAAGATATTGGCAATAGGGCTCGTATAAGAATCACAAATGGTTTATAAATAGGCATATGACCAGAGATGACAACATATTCCGTGTGATTTAGTTGCAATGGAGGCTTAGACTCCCACACATAGGGATTCTTCTGGACAAAGTGTACACTGATGAAGTACAACTGCAGGAAAACATAAAAAAATTAGACGTTGTATAGAATAAAAGCCGATCAGCTTACCCGAGAAGTTCCACTGTGAAAGGTCACGTTGATCGTATTATAGTTCAATGCAAAACATCGAACATTCCTCAGAGGCTTTGGCATATCATCGAAATTGGCACGATGAGACAGCTGCAATAGGGCTGCTGAATATGTTTCACCAGCAATGTTCTTTGCAAAACACTGATAGATACCCTCGTTGGCTAGGTCAAATGATTGAATGGTAAGGACATTACGCTGGATATTTGTCGTGTAGCTGTCCTCACTCAGTGGCTCTCCATTGCGGTACCTAGAAAGAAAATTCATTAAAACCCTCTCTTGACAATGGAATTCAGTTTAGCTTACCATGAAAATTCTGGCTGTGGATTTCCCTTTGCTGTGCAAGAATAGTTCACAAATGCCGCCAACGAACTCTCATAGGACTTTAAAGGTTGTACAATATCTGGCGGTTCGGTTACAATCACTTTAAACACCTGAGAGTCTGTCTTCGTTGCGCACGTATAGTAACCATCATCTTTTTCAACCGACGCCTCTCGAATGTAGTAATTCATGCTGTTATTGGTGATTTTTTCTTGTTGCGCTTCGAGGGATTTACGAAACCACCATTCAATAGTTACTGCATTAGACGTTGCAAGGCATCGTAGCTGAAGGTCCGTATTGGAAGGGATGTAATGAACTTCATCCTGTAGTGGTGGAAGCAATTTGTACTTGAGTGATGATGCGGATAAGTTGTTAGTGATCTTAGGCGAGACGACGTGGACAGTTAAAAGAAATTGCCGATGTTTCTTAACCGCATAGGAGTTGTTAGCTGTGCATCTGGAAATATAAATTGTTGTTTTATTTAATCATGTCATTCAAAACACATAAATATTGTGTTTTATTAAGGAAAAGGCGCTGTGCGGCGATATGATGTGTGCACAATCTTTTTGCTCCAGAAAATGGGAACCTTGTAGTACCGTGTGACATAGGTATTCTCGAGAAGCGAAAGATGTGAATAAAGCCAAAATACGTCGATCACACTGCCTCGGCCACATCAAGCGAATAGAAATTAATGCGCCAGCATTATTGTGATCTTCGAATCACAGCGCCCCAAGTTCGAGACGACAAGGAAGACCGAACCACCGTTTTAACGCCAAGCTATCGCTGAAGCCAGCATACCCGAGATCGAAGGGAATGGAAAGCTGCCGTGTCTCATTCAGAGACTCTTAGCGGGTCGAACTTTCAAATCACATCTGGCGAGTATAGAAGAATCCCAACTAGACCATCTCCGCCTGATAGTTCTGGACAAAGTATACAAAGTACCACTTATCGATACCGGACTTATGGAGTAATTTCTGATCGCGGGTCAGTTGTGCGTTGATCAGATACTCACATAAGGCACACATGTGTACACTTCGCGTGGTTTCATCTTAATCGAGAACAATCTGTGAGGGATTTCTATGAGTCTATTAAGCAGCGTGGGCCATATTGCATCAATAGCTTTTCACTTTGGGCGTCAACATATCAACGATCTATGTGGCGCTAAACTCATCAGTTCTCTCATTTAAGTCTTTTAACCATATATCTACATACGTACGTGTCCATATCTTCCTCAAACGATAGGCATCATGAAGAAGAACATTTCTCTGATGATATGTGTTCCATCTAAATGTGGTGTGCACACTGTTAAAATCCTGAATGGCTAAGGATATCAAATAAAGTGTTTAGAGCGTCAGTAGAAGTGGTACAAGCAGACCTTAGACCGCACGTCTCTTTGCCACGATACGTATTTAACATGACAAACTGAAGAAGTGCATACGAAAACGCGAGATTTATAATATGAAATGCACGGGATCATCACAATTTCTCGTCCCCCTACCTCGATTCCATTTCACAATAGAGAAGGGCTTTTGCGATATAAAGAGCCACAATCAAATTCTGAATACGTAGCTATGATTTCATTCTTAAAGACTATTAATCTACTTTGAAGTGATATATGAATGTTATCGGCTTCCGTGTATACCATTAATATTATTACCTTCTTCCTCATCCTGACGGGACTAATAAAGTGTTCCACCATTGCTCACTCCACCCCATTTCTCGATGAATAAACATACTCATAAATTGTATCATAAAAACCCCTAAAAGCAAAACTCAGTCATTGTATCGAGTCCAATTGAAATAAAACACTCATTTACAACTTGAAGGGCAATTAAAAAATTCGTAGAAATATTCCCCTTACTTCCTTCCCTCCCCCCCCGGGGCTTTGCAGATCGAAACCCATTAATTAAATAAAAATTAAGAAATCTAGCCATCTAGCTAGGTATGGCGTATATAGCGTGTTCTTAGCACTTAATCATCGAATGTAATGCAACACATTATGACGCTCTTTAGGGCCCACAGATACACAATGCTATCATCGCAATCATTCCGGTCATTTCTGACCAGCCAACCATCATTTCAAGCCACCATGCCCAGTTGTGCGGCAATCTTAATCTCGTGTACAATTTCAAAAACAAAAAAAAAAAAACAGAGAAATATATTTAACGAGTTATAATTACATACTATAATTAATAGCTGCAACAAATCTGCTTTCGTTAGCTTTAATCGTCTATTAGGGTTCCAGAGATTCAAGCTAAAGATTGCACACATGGAATGGATGGAAAAAAATAGAAAATAATCTTTAGCCGCATGAGGAATGAGGCGGCTTATCTTGATCATGATAATACATGTTGGAATCGTATAGTATATTGTACGCTGGCTCAAGGCATAAAGGTGTAGTCTACTCGTACATTATATGTTTTGCAAGGGTGTTGCGTGATACTGTGCTGTGCAAAACAATTCTGTAGACGGATTTGTTATACAACATAACTTATGCGGTGCGGAGCCCTTTGTCTTTGGTTAACTTACTTGTACTTCCCTCGGTCGTTGTCGGTGACATTTTTCAAAACTAAACTTCCATTCGTCAGCGTTGTAAATCTGCAAAAAGTTAAATAATTTCAAGTCAATTACATATACATCAAGTTCTTGGGGGAGCCGATAGGGCATATAATTAGCATTTTCGTTTCGATCTTTACTCGCCTGCTCTGTTTGAGTTTTCGTTCAATTGATGTACTGCCATATGTCCAGGATACGTTTGCCGTGGGTACACTAATCACGGGGCAGCTCAGTGTGATTGGCATTCCTCGGGTGGCAGTGATATTTGATTGGATTTTATCACGCTTCAATACTAAAAGACAAAAACAAAACATTAATGTTTGGATTGAGAAATGGCTAAAGACATATTTTTTCTTACCTGGATACTCGACAGAACAACTCTCCGATAGTAGTGCATGACGGCCAAATGCAGTTGCATTTACCAAACACTTATAGACTCCTGTGGCGTTCGCATTTGTGGGTAGTCTTAGGGTGCCATTTGGGAATACTTGAAAATCGTTGCGACGTGTGGCAAATGTTCTTATTTCGATGTCGTTGCGATACCATACGTAGAGAAACTCTTCAGCTGAAATGCGATTCTCATCTAAAAAGAAGATTTAGAAAGATTTATTGTAATGTTTCGCATGTTTTGAATTCTTTAAGGCGTCTATGGTATGAATCCTAAGGAGCTTCGTGCTTAAACAAACATTTTACGGGTATTTCACAGGTGTATACGCCTATTTACATCGAAATTAGCTGTTTGGGTCTTGGCAGGTAGAGTCTGGCATCTAGATTTTTTAAACTTAATTGGTAGTGGAAAAGTAGATGAACGCTGTAACTCAATTGTCGAGGAAAGACTTTTTGTTCTTCAAAGACGTGAGTGATTCAGAGAGTCGAAGATCACTTCGTCCCGAAGTCCCTATTTTGATAGAATAGAGTCAAATCAAACAACCAACAAGTTAAGGTTTAAGTTTGTACTTATGTTGCCTTTTCTCTTTACTGTGTACTACCTTGGTCGGAAGGTTTAAGAAATTTATTCAGAAAATTGGAAATACAAGTTTATTCTTGGTACTGTGTCCATCAAAGTACTCTCCATTGACTGAAATGCACTTATGCTTAGTATAGCCATCAGAGTCTTCTTCGACTCTCAGCGTTCTTCGGAACCACTCTCGGTAGCCAGTTGAAAATGAGGTCACGAACCGTCGGTTTTGATGGTCTGTTCCTTACATTCGGAGGCAATCGGAGGCAATCGGAGGCTAGCTTCTCACAACCATTCGCGTGGTGCGTGTTATATTCATCGCACGAATGGAAGGGGCCTACTATTTAATGTGTCTAAAACTTCTCTCCACGGATGGCACTACGTGTAGGAATATAGGACCCCGCAGGTAGACAGGTTTGATGAATTGGACACGAAAAGTTTTGTTTGACTCATCGGCTTCCCGAAAATGGACTCTAAGACTGGAGTGGTCCCTAAAAGTAAAATGTCGTTACCAACTGGGATATGTTTCTAGCTGCACGCTCTGGATGAGGAAATTCAAGAGTAAACTCAGTCACAAAGCTGCGTGTTAGTCTAAGATGGCTAGGGGCATGTAGAACAGATGGACACCAGAGTTTCTGCTTTGAATCTACACCAGACGGACAATGCACTAGAGATAGATGTCGCCTATGCGACTGGATAGGGCCAACTGAAGAGCCTTCTTGGTTCAGACTCAACTAAGTAAGTACGGAAGGTAGATTGCGGAAGTGTAGTTCTTTTCGGTTTCTGCTTTTCTTCGTCTAGACATCGAGTATTGTACTTTTAAATATATTTATTAAATTCCAAAACCCTTAACAATAACAAAGAGAGAGAGAGAGCCAGCAAGAGCTAATTATTCGTGTTTCACTAATTTCACGTATCGAGTTAAAAACCAATCTTAAAGCAACATCATTAATTACATCGGGGTATTAGCTAATTTTAATATTATTCCCAGTCATTACTCATCAACAACAACATAATACGGCGGCAATCACCTCCGTACTCTTCGCCAGAGTATCACATTTCGAAAATGTTGTTTTTTTTGTTGCTTTTGAATGCATGGATATGTGATACAAAAACAAATTTTCACCTTAAAAGACTGAAAATATCTAGCAAATTCGAGAAAAATCCTCTTTTTGTTATGGAAAAGTTCATTCATACATACGAGTACGAGTACGAGTACGAGTATCTCATCTAAGAGACAAGGCATAAGCTTAGGGAGTACATCTGTGCGCTTAAACATACTTACCGGAATTATAGTTTATTGAGGCTGAACACGGCAGATAATGTGGCACATGTGGCTGGGATATTAGCAGTCTCGTTACTGGTGGCCTTTGTATCTTTAGGAAGTTTCCTGGTATAACGATGTTACCGCCGTACATCGCAGAAGCATCAGCTGAAATGGGTTAAAAAAAAATAAAAGAGGATGAGTAACATTGCATGGTTAATTAATGGATTTTTTTGTTAAGCTAAATACTGGAAAACAAAGCTAAAAAAAATGCTTTTTCAACCATTAGCTGATTGGAAAATCGCGACATCGGTGTTGCGGTAGGAGTATCAGATGAATTCATCAATAAAAATCATTGAAAAGTTAAAAGAGGGATTAAATGGATGAACAATTCGATTAAAAAGGATTGTAAATGTGTATTTAATTGATATTTAAATTAATAATTGCTATGTAGGTCGTTGTTCCAAAAGATTCGTATCAGATACAGTTAAAGTGCAAGACTGGGTCGAACGTGCTTGCTTTTAATGCTATAAGAGCATTGAGAGTGGGCGTGGCATTCTCCATTTTTGATGAAAATGTACTGACGTTTACTGATAGATTCCTATTTTCTGTTTTTTTTTTTTAAAAATACTTTTGCAAAAATGGGCGTGGTAATTACAAAACTTGATCCGCCATTACTTTGGATTTATCTAATCACCCTCAGATATTAATTCTAAGTCTAAAACGTCCAAACGTAGTATGCCATCTTCCTTTCTTGCTAGTTCCGATTTCACATCGAATTGTGCCGCAGACTCCAGAACTCCAACTTGAAGAGACGTCTAGACGTTTAGGCTGCAGACGAGCTTATAGACAGACAGACAGACAGGCTATGTAAGCTTCATAAAGTTAGTCTAAACATATAGTACATAAAATAGTTGACTTTTACCAAAGAATCTTTCAAAGCACTATTGGTCAAAATCTTTTAGGTCGTTGAAACCATTTTCGAACAAATTTTGAAAAATATCATTGTATACACTTTTGACCGGAAAATTGATGCCTTTCCTTAGAGGAAGGTAGAAGAAAGTGCCCACTTAGCGGGAAGGTGCGCCTTTGTGTCACCACAAAAGCTCGTGAAAAAGTCGAAGTGATAAACTTTAGATCCAACCCGTGGAACTCAAATGGCGGATTAGTTTTCCAATCCTATTACGATGAGATCCATGGAGAAAGGTCTTCCTAGGGTATGCTGGCTTGTCCTCGCTAGAGCTGGATATTTGCAAAGGAAGGTTCTTCAAAAGGTATTGTGATTGACCAGCGCCCTCTGATAATGGCTACAAGTCTGGATATACCTACATATCTGATCTTAGTTTACCAAGTAGCTCGTTTCACTTAGGTTTGTTGTTAAAATGCCGTGTGTTTCTTGATATGACACAACTCGTCAGTTGGCAAACTGGAAAAAGTGACGATGTGTATTTTCCTTTTCCGCTGATTAGCCATTAAGAGCTGACCCTCGCCTGTCTACCTCGTTGATAGCATCTTGACTGTCTTAAAAAATTGAGCTTGAATGTAAAATGACCGATCAGAAAACAATAGCAAAGTCTAGGAGACCGAAAGACCTCGGTATATGTATTTAGTTGGTCAGACAGAAGGTAGTTCAAGTATAAAGGATTTCGTAAAATCGAAGGTTGGTATCATGTAGTCAGTTGAAGACGTTACCAATTTTCTAAGAGATCTCGTTTGCAAGATCCTATAGACATTACAGGGCAATAGTAATTCTGTAGTATGTATGTTCCGAGTTTGCGGAATTGAACGCATTTTTAAGGCTTTTTAGGTGTTTTCGATGGGATTCGAACCTTGTACTCTTTGCTCCGTTGTCCAACGAACTAACCACTTGAGCCACGGAGTTCAAAGGAACAAAATCAGGTTGGGATTCGAACCTCCAACTCTTTGCTCCGTAGTCCAACGAACTAACCACTTGAGTCACGGAGTTTAAAGGAACAAAATCAGGTTGGGATTAGAACCTCCAACTCTTTGCTCCGTAGTCCAACGAACTAACCACTTCAGCCACGGAGTTCAAAGGAACAAAATCAGGTTGGGATTCGAACCTCGAACTCTTTGCTCCGTAGTCCAACGCACTAACCACTTGAACCACGGAGTTCAAAGGAACAAAATCAGGTTGAGATTCGAAACTGAACTCTTTGCTCCTTAGTCCAACGAACTAACCACTTGAGCCACGGAGTTCAAAGGAACAAAATCAGGTTGGGATTCGAACCTCCAACTCTTTGCTCCGTAGTCCAACGAACTAACCACTTGAGTCACGGAGTTTAAAGGAACAAAATCAGGTTGGGATTAGAACCTCCAACTCTTTGCTCCGTAGTCCAACGAACTAACCACTTGAGTCACGGAGTTTAAAGGAACAAAATCAGGTTGGGATTAGAACCTCCAACTCTTTGCTCCTTAGTCCAACGAACTAACCACTTGAACTACGGAGTTCAAAGGAACAAAATCAGGTTGGGATTCGAACCTCGAAATCTTTGCTCCGTAGTTCAACGAACTAACCACTTGAGTCACGGAGTACAAAGGAACAAAGTCAGGTTGGGATTCGAACCTCCAACTCCTTGCTCCTTAGTTCAACGAACTAACCACTTGAGTCACGGAGTTCAAAGGAACAAAATCCGGTCCCAGGGTTATTTTTCTATTTCAATAGAGTTACTGGCAACTTTGTATGACCAAATTAAGGTAGCTACAGCAACGTCGCATCTACAGATCCTGCGAATATGTTAATATTTGTCAGTACGGCGGCTATGCCCATACTCACGACAGACAGTGTCAGAACAAAAATGAAAATATAATCCATTTAATCATTTATTTCATGCTCATCCCCATCGCCATCGCTATTGCCATCGCCGTCATGCAGTCTGCTGATGAGCTCCTGGTCTCACTTCAAAGGATCGCGGTGGTACACACATTTACCCACCGAATGACACATTGCGGATACAAATGAAAACCACTCTGCTTTATGCATCCACAGTAACACAGCACTAATTAAAGATAATATGTAGTTATTTTAGGTTAATTATTCAAATTGCATCCGCACGCGGCCGAGATGTTGCCCAACACAGGGCTGGTATCTGCACCAGCACCGACAACGTTTTTCTGTTGCTGTTGCTTCTGACCGCCCAACAGGTGCCATAGTCCGGTTTCGTACTAATTTATGATATAGTTATGCGAAATGTATTTGGGGAATTGTATTAAATAACAAAGGCAGCAAACAATATATATTTCTCTATAATTAAATTAAGTGTGTAATCAAATTATACTCGTACATCATGCCGAGCCGTGTAATTGCACGAGAACTCTCTTTTCACCGTGTCGTCGTCGTCGTCGTCGGTTGGTTATAAATATGTTTTTTTTGTTAAAGCTAACATTATCAACATAATTAAAATAAAGGGATATACATATTTTTAAGTGCGAAATGGCTTCCACATAATGAAATACTTTACAGAGTCATTTTCGTCATGGCCTTCCTTCGCAGTGTGAATCTTGATAAATGATTTTCTTTATGCGACGGAGACATGTCAAAAAGTTATTGGCACGATAGCTACAGCTACGACCAGAGCAACAGCTACAGCTACAGCAGACAGCTGCTCTTCTAGAAGATTGTTATTTTATACGAAACAATCAATATTTTCAAAAAAAAAAATGGATGCTGGTAAAGGAACAACGATACATGAGGTCTTATCATGAACTTGTTGTCCTAATTAAATAAAACTGAAATGACAAGCAAACATGTGATATGGTATCGTAATTAGGTTACTTGCTGTAGGGTAAATAAATTTAAATCAATAGGTCAAGATGTATAGATCAAGATGTGGGGGCAACTTTGTTGCTCTCGTATAAACGAAAGTAGTAAACAATTTCGTTTGGAGAAAGAGTTCCCAGCGGCAATTGCTTCGTTTTGTACTTCCATTAGGGGGCTTAATTTATTTATAAGTTATTTGTTACTAAGTAGCAGGTGAAATACAAATCAAGAAGAAAGGATTTTCCAACATTTAAATAAAACACAGAATAATTGAGAGGTCAGGGGGCTTTTATTCCAGGAATAGTGCACAATTGGCTTAAACGAACGACTTAACGTAACCCCTTCACAAAAAGCAATCCAATGGCGTTAAATCGCACGAGGAAGGTGGCCATTACAAACTTTCCACTCAATCGTTTGACCAACTGTGTGACATGTGGCACCATTTTGTTGGAACCACACATCACTGACTTCTTTACTTACTTACTACTTAAATGGCTCCCGACTTGTGAAGAGTTTCTGCCTTAGACACGGCAGCCTTCCATTCCTTTCAATCCCGGGCACTCTGCCTCCAGTTGTCCAGACCAAGCGCTTTGGCATCCGCTTGACAGCTTGGTCCTTAAAACGGAGGTTCGGTCTTCGTTGTCGCATTATTGTCCATTCGCTCGATGTGGCCGACGTATTTTGGCTTTTTGGACTACATCCTGTCTTGGTACAGCTCATAGAGTTCCCGGTTATATCTTCTCCTCCATTCGCCCTTCTCGCATATTGAATCAAAAATTTGACTTTCTTTCGAAATTGCCTATAATCTGCTCTGCTTTCCTGGTTATCGTCCAGCACTCGGCTCCGTATAGAAGAACTGACAGGATCAATGTTTTGTAAAGCATGCATTTCGTCTTCCGAGTTAGGAGTTTTGAACACGTTTGTTTAGCGAAACGAAAGAAGTAGCGCTTTCCTAGGGTGTCGTTCGTGGAGTTGATATTTATTTAGAGGTAGATTAACTCCTTAATTACCTCGAAGTTACTGTTGCCAACATCGACGTTTTGATCTAGGCGATGGACCGATGTTTGGTGGCAACAGGTACGTGGTTTTGTGCTCTTTCATTTCAAGAACAACTCGTTTCGCCTGTTCATCAATTACCATCACTGACTTCAAGTCCATCAAATTCCAGCTAAAAACAGTCTTGCAACAGGACATGATAGCGAACTCCATAGCCTGTAACCCGGCGATCATTTTGATCGACGAAAAGCGGTCCAATTGTACCACACGCTAGACTTTAAGATTTCTCAAAAAAATATGGTTCTAGTACTTCGTAGCGCCCTTAGCTCTCACAGCGTCTTGAACCCTATTTGGCATGGAGACATAAAAGTGACCAAGGTAATTGTAATCACTTTCCATCACTTTGTCATTAGGATGGATTAGGATGCATCTCCTTACCGTAACATAAGGAGATTGCTCCACCAGTCTGGGCTATGCACTCTTCGCTGTAACGTTCCCCTTTTCTAAAACGCAATGTCTGCTTCCCATTCGGTTCAATCGGGTTCCCCTTGGATTCATCTGAGAACACAACATTTTAATAAATCGTGAACACTCTAGTTTAGCCTTTCCTTAGCCCAGTTATAGTTTTCGCTGCTCTACAGTGGCTTTTTTGCTAGTCTCCGTGCTAGCTATCCCATCTCATTACAACGATTCTGAATGGCTCTGACCCTAACTTCAGCACCAGTAGCTTCTCGTAGGTCAGTTCTCAACTCCGATGCGGTTTCAAACTTGTTCCTCAAGCTTAGCCTCATTAGTTGCCAGTGTTCCCGAACAGTGGCACTAAGTCCTGCGCCACGCCAGTTCTTCTCGTCAGAGTGTGATCCTGCCGATACTTGTCAGAGAATCTTCTTACAGAACGCTTACCACCAATCCAATTTGTCGAGCTATTTCACGATATGACACATTCCGCGATTGTTGCCTTATTTTCTTGACTCATTTCTATCCTTTCAGACATTGCAACATCAACTTTTTTTATTAGGCAACAAAGGTTCTTACACGCTTAACGCGGGCCGTTTGAAAGACTCAGTCCCGCTCATATTTTGACTGAATAAATTCCTGCCTTCGTCGTGTGCGCTCAACATCTAGTATTGCAGGTGTTGTCGAAAGTGTGCGCCTAAGTCCGGGAACCTCAAAGCGCCAAAGAACTCAGAATATACTTATAAATCAATCGCCCTTTATGACAAGGGGTTGACTGTGAACCTTTAATAACAAACAGTAGTCGGCGAAACTGATTCCACCTCCATATTACTACAGTCCAGACAAAATGTGTGTTCTTTCCTATTGTCCCATGATCGTTGAACTTGTCCTAGTCTCAAGGACTTCAAAACAAGAGAAAATCCCACAAAAAAAGAACAAAATATTCATAAATATTCAATTCATGTTCGGTGGGCTGTTGTGACCCGTTCTGGCTTTCCCCTTTCAAATGGATTTCAAGACCTTTCCCAAAATATACATAACCATCAACTATTATGAATCTCTCACTTAATTGTCAACACATTTTGTGGAATAAATTTTCAAGGAATTAATGCCGACCGACCGTCCAAAATCTGTACACAACAACACCAGACCAACGTCCGAGCCGAGGTCTTCCGTCCCGCACACGGGATACGGAACGTTTTTGTTTCATAATTACATTTTTCCGTCAATGTCTGGGATCTAGGGTGTCTCCATTCCTCCTGCCTCCTGCGCCCAGTGATATCATATGTATTTCAGAGTAATTCGTGAAAATATGTTTTTGTTTTCCTTTTCTTTTTATCTACAAACGAACATAATTAATCTTCAATTACACTTTTTTTTTTCGTGCAAGTTCATATGCGGTTCCACTTCTCATGACTTAGCCTCACGAGATACATAGATACCTACGAGTGGAGATAGATATCCAAAGCGTGTAACCATGTTTTGAATTATGCAATAATTCGATTAAAGTTGTTGGCTAATTAGATATTGGTTGACGTGTTTGTATATATTGCACTTAAATATTTATAGGGTTTTTGTTTTTGCTTTTGCATTTCTAAGACTCACGTTCGTTGGGATAATTATCACGAGCGACTGTGATATCCGTTTGTAAATTAGGTGCGATTCGATAGAAGTGGCGGTTTAAATGAAATATCCTGTTGCAGATGAATTGGGTTCAATTGGCCGGAATGTTGTGTGAGAAAGTTATGCTTATAGCTGGGTAAACCGAAGGAATTGAAGAAAAAACGGGCGAAAATGTAAATTTAACCGAAAAATGAAGATCGCAAGATTTAGCCTTTTCCTAGCATTTGGGGAGAAGTCTCTGAATGCACTTCAGATGCAATTTCGTCACATATCTCCTCTCCCTCGGCGTTTTGGATCAAATGGGTGAAATTGAACAAAAAACTTGACCAAAAAACGTAAAGAGGATGACTCACACTTTGGTGAAGTCAGTTGCCCGCTATCTAGAATTTCGAAAGAAGTTGGGCATACCTGGGTCAACAATGGAAAAAGTCTCCGAATGCACTTCAAATGCAGTTTCGTCACATATCTCCTCTCCCTCGGCGTTTTGGATCAAATGGGTGAAATTGAACAAAAAACTTGACCAAAAAACGTAAAGAGGATGACTCACACTTTGGTGAAGTCAGTTGCCCGCTATCTAGAATTTGGGATGAGGTCGGGTGTACTTGGGTCACGAATGGAAAAAGTCTCCGAATGCACTTCAAATGCAGTTTCGTCACATATCTCCTCTCCCTCGGCGTTTTGGATCAAATGGGTGAAATTGAACAAAAAACTTGACCAAAAAACGTAAAGAGGATGACTCACACTTTGGTGAAGTCAGTTGCCCGCTATCTAGAATTTCGAAAGAAGTTGGGCATACCTGGGTCAACAATGGAAAAAGTCTCCGAATGCACTTCAAATGCAGTTTCGTCACATATCTCCTCTCCCTCGGCGTTTTGGATCAAATGGGTGAAATTGAACAAAAAACTTGACCAAAAAACGTAAAGAGGATGACTCACACTTTGGTGAAGTCAGTTGCCCGCTATCTAGAATTTCGAAAGAAGTTGGGCATACCTGGGTCAACAATGGAAAAAGTCTCCGAATGCACTTAAAAGGCAATTTCGTCACATATCTCCTCTTCCTGGGCGTTTTGGATCAAATGGGTGAAATTGAACAAAAAACTTGACCAAAAAACGTAAAGAGGATGACTCACACTTTGGTGAAGTCAGTTGCCCGCTATCTAGAATTTCGAAAGAAGTTGGGCATACCTGGGTCAACAATGGAAAAAGTCTCCGAATGCACTTCAAAAGCAATTTCGTCACATATCTCCTCTCCCTCGGCGTTTTGGATCAAATGGGTGAAATTGAACAAAAAACTTGACCAAAAAACGTAAAGAGGATGATTTACACTTTGGTGCAGTCAGTTGCCCGCTATCTAGAATTTGGGATGAGGTCGGGTGTACTTGGGTCACGAATGGAAAAAGTCTCCGAATGCACTTCAAATGCAGTTTCGTCACATATCTCCTCTCCCTCGGCGTTTTGGATCAAATGGGTGAAATTGAACAAAAAACTTGACCAAAAAACGTAAAGAGGATGATTTACACTTTGGTGCAGTCAGTTGCCCGCTATCTAGAATTTGGGATGAGGTCGGGTGTACTTGGGTCACGACTGGAAAAAGTCTCCGAATGCACTTCAAATGCAGTTTCGTCACATATCTCCTCTCCCTCGGCGTTTTGGATCAAATGGGTGAAATTGAACAAAAAACTTGACCAAAAAACGTAAAGAGGATGACTCACACTTTGGTGAAGTCAGTTGCCCGCTATCTAGAATTTCGAAAGAAGTTGGGCATACCTGGGTCAACAATGGAAAAAGTCTCCGAATGCACTTAAAAGGCAATTTCGTCACATATCTCCTCTTCCTGGGCGTTTTGGATCAAATGGGTGAAATTGAACAAAAAACTTGACCAAAAAACGTAAAGAGGATGATTTAGACTTTGGTGCAGTCAGTTGCCCGCTATCTAGAAATTGGGATGAGGTCGGGTGTACCTGGGTCAAGAATGGAAAGTCTCCGAATGCACTTCAAATGCAATTTCGTCACATATCTCCTCTCCCTCGGCGTTTTGGATCAAATGGGTAAAATTGAACAAAAAACTTTACCAAAAAACGTAAAGAGGATGATTTACACTTTGGTGCAGTCAGTTGCCCGCTATCTAGAATTTGGGATGAGGTCGGGTGTACTTGGGTCACGAATGGAAAAAGTCTCCGAATGCACTTCAAATGCAGTTTCGTCACATATCTCCTCTCCCTCGGCGTTTTGGATCAAATAGGTGAAATTGAACAAAAAACTTGACCAAAAAACGTAAAGAGGATGATTTACACTTTGGTGCAGTCAGTTGCCCGCTATCTACAATTTGGGATGAGGTCGGGTGTACCTGGGTCACGAATGGAAAAAGTCTCCGAATGCACTTCAAATGCAGTTTCGTCACATATCTCCTCTCCCTCGGCGTTTTGGATCAAATGGGTGAAATTGAACAAAAAACTTGACCAAAAAACGTAAAGAGGATGATTTACACTTTGGTGCAGTCAGTTGCCCGCTATCTAGAATTTGGGATGAGGTCGGGTGTACTTGGGTCACGAATGGAAAAAGTCTCCGAATGCACTTCAAATGCAGTTTCGTCACATATCTCCTCTCCCTCGGCGTTTTGGATCAAATAGGTGAAATTGAACAAAAAACTTGACAAAAAAACGTAAAGAGGATGATTTACACTTTGGTGCAGTCAGTTGCCCGCTATCTAGAATTTGGGATGAGGTCGGGTGTACTTGGGTCACGAATGGAAAAAGTCTCCGAATGCAGTTTCGTCACATATCTCCTCTCCCTCGGCGTTTTGGATCAAATGGGTGAAATTGAACAAAAAACTTGACCAAAAAACGTAAAGAGGATGATTTACACTTTGGTGCAGTCAGTTGCCCGCTATCTAGAATTTGGGATGAGGTCGGGTGTACTTGGGTCACGAATGGAAAAAGTCTCCGAATGCACTTCAAATGCAGTTTCGTCACATATCTCCTCTCCCTCGGCGTTTTGGATCAAATAGGTGAAATTGAACAAAAAACTTGACCAAAAAACGTAAAGAGGATGATTTACACTTTGGTGCAGTCAGTTGCCCGCTATCTAGAATTTGGGATGAGGTCGGGTGTACTTGGGTCACTTGGTCAATGGAAAAAGTCTCCGAATGCAGTTTCGTCACATATCTCCTCTCCCTCGGCGTTTTGGATCAAATGGGTGAAATTTAACAAAAAACTTGACCAAAAAACGTAAAGAGGATGATTTACACTTTGGTGCAGTCAGTTGCCCGCTATCTAGAATTTGGGATGAGGTCGGGTGTACTTGGGTCACGAATGGAAAAAGTCTCCGAATGCACTTCAAATGCAGTTTCGTCACATATCTCCTCTCCCTCGGCGTTTTGGATCAAATGGGTGAAATTGAACAAAAAACTTGACCAAAAAACGTAAAGAGGATGATTTACACTTTGGTGCAGTCAGTTGCCCGCTATCTAGAATTTGGGATGAGGTCGGGTGTACTTGGGTCACGAATGGAAAAAGTCTCCGAATGCACTTCAAATGCAGTTTCGTCACATATCTCCTCTCCCTCGGCGTTTTGGATCAAATGGGTGAAATTGAACAAAAAACTTGACCAAAAAACGTAAAGAGGATGATTTACACTTTGGTGCAGTCAGTTGCCCGCTATCTAGAATTTGGGATGAGGTCGGGTGTACATGGGTCAGGAATGGAAAAAGTCTCTGAATGCACTTCAGATGCAATTTCGTCACATATCTCCTCTCCCTCGGCGTTTTGGATCAAATGGGTAAAATTGAACAAAAAACTTTACCAAAAAACGTAAAGAGGATGATTTAGACTTTGGTGCAGTCAGTTGCCCGCTATCTAGAATTTGGGATGAGGTCGGGTGTACATGGGTCAGGAATGGAAAAAGTCTCTGAATGCACTTCAGATGCAATTTCGTCACATATCTCCTCTCCCTCGGCGTTTTGGATCAAATGGGTAAAATTGAACAAAAAACTTTACCAAAAAACGTAAAGAGGATGATTTACACTTTGGTGCAGTCAGTTGCCCGCTATCTAGAATTTGGGATGAGGTCGGGTGTACCTGGGTCAAGAATGGAAAAAGTCTCCGAATGCACTTCAAAAGCAATTTCATCACATATCTCCTCTCCCTCGGCGTTTTGGATCAAATGGGTAAAATTGAACAAAAAACTTTACCAAAAAACGTAAAGAGGATGATTTATACTTTGGTGCAGTCAGTTGCCCGCTATCTAGAATTTGGGATGAGGTCGGGTGTACTTGGGTCACGAATGGAAAAAGTCTCCGAATGCACTTCAAATGCAGTTTCGTCACATATCTCCTCTCCCTCGGCGTTTTGGATCAAATGGGTGAAATTGAACAAAAAACTTGACCAAAAAACGTAAAGAGGATGATTTACACTTTGGTGCAGTCAGTTGCCCGCTATCTAGAATTTGGGATGAGGTCGGGTGTACATGGGTCAGGAATGGAAAAAGTCTCTGAATGCACTTCAGATGCAATTTCGTCACATATCTCCTCTCCCTCGGCGTTTTGGATCAAATGGGTAAAATTGAACAAAAAACTTTACCAAAAAACGTAAAGAGGATGATTTAGACTTTGGTGCAGTCAGTTGCCCGCTATCTAGAATTTGGGATGAGGTCGGGTGTACATGGGTCAGGAATGGAAAAAGTCTCTGAATGCACTTCAGATGCAATTTCGTCACATATCTCCTCTCCCTCGGCGTTTTGGATCAAATGGGTAAAATTGAACAAAAAACTTTACCAAAAAACGTAAAGAGGATGATTTAGACTTTGGTGCAGTCAGTTGCCCGCTATCTAGAATTTGGGATGAGGTCGGGTGTACATGGGTCAGGAATGGAAAAAGTCTCTGAATGCACTTCAGATGCAATTTCGTCACATATCTCCTCTCCCTCGGCGTTTTGGATCAAATGGGTAAAATTGAACAAAAAACTTTACCAAAAAACGTAAAGAGGATGATTTATACTTTGGTGCAGTCAGTTGCCCGCTATCTAGAATTTGGGATGAGGTCGGGTGTACTTGGGTCACGAATGGAAAAAGTCTCCGAATGCACTTCAAATGCAGTTTCGTCACATATCTCCTCTCCCTCGGCGTTTTGGATCAAATGGGTGAAATTGAACAAAAAACTTGACCAAAAAACGTAAAGAGGATGATTTACACTTTGGTGCAGTCAGTTGCCCGCTATCTAGAATTTGGGATGAGGTCGGGTGTACATGGGTCAGGAATGGAAAAAGTCTCTGAATGCACTTCAGATGCAATTTCGTCACATATCTCCTCTCCCTCGGCGTTTTGGATCAAATGGGTAAAATTGAACAAAAAACTTTACCAAAAAACGTAAAGAGGATGATTTAGACTTTGGTGCAGTCAGTTGCCCGCTATCTAGAATTTGGGATGAGGTCGGGTGTACATGGGTCAGGAATGGAAAAAGTCTCTGAATGCACTTCAGATGCAATTTCGTCACATATCTCCTCTCCCTCGGCGTTTTGGATCAAATGGGTAAAATTGAACAAAAAACTTTACCAAAAAACGTAAAGAGGATGATTTACACTTTGGTGCAGTCAGTTGCCCGCTATCTAGAATTTGGGATGAGGTCGGGTGTACCTGGGTCAAGAATGGAAAAAGTCTCTGAATGCACTTCAAATGCAGTTTCGTCACATATCTCCTTTCCTTGGCGTCTTTTTATGTCTCACAGTCTAAAGATGCTGCGTCTTAAGTGTGTACACGTCATTTCCCTTTTTTTTTTATAAAAACTGGGTCAGCAAATGTTTATCTCGCAAAGCCGGCGAATCGTTCAAAAGACTGATTCACCAACGTACCTACAAGAACCGGCACAAAGTGATCATTGCCGGCGGAAAAATAATCCCCTCATAATGGAATGGTAATTGAAATAAGTAGTTCCGTGTATCTTGGCTACTTATCCAGATGGATCATTGGGTTTTCAAAAGGAAAAACTGGGAAGCAGTATCTGACTCTGCGATCACTGATCGTTCTGCGAATAACAATTAGTTTGGATGAAAAATTTAAAAATATAATTCACGAGCTGCTAGTGGCGCTCTCGCCGCACTGCATTCGGAAAATCATTTACTTAACGTACTGCGGATCACAGAATAGATACTTATAGATACATTCATAATTCGAAATTGCCTCTTCGCTGGTAATGCGCTTAAGTCGTTTCGTATGTATGAATGATTGCTCCACGGGGCCGGGAGGAGGAGGATTAATGAAAACAGAAACAGAAATAATAAAAAATAGCTGCAAGATCTGAAGACATTTATGGAATAAAGAAATAATTAATTACTTATGCTGGCGGCTTTCTTTCTAGTGGAACTACCGCCGACATAGCATGAGATACGATCGAAATGTGTGTCGCAGTGCTTGTAGTAATTTATATAGTTTTTAATTTGCAATGAATGTTAGGTGATTTAGAGCGACGACGATGCAGTTTTTATGGATCCTTTTCGGTGGATACTTATAATCAGCTTTTGAGTCATTTAGTAGAAAGGAATTTATTATTATAAGTTTGATACTCAATAAGTTAGCGGACTCTGTAATTAACTGACAGAGGTACGTTGGAGAGAGGACTAAAAGTCAAGAAGGACTGGTGTGCGCTGGTATGTCCGATTTGAAAGCTGTTAAACATATGAATGAGCTGAACTAGGTGGTATCCCGCCACTGGATAGACCATAGACTTGCAATAGCCCAAAAGGCATCAATTCACAGAAAGCTGGCAACCGACCGATTGATCCATTTCTGGCCTTAATACGATCACCGAACTTCTTTGATTGTTAGGCCATCTGTGTAGAAAGTGGGGCAGTCTTTTTGAAACCAGATACGAATATTCCAAGTCATCTTCTTCCGATGATATAATCACTCAACATGATCCGGTAGTGATCGACTCTAGATGTGACTGTGTTGCCATTGTAATGCAATGACTCCTCCAGCATGAAACCCGTAACAAACATTCATTATTTTGCGATGAAAATCGGAGGATGGTATGAAAGCCAATCTTCAATGGAAGCCCTGATGGAGTACTCGCGAAGATCCAACGCAAGTTCAAATCCTGTGATATTATCTTCTGAGCCTTGGCTATGAATCTCATCGGAGACAAGAGTCAAAGAGTCAAGAAGTACTTGCATACTCAAAAAGGGCTAAGCAAGGCTACAGCCACGTGAAAACCAGAGGCATGTTTGTCCACAAAAACTAGTTTGGAGTCATACGTGAAGATTCGACTACACCTCAATCCCAGCTCAGAGTGTGGCTGAAGTAAGTCCTGAATGCGGGGAAAGCCGACTATAAACTTGCACAGCAGACAAAGTTGCGGTGTCACTGGATCAGACAGCATATCCTTGGATATAGGGTCGTAGGATTGCTCTGATAAAACAGCCCATGATAAATGTATCGAGGGCATAATAAGTCAACTAGAGCATCGAGAGTAGAATGCGACGAATTCGGGAAAGTTCTCGTGCGAGTCTAGTGGAAAACCGACCCATAAGCTAGAAAACGTCGTCAGCTTTTCGGTGATAAGCCCATGTCGTGGCAAACTGAGAGTGCCTTAGATGCCCTCGACTTGACATGCTTTAGCGAATGAAGTTTCGCTTCACAGGAAATATGGATGCTAATGCCCTTTAGTACTGACTGAGTCAGACTGATAACAACTTCAGTTTTCAGAGGATTGACCGATTCCTGCACGTTAGCACAGACAGTCTGTAGGCATGACTCAACCGAAAGTATGGCAAATTATCTCCGTGTGGACTGATACTTATTGGAGTCTCAGAGTCACTGGCCCTTGAAGAGTTTTTGCCTTTAGTCCCAGGCAGACTCTGGTCAGTTCGTCTGACTAAGCATACTAGCATCCAGGATTGCTTGATGCTTATAGTGGAGGTTGTCTTCCTTATCGTTTCGTTTGTCTAAAGGCTAGGATTCGAAGATTATCTTGACTGGACTCAGTTCTTTGCTAGGGTGTTTCTCCCCGGACGTATTGTCTTCAGCAGTAAACTGATGTTCTATGACTTTGAAACCAGTAACTTTCGCTCGATGTTGTCAGATTATACACATATCTTCTGCGTAGGCGGTAAAACAACCTCCAGAACCTAACCAGGGTCGACACCTGTGTTCTACCGCCACACAACATAGAAAGAACCTTCGCGGGACTGGCTTACGAGAGATGGAACACTTTCCCATCTTGCTGTGTCTTCAGAAAACATGATGAAAGTATGACCCAGCTTAGTACTCTTCACGGGGATCATCACCGGGCACAAGCTCATGGCGGCCCAAAGTAGTCGAATGTAAGAAAAAACTGATGACATCTACAGAGGCTGTGGCGACACAGACGCAGTAGAATGTACTTTACACTTCCTCTGCGAATGCCAAACCTATGCAGAACTAGAAAGTCGGGCCTTGGTGAATACCATTTTGAAGACCTGGGCGACCTGTCAGGAAAGCCACTATCAACCAAAGCCTATATCCAATCCACGATAGGGGCTCACAGTGGATCCACCAGTGATCCGAGTGTTGGCCGCACATGTCACCCTATTCTACCTACCTAGGGGCGATTTTTGAAAAACTCCCCACATGGGACATTGATTTCACATAAATTGTGAGCTGCAGACCAGTTGATTGGGTTCCCTTAGATGGCTGTGTAAGCACGTACCTGACTCCAATGTCCATTTCTTCAGTTTCCCATTAAATCCCCAAAGACGCAGCTCTGAGTAAAAGCAATTTCAACAACCAAACATAGCTTTAACTTCTCAGAAGCATTTTTCCCTGATGACACCATAATTCAGAGGAAAAAATTTATGAATGTTCAAAATGCAAATAAATCAGTAAAACGTGTGTGTATCCCCATACAAGACAAACAGCATTCTATGTTTATCTGCATTCAAAAATACTTTATCTATCCTGTTTTTTTTGTTTTGTTCTGCTACAACCACAACAGCCAAGTCCAAAAGACACCTGGTAGGTAGCCTTATTTAGTCAGTCGAAGCTATCCCCTGAGTCACGACTCATTCGACGTGGACACGTGCCTCCTACAAGACTATTCATTGCATATCTCATGACATTATCTATTGGTCTAATCAATTAAACATTGCCACAGTGCTTTTTCAAAACCGGAAATCTACTCTGCACAATATCCGAAAACAAATTCACAAAAATTCCTTTCAACACATTTTTATTCTTCCTTCCTCTTCCACCCTTCGTCCAAGAGAACCGTGGCTAGATTTTGCAAAACAAGTAAAGAAATGAAGACAGAGTTGTCTGCGTCACGCTGCCTGTGACTTTAGAAAGGAGAAACCACATCGACTGCGATAGACAAACAGAAACGTACGAGGGAACTTGTTAGCTTGCAACTGTTGGTTTCGTAAAAACTTCCGATCGGGAGATCTACTATCAGAAGATCACAGGAAAGTGATCTTAAATTCTATCGGTATGTACTTGACATGACGTCGCTGGAGTTGTCATACTTTCCTGGAGAGTGAAGTTCCAAAAACATTTGTAGGAGACCACGAGGTATTGTTCATCACTTCCGGCAGTTGACTCCCTATTGCTTATCTCAGTGTTTCAAACGTCATACTTTCTGTCAGATAATGCCTCCGAACTGTCAACGCTATCGTATCGAGATAGCCTAAGACATGGTCGATAAGTGCATCACTAGAAATGGGAACGAACGATTGTGATCAGTCTGACTCAGCCAGTGCTAAAGAGCTTCACTATCCAGATCTGCAATGAAGCAAAATATCTGAGAGTGATCCTAGATAAGAAGCTGCTTCGGCCAAAAAAGTCAAAGACATCCAAAACGGTCTCAGTTTTTTTGACAGTCTTGCTCTTCACAAGACATGGGGCTTACATATCACCGAAAAAGGTCCTTTGGATCAATACGGTTTCTAGCTTAAGGGTTAATTCTTTAGTGGAGAGGACCTTCCCGTAAGTATGTGATTGCCTTCTGCATTAAACTCCAAAGAACGTTCTATTTTGGTTGCACTGGAAATTTTCCAAGTACGTGGGACTCTGCTTTATTTACGCAGATACTTTCATCATTGGCTGTACTATCAAAGCAATGTACCGTCCTAGACGAGCTGGATTTTGTTAGCATCCTCACTGGAGCTCCGATGATTTTGACGACATTTGATGCAATGACACAGGAACTTCGGCTGCTGTGCAAGTTTTGAGTCGACTTTATCCGCGTTTAGGACTAACTTCAGCCAGTCTCTAAGCCTGGATTGGAGTCTAGTGCAATCTTCACGAATGGCTCGAAAACTAGTCAAGGGTTCGATGCTGGTATCTTCGTCGGCAAGCATGCCTCTGCTTTTAAGTGGGGACGGACCTATTGTTAAAAATAGGAGGATGGGTCGGAGTATAGCGACAGTCAAGCTGCGCTTAAGGTCCTGCGTAAGGAACTCGTTGAATTCATTAGCAAGGTTGACCTTGTTCAATCTTCTCTGGGTCCCAGGTCACACTGGGATGTGGGAAATGAGATGTTCAATGAAATTACTAGGCAAGGCTCTAAGGATAATTTCTTAGAACCTGAACCAACGTTCGGTCTTCCCACGTCCTCGGTTAGGGTATCCATTGACGCTTGGCTCTCTTATGAATACATTTGTCTGTGAAATGGCTTTCCAGGATGCAGGAACGTCTATAAGAAGTAAGCGCCGTTCTTGCTGTCTCTTTGCAGAAAAGACTGTAAACAACTTATTTGGGGCCCCTCCGTGACATCTTTCTCTCACTTCCGCATCTAAGCGTGCTTGGCTTACGAGAAGACTCTGTCTGCGACGCTTGTACAGAGGATCTTTATTCGTGTCCTGCTTTTGTTTGGGATCAGGTGACGGATCTTCCGTGCTCCCGAAGTGCACTCTCAGCTTTCTACTGAAGACGAAGAAATTTCAGGAAAATGTGTGATACTGGATTATGCCTCCTAGTAGTACAATGGACCAGTTGCGTCTGAGTGCTCCAGAGTTGCAAGTCCTAACCACATTTGGGGTGACAACTAAAAAAACTATCCACATGGTAGCTGCCAGTGAAGTAAGACTGGCTTGTTTCTCGGAGATGTCTTTCCAAGCCTGTATCTCTACTAATATCGGCACAAGGCTCGTCATAACAAATGCATTCACCGCCAAACTTAGAGAAACATCAACGAGAATTATCTGCTGAACGACCAATTCAAAAGTACTAAACGACATCGTTCATGAAATTACCTAAAACAACGTCACAGATGGCTTACCACAAGGCTCAGTACTAGGTCCACTTATTTTGAGCCTGATGCGTGTATATGAACATTGAGAACCTGAACCAATCTCTGCAATCTTTGCCAAACTTCCGGAGGTATACACAGGAATGTGCATGCATCAGCAGGAGGAATGGACATTCTTGGGAACAGTCCCACTTGTTAAGGTTAAGTGCCCACTTTTGTCCCAATAAAATTTTTCCAACAGCGGTAGTTCCAAAAACCTCTCCCGAGAACCAATAAGACTCCTCGCCAGACCCCATAAAAATAAACGCTCCACGTTAACACTGATATTTTCCGAAGCCCCTTGCACCTGCAAGATGGAACAATTCCAGTATCTATCCGTACTCCAACCCCAAAACCAAAAGCCAATGCTACAGTCCGTCTGTCCGGCACCGGGAACGTGGTCATTTCAAATATATTAGCACTAAAGTCAAATGCAAATGAACCTCAATTAAATACATCGTTGGCTTCTCCCAGAGCCTAGACTCTGTTCTCATAGAAAATTCTAAGAAATAATCGAAGGCTAAATTGAGAATGTCTTCACTCCTCAGTCCTCACATTATTTTGTTGTCGTTTATTGTGTCTTTTTTTTCGTTCTTTTTGTGTAGAAGGAGAGGAAACAAAACAACAGCAAAAGTAAAAAGAAAAACCTGGAATATTCCCCATTTTGTATTCGTTGTCATCGGCGCGTTGTCTCATTGTCTGTGGCGCGCTGGAAAAGTCAAGAAACGCAAGCTTCTGTCCAACAAAACGTTACTCGTATCTATGTCAACATGATTGTTTCTCGTGTTTTTTTTTGTTTTTTTTTTTGTGTTTTGGCTAATTCGACTCAGCGCTTGGTATTCAAGATGATGACGAACTGCAATAGGACACAGATTTTCACATGTCGAACGTACGGATTGGCTTACCATTACATAATGCGACGAGTTGTGGCTTGGCTCGGCTTGGCTTAGTATTACGCGTGGTTTCCGAGACGGAGCAGCGCGCGAAAATGATTGTTGCGTGGTGGTTTCCAACGAGGAGTATCGGGTTTTACTTGGCGAAATAATTTGAAATTCTCTCATCCTCTGCAGTTTTGTTTTACGTTTAATTTATTTCCCGAATGGATCACCCGCAGAGAGAGAGAGTGCCGCAATAATATCCATAATGTCAGACACACGTGCCATTTGCGGAATTCGTTTTACTTCCGCCTACGCGCACGCGGTAGACTACAGACTGTCATCACCTGGTGAAAAATATTTTTACTTTTTTTCATATGAATTTGAAATAAGTTTCCGAAGTTGTGGTGGGCATAACTTTGACATCAATCAAATGTCATGCTACTGTCACAAGGGATACGTAGTAGATGGAGTTTGTCATACACATGACAGGGGGTGACACACATTTACTGCGATTATAGCGCCACTGGAACGACATTTATTCACATCAAGAGCATCAAAAATAAATCAAAAATGAACAACTTACTGAGGAGATAGAGATCAGATTTTGTACCTCACTACAGAGATTATGTCGAGAACGAATCTCTTAACATGCATTTGGTAATAAAGAGTGTTTTTTTTCAACTCAGTCCTAACCTCAGACAGTTCTATCTGTCAAACTAATTGTCAGATTGCGGACTGTCAGTAGTCAATATTATCGTGATGACATACAGGCTTTAACAACGTTGCCAAATTTTAGAAATGGCTGTCAAGCTTGTAGACCACTTTGACCACATTACACCCGACATAATCAATCGCTATTCGAAATTTTATTGGCTATTTTTCGGACAACATCTTCTTTGGAAGATTCAGTGGCACAGAGGCACAGAAGAGTGCATACTGAAGAGAATATTGCATCCGTTCAGGAGAGTGTTGAAGAAGATCCAAATTTATCGATTCGACCAGCGTCTTTGTCCGTCCACTTTGCTGGGCCACTGACTAGCTTTGTCACTGCTAAGACTTTGGTTTGAAAGACACTACCGGAGTCTGGCTAGAAATGACCCAGCAATGCTAAGCAATGGCGTTTCTAGAAAACGTGGTAAACACGTGAAAATCAAGAAGAGAAGGACGACTGGTATTGATGGAAACCCCAACGTCGTATATTCCCCAACGCATGATGGACATGGCTACAACACCATGGACAAAATACTGGCAGAATGAAAAGTGCCATCGATGGCCTTACAGATCACCAGTATGGATTCCGTAAGGCTCATTCTACGATCAACGCCAAAAGCCATTTAACGAAAGCGATGGAAGAGCGAGAACAAGCAGTACTGTGGGAGAATACCAGAGTACCTGCAGAAAGAGGATGCTGCTCTACGACACCGACGATGGTATGAGGCAATATACCGTCACAAGGAGTGTTCCTCAAGGCTCTGTACTAGGTTCGCTACTGTGGAATCTAATGTATGGCAAGGATCATGCTAAATATCGACGAACCGAAGCAGAGGAAACGATTGAATTGCACCATTGATAATGCTCTACGGCTCATACAGGAAGGGAGATCACAGACTCAACGCGTTGTGAGTATGCAGCGCCTTCTGAACAACATTTTATGACGCGGCATGTATAGACCTTCTTGCCAATGAAGTGCAACGGAAATACCATGCTACAGCAATGAGTCGAAGTGAGACTGAGGTACCACCAAGGACAATTGGCGAAGAGTGGCAGGACACATGCTATCACTCTAATAAAGGCATGTGGACGCAGAGGTAGACCCTTGAGAGACCATGGAGAGCTAAATTTGTAACTGACCCAGATGCTTACAGGTCATGAATGCCTGAGTCAACCTGCGTAGGTTTGGACACGAAGACAGCCCCTTTTGCCCAACGTGCACAGAAGCAGTGGAAGATGCAGAACCTGCTAATGAGTACACTGTTTCTCCAGAGATTCCAGACAACAGCACAAGACATAGGATGAGTAGGCAAGAGACTTGGGAAGCAATTAGCGACACTGTGACGAGCATTATGAAAGAGCAGCGAAGATAGGACTGACATCGAAACGAGGCTGGCAACACGAATGACCCGAATAACTACGGCTGAAGACCCCTTACGTGATGAAATGTTTGAAGGCAGTGCCGCGAGTAGGAGAGAGAAGGTGGGTTTAGAGGATGAAAATCCCACACTGTTTCTGAATACGAACTAAGCAAACCTCTCCTCGTCCGTGCAGTTTCATCATTAGGGAAAAGGCCCAACTCAGTTCTGACTGACCAAACAGTTGGAGCGTTTCTGATTCAGCTTGAGCGGAAGATTTTGAAATGGTAAACCAGACCAAGTAACCCAGGGAAGGATAAACAATGAGTTGCAAGGCACAGATACTGCGGGTATTTCTAAAGGCTGAATCGTGCCATCACAGCAGCTAGAGAAATAAGAATCCATTAGCACTTCAAGGGATTCGATGGAATACGAGGTCCAGGCAATAGCATATAATGAAGGAAGCTAAGACTTCTTCATCAGCCTAGATGCTTCGGAGATCTCTTCTATTCTTTCACAAAAGATTGATTTGAGTGCCTCTTCATAAAGGGTCCACGATAGTGAGTCAAGAGACTAAGACACGAAGGGAATCATAGGTACAATAGAATCTACAAAACTGAGGAAGGTCCTCTCTATAGAACCTACAACTTTTGGATCCACAAAGACCTCAACGATAGCTGGAACAAGCCCTGCCACGAGGTTTCGACTTCTTGCTAGACAGTCACTGTTCCTGGGGTGTACTAGAATTAGAGAGAATATTTCGACAGATACGACAGACAGGGTATGGAGAGCTTAGATCCATAGACTTGAGGTTTAGCCTCATAGAAGCAGACTACGCATCGCAGAGTTTTACCTGATTCCATCGCCTCATCTGATTCACTTATCTTCCAAACTTCTGGTGTAATAGGTATCTTTTGTCCTCATTGTTTGTCTTCACATATGTAAGTAGCACCCCTTGTGCGAGATTCCGATTCACACTTCACAAGGAATTGCTTCGCCTCATTCTGTATTACATCCGAGTATGTAATGCCTCCTAGTTTATGAACTTCACCAGCCATGTTCGGTTCAGTAATGAAATGCCAACAAAATAAAAGAAACACCGCAACTGGCGCACAACATTGTAATCATTTAATCCCCCTTTGATTCATGACCAACAGAGCATCAGCTTCCAGCTAAACTGGTGCCATCGGAATTTCACAATACCATTTCCACTGAGCAGATACTTGATCTCTCTCTCTGTCTTGTGCCTGTGCTCCAACAAAGTAGTGCCGCATTCACCCCAGCGGGCTACCCAAAGTGGGATGAATACCAGATGAACAGGAGTTGTGCTCCTATGTGTGTAGGCCCCTTCCCTTCTCCTTTAATTCGTGTTTTAGAATAATTTATGCCCGATGCATGCTACCACATTCCGGGTCTCGAAAACTGGCCCCATTTCTTTGCACTCCCTCCCATCCATGTCGTTGCGCAACAATGTTCTCTTCTTATCCAACCAACCAACCACTATCATCAAACATCTCCTGGCTCAACTTTGCGATGCAATAGAACGACGACGTTCTCCACTCTTCTTCGTCTAAACCCATCAAGCTAGAGAGCTAGAATCTTTGAATAAATAATTTGCAGCATTCCATACGTGAAGAGGAATGCAACCAATGAAGTATCTACTACTTGTGGTGGATCTAGAACTCCTCGCCGCCGACGACGACGACGACTGTTGGCAGGCAGGCAGGCAGGCAGGCGGAGCAGCAACCCACACCGAAAGTATCTCCATGTCGCGTCGGGAATTTTTCCAATATAACCAGCGGAAAACTTCTTGGAATTGTGCTTGCTGCACAAATGCAAATTCGCATTCGCATAGTTGCATCGCGTACTACACACCGAGTACATAGTAGCAGATACTCCTCCGGAATATTTCCTCATTCTTATGACCACCGCGCACCGTTGCACGCATCCCGCTACACTATCCGCGAGGGGAGAAATTCCACAAATTAATTGGAGCAATTTACAAATGCACGCAGGCTGGAGCGACAGAGAGAGTGTCGTCTTCTCCTCTCATTTTATTTGTGTTTGCATATAATTGATGCAATAAAAGTTCTATTGCGAAATGGCTAAGCGAATTGTGCGCTTAATGGCCGGCGGCATGCAGCGAAAACAGTTGTTGGCTGTGGCTGTGGCAGCAGCAGCAGCTAAAGCACTCTCTGTAGACAGCAGTGGCCAACTGGACAAACTGGCAATAAATATTGACTGCCAACTGATTGCCAGCGGGTATATGCGTCGCTCGATTGTCGTCTGTCCAATTTGCCAGTGCCAGGGGAACGTTGCCCATGCCCTGGCGGGGAGGGGGAAATTTGTTTTCAAAACACATATCGTGATTATCATTTATTTCGGAAATATCTCTGTCGATCATGTGACTAGATAGCGAGGGGTGAAATATGTATCACCTATGCGACTGCCTGTCGGGGTTATTAATTTTAATATTCCAGGACAACGCATGGTCGATTCGGACCGATTTATGTGGATGTGATTTGTGTCTGGTGGAGGGATTACGACTTGCAGATTGGAGGCTGATTTCCACTCAAAGAGGGTAAGCCTTTAATAGTGGACATTACTGGGAAAACCATTCATAGGAAGTGAATTGGAGATTTAGCACAGGACAAAGGATAGGTAGTTTGGGCCTTATCTGCGGCAAATTATTCTCAAAGTTAAGTATGTGGTAGCAGACATATGAGCAATGTACGGTAGTACCATTCGAGAGGAAAGCCTACACGACACCACGTCTGGAAAGTGACTTTGTTGCGGGACGTCATGTCTCTATAGCTAGGACACTGTTTCTTTACCTCGATATTCATAGGGTAACATGGCGGCCGACAGATCATCAAATCATTGACAGAATTGATCATGCTGCGATTTTTTTTGGGGAAAATTGTAAGAATTTGCCCGACTGTTGTTGATATACCCTTAGCGGAGCGACGAAGTCACGTGAGCAGCCACACCTTGCTGAGAAAAGGGTAAAATCTTGTTAGCGAGCGAAGCGAGGCACCAAAGCCACCCGATCCAACCTTGAAATTTGTCACTTTTGCTTATAGGCGTTAGCCTGACAGTTGTTGATAAACCCTTAGCGGAGCGACGAAGTCGCGTGAGGAGCCACACCTTGCTGAGAAAAGGGTAAAATCTTGTTAGCGAGCGAAGCGAGCCACCCACTCCAACTTTGAAATTCGTCACTCTTGCTTATAGGCGTTAGCCTGACAGTTGTTGACATACCCTTAGCGGAGCGACGAAGTCGCGTGAGCAGCCACACCTTGCTGAGAAAAGGGTAAAATCTTGTTAGCGAGCGAAGCGAGCCACCCACTCCAACTTTGAAATTCGTCACTCTTGCTTATAGGCGTTAGCCTGACAGTTGTTGACATACCCTTAGCGGAGCGACGAAGTCGCGTGAGCAGCCACACCTTGCCGAGAAAAGGGTAAAGTCATAGCGACTACCTACTTGCAGCCAAGGTAAGTTCACGAATATGTCAAATGCCACAACAACGGAGTATCCCTCAACCTCTTGAGAAGTCCTTTGCACCTAGCATCGAGTGCTGAATACCAGTGACATCAATGTCAAGAAGCCATCAGAAACGCCGTAACTGATGTGCTGGGTTTCACCCGACCAACCCTATGAAACGCCTGGTTTGATGAGGAGTGCCAGCAAATTCAAAAACTATCGACTATCCTACAAGAAGAAGCTGCGAACCACCCAGAAAAGGATATTCAACGTTGGAAGCCTTAGCGCAACTGGAGTATCCAGAGTCTACTGAGAACGATTGAGTGAGAGACTTTCCCCTGTGCATTCACCATCCGCAAATGCTAACGATCTGTGGAACCAGTATTAAGGACCAAGAGCGTTTGGTCTGGACCACTGGAAGCAGCGTGTCCGTAAGGATACGGAGAAACTAATTTAGACTTTCTGCCAGGCAGATAGAACCATTCAACTTGGACGCTGAAAACCCGTCCGTCCAACCAACTAGAATGAAGTGAAGATAACAATATCCAAAGTTAACTTCATTAAGGTTAACGGTTCTAATGGTATGCTGCCCGAACTGTTTAAAGCATCCGGGAATGACTTGATGAACATACCAATTCGTTTTCAAGATCTAGTTGGAGGAAAGTGTACCTAATGAAGGGAACCTTTGCCCCTCTAAACTGCGCTCCTTATAGAGCCATTAGTTTCCTTAGCATTTCATACAAGATCCTGTCGACCATATTGTGTGAACCCGTAAAACCATTTGCTAAAGAGGTTACTTAGCCGGTCTAAGACGAATCATTTGCTTTAGACCAGATAAGTCCTGGACAAAAATCCAAGGATTGCGGACCGATACTCACCATCTTTTATCGATTTTAAGGTCGCATGTGACAGCATATACAAAGCCAAGTCTAGTTCTGTCATCTCTGCTAAACTCAGATTGTGCAGAATGACAATGGAGAACGCTCGCTCCTCCATGAAGATTAGAAACAGTCTTATCGAGACCTTTGATGTCAAAAAAGGATTCAGAAATGGTGAAGCGCTGTCATGTGACTTTTTCAACGTCATACTTGACAAAGTTGTGTAAAACTCACACGCCAACAACAGACGTACATTTTTCCAAAACTCTGTTTTACTCTGACATTTCCGTCGTCGACAGGACACAACGAGCTGTCACTGTGAATTAGGGCAAAACTAACTATATCCTGTCAACAAGAAAGCACACACAATTGGACAGAACGTCACACTTGACAGCTATAACTATGAGGCAGTAAGGGTAAGAAAGGTTGATCGTTGAAGTGAATAAAGCCGGAAGAAGTTCGGTGTTTAGAACGCAAAATGTTGTCAATTTATGTTGATTATTCCTTTAACTACGTCAGCCAAAGAAGGTTTTAAGTTGCGTTTGACAGTTCCACTAGGACTACAAAAATATGAACAAGTGTCAAATATGACATTGACAAGGAGGGTGTCATCCTTCAACTTTGCACATTAAGGCTGTGTTCATCGTTATCGATTTTAAACGATATCGCTACGTCATAAACACCTCCATATGGATTTGTGTAATTGGTCGCTAGTAGCGAATCGCATCGGATTTTCGCTTGAGTTATCTAAAGGATCTAATTCTGGAATTCATTTCACTTCAACCAGAATAGAACCACTTTCTTATGTTCTCAACATGTTAGGAAATCTTCGAATTAAAGACGAGACAATCCCGAGCTTGTCTTGGTGAAACAGGTGGCATAGGGAGTTCAGATGGCAAATAAGACAGACTACAGTCGTAGTAGCGACTCTCGCACAAACAGGACATTAACAGCATCCCTTTTGGAATACACAACAGGGAGCCTCAACCAAACAGGACTGCGCAACTGGCTACCTAGACAGATTTTGTGGTTCAAGTACAGTTTCACTAAGAGCTATAGCGCCACCTAACTTAGTAAGTAAGCCTTCAGTTTATAGCCTCACTAACGTATTCAGAAATCTATTCAATCGGTTCGAGTTGAGCGAGTGAGTAAGTTCCCATTCAATGTCAGCAATTACACTGCACTTAAGTTTATAGCGCACCCTAGACATTTATTTGTCGTTAAACCGTTAATAGCCTATCGCCTCATGTCGATTCCAAACAGATAAGTCTGAATAACAAATATACATGAACGTTGCTTAACAATTCAATATCCATTTTCACCATCGGGACTAATTGCCACCTTAATCTCCATTAGCCAGACTATTAGACTAATACCCTCGGCAAAAGCATTTCAAAATTATGCAATTACCACCCGAGTGTACCCTCTAATCCCATATGCAACTTGTGTCCCCACAGCCGACACCTCTGCTACTTTCGAGTTGATTTTTACGACCAGAAACCAATAAGCACCCATCAAAATTCATCGCTGTACATAAATTAATTTAAATAATATTAACCGACACACTACACTATACAGCGAAACCAATAAAATCAAAATATACACACAGCGCCACACAGAGATTATAAGTTATTCTTCGATATCAATAAAACATTTCCATATATCGAGTTCAAACTCATAAAACAGAGTCGAATGTCATCATTTGTCTGACACATCCCCTTTGGAAAATATTGATTTTTTTTTTAAAAACTTACTCGCAACGCAGATACTTACCGACTACGAGTACATTACTCAGTCGGGAGCCATTTTCGGAAATGATTCGCTTTCGCAGATTATGACAGTTGGTGTTTGTGTTCGAATTGAAATCGTTAACCAATTGACAGAAATTACGGCCACAGTTAGTGTCAACATTAAATTAGACGTTTACTAAATGTTTTTTTCTAATAAATTCTCGTGGAAGTTCGAAGTGATCGTAAAATTCAATTGAACTCAGTGGGCGATGACATTATTCGATTTGAGTGTGATTTCATCGAGGCACATTTTGGTTTGATGAAAGTTATAGTTCTCTTCATTTAACTGTCAGCAAGGAACGAGTAGATAGTTGTTCGATTTTTCATTTGACCTCCAACTGTGCATGAAGGCGCCCCCCCGTTCTAAGGCAAAACGATCGATGGGTAGTTGCACTTGGTCATTATGGATTCATCGGCTCTACTGGGAGGTCTTCGATTATTCGATATTGGTGAACGCGATTTGAAGTTTTAAGTGCACAGCGTGCATGGCGGGAAATTTTCCATAAATGTCTGTGAACCTGAACTAGTTGAGGTTAAGAATTCTAGAGTACGAGTAAGTGCGCGTCGTCGTATGATCCAATGGTCTCGAACCAGTTTGGCAACTCACATTGCAACTATGTAACGATGGAATTTATGCAGATACACAGATTGCATTGATTAATGGCAAAACCTAATCCCAATGCCGGTTTGGGTAAAAGTAAATGTCAATGCGGAGAGTTAGGCACGCAATATTCAATGCTTTGATGAGAGGTGGGTATTTCCAATGGGTAAACGTCTCGAGGCATAAAATCTGTTGGAGAACCCCACTTTCCGGAGAATTGAATCCGTCATCAACGGAATGGAGCTGGAGAGTTCTAAGAACAACGAAAGACTACATATGTATGTGCATGCGTGACTATTGGGACTATGGTTCAAGTTCTTAATGCGATAAGCTTGCAAGCCACCCAGTTGATTCGATGTAGGTTGAGATGTCCTTCTTGACTTCGTCACATCCACATCTTTCAAATAAGTTTTGATCAGTTAAAGGTAGTTTTGACGTGTTTGACCGCAGAGTCTAACGGGTGGATATTGCCTGTGCCAGGAGCTCCTCTTGGAAAACCTTGCTATTATCCATTAGACGAACTGATTTGGAACCCTCAGCTCTGGCAATATCGAACTGATAAATCAGAATAGGATTGATAGGGAATACATTTGTGAGAGTTCCTGTACTGGTACGGACTACGTACTAGGTAGGATCTTAACATGACCTACTTACTTACTTAGGTGGCGCTACAGTTCGGGGTGACCCTGGGCCTCAACCAACAAGCCTCTCCAGTTAGGCCGGTCCTTAGCGGACTGCCTCCAATTGCGCACTCCAAGTCGGTTGAGTTCCCCTTCTACTTGTGCGCGCTGCCTAACACGAGGTCTTCCTCTACTGCGTTGCCCTAGGTATGTTTGCTGTCTACCATGTCATTTCCCGCTGCTTTGAACAATTCGGCTAGTAAGCCATCAGGTCCAGTAGCCTTGTTAGATTTAAGTTTAGATATTGCTATCCTCACTTCATTTTGCTGGATTGACTTATTGTTGTGAGGATAAGCCATGTTGGTATAAGCAGATAGGAAAACGTGCCTATGAAGATCGTTTGTAAGATCGGTGTTCTTGTTCAAAGGTATAAAGGAGTCAATATTTATAGGCGACTTCTTCTTCTCTGGAGTATGAAGCTTCTAGGAGGTCAGCATGAACTGGTCTTCATTCTAACATTTGCTTAATCCACCGATAGAGGGCATAAGTCAAGTTTTAGATTAAATGGTAAACTTCGATTGATTGCCACCAACATTGCTCATCCATTGATCTGAAGAAACCTTCCAAAATCGACTATCAAGCTGTATCCCTGATAGAGTCATCTACATGAATTTAGTCCCATTTTTCCACCCGAAGCCATTTTACCAAACAGGCGGTAGAGGTCTCTTTCAGTCTTCAAACTTTTCAAATCACCAGGAACTGATGACTTTTCTACCTACCTCCTACAGCAAGGACAAGATCTACTGATACCCTCCCGTACAAGGATTTTCAGATCCATCTTTCCACTAGGCTACATAGCCGTAGGTATTTTTGAATACTGAAACCGAAAAAGCAGGCAGCACTATTCCACGTCCAGCACAGGAAAAGTAGAAAGTAGAGTCCAGGGCCTGGTTTCTTGCGTGTTACATCCTTCACACGAATTGAAGGATCCTACTGTTGAATGTCGTATTCGAAAGAGAAGCATTGTTTTTTGAGAAGCTTTCTCATGAGAGTTGTACTTTCGGATGTTTGTCAGACGTTCGCGAGAGGTGGGCGTGTGAAAAAAATTTCAGTTGTCTAGATGATTGTGACTGAGGGATTCTCAATTTTGGGAGTATCCCCTTAGCTTAGGTTAGTAAGGACATTTTCACGTATTTTTCCCCACTTTCTCCAGGGTAGAGACTAGCCTAGGACTCCTATCCTATTTTTTCAGTGAGGCTTAGTTTACTTTTCTCCTCGAGTTAGCTTACACCGATGATCTGAGCACGTAAGACGCCTCTGTGGAGCTCTAACTCAACAGATAACTCAATGGGAGCTCAACAGACACGTTACGTACTGAATCAAGGTTAAGGGCCTGTACCCGCATGGAAAATATGACTGCACTTGGACCGAGACTCAGTCAGTTCAGTACAAAGTCAGGACCTGGAACTTAGAGTTATACTGAGCCTTCAAGTTAGGTTAGGTTAGGTTAAGGGGGTGACTCCGAAAACCATGAAAAGGGAGCAGTGTCACTCGGACCTCTACGGATCCATTGTGTTTCCCAACGTGGGATATCTGGAAGAATATGAACATGGCGGGAGCGCCACTTCTGAATCAATACGTTTTCGTTATGATGCTTTAGTGGGCGTGTTAGGCAGTTCGTTGAGTAGGTCGAACGATGTTTTTCCGAAGGTTTACTGTCTGATTCCGCGGAGACTTGTGCACTCGCAGAGGTAGTGTGTTATGTCTTTCTCCACCTCAGAGTCGCCGCAGCCTCTGATAAGGGTTAGCTATGGGCTACTGAGAGACCGAAGCTCTGTGGTCATTTGTTCGTTGAATTGGATCCAAAGTAGTCTCGAAACACTGCAGGAGGAGAGTGCGCTCCACCTAGCGTTGGCCATGTTACGGAAGTCCGTTCAGATCCTGGAGGAAAGGAGGTTAATGGACTGTGGGACTGAGTGGTCCGTCGGGATGTCACTTCATCCTGAGGTCCATATGCTTCAAGCTGCCACATTTGTTTAAGGATCTCATTGCAAGCAACCCTCTGGCCATAGGGTACACTTTCATCAAACTACTGAACTCATTAGCATCTCGCCAGAGTTACTCCGCCATTCAAGCAGATACAACTCGAGTTGAAATTAGTTTTTAAGGACCCCGCGCGACAACAGTTGTTTACTCAGATGTTTATTTTTTGAACTTCTTTCTGGTGCCTCTGCAAAGATATCTTCTCCCCATCATCCCCAGATATTTTATTATTCAATTAGTCATTATGCCAGCACTCTCCAGAGTTCTCCATTCATCCACATTCGCTGTCGCCATCCGTCGGAGAAGTTCAAGCCAAGGAGTAGAACCAACAGCAACTGACACATTGAATGGGCTCGTGTTTACGTGATAATAACGACTCGTCTCGACTTGTACGTCCTACAATGTATGCCCTCTGCCGACAGGCAACGGGCCAGTATCGACGGGACAATAGTGCTCCTACTAGCCAGGTGAATTGACCACATTTGTGCAACAATGTTGCTGACATACAACAATGTTTGACAAACGCAAAACAATAAAACGAGGGGCGAAGGCCCTGTCCTATCGGCGATGACCGTTCCGCTCATAAATATTTTTTTCGCAGATAAATAGTATTTTTGTGGCAACAAGGATTCCTGGGGTCTTATGGGGCCCCGTGTGAGTACTTTGTAAGTGTAATTGCAGTGTGTGCGCTCCTATGTTGGCCAACTGCAGCATAGTTCGCAGAAGTGTGGTAATTAGTGATGCTCGTGTTGGGACATACAAAGTAGGAAACACAAATTATCGTTATTGCGGCTGGAATGGGATTTGTGGCCGTGTCGTCGTCGGTCGGGGAGTCAGGTATTCGTCATCACTGGCGCTGTTGCTTGTGTATATCCTTTTCTTTTTTCGCTCTCTTCTGAGTAATGGGTGGAGCGCTAAAGGATGGGTTGTTCGGTACATTGATTGTTGGATTAATTATGGTCATTATCTGTTGTGGCAGAGGAATGTGTGTGCTGTCGAATGTCGACGGCTAAAAGGGTGTGTTATCGAGCGTGACGATTATTTGAAAAGTTATGAAGGTGACGTGGAAGATGTTGTTGATCTTTGGAGTGTTTTTTGCGGATCAGATTGGTGTTTCGGATGGAAGGGTAATGGGGAGTTAGGCTTCAGGAACAGGTCCTTGGAAATAACAGCTAAGTGGCTTCAATAGCTGTCCAATAGGGATTGAATTGAGGGGGAAAGTTGATAAGAGTCTTGGGCATTTTTAAATCTCTAAGCTGTTCTTACTAACCCGCCTCGCTTCACCTTTTTAGACGACGAACTGAATAAGTCTCGATTCATGTCTAGTTATGGCATCCCTGTCAAACTCATCGGTCTGTGTCAGACAGTGGACACTGGATTCCTATTGAAAGATGAGGATAGATTACTAGAAGCACAGCAGGAAGCTCAAATCTGTGGCAATTTTAGAAGAACCTGGAGGCCTGAATCTTGATTCTTTACTTGGAGAACGGATCAATTAATTGGTAACAGGAAGGATTACCAGTTAACAGCTGGGGGACGCAGTGCATTGGCGTGATGAATCGTGGATGGATCGTATAAGCTGGTAGGTCGGTTTTGCCTTCTTAACATCCACCCAGAGACTATCAATGGGATTCAAGTCAGGAGACTGTGCTGGCCAGTGCATGACCTGAGTTCGCTTTACTCGAAACCATTCTGGTATGCTTGGCGTCATTGTCTTGCTGGAACGGCATTATAATGTCAATCTTGTGGTTCGGACCAACGCCATTGTAGAAAGAACAATGTGCTTAACCGTTTTGATGGTGTATTTCCGTTGTTGTTCTGTATTCGACAATCGTCTGAGATATTGGCAAGAACGCCTCCATAGACAACAACTTTGGACTGATCTGTCCACAAAATATTTCATCATTTGGGATCAGGGTAAGGCCACAAAGTTTTTGGCAAACTCGAACAGATTAATTTCTGTCAATTCAGCCACTTTCCACTGAGCTATAACGTAAATCTGAATGATTCCATCCATCCGGCAAATGGGTAAGTTCAGCATTTCAAGTAAAAAGTGTTAAAGACCAGTTACCACCCGAAGAGTAAGACATGGGACGTGGCCCATACAGTACATATGTAGTTTATAAAACACTGGATATCCTATGATTCCGCGACATGTCACGAAAAAGGGTTCTTTGTGTGAAGAAAAAGGAAGGTGGTTACGACGGCTAAATTCCGAGTCCTCTGGTAGCGGACGGACTTCTAAAGATAGAAAGAAGGCAACGCACGGACTAACCTATCGATGTAGGTGCATACACAGGAGAAAGACCGCGAGGTACTCTACTTTAAGCCTACCTATGTCCTAAGGTTACCTCAAACGAATTCCTAGTTTAAGCGCAAGTCATTCGAATCCTATTAAATTTTTTCTTAAACCTCTCCGAGGCAACAGTCATTAGTCGCTGTTTATCAATGTTAGACCCTAAAGCCAATATAGCTGTCAAAGGCAAACGAAGCTGTTTGGGCCCCACATTGGGCGCCAATATTATAAATTTCGACCAAAGTTCGACGTTTGCTTTTTGATCCAAGAAGTCTTATTGAAATACAAACCCAAATCCCTGCGGAAAATTTGCGACCCAGTTATAGTCACAATAATCCCGAAACTCCATCCATTTCTTTGCCTTGTTCGCACGAAAACATTACGAAAAGCATATGTGAACCCAAATTTTTCCCCCAGATGTTCAATTGTTCGTTTATTTGGGTGAGTATGACTTCATTGATTCGCAATACTCCGGCTCGAAGGACCAATTTAAGTCATTACTTTCCAAAGTACAACCAACCTACGTCTTCTCATAATGAGGCATGAGCCAGATATAAAAATGATTTAAGCTTCTGCAGAGGGTAAGACGGCCTTAAATGACCTACGGATCACTGCCAGGAACCTTTCCAAAATCACTGTCATCTCTCAACGCCACAACAGCTTAAGCATATACCAATTAGCTAAAGAGCTCCTTGGAAATTTGAAACCACAACCACCAAAACCTCCATAGAGTACCCTTAAAGCTCATTTCTTCCAGCGTGTGTGTGCCGGGCAATAAATTTCGTAATTTATTTCTTCATTTACTCGTTCCGTTGCCGCAGCCAAATGATTCACCTTTGTACCATCGTTTTCGGTTCTTCCTTTCCTGTTCTCCTTGCAGCATCATCGTCATCGTCAACATCAATTGACCCAAGGTGTTCTGTGTTCATGCTTCTCATCACATCGTCATCTTTCTTTCTCTCCACTCGCATCTCGTCTTCATTCATTAAATTGAAAATTTTGCATTCTTCATAAATCAAAGAAGGGTCCAACCAAAAACCAAACGATCTGACCGATATTGAAATGCAACCGCATTCCCTGTAAGTGGTCACCGGATCTCGTAAGAAATGTTAAGTCACTGTACGTACCCTATGCCAGACAGATAGCCATACAATGCGCGAATGACAGGCTATTAGCAACTTTGTTGCAACCAACTCGCATTCGGAATCGCGTCGCAAAGGAGGAGCGAACGGCTCGTAACATATTCGTATTTGTCAGATACTTTATGATTCGTTGCTTGTCATAATTTATACATTTCATTCATGCTTGGCAAATAAACATTCGGTTTTTATAGGGTGTGCTGCGAGTGGTGGTGCGATTTAGAACAAATCGTACGTTAATGGTCGGCTTAATGGGATTCAATTTATGAAGGATCGAATCTGATTAGTCATCCGAAATCGGCGAGAGAATCAAGTCGCAAATGGTGAAGGAATTGTCATCGCCGTTGGTTTAGGGATAAGACCAAACGATGATGGGGCCATGCCAAAGTGTCTGTGTTTACTGAAGGTGGTACATCATCTAGAGAAATGGATACATTTGGAAACGTGGTTACTAGAATAAACAAATGCCTGCTTTTCTTGGCACAAATCTTCCAACAATCTGCGTACATCTTGACACTGACAAGGCCAAAACTTTGATTCAATCGACATTAAGTATCAAATCCAGGTAAGGATTTATTAGAGTTTGGATATTGTACTCCGAAATGGTGGGACACAATCTTACCGAGACCTTTGATGTGCAAAAAGGATTTAGACAAGGCGATGACTTTTTCAAAAGCCTGTGCAATTACTTGCATATGCTGATGACATTGCGGCTTTGTCAAGAAAGATCGAGGAGACTCTATGTAAGACCCTCATAAATATGTGCCCCACCTAAACCAACGCCGTTGCCGCAACAAGCACGATTGGTTCCCTACTCAAAGAATTATTTCTTAGTAGTCTCAAACATAGACATATCCCAAGAACATGGAGAGAAGTCAAGGTGGTGTTCATACCCAAAGCTGGAAAGTCAAGTCATACCACAACCAAAGATTTCAGGCCTATTAGCCTAACCTCCTTCATTCTGAAAACCTTCGAGAGGCTAGCCGACGTAGAGTTCGAGAGGGTAACCTTGAAGTCCTTAAAAGATAAGGAATTCACTCTCGTCGCATTCTTGCACATTGAGGGTGCTTTTAACAATGTCAAAACGGATGCGGTTCGAAGAACCCTGTTAAATCTCAAGATTCACGATTCACTCACCAACTGGATTGTTGCAATTCTTGAGGAAAGACACATTATCGCAGAACACGAGGGTACAAAGATGGAAGCATTCGCCTCCAGAGGTTCCCCTCAAGGCGGAGTGATCTCACCGCTATTATGAGTCATTGTACAAAATGAGGTGCTGCTGCAACTCAGGTACAGTGGTGTTAAGGCCATTGCATATGCGGATGACATCGTATCCCCATAAGACCGAGCTGGTATTATTCACCAACAGAAGGAAAATTCCTGAGTTCACATTACCGTCCATTGCTCCGTCCAAGCTTGTGAAATGCTGTCGTGAAGAACTCAAGGTTCTTGGAACACAGTACAAGGTTGCCAAGAAGAGGATTTGAATTTAGATCGCAACAGGTAGACACCTCGGTGTTCATCCCGCCTTGCACATTGAAGCAAAAGACATGGATTAGGACCAGAAGTGAGGCCAATAGTAGATAGTCCTCCCTGGACACCTCTGTGGTCACTAGAAGCCTATGGCTTGCCCCTTATCATCCCAGTTTTGTTATATTTGGCAGAAGCATAAACGTTATTGAAAACGGACGAAGGTATTCTTGCCTGTTTTGGACGCGAAATTTTTCTGACGGGACGAGCAGATTTAATTCTAAGATCTGTGCAGCGATATCGACTTGGTCCGGCCCTAAGTCTTCGAGCCCAACCCGGAAAGGTTGAAAGAAAGACCTCGCCTTAGGTGGTGCGCATAAGCGGAAGAGGATCTCAACCAAATTGGAGTCTCAACTGGAAGCAACACTCAAGAAGCTTCTTCGTTGAGGCCCAGGTTACCCCGGACTGTATCGCCACCTAAGTAAGAATACTGTACTCGGATTGAGATTTCTCCATCTCAAACAAGGCTGGATTAGCGAGAGTGCACTCTTTAGGCGAGACTGTAGAGGTCTTACACAAACAGCAACGAAAACGACTAATTTTCTGCGCTCTAATGGGGATAGACCACTAAGTTCTGGACTATAGGTAGAGTACTACTCCTACTTACTTACTGAGAATTGTCGACAAGAACTGTCCCTATTATCAAGACTACAAGTAATGTCTCTTAAATGTCTAAAGAATCCGACAGCCAAGGTGGGGCAGGCAGCACTCGGTTACCAGTGAACAGTGCATAACCGAAAAAGGACAAAAGGTGGTTTGTAGTTTTGGAATAGCTGAGTGATTTTACTGAAATTTTAGGTTGGTTGATGGTGACTCTTCTCACGTCTTCGTAGTAGTATTATCTGCCCAGGGCCGTCTTCCTAGTTTTGTACAGGGAAGGGCATTTGCATAGGAAGTGAGATGTGTTCTCTTCTGCATTCTTGTCACCGTAGCCTCGGCAGAGGCTGGAAGAAGGTTGTGGCCAGTAATGTGATCCTAGCATTGCAATGTTTTGGCCAGAGTTTTTCTAAAGATACGACAAGATGAGTGTGCGCTCCATCTTTCATTAGCTAGTCTCGTTAAGGCTGTTCTACATTACCTTTAGCAGAAGCAAGGAGCAGTAGAACAGACGTAACAACTTTTGTCAAGTCCTGTTCGGAACACTTTCTTACTAAATCATGCGCCTGTTTGTTTCTTTGAATGTTGCTATGTCCTGGCACCAAAGTATAAGTATAACGTCATGATTCGGTTTATACGAGAACGTTTTACAAGTTTGGATTTGATGACTGTGGGTGAGATGCTGTTTCCAAAGGTTGGACTGTCTTAAGCATAATTCTAGTCAGTCCCTTGAGAAGTGATTTTGATTTGTGCAGGCCATTAGACCAGGCACCCGTAAGAAAGAATGGGTCTGACGATGGCTGTCTACACGCAGAGAATGATGGCGAACTGGGGCTCCATCTCTAACGAAAGATTCAGCTGCACGTATAGAAAGCCTTCCTTATTCTTTCTGACGTATTTTCTTTCCAAGTCAACTTCCTAGTAGACAGCCCATGTATCTCGCTTATCTGAGATTGGAAGCGGTGTGCCTCTAGTCCAGGGTATGGAGGGCAGATTGACCTAGTTCGGTGATGGCGTATGAACTGACCAGTATCCACAACAACTTTGACCCCAGTATCCATAGTAGAGAGTAAAGGAACCCCCCTTGCGAGGTATCATACTAGAGACCAATGGATATACTTGACAGGTTCGCAGTTCTGAGTTCATGTGTCTCGTCTTCTAAGCATGCATTCGATCCAGTTTATAATAATAGATCCAGGGCTTGTTAGTTCAGTTATCTCGCGCTCAGGTTTCAAGTTGTTAAATGCTTTTTTTAAGTTTACTGAAATTGATTGAGGTTCATAGACTGAGAACGTGTTTTCGAATGTCTTGAGCAGGAATGAGGACAGATTTATCGGTCGAAAACCTTTGGGACCGATATGAAACTGACCTTTACTTTAAGTTCGAGGTATATACGAGCTATGGAGTGGATTATGGTTTGGACCGCGGCAGTGGGAAAGGTTGCAGAGACAAGCGACTCGTTGAGTTTTGTTCCATTATGACAAAATTGGAATGTTCCTGAAGTGGAACACACTTGACATTTGACAGACTTTGGAAAGGGTTGACAGTTGACAATGTGTTCTTCTGTCTGATAGCCAGTTGTAAGCCTAAAACTGGGCATAGTAAAACCCACCACGACTCGATTGGAGCAAATAGTACATAAAACCGAAAAACAACTGAAAGGATGTTTTCAGAATCACCAATTTCCAAATATGAAGGTCAAGTCAATAAAACCATAATCGGCAATGTCCCAGTCGAACCGATTTATTAGCCAAAACAGTGATGCGATTCGCTTTCGAGAGCCCTATTCTGTTTGCAGTATAAAAGCGAATAGGTTATAAACCTCCGAAGTCGTAAATGAAAATACGTATATTCAGGATAATTCCTTCTGGGTTTCTGGATTCCTGGATGTGCCAGCCCTCACCTAGTTCCCCATGTATGTATGGAAATTGGCTAATCACTTTGATGACCCTTAGAGCCATGCGAATGCGAAGTTAAGAAAAACAATTTAACGTACTTTATTGACCCGGGGATCAGTCAGTCAGTCAGATTCTAAGCACTTCCAAGGAGAAAAACAATTCCAAGGAAATGTTTTCATCCAAAGCGAAATGCGCTAAAATATTTTGCTATTTGGCTTACGGAACCTAATGACTATCTCGTTAATTTTAATTACTTATGAGAGGGGATTCAAATTAATTAAAAAATCGTCTAAGTGGGTACTTTTTATGGAAACATGTTAATGGGAGGGTTTCTGGATTCATCTATCTGTTTAGATTCTACTTACCAACCTACATGCATGGTGGATTAAGGGAAGGTTAACAGTCTTCATTTTCGTAAACAGTGGTGGTAGGCATACACTGTTTAGGAAAAGGACTTTTGGAATCAAACGCCTTAGCAAAAGGTTTTCAATTGGTTACATGTTACATGACGTGGATAACAACATGCTCTGGCTGAAGATAAACAGGATAAAGATATTAACGAGGTCCTCGAGAAAGTGTGTCGAATTATTGAAGTGCGCAGCATGAAATAATAACACAATAAGCCTGCAAAAAAAATGGGCATTAGAGGCACATAAATAGGAATGATTCACCAAAATTAAAAGGAAAAACAATGCAAGGGCGTATCCAAGTTCCTGCAATCTAGTCCAAAGTCCTTTAGCCCAACTTAACGAGAATGGGTCGTAAGTGGGGTCAAGTGGTCAGTGCCCTGAGTTACGGAGCAAGGTTGCAGTTAGCCCCCAGACAGCAGAAAAGAAAAGGTCTTTTACGGTCCTACCTCTCACGAGCGTCTGGCAAACATCCGAGGGTAAGACTTCGGTTGATCATACCATTTGAACATACTACATATTGCACAATGATTCGGAGCACCTACAGTGTAACGTCCGCACCTGTGCAAGAAATAATGTATCTAAAGGGTGACCAGATAGCAATGATACTTTTTCCAATTGTTATATTTCAGCAGTTGTCAAAATTACCAATGACGTCTAGCTGTCAAAATATTCAGTAAGGTTTGCCATTCCATTATGCAACATTTTACGCTCAGTTGTGAATTTCGAGTCCAACAATGGGTCGGCATCATGGCTTCACTGTGCAGGCAATTCGTCGCACCGTGGAAAAGTTTGAGCGGGAGTACACTCTTTTGGACCTTAAGCCACCAACCAAGACAGAGATCGGTCCTAAATGGAGAAGAACACCTAGAAATGTCGATTCGGCGCCGATCAGCTGAATTAGGCATCGCAAGGGATTCAAGGGCTTATTTTTCGGTTGGATTTGGGGCTACATCCGTATAGGATTGTACATAGACAACGCCGTTCGCTGGAAATGTTGATCGGAGATACGGATTTTGGCCAAAAAAAATAATCTTCTCGGACGAGAATTGCCCAATCCACAATGCATCCACAAAGATTGACTGTTTGGTGCGAAAACATCCTGACTGTGAAAGTGGGCCCATCGCAACCCCCAGAGAAACATCACAGGAACAAACCTAGACCTAAGGTATCTCTAGATACTCTGATAAGTAAATGAATGACATTAGGAACTTTCTCACGTATGAAGCCTTCAATCTACGCCCGCATTTCGTTAAATCAACTTCTCTAGTCCGCAGACCGAATTATAAGACGTTATTGCAAGTTTGTTGACAGGAATTTCAAGAAACTTATCAAAGAAGATCCATACAGCAAGAGTTTAGACCCCAACTTGTTGAATTCGAGTTAGAATCAGTTCAGGAGAATTGGAACATTACGACTTTGCTGTTCCGAATCTTCTGAAACTTGGCTATTTGAATTTGTCTTGACTATAACCATTAGTTATCTAGTTGCCTGCTGGGGTTAAAACAAAGCAAGTAGTGTTACCAGTAGTTTAGAACTGAAATGGCTTTACATGTTACCTGTGAATGCTTACTTTGCGTTACTTTTCGCGAGTAGCACGTCAACCCATTCTTCTTTCACAGATCAACGTTGGTTGCTTCCACATCTAGTCATTTCAAAAGGATTTTTGCAAAGTAACACTATGTCTGAGAAGCTCTTTAGTTTTGCTATTCTCTCCGTGAGCTGGCGGTCAGTAAAAGTGGAAATTAAACTACCACCACCTGCAAAGACTCAAGCAAATCAGAAAGGCAACTATCGACGTAAATGTTTTTTTTAACGACAGTAGAAGACTGTCCATTTCACGCAGAAAAACTCAATGAAAATCCATGGAGACCCGACTAAGATTTCTGATCTTTTTTTTCGAAGTGCTACTCTATTATAGAAAACCATATCTCATCTCAGTTTATGAAGAATCAAATTACTCACTCATCTGTGCCCGACCTGCCAGCTATAGTCATTTGTCATTGTCACTAAAGAAAATGAAGGTATGACAAGTCAAAGTCAATTGACATGTTTGACAGCCAAAGAAATGTCATCGGTTTCGTGACATATCCCATAGCTTCAAATCCAACTTCAACTCCAATGAATCGATAACTTTAATCAAATCAAATCGGCCAAATCACTTCTGCCAACTTTAAGCGACAAAAGGGTCCTAATTAATAAACTTGTACCGCACGAAAATTCCGCTGTTTATCGTCATTGTCAAATATCAATAGATAAATGGCAGCGCAGCAAGTGCCATTGTGAGAAGAATAAAACAAAAACAATAATTCCATGATAAATTGCCATGTCGAGGCTGGGAGGGCAAAGGAGGCGAAGCCCAAGGAACGAACGAGAACTCGGAGACGGTTTCGGTTCAACAAAAGAAAATCCCGTCCTTGTTTCAATCGACACGCACCCACTTGAACAAACCCCGCCGCCAGGGAATAAATAAAAACACAAACACAACGAAAACGGCGAGGACAAATCGATATTTTGTCCTTCTTTCCTCTTCTTGTTCGCCGGTTTATTTGAGGGAAATTCTACACCAACACACGGACAAAGAGTGCTGTTTGTTGTGTGTGTGGGAAAGCACAGTTCAGTGACCCCTTTTTCCTGTGTGTGTCGTGCACACTACTAGTATACTGGTGCTTGTGCCTAGCTCAAGCATAGAAAGCTTTTCCTTCTTCGTAGTTTGTTTTAGTTTTCTCATTCGTCAGTGTTGGGAGAGGTTGCGTATACGCCCCAGTGTGCTACCGCTAACGGTTGCCTATATGACGGAATTTTCAAGAAAAGAAAACCTAAACAATAGCACCCACCACCACCGCATCAGACAATGGAATGATAATGAAAACAAGCGCGTTCCAGCTTCATGCTGCCTCTTGATGGCTTCATCTTTGAGCCACACCCCCTGTGGACGTTATTGTGCTGCACGACGACGACTCTACGACACCACGTTTTGCGATTGCATTGTAAAATGGAAATGCTACGCCTAAAAGCGAGTTCATCCGGCGTGCAGCCGAATGACGACGACGGCGACTATGACGATGACGAAGGTGGTGTGTGTAGCGCCAACTTCGACTGGAGATGGGTGGCGGGATGTGACCAGAAAAGACACTTTCTTGACGTGCGTGCGTGCCATGGCGTAAGCGATGCAAACATCTACTTAGTTGTACTACAAAGCAACAAAACGAATACTGCTGCAGCACACCACTTGAACGTTGAGAATGAATTGCATATAGAGGTGAAGAACCACCTCAGCAGACGGTACCACGTATACCAACAAAAAAGTAAAAAACAAACAGAAACGATGCGCAAGTTGTTTTAGATACTTTTTGATGTTTTTGAGGATACAACGCAATAATAGAAATCTATCAAATCATCGTGGCGTCCTTCAAAGCAATGCCGCAGGGAGTTCTCGTTCTCGCACACAAATTGTCAAGAAGAACTGCTCATTTAGAAAGCATGTCACGTTACAAAAGTGACGAAAATTTCCACAAAATTTGTTTTCTTCTTTGTTTGCTTGAGAATGGCAAACAGTTGGAACCCATGGGCTGCCATAACATCGGTGAGGAGAACGAACTTTTCGTATTCAATTTTGGATAAACCCTTGAAGCTAAAGCTTGAAGTAATTGCGTAATATGAAGGGATGCATAGAATTTTGATTGCCTTCTGTCATCGCACAGCTGTTTTAGATCGTTTGTCTTTAAAACGAACTCGTATGACCATAGAAAGTATTTTCCAAACTTCAAAATTCATCACCCTAAACATTCAAGCGCGAATGTTTCAAAAACAAAAAGGCAAACTTCGAACTTGGCATCACTGCTATATCAAACTTACAATGCACGGTGACCTTCACCGCTAGCGGAAGTGGCACTTACTGAAGACGGATTTGAGCAAGAAGTCTTGAGTTTTTGGCGTATGAACGTAGAGACTAAACCTGCAAACGCCCCGAAAATGGTGCGCACAAAAATACTTCCTACAAGCTTGAGGTTGACAATCAACTGTCAACTGTCAACTCATTCCGATCGATGCGCGTTTCTCCTCCAAGAACTTTCCGAGTGACTAACAATACTTGTCGTAATAATTGCAAGATCTTAATAGAATTTTAAGTGCTCTATTACCAACAGCCAGGACCTCAAGAGAACACTGGATTGAGTCACTCACCTTTGAAGTCACATGTCAAAACAGCCTTCAAACTTGATGGCACCACTAAAGACTTGTGTACAGTATGTCCATTTATTAGTCAGGGAGGGAAGTTTAAGAGGGAACACCTGAGATGCAATAGTCTCCAGAGAAAACAAGAGAAGACTACGATGGAAAGTATTCAAAAAAAATTCCAGAACACAAAAAACTTTGACACTGGTTGTTCCGTTGTGGCGGTATGGACAAGTTCGACAACCTTGCTAAAGTTATAAACAGCTCACAGTTGTGCACCATTTCGTCATCTATTTCATAGGCGCTTCCCCAGTGAGAGACTATTCCACTGAGCGAAATAGCCAAGTTCATAAATGCTCAAATAGAGGGGTACAACCTCGGCTTAATTACAAATGTTAGTTCAACAAAGTAGTCTGAAACCTAAGGAAACAAATTCTGGTCCTTCCATGCAAGATTTAAAGATGGCTCACAAAAATATCAGAAAGGATGTCCACGATTCAAGTTGGAAAACTTAAGTTAAGGTTGCATGGGTTGACAATCGAATCTGACAGAAGAACACTAATTGACAGGCTTCTGTCAAGATTTTACCTTATCCTTCCTATCGTCGAAGTGCCCTAAGCTATTATGCCTGCAGACTTCACACATTCCTAAGATTCAACCATTCGACTTTATAGCAAATCACATTACCACTCAACTTGGCATGAGAGGAAGTTTCGTCGACTCACCGGAAGCCCAGTTTTGTGTGGAGGATCCTCCGTTCAACCCTGAGACAACCCGATCCTGTCTTATGCTAGAGATATAATGTATTGCTAGAGATAGCCCCTCTTGGAGTCATTAATATGTTATCGACAGATTCCATGCTTCAGCGAAAGAAAGAAAAGAATTTTGACAATTTCTGTTAAATACCCATGAACGCACCAGTAATAATCCTTTGATACCTCCGACATAGAGGAGTGAGAACTTGAGATCCATGCACAGACTGTGATGAGACAGAAGTAGAGGAAGTCACGGGTCAACAGAACTAAAGACCAGAACGAACTGGAAGATTCATAAAATTCAATAAAAACGTCATGGTTCAGGAGGGACTCTTGCCTGTACACTTGGGATCTAAGTGAGCCTGCATTTCTGTAGAACCTATTAAGTCAAATCGGACATATGACATAAGACGAACTGTCAAATAAGATGACAGTTGGTATATGACACTATACTCAGAATTGTTTGCCATTTTATCAAGGAAAGACGCACGCCTCAACAGGGTTTTGAGATCATTCCAATTTACTTCGAAACTAATCGTTAAATTCGTGAAGCGACCACCAGATATTACGTGATATATACGGTCCGGATAATCGTCCATCTAAACTAGGAATTTGGCGTTCGTACCGAAGCCTCTGTCAATGAAAATGTAAATGCATAGCTAGAGCTAGAGCTAGAGGTTCTTCACAACAATTAGGTCTTTTGTGCGTTCACCATGACGAAAATGATGCAAAAATGGTGACACTGCAGCCTATGTGTTATAAAATACGCACGCTCTTCGATTCTGGGTAATATTTTTTTTTTAGGTTGGTAGTACTGTATGTTGGCATCTGTGTCAAATTTCATGTCAAAATCTGCATTTATTCAATTATTACGCACGCGTTTTGTTACCAACAAAATTATCATTTAGCGATTATTACACTTTGAGCCTTCGGTGACCAGCCTATGACACAAAAAAATGTTTGGAAGTGGTATAGCCAAGTCACAGGAAGCTCTGGGCGGCCATCAACATCAACTGATGAACAAAATGTCAAGGAAATCCATGATTTGGTGGTCGAAAATCGTCGATCGACAATTAGAGCTTTTTACAGCAAACATTGGGGATTTGACTTCGACAGACATTACCCTCAGACCATTTTGAAAGATGTTTTGTTTTCCGTTTGGTTCTAAAAACACTCGATGCACCTTCTTCGAGACCACTTTGCCGGTCCCGATGGCGATGACAATTACCTGAAGTCTTGGAACACAGTACAAAATTATGTTTAGGTGGGTAATGGGAAGCGAGAAGAACAAGTCGATTCAATCCTATCAATATACTTGCGTTAGGTTAGGTTTAGGTAAGATGGCTATTCTGACGAGAGTCAAGATACGCTTAGACCAAGAGAAGGTCCATTGTAATACCACATGTGTAATCAAACCGGAAAAAGCATCGGGTACCCGGAAAACCTATACCTACCTCAAGTATGTTGTGAGATTTTTCGGACCTGAAGTGTCTAAGTAACTGAATCAAGGACCGGGAAGGAAGAGAGTGCAAACAAGTACTGCGAATGACTGATTCAATCAAACCTCTGCGCAGTCCAAACCTTGGTTTTGGGAAGGTAAGGTGTGACTGATTTAATTGAACCCTTACCTAGGCGTATCATATAGGTAACTGTCTTAGTCGGTGGTCATCTGCCCGTTCTCGACCTCTTAAAGAGGCATTCTTTACAGAAACAGAAAAAGGAAAAGAATTGCTTGCCAAAAACGTCACACTTTCAAGTTAAAAGTGAAATTTTGTTGACAACACGACTCCAGCGCCGCTCCGATTCAGTTGACAACCAAGTTGCTCGTCCGTAAGAGGCTTAACACCCTGGGAAATTGATAACGATCAATAGCACGACGGTATCCGCATGATAGCATTCATCTTATCACCGAGAATGCCACAAAAATTTGGAAACAGCTTTAAAAAATAAATCCGATTTACTGAAATCCATTCAAAAGGATACACAATTCTACACCAGAGCTTGACTCTATTCTCAAGGATAAACCCAAACACACCTAACCTACCCTGCACACTATGTGTTGAGACCTTCAGAGCGAAGGAAACAAAACACGTTAAATTGATTTTTCATTGTTTTGAAATGCGTTTCTGCTTACCGGCGAAACGAAGGAACACGCCCTGATATGTAAACAAGACTTTTGCTCGCGCACCATGGATGCACCTCCATAGCATAGTAACTCCGAGTAGTACCTCTCTGCTGGGTTATCTTTTCTTTTATTAGGTTTTTTCTGTTTGTCATGAAGTCGTAGTCGACTAGCCAACCGCCAACCTCATCTTAATGACGACCGTGCGACAACGACGCACATCGGCGACACGGCGGTAGTGGCGACGATACCGCCACCGCAAATTGCCAGACAGAAGGAGTGCAGCAATGTCATTCTGAAGTTCCAGCACAACGGTTGCAGCAACGCAACACCAGCACTTGTGCATGTCCAAGTGGGACAACCGACTAGTGACAGTCAAGGAGCTACATACATAGCCGAGTACTAGTAGTTGTCTACCTCGTGTGTATTACAATTCTAAAGAAAATGCAAATTTGTTCACACGCACCATTCCTCAATGCAATCGGGCTGTCTGTCTCTCCCTCCTTCGTCGTTTCGCTGTTGTATATATGTACATACTCTCAGTCCTTTCCACATACATATGTATGCGATGGTGTATAGCAAGAGCTTTTTGACGATGAACACCTTAATCTGATGATGATGACGAATCGATAGACGGCCACGAGAGGTGCTAAAGGTGCGTTGCCACTGCAGTTTGGGGAGGGCTGACTGACGCTGCTTATTTATTGCTATAACGGCTTAAATATTAATTTGCACATTACCTTGATCAGTGAGAGTGTATGCGTGGGGGATGTAATAAGCTTTGTCACGACCGTCGAACGACGACCGACGACCGACGAGTGACGACGTCAGCAACGGGGGCCACCCAGAAGTCCGTGTCTATTAGAATGACTGGCGCATTCTTAATCGCAGCAGAGGCTGGGGATTGATTCAGCCAATTGATCAGCAGCAAGGGGAGATACCTCCACTTTATGGAATGCAATCCGAGAATGGAGGGAAATATTTACGCAAATGATTTGTAAACTGCCGCCAGCCTAAGTGGACCATTGAATGCGAAAGCGTTTTTATTGATTTCTCCCATACACGTGCGTTGTGTGGATAGTTTCACCACGGAAAGTGGGCAGAGTGGTTGGTGTTTCAAGGTGGTTTTCGAAATATGAACCATAAATACGCCCAGAAAGGAGTATAACTTTGAACGATGAAATAGAAATCCGCTACAGCTAACAAATTAAATTAGCATACTGGAAAGGTTTTCAAAAGCGGAAGTGAAACAATGAGTTCAATCCAGTTTTTCCAGCGACTTTTCAATTCGTATCCCATTGAAGTCTTTAAAATATCGACTTAATCTTTTCTTTTGGTGAAAAACGCTTCCCACTTTGGAGTTTTGTGGGGTTTGGGTTGGAAGTCAAAGCGAGACCGATCTGGTGAATCTTTTAGTCCGGATTTACTCAATCGATCTTTCTCTCCATCAGCTTTCTCCAACCAAATTCATTCTTTAACATATGAAACACGCCTTCGCCTGAGATGTACATAACCTCTGCTAATCATAAAATTGTTTGTCAATAGGGACATAACAATTTTATGTTTTAAATCAAATGCACCCATAAACTTTTCTTATGATCTGTCAATGTCAAAACATCAGTCAGGTCTTACATTTTTATCACGGCCAAGTTCACGAACGAGCAACGTTTGGAAATTATAAAAAATTACTACGGAAAATCTGAGAGCTGGTGTGATCGAAACTGTTGTAATAATCGTTGATAAAATTGATTTGGTTAAAACTATTTCTGCCGTTGAATTACACACACGATCCCAAATCAGGCGATAAGTGGTTGATATGTTCAAAATTTTTAGTCAAAAGATGAACTCACTAGCAATACCTGAGTATTTTTAAAAACCGCTGTTTATTTTGGACAGGACTTTGATGAAACTCGTATTTGAGAAACTGTACCCTTCTTTTTTGGTAACTAATTGCAAACGGTGATCGTAAAAACTACATACTAAACGTATTTGACACAATAAACACTTCATGACTCCATAGTGTTCCTGCAATCCATGTCCTTTCCAAGCAGCTTTATTCGCACACTTGCGAGTTATCAAACTACATATAACCTAGAAGAACGATCATTACATTATTGGAAATAAAAGTTAGCCCGTCAATCTTTTGTGGTTTTATCCATGCTTCTTTCTCTGGAATACAAAGTTTTAAACCCATATCTAGCCAGCTCAACCAGATGTAGCTAAGCTCTTTCGAATCGTTAAGCAATGTTCATTCGATTGCCAGATCTACACATATTGCCAGGTATGCTAATATACTGGCATTGGCTGCAAACGAGCTCACAATGACAAATAATTTGCAGCGTTAAATTGTCAATTTGTTCGACGAGCATGTTCGTCGTTTAGAGCTACCTTCAGAGGGCTCATCTGTCAGATCAGAAATTGTCACTTCACACAGTTGGTAGATAATAGGTCGTCTATGCGCGTACTCTCCCAAAACAACAAATCTTCACAAAAATCTACGAAAATTCACGAAATTCTGTTGAGTACGTAAAAGGAAAGCAAAAAGAGACAATTGCGACATCCTTCAAGTATTGAAAATCAACGAAGAATCGTCGCGTTACTGCGTAGACAAAAGAATTAGGTAGTCCGCCGCGAGATAATCAAATTATCCTTCACTCACTCCTTTATCATTCTTCGTTTTCAAACTTGAAACGGAAGTAATCAAAGTTCCCAACGCAAATTTACTACAAAATTGTCAAACAAAAATTGGTTTGGTAGTTCACACGGTTTTCAGATGTTTGGGACAAGTTTTTCATTTGGAGAACTGCCAATATTTGTAGGTCTAAAATCGTTGATATAAAGGGTCTTACAAAGGTCAGCCATAAATGTTTTTCTTTTAACATGGCACTTGATAATTATGTGCGAAAAAAAAGACATCATTTAAATGTCCACCACGAGCAGGTCTATTCGAATATCAACATTTCGTTCCGAAATGTCATCAATTTCGATCCGAGTGTTACTTTCCAGTTTCCTTTCATATATATAGACATAGACATAGACATAGACTTAACTTTTCAAAAAACCCTAAAGAAAATAATAAGTGACCAGTTTATTACACCATAATGTGCAATTCATCGACGTAGAAACTTAGATCGCAATAGCTTCATGTTTTCCCATGTTGTATGACTCGTAGTTCCATTCTGTTGAAAATAAAGATCGTCTGTGATGAAATCATGACTTATTTGCCTATAGCGCGCTCCCTACTGACAGTAACAACTCCTTCATTTGCATCTTCGAAGAAAAATCGACCACCAGTCCAAAAAGCACAACAAACACTACTTTTTCTGTGGATGGAATGATTTTTCTGAAATTATTCGAGGATTTTCGAAGCGCGAATTCTGTTTCTTGGCGAATCCGTCCATCTACGGTACATGTGTCTACTAGACAAATGTCAAAAATGACATAAAATTAGGTAGCGTTCAGAAAGCCTTCACTGCCAACATCTAGGCGCGACTTTTGAAAGACTCTTCATTTATGTGGAAACTACTGCAATTTTTTTCAGAATTTCTTTTATTTTTTTGTAAGCTGAACAAAAACAAAAACCTCACGAATATTTGCATCCACCCCACTACCCACAATTCAAGCAGCATGCTCGTTTGGCATTGTTATACATTCAGAACAACCACTGACTGTGTGCGTCATCGATCGTGATTCAACAAAAATAAAAATAAAAATAAAATAAAAAACAATCAGTAGGAAATAAAAAATAAAAAAAAAAGTATAAAATGCATGTCAGGGAGAGAAAACCAGCCGTAACTTTGTTGTTTTTGTTTTTTTTTGTATAGTTTCCAGCTGAAACGACGACGACGACGTCGGGCGCACATGCATTCATTCACTCTCCTCCGCAAAAACTTGTAAAAAAAAAAACCCATCATATCTGCCAAGCGAGAGTGAGAGAGATTGAAGCGACGACGACGACGACGACGACGATGAGACGACCAACGACGACGGTGAGACTCCTAACATCGCTCTCATGCGAGTAAATGCATTGCGGGCGCAGAGATTCCGAGACGAGACCATGGCCTATCCCAACGGCATTTGCAGTGAGCTCGACTGACAGCGGCGATGCGATGACGATGACGATGACTTTGTGTGCTTTTTCGTTGCGAGAGTGTGGTGAGGGATGTGTGTGGGCCTCTATGCGCATTCCCGGTCATTTCACATGACGCTGGTAGTGGTAGCACTAGTCAGTAGTGGTAGTTGTGTGTATCTGACGACTGGCTTGCGCTTTAAATCATTGATGCACGTTCAAACTATCTTTCTGCATATTTCAGTTTTTTGTTCTCCCAATTTATGCAAAAAATTTTCTGTAAAGATTTGAAAATTTTACTACGAGTACAATGTGTGTTACACACATGAGTTGTAAACTAGTGCTTAACCATACTAGTTCGCGGTTATACAGTGCAATGGGTGAGTAGCTTTTCTCACGCTTAGATTATAGCCCGAAAAAGTGTGGAAGTACACCATTTTAGATAAATAATGAAAGTGCAAATGAGGATATAAGAATATAAAGAAGGACCTATAGAGCTTCAAAGATTCATAGGGTAGGACTACCCACATCGACTATCATGTCCCGTGTTGTCAATATGGCTGTCATTTTATGACGCAGAAGTCACAAACGTCAAATGGTTTGATCAGAATATTGACAATCACTCGGTTGTCATGTCATCTCTCATTACTTTACAGCTGCAACGCAGATGACGTTTCCAAACACATGACTTGTGAAAACTGCATTACCGAGCATAAAGCTAAAGCAGTTCAAAATGATGCCTTTGACGTTTAGAAACATTTTAAAAATGTATTTTTGACACAGATGGCGTTTTCGAAAAATGAAGTGACATTCCGCTGGTGGTACGGTTTTCTTTGATAAACTGAACTTAGACCAAAACTAGGCGCACTGTGTTGTCACTTAACAGAATTGGGAGAATCAATTCGAATTTTCACCTTGTACGAGAATACTTTTTCGAACGCATTCGACCTGAGTCCACCCCAGTTAGACTGCCTTCAGTTGTCTCTCTAAATCTGTGTCCCACCTAAGCCGAGGTCTTCCTATACTGGATTGCAGACTCTACGGTCCGGAGCATTGATATCCATCTAATCGCGATTGATGTCGCTGTACATCACGTATAGTTCGTCGTTAAATCTCCTCCTCGAAAGCCCGTGAACACGAATGGTGTGTGTTTATACCAAAATGAACACGGGAAAGTGTCCACGCCTCAGCACCAGTAGGTCTGGGATGATCAAGATCCCTTTTAATTCATATTGTGGGAAAGTTGGTCAAATCCCTTCGAGAATTTTGTATATCAGATCAACTTTTGACCACTCTTGACCGTGAGCCAGAACTTTGGAAAAGTTGTAGTTGATGTCATTGCGATCAACATTTTTGAAAAAAAAATGTTCAAGTTCTGAGAAAAGTTATTTTCAAAAAGCAAGGAAACGTTCTTTAAAGGAAGAACGAGGACTTGATAGCACATTTTTTAGAATTATTAGAGCAATTCCCTCTGGCCCCCTGGTGTGATCATCATTTAGACGAGACACGTATTTAGAAATAAATTCAAAGAAGGACTTTCGAAAGTGCCGATCAAAAGTGCAAAGGCTCTTCAAATAAGCCCGGTTGCTGTTGTTCCGTAGAGCCCTAAGTTCTTATGAATATCGGGAATGGATTCATGATTGAGTAACATCAACTGCATTGTCGATATCTGTGTATTTCATCGGAAATTCGCTCGTCGAAGGTCAAAAATGTATGAACTGTCACACGAGCTGTCATATTTCATCGTGATTATGACAGCTCAAGTCAAAGTGAATATCCAATGCTGGATAATGGTGATCTATGTTCGGTATGCTGTAGTTTAGAGTCGACTACAGCGGTACGAACTGCGTTAGAAGTCATAAAACCATAATTGTCAAGCAAAATAAGCTCCTGTTCCACTGAGGTAATAGTTGGTGTCAGATGGAATTCATCTTCCGAAAGAAGGTACCCATTCGATGTAACCACACATTCAAATCACCTAGGAATAGGATAGTCCTGTCACAACAGAATATGTCAGTAAGACTGATAGTACTGCATATAGAGACGCGAGGGATGGGGTCACAAAAAATATATTTTTGAAAGAAATTGAAAGTTTGACGCTTAAATTCCGAGATTTAAGGAGAATGGAAAAGTTATTAGAGTTCACCTGAAGAGCTAGGGACCGGACTAACTGGAGAGTTTTGTTGGTTGAGGCCCACGTTCACCCCAAACTATAGCGCCACCTAAGTAGTAAGTAAGTAACCTGAGGGAATTCCGAACAGCAATTAGTACACCACCGACCAAGGCTCATGACGTTTGATTTCTTATGCCAGGAACTCGTGATTGAAGAGTTTCATGTCCAAAATACTAGCTTTTGACTCAAAGATGTCAAGCAAGCAAGTTCGGCTTTGAAAACCTCTTACATTTTGGTAGCAGAGGAACAGTCGGTGGAGTTTTTTTGAGACAGAGTGGCCTGGGTACGTAAACAAAAAACAAAACAATTGGATCTGCGGCTTGGAAAACACAAGAGAAGGACAGTTTGGTGTGGGCTTGAGTTGTGATCCTGATGATTGCTGGTGCTACCGTTTTAGTGAATAGATTCCACCACCGAACGGTGTTGCCTGAAATTGTTTCTATGGACGTGAACGATGTATATTTCCAACAGAACGGGACACAAAGCTGATGGCTCTATTGCGTGTAATCTCTTGGATATATGTATGAGAAATTAAAGCCAATATTAGAGAACTGTACAGTGTTCAGAAATATCCAAACTCAGTTTCTCTTAAAAACAAAAGGTGAACTGCTTGAACTGCAGAACACAAATGGAGGAGTGGATGCATGGAGCAAACCAATTTCTAAGACCAACCCACAGCTGTGCATAGTTTTCCCAAAAACGATGCCAATTACGGTTCGTCTTAATTAATTTTGCACTATCTGCCAGCCAGGGCCGCGTCTCGCTAGTTCTAACGCCCTAATAGCACTAAGTTTCACTTAATCCTATTTGCTGTGTCACAGCGATCGTATTACCATAATATTATGTGGTTATTGCATTCATTTGCATGTTTTGTGCGCGCTTCGTCGAGGAAAAAGCTTATTAACCAAGCCACACATATTCAAATCACATCGTTGTGCAACGACCACGCAGCACAACGCACCTCTCCCAGAGCTGCGGGTATAACCCACCTCACCCAAAAACCATCGGTGATTGTTATAAAAATATAAATAAAATCTATCTATACACATTATGTACACATAGTGGATGCGTATGCAAAAAAGGAGAGCCATGCATCATCATCCCTGAGGATAGTACACACTCGTAACGCGCGCATTCCTTTGGCATTTCCTTTACGCGCTCAGTGGTTGGAAAAGAGTAAAAAAAAAACACATTTTTGTTTGCAAGCTATCTAGATACAAAGCAACCACATGGTATATAGTATATTTCGCATTTTGTTAAATCGATAGGAATGCAATAATATGCACACACGGCCAGAGAGTGCGTTTCTCTATGCACTCCTGGCCCCCTCTTGGTGGTCACTTGAGACTCAATGTGCATGCAGAGTGGCACGTCGTTGCCGTCATCGTCGTCGTCGTCGTCATTGCATACACGCATCCAGAAAAGGATATTGAATCGAGTTTAATTGGTCTATACGAACTCGGTGCGTGCGTGTTTGTGTCGAAAAAGGCAGGAATCCGATATTCGATGGTAGTGCAGTGCTAAATTGAATGAATGCTGTCCGTCCCTTATGGATGGGTCAGCGGAGGCAAAATTGGACGGACATGTGCAATTTAGCAACCCTTATTTCAGATGGTTTTTCAGGTCGTTAACCTGATGGATATTTCGGCACACTGGTAAATAATTAAGTAGACTGAAAAATTCAGAAAATGGCGGTTGTGCACACACGACCGTGGAAGGGTATTCGCATCGTAGGAAGGGTGTTTTGTATGCACAAAGTAGGGGGTATCCTTTTTGGCCATAGCCGAGATAGTAAATACACATAATAACGGACAAAAGGTAGGAACACTTTGATTATAATTGTCATTTTTGAATTACCCTCGAAAGCTGGTTCTAAAGTTGGCAAATCCTGTATCTGACAGTGATGAATTGTTCAGTCTGGACGGTTTTTTTTTCTTTCTCTACATTTTGTTGGTTCTAAAGAAAAGAGCCTGAAGGCCTGAATGACATAAAACCTGTTTACCGTCATGTCTGATCGAAACAGGTTATGAAGGATTGATGATCTTGGCAGTCCGCAATCTTTCGGGGTCTTTGAATGACAATTGATTTTCGATTTCCGGTTCGAGCGATTGGGACGCCATTGCGTGAAGTTGTCTGCGGTTTGTTTGACGTTTCAATTCATCCATACTTGCTATTTAGTTATAGAAAAGTGCACGCTTTAAGGATTGAAAATTACGTACGTTTTTTGTCGAAAAATCATTCTCAGGGATGAACGGCATTTCTGGCTTAAAAGTGACGCATTTGGGCAAGTCAGCAACCCATAGCTGGTCACGATATGACATCACCTCAACAAAAGTGACTTTTTTGGGGTGATTTTCATACTGGAGGGGTTAGTGGGCATTGGTGATGCTGGGGACATCCTTACAATCAATGGTGATCCCTGCCGTAGAAGTCTGATTAACTAGTTTTGGGATAAATTAGGAGAGAATGACCTGGAGCTTATGTGGTTTGAACAAGACGGTGTCGAATTATTATCCCCAGAAATTTACGAGTCAGGATCAGTGTTTTGTCTTCAATGCGATGTGTCAATTCGCCCTTCACACAATAAGTCTTGAACCCATTTTTTCGTGAACCAAAGTAGCAACGGTTTTCTAGAGTAAATCATTCGTGAGGTTGATATTTACTCCAAGGTAGGTATACTTAGCACTATTGTCACAAATGACGTACTGATAGACGTCATTTCGGTCTTAAAGGGTAAGTACATGCCTAACCTATTCTATATGAAGAGAAAGGAATACTTCTTTGTTGATTGCAACGAAGAACTCTCGAAACTTTGTACCCATTCCCTAAAGACATGGCAAGGTTCGCATGCCAACACTTCTACGCCAAAATCTGGAGACTGAAACACAAAATTGATACAAGTTGGGCCGAAACTGTATCACCATATCGGAAGATTCTACAATTTTTTGCAAATGGCGGCAACTGTCAGTTTAGTTTTGATGTTTGTGACGTAAGTAGACAACATGTCAACAAGTCATGGGACGCTATACTCGCGACTATTTAAGCGTAGATTTACAGATTTGCCGGCCGTCCTACGCCAACTGGTCCAACACTAAGAAGTTTACGTCTTCACTTCGAAGAATCTCAAACGAAACGTGGCAGACGAGGCACCGAAAGGACTTGTAGTGCTCGTTCTGCAGATGTAGCGAATGAGCCGTCAAAGTCGGCCAGACAACGTGCCACGGAATCGGCCATTACATGTTCGTCTTTGCAGGTCATTTTAGTGAAAGAGTCGAAGATGTTTCCTTACAAAGTGCAGACAATCCAACAACAACTGTCTGCAGACCGTCAATCGCGTCTAAACTACTTTCACGCCTACGCTCTCCTGAACTTCAGCGATGCAGTCGACCATATTCGGTCGAAATTCATCATGAGGGGCGAGGACCATTTCCATTTGAACGGATACGTAATACAATAAAATTTGCACTAAGAATCCACGCATCATCGACGAAGAACCATTACATCTATTCAAAGTCACTGCATGGAGCGCGAGTTACGCCATAAACTTGCCATAAGGCCACATTTTTCAAGGGCGCTGTGAAGAATATGGTTATTGCTACGTCATTGCCGCAAAATAATAAGTTGGGGCTGGAAGACTTGTGGTTACAATAGGACGGTGCAACCGCACACAGAGCTCCCACGACATGGACATTTTGAAGGATTCGATTCCAGAGTCGCCTAATGTCTTGTTCTTCCAATTTTCTCCGACAAGAGTGCGGAGAACTTATAGCCCATTCCTCTCGCTGGTTGTGTTTAGACCGACGACGGGACGGTGTTTCCCTCCTTCTTGGTGATAATAAGGAGACATCATCAGCTTAGTCGAGATGTAGTAGTAGTGCATGAAGCTGGGAAAACAATGAGCTACGAATAAACAACTAAGATCTCTCCAGCCTTCAATAATGTCGAAACAGATGCGGTATGTAGAACCCTGACAAGTTTCAACGTAGACCGAAACCTAATCAACTGGATAGTGAACTTGCTAGCACAAAGGCATATTATAATTGAACTAGGGGGAACCCAGTTCGAAGTATATGTCTCTCGAAGTGGAGTCATCTTCCCACAGTGAACCAAAGTCACACCATACGGAGATGAAGTGGTAATGCCTGCGACACGTTGAAGCCAAGTTTCAAAATCATCCTGTGGATGTATAAAACTACAGCTTCTGCAGAGCTCGTTGTAGGTACTTTGAGCACAGTGTCCAATGAGGGTATTATTTGCCTTGGAAAGGGTTCCTATCTTGGGTTTTAGGAGTCCAATGGACCTGGTTTTATTTAGGGTCGACCCGAGCAGCCTGACGGTATTGCATTGGTCGAGTTGATGCCATCGATGATTGGCCTCACTCATCACATCCGAGTTGATGAGGTATTTAGCATAAGATGTTGGCGCCTCGACGTCGATGACATTTATTCTATCTAACCACCCAGAGGAGCCTCGTCTAGCCAGTACGTCAGCCTCACAATTCCCTGTTATGCTGCACTGACCTGGTACCCAGCAATGGGTGAGGTTGTACTGTTCAACTATCTCGTTGAGAGATACGCGTGTTGCTGGATGCAAAGAGTTTCATAGCTGCCTGACTCTCGATGTATGTATATGACAATATCCGATCCTGATATTGGATTAACCGACAATTAGCTGACTGACGAATGGCAGTGACTTTGGTTTGAAAATCACTGCAAAAGTTTGGGAGGTTAAAGCAGAAATGGACGGTTTTGGTGCCATCAGTAAAAATTCACAACGATTCGTGGTGCAGGACATCACGTTGTGTCCATTCTATTCTATTCGAAGTTGTGTTCCAATCCCACATGACAAGTCATCGATAGTATCAGGGGCTATACAGCGTGTTGCTCCTTCCATTGTTTGGAGCTTTTTTGCCTCGACGATATCGATTGGCAATAAGTGGAGCTTGGCTTGCAGAGCTACAGTGGGAGAGGTTCTCAGGGCTGTAGTAATACTGAGACAAGCAACTGTACTAGTTAAATTGAAATCCTTCTCCAGAGCGGGCCTCCAAATCAATACTCCATACATGGGGAAATCTTATGCGAAGCAGAAAGTAGCAACCCTTAGCACTCTCAGACTTACTCTTACATACTTCTGAAAGAAAAACAAAAGCCCTACGTTTCCACCACAACACTACTCTATGTATGTCCCTGACAACCTTGGCTAACTTCAGGATGCACAGTCCTGAATCAACCACATAAAGTAACCACAGTCTTGTTTAGAAAATGTCCGGCTACTTCATTTTGAATAGTATTCTACTAACGTAATCCAAACTCCTAGTCAGGACTGTCTCACTTTCATCCAAAATATTCCATCCATGAACAAAGTTACTTACTTACTTAGGTGGCACTACAGTTCGGGGTGAACCTGTGCCTCAACCAACAAACCTCTCCGCACTCCAAGTCGGTTGAGGTCCCCTTTTACTTGTGCGCGCCACCTAAGGCGAGGTCTTCCTCTACTGCGTTGTCCGCCCGGGTTTTGGTGTCCGGGAGCATTGGACGCATGGACGCTCTACATGTCCTAGCCATCTTAAACGACTGATGCGCATTTTTCTGACTAGGGCGATGTCCCTATACAGCTCGTATAGTTCGTCGTTAAATCTTCTCCTCCAAAGCCCGTCAACGCAAACGGGACCGAAAATAAGACGAAGAATCTTTCTCTCGAAGCGACTGAGGATCTCTTCATCCGCTTTAGACAGAGTCTATGCTTCAGCGCCATAAAGTAGGACTGGAATGATCAGGGTCTTATAAGGAGTCTCCTTGGTTCTTCGGGATAGGGCTTAGCTACTCAATTGCCTTCTTAGCCCAAAGAAACAGCGATTGACAAGAGTTATTCTTCGTCTTATTGCTGCTGAGGTGTTATTTTCAGAGGTTATAGCAGAGCCGAGGTAGAAGTAGTCCCTTACTACCTCAAAGTTGTACCTGTCGATTGTGGACTTTCCTGGTCCGAAACCACACTGATAGGGACCAATCAGGTTGTTGGCGAAGGGTTTCAGACGTTCACACAGAATGGCAGATAAGATCTTATACGCGATGTTAAGGAGACTGATACCCCTGTAACCGACACAGTTGAGGGGGTCTGCTTTCTTATGGATCGGGCAAACGGTGCTAAGGTTCCATTCATCAGGCATACACTCACCTGACCAAATCTTAGAAATGAGTTGGTGTATGCTCTCTACCAGGTCATTTCCAGCTGCCTTGAACAGTTCGTCTGGTAAGCCATCAGGTCCAGCAGCCTTGTTAGCCATGAACAGAGTTTTCAAGGATAATTACCGGCCTGACTGCCTAGAAACTATCGAAGAACCTTCAAGGGTCTTTTCCACGTAATTACGCAAAAAGAGACAACGGAGCATATCCTTTCCACGAGTTCAGGAGGAGATAACTCCACTTTCTTAGTTCAGGAGAGTCATGACATGAGTCAGTAGAAAACCTATTAAAGGTCTCAGTCGACATTAGGGACGCTAATATACAATAGCATGTGTGTACGTGAATTTAAATTTCAAAAGTAAACCCCCACTTAAGAACTACAATCTACCCGTGTAATCAAATTATATCGAGCACATGTTTTTGGCAACACAATTTCACATGTAGATGAATCGCAAAAGAACCCCAATTTATTCCCCTAATTCCTCGTAGATACTCCTTTCGACTAACATTTCCACATATCCACATTCGTAATCAAAAAAAAACGAACAAAAACTTCCAACGACCAGCAAGTCAAACAGAATTTACAAGTACAAGTAAATATGTGCATTCGCAGGACGTACTCCTCGTGTGTTATGTACAACAAAACGTTTCGAAATCGCCAAACCTTGCAATCTATCTTTTTGCAATTGTCGTTTACTTCCGAGTTTTTCCTTTTCCTTTTCCTTTTCCATTTTGCAACAAAAGTTCTTTCGAGCGTGAATTTCGTAAAAAAAAAAACTCACACCCTTCTGATGATCTGGAGCCTTGCCTGACACAATTGTAGACACAAACTACAATTTGGTTGGCATTTCATTAAAATCAGATTTTCAAAAGATAATTTACCCGAAAAATTCAAAAATGCAAAAGAAAACCACTCAGGAGGACGAAAAAAAAGAAAAGAAAAACACACACAGAAACCCGAAATTAAATTAAGCGAACAGATACTTTTGTATCTGCGGAAAAAATTTGCATTTTAAATGAAACAGTCACACTCGTCCTCGCTGTCTTAGTCTCTTTACGTGCGGCGGGGGGGCTGAGGTGAATCAAAATATAAGGAAGCACTGTTTTTTTTTTTTTTTTTCATTTTTGTTTGCACTGAACCTTGTGCAACATGCAAGGGCTACCTCGCCGTCGACCTCTTCCCAAAAAAAAAAAAAAAGTTATTTGCTGCTGCAATGAAAAAGGGGTGAATAATCAAGTAGGTTGTTGCCACCGTTGATGAGATATACTCGTAGATACAGTTCTTATCGTCGGCAGATAAAAGTAACAGCAGCAGCAGTACTTTTCGGTTGGCCTTGTTTATTACCACCAAGGAGCTGGCACCTATGTAGCATACCTAGGGCCCTAGGTACTGCTGCCGGAAAGGCCAATTTTCTTCCCTTTTCCATCCTATCATACCATGTCGAGTGAATAAAGGGAACAGCAGGGGATTGTCGGATTTGGTGTATTTCACAGATAGTCTGCTAATGAAAAGAATGGTTTTTTTTAGATCTATAGTCTCTATGCAGTTTTCGGTGCATTGACAGACACATAGTACGTCGTACTTATACCGACCGGCTTTAGGTTGCAAAAGAAGTGCTAAAGAGAATTCGGGTAGTGGATTGCGGGCACGGGAATCCAGCCGAAAAATTTAAATTAAAATGATACCCTGGACACTATTTGACCAGCTGCAACCGGTTGTCATCTATCCAGTTTGGATTGCTTGTTACTTACATAGGAATCCTTAAATAAGCTCTCATCTTACCTGAAAAGAAATGAAAGAAAAATCGTTAGTTTTACTAGTCAATCGAGGAGCTGAGGAAGTAAAGATGCCCTACAGACCAAGAAGTTCAAAACAGCAGGAGATGGTTTGATAAGAGAGGATAGACCAACTCATTTCGAAAGACGAGTGCATCCCTGACGAATGGAATTTCAGCATCGTTTGTCCGATTCGCAAGAAAGGCACTAGTCTTCTCAACAGAGCCTACAATACGTTACCTTACATGCTGTGTGAACGCCTAAAACCCTTTGTTGAAACCCTGATCGAGCAAAAATGCTGATAGTCGATCAAATTTTCACACTTCGACAGATCCTGGGAAAAAACTCCCAAGAAGTCCAATTCAAGTCCCACCATCCTTTTATCGATTTAAAAGCCGAGCTATACAGAGTCTAGCTCTGTCAACTCGTTCACCTGTCCAGAATGACAATGGAGAACACTCGCTGCTTCATCAAGCTCGATAACGAACTCACCGAGACCTTAGATGTCAAAAAAGGACTTAGACTAGGGGACGTGCTGTCATGCGATTTTTTCAAAATCGTTTTTGAAAGGATTGTGCGAAACTTACAACTCAACACAGGAGGTACAATCTTACAAAAGTCTGTGCAACAACTAGCGCATGGCGACTATATTGACATTATTGGCAGAACAGAGCAGGCTGTCACTCATGAAACTGTCAAAATGGGTCTTGGGGTAAATGAGGGCAAAACCAAGTAAAGCGGTTTTCAATAGGGATATGACAATTTTGTATTTTAATACCAACGCCCTCTTAGACTTTTTTTCATGATCTGTCAATGTCGACACGTTAGTCAATATTTACATTTTTGTCATGACAAAGTTCATGGACAAGCAACATTTGGAAACTATTAGAAATCACTAACGAGATTCTGAGTCGGTGGTCGGCACTTTAAGAGCGCTTCATCCCATAATCGTCCCACCAGACTGACTGGGCGTGCTACAGTTGATGAATTCGAGTCAACATATTCGTCACTTAAATGTTCCAGTCCCGGTGTAACAAAGTCTCGGTGGAAGTAACTAAAATATTGTAGCTTCAGTTCAAAATGAGCCCAATTAGTTGATTCACAGAATTTTTGGATCTCTTAATCCACGTTGTGGCGAATTTTTCATAAAGTTCTTGGCCTACATCCTTACAAGTTACCGTCAATGGTCTCAGGTGTAGATCGATGTTAGCCGACTTTCTGTGCCCAGAGCTCGACAACATCGATATGTTCCAACAAGACGGCGCTACATTGCATACAAGCGACGCAATACTCGAAGTTGTGAAGGAGAAATTGGTGACTGGGTCATCTCACGACGAGCGTTCATCATGCGACTATACACTCTGTGGCTAGGTAATACCCTTAGTCTACGCTAACAAGCCAAACACTTTGGGCGAGCTCGAGGACACCATTCGACCGAGTTATCAAAAATTGGACCGACAGCTTGAGGCGGCAGAACAAAGAAGATCTAGTCTACTCCTGGTACACTTAATGTCAGAAAGATATTTATAGTCCGCTCAGTCGTTGATCGACTTGGATGCCGGTTGTGTTCGGTCAAAATCTGTCGACGTTTCGAGTGTTTTCGAGCTCCCATTCGACTTCATTCCCATTTGGGGCATTAATCCGTACTTAACTTATGGCCTATTGGCTGTTTTCTTATTTCTGTGACTGCTTGCAACCAACAGGTCGTTGATGTGTCCACTTACATATATCTGAAAGCTTGCAATTGTCTGTTGCAACAATATATTGCACCACCACCAATGGGTATATCTAGAACGTCCCAAGCAGGGTGTAGGGTGTAGGGTGTAGGGTGTAGGGTGGATTACATCCAATATTTCCTCCACTTCTGATCCAATTTGCATTGGTTTTCATATGCCATTTTCACGATGGCACTTCGCATTTGCATAAACAATCGTCGTGTCGTCCATAATATCATGGCAAACTCTGTGCACAGGGTGAACTTCATTGACAATTTTTTGTTGTTGTTGTTTTTTTACTTCTTCTTCTTCATTGTGAGGTAATTAGTGGTAATAGCTACCGGATTATACGGGTAACCCTGCCATTCGTGTGTACGCTTCTGTGTATAGCTGACTTTTTTTTGTTTAATTAACTTTACATGGAATCGTGAGAGATTTTTTTTTTTTTTTTTAAATGAGGACGTTGCATGTACACATATTAAGTGTATTGACAGAAGTACCCATGTGTGTGTGTAGTAGACTGGTTAGCTTAGGAATTCTAAGTTGTTCCCTGATTGTAAGTAGTTTCGCATCGAATGACTAAACGATGAACAATTTGTAGTTTGAATGCATTACTCGTACAATCGCTGAATTGAATTTTGAAATGTCGTGCTTCCACATATGTACATATATAGATATACATACGTACAACTGGAATATCATGAGAACAGAATAAGGCGATCACTAAGTATGATTTATTGGGTTTAACTTGCATTCGACGTTAATAATTTGAAAAAGAAACTTCAATCGATACTAGGTTACTTGAAAGACTTTGAAAGCGGAAATGACACAATCTGTCAAAATACATTGACATTCAGTCAAAACATTAGCCGGACTGAGCCAATTAAAAAACACAAATCAATGAATTGTCAAAATTTCAAAATAGACTCCGTTTGAAGAGATACAGTTTTTCCAACGACCGTTCAGTCCGTATAGGTATTTTCCGGGACCGCCTTCAGTTCTCTCAGTGAATTTTCTTTGAACTGTTTGATCGACTCAAAACGGGGGTCTCACGAAGTGGTACATAATTTTGATTCCGAAAACAGGGAAAAAACCCAAAGTGCCATATCTGGAGAATACGGGGTTTGCTCGACTAAAAAATCGCTCAGAAGGATGGATTTGTGACTGGGACATGAAGATTCTTTTTCTTTTTGGAACAAGCTGTGCTGCAACGCGTCTCATGCACGAAAACATCCTAACAATGTGGCCAACTACTTCACATTGTAACAGACTGTCTTAGATGAGGTAAGATTTCAACGAATTCAGGCCCCTTTTTTTTACAAGTATCTGAGTCCAAAATGAGATCGAAGCAGTTACGGTGTGCTGGAATATCTCATACAGATTCATTCTACAGTGTGACCAGTTTAGAACGATAGGAAAAAAAAATGTAAATAAAACAACGGTGTGAGATATAAAATTGGAGAAAATAATCGAATGGTGTCAAGTAACCCAGTCGCCAAATTTCTCCTTTCTAACTTCGAATGTTGTGTCGATTGTATGGCGCCATCTTGTTGGAACCACAACTGGAATATATATCGACGTTAACAAACTCTGACCACAGAAAGTGGGTTCAAGGTTCGATTCCCAGTAGGGGAACATCTAAAAGTTTTTCACGGCCCCACCTCTCGCGAGCGTCTGACAAACATCCGAGAGTACAATTGTCCTGAGAAAGCTTCTCAAATAACAAATTGCCCCTCGGACCGCATTAAACAGTAGGCCCCTTCCATTCGTGGAAAGAATATAACACGCAAAACACGAATGGTTGTGAGAAGCCAGACCTTGGGTCCCATCGACCTGTTGCGCCAAGTATTTATTTTTTTATACTTAAGCCCATTGACGATAACAGTGTCTCCTTCCTCATTTCGAAAGAAATAAGGTCCGATGATGCCGCATTGGTGGATACATTGATATTTAGTCGAACACTTGTGGACAGTGTTCCCTCCAATAGTGGCAATTCTGCTTCTTCACATATCCGATGAGCAACAAATAGGCCTCGTCCGAGAAGATGATGTTTTGGCAACAACATTTCGAGCGCCCAATTAGTGAACTCAGAACGTCGTCTATGGTCGTCCAAATCCAACAGCAAACTAAGCCGGGTTGACTCTATGGCAATGCCTAGTTCAGCTGATCGGCGCCGAGTCAACATGTTTGTATGTTTTCTTCATTTCGCACCAATCTCAGTCTCGTTGGTGGCTTAAGGTCCACAAGAGTGTACTCGCATTCAAACTTTTCCACTATGCGGCAAATTGCCTGTACACTGAAGCGATGATGACAACCAATTGCATATTCACAATTGAGCCGGAATTTCAAAAATATTTTTTTAACAATTCTACAATTACATGATGTAATGGCAAACCTGACTTCATATTTTGACAGCTAAATGTCACTGGTAACTTTGACAGTTGCTGAAACATAACTATATGGTCACCCTATACTATCTCTCAAATGGATATATTCAGTTTTAGGTTGAGTCTGGTATCATATGCATAACACTAGCAAAACTAGGCGCGATTAATAGACCCTTCACTTCCGTTTGAGAGAATCGCTAAGGAGATCATGACAGTTCCTGGAATTAGGATCAATTGACTGGGCTAACAAACAAAGTTTCAAAGTTTCAAAGTTACAAACTGGAAACAAACTAGCGAAAACCTGCTTGGAAATCACATTCCTGGGACTGAAACCTTTCTGCGGAGATGCCAAGAACTGAAGAATTCGAAGAACATATCCCAAACCAAGTCTGCGATATTTCTCTGTCTTATGGACTTTCAAATGACATCTGTAGGAGTTGACATCGGCGACTACCACTGGGACCACGTTCAGCTCAATACTGAGGTTTTGTTAGTTCGACTAGTCCCTGAGATAAGAAGCCTTATCTGAGAAACAATTCATGACTTTTCCTTAACACACTTTGTGACTATCAAAACTTGGTGAATACAAAAGATACTGCAAACGTGGCTATGAAATTCTCAACCCCGCAGGATTAGTGGTGAGCGTTTCAACAACACAGTACATCCTCCTTCGAATTATCTTTGTTTCCCCAGGCAGGTTTACAATTCCATTAGTTTCCATTGCTTTGTACCGCCAGCACTAGTTACTAATTACACAAATAATCAACAAAATTAACATCCACACAGTGAGCCACAAAATCCCTTTTCAAATCTCTAGTGTGTCTCTATTCGGTTAGTTTTCAATTAAGCCAAACGTAGAAGACAAAAAAAACAACAACAAAAACATCACTTCTTGATATGTGACCCTGATGCCAACACGAGCGCGTAGGTTGTGCTCTTATTTTTCCTTATCATCTCACCTCTCGTTGCTCCATGGACGTACATATCTGAACCACCGCGACCGTCCCATCTAGGTACACACACCCCCACTGGGGATATGGAAAATTACATCGTTTCGCATAAATTACAACCTCGTATCCACTAGATACCCCATCAATAGAAAGTCTTTCCGCTTTCTACGAATCTTAGACAAGATACTCGTTCCCGTGGCGAGAGCAGGGGGCAGTTTGTTATCTAAGAGTTTGCATAAATATTTATTTTAGAAATTCGCAAACAAAAGTTAAATGGCAAAAATAAACGCGCGTAGCAACGGTGTTCACAATGCCTGCTCCTGTGGGTGATGATGATGAGAGAATTCTCCCGACGGGATGTGCGCTATGGTGAACATTTTTTTCCCCATTTAACCTTTTTTTTTTCCTTCAAATCGGTGAGACCTTGATGGGCGGCTTCTAAAAACGAGGCTACACCAGGCTACACAGATGTTATTCGTTTGCTTAATGCGGTTACGCTACGAAAGGGAGAAGGATAGAGAGAGAGAGAGAGAGAGAGGGAGTAAGAGAGAGAGAAAAAAAATCAATATGCAATTAGGGTGAATTGGTTCTATATGTACTTGTCGACGAAGGAAGTCAGTCAAAGCCACCGTCAAAGGATTCGGCGTGACGTAGAATTAACCACAAAAGTAATTTACTCTCGTAAAAGGCTACTCTCCAGTCAGACGCATTGTTTCCATAAAGTTGGTGGAAGAGTTTTTTATTTTTCGCATTTAAAGCTAATAACAAACCAAGTTAAGAGAAAAATCGGACGGTAGGGGGCACCACATACGTTCTTGGTGGCATCAGGCAGGTCTTTAATTTGATTCTTCTTGCAAAGTGTGGGTCGTATTTCTAATATTTATGAGCCAGGACTTGACTTTTAGATGGAGGAACACTTTTTCATGTCGCAGTCCCAGTCGGGTTAGAACTCGTAGAACATAAAACGGGAGCAGTACTAGTAAACAACCACAAGAAAAGAGGGTAAGCGATCGAGATATAACGTCAAAACCAGTGATCAGATAGCTAAGTGTGATGATTGAGGCTAGGTTCGCTTACAAGCAACAGCAAGGGGTGTGTGCTGCCTTATCCAGACTAATGACAAAATTTGGAGGAACGAGACGCCACATGAGACTAGTTTTGTCAAGAGTGGGGCAGTCTATAGTAATGCATGCCGCACCAGTATGCGCAAAGGCAGTGAAAATGAAGTCCTATGCGCACTGAGAGTGTGCTGCGCTTTTCGGACGGTATTAGCGGATATCTTGGCTATCGAGCTACAAAGGACCTACGCCAAACTCCAGGAAATCCTCACTTCAGGTAGAAAGACAGCGAAGCTTGAGAACATGGCAGGAGAGATGGAATCAGTCAACAAAGGGAAGATGGACCTATCCAAGTATACTGGATATTATCTCTCACCAAACTCCTAGCCGCACATGGCTGCTTCACAGCCTAAATGCTTAAACTGTGAAGAGGGCAGAGAAGATGTATTTTTTCAGTGCCCACATTTTTGCATAGAACGCAGAGGTTTTGAGGAAATATCTGGAAAAATACCAACTCCCGAGGACATTTTGAACCATATGTTGACATCGACCGGATTTGCTGGGAAACAAACCGCAGCGACAAACAGGCGGCTGGGAAGACTTAGAGAGAGCAAACAAACCCAAACGCCAGCTTCCTCGAAACAAGGCACGCCAAACAGGGAAAGAAGAGATTTAAGTACTAATCAGCCGTAATTCTTAACGTTTAGGGTATGGGTTAGCACGTAGGCATCGAGTATTCAGGTTTGCAAATCGTGTATGCCAGTAGCCCGGGGTACAGGTATCTTTAGAAGATTACACATCCGTTGGAGCCAAAAAAAAAAAACAGTCCTTCATGTTGAATATTGGATTCCTTTAAGCTTTTTTTTAGTACCCCAGTCCAATACATTCATTTAGAAAGTCAGCAGCCTTTGTGTTGTTTATTTTTCAACGACAGAACAAGGTGGCAACAAGGTTCTTAAATTTCCAATCCAAAAACAGCAAGAACACGCCGAGTTGATGTGAATTTTACTCAACGCGTTGTTTTCCCCATCAAGGATAAGTCTGAGACAATACCCTTTCACTTGAAACATGTAATGAGAATCTTAGAAAATAAACTATCAAAAGGTTTCTCAGGACATAAGTATATTTCACCTTCTTAAGGTATATTACAAAAGTGTCATAGAAAAGAACTCTTCTATACAATGTTTGTAATAGCTGAATACAAAGGATAACCTCGTTCTATTGTTTGCAAGGATAACACACACACAAATAGCCATCCATTATTACTTATAAGAGAGTTTAATGGAAATAAATTCTTTTGATTACCAGAGGATGAGTAGGGAAACCGAATTCAATGAGTAATGGTGATTTGAATTTCAACGGCGGCAGTATATGTATGTACATCTGTAGGTAGGTAGGTTACCATGGCCATAGTTCGAAAATTCTCTCAAAACTACACTTGTAACCAGAAGGAGCTTAATAATGGTTTCCTTAAGCTCTTCTTATGATGTATCAATGTCAAAACGTCAGACAAGGCTTACAGGTATCCACCAGAGATGTGAGATCATTAAAAAATGAAATTCAAGAGAATTAATAAATTTCGTTTTTCAATTCATGACTTCAAATTAAAAAATGAAATCAACATTCAATTTGAAGTCCTTGATTGGGGCAATCATTTGAACCAATCAGAAATTTAAAATCAGTTGAATGTTAATCTAAAAGTTGAATGTAAAAGTAAAGTCACATTGAAGTCATTCGCATTCACATTGAATTCTTTGAGACTTCACTAGTTTTCATGAAATCTTTTGAGACTGCTCTGTATTTAATTGAAGTCTTTGACTTTTATAAAGTCAAATCGCCTGTGAAACATTGAGTATAGTATAAAAAGCAAAAATCCAGGAAAGTTTTACTGACGAACAGAACATAGAAGTGAGAAGCGCGTCATCCACGTCACGAGTTAAGTGAAATCATTTTACTAACGCATCTTCTAATTTTGCAACCGTTTCCAATAGAAGGATTATAAAAGGAAATGCTAGGACTTCCGAAATTGGTTTGTGGAGATCCGCAAAATCTTCCAAATAAGCAAAATCGAGTTCGAAGAATGTTTGGATCTCTAACCTCCGCAATTAAATGTTTGATGGAATCACCCAAAGTCGGACGGACATGACTTAATCATGTTGGCCAAAGCGTAAAAAGAGAGTCGTAAAGTAGCTAAAAACTTGATAGGCCCTGCAATGGATGTTACTGAACCAAACATCTCCTGAGTGAAGAAAATGGTACTCGAAAATCTTTCCTACAGTTAGAGAAAGCTTTCACAAGAACTATCCACCTTTTAGGTGAGATTGACACATGAGTTTCCTCACATCACAGCTTGCTATAAAGGAGTTAAAAGAGTTACTGCAGATATGTTAGATCGAGTCAATTCGAACTCCACATTCATGGAACACATCATCCCAGGGGACGAGTTCATTGACTTGTCCTGCTACTAGTGCGCGCCACCTAAGGCAAAATCTCGAAGATTCTACGAGCAGTAGCATTTTTATTCACCCGCTCTACATACCATCTTAGACGGCTGATGCGCAATTTTTCGACCAGGTCGATGTCACTGAAAAGCTCGTATGTTTCATCATTGAATCTCCTCTTCCAGAGCCTGTCAACATAAACAGAACCGAAGAATCTTTCCCAGGAAACGACTGAGGATATGTTCATCTGCTTTAGATAAAGTCTAAGCTTCAGCGCCATAAATCATGATCAGAGTCTCATAAAGAATCTTCTTAGTTGTTCGGGATAGGGCTTAGCTACTCAATTGCCTTCTTAGCCCAAAGAAACTGCGATTGGTAAGATGTATTCTTCGTTTAATTTCTGCTGAAATGTCGTTTATCGATTGTGACGTTCTGTCCAATTCGCCGATCTTGTGTATCCCTTTCTGTTGACAGGATATACTTGGTTTTGCCCTCGTTTACCGCAAAACTTGCAATACTAGAGAACGCACCAGTGATGGCCCTCTGTGTTCACCCGATAGTGTCAATAGCGTCGGCATATGCTAGTAGTTGCACAGACTTTAGGAAGAGTGTGCCTGCGGTGTTGTGAGGTTCGTACAATCATTCCAAGTGCCCAAATCCTTTTTGAACATCAAAGGTTTGGTTAGTTCGTTACCGAACATTATGGAGCACCGAGCGTTTTCCATCTTTATTCTGCACAAGCGAACGAGTTTGACAGGTATGTCAAAGCTAGACATTGCTTTGTATATCTATTCTCTATAGATGCCGTCGTATGACCCCTTGAAATCGATTAAAAGAGGGCGGATATCGATATGAAGTTCTTGGTTGTTTTCCAGGATCTGTCGAAGTGTGAACATGTGATCCACTGCGGACTTTAAGGCCTGAAACTACACTAATACGGACCGACCAGACGAAAGGTTTCAGGATGGTGCAATCTAAGGAGCATCCATTCTTGTGGATCGGACAAACAAATTTTATAGATGAGTTGGTGTACCTATGCTGTTTAACAAATCATCTTCAGCTACTTTGAACAGCTCAGCCTGTAAGCCAGCAGCTCCAGCAGTCGTGTTGGTTTTGAGCTAACATCCCTTTGGTCAGGTGGATCAAATCAACAAATACTGAATCAAAATGTCCGGCTTTCGATGGCTCGAGTCATATTCATTGCGTTAAACAGTCAAACCTGTTGGTAAATTTGAACGACCCCGCTTGTATAGTATTTCTTTGAATGCTACAAGTACTTTTCTCCAAATTAAAGCATAAAACAATTCAGATCTTGAAAATGGAAAAAAAAAAAAAGAAAAGTCCCTCAACTACGACGAGGTCAATGACGAATGACTGTGTCTATCTAAACTCGCAAAATACTTATCTCTTAACCTCCAATGCCAGACACCACGATAAAATGTCAACAAAACTAGACCGCAAATGCTAATACCGCATCCATTCATGGTCTTCATGTACAGCGTTTGGTGTATAGCACCAAAAATTCACTAAAAATAGCCCACTGTCTCGTACTTAACGCAAACAACACCACGAATACGACCAGGGAATGTGGATCAAATGCTGTATCTCTCTGTGTGGGCATATCCTACAGATTCTATCTATCTTTCTATCTATGTATCTGTCTAAAACAAAAAAAAAATCACGCAACAATTAATGAATTATTATCCAATGGACACCGACAGCGTCACTAATCTCCCATCCATCCTTCGGATTGTCAGTGACCCTGATCCTTAGTTCGGGACACGCATCATTCGAATAAAAAAAAAATAAAAGAAATCTTAGGACAGAGTATCACGCGTTCACCCGGTGTCCCATGCGTAGGCAATCCAAAAAAAAAATTCCCTCCAGACTCTCGGAGGGATATCATCAAATGAAAATAAATGCAAGCGACGCGGGGGCGTTTCCAAGTATCCAAGTATCCAAGCGCCCGTCGCGCGTTAGTTTAGTTTATTTCCAATTTTAATTCGAAAAACCAAAAAAGCGTTTTCCTCTTCCTTCAATTCAATATTGTTAGTGCCGCCCTGCCATGCGTTTCCTAGCTTCGAATCCCAAATCACGGCTGGTGGCGCGGTGGTCCGCATCTATCTACATACTATTTAGATGGTGACGGAGAGATAGCGCACTTCGAAAGTGTGAAACAATTTATGGGTACATTACCCTTATGGAGAATGGCAGAAAATTATACGCAAAAAACAACCAAAAAGAAGAGGTATTTACTTGAAAGCCACCAACGTGGCCTAGTTCTGTCTGGTCTGAAGCTGGGGCTTAATTTATTATTTAAATTTAATTCGCTCAAGTTATGTGCGCAGCAAGTTTCAGCTTACTTATTTGTTTCTTGGAAAATAAGAAGAACACTCAAAATATACACGAGTAAGCGACTGTTTTTTGTTCTATATTGGGACATGGGAGAAAAATTTAGTGAGAGACATCAAATATGGACAGTCTGGGTGTAAGGCCTAAGGTTGGCTCTGGCAGCATTAGGTGTAATGATCTGATGTGAGTTTGTAGAATGTCTATTGGACAAATTGATGTTAATGAATGTAGTAGACTGCAGACCATGTGGCGAGTTCAAGGTGCCATTCGGATAAGGCGGGAAGAAAATTATGCAACCATTGGTGTGCGGTTTGGATAATCACAGAGTTTGCTGCACTTGGCTGGAATTGATATGTCTGAATGTGTAAATGATGATAAATTGAATGCAGTGAGTATGGTTTTTATCAAGACTGTAAGGCTAGACATTTCAGTTCGGAGTGAGTAAATTGATTCCAGAAGGACAGTAGCTGTGGTTACAAAATATGAAATATTCAAAAAGTGAACTCGAATTCTATTCAAAAAATACACTTTTGTGACAGATATACTCTTGGATGTTTGTCGGAAGTTCGCAAAAGTTGGAGCCGCAAAGAAAAGTTTGGGTTTTTTCTAACGCACACTGTTAGGGCACCCATTTGCCCTTGTTTGCCTCACTTAGACTATCAATGAGTCCATTGTGCCCAATTGTAAGACCCCTGAGGACCTACTTTCAGCCTTCGATGACTGAACTAAATCACCCAGATACTCGTAAGTGAGACTGAGATAGTCCAGTTCCGCAAAAAAGTGGCTCTCAACAGTGTCTTTTCTTTCGGTGACTAGTGCAGGAGAATGGATTCTATTTCCACTTCGTCCCTGTAGTTCCTACACAAGTCATTATGGGGTAGTCCCAGCCGTGCTTGTCTATCACGCAATGTCCGATTATGATGCTCTGACTGAGTTCCATGAGATCGGAAAAGCACTTCTTGTCGTAGACTGGCTATAATGACTTGGTTGAAGCGCATCATGTATGAGTTACCATCGCTTGTTAGCTTCCTCGTTAGACTCTGTGCCAATTATCCTGTTCGGGGTGCTAAGCGTATACTAGCCTCAGGAAGGGGCTACGCTGTGCATAGAAATGACCCTGGCCTGACCAGTTTATATGCCATGTAGCCTGGCAGCCAACTTATGGTCACCTTATTGGCCACTAAGATATCATTCATTCCTTTTACGCACATTTTTAACAGCTTGAACCTTCCCGATGATGACTTTAATGACAGGTTGACTGTCAGTATACCGATTTGCATTTCGAGACTTGTTGATGGACCCCAGCTCCAGTACCTACAACTATTTTGGATTCATTGTTGTAGACAGACAGTTCATTCTCGGTACAGACTATACTATCATTCCACTCCTCCCTGCTAGGAATTCTAGTCATTTTCCCTCCGGAGTCGCGATATATTCGTCCAGTTCAAAATTGTGGCATGACCACAGGGTTTAGCTAACCATAATCCGGTTTCCAAGACTAAGGCCGTTTTAGCTGTCGAGCTGTCACAGTAGATTTGTTGAGATTTGTTTTAAGAAAAACATGAACCACATTAGGTTGTAAAGATTAGCGGCCTCGAATGGCTTTCTTGTGGCAATCCTGAGATTGTTCCTATAGAGTTGAATGCGAATGGTCTAAAGTTGATTATACACTGAAAATTGACTTCAGGACATAAGCCTAATCTAACTGAGGCCTTCATTTACTAATCTCCTGCCTAGGCTAGGAGACGCCATCGAAAACAATCAATCCGTAGGTTTCTGACGTCGATGTAGCTTTACTGTGCGTATAATGGTAAGCTCTGTACAAAGACCGCGGGATGTAGTGCCAACAAATCCAAATGCTTGGGTTTCACACTTCCTAAGAAACTTAGCTGGAAATCCAAAACGTCATAATGCATAAAGCGTATACTAATTCGAGCGGCAAAAGCTCTGCAATCCTTGAAATCTTTCACTTTCAACTCAAAGACTCTTCTTAGTTGTTAACTGTCTTTTAACAAGGTAGTTGAACAATTCTTCACCTCATCTATTTGTCGGGACACTGTAAGATTGCAAGGAATTGTTTGGGCGACAAGCTTGCCAAATAGGGTACATATCGGCATGCCTCTCGCTACACCTTAACACTGTGAACTTAACCAATCTTAGATGGGGCAGACAGCACAACGAGCCTCTTTACTATATATGTAGATCCGGCCGAAGCTTGATCAGAAACGCTCCACCTGTCTGACCAGACAGGTAAGGTTGCTCATAGCAATTGTAAAAATTACAGAACACTACATTATTAGTAGGCACCCCATTAGGGTGAATCTTCTCTCTAATGACTTCTGCAGAAGCTTTATGGACGAAGAACAGGGAGAAACTATTCGCCAAGGTCTCCGCTCGCAAAATATTGCCCTTAGACGCCTCTTTTTTTTTTAAAAAGCTTTATATTAAGCTCCTGCTGGTTCCAAGGTAGTCTAATGTGGATTTCATTAAAAACTGTTTAAGGAATTTCTAGGCCCCAGTTAAAATTTTCTTTAAAAATATTTTTTTAAACAGACAGAGTTAAAGCCACGGTACCTATCAATACAACCCGCCTAAATATTTATTTTGTATTTCTGCAAAGTTTTGGGTTCGATTAGAGTCGTTGAGAGAAAATATTGTCTAAAGTTAGACTTGATTGTCGTCCAAGCCTAAACCATCAGCCTATAGTAACGCCATCTAGTAGTGTTCATCGCATCGCATGTTAAAGAATGGTTTCGACGATTTGATATCAAACTTTGTGTAGACCTTGCCTACACAGCTCAATAAGGTCTACCTTCAGAGCTCCAGAAGTCTTTGAACTTTACTTGTACACACTAAGGTTCCCCTGGTGACTTTTTTGGAATAGTCATCGATATTTTCTCGACAGAAAAGTCCTAAGTCCTTGGATAATCCTCTCCCATCTGAAAACCGGCTCTAATTTTTTACTTTATACCATCAAGCAGTTGATGATGCAGTAAGACTAAGTAAGACTTATACATAGCTTAGCTCTCACAATGAACCTTAACAGCAGCCTGCCAATACAACCTACCTACGTATCTCAAATAAAAATATCCGATTTCTAAAAAGATTTCGTTAAATCCATCCAACACGGAGCACATGAGTCGATTTGCCAGGACTTGAGTTGGAACTTTTGCTAGATTTTAAAGAATTTAGTATCTTGAGACCTCAACTGGACATAGCTCTTGCGATGTATTCTGTTTCCGTGCATCCCAAGCACACACCAACTTCACTGGTAAGTCCCAGAGCATAATGGAAACAGAAAAGTTTTCCACCAAAAAATTTGTGAAGAACTTGGTTCAGTATATGCCACCGAACTAGGTGCACGATCTCTTTTCTTCTGACACAATTTTTGCTAGATATTCTGTTTCTGTTTCTACATATTAAACTGAGTTGAATGCAGAATCAATATACAAATTCGGGAAAGGGGGACAGCCAAGCATATAGCTTGGCTCCTAGAAGGCACCCTTAAGGCATGGGCTGTAAAGTACAGAAAAATGGAAAAAATTTAAAACATTTCCAAAACTATTCTACATACGCCACCGAACTAGTCATATACTTTTTATTTCTGTCTCCTGCTGAGCCGATCTAGTTCAGACAAGAGATAGATCCAGTTGCTCTGTGCAGGAAAGTACAGGAAAGTACAGGAAAATTACAAAATATTTAAAATGATTTGCAAAAAGTTCCACATACGCCACCGAAGTAGTTATATTCACGGCTCGTATGCAAATTTATTTCTCTTAAAGCAACACGTAAGGTCATACCCTTCATCATCAATATTCTAAACAAATCTATTGCAAGATGAATGTTAAACATTAAATGGCGAGGATGCAAAATTTATCATGCAAGAACTACCAATGCCATCACAACTAAGCCAACTACAGCCCTTAAGACAATATTCTTCCCATTAAGAGACGATTCACATCAGCCCGAATAATATCTCAATTTGCACGGAAGGGTCAAAACCTTACGAAGTATTGAGTCCAGATCAAGTGTCCTCAAGAGTCCAGCTGTCCTTAATGGAAAGGTAAAAGATGATCATCCCATTATTTCTACGTATCTGCAACTCTTAAACTAAAGTAATGGTCTACAGAATATTGTCTGAAGATCTAAGAATTCAGGAGAAAAATTTTATGCGAAGGCTAAAGCAAGACGGTTTGGCCGTATTTTCTATAAGAACTAGACTCGGAACTTTGATCCTATCAGCCCTGTGAATTTTAGCTCAGTTCAAACGGCGCAAAGTTGAATTAAAATCTGTTAGCTGAACCAGTTCGTTCTTTCTGTTCATTTCGTTCAGTTTAGTTCACCACTCAGGATTATTCTATTCTGAGCGATTCGAGCACATTGTTCTTTCTGAACTACATGCATGCAGTCTATACTTGAGCTTGTTCAACTACTGAACCCTAGAGCTCTGAAAGTACTGAACTAGTTCACTTAGCTCACTTGTTAAAGTTCTTCTTCTTTGAAAAATTTCGCTTGAAACTTGGTTCGCCTCACCGGAAAAGTCCGTAGAACTACTTGAACCGTGGGAATTGACCCGGACATCCTACTTTTTACCAAATGGCTAATAGGAACACCCCAACCTTACTGTTCTGTTTTATTATCTTCTAAAGCTACGACACGTATGCTTCCACAAACTGCCAATTCCACTTTATTAGACAGCTCTGTACAAAACGTAAACTCTAGAAAAAAAAAAAACACAAACAACATAAAAACCAACTCGTAAAAAAACATTACCACTCCATTGACATTAAAACCAAAATCTAGTTTTAAATTTGACAACTCAATATAGCAAAACTATTTTTACACTTTTTACGACTGACAATTAAGTTCAACCCAGACTCAGAAACAGAAATTTCAAAGAAAAATATGTAATAAGCGAAATAAGACAGACAAAAATTTAGTATCGCTTCACGAGTTACGACATTCCCAAGGTGCCTCGTATCGTAATATACATAAGCTTCTGTCACTGTCAAATCTGCCACTTCATCTCCATGCTTCCATCCTAAATTGATGAAAAATCCCGTCGTTCTCTAATAACTCAGGACACAACATTTTATTGCTTCCATAAAATAAAAATGAATGACAATCACAATCTTGGCAAATACCTATATTAACCATAACTCCACTTCGGGTTAGGATTTTCCGTCAAATTCGCACATTTTTGTTAGCACAACATCGGCGGCAGTTGACATCTCTCAACTCGTTTCTCTCGTCGAAATGACACATAAAACTTAATCAAAACAAATCATAAATTTATTTTTTTGGCGGCACACAGTACATCTGATTTAAGCCAACACTGCTACAATTAATTGTCTGAGATACTCGTATTCAACTCTTGTAGCGCACTGGCAGCTATACATTTTCTTTCGTCGAAAAATGAAATGAAATTTATGAACTTGACTTGATTTTTGAAGTTTGTTTGCTTTTAACGCGCCAAGTGACAGCAGAATAGACCGCTCGAGTGTACCACATAACACAAAACAAACTAACAACCATAATAAAATTATGGCACTATAAATTTCATTGCGATATCCATGAGATAAATTACCTAGCAATGGCATTTGCGAGAAACCCGCCGGCCAATAAACAAATATTAAAACAAGATAAATGTCCCGGACGGAGTGAGAGATGGATTTTACTTTCCGCAATTGTTGTGTGAGAGTTCTTGAAATGGACATTTTATTGATTAATGACGGTGATTGAGATTCAAAACGCGCAGGGGGCCGGGCGGGGGCCGTTGTGTTATGGGTAAATTTATGGTAAAACACATATTCTGTTGTGATAAACAATCTTTCCAATCTTGTTGTTATGAATTTTAAAATTGTTTACACTTGCAGGATAAATCATTTTAATTTGTCTTTTTCTTTATGGATTGTCATTGAAAGGAGTTTTGAAGTAGTCCGTCCATTAAGGGCGTTCAGCGGCATCATGGCTGCTTGGAAAAAGGGATTTGGTGATGGCCAATATGGAGGAAGCCAGAACGTTTGAAACAGGCGCATTCGAAATTCGGGGAAGAGTTATCAACTGGATTACACACTGATGCTCAAATGGAGAACCATACGCTAAAGGCTGTGTTCACGGTCAAGCGAATTCGGTCGCACGACGCGATTGCTTTTCCCGCGATTTCAAGCGATAGCGCTTCCAGCGAAATGAAGTGCTCATGACAGCGCGGTTTCGCCGTGTTTTGACAGTTGTTCTCGTCACTCGCAGTCGCTTGTAGCCACGTTTCGGCAAATCGGCACGGCATGAACAGCTCCATATGTACTTGTGTAATTGGTCGCTAGTAGGTGAACACAGCCTAACACTAGGAGACAAACGTAACTGTCCGGTGGGGAGAATTTTCAGAGGAACACCTCAAGACAAAGGCTTCTCTTCTCTAATATGGCCTCTTGTCGTTGACGAGGTCTTGGTATGACCGAAGGGAAATGGCTTCAACTTGTCGGGCTGTGCTGATGAACTGGTAGCCCTTGATTCAGGGAAGTTCTCTTCAGTCCTTATTGAAAAGCTTAATCCCGTATTAAAACTAGTGGATGACTCGGATGGCAACAAAGAACTGGGAGGCAAGCTGCCGAAAACCGTCCCAACAGTAGACTGTCTTGATCGCCGCGATATCTGGAGGTTATTCTGCATTCGAAATTAAACTGGATGGGCAACATCGACGGATCAGGAAACAGAAGCATGAAACCACTCGTGGTATCCTGGTTGTGCACAGTAGGTTTAATGGTAGGCACTTGTAGAATAATATCACCTTTCGAACCTTACAAACCAAGGCTAGTCTGTGCATCGATATAATGGGATCACTACAAACAGCACCGACATCACCAATGGAGACCATTCTCAGTCTCATTCTGTTAGATCTGCCAAAACTGGTGTAAGGTTGAAGGAAGTGCAATCATGATCATCGAACCCCTACGGCCAGCAACCGTGTCGACAGTAACTGATCACATGAAACCGACGAAGATATTTAGGAAACGAATTCCGGTTTAGAAGCTGCCTGATAAGACACATCTTTCGACACATTTTCGTTTCACTAAAGAGTGAATGGCGACCCTACTATGACACAATTGGACATTTTCGCTTAATCAGTGGAAGCCAATAATGAACTGTCTTAGACCCTGTTCACAGAGGATTGACAGACTGGATTGTTTTTGACGTTTGGAAATGTCAATCGCTGTCACTCGACAAAAAGGTGAAAACATAAATTAAAACTGAGAAATTCACGAACTAAACAATAGAAATACGACAGTAAAAACCATTAACTTTTTGTTAAAAACAATTTTTTGTTCAAACCTAACCAAATCCATTTGACGCCAACCACTAATGTGTCAAAAAAATCCGGGGAAGTGTTCAGAAAGGACTAACAATCTAAACACGCAAATGTGAAAAAAAAATTTCCAATCCGTCAATCCTGTGTGAACAGGGCCTTAAAGCAACGTTTTAGGTTCTATTGTACATTTTCGGGTCAATCGACGAAAGTCAAATTCTGTTTTGACATGGACTCTCTAACTCCTTCCATCAGTTGTCATCGCCCGTCAAATGTCAATTGACAGATTTCTAACAAATGAACATGAAAATGTAACAATATGCCTGTGGGCATCAACTGGAAAAGTCGAGAAAGTTTAATATCCTTTGGCTCAATGATCTCCGCTTCAAGCGAAGTAATGCCATCCAAGAGGCGGTCTTTGACTCTACAAGTAGCGCTACACCCTCTGTGCGGGGTGTCTGCTTTTCTATGTAATCCTGTACTATAAATCATTTTGTCGAGATAAACAAATTAATTGTCTTAAGTAGGCACCTACTGCTGACGTCGATTGATATGCCAAAAAAAATAAAAAAAACAAAACCTTCAGTTTATAAATCAATATTCGGCGTTCATTTGACAGCTCATAGCATAGGAATTCTATGTTGACATTTAAAACGTTTTGTAATTCTTGGAAAATTACTCAATTCCATATCTCGTTCAATAACTGTCTTTTGGAAGGAACTCCTTGTGGATTGCGTTCTTATGAAATCATTTCCGTTTTGTTATTGCGTCATTTCGCAGGAATTTCCGCTGTTGGATGCCTTCGGGCAGAGCATATACGCATTAATAGGTTGTTCTTCTGGTTCTTTTTTTCTTTCTTGCGAAGGAATGTTACATATTTGGTAGAATGTACGTATAAAGTTGAGTTTTTAAAGAGATTTCAGACTTTTCCATAAATTAAAAGGAACGGAAATTGCGTGCGGTGGAGTGGCTTTGGTAGTTTTGTCTTTGCCAGTGTGTCCGCCATTTTTAATTGAAACAAAATTAAATGACATCAACGATCTACAGTCCATGATCCATGATCATTTGGAACAAGTTTGGTGTTCCTTGTTGTACCACAAGGTGGATGGACTTAAATGACAGTCAACATGTGTAATGTCTTCCCTATTTTGTGTCAGCTGTCAAATTTCCGTACTGAATCTCCCATTTCATTGAGACTTTCCGTAAGCCTACGGAAGTTAACGAAAACTTCACGAAACCGAGCTTAATCCCATTATGGTCATGCAATACAGTTTCTTTTTAATAAGACATTTCGTTAAGCTGGCGCAAGCTCATCAAAGTCTATTATGGTTGAGCCTTTAGAGATATCCTGAGAGTAAGGCTGATCGGCCAGAAGTCTTTTAAGCTAGAGTGTGAGGGTTTACCTGCTTTGGGTAAGAAAACTACTTCGACTTCTCGCCAGGCTCGAGAAATATATAAACAGGTTAAGGCATCCACGAAAAATATTCGCTAGCAACAGGCTCATGTACTCCTTATGGCTCTGTAGTATCATGGGGAGGATATTATCAGAGCCGGCTGCTTTGTAGGGGCCGAATGAGTCAATGGCCCAACTGAACTTCCTCAGGTCTACGATCTGGTTAACTAGGAATTCGCACCCTGAAAAGTGTATCCTAAAGAGGAGTTCCAGGGTTTCGGAGAAGAATCTGTCCAGAATCCGTCTGGTTTCTTTATGAAGCCTGGAACTGTGCGTGCTTTTCACAAGATTTTGCGTACTCCGGCCGCATCATTTGTGGACTCTATATCGCTGCAGAAGTTACTCCAAGGAGCGTCTTAGGGCATCTTGTCCTTTGTGCGCTTGGGCGCGTTGTATTCCTGCCCAAGTGTAAACCTCGGTTGACCACCATATGGGGTTGAGTTTCCTTTTGTTTCTGGCTATGGGGCAGGACCTTTCAAAGGCTGAGTGGATAACTGTGGTACGTGTTTTTACCTCGAGGTTAATCTCTGAGTGGGTGGTTACGATGTGAGATTGAGGTCCTCATGAACAGTCCTGAAAGCTCTTGAATTGTTAGGGTGCGACTTATTTTTTGTGACGTTTTCTAAAATCAAGCATTTCCCTTTAGGTGGAGATATGACGTTTGATTTATGAAGTTAACGTCATCGAAAAATCCATTATTACGTGCATCAGTACGCTACCAGCCAGTGCTTCTTGCTTCTGTCACTTCGCTACACTCTGAGTGGCCCACATGGAAGCATGCTTCTTTTGTCATTCAACTCAAAACGTCAAACCATACCAAACACCACACGCACGCACTTCCGCCATGAACAATGCCAATGCTGACCTTTTCTATTCTCCATTCAATAAATAATTCTCCGAATTTACAATAAAACAGAATAAAAATAAACAAATTCTCTGTTCGAGAAGAAAAAACAGCGCGCAATCAATATGGCTTTCCTATAAAATATTTCCAGAGATCGGAATCAGCACAAATAGACACCACACACAGTAACCAAGTCATCATCGACATTAAGGCTAAACTGCGTGCCTGAACTCCAAGTCAAATAAACAATATTGTACTCGAACTCGTACAAGGGGAAGTACAAAATAGAAGATGTTGCTGCTGTGATTCCCTCCACATGGAAACACTGAAGTGGCCAAGTACCATAAACATATGGACTCCCCCCCAGTTGTTCTCGTGTTCACAATAAAGTAGTTCTTCCCTGAACGAACCTTCCATCCGGCGGCACACACGTATCTAACAAGCAAAAAAAAAAAAAATCAATTCGCCATGGTCACGATCTCCCTCATGGCTTATTTGCTCTCGTTGGTCTCCCTTTCCCTTTCAACATCCACAGTCCACACCCACGCGTCGTTGGCCGTTTGTAAGTTGTAAACATGGAAAGCCTATGATGTTTCCTTCAAGGAGTCAGGACCAAATGGCTAAAATTACAAAAATTACTCCGATTTGTGTGACAACATGAAAGGGCTACAGTCGCCGCCGCCGCCGCCGCACAGAAACAGGAAAAACCTTTTAATGGCTAATTCAATGAGATTAGCAAGGGATTCGGTGACCAAGTGTGGTTCGGGTCACCGTTCCATTTGCCATTTAAATAAAATAGAAAGAAATAGGTTTAGCTAGAGACAGTAATGACACCTTTGGCACGTTTAAGGGTACCCCTGTCAGTGGGGTGCTGCCACCCAGTGAATCGAACGTAATTCTGTTTTGATGAGATTCTTACACGTGTAACAAATTAACATTTGCTACTTTAAATTCCACAGAATCGTGAGGTTTTTGTTTCTGTTTTTTACTCTCTTATTTGTGCGTTGTTTACAATATTTCCAGAGAATGCGAGCAGACGCGCAGGAAGACGCAAACGGAGGACCAATCGGTGAGCTGATGATGTGCTTCATGGATATGTAAATCGTTTTACATTTGCAAGTACTTAGGGTTTTATTTATTTTTGTGAAGGTGTCGTGGCGTAAGGGGAATAATAATTATGTGGAGCATACGCTGTTTCCATCGTTTTTCTTATTTTGTTTTGGTTTTCAATAAATATTTCATTGTGAGTGTAGACATGGGTGCTGTGCTACTACTGGCTTGATGTGCTGGCGAGAGTTTGTCCAATGTTCTAGCAAATTTTGGGGCACCTCTCTTCTTTCATTTTTAAGCCCGATTTGCATTTCCAACTTGGAAGAATTTGGTCGGAGAAATCCAAGTTGTAGGGGCCTGCCTGACAGTTGTTGACAAGTCAAGTTAGCGACCAAAGTGAGCCGTCCACTCCAACCTTTAAATACGTCACTCTTGCAAGCGCCTGCGTGACAGTTGTTGGCATACCCTTAGCGGAGCGACGAGTTTGCGCGAGTGGCTAAGCCCTGCGGAGAAAAGGGTGAAGTCATGCCAACGTTGAAATACGTCACTCTTGCTTATAGGCGCCTACCTGACAGATGTTGACATACACTTAGCGGAGCGATGAAGTCGCGTGAGTGGATAAGCCCTGCGAAGAAAATAATGAAGTCATGTTCGAATCAAAATCCGAAAGTAAACATCCATCAGGTTGGGGGTTGCGCGTCGGGGTAATTTCCTTACCAGGGAATGTTCGGACCATGAACAAGTCGCGTGCAGCCTAGCAACTAGCAGAGGCCCTATACTGCTATAAAGCAGATATCATCATCCAGGAAGTGCTGTTCGATAGGCCGGGAAAAAAAATTAAAACTTGTGACATATACTACGGTTATTGCTAAAGAGACCAGAATCAACGCCTTATCCGCATCAAAGCTAACTTCGCTAACATCAGTCCGATTTAACGTTGAACGGCTGCAATCGCAGCAAACCGCCAGGACCTTTGCCGATCGTATATTCCTCAACCTTTCGAGAAGTCCTATGCAGCCAGCATCAAGTACTGAAGATCAGTGGCATCAATGCCAAGAAGCCATCAGAAACGCTGCAACTGGTTTGATGTAGAATGACGGCCAGCAGCATCCAGCACTTACTTCGCGCCCTATGGCTAATCCATGAATCTGCAGTCAAAATTTCAAAACAAACGTCAAATGTCATTGTCCGCTCTTTGCTGCTGTCATTCGCCGTCAGTTTTGTACACAGAATGTCACTGGTTACCGTTGTGTAAGAGGTGTCATTTACCAACACCGTACGGTGACATTTTTCACCTTTTCGGGTTTAAACAGACCTTTACTTAGTTTCAAACTAAATGCGGTATTGCTCAACGGATTAAACATTACGACCACGTACTTGTATAAGAATATCGTAGCCCCGAAAATATTCCCATTCAATTTGCATATCCACAATGCCCCTCCTTACACCGTTTGTTTGTCCACAAACTAGCCAAAAACTAAGGGAAGGAGTAACTCTTTAACAGACAATCAGCACTTTGTATGAATGCAATCAGTTGCAAGAAGTATGCATAAATAAACAAGTAAAAATGAAAATTAGTCATTCCCTTACTCATGTTTAAGTTCGATGCACGCCCTTTTAAGTTATGACAGCAGGGACAGCTGATTTCCGCTAACGATACGCCAAAGATCATTATGATTCGCGGCTTGTCAGAGGTCAACCGATTCAACCATTAGGCAAATATGACAGCAGATAATTGCACATCCCTCTTGAGTGCTAATGAGATAAACGGAATGGACTATGCAAAATTGGATGGTTGTATGCATTCGCTGCATTGGGTCATGGATTAAGATAAAACGAATTATGCCTTGAGGATTGGGATGACTGGGAAAAAGGCGATAATCCAACTTTATGTTTGGGTCGTGCTTCTGCAAGTGGTTATATGTTTTTTTTTCCTGTTCTTTATGCAGGGTGAACGAATTGGATTTGTTTGAATTGGACGCCATTCGTTGAGATTGTGTTGCTGTCACTTCTTCATTGACAGATGTCAACTAGACAGGGGAGATCAATACCCAGACAGGGTGAACGAATTGGATTTCCTTGTATTGGGCGAATTGGATTGTATTGGATTTGTGAAAGATTGTGTTGCTGTCACTTCTTCATTGACAGATGTCAACTAGACAGGAGAGCTTAATATCCACAACAGATCAACGAAAATACAATCGTAGAACTTGGCGACAAAAAACCGGAAGGCTTTTCCGAAATTGATTGAAATATTTATTTTACAGGCCTCTATAACATCCCTGCCTGGGATATGACAGCCTCACTCGGATCTCAGCGGATCCATTGTGTTCCCCGGTGTGGGATACCTGAAAAAAGAGAGAACAAGAACTAGTCCATGGCGAGAGCGGCCCTCCTGATTCCATTTAAGGTGGCGTGTTAACTAGTTCGCTGAGATCGTTAAGATACTTTTTCCGAGGGTTAAGTATGTAGTTCTGATCAGACTTGGTCATTCGCAGAGAAAGCATGTCTTGTCTTCCTTTAACCCTGTCTGTTGGTCTTTGGTACTGATTCATCTAATGGGATTGTGGCCTGTGAGAATACGAATGAGCAGTGTCAGTTGTGGTCCAGTAAGTAATCTAAAATGCAGAAAGAGGAGGGTGTAGTCTACCTGGCATTGGCCATGTTGTGGAAGTCCAAAATAATTACAGATGTGAGGAGACTGAAGAGCGCTGGGACTGTGTGATCTGTTGGCAGGTCATTTGATTTCGAACCTATTCTAGCTAGTTCACCGGCTATTCTATTTCCTTGAAGTTGTAGCGAAGAGTTCACTACAGAACTCTTTACTACAACAAGCGCTGCACCCAGCGAACCCTTGTGAAACTCGCACAATGAAACGCGACCACCGATGACTGGTAGTTAACCCTTTCTTTTTCTACCGGACGTCGGACGCTGTGGATGTGCTACCAACTGCGCGCAGATCGTTTAATTGACTCTTATTTGTAGAATTTAGAGATAGTTACTACATAACCTAACAAGCCTACAAAATTTAGAGTATATTTGTGATCCATCAAAAGAGGAAACGATTGTCCGTTCGTCTGTACAAGTGTAAACATTTTTGAAACCCGCTCACTGCCACGCCCACTTTTTCATAATTAGCTCACTATTTTGTATAAAATACATACAAAATAAATCCATACATCACTTCCCGCCCACTTTTAGAGGGCGTTTCCATCAAAAAACTAATTTTGATGACATTTTACATGAAACATCAACAAATATTCGGAGATATCGTTGTAATTTGACAAAAAAAATGGCGTGCGATCCGTTCTAAACGTAAGAAGGTGATGCTTGTACTCAAGATAGCAATATAAGTACATCCAGCTGAGGATGGTCGAACTACATCCTTGTGATTGCTGGATTCTCTATTTCCTTCCGACTACCTACTCGTGCCTGTTAAACTCAAAGCAATTGAATCCAATTTTATGTCATCTGTTTAAAATGTCAAAGCCAACATTTACAAGGGGGACTTACTCACAAAAAAAGTACCATTTACACAGTTCTAAGCGCAAAAAAAGAAAACCCTTCTCTGCCATCAATTAATGTGAGTTTCCAGAACAATTCAACACCTCCTTCCAGCCTTACGTTATAATCACCAATTACAACTTGAGAGTTAAGTTGGTTCCGTAAGATCCTAAGAATGCCAGCGTCTCATCATTTTCTCTGCGGAAAATGAAGGAAATGAAAGCCAACCCCAAGCAGTCTTCTCGTCAATTTGCAGTCCCTATGTTGCTCAGCACATTGCAACAGTTGAAACAATAAGAGAAAACAAAAAAAGAATAATAATCTTCAGGTGGGCAATTAGGTGAGCAACTCGTTAAAATGGAATTAAGTGTTTTTCTCGTATTGTTGCTTCCCGTGTGACTAGCCGTGCGCTTTCAGCACACTGTCTGTCCTGCGTCTTCACACCAGGAGGTATAATTTGTTGTCATAATAAATTATAGAAAAGAAATGGCCAATCTAATAAGCGGAAATGAGTAGTATCTCATTTGGTTTGGGTCATTTGACTGCCCTAATGAGGTGGATGAGACGGTGTGACGTGGAGTGGACAACCGAGGAATGTTATGTGCGCTAACCAACCAACATGGTTGGCGATGGGCACAGTTAAGCTGCGTTAAAATTGTGTAAGTAGAGCCTAATTCTTTGCCGATATTCCGTCATAAGCAAGTTGAAGGAAACCTTCTCTTCTTGAAACTTTGTCACGAACCCACTTCTCTCGAGCGGTTGACAAGCATCTGAGAGTATATACAGTAGCGGATGTAGCAACCAGACCCTAATTCTTTTGTTAGAATTGTTATGAGCGAATAGCACCAAATATTGCGAAGCACATCTCTAATTGTGTGGCTCGAATGTATAAAATGAGTTCAGCCTTGTCCAGGATAATGCTTCGCCAGTACTGGTCGGAACATTATCTTATCCTCCAACCAGTAGTAAAAAACCGAACAAAAGGCCTGGCTCCAGCAAATTTTCAGAGTGACTCCAACGAACTTCTTCGTATAAATCGATGTCGGCATGAATCGTCTTATTGAAGTTCCTCTTGTGTTCTGGGTAATCATATAGATGAAGACTGAATCCTTGGCCTCTATACCAAGCTCGTTAGGACCTGCTGGTAGGTGTGGATAGTAAAAGCATCCATAGAGACGGTATTCCCCGCGCAGAAGGTTGTATTTCTTAGCAGATGCTTCGCGTTACTCTTTTGGTCTTGAAAAGGGAGCTAATTTGAAATTCTTGTTCCAATGACTAGCGTTCCTGGAGACAGGGAGAAGAACTGCTGGGGAGTTATTCGTAAGTTGTTGGGCTAGCATCACCAAGGTGTTTTTTCTTGGAACAAGTAGGTTAGGTTAGGTATATAGATAGCCGAGTGGAAGAATCCAAGCCGCTTCAAGCTACAGCTTCAGGAAAAACCAAGCACCAATCATGCGATACAAGTAGCTTGCGAAATTGCACGCGAAGCCATATCTGGAACCAGATGGAAAAGAGAAAAACAGCAGTACTGTGCTGTAGTTACACTCGACATCAAACATGCGTTCAGCTCGGCCAGCTGGGACTGCATTGCATGAAAGCGCTGAGAAATATTCGAGTACCGAACCATCTGCTACGATATAGTCACAAGCTACTTTGAACACAGAACCCTCCACTACTATACAAATGAAAGGCCAAAAAGATATATAGTTACAGGAGAGGTCCCACAGGAATTAGTTCTAGCCCCTACCCTGTGGAATATTATGTATGACCAAGTGCAACGTATCCGGAGACCAAGAGGAGTAAACATAATCGCCAATTCCTTTATAAGTACAATATAGCAGAAGACCGTCACTAAGAGCTGGACTGCACAAAGAGAAAATCAAACGCTGCGAGTCCAAGAAGAAAACCCTGGATCATAAGAAGGAGAAGACATAATGTCAAAACCTGTCCCTGCGAAGGAATGGCTTGAGCGGCGGTACAGGTTTGGGAAGGTGTTTCAGCCACGTAAACATGCAGGACCATGCATAACTCACATAACTCACAGCACGGGCTATTCAAAAACAACGCTGTGATGACATAGGGGAAAGTTGTCCTTTGGCCATTGGTTCAGCCTAGCAAAACCATCCAGGAGATTTGATGAAGGTCTAAACGTCATTGACTGGTCTATCTAAAGACGTAAGGGTGCCCGTAGCGCAGACACAAGCTAGTCCTTGACGTGTATTGAGCCTGTCTTGTGTAGGGCTTTGCTTAGTTTTTTCCCATCATACCGGTGTTGAGTGGCTAGAGAAGGAGCTTCTAAATATCACTGTGCGACCGAAAGAAGGTTGCAATAGAAACCAGTGCGCGGAAGAGGGCGCTCGTGTAGTACGATTAAACAGAGTCGGAGAAAGAATTGAACCCTGAGGTACACCAGCATTGGTCGAGAATGAGGTAGAAGTATATCCGTCCAATGCGTGTATTGACCGATTACTAAAAAATCTTGCAATCCATGATAAGGAGAGGGCACTGTGCCACACTCTATTGAAAGCTTTGGAGATATTTAGGGCAACTGCGCTACATTCGCCGAGATGGTGAATGACAGATTTGCTCCATTTTTCTGTTACGTACACCATAAGCTCCCCCGTGAAACGATATTGCCGAAAGCCGACAAGATATCTCATGAGATGGAAATTTACAATGCTTCCCATGAACTATGACTCGGTAGTTTGAAGGACAGCTTTGTCTAGGTCCTAGCTTAGTCTACGGTTTTCTTGGGATTAAAGTTCCGAGTGAGTTTTTCGTCTACAATTAGGCCCAAGTATTTGACTTCTTTAGAAAACTCTTTTACTTCACCGAACAGAATGGCTTTTAGCATTTTATTCTGATTTCGACTTTCTGTGAAAGCAACTATTGGGCCGTTGACGTTTAGGTCAACCAGTCAGCCTTTTCACACCAGTCAGCCATATTAGACGGCAAAATGAAAATTCCATCAATAAACAATGAAACGCTTTCTAGCATACCAAGTAGGTAGTTTATTGATCAAAAAAAAATCGAACGAATCGACTTAAAGAAATTCCTTAACCAGAATTTCAAAGTTTTCTCTTTCCGAGACGTTTTTACATTCGCACATGCGTTCTAGGCGCCACGTCTACGATAACAGTGCGGCTTCTCAAATCTCGGATCTGATAATTTGAAATTCAAGTCAAATTTCATGCGAATCCAAATTAATTTTGAATAAAACCTCCGGCGTTTTAAACTCGTTTGCTTACACTACTATTCTGTCTCCGTTTCTATATTCCGAAAGTGATTGAAACAAAAGCAAAAAAAAACGTCAAAAAAATGCGTCTGCTGTTCCCCTTAAGCACGCAAAATTTACATACAAATATCAAACATATTAGACACGCCAACAGACCACTATCCAAATGATTTATCTAACAATAAGCAGACACAACTCTCTTTCAACACACTATCTCCCTCAGTGGCGGGCGGGGGCATAGAACGGGACCAGACTGTTTATTAGCAAATAAAAAAAAAATAAATTTGAATACCAAATCAAATGGTTTCGACCATATGCATTAGAAATCCAAATTTTCGAACGACAAACTTGATCGGCCATTCTATGTCCGCCTTTAGTTTTGAAGAATTTTTATGAGTTTTTGCCTGTTTCCCATTCGAAAACATGCAAATCTGGCGAAAAAAGTTTACAATTTTAAATGACTCCACTTCTGACAGACCATACAATTTACTGAATACCTAATAAATTATAAATTTAATTAATTAACAATACCATTAAGATATACTCTTCGAGATTAGATAGTGTTTTTGCTCCTCACTACAAAAAAAAAGCAAATACTTTCCCGGTTAATTGAGAAAAAAAAAACAAAACATTTTTGTTTTTGTGAAATTCATTGTGTTCATGACTTTAGTGACCGTTGTGCTGTGCTGAGATGTTTGTCCTATGATGAATGATGTGGCTTCCACTTAAGATTTCCCCAGAAAACAATAACGCGAACATAACATAATAATTGTTGACCTCGATACAGTGATTTAAATCAAATTTGATTTGGTTTTTTGTTTTTTGTTTGTTGTTTTTGTTTAGTTTGACTTCTCATGTTCATTTTGAAAATAAAAAAAAAATGAATGAAATGAAATGAATTGTGGCGGCCATGTTCGGATTGATATGGGAATGGTGGTTATGACCGGTGAATCTGAGGAAGAGAGTGCTCCTCTTGTGGTTTTCGTTTGATTTCTTTGTTTGGTATGCTGCGTGAGTTATAAATTTTTCTGAGAATAGTTTCTTACTTCGATGGCAGTTCATACATAGTTGTGTTGCTGGTTGATTCGCAATTACGTGACAATTTGACTTTTTCTCTATAAATAGTTGGTCGGAATGAGAATTTTATTTTGCAATTTACCGGATGTAGTCGGATATGGTCAAGAGTGGCTTGGCGGAGATGACTTCTTATGAATTTTAATTGTATCGCTGATTGTGTTGATTAGTTTGGGTAAACGCACTTTCAGAAAGAAAGGTTGACATGTTGAGGCACTTGAAGGACCTCTGTAGGCTTGTTGTTATACCACGGGATCATAGGAAATTCTCGCTGTTTTTGTAGCGTCTAGCTTGTGAAAAAGAGGAGCATAGCGCTGGGCTTATTGTCACTTTTTCCATACTGACATACTACTTTGGTCAGAAAGTTTCAGGAATAACCACCGTGTGGCCCACCGTGTGGCGCTTTTAGTCATCTGATTCGGTTTTCTTTAGGTTGACACATCTGTCATTGACATTCTCTTTAAATTTTAGCGTCATAAGGTGACGTTTGTTAGACCTACTCTGCCAAGGATACATCTGCCTCCATACGAGTGTTGTGTTTTCGATTTTCAACGAGTTTACAACCTATTTAGTCCCACGCAGTGATTTATACTTGTGGACGTCAATATGGCGTGACATGGATAGAGCGGTTAGTGCCTTGGACTGCAGAGCAAAGGATTCCAAGTTCAATTCCTACAAGACATCTAAAATTTCTTTCACAGCCCCACCTCTCGCGAACGTCTGACAAACGTTCGAGAGTACAACTGTCATCAAAATGCTTCTCACGCGAACTTAGCCTTTTCGTACAATAGTGAGCTGAATATCTTTCTGTTCGTACATTGATGAGAAGATTTTCATCACTTGGCTTTGTTAAACGATTGCCCAAAGAATTCTCCAACCCTTACGTGACCAAATCTACATTGCCTTCGTTCGTCCACTCCTAGAGGATGCTAGCCAAGCTTGGTCCCCTTTCAGCGTGTTCATGTGTCCAGAATTGAAAAGATTTAACGTCGTTTTCTTCGAAATCTACCCTGGAGCGGTCCTCGCATTCTGCCTCCCTGTCACGACTTTTGAGGATCCCAGAGACCTAACTGACTTTTTTTCTTCCATCGGTTACTCTTAGGTTCCATCGATTGCGCACCTCTATACAACTCTATTTTCTTCTTGACTAACCCTCGTAATTTACGAAACCCTTGACTTTCCTATCTACCGACCCGCTATACCTCTTATGATTCTAATAGACCAACTTCCTATGTATTAACGAAAGTTTATTGAAACCTATCTTTCCATTTTCAGATTCGACCGCAGCACACCCCGGCTTAAACTCCCTGTCCTTCAGTCTTTTCCTTACCATGAAAACCCTAGCTCGTAAGTTAGTTTTAAGTCTTAGGTTTAGCTTATATTAAACCGAAATAAATGGAGGGATATTTATCCAAGAACTCTACTGAGTAATGCTGTGTTCGAAGGACAGTTTTGTTTGAGAAGCTTTTTCAAGATAATTTAATTCTCGAATGTTTGTCAAACGCTTGCAATCTCTGAAAATAGAATCTACCACAAGATCGATGGAATTTCACCGCAGCAGACTAGACCATTCGTTTTAGGAACCCTCTTCTCAGGTATAAAATAGCTTTTCTATGTTTTGAGTCCAGAAGACCTTCAGCACACCAACTATTTCAAAGAAAAACGGGTTAACCGGGCGGTATCCCAGCAGGACTTTTTTAAACAGGACCAAACATACGAGTATCTGGTAAAATCCTTTAACTCTTTATAAGGAAAACATGGGCAAATGAAGGCAAGCATGGAATGATCCTCACCACAGATTCTCTAACCCTTCACATTGCCTACACTAAATTTTCTCAGTTCTGTCAGTCTCTCTACCTTAACTCTTTAAACCGAACTCATTACACCCTCATTTCCGATGCTAAACGATTCTTTCAATTCATCAATACCTTCTCTCAAATATTCCAATACTTCTTCGGATGATCCTCAGACAATTGCAAATCTAAATACTAATTTCTTCATCCTGTCGTTGACTAATCAAGTCCAAGAGCCGGGCGTCCTCTCCACAAGAAGAACTCTTACATAAACTCTCCTGAGCTCTGTGCGCGGCTTTATTTAAGACTCAATGTTTTCCAATAAAAGGTACATCCAGTATGTGGCTTGAATCCTATTTAGAGTCTCGAGTTTATAATATTCTGTTTAGGTCCATGATTACCGTCTCAATAAAAGCACCCTTCGGAGTCCCTCAAGGCAGCCATCTCGGTTCCTTATTGTTTATTCTGACAGTTAATAATGTTGAGCGTATCATTGTATCTGTTTACAGAGATGATATAAAGACTTGGATAGGTTTTCTACTTGGTGCTTTTCCTTGAACGTCAATGTCAATAAGTGTCAAGCAATAACATATTCCCGTGAGTGTGCTCCAACTGCACTTTGTAGTTATCTCCTTGAATATTAAAGTTTTAAAGGGACTTTCCTGGACTGATACCCGAAACTTACAAAACGTAAAGTAGTTGACATACTCTTTGTTCATCAAGTTTTAGTTAGTAACATTGATAGCGTCTCTCAGCGTATCTTTCTTAACACTTTTTCGAGCCAACACCCAGTGAACAAATTATGAGCACCACAGGACCAAATATCAAGAATTTTTTGATAATTCCTCTACGATTTGATTTTCACCTTAACAAACTGTCCCGTAAGACAGCCATTTATTCCGCCTAAACCTCCCGTCCTATTCGCTTATCAATCTCTCATCCCATTTCTTTGTTCATAGTTATAGTTCTAAGAAACCTTGTTAGTTTCAAGCCTAGAATCTAAGTTAAATACATACATTCCCGAGTTGACCCGGTTCTCAAATCAAATCAAGGCTTCAAAAAGGTCTACGAAATGGAGAGGAAAAAGGAAAAGGAAAAACAAAGAAAAAAGCTCTAGTACTCGTAGCAAAGTGTCTCACACCTCGATGACAGATAATTACCGGCCATTTTCGGAAACGTCACAAAAAATGGCATGCTTTTGCAAGTGACTGTCAATGCATGACACAAGTCAATCGGCCATCAGCTTGCAACTGTCACTTTGTGCAGCTGACTTGTGTAGTGCAGTTTGTTGGGTGCTCTACTGGACGCCAAATGATACGCAAATGACGTTTATGAAGATCTTACTCAAAACAAACTGCGTGGTAATGTAGTCCCAAAATTCAAGCCTCGATGACAAAGAGTGGAATGCCACAAGGCTACGTAATTAGTGATGGTCTTTGCGCAAAATTTAATGAAGAAAATGGACTCGCTACGATAGACTGTGGCATCGTACATCAAGTACTCGAATAAAGATGATGAATGCATAGCGAGGGACTATAGAAGAATGGGATCCCAGGAAAAAATAGATCAGTCGCACGTTACTGGGAAAGTAGGCCCCCATCAAATCCACGCACACAATCTCGCAGGATCGTCGTCGGACTAGGCAGAACCTTCAGTGAGAGTTCAGGTCCTTGAGACTCAAATCAAAGTAGAGCTTCAAAACACCATAATAAGTGAATTTATGTGAAGACCGACTGTTCTTAGTGCCAGATAAACGCTGATCTCTGATGGGCATTCCAATTCAAATCATTTACAGTCTTACCCACTGCCCACTGCACATGAACATGAATGAGGTTGCAACAGATATAAATCTGATAAATATTCCTAGACTTCCCCCCCAAGTGAGTGATCGCAGCTCAGTGCCCATAGTTCAATGCAACAAGTTCGCAAGCACCCAAAACATCAGACTTCACACAACAACCTCTCCACCGCCGCCAATTAAAATAAATTTTACCACAAAACCTAAATCGACAGGTTGCCTCCACTACGCCGTAGTTAATTCAATTCCAATTGTGAACCCTAGGCACTAAAAGAACAAAAATTATGTGCCCGGTGTACCAAATGAAACCTAACCAACGAAAATATTCGTGAGATCCAATATCTCTCTCCTCTCTCGTCCAACTGGACCAAACAAAAAAAAAAAAGAAAATTCCGATGAATAAAAAACTTGTTCGGAAACTAGATGAGTGACGACAGTATTTTATTATTTTGCACAAAAAACCAAAAAAGCAAAAACGAAAACCGAATTGCTTCGCCCCATTTTGAGTTATTTGCTCTCTTGCTAGCCACTCTCTCGCATGCTCCGCCGTGGCTCTTACTCGTAAAAAAGGAAAAAAAAAAAGATGCAAAAAGAAAAATAAAGAAACACAGAGCACGTAAAAAGTAAAAAAAAAAAAACCATGAACCGAAAAAATTCTAAACCGGCTCATTTGAAATTCAAGCTTAGTCTGAGAGTAAAAGAGAGGGAGTTCGCTCACATATTCTAGTTTTCGTTCTCCTAAATCATCGTGAAAAGAGTGTTGCCAATTATTTATGATTGGAATGTCTATGCCATCGGTAATGTATTTTCTTATTCTTTTCAGTAGACAATGTCGGCTGACCATCGCAGATCGTTTTAAGTCTGATCATTGGTGAGACGATTGCCAGATCTGCAAATGTGACGGCGATCGCCGCTGACGATGAAAAATTAATCTGCAGCTTTAAATTGTCAATTCACAGGGTTGTTAGATTTTGTCCCAATTTCTGCAAATTTATTGTCAGGTGGGTGGACTAGCATTTGTCTAACATTTGCAGACCTGACCATCGTCTGAACATGGCTTCACAACTTTTGAGTAAGAGTGTTCACAAAGTAAGGCTTAGAGACGTCAGATGAGTTGTCCGTGGAGACTTCAGTTTTAGGCCAGCTTGTAATAACTCAATTTTGTACTAATTTACTATCGAATTCTTGTTCTATTTCACGTCCTTTATCAGTTAAAAGGTGCCAACAGTAGCAAAATCGCAGAATGTCGTTGTCCAAAGTACTGGACCAAAAATAGACTCCTGTGGTATGCTATCCATCCGAGGTCACTGCCGGTATTGTATACTAGAATTCTGTGGTGCTTGTCGGATATGGCTCCAATTTTGCATTTTTGTGAGTACTCTGTGGAAGCCTATCCATTTGTTTCCTTGTAAAGCCTTATGAAAAGCTTATTGACTGAAAGTCCTTCAGCACTTGTTCCCTAGTCCTACATAGTTAGCTTGTTGCAACTGATTCGCTTTTAGGTTGCCGCGTTTATACATATGTGTTTATACAGAGTGGACGATACGATAGCCCTACACATATTATATTGCTGATATGGAATCTGTTAAGAACGATCAGTTACTAGACACATTATGCCACTTGTCCACCTCAGATTTGATCTCTCGAGAGCATGCCGCTTTAATTTAAATTTGCATGTAGCGATAGAAATACCTATGGTACCTTAAGCTGGTAAGAAAGGTTCTGGAATTCACTGGAATATTCCTATACCCCGACGTTCAACAAAGGTGAACTGCTCTGCCATCTCATTGAGAGACAAACGTCAGTCTAGAGCAACGTTCGAATTATTCAAGAAGGATTCTAAGCATTTGATGGCTGCTTGGGTACCCAAAATATACGGATAGCTGTTGCGCATGTCACGTTCAGCCTGAGTTAAGATAAAACAGGAATACGCTACAATTATTAGGAAGACGGGAGGGGATACTGACATTACATCTATTAGAAATACATCTTCATCCAGCCCCTCGTTAGATGGTTTGTTTCGGAACTGTATCGTTAGGTTGAGGCTTACTTCCTTCATATTCATTGGCATCAGAATTATAAAAAATTATTGTTTTAGTCCTTTTGAAAAACAGTTTTCTAAAAAGCTCTGAATGGTATCCATTATGCGTAGTTGAAACAAAGAGGTTGTGTTATATGGATGCCACTAATGTCCTTGAATTTACTGACGGAGTATTTGAAATAAAGCCAATCAAACAAAAGTTGAGCAAAGCAAGACATATGCCCCAAATGGTTATGGCATATGAATATACAAAATTATCGGGTTTATCCCCAGTCATTGAACAATTTAGGAAGGATCGGTTTTGACTTCCTACCAAGCAAAAATTATTCTAGAAACTACTGTAAATATTTCAGCAGCAGTTTGTGTTTTAAATGTTCATGTTAAAGGTTCGTTATCAACCATGCAGAGTAGCCATAAAAGAGGTTACTATCACGGTAGGATTGCGTTACCAAGAGATTACTTCCCTTACTTTTGAAAGAATCTATTTTGAATTTTCGACAAACTACCCGATCGTAATAAATGTATGTAGATAGCTCTCATCTATCTTCAAACTACTCAAAGATGTATTCACACAGAATCTAGTTTCTTACTGGCCCTAGTACAAGGCAGATACAAAGTAGGCAAAATAGAGATTCGTCCTCTTCTATATCTACACAGCTGTGAAAGAAGACTAACGCTCCCTAAGGTAACTGAAGCTCTGTGAGGTTTGCGGAGAGTAAGAACTCAATAAGAATTAAACCCAGTTTCTCTGACATTCCTCTAATCTAAACGATCAAGGGATTATAAAGCCTCTTCTATGAACACACATGCTGAACGTTGGATCTTATTTCGAGTAGAGCCTGTCTATTTCCAATTGCTTTTTTGCAATAGAAAATTGTGACTCTGGTTTTCTTGACTCTTTCTTAAATGTTAGATTCCCAGCTTAACTTTTTGTCCAGGATAAGACCCAAAAACTTTGCTTCGTCAGAAAATCTGACAGCAGGTGGCTTCTCACAACAATTCGTGTTGTGCGTGTTATAAAGGGGTTTCCAATAAGGACTTGATAACTTTTTTTTTTAAATAAAGCGCAAACCATTTGAGATATTTCAAAAACTTTATTATCGGCTTGAAGTACAATCAAACCATTTATGAATGGAACTCGACTTCGTTCACATGGCCACCGCGGGCACGTTTGCAGCTGTCGATTCGCGTTTAATGTTGGTTCTGAGCTCTTCCAACGTTGTCGACTTGTTGGCATAAACCAATGACGTAACGTAGCCCAACAGAAAATAAGCGTCGTTAAATCGCACGAAAGAGGCGGCCAATCGACTGGCCCATTTCTTGAGATAACACGCTCAGCATACTTACTCTTCAATAAATCGATTGTAACGTGTGCTGCGTGGCTTGTGGCACCATCCTGTTGAAACCACATGTCGTCCAAGTCCACATCTTCCAATTCGGGCCAAAAATAATTGGTGATAATCGCGCGATAACGCTGACCATTCACAGTAACGTGATGATCGTTATCGTCGACGAAAAAATATGGCCCAATAACGCCGCCGGCATACAAACCGCACCAAACAGTTATTTTTTGTGAATGAAGTGGTGACATGAAGCAAATGTGGATTTTCACCGACCAATAACGCATATTTTGCTTATAGACGAACCCATTGAGCCAAAAATGAGCTTCGTCACTGAAGATGACTTTGCGATGAAATTCATCATCTTGGCTCATCTTCTCCAGAACCAAATCGGAGAACGTACGTCGCTTCAAATGGTCCATCTGCTTCAATTCTTGAGTCAGCTTGATCTTGTATGGGTGTAAACCAAGATCCTTACGCAAAATACGCCATAATGTGGTCTGAGCGATGCTCAATTCTTGGGAACGCCGTGGAATTGACTTATTTGGATCGTTTGCTATGGGCGCCTGAACGGCAGCGATATTTTCGACACTTCGACACGGCAACATCACACAACGAATACGTAGACACTTGTTATTGCCTGTCTCCTAGGGCGAGAATTACGACCGACAATTGGAGTTAACGCTCTTAAAGTTGCCGTCACCGACTCCGAATTTCGAATTTTTGTTATAATTTGCAGACGTTGCTCATTCGTGTACTTTACCATGATGAAAATGTTGAGTTTACTGAATAAATTGACAGTGACAGTTTGATGATTAGTGAAAGAGTGCGTTCACAAATTAAATTCAAAGTTGTCAAGTCCCTATTGGACAACCCTGTAAATTCTTTCACGAATAGAAGGGTTCTACTGTTTAATGCTGTATTCGAAGGAAAATTTGTTGTTTTAGAAGCTTCTCATGACAGTTATTCTCTCGAATGTTTGTCAGATGCTCGCGAAAGGTGTTGTCTAAAGTCGCCTACTTAGCTTATTTAATACGTTTTGTAAAAGTTCGTTCAGAGTGTTTTAGTACCTCCCCGAGACAAGTAAAGCAATGTCATCTCCATAAGCGACCGCTGTGTATCGCTCGCCTTCAAGGATTCCAGGAATAGTTCATTAAACACCAAATAGAATACCACCTTCCCGAGTGCCTCTACTGACAGGTCTTCCAGCCAACATCTCACCCAGTCTAGATTGATAAACAGACTATTGAGCAGTAGATTGTTCAATTCCCAACGTGAGCAGCCGACCATCAGAGACGTTCAGAAAGACATAGTAAAGGCTAAATTTGAGGCTCTACCACATAGTAAGCCGAAGATATGTACATCTTTGAACCACAAACGCAAAATACCCACTGACCCACAAGCAATGGCAGTCGTAGAAACTTGGTGAAACGTCTCACTGGCAACACTTGACTAAGCTTTTCCTTCCCATTGCTGGGTAGGTAAACCCTCTTCAATAGCGCTGCGCTGTATGGCGAGCTAAGTTTCAAATTTCGGCAATTTTTTCTCATCAAAATCAGAGAACATGTTCCTTCCCTTCGACGATAAATAATCACACACTCACCTGTTATACTATTAGTGATTAATCCATTTTGCAATATTACTAGAATATATCCAATTAGTAGCAACACTAATCCATTATGTGGAAACAAAAACATCGCCATAAAATTTGAATTTCTCCCTTTCTACACATTTGGTTGCAATTTTACGACTGTAATGCGATTAATAACACAACACTTAGGCATACGAAAAAATAAACATTATTTTGTTTTTTTTTTTTTTTTTTCTTTACGATTTTGACATTTGAACGAATTTTGTTTTATTACCACAAACACACACGCACACTGACACACACACACACAACGACGACCAAGGATAGGACACCAAATTCAACAATCAAACGCGGGTGGAGAAACCGGGGGTGGAGAGACAATTAGTTTGTCGTTTTGTTTTGTTTATATTACCAACTACGAACGACGACGACGACGACGACGACGTCGAAGAGGCAAGAGACCACCACAAGCAGCAATTTCTTGCGCTAGTTTGCCTCGTGTTTAGCTTTCAAAATAAATTACGGATAAACAATCGAGATTTTGAAGGAAACCGACCAAACGGACGAACAAAAACAAAAAAAATAAAAAATCAATTCAACTGTGGTACACTCGCCGCAAAAAGAAAAAAACCCACACGAAGGGAAAAAAGTTCAAATAAACAAAATAGATCCGAGAGTAGGTATAGAGGAGCAGCGCGCGCTGTTCTTCTCAAAAAAAAAAAAAACACAAACCAACCGACGAAAAGAAAACGAACAAAAGTTTAAATGAATAAAAAAAAAAAACAAAAAAAAAAACGAAAAGAAACAGGAGTGATGAAACTTTTTATGTTTTTTTTTGTTGTTTTGAATTTTTTCTTTTTTATTTTTGGCAGTATTGTTTGTTGTTGTTTCCTAGTCGCCTTCCTCTTCGGGTTGTGGTATAATTTTTTCGGCGTTTCTTGTTATTTTTTTCTTTTTTTCTGCTTGTTTTGCTACCTCCTTTTATTCACTGATACGCACACTCAAAATTCCGACGTATTTTTTCGATTTCGTTTGTTGGTCGCTGGTGGTTTTTTTTCTTTCGCACACGGATTACGGACATCGCGTTTCCTTTTCCACAGCCGTCCTTGCTCGTTTTGCTTCCTTATTTCTAATTGTGGAGTATTTTTTTTTTTATTTTCTTCTTCCACTTATTACTTTCTAATTTCGATTGGAGAGCGTTTGTTTCAGGCTTTTGCGTGGTTTTTGCACATTGTCATCGCACTTGCATTGTGCTCTTTGCTCCCCCTTTTTGGGGATACTTTTCTGTTGTTCTTTGGATGCAAACACTCACAAAAAAACGTAAAAAGAATTATGTCATTGTTTCTGCATAGTGTTTGTTGTTTTTTTCTGTGTTTTTTTTTGTATAAATTTCACTTTGGAATACACACACACACGTAGAGAAGATTGATGGAAAACAAAACGAAGGAAAACCCAGAGATTCGCAAGAAATTAAAGTTTTAAATAAAGGACCCGCGATCCTAACGTAAAGTACGCCATTGACAAACTGAATTCGTTGAGAGCGGCGCAAAGCCGGGAGAACCGGCAAAAAGAGCAAAAGCAATGCAAATTCTCTGGAAGTATGTTTTATGTGTTGTTATTGTTGTTGGTGTGCGAGCTTAGTTTAGGGTTGCCACTCACAAGAAATACCAAAAACTTGAAATAGTTAAAATTAAAGATTCAACTATCGTTTCCTTTCCTTTTCAGGAACACTCACATACTATGCACCCCCGGTTGGTACCAATTGTGTAACTCATTCTCTTGTAACACATATCCAGCAAGATGTGCCTTATTTGGGAATAATGGCGCGTAAATCGAACAGGAACTGAAATTTCAATTGATTTGGCAAGTAATCAGCTTAAGAACATTCCGTCACAACTACCAAATCAACCAAGGATGAGTTAAAGTGATGGGAATTCAACTAAAAATATTCAGATCTTGAAACATGTACAGGCGTACATATAAAGTCATTCATTTTTCGGTTCTAAAGAAAACACAAACAGTGATGCATTTTTAGTGAAAATTTTAATTAATGTTGGTTTTCGATGCGTCTAGAGTTCGGGGATTATTTGCGCAGACACGATCTTTTGCGTAGCCGCATAGAAAAAAATCTAACAGTGTCTAATCACATAATCTTGGTGGCCAGTTGACATCGCCAAAAAGTGAAATTAGGCGACCAGGAAACTTCTCACGCAATGAAGCCATAATTGGTCGTGTTGTGTGACTTGTTGCCCCGTCTTGTTGGACCCACATATCGTCCAAGTCATGATCTTCAATAGCCGGCCAAATCGGTTCAATGCTGCGAACGTCGGGACATCGATAAATTCGGAAAATAAGCAACACTTGCACTTACAGCAGCAATATTTTCAGGCCTTACGACATCAGTAACGCTTCAAATCTCTTCAAATGTCTTCACAATTTTACCGATTGCTTGCGTAGTCGGTCGATTATCATCCTTCCTTTTCCTTTTTCCTTTTGCTTCCCGGAAAAGTATCGATAGTCTAGAGAATTCCCAGTGATAACTTATCTTTCTGATCGGTTCTGCTGGATTTTATTTGTTCCTTACACTTACACCGTTTTCTTATCGAGGGGTTTTTTCAAACAATCGAATCCTACCCGATATGGCCTGAGGATGTGTGGTACTGTTTAAATTTTATTCCAAGGTCTTGGGTCTTTGAACAAGATTACTGTAGTTTGGTTTCTAGATAATGAAGTGGTGCCCCTTTCTGAGTAACTTCTTATAATTCCCAGTACAGGATAAGAAATAAGGGCCTAAGGCAACACTAACCAATACGATAAAAGCCTCAGACATGAGTCGAAGTTGATTATCCTAGCTACCATGCGCCTGGCCATCATAATACGTTCGAAAATCGAGGTCTTAACAATGGGTCCAACGAATTCCTTAGTGATGAACAAAGGTTTTTCCTTAATCCTGGCTGCCCCATCCATCCCACCCCATCCAGATTTCTCTGTAGATGAAATGTGTTCCCCAGTTGTCTTGTCATGTTTCCCTAGAACTTCGAAGAATGCGCCTTCTCAAATTATTCAGGTGGAAACACTGGCAATCACAGCCACTAAGCTTTGCCTTGGTACGGCTAAGGTCTCTATAAGTCGAAATTAAAGTACAATAATCTGAGTATCTGGAATTGCATCCATGACGCAAAACTACGTTTAAAAAAATCTTCAACATGAAATGCAAAAAATTGAAAAGCCTTCCCTCGGCAACCCTGTTTAGCTTTCACGGAACCGAAGACTTGCCTCAATGAAGAACGAACAACAACAACAAAAAAAAGAACGAAAGCTTCCGCAACAAGAAAAAAAAACACGGTTTCGCAATATATAAACAATAAACAAAATGCGGTAAAGAGCAAAAGAATGTACGAAGAAAAGCCGGATGAGAGAGAGCATGTGCGGATTTTCGCTCTCTTTCAGTTCAGCTTTGTTAAAGTGTATGTGTGGGGGTGGGCGAAACGAGGTAGAAATTAACAAACTTATTCTGTGTTCTGTTTTGTTGTCGTCATTTATTACGACTTGCGCTTTCAATTGTCCCTCCTGTACAGGGATGATTAAAAGGTTCTCCAAGTAGTAGGTAAGGTAGTATACCTTGGCGGAGAGTTTTGTAGCTTGTGGGTCGGTAATGTTAAATCGAAATGCTTTGAGATGAGTTTGTGATGTGATGTACTATAAAATGAGTAAATATTTGAGGCGACAGGTCTATGAAACCCAAGGCTTGGCTTCTCACAACCATTTGTGTTACACGAGTCCGAAGGCCAATAACTCATTTGAGAAACTCTCTCATAACAGTTGTATTCTCGGAAGTTTGTCAGACGCTCCCGGGGTCCGTGAGAGAGATTTTAGGTGTTGTCTAGGGATTGAGCCTGGAACCACTTGGTCCGTAGTCCAACGCACTAACCACAATAGCTTCGTTACTATCCCGATCCGTATCTTCTAATAAAATAGCTAGGGTCCCAGGTATGTATGTATATCAAATAGAGGACCTTGGGACTGGTAGGCTACATTTCCATGAAGAATTCAATGTTCAAATCGGTGTTCCGCAAGGCTGTATCCATTCAACGATATTAGTTTATTGGCGATAGTTTTGTCGACGGAAAAGTGGACAAGTTACATTCCTGAACCTACAGCACTTGGAGTATTACTTTCGTTAAAATCAAAGCACAAGCATATGTAGGACATACACGATGTGGAAAGTTCCAACAGATATGGCACTTGTAGCCACAACAGGCAAACAATAGGAGAGAACTGAGACATATTGCTAAAAAGGGATGTCGTAACCCGGGCTCAAATGGTTAATGAGTTGGAGTAAGGAGCGAGGGGGTCAACTTGTGTTTTTTTCACGGCCCCATCTCTTGCGAGAGTCTTACGAACATCCGGGAGTATTGTCATAAAAAGCTTCTCCTGCCTTCGGACACACTACACGCACACTAAACAGTAGGCCTCCTTGCATTCGTATCAAGAATAACACAACTGTTTGTGAGAAACTAGGCCCCAGGTCTTGTGGCCCCTACTATTTGTATTTGTAGTGGCAAGTAACATTTAGTTACTTTCCTGTTGAATCTTTAAGAAATAAGGGCTTCAGTAACTCCATGAGGAATCACAAAAAAATGTAATTAAGTGGGTCGGACTACTGAAATGAAAGTATTTTCCCAAGATGCCACCTCTAGCAGAGTGTAAAGCACAGACTCAGTAATAGGTTATCAGTGGTGCAAAGATAGAGACTGGAGTTTTATGATCTGTAAAACTAGCGTACAACATCTTAGCATGTATAAAGGTTGAAGAGTCCTAAAATCCAATACTAGAGGCAAGAAATTCGAGAAACATACTAGCAACAGTCAGTGATGGGTTCAAAACCATACCTGAGGGTGAGCTCAGCGCACTGGATAACATCGTTCAGAACAGTGTCAGTGGAAGTAATTTGTTTAATTTTAGACTGCATTCTCATTGATTTGAAATCTAAAAGTCTATGCCACTACGTGATAACAAATCTCACCAGCGGGTCGGGTGGGACTATCTAGGGAAGATGGACACAAAACTGATCAGCAGAAGACAAAGAGATACGAATTACCATCCAAAACAATTTCTGTTTGGGCTTTCGGGAGTACCTACTTCAACAAATGCAAAAACCCCAGGACATGGAATATAAGAAACGAGAGTCGGAAACACTATATAGAGAGATCTCACTCGGATCTCAACGGATTCATTGTATTCCCCAGTGTGGGATATCTGGAAGAATATACAAGAAAATAACAGGCCCTTCTGAACCAACCCATTTTCGTTAGAATTTTAAGGTGATTATAGGGTCATATTAGCATATTAGCTAGTTCGTAGAGTTGGTCGAAAAAATGTTTTCACTGACTCTACTGAGACTTGGCCACTCGAAGAGGTAGTATGTTTTGTCTTCCTCCACCTCAGTGTCTCCGCAGCCTCTGCATAGAACTGAGCCGTTAAAACCCATTTTACTGAGGTGGGCTGGCATTAGGTTGCGGCCTGTGAGGACGCCGATGAGAAGGGTTAGCTGGGTTCTATTGAGAGGCAGAAGCTATCTGGTCCTTTTTTCGTTGTATTGGGCCCAAAGTAGCCTCGAAACACGCAGGAGGAGAGTGCGGTCCACCTAGCGTTGGGTACGTTACGTAAGTCCGTAGAGATTCTGAAAAAAAAGGGGGCCAATGGGCGGTAGGACCAAGTGGTCCTTTCGGGATGTCATTTGATTCTGAGGCCGTTCTCACTAGCTCATCGTCCGTATTTTGTCTAACAAACATTCGATGCTTCCAATTCTTGTCTTTCAACAACTTACCAAAGTGCTTGGGACTCCTGTGAGCTGAAAACCAAGTGTAAGCCTCCATTTTAACAAGAAAACAAACAACATTTTCATGCCTCCGTTTAAATATATTTACATATACATATATATAAAAGATGGGCCATCTAGTGGTTTATTCCGCGGAACGAAATGAGTCGCTTTATGCTTAAACAACGTTGGGAAATATTGAAAAGTGTGTGCTGTGAAGCCCAAACAGTGCGTTATTTGAAAAAAAGTTTTGGCCGAAATGAAGCACCCGCTGCGCCTGTTGTACGGAAGTTTGTGCAAAAAGTTTATGAGACTGGTATGCTAGTGGACAACACTCTTGGTCCCCGTCATCGTACGGTGGGCACAGACGAGAATGTGACTGCTGTAGCCGAGTGTGAGACTCAATTCACGAACATCAACTCACCATCGATCTCAACATTTCACGCACTAGCCTGAGGACAACTCTGCACAAATATCTCGGGTTATTCGCTTACAAGGTCCAATTGACTCAGCAATTGAAGGCGCACGATCACCCGCTTTGGGCCTTAGAGCTGCTTGAATTGGACAACGATTTTGGGAGAAAAATCATCTTTTCTGACGAGAAGCATTTGCATCTCTGAGGCTACGTTAACAAACAAAATGACCGCATCTGGGGCTCGGAAAACCCGCACGTTATTGTCGAGAAGCCGATGCATCCACAGAGAAATTCCCACAAAATTCCCAAATCGTGTTATTAGCCGTCTTGGCGATGTCAATTGGCCTCCTCGGAGCTGCGATTTAACACCTTTGGAGTTTTTTTTTTGTGGCAAACCGTGAAGGACCGATGTTATGCCAATAATCCGGAAACGATTCAAGCCAATATCATGCAAACAATCCGTGACCTACTGCCCGAAAGGTCTTGGAAAATTGGAGTGACGGACTGCGCTACTGTAAAGCCAGCCGATGCAGCCACTTGAACGACGTTGTGTTCCACAATTCATGGCAATGTTTAACCTATGATTTAAAAAGAAACAACTAGATGGCCCACATATATATTTATGTATACATATATGTATTCTTCTATTTATTTCTTTCATATTTGAAAATATTCATGCACTTGCTACAAGGTCTGTACACAAATTCTACTCTCTAAAGTCTTGATGTGCAATTTTTTATTGCAGAGAAAAAAAAACAAAAAAAAAAACCATTTCCCTACTCGGAGTCAGAGTCATTTGATGATCTCGAGTGTTTCTTTGATTTCTTACTGCGTTTCTTTTTCTTATCCTTTGACGGCGTACGCTTCTCTTCCTTTTCCTTCTTGTCATCGGATTTTGGGGTGGCCGATGATGCCTTCTTTGTTCTTTCGTGATCTTGTAGTTTAATTAGAGTTTCCTTCTTTAACTTCTCAAGGTCTTGAAGCTCACGAGCGTTCTTCTCCTTTTCTTCATCTTCAAGGCGTTGCTTTTCGGCACGACGTTCTTCCTCCTTGGCGATTTCCTTGCGCATGTGATCTTTGAATAGCTGCAAGGCCTCGGCACGCTTTAGCATTTTCTCTTTAGCTAATTTCTCGCGTTCTTCTTCGGGATTTGTTGTGGTGTTAATGGTGGATTGAGGTGGTGGTGATGATTTCTTTGGAGATTTCGACTTAGAACGTTTAGTGTCTTGGCGGTCGTGTGAAGTATTCGATCGCTTTGGTTTGCTAGGTGAACGAGATTTGGAGGATCTGCGCTCATGACTGTGATCACTTCGACTGTCACGTCTTCTACGTGGGCTGCGAGTACGAGATCTATTCGGACGACGACGGCGATCAATGGGTGATCGACGGTCGGTGGGTGATCGACGATCTACAGGTGATCGACGATCCAGAGGTGATCGGCGTCTTATTGGCGAGCGACGATTACGGAAACGATCAAATGATCGGGATCTTTGCCGACGTCGATCATTGAAACCACCTGCACCGCCACCTCCGCCACCAAAGCCACCGCGACGACCGAAATTCCGACGACGCGGTGATCTAAAGTCTGGTCGTCGACCTGCTGCAAACCGATTACGCCTGTCTCGGTCCCTCGAGTTTGATCGACGCCTACGATCGCGCATGTCTGGCGAACGAGCACGCGGTGAAACACGTCGGTCTTTCTTGTCGTTATCTTCTTTTTTGTCCTTAGATTCAGCATTGAAGGACTTTGTTTTTGAAGGTGATCGCTTCGCAGTCGGCTCACGTGGGGAGTCCTTTTCTTCATTCTCACTCCCAGCTTGGTCCTCATAATCTAGGGCATTCAAATCAACGTGCTTTTTGCGATCTCGGTCAAGCGATTTCTCTTTGACGGTTTCGGTACTTGTATTCAGCGGAGAGTTGTGTTCTTCCCGTTTCTCTCTTTCCGAGTCAATACGTTTCTTTTGAACAACAGGTTTATCGTAGGTGGTTGAGTGATCCAACTCGTAGAAGGATTTTTTCGTATCCTTAGCGAGTTCCTCGTGCCGCTTCTTGCGCTCTGCTTCACGCCTTTTAATTTCTTCATCGCGCATCTGTTTCTCCTCTTCCATCTTCTCCAAATCGGAGAGTTTGATTGTCCTTTTCTGCGCCTGCTTCCAATGCGGTGGAGTCACACTGCGAGAACGACTACGAGATCTTGATGGTGTTCGATAGCGCTGTAAACAAAAACAAAAACACCTTACATAACCACAATTGTTTTAAATGAAAAGAAAACTTACGAACACTCCACGTCCTTTGACCACACGACCACTACGCGATGTCGGTACTCGCTTCTTGGACCAACCAAATGCATTGCGGGCTCCATCGCGTCTGTTTTGAAACCCGTCATCGCGGAAACGATCTCTGCGGCCTTCTTCTCGTGACGGACTCTCGCGAGATAGTTCACGCTTAGGTCCTCCACGCATAAGAAATTTATTGGATACCTAAAATTATACAGTTAACGCTGGGTTCCATGTAAGATGCTGGTGGTGGTGAAACTTACTTCTGGTATTTCATCTGGATCAATTTTTGTTACTGTAACTAAAGGATGTATTTCTCCCTCTTCTAAGGTTTCATTTGCATTGTTCACTTCTTTCCCATCAGTTATCTGCTCTTCTTCTTCGGAACTGTGAAGAAAAAAAGAACAATTATTTGTTCCTAGAATGTATACGCACATCACAGAGGGTGAATCCTCTCAAATGTTCATTAGGCATACTCTTCTTCCTTGGAGCGTTTCTTGTCTTTTTTCTTCTTTTTGTCCTTGCGTTTCTTTTTTTCGGTTTCTGAATCCTCCGAGGAATTCCCACCATCTGAAGATGCTACTCGCTTCTTTTTCTTTTTATCCTTTTTGACTGCAAAAAGAAAATACCATCACCGGTTAATTATTGGAATTAAAGGAAATAGGTAGAGATGTGAGGTGATAGTTTTTGAATCTGACGCTGACGAACAATGCAGTGGAGGAAGGCCTCGTGGGTCTCACAAGTAGAATGATACCTTAACCGACTTTGAGTGCGCAGTAGAGAAAAATCCTTGAAAACCATTTCAATACGAAGCTAGATCGACAGTCAAGCAGCCATCAAATCTCTCACATCTAAGGCAGTGTAAGGCTGCTGCGTATTGCTCAACGAGATAGCTGGTCATTACAACCTCAATCTTTGCTGGGACCACGCCACTGTGACATATCGGGAAATAGTGAAGATGACGCATTGGCTAGAAGAGGCTCTTCTGATTAAGAAAGCATGAACGTTACTGACATCTAGGTGCCAAGGTCTTATGCTAAGTACCTTATCAACGCTGGCCAATCATCGATGGCATCAGCTTGACCAACGCTAAACTGCTCTGGCCAAGCTTAAGCGAAAACAGGACCATGGCACTCCTAAAACACACGAGGAGAACCCTAGTCAAGATAGTCAACACTGTACAATAAGAAGGCATGCTACTTTTGCAGAAGTCGTAGAGACAAAAAGGACGAGGAGACCATCAGTCACCTCCCATGCACATGCCAAGCAATTGCCAATATTAGGAAGATTAGACTAGGTGTATACCTTTTCAATGATCTGAGGATCGTCCTCACGACTAAGATTAGCTTCTTCATAAAAAGGAGCTAAACAAAGCCAGCACAACAGACCTTTTCTGGTTTAAGTGCAGCCGTATCGAGGGACGGTCTAAATCAACCAACCAACCAACCTCCTGGCGAACGCCTATTCTGCCAAAAATTGCTAAAGATAACCACTTTTTCAACAGCTTTCAGCTCTGTCGTCCTTCTTGCTGAAAAGAAGGTACAGGATTTGCACCATTGTTACAAGACGATTCCTAGGTTATGCGTCCGAAATTGGTGGAGGGAACTGTCTTGGCTGCACAGGAACTTTTCCGAGTACACAGGATTGATAGATTTATTTTGGTTGATACTAAGATCTATCGTCTTACAAGGTAATTCTTTGGTTAAGCACTAGAGTTTTGACGACCTTAGGCGACACTTATCCTACGATCATGATCTCAAGGATACGTCGTCTTATGGAGAAACTTAAAGACTTTTCTTGGGTTCAAGACTGGATGCGGACAGAGGACAAGACTAGACTGATTTGTTGGACATCCAGAGTTGTTCAGCTATCCAATCAGTTTTAGAACAGTTCGATAATGCAAGAACTCTCTCTGAACTCTGAGTGCAATAGTGAGGCTGAGCTCTTTGTCCCTTTTCTGAGTTTCGAGTCACACTAGGTTTCAGGCTCCAAAATCGGTCTTGGACCATTGGTCGACGCCTTTCGGATTTATTATGAACCAAATTTCTGTTCATAATAATTTCAGTCTGTAAGAATTCTTACTCTCTTACTGTTTCAATCGGCAGAAAAGTCTGCTGACGTCTTAATGATGTGGATAGGGCCCTAATTACTCGGATCATTGGCAGGAAATTCTCGTAGCTCGAAATTCACAAGAAAAGATGACTATTGAAGTGTTTGACTATCTGCAATTCAACCATCCACAATCTTTGCTGAAGGGCATTACCCTTCGATCTCCTAAGAAACCTTTTATCAGCATCAGCAAGAGTTCAAAACGTGTTCAGCAACAATAACTTGAAATAAGAGGGATATCCGGGACGTTTATAAAAGGACGAAGGCAAAATGCAATCATACGATAGTTAAAGTGTTAGTCGCCAGATAACAGATCAGATAAACAACTGGCACCTCTAGCCATTTGCCCAATTTATAAGAAAGATATTAATAGCTTCAATAAGGAAAAGTTGTAGCTCTGACTATTTTGGTGCCTAATGAGTAAAACTCCATAAAAGTGATCAACTAAATATTCCAGACCCACAAGACCAGATGTTTTAGGCAACTTCACGTGTTCTTGTGCAGATTTTTCAATCTTCTCTTCAAAAAATAGAGCAAAACTCAGAAGACAACAAATCAGGTACTACTTTCATGAAACAGATACATAGGTATACGACTTACCTGCATACCTCCATCCTACGTTCGTCTTTTCTTGCGAAAAGGAATTTATCAGTTTTCTTTTAGGATTTATAGGTTTCGTCAACTATCACGTTTGCTTTCTCAAAATCTTGTAAAATTTCAATCAGGTAAGGTACGGACTGTACTCGTATAGTGTCCCACACTTAGTAACTACAACTGAAATTCGATTAGTCTACGAATCATACTTCAGATGACCTACGCAAAGACGAGTTGTACAAGAAAAAAAAGTTTCTTAACTCTACGTATGAAGAAGACATGGTTGGGCCAGCTGAAAACAGCTCTTGGGTGAGACTCAGAGAAGGTTAAACGATCATCAAAACATCACTGTTATGAGCCGCAAGCTCTCATTCAGGACCAGTTGAAGAGGATTCAACAAAAAGTAATGATAGAAGTTACACAGTCGGACAAAACAAACATAGTATTTCAAAGGTGAGCTCTTTTGAGAGGTGCTAGGATCAAGGCTTTGCAGAACTAATCCCTGCTAAGCAACAAAGCATATGTCGTGATTTGACAAGAACCAAAAAATCGACACGATTTCTGACAAACAGGCGGAACACAGAAGAGAAGATGGATATATACAGTGCCGAACCAATGGAGTTAAAGAAGAGTGTGTTCCTCATTGTAGTGCAAAATTCATCTCACCACTCTATGATGTGAGAGCGATACGTAAAACCATGTTTGAACCGAAAGTGAGTACCCAGTAAGAGCATTTTTATTCCTGGGTTAGGTCTGTTCAACTGAGTGTAAATCGCAAACCACTTACCTTTAATTTGTCTCACTAGCTCGCCGCAATTAGAAATGATAGCATCTTGCAGAGGACGAGAATTCCTATCCACTGGCAATTGTTCCAATTGACGGACTAAGTCTTGTCCAGTAACAACGTGTCCAAATACAACATGTATACTGCAACAAGTTAAACAAAAAGTAAATCAACTATACCACATAGGAATGATCAAAGAAAGTCCAACTTACTTGTCTAGATGTGGAGCAGGCTGTGTAGTACTATAATGAGAAACAAAAAGAACAAAGAATAATTTTTGCAATTTGTTTTGTTGGTGGTTTATATTTTTGAAGTTTTGTTTTTTTTTTGGTTTGATTTTGCAGGATGAATAACTATGTATTTTTTTTTTGTAGGTAGGTATGGTTTCATATTTGTGTCTCGCGGTTTTCTATTTCCTATTTTACTTTTTACTTTCTATTGGCGGGCAACACACAAACAAAATGCGAGAAGAAAGTTTGCTCTATCTCCCAAAGACACATGTGACATCTTGTGTGCATCTCTGCGGTAACAGCTGAACGCATGAAGTTCTGAGCACATCCTCGCATGACCATAACCCAATAGTTTTTTTTTTGCAGAGAAGTAACGCACTGAGTAGACATTGATTACGAATATTTGCACACAGTACACAATTCAAGAAGCGCACGAGGACATGTAGAAGTGGATTAACTCAGCGCAGCTTCTAATTTGTTTTAGCTAAATAACAACATTGAAAATTGATATTGTTTTAAAAAGGTTTGTAAAATTAATGCATTTTCAGGTGAGTTATTATTATTAACAAACAAAAAAAAAAGAAGTATTATTAGTTAGTTTTAAAATGCATGTAATGGCATCGCCTGAAATGAGACAATTTGCATTTAATCTTACCGCTGGTGGCTGGTTGGTTACTTACATGAAAAACTGAGAGCCGTTGGTGTTTTTGCCACGATTCGCCATTGAGAGGAGGAATGGACGATCGTGCTTGATGTCGAAGTTTTCATCTAAAAAGAAAAGAAAAAACGTTTAGGAAGTAATAAACAACAAGTTCATATAAAGAGAGAGGTGTCGAGGAAGCTGATCCTGTATATGAAATGCAGAGAAGAAGATCTCGAAGAAGATGAGGCAAACAGTCCAGCTTAACCTTTCGTATATTTCCCTGATTGGCAAAGGGTTAACGTTTTATTGTACTACAGACTCGAGTGGGTGCCGTGGCTCAGTGGTGCGTTGGACTATGAAGCAAGGGGTTCGAGGTTCGAATCCCAGTTGGAACACCTAAATAGTTTTTTCTCGCGAGCGTCCGACAAACATCCGAGCATATAACTTGTCATGAGAAAGCTTCTCAAATTACAAATTGCCTTTCGGACACGGCATTAAATAGTAGGACCCTTTCATTCGTGTAAAGAATACAACACGAAAAATACGAATGGTTGTGAGAAGCTAGGCCCTGGGTCCCATCGACCTCTAGCGCCAATTATTTATTTATTTTTTTACCTCTCGCGAGCATCTGACAAATATCCGAGCGTATAACTTGTCGCAAAACATGAATGGTTGTGGGAAGATAGGCCTTGGGTCTCATCGACCTGTTGCGCCAAGTATAAAGAGACTCGAGTAGTTAGCATTTTTCTGGGGATTGGAATTATGCAGCTGCTCTTGGATTTTCCTGGAATTTAGATCTTAAAAAGACTCAAACTACTTTACACTTGGAAACAAGAGATGTCCGCGTGATATTCGTTAAAGAGAAGTACCCAAAGTTTAATCCGTTCCTAGCGTTCCTTTAGCGTTTTTACAATTGATTCATTTGCATTCTCAGTACAAGCTTTTGAGGAATCTATTCAAGAAACCCGGAGAAGTTGAGCAAGTTATACGTTATTGGATGTTTCCTTCATAATGATCATTGGTCGCACTATATGTACATTCATTCCAGGATGGTCGGCAGTGTGTCTTATGCTTCTTTATGTTTCCATTCGGTCAAGAAGCTCTTAGGATAACAGGTTACATGCATTTAGATACTGTGATTTTGGCTTAACGAGTTCCATAGCATTACGTGTTTAACTACGGAATTATAACTTTTCTAAAACGTCTCCCATGAGACCGGACCACTCTTCTAGTTGCACCCATGGTACGTTGCAAACAGCTCGCCCACGAAGCGACTTTGTACAGAACGACGAAAACAAGTCGTGAGCTCTACGAACAAAATTTTTCTCCAAAGAAAAAAAGAAACGCGCGATTGAGGCAATAGAGAGGTACTACTCCAGGCACAATGTTTGGAAGTTCTGCCAAAATGGAAAAAGGATGTGCCTTGTTGTCCAAATACCAACAGCGACTTGCAGAGAAGAACAAGGAAACAACGTAGTTGAATCGCAGTCACAGTTGAGAGTATGGAAAAACCATCTCTGCAGAGTTTTAAACGGCGACCATGACCCAAATCCCACTGTCATGCAGAACAAACCATTCAACCTAGACGATGAAAACCAATATCAGATAATATCAGATCAGCAACAAGGCTGTTGGATGAAAGGTATAACTACCCGAGTTGTTTAACGCAGCGGGGATGACTAAATGGAGAGCACTTCCAAGATCTGGTCGAATGGAACCTCAGCATCGTTTGCTCGTTTTACAAAAAGGTTTCCTTAAGATTTCATAGGAGACCCTGTCGGCCGTAGTGTGTGAACCTCTGAAACCATTTATCGTCAACGCCTGCCAAACTTGCGAGGTTGTGCAGAATGGCTTGAGAAAATTGTGTAAAACTCTCAAGCCAACACTAAAGGCACAATGTTTCAAAAGCAGCTTCAATTATTTCGAAACGAGTATGCCATTGACATCATGGTTGGAACACGTTTGCTGTTGGACCAGAAGCGGAAAAATGGATTTAGTTGTGAATGAAGACAAAAGGTCACAAAAACACTACAAAAACACATGGAAACCAGGAAGGATGAATTACACTTGGCAATTGAGTAACCAGGCCTTGTCAACAAACAATAAGGGAAATTCTATGTAAGGCTCTCATCATCCTAGTACTGTCCTTGTTCCCGTTCGCTTGACGGGCTTTGGAGGAGGAGATTTAACAGGGAACAAAACGAGTTCTATAGAAACATCGACAAGGTCGTAAAAGTACGCATCAGTCGTCTATCAAGACGTCAACATTTCGGCCCGAAAGTACTCGAATCCAATCTGGTACGACTGCGCAGTATAGGAAGAATGATGGCGTTGTCGCCCAAGAAATTTAAATCGAAGGTGGATAAGCCCAAGACAGTGGCAGAGAAAGTGGGTACATATGTCTTCTTCCGTTTTAGTTTTTTCATGTGGCACCGAAGAGAGTTTTGTCCCCTGATTACTCCTATTAGGGTAGAAAGGGATTTCCTATCCTTTTGCATATTTCCTACCTTTTTATCCTTTTGCAGACCTTACCCTCGTCAAAGCAAGGCCAAATACGAAATTGAACAAAAAACGTAAAGAGGATGATTTAGTCGTTGTTGCAGTCAGTTGGCCGCTATCTAGAATTTGGGATGAGGTCGGGTGTACCTGGGCCAAGAATGGAAAAAGTCTCTGAATGCACTTCAAATGCAATTTCGTCACATATCTCCTCTCCCTTGGCGTTTTGAGTCAAATGGAAGAAATTGAACAAAAAACATAAAGAGAATGAGAGGTAAGCTATTGTCACTGCTAGGACATCCGCTTGTAAAACACTGCTATGAATAGTTTCAGCAGTTCAGAAAATATGTCTAAGCCTATGCCTCCAAACCATCTTTGAAGATAGAGATGGCACGTGCACTGGCAGGCTGACAGTCTTTCCATTCTTCTCTGCTCGGTAACATGCTGGTGAAGGGTCTTTCGAAGCCACGTAGTGAGTGAGATAGTCCGTGATATGAACCTTTACTAAATAATTCTCCAGAATCATAAAATGATTCTTTACATTATGTCTCCCGCTAGCTGACTGACTTATTCTTGGGGCAGTAATTGCTTCCAAGGATTGAACGGAAATGTCCAGCAAACTAAGCTAATTAAGGTAGCAAATTAAGGATAGCCTCCAGTCCTGCAGTAAGTGTAGTTTTCATGGCACTTGTGTCACCAATCAGTCGGTCTACTAAGGATGGCGCTAACTGAAGAGGCTTGTTTGTTAAAATCCAGGTCTACCACGCACTGCAACTCCATCTAAGTAAGTTAATAAATAACAAATCTAGGCATCAGTCGTCTATGATGACTAGGAAATAGAGAATAAATGAACATCCACATTTCTGCCCGAAAAGTACTCGAATCCAAACTGGATACGCAGTATAGAAAGAAGGATGGCACGTGGAAGGGGACCTCAACTGGAGGCAGTTAACTAGCGACAGAGCTAACTGGAGATTCTTGTTTGTTAAAACCCAGGTCTACCACGCAAGACAGAGGCACATAAGTTAGAAAATAAATACCAAATCTACCCGGAACTATACTTCAAGTCCAGAAGCCTTAGAATTTCAATCACAATCAAAATTTGTTTTTTCTGAAGGAATGCTACCCCATCCCATAAATTAAATAAATAGAACGTGTTCGCAAACATTTCCTTTCGCCACAAGTGAATCATTTTAAGATTACTTTGTTAGATAAACATGGCTTAGGAGAAAAAAAATAAAAAGCCACCATTAGACGATACTATTCAAATTCCAGCAGATACTTCATTAACGGTAGGTTTAGCTTGAACCACTTCCAATATTTATGGCATTTTTGTGAATTCAAACAAGCTCTCTGTCATAAATGCAAATCCCACCTCTGCTTTTATGGCACTCAACTTAATAAGATTGTTCATGACACCTTTATGCGGCTGGCGACTAGGGGTTCACCTATGGCATTTGGAAATTTTTTCCATCACCGATGCGATCTACAGATTAGCCACAAGTAATTGTTTTGATAGAAAATAAATCTTTCTAACTAACGACGACATTAATTGATTTTTCCAAACTTTTAACTCCCACTGTAGGACGTGGCGAGACATCGTAAAACCGTCAAACCTACAAAACTACCTATTTTGAGAACACAATTATTGGTTTTATTAATTCGAATCTGATAACAGGTTATCACACTTAAGTTATTCAAACATTTCCATATGGGGGTCAATGATTCCGGCGCAAATAACCAGAGAAATTAGCAACAAATCCAGACCAATCCATTCTAGACCTCTATTAACAGGGCTTTCACTTTTATTCGACTCGAATTATTTATCGATTTGTCACACAAAACAAGTACGCACCTTCGAATGTTCCGCCGTATATTGATTCGCCACCAGTGCCATTGCACGCAGAAAAATCACCAGCTTGCACCATGAAATCCTTCACAACACGATGGAATATAACATTTTTATAATGTAATGGTTTCCCAGTGACAATGCCGAGTCCTTTTTCACCAGTGCACAGGGCACGGAAATTCTCTGTTGTTTTCGGTGCTACATCCGTGAATAATTCGAGGACAATTCGTCCCGCTGGAAGACCACCGAGATTAACATCGAAGAAACAACGCGCCCGTGGCGGTGGTTCATCCAGTTTAGCATTCACTGTCATTTTGTGAATATTTTCGCAATAAATTCCCGATGCGAAAAATTAAAAATCTGCACTAAAAAAATGGAAAAAAATTAGTAATACTTCACAAGTTATATGAACGCCAAGTTTTTTTCTTTTCAAAATCTCCGACATTTGCAAATTAATATGTGAGATGTGGATTGTGTTCGCTTTTTGACAAACGGTAAGTGTGTGTGGATTGTAGACAGAGTGGACTTTGCAGATTTCTGTAAAGTTTGTTTGATTTTTTATTTTTTTGTTGAAAATAATGTCACTCTCAGAAAAAAAACATCATGTTCAGGATAAAATACGGAAGAGAATGTTTTGCATTGAGTTTCAATCCAAACTTTTGGCAAAATAGCGTCAAAATTATGGACTTTGGAGGAGTTTCGAGGAATGTGAGGGTCAAAATCCTCTTGAAAACAAGTTTACTGTAGAAAAATGACTTCAACTGTCAGAGTCTGCCCAGACTGTAGATGAAAATCTACAGAAATATTTGGAACGACAGGTCCATGGAACTCAAGGCCATTCGTGTTGTGGGGGTTATATTCTTTACACGATTTGATAGGCCTACCTTTTAATTCAGTCTCCGAAGGGCAATTTGTTATTTTTAGAGGCCTTATCATGAGAGTTATGTATACTTTCGGATGCTTGTCAGATGCTCTCGAGAGGTAGAAAAAAACGGTGCCGTCTAGGGACTGAGCCTGGAATCACTTGCTCAGTAGTCCGACGCTCTAATCACTTCAGTCACTTTGGTCAGGAGGAAAATAAAAGCACAGAATCAAATAGATAATCGCGGACTTTCCCTTGAAAAAGTTGAAGTGTGAGCATATCATTTGACATAATGGTCGCCGCTGACAATACGACCTTTGACTGCATGTTTGTTTCTGCTAGATAACACATCAGTCTTCATAAAGTCGGCGTAGCCTTCTACATTTTGCGTGATATGCTGATTCCATCGTGTGTTTGGCACCACGCACGTTGGTACGACAGGTTGTATCGTGCATTTCTTACTTAATAAACCAGGCGTGACCTTCTAGATTTTGCACAGCATGTGTCACAATCTAAAACCGAAATGATATTTCAAAGATTTCACCAAAACTAGAGTTTCGAAGAAAATGTTTCATGAAGTGGGCGTGGAATTATGCAATTTTCGAGTGAATTACAGCCTAGTTCAGTTCCTAAATGAAGGTTTCACTTTAACTATTTTTTTCTCTGAATTCTAGTAGAAATATTCAGAAGAGTCATACATGTTTTTGAATTTCAAAACTTCCACTGTTATAACCAAGAATATGGTACGCCATCTGACAGCATACAATAGGTCTGTTTGTGTACTTTCCCAAAATAATTGAAAGTCACCAAATCCTGTTCGAATACGCAAAAGTTTCTTAGTTTTTAGTAGAAGAGAGCGCTCACGAGACGGTAAAAAAGTTCCCCATGCAATGAATTTTAGTGCAGAAAATGCACCATGCACTGATTTATGAAAACTGTCAAATCTGTCAGAAACCTTTACGTAACTTTTTGTTGTTTGTGTATACATTTGCTTTTGACGTCCAAAAAGTGGGCAAATTTCGTAGCTTTCGCGTTCGTTTACCTTTTTGTGATTTTACTAGTCTCTGACAAAATTTTACTCCGTACTCCTTGAAATCTACGAATTTTGGTGCAGGAAGTGTACGCAAACAGACCTAATTTGTATATTTTAGGTGAAAATAAAAATTTCAAACTTGTCTTGACCCCAGGCTGAAGCAAATACATCCAGCGCCAGAAAGAATTTCCGTACCAACTTTTGTGATCATCTGTCAATAGTAATGTCAAGTCTGATCTAAGTCTCGAAGTCGATATGTAAGTAAAACTTGTCCCTCACTTACATTTATATACAAATTTTGACAGCCCTCCATGGGGAGGGTCATTAATTAAATGACGTTTGGCCCAAAGGCAAAGCAACTCAGCTTGGGTGTTTGCCTCCATGCTCTATCTAGATTCTTCAAAGGCTCAAATGGCACCTTTGTCAAAAATGAATAAAATTTTTGCTTTCTAATTCGATTTCTTTACATTTCTGTTGAAATGTTAATCTGTTTTCATGGTGACATTGACATTTGCAATAGCAAAAGAGAAAAAATTTATTTATTTTCAAAAAAATAAACAATTTTCAACTGCCCCTGTCAATTGATTTCCAGTTTCGCAGCATTGCCACACGGAAACAATACCAATTTCGAATTCTCACACGCTGCCGTCGCACACAACCGAACAGAGCACACAAATTTGCAGAAATTCTAATTCCTTTTCGAAATTATCTACATTCGGCGTCGAAACCACATGTCTGCTCGTCATAACGAGATTTTCAAATTTTCCATTAAAGAATGGTGAAAAGTTTTGTGAAACCTATTAAAAGTGCTTAAATACAATCGTCCACACAATAGACAGTTGAAATTTTCCATTGAAATTTAATAAAATAAGTGAAATTCTTGTTTAAAAAAATTTCCATTTCACAAACTACTCGTGTATCGTTCAATAGTAGTGTGGTAACCAATTGACATTTCTCCTCGCAACATTCGAACGTCAGACAAGAACAAGAACACTGTTGTGAATTATAAAGTGAGACAACGTTATAGTATATGTTGTGTTTTTTTTTATTTTTTTCGAATTCTACTTCGAATAACATTTAAAAAAAAAAGAAAAAAATAGTTACTAAAACTTTTTTAACTGTTATTTGAATTAGTTTCACAAGTCACAAAATTGTGTTTTTGTTTTCGCTTTGCAGGTCAAAATAATTTAATTTTTTTGTTTTTTTTTGTTTTCACCGACAATTTTGACATTTCTCAGCAGACATCTGCACCAGCAGAGTAGAGGTATACATTCGAACTTGAATTGTGTGACTATAGTTGCGCTCTTTTCTTTTTCGAAGAAAGACAGAAAGAAAAAAAAAACACGGTGTGTTTTCTTGTGCGTGTGTGTGTGTGCAGAAGTGATATTTTTTTTTTTTTTTTTGACAATTGAACGGTGTGACAGATAACTAACCTCTATTTTTTGTACGAGTGCGTGAGAGCAGCAAAGACGTGAAGCAAAAGCGAAGAAAAAAAAAATTCACAGCAGAAGAAGAAAATTCTGAGTCCCCTCAATTTGGAAAGGAAGTATTGCAGTATGTCACGAAATTGTAACTAATTAATTATTTAACTCTGAACTCGAGCTCGTGGTGTATAAAACGTAAGAAAACCACGGATGAAGTAGTGAAATACATAATAGACTTGTGGGTATACTTGGATGTCCTTAGGTACGTACGGCTGAGGGGTTTTTTTTTTTTTTTTTTCTCTCTCAAGTAAAGGACAAAATGTGATGCAAGGGTTTTCGCTTGTAGGAAAGTGAGGTAAAAAAAAAAAAAAAGGAAAATGGGGAGGAAAATTGGTAGCAACATTTCACCAGCCTCATGTGGTTTGCCGGTGCTGTAGTTTGTAGAGATTTTTGCGACGTTTCCAAGTGCATGTTTCCGTAAATACGTAACATTTGTCGGAAACGAGTCTAGTTACATGGCCGAGGGGCGTTCTGAAGCGACGAAATACAGTCGGTATAATTGGTGTGCCTAATTGGGCCTACTTGATTAAGTCCTCCCCCCCAGCAGCAGCTGTTGTTGCTTATGCAGCAATATTGATTTATATGGGTTTTCTGTTGGTGGAAATGTACTTATCGCAAGAAATAGATCAGTTTTGCATGGCTGCGAATGAATAAGATGTGGAGATCCGAGGTTTAAGTGACGTTCTGATGAAATACTCTCAATCAATGTAAACAAACTGATTCCGTCCGGGGATTTTTGACATTGGACATGCATGCACTATTGCGAATCTCGTTAAATGCTGTGTGACATCAACGCTTGCTGAAAGAAATCAAAGCGGGTGCAATGACTTACGCAGGAGAGGGAGAAGAAGCTGATCCTACCGGCTTCTGGTGTTTTGCATAAGTAGTTATGAAAGAACATTGCCTACTTACGTAGCAGTGGGCGTGGCCTTATAGGTAGTACATTGCATTTATTTGCGATACTTACTTAGCTGGCGCTACAGTTCAGGGTAAACCTGGACCTCAACCAACAAGCCTTTCTAGTTAGCCCGGGCCCCAGCTTACTGACTTCAGTTGGGAACTCTAAGTCGATTGATTTATTTCAAAGCCTCTCCAGTTAGCCCGGGCCTTAGCTTACTGCCTCCACTTGTGAACTCTATGTCGATTGAGTTCCTCTAAATCTATTTCATCGCCTTCAAAGTACATCCCCTCCCGATACAATACACTTAGTATGTCTACTCGACGAAACATTACCCAGTTTGCGGAATGGTGTCGCCGGACCGGTCTATTGATCTTAGGGAATAGCCAGACGTCACACGGTTTTAAATGAAGCGAATACGGTGTTGGATTTTTGGTGAAATGGTCTTGAAGAACCAATCCATTTATTGTTTTTTTTTTTTAAACTAAACGAGATTTGACTATTTTCAGGCACAAAACACGTTTCAAAATGATTTGGATTGATCCAATCAGTATCAGGAGGACGTTTCCTAATTGTCAATCGACGATTGTTTGACACCAAATCTTTGAGTTCCTGGACATGCCGTCCATCAGGTGATGTTAATGCTCTTCCAGGGTCATCTTTGTCTTCAACGATTTCTCTGCCTTCTTGGAATTGTTTGTACCACTTGTAAACATTGCCTGGTCACCGAAGGCCTTCTGCAAGATTCTCAACGTGTCTGCAGGAGGTATTTCAAGACTCAATGCATCTTCTTTGCTCAACAGAATCAAACAGATCGCTAAATTCACTTTTTTTTGTTCACAAAACACGTGCGTAACTATCCATCCGGTTTTAGTCTTATTTTATAGTAATCCCCATCACATCTTTTGATTAATTTTTCCTAACACCCTTTCGTTTGGACTTGGTGGTCAATTGTGTATGGCCTAAGTGGTGCAATCAAGGCGTAAGAAATGTACAGATTACATACTATAATCCTTTAGGCCAAAATGTAATCCCGCAAAATGTTCTTCTGCTTTTGGAAATCAGTTTCCACAATAGGAAAACGTTTGTTTTTACATGAAGAACTCGAATTGGACTCGAAAACGCCTTATATTTGACAGTTTGTTCCCGCGGAGGTTCCAAAGAGCGATAAAGAGTGTAGAATGAACTAAAACATTGCCCTTGTTGAAATAAATTTACCTTCCTGGTTAATTTTCACACACAATTCGTTATAAGTACTTCTGGGTCGCAAAAGCAAGTATATTTTGCCGCGTTCTACAACATTTAGCTCTGCTTTTGATATAATTTTTTGTTCGTCGTCTCATTATGCTCTCAGTCAGGAAAACTACACTGAAACTGGCTCTAAGCTGGTAGCTTTGTTTAAAGAGAGAAATGAAGCGGTAGATGGTAAATTGTACGAGTCTGGATAAATGTAAAACAGATTTAAAAGCGCTTATCTGCTGGGCCTCTTGTAAAAAACGGCAAAGAAACCCCTCCTGATTTTTGTACTTGTAAACGTGTAACCACAAATTACTTTTATCTAGAGAGGCAGAATGTAGAACGTAGGACAATTGTTGTTTACTATGGTAAATGTGTTTCATAGAAAATATTCTAAGAACTTTGATAAATCTACCACATTTGTGGTAAAGTGTAAACAATGACATACATGCGTACGTTCATATCTTAGCTTTAGTTGTTCTGTAGAAGCAACATATTTTACTTTTTCTGTTTTCTTTCAATGGAAAGGCGAACAAGAAAGAATGAAATGTGTGTTTTTCTGAATCACAGACTTCTACTAGGCAGATTCACTTTTTTGGTGTAAAGTGGTTCGAGAAACTTGCTTTTAATTGCCACATTTATATAAGTCATGCCTCCTGTTAAGGCCAAACATCTATTCAGCGAAGTTAGAACTGAAAAACTGGCGAATTTGGTGTTACAGTGCGACCGGAATTTCTGCAGGCTTTATTGTGTCCTTGCTTCTACAGCACTTCAATGAATGGTATCTCCAAATTTAAGATAGAACAGTAAAGCTCTCTTCATATACCTCTCGAGTTCACAGGTTTTTAACTAGATTTTCCTTACACAGTTTTCAAATGATAACATAACTTCTTTTATTGCAGGACTTCGTCTGACTTTTACTAGAATTTCGTCCGAGTGTGAAGACTTCCAAAAAATGGCAACCTAAACCAAGGAGCGTGCAGCAAAATGCCATTATTGCACTGAGTTGCATTGAAACAAAATAGAATAACCCAAAACAGCACTGAACGGAAAGACCCTTTTAACGAGTCTTGACTGAAAGTCTGGATAAATAATCTCCTTATTATTTGATTTGATTTATTATTTTTCAATTCGATTAATCGGAGAGGTATCGTCAGTCGTATCGGTATCGAGATTGTACGATAAATTCATTATACAAGACAGATTTGCTTTTTGCTCTGCAAGGAGAAAAATTCAAAGTTTGACTTGTGTTTTTGTATTTAAAAATAAAAAACAAAAATAGAAAGCAACTCTTCAGAGATGTCAACTAAAGAAGAAATATCACCAACTGCAACAGATGTGGCAGTAGTGAATGTTTCTCCATCTGCTTCGACAACGTCATACGCCAACGTATTGCAAAATTTAGATGCAAAAGTTGCTGTTTCACCGACGTCGACTGCAGTAGCAGCTAGTGCATCGCCATCAAACGATTTGGATCCCGACAATAAAGAGAATCAACCCAATCTGAAAAGTCTTAAATCATGGAGTGAGGAATGCTCTGCCGATGCAGTTACTGAACCATCACCGAATACTTCTAATAGTTCGGCCAATGTAAGCGGTGAGAAACGTTCGGCTAATACTGATAACACGGAAAACTCCTCTGAAGTGGATGATAATGCTGATTTTGTACCGGTAATTTCGCATAATCGTAAAGATCGTAAAATTCGTCGCAAGGAGAAACAACGTGATCGTCCATGGTCTGGCAATGGTAATAACAATAACAACAATAATAATAACAATGGCAGCGGTAAGCCATCGAATAAGGATGGTGGATCGTCGGTGGTTGGTGGTCCGAAGGGTGGCTTAGGAGCCGTCTCATCTGCTGGTAAATCAGATGATGAACGTAAAAAGTTCCAAAGACGACCAAGGGACCGTCGACCACAACAGCAAAAGGGAGAAAAGTCTGGTAATCAAGGTTCGGTGTCTGGTACATCGAAAGACTCAAAGGAACTGACAAAAGATCGCAAAGACTCATCGCCCAGTGGCGCTAGTGCAAACGAGAACAATAGTGGCAACGAAGCGAAGCCCGACGAGCAGCAACCGAAGAAATTTGTCGCAGCACCACCACCGAAAGTTAACGCATGGAAGGTAAGTTTTATCTCATAATATGTATTTGATTGCAACGAAAACTAGTTTTTTTTTTTTATTCCTATTCTACGGCTGAGTGATCTGGTTCTGTGGGGTAGAATTTCATTTCGAGTCGAGCGTGTGCATAGGTGTTAGGTGTTGTACCTGTGGGACAATTTTAATTGCTCTTCTCTCAAAAGTGAATGTTAAGTGTTAGGAGGTGTGTTGCCAACGGTGTTGCCCTATCCGTGTCAATGGGTGGCTGGAAGGGTTGTGTCTGTCTCTATCGAATAGAGAGAACGGAATTTCATTTAAATAAATTACCGTTACTACGACGTAACATTTAGAATAATTGAAAAAAAACTGATTTGCTAGAATATGAGGGAAAACTTAGGCTACACGTTAGGAATTAAGTGTTCTGCGTTGTTTACTAGACGTTCCGCAGGTTCTCAGGAATGTTATTTCTTAACCAGATTACTGATGTGATGCCTAGGGCAATATTTTTACAGTTTAGGTGATCACATCGAAACTTTAGCATTGCCCGTACGAATCCCAAGAAAGAGAAGTTAGTGACTTGAGCTCCTACAAGTTTTTGTTCGCAGCACGAACAAATGCACGAAGGATCTTGGAACGCTTAGCTTTGACATCCTTGTTTAACTTGTTCGGTCATGTTGTGCAGAGGTCACACTGACGTTTCGGACACGAGGTTGTTGAAACGGATTTTGCCCACTTAGGTTCGTCTGTATGCTGTGAAAAGGCAAATAATTGGCAAGGCCAACCCTCCCTCAAATAAACGGACTCTAAACAAGTTCATTTTGATCATACTAGTTCTTCTTTAAGAGAAAAATACGTTGAGTGGTATTCGGTCCTGACTGTAAAGACGGACCACTTGGAAAAGGAGACGGAGGGCTATGCGCCGATCGCAATGTTAATCAATTTGGTTTTACGTTGTCCCTTTGTATATATCAAAATGAGACAGCCGTGTGCTTGGGGTTTTGACGCCTAATTTCGATACAAGATCCGGTGTTGTGTCGTTTTACCAAAAGGCAATTTTTTTTATCAATTATTTGGACGGTGATACGTAGTACTTTGTATCTTCTTGTGAATCGTATATCTATCGCAATGTCACCTGTAGAGGATATAGCGCTGAATCCCTCTTTACCCAGTGTTAGGAGTATGTTTTTCACTTGGAACCATGTGTCCCATTAGTGGCGCATCGAAGTTTTCGTTACACAGTACTCTAGTTCCAGTTTCAATAGTAAAGGCGGCTGTCAACCTTCAGGAATGTGAACAATTTTTCAAATAATTTGCTTTTCTAACATCTAATGTTGCTCCCCTCTAAAACTGATGATCTCTGTAGAGGCTGTTGCGACACAGATGCAGTAGAGTGTACTTTTCACTTCCTCTGCGAATGTCCAAGCCTATGCAGAACTAAAAAGACGGCCCTTGATGAATATTAATTCGAAGACCTGAGCAACTATTTAACCATTCTGAATTTTATAATAACTTCCGGGAGGCCTTGTAACTACCCCAAAGATAATAACCAACCTTTGTACTTGTCTTCTAGTTAAACCCACGACAGGGGCTAAAGCAACAATGGATCCACCAGTGATCCGAGTGTTGGCCGCACATGTAGCTTACTTACATATGTACATGCTCCCTTTTATGTGACTTTTATTCCATTAACCAGAGCTAATGAACATTCAAATGGTGTTTACCTAAAAGACTGTAGGTTTCACCAGAAGTTGCAGTCAATGAAACATCTCGCTTTGTCCTTCCTTGTTGTAGTTATCCTGTATTCGGCATCGCTATCGTTCATGATTACATATATCTTTCAATGTCAAGGCCTTATATCCTTAGGAATTCGGCTGAACTGGCTTATAACATTATTTAACGCCTACGACTGGAACCATGGGCACATAATGAAGTATCGATCTCAAAGCTAGGTGCCGCTATTTACATAAATAAACAAGAAAATATTTACTCTACTAAAGCATAAGTAAAGTAGGACAACCTTGAGAAAAAAAAAAATTTCCCAGATGTGTCGTTATTGTTTATTGCTTCTGTTTAGTGTATTTTTGTTTGTTTGTTTCGTTTTCCAGATGGCTTACGTCGTTCGTATATTTATGCAATGCATGGATTGATATCCTAGTTGTTTACACAAATGAGTCACATCCAATCGAACAAGGAAACTACTACAAGTTTCATTCCTTCGAGCTGTACTACTAATTATATAGTTTTTATTGCTGTGAACAAAAATATTAATTTTTTTTTTATTGCGTTTTTCTCAGTAGCACTCTTGGCAAGCATATTAGTCAGATGAATTCATTGAATATTCTGCAATCATTATCACCCTGTTATCTGTAAAACTGTTATCATATCGACAACAATGTACGTTCTCCTTTGAACGCGCTTTCAATAGCATTACATGCGTGAGTTGGAAAGCCACTTCGATTCAAAATAGGTGATTTGTAATATTTTACTAGAATTGATCTTGAGCTACATACCCAATAGGTAGCTAGTGCATACCTAATGGGTTTGCCACCAGATTTAAGCCCTTTTGTACTATACCTCATAGATAATTGTTGTGCTTTTTAATGACCAGTAAATAACTGTAGAGTGAATAATGAAAAGTTTAAATGACTTATAATCATTACAAGTTGCCATTAGTGCAGCATCATAAAATGCAGTCTCGTGTCATTGAACTAATGAGTACTTATTAGCCACGAATGTCGCTATTACAGCATCGGTAATGGTTTCTATGGGATGCCTAATTATTGCGAAGTTGTAAAAATAATATAATGGTCCCTGTTTTACTAAATATGTAGAAATTAATTCCAATTTTCTGCTACGATTCATTTCATAAATCAATTGTTGGTTGGGTTGGGAGGCTGTCTCCGCTAAGCTGGGACACATTTAAAGCAGAGTCATGGTGACACCAATATGGGAAATAAGCAAATTAGCAGCATGAGGAGACCTTCACGGAAACTCTCCACGTAGGATTGGAGGCGCTGGGCAACCGGATTCGGAGTGAATCCATGCCGAAGATGTATCTCTGTTTCGCCGTTAAGGCGTGAAAATAGTTTGACCCGGTTGACGAAGCTTTTTATTCTGTCTAAGTCTAGTCTGGCTAGATCGTTGAGATTAGCTAAGAAGTACTCGCATAGGGTTCTCATTCGTAGAACAGATAAGGCAGGACAGGCGCACAGGGGATATGTCGTTGAAGGGGACACAAAGCCTTCTGGCATGTCTGCCTACCATACACTCTCCCGTGAGGGCGCCAATTATCGTTCTTAGGGTTGCTTTATTGACAAATATAAGTCTACTGGTTTTCCTACAACCCAGCTTTGTTGGGAAGGCGGGAATTGGATGGAACTTAATTGGGTTCGCTGTCGCTGTCATTGGTTATTTTGTTTCGCGGTTGTAGTGGTGAATCAAAGTCACAAGGATCGTTCTTGACGTACCTTTTTGATTGTCACGATTCTAAGCAACACCCAATAGCTGACCTTGTTCATGCCTAATTTTCATCCTCTCTACACCTTCAACAGAAATTATTGGGAGGAGCATTCCACGTACCAGACAATGCCCTGTAAAGGGACATATTGGCTGACGGCCGCTTTTGTTCCTATCAGAAAAGTGAAGTCCTGTACCCTCTTTCGCTTACTCGTCTGGTTTGCATTTGCTCGGAACAGCACAAGGAGACGTCGCATCTGATAATATTTCGGTAAGAGATCCATGGCATTACTTGACCAACTTGGACGCTTTGTTGGCGATTTCAAGGTTTTTATCGCTACTTTTCCATCCGTGCCTTATGCATATGTTTCGTAAATATCAATTATTCTGCATAAGTAAACATTTCCCTGATTCCATGGGTCTCCGGTGCTGCCACATTAGTAATAAACCTTAGACTAATGCAATGCCGATTGGTACTTGCAGCAGTGCTGGCCAATATTTGTTATTTGCACATATACGCTGTGTTTCTTTGCGGTTACTGTGGCTAAGTTCCTAATATTCTCTTTTCAATAGCACCTGCAAAGTGGTGGTCCTTGACTGATTGTGATGTGACCCGCGGCGATTTCTGTAGGTTCTAACCACAGCGATGGTGCCTATGAGTGTGATGTTAAGTTAAAGACAATTTATATGCCTTAAAGTTCCAACATTCTAATCCCATGACGTTTTAATGCTTATTTTAAGCTGATCTTTAGCTAAACTCTCCTCTCGTCAGCGAAAACAACTCACAAAACACAAATTGAACTTTATACATTCAATATACAAGTATTAATCATATTCCAACTGTCTCTGTTCCCAAACCATTCTTCTTTCAATGTGGTTCTCCACTTGATTAACATGTGCTTAGCTACTATTCATATATTGATTCGCTACACATGCATAAATTATAATCTCATCTTGTGTTCCATTCTCGAAAAAAATAGAAAAAACATTCGTCATCAAAAATTTTATACACATTCAGTCTTTTAAGCACTTTTTTCGCATATACACCTTCAAGCCATTACCAAGTACACAACGAAATCAAAAAAAAAAAGGGTAATTCGTTTAATTGAATCATTAGTGACCCCAAGCACATATAGTCATCCCAAAAATACTTCGCCAATTGCGTATCACTTTATTATTTAATGGATGAGATGAACTATTGCGTTCTTCTACACGCTATTACTCCGAGTCCCTTTTTCTTTTTGTTTTTGCAAAACATGTTTTCAAGAGACAAGCGGAGGACAAAATACAAAGCAAATTAAAGATTACTGGGTCAATTCGATTCGTATCAAGCCATCTAACGATGGAGATCTCACTTTTAAAAATAACATAATAACAAGTTGATTGCCCTCGTGCGCCTCTCTAGCAGGTAATACACGCGCTTTGTAAACAAAACCCCAAAAGCGATTACATGATTGCCACTGCTAGTGTCGTTGTGTAGTGCTGATGTGATGTGATGTGAATCGCACGCCTACAGCAACCAAAATAACCTGTTGCATAACAGAAAGAGTTGAACCGAAAGCAGAGGAAAACAAATACACGAGTAGTAAGAAGAAATTATGCAATTTTACAAAGAAAAACGCATCTCGAGAGAGAACTACAAACATATTTAAGCACAGGTCAGCCCTCTGTGGGTCTTAAGCGCACAAATTAACCTTAAAAATGAAAACACTGGTCGTATGTAGTTGGTTTCGTCTAACATAGCAAGATGTGTGTAGTTCCTTCATCACCTCAAACACTTAAACAGAGTTTCTCTTTTATTTGCTCATCTGTGTGCGCTTGAAAGAGTAAAAACAAAAACCTATAAATAAATGTCAAGGTCATCGTTTTTAAAAGAGTCACGCAGGGGGATAGCCGGTGTACGTGAATGATGAAAGAGGAGACATAAAAAAACACGAAAAACGCGAAAACAACTTTTCGAAAACTATAATTGAGTGGAATAGGCATAAAACAATGAACACTGTCATAGGTTTAACATGTTAAATGGTATACCCTATTCAAGAGTTAGATTTTCGGCTTAATTTACCTGAAAACGACAGATTTAGGTCAGTTGTCCGCAGAGAAAATGGATGCCAAAGTCATGATTAGGACAAGGTACGAGATTGATTTGAAAAAAACGTTGAGGGTTGGCTTTTGATGAACTTATATGCGTTCATCTGTCTGGAGTGCAGCGTCGTGGGTAGTTTTCGTGGGGCCTCTACGATTGTTATTACTTTTTCTTGGCGTGGTTTGAAAGTCTTCGACCCTTATTAGACGATTATAGTTCAATAAGTCGTGAGTACACACTGTTGCGGTCACTGAAACCGTGTCGGAAACGACATCGAAACGAGACGCGACTTGCAATTATTTGCAACTTACGATGATACGATTGTTACCCCCATTTTTATATTTTCTTCATGAGCATTCGTTCTCTTATCCAGAAACTACCGACACGATCGACACCATCTGTGTTACCCTTTTTCCCAAAAGTTGGATTGTTTCAAGGGTTACTCCTTGCAGCTGTTTCCTTTAGGTGAAGGTCTAGTGAGATCAGTGCTAGTATAGTTTTAAGAGCTGTAGCCTGATAATGCTGGTAGTCGTTATGCTTGCTAATTTTTCTATTCTGGTCAGCCCCCTCAGATACGTGAACTTATCTGCTACTCATAGCTTAGAATTGGTCTAACAATAACTGAACGTCCAGTGAACAATATTGTCTTGAGTCCACACCTATTGAAAGGATGGAACAGCCAACTGACTACCGATGTTCATGCATGAGCTTCAACGAAAAATAGTTGATTCGACTTCTTCAAAACGAGTAATGGGCGCCAAATACCGGTAAGGCAAACTTTGGTGTGGAAACGTGAATAGAAACGAGTTTCTTTAAACAAGGCAAGATCATAGCCTTTTCTACTCAGGTCTTCTAAGCTGACCACTGAAAGAAGAAGTTCGTATTGAACTGGATACTGTTAAAAAAAAAACGATGATAACTTTTTGAAAGACATTCTCCAACTAATTTAGTTCCGATATTAGGGTTGCATTGAACTCTCCGCTTAGTTGGCTAAAATTTTTTCTGAAATTCACCATGGCTATCCCGAATTCTTCCCTGGGGTCCGTTTACATTGACTCGGCCAACTTCTAAATTCTTAGTTTTGGACAGAGAACTCTGGAATTCTGGTTTTGGATTTCGAGCAAAGCAACTTACAAACGGAAAAATACCGGAACTCATAGTCATTCCAACCAACTTGTCAACATCACATTATCTCACAGAATTTACACTAATTCTGTTGATTGTGGACGATTCAAACGATGAATAACTAACGATAAGGAACTATGTCCTGTAACTCTGTCTGAAATATTTCCAAAATATCAAAAATTTTGAATCCAAGTTGATAATCTATTTACCAATGTCGCAACATCTACATCATGGCTCGGAGCACCAATGCGTGGCGCTTCATGTGGACGCCTATTTATGTATAAATAAAAGATCTCCTTACAAACAGAACTTTCATCCTGTCAACGCGCGCAGCTTGGTTGCCTTGGTTGCCAGGTTGGTATCATTTGTTTGTTGATCTGGAATTCAAGTCGTCGTGTGTTTGTATTATTTTTCCTTTTAATATTCGATAAAATATATGTACTCTGTGGCAAACATTTTAACTTAATTTTGTATAAAGAGCGAATTGATAGTTCTAAAGGCGTGCCACCGAAGTGCATCAATATTATACACAAGAGTCCGCGGAGTTTATTATATTTTAATTCACAAGAAGCAGGAAAATGCCTCTTTTCAGCAGGAAACAGGTAATTACTTCTAAAAGATAGTGACTGCTTCTTAAAATACGTGTTTGCATTATGGTTACTATAGCGTTTAGTACAGCACATGCAACGTCCAAACAGGGATCTCTATGGATCGAGTTTAGGCGTTTGGATAGCTCGTTCGCGCGCCTAGTTCTGACTTTCTCTTTACTATCTTTGCCTTTCGGATTTAAGTGATTGGTACCTTTTTGAAGCTGTTTAAGCACTTTAACCCGACTAAATGAAATCGAAAAGCTCTGTTTTTTCACAATTCACGCGATCCACGCCCTCACACCCAGTATTCTTAGGCGCATTGTATCTAAATGAACGAGATCTATTAGTATCTTCCCATCGTTCGAAGGCTTCAAGCGCCAATCGCATTGCGTTATGACAAATGTTCTAATGTTCTAGTCTGCACTCAGAGAAATAATAATCGGACAGACGTTGTAGATGAGTTGAGGTGAAGACACTTTTCATTTTCCTTGCACTTCCATTTCTGTTTTTATTTTCGCAAACACTCCGACTTGGAAGTTTTCAAACTCAAAGCAGTAAGAAACCACCTCACCTAAGGCAAAGAAATCTCACTCAAACTTTAGCTGTGTTTTGAGAATATCCTTTACGACTAGGAATTGTCTTTCACCAACAGTTAGCTCAGCGTTCAGTTGTAATCAGCTATCGTGTATTTCGGAGCCTCGTTACTACCCACAAAACAGAATTATCAAATCAAAGAAAAGCGACTTTTTTTTTTATCTTTGAACAATGTTCAACTGGTACTTTATCTGCGACAAGACTCCTGGTTATCACTTTTGAAATTTTCCAGATAAAAACATCGTATCGTGGTTCTTTTAACGTTTCTATGTACCTTGTTGGTGCCAAAATGTCTGTAAAACTTTGACGGTCTGATGGAACAACATTGGTTTCTAAGAACAGGATGTGATAGTGATGTGGGTCACATAATTTATTTTGTAAAAACCACAAGTAGACCCGACCTTTATTTTTGTTTAACTTAAAAAGCTAATACTCGCCGTTTCAAATTGATTTCAAAGCAAATCAACATCTTTTCGTTTCGCCCAAACAAACAATCTTGCGAGAGACCCTGTTCAATCAGTTGAATCATTTGTGTTGAGTTGGTTCCACCAGTTCCCACAGGCCGTCGCTCATGAACGTAGTAAGTATAGTATAACATTATCAGCGTTCGCGAAAATCCATTTACTTCACGACTACCCTATGGAAACGGACAGAAATGTCTTCATAGATCTGACTTGTTAAACGCACTCCGTTCATCAGTATTCCACTTAACTGGTTGTATGACAAGCCAGAAAGACAAAACAAAAAAAAAACATATTCCTCGCGAATTCTACAACGATAATATTCTCATTTTGATTTTCGGTTCGTATGTGAAGCACGAAAACCGTGAAACCTGTCCATTTAAAGTGCAAGAGCCACCTAACAACAGCCAGAACAAAAAGAAAGAGGAAAAAAAAATCGTGTTTGTAATATCAATTCGTTTAGCTAATTATTATACCTCCAACGTGTACGTTAACTCAATGTCGTACCCACGCCTTTAAGCGTGGCACTAGTAACTACGTGGAGCTAAACGTAGAAGTAGAACCACAAGAAGTTCTTATCATAAGGAATCCGTCATCTGTTGTTTATTTTACTGCGCTATCTATCAATGAAAATGAAACAAAAAGTAAATTAAATGTAGAACTCCTCTCATTTGACCATTTATCAATTCCATTTCTCATTGCGTAGGAATTCTTTGAAATACATAGTCGAGTGAGTGTGTGAACATTTGTGTTATCTAATATTTCGAGCGATAAAGTAGTGAGATTCTCTTAAGGCTTGCCTAAGGTAATCTAATTATCGTGGTATCGTAAGATCTTGGACTCGGTATGTGTATATTTTTATGGAACTCTCCTTGTCGTGTCGTATGTGGTTTGGTTTTGTGGCCTATTTTTGGATGATTTGTGTTTTGTGATTTCGAGATCGCGGCTACACGTTCAATGTCATCGGTTGACTGTGGGGGGCATTCACTTTGCTTTGGTCACTAAACGCGCGTAGTGGGACAGACACCACGACAGTACAAAAGAGTAAAATTGCTTTTATTATAAATTTCCTTTTTTTGTTTTTTAAATATGCAAATGGATGTAAGAAACAAATGAAAGTGAATCACATAGTACGACTATGTAAAAAAAAAATCGAATCGGTTTGGATTGTCTACACGTTTCAAGCGCAGAGAGTGCAAAAATAAATGTCAGCTGTGAAAAACGGTGGCGAAATTGAATGTGACTGATTGATTATTTCAGGGTCAGCGAGTATTGAACTAAGACTCGTACCAGTTTTCTTTTCGAAAAGTCGCACCAAAAGGGAACGCCTGAATTTAAATTGAACGAAATGCAAATAAAGAACAATTTTGAAATGCAACTGCATACATATGTGTGCCGTCACTCGAAACAACTTTTAATAACTTGTTCTACGCAACGTTTCAAACGCTTCCTTGTAGATTTGTGTTATTCTGTTTTCCCGATTTGGCTAAGGCATGCAGATATTTATTCTCTTGTGTAGATATTGTTGTTTTGGCACATGGTGCTCTGATTATGGTGTTTAGAAGCTATTATGCCTTTCCACACTTGTGTCCTGAGTGGGAAACTTTGTCTGTGTTTTCAATAAGAGTTAAGTTGTTTTGGCTGGGACTTGAATCTCGACCCCTTGTTCCATAGTCCAACACACTAACCACTGAGCCACGGTATTACAAGAACATTTCACCAAAGAGGTATAAAGGGGTTCAGATTAGGAGTGGCAGTGGCACATACAACACATTTTTTAAAGTCAAAATCTGTGTTAATAGTAATAATGTTGTCTTATGAATATCAGAAGTTAAGCTGACGAAATATTTAAGCACCAGGTTTTGAAAAGGATAGACCCTCTCACTGTTGCAGATGTTTGCAATCCTTCGACGATATGCGCCAATTTTTAAGACTCATCATCATCTTCATGTAGCTCGTGTTTTCCAAAGTTGAGCGGAGGATTCTTCTAAGTATTTCCATTCTACCCTGTCTTGTGCTGTGCGGATCCAGCTTTCTAATGCTTTTCTTTTTATGTCGTCACTCCAGCGCGATGGTGGTCTCTCTTTTTTCTCAAGTCCTTGATCTTCATTCTGTCAGTCTCCTTGTCTACCTTGCCATTTTGCCCTTTACTTACTTATAACCTGTATCCCCTTGTGGGTCCTAGGGCCTCTACAATGCCTACGCGCCATCGTGTGCGCTTTCTGGAAATGTGCCTCACCTCTCCGCAACTCTCCGGTCTTGTTAGAGTTTCATAGGCGATTACTAGCAGTATACATTGGTCAACTGTACGGCTATGTCGCACTTCAGGATGTTTTTCATTTTTCCATTTTCATTGTCCACCCTAGACCGATACGAGGTTGGGTTTCCCTGGTTTGGTTCTCACTCGTTATTCTCATCTCATTACTGAAGTTTTTATATTTGAAAACCTGCCATTCAGTGTGCTGTTTCCAGATTCCCACTGGAAACCAGATTGGTAATGAATTTCGTTTTCCCGAAGTTATCTGGGCCGACGTGCTTAGAAGCTTCTTCTAATTCGTGTAGCATTCGTTTAGCATTGTTGTCAGTTATGATACCGATGTCATCTACAAAGCGAAAGTGACTTGGATATTTGGCGTCAATGTCGATGTTTTTGTCATCTCATTGCAGGCTTTTGGAGATGTATTCCAGGACCGATGTAAAGAGCTTTGGTGAAATAGTGTATTTGTTATCCAATGTGTCCAAGATGCCATAATGTCATGTATTTCAACGATTTTGTTGAAGGTTCTTACTCGCGATCGCGGATGCCAGAAAAATTGGTGATTTCAAGCACACAGCAACCCATGAATAAGGATATCTTTATTTCACTTTCACTTTTCTACGGGCCAGCTAATCTTGCTGCTTTTAATTGAACTTGCACTCAATCGTTCAATTATAAATGACAAGTCTAATTCGAAAACATTCTTACCCGATTAAGTTAAAAAGAAAGAAACGAGTTATTAATGGTATCTGTTACCACCTACCCAGTTTAAATGATATTGGCACAACAGGTTCGGATTTTTTTTTATTATTTGTGATATCGATTACCGTTCAAATGCCGAATTATGTATAAAGGAAAGTGAAGCGTAAAAGTGACTTACATAAGACAATAAAGATATCATATTAAGCAATAAATAGCCGCGCCTCCAGCTTTTTATCATGTAAAACCGCCGTCATTCTTTATAGATAGGAATAGTTATACAGCAGTTGCTAAGAAATTTCTCAATTACCGAAGCAAGAGACAATAACTAGATTAGATTCCCTTGTTGGTAGACGTCAACAGCATTAGAATGTTTTCGATGGATATGTGTGATCATTAAACAAGCTGGTTGTTAGAACATTTAACATTTGTTTTCTTTAATTATTCCAGATATCTAAACAGCCATCATCCAGTCCGAAGACAACATCATCACCACTCGATAAACGAGTGTTGCAACCAAAACCTCAGCCTGCTGCTCAGCAGAAGCCAGCCGCAATAGGTAATTGCTTTTGCGATACTTCACCTGAACTTCATTAAACTGTCTATCTATGTACTTCTTACAGCTGTACCAAAGGTTGAAACAGTGGCACATGTTGTCGTTAAAGACAAAAAGAAAATTAATCAAAAGGTAAGGTCTTCGATACGTATTTTACCGTTTTATTGATTGGTCTATGTTTTGTTCTTTTAGGCAAGTGATTTTACAAACGTCGGCGATTGGCCAATGCTCATCGGAGGTAAGCCCAGTGCCGGTGGTGGCGAAGCTAAACGTCCAGCACCAAAAAACCGCTCACAAGATGCATCCACAACGAAGCAAACAGAATCGATTGTTGCTACCAATTCTACAGCCGCCGTGGCTAAAGAGAACAAAGTACTCGTTGAAGAGAAGAGTACACCAAGCACTAGTAGTAAATTAGCTGCTGCTGCCCCACCGGCAGAGGTTGTAGAGGTGCCGGTTACACCTACAGCTGTACCAGCATCGAACAGTGCTGCAAAGCAACCACAAAGCACTATCAATAGTCAACAACCATCGTCTAGCTCAAATGGTAATGGCAATGGAGCACCGGCTGCTGGTACTAACTCAAATGGAGGGGCAAATGCTGTAAATAAGAAGATTCCCAAACACAAATGGCGTCCGCTACAAATCGATGTGGCCAAGTCAACACGCTCAAAACCAATTCGCAGCCGAAGACCACCACCACGTGGTACTGAGGGAGAACAACGTGATAGTGAAAGTACTTATGACCGAACGGCGAGACCACGTCGCTTTCGAGCGACCAGCTATCGTGGTCGTCCACGCGGTGGATACAGCAGACAGGGACCTGGTAGGACAGGTAATCGATTGCCACGTCATTTGATTGCAAATGGAGAGTATGTGAATTATTTATCTGTCGACACAGAGCATCCGTTCGTGCTGATGGGTACGCACTACTACAGCGCTGTGCCACCGACTGCATACATTGAAATGGACGCAGAAACTGTTAAGAAAGCTATTCGCAAGCAAGTGTAAGTTTGATGTGTTTGTTTTAGAATTGTGTGCTTTCTTTCAGATTGTGAATATCATTTAGAATCGTTGTACCCTGTAACGAGTTATGTCATACTTTTGTGTAAACAGCTGAACCTGTGTTTCCATACTTGAGCACAAAGAGGCTCACTGGATATTTTCTTTTGTCAGCCTTCTCTTGATTAGTTTGTATAGCCTGCATTGGCGAAAGGTTAAAGTTAAGCCTTATCCTAAAGTGACTTGAAGAGAAGAGTGTTTGATATACAAACAAATGCGTGTACAACTACACTAGATACTCTCTTTCTAAACAAATGATTGGGTCTGAGTTTCATTAACTTGAAACGATGGACCACATACCTGTGCCTTCAGATAAAATCCAAATTTTAAAAAAAACGCATCCTTCACCTGCAAGTGCAGCCTTTCCTCTTCCCAAAGTCAAATTATTTCTGTGTACAGGCACCGCCTGAGTTGTAGACTCCATCAACCATTTTTTGTGATCACTTGTATTTCGTTAACGTTTACACTTTCTCCGAACAACCGTTACGTGTTCAATTCATTTGTCAATTTAACACTATTTATTCCACATTACAGCATTGGACTTGATACGTTTGGATAGTTATCATATATACACACCTGCACATCACCTATCTTGTCAAATACTCTGAAACATAATCAATTGTCTTTAATTGTTGTTTTTTTTTTGCTTCTTTTCTTTGCTCTAGTGAATATTACTTCAGTGAAAACAATTTAACTGGAGACTTCTTCCTGCGTCGCAAAATGGACAATGAAGGATACATCCCAATAGCGCTGATCGCCTCCTTCCATCGGATTTTAGCACTTACACCTGATGTTGCCTTAGTGATTGCCGCTATCAAAGAATCGGACAAACTCGAGATGTTAGACAATTATAAAGTTCGCACAAAAATCAATCCCACATCATGGCCAATTCATGATTTACTTGAAAATGCTGTGAGCGGCGAAGAAGCCCTTAACACAAATATCGCCTCCAACATCGCCAAAAGTATCAGTACCCCAACGACAACATCGGCCAATGATAACACCATCGCCTCTGCAATAACCGCCGAAGCAAGTATTGTAAATGGTGATGCGAATGCAGCTCCAATTTTAACTTCTGAAATGGCTACTAAACCGCTTACCAGTATCCCACCACCGCCAGTGCCTAGAAATTCGCAACAATCACTTTCGCAATTTGAGGAATTAAATAAACGAAATGAAAGCAATAAGACCACAGAAACCAATAAAAAACAAGTTCCTACTTCAAGAAGCCCCCCTGCCAATACGATTAGTGCTCTAACGCAAAAGGTCGAACGTCAAACAAAAGTCGATTCTGGTAAGACTGCAAACCAAGACAAATCCAAATCACAGCAGCCTGGTGCGAATCTTGTTGATCACCTTAAAGGCTTAGCTGAGAGTGTAAAGACGACGTCAAATGAGCCAAATTCTGCCACTACCACTACCACCGCCACGAAACAAACAGCCACCTCTTCTGCTAGCCCATCGCCGACAAAAAACACAAATAAATTAACTGCAGTATCGACGCCCAAATCGAAAGGAACGAAGCAAGACGATGACGGAAAGGCAGCTAACTCACTGGACGATGATAACTTAACGACGGCCAACGCTGACGACGAAGACGGTGTACCGAGCCTATGGAAAGAGGTAAAGAGACGCTCAAAAACTGCTTTAACTAAAGACCATACTAAACAAACAACGACGCCCTTCTCACAATCAGGAGCAGCGGCCGCAATACCAATAACCAAACCCGCAATTGAAAAAGAAGAATTAGATTTCCAATTCGACGAAGAGCTAGACGCGATACCCACCAGTGGTCGTGTCAATAATTTTACAGAGAATTTCTCTGACGATGAATCTGATTATGAGTTCGCCGATCGCGATATCAATAAACTGTTGATTGTGGCACAAGTGACACGTCCCCTCAAACACGAGGGCTACGATCGCACCGCTGACTTTACATCACGCACGAAAATCACCCAAGACCTTGAGAATGTCATCAACGATGGCCTGGCTAATTATGAGGAGGATTTGTGGACGGTAACAAATAAGTCCTCCGATTATCGCACAGTGAACGTGATCTCACAGGAGGACTTTGAAAAAATGGCTGGCAAGACCGTAATGAGAAAAGCCCATCAACAAATTCCTCCTCCGCCACCGCCACCGACATATATCGATGACTTGGACGCTACACTAGACAATACACTAACACACGACTCTACACTGAATTCCACGTTGAAATCTAGGCGCGCACGATTCTATGCAGCACCGAATACCCATTCGATTGATCCGCGTACGCCACGTAAACGCAAAACCCGTCACTCATCGAACCCGCCCATTGAGGCTCACGTTGGTTGGGTGATGGACTTTGTTGAGCATCGTCCGCGTACCTCATCGATGGGCAGTTCAGCTGGTACCAGTCCCACCGCATCCAGTTATGGTTCGTCTGTGCCACAGAGCTTACCAGTGTTCCAGCATCCATCGCATTCGCTCTTAAAGGAGAACAATTTTACCCAACAGGCTTATCATAAGTATCACAGTAGATGCTTAAAGGAGAGGCGTCGTTTGGGCTATGGTCAATCACAAGAGATGAATACGCTTTATAGATTTTGGTCATTCTTTTTGAGGGAGAATTTTAACAAAACAATGTACAACGAGTTCAGACAGTTGGCTTGTGAAGATGCTATGAATGGATTCCGCTATGGTTTGGAGTGCTTATTCCGATTCTTTTCGTATGGCTTAGAGAAGAAGTTCCGTCCGAATGTCTATGTTGATTTTCAGGATGAGACAATTGCTGATTACGAAAAAGGTGAGTTCAATTTGAACAGAAATCATATGTGTTTTATAGTTGTCTGGTGATTTGGTTTATTTTATGTGTATTTTCTGTGTAGTTTAGTAATTGACTGTATTTTGACATCTGTTGCATTGAGCATTGAGTATAATGCTGGATTTGGTCAGATAAATTTCAATTACATTCACTTATTTGCTCAGTTTTCTTACTAATATTCATCAGGGATCTATTTATTTCTGTGTACACGGGGTTCTTTTAATGGCGAGAGTTGTATGGCACTGTCCTGTACTGTAGGATAGAAGAGAACTCAATAACATTGTAACCCAATAGTTCCTCCAATTTGTGTATGGGACATATGATCCTTTATGCCAGTGTTTTGGCATTCCCTACTGCTCCGCTTTTTGGAATATAATATACTCCATGTCGTGGGTTATGCATGGAATACGCCTGTTTCGCTGTATTTTAATAGGGCCCTTCTCTCGAGATACATAATTTTGCACAAGTAACACCCAAAATCACTATCGTTTAGGGGATATCGTTTTGATATATCAATTTTTGCTTCAAGTACAAACAGGGGACAGCGTTTGTTGCTATGGTTTAGACGACGTTCGTCTGAAAAGTTAGGTGGATGAGCGCCTAGCTTAGTAGACGTTGTCGTCTTATTATATTTGAGCTGATGCATCTCTGTCTCTTCCGTGATTGGTGCCGATAGTGAAGTGGCCAAATCGCTAAGCTATCGGTTTATTAGTTCTTCCCATCGCTACAAGATTATCGCTGATCGTAGTGTAAACGGTGACATCCCGCGGATTATCCCTTATGTGTTCCTAGGCTGCATGCATTTTAGTAGGCATTCATCATTCAATCGTCTCTCAAATCAGAGCGATTCTTGCACACGATGGAGCCAGCAGTATTAATACCATTGAGACTTCTTTCATCGAAAACTTTTTTAACAAATAAAATCTGGCTCCTCGAACCCATGTAAAATTTATAAAAAGGATTCGAATTATTTGTTTGTTTTGTGCGCCTTGGTGATTTTGTACTAAAAGGGGTGATGCCAGCCATTTACTTCTTACTGGAGCACATCCGACTTAAGAGAAACATTGCCACCATCTGCGGATAGTCAAGCCTCTGGAGTGTATTTTTACACCTCCATTCTGTTCATTGTAAAATAAACATATATGCAACTCTGTTACACATCATTTGCTAGTTAACAGACAATAAATTGTTTCCTCTTTTTTTTGCTAGGAAATGTGTACCAAATGTTTCATAAATGTAAATGATAACTATTTTCAGATCGGAGATTGTTTGTTTTTTAGTTTTTCTGTGTGGTATTTTTAATAATTCTCGGTTGTGGATATTTGTGTGTAAGAATATATGTTTATATTTAGAACGTAGCAACATAAATCATTTATTTCATATGTGTTTTTAAATTTGTTCGTTTCTATGCAAATAATAACACACAATGTACAAATATGAATACAATACATACACATACATACATGTCTTACAAGAACGAATCCTCGAAATATTGGGGGCTAGAAGCTCTTCGAAATCGTACCTTTATTTTACATGCATAAGCATAAGTTCTGTTCGTGCACCTATCACCCATTTTAATCGTAAAAAAGAAAAGGCTATCAGAAGCAAGGAGTACTATTTGAAATAACAAGAATCATTGCTCTCCTGAGGGATTGTGTAGAGATCAGTTTAAAGAAAACACATTCATCCAATTTAGCTGTACACTCGTATGTACTTGAATAGGGACAAGATGCTCTGTTTAACTTTCATAAATGTGGTTGGGAAGAGAATCATACAGAGATTTTAGGTAGTTCAAAGAAATGTCGCACCACACTGCATTGATGGTTTGTTTTACTGAGTTGAGGTCTGAAAATTGTCTACCAGATTCGTAATTTTTCCGTCGCAATCATCCCCAATGTTCTTAATTACATTACGATCATGTGAATATGGTGGCCACTCTAGTGGACGATATACTTGGTTACGAATCACTCTTTTATGACGTATGCAGCATGGATCGGTGCGTTATCATGTTGGAAAGTCCATGAAACTGGTCCAAACATGTTATAATGAATGTCTTTCCCAGTACCCAGTACAATGGTGGGAGTAGAACTCACATTGGCCATAGTAAGAGATCACACTTCACACCATCACACCACTTTCACGACAATGGTGACGAGACAGAAGGTGCTTGTTTTGCGTATATCATGAAAATAATAATTGTAACTACCATGAAAATTCTAGCTATCACCTCAAGAAAATTGGCATTAGCCAATCGGACACGCGCCGACTATGGCTCGAGGACACTAAAACCGCCGAACTTATTCTATGTGAATATCCCGCCTTTGTTTGGACTAGGCTCAAACATTTCTACAAATTCTTCTACCTCCTCCTCAGCAGTGCTCATCAATGAACTTGATTTTACCTAAAAAGCAAATTCAATTATTATTTGCTATGAGATAGTACAAAAGATCTCTACGAGGTCGCGGTGCTTCTTGGGGTTTTCTTAAGCCCATCACCCCATTTTTTAAAAGAAAAGACATCTAAATGAAATAGCTTTTGGTGCGAAAAGGCGAGATGTCACTCTATCCCATGTGATGTGATTCCCTGCCAAAATCTGACGAGCCTTCTTACAAGTCATGGTAAGAGGAGGGGGACAGCAGCCCAAATGGGTGAATGGATTTGGATCATATCTGGAGTCTGTGAGCCCGCAATTTGAGACGAAATTGGAATTTACGTTCTGATCTTAAATTTTACAATACTTGGATCCGATTTTAATAAAAACGGATTTTCTCGAATACGGCTCTAACGATTTTGATAAAATTTTGTATTTGGGTTAGTTTGGATATATGCTAACAGGTGGATACTAAGTTTTTTTGTATTTCTCTGTCATTAAGACAAAATAATGGCGTACCAAGTTTTAACACTGTCACGTCCACTTACAAATACAATAAAGCCACGCCCATGTCCATTTTTTGTTTGAAGCGTTAAAAAAACAAAAGGTCTAAGGTCCCAGATAACATCAGTACAATGTTATCACTATAATTGAATCAAAAATGCAGAATACCAATCTCATTTTAGTGCACCTCATGTGTATGCAAACCAAGACTTGAATTTCAATCCTCAAAATTGTGTTGCATTAAGTTGCAAGTAACAGACGACCCAACTGCGTGTGGAAATGCGGTATAATCGCAGAACTAAGACAGACGTCATGAAGTCAAATCGTACAATCTTGCTTACATAGTCTTGGGGTAGAGAATGACGATTCCAAACATGTGCAAGATTTTCATGAACACAAACCGGGAAAGTCACTTGGTTTTGTTGAGTCACTGCCATGGAATAACAATGGCAAAGGGTTTCGATTTTGCTTAAGGGTTAAACGATTAACATTGGATTTTAAAAAGCTTTTAATTGTTGTTTGAGTGTAGTTTGTTTGTATACCTTTTTATTTCCCTTCCAAGATCGAAATTTAAAGAGCTAAACATACACTGTAGCTTACAGTTGAAGAACATGAACCTGAAGCTGGGAATGAATGATAGAATGTAGAAGCAAAAATTCAAAAATTAATTTTAATCCTAGAAAACTTCGTCATTATATGTGGATTCTAGACTGTTACATCTCACCCATAGGAAACGAAATACTCATTGATATTAAACATGTAAAGTCCATGATTACTTTTAAAACTTTTTTAAAATAACGTGCATGCTTGTTCGGGGTTAAAAGCTCATTCTTTCTGCTTTTAATCAGCTTTTGGCATTAACATGGCTGATGGCCCACGTTCTCTGACCCTACTTTACCACAACAACCGCATCAAGCGCATCTTTTTTAGATGAATCGTTAGCATGTTGTAGCAAGTTAAGATGGCACGGAGCTCTTTGGAATGTTGGGTGTTTAACAGTCATACAATGTCACCTCCAGACACAGCATTAAACCTCATTTCTCTTTCATTCTTATCAAGAATATAACTTGTATAATAGGTCCTTGATTCCGTACGGGTTTGTAGCTTCACATTTTAGTATTTCTTTATCTCATTTCTCTTTACCAATCAAATGCTAACTCATCCTGGAAGGTTACTCTTTCCCAAAGGTCAGTTTTCCAACCCTAATTGTATTCAAAAATTCTGCCAGGTAGGTCGACAAGCATAAGTTTTCATTTGATTTAGCCGTTACTATGCACTTAAAATGTACAATTCTCCTTTAAAAATCTTCGGAGAGATATATGTTTGAGTTTTGTTTTTCTAAAAACCATTTGACACCAATTGCGAGTGAGTAGTAGGAATAATATTTGTCACTTGTTGTACGAGACGTGTCATTCCATACGTCTTACGAGTACAATGAGTGCCTTTGGTACTGTTTGGTTTTGAGTGGCCTTCGACGGGGGTGTACTTGCATACATCAGTTGTGCAGATACTGCATAAATGCTTCTTGTCATGTGCCTGGTTATATGAGGTGTGCAAGCGTTTAGAAGTTCGCTCAGATCACTCTCCTAGCATCCTAATGTTGGCGGATGGTTTCCCATAATTCCGTAACTTCTGCAATCATATTTCTAAGGAATGTTTAGTTGTATTGGAATTTCTGGCTATTACAGTGTCCGATGATGACTGCATACTTTCAGTTTAAATTTAATTCTATCGATGCTAGCCCAGCTGTGTCGCATTACACTATTGTTGGTCTTTATTCCTTAGTACTACTAAATATTAGAAACGCCATTTGAATAACTTTTCTTTAAAGTCCTTCAAGTGGTAGTTAGCCATTGAACGGTGGACATATGAGGTTTGGTAATTGTAGACATTGTTTCCATTCAGGAGCTATAAATTGCCAAACTGTTAAGTGTTGTATACATATTCCTACACATTTGCTTTTATGTTATTGCTATGTATTATGTATTATTTGGAATAAAGTTAGTGTAGCCCATTGAGTCAGAGTGTATTGTTTTTGTATGTTTAATAAATCAATATATTTTCTTACCACTGTATAGTTCCAAGAAAACTTTTTCCAGCGGACATGTGTAGCAAATAAACAGAAAACTTAATAACAGCAATATTAATGTGGTAGAGTACATTTTAGAATTTGGCTTACATGAAAGTCTAACATAGAAAACTTTCTATTTTTATTTATTTCATTCGTTACAAAGCTAATTTAACTAATTCCCCATAATTTATGAACACAATTGCAGGACAACTGTATGGCCTTGAAAAATTCTGGGCATTCCTCAAATACTATAAAAATGGAGAAAAGCTCGATGTCCAACCAAAACTTGCCGAATATCTGAAAAAGTTCAAGACTATTGAAGACTTCCGTGTTGTCGCGTCTGAAATCGATGAAATGCTACAAGGCTTTGGTCGTTTAAATAGTCGCGTTGCATTGCAACGTCATCGCAGTATCTCGGAGAGTGAAGGAGTCACAGTTGCTGGGAAACGTCCAAACACAACAATCTCGAATCGCAGCGATTATGTGGGTCATCAATTGTTAGCACAACAACAGGTTCAGCAGCAGCAACAGCATCAACAACAGCAAAAACCTCAGCAGCACAATAACTACAATAACCGTCGAAGAACTGGCTCATTTGGTAGTGGTCGAGTACGTAGCGGTTCGCTAGGTAATAAACCGCAAGTGGCCAATCGCAATTATCACTACGGATCGCCAAATGAGTCAACACTACGTCGCAGTGGAGGCAGCGTTGGCAGCAACTCAGGTATCGGACCATCGTCTAGCAATAGGTACAGAAACTTTTCCTCAAATCAAAATCAAAATCAAAAAACAAAACAAGTACAAAGAAGCGGTGGTGGCGGCAGCGGAGGACTCGGTGGAATAGAATTAAAACAGCCAAATATCAACGATCAACAACAGAAGCAACAGCAACAACAGAAACAACAGCCACAGCCACAACAACAGCAGCAGCAGTCAACAGTGAAAGCATCGGAGAATAAACTATCAGCGTCGTCGGAGAAATGATAGAATCGATTATTATTTTAAAATATTATATTTTTTATACTATAAAACCTATTTTCTTCACATTTCACATACATACTGAAAGAAAAGTAAAATAATTTTGGTGCCAACAGACACATGGAACATTTTCGAAATGTGCAAGATTTTTTTTTTTTTTTTTTTTCCCCAAATAACTAGAAAAGAAACTTTTTTTTATGAATTCTTTCTCTTCCATGAAAATAATGAAATAGATTTGGATACATACGAAAATGAAAATGAAAATGAAAACGAAACGAAGTTAAAATCAAAGAAAAGAAAATAAAATAAAAAAAAAAAAACAAAAAATCGAGTCAAACACAAAAACCATATAAAAATGTTTGCTACAAACACTAAAGTTAAAAAAAAAAAAAACAAAAAAATAATAGAAATAATAATAATAATAAAAATAATAAATCTTCCTTAATTAGTTTTTAAGCATTTAAGCAATGGAAGCGTATAAACAAATTATTGTTTTTCTTGTCGTTATTACTACTATCATTGTGTTAACCTACACTGCTACAAATATTCGCTTTTTTTTCTCTTCTTTTTTTTTTTTTATTATTTTTCCATCACCTTACACGTTTTGGTTAGTTTACATATGATTCTATTTTTTTTTTCAATTTTCCTTTTGAAAATAACCACCTAATGGAAATGATTATTTTTTAAGAATTTTTTTTCTTTTGGTTTCTCTCTTCTTTATCGATTTCTTAACATTTTTTTTTTATTTTAAATATTTCTGAAGTCTTAACGTTTTGTTATATACAAAATCTTTAAAAAGCAATGAAAATTCACACAAAAAAAAATAAGTAAACATTATTTAAATAAAAATATAGATTTACTACTACGTAATGAAACTACTAAACAATGAAAAAAAAAAAAATCATGTTGATCTTCTAATAATTACTCGCCCCCTCTGCTCTTCGTGAACGAATAAAAAAATTTAAACGCAATCGAAACAAATCATAACAATTAACTTTAATGTAACACAACCACACAAACACAAACAAACACACACACACACACACTATTATACCATATACCTTATATATAAATATTATATTCTATAATATTAAAGAAATCTAATCGAGTAAACCACTCTTTTTTTTGTAAATATTTAATTTTTCTTTATAGATTATTCATAAAAAAAAATGAAAAAAAAAAACAACAAAATTAGTTAAAGGCATAACACAAAACAAAACAAAAAAAAAAATATCTAAATTTAATTATTACATTATATGAATGAAGGGATGATTTTTATTGAGAACTATTATTATATAATTATGATTTCTATTTGATAAGTTACTTAAAAAGTGATAGTAAAACAAAAAAAAAAAAAAAACAAAAAAAAAAATTACTAAAAAAAATGTTAAAAAATTATATAGAAAAAAAAGAGACAAAACAGAAAAAAAAAACAAAAAAAATAATAAAAAAAAAGTTTAAAAAACTGAATTCAGATGTTTAGCTTATTTTTTGTTTTGAACTGCTTCCTCTTTTGCTTTACGGTTTTGTTTTGTTTTTTTTTATTTTGTCTTGGTGCCGCACACAGGGGTCAAATGCAAGATTTTTTTCTTTTTGGCAAATATTACTTTAATTCTTTTATTACACTGCCGGTCAATAGAATAGGTTCACACACTTAACAGTGAACAAGAGCTCTTTTTTCCCTCAAATTAGTTCTACATGAATATTTTTGTTGGTGGATTTTTAAAGCATGTTTATGTGCCCGCCTATTAATAAGAAACAGCTGCATCAATTGGGGAAAATTAAGAGGCCACTACCCAAACTGTCGAACTCATATTCGAACACACACTTATTAAATGAACAACCAAATTGGTCAAAGCATAAGATAGACAATAGCTCTCTTTGGTTGTATTAGGACGAGTTTTATTTTGCCTCACAGAAAAATATGAAAAATGGAATTTTTGTATTTTTATGAACAATTTTATATTTTGGGAATCTGGTTCGACCGTTAAACAACTGTAGAATACTACAGTAGAAACGTTTTCTGTTTGTAACGTATTTTCAGTTTTTCAAACAGGTTCGAAATGTAATAAGAAACGTTAACTGTTTTTAAATGATATATGGCAGTTGTAAAAATCTACTCCTGCGATGGGACTCATTTGGTTTTTTCTTGATCCTTATATTAATTTATCTTTCTACCTTTTATAAGAGAAATTATTTATCATTAAGAAAAAACAAGTTAAAGACGAAACAACATTTTTTTTAAAAAAAACTGCTTGATTTGATGAAAATTGAAACATAAAGATAATATTATATGCATATGTATGTACTAAAGTAAGGCGCATATGAAAGCTATAAAAGTATAGTTTAAATACACGCAAGACTTGCCTTATAGAGGACCTCGCTTTTTCACACTACGGAGAAAGAGGTTCCATGTTCCATAACACCTAGAGAACAACTTTTGCGAAATTCTCAAAACTGCCGAGGCTAAAGCCAAGATTAAAGATTAGCCTTCCGATACTACATAAGGGCCTGATGCCCTTTTGATTCGTTTAAATAATACAATGCGTACAACACAAATAGTTATGAGAAGATAAGGCCTGGGTCCCATAGATAATTAAATCACCAAGTAAGCACACCAAGGGCATACTGGTGAATGTATTTTTTGATCTCATAAAAACTATTTCGCGACCTGTTGTTTGCTACCAATGCGGTTCTTGTATGCTCATCTAATTTCCAATACATGAATTCCCTGAGCATTTACTGGTAACCACTGTAGAACATAATACATAATGAATATTTCCAAGTCTTCTTTTTGGAAATAGACGTTATGATGATTATGTTGAGAAGCATAAAGACTAGTTTGATTCAAGATCAATTCCATTATCTCATTATTAAAAAAATGTTTCAAATATTTCGACTGGAGACTTATTGTCTAAGGCACCTTTCATATTCTCAAAGTTATTAGAACGGTTCATCGTCATATCAGTACCTCTTTTAGACTAGCGTGGTTTGGCTTGAGATTGCTCAGTTATTGAGGCTCTTATTACCGAAAAAGGAACTTCGTCCTCGCTATCGAAATCCTCATCCATAATGAAAATTTCAATGTTACATGGAACGTCATTGGGTATGTGAGCGTTAAAAATCAAATTTCATTAAAACAAATAAGAAGAAGGACAACGATAAAACTATAATGTTATTAAATTTTCTGTACCCAAGCGGGTACAGTGGTAGTAAATTGGTTAATTCATATATTACACTGCCGGTCAATAGAATAGGTTCACACACTTAACAATGAGCAAGAGCTCTTTTTTCCTCAAATTAGTTTTACATGAATATTTTTGTTGGTGGATTTTCAAAGCATGTTTATCTGCCCGCCTATTAATAAGAAACGTTTTTTAAAATGCATCCAAATAAATGTACATTTTGATCGGTCAATCGAATAGGTTCAGCTGTAAATGAAAACAGAAACATTTCGTTTTAAAGATAGACATTTATTTTATTCGTTTAGTAATGAGTTGACCCTCCTTTATTTAGCGTTACCTCGAAAATTCTATTTGGCATTGAATCATATAGCTTTTTCAAATAATTTAATGAAATTTTTCTCTCGACTTGTAAACTTCACGGACGAGCCATCCCTACAGATTCTCTCATTAATGCTTCCAAAACCTAATGCTGTCTTCTGTCTTTCAAGCGAAACCAAGTCCCTCAACCATTGTTAACTCATATCATATAATGGTCTGGTTCACCCAAGATCTTTCTGCAGATTCTGGATAGGGTACAAAAACGTGGGTTAAAGCTAATAGAAATAGAAATGTCTCGAGTCTTTCTCAATTATATCAGTTGAACCTGAACCAGAAGGAAATAAAGGACACTCACATTTCGTCGAAAGAAAACATGTATTACCAAGTACTGTAAACTTATTCCGATAGACAATCGGTACACTTTTCGCTTCAATCGCAAAGCAAACTAGTTTAAAGGAATGACCTGGTCAATATGCGCTTAGAATTGTAGCAATAAACATACATTTGAATAGTTTGGGGATCTAACTATAGTATCTAGCTTTTTTTTTTGTATTCTTTTAAATTTTTTCCAAGAATTCATGCACTTGGACCATGTGTGTGCCGTTTGCTTTTAGTTCGTTTTGTTTTGGGCTGTCGATCGGTTAGTTATTTTAATTTTATAATGCATTCCTGTGCAAAACATTCGGAAGTATTTTTGAAAGAATCTTTTATGAATTTTATCAGGTAGGGGGAGGCTTATTTTGTATTGCTTTCGGATTCGGATTGCGATTCTAAAATGAATTCGTATTTTGTATGATTTTCGGATTGGATATACAGTTAGTGATGGGCAAATACCCGGTAATTTTTATGTTTATTTACCAGGTTTTGTGGGCGCCGTGGCTCAGTGGTTAGTGCGTTGGAGAATGGAGCAAGGGGTTCGCGGTTCGAATCCCTATCGGGGAACACCGAAAAGTTTTTCACGGCCCCACCTCTCGCGAGCGTCTGACAAACTTCCGAGAGTACAAATGTCCTGAGAAAGCTTCTCAAATAACAAACTGCCCTTCGGACACGGCATTAAACAGTTGGCCCCCCCTTCCATTCGTGTAAAGAGTATAACACGCACAACACGAATGGTTGTGAGAAGCTAACCCCGGGGTCCCATCGATCTGTTGCGCCAAGTATTTAGAGTATTAGAGTAGGGCCTTCTACTTGGGGAATGTCGCAAGTATATAATAAATACAATATTTTACCAAGGACGCTCTCATGCGTTACCTTTTGAATTTCCGCATTTGACGTGAAACAGTCGCTTTGTGAGGTAAGTCTTTAAAATGTTACACAAGTCCTCGGGGTAGTGCTTGTCGTAGTTTGAAAGTTAAAGTCCTTATGCCAGACTTTGTCAAAAGCTTGAGGGACGTCAAGAAATACGCTTGAACATTTTTTAGGTAGTTCTTTAAGGGCCTCGCCCTTGACAGGCCTTTCTTGGCCTTAGATTGCGCTTCTTATTGGACTATTGTCTATACCTGACGCATTTGTATTTCCAATGAGCACTAAACCATCAAAATGGCCCAAGTTTTCTATAGGGTTATGATTGTGCGACTAAGACGGGCAATTTAAAATTACAAACCACTCCTTTACCAACTTTGAAGAAGGTTTTGGGTCCTTACGTTGTTGAAGCACCAAATGTAATGGCATCTCCTCCATATGTGTACTAATTTCGTAAATCGTGAACCGTTATGAACACCATAACCTCCTCCAGTTGGGCGACAATATTGTGGCTGAAGCCGTGTTCCCTTCTTTCGTCTAACATGAATACTACCATCAGAGGCAATCAAGTTAAACTTACTCTCATCGCTACAGAGTACAGTTTTCAATTTAATTGCTGACCAACTTAAATAATTTCTTGCAAATTCCAGTCTAAAAAACAATTAGTCTTGGCGAATTAATCAATGAATAACCTGAACAGCTAGAGTGTACCTTTTTGTCTATGCTTGGCTGTGAGAAAGGGCTTTCTTTTTAAATAGTCGAAAAGAACACAAATCAGCTTCTTTTAAGCGCATGCGTACGGTCCTGACCGATTACTATCTTTCTTGAGAATAAAAATGAATCTTTCCGATGGGTACGGACAGGACGTCCTCTACAATGAACGGTTCCGATCGGTGTTTCACTCAGAAACTTTTCAATGATGTCGTAGACTGTTGATGTTGGCATCTTATACTTCTCGGATTTAATTTTTTACCTAAGTCCTGCCTTAAAATCCGCTTTACTTGACTTTTAACAAAACTACTTTACTTATTTTTGGTTAATACAAAAAAGGTGAGACAACTAAGTTTGCATTGACCTTTCTCCGGTTTTTACTGTCTAAAATTCAATTGACATTACATTGACAGGTAAAACCGTTGTCAGCAAGTTGAGGAACAAGAAAATCGCTGCTCAAAATCCGTATTGTTTTGCAGAGGCATGGCATCGAGTTAAGTTGAACTTTTTGAATGAAACGTTAAGAAATTTATTACAGCCATCTGTTCTTGTTCTCATTTGTTAGCTTCTACCTTAAGTTTTCTAAAACTATCAAACAGTTTTACCTAGTCTCTTTCTATATCCCAGAATTCATAAAAAAATATAAACACTCTAGTTAAAGCAGAATAAATCATTTTGGTCTCCTCTGGATCAGGAAAGATAGTCTAAAAAGGGAGGAAGGCGGTTTGGGTGATCTCACAAAATGTGTTTTCGGAGTTCTTTCGAATCGTGTGTCTGTCATTCTATAAAAAAAAAAAACCTTAAAATGTCAGGATTTTAATTTATGTATTTACCAAGCAGAATGGGCGAATGTGAAGGGTAAAGCTGAGTAAAGATTTTGGACATGGGAATCGGAATTTCCTTCCAATTCGGAACTCTTTCGGAATGGGTACCAAAGTAGGACCACCGCTTCAATTCATAAGACCACAAAGAAAGTATTGATATAGGGTTTGTGCAGAAATGTATGTTTTGTAAGTAATCGTAGGACATTCACGGATGAGAGGATAAGACCCATGACCGTGGCGATTTTACCCAAGGTAGAACGTATTAACGTATTATGGTATGGTACTATTTCCTAAGTAAATATTGGCCTTAACTCGAAAGATACATCTGCTTTAGGTTGTTTAAGATGGAAAGGGTTTCAGACAAATAAAAAAACAACATTTTTGTATCAACTACAAGAAGGTCTATACATTTTTGCAAGCAAGCCTATACAGAGAGAGTACAAACGTACTCCTGCAGAAATATAGAGATCTAACACCTCCACCTAATTGGGTTTGGATTTGGATTTCAAAAATTCAACAAACTTTGCGTTGGTATTACTGGTTGTCTTGGTGTCCCTAAGACTTGATACAGGCTTCTTTTCAATTATTCAAATGTTGGGCATGCTTAGGGAGAGATCATCTAGGTCTTCAGATCTAGCAGTCACAAGCAGTTGGTACTGCTCTCCATACACAGTATCAAATTTCGACCTTTATTAAGGAAGTGACAAGTCCCTTTACCTATTCCTTAGATAAGTTTTTCCAATATTTTTCTATGAATTTTGACTGCTGATGTTGAATGTCGTAAACTGCAGATTATGACAAACAAGTCCCCTTAAACCCGTTTTCCGTTGCTCTTTTTATAAAACTTTTTAACGACGCCAGTGTGTGGTTCAACCGAAAGTATATTGAAATATTATGACCTGCCGGGATCCATCCACTCAGAAATGGAATAAATAATACTGAGATCTATATATGCAGTCAAGTAGACATCCATTACAACCAAACCAAATCTGGTTAAAATAGCGAACAAGAACTCAATTCCCTAAGTTCAAAGCATATAGCTTCACGCTTTCCTGGTTCTCGGGATATATAAACTTTCACAGCAATGAAGTGGTCGAAGAGGTAGCTCATCTCATTAGTCTTCTCAACGGTCAACTTTAAACCTCGTTTCAAAACATTTTGAGCCAATAGACCAGTCTTCACAAATCCAGTGAAATTCTGTCGCTAAAGAGACCACAACTGATTCTGCTCATAAGTAACCCACTTAATTGGTAAAAGGTGCCACAATACAATGGCGGCCCCATTTAAGAAGAATGATGGCTATGGCGACACAGATATAGAGTAAGTCTCGTCACCAACACACCGACAAAACCTTCGAAAATGTCAAGATTCATGACTAATTTTATTCATTATGAGTTCTCAGGTATCCCAGACACAATGGATCCGTTGAGATCCGAGTGAGACTGCACTTCCCAAACTACCTATCTAGAATTGCAGCATAAGTTGGGTTCCATAAACTTTTTCCCATACTCACATAATAAAATATGCTATAACTGCCTACTATTAAATATTTTAGAACTATCATGTTTCAGTTCTCAGATATTTCGTTACAAAAGAAAGTAAATCTGTATTATTTTACATCATTCCCTACACCACGGAATGTGGCAAGGAAGCATAGCTTCCCGACATCAAGTTCCGCAAAAGGTTGTCACAAAAATCTCTTAAGAGTCCTATATACTATTTTTGCTTTGGTTTCTTGTTTCTATTTATTTTTACAGATAATTTCAATTCATAAATTCATCATTTAATTATTCATAAGTATTTTAATTTTTAAAAAATAATCACAAACAACTTATCTTGCATATTTGTTTCAAAATATCATAAAAAAAATCATACATATATGAAGAAAATAAATATTTATTAAAATACATAGTGGAAATAAATATCAGAATAAATTTAAAGGCTGTTAACAATAAATTATTTATAACAACAATACAAATAAATAAATATTAAAGCAATTTCAATGAGTAAACTAATATATTCCACGTAACAAGTAAATCAAAGAAAAGTTGGGTAAATGCTATTATATTAAACAGAATATCTACTTTATTAAGACAAAAACTTATAATAATATTGCAAATAATTATGTATATTATATAATATATACAAATTTTTTATAGAGACATGAAAAATATTGCAACTATTTTTTCACCAGCAAACATATTAAGTAAATTATGTATTAATATTTGATTTTTTTAAAATAATTGTTTTTTTTTTCAATACAACTCATCAAAAAATAAACTTAGTTTGTGTGGAGATATTATTAAATAACGTTTTTTGTTTTGTTTATTATTGAACGTAAAGTTTTGCTAGCTAGTAAATAGTGCGTAACAATTGGAAGAGGGACAAGATATTAATTATTGTAGTTATATTGAATAAAGTAAAACAAACAAAGTATGTATATTATAATTATTAATAAAAGTTTAATAATCAAAGTGTGGGATTTTTATTAGAAAGCTGGAGAGGTGAGACTTTTAGATCGGACTATGCGACGAAATTGTTTATGAGGCTGTGTTCACGGTCAAGCGAATTTGTGTCGTGCGACACTAAGCGATTCGCTGCTAGCGACAAACATATTGAGGTGTTCATGGTGTAGCGAATTGAGCGACTACAAGCGACGAGAACAACTGTCAAAACATGAATATAACTAGGCGAAACCGCTCTGTTATAAACACTCGTGCCAAAAGTCATCGCGTCACGTGACACAAATTCGTTTGACCATGAAGACAGCCCAAAGTGTAACTAGTTCACTGTCACTTTTGACTCCTTTTCTTGTTTCTTGGTTTCTGAGCCGATACATGTCATTAGAATGATACAAACTAATATTTTGGATATCGTATGCTCGAAAGCATCAACTTTTTGGATTGAAGCTTGCTCACTGGGGCCTTATTTTGTATTCCTTTCGGATTCGGATTCGGATACGGAAATGAAATCCGATTCTAAAGTGAATTCGTATATTGTATGACTTTCGGATTGGGTGCAAGTGCTTACAAGTCTAAGCCAAATATTTCCGGAAGTCAGGTTGTCAAAACAAATAACAAAAGTCACTTCAATTAATAATAAATAATTCAATTCAATGTTTTGAATGAGTAACGACGAACAGAGAAACAATGGACAGAGAACGACTGGAAAGCATCGAACGGTGGAGACCTAGGGATCTTTCTAACATTATGGAACTGTGTTGTAGGAGGTGAGACACATGTATTATTACTATTTAAGAGTATTTTTCACTTATTATACATATTATAGTTTCGTGAAAAATTCTCGGCTGTTGAAGGAAGCAGAAGAAGGATGCACTTTGGAAGCAATAGAGCCTCTGCTTCCGATTGGCAGAAGACAATCCGCAGTACCAGGAATAATAAAATTCGCAGCTACGTTGAAGTTTTTAGCACAAGGCTGATATCAGCACCAAATTGGTCAGGGATAGATCTACGAATCTTAGCGTTACATAGAAATAATAGACAGATATCAATCTGAGGATGGCAAAGGACCATTGGAAAATATTGAACGGCGAGAATAATTCAAACATTAGGGAACTGAGCCATGAGCTTTTCTACTATCAAATGCTTCCTTCACACGTTGCCAACATACAATAAGCAAAAGAGCCACAGCTCTTGGGGCAGTCTAGCCTTAAGTTGGTTTGTCCTATATTTTGTCTTCATATTCTTCTGAAAATCATAAATCCGATAGCAAAAAACATTTCGAATGAATATCCGCAAAATGAGATGATTTTGGCAAGCGTTTTCGAAATACAAAATTCCAAATTTCCATAGAAGACTTGGTATTACTTTTATTTTGGGAATTCGGATTGAGCCGTTTTCTATAGAAATAAAAAATACCAATTTCCGATTTTCGAATACATTTGCTATAGAAACGAAATACAAAATAAGGCCCCTGGCTTTAAGTGCAGAAACAAATGGGGTTGAATGCTCAATGCAGCTTAAAGCAAAACATAATGTACTGACTGTGGGTATATTCTATTTGTCAGAACCTACCTCAACGAAGCTACAATTTGGAATCCACCAAGGCCTCAACTAAAAAGGTGCTCCTGGTGTCTGCTTAAGGTGTCTTTAGTTATTTTAGTAAACCAGGCGAATTATATAGTTGGGGTCCTTACCCACAAGGATGTATCTCCGATGAGATGGAGACGACACCAAAAGGATTTCCTAAAACTATAGTTAAATGGCAGTTTGGCAGTGTGTTCACAGTATATGGACAGGGTGAGCTGTTTCGGGTTTAGTACCTTTAAGCTAGGCTTATGCATTTTAGTTCAGTTCAGAGACGAGTCAGTTTAGTGTCAAATCTGTTTTCTGAACTAGTTCGTTTTTTTAGTTCAGTTAAATTCACTGTTCAGCAAATCCGGTTTTGTGCGGCGCACAGACATTTATTTGTACGATGTGCTCGTACAGATCTAGACAATACCCGCACATAACCCTAAGAGCAGCGAACTTATTTTTCTTAATGAACTTGAGCTCATTCAACTACTGAACTAAATGAACTACTGAACTGAAATAAAATGACATTGGGAACTAATTCATTTAGCTCACTAGCTCTTTTTTGAACTAGTTCATTCGTGAACTATACAAGCCTAGTTACAGCAGTCCTGTTTAAGCAATCAAGATGATCATAAGGTGAGGCAGTGAGCCCCATTGGAGTGAAAGGGGTTACATAAGGAGTCTAGTATAAAACATTAAAACACTTGATATGTTTATTGATTTAGTCTGCGAGATGAAATCGGTTTGACAAAAAAGGTAGTCGTGCACTACTTCATCTCCATAACTTGGGTTGGGCCTATCAGGAATAAAGGGGGATTCCTAAACTACCTATTAGTAATCCTGAACAAATAGACTGAACTTCAAAACTCTCATCGAGTATTCTGGTAAAAACGGGTGTCAGATCTACGTAGTGCATTCCCAGATACTACCAAACATCAGTGGACCAGTATGCGTCAAGAAAATTCTATTTTCTTAAATAGTAAGTCCAATCGTTTTATAACGTGGCATGGGCTAGTTGGGTGCATTTAGAATAAGGAAAACAAGAAGGAAGAGCTGGTCTATGTCCAACGTCAAGGGACAACTGGTTGGAGGTCTGTTATTTTATAACGATCGTGTAGATCTAAGGATACTAGAAAGACTGCGAAAAGCTGAAGATATAGGTGATAAAGACTTGGATTATGATACCTTGCAGGAAGACTAATGTTTTTCATTAATTTGTTTACCTGGCCATTGACGATAATGTTGTAGGTCACGTTTTGTAATAATATTTGGGGCAACAGGTCGATGGGACTTATGACAAAGTTATACTTTTGGCTGTTTGTCAGATGCTAGGGAGAGGTGGGGCCGTGAAAAAACTTTTAGGTGTTTTGGCTGGGATTTGAACCTCGAACCCTTTGCTCCATAGTCCGCACTAGTCACTGACCCACGGCGGTCTTTATTTCGCACTTAAATCTTTTTTGGCACAGTTTCACAAACACACTTACATTATGTACAGATCCATACATAATCGCACTTAGTAGTCGAACCACATCCTTAACTAATGAGCTAAAGCATCGCTGGATGATATGCTTGTTTATTAGTTGAATCGATAATGTTGGAAGAGGTGATCTCGACAATCGATCGGAAAGTGAATATCGATAACGGTGAGTTTTTATTATGAGTTCTAATAGGTTTGTGTCTTTGCTGCTTTCCGTCTTCACTAAATAAGGATAACAGCCCGCAAATCAGATCGCTGTTTTACGGAATACCGCGTCTACCAACCGATTCCAATTGTAACTTCGACGGAACTAACTGTAATGCACTTCAGTGTCTGTGTCTTCTTTCAGCGCAAGATGCATTTTGAAATTACCGAGCTACACATGTGCTTAAAACAAAGAGAATGATTGCCACTATTCCCTCTAGAGGAGCCTCCACACACGATCTGCTGCTACACCATCCATTACATGCAAAAACACGTTGCGGATCCATTGCATTTTTATTACTTGTAAAAGTGCAAAACATGATGATTCATTGGGCACCATGTTTTGTACGAGTGCCTGCCGGGTGACCAGTCCACTTGGCGCAACCGGTTGGTGAAACCAGTTTTGGGGCTATAAATATCCCGAGCCACGTCAGGAGGGGACATTCTGAAGAGAGAACACTAGGTCGTGTTGACTCAATTGAACGAAGAATGAAGAAACATGAAACGAATCGAAAAATGCAGCGTAACCAGATCGTAAAAAGGTAGACAAAGGACGGCACAGAATATGTGTCAAAATTCGCATGACAGCGGCAGTTGTCATCCTGAACGTGGCAACAAGATCAGTTTTGGGAATCACTGACCCAGATGAACAGCGCATGAAGAGGGTTTTTCAATAACGACATAACAATTTTGAACTTAAATAAAGTACACAATAATTGAAATATCGGGCTAAAATGTATTCCAGGTGTATTACATAATGTTAAGCTTAAATGTAGATTATTATTTGGTTTATATAACTTTATATATATATTTGGTTCTTTAGAGTCAATTTTGGACCATTCTTCCACACATACTGGTTGGGATTTTTTGCGTTCAATATTATTATATTCCTGAGCTTCTCTAACGTTGCCAATTTTTTGGCATTAACCAGGGACTTAATGACGGCTGGACGGATTTGCTTTAAACTTCATACATAGGGTCTGTGGGATATTCACTAGAGGCGAAATTTGAATTTTCATTCTAACCTCAAAATTAAGGGTAGTTTACTTAAGGCCGATTTCAGTTAAAATGGATTTTCTCGAAAACGGCTCTAACGATTTCCATTCGAGGCTGCAGCTATGCTAGTTTGAGCCTCAAATACACAGAAACCGAGTGTCTGGCTCGAGATGTGTGATTAGAAGATATAACAAGATTGTGGGTCTCCAGTTGGGTGGGCTATACACTGCTCTTTTTCTCACATATTTTTGGTCGAAAAATTTTCTGTTTCCTATTTCCATTCCTAGGCTGCAACGAAGCTAGTTTGCGCCTCGAATACACAGAAACAGAATATCTGGCTCGAGATGTGTGATTAGAAGGTATAACAAGATTGTGGGTCTCCAGTTGGGTGGGCTATACACTGCTCTTTTTCTCACATATTTTTGGTCGAAAAATTTTCTGTTTCCTATTTCCATTCCTAGGCTGCAACGAAGCTAGTTTGCGCCTCGAATACACAGAAACAGAATGTCTGGCTCGAGATGTGTGATTAGAAGATATAACAAGATTGTGGGTGTCCAGTTGGGTGGGCTATACACTGCTCTTTTTTTCTCACTCATTTTTGCTTGAAAAAATTTCTGTTTCCTATTTCCATTCCTAGGCTGCAGCTAAGCTAGTTTGCGCCTCGAATACACAGAAACAGAATGTCTGGCTCGAGATGTGTGATTAGAAGATATAACAAGATTGTGGGTGTCCAGTTGGGTGGGCTATACACTGCTCTTTTTTTCTCACTCATTTTTGCTTGAAAAAATTTCTGTTTCCTATTTCCATTCCTAGGCTGCAGCTAAGCTAGTTTGCGCCTCGAATACACAGAAACAGAATATCTGGCTCGAGATGTGTGATTAGAAGGTATAACAAGATTGTGGGTCTCCAGTTGGGTGGGCTATACACTGCTCTTTTTCTCACATATTTTTGGTCGAAAAATTTTCTGTTTCCTATTTCCATTCCTAGGCTGCAACGAAGCTAGTTTGCGCCTCGAATACACAGAAACAGAATATCTGGCTCGAGATGTGTGATTAGAAGGTATAACAAGATTGTGGGTCTCCAGTTGGGTGGGCTATACACTGCTCTTTTTCTCACATATTTTTGGTCGAAAAATTTTCTGTTTCCTATTTCCATTTCGAGGCTGCAGCTAAGCTAGTTTGCGCCTCGAATACACAGAAACAGAGTATCTGGCTCGAGATGTGTGATTAGAAGATATAACAAGATTTTGGGTGTCCAGTTGGGTGGGCTATACACTGCTCTTTTTCTCACATATTTTTGGTCGAAAAATTTTCTGTTTCCTATTTCCATTTCGAGGCTGCAGCTAAGCTAGTTTGCGCCTCGAATACACAGAAACAGAGTATCTGGCTCGAGATGTGTGATTAGAAGATATAACAAGATTGTGGGTGTCCAGTTGGGTGGGCTATACACTGCTCTTTTTCTCACATATTTTTGCTCGAAAAATTTTCTGTTTCCTATTTCCATTCCTAGGCTGCAACTAAGCTAGTTTGCGCCGCGAATACACAGAAACAGAATATCTGGCTCGAGATGTGTGATTAGAAGGTATAACAAGATTGTGGGTCTCCAGTTGGGTGGGCTATACACTGCTCTTTTTCTCACACATTTCTGCTCGAAAAATGTTCTGTTTCCTATTTCCATTTCGAGGCTGCTGCTAAGCCAGTTTGCGCCTCGAATACACAGAAACAGAATATGTGGCTCGAGATGTGTGATTAGAAGATATAACAAGATTGTGGGTCTTCAGTTGGGTGGGCTATACACTGCTCTTTTTCTCACACATTTTTGCTCAAAAAATTTTCTGTTTCCTATTTCCATTTCGAGGCTGCAGGTAAGCTAGTTTGCGCCTCGAATACACAGAAACAGAATGTCTGGCTCGAGATGTGTGATTAGAAGATATAACAAGATTGTGGGTGTCCAGTTGGGTGGGCTATACACTGCTCTTTTTCTCACATATTTTTGCTCGAAAAATTTTCTGTTTCCTATTTCCATTCCTAGGCTGCAACTAAGCTAGTTTGCGCCTCGAATACACAGAAACAGAATATCTGGCTCGAGATGTGTGATTAGAAGGTATAACAAGATTGTGGGTCTCCAGTTGGGTGGGCTATACACTGCTCTTTTTCTCACACATTTTTGCTCGAAAAATTTTCTGTTTCCTATTTCCATTCCGAGGCTGCAGCTAAGCTAGTTTGCGCCTCGAATACACAGAAACAGAATGTCTGGCTCGAGATGTGTGATTAGAAGATATAACAAGATTGTGGGTGTCCAGTTGGGTGGGCTATACACTGCTCTTTTTCTCACATATTTTTGCTCGAAAAATTTTCTGTTTCCTATTTCCATTCCTAGGCTGCAACTAAGCTAGTTTGCGCCTCGAATACACAGAAACAGAATATCTGGCTCGAGATGTGTGATTAGAAGATATAACAAGATTGTGGGTCTCCAGTTGGGTGGGCTATACACTGCTCTTTTTCTCACATATTTTTGCTCGAAAAATTTTCTGTTTCCTATTTCCATTTCGAGGCTGCAGCTAAGCTAGGTTGCGCCTCGAATACACAGAAACAGAATGTCTGGCTCGAGATGTGTGATTAGAAGATATAACAAGATTGTGGGTGTCCAGTTGGGTGGGCTATACACTGCTCTTTTTCTCACATATTTTTGCTCGAAAAATTTTCTGTTTCCTATTTCCATTCCTAGGCTGCAACTAAGCTAGTTTGCGCCTCGAATACACAGAAACAGAATATCTGGCTCGAGATGTGTGATTAGAAGGTATAACAAGATTGTGGGTCTCCAGTTGGGTGGGCTATACACTGCTCTTTTTCTCACACATTTTTGCTCGAAGAATTTTCTGTTTCCTATTTCCATTTCGAGGCTGCAGGTAAGCTAGTTTGCGCCTCGAATACACAGAAACAGAATGTCTGGCTCGAGATGTGTGATTAGAAGATATAACAAGATTGTGGGTGTCCAGTTGCATGGGCTATACACTGCTCTTTTTCTCACATATTTGTGCTCGAAAAATTTTCTGTTTCCTATTTCCATTTCGAGGCTGCAGGTAAGCTAGTTTGCGCCTCGAATACACAGAAACAGAATGTCTGGCTCGAGATGTCTGATAAGAAGATATAACAAGATTGTGGGTCTCCAGTTGGGTGGGCTATACACTGCTCTTTTTCTCACACATTTTAGCTCGAAAAATTTTCTGTTTCCTATTTCCATTTCGAGGCTGCAGGTAAGCTAGTTTGCGCCTCGAATACACAGAAACAGAATGTCTGGCTCGAGATGTGTGATTAGAAGATATAACAAGGTTGTGGGTCTCCTGTTGGGTGGGCTGTACACTGCTCTTTTTCTCACACATTTTTGCTCGAAAAATTTTCTGTTTCCTATTTCCATTTCGAGGCTGCAGGTAAGCTAGTTTGCGCCTCGAATACACAGAAACAGAATGTCTGGCTCGAGATGTGTGATTAGAAGATATAACAAGGTTGTGGGTCTCCTGTTGGGTGGGCTGTACATTGCTCTTTTTCTCACATATTTTTGGTCGAAAAATTTTCTGTTTCCTATTTCCATTTCGAGGCTGCAGCTAAGCTAGTTTGCGCCTCGAATACACAGAAACCGAATGTCTGGCTCAATATGTGTGATCAGAAGATATAACAAGATTGTGGGTGTCCAGTTGGGTGGGCTATACACTGCTCTTTTTCTCACATATTTTTGGTCGAAAAATTTTCTGTTTCCTATTTCCATTTCGAGGCTGCAGCTAAGCTAGTTTGCGCCTCGAATACACAGAAACCGAATGTCTGGCTCAATATGTGTGATCAGAAGATATAACAAGATTGTGGGTGTCCAGTTGGGTGGGCTATACACTGCTCTTTTTCTCACATATTTTTGGTCGAAAAATTTTCTGTTTCCTATTTCCATTTCGAGGCTGCAGCTAAGCTAGTTTGCGCCTCGAATACACAGAAACAGAGTATCTGGCTCGAGATGTGTGATTAGAAGATATAACAAGATTGTGGGTGTCCAGTTGGGTGGGCTATACACTGCTCTTTTTCTCACATATTTTTGGTCGAAAAATTTTCTGTTTCCTATTTCCATTTCGAGGCTGCAGCTAAGCTAGTTTGCGCCTCGAATACACAGAAACCGAATGTCTGGCTCAATATGTGTGATCAGAAGATATAACAAGATTGTGGGTGTTAAGTTGGGTGGGCTATACACTGCTCTTTTTCTCACATATTTTTGGTCGAAAAATTTTCTGTTTCCTATTTCCATTTCGAGGCTGCAGCTAAGCTAGTTTGCGCCTCGAATACACAGAAACAGAGTATCTGGCTCGAGATGTGTGATTAGAAGATATAACAAGATTTTGGGTGTCCAGTTGGGTGGGCTATACACTGCTCTTTTTTTCTCACTCATTTTTGCTTGAAAAAATTTCTGTTTCCTATTTCCATTCCTAGGCTGCAGCTAAGCTAGTTTGCGCCTCGAATACACAGAAACAGAATATCTGGCTCGAGATGTGTGATTAGAAGGTATAACAAGATTGTGGGTCTCCAGTTGGGTGGGCTATACACTGCTCTTTTTCTCACACATTTTTGGTCGAAAAATTTTCTGTTTCCTATTTCCATTCCTAGGCTGCAACGAAGCTAGTTTGCGCCTCGAATACACAGAAACAGAATGTCTGGCTCGAGATGTGTGATTAGAAGATATAACAAGATTGTGGGTGTCCAGTTGGGTGGGCTATACACTGCTCTTTTTCTCACATATTTTTGGTCGAAAAATTTTCTGTTTCCTATTTCCATTTCGAGGCTGCAGCTAAGCTAGTTTGCGCCTCGAATACACAGAAACCGAATGTCTGGCTCAATATGTGTGATCAGAAGATATAACAAGATTGTGGGTGTTAAGTTGGGTGGGCTATACACTGCTCTTTTTCTCACATATTTTTGGTCGAAAAATTTTCTGTTTCCTATTTCCATTCCTAGGCTGCAACGAAGCTAGTTTGCGCCTCGAATACACAGAAACAGAATGTCTGGCTCGAGATGTGTGATTAGAAGGTATAACAAGATTGTGGGTCTCCAGTTGGGTGGGCTATACACTGCTCTTTTTCTCACACATTTTTGCTCGAAGAATTTTCTGTTTCCTATTTCCATTTCGAGGCTGCAGGTAAGCTAGTTTGCGCCTCGAATACACAGAAACAGAATGTCTGGCTCGAGATGTGTGATTAGAAGATATAACAAGATTGTGGGTCTCCAGTTGGGTGGGCTATACACTGCTCTTTTTCTCACACATTTTAGCTCGAAAAATTTTCTGTTTCCTATTTCCATTTCGAGGCTGCAGGTAAGCTAGTTTGCGCCTCGAATACACAGAAACAGAATGTCTGGCTCGAGATGTCTGATAAGAAGATATAACAAGATTGTGGGTCTCCAGTTGGGTGGGCTATACACTGCTCTTTTTCTCACACATTTTAGCTCGAAAAATTTTCTGTTTCCTATTTCCATTTCGAGGCTGCAGGTAAGCTAGTTTGCGCCTCGAATACACAGAAACAGAATGTCTGGCTCGAGATGTGTGATTAGAAGATATAACAAGGTTGTGGGTCTCCTGTTGGGTGGGCTGTACATTGCTCTTTTTCTCACATATTTTTGGTCGAAAAATTTTCTGTTTCCTATTTCCATTTCGAGGCTGCAGCTAAGCTAGTTTGCGCCTCGAATACACAGAAACCGAATGTCTGGCTCAATATGTGTGATCAGAAGATATAACAAGATTTTGGGTGTCCAGTTGGGTGGGCTATACACTGCTCTTTTTCTCACATATTTTTGGTCGAAAAATTTTCTGTTTCCTATTTCCATTTCGAGGCTGCAGCTAAGCTAGTTTGCGCCTCGAATACACAGAAACAGAGTATCTGGCTCGAGATGTGTGATTAGAAGATATAACAAGATTGTGGGTGTCCAGTTGGGTGGGCTATACACTGCTCTTTTTCTCACATATTTTTGGTCGAAAAATTTTCTGTTTCCTATTTCCATTTCGAGGCTGCAGCTAAGCTAGTTTGCGCCTCGAATACACAGAAACCGAATGTCTGGCTCAATATGTGTGATCAGAAGATATAACAAGATTGTGGGTGTCCAGTTGGGTGGGCTATACACTGCTCTTTTTCTCACATATTTTTGGTCGAAAAATTTTCTGTTTCCTATTTCCATTTCGAGGCTGCAGCTAAGCTAGTTTGCGCCTCGAATACACAGAAACAGAGTATCTGGCTCGAGATGTGTGATTAGAAGATATAACAAGATTTTGGGTGTCCAGTTGGGTGGGCTATACACTGCTCTTTTTCTCACATATTTTTGGTCGAAAAATTTTCTGTTTCCTATTTCCATTTCGAGGCTGCAGCTAAGCTAGTTTGCGCCTCGAATACACAGAAACAGAGTATCTGGCTCGAGATGTGTGATTAGAAGATATAACAAGATTGTGGGTGTCCAGTTGGGTGGGCTATACACTGCTCTTTTTCTCACATATTTTTGGTCGAAAAATTTTCTGTTTCCTATTTCCATTTCGAGGCTGCAGCTAAGCTAGTTTGCGCCTCGAATACACAGAAACAGAGTATCTGGCTCGAGATGTGTGATTAGAAGATATAACAAGATTGTGGGTGTCCAGTTGGGTGGGCTATACACTGCTCTTTTTCTCACACATTTTTGATCGAAAAATTTTCTGTTTCCTATTTCCATTTCGAGGCTGCAGCTAAGCTAGTTTGCGCCTCGAATACACGGGAACAGAATGTCTGGCTCGAGATATGTGATTAGAAGATATAACGAGATGTGTGATTAGAAGTTATAACAAGATTGTGGGTGTCCAGTTGGGTGGGCTATACACTGCTCTTTTTCTCACATATTTTTGCTCGAAAAATTTTCTGTTTCCTATTTCCATTCCTAGGCTGCAACTAAGCTAGTTTGCGCCTCGAATACACAGAAACAGAATATCTGGCTCGAGATGTGTGATTAGAAGTTATAACAAGATTGTGGGTCTCCAGTTGGGTGGGCTATACACTGCTCTTTTTCTCACACATTTTTGCTCGAAAAATTTTCTGTTTCCTATTTCCATTTCGAGGCTGCAGCTAAGCTAGTTTGCGCCTCGAATACACAGAAACAGAATGTCTGGGTCGAGATGTGTGATTAGAAGATATAACAAGATTGTGGGTCTCCAGTTGGGTGGGCTATACACTGCTCTTTTACTCACACATTTTTGCTCGAAAAATTTTCTGTTTCCTATTTCCATTTCGAGGCTGCAGGTAAGCTAGTTTGCGCCTCGAATACACAGAAACAGAATGTCTGGCTCGAGATGTGTGATTAGAAGATATAACAAGATTGTGGGTGTCCAGTTGGGTGGGCTATACACTGCTCTTTTTCTCATATATTTTTGCTCGAAAAATTTTCTGTTTCCTATTTCCATTTCGAGGCTGCAGCTAAGCTAGGTTGCGCCTCGAATACACAGAAACAGAATATCTGGCTCGAGATGTGTGATTACAAGGTATAACAAGATTGTGGGTCTCCAGTTGGGTGGGCTATACACTGCTCTTTTTCTCACACATTTTTGCTCGAAAAATGTTCTGTTTCCTATTTCCATTTCGAGGCTGCTGCTAAGCCAGTTTGCGCCTCGAATACACAGAAACAGAATATGTGGCTCGAGATGTGTGATTAGAAGGTATAACAAGATTGTGGGTCTCCAGTTGGGTGGGCTATACACTGCTCTTTTTCTCACACATTTTTGCTCGAAAAATGTTCTGTTTCCTATTTCCATTTCGAGGCTGCTGCTAAGCCAGTTTGCGCCTCGAATACACAGAAACAGAATATGTGGCTCGAAATGTGTGATTAGAAGATATAACAAGATTGTGGGTCTCCAGTTGGGTGGGCTATACACTGCTCTTTTTCTCACATATTTTTGCCCGAAAAATTTTCTGTTTCCTATTTCCATTTCGAGGCTGCAGCTAAGCTAGGTTGCGCCTCGAATACACAGAAACAGAATGTCTGGCTCGAGATGTGTGATTAGAAGATATAACAAGATTGTGGGTGTCCAGTTGGGTGGGCTATACACTGCTCTTTTTCTCACATATTTTTGCTCGAAAAATTTTCTGTTTCCTATTTCCATTCCTAGGCTGCAACTAAGCTAGTTTGCGCCTCGAATACACAGAAACAGAATATCTGGCTCGAGATGTGTGATTAGAAGGTATAACAAGATTGTGGGTCTCCAGTTGGGTGGGCTATACACTGCTCTTTTTCTCACACATTTTTGCTCGAAGAATTTTCTGTTTCCTATTTCCATTTCGAGGCTGCAGGTAAGCTAGTTTGCGCCTCGAATACACAGAAACAGAATGTCTGGCTCGAGATGTGTGATTAGAAGATATAACAAGATTGTGGGTGTCCAGTTGCATGGGCTATACACTGCTCTTTTTCTCACATATTTGTGCTCGAAAAATTTTCTGTTTCCTATTTCCATTTCGAGGCTGCAGGTAAGCTAGTTTGCGCCTCGAATACACAGAAACAGAATGTCTGGCTCGAGATGTCTGATAAGAAGATATAACAAGATTGTGGGTCTCCAGTTGGGTGGGCTATACACTGCTCTTTTTCTCACACATTTTAGCTCGAAAAATTTTCTGTTTCCTATTTCCATTTCGAGGCTGCGGGTAAGCTAGTTTGCGCCTCGAATACACAGAAACAGAATGTCTGGCTCGAGATGTGTGATTAGAAGATATAACAAGATTGTGGGTCTCCAGTTGGGTGGGCTATACACTGCTCTTTTTCTCACACATTTTAGCTCGAAAAATTTTCTGTTTCCTATTTCCATTTCGAGGCTGCGGGTAAGCTAGTTTGCGCCTCGAATACACAGAAACAGAATGTCTGGCTCGAGATGTGTGATTAGAAGATATAACAAGGTTGTGGGTCTCCTGTTGGGTGGGCTGTACACTGCTCTTTTTCTCACACATTTTTGCTCGAAAAATTTTCTGTTTCCTATTTCCATTTCGAGGCTGCAGGTAAGCTAGTTTGCGCCTCGAATACACAGAAACAGAATGTCTGGCTCGAGATGTGTGATTAGAAGATATAACAAGATTGTGGGTCTCCAGTTGGGTGGGCTATACACTGCTCTTTTTCTCACACATTTTTGCTCGAAAAATGTTCTGTTTCCTATTTACATTTCGGGGCTGCAGCTAAGCTAGTTTGAGCCTCGAATACACAGAAACAGAATATCTGGCTCGAGATGTGTGATTAGAAGGTATAACAAGATTGTGGGTCTCCAGTTGGGTGGGCTATACACTGCTCTTTTTCTCACACATTTTTGCTCGAAAAATTTTCTGTTTCCTATTTCCATTTCGAGGCTGCGGGTAAGCTAGTTTGCGCCTCGAATACACAGAAACAGAATGTCTGGATCGAGATGTGTGATTAGAAGATATAACAAGATTGTGGGTCTCCAGTTGGGTGGGCTATACACTGCTCTTTTTCTCACATATTTTTGGTCGAAAAATTTTCTGTTTCCTATTTCTATTTCGAGGCTGCATCTAAGCTAGTTTGCGCCTCGAATACACAGAAACAGAGTATCTGGCTCGAGATGTGTGATTAGAAGATATAACAAGATTGTGGGTGTCCAGTTGGGTGGGCTATACACTGCTCTTTTTCTCACACATTTTTGCTCGAAAAATTTTCTGTTTCCTATTTCCATTTCGAGGCTGCAGGTAAGCTAGTTTGCGCCTCGAATACACAGAAACAGAATGTCTGGCTCGAGATGTGTGATTAGAAGATATAACAAGATTGTGGGTCTCCAGTTGGGTGGGCTAGTTTGCGCCTCGAATACACAGAAACAGAATATGGGGCTCGAGATGTGTGATTAGAAGATATAACAAGATTGTGGGTGTCCAGTTGGGTGGGCTATACACTGCTCTTTTTTTCTCACTCATTTTTGCTTGAAAAAATTTCTGTTTCCTTTTGCCATTCCTAGGCTGCAACTAAGCTAGTTTGCGCCTCGAATACACAGAAACAGAATATCTGGCTCGAGATGTGTGATTAGAAGATATAACAAGATTGTGGGTCTCCAGTTGGGTGGGCTATACACTGCTCTTTTTCTCACATATTTTTGGTCGAAAAATTTTCTGTTTCCTATTTTCATTTCGAGGCTGCAGCTAAGCTAGTTTGCGCCTCGAATACACAGAAACAGAATGTCTGGCTCGAGATGTGTGATTAGAAGATATAACAAGATTGTGGGTCTCCAGTTGGGTGGGCTATACACTGCTCTTTTTCTCACATACTTTTGCTCGAAAAATTTTCTGTTTCCTATTTCCATTCCTAGGCTGCAACTAAGCTAGTTTGCGCCTCGAATACACAGAAACAGAATATCTGGCTCGAGATGTGTGATTAGAAGGTATAACAAGATTGTGGGTCTCCAGTTGGGTGGGCTATACACTGCTCTTTTCTCATACATTTTTGCTCGAAAAATGTTCTGTTTCCTATTTCCATTTCGAGGCTGCAGCTAAGCTAGGTTGCACCTCGAATACACAGAAACAGAATGTCTGGCTCGAGATGTGTGATTAGAAGATATAACAAGGTTGTGGGTCTCCTGTTGGGTGGGCTGTACATTGCTCTTTTTCTCACACATTTTTGCTCGAAAAATTTTCTGTTTCCTATTTCCATTTCGAGGCTGCAGCTAAGCTAGGTTGCACCTCGAATACACAGAAACAGAATGTCTGGCTCGAGATGTGTGATTAGAAGATATAACAAGATTGTGGGTGTCCTGTTGGGTGGGCTATACACTGCTCTTTTTCTCACACATTTTTGCTCGAAAAATTTTCTGTTTCCTTTTTCCATTCCTAGGCTGCAACTAAGCTAGTTTGCGCCTCGAATACACAGAAACACAATATCTGGCTCGAGATGTGTGATTAGAAGATATAACAAGATTGTGGGTCTCCAGTTGGGTGGGCTATACACTGCTCTTTTTCTCACATAATTTTGGTCGAAAAATTTTCTGTTTCCTATTTTCATTTCGAGGCTGCAGCTAAGCTAGTTTGCGCCTCGAATACACAGAAACAGAATGTCTGGCTCGAGATGTGTGATTAGAAGATATAACAAGATTTTGGGTGTCCAGTTGGGTGGGCTATACACTGCTCTTTTTCTCACATATTTTTGCTCGAAAAATTTTCTGTTTCCTATTTCCATTCCGAGGCTGCAACTAAGCTAGTTTGCGCCTCGAATACACGGAAACAGAATGTCTGGCTCGAGATGTGTGATTAGAAGGTATAACAAGATTGTGGGTCTCCAGTTGGGTGGGCTATACACTGCTCTTTTCTCATACATTTTTGCTCGAAAAATTTTCTGTTTCCTATTTCCATTTCGAGGCTGCAGGTAAGCTAGTTTGCGCCTCGAATACACAGAAACAGAACGTCTGGCTCGAGATGTCTGATTAGAAGATATAACAAGGTTGTGGGTCTCCTGTTGGGTGGGCTGTACACTGCTCTTTTTCTCACACATTTTTGCTCGAAAAATTTTCTGTTTCCTATTTCCATTTCGAGGCTGCAGGTAAGCTAGTTTGCGCCTCGAATACACAGAAACAGAATGTCTGGCTCGAGATGTGTGATTAGAAGATATAACAAGGTTGTGGGTCTCCTGTTGGGTGGGCTGTACATTGCTCTTTTTCTCACACATTTTTGCTCGAAAAATTTTCTGTTTCCTATTTCCATTTCGAGGCTGCAGCTAAGCTAGTTTGAGCCTCGAATACACAGAAACAGAATATCTGGCTCGAGATGTGTGATTAGAAGGTATAACAAGATTGTGGGTCTCCAGTTGGGTGGGCTATACACTGCTCTTTTTCTCACACATTTTAGCTCGAAAAATTTTCTGTTTCCTATTTCCATTTCGAGGCTGCGGGTAAGCTAGTTTGCGCCTCGAATACACAGAAACAGAATGTCTGGCTCGAGATGTGTGATTAGAAGATATAACAAGATTGTGGGTCTCCAGTTGGGTGGGCTATACACTGCTCTTTTTCTCACACATTTTAGCTCGAAAAATTTTCTGTTTCCTATTTCCATTTCGAGGCTGCGGGTAAGCTAGTTTGCGCCTCGAATACACAGAAACAGAATGTCTGGCTCGAGATGTGTGATTAGAAGATATAACAAGGTTGTGGGTCTCCTGTTGGGTGGGCTGTACACTGCTCTTTTTCTCACACATTTTTGCTCGAAAAATTTTCTGTTTCCTATTTCCATTTCGAGGCTGCAGGTAAGCTTGTTTGCGCCTCGAATACACAGAAACAGAATGTCTGGCTCGAGATGTGTGATTAGAAGGTATAACAAGATTGTGGGTCTCCAGTTGGGTGGGCTATACACTGCTCTTTTTCTCACACATTTTAGCTCGAAAAATTTTCTGTTTCCTATTTCCATTTCGAGGCTGCGGGTAAGCTAGTTTGCGCCTCGAATACACAGAAACAGAATGTCTGGATCGAGATGTGTGATTAGAAGATATAACAAGATTGTGGGTCTCCAGTTGGGTGGGCTATACACTGCTCTTTTTCTCACATATTTTTGGTCGAAAAATTTTCTGTTTCCTATTTTCATTTCGAGGCTGCAGCTAAGCTAGTTTGCGCCTCGAATACACAGAAACAGAATGTCTGGCTCGAGATGTGTGATTAGAAGGTATAACAAGATTGTGGGTCTCCAGTTGGGTGGGCTATACACTGCTCTTTTTCTCACACATTTTAGCTCGAAAAATTTTCTGTTTCCTATTTCCATTTCGAGGCTGCGGGTAAGCTAGTTTGCGCCTCGAATACACAGAAACAGAATGTCTGGATCGAGATGTGTGATTAGAAGATATAACAAGATTGTGGGTCTCCAGTTGGGTGGGCTATACACTGCTCTTTTTCTCACATATTTTTGGTCGAAAAATTTTCTGTTTCCTATTTTCATTTCGAGGCTGCAGCTAAGCTAGTTTGCGCCTCGAATACACAGAAACAGAATGTCTGGCTCGAGATGTGTGATTAGAAGATATAACAAGATTGTGGGTCTCCAGTTGGGTGGGCTATACACTGCTCTTTTTCTCACATACTTTTGCTCGAAAAATTTTCTGTTTCCTATTTCCATTCCTAGGCTGCAACTAAGCTAGTTTGCGCCTCGAATACACGGAAACAGAATGTCTGGCTCGAGATGTGTGATTAGAAGGTATAACAAGATTGTGGGTCTCCAGTTGGGTGGGCTATACACTGCTCTTTTCTCATACATTTTTGCTCGAAAAATTTTCTGTTTCCTATTTCCATTTCGAGGCTGCAGGTAAGCTAGTTTGCGCCTCGAATACACAGAAACAGAATGTCTGGCTCGAGATGTGTGATTAGAAGATATAACAAGGTTGTGGGTCTCCTGTTGGGTGGGCTGTACACTGCTCTTTTTCTCACACATTTTTGCTCGAAAAATTTTCTGTTTCCTATTTCCATTTCGAGGCTGCAGGTAAGCTAGTTTGCGCCTCGAATACACAGAAACAGAATGTCTGGCTCGAGATGTGTGATTAGAAGATATAACAAGGTTGTGGGTCTCCAGTTGGGTGGGCTATACACTGCTCTTTTTCTCACACATTTTAGCTCGAAAAATTTTCTGTTTCCTATTTCCATTTCGAGGCTGCAGGTAAGCTAGTTTGCGCCTCGAATACACAGAAACAGAACGTCTGGCTCGAGATGTCTGATTAGAAGATATAACAAGATTGTGGGTCTCCAGTTGGGTGGGCTATACACTGCTCTTTTTCTCACACATTTTAGCTCGAAAAATTTTCTGTTTCCTATTTCCATTTCGAGGCTGCAGGTAAGCTAGTTTGCGCCTCGAATACACAGAAACAGAACGTCTGGCTCGAGATGTCTGATTAGAAGATATAACAAGATTGTGGGTCTCCAGTTGGGTGGGCTATACACTGCTCTTTTTCTCACACATTTTAGCTCGAAAAATTTTCTGTTTCCTATTTCCATTTCGAGGCTGCGGGTAAGCTAGTTTGCGCCTCGAATACACAGAAACAGAATGTCTGGCTCGAGATGTGTGATTAGAAGATATAACAAGATTGTGGGTCTCCAGTTGGGTGGGCTATACACTGCTCTTTTTCTCACACATTTTAGCTCGAAAAATTTTCTGTTTCCTATTTCCATTTCGAGGCTGCAGGTAAGCTAGTTTGCGCCTCGAATACACAGAAACAGAATGTCTGGCTCGAGATGTGTGATTAGAAGATATAACAAGGTTGTGGGTCTCCAGTTGGGTGGGCTATACACTGCTCTTTTTCTCACACATTTTAGCTCGAAAAATTTTCTGTTTCCTATTTCCATTTCGAGGCTGCGGGTAAGCTAGTTTGCGCCTCGAATACACAGAAACAGAATGTCTGGCTCGAGATGTGTGATTAGAAGATATAACAAGATTGTGGGTCTCCAGTTGGGTGGGCTATACACTGCTCTTTTTCTCACACATTTTAGCTCGAAAAATTTTCTGTTTCCTATTTCCATTTCGAGGCTGCAGGTAAGCTAGTTTGCGCCTCGAATACACAGAAACAGAACGTCTGGCTCGAGATGTCTGATTAGAAGATATAACAAGATTGTGGGTCTCCAGTTGGGTGGGCTATACACTGCTCTTTTTCTCACACATTTTAGCTCGAAAAATTTTCTGTTTCCTATTTCCATTTCGAGGCTGCGGGTAAGCTAGTTTGCGCCTCGAATACACAGAAACAGAATGTCTGGCTCGAGATGTGTGATTAGAAGATATAACAAGATTGTGGGTCTCCAGTTGGGTGGGCTATACACTGCTCTTTTTCGCACACATTTTAGCTCGAAAAATTTTCTGTTTCCTATTTCCATTTCGAGGCTGCAGGTAAGCTAGTTTGCGCCTCGAATACACAGAAACAGAATGTCTGGCTCGAGATGTGTGATTAGAAGATATAACAAGGTTGTGGGTCTCCAGTTGGGTGGGCTATACACTGCTCTTTTTCTCACACATTTTAGCTCGAAAAATTTTCTGTTTCCTATTTCCATTTCGAGGCTGCGGGTAAGCTAGTTTGCGCCTCGAATACACAGAAACAGAATGTCTGGCTCGAGATGTGTGATTAGAAGATATAACAAGATTGTGGGTCTCCAGTTGGGTGGGCTATACACTGCTCTTTTTCTCACACATTTTAGCTCGAAAAATTTTCTGTTTCCTATTTCCATTTCGAGGCTGCAGGTAAGCTAGTTTGCGCCTCGAATACACAGAAACAGAACGTCTGGCTCGAGATGTCTGATTAGAAGATATAACAAGATTGTGGGTCTCCAGTTGGGTGGGCTATACACTGCTCTTTTTCTCACACATTTTAGCTCGAAAAATTTTCTGTTTCCTATTTCCATTTCGAGGCTGCAGCTAAGCTAGTTTGCGCCTCGAATACACAGAAACAGAATGTCTGGCTCGAGATGTGTGATTAGAAGATATAACAAGATTGTGGGTGTCCAGTTGGGTGGGCTATACACTGCTCTTTTTCTCACATATTTTTGGTCGAAAAATTTTCTGTTTCCTGTTTCCATTTCGAGGCTGCAGCTAAGCTAGTTTGCGCCTCGAATACACGGAAACAGAATGTCTGGCTCGAGATGTGTGATAAGAAGATATAACAAGATTGTGGGTGTCCAGTTGGGTGGGCTATACACTGCTCTTTTTCTCACATATTTTTGGTCGAAAAATTTTCTGTTTCCTATTTCCATTTCGAGGCTGCAGCTAAGCTAGTTTGCGCCTCGAATACACGGAAACAGAATGTCTGGCTCGAGATGTGTGATTAGAAGATATAACAAGATTGTGGGTGTCCTGTTGCGTGGGCTATACACTGCTCTTTTTCTCACATATTTTTGGTCGAAAAATTTTCTGTTTCCTATTTCCATTTCGAGGCTGCAGCTAAGCTAGTTTGCGCCTCGAATACACAGAAACAGAGTATCTGGCTCGAGATGTGTGATTAGAAGATATAACAAGATTGTGGGTGTCCTGTTGGGTGGGCTATACACTGCTCTTTTTCTCACACATTTTAGCTCGAAAAATTTTCTGTTTCCTATTTCCATTTCGAGGCTGCAGCTAAGCTAGTTTGCGCCTCGAATACACAGAAACAGAATGTCTGGCTCGAGATGTGTGATTAGAAGATATAACAAGATTGTGGGTGTCCAGTTGGGTGGGCTATACACTGCTCTTTTTCTCACACATTTTTGCTCAAAAAATTTTCTGTTTCCTATTTCCATTTCGAGGCTGCAGCTAAGCTAGTTTGCGCCTCGAATACACAGAAACAGAGTATCTGGCTCGAGATGTGTGATTAGAAGATATAACAAGATTGTGGGTGTCCTGTTGGGTGGGCTATACACTGCTCTTTTTCTCACACATTTTAGCTCGAAAAATTTTCTGTTTCCTATTTCCATTTCGAGGCTGCAGCTAAGCTAGTTTGCGCCTCGAATACACAGAAACAGAATGTCTGGCTCGAGATGTGTGATTAGAAGATATAACAAGATTGTGGGTGTCCAGTTGGGTTTGCTATACACTGCTCTTTTTCTCACACATTTTTGCTCAAAAAATTTTCTGTTTCCTATTTCCATTTCGAGGCTGCAGCTAAGCTAGTTTGCGCCTCGAATACACAGAAACAGAGTGTCTGGCTCGAGATGTGTGATTAGAAGATATAACAAGATTGTGGGTGTCCTGTTGGGTGGGCTATACACTGCTCTTTTTCTCACACATTTTAGCTCGAAAAATTTTCTGTTTCCTATTTCCATTTCGAGGCTGCAGCTAAGCTAGTTTGCGCCTCGAATACACAGAAACAGAATGTCTGGGTCGAGATGTGTGATTAGAAGATATAACAAGATTGTGGGTGTCCAGTTGGGTGGGCTATACACTGCTCTTTTTCTCACACATTTTTGCTCGAAAAATTTTCTGTTTCCTATTTCCATTTCGAGGCTGCAGCTAAGCTAGTTTGCGCCTCGAATACACAGAAACAGAATGTCTGGCTCGAGATGTGTGATTAGAAGATATAACAAGATTGTGGGTCTCCAGTTGGGTGGGCTATACACTGCTCTTTTTCTCACACATTTTTGCTCGAAAAATTTTCTGTTTCCTATTTCCATTTCGAGGCTGCAGCTAAGCTAGGTTGCACCTCGAATACACAGAAACAGAATGTCTGGCTCGAGATGTGTGATTAGAAGATATAACAAGATTGTGGGTCTCCAGTTGGGTGGGCTATACGCTGCTCTTTTTCTCACACATTTTAGCCGGAAAAATTTTCTGTTTCCTATTTCCATTTCGAGGCTGCAGGTAAGCTAGTTTGCGCCTCGAATACACAGAAACAGAATGTCTGGCTCGAGATGTCTGATTAGAAGATATAACAAGATTGTGGGTCTCCAGTTGGGTGGGCTATACACTGCTCTTTTTCTCACACATTTTAGCTCGAAAAATTTTCTGTTTCCTATTTCCATTTCGAGGCTGCAGGTAAGCTAGTTTGCGCCTCGAATATTCAGAAACAGAATGTCTATCTCGAGATGTGTGATTAGAAGATATAACAAGATTGTGGGTGTCCAGTTGGGTGGGCTATGCACTGTTCTTTTTCTCACATATTTTTGGTCGAAAAATTTTCTGTTTTCTATTTCCATTTCGAGGCTGCAGCTAAGCTAGTTTGTGCCTCGAATACACAGAAACAGAATGTCTGGCTCGAGATGTCTGATTAGAAGATATAACAAGATTGTGGGTCTTCAGTTGGGTGGGCTATACACTGCTCTTTTTCTCACACATTTTTGCTCGAAAAATTTTCTGTTTCCTATTTCCATTCCGAGGCTGCAGCTAAGCTAGTTTGTGCCTTGAATACACAGAAACAGAATATGTGGCTCGAGATGTGTGATTAGAAGATATAACAAGATTGTGGGTCTTCAGTTGGGTGGGCTATACACTGCTCTTTTTCTCACACATTTTTGCTCGAAAAATTTTCTGTTTCCTATTTCCATTCCGAGGCTGCAGCTAAGCTAGTTTGTGCCTTGAATACACAGAAACAGAATATGTGGCTCGAGATGTGTGATTAGAAGATATAACAAGATTGTGGGTCTCCAGTTGGGTGGGCTATACACTGCTCTTTTTCTCACATATTTTTGCTCGAAAAATTTTCTGTTTCCTATTTCCATTTCGAGGCTGCAACTAAGCTAGTTTGCGTCTCGAATACACAGAAACAGAATATGTGGCTCGAGATGTGTGATTAGAAGATATAACAAGATTGTAGGTGTCCAGTTGGGTGGGCTATACACTGCTCTTTTTCTCACATATTTTTGGTCGAAAAATTTTCTGTTTCCTATTTCCATTTCGAGGCTGCAGGTAAGCTAGTTTGCGCCTCGAATACACAGAAACAGAATGTCTGGCTCGAGATGTGTGATTAGAAGATATAACAAGATTGTGGGTCTCCAGTTGGGTGGGCTATACACTGCTCTTTTTCGCACACATTTTAGCTCGAAAAATTTTCTGTTTCCTATTTCCATTTCGAGGCTGCAGGTAAGCTAGTTTGCGCCTCGAATACACAGAAACAGAATGTCTGGCTCGAGATGTGTGATTAGAAGATATAACAAGATTGTGGGTGTCCAGTTGCATGGGCTATACACTGCTCTTTTTCTCACATATTTTTGGTCGAAAAATTTTCTGTTTCCTATTTTCATTTCGAGGCTGCAGTTAAGCTAGTTTGCGCCTCGAATACTCAGAAACAGAATGTCTGGCTCGAGATGTGTGATTAGAAGATATAACAAGATTTTGGGTGTCCAGTTGGGTGGGCTATACACTGCTCTTTTTCTCACATATTTTTGCTCGAAAAATTTTCTGTTTCCTATTTCCATTCCGAGGCTGCAACTAAGCTAGTTTGCGCCTCGAATGCACGGAAACAGAATGTCTGGCTCGAGATGTGTGATTAGAAGGTATAACAAGATTGTGGGTCTCCAGTTGGGTGGGCTATACACTGCTCTTTTCTCATACATTTTTGCTCGAAAAATTTTCTGTTTCCTATTTCCATTTCGAGGCTGCAGGTAAGCTAGTTTGCGCCTCGAATACACAGAAACAGAACGTCTGGCTCGAGATGTCTGATTAGAAGATATAACAAGATTGTGGGTCTCCAGTTGGGTGGGCTATACACTGCTCTTTTTCTCACACATTTTAGCTCGAAAAATTTTCTGTTTCCTATTTCCATTTCGAGGCTGCAGCTAAGCTAGTTTGCGCCTCGAATACACAGAAACAGAATGTCTGGCTCGAGATGTGTGATTAGAAGATATAACAAGATTGTGGGTGTCCAGTTGGGTGGGCTATACACTGCTCTTTTTCTCACATATTTTTGGTCGAAAAATTTTCTGTTTCCTGTTTCCATTTCGAGGCTGCAGCTAAGCTAGTTTGCGCCTCGAATACACGGAAATAGAATGTCTGGCTCGAGATGTGTGATAAGAAGATATAACAAGATTGTGGGTGTCCAGTTGGGTGGGCTATACACTGCTCTTTTTCTCACATATTTTTGGTCGAAAAATTTTCTGTTTCCTATTTCCATTTCGAGGCTGCAGCTAAGCTAGTTTGCGCCTCGAATACACGGAAACAGAATGTCTGGCTCGAGATGTGTGATTAGAAGATATAACAAGATTGTGGGTGTCCTGTTGCGTGGGCTATACACTGCTCTTTTTCTCACATATTTTTGGTCGAAAAATTTTCTGTTTCCTATTTCCATTTCGAGGCTGCAGCTAAGCTAGTTTGCGCCTCGAATACACAGAAACAGAGTATCTGGCTCGAGATGTGTGATTAGAAGATATAACAAGATTGTGGGTGTCCTGTTGGGTGGGCTATACACTGCTCTTTTTCTCACACATTTTAGCTCGAAAAATTTTCTGTTTCCTATTTCCATTTCGAGGCTGCAGCTAAGCTAGTTTGCGCCTCGAATACACAGAAACAGAATGTCTGGCTCGAGATGTGTGATTAGAAGATATAACAAGATTGTGGGTGTCCAGTTGGGTGGGCTATACACTGCTCTTTTTCTCACACATTTTTGCTCAAAAAATTTTCTGTTTCCTATTTCCATTTCGAGGCTGCAGCTAAGCTAGTTTGCGCCTCGAATACACAGAAACAGAGTATCTGGCTCGAGATGTGTGATTAGAAGATATAACAAGATTGTGGGTGTCCTGTTGGGTGGGCTATACACTGCTCTTTTTCTCACACATTTTAGCTCGAAAAATTTTCTGTTTCCTATTTCCATTTCGAGGCTGCAGCTAAGCTAGTTTGCGCCTCGAATACACAGAAACAGAATGTCTGGCTCGAGATGTGTGATTAGAAGATATAACAAGATTGTGGGTGTCCAGTTGGGTGGGCTATACACTGCTCTTTTTCTCACACATTTTTGCTCAAAAAATTTTCTGTTTCCTATTTCCATTTCGAGGCTGCAGCTAAGCTAGTTTGCGCCTCGAATACACAGAAACAGAGTGTCTGGCTCGAGATGTGTGATTAGAAGATATAACAAGATTGTGGGTGTCCTGTTGGGTGGGCTATACACTGCTCTTTTTCTCACACATTTTAGCTCGAAAAATTTTCTGTTTCCTATTTCCATTTCGAGGCTGCAGCTAAGCTAGTTTGCGCCTCGAATACACAGAAACAGAATGTCTGGCTCGAGATGTGTGATTAGAAGATATAACAAGATTGTGGGTGTCCAGTTGGGTTTGCTATACACTGCTCTTTTTCTCACACATTTTTGCTCGAAAAATTTTCTGTTTCCTATTTCCATTTCGAGGCTGCAGCTAAGCTAGTTTGCGCCTCGAATACACAGAAACAGAATGTCTGGCTCGAGATGTGTGATTAGAAGATATAACAAGATTGTGGGTCTCCAGTTGGGTGGGCTATACACTGCTCTTTTTCTCACACATTTTTGCTCGAAAAATTTTCTGTTTCCTATTTCCATTTCGAGGCTGCAGCTAAGCTAGGTTGCACCTCGAATACACAGAAACAGAATGTCTGGCTCGAGATGTGTGATTAGAAGATATAACAAGATTGTGGGTCTCCAGTTGGGTGGGCTATACGCTGCTCTTTTTCTCACACATTTTAGCCGGAAAAATTTTCTGTTTCCTATTTCCATTTCAAGGCTGCAGGTAAGCTAGTTTGCGCCTCGAATACACAGAAACAGAATGTCTGGCTCGAGATGTCTGATTAGAAGATATAACAAGATTGTGGGTCTCCAGTTGGGTGGGCTATACACTGCTCTTTTTCTCACACATTTTAGCTCGAAAAATTTTCTGTTTCCTATTTCCATTTCGAGGCTGCAGGTAAGCTAGTTTGCGCCTCGAATATTCAGAAACAGAATGTCTATCTCGAGATGTGTGATTAGAAGATATAACAAGATTGTGGGTGTCCAGTTGGGTGGGCTATGCACTGTTCTTTTTCTCACATATTTTTGGTCGAAAAATTTTCTGTTTTCTATTTCCATTTCGAGGCTGCAGCTAAGCTAGTTTGTGCCTCGAATACACAGAAACAGAATGTCTGGCTCGAGATGTCTGATTAGAAGATATAACAAGATTGTGGGTGTCCAGTTGGGTGGGCTATACACTGCTCTTTTTCTCACATATTTTTGGTCGAAAAATTTTCTGTTTCCTATTTCCATTTCGAGGCTGCAGGTAAGCTAGTTTGCGCCTCGAATATTCAGAAACAGAATGTCTATCTCGAGATGTGTGATTAGAAGATATAACAAGATTGTGGGTCTTCAGTTGGGTGGGCTATACACTGCTCTTTTTCTCACACATTTTTGCTCGAAAAATTTTCTGTTTCCTATTTCCATTCCGAGGCTGCAGCTAAGCTAGTTTGTGCCTTGAATACACAGAAACAGAATATGTGGCTCGAGATGTGTGATTAGAAGATATAACAAGATTGTGGGTCTTCAGTTGGGTGGGCTATACACTGCTCTTTTTCTCACACATTTTTGCTCGAAAAATTTTCTGTTTCCTATTTCCATTCCGAGGCTGCAGCTAAGCTAGTTTGTGCCTTGAATACACAGAAACAGAATATGTGGCTCGAGATGTGTGATTAGAAGATATAACAAGATTGTGGGTCTCCAGTTGGGTGGGCTATACACTGCTCTTTTTCTCACATATTTTTGCTCGAAAAATTTTCTGTTTCCTATTTCCATTTCGAGGCTGCAGCTAAGCTAGGTTGCGCCTCGAATACACAGAAACAGAATGTCTGGCTCGAGATGTGTGATTAGAAGATATAACAAGATTGTGGGTGTCCAGTTGGGTGGGCTATACACTGCTCTTTTTCTCACATATTTTTGCTCGAAAAATTTTCTGTTTCCTATTTCCATTCCTAGGCTGCAACTAAGCTAGTTTGCGCCTCGAATACACAGAAACAGAATATCTGGCTCGAGATGTGTGATTAGAAGGTATAACAAGATTGTGGGTCTCCAGTTGGGTGGGCTATACACTGCTCTTTTTCTCACACATTTTTGCTCGAAGAATTTTCTGTTTCCTATTTCCATTTCGAGGCTGCAGGTAAGCTAGTTTGCGCCTCGAATACACAGAAACAGAATGTCTGGCTCGAGATGTGTGATTAGAAGATATAACAAGATTGTGGGTGTCCAGTTGCATGGGCTATACACTGCTCTTTTTCTCACATATTTGTGCTCGAAAAATTTTCTGTTTCCTATTTCCATTTCGAGGCTGCAGGTAAGCTAGTTTGCGCCTCGAATACACAGAAACAGAATGTCTGGCTCGAGATGTCTGATAAGAAGATATAACAAGATTGTGGGTCTCCAGTTGGGTGGGCTATACACTGCTCTTTTTCTCACACATTTTAGCTCGAAAAATTTTCTGTTTCCTATTTCCATTTCGAGGCTGCAGGTAAGCTAGTTTGCGCCTCGAATACACAGAAACAGAATGTCTGGCTCGAGATGTGTGATTAGAAGATATAACAAGGTTGTGGGTCTCCTGTTGGGTGGGCTGTACATTGTTCTTTTTCTCACATATTTTTGGTCGAAAAATTTTCTGTTTCCTATTTCCATTTCGAGGCTGCAGCTAAGCTAGTTTGCGCCTCGAATACACAGAAACCGAATGTCTGGCTCAATATGTGTGATCAGAAGATATAATAAGATTGTGGGTGTCCAGTTGGGTGGGCTATACACTGCTCTTTTTCTCACATATTTTTGGTCGAAAAATTTTCTGTTTCCTATTTCCATTTCGAGGCTGCAGCTAAGCTAGTTTGCGCCTCGAATACACAGAAACAGAGTATCTGGCTCGAGATGTGTGATTAGAAGATATAACAAGATTGTGGGTGTCCAGTTGGGTGGGCTATACACTGCTCTTTTTCTCACATATTTTTGGTCGAAAAATTTTCTGTTTCCTATTTCCATTTCGAGGCTGCAGCTAAGCTAGTTTGCGCCTCGAATACACAGAAACCGAATGTCTGGCTCAATATGTGTGATCAGAAGATATAACAAGATTGTGGGTGTTAAGTTGGGTGGGCTATACACTGCTCTTTTTCTCACATATTTTTGGTCGAAAAATTTTCTGTTTCCTATTTCCATTTCGAGGCTGCAGCTAAGCTAGTTTGCGCCTCGAATACACAGAAACAGAGTATCTGGCTCGAGATGTGTGATTAGAAGATATAACAAGATTTTGGGTGTCCAGTTGGGTGGGCTATACACTGCTCTTTTTCTCACATATTTTTGCTCGAAAAATTTTCTGTTTCCTATTTCCATTTCGAGGCTGCAGCTAAGCTAGGTTGCGCCTCGAATACACAGAAACAGAATGTCTGGCTCGAGATGTGTGATTAGAAGATATAACAAGATTGTGGGTGTCCAGTTGGGTGGGCTATACACTGCTCTTTTTCTCACATATTTTTGGTCGAAAAATTTTCTGTTTCCTATTTCCATTTCGAGGCTGCAGGTAAGCTAGTTTGCGCCTCGAATATTCAGAAACAGAATGTCTATCTCGAGATGTGTGATTGGAAGATATAACAAGATTGTGGGTCTTCAGTTGGGTGGGCTATACACTGCTCTTTTTCTCACACATTTTTGCTCGAAAAATTTTCTGTTTCCTATTTCCATTCCGAGGCTGCAGCTAAGCTAGTTTGTGCCTCGAATACACAGAAACAGAATGTCTGGCTCGAGATGTCTGATTAGAAGATATAACAAGATTGTGGGTCTCCAGTTGGGTGGGCTATACACTGCTCTTTTTCTCACACATTTTAGCTCGAAAAATTTTCTGTTTCCTATTTCCATTTCGAGGCTGCAGCTAAGCTAGTTTGCGCCTCGAATACACAGAAACAGAATGTCTGGGTCGAGATGTGTGATTAGAAGATATAACAAGATTGTGGGTGTCCAGTTGGGTGGGCTATACACTGCTCTTTTTCTCACACATTTTTGGTCGAAAAATTTTCTGTTTCCTATTTCCATTTCGAGGCTGCAGCTAAGCTAGTTTGCGCCTCGAATACACAGAAACAGAATGTCTGGCTCGAGATGTGTGATTAGAAGATATAACAAGATTGTGGGTCTCCAGTTGGGTGGGCTATACACTGCTCTTTTTCTCACACATTTTTGCTCGAAAAATTTTCTGTTTCCTATTTCCATTTCGAGGCTGCAGCTAAGCTAGGTTGCACCTCGAATACACAGAAACAGAATGTCTGGCTCGAGATGTGTGATTAGAAGATATAACAAGATTGTGGGTCTCCAGTTGGGTGGGCTATACGCTGCTCTTTTTCTCACACATTTTAGCCGGAAAAATTTTCTGTTTCCTATTTCCATTTCGAGGCTGCAGGTAAGCTAGTTTGCGCCTCGAATACACAGAAACAGAATGTCTGGCTCGAGATGTCTGATTAGAAGATATAACAAGATTGTGGGTCTCCAGTTGGGTGGGCTATACACTGCTCTTTTTCTCACACATTTTAGCTCGAAAAATTTTCTGTTTCCTATTTCCATTTCGAGGCTGCAGGTAAGCTAGTTTGCGCCTCGAATATTCAGAAACAGAATGTCTATCTCGAGATGTGTGATTAGAAGATATAACAAGATTGTGGGTCTTCAGTTGGGTGGGCTATACACTGCTCTTTTTCTCACACATTTTTGCTCGAAAAATTTTCTGTTTCCTATTTCCATTCCGAGGCTGCAACTAAGCTAGTTTGCGCCTCGAATACACGGAAACAGAATGTCTGGCTCGAGATGTGTGATTAGAAGATATAACAAGATTGTGGGTGTCCAGTTGGGTGGGCTATACACTGCTCTTTTTCTCACATATTTTTGGTCGAAAAATTTTCTGTTTCCTATTTCCATTTCGAGGCTGCAGGTAAGCTAGTTTGCGCCTCGAATATTCAGAAACAGAATGTCTATCTCGAGATGTGTGATTAGAAGATATAACAAGATTGTGGGTCTTCAGTTGGGTGGGCTATACACTGCTCTTTTTATCACACATTTTTGCTCGAAAAATTTTCTGTTTCCTATTTCCATTCCGAGGCTGCAGCTAAGCTAGTTTGTGCCTTGAATACACAGAAACAGAATATGTGGCTCGAGATGTGTGATTAGAAGATATAACAAGATTGTGGGTCTTCAGTTGGGTGGGCTATACACTGCTCTTTTTCTCACACATTTTTGCTCGAAAAATTTTCTGTTTCCTATTTCCATTCCGAGGCTGCAGCTAAGCTAGTTTGTGCCTTGAATACACAGAAACAGAATATGTGGCTCGAGATGTGTGATTAGAAGATATAACAAGATTGTGGGTCTTCAGTTGGGTGGGCTATACACTGCTCTTTTTCTCACACATTTTTGCTCGAAAAATTTTCTGTTTCCTATTTCCATTCCGAGGCTGCAGCTAAGCTAGTTTGTGCCTTGAATACACAGAAACAGAATATGTGGCTCGAGATGTGTGATTAGAAGATATAACAAGATTGTGGGTGTCCAGTTGGGTGGGCTATACACTGCTCTTTTTCTCACATATTTTTGGTCGAAAAATTTTCTGTTTCCTATTTCCATTTCGAGGCTGCAGGTAAGCTAGTTTGCGCCTCGAATATTCAGAAACAGAATGTCTATCTCGAGATGTGTGATTAGAAGATATAACAAGATTGTGGGTCTTCAGTTGGGTGGGCTATACACTGCTCTTTTTCTCACACATTTTTGCTCGAAAAATTTTCTGTTTCCTATTTCCATTCCGAGGCTGCAGCTAAGCTAGTTTGTGCCTTGAATACACAGAAACAGAATATGTGGCTCGAGATGTGTGATTAGAAGATATAACAAGATTGTGGGTCTTCAGTTGGGTGGGCTATACACTGCTCTTTTTCTCACACATTTTTGCTCGAAAAATTTTCTGTTTCATATTTCCATTCCGAGGCTGCAGCTAAGCTAGTTTGTGCCTTGAATACACAGAAACAGAATATGTGGCTCGAGATGTGTGATTAGAAGATATAACAAGATTTTGGGTGTCCAGTTGGGTGGGCTATACACTGCTCTTTTTCTCACATATTTTTGGTCGAAAAATGTTCTGTTTCCTATTTCCATTTCGAGGCTGCAGCTAAGCTAGTTTGCGCCTCGAATACACAGAAACAGAATGTCTGGCTCGAGATGTGTGATTAGAAGATATAACAAGATTGTGGGTGTCCAGTTGGGTGGGCTATACACTGCTCTTTTTCTCACATATTTTTGGTCGAAAAATTTTCTGTTTCCTATTTCCATTCCGAGGCTGCAACTAAGCTAGTTTGCGTCTCAAATACACAGAAACAGAATATGTGGCTCGAGATGTGTGATTAGAAGATATAACAAGATTGTGGGTGTCCAGTTGGGTGGGCTATACACTGCTCTTTTTCTCACATATTTTTGGTCGAAAAATTTTCTGTTTCCTATTTCCATTCCGAGGCTGCAGCTAAGCTAGTTTGCGCCTCGAATACACAGAAACAGAATGTCTGGCTCGAGATGTGTGATTAGAAGATATAACAAGATTGTGGGTCTCCAGTTGGGTGGGCTATACACTGCTCTTTTTCTCACATATTTTTGCTCGAAAAATTTTCTGTTTCCTATTTCCATTCCGAGGCTGCAGCTAAGCTAGTTTGCGCCTCGAATACACAGAAACAGAATGTCTGGCTCGAGATGTGTGATTAGAAGATATAACAAGATTGTGGGTCTCCAGTTGGGTGGGCTATACACTGCTCTTTTTCTCACATATTTTTGCTCGAAAAATTTTCTGTTTCCTATTTCCATTCCGAGGCTGTAGCTAAGCTAGTTTGCGCCTCGAATACACAGAAACAGAATGTCTGGCTCGAGATGTGTGATTAGAAGATATAACAAGATTGTGGGTCTCCAGTTGGGTGGGCTATACACTGCTCTTTTTCTCACATATTTTTGGTCGAAAAATTTTCTGTTTCCTATTTCCATTCCGAGGCTGCAGCTAAGCTAGTTTGCGCCTCGAATACACAGAAACAGAATGTCTGGCTCGAGATGTGTGATTAGAAGATATAACAAGATTGTGGGTCTCCAGTTGGGTGGGCTATACACTGCTCTTTTTCTCACATATTTTTGCTCGAAAAATTTTCTGTTTCCTATTTCCATTCCGAGGCTGCAGCTAAGCTAGTTTGCGCCTCGAATACACAGAAACAGAATGTCTGGCTCGAGATGTGTGATTAGAAGATATAACAAGATTGTGGGTCTCCAGTTGGGTGGGCTATACACTGCTCTTTTTCTCACATATTTTTGCTCGAAAAATTTTCTGTTTCCTATTTCCATTCCGAGGCTGCAGCTAAGCTAGTTTGCGCCTCGAATACACAGAAACAGAGTATCTGGCTCGAGATGTGTGATTAGAAGATATAACAAGATTGTGGGTGTCCTGTTGGGTGGGCTATACACTGCTCTTTTTCTCACATATTTTTGGTCGAAAAATTTTCTGTTTCCTATTTCCATTTCGAGGCTGCGGGTAAGCTAGTTTGCGCCTCGAATACACAGAAACAGAATGTCTGGCTCGAGATGTGTGATTAGAAGATATAACAAGATTGTGGGTGTCCAGTTGGGTGGGCTATACACTGCTCTTTTTCTCACACATTTTAGCTCGAAAAATGTTCTGTTTCCTATTTCCATTTCGAGGCTGCAGCTAAGCTAGTTTGCGCCTCGAATACACAGAAACAGAGTATCTGGCTCGAGATGTGTGATTAGAAGATATAACAAGATTGTGGGTGTCCTGTTGGGTGGGCTATACACTGCTCTTTTTCTCACACATTTTAGCTCGAAAAATGTTCTGTTTCCTATTTCCATTTCGAGGCTGCAGCTAAGCTAGTTTGCGCCTCGAATATACAGAAACAGAACGTCTGGCTCGAGATGTGTGATTAGAAGATATAACAAGATTGTGGGTCTCCAGCTAAGCTAGTTTGCGCCTCGAATACACAGAAACAGAATATCTGGCTCGAGATGTGTGATTAGAAGATATAACAAGATTGTGGGTGTCCAGTTGGGTGGGCTATACACTGCTCTTTTTCTCACATATTTTTGGTCGAAAAATTTTCTGTTTCCTATTTCCATTTCGAGGCTGCGGGTAAGCTAGTTTGCGCCTCGAATACACAGAAACAGAATGTCTGGCTCGAGATGTGTGATTAGAAGATATAACAAGATTGTGGGTGTCCAGTTGGGTAGGCTATACACTGCTCTTTTTCTCACACATTTTAGCTCGAAAAATTTTCTGTTTCCTATTTCCATTCCGAGGCTGCGGGTAAGCTAGTTTGCGCCTCGAATACACAGAAACAGAATGTCTGGCTCGAGATGTGTGATTAGAAGATATAACAAGATTGTGGGTGTCCAGTTGGGTAGGCTATACACTGCTCTTTTTCTCACACATTTTAGCTCGAAAAATTTTCTGTTTCCTATTTCCATTCCGAGGCTGCAACTAAGCTAGTTTGCGTCTCGAATACACAGAAACAGCATATGTGGCTCGAGATGTGTGATTAGAATATATAACAAGATTGTGGGTGTCCAGTTGGGTGGGCTATACACTGCTCTTTTTCTCACATATTTTTGGTCGAAAAATTTTCTGTTTCCTATTTCCATTCCGAGGCTGCAGCTAAGCTAGTTTGCGCCTCGAATACACAGAAACAGAATGTCTGGCTCGAGATGTGTGATTAGAAGATATAACAAGATTGTGGGTCCCCAGTTGTGTGGGCTATACACTGCTCTTTTTCTCACATATTTTTGCTCGAAAAATTTTCTGTTTCCTATTTCCATTCCGAGGCTGCAGCTAAGCTAGTTTGCGCCTCGAATACACAGAAACAGAATGTCTGGCTCGAGATGTGTGATTAGAAGATATAACAAGATTGTGGGTGTCCAGTTGGGTAGGCTATACACTGCTCTTTTTCTCACACATTTTAGCTCGAAAAATTTTCTGTTTCCTATTTCCATTCCGAGGCTGCGGGTAAGCTAGTTTGCGCCTCGAATACACAGAAACAGAATGTCTGGCTCGAGATGTGTGATTAGAAGATATAACAAGATTGTGGGTGTCCAGTTGGGTAGGCTATACACTGCTCTTTTTCTCACACATTTTAGCTCGAAAAATTTTCTGTTTCCTATTTCCATTCCGAGGCTGCAACTAAGCTAGTTTGCGTCTCGAATACACAGAAACAGCATATGTGGCTCGAGATGTGTGATTAGAATATATAACAAGATTGTGGGTGTCCAGTTGGGTGGGCTATACACTGCTCTTTTTCTCACACATTTTAGCTCCAAAAATGTTCTGTTTCCTATTTCCTTTTCGAGGCTGCAGCTAAGCTAGTTTGCGCCTCGAATACACAGAAACAGAATGTCTGGCTCGAGATGTGTGATTAGAAGATATAACAAGATTGTGGGTCTCCAGTTGTGTGGGCTATACACTGCTCTTTTTCTCACATATTTTTGCTCGAAAAATTTTCTGTTTCCTATTTCCATTCCGAGGCTGCGGGTAAGCTAGTTTGCGCCTCGAATACACAGAAACAGAATGTCTGGCTCGAGATGTGTGATTAGAAGATATAACAAGATTGTGGGTGTCCAGTTGGGTAGGCTATACACTGCTCTTTTTCTCACACATTTTAGCTCGAAAAATTTTCTGTTTCCTATTTCCATTCCGAGGCTGCAACTAAGCTAGTTTGCGTCTCGAATACACAGAAACAGCATATGTGGCTCGAGATGTGTGATTAGAATATATAACAAGATTGTGTGTGTCCAGTTGGGTGGGCTATACACTGCTCTTTTTCTCACACATTTTAGCTCGAAAAATGTTCTGTTTCCTATTTCCTTTTCGAGGCTGCAGGTAAGCTAGTTTGCGCCTCGAATACACAGAAACAGAATGTCTGGCTCGAGATGTGTGATTAGAAGATATAACAAGATTGTGGGTCTCCAGTTGGGTGGGCTATACACTGCTCTTTTTCTCACACATTTTAGCTCGAAAAATTTTCTGTTTCCTATTTCCATTCCGAGGCTGCAGCTAAGCTAGTTTGCGCCTCGAATACACAGAAACAGAGTATCTGGCTCGAGATGTGTGATTAGAAGATATAACAAGATTGTGGGTGTCCAGTTGGGTGGGCTATACACTGCTCTTTTTCTCACATATTTTTGGTCGAAAAATTTTCTGTTTCCTATTTCCATTTCGAGGCTGCGGGTTAGCTAGTTTGCGCCTCGAATACACAGAAACAGAATGTCTGGCTCGAGATGTGTGATTAGAAGATATAACAAGATTGTGGGTCTCCAGTTGGGTGGGCTATACACTGCTCTTTTTCTCACATATTTTTGCTCGAAAAATTTTCTGTTTCCTATTTCCATTCCGAGGCTGCAGCTAAGCTAGTTTGCGCCTCGAATACACAGAAACAGAGTATCTGGCTCGAGATGTGTGATTAGAAGATATAACAAGATTGTGGGTGTCCTGTTGGGTGGGCTATACACTGCTCTTTTTCTCACACATTTTAGCTCGAAAAATGTTCTGTTTCCTATTTCCATTTCGAGGCTGCAGCTAAGCTAGTTTGCGCCTCGAATACACAGAAACAGAATGTCTGGCTCGAGATGTGTGATTAGAAGATATAACAAGATTGTGGGTCTCCAGTTGGGTGGGCTATACACTGCTCTTTTTCTCACATATTTTTGGTCGAAAAATTTTCTGTTTCCTATTTCCATTCCGAGGCTGCAGCTAAGCTAGTTTGCGCCTCGAATACACAGAAACAGAATGTCTGGCTCGAGATGTGTGATTAGAAGATATAACAAGATTGTGGGTCTATAGTTGGGTGGGCTATACACTGCTCTTTTTCTCACATATTTTTGCTCGAAAAATTTTCTGTTTCCTATTTCCATTCCGAGGCTGCAGCTAAGCTAGTTTGCGCCTCGAATACACAGAAACAGAATGTCTGGCTCGAGATGTGTGATTAGAAGATATAACAAGATTGTGGGTCTCCAGTTGGGTGGGCTATACACTGCTCTTTTTCTCACACATTTTTGCTCGAAAAATTTTCTGTTTCCTATTTCCATTTCGAGGCTGAAGCAAATCTAGTTTGCGCCTCGAATACACAGAAACAGAATATCTGGCTCGAGATGTGTGATTAGAAGATATAACAAGATTGTGGGTGTCCAGTTGGGTGGGCTATACACTGTTCTTTTTCTCACACATTTTTGCTTGAAAAAATTTCTGTTTCCTATTTCCATTTCGAGGCTGCAGCAAATCTAGTTTGCGCCTCGAATACACAGAAACAGAATATCTACCTCGAGATGTGTGATTAGAAGATATAACAAGATTGTGGGTGTCCAGTTGGGTGGGCTATACACTGCTCTTTTTCTCACACATTTTTGCTCGAAAAATTTTCTGTTTCCTATTTCCATTCCGAGGCTGCAGCTAAGCTAGTTTGCGCCTCGAATACACAGAAACAGAATGTCTGGCTCGAGATGTGTGATTAGAAGATATAACAAGATTGTGGGTCTCCAGTTGGGTGGGCTAGTTTGCGCCTCGAATACACAGAAACAGAATATCTGGCTCGAGATGTGTGATTAGAAGATATAACAAGATTGTGGGTCTCCAGTTGGGTGGGCTATACACTGCTCTTTTTCTCACACATTTTAGCTCGAAAAATTTTCTGTTTCCTATTTCCATTTCGAGGCTGCAGGTAAGCTAGTTTGCGCCTCGAATACACAGAAACAGAATATCTGGCTCGAGATGTGTGATTAGAAGGTATAACAAGATTGTGGGTGTCCAGTTGGGTGAGCTATACACTGCTCTTTTTCTCACACATTTTAGCTCGAAAAATTTTCTGTTTCCTATTTCCATTCCTAGGCTGCAACTAAGCTAGTTTGCGCCTCAAATACACAGAAACAGAATATCTGGCTCGAGATGTGTGATTAGAAGATATAACAAGATTGTGGGTCTCCAGTTGGGTGGGCTATACACTGCTCTTTTTCTCACACATTTTTGCTCGAAAAATTTTCTGTTTCCTATTTCCATTTCGAGGCTGCAGGTAAGCTAGTTTGCGCCTCGAATACACAGAAACAGAATATCTGGCTCGAGATGTGTGATTAGAAGATATAACAAGATTGTGGGTGTCCAGTTGGGTGGGCTATACACTGCTCTTTTTCTCACACATTTTTGCTCGAAAAATGTTCTGTTTTCTATTTCCATTTCGAGGCTGCAGGTAAGCTAGTTTGCGCCTCGAATACACAGAAACAGAATATCTGGCTCGAGATGTGTGATTAGAAGATATAACAAGATTGTGGGTCTCCAGTTGGGTGGGCTATACACTGCTCTTTTTCTCACACATTTTTGCTCGAAAAATTTTCTGTTTCCTATTTCCATTTCGAGGCTGCAGGTAAGCTAGTTTGCGCCTCGAATACACAGAAACAGAATATCTGGCTCGAGATGTGTGATTAGAAGATATAACAAGATTGTGGGTGTCCAGTTGGGTGGGCTATACACTGCTCTTTTTCTCACACATTTTTGCTCGAAAAATGTTCTGTTTTCTATTTCCATTTCGAGGCTGCAGGTAAGCTAGTTTGCGCCTCGAATACACAGAAACAGAATATCTGGCTCGAGATGTGTGACTAGAAGATATAACAAGATTGTGGGTGTCCAGTTGGGTGGGCTATACACTGCTCTTTTTCTCACACATTTTTGCTCGAAAAATTTTCTGTTTCCTGTTTCCATTTCGAGGCTGCAGCTAAGCTAGTTTGCGCCTCGAATACACAGAAACAGAATATGGGGCTCGAGATGTGTGATTAGAAGATATAACAAGATTGTGGGTGTCCAGTTGGGTGGGCTATACACTGCTCTTTTTCTCACACATTTTTGCTCGAAAAATTTTCTGTTTCCTATTTCCATTTCGAGGCTGCAGGTAAGCTAGTTTGCGCCTCGAATACACAGAAACAGAATGTCTGGCTCGAGATGTGTGATTAGAAGATATAACAAGATTGTGGGTCTCCAGTTGGGTGGGCTAGTTTGCGCCTCGAATACACAGAAACAGAATATGGGGCTCGAGATGTGTGATTAGAAGATATAACAAGATTGTGGGTGTCCAGTTGGGTGGGCTATACACTGCTCTTTTTCTCACACATTTTTGCTCGAAAAATTTTCTGTTTCCTTTTTCCATTCCTAGGCTGCAACTAAGCTAGTTTGCGCCTCGAATACACAGAAACAGAATATCTGGCTCGAGATGTGTGATTAGAAGATATAACAAGATTGTGGGTCTCCAGTTGGGTGGGCTATACACTGCTCTTTTTCTCACACATTTTTGCTTGAAAAAATTTCTGTTTCCTGTTTCCATTTCGAGGCTGCAGCTAAGCTAGTTTGCGCCTCGAATACACAGAAACAGAATGTCTGGCTCGAGATGTGTGATTAGAAGATATAACAAGATTGTGGGTGTCCAATTGAGTGGGCTATACACTGCTCTTTTTCTCACATATTTTTGGTCGAAAAATTTTCTGTTTTCTATTTCCATTTCGAGGCTGCAGCTAAGCTAGTTTGCGCCTCGAATACACAGAAACAGAATGTCTGGCTCGAGATGTGTGATTAGAAGATATAACAAGATTGTGGGTCTCCAGTTGGGTGGGCTATACACTGCTCTTTTTCTCAGGTTTCATAGGTCTTCTTCCAGTTCAGTTTGCGAGCTACTATGCCTCCAAAATATCTTGCTTTGTCTGAAGTTTTGAGTGGGGTTTCATTTAGGCTTTGTGGCATGAAATAGAGTATAAACAGGTGGTCCTAACCCCGTTCTTGTTTAATTTTCGTGTTCACTTAATTCCATATCAGTGGAGATAAGACCCTTCCTAAGGGGGTTCCACGCGAGGCCACTATATGTTGCTCGGATACTGATAGCCTAATTCGGATCTGAGGTTGCATAGATTGAGCACAGCTTCATAAGTAAACAATGCCTTGCCTAGCGTTGGTACAGCAAGGATCCCAATCAGTCGATCAAGGCAAAGAACGGCTAGATTCGGTACGTTCACTGAGCTATAGAACTCTCTATAGTAGTTCACGGGTCTTGAATGTCATACGACAGCCATTGTAATCCGTTGTCCCAGGAGTATATTAGGATTTTTGGTAGGTTTGAGTTAAATCTGCCCAAATCGTCCTCGAGGAAATGATTGATTGCAGGGAATGCATACCAAAGGCGCTTCTATAACAAAGTGTAGGTGTACTCTGTTCCTGGAACTACATGCCCTTAAGTTAAAATTTTAGTGCTAACAATGTACCTAATGTGAACACCCATCTACGTACATGACATGAAGCTTCAATTAATAACTCGATAATGACTTGCCTGAGTGCGCTACAACATACATATAATAACAACCTAATCTCTCCCTTAAAATCGATGAGCCATTAGGTAAATAAAGACTCCAACCCCATCTCTCTCGCTCACTTCTAAAGAAAATCCACCGCGTCAGCAGTGTCCTTATATTCTAATTTCGACGGAGGCAAATCCAATAAGAGAGTCCAATCCCAATAATGTACATACATTCTTAGCCGAAGGACATTAATTTAACATCAACCACTAATAACTTCACGTTAATGCTCCGTTCGATGCATGTTTAATGCATGTCCCTTATTTCACATAGACGCGTCCACCGGTTCACGGACACCGGAAACAACGAGTGATTTTCGATTGCTTCGGTTAGTTTGGTGCTTAGATATTAATAAGCCAGGATGGTGCGTTGTATGTAGCAAAACACCATCAACAGGATTTATTCCCTGGTCTGCGCGATGCATTAAGAGGGTGCTTTGGTGCCGCCGGGTTTCTCTCTCTCTCTCTCTCTCTCTCTCTGTCTGTTTAGCATGGTTGGATGCCTCGCAGGACACTTAAATCGTACACGTGTGTGCGTGTAGGCTTAATCCATCTTTGTGCCCTCAGGTAATGATGGTGAATTATAGGTGTAAGCTTTGTGTTTGATTATAATGTGCAGCCGGTGGCGATGGAACAGTCGGTATACTATACTGTTCGTGAATAATCTGAAGGTAGAGATACGGATTGTGTTCGGTATTCATGGGAATAATGCGTTTAGTGGGTAATAATATTGCCACCTTTCCTGGACATAGGCCACTGACAATACCTTAATAGCTAATTGGCGACGATAGACGCATGCAAATCAGCAGTTGTACGCTGGAACTGGGTTCGATGTGAATGGAACAATGTATGTCGCTGTAGGTAAAGGATTCACTCTATCAACCGGATTCGTATTTCAATGAGATGAATATTGGATCGGGAGTATTAAGGCATCTATGTGAAGCACTGCACTGCCTTAGGTGATGGAAATAGTCTTTGAGTAGACATGGACTCTGTCATCTTTCTGGAGATTAGACACATAGGAATGACAGCCAGGCTTGTCAGTGGGTCAACAGTGTGCTGTTAAGTCAGCCAGACAGGCGTGTAGTTGGCAGGTGAGTAAAATAGCCCTAGGATCGCAGTTTGCAGTGTCCCGGCTGATGACTCTCAAGAGCTATGTGAAACTAAAATTGCAACTCTCAGACGTCATTAAGTAGTATTCCCGTGAGGAATACATCACGAATGCGAGTTTAGGTCCTGTAACCCATATGGACCTGTTGTGCCAAATATTTGGTTTGCTTTTTATTTTGCCACTTAATTTAGGCCCCTTTTATGGTTCACTTCAATACATTTCTTCGGGCAGTTGCAGGAAGGGAGAACATTGCCATGGTTTAGCTGGGTGTTATCCTATATTTTCGAAGTAGATCCTGAGAGAGCTAGGGTTTGCCTTGGAAGTAGTATGTGAGTAGGTTTCAAAAATATATATGAAAATTGAACAATAGCGCAACTAGTACTGACCCTTGTGGCAAGCTTGCTTGAGCCTCAATTAGTGTCACTTTAGTGCCGCAACTTGGTGCTACTTGCTTTGTAGATTGTTCCTTAGTGGAAGCAAAATCCAATTTTAGCCATTTGACTGGAATATCCTCAACTTTTGGAAAAGCCGAGAATGCACCAATAAGTTGTCTACAGCCTTTATTGCTGGGAGACAGGAAGAATGCCTCTGATTTCTTACATTTGTTCGGGAGGTTAGATGAGTATAGTTTGCCTGGATTCTGGTGAGCCGTGCTACACACAATTGTGTCCGTAAGAAACCTAATCGTCAATGGAATCTCTGACTGAGGACACGGGAAGATCCAACGAAGTTTCGGGTCTAAAAAATCATCTTCTGAGCCTAGCTAAGCAATCTCATCGAAAATGAGATCCCAGTGTGACCTGGAAAACAGAAAAGTGTTAAAGAGTTCAGATCTGGATCCCAATTTAAAGAGTTCTTCCATCGAACTATTTTGAAACGGGTTACAGAGTTGAGGAAGGCCTTCAGCGCAGGGTGACTGTCACTATAACCATGGATACTCCGAACTCGCCACCTATTCTTAGCAATATAGTGGGCAACTATTAGGACGGTATAGATCTCCGCTTCAAAACCAGAGGCATGGTTACCTATCGAGTAGTAAAGTCTACCCAGGGGAAGTCGACTCTTGGAAAGCAGACGGAATTTCGGTGTCATTGGATCAGACGGAGCCAGGATCGAAGGTTAAGTGTAGCCCAAAGTCATGAGTTCGGGTTAGAGGTCATTCAAATACCAAGTTGTGGTACATCAATTTATTTTCTTTAACTCTACTGAACTCTGATGACTGTCAAATGTATTGGCAGTGGAATTTATTTGGTCTTCCTGCTGAATCGCACGAGTCTAAATTTTCTGCTGTGAGTTCGCAAATGTATATCTGGTTGGTTAAGCGAATGATTCCTTAGCTATTTGGGACAGAAACTGGACAGAGGGCCCACGTTTTATCATCAGATCAAGTTTGGGTCCGAAATAGCTGATTAGACTAATGGCTAAGTTGGGATATTCAGCAGAAATTGGGTCCTTCCGTAGAGCTGTTAGGCATGGTGAAATGAATTTTTAAAAAAATTACAAATAGTTTCTTGCAGCGTCGAAGCATCATAGTGTCAGAGATAATCGTCTAGGAGTCTACCATACAATTGTGTCAGAATGCTGGAACTTAGAAACAGCAGTTAGGCTTTAAAAAAAGTACTACTTGTCTTGTAGTGTTTCTGGGAGTCGACTGGGATGAATTGTCAAATTAGCTGGCAGTCATTGTCAAGTTGACAGCTGTCATTATATTTAGTTTGTCATTTTATCATGGAAAGATGAAAGCTCGAACAACGCTTTGAAATCATAAAAATTTTCTTCGAAAGTAATGGTTTAAGTCGTTGGGAAAAATTAGGTCTTTGTGCATCCATCACATGAAAAACCAAGCAGGTGCTGAAACTAAAGTCTCGAGATCATGGGATGGGTCGGAACACTCGCATCGAAGAAGTAGTGAGACCTATTTTTGATGGCTCAACAGATTCGTGAATAAGGAATACTGTTGGTTTTGGCCTTCACCTATTCACACGACTGTATTCATAAAAAAATAACAGTTTGGTGCGGTTTGGATGTATAACTGGCCCTTAATTCTTCAGAAATTCTATTGGAGCCAATGCTACAGTCAATGGAGAACTGTATCCAACCATGGTCACATAAAATGTGGTTCCAATTAGGCTTGTGTAGTTCACGAACGAAATAGTTTAAAAAGAACTTTAACAAGTGAACTAGTTCATTTAGTTCAGGAACTGAAAAAGCTTAGGTACACTCGGGGCTCATGTAGTTCAATAATGTTTTATGCGAAATACATCATTCTGTTCGTCTATGTGGAGGGAATCTTACAAATATATGCGCCCGAATCGCAGAAGACAGAATTTTCTGAGCACTGAACAAAAAAAATGAACTAGTTCAGCAAATAGCTTTGAACTAAACTGAGTATTCTCTGAAAAGAAGTGAAACACACGAGCTTGGTTCCAACATTAGAGCGTACAATTCGTTCCACTCAAGTTAGCCAGCTTCAACTGGTGGTGCACATGTGTACCAAACATGTATGCAAGAGGAAGTCCTTCAAAAATTTGCTGCATATTTTCGACAAAAAAAAAAAACCTTCAAGCATGATAGTTGCCGCCCTATCACGACGACATCATCCAAAATAATGAGTTTTCAAGAAATAAGTAAATACACTAAAGCATTCCAATTCAGGCAATCTCCCTGGATATCCTTGAATCGTTACTTCCCAAAAGGAAATGAACTCATATTCCTTACTGTCGTGGCGTCGTCCCTTTAATATCACACCCACCACCGCCATAGTCCCTGTATGGCAGTTATGTGCAATTCGGGAAGGAGAATTGTGCAAATCGTTTTTAAGATCTTGATTTGACCTCGTATGTGATCCTCGTCCTGCTGTGCGACGGCCCCCACTTCACAAGCTGGGTAATCAACAATTTATCGTTTGACATTCAAAAGAGGGAGAAGGAAGAAAAAGGAGTAAAAAAGGAGAGCAAAGAAGTGGAATACCCCTGTTTTCGTTTCGAATGTGCTCAATGTTGCACACAAGGACGACAAGAGCCCGTGCACCCTTTTTGGTTATATGGCGGTTGCTGGGCCATCATTTAGGAAGTGAGTGTCAGTAAATTTTTATGTAAAGTGCAGCAGAGGAGCACCAGCTCACCAGCATACCAGCAACAGCATCGTCGTCGACACCGAAAAAAGGACGAAACCGCTCGATGGGTGGGTGGAATATCAAGTGATTTCCAGTGGCCATAAATATTGGTAAGTTTTTCACACGATTTCCATATATGTTGAATATTTTCTCGCTGTTTACCGTGTGCGGTGGCAGTGGTGGCAGCGGATTGGGGCCTGTACGTGTGGCAGGAGTCGTCCCAGCTATAATGACTACCCCCAAGAAGTGGGCCAGCCGGTGAGGGGTTGGGATGTGAGCCGAATGTTCTGCACGTCAACCCACGGGATGATAAAATAAATTGAGGAAATTAAATTGCATTTTTAAGTGGCATTTGCACTTTGTAGTTAACTCCGTGATGGGTCATTCCGAATGATTGATTGAAACTCTTCAGCATGATGATACTCGAGATGATGATTAAGTTTTTCAAGTGCCAGTACAGACCGGTTTGCTTGAATTACGGTTTTTTTTATTCGCCTTTGTAACGCACATAAGAGGTGTAATTAAGGGATGTTCCATTGGAGTGTTTGAAGGAATTCAAATGATTTATTGAGGCGAGATGAATTAAAGATAAAATCCTTGAAACAAGTGTAAGTGTGTGCTCCATTGAGGGTATCTAATGACGTGAAAGGATCCTTAAATAAATACGCTGGCGAATAGGTCTCTTTATACATTCTTTACTTTTGAATCAAACACGTAAGTATACACTGCCCTTGAACTCTATGAACTTTCATTCCTTTTCTGTTGCAACGAAGTATAAACAGCAACAAAACAAACGAGGCTAGTTTGTGGCTAGAATACACAACTATCCGACTGAAGTCGACTCAACAGAACCTAATTCGGTGGCGTATACGTAACTGATTTTTTCATACAGCTTTCGGCCAGTCAGCAGATGAGCTAGCTTGTAGCCAGGACACACAGAAATGGAAACAGAAGGTAGAGCTAGAAAGAGCGTACCTAGTTCGGAGGCGTATACGTAACCCATTTTTCCATACAGATTTCGGCGAGTTAGCAGATGAGCTAGCTTGTAGCCAGGACACACAGAAATGGAAACTGAAGGTAGAGGTAGAAGGAGCGTACCTAGTTCGCAGGCGTATACGTAACCGATATTGTCATACAGCTTTTGGGCGAGTCAGCAGATGAGCTAGCTTGTAGCCAGGACACACAGAAATGGAAACAGAAGGTAGAGGTAGAGCTAGAGTACCTAGTTCGGAGGCGTATACGTAATCAAGTTCTTCATACAGCTTTCGGCGAGGTAGGAGATGAGTCAGCTTGTGACTAGGATACACAGAAACGGAAAATCTGAAATTAGACATGCAGACTGGTCTAATGGTGTTCCGACAGTGGACCCTGGGGGTCTGATATGGTTCACAGACGGATCAAAGATGGACTCTGGAGTCAAAGTCTCAATACCTATGGGAATGTGTCCCACGGTTTCCCATGCTGAACTTCATGCCATTGTGATCTGCACCAGGTTAAACCTTGCTAAGGGAATCAAAGACGCTCAAATTTATATCTTCTCAGATAGCCAAGTAGCTCTCAAAGCGTTGTCGTCCAATTTAGTGGACTTGATACGAAATTGAAAAAGGAAAGGTGTCAAATGGGAAAGAAAAAAAGTGATAAAATGATGTTCCACCATAAGAACGCACCAGCTCTTTCATTCGTAATTGTTGAAGCCAAATTGCAGGACTTGCCACTCACCCAACTTAACTCCCTGCGAATTCTTTCTGTTTCCTAACTTACAATTCTGGCTCTCAGCAAAAAAAAAAAATCAACTGAGATGAGAAGGGGTCGAGACGGATGCCTATTTCGAAGAGTTTGACAAATCGAAATTTTTAAAAAATGAAGTTATGTCGGCAAAAGGACAACATTTTGTGACTTCATTTGATCCACCCTCGTATGTAGATGCACCAAGATCACAATTAGAAGGTAAAGCAAACAATTCTTGGACTTGTTTTCCGGAGCAGTCAGAACTTTTCTGAAGTCAAAAAGATTCTTTGAAATTAGAAAATCAAAAAAAGAATCAGAGAATTTACATAAGTAGAGGTGGTTGTTGTCAGTAGAACATTGTGGAAACATAAGAAAGTCTAAAAACATATTACGGTTCATGGGACATGCCTGATATAAAATAGTGTTGCCTGACATATGATAAATGACATTTGTTCAAACCCACCCTGTCACATTTAGGAAGCTGATGATATCCTCAATTCCAATCGCCTTTACCTTACTCCGTAAGTTCGTCGAAAAAGGGTCTGACTGTTTGGCCCCACCTAGAGATGGACACCTGCACGTTTCTCTTTCGTTTGTGAAACTGTAGCTGCCGCAATGTACATTAATTAGAATACCTATTCTGGTTGCATTGATTCCGATGAGCCAGTAGCCGGTACTAATTGCCAGAACTCTAGCAATATCCGACCGGTTTCTACTTACTAGTTCTTGTGTTCTGCTTCTGCAGTATTCTGGTCACACCTGCCTAGATATGACACAGTTACGCATCCACTGCCATCTACTTTCAGAAAAACCTAATTCACGTATCAAACGTCAACAAGAACACCGAACTTATTCATTCTACACTGTTGAGCCTGTTCTATCCGCATTGAGATGCGCGAGAAAAATAAAAGATTCCTTCGGACCAGATTCCTTCGAATGGAAAACATAAAAGGAAATGAAAAAGAAGTTAGTGACAGCTAATTGACAGTGCCATCTACTTTCGAGAGAATGACAGAAGGGTTTTGTGGAAATGGATGCGTTCGAAGATGATAGCAGTGCACCTCTACCCAACAGAGCCACTCATAGGCGTTGTAACGTGCTATCAGGTCTGTCTAAAATTTGGTCCCAGAGTGTAACTCACGTATGTATGTACATGTTCACGAATTCGTTCAATTGCAATTGTTCGTCATATGGACATCCTCATCTGAATGCAAACGTAAAACTAGGTCTAAAGGCTTGACTGACTTCCACATCAATACACAAATCGTTTGGATGGAAAAAATCAGAGCACTACATCCAAAAACTATGCGCCACAGAGAATAAGCCTGCCAAAAATTCGCAGCAAATTAGAAAGTTCCATGAATACCTAACCATGTGCACTCTACCAAAAAGCTGACAGATCTGACATTTGACAAATTAAAAATCTACCTACAAGTACTCCTCGCCCTTCACTCATTACTTATAGCTGCACATACGTTCTACGTACGTTCTCCACCTCAATCAGAATAATTTTAATTATTTCCCATCCCCCGAATGCTTAGGAAACACCATACATCTCGCATTCTCTTTGCCGTCACATACGAAGCCGAAAGTTTGTTGTAACATTTCACCCCAACAGAGAAGGAGGCTTTTGAAGAACTGCAAATGAATTCCTTTAATTATGAGTAATGGAGAGAAGGAGAAATAAGTCAAGAGAGGACCAGCAAAAAAAAAAGGATTCGTGCTGTAACAAATCCTTGGTACATACAAGTGTCTCATACAATATTCCACCTGCACTTTGTCCCTACCAGCACACGGGCAGATAAAGGCTACACCCTAACACACTCAGACAGACACTTGGAATCTGTAAGCGAATGCAATTCCTTTACTCGCACCATCCATTAGATGAATAACTTAACAATTCATTTGCAGGTATACGCGCGGGTAAAGCTGCTAGAATCGGAATTACACGAGGTAGGTATAGCAGAAAAACAGGACTCCATCTCAAGTTAATGTATCACACAAAGCGTAAAACTCCTTAATTATGAAATACCTCCTCGCAGCTATCCAGAGTGTTATACTCACCAAGACACCGAGGACATCCGAAAGCAACAAATGAAACCAAAATGTCTATGTAGAAGCTACAAAACGAAGAGGGGAGAACAAGGAGAACAAAAATAATCGCACATCCTTTCATGTGTCTAACACTTGACACTATTAAAATGTATTGCCTCAATTTGGCCAGGATAATGAAAACTTTCAAAATAACACAACGACGAGGATATACTACGTGCGGTACCTTGTTGCTCCTTTTACCTAACCTATGGGGATGTATACATTTTTTTTGTTTCTTTTCTTTTCTTTTCGATTTTCAGTTTCGTATCCTCTTCTATACCGACCCGGATTATCCATTGGACGTGGCGATGTTGTGTCAGGTAGAGGAAAAAGCACAAACAACCAACCAACCCACCAGCCAACCAGGAACATACCTCGTCATTCATCTTGTATTAACATAAATAATTTAATAAATTCAATAAATAACTAAGAAGCAGGGCAAGACAGTAAAACGACGACGCAAAAGGATATCCTCGACGAAAATTGAAGAACAACAAGCTACCCTCAGATACATGCCCAAACCGTACACATACTGTATCAATTCACCACCTAACCCCGAAAATAAAGAGAGTCTGCTACAGTGGCGGTAGAAAGGATTCAACAGTGCGTTTGAATTTTGTTCTAAAGAGATATGAATTTTTTAGGGAATACCTCAGGGTAGTCATCTTTGTCATCTTTTGTATTGCATTGTAAAGAATTAACTGAAAAATGATTTGAAGTTACGTAAGGAATTTTTGGATTTTTACTGACATTTGCTGTCAAAAAAGGTGAAACAGCTGGTACACCTACGTCTATAGATGGTGGTCATAGGCCGGATTTACGAAAATTCTGTCCAGAAAAGACACAAAACCGAGTTCCTCTTTTGTAAAGGGCCACACCAGGAAGCAATGATACTATTTCCCACTGTCATGTTTCAGCAGCTGTCAAAGCTACCAATGACATCTAGCTGTCAAAATATTCAGTAAGCTTTGTCATGCATCGCTTCAAACATGAAATGATTAAAAAAATTATAGTAATTCCGATGTGAATTTCGTCGTAAGGTCGGTCAGTGATACGCTTTTGGGCCTTAAGCCATCAACCAGACAAAGATTGATGCGAAATGAAGGAAACATAGCTGCGCTAGCGCTCAGTATTGAAGAAGACCCAGAAATGTCGATTCGAGGCGGATCAGCTGAATTGGGCCAAAATCAGAGAGTCAATCCGGCTTATTATGCGGTTGGACTTGGGCCTACATTCGTATTAGATTATGCTGACGGAAATTAAAGTTAGACGACTACAGGCAAAGGCGTGAGTTCGGTAGTTGGGTGCTGGAAATGTTGGCTGGAAATCCGGATTTTGGCCAAAAAATCATCTTCTCGGACGAGGTTCATATGTCAACAAGCACAATTGCCATTATTGGAGCGAACACAACCCACAAGTATTCGGCAAAGCATCTATGCATCCACAAAGATTGACTGTGTGGCTCGTTTCATGGCATGGCGGGATCATAACTGGTCTCAGGTATAGGGAGATGTTAACCGACATTCTCGACAACATCTATATATCCAAGCTGTGGTTCCAACAAGATGGCGCTACATGACATACAAGCGACACAACGCCCAAAGTTTTGAAGAAGAAAATTGCGACTGGGTCATCTCACGGCGAGCGTTAATCAATTGGCCGCCGAGATCATGCGACTTGACACCACTCGATTATTTTCTCTGGGAGAACGTCAAGTCCTTAGGCTAAGGTAACATGCCAACCACTTTGGAGGACTATTGCTGGACCGCCGCACAAAGGTTGTCAGGCCGGACAGCCTACAGACCACATTGTTTAAGAGATCCTGAGATGACGTAATGGAGAGCGTATACCAACTGGTTGATCCACGAATTATAGAGCACGAATTATAGAGCCATTGACCTGACCGTATCGTGTGAAGGTCTAAAACCATTTGTTAAAGAACTGAATGGTCTATATCATTGCGGTGTTAAGCCGGGTAAGTCCACAATCGACCGAATATTGACACTACGACAGTTCTTGGAAAAAATCCAAAACGTCTAGATTCATATTCAGACCGTATTTGGCAGCATTTGTAAAGAAGAGCTATAAAGAACTATGTCTAGTCTTGGCATCGGTGCTGAACCCTGCTGAGGATGACGATAGAGAACGATCGCTGCTTCATAAAGGTTGGAAACAATCTCACCGACATCTCTGGATATCTAGAAAGGATTCATACAAGGTGATGCGCTGTCATGTGCTCTTTGCAATACCAGTAATAGAGCTTAAAGTAAAATCGGCCATAATGGGTTTAGCTGTGAATGATGACATGACCTAAGAAGGCATTAGAGTAACAAGACCTTGTCGAGAAATACCAAGGAGACTCTATATAAGACCCCAATCATGCCAGTATTTCTTCATGATGCAGAAGCATTAACAAAACCCAGCTACGAAGGGCAACGAAGTAAAGGAATACCTCGCCTTAGATGGCGCGGAAGAAGACTTCAACCAACTTGGAGCGCGCCACTGGAAGTAGACAGCCAAAAACTGCACTAACTGAAGAGGGTTGTTGGTTGAGGGCCAGGTCCATCCCAGACTGTAGCGCCATCTAAGTAACAACGTACATAAGTAAATCTTTGTAAATCCTGAATTTAATTTTAATAAAAACGTGGGATAAGAGTACAATCAAGGTCTGAGTTGATGTGTTGGAAAATTTTCAATTCATCTGTAAATATGAGACATTGAGAGTTCAAAAATAATTGTCAGGAATGTTGTGTGTGGAAAAGCAAGGGACCAAGATGGCTACCCCGTGGTTGTCCACCGTATATTCATGAAAATATTGCATAGCGCGGAGACAAACATCCAAGGGAATATCTATCACGAAAAGGTTTTTATAAAAAAAAGGAAATATTGAACAGTTTGTCGCCTCTATTCTAGGTGTTCTGTGAGAAGCTAGGCTCTGGGTTTCGAATGAATCTATCAGTTAGTACGAACCTTTCCGTGCTGTGATTTTCTGTCTCTTTACCTGACGTAAAGCCTTTTTTTAGTCTTTCTAAACTGATTGAATATTATTTAAAAAAAATTGTCTTACGAACTTCTGTGGTCTTTTGATCCAATTCTGAAGGATTATCAGGAAATTTCATCAAAGAAGGGATTTCGTTTTGGTGATCAGCTGAGTTTGTTACCAAGTTTGTAGTTCATACACCAAACACGTCCATAAACTTCCAGCTACCACTGTAAGCGCGATGATTTGGGTAAAACACTGGCAATCAAATAATTTCAACATTCTCAACATCTGTATACATATGTACATGTGTAGCCGTGTTCAGGTATTGCAACATTCTCCAGAAGACGCCACACACAACCTCGTTCCTTCGAAACAGGAAGAAGATAGTTTGAACGGCAGAGGCGTCGGCGTCGGCGGTGACGATACGATGGTTGGCGTTCAGAGTATGCCTTGAGAAGTTCCTAAAGTTTCTTTAACCATGGCATAATCAAAAAAAAAAAAAAGAGGAAAGAGCCAAGAACTTCCTTAGCATAGGAGGAGGAGGAAATTGATTGAACAGGTAATTGCATGTGATATGGGTAACAAATAAGGATACCGATGGCATCCTGAAGTAGAGAAAGTTGAATGAGTATACTACAACAGGAGACTTGGTACCATCGTCGTCCTCCTTGTAGTCATCGTCATCGTCCTCGTCGTCCTCGTCGTCATTGTCTACTCTTACCCAGCCATCATCAGAAGAACACCAGCAGCAGCAGCAACAACAACAAGATATTAAAATGAATGTACACATTGTTGCTTCTTAAGTTGGATAAATGTTACCTACTTGCTGGATGGTATTAAGCTGTCAAGGAAATTGAACTTGTTGTTGTGTTTAGCTATACATGGAGTACCCTAAACGAAAGGATACACCCATACACGCACACGTACGAGAGAGAATGAGGGATTAGGCGCACTTAGTGCACCAGAGTTGAAGTGCATAATTTTGAATAGAAAGTGCATTTGAAGTGAAACAAATTTTAAGCACATCACCAGGAGATAAACGTTCCCAAGTGTGTGTGTACTGCGAAGAGCTCATGCTACGTTCGGAAGTGCGTTTAGATTGACCAGATACTAATGAAGGTTTTAGAGTTAATTGTTCTTGAGTACCATCAATCCGGCTGAAGTGGCCAACCGGATTTATGAGACTATTTTGCGAAAAGTCCATTTTACACTACAAGCTGCCCACTGTTTACACCACACACTCGCAGATCCAAGGTCTACCTTTTACGTTGCTAGTTTTTAGTGTTATGATCCTCTTACGCTATGAAATGCACTTAAATAAGGGGAAACCCCCATTCAAAATGTACTTACAAAGTATGGATGGTTATGATAGATCAAATAAATGGTGTACCCATTTGGGGTCACTAAACGTTTACAACCCATAAATTTTATGCATTTACGAACAATATCAATCATTCGAGGTATGCCAGGAGTGTCAGGAGCTTGCCGAACCTAAAGCATTTCACGGGTTAATAAGACGTTACACGTGCACGGAAACTATCCGATTTATGATGTTTCATTGCTTTGAGTGGTAATAAAGTGGCAAATGGACCTCGGTTTTATGACAAAGGTAATCGTGGAGCCTTCGAGTTAACAGAAACATCAGCGTTTTTGGGTTAGTGTTTGGATTAGTGATGGAAAAAATCTATAAACTGGTTTCAATGTACATTTAGAGAGGAGCTGCAGACATTTGATTAGTTTCGACGAATATTGTCGAAGTTTTATTCAAAAGAAACTTCGGCACAGAGTATGCTCATATAGCTGCCTTTCTGGACCTTGCAGGAGCCTTCAATGATCTCTGACAACGTAGACCATATCCTAATCAGCTGGATAGTGAACATGCTGGAGCAAAGCATATTAAAACTGAACTAGGAGGAACCCACTTAGAGGTATATGCCTCCAGGGGCACATCTTACTTTGGAGCAATCTATGTCTTCTCCTACTCAACGAAAACCTCCTAAAACTTAGCTACAGTGGAACCAAAGTCAGACCGTACGCAGTTGCGTGGGAATTCCTTGCAACTGATACATTTTTTCTATTCTTAGTGAGAAAATTGAGAAAGCCCTAAAGATCTTTGTCAACTGGGCCAGGAAATGGGGATTGGACGTAAAGAAATAGAATTGGTACAGTTTACAAGTAAGTTCAGGAGTCCTCCTCTGACAGCACCAAATATCTGGGACTAGTGTTCGATATAAAGCAACGAACCAAGTTGGAAATTAAATATAGAGGAACGCATTAAGAGAGCCACGATGTACTTTTTTCCCTTTAGGACATTTCTTTTGAAAAACATGGAAGATAAGTCCCAAAATCATCCTCTGGATGTATAAGCTATACTTATCTATAGGAGCCTTGTATGGTGGAAACCAGGACAATTAATCTAAAGGCTATTGGAAGGTACGAAGGCCAACGTACAATTGGTACAGCGAGTGCAATGATAAAAATGCCAAAAACGGCAGAGCTCGAGATCACCCTCAATTTTTGTGCAAGAATCGGGACCCACGTGTGCCTTAAGGTTAAGCCAATCGAACCGATGTAGGTTGAATGCATCAAGGCGCTAGGATTGTTCAGGAGTATGTGGGAACCTAAGAACCATAGATTACATGACGCCTTATATTGACTCCATAAGACTTCTTGCAACTCCCTGGCCAAGAAGAAAGGAATGGAAATATAGGGGAATACCAAGCATGGGAACTCTAAATCAGTCTGACTCCCGAACTATACAGCGTTTTCCAAATAGCTGTCATAAGAGTGACAATAGCTTCCCATAAGACAGTGATGAAGGCAATACCAAGTGAGGTTATAACCTTTTCATTGAGAGTCAGGCAGCGATAGAAACTAAATCGAACTTTGTGAATCAAGAAGAACTTAAGATTTTTGGAATACAGCATAAGGTACGACTCTAGTGGATCACTGGTATACTAGGGAATGTAAGGACTGATGAACTGACCAAGAAAGGCTCGGCTCTTGATGTGGAGCAAGCAAAACGTACGGTTAACATCCCGTCCTTCACACTTAGGCACGAAAGCAAACAATAGGTGTAGCACAAGCGCTACAACGAGAAATAGTTGCACCCTAGTTAATAAAGTAAGGACCGACAGACTGATACAGAATTACCTATCTACCCTTGAAGAAGAGGTGTAAGACTCTGCAGTATCACATGAAGAAACTACAATTGACCACTGAAGACCTTTGGAGAAGATGCATTGAAGAGGACATCCAAGACGTTATAACCAGCTTCCTGTGGCATTGCCCAAACAAATGTCCATTAAAACAAAATTTCTGGAAGGATACTTCTTATAGGACATCGAAATCGAGAAACAGGTCAACCACATCTGCAAGGATATTAAATCGACAAGGTTTGGATCTACAGAAGGATAAAGTGACTTCGAAGAAGTGGGGCCTAAAAATTGCAATGAAGGCTGCTACACTACCACCAAGACCTCGGCTGCACTTGAAATTTTCTGTATTTTTAATCACTAGACCTACAAATAAAACTACAGCTGAGCCTTCCGGCGCAGTTATGTTCATCTTTTTTTTTTAACGGGCTTCAGACCCTTCAGGAATTTCAGTCTAAGACACGCTATTCCATTTACTCCCTTCGATCCTAAGGAAGTTTCTTCTAGTTGTCCAGACCAAGCGCTGTGCCATCTGCGACAGTTTAATCCTTACAATAGAGGAGCATTATTCTCGATGTGGCCAAGTCAGTGTCGATGTACATCTCATAGAGTACATGGATATATCTTCCCCTTCATTCGTCCTCCGCGCATATGGGACCGAAAATTCGACGAAAAATGTTTCTCTCGAAAGTGCTTAAAATCTGCTCTGCTTTTCTTCTGATCGTCCAGCACTCGGTTCCATTTAGCAGAATGCCTTGTAAGGTATGCACTTCGTCTTCCGAATTAGGAGTTTCGAACCCATTTGTTTCGACAAACCAAAGTATCAATGGTTTTCTAGGGAAAGTCTTCACCGATCCTCCACTAAGGTGCCATGCGTGGAGTTGATATTTACTCCGAGGTAGGTAAACTCCTTAACTACCTCGAAGTTACTGTTGCCAATAGAGAAGGTTTGTCCTAGGTGGTGAACTGATGCTTCTTTTTCGGTTGACAACGAGAACTTAGTTTCGATGTCATTCACTTCAAGGCCAACTCGTTTCGCTTGTTCTTCAATTGTAGCGCTCAAGACGACGATATGTAGCTTCGAAGTCGTTGAAGATAGGATGATCAGATGAGCCTTGACTTGAAATTCGTTTGTCTTTTCCAGAATTCATCTGAGTGTGAAAATTTTATCGATCGTCAATTTGCCGGCCCGGAATCCTGCAGCTTTTTGATGGCAAAGCCAATGTCTCCAAAGCTGAAGCAATGGGTTTTTCATTGTTTCGATCCGGATTCTCTTCTTGACCTATCACTCTCTCTCTCTCTCTACCTAATGTTCATTGAGTAGCTGCTGGAAATACTTCTTAAGTTTATCTACTATTCCCTGTGCTTCGGTGACTAGGTTTCCTTCACTGTTTCGACGAGCCTGCGTTCCGGGCTTAAATCCAGCTGCCGCTGCTTGGCTTTCCTAAAAAACCTTCCGGCTGCTGTTCCTAATATGAGACTCTTTGATATCCTTCAGCTGGGGGACTGGGTGGACCCTTTTTTTTTATGAAGGATCTTCTTCTCCCCCTTTCTTCTGACTCGATACTCTTCCCTTGCTGCTCTTGTTTTGCGCTGCAGCCTTTGTAACTGTGCCTTTTCTGTCACCTTTTTCACCAAGGGCTCTTCTAAGATGGTGGTTGGTAACTTATGATGATCCCGGCTACGACTTTCAGGTCGCGGTACTAGTTCCACCGATTGTTGGCGTTTGTGGATGGTGAATGCACAGCGGAGAGTCTCTCAATCAGGCGCTCTTTGTGGACTCTGGCTGCTCCAGTCGTGCTAAGGCTTCCAGTGTTTAATTTACTACTCAGTTCCCAGCTCCTCATTGAATAGTTGAGCTCTGGTCAGACTCGATAATTATCCTCTGAAAGTTTGCACATTCAGAATGCAGAACGCATGCCTTGTACCTACATATTAGCACACGGAGGGCGATTCGACCTTCTGGAGAGAACCAGGATGCTGTGTGGATTTGTAGTCTTGGAAACATAGTCCTACTTATCGATTAAATAAAGTGACTGACAAGGAGTTTATTTTTTTAGTACATTGTGTGCCTTGTCTTTCACGGCTTCAGACAGATTAGTTTGCAGATTTTGGACCAGAAGCACCACCGTGAGAGATTTAATCTTCAGTCTGTCACAGATCTAAGGAAAAGCCTTGGCAGATGTAAAACATGGCACGTGTAGATGACAAGCGTACAATCAAAGGTAAATCTCATAAAGCCGGCACCACACATTTGATCCTAAATCTTCCAGGATAATGCGAAACGTAAAAGTTTGCCATTAACAATTAGTACTCCGTGTATCCGCATCCATATGAGTAACTGCCTCTCATATCCACCATCAAATCTCTGCAGCACCTCCTCCTAAGACGCATACATATGTAGGTACGTATCTCCAATTGAAAATGAAGTGTTAACGGCGTGTGACAGCCGCAGCGGCAAAGAAACATTCCTTGCGAGCCTGATTATCACTTTTATGCTCCTCGCATAAATCCGGGCGAAGTTCCTGCGTCACCTTATTACATGGCGCATACTTCTACCGAGTTAATTTAATTTATTTACCAAATTATTATTCTTTGCGTGTGCTCTGTCTGTATCCTGCCGGAAGTGACATCACCGACTGACAGAAAATTATGCATTACGACTTTAGTGGCCATAAACATGTTCCCGATGATAGCATCGCCAGGCCCCAGCGGCGGCGGCGGCGGCGAAGCCTGGGGGCCATAAAACCTTCGATACTTTCGAAAGGATTAATTGGTATTTGCAATTAAGTTTACCCATAAATTTCATTGTCCGCGACAATGGGGCAGCCTTGGCATCTGGGACGGGAGGGGGCTTGTGCTGCCAGATCAGTGCTGCCGTTGTGTAAACGGAACGCATTTGGCCGCGCATTCGATAATCCTCATACCTCCGGAGTAGGTCCTTATTTTTCGGTGTTTACTTTTCATTTGAGTTGGCTTAAAACCGAAATAATTCCAGCGTGACCCAGTGTGAGATCCAAAAATGCGCGTCTATGCCGTTGTCCTGGTCGTTATCGTCAGACGACGACGGACGTCGCCAAAAAGGGGGGCCGAGATGCAGTCCACCGAAGGTGTACGCAGAGAAATAATAAATACAAGGACGAAATATAGGTTTTTTTTTGTTGGTCCTGATAAAGTGGCTCTCGTCGGTTTTAATCTGCGATTGGACGCAGGGTTGATGCGGAGGATACCACATCGACCGGGTCGATATGGCTCGGTTAAGGGATGATGATCTGGCGATGAAAGTGATGGGCTTTGTCATTGGTTAATGGTGTGGGCCATCTGTGTGTACGCGTTCGATGTTACTCACGCACGGGATTAAAGATTTATGTTACATATTTTATTTGGCCATAAATTCGGGCTTTTTATTTCGCCAAAAATGAATTTATTATTTATATTCTGTGATAAATGACTGTTGGATGTGCATACAGTGTGGGGTAGAAGTACACTGCCTGTTATAGTTGTACCGATTGACGTGACACACGGTTAGTGTTTACTATTGTAGATGAGTTACTCAGGATTAGATGCTAGTCTTAGGATAAAATGCCATTATCCTTAGAAGTTTAGTTTATAGTCGGGGACAACATGCCACCATTTACTGCAGCAGTTGCTTGTGGAGTTTATGGTGAAGTTGATTACTAAAAAGCGTTCCACCATCTAAACTGAGAGGTTATACGGCATCCTTTAGAGACATTCCCGTGGCTCTTATAGGAGGAAAAAGTTGCAAAGTATTGTGTCTTTCTTAAGAGCGATTGGGGTCAACAAGGTTGGATACTGTCACCACTACTCTTTCTGATTGAGGTTGGTGATTAGTTCTACAGAACGAGTCGTGTATTCTGTTGAGGGACTATGATGATGATGATTGCACAGAATGAAGGACTTGTTTGGTGGCAATGGCAAACCTGATAGGACTGAGTATTGACTTTAGCAAAAACCACGATCCTTGTTAGTCACGTAAACTGTTCAATGCCTCATATAAGAGACACCGGACAGTAACAAATCATTTCTAACTTGATGGACAGTTTTTAGTTCCTTGGTCTTTCAACTCGCCGTAGACCCTGAGGACTCCATTCGAGGGACCATTTCGCAATTTGTGAATTAACGTCCGCAGTGTGTGACTAATCCAGAGTCATTTGTGGTCACTCATCTCGACCTCTATTACCTTTTGAGTCCTTTTACGTGACCTTTCCTACACACTTAACCCTGAATTTGAATAGTTTCCACTGAAACCCTAAGAAGATTTGACTGGATTTGCAAACTGAAGATGTGATATGGAAAGAGTCGGTCACCTATCTGTTCTGCAGAACATCCTGCGCTATTGTCGAATTGCATTGTAATAGCAAATATTGCTCAGCGAATATATCTTCTGTAAAAGGATGTATCAAGTCAAAGGCATCCTCGAAGAACATAAGGTAAACCGATGACTTGAATTCTGCTGAAAGTGGCAATAGCTAAGTCATGCTTTACGTTAGGACAATGTAATCCACTAAGACAATAGGGAAGTGGATGACATCATGGACCCGACCTGATGGCGAGCAGGCTTGGTTGATGCCCCTAGAAAGATTCTTAAACTATGTGTAGCCAATTTTCAGGCCTGGAAATGAAAAATTTGTCCCAAATATTTGACAATACTGTGAAATATTAATTGTGAGACGGTTTTTAAGCTGCCATCCATCTGTCAATAAATTTGCAGCTATCACGAAAAAAATCTCTAAAATGTTATGCGTCTGACAACGTCTGACAACATCTGACAATTAATCTGCATTTTTGTAAAGAAATGATCTATCAACCTTATCAGCTGATAGTATATGATCTGACAGTTTTGTGACAAAACAAATGTCAAACAATTGCCAAACCAGTCATCTGACAATTAGTTGTCTAAAATTGGGATCAAACCATTCAAATTGAATGGTCATTGTCAGCTCATTTGCAGCAACTGCGCACAGATGTGCAGACCCGGCAATATTTGTCAGAAAGTTTAAAATTTTCTGTCAATTTTTAGTAACAAATGTGGGCTTATTCTCCAACTCAAAGATACTCGGTTCTAAAATGATTTAGGCTGCCAGTGAATCCAACTAATAAACGCCAACTTATGTGACATTCGGAACATTCACTGAATCGTAACTTTTCCTCCTGATCCATCGGATCCTGGTGGACTACCCGATAAGATCAAGCACTAAAGCCATGCATCCAGTCTTAATCTTCTTGTGTGTGTTCCGAACCAAAGGCAGGACCATATGGAGCAGAATACCAGACAATTCAAACAATCGATTGAACTGTCAAACTATCAAGTATTTTTCAACCATTTTGTGATTCCGAAACTAAATTTAAAAAACATGTATTTATGATTCAGATTTCGATCATATTTGTATTTCAATTTAGTGTTTATTGCAGGATCCACCTGCCATTATGAGTGGAATAAAACATTGTTCAAATGTTGGAGCTCTTGCAGAACTTCGGGCAATTACTCAGCCATAACTTGATGAATATTCGTTTCAAAACGTATGTAACCTTTGGCTAAAGGGATGGGAATTAGAGGTGACGGTTACACCTTCCTCATTTTCGAAAAAACAGGGACGAATGACACTACCAGACTAAAATGGACACCACATACTGACTTTTTGTGCATACCGTGGTTTTCCACATATGCGACGGTGTTCTTAATGTATCCACCGGACGAAATGTTGTGTGAAAATTGGTCATTCAAACGTTAATGTCCAAGTACCCAATAGGGATATGGTCTACGCATTCCGCTGACCACATCTAATTGGAAAATACGTTTTAATGTTCCATAAGACAAGTCCAAAGGCTGTGCTCTCTGTGAATAGAGTTGGACCTTCTTCCACACTTTCACTAAGAGCAGCAATCTTGTCTGTGGAGCGTGTATTAAGATGATGGACAGACCTTAAGACATTCAAAACAGAGCCAGTCTCTTCTTTTGTTGCGGCTTTACCTATACTATACTCAGACGGACCATTATCAGATTGCAGAATTTTGATAGGTTCAGCGAATGTTAATCGATCCATATTGTAAAATGTCAAACCTTAAACTAAACACATAGTCTCGGATGACAGTTCAGTTTGACGTATGAGATGGAAACAGGGATGTCAAATCCGAACCATGAATAGAATGACTGAAAAGTCAAATGCTGGGGTGTGTTCAAAGATGAAACTCGACTCACCTTGTCATTACGTAGACCGAAATATGACAGCCAAGTTATACGACTTATTTTTTATTTTGGTTTGAGGTTGCGTTTGAAATTTCTTCTGATTTGCCGCACCCACTGTTTCTCAGCAAATACCATCGTTTCAGCGTTACGGTCAATAATGATTAAAATTTCTGTTCGAATCAATTGTTATCAAAGCCTCCCGTCGCATGTCACCATCCTTAACCGGGCCCCTTGCGATGATGGTGTTGGCACATCTACTATCACAGCGCCAGCAACATTCCGATTTTTCATTAATAAATTATTGTCAATAATTATTGAAAAGTAATATTATTGTGCTTCACGCAGTGACGCAAGAATACCAAAAAAAAAACCAACCATCGCATCGGGGTGCGATTTATTTCATTCCCAAATCCCCAATGGATGAGACCCGATATCCGATTGGATTAATTGCGTATAAGCTGGGCATCATTCCGAACTGCTGGGAGCGACAACTGGCAACGGCGACCGCAGTGCACAAATGTAGCCAACGCGCCCAAGTGTGCCAGTACGCCGTACACTGTGCGCAAATAAATTGCAAAGTTCAGGAAATTCATAAATAACCAGCGCGTATTATCCTATTTCGACTCAATTGGTGATGGATTTTTGTGTTATTCTTTCTGTTTTTTTTTTCCTGGTCCTTGTTTTATTATTGGGTTCGTGTTGAACAAATTGCGTGCACGTATTCGTTTTTATGGGTTTTTTGTTTTGCAAATCCCCTTTAATGGCGGCCCCACTTGTTATGACATGCAAGTAATTAGCATATGAATGAGGGCGTTTGTGTGGGCATCCTCTATCCTGCCGCTTTTGTGGAACTCTGGAAAGCTGTTCAACAAATGCAATTATGGCAATTAAATAAGTATGCGTATGTAGGTAAGTATTTGGAAAATTGTGTCTGCAAAAATTGCATGCATCCGATTTGGGTCTGAGCTGAGATAACTTATAAAGAATTCACTGGTTGAAATTGTTTTCCAATATTAATGGTTAATCGGTTTTCGGTGAATGTTTCCCTTTTGAATTTAATAATTTAAACATTGACAATGCTATCTGACTGGAAAATGTTTCGTACAATCAGTTGTGTCTGGCTTTGGCACTACTGTTTTTAGGCTACCATTTTACTTGTCCGCCATCTTACAATATTATGATGCATTCCAGGCATCATGTGATCAAAAAATGACACTTGGGCGTACACGTACTTTTTTTTGCTAAAAAGTTGTATAAGCGCAACGTCGAACAGAGAATGAAGGACCATAGACTTTTTTCCCCAAAAAGCAGCTGTTGTCGATGACAGTTGACAGGTGTCCATCATGAAAGATTTGTTTCTTCTATACAACACAGATTGTTAATGTGCTTTTAAATAATTGCAAACATGACCTACTTTATATAGTTTTGGGGCTTTAGGGGATTTTTGAATCGTTTCAAATATTTTGCAAAGAATTGTGCAGGGATGGCAAAACTCTACGTGACACCATATTGTTCGACAGATGACAGATTGGGATTTACAAGAGAAGGTATGTAGTGAAACCATATGGTGACAAGACTGTAAGATAATTCAAGAGCTCTTGGCGTAGACAGTCCGATAAATTGAAAGGCATGTCGCGTCGGAAAGTATGGGTGGACGCACTTCGAACTTTACTTCAAGTTTATTTCCCAGGTTCGGGTACTCGCATATGACCATAGTGTCTGTCTTAACAATAGAGTTAATAGTTTATGCAGGTTATGCAGTACGATTAGGTTAAATGTGTTGTAGACCCCCGGGGGAGATGAAATTTTTCTCCGGTAAATGTAACAGGCCTAGTGGTGGCAAATATTTTATAGACCTATAGGTCTAACTTCATGGAGAGACTCAAAGATGGTCGGCTAGATTTGTCTTCCTTTGTGTATCAAGTCAGTTCCCTCATAGGAAGGGTGAATCATGAAGAAGATAGAGGAATCTTTACGTTCCAAAGAAATAGCTTTGAGTACCTTTTTCGATATTGAGGGCGTTTTTGATAACACTGGCTAAGACTCAATGAGAAGATCAATTAGTAGCAGAGGCATCGAGCAATCAATGGATAAGGGCCATGCTTGAAAGTTCTTCCTCTGGAGGAGTGTCAGTGTCTGTGACTGCAGTAAATAGTTGCCCCAATCAGGTGTCAAATCTTATACTTGATCTATAGAGATCAGATGAGATCACGAATGGTTATACTGATGACTTGGCACTACCGTTTCTAGCGTTATTCGAGGTGAATTACTATATATTTTGGAATGGCCAGTAAAGAAAGACTATCTGTCAACACTTGCGAAACCATTCTGGTGGCTTTTACTAGACCCTAGTACAAGTTCGTTCAAATAGCTCTATGTTAAGGCTTAACTAGAGTGCTTTTATCAAGTCAAGGGTCATGTAAGCCACTGGATGCCTTAATTCAAAAATGATGCATTGAATGTAGATTAAGTTGGTGCGACCAATTGTCACGTACGCGTGTTAGCTGAACATCCTGCAAAAGACAACCATACATCCCTGCAAATTTTTATTAGGAAGACGACCGATGTACTATAAAGCAGGTGACCATGTAAGACATCGAAAGTTTTTGAATAAATTCCAAAAAGGGAAATTAAATTCCACTATTCCCAAGATTATGGTAAGGGAGTATTGTTTCGGTAGGTTATTGTGCAAAACTAGTATTCCAGCACTGGATTTTAGAGGTTTGGTCTAGTTCACAAGCAGATCGAAGGTGGAATCTGTCTGTAGACCCCACACTACAGTCTGGACATCTATGGAAAGGTGTGCCACTGTTTTCTATACTAAACTCCATCTCATTGAGATGTGAACTTAGTTACATGTTATTAAAGATGTCAAGGGCACTTGGGAATATATCTTTTCAAAAAGTCAGGTACGACTTAAAGAACTGTCGTCCAATTTAATGGGCTTTATATTGGTTAAATGATGGTACAATCTCTTACCAGAAAAAAACGGGTACAAATCTGTTGGGTTCCCGGTCATCAAGGAATATTACGCAACGAATCGGCAAATCTGCGATCACAGGACTTGATCTTTACGGTGGTATCAAGTGGGCTGCCGCCGCAGGATGATGTCCCAGAGTTGAAACAATACAGACAAGGCATTAGATAGCTGTTGACCTCCCTCGAAGGCCCTTGAGTCTTGAGGTATCACCCCAATACATTAAAAGTGTTCTCGGATACGGAATATAGGTTTTGTACAACATGCGATTCTTTTGAGGTAAATTTTAACCACTTTTTCGCACATTTCGGAACGTATTTTGACCATAATTTGAGTAATGTTGGTTTTAAATGAGTCTAGACTTCGGGGATTATTCGCAAAATGTGAAATTACGGGACCGTCCTGTTAGAACCACACATCGTCCAAGTCATGATCTTCAATAGTTGGCCAAAAAAAATCGGTTATTATTCGATCATATCGCTCCATTGGCATCTTCGAAGAAATATGACACCTTTCGGCTATAGAGCACACCAATCGTAAATGTCAAACATTCAACTAATATTATGACACTTCAAGTTTGGCAGGTGTCAAATGCCAGCGCTACCAACTTGAAACCACGAAATAAATGACCCTATACATCATCGAAATAATTTGAAAAGCTTGTCAGTGAAATCCAGTCCCAAGAAAGGGTTTTTCAATAGAGACATTACAATTTTGTATTTTTAAATACACGCAGCCCTAACATTTTTTTTATGATCCCTTGATGTCGAACCTTCCTAGCAACGTTCGAAATTTATTAATCATTTCCGCCAAAATCGTCGCAACTTTTAAAGCTCTTACTCCAATGTTCGATCATAACAATGGATAAATTGGAGTCAACATATTCATTGTTGAATGTCCCTCTATCAGAGAGACAACGTACTGGTCGAAGTACCGAAATGTAAATAAAATAAATACTTGGCGCAACAGGTCGATTGGACCCAATGCCTAGCTTCTCACATTCGTGCTGTGCGTGTTATATTCTTTACACGAACGGAAGGGGCCTACTGTTTAATACCGTGTCCGAAGGGCAGTTTGTTATTTGAGAAGCTCTCTCAGGACATTCGTACTCTCGGATGTTTGTCAGACGCTCGCGAGAGGTGGGTCTGTGAAAAACTTTTACGTGTTCCGACTGGGATTCGAACCTCGAACTCCTTGCTCCATAATCCAACGCACTAACCACTGAGCTACGGCGCCCGTATGTGGTTCAGTTAAAAATGAGCTAAATCAGGCCATTCTGTACATAGTTAGCAGGGAATATCTCAGTCCACATTGGTGTGAATTTTTTTGTAAAGATCTAGGCTCACACCTTTCTAAGATCAAATTAAGTCAAGACCTGAAGCCTCTTCACCATTTGAAGTACCAAGACTTTTGCGATTGGGCTCTGCAATAGATTGAAGAAAATCCTCATTTTTGGCTTAAAGGCTTTGTCAGAAAGCAAAATATGCGCTACTGGACACTGGGCTTCAAGAGACTCCATTATAGTCACACAAAGTGCCAGGACCGTATCAAATCTTACCAAACCCTACCCACGAAAGGTACACTGTTTACTCCACTAACAACACAGTCCTTGTGTTCATCATACTGTTTTACAAGAGTCCTTGAAACATACCTATTTGGGTACCAGAAACCCACCGTCGTTTCAGGTTAATTTTACAAAATAAAAACTACTTATAGTCAATAAAGCCGCCGGCACTATTCAATTAGCAGATGTGCTTAAAGAAATGCACAAAACAAAGGAGTTTTCGAAAAATCAAAATCAACAGAATAGAAAATATGTTCGTTTTCGCAGAAGCAACAGCGCCCGCAGCGTTCGAAAACAAATGCAAATATTATAATCACGTTAAATGAAATCAAAACAGGTTAATTGTATTCATCGCGAGTCTTTTGCCAAAAGCCAACTCTTTTTTCCCTTTCGCCAGGTACTCCTATACCCCTTGTATTATTCCGTGTATCCACTGATGAATAATTCGCAAATTGAGACGACGACGCAACAAAAACATTCAGCGCTCCGGTGTTGTCTTCATTTTCATATTTATCGCCCGAATGAGAATTTCCCTAAAGTTTTAATGAACTCGTCGAGTGTATAGCGAAAAAAATGTTTTATTCAACATTTCCACAATATTTTCTTCGTTCTCATTGCTGCCGCCAGGACATCAGCAATAAAATCCCATCGACCCACCCACCAGCGACATGACCAAACCTACTATTTGCAAAACGAAAACAATTCGAATTCCGCCTCCGATTTTAGTGACCACCTGTTAAAACTTTATTACCATACTCGGAGCCCGGCGGCTCTAATGAAATCGTGGACAATTCCATATTGTTGCTTTATTCATAATAAAAATCAGATAAAAAGGAACAACAGACCTGCCGCCGCAGCCATACAATCGGGACATGGACGCACGCACACACGAGTGGCGTGAGGAAGGACGAGGAGGGTACACTCCTCACGGAAACAGCGCTACATTGTCTAGCAGTAAGCACCGACAAATAACTTTATTATTGGCCTCTTATCAGTTCTGAACACGAATACCGTTTAAATAGAGTATTGGAATATGGCCGGCAATGATACTCGTATTACAGCCAAGCAATTGTTATTGTCTTGTTCGAACTATATTTTGGGGCCAAAAGCAAAATCCAACTAATTTCACGCACACGACGAACGAACGAACGAACGAACGAAAGAAATGGATGGCGGGGTTCGAGTTCCGGCGGAACGCCCTCTTTAATTCTCGAAGAGCAGACATACGCTGTGGCGTACTTTATTTGGTGAATAAATAATCGAAACCAGAAAACATCGATTATTATTAATAGCCATCGTAAGCAAATAGCTTTGGGGAAGTGTCTGCCAGTTATCGGTGGTCGGAAACAGAATTTGTTTGACCAGATTATTATGTTTAGGATTCTATTGAAGTGGGAACGGTGTTACATTAAAGTTTAGGTTTTTCAATTTAAGTTTCACGCGAATTGTATTATTGTGCAACAGTTTGGCATCACTCGCGAGCATTGACGTGCAAATGATGTCAGTCGGTAGGTTTGTGTCCAGGGTGGAGTGGCTGTGTTCGGACAAACTTAGCTTCCTTGTGATGCATCATGGATCGCACTGTTTGGCTGCCTAGAACTACGTTAGGTTAGATACGTGGGAAGTGGAAGAAACTACAATGCCACACTCAGGGCAATACAGACCTATTGTGATACCCATAGAGGAGAGTTATCCCTTCACCATTGGCTAACACTAGTCCCACAGACATGGTTCCTATCAACTGCCAAACTATCCAGTGGATTTATTGATATCATTGAGTGATCTGTTGGATAATTCTTTTAGGTCACAGAAGAGGTGTCACCCAAGAATTTTAAATCTAAGTTAGATAAGCCCAGGGCAGTGGCAGAGAAAGTGGGTAGTATCCGACTTCCTCATCACCGACATGTGTCTTCTTCCGTGAGTCTTAGTTTGGTCAAGTGGTACCGAAGGCTGTTATGCCTCGAGATTATTCCTATCAGGGTAGAAAGGGATTTCCTATAGGTCCTTCTCTTATCGAAACAAGGCCATTAAGTTCTTGTGATGACACAAGTGTCTATCGAGAACCATCTGGATCGTTTGGAGGACCTGCTCTGATGTATATTCGATCATATTCTTTATTCATTCATTGCCTTTCTCTGATAATCTGGTGTATTTTTGTGTCCAGGGACCGAACAGAGGGCTGTGTTCCAATAAACTTAAGCTCCTCACGACAGTACAGGGTGGACCAACTGCAAGTTTCTTTTTAAGTGCTTGAATCGTTTCCGGATTGTTGGCATAACATCAGTCCTTTACGATTTCCCACAAAAAAAAGTCCAAAGGGGTCAAATCGCAGCTTCGAGGTGGCCAATTGAAATCGCCAAGACCGCTGATAACACGATTGTTGAACCTGGTGCGCAAAAGATCGATTGTGGCATGGGCTGTGTGGCATGGCGCGCCATCCTGCATGAACCAGAGGTGGTCCAAATGCTTGTCTTCAATTTCAGTAAAAAAAAAAGTCGGTTAACATGGGTCTTTAACGCCCATTTTCGCAAAAAAAAAAAAATGGTCCAATGATGCCACCACTCTACAATCCGCAACGAACTGTCACTCTCTGTGGATGCATCGGCTTCTCGACAATAACGTGGGGGTTTTCCGAGTCCCAGATGTAATTGTAATGCAATTTTGTTTGTTAACGTAGCCGCAAAGATGAAAATGCGCCTCGTCAGAAAAGATGATTTTTCGCCCAAAATCGTTGTCCAATTCAAGCTGCTCTAAGGCCCAAACTGTGAAGCGATAACGAAGCGGTTCGTCGTGCGCCTTCAATTGCTAAGTCAATTGGACCTAATCCGAATACTCAAGCTTGGACACGACAATAACTCTGATTACTCAACCTTACCAGGAAATTTCAACAAAAGAAAACGTGATTAGCTCGGAAAATAGTTGGAACGCACGTCGTCAGTGATATACTTATGATTCTTATAATGAAGCAGGGAAGGACTTATCAAGGGCAGGACTTATCAAATCTCAATATGAAGTCTTCTTTGACTTCCTACCTCCTTTAGGATCTAGAGATGCACACTAAGAGAAGTGATTTCTCTGCTTAGCCTAGTTTTGACCAACCTTTTGTACAATCTTGTCCAGATCCTAGTTCCTCACAGTTGATGTATGGAGTCATTCCAATCTTAACCATTTAATCAACACATTCCGGAGAACCAAATCTATTTTGTCATTCATACATCGATTTATTTCATTGTCGTCCTTTTCCATAAACGAGGACATAAACCAAACAGTATTTGTTCATAAGACCCCAGCCTCTAACCTCTGCCATTTCGGAAGAATTAATATTTATAATATACTTGTACGCAGCGCACTGGTTACCAACCGATGTAGATCCTCTTATTCCAGCTTCCACGGCAACATTCCTCCATGGACACAAATCATGTTACTGGTGCCACCACCACCGCCACCAATCAACCCCTTCATGCGCGCAAAAACCCAGAACACAAAGTCATCTGCATGCAGCTGAAAATCTGTAGACATGAGCGCCCGCCCATCCTCGGTGTCATCCGTGGCGGAAATATGAAAGTTAATGAAAATTTCTAATTTATTAATTAATTTTGGCCAAAAGACCCCGATACGTAGTCAGCTACACAATATGCAGCGGGGAGGTGTCTGTTTAGGTTTTTGTTTTGTGCAGTCCAAGGAGTTCCACGGAAAACGGGTATACCTACACCATTTTGCGGTTAAGCACTTCACTCATATGCATGTGCACAGAGCCCCCGGTACTGGTGTTATAAGCCGAAACAAGGACATTTGAACCAGGAGTGGAATGCATTGAGGAAATATGCAAAAAGTTGTCGCGGATATTAGTTCAGCGGATGTCGTGAGCTATTTTCCAATTAATTTTTTTTTTTTAATGGAATCCTCATTTAATTATCTGTTTTAAAGGAGGGAGAGGGAGGGGATTATCAAATTTTGATACAGGATTAGACGGAAAACAAAGTTGGGACAAGGCAGCCGTATCTGTTGAATAGAAGAAGGCGCTGTGGTAGTAGAGGGGTTTCCATTTTGCATTTCGTTATATTTTTGAGTTTTCAATCATAGAACTGTCAGTCTGTGACAGCTGTCACATGAAAACTATGCTATTCAAGGAAATGGAATGATACCTGCGTGAGCAATGGAAAGTAATTGTGAATTTTGAAAGGAACTGCGAGATTGGTAAAAATTTGACAATGAAAAGTTGGAGGAAATTGAATCCAAAGAATCGTATCCATACCTAGACTTCACAAACTCGTTCCCGAGCCGAGAAGAATGGAAAGACGGTCGGCCTGTCAGCACACATGGTACTATCTTCACAGATGGATCAAGGATGGATGATGGCAATACTAAGAGCGATTATGGCCATCGAAATAAAATCCAAGCGTATGAAGTACGGTTGTGAGAAGCTTAAGTGAAACACAGCCCTCTGTTGGGTCTCTGGTCGAAATCTACATCGGCACATTGGTATCCATCCCTTCTTTCGAGCGGCTGACAGCAGCTGGTCCTCACTAGCTACTTAAGTCATTACAAGAAGTTCATGGCTTCGTTTGGATAAGAGTAAAACAGAATTATCCATTAGGATAGGAAATCCCTTTTTACCTTGGTAGGGGCATAATACTCTGCCGTACCGCATGACGAACGGAATAAGACTTAGTAATGGATGTGGAGATGAGGATACAACTGACTTTCTATGTCACTGTCTAAGTCCTATCCACCTAAGATATAAAGTTCCCGGTCAACACTTCTTCCATGACTTAGAATAATTATCCACCAGACCAATCAATGACATTTTGAACTTCATCAAATCTACTGGAAGATTTGGCAGTTCATAGGAATCATATTTGTGGGACTAGGGTTAACCAATGGTCAAGGGACATCTTTCCCCTATGGGTATCACAATGTGTCTGCCTTGACTTAATTATGGGATTGTAGATTCTTCTACTCATCTCACCACTTACCTAACCCTCACCTACACTGAATAAGTCCTAAGACCTGGTTTGAAAGCTGTTTTAGTCTTAAGTCTGAGTTTTTAGCTTATATTTAGCCGAAATAAGTGTGAATATGTACATTGATGTCTGAATGTAAGTAAACTGAGAAATAAATCGTATCCTTCCTCCACTGTCATCAAACTCCTGCAAGAGTATCCACCAAATAGCGTTCAGATCAAGGAAACTGATTGTGGAACGTATTTGCCTGGTCTAGTCCATTTAGAAGTTCCACAAGGCTCTCTCTTAGGCCCTCTGCTGTTTACACTCTCCTTCAACGACCTGTTTGAAACACTTGTCGATTACAAGGTGCTGATGTTTGCATCCTGCTTGGTGACGCAGAGAAAATATATGGCTTAGGAATTATTGGACATTTGTGAGCAGCAGAAGCAGATATGGAAACCGTCCCTGTATTTTTCTCTCAAAAGAATTAAAGTAAGTCATCAGCGAACAAGCCCTTGAAAGTCAACATTTAGGCTGTGTTCATCGTCGCGCGACGCAATTGTGTATCGAGCGACTTCCAGCGAAATCGCAAGCGATTGAGTGTCCATAAGAGAGCGGTTTCGCCTAGTTTTGCTTGTATTTTGACAGTTGTTCTCGTCGGTCGCAGTCGCTTATAGTCGCGTTTCGCCAAATCGCTACGCCATGAACACTTCCCTATGTACTTGTGTAACTGGTCGCTAGTAGCGAATCGCATCGCGTCAAAGGACATAAATTCGCTTGACTGTGAACACAGCCTTAATCATAGATTTCTGAAGCACGCTTGGAGATAATAGAACGGCTTAAACGGTAGCAGATTTCCTAGCTTTGTTGTTGAAGTGGTTCTTAATAGTTGCTTGGAAAACAATTTATGGTTTTCGAAAACTCATAATCGAATTTCATTCACGACCACATAGGTATCATGAGCAAGGTTTGCAAAGAAAAAAAAGAAAGAAATTGTTTCACCTGACTCCACTTGAGCATGAAAGGTAAATGTTTACCTTAAAAACACCGAAACAATTGCATTTAAATTGGTCTCTTTAAACCGTATATGTACACATGAATGCCCATTGAATTGGAAAACTTTTCTTGCCTGCGAAAAAAAGCCAAAAAAAAAGGCAACACAAACACACACACACTGGAAACAAGTACCGAAAACAAAAAATAAAATTGTATCCTTTGCAAACCAATTGCGTTTGGTATTCGTCCTACGACGACTCCTGGCCAAAGTTTTGCCTCTGCCAAATGCAACAGAATACACACAAAGCGAACATGGATTCAATCTGGCATACACGAGACCAGGAGAGTGTACCCATCCACCTATCGACATAGTCATCCTTGGGGAAAAACGTCAAATATAAGAGTCAGGAGCCAGGCAAAACCCTTGCACTCGGGCGTATGCTAATTAAAATCAATCCACCACTCCTGCCATGTTTGTGTAATTTTCTACAAATTGCAACTGTGGCTAATTTCTGGCCGTGATGTCCATTTTTCCGTGTGCAATCCACCGAGAGAGTGGAAATTCGAGGGCGTCTCGTCGTCCTGGTCTTTGAGGTCTGTGATTTTTACACTCTTCCTCCGCCCATACTTCGACGTCACTCTGAATTGATTCAATGTCTGGGTCCTTTTGCCTGCCATGTGGGGGTGGTGTGGATGGTCCTTCTTTTGTGTGCCGCTTTGACTTGACCAAAATTTGATTTTCATATCATTCAGCTAGCAACTCACCAGCAGCCGCAAATCTCGCTTTACAACTTTCAGTGCACGAAAAAAAAGAAAAGAAAAACCAACACCAACAGTGAGTGGATCGTCCATCGTCCTGTGTGCCTGGACGTGGAATCGAATGTAAGGAAAGGGGGAGTCCATTGAAAGAGATTAAAATCGAGGAAAATCCAGGATGAGTTTTATTTCTCGTTTCTTTCTTCGTGGACCGATATCAGATACAAGCTTTGCCTGTCTGCCTGTCGTCCTGCGGAACGTACAGTGCACAGCGTACGAACAATCGACGCGATGTATCCTTGAATGTGGAGAAAAAGTTTCGTTCGTTTCGATTTTTTTTTTTGTGGGCGCAGTGTTCTAGTAATCTAGGATTTCACTTAAAACGTAAACTGTATTCACGCCAAAGAGTGGGCCAGGGACCACACATGACCACATACTCTCATGCCAGGGGATTGGTATGTAGTTTACAAGCTGCGATATGAGGTGAGAGATGTCGATGGAGGCGTCCAGATAAGAATTGATGGACAGTTTCTGGGGCAGCGCCAGGCGGAATATTTATTTTTAATTTATGGCTTAAATAGTTGGACTTACACATTGGCCGGATGTGTGTTTTCCAATGGAAAACTCATGTTTTTCCGATTCGAACAAGGAGCGAGAGGACTCGGCCAGAGAAACTTTTTCACACTGGCAAACGTAATTACAAAGTTTTTCTGTGCAAGAAATTAAAATAACACGATTGGCAGGTGGAAATGCGACATGTGTGTGGGTGGGTCTAGGGGTATGGGTGTCGCATTAAAAGAGGAAACTTTTTCCTAGAGAATTTCCAGGGCTCAAGGATATTTTAAACTTTCCAATGCATTGGCCCACATTTTCTGCAAGAGACCTTGGAGCTGACGACACAAGTTGAAGTTTCTAATGGTTGTTCACATTTTTTTTTTGTTTTTTTTTAAAAAAGGATCTACTTTCCTAAAAAAGGTGCTTGGTGACACCTTTTACGTGGCTTGTTCTGATGAACTTATTCAAAGATCGGCGTAGATGATTGTCTATTCGATGCGAGCGAGCCTTATCAAGCAGTTTTTCGTTTCTTTTGTAATACAGTGGACCTCACTTATAACGACGGTGAAGGTACCGAGGAAAAAAGGTCGTTATAACCGGCGGGCTTTACATCCATCGAGGTTATGTCTGACAGAAGAACACCCAAACATTTCATGAAACCAATCAAAGGTAAGGAAAGTGGACGTCATAAGCGACTGTCTGTGAAAAGCGAAGTGACGTCCACTGTATATGGTTTGGTTAACAATATCAGCGAAGGTTTGAAACGTGACAGGAGTTTGGAACGAGATTGGAACGTGGTGGCCAAAAGTGCACCCTACACTCGGAGCACTAGGGGATTCAATGTGAGACCCTGTCGGTTGGTTTACCTGAAAACAGAGACAAAAGTTGGTTTGTAGCTTTGGAATAACTATACGTCCTCCCTAAACCACATTTAGTCCGCCATAGAACGCGCCACCAGGGCCATGTGGGCCAATAGACGCCTTTATGGTAGAACTTGCGGTCTCAATCCAAAAATTATAGGTGCTTGGATATTTACAATGCTGGTGAGGCCCATTGTCACGTACACGGCCATCGCATCGTAGCAAAGCTTCAGAAGCTGCAAAGAATAGCCTACACTAGAATACACCTCTACAAATCTTCATTAGGAAGACGGCTGCTAGGTGCTCTATCAAGTTGCAAATAGAATACAAGTTTAAGGCAGTCCCACTCAATACCACAAAAAGACATGCACTGTCTCGGACGTTATGGTCAGGGAATACTGTTTCGGTAGGTTATTTGAGGTTAATATATTAGACCGTGCGGACTGGTCTAATGGTGTTCCGACACAGGACCCTAGAGGTCTGATTTGGTTCACAGACGGCTCAAAGATGGACTCTGGAGTGAGTGCTGGTGTCTTTGGACCCAACACTAAAGTCTCAATACATATTTGAATGTGTCCCACGGTTCCCAGGGTGAACTCCATGCCATTGAGATCTGCGCCAGGTTAAACCTTAGTAAGGGAATCAAGGGCGCTAAAATTTATATCTTTTCAGATAGCCAGGCAGCTCTTAGAGCTTTGTCGTCCAATTTAGTGGACGACAGCAGTTAAATGCAGTTACGATGCACTACAATCTCTTGCTAGACATACTAGTGTGGTACTCGGATGGATTCCAGGACATCAGCGGATTGCAGGCAACGAATCTCCAGATGAACTAGCCAGGGCTGGCTCAGGATTTGCGTTCATTAGACCTAAACCGTACTGTGGTGTCAACTGGGCTCCCGCCACAGCGCTGATTACCGCACGGCAGCATAGCCTACGTCCAACCCATCGGGGTTACATCAGTCCAAAGGATTAATTAGGCCTTATTCCTACAGGGAAATTCTGAGTTTAGACAATCACAGTATTCGAAAGCTGGTGAGTTTTCTAACAGGTCACTGTGGCCTGAGGTATCACTTCAACAAACTCAGTCTGCGCCCAGACATAGAATGTAGGTCGTCAAGGCAACATGCTCGCCAGCAGATATTAGAACCTCTGCAACTAAGGACATGCTTCCTTCATTAGGAAAGTGGTACGTCTCTTAGAGTAAAATTACACCCTAAGGTACAATAGATCTTTTAGGTCGTAGTATCAGCCATATGGGCTAGGGTCTAGGCTCGAGTTTGTTGTTAATTTCAGGATGTTTAATGGTGGCTTCGCTGAGAGATCGGCCAGATTTTTTTTAGTTCTGCATAGGATTGGGCTTTCGCTTAGGAAGTAAGATGTGTTTTCTTCTGCGTCCGGTCAGTGGGTCGCCATGAGGTTGTGATTCCCCGTGAAGAGTGTTAAGTTGGGTCTGTTAAGAGCCAGGATCTGTTTGGTTTTGGCGACATCAATCTTTGTCTCCAGAGTTTTTCTGGATAAACGACAAGATGGGAGTGCGTTCCCTCTCTTGGTATCTAGTCTCACGAAGGTTTGCCAATAGCTAGGGATGGTAGAACACGAGCAAGGACCACTGTCAGGATCTGTTCGGACCCCATTTTTGCTAATTCGTTTGCCAGTTCGTTCCGCTGAATGTCGCTGTGTCCTGAAACCCGAAGAAGTGTGACAACATGGTTTGCTGTGAGTTCTTTACCGCATTGCTTTACTAGATTTGATTTGACTTCTATTGATGAGATAGCCTTTATGGCAGCTTGACAGTCAATATATGTAGATGTCGATCAGTTTTCTAGACGTGATAGTTCTCATGGTACTTCTGGGATCGTTGGAACACACTGCCATGGTTTGGAAGTCTCAGAGAGCGTTCAAGGTTCAGTTGAATGTATGCCAGAGCTTAGTCCTTCGTTAATCTTTTCTCCTCTCTTGAGACAAGACTGAAGTCGTGGGATGGTGATATATAATCTGTCTCTGTGCCCAAGTGTTACCATCTCGTAATGGTACGGTAGTCGGTGTCGCCCTCTTTCCACAGGCTAGATTGCTTCAAGCGTAGGACACTCTTCGCAGTTGTTTCCCTTAGGTGCAAGTCAAAAGGGCTTAGTGCAAGCATGGCTTCAGGAGCTGCAGTTGGTGTTGTTCCCTTGGTGCATACATGCTAATCTTTGTATCTTGGTCAATGCTTGGAGGCTACTAGATGAGGCAGTCATAGGATAGCAGCTCGATGGCGGTGAACATCCAGTGTATGATGACAGGTTTGGGCTTCCATTATAGATGCTTTCTTTATCCTTTCTGCCGGGTTCTCTCTCAAAGTCAGCTTACGGTCGAGTATAAAGGTGTACCATTGAGGCCCGATCAATACAATTTCTCTGTTATTAGTGAAGAGGACCACTTCTGTCCTCAGTTCTTCATCTGCTGCAGTCTCCTCAGTCCTCACACATCCTTCATCTCCTGAGAGCAGATTGAAGTACATAGTTCAGTATGAACTTACCTTTCGCCTATGACAAGTTCATCCATGTATGCGACTTAGACTCCACTTCGTTCTACTTCACTTCGACCAATATCCATAGTGGAGGAGATAGGATCTCTCATCTTCTTGCTCTAGAGGCCAGTGCATGTACTGGACAGTCACCTAGTTCCATGTTCATGTGACGTCTTCAACATGCATTTAAGCCAGTCTGAGATTCCTGAGTCTATGTTTTGCTGGTCCAGTGGTAGCCTCATTGATTTGGATATCACATTGTTGAATGCTCCTTCTATATCCAGGAAGGCCGCTAGAGTGAATTCTTTGAGAGGTGATTTTGTCTCAACAAGTCTTCCTTTAGTATAGGTTTGTTGGTCTGGGGACACAGTCCTAAGACTTAGTTTGGAGCAAGCGTGTAGATCTAGCAAATGATTTAAGTAGGAGCGAGGTAAGCCTGATCGGCCTAAAGTCCTTTGGCCTAGTGTGTGAGTGCTTACTCGCTTTGGGTATGGAAATCACTTTGACTACTCTCCAGGCTCGAGAAATATATGAGCAGTTAAGGCACCCACCTACCTGTTGCATGGAAGCATCAGAAGCATCATTGATAATCCTGTGAAATGAACAGACAATAATAGCAAATGCCTGCGACTTTACAAGGCCATGACGCCTCGACGTAGAACGTGTCCTTCTATGGGCATGTTTCGCTGAATTCCCTAGTAGATTTGTTTCTAAGATGATACTCCATGTGTCTAGGTTCATTGTTCGACAGTTGGATGTGATCTCCGTTCAGAGATGAACACAAATTTAAGGAATTCCTCATAGACCTCACGAAGACATAATCTACCCGGTCAACGTTATCGTAGTTAATGCTAATTCCATACATATACAACCAGGTGGTGATTCACAGGCATACAACTGAAAATTACTCCCACAGGACATGACAACATCACAGTAATCCAACGACTGTTGTCCATGTATTCACAAGAGGACACTCGCAATACAAAAGTATTTACCATGGGCAACCTGATTCTCGAAATTAATCCCATCAGCAAAGCTCCCTCCGCCCCCAAGGAGGAAACTAAAATAAGTAAGGCCTCAAGTTCAAAGCCAGAAAATTGTGCCAACATTAAACACTTAAATTCCACAAAGCTTATCACTTATTAAAATTCCTCGTAACTTGGTCCAAAGACAAGGAGTCCTCGTTAAATAACTAAAGTTTATTTGCCCCCAAGAAAACCTCATTTTCTCCCACAATTGTGGTTATTGCCTTCCTCTAGACTGACCTTTGATATGTTTACTAAATTTTCCATTATCCCGAGCACATTGTGATAGCGCATCGTGCTCTCTATGCCATTCCAAGATAACTGATTCATTCACCTTCCCTCAAGGAGCATATGGCAACGGCGGCAGCGGCGACGGTGGCGGTGGCAGCACATTCACATCTGGCCGGGGATACCTCTTCCATTGCTCGCTCATACCTACAACAGCCCTCACATAAACACTCTGTGGGATATTTAAATTTCATTTCATGTTCTAACTCAAAAAGTACTGGCAGAAGTAGTTATCATTGTGGCATTGAAGACGATCTCTCATCTCATCTTTTGCGCCCATCCTTGTGGACCCCCCTCGTCCTGGTATAGTGGAAAGAAGAAACGAAGTAGAATACCTTTTTCGAATTTGCAAAGTTCCTTCGAAAGTTTATATCCACAAAACGCTTGAATTGAGTTTGGGAAACAAAACCACCAGCAAGCCACTGCTACCAACCAACCAGCAGTAGTAATAGCATCCAACCAAGGAACTACCCACCTACATCCCATGCCACCACCATGCCACACTATCTATCCACAAGGACGACGACAACGACTACGACGACGACGACGGTGAGGAACAACAAAGAAAATTATCTAAATGTAACTTTCCATTATGCAAATTCTTACACTGGTACGACTTCAAGGTTGAGAGGGTCCGCACAGACGATCCTGAAGAGCGGAGCATGGCGTATGGAACTGTAGGCAAGCGGAGGCATCCAGGGATGTTACTACTTCATAAATTGGTTAAATTGAAAGTCTACTCTGTTCTTCGACGAATATTATTCTCGAGGATACACGTGCAGTTTACTTATGTGAGTGGCACAGGTTAGTTACCTTTGTCTTGTTACCCCCAACAGTTGGGCTTTCATCTTATGAAAGTTTTGCAGAACTCATCTCTCCTTATGCTGAACTTTGTAATGGCAGAGCTAATGTGGAATTTAATTTGAGGAATGATGACGAAATTCGTGCTCGCTCTTGTCAAAAATAACGAAATGGAAATGCAAACAGTTCTAGTTCCAGAATTAACCTGTAAGATATTTTCCTTTTGCGAAACACGGTGTGCATTTGGATGAGAGAAATCGCTCAGGTATGGTAATGTATGGTAGGTAGCATCTACTTGCATACTTTATTCAATTATTTTTCACTTTTTTTTCACAAAAGGTCCTGTGAGAGTGGTACTTTCAAATGAGAAAGCAATTCTAATTCGACAATCAGTCTTTCCATCAGTAATGGAGGACTTTTCTTCCTACTCACGAAAGGCTTCTTACTAACTTACATAGGTGGCGCTACAGTTCGGAGTGAATCTGAGCCTCAACCAACAAGCCTATCTAGTTAGCGCGGTCCATAGATAACTGTCTCCAGTTGCGCATTTCAGGTCGGCGGTTGCGGTCCCTTTCTACTTGTGCACGCCACCTAAGGCGAGGTCTTCCTCAACTGCGTTGTGCCTTCGGGTTGATTGGAAGAATCTGCGGGCCGGAGCTTTGGTGTCCATTCGCTCTACATATCTTAGCGTCAGTTTTTGAGCCGCTGTACAGCTCATATAGTTCGTTGCAGAATCTTCTCCTCCAAAGCCCGTCAACGCAAATGGGACTAACAATTTCTTTCTCTCGAAGCGACTGAGGATATCTTCACCCGCTTTAGACAGAGTCCACGTTTCCACGCCATAAAGTAAAACTGGAATGGTCAACGTCTTATACAGGGTCTCCCTAGTTCTTCAGGATAGGACTAAACTATTCATTTGCCTTCTCAGCCAAAAGAAACAGCGATTAGCAAGAGTTATTCTTCGTCTTTCTGCGGAGGTGTTGTATTCAGAGGTTATAGCAGAGCCGATGTAGATGAAGTCCCTTACCACTTCAACGTTATAGCCGTCAATTGTGACGTTCTGTCCAATTCGTCGATGTTGTGTGTCCCTTTTACTTTGTTTTGTCCTCCATAACCACTAAATCCATTTTGACAGCTTCCGTTTCAATACTGGTGAACGCTCCAGTGACAGCCCGCTGAGTTCTGTCAATAATGTCAAAGTTGTCAGCGTACGCTAGTAGTTGGACAGACTTTTGAAAGATTGTGCCTCTGGTGTTGGCTTGTGAGTTTCGCACAATTCTTTCAAGTTTGAGGTTAAAGAAATCTAATGAGGTGCCTAAGTCCTTTTTTTGACATCAAAGGCCTCGGTGAGATCATTACTGAGCTTGATCGTCGTTCTGCACAATCTGACGAGTTTGTTCCTGTAAATGCTGTCATATAGGGCCTTAAAACTGATAAAAAAAATGGTCGGTATCGACTTGGACTTCTATGGTTTTCTCCAAGATCTGCCAAAGTGTGAAGATTTGGTCGATTGTGAACGTTCCTGGTCTGAAAACACAATGATATCAGGTTGTTGACGAAGGGTTTCAGACGTTCGTATAGGATGGCACTTAAAAGATTTTATACGCGATGTTGAGGAGGCTTTTCTTGTGTATCGGGCAAACGGTGCTAAGATTCCATTCATCAGGCATAAACTCATCTGACCAAATCTTAGAAATGAGTTGGTGTATGCTATCTACCAGGTCATTTCCAGCTGCTCTAACAGCTATATTTAAGCTTTTTTCACTTCATTTCGACGGAAGTTTTGACTGTCATCGTCTAGGTGGAATGGTTCATTCTGCCTGACAGCGGTATGTTGCTCGCCGTTGTACAGTCTGCAGAAGACGTTTTCATATTCACAGGCTTGACTTTGACTCTATTAAGAAAAAGGCTTCATAGTTAGTAAAAGCCATTCAATCAAAGAGTAGTTAAGGTTAAGTGTAAGGTTTTCCGAGAGATCGGCTATATCTGCCATCAATGTAAAGGCCTTTTCAATAAGGACATAACAAGTTTGTATTTTAATAAAACACAGAATAATTGGGATATCGGGCTGAAATTCATTTCAAGTGTAGTACAAGTCTTATAATTAAGTATAGCATTCGAGCTCGCTTATATTATCACCGCGAGCACGTTTGCAGCGATCGATTCTTTGGAGTCAATTTTCCACCACTCTTCAGCACATGTAGGGCGGAAGGTTGCCAATATCGCATTCGATATTGTTCCTTAGCTCCTCCAACATTCTTGTTTTATTGCCATAAACGTATTCCCATAAAAAAGTTTTCAACGGCGTTAAATCGAACCAGCGAGGTCGCCATTAGACCGCACCATTCCTCCTGATCTCCACGAGCATCAAACTTCCCCTTCAACAGATCAATTGTTTGACTAGGTGTGTGGCACGTGCCAGCATCTTGTTGGAACCACATATTACTGATGACAATTCCTTCCAGTTCTGACCAAAAATAGTCCTCCAACATGGCACGATAGGGAACTCTATTGGACTGGAACATAGCTATCATTTTAATCGACAAAAACATGGTGCAGTCACACACGATCACTTTTTGTGGATGCAATGGAGCCTCTTCAGTCAAAATAAGTTTCAGTGCTGAAGGTGATCTTTCACTCAAATTCAGGATTTTCTTCAAACTCTCCAAGAGCCGAATCCGAGAAGTTTCGGAGCAGGGTTTCAAATGGTCTTGAGCTAATTTGATCTTGTAAGGGTGCATGCCAAGTATGCGAATCGACTGGTTTGACTCATCTTGAACTGAAGCACTAGGTCATTTTTGGTACTTCGACTCACTGATGCAGGAATATTCAATACTGAATGTTTTTTACTCGCATTTATCCAATCTGGCCCGCACAGCTTGCCTGGGACGATTGTTATGACCGAAAATTGTAGTAAGTCCCCTAAACCCGACTCAGAAATTCGGTTAAAAATTTTACCATTTTTCAGACGTTATACGTTCATAAATGAAACCATAAATAAAATTTAAACTTTGACTGAAGTTTTGGCAATAAACGAATCAGAAAAAAACGTTAACCGTGCGTTTGTATTAAAATACTAAATTGTTATGTTTCTATTGAAAAACTGTGTGTAAGCAATAGTTTTCGTAGGCAGCCCAGCTGGGATTTAAGCTTCGATGAACACATTGTTCAATGAACAGTCTTCGTTAAGTATTTCATAGCCATTTTTGGTCCTTCGAGTCAGTGACATTTTGTACCCCTCTTGCCACTTTGGACTTATTGTGAGATTTATCCGGTTAAGGGACGTTCCTGCGGCTTGTTGCTTGCAACTCATAATTTTCTACGAGGCCTATCTCTCACTCTAGGCCTGAGATTATTATGTGAACTATCCTGTAACAAACCTTCACTGCCAAACATTGTGCTCCAACTTGTTGCAAAAAAAAAACCCACCGCGAGAAATAATTTGTAACCACATTTGAATCGTTGGTCAAGCAACTCTCTAATCCAGTTCTAAGCCAATCACGTTTCCCTTTTACGATGTCCTTTAAATCCTCTCTGAAAAGCTGTTACTTAAAAATTCAATTTAAGTCAACCCACATACGTATGCGGACAGTGGCCGTGTTTACGACCAACCCGCTCCTTGTTTCTCCATTAAACATTTCAATAAAGTCCCTTAAAATACAATTGCTTTCACCATCCATTTCGTTGATCGAAGCGCACCACTCTGCGCTCCGTTTTGTTGACATAATAACCCATATGGGCGACATTCCCGAGAAGAATGGCGGGGCGAAGCATAAAACGCGAAGCCCCCAACCCCATCCAGATGGAGGAGGAGATGGAAAGAAAATTAAATTCACTCCATTTGTCCCGTCTTTTTTTTTTTTTTTCTTTTTCAAGGCAAAGATGAATGTAAGGAATTGCATGTCCTTCTAACCACGCTGATGTTGGCCTTATACACACACACACACACACACACACACACACACACCGACACAGAAACGCGTAGAAAGACTCGAGATGGCCAACGAAGGTAGCACCAGCTGAGTTAAAGGTGCTGCCGCGCTTGCTGTTGATTCGATTCGATGTCCTTTTTTTTTTATTCGATTTTTAAGCATACTCGTTGTCGATGTCGTATGTGGGAAGGACACAAGGACACAAGGACACACAGAACGGAAGAAAGTGTCACGTCCTTCCAGTTACAGTGACAAATAAAATTGAGCTTTTTATTGACTCCTTTCAAATTGCATTTGCGGTGGGTCGCTCGGTTGCCTGCCCAAATTGAGATATCTGTTTCGTTTGGTTTCGAAATAAGGAAAAAAAAAACAAAAAAAACAACAACAAACCAACGAACACAGCACCAGGAATGGGAATAACGAACGTTTTCTTATCCCAGAGGACAGGGAGACAGTATCGTCGTCGAGAACAACGACAACAGGGATATGTTCTACAGGACAACGTCAATACAATGCTCGTTACCGATTTTATTGTGAAATTGGATAAGTCTGCGGCCTGGATCGACACAGCCACACACAGTATGCTGTTACACTCCTCGACAATATGTCCGGACAGGGAGGGGGTGGCTGGACGTAATTTGCTGGAGCTATGGCCATCCGGCTTTGGTAATTGCCGGCGATTTTGCTATTTGAGGTTAGGATTTAATTGTGATCAGATTTTGTCGATTGGTTTTGTCAATTGCTGTGTTGAAGGTGATGGGAAAAAAGATTGCTACTGCACACGAGGTGTGTGTCCTTCTCCAGGACAAGCCAACAAACACAAAAAAAGCAAACAAAAAAACACGAGGACTTAAATCGGAGGTAAATTTAGAATTACACAAGGTATTAGGGATTATTTTGGGATTACATGCTTAACTGGTGCTGGTAGTTAGTGATTTACCACTAACGAGGTTTTTTGCGTTTTGGTTCAGTGATCTTTGAGGAGGATTCAGAGGAGGTAAGTAGTTAGGACCAGTCAACTCCGGCTATCAGCCTTCACGTTGGCGACCAGTCAGTACCAAGATTGGGCAACCAACAACCTAATATGGGCCCATGTCGCTATCGATGAGCCCCAGAGACTATGGAGCCTGTCCTGACTGCAGAGTTAGTTTGAAAGTGCAGCCTTCCAGACAGACAAGTCGAAGAGACGTTTGGGCTCCAAGACCTCACAGTAATCAGTGGCACTTCGGAGGTCGATAAAACAATGACTTGAAAGAGAAAGGCCTTCCAAGACGAATGTAATATCTTTCTCCTGCTTTTGCTACTTTTCTTGTAAAGTGGGCGTGGTAAGCTGAATTTTCTGAGCGAATTGCAAAGTAAACTTCCAAACCATGATGTTGGCCTAAAAAGTTTATCAAAATTTGTTTTTTAAAAGGAAACGTTACCAGGGTTTACATATCCAAAACGGTTGGATGGGTTGTGTAGGGTTGCTGTTCCCGCTCAGCAAGGACACATTTGATTCAGAAGAAGGTTCATTGTGTTGCTACTATAGAAGAACCTGATTACTAGCAGAGGAGACCTACTTCAGAATTTTGCGTAGAAGGCATTGCAACCGGCTTCGGTTTGATTTTCGAAGAAGTATTCTTCTAGGGTTCTTGTTGTGCCCAGGATAGGTACTTAGAAGATGTGTTCTGATTGCCAAGAAAGGGATTTCTTAGATTTGTTACACTGACGGAAATAAGTTTACTGGTTTTTATACAATCCAGCATTCAGCCTCTTAGCTAAGAATTTGCAATCGTAATTCCTGGGATAAGTGCAATGGACGCTGAGGATAGTTGCGTGACTCATTTTTTCACGACCCTGTTGCAAGGATCCAGCAACTGTCTATAGGACGCAGGACCAAGCTTCACGCAATCATTCCTGTTGTGCGTGTTATATTCTTTACACATAAGGAAGGGCCTACTGTTTGATGCCGTGTCCGAAGTGTAATTTGTTATTTGAGAAGGTTTTCATGACAGTTATACTCTCTGATGTTTGTCAGACGTTCACGAAAGGAGGGCACATGAAAAAACTTGTAGGTGCTTTAGCTGGAATCTGAACCTCGAACCCATTGCTATGCCGTTTTAGCTATCATCTAAAAAAAGTACTAAGGAGGAAAAGAGGGATCGTAGTTTCTAGTGTAGTTGTAGGGGTTTGAGAATCAATTGAACAGAAAGTGGGATATGGTTTCTTTTGCGTCTATAGCGTCATCACAGTTTAGTCGATTTATTCCTCTGTGGACTGCCAGGTTGTGGCTAGTTTTAATCTCCGTGCAGTGGGATATGTTCGTCCAGAGTTTTCTCCATCTGTTATTGGCTAATCTCACAAGAATATTCAGGTTAATGGCCCTACCAATCCAATCCTTCCTTGAAGGGTTTTTTTTGACGTTTCGGCTAAAGTCATTCAAAGGTGATAAACATATAATCCGTTTCAGTGTCCAGGTGTGCCCATCTCACCATCGTGTCATCCTTTATCCAAAGAGTGAATCATTTCAAGTATGGGGCACTCTAATGGGATCAGTCCCAGTACGGTTCCTTTCTAGTTGGCGTAATTGTGATGGCACTGATAGTGTGTTCTGGCCAATACGTGAGCTCGTCTACTGCGGGTCATCAGACTTAGACAGGATGGATATAATGGAGACTGTGCGATAGAAGGCTATAAATGCTTTCTTTATTCTTTCTGACATTTTTTCTTTCCAAGTCAATTTACGGTCAAGTCTCTTGCCTTACCCGACTTTGACTACAGTAAAGGAAATAGAACCATCCCTCCGGTGGGATAACTCTAGAGACCTAGCACTGTACTTATGAGTTACCCAGCTCAATCCAGTTTGAATCTGCTGGGCTTATGTTTTGTCGTTCTAGTCCATATCTCTATATATCCGGAAGACCGCTAGCCTGGACTCCTTGCATTGGAGTGAACTTTTAATCCTCGTAGAGCAGTTTCAACAGATCGCCTTTGGTATAGAAGTGTTGGACTGGATATACTTGGATTCTAGGACTTAGATTGGAGAGGATGTCCATGAACCTTTCGAATGTCTTAAGGAGGAACTAGGTTAGACCGACTTGAGAGTCTACCTGCTTCGGGCATGAAAATTACTTTACTTCTCTCCCGGCTCGAGAGGTACACATGAGAACAGTATAGCCATGGACTGTCTTATTCCGATTGTTTTGTTGCATCATTGGGAAGGTACCATCAGGGACGAACAACCTGGTTTCCCATAGAGTGGCTTATACTGACTGTTTAGTCATGAAGGCAGTTTTGGACCCTGGAAGATATATCTTAACGAGAAATTCTAGATTCTCAGAGTACGAATCTGTCCATCTGCCATTTTGATGAAGCCTGGGATTGTGGGTACGTTTGAACGGACGTACTGTAGAGCCTACTACATGAGGCCCTATTGGCTTAGATTGTCTTTTTATTAAGAAAACACCTTTACTTTACTTGCAGCGGTCGCAGTCAGTGGTGTGTGTAGTACGGTTGGGCTTATTGGAAAGATTTCGAGCATTTATTCTTTCTTTTTAGGGCCTCCTCCTTGTTCCTAACAATGGGACATGACCTCACAAAGACCGAATGCAGAGCTGAGGTAAGTTTCTTTACATTGGTATTAGTCTCGATGTGGATGGTTAGGAAGTGCTCCTTATTTTATTATTTCCAAATAAGGACTCTGCTGTATAGATGTAGCATAGCCTTCGAACCTTCTAAAGTATTGCAATGTTGCTTTTCTTGTTTATATATAAGTCTGGGACTAACGACTGTCGTCGGATATAAGTCTGGGACTAACGACTGTCGTGTATCCAGTGTACAATTTAGGGTTGGGGACCTTAGTTTAAACCTATAGCCTTTCTATATAATTAGAGGACAATCCAGGCCTTCCTAGCACGATGGCGAATATTCAGGGAAGGAATTTAATTCGATCATGGATGACTTAGCTTCAAGACCAGCACGATCCGTCCATTCTGGGAGTTTGTTTAGAGCAGACTTCTTCAGGTCTCTGACTATAAAATTGAGTTCCGTGGTATCGCTGAACCCCTCTATACCTACGATTAGTAGAATCTCATTTACTATCATGAGACACAGTAGTGGTACCCCTGTACATCGACCTACTGAAACGGTTGAGACAACAGGTTGTAGACAATAGGAAGCGGGTGTCCTTAAATGTTCTCAATTTTAGGGTTAACGACAAAACAAAGCCTAACGACTTTATTTTTGCCTGCATGATCGAACTACCATCACATTTGGAGATCGCCAAGTCCTGTTCCTCTAGCTTTACTGTGACCATCAGTGTTGCCATAATCCAATTTCACAGGACCAGCTATTTAAGTAAATATCGTGTTGCATTCACAAGTACTCGCGTAAATACTTCTTAATTCTACTTGACAACTGAACTGATTGACAAAGAATCAAAAAAACTAAACAGAATCTCTTCGTCCTTTATCGCCTCAAGCAGAATATCCTTCAGACATTCAAAAGGCAAATACTTGAACTTTCACCTGGAAGTTCTCCTTCACTCTCTCTCTCTCGACCAAATCGGAAGGATATACTATTACTCTATTGATCAAATTTCACAAAAGGACTCGTTCATCGCACTCGTAAATCACTCAACAACCGGAGGAGTTTATAAATTTTAAATAAGTGTAAAATTATGATTACCCAAGGACCGCTTTACTCCGACAAGTAGTAGAACTTTGAGCACATGCACAAATAGGTGTTTAACAAAAAAGAAGATTAAGGAGTTAGCTACCGTCTAGAGGACAAAGTTTACCTCTGCACAGTGCACACGAGGAAAAGGAAACTCACTCAAGTGTGCTCATAATTTTGCTAAAAACTCATTATGAATTCGCTGAAATTCGTGAATGTCCATTAGAAGAAGATGCCAATGTAGTAGTGCTCCTGGCATGGCAGCCTTTGAGGGCATACAGCCCTCCCGCCAACCCAACCCGGTTTAACTATGGCTTCCATATTAAATGAGCGAGGAATTTATGGCCTCTGCAGTGTGGTGCACACACCTTAAGAGCCCGACCGACCGTCCGTCCGACCGCCAGGAGAGTGCGAAATGCACTTCGGCACCACCACCACCACCACCACTAAGTTCTCAAATGGCAATTAGTGGGGATAAGTTAAGGTGAACGAGACGAAGCGTGAGCCGAGCCGAACACTTAGTCCGGGATAATGGGCGACCGACCCGATTCCATTCGAACTAACATCGCATTTTCAAATTACCAGGATTCCCTACAAATGCACGCTGTTTGTTCTTCCTTCGCAGGGATCACACACGCACACACAGACACACACCCGTCTGCAATGGACCGGAGCAGTTTGTACTCAATGGGTCACATATGCATTTAATGGTAATAGTTTTCGGCGTAATTTGTTTACTTGCCCTGGCAGCAAGGACCCTCAGGGAGGATACAAACGACAGACAGCGTTTTGCGTTTGTTTTTTTTGTTTTTGTTTTGTCAAAAGGCCAGCGCGACTGGCAAAACACAATAACGCACGTGAACGACCCGACACCAGTCGGGAGGGGTGATTCCAGGTGGAAAAGGATTACGGCTTGGTGGTATTCAAATCGCAAAATTCCCGCGTGCGTTCGAAAATTAATAGCGCTCGAGGTGCAGAGCATACCGTACCACCCCTGTGGTTTTTGCCGCTCGAAACTAAAAGCAATTGCGATAATGGCAGACGAGCCATTGGCGGTACTCGTACTAAAAACAAAAAAACAAAAAAGTCGAAAGGATTTACGCGGTGGTTTTTCAAAGTTTCTGTCGGTTTAGGCGGAGCCGACACACACAAACATCCCATTTTCGGCAATTTGGTGCCGATGTGGTTTTTCTCACAGCTCGTCTTCAGTTCTGTGGGTTAAGGGGTTCTTTTCGTCCTTTTTTGTTTGAGCTTCCTTACGATTTCATACATGCACGTACCTACACACACATATGTGTGGTTGTGGTGAGAAATGTCAAATGAATAAGAGAACGAACACACCCGGGCGGTACTGGGTAGCGCGACGACGACGAGTTTTGGATCCTTCTTCTTCTGAGCTCCTAAGCTTCTTTGTGGCGTTGCTTTCTGTTGCGCTGTCTGTCTGGTTGTTGGCGTTGTTTTGTTGCACCAATTGGCAATGCACTGTGGCAGCAGTGAGTGGAGCACAAGTGTGGCAAATTGCTTTCCATGGATAGTTCTTTTGATGTCTTTTATGTGACACTGCGGATTTCGGTTGTCATCCAGGGGCGTTGTACATTCCTACAGTGGAGGTCGAATTTTTTCAGAAATGTTAAAGAGTTTTCCAAAAACTGGAGGTGCGGCTCCAATAAATCAACCGCGCGCTTAAATGTTGGAGTTCTAGTCTTCTAGGAGTACGAGCAAGACCTGGGATCGTGAGATAAACAATTCTTCTCACACCAAGGTTAGGTTAGGTTAGGCTAGGTTCGTGGGTAGGCGATACCCATAGGGGCAATATGTCCCTTGCTCCTTGGTTAACCCTAGTCTTACAGCTACTACTTCATATGAACTAGCCAACCATCCAGGAGATTTGATGGAGGTGAAGATGAGCTCAGGACAGTGACAGAGAAAGTGGGCAGTATCCTCATTGACTTCCTCATCCCTAGAACCTCCTCCGTTTGTCTTAGTTTTTTCATGCGGTACTGCAGAGTATTATTCCCAGTGATTGCTCTTATCAGTGTAGAAAGGGATTTCGTATCTTTTTGTCGGTCCTCCTCTTGTCAAGACAAAGCCATAAGCTTTTTGTAACCACACAGGTGTCTAGGGAGGACCATCTACTTTTGGCCTCTCTACGAGTGTCGATCCCTGCTTCTTGTTTCAGTGCGCTACGCTGTTCTACTTTCAGTTTGTCGGCCTTCTTATTTCATGTCCTTCTTCGTATCCAGGGACCCAACAGAGCGCAACTTTGTGATATGTTCCAAGAAACTTAAGTTTCTCACGGTAGCACTTCACAAGCTTGGATTTCATTTCGAAAGCAAATATCGCTTTTATTGCCGCCTGGCTGTCAATAAAAAAGGTGAAAGGTGATACCTTTCTGTGGTATTGCCTCATTGCAGTCTCAAGGGCAGTTAGTGTCCCTGCGAATGGGAATATCGGCCAGCCTCTCAAAAGTTTTCAGAATGAACTGGGTACGTCTAAATGGCCTGAAGTCTTTAGTGGCGGCGGTGTGACGTGCCTTTCAAGTCCTTGGTATGAATACCACCTTGACCTGTCTCCATGTTCCTAGAATATGTCTTCGTTTAAGACAGCTGGTGGATAGTCCTTTGAGTACCGGAATAATCATGCTTGTGGTGCTCTGTAGCATGATCGGTATAATCCCGTCGATCCCTGGCGATTTGTAAGGAGAGAACGATCGAATTGCCCACTCCGTGGTCACACTTTCTGGGAAGTGGATTCTGATGACCAATTTCAGAGAATCCGAACAAGATTCAGTTCAGTTACTGTAGGGATCTTTGAGTAATCCCATAGCCGTATTTCATCTGGAGAGGATATTCCTAAGTCTCGCAGATTCCGTACTTCCCTTAATGTCTCCTTTGCGTATCATTTTTGAACTTCCTCTGACTAGCTTTACATTGATCCTAGACTGCAACTGATTTCGTCCTTTAACCAACATTAAGGAGGCTCAGTATATACATATATACCATTGGTGTGGTTTCGAGAAAGTGGTGAAGAGTAACGAATTTTTAACTGAAAGCCTTCGAAGGGGAGAGACTCACTAGGATACTCCTTATAGCCTATTCCATGCCATATTTCTCTGCTACCAGTCATTAGTCGGAAGATTATGGTATTTTTGGATGTTGCGCAAGATTTTGGCATAAAAGACCTTTGTTTGACCAACGAAGGGATGCACTTAAGGAATTTTACTCAATAGTCTATCGCATTACCTAGCCAATGATCCAGCACTGACGGGGTGACGGACATCATTTATTGGCAGCACCGTCAAGAAATCATGGGATTTCCAACTACCTACTGAAAAACGGTCATGAATTGGAATCCTGTTAGCCAAAGTCATCCCAGTTCCGAAGAAAACCAACCACGAGAAGGGGTGTCCACCAATTACCTTCCTGTGGAGAGTCAGCGAAATATTGAAATCGGTGGTCCTGATCGGTATTGGATTTCGGGTGAGGCATTCCACCATTCATTCACTACTCAATCTCCACTTGATATCGATAAGTCCTTTGAAAGGCTCTGGACTAAAAGACACATACAAATACGTATATGAGTTCATCCAATTTGGTGTACCCCCACCATTCAATCAAATTTAAAAATCAAAACCCTGGTTTCGGTCTACAAGGGTATGAAGGCTCTTACGGCTTATACTCCCAGAAAACGTAAAAGTATAAACAATATTCTCAACTAGATACCTTGGGATCTAGCTCACTGAGAGGCCTAAGTTTAATCCTCATCCTCATACTATGAATATTCTTAGGCGCACTGCATTTAGTGGACCCAAAGCTGAGGAGACGTAGCGATCTCTGGAAAAAGACTGAACCACTGATTTACAAGCAACTCATCAGAACGATCACCACCCACGGTTACCCAATATGGTTCACCATTTCGGAAGGTCCGTCGATCGTGTACTAGTCTTTGGTGTAAGTCAAACCCAGTGAAGTTGCCAACAACGATGCTCTACTAAAGCACTGGGACATTAATGGGACAATTGTCCACCAATCTTCTGGCAAATTTCGTCCACCACCCAAAGTTCAGAGGAATAGAAAACCCTTTTAAAAAGTTTTTCTATAAGGACATAACAATTTTGAATTTCAATAAAAAAACGTAACAATTGAGATATTGGCCTAAAATTTACTCCACGTATAGCACACATGTTAAATTTAAGAATAGAGCTCAATCCCGTCTATAATTCAATGGTTCATATGGGGATTTGCATGGCGATTGATCGGGAAACTACTGACTGCCCAAAACGTGGATTGAGCCAGTAGCGCAACAAACAAGTTCGTAATGTAATGATTGCTTCACCTCCTCGTGGTGATCCTCGGGCAACTGCATGCATAAAGCCTTATACATGTAGGCTAAATGCAAGTGCGATACTGTCTAGGGTCTTATGCTTAGACTAGGTAACCTGGGCCAGCAATCCGCGTTAACGAAAATCTTTAAAGCTACTGACAGAATGCCTGATAACACATTGATGAACTTTGGCTATTGAACGCATACTAAAATTGGTTTCTGGAACGTGAAGACGGTCCTTGACTCCTCAGAACGCCAGATTCCTTCAATTAGAACGTGAGTTCTTCCGATATAGGCTGCACATATTGGGAGTAAGTGAGACAAGATGGTTAGATGCGCGCGAGTACCAATCCCCAACGGGTAACACTGTATTACTCTACTCCGGAAGACCATCCGGAAGCCTCCGTGGATATGGAGTTGGACTGCGGTTAACACCTACAGCACGCAGAGGCCTAATTTCCTGGCAGCCGCACGGTGATAGGACTTTAACGGCCAGATCTCGGACAGTGTTATGCCCCCACGGATGGTTCGTCTGAGGAAGAAAAGGAGACCAGTTGGGAACTGTTTGTAATGGAACACCCAATGGCAACGACAACCAAGGACTCAAACATATTATGGGACGGCACGGACTAGGCAACCGCAATGACAACGGCGAAAATAAGGAGTACGTGGCGCAGAACTGTTGAGAAGGAAGCACAGCAACTGGAAAAGAGTTGGAGAGAACTGAGACATATTTCCAAAAATCGCACAGGAAGGCGCGTAGGCATTGTCGAGGTCCTAGGACCCCCAAGCGGATACAGGACTTAAAGAAAGAATAAGATATGGCTACCGCGAGCGCATTTGGTATAGTTCCTGAGCTTTCCAATGTTTGATGGTTTATCGGCACAAAGCAAGGACTTAGTAATAAAATGAAAACCAGCGGAGATAGCCATTTGAAAGGTCCATTTCTGAAGATTATATGATTACCGAACATCCCATTCAATCGATCAACTGTGTGACCAGCTGTTTGGCAAGTGGCACCATCTTGTTCGAACCACATGTCACCACATGGTAGTGATCTTCATTTGGCGATCAATTTCATCGACGAATCCATAGACTTTTGTGGAAATAATGACGTTTCTTGAAACACATGTGGGTTTGCTGTCCAGTAACCCATATCCTCGGAACTTAATTCTTTTCAAATGAGGAAGTAGGCACCCTTACGAGCAATGTTTACCGACATTCTGTGCCCAGAGTTCGACAACATCAATATATCCGAGCTGGGGTTCCAACAAGATATCTCTACATGCCATAGAAGCGACGTAACGCTCTGGATTATCTCGAGACGCTATTGCTTATTTCTATAATTTTGCTCAACATTTTTGGAAATTTTTGTATGAAAAAATAGTAAGTATACGCCACCGAACTATTTATGATCCTGGTCCTACCTTCTAGCGACACAATTCAAGTGAGATACTCTGTTTGTGTGGGTTCTAAGCTCAAACCTGCTTAGCTGCTGCTTTGAAAAGTGAAGAAAAAAAGATAACTTTTCGACCAAAAATGTATGAAAAATTAGTAAGTATACGCCACCGAACTATTTATGATCCTGGTCCTACCTTCTAGCGACACAATTCAAGTGAGATACTCTGTTTGTGTGGGTTCTAAGCTCAAACCTGCTTAGCTGCTGCTTTGAAAAGTGAAGAAAAAAAGATAACTTTTCGACCAAAAATGTATGAAAAATTAGTAAGTATACGCCACCGAACTATTTATGATCCTGGTCCTACCTTCTAGCGACACAATTGAAGTCAGACATGTTTTTCTGTGGATACTGGGCACAAGCTAGCTCGGTGGGTGCCTTGCTATAAATTCATATTATCTGAAGTATAGATACCTGGACAATGTTGGAAGCTCGAACCACAAGTTCCAACAATAGTTGTGTTACTCATGCGATATTCAGAACCTTAGAGGGTGCATTCACGTCCAAGGAAGAGAACCTGCCTTACTCTTTACTCAAATAACTTCCTCACAAGAAATTGATACATCACTAGCACTACTGAAAGTGTTTGTTTTTTGGCACACGGGAGACATGTTACCTACAGGAAAAGTTCTACAATTCAGGAGCAAACATTTTTTAACTGATCACGTTCCCAGTGGTACACTTAATGCATCCCTCACTGTTCAGGTATGACTGGCAGTCGACAAAACGAAAAAAAGGAAACAACTCTAACTACACACACAACACACCTTCCACTCGTACACACCTTCAGTGTCGATAAAACCGCAAGTTTTCAAAATTTTCACAATCTTCCCAGCAAGTCCTTGCGAAAGAATGTTGCATGCCTTGCACTGCACAGGACGAACATCGCATCTTCTCGATGGGAAGTGTTAAAACGTGATATGAGCGAAACAATAGCACAAAAAAAGGACAAAATTGTTGACAGCGCGTGTATGAGTATTCCTTCGTTTTGTTTTCGTTAAGTTTTCGCTTCCTGCTTTTTCGTATGAGTGTCTCGAATGAAGTTTCTTCGACAGAATTTCAAAAAATATGATAGAAACGGAAAAAAAGGACGAAAACAACTGGCTGTGAGAATTAATAATGGAACACCAAAAAGTTGCAAGGATATTTTTTGTTGCATTTTCTTCTCTTAGTGAATCCTTCAAGTTGTGAATTATTATAGGAAGTAGGTAGTGGTAGTGCAACCGAGAAAAAGGATAATGACAGCTTCATGGGAGAATTTCGGGGATACATTGTGTGCCGCATCTGACAGCGAGAATTGAAACGATTCTTGGCGATGGTTAACTTTTACCGCCGATTCCTACCACCTAACGCCGTCGAAGTCCAAATGGTACTCCCAAACCTTAAGGGAAACTCTAATCGGAATGACGCTACTTGTCTAGGATGTAGAATCCATCGAAGCATTTAAAGTGGCTAGGCAGGAACTGGTTAGTGCCACAGTCCTTGCTTCTCCGATGAATGCTAGATTGTCGCTCAGCGTGGATGCGTCGGATAAGGCCACCGGGGCAGTGCTCCACCAAACAGTCGACGGCTCACCTCATGATTAAAGGCGACGCAACAACGTTACAGTACATATCCGAGAGCTCCTACCTATGCATGAAGCCGTAAAATGTTTTCCTCACACTCTCGAAGGAGTGCCTTTTGATGGACCATAAGCCCCTTACGTTTGGATTTCGGATAAGATAGGTGGGTAGGAGTTGTCACCTACAGACTTCCCAGCTAGGTTTTATAACGCAATTCACGGAGCTCAGAAAAATTGACAACCAAGATCTAGCTTCTAAGCAAAAAGATGACCTGGAAATAAAAACAATCCTAGAGGTAGGTTACTGCTCATCTAATTCCTTAATAGCATTTTAGTATTCCAGAGAGGTGTTTCACTATATTTTGTGACTTGTTGACTACCGGAGTCTCATCGTAATGATGTTATTCCTGATTTCCATCAACTCTGTCATCCTTGCTTCTGAAAGATTCGTGTGGTCCAACATGAAGAAGGATATTTCAACGTTTGTACGTCAATCGCACAGGATTGGGCCAATATGACCACCACGTCGGCCGCTTTGAACATATCAAGGTGGACATCGTTATCACCTTCTCGAGGATATCGATACATACAGACCTGCATACATAACCATCGGAGACATTATGGCCGAAACAATAAACCTACACTCCTTCATCGGAGGCTGGATATAGCGTTATGGTGTCCTTACGAAGGTCTTGACTGATATCCGCACAGACGTTTGGCTTCAAGCACTTAGGGATAACGCCTTACCACCCACAGGCGAATGGGACGATTGAGAGATGGCACCGGACTTTGACGGCGGCCTTGAAATACCAGCAGACAGGGCTATCACGATGCTTTCTTTGAGGTCCGTATTGAAGCAAGATTTTGAAGCAACACCGGTCGATTTGGTTTTTGGCATTACGCTTTTTTTTATACCAAGCGTGGACCAGATGAAGAACATTTAACCAAATCCATCCTTAACCAAAGATCATCCACTTGTTTTTATCCAACCAGAGCTTAGGAACCTCACTCTTGTTTTCATGAGAAACGTTGTCGCAATCCGGAGCCCTTTACAGCCTACTTATGGTCCATTCGAAGATTTGAGAAAAAGCGAAAAATGTCACAATGTTGACAACATGTCAATCAAGAAACTGAAATCAAACTTCAGGGTGGAACAACCACAAAACTTGAAGATAGAGGAGACGCTCCGGAAAATGCCAACCCATCAGCAAACGATTATCCAACGAAGTCCCTCACTACAACACGTTCTGGGCATAAGGTGAAATTACCAGGTCGTGAGAAGTAACGTCTCCATCAAGAGGGGGAGTAATGTGGCACCCTGTCACTTGCCATCTGTCATACTTGGGAACAGACATTTAATGCTTTTTACCTCTAAGCCGCTCTACTGTCAGTTCGGTCGAGATTTTAGCTCGTAGTGCTCATGACCAGTTCTCGTTCAGCGTTGCTTTATAAGCCTGTTGTTGTCCCCCGCTAGACCTATGTACATCTAAAGGAAAGAGCTGCGAATAGTGCCCTACGCCTGAAAGCATAGAGGGAGACATTGCGTGATGGGCATATAAACCCGAATAATATCTCGATTTTCATAGACGGGTCAGAAACTGACGACGGAGTAGGCTCTGGCATGTATTCGTCTGAACCCTAAATTGCCCGGTCTCTGAGACTTCTAAACAAATGTATGAGCTGTACCTGTGGCCAGTTCTATCTAGCTACCTAAGCCTGGTGTTAAGCTATGTGCGCTTGCCGGCATTCTTCGTCAAACTATTAGTTTCGTGAAGGTGATCGAACGGAAGCCAGAATACCATAAGGCTTGGTCTAGTTTGACTGAAGTGGCTGTCAGTAAGTTACACCAGCACACTTAGAGCAATAGAAGGTCCTTTGTGATAACACGCGAATGAAAGGCCCTCTCTACCAACTCGTTAAAACCATTTTGAGCTTCCAATGATCCGTAGGAGACTATTAATGGTTATATTCACCAGATCACTTAGTTCATTAAGGAAGAATGCTTCTAGGTGAAGCTTTCTGTTGCAGGAGAGAGCTAGACAGGAACAAAGAAGTTGGGTTTCCTCCACTTTTTCATCAATGCAGCTTCTGTAAAAATCATTCGTAAGAAGGCCTAGGCTCGTGGCGTGCTTGCCTATAAGGCAGTGTCAGGTTAGGACACCTATTGTAGTTTACTATTCCAGTTTAGGCCAAAGTCTTTTTTGTCGGTAGACTTCAGCATCGGCAGAATCATGGCGGAGAACTTTTGCAACTCGGCAGCACTAATTCTGTCAAATCTCTCTGATTTGTATGGTTTGAAGCTATAGATGGCCCAAAGGAGTATATTCCGTTTAAAAAAGTTTGACAAGGAGGTTTTGCATGAAGAATATCTATTCGAGATTCCACTGTTAACCATGGGAGAGCTGCCTGGGAAATGGATGCCAAGGACCTGATTTAATGATTTCTAGCTGGAAGTCGTCCAAGACCTATCGGCTTTCCTAAGGAAAGCTGATGGATTAGAGGAGAGAATTTTCCTTAGCCTAAAGGCTTCAAAGATTTCTTCTATTTCGTCACAGCCTCCTTAACTTTTCTCCATAATTTTGGGATATATCCTAGATCAAGACTGCCTTGAGCTTATGTTGGCGAATTTTACTGGAAGCTTAAGATATCCTGTGTGTAAGATAGATCAATTTCCGAATAAGCGCTGCTTCTATTCAATCACCATAATGGTTTGGTTAGGTTCGATTAGCAGAAGTGTTGCCAGCAAGACCAGGATCGGTTCATTGTAATACCAAAGGATCAAGTATTCTCAATCTCTACGTTCAACCAACAGAGGCTTGAAACGTGCTGATGGCAACTTATGCTTATGTAAGCCGAGGTCTAGGGACGTGCTCCACGGTTGCACGCTGTCAGTTACTTACTTAGGTGGCGCTACAGTTCTAGGTAATCCTGGGCCTCAACCAACAAGCTTCTCCGGTTAGCCCGGTTCTTAGCTAGCTGTCTCCAGTCGCACACTTTAAGTTGGTTGAGGTCCCATACCATCTTCCTCTACTACGTTGTGCCTGCGGGTTTGATTCGAAGACTCTGCAGACCGGATCATTGACTGTCTGTTAGGGACTCGAACATTCTATGTGTAAATCGATGCCCTTATTTCGTTTGCCTGGGTCATCCTTTTCCTTGGGTATTGGCTGCTTCCAAGAAATAAGTTTTTCCGTGTCAGGGAAGTTACTCCGACACACAATTCCCAATCAGGAGAATCACTTCCTTTTAAACCCGTTGGACATGGGGACGGATTCGCTGAAGAAAGTAAAAGCCTTCGAAGATATGAAGGCTGCTGTTGTCCTTCATCCGCCAGCATCTTTTTACAGTTTACATGAATTCGAGCATATAGAAGTAACTCATATAGGAACTTTTCCATTTCAAGAACTTGGTCGATGCCTCCTGAACCAAGAGTGCCCGAGTACTGGAGTGACGACACACTCCTTCCCCCATCTACTGGCACCAACTGCCTTCCACCCAATCGAGGTAATAGGTATCCAGTAGACACCAACACCGAGATGTATAGTCGGGGCATTGGACGAGACTCCGACCATCAGTGTGCAGTGCCTCCAACAACAGCTTCAACTCCTTTCCCAAGCGTTTTGTGGAAAAATTCCAATTTCCATTACTGTCATCTTCAGATTCATTACTCCTTGGGACGGAACTCAAGTCCCTCAATTGGTGTGACATCTATCGCATCTACAAAGCACTACACTTGTCCTCTGTCCTCATCCACTCCCTACGACTGTCCATTGAAAGCCATCAGCTCGTTTCATGGTTAACCGAAACGTAGACGCAACCACGAGTGCAATTTGTTAGCCACTTTTACAGTCGCGCTTTGTTGTTGTGTATTGTGTTCCTTTTTTTGTCCTCCCCCCCGCACACCCGTAGTCCATTCCAACATCGCCTGACGCTGTCATCGTTTCGGTTGGTGCGCTTTTTGAACGATGTCGCCCATGGACAAACAAAACGCGCAAGGCTACTACTGGTGGTACCTTCCCCGACCAACATGGTCATACCGGAATCGGTTGAGTAAAAATTTTGCACTACAAAATGTACAAGTGGCTCATTCAGTTCCAGGACTCGAGAGCTGTGTAGCTCCATGAATGGAACTAGCCAGGAAATTTCGCGGAACATCATGCTAATCGCGGAACACATCCTCTCGCATGGATTTCCCATTCATATGCATGCACATATGGCATATGGACGGCACTCGTCATTGCACTGATGCACGCAAGGATGCTTGCCAAATGAGAAAACTGCTAAATTCATAGTCGCCTGCTTTGGGTAATAATAAGAATAATACCAACATGCAAAGCGGATCACAGGACGAGGACGATGTTTGGTGTTAGATTGCCACGAATAGAGTAAAGTGATTCACAGGGATACCATGTTTACTTTCGGTATTAGTTGTTGCATCCGTGCAATTGCGGAGTAATTCCGATTTAGAGAGTGGGCGCTGGGTCTAACCCGTTTGGCCGTAGGAGAGTCCTGTGGCCAATTAAATGTGCTTTATGGCATGGCTTGGTCGAAAATTAATGCATGAACAATAATCGTAGTCATAACAGTAATTGATATGAAATTGATGGCCAACTACTCCCCAGGAATGATTTGATTTCACTGAAGATAGCTAGGTACCTATTCTTTATGAAGTTTGCTTGCCTATGTGTGTGCGTATCTCATGGTAAATCTATGTATCTTGGCAATTTCAGTGCTTGAGGCACACAAAGGATTATTGTTTGATTTAGAGCTATGGAGCTTCATAAATATTTATAGCCATTGTGGAGGGTTGTTTAACATGATTTTATTAGACTCCATTATTTTAATGGACGGCATTAAGTACTTCGAAGGTTAATGATCACAGGAGAAACTTTGGAGCGGTAGTAAATTAGTTGGGTGTACTTCATTGTAATCCGGAAAGCAGGGAACTTTGCTAAAAATCCTGAGGTTTTCTTACTATTCAGTTTGAGTGCATGTTGCCGGTTACAGAGTGATTTATCTAAGTGCTTTGTTTAAATACTTGTAGCCCCCCTGTGAGATTTAGGGCAATGCCTGTTCGTTTTGGTAATCCAAGTTGTTACGGATAGATGAGCTTACTTGTACGGTGCTAATCCATTTGTAAATGTGTGACTTGAATTGCTGTACAAAAGTGTATTTATAAAACAATTATCTAATCTAATCGAAAGGTTTATGAAGGATATAGTGTGGGAGAAAGGACTGAACCCTGAGGTGTACGAATATTGGTTGAGGATAGAACTTTTACTGAGCCAGAGATGTGAAATAATTAAGTCTTTTGAGAATGCAATTCAAAAGAATTAATAAGTTTTGTTTTTGAATTCATGAAATCAATATTCATTTTGAACTTTTGATGAAGGCAATCATTTGAACCATTCATTTGAAGTCATTTGAATGTAAATCTTTCTGAATGCATTTAAGTCACATTGAAGTCACTCGCATTCACATTGGAGTCTTTAGGATTTCATTAGTTTTATTGAAGTCTTTTGAGACTGCACTCCGAAATATTAAGATCCACTTAAGTTTTACTGCCGCACAGGACAAAGAAGCGACCATCGCGTTATCCACGTCACGCGTTATGTTGAAATCTTTTTACTTTTTGGGATCTTTCGATATTTTGATACGATGGTGACCGAAGTAGGAGTTGGTAGCCATAAAATCATTTTTCTCGTTGGGGAAATGCAGGGGCTTCTGGAACTGGTTTCTGATTTACAAAATCTTCCAAATAAGCAAAATTGAGTTCGAAAAATGTTTGAATCTCTAACCTCCTGTAAGTTTCATTTATTTTCCTCTTCCGTCCAATCGATGGAATCATTTAAAAGTGGTGAAGGACTTCAAATTCTCTAATCGAAATCGATTGAATGTATCATAAAACATGAAGTGTTCGCTGTGACTTCAAGGAATGCATAAATTCGAGCTGAATCGTTTACAACCCCGTTATTGACAAATTTCGTAAAAATTGAAGAATTCAAGATGACGTTCAGACTGTAAGCTTGCGGCTGGATGACGTAAGTAATGACACTGTTAGTGTGTTTTCTCACTAAGCCACTTCCTCTTGTAGCATGGGGCGACTTCCTTAAATGGAATCAGCAGTTCCAGTCAGGATGAACTATTAGTCCTATCACTACCAGAAAAAAAAATAAGAATTTGGAAACAACCAAGAGCTTGGACAAGGATGACCCTGCAAAACGGAGAAAGGACAACAAAGCATTGTCTACAGACAATACGTCCGGAAACGGATTCAGGCTTACTGAGTATGCTGCAGGACATAATGTCACTATACCAAGCACATGGGTTTCTCATCTTAACATTCATAAAGAAACATGACTTTCGCCAGATCATCCAACTATTCACCAAATTGATCATGATGCGATCAACGTAAGGCTCTCCTTCAGTGTACTGGATGTCCGTATACTCTAAGCGGACTATCTAGTTGTAGCCAAGGTACGTCGACGGATATCTCAAATGCCATAACAACGTTGAATGGCTGTAATTGAAACCTTTACCGATCGCGTATCTCTTAATCTTTCGAGAAATTCTATGTAGCCAGGATCAAGTGCTGAAGTCGAGTGGCATCGAAAAAGCAACCTAGAAGTCGTCAGAAACGCTGCAGTGGATCTGCTGCATAGAAGAAGAAGACGATCTCGTGAGCTCTATGAAAAGGAGGGAATAGCATTGAGGTCTCCGAAAAAGGGAGAAAAGATTAGAAGCATGGGATCGAGAAAATAGAGAGGAGCAAAAAGAACATGACAAGGCTACAAGACTCGATCAGAGACCTAAAAAGATAAGCAAGTAAGCCTTATATTTGTGCCACAGTCGGTGTGGCGGATATATCAGGCAGAATGAACTATTCAACGTGGACGGTGAAAATCCAGACTTCCATTCGCTTGGCCGATTGAGTCAAATATACAAATGCGGTAAACGATTAGTAGGACTAGATTTAAGAACTGAGGTGGTGTATGCTCCCTACTAGATCAATTCCAGCTCAGCGAATAACCCATCAGATCCAGCAGCCTTTGGCTTGGAAATTGCTATTCTTACCTCGCCTTGGTCAAGTGGCTGGACCACTTGTATAGTTAGGTTTATAGTTTCTTGGCTCGTTCTTCGATAAAACTTGTGTTTCGCGATACAATTGGGCCAATAAGCCCTCAAGATGATTCTTAGTCAACTATTTACGAAGGCTTGCAACTCGCCTGTAGTAATGATGTCCATCTTCCAAGTACTGCACTCGAAGAGCAGTACTGATTCTATGTTTGATCGGAACAGACCAAGCATGGTCCTCCATCTGATAACATTGCTTCTTCGGACTTGGGATAGCATTTCGAACGCAGATTTAGCATTCCAGATTCTGCTGCTCACATCCAGTTCGGTGTCACCACGGTAAGCCGCGGTTAGCAAAGTTCACGCTTCCTAGATATAGCAAGTCGTTCACTCTCACGATCCCTCCCCGGAAATGAAGAATTGAGCGCTGGTGTTTCGAAATGCTCAGGGCTTTCGTTTTCGCCGTGTTTTGTTGAGTTCCTGAGGTTCTAAATTGTAGCCCATCAGATGAAGGTCCCTTCAGTAGGTTCAGATGGGAAGAAGGGAAGATGTCATGGTCCAACTTATCCCATAGTTGGCTTCCATCAATGCTGAATGGAGTACATCACTGATAACCACCAAGAACAGTAGTGACGACAGTAGTGCACCCCTGAGGTACTCCACTTTGAACCTCGAAATCCTCAGAAATCTTACTTTTGTGTAAAACGTTGCACCACCCTCGCATGTAGTCTTGCTATGAGTTTTTCTGGAATGCTTCTCCTGCGCAAGGCCAACCAAATATTCTCCCGATTCAAGCTATCGAAAGCCTTCTCCAAGTCGAAGTCGAGTAGATGTAGCGGTTTATGTGGTCGATGCAGGCTGATCAAGCGCGAAAACTAGCCTGTTCGACGTCCAGTGTTGAATCTATGTAAATGCTCTTTAAAACGTTCCAGCATTCGCAATTTAAGAGAACAATTAACCGCCATTCCGATAGAAGGTTACGAATTTCTCCTACATTCATCCACCCTTGAAGGACATCCCAACTTCATACAAGCGTGTGTGCTGTCTCCCTTGATCTATGAGAAATGTTCATTCGAATTAGTTCCCACTTTGGATTCCCTTATTGCACACCTATTACCGCTTGACAACTTCCCTAGCGAAACGTGAACTCCTTCGCTGTAAAACAAATTCCCCAGCACGCTTGAATAAAGAAATATCACCATCCATCCCTTACAATCAGCCCCCCCTTGATTAGCATCGAACACCCCATCCTGTGTCGGTTCAACTCCGGAAAAGAAGGATCGATTTGCACAAATTCCGACATCAATTTTTCAATTTTCACTCCGTAAATTAGAATATCCTTGTCTCTACATTTCATCTGACGTCTAAAGTGCAATCCAACACACCCGCCCTTAGTCCTTAACCCTCGCACAGTAAGATAAATGTCAAACCGACCATTGTTGCATATCGAAACCGGTCACAACACCAACACCACCGTGCCCCATCCTTCTGTCAGACTGAAAGAGGATATATTGCTGAACACAGACAACAGACTGACGAAGTCGTCAAACCCGTGACACATTCTAAAACAAAAGAAATGAAATTTCCAAACTCTGTAGCTTGTCCAGGCGACGATGCCGGGGAATGGAAACGGAAACAGGAAGAGCAACAGAATTTTCCGCGTTAACGGCAAAAATGAAATGCAAATAGGTGCTACTCTGCTGACTGCTGACAAATAGTATCGCTTGTCAATTTATCACACATACCTACACATATCCCAAGGAGTCATCCGTTCGAGAAGAATATTTATTCGAAAGTATCTCCCAAAAGTGTTGTAATCGAAAACTATGGAGGCACGAGAGCGTATGGGAGAGAGAGATGGTAACTGTCTAAGGATATCTCTAAAACTTAAACCTCATGACTTATCTCGTAATGCATTGTGTGTATGGAGGTACATATGTATGTTGCAGGCAGGCAGTTGGAGGCTAGAGACTGACGATTCAAGCGTACGAACGTGATATGGATACGTGAAGGATACACGAGATGTGGAATAAGTATCAAGAAAAATGTGTGGCACATGACGTTTATTCTGTTCCTGAACTTCCATATCGCTGCCACTACAATTGTTCTGTATGAAATTTGAATTTTATTTTTAATGCACACATCTACACATGTCTGTGTGTACTAAGTTGCACATGACAGGGAAAAAGGAGTTCGATTTTTTTTTTCATGTATCCCGGGAGGTGGAAGGAAACTATGGACACTGAATCGATTATCCTTGAAAGTGAAATGCATCTTTGGAAGACAATTGATTAAATATTTTGCAATAAGTATTGAGTTTTCGCCAAAGTGTCTGCATTTGATTGGACAAATCAGTGGAAAGAGGTCCTTAGACGTTTGTGAACAGATAGCCCTGATGCTCAACATCTGAGATGTCAGTGCCTGACGCCCACCCATTCGATGGAAGTTTTTTGGGCCCTCATGGTGCACTAAGTGTACTATTTAGGTCGAACCAACTAAGCCACGTGAACTGAATTACCTCAGCAACAGCAAGGGAATTGACACCAAAATCCAGCTAATACTAAGCGCCGTAGCAGACAGGAAGACCCTTCTTTGTTTTGGCGAGTTAGGAATCGGATTACACTCAGATTCAACTGGTTCATTGCTAAACTATGAAGCAACATCCATTGACTTTCGGTGAAAGTAAAGCCGAGAATGGACTTCAGTGATGAAGAAGTGACAGTATCAGCTCTCATCACATTAGGACCAACGATTTGCCACCTGATCCGAGCAAAAGCAGGACAACAACGAAGGAAATGATCAGAAATATCGTTGCGCTCTCCACAAGAGTCGCAGACAGAGATGTTTTCTGAGTCCAGTATGCTAAGATGGTTAGTGGAAGGATGGTTTCGCCTAAGAATACCAATAAGTTCTCTACAATATGTTCTGCTGAGAGACAAGAAGAATACCATTGATTTCTTACAGACGTGCTTAAGCACTTGTTGCCTGCATCCTGGAGAGCCAGGCCATACACAATTATGTTTGTAAGTGATCCAAACGTCAATGGAGGTTCTGACCGAGGACAGTGTCGAATCCTGAGAGATCATTCTCTGAGCCTTTCGTAGTAATCTCATCGAAGATCCCATTTCCCACAAACCCATGGTGACCCAAGACTCAGACAAGAGTCAAAGAGTTCAGCATTGTAACCAAATTCAAGAAGTTCTTGTAGTTTGGAACTATTTTGGAACGAGTTCAGCAAGGCTTTAAGCGCAGCTTGACTGTCGCAACAGACGCATATAATCAGACTTATCCACCTACTCCTAATAATATAGTCGATGGGCATTAGGATAGGATAGATCTCCGCTTAAAATACAGAGCCATGCTTATCTAGTGTTGTCAGTCTTCATGATGACAGTCTTGACTAGTTTTAGAGCCGCTGGCAGGGAACTGAGAGCACCTTGGATGGCTTCGATTTGAGTTTCTTATGAAGGATCACTTCAAAATATTTCGGATCAATGGAGATTCGGATAGGGACACCCTTTACGTCTACACTGTAAACGAGCTGGAAGTCAACATTCGAGACACTATTTTCTATTGCCATTGTGTTTCCCAAAAATTTTTGAAATTCGTAAACCCAAAAAACGCATGAAAAAATAGTAAGTATACGACACCGAACTATGGTCCTGGTCCTACCATGGGGAGCTAAACTATACTCTAAGGGGAATCAAGTAAGATACTTCTGTAGAGGAATAAGTCCATAGAGAGCAGGACAGATTGTAAATACTTAGTCAGACAATCTAAGAGAATATCCTGGAAACACTGGTCCAAAGCCATTTGCAGATTCTAGTGAGACTTCTAGACTCTGGAAGATGTAAGCCAAAGTTTCGCCAGTTCTTAGTTTCATCAAGAAATCTGATGGTACGTTGGTTGAAAGTTAAAGTATTGAAGGGTCCTGCACTCAGACACTGCTAGTCTGTTTATAAATGAAGACGCCAATCAAATTCGGAAGGACAACGTAGTAAGACCTAGCCTAAGTAGAGGGACACCTCAACCGACTTGCAGTGCAGAGCTATGTAGGCAGTTAGTTAAGGAGACTTGTCGGTTGAGGCCCAAGTTCACCTCGAACTGTAGCGCCACCTAAGAAGAAGAAGTAGTCACTCTCACTACGTTCAAGAACTTGCTTTGGGCTGTAATTTGCATCATTCTACTCCGGGTCTGATGGTACAGGTTAGGTACAGGTTTCTGGAAATCTTTCGGCAATGTTGAGGGTTAAGCTACCTACTAGCAGCGTGAAGGGAAGTAAAGCAAGTAAATCAAGTCACACCCAAGCGAAAAACTCTCTTAGTTTCTCGTCGTTCCTTCTCAAGTAATTGAGAGACGTCACCAAAACAGATTCTGGCATTCTGAATCTACGTCGAATTCATGCTGGAATCTATGAATCTGTGCATGCTGGACACAAAGTGGATCAGCTCCGACCTCGGTATATAGAAACAGCAAACAATTGTTCAACCAAAAAATTTATAAAAAAAATGGTAAGTATACGACACCGAACTATGCTTCGTTATATGCATTAGAGACAAGTGTCACCACCAAGGTCCCGGTATACACATCTTAAGGGTAAATCAGGAGAAACTTACGCGAGATGCTAGGAAACTTGAAGCTGTCCTTCAGTACAAGAAATTGCCACTAAAACCCTTCTGGAGAAGCGCTCTGGAAAGTCTTAATGTCGAACATAGCATGACCAAATCTCATAGCTCATCTCTAGAAACATTGATTCCATTCTTCGATATGGTTCCATTAGAAATCCGTCTGGGAGAGGAACCTCTCAAGGAGGCGTTCTATCTCTACTTCTCTGCGTTCCAGTCATAGATGGCATTCTAAAGGAACTAGTTCGCAGGAGAAAGGGTCACTGTAATGATGCACTGGCTGTATATGATATTATGAAAGTTTCCAAGCCTACCATTGTGGGGCGTTAGTCCATTCTTAGGGACATCCTCCCGTACCCGGAAAAAGAAAGTAATGCTGTTTCTCTAAAAAAAAAACGAGATTTGGCAGGTCTCAACAGCAGTGAGGAAAGGAAAAGCCCGCTGTACTGGTCCCAAAAGGATTAGAATTTCCACAAAGCAACACAGTGGAGGTGCAAAGCCATTGGTCGACACACGATGATAATCCTATAAGCTTACGCTACCTTCCTACCTAGAGGCAATTGATAGCAAAGTATTAGATACTATGAAGCCTGTAATGGAATAAGTTAATAAGCAACTCCACAGCAATTAACATCAACGAACCTGGGACAGAAATCTACACAGATGGGGGTTTACTCCAGGGCTCTGTAGCAGAACTCACAGTCCATGAAGCCGCGACCTGGCTTTCAATTAATTAATTCGCTATTGTTTTCTATATAGACAGTCAAGCTGCGATAAAAGCCTTGGAATCGCCAATAATTCGATCCAAGTTGGTAGAGTAATGCCGCAGATCTCTTAACGAGATCGCTGTCAGGTGCAACCTATCCCTGGGTTCCAGGCCAAAGGGTTTCGCAAAGCGGACGAGCTAGCTTGAGAAGGTGCAGATCAGAACCTCCCTGATAATAGGGGAAGCCGTCAGCATCTATTAAATCGATAAAGTTTCAACTAGATACTGCTGCCATCAGTATGACAAGCAGTAGGTGGAACCTGTCTGTCTTCCAAACAAATTTGTCCAGAGTTGAATTTCAGGAAAACCTGTAGACTTATCTCTGTTATTAGGACAACCTTAAGAAAGATAGCCGGTACTCTCATGGTGTACTATATGGTAGGCAGGGATGCTAGTAGACTCAGTGGTTCCTTCAACGATTTCTGAAAAAGCTTTAGAGGCGAGGAAGAGGAGGAAACCATGGCACATCTCCTGTAGACCTAGGCGAGTACTTCTTCACAGATCTCAACTACCTAGCTGGACGAGACTTAAGCTGACTAAAGAGCTTCGTCACCGGGTAAAACTTTCATGCTTAGTCAGCGAAACATATAACTTCGGCATGGGTTTACACCGAAGTGGCATCACAATGGGCCTTCCTTTTGGTCTAAATGCGTCCGGACAACTACCCAATCGAACCCAACCCACCATAGGGAAGCAGCAACAAATTCCCTATTCATCTGCTTAATAGATTTCGAAAAGTATCTCGTTTCACTTTCTCACATAAGTGGACTCCAAATGACAGTTGCAGAGCCCCAAAGCAAACCGAGAACACACTCAAATCTCCCATAACTAACATCGAACCGCAATTACAACTTTCCCCCCAAAACAGCAAACGAGTTGCCACAACTACCCAGTGAGGTCTGGAGCTTCCCTTTGATATCCTTACAAATTGTTTCACAATTTCTCCCACAAATTTCACCCGCAATTAAATTACTCAATTTGAAATAAATTTCCTTTAGGCATTTCGACACTCAATTGAAAAGTCCCCACCGCGTGCTGTTGCTTCCCCTGTAATAAGGACGTGAAGCACAGTTTAGCTTTCTAATTCCCACACCAAGGAAACCCCAAAGGAAGACCGCCCATATCCAAGGCGAACTAATTTCGATCATTCAATTTGCGATTGCTCCCAGTATCTCTGTATCGATACCGAGAGAGAGAGAGAGGCGAAAGCCACAAAATAAAAGATTCGATTCCGGTCTCTGGCCATAAAGGAGGGCAACTCCCCCCCCCAAATACACACGTCCTTTTCGTCGAACTGATATATGGCGCCAGATCACGAAACACTTAATACGTACTCGTAGCCGTACTCGTACAAATTCGTTGGTGCGTTCCAATGGTAATCGACTCGAATCAACAGTTCACTGTTGTAGTGCTTGGCAAGCTTCAAATCTTGGAGCACCAAACCCCCCCTAAATCCACTTTTATCATTATTTCCTTACCGGAATCGTGAAAAGGATAGGATAGGCCTTCACCTTCAGCCAGAGGAAAACGGCAGGCGAGGTCGAAACAAATTGCCGCAGAGATGATAAATTCAGTGAGCCTCCGTCAGTTCCTCCACGTCCATGGGAGGACGGGAGCCGGGTGACCCGGTAATTGTTTTATGTCTACGCCACTCATTGATATTACATCGAACTGTTGTGTGTGATCTTAATGTAATGATAGCGCACCGACACTCAGACACACCGATACACATGATTGTTTTATTGAATTCCTTGAAATGAGTCATTAGGTGATGTGTCTCTGTGTGTGTGTAGATGTTAGATACACAGCGTTGCGAAGGGAAGGAATATCTGGATGAGTTATTTTTATGGCCACGAGCGGGGAATTTATGGTTGAATACTTGATTTGTATGTGATGGCAAGTGATAAGTGGGGGAGGAGTGCACATGTAAATATTTGGCTGTCAACGAATGCCAGTCCTTCGAGTCCTCCTTCACAACGAAGAGTAATAATACAAAGTGTGTGGATGTTCCAAAAAAAAACAACAAAAATGTGTTTCACGTACGCACGCAACGACATGAGTAATTCCATAGAATGCGTCCACATACACACATGTATAGTGGAGGGATAGTCAAGGACTCACACGGAGATGGGTAGGAGGGAAATAGATTACACCTCTCCCGGATTAAAAGGATATTTATTTTCTCAGCTAAATTGGCATCGTACATGGTCTTTACATCTTTACGCCAAGGACCTCGGTTTATAGAAAGCTCAAGAAAAAAGGTGCATAAGCTAAGGCGCTTCAGGTATCTTTCAAGCGACAGCCCTGAATCCAGTAAAGCTTAATCTTGTTTTAATAGGACGGAAACTTGCTCTGCAGAATAGACTGGAAAGACTGAGTTCCTGGGTTAAAAAAGGGATTCATACATTTTCATACAGGTTCACGGTCTCCACCGGAGGGCATGGTGATGGAGGCAGCCTTTTTGTCTCTGAGGTATACTGAGATATCCAAGTAGAACATGACCATTTTTACTGATAGCTCAGAGGGAATCAAATCCCTGGAATCTATACTCCTCGTCGTCTGTCTTTTGATGAGATAGGTAGGTTGGTGGGCGCCGTGGCTCAGTGGTTAGTGCATTAGTGCGTTGGACTATGGAGCAAGGGGTTCAATGTTCGAATCCCAGTCGAGAACACCTAAATGTTTTTCACGGCCCCACCTCTCGCGGGCGTCTGACAAACATCCGAGAGTACAACTGTCCTGAGCAAGCTTCTCAAATACCAAATTGCCCTTCGGATACGGCATTAAACAGTAGGCCCCTTCCATTCGTGTAAAGAATATAACACGCACGGGGTCCCATCGACCTGTTGCGCCAAGTATTTATTTATTTATTTTTATAGGTAGGTTGGTAACGAAGGGTTATGAGTTTCCCCATATAAGGCTCTAGATACTATACATAAGGGTGATCCCCATTCCTAGAGAACTTTCTCGGTAATAAACCTGAGCCTAAACCATCTCCTCGATGGATTTATCCCTGCAAAACTTTACTGTTTTAGTAATTTGATTCGCAGACCCAACTTCCTCTAAATTTTCAAAGGAAGTAGTTTACCAGGTGTCTAAGTCTACTCCGCACTATGCCCTGGCGAGACGTTTGTTTCAAAATCCTAGCCTCATAGGGTGCTGCCTTTGTTATTCTTAGCCGTGATCTACTTACTTTCACAGGATCATCTAACGAAGGCTATAAGGCCTTAGACATCCAGTGTCTTCCTAAGTTGGACTATTTTAAGTCAAGCATATAGATGAACCTCTTTAGATTCACCGTCGTAGTCATACAGATCGATAGTTTGAGACCTTTAGCTGTGTTGCTTTGGGCAATCTCTGATCTCTTTTCTTTGCTCACATGAAGTCCTCATATCCTGACTTATTCAGATTTTATGGAGTTGGATTCCAACGCCTTAACCGCAACCTGACTATCAATGTAAAAAGCGATATTAATCCCATCTCTGTGCTTGGAATGTCATCCGATTCATCAAGGAAATGATTCCCTAAGAATGGAGGAAGCAGTGCCTTACACTGATAGTTTTATGTGTACGTCAGGTAGTAAAGGATATGAAGACATGTCAAGTGGAGAAAAACAGTGCTAATAGCTTATTCTTTATGCTTTGACTAACACGTTTCAAGTCCTTATAGTCGCCTTCCACAATATGTAAGGATGAGTCTGACTATCATAATGTATACCCAGTGAATCATTGTTGGTTTTGGCCACACTTTATCCCCACCTTCCAGATGAAGTGAGCTCTTTCCTATATACACATATATCTAACCCCTTGCTCAGTGGAATGCCAGGATATGTGGGGTGTGATCAACTCCCAGCCACATTTTCTAAGACTATTCAGATAGAAGTCTACATCCTCCTATATGCCTAGTTCCTCCAGTAAGCCATCAATGACAAGAACTCAGAATAGGAAGATAGAACGCCTCGTTGAGGAATGCCACTAGTGATGTTTTTCCCAATATATGGAACCATACCCGAGAGTGGATGAATGTGGCTTGAGATGAGTATTTTGGAAATGCTATGTCGGACATTGAAACCCTCTAGGACGCCTTTGATTGCATCCCTCTTTACGATATTAAAAGAACGTTTTATGTCTAAGGATGTAACGAGTGCAACTTCCTATTTGTACCACCGCCTCGTAAATATAAATAAAAAATAAATACTTGGTGCAACAGGTCGATGAGGGCCTAGCTTCTCACAACCAATCCGAGGGGCAATTTGGTATTTGAGAAGCTTTCTCAGGACATTTGTACTCTCGGATGTTTGTCAGACGCTCCCGAGAGGTGGGGCCGTGAAAAACTTTTAGGTGTTCCCGACTGGGAACTAGACACTGAGCCACGGCGCCCACGAGCCTCGTAAATATAATGCAGTGTAATGCAGTCTTAAGCATTCCATATCCACCTTACTTGGTTGGTGGGCCATAGACACATTACAAAGAAGTATGTGGTCGACGACCTAGTCAGGTACGGAACAACTTACTTACTGAAGAGCCTGTGTTGAACCATGAGAGCCCTTCATTGTTTCTAGTTATGAAGCCCAAGCGTTTTGGAATTCGCTGTAGATTGATCTTTAAAGCGGAGGTCTGGTCTTTCTTGTCATTTAAGGCCTGTAAGCTCTGATGATTATTGTTCATTCGCTCGATTTTTTTAGGATCTTTGGAAAAAGTGTGAAAAACATCCAAAATTTCATCAAAAAATCACCTTCAACGAATATGTTGACTTTAGGGTGTTGGAGACTCCATTGCGTCCATAAAAACTGACCAAAGGTGTGATTGGAACCTATTTTTTCGACGAAGAAAATGGTCCCTATGTCACGGTCTATGGCGTTCGACATCGTGCTATATTAGGAGACTATTTTTGACCAGAATTGAATGAACTTGACCTCAGTGATGTGTGGTTTCTTCTATAATTTCTTCTATAATAATTTTTACAATTTGCAGACCCGCGAAGCCATGAGGCTTGTCTGCAGGAGGTTGGTTACATGATTGTTCAGTTATTTCGTTTCAATCGTCATAATTTAAAATATGTTATATGCTTGAAAATGAATTTTTTTGTACAAGTACTTAGAAAAAATTTAAATTAACGATAAAAAGGAAAAAAAAAAAAGAAAAAAGTATTCAGAATTTAAGATTATTTTAAATACAAGAAAACAAATTTAACTAAAAGATAGATGTAAATGATTGAATTACTGATATTAGGTTATTGTATCTAAAAAGTATCTTTTTCTAGCATTAGGTGCGAGATTTCTTAAGTGGATGGGTAGAGTGTTTAAAATTATATACATCAACTGTCTTCGGCCGTATTCGTTGATGATTGGTGGTAGCTGATATAGTCCTTCTGCTCTCCTGCGCTTTTCAAAACGATGGCCTATTGGCATCCGCAAGTTTTGATCGTCGTAATATTCTAGCACAGTACTCATCTCGAATATTTGTTTTATTGTGAAAACTTTTACTTCTGTACGAAGTCCATTTCTACCTACGAGTAACTTGACTGCCCTGTCTTGGATATTTTGTAGCTTCTCTATATGTGTTTGCGACGCTCCTCCCCATGCAAGTACGCCGTACCTCAACCTTGATTCGATGAGAGCGTGGTATACCTGTTTTTGTACGCAAGTTGGTTATTTGTACTGCAGATAGGACAGAGCGAACAGAGATCCCCGCAGCTTGTTTCGCAGGTCATTTATATGCGGCTCCCACAGAAAATGGCAATCTATTGTGACACCTAGATACTTGTATGTGTTTACCAACTCGATATTTTTGCAGATTTCCGAATTGGAGCATTTAAAGCTATTTAAGATGATGGGCGAATCTGGGTACATTGGACTTCGGATATGCATCAGTTTGGTTTTCGACTTGTTAATCACCAATCCATTGTCATGACACCATCTTCCTACAGCGTTAAACTCAGATTGCATCACACTTGCTGCTTCTTCTATTAATGGGCGGCATACCACGATCGCCGTGTCGTCTGCATAAGCAAATGGAGTACTTTCTTTGACACACTTTAACATATCGTTTGTGTATAATATAAAGAGTAGGAGGCCAAGCTTAGATCCTTGAGGAACCCCATGTAATACTTCATATTCACTGCTAAACGAATTCTTGATTTTTACGCGAAACGTTCTATCTTTAAGGTAGTTTAGTAGCCAGTCCAATAGCTTTCCTCTGATTCCAATTCTTCCTAGGCCATCAATAAGTTTTTTGTGATCCAGGGTATCAAACGCTTTGCTGAAATCCAGAAATAGAACTAACACTTGTTGACGGTTGCTCAGGGTAGTGTTGATTAAATTAGCAAAATCGCCGAGGAGTTGGTTGGTGCTTTTCCTTTTTGGAACCCGTATTGGTGTTTGCATATTAAATTATGCTTTTCAACAAAATTCTTTATTCGATGTGATATGATCTGCTCCATGATCTTATCTATAGCTACACACTTTTTAATTCCACCTTTATAAATCGGCCTAACAACAAGATGGTGCCACATTGAGAAATGGTCCGATTGAATGCCGCCCTGACTCACGCTACTTAACGCCGTTGGATTTATTTTTAATCAGTTAAGCTAAGTCGTTCACGCAACAAGCCAACTATATAAGAGGAGCGCAGACACAGTATCGAATGCGAAATTGCCAACATTCCGGCCGATTTACGTACATATATGCAAGAATAATGAATAATTGGCTCCAGAAAATCGGTCGCTGCAGACGTTTTCGCAGTAGTCATATGGACGAAAACCAACTTTATTTTTAAATTCAACACATATACTATACGTGAAATAAATTTCAGCTCAATATTCTAATATATCTGTAATTAATTTATACACAAAATTGTTATGTCCCTACTGAAAAACCTTTCATATAATCGTCTGAGAACTAAATCACAACTCACAACTCCAGCGTAAGGCATCTAGATTGATCGATGACCAGTCAATTTGCAATCAGTTCTCTTCGCTTAAGCATCGTAGGAATGCTAGAAGATTATCGGTCCTGAACAGAGATTTCCACAAGAGTATCGTTTCCAACAAATTATGATTCCAAGCATCTTAGTCTGATCGTGTTCCTGCAAATAATGTCCTATGCCCTCTAATCATATCTACTGTAAGTGACTTTCTCAGTTAATGTGGTGTTAGAGTGTTCCTAACTAAGCTGCTTGGTAATAATCACTTTTAGCCATCTTTTGATCTGCAATTGGTTGAATTGTACAAGTGGTGCAATGTGGCACTTGTAAACAGGTCTTATGATCTCTTTCAAATGTGTATCATACTTTAACAAGGATGTGTCCTATTTTTAGACTTCCTTCTACTCGTGGGAGACACATTCGACATATCGACGGCATCGGTCACTCCCAGGCCGCCAACATAGAAGTTTTCCCAAAACACATGAAACGAGGTCGTAACGTAAATGTCGTCAACAAACTTCTGTCCACCGACTAGGACTAAAAATATAGATGACAGTGACTTGAAAATGGTTAAGAAGTTTACTTAGTTTGAGCTTGAATACACTCTTTTGGGCCTTAAGCTACCAACCAGACAGAGACTGGTGCGAAATGAAGGAAACATAGCTGCCCTAGTGGCCAGTATCGAAGAGGATTAGTGCCGATTAGCTCCGTTGGGCATTGGCAGGAGTCAATCCGGCTTATTTTGTGACTGGATGGATGAATGCCTACGTTCATTGAAGATTGTTCTGACGCAAGACTTTAAGCTGGACGACCATAGACAACGCTAATTGGACGCTGGAAATGTTGGTCGTAGATCCGTAGATCATCGTCTCAGGTGAGGTTCATTTTTGGCTCAGTGGCTACAAGTAGAATTGCCATTATTGGACCGAACACAACACACAAATGTTCGACCAAGCACCAATGCATCCTCAAAGATTGACTGTTTGCTCAGAGCTCGACAACATCAATATATCCGCACTATGGTTCCAACAAGATAGCTCTATATGCCATACAAACGAGGCAACGCTCGAAGTTGTGAAGGAGAAATTTGGCGACGGAGTCACCTCACAGCGGGCGTTCATCATGCTACTTGACACCACTCGAATATTTTCTCTAGGGCTACGTCAAGTCCTTAGTCTATGCTAATAAGCCAACCACCTTGGACGAGTTCGAGGCCAACATTCAAGACGGTATTGCCTATTGCTATTGTTTTGCCCAAAAATTGTTGAAATTTTCGAATCCAAAAATGCATGAAAAATAGTAAGTATACGACATCAAACTATGCTCTTGGTCCTATCTTCTAGCGGCACAAAGAAAAAACGAATGTTTAAGGATACGTTTTTATTAAACTTCCAAATTGTTATGTCCCTATTGGAAAACGTTTGAATTGTAAAGCCTTCCCAATTTGTTGCTACGTACTGAACAAACAAAAACGAAATTTACACGTAAAAGGACATTTTGGAATCAGAAAAGCCTTGTTTTTCCACATTTTCCACATCTCAGTGCGTTGTACTCGAAACCTCTCCATGCCTTGCGTGTGAATATTTAAAACACCTCACGAATTTATTGCCATCTTACCCTGTTAGAAGATTCACTTACGTAATTAGCGCAAGACGTGCTGCATTAGCTGGTTCTCAGGCGAGTGTATGTGTATGAAATTATTACTTAATACACCCTCGTAATGAGAAATAACAGTAAATAGCATCAAAATTACTTCACTGCCGTTCACATCCGATTGATGTTGCTCCTGCTCGTACATCTAATTACGTAATTTCATAATGTTACCCATACGCCATGGAGCACCCATTCCAGTATCCGTGTCAAACTTGAACTTAACCCTTTCCCGTTGCCGTTGGGAGGGCTTCCTTTTGCCAGATCCTTTGTGTTAACCCCTCTCGTACTCGCACTACTACATGCAGATAAATCCCCTTCAATTTCCGTCGAAAAGAGCATCAGCGTTCATTTCCGCTCAGACATTGTGACTTCCTTTTTTGTGCTCGGGATTATTTGCCACTTAAAAGGAACCAACCAACCATCGGGCGGTCGTCGGTTCTGTTAATCCTGTGTGAAAAATTCATCATAAAACTCCAGAATGAAAGGGAGGTGCACTGCGGGGGGCGGCGGCCTGGGCAGTGCAAAAAGGATGAGACATAACGACGAACTACGGAGCTTCCTTTTGAATGTAGAGCAAGGAAATTATCCTGTGGTTAATGTCTACCCAAGTGGATGTGGATGGAGATGGAGGAAATCCAACCTGCTTTACGAGAGCATGAACCAGCGACCAAGCGAGAGTAGTGAGATCTTGTTCTTTGTTGTTTTTTTTTTCCTCGCTTTTTTTTTTTTTGAAAGATTAAAGCGATGTGCGATGACGGTGATATCGTTGACAAAATTCCAATTAAGCACTATCTGTGGAGCTAAGAAAAAAGTTTCCTTTCCTTTCCGTTCCTTGACTTACTCGTACATATTTGCACACATCATAATCTTGTAGAGTGCAGCCACATGTGTTGGTAAGAATGTTAAACTTTCTAACCGTCACAAGGATAATGAAGCAAGTGACTAGTTTTTTTGTGTGCAGCAGCTTTGAAATCAATTTTTTTCTTACCTTCAAGGTTTTTAGCACTCAAAAACTTTGTCTTTCAAACATTATGTACTGGTATTGGGCTTAAAAAATGTGACAACTATTTTAATACAGGGATAGTGGTGGAGTTAAACAGGAGTTTAAGGAATTCGTGGCAAAAAATCGAATTTGTATAGCTTCGCCCAGGGTAAGTCTACCACGTTGTAGTGAAAACCTGTGACATCAACATCAGAAATCCTTTTAATTATTAGAAAGTGTAGTTCAAGGATCAGGATTACCTTGTTCCGAGAATGGCAATGTATATCCTTCTCTACTCAGTCTTAGTCCTTATTGTTGACTTCCCGTAGATGCACCCTAGTGTCAGAATGTTGCCAGCCAGAATTCAGAACGGATTAGAAAAGCTAGCCATCATTCAGTGGTATGCTCTGCCCAAGACGCTTTCTGAGTTTCTCTCTACATTTCAGCGAATAGCTGGGACGTTTGCATTCCACTAGAACTAGGCCCAGATGTACACATACCATATGGCACCGGTTCAAGTGGGGCCTGACAAGTGATTTGCCAAGGTTTTTAAAAAAGTCATAAGGTGCAGCCTTCTTTAATAAAGGCTCGTATTGAGTTGGCTTTGCAAACAATAAAGCCAGTATGTTTGGTAAACGTAAGGCGAGAATCAAGTATAGTCTCCAAATTCTTCTTCATAGACACTCCAACAAGGGTATGAACTTTGACCTCTCAGGTGTAAAGTATTGGCTTTTAGATGGAGACTTTCACACTGTTCATCGATTGCAGAAAGTTGCAACCAGAAAGTTGCAATCAAAATAGGATTCAGTAAAGAGACACTCAGAATGGCTGATAACTAGAGGAAGATCGTTGAGAAACAATAAAAAGAGTAGAGGACCAAGTTTACTACCCTGCGGGACATCTGAAGTTCGGATTCGATTGGGCAAGAAGGATTCAACCCCATTGAGGAGGCTTGAATAAAATCTTAGACAAGATAATTTACAAATGAAGCCGGGTCTCAGTATGCGAACTATTTCTCAAAATTTTTGACAACAGAATTACAAAAATTCAATTGACTTTCTAAGGATAAGGTATGGAGTGGTTGTTATGGACTTGGATAATGATTTCTAAAATATCGGTGTCTCACAATCAAAACTCAACATGAAATTTGTCAAATTGGAAATCTTCAAGACCACAAATGGGTCGAATACTAGTAAGATCGACAGACTGAACTTCATTAGGTAAACGGACTGAACTAAGGTAGTCCAAATGACTACAATTTCATGGGACGAACTGCCCAAAAAATACATGAAACTCGGAGGTCCTCGGAAGTTTTAAAAAATATATTTAAAAATATAAATTGTATGAGACACATAGCTTGAAGCATATGGCCATTATCTAGATAGATCTTTCAAAAGTGGCGGTTAGATGTCAACAGCGAATCATTTTTGAAACCTACGTACAGACCTGTACCTATAGGGCAAGTAAGCTTTCCTAAAAACTCTCGAACTCGAGATTTTAATCAAACTTGACTTTACTATGATAGAGAAGTCCAAAAAAATTGGACCGGCAAATTCATCTGTTTGTCTGTATGCTCGACTGCGGCCTAAACGGCTGGACGGATTAATTCAAAGAGTTTTTGGTGTCAGAAATCGAGGCTATTTCTCAGCAATTGATTCTAAAATTATTATTTGATACTTTCTATAAACTATATGCAAAGTGCTAGAATTGCCACGCCCACGTTTTAGAAATTAACAGTTTTTGTAAAATTTTTACTAGAAATCGAAAAAAATTGAGGTTGAGGTTCTCTATAATTCGCCTGACGACCATTTATGGTCACGCCCACTTTTTTAGAACAAGATTTGAGCATTAAAGTGATAGTAAATGCGGCCCAATCTTGTCATTTGTAAAGTCAATCAATGTACAATTTGTAGATGGATAGCTATGTGTTAGAACAGTGAAGAGACTGCTTCTGTCAAGCATCGTTAAAGGTCTGGAACACGTACTGTACGCCATAGAGAAGATAGCTGCTGTAGAACAATATCGATATTACGACGTTCTCCAACATAAGGCACTCATTCATCAACTGTTCGGCGTATTTGAAATAAGGACTTGTATTTGAATCCTTACAAAACCCAACTAACACCAGCATTGAAGCAAACAATTAACAATCAACGCAAAATTTTCGACAAGTGGTTGCCAGAATTTGATGCTGGTTTCCACTTCCATTAAGTTGAGGTTGGCCATCTAAATCATGCGATTTAAAACGAATAGATTACTGCCTTTGGGGTTTTTTGAAATGTAAAGTTTAACTGGGTAAACCAGTAACAATTGCACATCTGAAAACCAACATTCGAATCGGAATTCATGAACTGCGTGTATGAGCGTATCCTTGGAAATTTTAATGTTCGTATGAGACATTGTAGGCGAGCTCATGGTGGTGGACTCTTGTGCTAAGTTTTCCTGGTGCTGATTTACTGATCAATAATTATCACCTACCACATTCCAGTACCACATTCACCCTAGACAGAATCCAATGAGCTGCGTTTAAACAAATGGTCCTAATGCAATCGTTTCTCTGCATGCACTGTAACCATTCTTCTAGACCAAACTACTATCAAATTTATTTGCAGGATTACAAAACGGTCCTCTATATCCCTTTATGGTATAAGTAGTGAAAGTAGTTTGTAGAGAGATAAAATAAATCAAATCCCTTGATATTGATTCAAAATCTTCACCGGAACCCTCATCCAGGCAAACAGTTAGTAATCAGCTCTTCAAAAAAAAAAGTGATTCCTGCCGTTCCTTCCTTGATGTATTAAGACAAATTCGAACGAGCTTCAGTCTGAAAGATGACTTGCCTGGATTGCCCATATATGTATGTATATATGTGGCCTGGTGTTACAACCAACTCCTCTACTCTAGAAGTTGAAAAAAGTCAGAGTCAAAAACTTCAGTGAACATTCAAGCCAGGCTACATCATTACATCCTGTAAATTGCTCAGTACGTTGTATAGCAGGTAAAGCAACAATTGGCAATTCCACGTCCTTACAGACTAGGACATGGGTCGAGTTTTATATATTGTATAGCCCATAGTTTAGGGCTTCCTTCTTCAGTGTAAGCATGTTCCCGACTGGTTAGATGGAACAACTTTACATGCAAATCTCATCCATTTCATCCAAAGTTCTTTAAAAGGTCTAATATGTATATAAACACATGGTCAAAACAAGGTCGTTCCAATGCAAATAGTTCCAGTTTCTTATAGCACCTTCGGCAAAAACTCCTAGTTGAAAACACCAACATCTCAGACATCTTAAATAATCTTTTCAATCAAAAACTCTTCTTCATAGTTGGGCTCCTAATAGGACACACTTTGATGACCAGAAAACCCAAATTTCACACTGTTTTCGAACCAAATGATCTCCTCCTCAACGTCTTTATGAAACTGTACCTCATTTCTCGGAGCAGACAAAACTATATCTTTGTATTGTTTGAGAACAATTCATAAATTGAAATATAGAACTCTGTATTGAAATTCCAGTGAAATTTAATATTATTCTTACTGAATGGAAAAAAGTTTGGAAAACAGAAACACAATTCACCTTTGTGCACATTTTCAAAGGAATATGGGAATGCATCTATCAGTAATTCTTAGAACACCGTAATAGGCTTGGTGTGGAGAAAGTTCTCAGGAAAAAGGATTTGTTGCAATTGGTAGAGAGTCAACAATTTCATTTGACTGAGGATAGAATGAGCAATGCTTTAAGCCATGATGTGGATTCAAAGAATTGGCAGTGTGTAACATTGGCAAGATGTTTCGATACACTTCCGAGAAGTGAGACGATTGTTGACCGCAGTAATTCTATTACTGACACATCTCGACACATTTACTCAAATTGATATCCTTCTGGTCTTTGATTTTGTTTTTACTTCCTTAGCCATGGTGGACATCTTTTTTTTACTCTAATTCATCACTTAGGACTAAAGTCCTTTAAAGTTATAAACCCGCTCGTGCAAGTTGCGGGAGCCCTCGCCCAAACATGTGAGTTGTATTCCAGTTATGGACGAATGTAAGCTTTATAGATAGTATCCAAGTCTGCAGGACTGAAAAAACGTTTACACCTCTTAAGGAATCCAAGGTACCCAGTGCCATCGATGATTCCAGCAAAAGTCTGTTGTAACTTGCATTCCAATCTTTGACAAGCCATTAGATTCCTCAACATCAGCTCCATTTATTTCTAGTTTGACAACTTCAGACATAAAAGACAGCACTGTTCTGTTAAGTACACCATAGGTCCCCTTTGGAACTTTATTGACGAAAACCGTACTGAAGAAGGTTATGTTCGAGATATCATCTGAGACGGAAACCACTGATGTTAGAGGTATGCCTCGGTAGTTTGAAGGAGAGGTCTTATCGCCCATTTTAGGCATTGGCTGGACGTGCACAAGCTCTCATCTATCTGGAAAGATGACTGTAAAATATGACAGGTGGAAGAGCTTAGGTAGAAGTTTAGCCAGGGTAGAAGAACATCTCTTTAAAACAAGGGGAGGGATCTCATCTGGAACTAAAGATTTGATACCAATTGGTCTCGAAGAAATTATGTCGGACGCTTCAAAATTGAGTTTTAGTCATGTCTATCTCTCATACAAACGACATTTTTAAGTTTTCGCTCACACATTACCCTCATAAGTTCATCAATTTTGGTCCGAGTGTTGGTTTTCAGATGTGCAATGTGCAATGTGCAACACAGCAGCCTTCCATTCCCTTCGATCCCGGAAATAAGATGGTCGATTTGAATCCAAGGCATGTGTCTCATTCGTAACCAAGAATTTTTTTACGTGGTAGGGTAGTTATCCCGACGGCACAACCCCCAACCTGGAGGGCCAGATCAGTTTGGTGAAACCCCCAGGACGAGAGAGCGGTTAAAAAACCGATGTCAGTACCCCGCCTCAGAGATGTGAGCGCAGCCGTTGGCCTATTAAAGGCTCGCCCGCCACCGTCTCTTTTCTAAAAACCTGACTTATTCTTCAAGATCTTTACCAGCCTGGGCTCCGAGAATGTCGAAGTAGCCCAAGCAAAGTTTGTTTCTGGTTCCGTTTGGAGCTCTGACGCCACCGTTGACCCCATCGAGAGAGTTCGTTCGGTGTCGTGTTTATAGAGTTGCACTTTTCTCTTGTTCAACACTCTCGCTTATAAGTTCAGCAAGTTCCGTCCGGATGGACATCAGTCAGTACCCAATGGCTACCACTTGGAGGTACATTGAAGCACAATTGATGTGTAGTAACAGTTATACCACTGGATGTCGCAAAGTTGACGCCAATCAGCATCCAACCCTATTCCTACAGCATCCAGCCATCAAACTCACGGGTCCCATAATCCCTTGGGTAAAATGTCTGGAAAATTGGTTCAAATTGGAAACTTAGATACAGAGGATCACATTCCTTGTTTCTTATACTCTTACAACTTCGAACACTCCATCTTTCCCTAAAGATTTGTTCATTAGTTGGCCTAAGACACCACCATTTCTGGTCTTTTGTATTCTCCTCTAGTCGTGTTGTCTGGGAAATAAAAGTTTGTCACGACATGTCCCTTCAGGCTCAAAGCTGTCTTCCTCTTTCAACCTAGCATCCCGGGCAAGTACTAAATGTCACTAGTCTCAGTTTGCATGCAAGAATGCCTGACGTATAGACCAATCATCAGTCTTAATTGTCTTCTGCCTGAATCGAGCGTCCTCTTAACCTGACGGTGTCAGTGGGGCTTAGTCATACCTTAGCAGTTTGACAGTGGTGTGGTGTTTTGTGAATGAGTTGCTATATGCGGTCTTGAGAATCTTTGAACTCACTTTTAAGGTTCCAATCGTGGACCTATTTATGTCTCACACCTTTGAGTTGAAGTTTCGATGGACTGCCCGACCAAATTTCTTTTCAGTTGCCTTGGATTCTGATGGATCGGAGACTGATTGGGCGCATTTCTTCTTTACCATCTTCCACCATACAAGCACTTCATAGAGGAGGATAGGTCTGACAATGCAAGTCCACGTCTACTAAATTTGCTTCTCGTTCCAACCCCACGTCTTACTTAAGACGTTGAGGCTATACCCAGTTTCGTGATTCTGTGTTCTAGATTTCTAGGTCTGACGATGCAAGTCTATATCCAGTAAACTTCCTCCGGTGCGGAACCCCACCTCTTACCAAAGCTTCAGCGTATTTTTTCCCCAAATTAACTTGTTCTCCAGGATAGCCGCGTTAGTAGTTTAAGGGCTTTCGCTGTTACCTTTTCGTGAAGAACGACTATCTCTGTCTATTCAGGGTTGACGCCCAATTCCCATAAATGCGTTCACATTCCATCGACCGAAAGAAAAAAATCCATGCAAGACATCCCAGGTTACTCTGGTCTGGTCTATACCTAAGCGATTCCTCTCCTTCATTAAATTTAAATATGAATCCAGGACGCAAAGGAAGTGCTTTCCAGCACGTATTCCGTTCGTTGAACCTTTTTTTTTAGCTAAAATCATCCTCAACGAGTGGTATCTCTCCCTTTATCTGAAAAGCATCTACGCGCTGCACTGCCAAAGAAAACACACGACCTTTTCACTTCTGAAGAACAGAACATCGTCGCCCCCCCCTCTTGGCCATTGGCAAATGCAATTCAACTAAGTTCGTGAAATCCTGGTCCATTCATTCCTTTGGCAAATTCATTTCCAAATTTGTGAAAACCAAGTGCTATTTCCACGTCCCCCCTTCCGTTTGCACAAAGTTACTTCATTCCGTTTGAAAATTTTGAATTCATTTCGCCAAAGAGCACCAAAGGGATACTGAATTAAAAGATTTTGATAATTCATAGCGCCAAACCCCCGGGCAGACCCCCATCCCGTCCGACTCTTTGTGACTCCTAAGTGCACTGCACCCCGACCATACTTGAAGTTTTGTAATAAAAATGAAATCCCACCACCCCGGCCGTATTCAACTCTCGAAGTTGGGTTCATCAGCTCCAGAGCATCTGCTGGTAATCTTGGCATTTTCGATCGAGGTACGGCAGCTAACTACGAGGAACTTCTTAACTACAACGCTTCTCGGATGCGCGCCAACAATCAAATACCCACCCGGGGGCCGTGAAGTAAAATATGTACATCTCGAAGGGTTCAACTTTAGGACTCCGTTTGATAAAGAGATCGAAAGATGATTACCATTGTCAAAGGAAACGAAGAAACGAACATTACACACAGGTACGAGACGACGACGGCGAAAAGACGTTTGCACTTTGAATCAACCTGCTCACCTCTCGAAATCCATCTCAGCCCTTTTAGAGGGTACTTAACTTTTTGTCCGCGCGCGACTTTTTCCCGTCCCGCATCCGTTAAAAGGCTTCAGTTCATCCTCCCTCTATCGGGGGGATTCTGTTCGTCAGGAGAACCAGGATAAGCATTTCCATGCAGCGAGTATCTCGCTCTCTAAGTGAATTTTGTTATTACGTTTGGGGAACGTATATTGCACAAGACGAGAGAGCAGCAGGGCTGTCTTCCAGGAATGCATCCTCCCTTAGCCTTTGGTTGTACTTCAGGATGTAAACAAAGACAGCAGTGGGGATATGCTGTATGTAGCACTTTCAGGATGTCGAATAGATGGATGGAATGTAATCATCTGCAGTCTGTGTTTGTCGGAAGTTATGAATCTCATTTTTTTTTTTGAGGAACAAATCCCTTGTACACATACTTATGTCGTAAAAGCGACACATAAGTTCCTTTATGCGGCGTACAAGTGCATAATGGAAGAAAATAATATGGTTTCGTCCTTTTTTTTTTGGCTTTTCCCTCGAAGAAGTTGGTAGAAATTTTTTCAAATTCACTGAAAGGGTATTATTTGTGAGTAACTTTTGAGCTCGAGGATACTGAAAGGAGAAGCGAATGCGAAGGATAAGCATAACGCCTCATTTGATCAGAGGAAAGCCACCTTAACGAAATTGAGGACATAAAAGCGATAAAAGTACTTACGCCAGGGACATTGTCCTAATTGAAAATGCATTTCGCGGAACATAAAATTCTCGTAAAAAAAGGAACTCCGTTAAAAAATTAAACTCTCATCTCGAAACGGCGAGGGTCGATGCGAAGTTTACTGTCCAGAATGAGCACAAAAAAAGGAAGCAATTCTCCAATGACGGTCCATAAAAATTCCGGAAATGGAATGAACATATCATCTTGAGAAGCGCAAGCTGCTTCCAAATGCTAAATTATGCAGTTTAATGTGTTTGTGTGGATTGTATCTACGTTTTTTCAAATGTTTTTGGCATTTTTTTTTTTTTTGGAAAATGTTAAACTAAGTTTAACGATCTTGCTTATGGAAGGGATGCCCAGGACGAGGTTTACCTCTTCTACTTCTTTCGCTTATTCCAAGAAAACTGAGGACATTGGACCTGGGACACACATTCCCTTTCCCAGGTGCAACCATAAGAACCAAACAGAGTATCGTACTTATAACACGACGTGCACACCGAGGCACCTCCCTAGGGGGGGCACTGTCTCCACTACTTTGGAACCTAATGCTCAACGATACCCTTCTGAGCATTGAGAAACCAGGATGCAAAGTCATCGCATACGCAGACGACTTCGCCATATTAATAACAGGAAAGTATCCGCAGACTTTGTCTGATGTCATGCTGTCTACTTACTTACTTAACGGGCTCCCGACCAGTGAAGAGTCCCTGCCTGAGACACGGTAGCTTTCCATTCTCTTCGATCCCGGGCACGCTGCTTCCAGTTGTCCAGACCAAGCGCTCTGGCATCCGCGATAGATTGGTCTTTAAAACGGAGATTCGGTCTTCCTTGTCGTCTCGAACCTGGGGGCGGTGAGTCGAAGATCTTCAAGCCAGTGTAGTCGACGTATTTTGGCTTTTGGACTACATCCACATCTTGGTACAGCTCATAGAGTTCTTCTCCTCCATTCGCCCTCCTCGGATACGGGACCGACGAAGGATTTTGCTCTTGAAAGTGCCCAAAATTTGCTCTGCTTTCCTGCTTATCGTCCAGCACTCGGCTCCATATAGCACAACTGGCAGGATCAATGTTTTGAAGAGCATGCATTTCGTCTTCCGAGTTAGCAGTTTTGTACCCATTTGCTTAGCCAAACCGAAGTAGCAGCGGTTTCCTAGGGTAAGTCTTTGCCGAATCTCCACTAGGGCGACGTTCGTGGAGTCGATATTTACTTCGAGGTAGGTAAACTCCTTAACTACCTCAAAGTTACTGTTGCCAACAGTGACGTTTTGTCTTAGACGATGGACCAAGGTTTTTTTTTTTTGTTGACAACAGGTACTTGGTTTTGTCCTCATTCACTTCAAGGCCAACTCGTTTCGCCTCTTCTTCAATTGCCGTGAAAGCTTCTAGTGGCGCTACAGTCCGGGTGGACCTGCGGCTCTTCCAACAAGCCTCTCCAGCCAGTTCAGCCAGTCAGCTGCCTCTACTTTCGCACATCAAGTTGGTTACAGTCGTTTCCTTTTATGAGAGCAACCTTAGGCGGGGTCCTCCTCTACTACGTCTTCCCACGGAGTGGGTTGGAAGACTCTCCGGGTCGGATCATTGTTATCCATCTGCTCAACATGACCCAACCATCTTAGTCGTTGTATTTGAACTCTTCTGAGTAAGTCGATGTCACTATACATCCTCTACTCTTTGTGGTTGTATCTCCTTCTTCACTCTTCACAAATGGGCCAACAAAATGTATGGAGCCGAGTGCTGGACGATCAGTAGGAAGGCAGAGCAGATTTTGGGCACTTTCGTCGAACTTTCGAACCCGTATGCAAGGACAGCGAATGGAGGAGAAGATATAACAGCAAACTCTATGAGCTGGTCCAACCATATCGAGTGAACTGACAATAATGTTCCAACAAAGAGGATCATCGAATCACAGCCCCCAAGTTTGAAAAGAAAAGGAAGACCGAACCTCGCAGATGCTAGACCGCTGAGTCAGGACAACTGAAAGCAGCGTGCCCGGGATCGAAGAGAGTGGAAGGCTGCCGAGTCTCAAGCGGAGACTCTTCACGGGTCAGGAGCGCGTTAACGAAGTCAGTAAGTATAAGCATGCCACGATTTCGAAACCAATCTTTGCGTCGTTCAGCCGTTTCAGTGTTTTTAATAGAAAGGTGAAGAGACTAACGGCTCGGATATTTTTGGCGTGTTTTGCGTGGCTTTCCGGTCTTCCATTTATATCAACCAGGGACGCAGAATGCTCGGATACAGCATGCCTAAGGTAGTTGCCAAAACTTGATTCACATCGCTTGGAGTAGTTCCGAGTGAGTTCGAACTCACATTTCCCCTACTTTCTGTACTAAACCACTTCCAGCAGACTTGTTGCATTCTACATAGATGTCCTTGTTTCAAGAAAAAAAAATGAACTTTCTAAATTTATAACAATAAGGATAAAGCAACTACCATTATCATTGCACCTTTGTCTGCGAGTAGCTCCTTACAAAGAACACCAAGTGTGACACCTTAACGCCCCAATAACCACACACCGCCAAAGGGTGCAGAATTAGCATCAGGATCACTATGTTATTATCGTGTTACACGCTACACAGTGTCAACACAGAAACGCAAATGAAATCCATTGAAAAATTCATAACCCATTTACTGCTCTTCAATAGATAATATTCGAGTATAATACTATCTGCAGAACTTATGACAACTAGCACTCATCCTGCCTCTCTGCCAGTCGAGTCCTTCGACATACAATAACGACTTCTACTACAACTACACATGTATGTATGTAGCAACGACAGTTGTCGGCGTCGTCGTCAACATCAACAGCTACACAACCATTTCTAAACCAATAATTTATTCATTTCGACAACAAAGAGCATAACGTAAGCACTTCGAAGCCGTAGCATGTGTGGAATGGGATCCTTTCAGCGAATCCTTCCGCACACAGCGTATAGCGCACAAATCCACCCACTGACGTGCAAGTGAAAATTCAAAGCCTCTGCTGCTTACGTTGCAGGATGATGCACACAAGCTAATAGATGGAACGTTCCACGCCCATTTCACAGATAGATTGGGGGAAGCCAAAGGATGTACCAACGTTAGCAGCAGCTCTACAGGAAGTAGTCTCACAAGTGAGCGGGCTACCGAACTAATGCCATTTAAAATGACACAGAAAATATTTGACTTTGCATTGAATGTGGCGCGGCGGCGGTAGCGCGCTGGATGGCGGTGTAGCAGAGCCCTATACGTCGTACTCGTATGGGCGCACTCAAATGGAAAGGAAGACGAACACTATCCGCGCCATCACTCCGGGTGATTTTCGCAGGGGGAAACCCCCTGCCTGCATGTACATAGTTCTCTCTATCTCTCAGTCGGCTGAGCCGAGTGCAACACACAAAGGATTGCAGAGCCATCAGCGTTCCGTGTGATGATCCCTTCGCCATTTCAATTCAATTGCGGATCTACTGCATCTGCATCTGCATCCCTGGTATGCTGCCTGTGGAGTGCGTAGAGCCAGCCTGTGCTTCTGTTCTCTTAATGAATTTATTACAATGATAACATTAGCGAGTTAGGATTTTTGACAGCTTCTCACACACGGAGCCACCCTTGTCGGGGTGGGGGTGGGGGGTGGAACGACAACGACGAGGAAGATAGGCGACCTGGATATGTCGGTGTTCGGGTATACTCTGGCAGTATAATCAAGTCATGCGAGCATTTCCACACTATTGCCATAATTATTTCTCTTTATAGTCGTCAGTCACTCAAAGGGGATGATGCACACACATACACACACACACACATACCCGTAAATATGTCTCGTCCTCGTCGTCCTTGTCATCCTCGAAGTGGTAGTCGTCCTCCGACATTCACACAGGCGAAAAATTATAAATAATAGAAGGAAAATTAAGCAGAACTTCCCTGACGCATGTTGGTGTTCGGCTACGTACACAGGATGGGTAAAAGGGACGACACTGAGTGGAGCAAAGTGTAGACGACATGTTCACCGAAATTAACATCTACAGTAGGAGGCGAGCAGCGGCGCGGTGCCGGGTTATGAGAGAACCCTTAACTGGTTCCGGGGGGCTGGAGCCGAAGCTGGAGCTGGAGCTCCGAGGCGGAGGTTATGGAATATTAGCCATGAGCTCGGTGTGCTCTTTCACACTAGATACCGCAGCGTGCATGGATGGATGTTGTCGGTTCGGTATATATCTTTCGGGGGGTTGTTGTGTTTGTTGATTAAATTGAGTGCCGAGATGTGGAACCGACGGATAGCTGGAAAATATTTCATCATAATCAAAGTGGATACCAGTTACCAGATGAATGTTTGAGTTTTTTTTCCCTGTTTTTTGGTTTTTTTAATTTTATCCTTTTTTTTTTGCTCCTTGAAGGCAGTTGCTAGGGATTTCGTTTCTGGAGGCAGATCGTGTGCGCGTGTTATGGTTTAGTGGTTAACTCTTGATGAGCTCTACGGAATTGTTTGGCACACTCGGTGACATATAGTCTGTAGTTTGACGACAACGAGGGCGTTAGGAAGTGAATACATATTCACTGTGAATAGCAAACATCAGCGAAAAGGTTAAGGACTTGTTTTACTCTGAGTCAAGAACAGTACAAAAACGAGGCACTATTGGTAGTTGTTTAAGCCGATCATATGGATACTTCAAGTCAGAGAAAGTGACCTTCTTTTCTAAAGTTTCAGATAAATAACTTTGACATCCTTCTTCACAAGGCCTTGACAAGGAAATTCTTTAAAAGGAAGATGAAGCCAGTATTACTCAGGAATACCAGTGCATCTCTTCACGCCAAATTAATAGACGATACAGAACAAATAAAATCTAGGAATGGATGCATTTGAATACACTTCCAGTGCCAATCGTCACATATCCCCTCTCCCTTTGCGTTTTGGGTCAAGCTGATGAAATTCAACAAAAAACTTAACCAAAAAACGTTTAAAGGATGACTTAGACTGTGGTGCTCTCAGTTGCTCGCTATTGAGGATTTTGAAAGAAGTGGGGTATGCAGGGGTCAAGACTGAAAAAACCTCTAAATTCACTTAAAGTGCCAAATCGTCACATATCTCCTCTCCCTTTGCGTTTTTTATCAAATGAATGAAATTCAACAAAAAATTTAACTAAAAAACGTTTAAAGGATGACCTAGACTTTGGTGTACTTAGTCGCTCGCTATTGAGGATTTTGCAGGAAGTTGGGTATGCAGAGGTCAAGACTGAAAAAACCTCTAAATTCACTTAAAGTGTCAAATCGTCACATATCTCCTCTCCCTTTGCGTTTTTGGTCAAATGGATGAAATTCAACAAAAAATTAAACAAAAAAACGTTTAAAGGATGACCTAGACTTTGGTGCACTTAGTCGCTCGCTCTTGAGGATTTTGAATGAAGTTGGGTATGCAGAGGTCAAGACTGAGAAAACCTCTAAATTCACTTAAAGTGCCAAATCGTCACATATCTCCTCTCCCTTTGCGTTTTTGGTCAAATGGGTGAAATTCAACAAAAAACTTAACCAAAAAACGTGTAAAGGATGACTTAGACTGTGGTGCTCTCAGTTGCTCGCTATTGAGGATTTTGCAGGAAGTTGGGTATGCAGAGGTCAATACTGAAAAAACCTCTAAAATCACTTCCAGTGCCAAATCGTCACATATCTCCTCTCCCTTTGCGTTTTGGGTCAAATGGGTGAAATTCAACAAAAAACTTAACCAAAAAACGTTTAAAGGATGACCTAGACTTTGGTGTACTTAGTCGCTCGCTATTGAGGATTTTGCAGGAAGTTGGGTATGCAGAGGTCAATACTGAAAAAACCTCTAAATTCACTTCCAGTGCCAAATCGTCACATATCTCCTCTCCCTTTGCGTTTTGGGTCAAATGTGTGAAATTCAACAAAAAACTTAACCAAAAAACGTTTAAAGGATGACCTAGACTTTGGTGCACTTAGTCGCTCGCTCTTGAGGATTTTGAAAGAAGTTGGGTATGCAGAGGTCAAGACTGAGAAAACCTCTAAATTCACTTAAAGTGCCAAATCGTCACATATCTCCCCTCCCTTTGCGTTTTAGGTCAAATGGATGAAATTCAACAAAAAACTTAACCAAAAAACGTTTAAAGGATGACCTAGACTTTGGTGTACTTAGTCGCTCGCTATTGAGGATTTTGCAGGAAGTTGGGTATGCAGAGGTCAAGACTGAGAAAACCTCTAAATTCACTTAAAGTGCCAAATCGTCACATATCTCCTCTCCCTTTGCGTTTTTGGTCAAATGGGTGAAATTCAACAAAAAACTTAACCAAAAAACGTGTAAAGGATGACTTAGACTGTGGTGCTCTCAGTTGCTCGCTATTGAGGATTTTGAAAGAAGTGGGGTATGCAGGGGTCAAGACTGGAAAAAACTCTAAATTCACTTCCAGTGCCAAATCGTCACATATCTGCTCTCCCTTTGCGTTTTGGGTCAAATGGATGAAATTCAACAAAAAACTTAACCAACAAAAGTTTAAAGGGTGACTTAGACTTTGGTGCACTCAGTTGCTGGCTATCGAGGATTTTGAAAGAAGTTGGGTGTGCAGGGGTCAAGACTGAAAAAACCTCTAAGTTCACTTCCAGTGCCAAATCGTCACATATCTGCTCTCCCTTTGCGTTTTGGGTCAAATGGATGAAATTCAACAAAAAACTTAACCAAAAAAAGTTTAAAGGATGACTTAGACTTTGGTGCACTCAGTTGCTGGCTATCGAGGATTTTGAAAGAAGTTGGGTGTGCAGGGGTCAAGACTGAAAAAACCTCTAAGTTCACTTCCAGTGCCAAATCGTCACATATCTGCTCTCCCTTTGCGTTTTGGGTCAAATGGATGAAATTCAACAAAAAACTTAACCAACAAAAGTTTAAAGGGTGACTTAGACTTTGGTGCACTCAGTTGCTGGCTATCGAGGATTTTGAAAGAAGTTGGGTGTGCAGGGGTCAAGACTGAAAAAACCTCTAAGTTCACTTCCAGTGCCAAATCGTCACATATCTGCTCTCCCTTTGCGTTTTGGGTCAAATGGATGAAATTCAACAAAAAACTTAACCAACAAAAGTTTAAAGGGTGACTTAGACTTTGGTGCACTCAGTTGCTGGCTATCGAGGATTTTGAAAGAAGTTGGGTGTGCAGGGGTCAAGACTGAAAAAACCTCTAAGTTCACTTCCAGTGCCAAATCGTCACATATCTGCTCTCCCTTTGCGTTTTGGGTCAAATGGATGAAATTCAACAAAAAACTTAACCAAAAAACGTTTAAAGGATGACTTAGACATTGGTGCTCTCAGTTGCTCGCTATTGAGGATTTTGAAAGAAGTGGGGTATGCAGGGGTCAAGACTGGAAAAAACTCCAAATTCACTTCCAGTGCAAAATCGTCCCATATCTCCTCTCCCTTTGCGTTTTGGGTCAAATGGATGAAATTCAACAAAAAACTTAACCAAAAAAAGTTTAAAGGATGACTTAGACTTTGGTGCACTCAGTTGCTGGCTATCGAGGATTTTGAAAGAAGTGGGGTATGCAGGGGTCAAGACTGGAAAAAACTCCAAATTCACTTCCAGTGCAAAATCGTCCCATATCTCCTCTCCCTTTGCGTTTTGGGTCAAATGGATGAAATTCAACAAAAAACTTAACCAAAAAAAGTTTAAAGGATGACTTAGACTTTGGTGCACTCAGTTGCTGGCTATCGAGGATTTTGAAAGAAGTTGGGTGTGCAGGGGTCAAGACTGAAAAAACCTCTAAGTTCACTTCCAGTGCCAAATCGTCACATATCTGCTCTCCCTTTGCGTTTTGGGTCAAATGGATGAAATTCAACAAAAAACTTAACCAAAAAACGTTTAAAGGATGACTTAGACATTGGTGCTCTCAGTTGCTCGCTATTGAGGATTTTGAAAGAAGTGGGGTATGCAGGGGTCAAGACTGGAAAAAACTCCAAATTCACTTCCAGTGCAAAATCGTCCCATATCTCCTCTCCCTTTGCGTTTTGGGTCAAATGGATGAAATTCAACAAAAAACTTAACCAAAAAACGTTTAAAGGATGACTTAGACTGTGGTGCACTCAGTTGCTCGCTATTGAGGATTTTGAAAGAAGTGGGGTATGCAGGGGTCAAGACTGGAAAAAACTCCAAATTCACTTCCAGTGCAAAATCGTCCCATATCTGATCTCCCTTTGCGTTTTGGGTCAAATGGATGAAATTCAACAAAAAACTTAACCAAAAAACGTTTAAAGGATGACTTAGACTGTGGTGCTCTCAGTTGCTCGCTATTGAGGATTTTGAAAGAAGTGGGGTATGCAGGGGTCAAGACTGAAAAACCTCTAAATTCACTTCCAGTGCCAAATCGTCACATATCTCCTCTCCCTTTGCGTTTTGGGTCAAATGGATGAAATTCAACAAAAAACTTAACCAAAAAACGTTTGAAGGATGACTTAGACTGTGGTGCTCTCAGTTGCTCGCTATTGAGGATTTTGAAAGAAGTGGGGTATGCAGGGGTCAAGACTGAAAAAACCTCTAAATTCACTCCAAGTGCAAAATCGTCACATATCTCCTCTCCCTTTGCGTTTTGGGTGAAATGGATGAAATTCAACAAAAAATTTAACTAAAAAACGTTTGAAGGATGACTTAGACTTTGGTGCACTTAGTCGCTCGCTATTGAGGATTTCGCAGGAAGTTGGGTATGCAGAGGTCAAGACTGGAAAAACCTCTAAATTCACTTAAAGTGCCAAATCGTCACATATCTCCTCTCCCTTTGCGTTTTTGGTCAAATGGATGAAATTCAACAAAAAAATTATCTAAAAAACGTTTGAAGGATGACTTAGACTTTGGTGCACTTAGTCGCTCGCTATTGAGGATTTTGCAGGAAGTTGGGTATGCAGAGGTCAAGACTGAAAAAACCTCCAAATTCACTTCCAGTGCAAAATCGTCCCATATCTCCTCTCCCTTTGCGTTTTGGGTCAAATGGATGAAATTCAACAAAAAACTTAACCAAAAAACGTTTAAAGGATGACTTAGACTGTGGTGCACTCAGTTGCTCGCTATTGAGGATTTTGAAAGAAGTGGGGTATGCAGGGGTCAAGACTGGAAAAAACTCCAAATTCACTTCCAGTGCAAAATCGTCCCATATCTGATCTCCCTTTGCGTTTTGGGTCAAATGGATGAAATTCAACAAAAAACTTAACCAAAAAACGTTTAAAGGATGACTTAGACATTGGTGCTCTCAGTTGCTCGCTATTGAGGATTTTGAAAGAAGTGGGGTATGCAGGGGTCAAGACTGGAAAAAACTCCAAATTCACTTCCAGTGCAAAATCGTCCCATATCTCCTCTCCCTTTGCGTTTTGGGTCAAATGGATGAAATTCAACAAAAAACTTAACCAAAAAACGTTTAAAGGATGACTTAGACTGTGGTGCACTCAGTTGCTCGCTATTGAGGATTTTGAAAGAAGTGGGGTATGCAGGGGTCAAGACTGGAAAAAACTCCAAATTCACTTCCAGTGCAAAATCGTCCCATATCTGATCTCCCTTTGCGTTTTGGGTCAAATGGATGAAATTCAACAAAAAACTTAACCAAAAAACGTTTAAAGGATGACTTAGACATTGGTGCTCTCAGTTGCTCGCTATTGAGGATTTTGAAAGAAGTGGGGTATGCAGGGGTCAAGACTGGAAAAAACTCCAAATTCACTTCCAGTGCAAAATCGTCCCATATCTCCTCTCCCTTTGCGTTTTGGGTCAAATGGATGAAATTCAACAAAAAACTTAACCAAAAAACGTTTAAAGGATGACTTAGACTGTGGTGCACTCAGTTGCTCGCTATTGAGGATTTTGAAAGAAGTGGGGTATGCAGGGGTCAAGACTGGAAAAAACTCCAAATTCACTTCCAGTGCAAAATCGTCCCATATCTGATCTCCCTTTGCGTTTTGGGTCAAATGGATGAAATTCAACAAAAAACTTAACCAAAAAACGTTTAAAGGATGACTTAGACTGTGGTGCTCTCAGTTGCTCGCTATTGAGGATTTTGAAAGAAGTGGGGTATGCAGGGGTCAAGACTGAAAAACCTCTAAATTCACTTCCAGTGCCAAATCGTCACATATCTCCTCTCCCTTTGCGTTTTGGGTCAAATGGATGAAATTCAACAAAAAACTTAACCAAAAAACGTTTGAAGGATGACTTAGACTGTGGTGCTCTCAGTTGCTCGCTATTGAGGATTTTGAAAGAAGTGGGGTATGCAGGGGTCAAGACTGAAAAAACCTCTAAATTCACTCCAAGTGCAAAATCGTCACATATCTCCTCTCCCTTTGCGTTTTGGGTGAAATGGATGAAATTCAACAAAAAATTTAACTAAAAAACGTTTGAAGGATGACTTAGACTTTGGTGCACTTAGTCGCTCGCTATTGAGGATTTCGCAGGAAGTTGGGTATGCAGAGGTCAAGACTGGAAAAACCTCTAAATTCACTTAAAGTGCCAAATCGTCACATATCTCCTCTCCCTTTGCGTTTTTGGTCAAATGGATGAAATTCAACAAAAAAATTATCTAAAAAACGTTTGAAGGATGACTTAGACTTTGGTGCACTTAGTCGCTCGCTATTGAGGATTTTGCAGGAAGTTGGGTATGCAGAGGTCAAGAATGAAAAAACCTCTAAATTCACTTCCAGTGCCAAATCGTCACATATCTATCTCCTCTCCCTTTGCGTTTTGAGTCAAATGGGTGAAATTCAACAAAAAACTTTACCAAAAAACGTGTAAAGGATGACTTAGACTGTGGTGCTCTCAGTTGCTCGCTATTGAGGATTTTGAAAGAAGTGGGGTATGCAGGGGTCAAGACTGAAAAAACCTCTAAATTCACTTCCAGTGCCAAATCGTCACATATCTATCTCCTCTCCCTTTGCGTTTTGAGTCAAATGGGTGAAATTCAACAAAAAACTTTACCAAAAAACGTGTAAAGGATGACTTAGACTGTGGTGCTCTCAGTTGCTCGCTATTGAGGATTTTGAAAGAAGTGGGGTATGTAGGGGTCAAGACTGAAAAAACTTCTAAATTCACTTAAAGTGCCAAATCGTCACATATCTCCTCTCCCTTTGCGTTTTTTATCAAATGAATGAAATTCAACAAAAAATTTAACTATAAAACGTTTAAAGGATGACCTAGACTTTGGTGTACTTAGTCGCTCGCTATTGAGGATTTTGAAAGAAGTTGGGTATGCAGAGGTCAAGACTGAAAAAACTTCTAAATTCACTTAAAGTGCCAAATCGTCACATATCTCCTCTCCCTTTGCGTTTTTTATCAAATGAATGAAATTCAACAAAAAATTTAACTATAAAACGTTTAAAGGATGACCTAGACTTTGGTGTACTTAGTCGCTCGCTATTGAGGATTTTGCAGGAAGTTGGGTATGCAGAGGTCAAGACTGAAGAAACCTCTGAAGTCACTTCCAGTGCCAAATCGTCACATATCTATCTCCTCTCCCTTTGCGTTTTGAGTCAAATGGGTGAAATTCAACAAAAAACTTAACCAAAAAACGTGTAAAGGATGACTTAGACTGTGGTGCTCTCAGTTGCTCGCTATTGAGGATTTTGAAAGAAGTGGGGTATGTAGGGGTCAAGACTGAAAAAACTTCTAAATTCACTTAAAGTGCCAAATCGTCACATATCTCCTCTCCCTTTGCGTTTTTTATCAAATGAATGAAATTCAACAAAAAATTTAACTAAAAAACGTTTAAAGGATGACCTAGACTTTGGTGTACTTAGTCGCTCGCTATTGAGAATTTTGCAGGAAGTTGGGTATGCAGAGGTCAAGACTGAAAAAACCTCTAAATTCACTTCCAGTGCCAAATCGTCACATATCTCCTCTCCCTTTGCGTTTTGAGTCAAATGGATGAAATTCAACAAAAAACTTAACTAAAAAACGTTTAAAGGATGACCTAGACTTTGGTGTACTTAGTCGCTCGCTATTGAGGATTTTGAAAGAAGTGGGGTATGCAGGGGTCAAGACTGAAAAAACCTCTAAATTCACTTAAAGTGCCAAATCGTCACATATCTCCTCTCCCTTTGCGTTTTTTATCAAATGAATGAAATTCAACAAAAAATTTAACTAAAAAACGTTTAAAGGATGACCTAGACTTTGGTGTACTTAGTCGCTCGCTATTGAGGATTTTGCAGGAAGTTGGGTATGCAGAGGTCAAGACTGAAAAAACCTCTAAATTCACTTAAAGTGTCAAATCGTCACATATCTCCTCTCCCTTTGCGTTTTTGGTCAAATGGATGAAATTCAACAAAAAATTAAACAAAAAAACGTTTAAAGGATGACCTAGACTTTGGTGCACTTAGTCGCTCGCTCTTGAGGATTTTGAATGAAGTTGGGTATGCAGAGGTCAAGACTGAGAAAACCTCTAAATTCACTTAAAGTGCCAAATCGTCACATATCTCCTCTCCCTTTGCGTTTTTGGTCAAATGGGTGAAATTCAACAAAAAACTTAACCAAAAAACGTGTAAAGGATGACTTAGACTGTGGTGCTCTCAGTTGCTCGCTATTGAGGATTTTGCAGGAAGTTGGGTATGCAGAGGTCAATACTGAAAAAACCTCTAAAATCACTTCCAGTGCCAAATCGTCACATATCTCCTCTCCCTTTGCGTTTTGGGTCAAATGGGTGAAATTCAACAAAAAACTTAACCAAAAAACGTTTAAAGGATGACCTAGACTTTGGTGTACTTAGTCGCTCGCTATTGAGGATTTTGCAGGAAGTTGGGTATGCAGAGGTCAATACTGAAAAAACCTCTAAATTCACTTCCAGTGCCAAATCGTCACATATCTCCTCTCCCTTTGCGTTTTGGGTCAAATGTGTGAAATTCAACAAAAAACTTAACCAAAAAACGTTTAAAGGATGACCTAGACTTTGGTGCACTTAGTCGCTCGCTCTTGAGGATTTTGAAAGAAGTTGGGTATGCAGAGGTCAAGACTGAGAAAACCTCTAAATTCACTTAAAGTGCCAAATCGTCACATATCTCCCCTCCCTTTGCGTTTTAGGTCAAATGGATGAAATTCAACAAAAAACTTAACCAAAAAACGTTTAAAGGATGACCTAGACTTTGGTGTACTTAGTCGCTCGCTATTGAGGATTTTGCAGGAAGTTGGGTATGCAGAGGTCAAGACTGAGAAAACCTCTAAATTCACTTAAAGTGCCAAATCGTCACATATCTCCTCTCCCTTTGCGTTTTTGGTCAAATGGGTGAAATTCAACAAAAAACTTAACCAAAAAACGTGTAAAGGATGACTTAGACTGTGGTGCTCTCAGTTGCTCGCTCTTGAGGATTTTGCAGGAAGTTGGGTATGCAGAGGTCAATACTGAAAAAACCTCTAAATTCACTTCCAGTGCCAAATCGTCACATATCTCCTCTCCCTTTGCGTTTTAGGTCAAATGGATGAAATTCAACAAAAAACTTAACCAAAAAACGTGTAAAGGATGACTTAGACTGTGGTGCTCTCAGTTGCTCGCTATTGAGGATTTTGAAAGAAGTGGGGTATGTAGGGGTCAAGACTGAAAAAACTTCTAAATTCACTTAAAGTGCCAAATCGTCACATATCTCCTCTCCCTTTGCGTTTTTTATCAAATGAATGAAATTCAACAAAAAATTTAACTAAAAAACGTTTAAAGGATGACCTAGACTTTGGTGTACTTAGTCGCTCGCTATTGAGAATTTTGCAGGAAGTTGGGTATGCAGAGGTCAAGACTGAAAAAGCCTCTAAATTCACTTCCAGTGCCAAATCGTCACATATCTCCTCTCCCTTTGCGTTTTGAGTCAAATGGATGAAATTCAACAAAAAACTTAACTAAAAAACGTTTAAAGGATGACCTAGACTTTGGTGTACTTAGTCGCTCGCTATTGAGGATTTTGAAAGAAGTGGGGTATGCAGGGGTCAAGACTGAAAAAACCTCTAAATTCACTTAAAGTGCCAAATCGTCACATATCTCCTCTCCCTTTGCGTTTTTGGTCAAATGGATGAAATTCAACAAAAAATTAAACAAAAAAACGTTTAAAGGATGACCTAGACTTTGGTGCACTTAGTCGCTCGCTCTTGAGGATTTTGAATGAAGTTGGGTATGCAGAGGTCAAGACTGAGAAAACCTCTAAATTCACTTAAAGTGCCAAATCGTCACATATCTCCTCTCCCTTTGCGTTTTTGGTCAAATGGGTGAAATTCAACAAAAAACTTAACCAAAAAACGTGTAAAGGATGACTTAGACTGTGGTGCTCTCAGTTGCTCGCTATTGAGGATTTTGCAGGAAGTTGGGTATGCAGAGGTCAATACTGAAAAAACCTCTAAATTCACTTCCAGTGCCAAATCGTCACATATCTCCTCTCCCTTTGCGTTTTGGGTCAAGTGGGTGAAATTCAACAAAAAACTTAACCAAAAAACGTTTAAAGGATGACCTAGACTTTGGTGTACTTAGTCGCTCGCTATTGAGGATTTTGCAGGAAGTTGGGTATGCAGAGGTCAATACTGAAAAAACCTCTAAATTCACTTCCAGTGCCAAATCGTCACATATCTCCTCTCCCTTTGCGTTTTAGGTCAAATGGATGAAATTCAACAAAAACTTAACCAAAAAACGTTTAAAGGATGACCTAGACTTTGGTGTACTTAGTCGCTCGCTATTGAGGATTTTGCAGGAAGTTGGGTATGCAGAGGTCAATACTGAAAAAACCTCTAAATTCACTTCCAGTGCCAAATCGTCACATATCTCCTCTCCCTTTGCGTTTTGGGTCAAGTGGGTGAAATTCAACAAAAAACTTAACCAAAAAACGTTTAAAGGATGACCTAGACTTTGGTGTACTTAGTCGCTCGCTATTGAGGATTTTGCTGGAAGTTGGGTATGCAGAGGTCAATACTGAAAAAACCTCTAAATTCACTTCCAGTGCCAAATCGTCACATATCTCCTCTCCCTTTGCGTTTTAGGTCAAATGGATGAAATTCAACAAAAAACTTAACCAAAAAACGTTTAAAGGATGACCTAGACTTTGGTGTACTTAGTCGCTCGCTATTGAGGATTTTGCAGGAAGTTGGGTATGCAGAGGTCAATACTGAAAAAACCTCTAAATTCACTTCCAGTGCCAAATCGTCACATATCTCCTCTCCCTTTGCGTTTTGGGTCAAATGGGTGAAATTCAACAAAAAACTTAACCAAAAAACGTTTAAAGGATGACCTAGACTTTGGTGCACTTAGTCGCTCGCTCTTGAGGATTTTGAAAGAAGTTGGGTATGCAGAGGTCAAGACTGAGAAAACCTCTAAATTCACTTAAAGTGCCAAATCGTCACATATCTCCCCTCCCTTTGCGTTTTAGGTCAAATGGATGAAATTCAACAAAAAACTTAACCAAAAAACGTTTAAAGGATGACCTAGACTTTGGTGTACTTAGTCGCTCGCTATTGAGGATTTTGCAGGAAGTTGGGTATGCAGAGGTCAATACTGAAAAAACCTCTAAAATCACTTCCAGTGCCAAATCGTCACATATCTCCTCTCCCTTTGCGTTTTGGGTCAAATGGGTGAAATTCAACAAAAAACTTAACCAAAAAACGTTTAAAGGATGACCTAGACTTTGGTGTACTTAGTCGCTCGCTATTGAGGATTTTGCAGGAAGTTGGGTATGCAGAGGTCAATACTGAAAAAACCTCTAAATTCACTTCCAGTGCCAAATCGTCACATATCTCCTCTCCCTTTGCGTTTTGGGTCAAATGGATGAGCCTTGTAGAGCTCAAGTTGATGAATGCTGTCGCTTTGCTTTAAAGTCGATGAAGAGGTGGTGAGTCTCGACTTGAAATTCGTTGGTCTTTTCCTGGATTTGCCTTACCGTGAAGATTTGGTCAATCATTGATCTGCGTGGCCGGAAGCCACACTGGTACGTGCCGACTAGTGTGTTGCAGAAAGGTTTCAGACGTTCACACAGTACATACGCGACATTTAACAGGGATATGCCTCGGTAATTCTTTCAAGACATAGGATCGCCTTTCCTGAAGATGGGGCAAACTGGTTTCAATAGGACCACCCAGATCTACAAATTTGACCACTTCGGACTTTTTGTTACACCTTCGGGCTTGTTAACCATCGGTGCAGCTTGTATTTCGGGTTCGAAACAGCACCGCCATCACATTATCTTTATTTCATGTATCCCTTTCGGAGTTCCATCTGCATGGTGGTATTTGTTGGCATTACCCTGCTCATCCCACCATCGATACTCCCATGTAATGCCAATACGGATATATCCTTTGGACTCTCTCTTGAACGAGAACCCATATCGGATGAAATAAATTGTTTGGTCTCGGCCAAAATACCCAATCAAGAAATTCGGTCTCCCTCGTTAGCCAGATTCTGCAAATTAAAACGAATGACCGAAGGAATGTATTTATTTTTATGTCCCGGTGCATCCTTCTTAATTTTTCGAATATTTCAAGATATACATAAGCATGCACATCAGCTGGCGATACCCGAACACCAACTATACAACGACGACGACGACGACGAGGACAAGGACGCCCGGCCGCAATCTCACAAAGGGATTTCCTCTGTCGCATTGAGACGATATATTGGCAATGATTTTTCGGTTCTTCGGGTCGCCTCGTCCGCTTTGGATAAATATATCCCAGAATTAAACAAAAAGCTGGCGGCCATGAACGCCGCTAGACCGACCAGTGGCAGTTTTATTTGTTAATCCGAACCTTAAATGGGAATGTCTTCGCAGGATTTACTCGATGCCATGGCATTCGTGTTGGCTTTTGTGTTTGCGCTGAGATTCGCTTTGTGTCCTTTTTGCGAAATTGCGATCCTTTTCGTAATGGTATTTGCGATTGGAAAATATTCCGAGTATGTTTCTCCTCCAAAATGTGCGATGAATTTATACGCACACACACACACCCGGTAACAGATGTTGTAAGGCGCAAAGGCTCCGACTGGCTTTTGGATTAAAAACCGGAAAAATCAGAATAATCCGCTTAGTATGATACAAAAACAAAAAATGCCTGATGTGCGGACTGGATACATGCATCTCGGGCGCGCATAACTTCGTTGCGTTTCACACAGGGATTCCCTGTGTACATACGAGCAGGAGAACATGTGCACCCATGCAGCAAGGAGGACTTTCAAATCCTTAGGCACACATACTACTGTGTGCACAGTGAAAGTAAAACATCCCTGTTCACAGTCAAATTAAACCCCTAACTGTCAGGGAAGAAACTTAACCATCTGACTTCCGCAAAACTTTCCCCCAAGAAGGGTCCCAGTTCAAACCCCAGAAACGAACGAAAAAAATCGCGGCGGGACCAAAAAAAGGATCTCAGACAATCGTTGGCAGTTCGTTTTAGGAAAATTGCCGCAAATTACGAAATGCCGTCTGCTGGAAAATGAATTATGAAAATGCCATCTATGTAAACCTGCCGGATGCACTTTCATCATCAAAATGCTTCCAAACGCGAAAATTACCTCCTGTGTGCATGTCAAGTTGCCCTTGCACGAACCTACAACGAGAGAACAATGACGACGACGAGGACGACCGACGACGGCGGCTGTAGGACGGGGGGATTCCTTCGAAATTAGATCTACTAAAGCGGCACAGGGGGGCCGGGCCGGGCCGGGCCAGGCTGATGGGTTAGAAAAGTTCCCAACAACCACATCGGAAATAATTGTCATCACGATTTAAATTTGAATGCAAGAAAATTTCACGTTGCCGTTAAAAAGTTCAAAAGTTATCCTGGAAAGTTATTAGTTTTGCGCGCGCTATGTTTCCGTAACGTCGCTTCCACTTGAACTGTGTCCTTTCTTTATGTGTGGCATAGTGTGAAAGGGATGGTGATGTTGTTTCAACTGTAGGCGTGGATCCTTAGACGACGTTTAGTTTGAGGGCAAGTTTTCCAAACAGATGAGAGACGGGTCCTCAAATGAACGCACAATTGATGATGAACCCAGTCAGGAGTTTATACTTTGTTGGTGTAACACCAGCTAGGGCCTCGATTTTTGAATTTATAAACATGTCCTGTTCGACAGTATTCAATTCAAATTAATTCGATATAAATTACAGAAAGAACTGTGTATACAAGGGCAGGTGGGAACTTCTATAGACGTTCGACAAGGACCTTCAGGATAACCAATTTTAGCTGATCTTCGTATGAAGGTAATATAAAGTTGTCGGTCCATCACAGTCCTCTCCTTCACAGTTTCATTTCTAAGGAACTGGGTGTCGTGAAAAGGTGACTAACATATTCAAAGGAGCGGTTTGACAAGGTGAAGCAAAGGGTCGAAAACCAACAGAAGAATTTGCTTTGAGCGTACCTTGAATCCAGTCGATGATGGTTGGATGATTCTCTACTGAGCATGACAATGGCATCTTGACCCGTCTCGGAGGGATTTCCATCGACAGGACTCTCCAGCCGTCTGACTGAAACTCAGTATAACTCAGTATTAAGCCTTTCCAGCCTTTCTTTTAAAATGAATGGCTTCAGAATATGGATTCTGGCTTTCGGTGTAACTGGAAGATCTGTCACTTTCACTGTCAATTTCATGTCTTTCCAAGCCTCATCAGCTTGCCGATTTCTTCTGTGAACCACTTTCTATTGCACGCAACCAACTTGGGGCCCACTAGAGGCAATAACTTCGAATTCAAGTTGAAATCCACACCTCTTGAGTTGGTGATACTGCTGCCCCATTGTGGGTAGGCGTTCGATTAGCTGGTCCCACCCTTTTGCGGCCGTGCCCGTGACCAACTCCACCAGAAACTTAGTAGGTGGTGGCACAGGCCTGTCATCGAGTGGCTTGTTATTGGCCCTCTCGAATCTGGTGGTCATCTAGTGATTGTTGCTAAGCACAGGGATGAGAAAGAGGCTAATATGTGTTTTTTTTTTTTGCTGAGATACAGGTGCGAATCTTACTGGTCGTAAGGCCATTCTTGATGCATAAGTTATACATAGTCGTTGCAAGTTAAACCGAAGATCCTATCCAGGATTCCTGGAGAGGTTGTCACTGGCCACTTTGCTGAGGTTAAGGATAATTTGAGTTAATTTCGCCATCAGAGCAGTTTGCTGTAGCATGCGCCACTCGCCATTATTCAGAGACCTGGCTGACCTTAGCCGTGTTGAGTCCGATACGTAGCTTGAATCCCATCGATGGTAGTTACAAGGTGGCACACAAGTTTAGCTCCTTCACAAACAACGCCCGTGTAGAGGAAACTAAGGGAACGAGGTTGTTACGAAAATAATAGGTTTTGAGGGATGGAGGAGGCGTTTTCGGGAGAAGGTATGAATTGACAGTTACCGACGTCAAGTTCTAAGAAATTCTTGTCGAACCATGCCTTGAATTTCGTTGCTTTGTAGTAAGTAAAAGAGGATCGGTAGGGGTAGATATTACTTTGATGACTTTTATGTCGTCCATGGCCAACATCAATTATAGTTGAGACAAAGATTAGTGGACCAAGATGACTGCCTTGAGGAACAACTGAAGTGGGGTTAATGGGTTCAGAAACGGAAAATCTAGAGAGATATTGGCTTGTCTTTAGAACTCACTTACGATCACTTGCGATCTTAAGTAAAAGAGATTGTAAGCCCGAGGCCTTAAGTCGACTGTAATGACATCCTTCCTTCTTCTAATCCTTGCAGTGTTTTACAAACGAATTCTATTAGTTTAGTCATTGCGGAGCTACCCCATAAGAAGCCATGCTGTTGTGAGGAAAATATGGATTGGCAATGAAAGTACAAGGAGTACAGTGAGGATGGGATCCCTGCCGTACCTAAGAACTGAGCCTTGGGAAACCCCTACGGCAATATTAGGTAAATTGGAAAGAAGAAGAAACTTGGCAGTCAGAGACTAATTGAAAGTGAGAGTCGGGTTTTATTAAGTCTTAGGGGCATCGCATCACTTCTGTTTTCAGGGGAATGACTTTATGCCAACTTTTTAGGAGTCATTTGTTTAGGACTCCTACTTGCAGGGTTCCTAGAGTGGGCAATCTGTACCTATACATGGCTGTCACCCAGTTTTAAACTAATGTTTCCTATCTTAAGTATGCATACAACTTAGTTTGAGCAACAGTTTGTTAGGCCACTGGTAGTCTTTTAGTGATAGATCTAACGTATCAGGGGTTCCTCTAATTCTAGGAAGGTTGCCAATTCTACCTTTGTCCACTTTTCGGGACGATCAGTATATAGAACCTTAACAAAGCCAAAGAAATTAAACCTTTTAGATTGTAGCACGTTGCATCTTCTTATGTACCATTGTATCATTTGTATATAAGTCGTCTTCCTTAAGGAACATCATTCCAAGGGGTTTTGAAATTGGTCCTAAAACATAAGGACAACATCGTTCGGGGATAGAATGACAATCTCTTTTACCTTTCTATAAACATCGAGGCAGCAGCTTGAAACAGCAAAACAACCAGCAGATGGTTTGTGCTTGGATGGGTTCCAGGTTATCAGGGAATTGTGGACGACGAATTTGCCGGTGAACTAGCCAGGATCTCAGACTCATGATCTGCGTATATTGGACCTGAACCATATGGTGTCAACTGGGTTACCACCACAGCGCTGATTAACGCATGGGGGCATACGCTTCGTCTAACCCATTGGGAAAATGTCCCGGGATTTCGTCAGTCCAAAAGATTAATTAGTCCTTGTTCCTACAAGGAAATTCTGAGTTTAGACAAAGGGTAAGACACACCCCAAGATACAATAGATCTTTCAGGTCGCAGTATCAGCCATATGGGGTCGGGTCGAAGGAAAAAAAGAAAAAAAAATGTCCCACTCTACGTCCAAGAATACACAAATGAGAAAATAGCCCTAGAATCTACCCAAGCTGAATCAATCATTTAGTTTGGGTGCTCAGAACTTTCTGACAAGTCAACATGCTAAAAGGTTCTGTTTTTTTAAATAACCACAGCAGGTTCTTTAAGTACAATTATGACGAAGAATCCAGACTCCACCTTATACCTATCTATAGGGTTCTGTTATAAGGCTCCATCTTTACTGGGATACCCACAGCGAGCTAGACGCCGAGAGTATTTTCTGTTTCATGAAAGCTTGGGTTGGTCTTTTGGTAGCCAGAGTTCATTCAAGATCCGTGGATCCGTGTTTGTCTTGGCCAATACTCGCCTTGATAGGGAGAGTAGTAGCATTCACAGAACAAAACGAAGAGAACACAACCTAGACATGGAAGTAACTACTGCCGACGTTTTCAAAACTTAATTCGTCATGTAACCACCAATTGTTGAACCCTCGACTCCTCTTCGGACTGTTTATTTCCATTAAAACTCCATCCGCAGACCAACCCCATTCGTATTAATAACTTCGACAATAGTTTTCATTTCAACTGAACGTACACCCCTCCATCAGGCACAAGTGCAAGCCATTATTACTCGAAACAGTCTCCAGTCCCCAGGACCCTACGAAATAAAACTCCCTGCTGTTATGGAAATTTTCAACTTTATCGCCCAAAACCTATCTCCAAACTTCATTAGCCAACTGGTGCACCTCCAATAACTTTGCTGCAATACTAATTTTCGAAAAGTTGATACAAGAATAACCGTTATTTGCAATTGAAAACTTTCCATTAGAGTACTGTCTCCGGCAAATAATTAAATATTTTTTATTGGAAAACTTAAGCCATTTCATGCACCGACTGTGCTGCAGAATGTTTATCTCCGGCAAAGCCAACGACTAGGTAACAAATCATAAAATTTCCTCTAAGCCATACTATACACCACTACACCGTTATGGGTGGCAAATGCCAAAGTGCACTTAATAAAGATTAGCTTTGGCTCGTAAATCATCCTAACTTGGTAAATAAAAAAAAAAAAACCAAAACTGACATGCACACGCAGGACTGAAAAGTGCAGTTCATCTGTCAGGCTTCACGTTTTAATTACTACTTCTAGTGACTGGGCCCATGGTGGGTGCCACCATCCATCTAGATGATGAGTAGTATCCTTTGTGGGAAATTAATAGGTTTATGGATTTTGTCTAACTGAAAGGCTAGCATTGGTATTTTATCCGGTAATGCGAGGGAAGCTGCCCTGAGCCTGTTTATTAATAAGGATCTAGCAGTGGAGTGGAACGCTTGAGTTTGAATGGCCTGGCAAGGACATTGGATAAAATTGGGTCATGTAATGTCCATCATCGTTAAATTAACCTGCAGCTCAAAGTGTACACCTAATGAAGGCGTCTAGGCCGATGACGAAATGTTCAAATCTGTATACCTGGTCTGTATGAAGCACAATTGGGTGCAATGACGAGTAGTTGTCTTGGAAAAATGTTGCAGGGATATGTCGAATGTAGAGAGTCCTTCAAATAATTAAGGAAACAGATACAGATGATCTTTATTTCCAACAGGATGGAGGTACGACTAACACAGCACGTGAAAATATTGAGCTTTCCGGTCTAAGTTTTGTTATGTTGACCTAAACTGGCCAACTAGGACCATTAGACTACATTGGGGGTTTTTAAAAAAAAAGCAGAGTCCATCTGGATATCCAACAACAATGGGCCAAAATTGATGAACTTAATGCGGTAATATGTGGGGGAATCCCGAAACATTTGGTGGACATTTAAAGCCATTTTGTTCACATAATAATTGTTAAGAGCCATATTTTTATAACAAAAAATACCTTTGACCAGTAGTAGCATGTTTTACTTATAAAAAAAAACATTTAGGCTTGGCTTTGTAGGACTGTCCAAAGAATTCTCCAAGCAATTTGTCAGGTCAGGTCTAGAAAGACCTCCTAAGTCAGTGAATAAATGTGCAATGTCTTAAAACACAACTAGGGCCTAGAGAATTGAACAAGTTGCATTCAAATTTAAGTCCAAAATAACAGCTTTTTTTAGACAAACAAGGTGCGACTTTTATGAAGGTATAGCCACTAAAGTGGGTGCCTTGGCTCAAGTGCTTAATGTGTTGTGCTCTGGAGGGAGGAGTTCGTGGTTAGATTTTTAGACAACACGTGAAAAATAATATTTTTAAAGTCCCCACTTTTGGTGAGCTTCTGACAAACATCCGAGGGTATAATTGTCATAAAAACATGTTAGACATAACAAATTGCCCCTCGGACACAGGATTAAACACTGACCCGATTGGTTTTACGAAGCTAGGCCTGGTTCGCATGAACTTGTATTTTTGTAGTGACAAAGAAAGTTGAATAATTAAACACAAAATAAATACCTCACTGAAGCAGCATCTTCCACTTGCGGAAGCAATCTTCCACTGCTGTTGCCAGTGTTGATACACATTTGTGCCCATTTTATCGCATTTTCCAAGAGTTTCCACAAGCTTTCCGGTGAAAACTGTTTGCATTCCTGTTGAATATTCTTCTTAAGGGCTGCGATTCTCTGAAGCTTGTTTGCATAAACCCACGACTTCAAGTAACTCCAAAGAAATAAGTATGGGATGGTTAAACGATGGCTAAAACGGGAGACAACGTGATCAGAAACGCTTCCTTCATAATATCAAGTGTGGCTCGTGCTGTGTGTGCGGTTGAAACGTTTTGTTGAAACCCCATGTTTATCAAGCCTTGCTCATCCCATTCCGGCAGTAAAACGTCATTTAGTTTGGCCCATGAACTAAGAAGGCAATTGAGTAACAGAGCCCTATCCTGAAGATCTAAGAAAGCTCTTTATAAGACCCTGATCATCCCGGTCCTGCTTTATGGCGCTGAAGCATGGACTCTGTCTAAAGCGGATGAAGAGATCCTCAGTCGCTTCGAGAGAAAGATTCTTCTTCTAATTTTCGGTTCCACTTGCGTTGATGGGCTTTGCAGAAGAAGATTCAACGACGAACTATACGAGCTGTACAGCGACATCGACCTAGTCAGAAAAATGCGCATCAGTCGTTTAAGATAGCTAGGACATGTAGAGCGAATGGACACCAATGCTCCAGACCGTAGAGTGTTCGAATCAAACCCGGAGGGACAACCCAGTAGAGGAAGACCTCGCCTTAGGTGGTGCGCACAAGTAGAAGGGGACCTCAACCGACTTGGAGTGCGCAGCTGGAGGCAGTTAGCTAAGGACCGGGCTAACTGGAGAGGCTTGTTGGTTGAGGCTTACTTGTTGAAGTAAGTAAGGCCCTGTAGCCTTCGCCAATAACAGTGACCGCCGCTGGTATCCTTAAAATAAATACGGCACCAAACAGTGGCATTGAGTGATGGCTCTTCGTGCGTCACATGCGGATTTTCAGTGCCTACTGACGAAACCTCTTAAGTGGAAATGAGCATCGTCGCTCATGATGATTTTCGACCTCTTCGTTGTTGAGATTGAGGATGGCTTGACAGTAAGGTATTAACTGATCGGTGTTTGGTTCGCACTTTGTCCGGAAACATGTATGAGTCTTTCACTAAAATGCGCTGAAGGGTTAGTGACATCGGCAGCCACTGGCGTGATATTCTCGGTCGAACGACCAGTCCAGTGGCAGCCACGCCCTGCTTGGTCTACTGTGCTTCTAGTCTGTCCGAGACGAGTAGCTACGCACCGGAATGGTTGCCTAGTTGGCACGACACTATTAGGAAATCGACGTCGAAATACACGCTTCCCTAACACCAGCGACCGATTATTGGTCAAAAAAATCGACACAATTATTTCACGCTCTTGCAGAGTATAGCGCCCCATTGCTTGTCTGTTTATATACTGCAGCTGTCTAGTTCACATATGTATGTCCAATAAGATTGACGTACGACGCCATTTGCAAAAATTATAATATCTTCACCTTGTGGCAACACTGTCAAATAAAACGTCACCAAGTCATTTCAATGACGTTTGCTATTTGTTTTGACAATCTGACTTTCGAAAATGTCTGGTTTTGACTTGGAACCATTTATGTACATCCGATTCGAAAATCATACAAATTTCGAATTCATTTTCGAATCGCAAACCGATTCCGAAAGCAGTACAAAATTAGGCCCCTGTTTCATTCAAGATGTCCTCCTATACCAGCAATTCCGTTCAGTGGTACAAAAGTTCGACAGCTTTTTGAAATCAAGACCAATTTCCGCAGGGCATTTACGCTCTCAATTCAGCATGTAGAGGAAAAATCGTCTTCGATATTTTGTGTAGAAAATTCAGACGTCAGTGGCCATTCCAGAAGATGGCCAAGTCTACACAAAAAAAGGACTAGCTTTCACTTTATTTTAATTGATTACCGGAACACATACAAATCCATAAATAATCATTCAAATGTGAAAATATTAATAAAAACCAAAGCAAAACTTTTAAACATTAATAACAATTAATACTACAATATATATGCATGTAGGTGTATAAAAAATGTTAAACAAATTATGGCATCCTCAACCTTGTGGTGCGTGTGCGGAAAAATTTGCTTAACCTGGCAATTTTGACTTATCAAAGCGACAACTGCAAATAAAAATAAATAAGTGTCAAACGATTAAATTCTCAATTCCCAACACCGACCAGTTCCGATCCCTCAAACACGATTTATCATATTTTTTAAATCCGTAAATTATCGCGCATCGCCTGTCAAGTGTCCCATGACCAAATGTTAGCTAGGACTCCGCCACATGGACCTTCGGCAGCCATTCCGCTGCAAAATTGAAAAATATGTGCATTATCTGTTTAAGGCTCGATAATGATAATTTCCCACTTTCTGTCCATTTAGCACGACTGTACAACTATTTATTTATATTAAATTATTGAAACTCATGTCAACAGTAATTAATTTCGCCGACTTAATGTGTTTCCTGCTCCGAGGAGCTGTTTTTTTTTTTTTTTAAATTTAAAAATTGATAATAATGCAAAAATTATTAAAAAAAAAAAAAAAAAAACAAAAATAATAAGGCCCGAGCCGACGAACGACGGAAGGCGAGAAAATTGGTAATAAAAATGCAAATCGTCCCGAAGTCCAAGTTAATTAATTTGGATATTATCATAAAAATGGACACAGGACTCGTGCTGGTGCGTAATGCCCATGCAGGACTATGTGTGGAGGGAAAAAACAAGTAAAAATGGATGCGATAAGTGCAGTCTCGGGGGCTGTAAATTGTGGGGAGACTTTAAAGTAAAATACAAATGTTTTTTTTTTTGTAAAATGCAATTAAAGGGACACAGACCGAGATACAATGTGAGTGCGTGCGCTCGGCTCGGCTCGGCGATGACACTGGAAGACAGGGAGCGAATGGATCCCTTTGGGAAAAGGAAATGAAACGATTTTTAATGAATTAAATTATGTCATCTGGAGTGACACATGGTTTTGGTTAATTTGTTTAAACAAAGGCGTTCTCACACGCGGCACTCTCTCAAAGGACCACCGCCACCACGCCCCTTCATGTGGGACTATGCTTTGTTTTGTTCGTCGCTCCTCGTTCCTCTATAATTTTGTTTATTATGCTTTTATTTATGTTTATTTGGTAAATAATGATTCCATTGACAGATAGGTTTCATTTAACAAAAAAAAGAAACAAAATTCCCGCATGCAATGGCGATAGGGGTCCTTTGAGCCGCAGGATGTGTTCGTGTTTAAATAAGCGTTACGCACTTTGTTTGACTGTGGCGTAGTTGGTATTAGTTTTGAAACAGCCTATAACTCAAGTCAGTTACTTCCATGAGCTTTACAAAGGTTTTGCATCAATGGCGTCCTATTCTGTTGGACGACGTGTCTAACAAACATTCACGAGTATAAATATAATCAAAAACTCTCTCTAATAAGACATTTTCTTTCGGACACAGAAGGTACTTTCCATTTGAATCGTGAGTACATCAAGCACAACCTAGAGGACAACATTATTTACATATCCTACATATCCTCCGTAGAAATGCCCTCACGAATGAATGCATTGAACCTTAATTTCTTGGACTTTTTTTGACAAATCTGACTATAAGCTGCCAATTTATCATTCAAAGTTGGTCCTAAGATCATCTTAAGTAGATCATGGACTTGCCAGAGCCCCGAAGAATAATGTCCAGAGGCGGTCAGCCCGAACGAGGCGGTCAGCTTAGCTGCTGCCTTGCGAAATAGGGAAAAACAGAGAGCTTTTCTACCAAAAATGTATGAAAAATTGGTAAGTATACGACAAAGAGCTCTGCTCCTGGTCTTACCTTCTAGCGACACAATTCAAGTGAGATATTCTGTGTCTGAGCGTTCTCAGCACAGACCAGCTTAGCTGCTGCCTTGAGAAGTGCGAAAAATCAGGGAACTTTTCAACCGAAAATGTATGAGAAAATGGAAAGTATACGACACCGAGCTCTGCTCCTGGTCTTACCTTCTAGCGACACAATTCAAGTGAGATATGCTGTGTCTGAGCGTCCTAAGCACAAACCAGCTTAGCTGCTGCCTTGAGAAGTGCGAAAAATCAGGGAACTTTTCAACCGAAAATGTATGAGAAATGGTAGTAAGTATGCGACACCGAGCTTTGCTCCTGGTCTTACCTTCTAGCGACACAATTCAAGTGAGATATGCTGTGTCTAAGCGTCCTAAGTACAAACCAACTTAGCTACCACGTGGTCACCTGCCTTAAACTTGTATTCTAGTTGCGACTTGATAGTACACCTAGCAGCCGTCTTTTTAATGAAGATTTGTAGGTTTGTGAGCCCAACGATAGTTTCTACGCATGGTACCTGAACTAGCGAGACAGGCTATTCCTTGTAGCTTCTGAAGCTTTGCCGCCGTTGTCCGATCAAGTACTTTTGGCCACCATACGATGGCCGCGTACGTGACAATGGGCCTCACCAACATTGTAAATATCCAAGCACCAAGCGTCTATTGGCCCACATGGCCCTGGTGGCGCGTTCTATGGCGGACTTGTAGAGTGGGACATATGTAGCTCATTTTAACCAACAGAAAGCGGACAGGTATACTGAGATTGACTTTCTTAGAGGACGCATCCATACTGAATCCCTTTATATTTACATAGGTGTTGCGTGCATCAAAAATTGTATGCCACCTGTGGACACGATTAGTAACATCGTTCCTAGATTGTTTTACAAGTCAATGGTAGCTCTTTGGTACCCATAGGCCAGGCCTAAACTAGGAAGACTCATCCTGAGAATCATGTTCTAGGCATTCCGTGCTAGGCATTTTCAATTCTTGAGTGAGTTGAGCTTTATAAGAATGTAGATGCAAATCCAAGATGCATCCATCCCTGCATTTGATTAGACGAATGTATGCTTGCTGAAAAGAATGTCGGACCATTTGCCTGATAAACAAGGAAGGAGTCTCTCTCAGTTGGGCCGTTTTTCAGTCTTCTCAACATCATGTATACCATCTCATGTGCCATTTTGTACGAACTTCTCAAGAGCTTCGTTTACCCCTATCAGTGCATTTGAGGATGACGATGAGGAACGCTCACAATCGACAGATAGTAGCTTTGAGGTGGTAGTATTGACCAACTTAAATGAAGAATAAATGTTGACAATCGCCGTTTCTTTGGGCTCAGAAGGCAATTGAGTAGTAGAGTCCTATCCAGAACATTTGAGGAGATTGGGTATAGAGACCTTGGTTATCCCAGTCCTGCTTTATGGCCCTGAATCTTGGACTCTATCTTAGGTAGAAGGACATATCCTGCTTTGTTTTGAGAGAAAAATCCTTCTCAAGATATTCGATCCAACATGGCTTGACGGGCTTTGGAGGAGGAGATTCAACAATGAACTGCTCAAGCTATATGTAAACCCACATCGACCTATTCAAGAACCAAATACTTCTGGCCGTAGGGTCTTCGAATCTACGCCGGAGGAACAACGTAGTAAGGGAATACCTCGCCTTAGGTGGCGCATACAAGTAGAGGAGAGCCTCAATCGATTTGGAGTCCCCAACTGGTTTCAGGATCGATTCATCCGGAACTGTAGCGTCACCCAAGTAAGAAAGAAGGTCATAACGCATCAAGGATTCAGTAAAACAAATCTTTTCAATCAAAACTAAGTGCTCTCCTCCTTTCTGTATTCAATCGCTGTATTCAAACGCGGTAACTTAGCCTCACAAATGCCATGAGACTATGCACCTGCTCCCGAACTGCCTCTGTCTCTCCCTTCCAATAACTCATGCCAGCCGATTTGATTAATAGACAATTGTCTTGTCATCATTAAAATCGTGTCCTTCCACCATTGAACTCAGCACAAAAGCAGGAAATGAATAACTTCCATACACTCTCGTCAATCCGATGATTTATCGTCGAATATGGACAAAAAAAAATCCAAAAAAATTCCCAAAATCAATTTGAAAGACTGCTTTGTAGACAAACCCTCGCGAAATCTCATACTTAATTCACGCGAAACAGGATAACATCCTTCCCAATCTGTCCCATGTCTCATCGGCCGCGAAAAAAAAACATTGTACCACGCACGCAATTCGCAGTGCCGCGCCGCCGGAGCACATATGTGACCTGCCATCGTTTTCCCACTTTTCACGGCCATAAATCAACACGTGATACGAAAATCTAATGAAAAACCGAGTCGCAAATAAAAAGTGAACAACTCGCATAAAACTGACACATATTGAGATTTTTTTTCCCACCTCCCTCTCCGCAGACGCCCGAGCCCGACGCACTTTGTGATATATCATCTCGTTCCAGCGAAGAAGCGAAGCGCAACCCAGGCCGCCAGCCCTCTAGTAAATTATTCCCTTCTGGGTGGGTACCGCTTGTACTGGAACAGGACACGAGACACACCATTTAATATGCAGACCCATACACGGCTCTCGCTCGCCCACCCGCCGCCGCCCCAAGGAAGTGCAATAAAAGGACATTGAATTCGCCAAACGCAAAAAAATAGTATAAGACGCCTAGAGCGAGGAGCACCGTTCGCACTTGGAACGCCCCTATCTGCTCCTGGTCCTTGTTTTAAGGTGGAATTTATGCGCTTCTTAGTCGAGAAGCGAAATACATTTTTTTCGTCGATTCCGAATAACGAATTTCAACCATTTTATAATTGAATCACGTACGACATCTTGTGTATGTTTCCCCTGGGGGGCTCGAATCCATATGGCAGGGGAGCGGGCGCTTCAAGGTCCACAAGAAACTTGAGACCAACCGCAACCTCACAGACACTCAGGCACTCAGATAGTCAACGGTGAGAAATGCAAAATTGGATATCTCTTGGAAATCATAGCATCCTTCGGGGTAGGGTAGCGTTCCCGGTATGCCGAATGCAAGAAGAAAGAGTATCGCAAGATATTTTATCAGAATCATTCCGAGACGAGCTTAATAAATCAGGACTAACAATAATGGAGTGTCCTCGTTTAGTGTGGTGCGTTCTCTTTATGGGTTTTTGCGGTCTGTGCGCAGTGCATATTCATTTTGCGCTCTCGGTATTGTATTGCATTTGGAAGTAATGCATCTTATGGTGTGGCGGCAACTGCAAAACCGTCCAAAGGTGATGTATAGATACTTATTTTCGAATCAATTTGCAATAAAAATTCACTTGACATAAATGGCGAATGCAGATCCGCACTCGGTGGCTTAAAATTTATGCTAAGCACGTTGAGTTTTTGAAAACATTTTGCTTTGTAGTTTATAATTGATTGGATATCTGGCTAGGGACTGTATTGGCGCTTTGTGCAGCCTACAGAACTCCTTTGACACGTTTGATGTCAAAGTTAATCCTTTGACGGGTTTAGTATGTGTATGCGGAGGAAGTAGAGCGTATGGTGAGTAGGTTCGCAGGCTGCTGGCGAGTTCTTAACATCTGAGTAGCTCATTACGTTACCTTTGACTTTGGATAAGTTTAGCTGCTGTATAAGTTGTAATTCGACAGTACCAGCGGAACAGTTCTGCTCAAAGGCATGTTTAAATACTTGACTTATGCAGCTCTCATGAAATGCTGTTTTTTTTTCTGTAAGAGGTAAGGAAAAGAACCCGTAGGTACCAAAGGTAATCTTATTCACAAAGAAAGGACCATACCGACATCCAAATGAAATAAATAGAGGTAAACGTCAAGAATGAGGAACGACCTGTCAGTTTCTACCCAAACAGTATTATTCCTACAGTATGTAGGAACCGGATGTAAGGCTCTAGTTATTCCAAAATCAATGAAGTACTGGCGTACTGGTTTGTGTTTAGGATTGAGACGATCTCCGAGAGCGTTTTAAATCCAGAATACTTCAAATTGTTATGTTTCGCCAGCTGTCAAAGCTACCAATGACATCCAGCTGTCAAGATATTCGGTACGGTTTGCGATTCCATCATGTATTGTTTGCCGACCTTAATCCACCAACCAGACAGAGACTGGTGCGAAATGAAGAGAACATAACCGCTGTAGCGGGCAGAATCGAAAAAGACGCAGAATGCCGATTCGGCGCCTGTCAGCTGAATTGGGCATCGCCAAAGAGCCAACCCGGCTTAGTGTGCGGTTGAATTTAGGCCAAGATCCATACGAGATTGTGCTGACGCAAGAATTGAAACCGAGTGACCATAGACAACGTCGTAAGTTCGCTAATTGGCCGGAGATCCGGATTAAAAAAAAGAAAATAAATAAACGCAAATAGGCGCAACAGGTCGATGGGACACAGGGCGTAGCTTCTCGCAACCATTCGTGCTGTGCGTGTTATATTCTTTATACGAATGGAAGGGGCCTACTGTTTAATGCGGTGTCCGAAGGGCAGTTTGGTATTTGAGAAGCTTTCTCAGAACAGCTGTACTCTCGGATGTTTGTCAGACGATCGCGAGAGGTGGGGCCGTGAAAAACTTTTTAGGTGTTCCGACTGGGCTTCGAACCTCGAACCCCTTGCTCCGTAGTCCAACGCACTAACCACTGAGCCACGGCACCCCGGATCCGGATTATAACCAAAAAATCATCTTCTCGATGCATCCACCTTATTTCTTTCGAAATGAGAAAGGATACACCATTACCGTGTCAGGTGTAGGCCACAGCTCGACAGTATCGATATATCCGAGGTGTGGTTTCAATGAGGCTTCTCTACATCCCACATAAGCGACGGAACGCTCGAAGTTCTGAAGGAGAAATTTGGCGACTGGTTCATCTCATGCAACTTGACACCACTCGACTATTTTCCTTAAAAATACGGCATGTCTCCAATATTCGAGACGTTCTTGCCGGAATAACGCGGCACATATTGGACCGGGTCACCAAAAATTGGACTTGAAGTGCTGCCAGCAAAACCGGGGCTAAACACACATAATGGCATGAAAGTAGCTCCAAAATAAAGCCAGAACCAGTTTTATATCTCCCATCGTTGTAATTTTATTTAAAAATAAATAGCAGCTCTACCATATCTGTCGCATGAGGAACTCCTCAGGAAGGAGTTTTGTCTTCTCCGCTTTGGCTTATGGTATTCCAGTCCTGTGAAGACTTGACAAAGATGGAGTCAAGGTTCTCGTGTGAGGTGGTTATACTCGTTTAAGAGATGCTTCCTTCACTATTTAGTAAAATTATGGAAGGTGCATTGAAGAAGTGGGGACCTGCTGTTAATAGTGTCCTTGTAGTGAATGTTGGAGTCCCTTAAGGCTAGAATCTTTGAGCCCTATCTATTAAAAGCCGATAGTAAAGGACAGTGGGTGGGGAACTGTGTCATATCCAGAGAGTTGTGGCCCAAATACTCCTGGAATACAACAAAAGAAGTATTAAATATAAATTGCTAGAGTTCTGGCAATTAGGACTGGCCATTGGCCTATGCAGATGTCCAGTTCTAGGGCGGTCCAGAGGTAAATTATTTTTCAATTTGAATGAAGCTCACTTGTGCCGCGTATCCTTATTAGTATCCCTTTTGAATTTCTACCGTCATGAGTTACTTGAGTCATGGTACTGAAAAAGCGCTCTAAATGCACCCTATAAGCTCCTGAAGCACCAATTGGAGGTGTCTTTTCCTTGCGACTCTTAGACACATCCCAATTGTACTCATTTTGCTCTCCATAGAGCCAGCTTACATACTTCAGAATCTGACAATGCAAGTTTGTACAGACCTTGTCGAGTATGAGTTGCCATCGATTGGGTTTGGTTGAATTTTTTAACTCGCCTTATACCCTGAGAGTGTAGTCAGCCCAGCACTCAGCCTGTCTATTGATCTCCGATTACATTATTTTGAAGTGGATTCTCTTAAGTAGTATCCCAGCTCGACAGTCAGATTGTTCGTTACCATGACTTCGTTACGGTAGCCTTGTTCATGGATGCAATATTTTCGAAGAAGTTGAAAGAGTCCCAAAGAAGTTCAGACCAATCATCGGTTTGTGTATATATGTATGTATCCCAAGGTTTGCCGGGAACATTTTCCTGACAGTTCTACCAGATGTCTAGCTTCTCACAGAAACTCTCTGTTCCCTACACAGATGAAAGGGTCCTACTGTCTAATGGCGTGTCCCAAAGGCAATGTGTTAATTGAGAAGCTTTCTTGTGACAGTTGTACTCTCCGATGTTTGTCAGACGCTCGTGAGAGGTGGGCCATAGTCCAAGGCACTAACCTAACTAACTAACCACGCCTCGTACACTATCATAATATACAGCCAGTTCCAGATTTTAGGACCCCCTTCGCTGTTCTAGAAGCTTCTCTAGTGTTTTGATAAGGCAGCTACAGTGGAAGCCGGTTATAACGCCCACTTCTCTTTCATTTGGTTGGTTTCATTATACTTTAGGCCATTCTTCCGTCAGATATAATGTCGTCGCATAAAACCAACCGCCGGTTATACCGACTTCATGTCCTCGGTCCTTTCAGAGGTCCTTTCAGTTATAATCGAGTTCCACTGTAGCTCTGGTATTTTCCTTTTACTGATAAAGAATACCATCATGGGCCTAGCAGCTTCTGGATATGTAGTTGGTTCCGATTTGGGGTTAGGTTAGGTTAGATCTACCTCCCTTCACCCGTTTGGTTTGTGGAGAGTTTAGCTGCCGTAGCACTGATGTCCTTCCTTGTGATGAAGTCTAACTTGTACCCCATTCCACCGACATGACAGTGGGAACTGCCAAATAAAAAACCAAATTCGAAACTATTCGCTGCCCGTAAACACTGACTTGGTATTGGCTTTAAAAAAACCAAAACCTTTTGTTAAAAAAAAAAACGAGTCCTTGCAACAAAGTTCTAAAAAAAACCCTTACTTGTGGTTATTTTTACTTTATGTCAGTGCGTGCTTTGTTGGGCACCATCTACGGCCATCATCCGCAGACAAAAGCCTGTGAATTTATTTTTATTGGCCCACTCGCGCTGGCCGGGCCCGCTGCATTTGCATGTAAAAATCTCCCAATGGCAAACATTTTATTGGGAGCTTTCAATTTGTGCACAAAGCTATTAATTATCCCTGAGACCGGGATAAGTATACGTACGTACATAAGTGTGTCCGTGCATGTCCGAATGAATCCGCATTGTGATTGGGATACATATTTCTGTTGATTTGGTATGCGGATTTCATTTTGCCTGAAACTCACAGGAAGATGGTGAAAAATAATAATTACCAGGATAACATTCGTTTATTTATTTTTTTCCTTTTTTTTTTGGATTTTTTTGAATCCATTCCTGTAGTGTTGGCCTTTTTTGGTCGCCGTCGTCGTCGTCGGCGTCGTAGTCGGTCGATGGATAAAAATCCGATGGCAAACACTGCAAAAGGATTCGATTTATGGGACGATGAGCATGGATGTGGTGAGAGGAAAGGCCATGCATATTGAAATCCGGTGAAAATAAATTTCGAATTGCAGATGGCGTTGATGTGAGCAAATATTGGAATAGTGTTGCAGGAGGAGAGACTTTTGGATAAATGTATATTTTTTTTTTTTGTTCGTCCTGTCGTTTGTTTGCCTGTATGCTCGTTGCTTACCGCAGTTATTGTCAATTGGGTTTTTTTTTCGCTGTTAATTCAAGTAAAACATCGTTTACGGTTGGCGCTGAAAATGAGCAGGCGCTTTTATGGATACTGTGGACTGAGTGGAATAATGATGCTGACGTGGTTTTGAATAAATTTACAGCCCCGGGCGAAAATAAGGTTTTCCCCCGCGGGTGGCCGCTGGAAATGACAAATAACGATGTTTTTTGTACGCGATCCGTATGGATGTCGTGCTCAATCGGGCTCCAATCAATGGCCAGCATTAGGACAGAGAACTTTTCACTGTGGATACTGTGCTGACATAGTTGCGCCCTCTTTCCTATCTTGGTTCCCATTCGGTGTTGCTCCGTTCGAACTGTCCTCTGTCATGGATTACTCGCTTTGGAACGTGGTTCTCAAGGAGGATTTACTAAAAGGACAGGTTGTAGCGTTGTTGCTATTGCAGATCGTCTCACAGGAAAACTTAAAACTTCATCGTTCTTCCCGAGATATATGTAGGTAGGCTACCGTGATAGGTCGCACTAGTGATCACACTTAGAGCAGTTGAGGTTCATTGTATTATCACATGGACTTAGGAAATTTTTCTTAAACTGTTCCTAAAACCAGCAAAAGCTTAAGTTAACGTCAGCCGATTCATCGAAGAGGTATGCACCTACTAAGTGCAATCATCCTCGAAATAGAGAATGGTTTCTTCCTCGTCTTCGTCCATGGAGGTCATTGGCCTGCAGTCAAACAGTTTGAACGTTTCTGATCCAGTTTGGGCCAGATTGGTTCAATCCACGGCATTGAGCTTAACTGCAGATGATCTGATTGCACGCCGGTTAGGGAGCTCATCGGCCATACTATACCTTTGAATGTTATAGTGTCCCTGTGCCCAGATATGCTGACATAATTAAGGGCAGTTTTTGACGTGAATGTGAAAGATTCCAAGTCAGGATCGTCATGATCATAATATGATAATAAGTTCTCAGACCACTGCGATGTAGCCGTCAAATGATGGGCAAATAGAGCTGCTGTCAAGGTGGTTCTTTAGTACAACACTGATACAGAGTAGCTCGGATAAGTAACCCCTTTAGAAGCCCGTTGGTGGTAGCGGACGAGAACCACTGACTCTTATTCCAGACGGTAACAGACGATTTTCCTAGATGGAACTATCTGTATACCCGATCTATAGAGATCTCTTACACTGAGACAGGGTTTTTAAAAAGGTTTGGTGGTGGATGAGTCCTTAAGGGGCTTACTAACATCAGTTTTTCAACCATTTTTCAATAGTTTTTCAATCCAAAACATCAGCAGGAAGCAGAGTTTATCACGCTGGAGCTTTATGACCTAATTGTACTCGGAGGCTTTAATGCCAATGTCAATAGCAACAGGCAACGGCTTCGGGTCCATCGACCAGCAGCTCGTAATACTTGGTTTCCAAAGCTAGGAATTCAAACGTCGGTAAACGTTTCTTGGAGCCCAGTTCCAGAGCTCGATTATCCAGAAGGTGGGGACCGCCCAGGAAAAAAAATTCAACGGTAGAACCCGTAGCTCGACTAGAGTAGTCATAGTCTATGGGAGCGCCTGAGTGAGACACTATCCGCCGTAAACCAGTACCACAACGTCATCAAAGATGTGACTGAGATCACGATAGGTAAGTAGAGTTGAGGATGATGATGAATCCCAGAGGAAGGGAGGGGAAAAACACCCTGCGCCTACTCAGCTCTCCAGCTGAAGTATATCGATGAGTCCCGCGATAGGAATAAACCAAGCAATAAACAAAATATGAATGAAATATGAATCAGATTTCGGAAAGAAGGTACACTGACCATCCGGCTCGAAGGACCAATATTAATTCCATCAACTTAGTATCCTAAAGACCCTTCCAGCAAAGAGGATCTTCGAATCACAGTCCCCAGACTCGAGATGTCAGGGAAGACCGAAACTTTGTTTTAAGGACCAAACTATTGCGGATACTAAGTGCTGCCATGACTGAGACAGAGACTCTTCACAGGTTGGAAGGCTGTTAAATAAGTTACTAGAAGTCCAGGAATTTTGATGTGACATTCATAGTCCTGCTGGGAATCCAAACACTCTCTGTGCAATGACAAGATAGTTGTACATAAAGTTTAGTGAATTGTTTGGTCGTCTGTAAGTTACACCAAATATGAACTGGAAACGTGTTAAAATCACGTTCCTTATACCTCCCTAAACTATTCATCCAAACGACTACTTTGGTTGCACTTTCTATTCCAGAAAAACACCTAAAGGTACTCGTCTGGACTAGGTGCTTCCCTATTCATGCTTAGGCGTGTCGTGCATACGACTAGCCACCTCCCGAATGCATTTCCTTAAGTATCCTTAAAATCAAATTGGCCACAAATTCAACTACACTATTTTAAATCTTGTTTAATGCCAAACCGCTTCACGAATCACGAGCGAAAAAAAATTAATTTTTAATTGGCTGGCTTCATTACCATGTTGGACACGTATCGACATTAAGCTGCAACCGGGAAAGAGCTGCAGAAAACTAAACACCTTCAAGGAGGAGCCATTAAATATTTCTGCAGACCACCACCACGACCGCCACTTGTAGGGAAGAAGCTGCCCATTTAAATGCATGGCAGGCGATATTTGACGGAGGCTCTCCTGCACTGAGGAGCTGGAATGTCAGTTTGGCTATAATTTAATTAAATCCTTTTGACAGGTAAATTAAGTCTTACAACCCAGTCCTACCGATAATTGGCTTCATTACTCATTCATCTTTCATTATTATCCAATTGACAAGTTAATTAGGGAATCCTTTCTTTCTCTCTGCAGACCCTTCTCTGCAGCGCTGCAGGGCGATGGGGAAACTTAAATTCCATTCTCGCAGGAGCAGCACAGTGGGATAGTGTGTGTGTTTGCCTTTTTGAAAGATTTTTTATGAAAAAATATTCGTCCTGTCTGTATGTATACATATGTATGTACTGGTCTCAGTCAATCGATATGGATTTATCTGTCACACAGCTTTCTCTCAACGGCGGCGACAAACGACATCACCTGAATCGATTCGAGTGCGCGGAGGGTAAGAAATAGTAATCAGTAGCGCTCCGACATCCTCCCACTGGAAAGGCATCAGTTACGCTGACTTTATTGTGTCAAGTTGATTAATGGATGTACTATTTACGTGCACTTCGTATGGCGGAGAATAAGAAATGTCCTCCATATTCCTTTTCGGATGGCATTCCATCGTCGTCGTCACTATTCGCTAGCGGTAGCCAATCCGTCCAAAGTCTGAAAGACAACCTCATAGCAATGTCTGGCAACATTTATCCTCGAATTATCATCATCTGACAACGACGACGACGACGACGACGATGACGGTTGGAGTGGGAATGCTAAAAGATTGAGTATAAATATTCCAGGGTAGCGTAGGCGGTGAGGCAATGGAAAAATGAGATTCCATTCAGATTACCCTGCAGTTGTTCGTCTTCTTATCCTTTGTCGTTATGGTCCTCGATACGATACCTCCTTTAGCGTTTCTTCTTTATGTTCTTATTTTTTTTTTTTTTTTTTTTTTTCATCCCCCACTCCGTCGATTAGTATTTCCTAGTACAACATCCAGTTAGCCATGTTAGAGGAGAGAAAGGACAGAGAGTGAGACCGATTTTCTTTACTTTGGTCTACCATCAGCTTGAATGATCCTTGAAGTTCTGCTTCAGAATGGCGTCGCTTCGTTTGCATTTATTGGGTTCGCTGGAGACTGATGCTTTTAAGGAGCAGTTCCATGGCATTAATAATAAATATTATCCACTTTCGTGGTGGGATTGCTTGACTTTAAATTTTCCTGGGGCTTCGCCTTTTTTGACCAAATATTCGTTAACTAATTCCATCTTAAATGCTTACGGGTACAAAGTGAATAGTAAATTTTAATCCTTGCTCATAAATTAAGGAAAGACATTTCGTTGAAGTGCCTTTGAATTCGGAGGGATCTTGAAGGATCTTAGTGTAATGCTTGGGGTTTGCATTTGAGGTAGATTTTCTGGGGTCTTTTGGTCAAATTTGTGGTAAACACGAAGTAAGCCAGAAGCTATGTAGTTAAACTGTTTTAGGTGCTCTTATTCAAAGGCCTGTTTAACGTAAATAGAAGGACGGAATAGGGTATCTTTCGCAGTTAACTTCTTCGAATTGTGTTCAGTTTGCCCGCTCAAAATGTCCCTTAGCCCTTTTAAGCTCTCAAAGGGAACAGTGGGATTATTATTTGCATCCATCTCCTCAGGCATCCTATCCAAATGCATTCATGTGGGAGATGCAGGCGAATTATTGTCATAGGGCCTCATGTGAAGGTTGGCATAAAGCTGAACACCAATGACTATCACTCAATGATGCAACTTATCCTCCGTAGAAACCACGAGATAAGAAGAAACCATTTTGGTGGAAGGTCTCGCGAGACAGCAGATTAGGAAATAGAGGACTTCATTAAGGAGAAAATTTCTGGGGAATTTCTACGAAACCACTAAAGTCCTCTGCAGCCTCAGGACTACAGAAAATCTTCTCCAAAAATTCTCCACTTGTTGCTGCTTAGTGCTGTCACATATTGCCTGGTCCATCTCTAGTAAGTAGTCCAACAACCTTAGCTCCTCGGTTTCTGTATCTCAAACAGCAAAGATCCTTTGGGTCATATGCAGTTTCGAACCATTCCAATCCCTAGGGTCGGATGGTTTCATTCCTATTGAGCTTCAGTATTCAAAAGACGTAGTGGTCACGTGGTTTAAAACCATCATGTCAAGCCGTCTGAATCTGGTCTAGGTTCCCTTGCTTTGAACAAAGTATAACGTTGTTTTCATACCCAAAATGTAAGGACTTCTACGTCCCAACATGCGTATTACAATTGCAAATCAATTGAAACAGCTTTATATGCGATAGTGCTCATTGAGGAGCCTTTAACAATGTCAAATGCACTTGTAAGCCTTAAAGACCACTATTTGCTTGAAGTACTCATTACCCGATTGCTCAGACGCAGGATTATCAGTTCGGAGCTAGATGGCACTTTGGCAAGCTATCGGCTGTTAACGCGGCTATCCAACTCAAAGCCTGAGTCGATGATGAAACTCCTTATCATGGACGGCGCCAAGACTGATGAACAGGTGGGTTGCGATATTTTCTCATTTTCTTCGAGCACTTTCTGATTATTGTAGCATCAGGGATGTTAGCATTTTCACTAGCAGTCAAGCGGAAACTATATCCTTGAAGTTGTGCTCTTTCACTTCAAAGGAAACTCTATCAGTTGTTTCAGTTGGAGAGACGATATCAGTACAGTATTCTCTCCTGATACTGTCTTTTCTTATGACTTCTGTAGAAGCTGTAGTGAGGACGAGGAATAAAAAAAGGACTCTACCTCCTAAGTGCGTGTCCAGTATGATCCCTTTGGTGTGTGGTCTCTTAAAGGACCAAAAGTTCCGAATCCGAAAGACATTGTTTTCATCACGATCGATGGGGGCTTCAACAGTTGAGACAGTCTTACTGTTTCAGATACACAGATTTTGGTACCATCCGCATTAGAGTTTCGATGACCTAGCGCGCGATCCTTAGATCCTAGTTCAATGGATATGTCGTCTAATACGATGAGACAGCGGTGCATATTTAGAGTTGATTTTCCATGCGTTCAGGACTGCCTGGACAATGCTATAGTGGAGCCTTCACGGATGGATTCAAACCTAGTCTAGAGTTCGCTGCTAGTGTCTTCGTGGAGACCGACAATACTAGATTTCACTACTCGTTAGGCAAGTAAACATCTACTTTTCAAGAGGTGATCCAGAGACTATACTGTAGAGTGGTTGGAGTATGAGCTGCGCTTAAGCCCCCTCTGAAATATCAAGCTCGGATGAGATTGCTAAGTAAGGATGATTTCTCAGTTTGTGGCACATCTCTTCAAGATGCAGGCAGACTAATCGTATGCTTCCGAACTTCTGTAAGAAATCAGCGCCATTCCTGCTGTACGGGACACTTTTCGTAAGTGACACCTCTGTCCGTGATGCCTGTGGAGAGGGCAACCATGTTCCGGATTATTTTTTCTTTGCTTGGATCAAATGACAGACCTTCGGTGGTGATGGGATGCTTATACTGAAAGCTCATCATAGCTGAAGTGCATTCTTGGCTTTCTCCGAGAACTGAAGGAGTTCCCAGTTCCATCTGAGTGCTCTTTTGTGAAGTAGAAGATAAAGAAAGCCTGCATAGCCTGCAATCAATTCAAAAGTGAACCTCTTCTCGAATAACAATTTATCCCGAAGTCAAGCAGACCCTTTTCCGTCTACAATGCTCTACAAAACAGAGCAATCAATGGCAATCATACGTAAACACCAGCTCTGCCATTGTATCTGCTATTATACCTCAAAAATCTTCTTAGACATCCCAAAAGGACTCCCATAATGCCCAATTCCTGGATGAATAACCAAAGCAACACAAAACGAATCGAAAAGCAGAACATGCCATAATGATAACTGCAGTATCCCGTATCCTTGGCTCTTCATTCACAAAATATCAGTATCGATACTATCCATAGAAAGCAGTAGGCGTGGTCGTGTGTTGCCAGCCCTAATGCATGGTTATTTCGTTCGACATCGTACATGAGCAAGGATATCCGGCAGCCTTTTCTTTTTTTCTCTCTCCCAGTATGTCGATACATTTTTTACGGGTTATTACCGCTGAATGGATGGTAATGGTAATTCAGGATATCAATGTGCAGCTCCGTAGCCCCGCGTGTGGGTATCCTTGCACCGGGGCTCGTCTATGAATGGCTAACTAAATCGATTTGCCTACAAGTGTTATGATTATTGTTATTAGCTGATATTTAAAAGGATAACACATTTTATTGGGATTTTTGTTGTCTTTTTTTTGAGGATTTTCATCCCAACGAATACAAGGCAAACAAAAACGAAGACCGGCTTAGTCGGCGGGTCTATGTTGGGGCAGGAGCTAACCGGATTTTTTGTGCGAAGCACACAAATCCTGTTTGATAGATGAGGGCAATTATCGGCCGCACATGCCACAACGTTCAATTCACGTCGTTCGCCCTCAATCTGCAGCCAATCAGTATTCACTTAAATTACAGGCTAACATTCCAATACCGGCTGGTCTCTCGTCTTTTGAACGGTGCCAATGGAAGCCAATGGGGCTATGGGGGTTGGGTGGGGCGCTCGCTGGTATTATGAGTCATTTGGTGGGGAGGGATGAGGGAAGTACGAGAAAAAGCTACGTTTTCGACGCCACCGCTCACCATTGATTGACGGAAATTGCAGATCGCAAAGGGGCGATAGGACCGAAATGGAGATTTTCGTTTGTCCAAATGTAAGGATGAAGGATACACCGTGCGACTGGATGAGGGGGTGCGGTTGCTGTCAAACTCAACCAGCGGAGCGGGGGCTGGGGGGAGGGAAAAAAAGTATACATCAGTTAATTGGAGTGGCATGACAGCGAATTGCAAATTGCAGGCGTATCAATTCAATCGATGACTTTTGAAATCACCGCGTGAATTTGGCTTTTTTTTTCCTTTTTTTGCCTGCCTTCACCTCTTATGGATGTCTTTTGGGATGGATGTCTGTTTGCGGTGAGATAGTAGATCTTCTGCTGGGAATTATTGCGAAATTACTCTGACTGAGCGGATTTACAAGGATACTGGGGAAATCTGGCCTCCTCCGGCGCCTTCGGTAATGACTAGGACATTTCGCACAATCCTTTCAAGTACGATGTTGAAGAAATCACATCAGAGATCTCGTTGAAGTCGTTTCTGATCTTGATGGAGCAGCGAGCCATCTCCATTGTTATCAACCACAGATTGTTAGGGTGTGACCAGATATCAGGTACGTTTCAGCAGCTGTCAAGGTAACCAATGACATCCAGCTGTCAAATTATTCATTAAGGTTTGTAGTCGGTCTTCATCATGGCTTCCGTGTGTTCACGCAATTCGTTGCACCGTAGAAAAGTTTGAGTCCGAGTACACATTGGACCTTAAGCCACCAACCAGATTGGTGCGAAATGAAGAAAACATAGCCGCCCTAGCGGACAGTATCAAAGAAGACCCAGAATCGATTCGGCGCCGATCAGATGGATTGGGCGTCGCCAGAGTGGTTGGATTGGGGCCTATATTCGTATAACATTGTGTGACGCAAGAACTGAAGCCGCATGACCACAGTCAACGCCGTGAGTTCGCTAATTGGCCGCTGAAAATGTTGGCAGGAGATCGGGATTTTGGTCAAAAAATCATCGGCTCGGACGAGTCCCATTTTTGGCTCAGCGGCTGTCAGCAAGCAGAATTGCCATTATTGGAGCTAACGCAATCCACAAGTGTTCGACTAAGCATCAATGCATCCACAAAAGTTGACTGTTTTCCTTGGGGTATTTAAGAAAAAGGCCTATCGATGCCATTATTTATGGAATATAAATCGTTCAAGTCCCAGTCGCAGCTTCGACGGGTGGTGCGCATCCGAAATGACCGATTTTCCATGACTCTGGCGCATAAGTCAGGCTGAATTTCACCGATGGCGAGGGTTATGTTAATCGCATAGACCTGCGACTTCCGAAAATCCCCAAAAAAAAAAAGTCAAAACGCGGTCAAATCGCACGATCTCGGTGGCCAGTTCACATCACCTCCTGGTGAGATGACCATGCCTTCGAATCGCTCGTGCAGAGTTTCCAATGCGGCGTGATCTGTGTGGCACGTAGCGCTATCCTGTTGAAATCGCATATTGTTGTCGATATGATCCGAATCAGGCCAAAAAAGTTGATAATCATCGACCTATAGTGCTCGCCGTTGACGGTGATGGCCTGGCCAACATCCAGCTAAAAATCCTTACCAATGAGTTAATTTTTTGGGATGCATTGGGCGCTCTTGGATCTTATGTGGATTGATATCGTTCCAAATAGACAATTTTATTTGTTGACAATGAAATTCGATGAAAATTAGGGTCAGTTTCCAACTGCTCCACAGAGCATTCTCCTGCACACTCTCACGGACAGCGGCGATGTTTTCGGCAAATCTTGAGTTTTGTCGACGTACGGGTGTTGACTGACCGTTTACTAAACCAGTGGACTTAAATTTATTCACCACAATGCGAATAGTCCTCTCGGAAGGACGATTGCCCGACAGAACACCAATTTTGGTAAAACAATTTCATTATTTGCACGTGTTGTTGAACGCTATATCCATCCATCTAATTTGACAGTTGTAGCTTCAACAATATGGCCGCTATCAACTGTCAAAATTCGGAAGTCCCTATTGGAAGATCCATACGAATGGGCCCATTTCTAGGAGCATTTGTCAGGGGAGGAAACGTTCTCTACCATATGCTCCATTACATTGTCTATACAGCAGTGCCATCGCCTTCGCCAAGTTGTACAAGAAATAGAAGTGGTGATAGCATGCAACCTTGTCGTACTCCACCCTTCTTCTTTTTTTTTTTATCAAAGTTTGGGTTCGATTACGATTAGTTCTCGAACGATTGTCGTCGTAAAGTCTTTCGTAGAGATGCAGCCAATCTCAGGCTTTATGGCTTTTGGAGAAATAAGGACACAAGGAGGTTTCTCTGCAAAAAAAAATTGGGCGCTCTAAATCTAAACCATGGAAACCCCCTTAAGTCCTGCGATTATTGCGAATTGAAAGTAAGAATATCCTTTCAAAACTGCTGTTTGTCACTTCGGACACCCCTTAGCTCGTCAAATAGCACCCGCTGGTGCACCAAAGTATCCATCGCTTTGCACAACTTTGAATGACACCCTTATGCAAGTACGACGTATTTGTCTGTTTTTGTGTTGTCAAAACTGCTGACAAAACGTCGCCTCACGTCAATTCAATCTGCTACCGCGACACGGCACACACACAAAGACATTTCTATATTTATTCTCAAAGAAAACTACAAAGTGAAATGAAAAGTACTCGTCCAGCTATCATCTCACAAGCAGACACATAATTCGAGTTTACAAAGCAATCGCTTGGAGCACGTCCTTTATCATTTGTATAAACTCGGAGCGATACTCCTTAACTGGTACTGTTGCTGCTGCTGCTGCCATATCAAATGGCCGTTTCCTTGAAATGTGTACTGTGGCTTCCTTACCCGCGTCTGACACTACTAAGAAGAACTCCCAGTGCTATCCTGTTCATACTTTCATTCTTCTACAGGACTGGTGTTTTTTTTTTTTTTTGTTTCTTTTTGGCGCGTTGCTCACTCCCAGTTGGCTTAAGGAAAGCAGTTGATCGTCCAAGAAGATTTCCCCTGGTACTACCAAACAACCAACTAACGAAACGAACTGGAAAAAGTTTAGTTTTTCATTCCCAAAACGCGTGCCACCACCAGTCGTCGTCATCGTCGTTGTCGGCTCCTGTTGTGTGTCGCGCCAGCCATTCATATGGAAATCGCTTAAAAGGACTTCCGTTCGTTCGTTCGCGCAAAGTATGCGGAAAGTGTTAAAGTTTTCCTTTTGTGCGACAGAGTCCTGCCAATGATTTTCGGCGAATGAATTGAGTTTTTGGAATTTTTGAAATTGCCACCCTGGTTGATTTGCTCCCTGTATTCGTCTGTATGTGTGTGTGGTTGGCCCGATATACCAATTTATATTCATTTGGGAAATTTCCTAGAAATTTCTGGACATTTTCGAACACAAGAAGAAGATTTAGATTCAAAGACCGCCTTTATCCCACATTCAGCTGGCATTTATGCAAGTAAGTAGCAAAAGGATCCTGTGCATACCTCCATACTTATGTATGCACACACAGGATGCGATGACGAGCGTTCAAAAAGAAAGGTAGGTAACAGCGTATCTGGCGTCGTCGTTGCCCTATCATTTGGAATGGAATTTTGCGGATGAATGCGAATGCAAATATGTTTTTCATCGGAGATCCAATTTGTTCGGGGGTTGAACAAAAGGGTTGAGCTGACGCTGTACGGTGAAAAAGGGGTAGAAAGTGGTACCTACTCGAGAGGATACAGTATGTTGACATCTCTGCGCGCGATGTCAAAAATGTTTAGTAACATTGCATTGCATCATTTGGCAAAGGAATCATTTCCTTTTTGTACGAGTACGGGTAACCCTTTTGCCTTCACGTTGCACTAGCACTCCTGGGTGTTCGCAGTTCGCTGAGCCGGAGGAATCACTTTGTGCGCGCAGTCGTTGGAATCTCATTGAGAATTTTCACGAGTGACTACGACACAAATTATGTGGTTGAATAAGATGCAGATGCAGATGCAGAAGCAGCAACATCGGTTTTGTTTTTACAAGGGTTATGCAAATGAATTCGCTTTGAAAGGAGAGGATATTCATTGCATCTGAACGTGGCAGAGGTGGAAAGGATGTATAAATGATTGTCGGTTTGTGTAGTGTTCTGACGCAAGTAGTGCCAAAGGATTTTGACATACCTAACCTTTGAATGGTGTGAAGAGGTCAAGGAAAGTATAAGCGACGACAGAAGCGACATTCAAAACAGTGTTGAACTAGGTAAAGTCATCCACAAGGTTATATACAAATCAGTCCTCTGGACTGGTAGATTGACGTCGACCGTGATTTCGTAGATCTGGACGTACACTAACGAAAGAAATAAAACTTTGCAGCCCATGAGCAGCATTTATAAACCAAGCTATTCAGATCCATGTCTAGTTTTGGCATCCCTGCCAAACTCGTCAGATTGTGCAGAATGACAATCAAGGTCACAGAGACCTTTGATGTCAAAGAAGGATTTAGACAAGACGACGTCCTGTCATGTGATTTCTTTAACCTCATACCTGAACGAATTGTGCGAAACTCACAAGCCAACACCAGAGGCACAATCTTTCAAAAGTCTGTCCAACTACTAGCGTACGGTGACAACTTTGACTTTATTGACAGAACTCACCGAGCTGTCACTTGAAGGGAGGCTGTCAAAATGGATTTAGCGGTTATGAAGGACAATACAAAGTATGTGCTGTCAACAAGAAGGGACACACAACATAGACGAATTGGACAGAATGGCTATAACTTTGAGGTAGTAAGGGACTTTATCCACCTCGGTTCTGCTATCAATTCTGAAAACAACACCTCAGCAGATAAAACGAAGAATAACTCTTGCCCATCGCTGTTTCTTTGGACTAGGAAAGCCCTATCCCGAAGAACGAAGGAGGCTCTATATAAGACCTTGATCATCCCAGTCCTACCTCAACTGCTTCGAGAGACTGATTCTTCGTAAAATTTTCGGCAGAGTAGTAGATTTAATGAAGAACTACACGAGCTGTAAAGCGACATTGGACACAAATGCTCTGGCCCGCAAGTCTTCGAATCAAACCCAGAGGGACAATGCAGTAGAGGAAGACCTCGCCTTAGGTGGTGCGCACAAGTAGAAGGTGACCTCAACTAGACGAAGTTGGGTCGGGCTAACTGGAAAAGCTTGTTGGTTGAGGCACAGGTTCATCCCGAGCTATAGTACCACCTAAGTCAGTAAGTAAGTAAGGTGGTATCCAAGATGCATATCGAACGAAAATTGATTTCAAGTTAAATTGGGCAATATGCCAGCATTTTGGCCATCGATGGTGCTTGGTTGTAAAGTGGCGTCCAGAGGAGTAAAATTTCAAGCAAAAGAGGGTCAATATCTAGGCAGCAGTCAGCTACATTTATCTGGTATGTGGCACCGTCTTCTTGAAACCACATATGCTCCAAGTCTTCCTTTCTTATATAATTCATGTTCACGCTCAAGGGTCTAATGCTACTTTTGTAAGTTAAGCAGATTAGGGAGAGAAGATTAGAGATACCCATGATCGTTGGTTTTAAATGTTCGTAGACTGTAATGTGACGGAAAAATAGAGCACGATTTAGGGAAGAATCCCTATACTTGACGGCACGTCCGATGAAAGACTTGAGGGTAACCTATGAGCATTCGAAGTGTGAATGGTGTTGCGAGGAAACCGTTGTAGGAGGGTAATGCCACTAGCTAGTTCGCTGGAGCACTGTTTATTAAAAAAGCGATATCGGAGAAAGGCAGTAGGCCTTGCTATGATTCTATATCCTTTTTCGTCGTTTTGTTCTATCTAGCAGATGCGAAGAGGTTTTGGCTGCACAGGGCAATAAGAGCAACACACTCGAGTTTGGGACGGATATATGCCATGCCAGACAGTGTCAACTACTTCCAGCATTGTTGAGGAATCCTAGACATTCGCAGCATTACTAGCGACGTCGACAATGTTGGCTATGCAAGTCCCATTCATTGGTAATGGCAGAGGCTTAATGTAACGCTAAAGCGACAGACGAAAGTATTGGGTTTTTGATGGCAGTTGGCAGTATGGTCTGAAAACGAATATGTGAAGCTGAGGGTACTCTCATCAGCGATGGAATTTACTTTAAGATCAGAAGTAATAGACAGGAGATTATTTATGAAAGCAATAAAGAAATGCAGAGACAGAATGCAACCTTGGGGTACGCCAGACTTGAAACCATTCAAAACAACTTGTAGCGAACGTTTCGAGAGGTAATTTCTAGATTCATCGATGCCAAATGCATGGATTTCCGACAAAAGAGTTTAATGCCAAACTCTGTCACATGGCTTTGGCAGACAATCTTACATTCTCCAGAATGATGGAGAGAATAGTTGTTACGAAAACCATACTGTCGGTCATTGAGAGGTTTTCGTGATTCAGGATATTTCATAAACTGATGGTTTATCAGCGTTTCCATGACCTTGGAAAGAAGGGACACAAGTGCAATAGGCCTGTAGTTGCAAGAAGACGGGTTGAACAAATGGAAGAAGAATGGCTCTTCGACCTGGGCATTCGCAGAGGAAATGAAAAGTACATTCTACTACATCCGTATCGCTACAGCCTCGGCTGAGGTCATCAGTTTCTACTTCCATTCGCAGTGGTGGGTCGCCATTAGGTTGTGGACGGCAATGATCCCCGTGAAGTGTCTTAAGAATCAGGATTTGTTCGGCTCTGGCGATATCATATTTTGTCCGGAATTCTCTGGGGATACGACACGAAGGTTTTCTCTATATCGTGCTGAACAGGAGATAAGTGCGGTAAAACACAGGCTATGAGGATTATCAGGTCCTGTTCAGACCCCCTTTCTTGCTAATTCGTACACCAGTTCGTTCCCTTGAATATCGCTGTGTCCTGGAACCTAAAGGAGTGCGAAGTCATAGTTTGCATCGCTTAATCAGTTTTGATACGACCACTGTGGGTGAGATGGCCTTCATGGCGGCTTGAAGGGTGCGAGAACACCTTTTCGAAATAATTTATAGGTAAGAGTCCATCTCGTACATCGGATTAGTTTATGTTCAGGTATTTTAGTATGTTTGTCATTGAACGAGTGCAAACGTGGATTTGTCCTATAAAATGATCAACGCGCTACAGAGAGAAGCAAAGCACAATCTGTGGAGTGTGGGGCAAAAGGGCTGCAAGTAGATTGGCCTTGAACTGACAGCTGGAGTGTCTTTGTGAACAAGCGTTGGGATGGAGGATGATCCACCTTTTCTATATTTTCAGGGAAAGACCAAAAATTTGTACTATTTTTGGGACAATTTAGAATTTTTGTCAAAAAAAAAAACTTTGCAGGAATTTAGTTGAGCACAGGATACTGGAACATGCCGTTCAACAACGTCCAAGGCGTTCCAATCAACTGGTTGAAGCGGTCAGCATCTTGGCGTTGGAAGGATGATTTGCATTTTTTGCGTATAAAGTTCAATTGAGTCAAAGACCGACAGACCGTCCACGTCGCTTGGAATACGGCCAAACAGTCCCTCGAATGGTTGACACTGAACTTGAAATTTTGATGACCGATGAGGGCGTTTGGAGAACACGAGATTCATGAAACACCATTGCATGACGAAAAAGTGACTGTTTGGGCCGACGCTTACGCCAAAAACCATCAATGAGCCATTTTTCTTCAGAGAAAGCGAAGCAGTCGATAGGCATCGATATCGGTGGATGCTGGTCTGGGCGATTACTGATTTCAACAAGAGCGGTACGCCATGCCACACTGCAAATATAGTTCATTTCTAGTACTGCATAGTTCAGCTCTTGATCATGTCGCGCACACAGACAGTTCCTTAGCATGACCCGATTGAAATTATGGGTTTCAGTCTAGGTACCGTCAAGTTTCCTGGATCAGTCTGAGATTGATTGGTTCTACCAAGGACCTGTTTCGACGTTCTCCTTCGAGATCTATCTTCAGTGAACGATTTAGAGGTTTTCTGGCTTCTTCTCTTAGTATCTGCAGTTCTGGGTTTCAAGTGGTCCGACACACAAGTCGTGGAGATGACTGACTCCAAGTCGTACAAGACTCTCACTATGAATTCAATATTTTCCAAGAAGGTGAACGTGGAACGTGATGTCACCCTCAAAGCAACAAAGCCGTCACCATCCAGGCATGAATCCACCGCAGTGAACTACCCCCAGTGCCGAGGTATGAAATTCACAACAACTCCACACTAAGTAGATGGGATTTTCCGGCCAAGTTAATGCAAAACTTAAACTCTACGCTTCGTTACATTCGAACACTCCACATCTGAACACACACCACAACTGCCATCAATTTCCCCAAAACATGCACAATTAAAACCGAATCCCATGCGTCCTTATTTCCTCACAGAAAAAGCCCACTCTCTTGAAAATAATTCCGCAAAAAAGTATACCTAACCAAGCAGAGCCCCAACATCTATTTCATCTTCCAACCCACTGGCTCAAGAGCATTCCGAGCAAATCGGTCAACCGCAAAGCCACTCCCAATGTCAAAGATAGAGACCTACTTGATTTTGCTTGACATACTTTTCTTTTCCCGTTCAGATGCAAATAATTAAGTAGGCACCTGGAAAAAAAAAATAAAAAAAATTCAAAACTAAAACAAGAAATAGGTACAGTTGACGAAAAGTGAAAAAAAAAAATTCAACTCGTAATGACAAGCAAATATGTATATCCTGTCAGCCCCTCTGCAGCAATGCACAGCAAACAGAAGTCACTTCGAGAGCAAATGGGAGCAGAAAAATTTATCTAAAATTCATAAAGCCCATCCAGATACATATGAAGTCATCAACACCAGTGTGTGTGTATGTTAGTGTGTGCTGCGGTGCTTCCACGACCATAAAATCAGTCAGCCAACAAACCACCATTAGTTTGAGAACACAGATTCAACAAGGCGGCTGGTCTCCCATACCCCCGCCTGATGATGTGTTTTCGTCCTTGGAAGCCTGCCTCCCCCGTACTGACAGAGCAGCGCCAGGGTTAGCAGTTTTGATTAGCAATGCAGCTTCAGAACATACGACTGGCATGTCAAATAGCGTTAGTTGCTGCGCTGCTGCCATGTAGGTTGTACAAACCTCTCATACACTCGGAATGGGGGCCCCAGCCCCCATCCACCCGAATGACTGGCGCAGGAGACACACAGAGAGCACAGCGTTTACAAATATTCTAAAATTTTCATTATGACCAAATCATGGCATCAGATTTTAATTAATATTTGATATGCCAGCTTAAATATGTGCATTTGTCGGTGGAGTTGGACCAGCCCCCCCTGTGTATCGGATTGGTCTCGCGCGTCGCCCGATAACAGTTTGAAGATGGGGTCCCGGACCGGAGGCGCTGTAGCACAGGCGACGGATAGACAGGCAGGCGGCACTCATGCATCTTCCATTAGTCGTAATTATGGGACCATGCAAGTGCGTGTGCTAATCAGATTACCATACCTCGGCCATTATCCGATCTATGGGGCATTGGCTTCGGATAGAATGAAATAATTACAATATCATTATAAGGATGCGCTCGAGGCGTTCCGGTCAAATATGAGTTTGTGAATTTGAATTGAAACGGCTCGCGATGCAGATGAATTTAATTTTATACTCAAGTGTGGTAGTTTATTGGATTTTGAACGATTCAGTCGTCATGTAGATGCAGGTACTTATGTACGAGTACGTGCGTGCGTTAGTCCGATGGACTATGAACTATGGTTAGGCAGTTAGTGGAGTGTGCGTAAATGAAATTGGTATTTCGATTGAAATTATCGCTCAAGTGATTCGATTCATTTGGCGGAGACCAAAGGCACATAATGAGCTTTTCCGAATCGGCTTCATCCATGAAAAGTACTACCAATGTCCAATGGCGATTGATACTATTTTAACTAACTCAATCGATCAGTGGCTGTATCTACATACAGTACGCACCCTTACGCGCAGCCTTGAGGTATACCAAGTGAATGGAATTGATGATCCTGAGATCTTTGGAATCCTTAAGCTGAGACCAGTGTTCTGTTGAAAATTGCTGTCGTATAACTTGATGTGGAGATACTTACTTACTTACTTATGTCCTGTATCCCCTTGTATCGACAATGCCTACGGGCCGTCGTATGCGATTTCTGGAAATATGCCTCAGTTCTCCCCAACTCTTTCCCAGTTCCCGTGCTTCCTTTTCCGCGTATCCCAGGACCGCCGCGTATCCTGCCATCCTGAGTAGGCAGGTTCCATTGCATCGCGTGGTTAGCTATGGACGTGTCACCCTTTCGGACAGTATAACGTTCTCTGATAAAGTTGTTCGTTAGCGATATGGTTTGGCCAGAAAATTCAAAAGATATACCGCAGGCACCTATTGACGAACGTTTGCAGATTCCCCGTGATAGTGGCGGTTACACTCCATATAGCAGCACGGATTCAACGTTGAAACAGACGGCATCAAAAATGCAGATTTTGCTTTGCCTATTCGGCTGGCTGTATCCAGTTTGGTTCCGCCATCGGTTGAGACAATACTCCCAAGGTATTGGAAACTCTCTACTCCCTCAACCGTTTGTCCAGCAATGCGCACATGAGTTGATAAGTTCGGTCCTAGGCTGATCAAATATGTTTTTGCCGAGTTAGTTTCCAGCCCAACGACGTCTGCCGCCCTCTCCACGTTTCCTGTCATTTGGTGAAGGTCCATTGTACTGTGTGACAGCAGGAATACGTCGTCAGCGTAGTCTAGGTGTTTGAGTTCAGATGCAAGAATCCATCGAATTCCTCCGTTTCCTGTTGCACGTCCTCCGTCGCATTTAGCACGTCGCTAATCACCAATTAAAATAGTATTGGTGAAAGTACGCGGCCTTGCGGAACCCCACTTTGGACTTCGAATTCCTCAGACAGCCTTCCTCTGTGCAAAACGTGACATGTGGACCCATAATATGTAGCCTTGATGATTGCCTTGGAATGCCTCTCCTGCGCAAGGCACGCCAAATAAATTCCCGATTGACACTATCAAACGCCTTTTAGAAGCTGATGAGCAGCAGGTGAAGTGGCGATCGATATTGAATACATTGCTCGCTAATGATGCGCAGGGTGTTGACGTGGTCGACATAGGAGGGTGCAGAGCGGAAACCTCCTTGTTCGGCATCGAGTGTGTCTTCAAGGTGTTCTTTGATTCGTTCCAGAATGATTATCTTGGCCACAGCAGGCAGCACGCAGATACCCCTCCAGTTTTCGCACTGCATTAGATTGCCCTTTTTAGGGAGCTTGACGATCATTCGTTTCTTCCAATCTCGGCTTTCGGATTCGGAAATTTCTTTCTACGGACACTTCTGTCTAACTAGGTCGCATACTGCTGGCGAATACTCGGTTCAGAACTGAATGAAAATGCTCCTTCCATCTCTTAGTTGGTCCTCATCCGATATGAGCAACGAACCTTTAAACCTTTCACTGGGTGTTGAGTAGAGCTTCGGCCACCTATAAGCTCTTTGGTGATTCTGTAAACTGTTCTGCAGTCGCAGCTCGCTGCTGCTTCGGAGTTCATACCGTTAAAGAAGGGAAACAGGGCAAGAGCCTGGGTAAGGGACAAGCCAAGAAACTTCTAAACACAAACAACAAGAAAAGATTCGAACATAGTGTCCCAATGAGGAAGAACAAACTGGGTATCCTAACCTGCCACTTAAGGAAACTAAATATATCTGCTGAAGGTTCATGAACATACTGCGATGAGTCCGATCTTATGAGGCAGTAAGCCATAAAAGACTGAAATACAGTCTTACACTGGAGTCAACTCTCATCCTAGGATTCTTAAAGGAAACTCAATTAGAGAGAGTGCTCTAGGACAGGTTGCTTCAGTCAAGGCCTAGTAAGTGTATTTATCCCTCAGAATGATTCCGAAAGAAATATTATGTTAATGAAGGCCCGTACCTCTTTAAGGTATTAGTAGGGGCACGAAGGTCCCCAAATAATAATGATAATAAGGCTCGGTAATCATCCTGTAGATGTAAACCGTAAAAGTCATAATGTGTACACGTGAGTTAATAGACGAACGGCCTTATCCTTTATGGGTACTCAATAGCCCGTGCTATGAGTTATGCCAGACTCCATGCTCCTGCATGTTTACGTGACTAAAACAACCCCTGCGGTACCGCCGGACAAGGTATTCATCCGCAGGGGTAGGTTTTGACATCATGGCATCGCCTTCTTATGGTCCAGGGTTATCTTCTTGGACTCGGGACGTTTGATTTTCTCGCCGTAGTTCTTCCATTATGATTGCAATGATCTTGTTGGCGATGTCCCATGCTTCTCTGGTAGATAGCATGGTTCTTTCCTGCTGTGTCTAACATACATACATCCAGATTTGGATTATTTTTTTTTGATTCATTTCCGAAGCTCCTTTCTTTTCCTTAAGAATCGATGTCTTAGCTCATCAGAGTCTCTCTCTGTCTTTGTCTTGCTTGCTGCTGGCAACTTCGCAATCGTTCCACCAGTACACCGGGGCTTTGCCATTCCCATTTCCTTCACGTGACATGGATGCATCACATCCTCGGGTAAGGGATCTGTTTGGCTTGTTCTTCAGTTGTACTATTACTCAGCCAGTATTCGAGCATCTCTTTATCTAGGTTACTGCATTTTCAACCTAGTTTCTGCACCTTTTCATTAGCTTTTTGGTATTGGGTTCGATGACCATGATCGTACTTTCGTACTTCCTTCAGCGTTACGGCAGCTTTGGGACTGAGCATGGTATCCACAGTGATCTCATGATACAGATGCAAGTTGTCCTCTACATTAATGTCAAGTTGGAAAGCTGATTTTGCCTCATAAGTGCCTTTCACCAAACTAGTGAACCATAAGGAGGAATTGTTACAATCGGCGTTTTCACCAAGTCTACCACAGTTGGCTTAAAGCTTCACGAACATTCTAGGACTCAAGGGCTGTGGTAATGGTCATTGCCTACATCTCAACGAAAAAGTATTTTAAACTACCGGTCCAACATCCAGAAAACGCTGAACGTATCCTCCGGGGAATCCTTCATTGTGGATTCAATGGAATCTCTTGAAATACATGCGGGTTTGTTGGTGTTCAAAACCGCATACATATGTTGCTCATTCAATCTTTTGCGAAGCGCAATGGGAGAAGTTTTGGTCCTTTAAATGATCAAGTGTTGCCCAAGATCTTTACTCAAAATTTGTCCGCGATGTTTACTTCCAATCCATGTGAACCGCTTGTAATCGACTGATCTGGCTTATTTTGCACTGAATCCTGGTTCCGATACTTTCAATACTTCGACCGATGCGTGGTCTTTCTGGCACAGGAACATTCACTAGTGAATATGTTGATTAGAATTTGCTCACAATAGCACGCACAGCCTGTCTGGTGACACGATTATTACGAGAAAAAAATTGCAGTAAGCGCGACCACCGACTCAGATTTTCAGCACAAATTTTGAATTATTTCCAAATGTTGCTCGTCTATGAGCTTCATTACAGTAAAAATGTAGAAAATGCCTGACGTTCTGGTATTAATTAAACATAAAATAAATTCTTCAGTGTATTTCTATTAAGATTCAAAATTGTTATGTCCCTATTGAAAAACCATTTATTTACTTACCTTGCCTGCTTCTCGGGTGCTAATTTGATGAAAGCACTTCGGTTTGCATTATCTATGAAGACGAGTGCCTTACACTCCTAATTCGTTTTTTGTTTTCACCAGCTACATACCTACAAATGTATAGATTTGAGAAATATTTTCATATTTCAACCTCACTGAACAACCACTGAGGTGCATATGTATCTTCCTAAGAGTTGATATCAATATCTTGACCAAACAAATTTCAAGACGATGGCAAATATATCTCAGTGCTCGTTAGTTTGATCCTAGTAAGGATGCCGACCGACCGCCATCCGAACCCCATCAATCCATGCCAATTCAATATCGAAATCATTTATTACCTATTTAGTATGTGTGCAAGTTTTGAACAGGATATGCGTATTAATTGAATATCTCTGATTGATGTCCGAATTCATTATGCAAATGCTCTGGATTTTGAGGATTTATTTCACCACACACACACACAGATGGCTGAGATTCATCTTCGGTTTTAATCATGATGTGCCCAGTTTCCAGAACGAGAAGGATATCTATTGATTTTGTGATATTGACATAACCGAAGGAACACAATCCAAAGGAAGGAATCCTGTTTTTCCTGCCGCCCGACTACAACACACACACACATACACACACATACACACAGTGAGTGAAATAAAGTCATAACTCAATGCAGAGATCGTAGCCGTCCGGACCGAGTGTCATCTGGAATAGTTTGGTTATTAATGGGCTTTTATTGGCTTTCACAATAATTTAATGGCCGACAACTAGGTACACACACACACACACAGTGTGCAACGTAAGAGGAAATAATTTTGAGATGCAATGCACACTTATGTATGTGCATGTGTGTGTTTGCTGGGGATCCTGCACATAAGTCACTGGACCAATAAAAACCAAACGAGGGCACACACATCCAAGATAAGGACACTTGGTGGTCTCCTCGGCCCAGCTAGACAAGAGCAATTAATGTAAAGCATATGCATCACACTCAAGGGAGACTGATGGCCAAACAGCGATGGATGGGCGATGGATAGATGGATAGATTTTAAGGACAACGTAAATGCATGTACGATAGTTATGGAGATAATAAGCCGAAGGATTGCGAAACAATGCGGATAGGGGCAAGAAATATCCTATCTCTCCTTTGGTCGGCGCAAAGCCGCACATAAATATACCCAACAATGACATGGCAGAACGGGCGGGGAGGGGGGCATGCCTACTAACGATTTTCTCCCATTTTAGCCATTCATCGTTGGTTGCATTTCTTGCTGGCTCCTGGCCGAAGGGACGACCGTATTGATGTGCAAACATTACCACTGCCCAGTGTATGTGTGTTGAGTTCTAATAAACGATCGTTTGAGGAGCAGCAATAAAGAGGCAGGGAGCCCCACTGTAGCCTGTAGCTTTAGCCCCACTCCCGCTCCCGAATTATTAGATATTCAAATAAATTGCGTTTTGATGTTCGGGCATTGTGCTCCCCAAGACGATGTGGGCAGTCATGCGCATTTTGCCTGGACAAACATAAACATAGATGGATCGAGGATACCGGATACAATCGGCTGTGTATTTGCTGTGGGAGCCCAATCCCGTTCTCTGTCCTCCGATAGTATGCAGTAAATTGCCAGGGGACTTAATCCGACGAATGAATCCATTCGATTGGGGATACACTACTGTTTTGGAGTTTTATGGTGGTGAGGCTTTGGGCTCACCCACATGGCTGGCGTAATTGAAAATATTTATGTTTTTGTGCAGTAAGACGGGATTTAGGACAAAAAATAACACCTGACCAACTGGAATTCATTGAGTAAGATGGATTGCTATCAGAATTCAAAACTGAAGGTGCATTTGTGAGTGCACACGTATCGAAGGGCAGACTGATGCGCATTACCATGAAGGGAATCTTGACAGGGCTTACAAGTACACACATGCCTATGTTATCATTAGCATATGTGGTATTGGCCATGAAACCTACCGAATCACCTCTGGACAATGTCGTAGGATTCTCAGAAAAGTCGAGAATATGACGAAAAGTGTCCAGTTGTGGTTGGGAAGGACTTGTTCTGAGGGAAAATATGAGATGTTAGGCATTACAATATCGATCGATGGCCAAAACAATTTGTACAGCCATTTTAATTAGGATGCCTGCTCTTATGGTCAGAGTAAGAGTCTGATGAAGAAAACGTTAACTTCTTTTCCTGAGTTTAACCTGAGGAAATCTTTGGTAGGCACACCCTTCATGACACGACGTCCGGAAGCGGTCTGTGGCTTATTGATTGCTCTGAGGATGCCATTTCTATATTAATAAGGGGACGTGGTGGTCTTCTAATCATCAAACTGTCAATCATGTGGAACCTTTCCGAACAATCAACATCAACTTTCTACTTTTCTGCAGCTAAGATACGCTAAACGCTACAAGAAGAAGATAACTGGCAATGCTTCAAACATGCCATCAGAAGGTTCGCAACTAATGTCCCGACCACCACCAACAAACCCCTGGTCTGACGAAGAATGCCGGCAAGCGCATGCCCCTCAAGAGGAGGCATGTAAAGGCCCAGCATATGATGAGACGAGAAGTACATCGACTTCTTCGGAAGAAAAATATAAATAACGACCCTCACGGTATCGCTGATATTGAGAGATTATACTCTATAATGCACGGAAGCTCTACTAATACGTAAAACCTCAATATCAGGCCAACAAGATTCCTACAGAATCCTGAAGTAATGAAGCATGAAATCTAATAGAAGAGTCACAGTCCACAGATCATCAAGCTAAATGGCCCATTCAACATAGACCCTGATAGCCAAGCTGTCCATCCACCTGACCAGAGATAAGTTAAGGTAACAATGTCCAAGCTCGAAACCAACAAGACTAGTAGACTCGATGGGCTACTGGGCGAGTTGTTCAAGTTCGATATATCCTGCCAAAGAAGCCAAGAAGACATGCAATTAGCTTTTAGCCCTACCAAACCTCACCGAGATCTTTGATGTCACTAAAGGTCTTAGACAAGGTGAGGCGCTTTCATGTGCTTTGTTTCACCATTGCACTTAAAAGGATTGTACGATACTCACAAGGCAAAAGCAAGTATATCCTAATAAGGACATGTAACAATCGACAGCTATGACTTCGAGGTAGTAAGGGATTTTTTTTAGCTTGATTCTGCAATACATTCCAACAAGAATCACTGTTTCTTAAGGCTGAGAAGGCAATTGAGTAGTAAGGTAACCTTGATAATCTATGTCTTGCTTTACGACGCTTTAGTTGGAACCCTATCCAAAGTGGATGATGACATCCTTTGAATTGACGTGCTTAGGAGAATGAGATTCAATGACCAACAAGATAAGGTGTACAGAGACATCGACCAGGAATACCTACGTACTAACCCACACCCTACACACTTCAACAACTTTATGCTCTCCTTAACCTGTTCGACGTTTCTTGTTCTGAGGGGGCTTCCGTTTGGGTTTGGTTGCTCTCCCTGAGCCTTTCCAGCCGCCGAAGTTCCTTTATGAACTTTACCGCTGCTGTTTCACAGTATTCCATACTGCATTCGATGTCAACATATGGTTTACAATGTTCTCCGGAGTTGGTATTCCTCCAATTATTTCCGTAAGACCTCTGCGTTCCAAGCGAAAATGTGGGCACTGAAAGAGCACATGCTCTGCATCCTCTTTGGCCTCTCCACAGTTTGAGCAATTTGGAGATTCATCAAGCCCAAACCTGTTTAGATAAGCTCTGAAGCAGCCGTGTCCGGTTAAGAACTGGGTGAGATAAAAATCCACTTCTCCGTGATGCCGGTCCATCCATGTCCATCTTCCCTTCGTTGACTGATTCCATCTTTCCTGCCATGTTCTCATGCTTCGCTGTGTTTCTGTCAGCTTAATATCCTTGACTGGAGCAAGGGGTTCCTGGATTTTGACGTCGTAGGTCCTCTGTAGCTCCATAGCCAAGATATCCGCTGGTAGAATTCCCGCAATAACACATATAGCATCATGGGATACCGTCCGTGCACAGTCTGTTGACGGAATTAACTCTTCGTGAGTGGGACTTAATTTTCACTTCCTTTGACGTCGACCTAATCAACAAAATGCGCATCGTCTACGTTGGCTGGGACATATAGTCTTCGAAGCTAGCCCGGAGGGACAACGCAGTAAAGGAAGACCTCATCTTAGGTGGCACGTACCTGTACCCACAACTATGTATTACAGCTCAATAGGTAATAGTTTATGAAGTCAAACAGCTAAAGTGAGAGACAATTTGTGTTCATTTTTTGGTAACTAGATGACGGGCCATTGCAATGAAATAGTTTTGGCTTCGACCCTATATCTGCTTTTGAAATCTTGAAGGCAATTGCTGCTTCAAAAAATTAAAAGGCTTGTGATCTCAATGGCGTTTCTAGTGCAATTTTAGAAAATGTCGGATACGTTTGGGAGTACCTTAGGGTTCTGAGTTGAGACCCATTCTGTTTCTCAATTATATCAATTCACTGTTCATTCTACCAAACTGACAAATATTGGAGCAAAATGGAGAAAACATAGCCACCAGTATCGAAAAAGGCCGAGAAATGTCGATTCGGCGCTGATCAGCTGATTTGGGCGTAGCCAGTGAGTCAATATAGCGTAGTTTGCGGTAGGATCTGGGCCTATATCGGTATAAGATTGTGCTGAGGGACGAACTGAAGCCAGGCGACCATATACAATGCCGTGGGTTCCTTACTTGGACACTGGAAAGGTTGGCCTGAAATCCGGATTTTGGTCATCATCTTCTCGGACGAAGTCCATTTTTGACTCAGCGGCTATGTCAGCAAAAAAATTTACCATTATTGGAGCGAACACAATCCACAAGTGTTCATCCCAGCATCAATGAATCATCAAGTTTGTGGAAGACAATTACTGTTTGGTGCTGTTCATGGCATGGGGGCATCATCGGACCTTATTTCATTCAAAATGAGGAAGGAGACACCTTCACCGTCAATGGTCTCAGGCATAGAGCGATGTGAAACCGACTTTCTGTGTCCAGAGCTCGACAACATTGATAGGTATATCCAAGTTGCGGTTTCAGCAAGATGGCGAGATATGCCATACCAGCGCCGCAATGCTCGAAGTTGGGTAAGAGGTGTTTGCCAACTGCGTCATCTCACGACGTTCATCAACTGGCCGGTACAATCCCGCGACTTGACACCACTAGACTTGGGCATATGTCAACTCCTTAGTCTACGCTAACAACGACTTTGGACGAGCTCGAGGCCAAAAACAAAAATGATGAGCCTAGGACCGAACTCATCAAATCATATATGCATTGCTGGACAAACGGTGGAGAGAGTAGAGAGTTTCCAATACCTTGGGAGTATTGTCTCAACCGATGGCGGAACCAAACTGGATGTAGGCAGCCGAATAGGCAAAGCAAAATCTGCGTTTGGGATGCTGTTCCGTTCCAACGTTGAATCCATGGTGCTATATGGAGCCTAACCGCCACTTTCACGAGGAAGCTGCAAACGTTCATCAATAGGTGCTTACGATATATCTTTAGGATTTCCTGGCCTAACCGTATCTTTAATGAACCACTTTACCCGGTAACCATGAACCCATATGCACAACCATACGGCAGTGGATTGGACATACTCTCCGAGAGGGTGACAGGTCCATAGCTAACCACGCGATGCACTGGAACCCGCTTACTCAGGATGGCAGAACAGCTGAGAAGGAAGCACGGCAACTGGGAAAGAGTTGGGGACAGCGGACGCAAATTTTCAGAAATGGTATACAATGGCGCGTAGGCATTGTCGAGGTCCTAGGCCCTAGGACTCACAAGGGAATACAGAATATAAACATAATGGCATGAATGAAGCTTCAATATAAAGTCAGAACTTATTTTATATCTTATTCCGCTGTGGTTTTATTTAAATTCTTTTTCCTATCGTTTTTATCTGGTCACCTTTTACTTCCATGTACTTAGAGAACGACTAGAATAGACTGACCTCCTTGGCCGAGCAAGTGTCTCTTATAAGAGGGCTTGAGGTAGGATTGTTCTTCTGAGTCTTCAACCAGTTTGGACCAGGTTTCACTCTGAATCCATTCTTACACCCAAATAGCTACGGTTTGGCCAATAGAACCCTAAAGATGTTTTCCCCTCGAGAAGTACGAACTGTAGGGTATGATTGGACAGCGTTTGGGGCCCTCTATGTTGCTTTTGCGAGTTTAAGATGGATTCCTCGAACTATTTCCCAATCGACGGGGTGTATATCATCTTTTCAACCTCTCTACAGTAGGTGACACTCTCCGTACAAGGACACTCGTTACGACACTCCACGCCTTGAAAGTTTTATATTTCCGCGACTAATCGTCACCCACGAACCAACTAACCGTCCAACCCTTGGTTTTTTTTTATCGACAGACAGCTTCTGAAGCCATTCGCCTTCGCAGATAAGTCAGCGGAAGTATGCACTCTAAGACAAAGAAACTTTCTTCAATAAAACAGTTTATCAGTTCCCCCCAAGGACAAAGGACTCTCGACTAAATTTAACTACTTTAACTCGAATCAAAACACTCTCCCCCCTCCTTTCGATGTAATCTTCGGCTTTGGCTTTTTTTTTCGTTTAACCAAGGAAACTTCCTCGCATCCGCAAACACTCCATCCCCAAAGAAAAACAAGCATAAATATTGCACAACAATTTAACCAATAAGTGGATATCTATAAGCGACGTTCCGCTCCTCTTGCTATCAGTAAATGACTATCTTGTGTGTGTGCGCATAAAAAAGGTCGTTATTCTCTGAAATTTATGAATATGAATAAAAGTGTTACGATACACCATGCCAGGATCCACCATCAAGGCCAAGGAATCGGCGAAACGTCGACAAGGACGATGAAAAGCATCTCGCCACACCACCGACCGCCGCCGCTGCCGCCGTGCCCATATACTATTTATTCACAGAAGAGATAACCCACAGACACCTACACAGCGAGTAGCAGTACCGAAAACATTTAATCGATACAAAAGCGTTAAGGTCGGTCCTGGGGGGCTGGAGGAGGGGGGGATAACACAACACTTTGAACTGAAGAGGATCTATCCTAGCAACAGGATGATGGGTGGAGGGATGCTCCTTTGCTCCTTTGCTCCTTCTAAAATGTCATTTCCCCAGATTAAGCTCGGGCTCATTTATTCCACTTGGGACCAAAGACAGAGACTAGGGCTTCGTCTTCTGCGATACGAAAAAGGCAAATTGCTATCAAGTTCCTCACACACATAGGAGTTGCTTAACTCTTCTTGAAGATTCCAGATGACATTTTGGAACGAGGACGACTCGCACCCACTCACTTGATTGCACATAGATCTCCTACGCTCCGTAAAACTTATTTCCATTTTGTGGAAACACCTTAATTTCCAATTATTTGAGTAGGCAATTTGGATAAGACATCTCCGGCACCGGCATCGGTACCAGCATCAGCATCGGCACTATGACACACATTCTCGGGCGGGCTCCAAGGAAAACAAGTGGAAGATGGCTGGTTGGGTAGTAATTGGTTGGTGGCTGTGCCAAGCCAATGCCAACCGGGAGGAATATAATAATTCACTCGACAAGTTCACATAAATTGTATCCTGGTGTAAATTCAGCAAACGACAACGGTACACGTTATATAATTTTTGTTAAGCATGTCGAGCAGATACACAGATACGCCACCACCGGGGGTTGCTGGATGAAGATGGGATATGATTTTATTGTTTGTTTGTGCGTTGGGGTTGGGGGCTGGAGGCTGGAGGCAGGTCGGCCCTAGTTAAGTGCGTAGCACAACAAACTGCACACAAAATTTCTAAAACTTTAATCTGAACATGGATTTATCTTGGACTTACACTCTGTGCTCGTAAATTATGTGTGTATGTGCTGCAGGTTGTTTCGAGATTCTGTTGTAGAACATACAGTGCCGACTAGGACTACCTGCTTGGGGAGTGGAGTGGCATTGAATTGGGGCCCATACTACTTGAATGAGTAGGCCATTTATTTATAGGCAACGTACGAGCAACTACGGCATAGTCGTCAGAGGATATTTATGTGCTGGTTGGGGCTGGGCTGGGGCGGCTGGGGGCCTGGGAATCGTTTGTGTGCACTTGGAGTCTTGTATGTATTACTTTTTTTTTTTTATTTATTTGTTTTTGGTGTTTTTTTTTTCAATCAGCCTCTGGGTTGCAGGATCAGGATGGATGAGGTCGTGGATGATTGGAATTGAAAGTGGAAATAGAGGGAGGGATGTGCGTCTCTTGTGCTGTGTGTTACCTTTGTGTGTTTTCAGTTTTTACGCTAACATTGTTGATTGGTGCAGTCGACTGGGCCCTAATGATGTGAAAACGATTGCGGAAATGATGTATTGCGGTGGGAGGGTGAGGGCTTCTCTTTTACTTTCTGTTTTTAATAAACTTTTGATGACAGATGAGAAATTGTAAATCAAAGTTGCTCGTGAAGGTGGTAGTGACACGGAAGTGTACTTGGATGAAACGGATGCCTCGACATGATTATTCTGGTCATAGTCTTCGAAGTGAAGTGGCAATAGTTATAGTCTATGTCAACAAGCTTCAGACTATTGAAGGCTCCAAAGAGCATATCCGTCAAGAATGCGAGGACCAAACGCCGGAAAATCTGAACAGAGTTATGGACAATTCCATAAATCCTACCCCAAATACTATCAAACATGGCGGTGGCTATTAAGCCGAGGCCATTTCCTCGAAATAATGGAAAAAAACCAAAACAGAGAACTTTTCGACCAAAAATGTATGAGAAATGGTAAGTACACGACACCGCGCTCTGCTCCTGGTCCTACCTTCTAGCGACGCAATTCAAGTCAGACATCCTGTTTGCTTGCGTGGTAAGCACAAACCAGCTAAGCTGCTGGCTTGAGAAGAGTGGAAAAACAGAGAACTTTTTAACCAAAAATGTAAGAGGAAATGGTAAGTATACGACACCGAGTCCTGCTCCTGGTCATACCTTCTAGCGACACAATTCAAGTGAAGAGCTCTGTTTCTGTGCGTCCTAAGCACAAAACAGCTAAGCTGCTGGCTTGAGAAGTGTGGAAAACAGAGAAATTTACGACCAAAAATGTGAGAGAAAATGGTAAGTATACGACACCGAGCTCTGCTCCTGGTCCTACCTTCTAGCGACACAGTTCTAGTCCGACAGTCTGTTTCTGTGGGTTCTAAGCACAAACCAGCTTAGCTGCTGCCTTGAGAAGTGTAGAAAAACAGGGAACTTTTCAACCGAAAACGTATGAGAAAATGGTAAGTATACGACACCGAGCTCTGCTCCTGGTCTTTCCTTCTAGCGACTCAATTCAAGTCAGATAGTCTGTTTCTTTGCGTTTTGAGCATAAACCTTCTTAGGTGCTGCCTCGATGTTTACAGAAAGTGTAAAAAGATTTTCTCCTTCTGCACCTTAAATCTTCTACAGAATTTGCTCAAATAAGAACAAAACAGACCTTAAATTTTGGACCAATTTTGGTCGCCTTGGAAGGATGTTCCAGAAGAAGACAACATATGTACAAATTACGCAATAGTACACAAGGAGGTACAGCGTTACATTCTGTGCTTTGTCAAGAGTCTATGTATCGATCGTCCCGAAAAGTTGACAAAGGTACAATGAGCGCCTGCAGCCTTCCGGAGCACTGGGCAGCTTAAGATTTGTCACTAAGTGCATCTGAGGCTGGGATGAATCCATGCTTAATTCTGGACACATTAGCTCAAAACTGGGTGACAGCCAAGTATACATATTGCTCTCAAGACGATTCCTGCAAATAATGGCCCTACACAAATGGGTCCCAAAAAGTTGGTTAAGTGTTATTCCCCGTAGAACAGAATTGATTCAGTGCCCTTAAGTCTCAGTGAAACCCCACTCCAAATCTCAGTTTCAGTTAGTCTGTGACTTCCTCATTCATACTAAGGCCAAGGATCCATTGTCAAGTTTCTTCTTCTGCGCAGATCCCCTACCGAAGCCTGTGCACAGGACGAACATGAAAACATGACTAATTCATCTCGATGGGAAGCAGATATGATTCCGGACAGCGAAATTGCATTCCCTTGTGAGAAAGTTACCAACTGTCACCATTCAACGGTGACTTCCACAAACAAGTCCAGTGTTCAATTTACAAATTTCAGCCAGGACGATTCTAGTTTCTACTATTCTCTATGTATCAGGTGGGTACGCAATCCAGATGTTAGTTCCTTACAATCGTCCCTTAACTACGAGGAAGCACACTCTGCTCCTTCTTCCATTCCACTCGAATGAACAACTCAAACGTTTCCGACCGAAAAAAAATGTCCTAAAACAACAGAAACCAAAAACGCAGGAAGTTTTTATTTTTTTTTGTTTTTTTGAAATATACGAATACCTACAAAAAAAACGTAAAAAAGTAACAAGGAAGTGCAACCAACTGTAATTGTTCGCATTGTTATCCTTTCGATTGCTAAACTTTTACAAAACAAATGCTCAATTCTTGCGAAGGGATAATAAAACCCGAGTCCTTGAGTGTTTGCACTCGCCTCTTCCGTTTTCTTTCCTTTTTTTTGGTTTTTTGGTTTTGATTTTTCATTTCGTTTTTCAGTTAAATTTCATTTCATTAGAAACGGTAAACAAACGGAAAATGCAAAAAGAAACAAAACAATACAAAGCAAAGCAAAGCAGAGAAGAAAAAAAGTCAAAAACAATTATAACAGGAAAAATGCCATCGTACACAATCCAATCAGCACGCACACATAGGTATAGGTACATGCGAATTGCAAAATGCCCCCAAGGATGTTTTAATAAAGTTCAGCCGATTCTGCTCACTCGTTGTTGCGCTCCTGCATCCTGGAACTGGAGCGCTGTACAACTTGCTCAATGGCAAGTTGTGAATATTAAATGGAATAACTTTGTCTGTTTCAACTTTTGTTGTTCTTTGAGAGTTCGCTGTATATAACCACCGCTATCCCCCCATCTATTTCCGCAAAAAAAAAGCAACAACAACAACGTCTCCCACCAAATATGAAAGGTGGATGAAGGAGTCGCAGGTAGCTGCGTGTGAAGGCACAATGACAGAAGTTTTTCAAGTGGTTAGTGCTTTGGACTATGGATCCAGACCCAGACGAGACTTAAAAAAACATCTTCCACTGTCCAATCTCTCGCGAACGTCTGACAAACATCCGAGAGTATGACTGTCCTGAGCAACCTTCCTAAAACAACCAATTGCCCTCCTCGGACACGGCATTAACCAGTAGGACCCTTCCATTTGTGTGAAAAATATATTACGAACAACACGATGGGTTGTGAGAAGCTAGGTCCTGGGTTCCACAGACCTGTATGGTTCACCAATGGTCATGAATTGACGTCTACTTCACTATGTTGGACAGAGTACTGAAGGTACATAGTCCACAGCTTAGGTAAATCCGTAGAAAAAGTTCTTCATAGTATAGTCAAGCCACCACATTGAGCATTCTCTGGATACTAAGGAGGACACTGCAATAGTAAGAGGGCGGTCTTCTATCTACTACCCAGTAATGAAAGCTCTGGAAGATTTGACAGTACGTAGGCCCATCATAAACTGGGCGGAAAACATCCTTAACTGGAGGATCATTAACTCGCCTATTGTGTCAAGTTTTGAAAAGAAAAATTACAACAAAAAGGGCTACAAGGAGCAGTCTTCCCTCGACTACTTTGACAGTCAAGATTCTAAGAGCCAATTTTAAGATTTAGCCTATACGGACGGCTTGGTAATATTGATTAAAGGAAAATGCTGTGAGCTTATGGAATCTGTTCTCCTAACAGAACGGGTTACGGCTAATCCTGAGAATATTGAACTTGTTCTGTTTATTAGGAGAAGAAAGGTACCCGACTTCGCAGTATCGAAACTAGATGGCAGTACATTAGATCTCCCATCCATACCATAGACTTTCAATTGTCTTGGAAAAGAAGTGTTGAAAAGGATAGGGAAAGGAATTCATGCTCTCTGTTCCTGTAAGAGGGTCTTTCGGAAAAGATGGGAGTTATTCCCACATACAAAGCAATTAATAGACCTTCCATCGCCTATGGGTCCTTAGTCTGGCAGATAGCAAGTGGACAAAAGCTGGGAGCATTCTGCATCCCGGAACCATGCCGCAAACTGAGCTGCCTGGATATCCTTCCGCTGGACTTGTTCATTGAAGATTTTACCACAAAAGGAGCTGAGTGAATCCAACCTTTGAAAACGGAATTCCTATGGACATGGGAAATATAATCCTGACAATGACTTTAACTTCGATATTCGAATCGTGTTCCCACGATCCAGGCTGGACAAACTGGAAACTCCATAAGACTAGTGATCGAGGAATCAAAGATACGGTCAAAATGGAGACAGACACGGGAGCTGCATTTTAGATTAGCAGATGTAGAAGTATGCAGAAATCCTGGAAATAGAAAAATGTGCTATTTGCGTTTTAAACAAAAAAAAGGTACGTATACGCCACCGAACTATGTTTCTTGAACTACCTTATAGCCATAGTCTGTTTCCAAAGCCGAAATCCTGGAAATAGGAAAAGCTGCTATATGCACACAAGACATTCAAATCAAAGGCTGTTCACATATGTAGCAATGTCCATGGTTAACGATAAGGCTTATGGGCAGGCTAGAGTGGGACCGAACATGAATTGCATAATAAAGAAAGAGGTCAAGTCGTCCTTGTTATGTAGGAAGGACTATGCTACTTCTTATACGTTATGGGCTTGATTATAAGAAAGGATTTAATGACCCATCTGGCCCTAAATCGATACTTGATCTGGATCCTAGCTGTAACAATCAAAGGACACTGCGCTTTGGATATATTTTCCACAAATAGAGGGTAAAGTCCAATGAATTATAAAGACCAAAATAGCTGGTTTATTTATAATTGGCTTCTATGTATCCGAGTCAGGATAGGAGTCACAGGAGGTTCGATCTTGCTTGACGCCTCAAACCCAGGGAGCGCTGGGTGTAACCAATGATCTCGACGTCGTTGATTTTTCCTGTGAACTATAGAACTGAAGAAATCACACGACAGGGCATATCCTCATTAAAATCCGGTGGATGTTTGAAACAGTTCGGATTGTGCCTGGATTGTACATGTATTGTACCCCTTGTTTTGCAGGACCATGTACCACAGCTGGAGCAGTTTTTTGGGGATCCCTAACTCGACCATTGCCTTGTAGAGTTCAAGACGGTAAAGGCTTTGAAGTTATTTGAAGAGATGATGACTTAACTTGACTTGACTTAAAATTCTACCAGGACAGAAGACACACTGATAGGTTCTGATTAGTGTTGTAGCAGAAGGGCTTCAGTCGTTCACAAAGTATATAATACTATGCCCCAACAGTTCTTACTAGACAAAGGATCGCGTTGGAAACCTCTGAGCCTCTCTGCCTGAATCCTCTCTGAGCAAATTTTTAGATTTCTGTGCCATGGAAGGTGTTTGTCAAACATCTTCATCTGTGATGGGGACAAACCAAATTTCTTGGGCTATAAAAATGCATGATGGAGGTCTGTAAGATAGGGTCGATATGCTATCTGCCTCACTTTTTAGAAATGCCTTCTTTACCTACCTTAACCATTCCATATCTTGGGGACACGCCAAGTCACATGTGAAGCTTATGAAGTTATTTTCAATGAGGACATAACAATTTCGTACTTTAATACAATCTCGTCCTTAAATTTTTTTTATAAACTCTCAATATCAAAATGTCTATCAAAATCAAAATTTTTATCATAGTCAAGTTCTCGAACAAGCAATGTTGGGAAGTTTTTAAAAATTACTACCGAAATTCCGAGTCAGTGATGGCAACTTTAGGAAGTCTTACTCCAATTTTCGGTCGTATTTAGTGTAATGGCCAAAATGAGACAGAAGTTGGGAATCTCTCAATCAACCTTGTGGCGAATTTTGCCAAAATATCTTGATCTGCACCTTACAAGATAAAATTAACTCAAGAACTACAGGCCCTTGATCATTTCAAGTGATGATATCTGGTCTAAATAAGATGGTACCGCATGCCGCACAGCTGGCCAAAGTATTGATCTGTTGAAGGGGAAGATTGGTAATTGGAAATCGTCCAGTCAAATTGCAAATAGGCTTCCTTCAGTCGCTGGTTAATTGTTATGCCAACAAGCGAACAAATTCGAACGCAAAATTTCTGACATTTCGGCAGATATGTATGGAAGAGTGGTAGAGAAATTGTTCCAAAGAATCGATATCTCCAAACATGTTTGTGGTAATCATATGATACTCAACATATGTACTACACTTGGAATAAGTTTCAGTTCAATATCTCGAAAATTCGGTGTTTTATTTAAAAACCAAATTGTTATGTCCTTATTGAAAAAGCCTTCATTTGTTCAAATGACAACAGCTGTCTCTGAAACCTTCTCCAACACGCTGCACTATTTCTAAAATTTATGACATTTCGAAATTGAAGGTTTGAATACGGATAAAGCTGCATTGTTTCTGGCTAGAGCATGCCCACTTTTTTATAACTTTACCACTTAAAATCCAAAATTTCTATAAGCAGCGAACATTTGATCATTCACTGTGTCTACAGTTCACACGTTCATTACTAGTAGCCACGCCCATCTTTTGGGAACCTATTCATTTAAAAAAAAACCAACGATTTTTATAATATTTCCTCATACGATTCAAAATATTGCAGTATGCCACGCCTACTTTAGAAGGGGCTTACACAAAAGCCCTCGTTATCACTTGTCTGATCGAACAGACAAACAACGTTTCCTGCACCCAATACTAACCCCCTTACAGTGGAGCTGCGGTACAAAAATTAAACTAGAATTGGAGAGAATTATTTATTTTTTTAAAAACTTTATCGAATTGAAAAACTATCGGGTCAGACGCCAGCAGTAGGCTCAATCATCGTCCTTCGCGAGTAACTCGAGCGTACCGCCCAACTTGGTTCGCTCTTGTTGCACACAATACGAGTATTCCCCTCCAACAACTTGCCGCCGGCACTGTGGGACTAAAAATCTATCTTAAAAGAGAAAATATTGATTTAAATAAATATTTGTTTTTACGAGTTATTATTTCCAGGTTGTGCAGCATTATGTTTCAATTTTAGGCTTTTCCTTGGAGGTTACGTTTAAACGGTGGCTGTGTTGTGTTGTTTTCTCTCCTGTCGACTGTATTTTGTTTTGACGTTTTTACCCTTTTTTTTTGGGGGGCAGACACTCCATGCTTGTAGTTCGAGGGATGGGGGAGATGGAAAAAACCAGAAAAAAAAAGGAGACTGAACCAAACCGAAATTTATTCGCCAATTTTGACGAGTGGCATGTTATCCTGGTTGTAAAAGAAACGAACATATTTGTTCTGGCTGGGTATACATATGCAAATTCACACTGTTGGCTCAGGATATATCAAAGGTATTTCAATATCTGGGTCGTGATGAACAAACAGGTGTTATTCGAGGCGATATTGTGGATCCTTGGGAAGGATATTTCTTTCTTTCTTTTTTTTTTCGTTCATATACCTACCTATGTAGGTGTATTTGCTTTGTAACTGGAGCTGATTTACATTTATACAAATCGTGAAATTTGTAAGCTTTGATTTAAGGGTGGAGGGACTGGTAAAAATAAGAAAAATCGGCGGTGAATTTTGATGTTTGAATGAAGGGTGTAGGTTTACTGAGGCATGATGTATCGTGAGACATATATTTGGGGTTTCCTTGATTTGGGTTGATTTTGGTTTTTAAAATATTTGGTTAACTCTTTTTTTTAGCCCTCCTCCTCTTTCGTACAGTATTTGCAGAAACGATTAGGGGAGGTTTGTAATGAGCTAGATATTTATACTTAACACAGAGGAGCACCCCTTAGACTAACATATGTATGTGCACAAACCGACCCTAACGCAAAGTTCAGTCAGAAGATAAATTAAAATTTTAAAATATTCCACAGTTATAGATGTGGTGGGGGGGGGGGAGGGGAGCCTAAATCTAAGGCTTCAAAGGGAGCTAAAGTTTTGAGAAGGCTGGAGGAGACCGTGAGGGGCTGTGGTTCAAATCAAATGTGAAAATATTTGAGGTAACTTACCTTAAACCTATGTACATCTAAAGGAAACAGCAGCGAAAAGTCCCCTAATGTCCAACTTTCGGAAACAGGTTGAGACAGGTGCCATTGCGAAGTGGACACAGAGACAGATAATATATCTTCAGCCGTTAAAAAAAACAGTCTTTACCCCAAGAGAGGATTGGACTAACGACTGACTGAAGGAGAAGGCACTGGCATTGATCTGAACCTCAAATTGCCCGATCTCTGAGAGTTCGAAACCACGGAAGTGTGTTCCAAGCGGAAGTATTAGCAATCGCAGAAGCGGTGGAAGAAATATCCATGAAAATAGACACCAGAAAGGTGATCACCATCTTTATTGAGATTCAAGCCACCATAGAGGCTATCTCTTCCACAGTCGTCAAATCAAAACTTTCGAAACGTTGTAATGAAGAACTCACAGTATTCATAGTAAACCATGACGTCCCGCTCCATCCTTAACCAAAAAAAATCGAATCGGATGAATTAGACTTTGGTGCACTCAGTTGCCCGCCATCTAGGTTTTGGGAAGAAGTGGGGTAACCTGGGCTGAGGGTGGAAAAAGTCTCTTAATCGTCGAAAATATCGTCACATATCTCCTCCCCCTTAGAATTTTGGGTCAAACGGGCAAAACTGAACAGAAAAACTTAACCGAAAAAACCCGAATCGGACGGTGGTGCACTCAGTTGCCCACTATCTAGGATTTGGGAAAAAGTAGGGTGTACATGGGTTAAGGTTGGAAAAAGTCTCTCAATCCAATAGAAATGCATTATCGTCACATATCTCCTCCCACTTAGCCTTTGGGGACAAACGAGTGAAACTGCGCAAAAAACCCAAATCGGATGGTCTAAACTTTGGTGCACTCAGTTGCCCGCTATCTAGGATTTGGGAAGAAGTGCGGTATACATGGGTTGAGGGTGAAAAAAGTCTCTTAATCGTCGAAAATATCGTCACATATCTGCTCCTCCTTAGTCTTTGGGGACAAACCGGCGAAACTGAGCAAAAAACCCAAATCGGATGATCTAAACTTTGGTGCACTCAGTTGCCCGCCATCTAGATTTTGGGAAGAAAGGGGGTGTACCTGGGTTGAGAGTGGAAAAAGTCTCTTAATCCAATCCAAATGCAATATCGTCCCATACCTCCTCCTCCTTAGAATTTTGGGTCAAACGGGCGAAACTGAACAAGAAATCTTAACCGAAAAAACCCAAGTCGTACGATGGTGCACTCAGTTGCCCACTATCTAGGATTTGGGAAGAAGTGGGGTATACATGGGTTGAGGGTGAAAAAAGTCTCTTAATCGTCGAAAATATCGTCACATATCTGCTCCTCCTTAGTCTTCGGGGACAAACCGGCGAAACTGAGCAAAAAACCCAAATCGGATGATTTGGACTTTGGTGTACTGAGTTGGCCGCTATCTGGGATTTGGGAAGAAGTGGGGTACCCTGGGTTGAGGTTCGAAAAAGTCTCTTATTCCAATCCGAATGTAATATTATCACATATCTCCTCCCCCTTAGCCTTTGGGTCAAACGGGCTAAACTGAACAAAAAAACTTAACCGAAAAAATCCAAATCAGATGAATTAGACTTTGGTGCACTCAGTTGCCCGCTATCTAGATTTTGGGAAGAAAGGGGGTGTACCTGGGTTGAGAGTGGAAAAAGTCTCTTAATCCAATCCAAATGCAATATCATCGCATATCTCCTCTCCGTATATTTGGAAAGGAGACATACAATTGGAGGAACCTAAGAATAATAAGTTAGCGACTGTCTTGATGAGAATTCCAGTATAGACCTCGAAGGTTTAAAAGAAGAGAACTAAGTTGAATGTCTTTATTTTTTGCACATAACCTGGCTGAAGGCACAAAAGGACGAACGAAGGCAGTTAAGAGTGATCTGGTCACGTCACCAAGTGCTGTCATCAACAGCTGAGGGGGAAATTCAAAATCCCAAAAAGTCTGACACGGTATTCAGCTGTGTGGGACCTAATGCTTGGTTTTGAATGTCTTAGCTTATTCACTTTTCATTCGATGTACACTCCCACTAATTGTGGTCTAGTTTTGTTGGCACTTCTTTCAAGAGTCCTGCCATTGTTCCTGTTCAAATGCGTTGCAACGAGGTCATTCCACAACAACTCTAAGCCCAAATCTCCATCTCATTTCGGGACCCAAACTTGTCTCAATTCAACTTGCAACTTGAAATTCATAAACCAGCCACACACTTTCGAAAATAGGTCATCATTCTACGAAACCAAGGAATAAGAAAACTGAAAAATTCCGCCCCAAAAAAGCATCTCACGACGACACTAAACTACTACCCCTGGATGTAGATACCTTTGTTTTATGTTACTGTGCTTACATTATTACATCCAGCATCGAACGTAACGAAATTTTCCCCAGAATATCTCCCATGGGACTACTAAAATCCTGATATAATGAGATACACGAGAATGGGTAACAAACCCAAACCCCCTTCTTCGTGTGTTTCGAGCATGAGAATACGAAAAGTTCTCGTGCCAGCGTTTCTCTGAATCTGCTGCAGCACAACATCCCTCCTTTCTGTCGTACAAGGTACATCAATTTCTAATTCCTTTGGATGCCGAAAGAACAGGAATCCAAATACATACACGTACACGTATACAAGCTAACAAAAACAAAAAAAAAAAAGGGTCCTTCGTTCAGGGACGAAACCATCTGTGGCGAGCAAATTATTTTTGACGAAGTTGAATTTTTTTTTTTTTATCCATTTTGTCAAATTATTTGCACCCCGTGGTTCGCGTGGTGTATGTACATGTATAGGTGCAGATCAGATGGTTGCCAGGACATTTTGGCATATCCTCCCAACCTACGACTTGACTTTGTTTGCTTAGTCACAGTTCCGTAATTCTTCAAATACGTGTTATTAGGTTTTGTGTCTTAGTGGTGATTCCATCCATTTTGAGGAGGGGTGGAGCAGAGCAAAGCGGAGCGGAGCGGTGTGGAACGGACTAAAATATTCATATGGTGGAATCCAGCACATTATGAGTTCATTATTTGCCTTAGCGTTGGCTTTATGTGCTCACCTTGGTCTCTGTCGCACGGTATTAGGGACTGGATGATAGCTGAAAAGAAATCCTTGCGTGTATCCTGTCCCATCAACAGCACCTATTAACTTGATATTATATATACTTTGTATTGGATGCGAGTGGGACAGGTGGGATGTACGGAACAAATAATCTTTCGCAACGGGAAGCAAATATTACTGGAACCTTTGGCACCGCTATTGCCGCACCGCGCCATGCCACGCCGCCGTTTCCTCTAATTGTGAGGCTTCTTGCAAATATTTACTGTACAGCACAGCGGAGGAGGGAGGTTATTACAGTTGCGATTTGCAATTTGGCTTTGTGCTCGGCGCGCTTCGCATAACCCCTGCGGCGTAATAACTACGACAATAATTGACATTCGGTATGTGGAAGTGGAGATGTGGATGATTGTAGCATCCCTGGAGTGTGCTTAGTGGGTGGATGATGGCGGTGTATTGTGAGACAGTTGCCTTAATGTCTTGGCACATTGTTAACATTGACACTGCATTATTTGGGTGACACTGTGAATATGAACTATCTTGGCATGTGGGTACATATTTGCTGTGATTTCAATTAAATTTTTCATTTAGCTTTTATTTTTCGGATCAGGGGATGCATAAAAGCGGATTGAAGTGGAACGGTGATTTGTAAATATTAACAGACTGAGCTAGATAAGTAGGCGCAAGGGGTGATTTATTCTGAAGTCATTTTGAACCTCTTTAAGCAGAGCTGTCTTTCTTTTGAGTAAGGCTGAGACCTTTAGAGGGACTTTGTGTTGGCAGTCTCCTTTGCATCTTCGCTCTTGTCTTCGCTGCTCTTTCATAATGATTGTTACAGTGTCACTAACTGGTGCTTAAGCTTCTTCGCTGCTCATCGTCTGTGTGGTGAAGTTGGCTCTGGTTAAGTCCTTTCAAAGTTGATTTACCAGCCACTCTACATAATATCATGTGCAGTGGACGAAGATGTGTTCCACATCCTCCTTTGCTTCTATTCAAAGGGGGTTGTCGTCAAGTTCAAACCTATGCAGGTAGACTGTAAAACATGCATGTCCAGTAAGCAACTAAGCCAGGTAAAGAGCTTTGTTCCCTCTATATTGGATGTCATCCTCTACCTCCACCTGTTTTTATCAAAATTACATCATCTCTTCTGCCATTCTTTCAGACGTGTCCTTGGTATTTCAGTTTTACATCGACTCGTAACTTTTGCCGCTGGTCTGCTTACAAAGTATTTCAGTTGCTCTTCCTTGGCAAGAAGGTCTATGTTAGCCATTTTAGCCACTAAACATACCGCGTCGTAGGAAGTTGCTTAGAAGGTGCTGCATACTCTTTACGAATTGGTTCTGTAAGCTGGCTCAACCTTCTTTCTATATAAATGAGTCACCAACCATACCTTGCTATCGAACGACCATATTTGCGAGCCGTAGAGCTTCTTGTGTTTCAGTTCCCCGATATTTGCTGCTTTTTTCAGCTGGATGCTGCCTTACACCTATAGTAATGCCAAGGTACCTTAGCTCTGGTTTTGAAGCTACGACATGGTCACGCACAGTCCCTCTTATAGTCTCCACACTGACTAGCTTTCTACTGATGACCACTGCGTCATACTAGCCACTTCTGCACCATACCGATAGTTTCATTGCCGTCAAGCTCTAAGCCTCAAGAAGTTGGTTCAGTACAACGATTGCTGTATCATCGGCTAATTGCTTTCGAAAACCTAGGGACTCCAAGTCTAAGGACGACATCAAACATTAGATTCCACAGTAGTGCGCTTTATATGGGACTTTTTGGTCTATCGCTAGTAAATCTGGGAACTCCATCTGCTTTGGAAGTCCAAGAGTTAACTTATGAAACATCATCTGTCGTTCATCAGTCGGAAAAAGGTAAAATAGACTTTTGGTCAGCATAGTTCATTCCTTATGACTTCTTATTCGCAGATGAGAAGATTATCGTTTTAGGGCCTAACTGCCATCATCATTTTCGAATGATGATCTCAAGGAGTTTGACCTTCACTGACACATCTTTTCAAGGCGTAGCACTGTTGATAATAGTTTTAAACCCTGTCCACACACCTGTGGGCGTGTATCTCTGTCTGAGACACGGCAGGTTTTCACACTCTTCGATCACCGGTAGGCTGCTGCTATTTAGACTGGGATCCGTGGTAGCTTGGATCGGATAGTCGATTTGGGTCTGTAATTTGAAGATTCTCTTTGCTGGAATGTTATTGACCTGCACATCTGTTCCAGTGCAAGATTGACAGCGGATCTCCTTTCCGAAATCCGGTGGATATTTGGAATAAGTAGGTCAGAGAAATCCGTTTGCACGTTTCATTTTCCAGCGTCAGGCGGCTCAGCTGGATTAGCCGGAACTGCGAATTCGTCCATCGCCTTGTAGAGCTCAGGACGATGAATGCTGTCAAATGCGGCTTTAAAGTCGATGAAGAGATGGTGAGTCTCTCAAGTCTATTCAAGGATTTGTCTTAATGTGACAATTTAGTCGATCGTCGATCTGTCCGGCTGGAAGCCGCACTGGTACTCGCCGGTTTGTGGTTCGTGCGTTGCACAAAGGTTTCAGACTTTCAAACAATACGTTGGATAGGATCTTATATAGGACAGCAGGAATGTGTCACGAAAGTTCTTACAGGACATAGGATCGCCTTCCTCGAAGATGGGCCACATAGATCTGACAGCCTAGTCATCGGGTATGCCTTATCCAGTCATATTTGGCTGATGATTTGAGTCATGCAACCTACATAAAACATCACAACAATATTTGACCCATCAGACCCGGAGTGCCATCAATTTTTGTCATGGAAATCATTTTTACAGACATCTGCGTCGAGTTTGACGTTTTTCCTAGGAAGCATAGGCGATGAGAATGGTTGGATCCTTTTCTAATAATCCCAAAGGAAAGCGGCTTTGTTTCTGGTTACTTCTGACTACTCGGCTCTCTGAAGGTTCACACCATCTTTGCAGAAATGGGTGGAGTGGGTTCTTGAAGTAGTATCGGATATTTCAATGGGCGGACTATGGTAGGTTAGGGACACTAGGTAAGGCATGAAAAAGCATCGTTATCCGCATTAGTGTTGTTATTATGCGATGAAACATTGGTCCCACATGAGGCTAAAGAAATAGATAGATCGATGATTGAAATCCGCATGCCTCCGTAGAGGACATACAAGGCAACATTTTTGGGACTAATCGGGCCCCCACAGTATCGGGCCATAAGTCCCAACAGAAAACTCTTCCTAATAGGCGGATGCCTGGCGGTTATTGACTTATCCCCAGCGGAGCGACGAAGTCGAGTGAGTGGCTAAATCTTGACGAGAAAAAGGTGGAATCGTTATAGCGAGCGAATCAAGCCACCATTCCCAAACTGGAATTTTTTTTTTTTTTTTTTTCCTGGGTAGGTGAAAAGTCTCCAAAAGACACTATGAGCCCGATACTCATAGTAGTGTGAGATCCTTACTCACTAAACAACACCTCCCTTCTATATTGACTACAACTAAGTTCCCATACCAAGTAGTTTGAGTTTCATATACCATTCGCGTTTGGCAGCTAGTTTTCCAGTGAAAGCACCCACTGATTCCGTCATTACATACGGCTACCCCTTATTGCGCTAAATCGGACGGTTTCGTTCTTTGCAGTCGGCGCACAGGGTTTGTCTCGTCCAAAATTTGGATTATGGCGTTCTTACAGTGTCCATGTAGACGAATACGAAGTTTGAGAGCAAAGTTCGTTATTTCGTCAACAACGGTAGCTACACCTATGTAAGTCTCTGTGGATATCGTTTAGTGTTATACCTAGATACTTAGCCTCGTTTGCATATGGTATTTGTTCTGAGTTAGGCGCCAAATCTTTGTCCAAAGCTCGTTGGAGCTTTATAGTAGATGACTCGATTGATGTATCTATTGCAAGTATAGCCGTATCGTCAGCGAACGTGGCTACGACAGTACCTTCTTCTTGCGGTAAATCTCGAGTGTAGAGTAAGAACAAAACCGGACCAAGAACACTTCCTTGCGGTACTCCGGCAGCGATGTCCTTAAATTCTGGGTATTCAGCTCCGTCGGAACAGACGGAAAAGTCTGTTAGCAAGGTAGGATTCTAAGATCTTGTATAATTCTTCCGGAAGAACCCGTCTCAGCTTAAAATTCAAGCCCTCATGCCATACCTTGTCGAATGCTTGAGACACGTCAAGGAAGGAGCTAGAACATATCTTACTCTCCTCGAGGGTTCTCTCTATTTCGTTGGTTATTCTATAAACCTGGTCAATTGTCGAATGCTTGGTTCTGGAATCAGTCGTCTTTCTTCAATGACCAGTTCCAAGGGTTTTAACAAAATCTTTTCAAATACTGTAGATATTATCGGAAGAAGTGATATCGGTCTGTACTTGTACTTGTCGTTTGGAGACTTTCCCGGTTTTGGAACCATTATAACCTCGGCGACTTTCCATAGCCTTGGAACGTGTAATAGTCTTAGCGCGGCAGTTATAATATGCAGAAGGCTTTTTTTGGTAACTTCTTGAGGATCTGTTCGGTTATTAAATCATATCCAGGAGCCTTGTTATTTTTAAGATTGCTCTCCTCTTATGACGTAGCAGTTCTTTTATTTCCGGTGGATATTTAACTTCGCTGTGTACGACTTCTTTCCTCCTAAAGGGAGTGTTGTTCCACGCTCCGTTCTGTATGACTTCAATAAATCTGTCGACTTCGTCTTCTATTTCGTACGGTTTTTTAAGTGAGACGTTCAGAACAATATTTTCCTTACAATATTTCTTAAAGCCGTCCCAGTCAGTTTTGTTGTTAGTTAATCTAGGCGCGCCCAAATAATAGAAGTTAAGTCTACGAAAATTTAGGACTTTTACAACAAATTTTGGACTTATGTCCCGATGCGGTGGGGCATAAATCCCAAAAGAAAAAAAATGGGACTTAAATTCCTGCAGCAGAATTTTCACTGTCGTATTCTGTGGACCATGGATCTGGCCTCTTCCGTGATCAGAGACTGCCTTCATCTCACAGCGGGTGATCAAGAATTTCGTGATCGACCGTCTCTCTGTGAGTAAAAAATCCAAAAAGCCCAATGGCATGACCACTTGACCAATCGAAATGAGAATTCACTGCAAAGCAGTAACTTTTCGGCCAGAATACCACCACCACCACCACCACATTTATCTCTATGCAATGTGTCGCAGCGATACAAGTCGCACAGACATTTATTAGTGGCCACACCTTCATTATTTCCGTATTTCCCCCCCCCCCCCCAAAACACAATGGATTACAATTAATACTCCCCATGGGACATGATTTAAAAAATCATGGCCACAGTTTCGTCCCCCCTTCCCTGTAGATACACAGATACCCCACACGTAGTAAGTACATCCGACTAATTTTTCATACCGAAAACGGGCCCCACTATCATATTCATGAAAAAACAATTATTGCACAAATTGTAGTCGCCCAGATTTATGTTGGCCGAGATTGTGAGTTATGGCATAGTTCTAATTAGTAGATTGCGCCCATGTGTAGCACCCGCTCGCTAAGGGATGAGCAGTAGCTGGCCACCTACTGTGCGGAGCGTCTACCTTCGTTGCTGGCAATAATTTCTCAATTTCATTGCACCCCCAGGATTCCCAAGGAGAGCGCAAGCAATGCCAGGCTACAATGGAAATCATTTATTCCGCAGGTAATTCGAGTGCGATAATAATGTGTAATTTATCTAAATAACCCGCAATAAAAATGTTCATCGCAGGAAATTGTCTCACAATTAAAATCATGAATCGATAAGCCGGAGTGTTGGCCCAGCCACAGGAATGGCTACGGCCTTGGATTTATATCCACTTGGCTCGGTGGAAGACGAAATCATTAAAGATTCACCAGGGCGTCCGGGCGGGGACAGAGACACAGGTAAATCCTAGTGACATTGGGATCTGAGAAATTGGACTATTTTCCCCTCGTAATAGAGTTGATGTATGCGTATCTAGGGGGCTCACAGGACGTGGGGGTGTATCTATGAGATTCTCCTATTCACCGAAAGAGATAGGAAAACAAAGAAACCACAGCCACAGAGTAGAAGAAAAAAAAAAAAAAGGAAAAGAAAAGAAAAACTGTTTTGCAAAAGTAGATTTAGTATTCTAAGACGAGGTGTCCTCGGAGAGCATGAACTATAGTGAGAGCATGCTTCAGTGAGTTGTGATATTTTATTTATACCCGAATGAATTAAATTCGCAAGGCGACTACTACTACGTAATGAGTTATTCAGGGATTTGTGAATAATTTGCACGAGACAAGATCCTTTTAGGGGAGCTTTGTTTATGCTTGGCTTCATATTTCTACGACTGAACTGGAAGTTCAAAAGCAAACATGTATACTTCCTTCAGATGTGCAGAACCATCACCTAGTTCGGGAGGTTCTTAGACCTAGTTTACGTTGTGTTTGACGGGAGACTTGTACAAAGGACTAACTGCTAGGTACTTTGAGCAGAGAATGTCCTGAGTCGAAATGAGTAATATATTTTGCCACAAACTCAATAAGAGTATATGTCCTTGTGCAGCCCTGCTACCCAATCCAGTTCGTCTGCTTACACTCGATGCCTGCCGCGTTTTGAGAGACAACCCTGGATCTATCAAAAATACTGCCATCAAGGTTCTAGCCTTGACTAGGGCTAAGCTGATGGTACAGTACAGTAGGGGAACTCAGTTCATTAGGGCATCAGGGACGAAATCAGTCTCCTTTGCGAGGTGCTGAGGGACAGTAACAGGAGGTGGAAGGAACGGGCTAATGACCTGGTAAGGCGGGGTTCACCTCGCGATAGGTTCCTAGCGAATTGTGTTTATTTCCTTCTAGGAGTTGTCAAAGGAAGAGTCCTTTCTATGAGAGTGCAACACCGGTTATGGGTCAACTACAAGTGGTCTAGAGCACACGATTTACAAAGCAAGACTTGCAAAGTCAGGGGAAGAGTTATGACAAATAAAATAGGTAACTGGCCCATAGGAACACAAGTGTGGCATTCCATTCAACGCACATTGTTGCTGTTTTAACAATGAGGGCCACAAAGACACGGTATCTCTGATTTGCTAGGAGAGAAAGTACACTTTGCTACTGGTGGAACGATGAGATGAAAACGGTCAGAGCAAAATGTCTCCAGGCTCGAAACAGATCTCAATGGTCTACGAAAAGATCAGAGTTCTAGAAAAAATAGAGAGATACATAGATGGATACCTTAAGACTGGCGAGACGTGATCTAGAAAAGCCATCAAAATGAGCAAGGCAAGGTGTTTCAAACAACTCTGCAATGAGGCAAGATCGGACCCTTGAAGGTGGCATTTAGGATGGTGATGCAGATATAAGGGATGCTGTAGACTATATCCTCTATACATCATTACGAGGGATATCAGCATGAGGCATATCTCACTAATCGGGCGGGATGAACTGGGCGAAACATTCAGGAAGATATTCGACAACAAAGCTCCTTTACCAGATGGGATTTCAGATACAGGGATACAAGCATCCATCCAAATTTCTGAACAATCGAAGAAATTCTAGAGCGTACCATACACAGTAGACTAATCGTCATGGCAGGCGATATAGGAGTTTAAGAAAATAGATTCAGTAGATGTAGCAGATGAGGCAAAAGTGTGTAGCGCTCGACGTTATAAAAGGGCTTAATTCTGCAAACTTGTTCTGCATCAGGAGATTTCTGACCAAAATACATACACCATGTACATATTTGATCCGAGTATCCTGATCGGCGTTATATTCTTATAACATATATCCCGGTCGGTGGTGAATACGTTACCCATTTTTCCCCCACATTTCTTGGATCAAAATGTTCTGTTGTTTCTGGACAAAGCGAGGCAGTATATAAGTTAGTTGGTGCCCAGGATGCACGGATTCAGAAAAGCTGTCGAAAATTCAATCACAAAATGGTTGAACTCGGATGTGAGTATCCTGATCGGTGGCGTATACGTAACCCATTTCCCCCCACATTTCGTAGATCAAAAATTTTCTGTGGTTTCTGCATGTGGTTTGTGGCTAGGATAATCCTTAACTACTTCACGAACATGAAGCCGAGGAACTAGATGGGTTTAAATATTAAAATATTTCTGCAGGATTCTCCCAGGAGTCAGTTCTTGGATCTCTCTTGTGGAACAATAAGAAGTTAGATTTACAAACTTTGCGAACGACATCGATGTGGTTACTGTGGCAAACCACAGTCACGAGGCAGCATTTAGTAGGAAAGAAGGGATCTGGCTACATATGCAGATCTAGCTGACCACAAGACTGAGAAGACTACCTATTCGAAAGACTGTAGTTGGGGGTAATACTTGACAACCGTTTTAACTTTAAAGCCCTTGTAGGGTACTGTGCGTCACAGGAGTAGGCAGTGCTTTCCGGAATGCTGGCAAACACCCCTGGACTTGAAGGAAGGGAGAATTCTTGGATATTGATGGGGCATTCGATAACACTGGTTACGATTCAATAGCAAGGGCTATCAATACCAGGGGTGTAGAGGATTTGACCAAACAGTGGATTAGGACCATATTTGAAAGTCGGACCATTACTTCCTCCTCTGGAGGAGTGCCTGCATCTGCGACGATAGTTCAAGGTTGTTCCCGAAAGGTGGCCGATCTACATAGACCAGGCTACATCGCTATTGGTTATGCAGGTGATTTGCCGATTATTGTTAGTGGTAAACACATCTTGACATTTTGCAGCATCATGCAACGAGGTTTACCTATTAGAATAGTACACTAGTCATGGACTATCCATTAACTCTTGTAAGACCGTTCTAATGCCTTTTTTCTCAAAGACGAATCGGTCAATCTGGAACCTATCACCATAAAAGTTCTCTGCGTCATTCTTGATGAACGGCTTACCTGGAATTCTCATTTTAAGTCCGCCATCAAATGCGCCATGTGAACGCCTTAACAGGCTCTCCGACATTAGGGTTAGGACATACTGTTTGAGGTAGAAATATTGGACCGCGCTGGATGGTTAAATGGTGTTCCGGGACTGGACCCCATGGGTGGATCAAAAATGAAGTCTGGAGTTGAAGAAGCAAGGATCACACTTTTTTAGCCTGCCATTGAAATTCGCACAATGTTAAACCTTAGTAAAGGTATCAAGGGTGCTACGTAACCAGATAGTCCGGTTAGGCTTTGTCGTCCAATTGAGTCGTCTCCATATCAGCTGAATGCTGTTACGATGCACTACAATCTCTTGCCTGGCCTAGGATCTGGTTTTCATATGACCTTACTCGGAACAGAAACGTCATCTAGCTCCCTGGGGAAATGTCCCGGGGTTAGGACAATCCAAACAATTAATGAAGTCTAAAATTTCATGAAATAGTGGCCAAGACAAGGGTGGACGTATCTTCTCCAATGAATTCAATATCTTCTTATCCATTCCACTGTCAGATGTGTACAGCCTCATCCAAGGAGAAGTCTCAACTATTTTGGAATACGGTGAACAAATTACAAAAAGTTGACAAAGAATAGTTTCAGTCAGAATTGGAATGGAAATCACGGATCGCTTTTGTTATGTTTAATTGGTCGCACTTCTTACGAACAAGCCGACATCCACTTCCAGCTTCCTTTTGTGGTCGAAATATTATTAAATGTACCGAACATCGTTCCAGGATAACGTCACCCAGCAGTGCGTTATCGTTTCCTGGGCGAAAAATTAAAACTGCAACCAAAACGAGAACCTACTGCACTTTCAATCAATCACAGTCTGACGGACATCCAATTCCGTTCCGACAATGGTTCGCTACCTCATTCAATTGGACCAATTGAATTTTAATGTCCTTGACTCGTCCTAATAAACATCCAATGGACACCACTCAAGTGCGGCATTAATTTGTCTGTCCTCTTCATCGTCCTTGTTGTAGTAGTAGTCATAGTAGTAGTGGTAGTCGTCTTTGATGTGCCATCCTCCGTCGTTGCAGTCCATAAATTTAAATTACATTATTGATCCAAGAGCCAGTCAACCGTCTTCCTTTCTATTGCCCCCCATTTGTCGTCGTCGTTGTCGTTGTCGTCATCGTCATCATCATCGTCCTTGTCATTTCGACGGCGGCGTGGCGTGCAAAAAAAAAAAAATCAAAAAAAAAAGAATAAAATAAATTAAAAATTATTATCTCAACGATGTGGCGGCGACGGCGGCGTGGTGGCGGCAACGGGGCCTGGCAAATTTCGTATGGCAGTGGTGTGTCTTTCAACAGTTCGCAGGACGAAGGGTACTACCCGAGTCAAACGATGTCATTGCTTTTCGCATCCGCAGCGCAGTACAGCGCAGCGCAGGATATCGCGAGAATCATTCCCTGCAACGACACCATTTACGGCCAGCAATATTATTTTAATTTGCATTTTATTAAATGGAGTGCACTTGTGTTATGTTTTGAACGATAGTTGAAGGAGCACAAACAGCAACAACAAGCCCGGCCCTAAGTGGGGGTAGTCAATGTTGTATAATTTGATTTCAAATACAGTTTTCGTCTTTTTTTTTGTTTTTTTTTTGGTGCATCTAGCTTGAAAGATCCTCTAACCGCGTTGTAAAGTCGATGGTGAAGAGAATCGTTCGTTTCCTTTACGCCAGATAAACACTTTAAGGACCTCTCTGTGGAATCGATGTATCTTTGCGGTGGAATGCTTGAAATCGATTTGAAATTGATGCTCCAGTGCCAGTATGTCAGGCCAAACGAAAACCAATACAACAAGGATAATAAAAAAAAAAAAAAAAAAACAGAAAATCGCATAAAACAGGATCCGCATTTAATGTCCGTATTGTGTGGAATTTCTTATGCAACGATTTCGGTTTTAATGAAGAAAGCGGAACCCCTAGAATGTGGTGCTTTTTATGATGGAATTGGTTTTGCGTTTTTTTTTTCTCTCTCTCCCTTCTGTTCGTCCTGTGTGCAAAGGAGAAACATCCCTAACAACATTCCGCACGCACCATACAATGACTCCATGACCGCAGAACACAAAAAAAAAACAGAACAAAGCAGAACCGAACAGAACAAAACAAGGAGAAGAAAACATTAAATGTAACGACCATATGTACACACACTTAATGAAGACAACTGTATCCTAGCTGGCGCCCGCGGGAAATCCTTCACGTGCGAGCATATTGAAAGAAAATCGCGACAGACGTGCAGCGGAACGAGGATGTTCACTTCTTCTTGTTCTGCTTGTGTGTGTTTTTGTTTGGCCTTTTTGGTTTTTTTTTTTGTTTTTTTTTTTTTTTTGGAAGGATATACTGGAAATATGTTGCTGGTTGTAAGCAATGCGCGCGTGGAGGTGGTCCTGATGGTGGTCCTGACTTTGGCCAAATTGTTATTTCAGTTGGTCGTTTTCCCGGAGGGCGGCTACGATGTTCTCTTGTCGTTCGTTATTTCAATTTCTTGTCAGAAGAAGAAATTATTTGTGTAACGTTTTTTCTGTTCTTTTTTTTTCCATCTTCTTCTTCATCTTTTCTTTTGCTTGTCTTACATAATTTCCGTGTTCAGATTTTTCTTCGAATTGTGGAAAATTTTTCCTTCTTTTTTGTGTTCCAGATGGGCGGAGGAGGAGGAAAGAAGGAAGGAAAGTTTTAAAAACATTTATGGTTTTGAAGGTAAGAAAAAAAAAAATTGGAAATTTAATTTTTTATGAGATTTTTCTATGAAAAGCTAATAATTGTGGCGTTGACTACAGGTCGAAGGAGACGCCTGACCTTTGGGAGAAACAAAAAATGTCCTAATGAAGTGTCAACAGGAGGATTCACCTTATTTTTTGTGTTTGCTGGCTTAAACTGGATTTACGTCAGACGTTAAGTTTACTGCGGTAATTGAAGACTAGACTAGACACTGTGACACATGCTATAAAGCTTTTGTGGTCGAGGATTTGCAAAGTGTCCTGCGAGGTTAAGTGGAATTTGGGGAGACGCCTGGCTGGGAGGTGGGCAATGAAAAATCGTTGTAATTGAGGCGACAAGGAGCATTTTTAACGATTAAAGGCTTCCCTTAAAGCAATTGAAACCATTACAAGGGTAGGCCACCTAGCGGTTTCTTTTTAAATCATAGGTCGAAACCTTGACAGAAAGTCAGTTCAATTGACTCAGCAATTGAAGGCGCACGTTATCGCTTCGCATTTTGGGCCATAGAGCAGCTTGACAACGATTTTGAGCGAAAAATCATCTTTTCTGACGAGAGGCCCATTTTCGTCTCGGCGGCTGTGTTAACAAACACGTTATTGTCAAGAAGCCGATGCATCCACAGAGAGTGTTAGTTTGGTGTGAATTGGTGGCATCATTGAACCATTTTTCTTCGATAATGAGGCTGGGAACAATGTTTCGGTCAACGGTGGGCGTTACAGAGCCTGTGGGCGTTTACTGAAATTGAAGACATGAATTTGGAAGGCCTCTGGTTAATGCAGGATGGTGCGCCATGCCACACAGCCCACAATCAATCTTTTGCGCATCAAATTCTCAAATCGTGTTTTCAGCCGTCTTGGCGATGTCAATTGGCCGCGTCGGAGTTGCGATTTGACCCCCTTTGGACTTTTTTTTTGTGGGGAACCGTGAAGGACCGATTTTATTCCAACAATCCGGAAACGATTCAAGCACTTAAGGGCAATATCATCCAAGCGATCCGTGAGCTACAGCCCGAAACCATCAAGAGGTCTTGGAAAATTTGAGTGACAGGATGCGGTACTGCGGTAATGCCTGGAACCATTTCGACTTATAGACAAATTTCGAAATTGACAATGTCTTCAAAGCTCCTTGAAGAAGTGTTGTCCCAGTATCCGGCTTCTTGATGAGGATAAAGCAGGGCAACTGATGAAAAGGTAAAATCTTCATTTGCACAAGGCGTTCTCGAGTGACTGTGCGCGGTGAGTTCAATGTTTTGCGTCTGTTCAACTGTGGCCATACCTGTCTGGCATGATTAATTTTTGTAGAACTTTTGGCCAGTTCGTCACAACCCAGCACAGAGTGAGTTTGATGCTTCTTTGGATGGTGTGCGACATTGTTTTATGTAAATGACGATGTCCGTGCTGAAGGGTGACCAGATAACAATGATACTTTTTCCAGTTGTTATGTTTCAGCAGTTGTCAGAGGTAGCAATGACATCTAGCTGTCAAAATATTCAGTAAGGAATGCCATTCCGTCATGCATTATTTCACGCTTGCCGAACGTGCGGGAAGTATTAAAAAATGTTATCGAAATTCCGGCTTATTTGGAAATACGCATCGTGAATTTCGGAAATTTTGGACCATAAGCCACCAACCAGACAGAGATTGGTGCGAAATGAAGAGAGCATAGCCACGTAGCGGGCAGTTTCGAAGAAGACTCAGAAATACCGATTTGGCGCCGATAACCCGAATTAGGCATCGCCAGGGAGTCAACCCGGCTTATTTGAGGTCTACATCCGCATAGGATTGTACTGACGCTAGAATCGATACCAGATGACAATAGACAACGCTGTGAGTTCTCTACTTGGCCTCTGGAAATGTTGGCCTAAGATCCGGACTTAGATCGAAAAATCATCTTTTCGGATAAAGCCCATTTTTGACTCAGCAGCTACATAAGGCAACAAGCAGAATTGTCATTATTGGAGAGAATACGATCCACAAGTGATCGACCAACCATCAATGCATTCACAAAAATTGACTGTTTAGTGCGGTCTATGACATGGCGCCACCATCGGATCTTTCGAAAGAAGGAGACACCGTCACCGTCAATTGTCTTGTCTTGGGTATAGAGCTCGACAATGTCTATATATCCGAGCTGTGGTTCCAACAAGACCATGCTACGTGCCACACAAGCGACGCAACGCTCGAAGTTGTGAAGGAGAAACTTGGTGACTTGGTCATCTCACGACAAGCGTTCAATTGGTCGCAGCGATCATGCTACTTGACACCATTCGATTATTTCCTCTGGGGCTACGTCAAGTCCTAAGTCTACCCTAACAAGCCAACCACTTTGGACGAGCTCGATGGCAACATTCCAGACGCTATTTTTATAATAACGCCACACATATTGGTCCTTTGAAGCACTGCCAGCAAAGCCGAGTCGATCATTTGAATGATGTTCTACTCCATACATAATGGCATATATGAAGCTTTGAAATAAGGTCAGAGTCCATTGCATATCTCACACCGTTGTTGTTTTATATTGATTTGTTTTCCTATCGTTCTTACCTGGTCACCCTGTATTTTTCAATTTAACTTGTATCTGTGAATGTGTGAACCTCATGGATCGTAGAGTGGTTCCTTCTAAGCCCAAGTTAATGGATTCCCATCACTGAATTTTCTTTAATTCTTTTTTCTTGGCGTTTCACTAGTATTTTTCGAATACAGGTGACTTTTCACTCCCTGATTCCAACCTTGTCGTGGTAGAGAGGCTTACTTTACTTCCCGTGTACTTCCTACCAAGAGTCCTACCAAGAGAGAACACTACATCCAGTCTACGTCCAGCAAGATGTTTTCCCAAATAATGGTTCCATTGTCAGGGGTTTTAGAAACCAAAAGGTGATCGCCCAAGGTAAGGCACGATGCGCCGTGAGGATTCGTACACCTGAGTACAAGATGGTGGATGCAGGTGGCCATCTTCTTCGTCCTTACTAGCGGAACCCAAAATGTCAAAAAATTGAATATTAGTTGTCCCTAACCGTAGAGTGTTAATGGATCGGGCACTCTAAAGACCGAAGATAGGTCCGAATACAGGAGGACCTGCTTCATGTTCCGGACTGGAAAAGCTGGGGAACAGGTCACAACCTAACCTAGTTTCGACAAAATTGGTCGTATCGACATTGGGGTTGTGTCTCTGGGTGACTTGAATGGTTTTGGAATTGTTAATACCTTCCTTCCACATGCTTGGGACATAACTTGCCATTTTGCTGGAAATGGGACTCATTTCTTTGGCAATTTCTTTAGGCCGAATAGGTCTCTCTTCTTGGACGTTTCTCTCGTTTCTTGAAAATCCTTACCTTCATGAGTTTGGAAAACATTTTCAAGATATCCAGCAAAATGTTTGCTTTTTCTTTTGGCTGCTTTTGGCCTTGTTACCTTCTCTGGGTTTTACTGAAAGAGTCTGAGGTCCTGGTTTCCTCCCAGAGGACATTGTCAGTCGCTAACAATATTCTTACGATTTACATGGTATGTAAGTTTTTAAGGACTCAAGACCTTTCAAACAGTTTGGTTCTGTTGCCATGGTTTTCTAGCTTTCATGAGGATAAGGTTTCTGTTGTTCCTTCCAACTTTTCTTCAAAATATTTCCAGCCAGTTAACCTATGAAGTTCCCTACATGTTAAGTCATTTTCAAGCTGTCATTGAAGTTCAGAAAGATCTCCTTTTTTTCAAAATTATTGACAAGGTGAATGCACCCACTCATCTGACTCCCATGTCTGTCTCAAATCCTTGCAGACAATTTAAATCTCCACCAGTTTGCGACGTTCATCCTCTCACATTTCATTAAAATTACAAATGTAATTAAATTACTCGTATCACTGCAGCGACAACTGCAGGTGGTGTTACTCCTGATATCCGTTGTCCTGATGTTTTGCCGTAAATTACAAGAAAATCCTTTTTCGCCGGCAAAAAGCGAAAGCTCATAAGTAATAAGAAGAAAGCAATAAGTATAACAAGATGTGGAAACTATTATACCTTTGCTCATATCATATCCTTGTTAGGACACACACACACTAACATAGAAACACACCCATAGTGTGGTTATAATAATAATAAGTGGGCGTCATTCATGTGCATGGGTCCGAGGAGCACACATATCAGATGATACTCTCAATTCATGCACTCACAGCAATTACATGCTGGGCATGAGGATAATTTCTTCTTCGTTTCTCGCTATTGCCTTGGGAATCAGAGATGAGGCGTTGGAATGGCATTACTCCAGAGAGGGATTATACTACTATTTTGCACTATATTCCCACATACATATGGCAAAGGACCATCAAGGCGAAGAACACTGTTACTGAAACGACACCGGGACAACGTGAACAATGACAACGACGACGAGGATGTGAATCCCACTTGGTCATAAATAATTGTTGTGTGTTGTGCGCAGTAAAACGTGATATTAAAACACATAATTCGAAGCTCAGTTCTGGAACTTTCAGATACTAAACAATAAACGTGTTCGTTCACAGTATTTGTCCTTCTTTTGCCACCGTTTTATGTCCTTTATGCTGACGTTACTGGAACATCCCTAAAAGGTGCCGTCAGTTGAAGGGTTCCAGGTATGTATATCTATACCTAAACTTGGTTGCTGTGTCCTGGAATCGTTAGATCCTTCTTCTTCTATTTTTTTTTTTTTGTTTTCTTTCCCCACTTGTGCATGCAATGTGTGAATCGGGTTTGGTAATGCCATCGGACGGGGTGGGGGGAATGGACAAAAATTGCGAATAAACAATGGGAACGAAATTACATCCCGGAAACAATATAGTGACGGTGCTAAATTCAGCAGGCATCCCTAGCCGAGCGAGGAGCTCGTGTGTTGCTGGAAATAAGTGCAATTCTTGTAAAACATGAACATGACGAAGATTCACGAAGACAAACATAAATAAAAAGCAATTTTTTGTATGCGATTTTGATTTTTCCTTGCTGACTGGTTGCACACCACTGTAATAAGGCGAGGATGTGTGAAGGCTACGGGTTCGAAGGATGTGCGCCGGAAGAACAATGGGCGACTTCTTAGCGGTGGATGTGTTATTAGAAATTATTGCGAGGACTGGAAAGCTATTCACACATTCAATTTTTGTTAAAACGGTGTTGTGTCCTTTGTTCGAGATAGTGGGACCTCTGTTGGTGAAGTTTCGTGGTGAGTTATGCACCAATATTTTCATGTAAACAGGATTTGTACTTAGTGTGGTACAGTACAGGATACAAAGACAGATAGGTACATGCTTTCCTGCTCTTTGGGCTAACTCTATACAGGATTCGAGAGTTCGAAACAGTGCCGAATGTCCAATTGCTTCAAATTCTCACTCAAGGATTACTAATTTTTGACAACTGAGCGGCGAGAATTCGGGTTCTTCATTAAGATAAGACGTTCAGTCTTCTGAAGGTGGGTAGATAGGAAGCTTGCAACATCAATGATGTGGAAGTGTATCCCTGTTGTGAAGAAACTTACAAGGAGCCAAGTTGATAAGTGGCCCTTCTAAGCCACATATGCATGTTGGATGACCCATGTCTCTAGAATGATATTGGTTTTCCTGGTTCTGCTAAGGGTCGGGTATCCGTCTCCTGTATCAGTATCACCAAGAGCGGTGGTACCCTATCTGGACTTGAACGCCAAGTATAGAACTAGGAAATCTACACAGATCGATCAAGGACAGCATCTGGAACAGGTGCAGGGTTTCCTCCAGGACACTAGATTTGTGTATCACCAAATGACGGCCACTGTAGCTTTTATCAAGCAGAAGTTATAGTCCGTGAAACCGCGACCTGGTTTTGGATTAACTCGATAGAGTGTATCGCTATTGCTTTTCAAATAGACAGTCGAGCTGTGATAAAGCCTTGGAATCGCCAATAATTTGATCCAAGTTGGTAGAGCAATGCTCTAAACGAAATCGCTGTCAGATGCGACTTATCTCTGTGCTGGTCACAAGGATATTCCTGGCAATTGCAAGACGGACGCGCTAGCTAGAGAAGGTGCAAATCGGAACCTTCTGTTAACAGGGAAAGCCATCAGCATCTATTAAATCGTAAAAGCAAGCTATGTAGATACCGCAGCCATTAGAATGGCAAAAAGTAGAGCTGAATTTCGGGAAAACTAGTAGACTCATCTCTCTCAATAGTTCATGGCTATTGAAAGAGAAAGGCTATTCAAAAAAGATAGTTGGTGCCCTCATGCCCGCAGACACGATCCTCCCTTCAACGATTTCTATAGAAGCTGTAGAGACGAGGAAGAGGAAGAAACCATAACACATCTTTTGTGCACCTGTTCTGCCCTGTTGGCTCTGAGAAGGAAAACCTAGGCGAGTACTTTTCACAGATCTAAACGATCAAGCTGGACTAAACTAAAACCGAATAAAGAGCTTCGTTACCGGTTTAACTGCTTTCAACGAATCACACGTGGGCTTGGGTAACCGGTTACCCTCCCTTTTTAACCCACGTGGAGAATCTTTAAGCAGATCTCTGGTCTAAGTGCGTCCCTCTTAAGCGGGGACATCCACCCAACCCAAGTGAGTCCATCTGTCATTGGGTAATCTCATGAAGATGAGTTCGTCACGGCATCGTTTCACCAATTTAAGGTTGACGACCGAGGATGAGATGGCATTCCTGGTGTCCTGACTGACCTGATGTATGTATGCCGATCGGCGGGTAACACTGACGCGGGTTCAAATGATAATGTACCAAAACTCACTCTTTCCTTTGACCCGCCCATGAAAACCGAAGTACTATTCGGGTGGACGGCTCTATCATTAATCCAACCCGCCCTTGAAGTGAAGATTGTCTGTCTTGCAATTGTTCGATGGCCCGTAAGCATAGGGCACGCATACCATCGGGATCAGTGTCGCTATAGTTTCAAGAACTAAAGTCGTCTTGGTCCTGTTGGCGATGGTAGCGCCTTTACCTATCCTACTCGTAATATAACGGTTAGAGGTTGCATCTACTGACCATCGTAGCTAGAATGCTGCCACCTAATGTTACCTTAATTACTTTAGTTTTTGGCATCTATACAATCCCTAGTTTGGTGAGAGGTTCTTGCTTCAGTATGGGTTATGGTTAAGGCACCTTCTCTGTCCAGAAAGAGTGTGCCTTTTCCACCTTTTACGAAAAACCGTGTTAATAGACCGACTCAAAGGTCGCATTCTGGATTTGGATAATGGAAGGCTCTGGAAAGGTTCAGAGATATTAGGTTGGGTTAGGTAAGGTGGTTATACTGGCGGTACCCGGGATACCTACTTACCTTTCTCAAGGGTTGTGAGATCTGTTGTACCTGAATGCCTGAGAGGGGGACTGACTCAATCACCTCTAATTTCGAGTGGAACGAAGAGCTATGAAGTGCAAACAAGGACTGGGGGTGACTGATTCAATCGAACCTTTTCCTAAGTGGACCGTGTAGGGAATGGAGTGCGTAGGAGTAATAGAGTTAAGTGACTGAGTCAGGTACGTTATTCCATCAGAAATGTTAAGATCTACTAAAGTTTTCAGTACAAAAGAGATATATCCTTTGAATCTTGTTCTGAGTCACTTAAATTGCTTATTAGCACCCACTTTCCTGGGAGTGCAACTTAACCTGTCGATAGCTCAGTAAGAAATACAAACACAGAATATGAGTTACCAGCTGACTTGATTTCAGAGGAGAGAATTGAGTGGGCAATAGGTTCATTCTCACCTTATAAATCACCATGGCTGGAAGGAATCATGCCGATCGTGCTTCAGAGCACCTCAAGCACGGTTATTCCGGTACTCAGAGAACTATTTATTAGCAGTCTTAAACACAGACATATCCCTAGAACGTGGAGAGAGATCAAGATGGTGTTCATACCCAAAGCTGGAAAGCCAAGTCACACCACCGCCAAAGATCTCAGGCCTATTAGCCTAACCTCCTTCATTCTGAAAACCTTAGAGAGGTTAGCCGATATCTACATTCGCAGCAGACTTCGTCTCGAGGTCATGTCCACCGCCCAACACGCTTATACCAAAGGGAAAAGTCTGGAAACGGTGCTACACTGCGTAGTCGGCTCTATCGAGAAGTCCTTAAAACACAAGAAATTCACTCTCGCCGCTTCACTCTGTCAAAATGGATGCGGTTCGTAGAACCCTCTTAAATCTCAAGATCCACGATTCTCTCACCAACTGGTTTGTTGCAATTCTTGAGGAAAGACACATCATTGCAGAACACGAGGGTACAAAGGCGGAAGCATTCGCCTCCAGAGGTACCCCTCAAGGCGGAGTAGTCTCCCCGCTCTATTATGGGTCATTGTACTAAATGAGGTGCTGCTACAACTCAGGTACAGTGGTGTTAAGGCCATTGCATATGCGGATGACATCGTATTGCTGGCCACAGAGTAGATTTCTACCTACCCTTAGCGAAATATTGGACGCGCATAAGATCCTAGTCACCTGGGCTGAGAAATGTGGACTAGCGGTCAATCCCCATAAGACCAAGCTGGTATTATTCACCAACAGAAGGAAAATTCCTGAGTTCACATTACCGTCCATTGGGGGTACTCCCCTCAAAATCTCGGATAGCGCTAGATACCTAGGACTCGTTCTTGATAAAAAAATGAACTGGAGACCTAATATCAATGAAAGAATTAAGAAAGCAACTATAGCCTTCTATACTTGTAGTAGAATATTTGGAAAGAATTGGGGTCCAAAACCTAAAATTATTCTATGGATGTATACGGCGATAGTATTTAATGGTGGCCGTCCACCAGCAAGTCCACCAACTTAGCGGCCCTCACGAGGATCCAGAGATTTCCCTGCATTGGCACCACAAGTGCCATGAGAACAACGCCTACTGCAGGACTAGAGGCTATCCTCAATCTTCTACCGCTGGACATTTTCGTTAAAACCTCGGCAGCTATAAGTGCCCTAAGAATAAGTCAGTCAGAGAGCTGGAATCATAATGCAACAGGACATTCCATGATCCTGGAGAAATATCTAGGAAAAGTCTATACTACGGATTACCTCACTCCGTTCCTAGATTTTCATAGACCATTTACTAGCTCGTTCCCAAGCAGGGAAGAATGGAAGGATGGTCAGCCAGCCAACACACGTTCCATCTCTACCTATACAGATGGATCTAAGATGGATGTAGGTGTAGGGTCTGGCATTTTTTCTGAACCGCTGGGGATATCTAGATCAGTCTGCCTCCCGAACCATAGCAGTGTTTTCCAAGCGGAGGTCCTGGCAGTGACAATAGCTGCCCGTGAGACTGCGATGAAGGCAATACCATCGAAAGGTATCACCTTTTTCATCGACAACCAGCCGGCAATAAAAGCGATTACTGCAAACGAAACAAAGTACTGTCGCGAAGAACTCAGGGTTCTTGGAACACAGCACAAGGTTACACTCTGCTGGGTCCCTAGACACGACGGTATTCCAGGCAATGAGAAGGCAGACGAACTGGCAAGAATAGGCTCTGAATCTACGTCGCAACAGGTAGACACCTCGGTGTTCATCCCGCCTTGCACATTGAATCAAAAGGCATGGATCTTGGCCAGAAGTGAGGCCAATAGTAGATGTACCTCCCTGGACACCTGTCCGATCACCAGAAGCCTATGGCCTTGCTTGGACAAGAGTAGGACCGACCGAATTATGCTAAAGGATAGGAAGTCTCTTTCTGTCCTCATAGGAATTATCACGGGGCATAACTCTCTTTGGTACCACATGAGAAAGCTAAGACTCACGAATGATGATTTATGTCGGGGATGTGGAGACGAGGAAGCTAATGAGGATACAACTCACTTTCTTTGTCACTGCCCTGGGCTTATCCACCTTAGATTTAAATTTCTAGGGCGACACTTTTTCCGTGACCTTGAAGAATTAGCAAATAGACCCATCAATGAAATTCTTAGGTCCATCAAATCGACAGGATGGCTTGGTGATCCACAAGATGTGAATTAATGCGAGAGTTTACCAATGGGTAAGGGACTTTTTCCCCTATGGGTATCAGAATGGGTCTGTAATGACCTGAGTGTGGCAATGTGATATTTATTCTCGTCGCCTACCCACATACCTAACCTAACCTAACCTATCCTTTGTGAATTCATGCTCAGCAAGGCCACTTTAGGACTCAGGGACATGATTTGTATACATATGCGATGTTCCTTTAAATCGGTAGTAGCCATGTCATCCAGTTTCTGTAGGCATAATGCTATCAACTGGAGAGATGACTTGGAGAGATGGAAATCGTCGCCTTACTTTGATGGATGTGAGTGCTCTCACTTTTTTGTCCAAATAAGAGACAGGAAGGGTTTTGGAAACGTATGGTGCAAAGATAGTATATCTCACAGCTATTCAAATAAATTTTGATTAACACTGCTCATTTGAAAAACCACTTAAGGAACTCTAAAAGCCCTCTAGGCGTATACTGAATGCCATACCATTAATTTAAAACTTATTTGTCAAAGGACTATGAGTCAGTTACACAGTTTCCCAAAGGATGCTGCACGAATGAAAGGCGTGTGTCATTCCATTAGCGAGTCACATGCAATGACAAATCAAATCTCAACAATACACCCTTTCTGTCATACCCGCCTATCCATCTTACCATTACGCCATTATGTAGGACAAAAATCAAATTTTCAAATCACTCACCACCACGACGAACAAGAGAACACCATGCAAGGACACAAAAATATCCTTTCCCACAAATCATCACATTATTTCTCATCCTGCGCGTGGTTGTTATATGCACGTTTAACAACAAAAAAAAAAAAAAACAAAAATGAATAATGTATAGAGAGGTGGAGAGAAATCTTTGCGGAAAAAGGATCACAGGATCACAGGATGATGATGATGATGATGACGATTTTCATACCGATACATACATGTGCATATAATGTGGTATAATTTGTCAGCAAACATTTTCAGCGGATATGTGCGGTGGCACACACAAGAAAATAGAATGAATTATGCGACTGACCCTGTCGCATCAGCATAAGGATTCAACCACCTCACCCCCCCTCCACATTTACATATCATTCCGCCAGTGCTGATGATGGTCTAATGCGCTGCTTCCTTATCCTATAAATCTAAAGTTAGCTTGAATCCTAAAATAGAGTTAATGTCCAGGAAAGTTATGCGAGTTTTTTTTTATGTTTTTTTTTTGTATGTGTGCAAAGTGCACATTTAAATTAAGGATAATTTACGGGTTTTGGTGCGCGCACACATTAACACACACAGCAGAAGGGGTGGGCATTTTCTATTCCCAATTAACTGCGGTGTCCTTGATGGGGGTGGGACATACATACATATACCAACATGCAAATGAGGACACCAACAAGTCATCTGCATAGCAATTAATTTCGTTTTAACGTAAATTCCTTTCACACACATGTGGACTTGCAAGTTTAATTGAGAAAGTAAATTGAATTTTCATCTTCTCATCCGTCCGCCGCCGCCGCTGCCGCCATCAAGGACGACACGGTCAACTGTCGTCTGTATGAGTTTAGCGCTGAAGGATAAAGTTTCCATCAAGTTAAAGTTTTTTTTTTTTTCTACGGTCCATCAAACGAATTACCTATTTAAAAGGAATGAATTATGTTTTTTTTTTTTTGTTTGCACAATTTTTTCGTCCTTTCTCCCCTTACGTGTTGCATTAGTGTGGTTTGTCATCTGTCTGTTCGGGACCGAAACGGATGGAATTAAAGGAAAAAAAAAATGAGTTTTAACTTTATAAAGTTAATTAATTAGCAGACAGTGACCATTATTGCTGGAAATACTTGGCCGTAATAAGTTTATCTTTTTAAAATTGTCAGCTTGCAGTGGTGGTGAGGGATGGCCATCTGCGGGAGCAGGCCAAATTGTCGTATTGACAGGAGTACCTGCAAGGAGGGCATTTTTTTTGTTGGTTCTTGTGTGACGAGTGAACTTTAAGTGATACTAATGGGTTTGTAAGCTGTTTTCTGTTACAGCTTTTAGCGGTAAATCTTTGGACAGAGAGGGGGTTCCAGGTAACGAAGTTACTCCTACCGATCCAGAAGACTGTGAAGTCAGTGTTGACTGCCAGACAAATCATACAGCTGGACGCTAGTAAACACACAGCAAGGACCTACTTTGACTTTCTTAGAACTTGTGTCTCTCTGCTGTTAGACAGAGGATTGCCGGTAGTACTCCAGACGAAATAATTGTTATTCGACGGTGACCACTTAGCTGAGGTTAGGTTAAGGAAGTTACAGCAAAACCATTAGTCTCACTCGGATCTCGACGGATCTATTGTGTTCCGCAGGGTGTAGGATACCTGAAAGAATATGAAAACAGAAATTCTAGCTCCTTTGTCTGTGGCGGGAGCGGCGCTCTTGAACCAACCCGTACTAAGAGTTGGTCGAAGAACGTTTTTTCGAAGGTTCGGTGTCGGATTCTGCTGAGACTTGGGCATTCACAGAGGAAGTGCATCTTGTCTTCCTCCACCCCAGTGTCGGCCCAGCCTTTGCATAGGTCTGAGCCGTTGAATTCCATTCTACTGGAGGCCCAGCATTGCGTCGTGACCTGTGAGGATGCCATTCTATTGAGAGACTGGATTTCTTTGGTCATTTTTCGTCATACAAGCCCCAAAATAGTCTCCAAACATGGCAGGATAGGAGAGAGATGGCCAAACATTGGCCATGTTACGGGAGTCTGTTGAGATTCCGGAGGAGAGGAGGCTAATGGGCGGTAGGACTTCACTAGCTCATCGGCCTTTCGTTTCCTTGGAAGCGCATATGTCCCAGGATCCAGCATAGCGTAATGCTAAGCCTAGAACGCAGGGATTTAAGCCCCTTCTTACATTGTTTGACTAGTTTTGAATTGGTTGTAATGGAAGTGGTGGCTTTGATGGCTACCTGGCTGTCGATGTATATGTCAATATGTTCATTGTTTTGCAGAGTGGATAAGCTCCTGCAGGCTTCGGTAATACCATATATTTCCTCCTGAAAAATACATATTGTGGTTCCTCTAAAGATTCTAGAGCCTGTACCTTCATACGTTGTTTACCCATCCAAGAAGACGGATACCACCATTCGTCCAGTTCTCCCTGGAGGAAAACTTAGATTCAAGAATGAGGTGAAAAGCTAATTTTGGGTAGATGCACACATTAGACCACTTGGCCATGGTGCTATGTCCGGTATGGTAGTCTCTCCATCTCGGTTTGTTATAAGCGAAAGGCGCATGGTTTTAAGGGCAGCAGTGGAAGTAGGCCTGATTGGGCTAATAATGGCCAGGTTTGTGACTTTTGCGGTAGCAGGCCACCAGATTAGGCATCCGTGAATATGAATTGGCAGACTATGGCAGTATACATCCAGTGGACAGTGGTAGGTTTGGGGTTTCATTTGCTACCGAAAATTCTATTGTATTGTCCTTCCAATTCAGCTTGAGGTTCACTATACACCCAAGGTATCTAGCCTTGCCCTTTCTTACTCGAAAGTCGTCATCCATTTATTGATGCTCCACTCATTCGAGTGCTGGACGGTAAACAGAAAAGCGGAACAAATATTGGAGACCTTCGACTGATAAATTCTTTTTCGTATTTTTGATTCTCTTTGCGAGGAGGGTAAATGGAGGAGAAGATACAAACGTGACCTGTACGAAGTGTACAGAGATGTTGTTGATCTTAGACTTGGCTGACCATATCCATCGGATGAGTGACAACCATCCATTCACATGAGTGAAACGAAAGTTCAAATGTATGGTTCAAACCTTCAAAGACTAAGGGTACATTGGCTTCAGGCAAAAACTCTAAAACGATTGGGAGCCCAAGTAAGTAAGTGAAAATATAGAGGTTACTCTAGACCACAAACTAAATTGAAATCCTCTTCTGGACTGAACGTGAAAAGGCGACTAAAGCCTTCTGGGCCACTTATTTACCTTACCATCTTACCTCACTTACTTCACCATCATCACCTATGCTTGGCTCGCAGGGTGCGAGAAAGGCAAATCAGGGCTCCTTCCGCTCCTTCCCACAAAAGGTGCAGAGTGTAGGTATGTGAAAAAAACTTTAAGGTGTTTTGGCTGGGATTCAAGAGGTTCGAGGTTGAACCTCCACTAATCGCTTGAACCATGGAGCCCAATCTGTAGACAACACGGCCCAGTTCTTTCACGGCATCTTTCAGCCGTTTTAGACAAAATATGCTTTCATTAAAATCGGCTTTAAAGAAAGTACCTTAATTGATCTAGAAAATTCCGATTTCGCCTCGAATTGTGGCTCCACAGACTCCAAATAGCAGACCCACCTTTTATGGTCCTCCATCATAGTAATGTCAAGTTTCTGTAAAAGAAAGTTACGTATACGACCGATTCATTTATGGAAAAAAGAAAATATCTATTATCTCAAAACTTTGTCGATATAAACATTTGAATTTGTTATATAGAACAGTTAGGTACAGGTAAGTATAGTTAAAGTCTGGTGAATACCAGGTGATAAAAATAGCTTCATGAAAAGGTTTCCAACTGGCGAAGGCTGGAAGAATCTTACACCACAAGAGCTCTGACAAGCATGACTGGGCATCCTGGCACCGGATTGAATCATTGAAGATTTTATCACAAAAAGAGCTTTTAGATTGGGTGAATCCAACCTTTGAAAACGGATTTCCTACGGGCATGGGAAATGGGAAACCTGACAGTGACTTTAAGTTCGATATTCGAATCGTGCTTCCAAGCTGGACAGACTGCAAAAACCATTGGACTAGTGCTCTAGTAATCACAGATACCGTCAAAACGAAGACAGACACGGGAACAGCATTTGCTCGGAAACGCTGTTAAAACAAGAATCTTTTAGATTAGATTAGAAGTATGTAGAAGTATGCAGTAGTATCCTGGAAATAAAAAAAATGGCCTGTTTGCGTTTTATACAAAAAAAAGGTAAGTATACGCCATCGAGCTATGTTCCTGGGTCTACATTCTAGCTGCACAATTTAATGTTCTGTTTCCAAGCTGAAATCCTGGAAATAGAATAACTAATCTAATATGGGTCACTTGATATATATGTAGGTATCCTTTGCCGCTGGTGAACTTGCCAGATCCGGTGTCCAATCTCCATATAATGGCTGTGAACCCTTCTCAGGTCTGCCTCTCAGTCAGATAAAGATAGAGCTGGTCAGTGGGAACAAACCAAAAACCTCTGTTACTCGAATTCACTAATTGGTCAAAGACATGCCAAGACATTAATGCATTTCTCAAAACAACCACGAAAGAGATTCTAGGAATGAGCCAATATAACGTTAAGATCTTGACAGACTTCCTATCTGGTCATTGCTCCCTCCACTATTACCTCAAGAAAATTGGTATTAGCCAATCGAACACGTGCCGATTATGGCTCGAGGACACTGAAAACGGCGAACATGCTTTATGTGAATGTCCCGCCATTGGTTGGACTAGGTAGGTAGGTAGATAGGTAGAACCAGATGGCCACTCGGATCACTGGTGGATCCGCTGTGAGCCCCTGTCGTAGGTTTGCCTGAAAACGAATCCAAAGTTGTTTTCAATTTGTTTTTAATTTCAGGATGGTTGATGGTGAGTTTCCTTACGACCTGCCCAGTTCTTCAAATTGATATTCACCCTTTCGCATAGGAAGTGAGATGTGTTCTCTTCTGCGCTCGTATCATTAGAGGCCCGCGAGTCTCTTGAGTGCCAGGCGGTTATCAGGTCCCTTGAATACCGCTGTGTCCTGGGACCTAAGGGTCCATGTTTTTCTGTGAGTAGTCTAGTGGGTTTAGGGCAAGTAGGGTTTTAAGGGTTGCTGTCGGTGTGGCTCTAATAGCGCTGGTAGTCTCTAGACTTTGTATCGTGGTTAATGGTCGGAGGTACGTAGTCTTGTCTGCCACCAGATTAGGCACCCATAGGATGGATGTACTATTGGATAATGGCTTCGGCCCTAATTTTACTTCATTGTAGAAGACCATGGATGCTCTCTGTATCCTTTATCGCTTCCGTAGGGTTCTCTTTCCAAGTCGGCTTACGGTCGAGTATACGACTCAGGTATACTGAGATTTGCAGGACTGTATCATTGTGTCGTAGGGGCCCGATTTGTGAGATCGTTCTCTTGTTTATAGAGGAGTACCTCTGTCTTTAGGGGGTTAACGTTTAGTGCACATACTATCGCCCACTTGTGTAGGGTATTGAAAGCGGATCGGAGTAGCTCGGTGATGGTGGCTACGAACTTACCTGTCGCCATTATGACAACATCGTCCGAGTATGCAACAACTTTGACCCCATTTCGTTCTAATTTCTTTACGAATCTTTAAGATACGACCAGTATCCACAGTTTACGGGATAAGACGCCACCTTAGAGGTGCCTCTAGGGGCCAGTGCTCAGACTAGGTTCAACCACACAATCACAAAGGCTTTTCTCGCCTTCTGATATTATCTCCTCCTCAGCTCAAAAAACCATTGGCTTCATTGATGAACTTGATTTCAGTTAAAAGGCAAATCCACTCGACAAGGGGTGCTCCTTGAGGCTACTATCGTATAATGCCCATCATCCCACTTATTTTCCAAAGAAAAGAGCAATTCTACAAAATACTTGTTCTTAGGACTCCGGCTTAGGGCTTCATGAGAAGTTTGACTCAGTAAACTGCAATATTTGATCCTGATTTGTCAACAGAGTTAAGTAGCATTTCCAGGAAGACCATTCCAATGTAGATTCAGTAAAAAATAAATTCTGACTTCCTGTCATTTGCAAGCACAGTTTTCCACGAAACGCAGTTCCATAGAAGTTTCATACTGGAAACACGGACAATGAGAGGGAGAATCAATAACTAAGTAGAGAAGTGGTTGTTATTCCAAGAACTACACATTTCACCTCTCAATCAGCGGTCCCGGAAAACCCCTGCTGCGAACTATTAATTTCGACCGAAATCGGTGGGATTACAGCGCCACCAGGTTCGGTTTTTCAAGACAGATGCTCCTAGAGTCTAGGTGTGGACAAGATAAAGAGAAACCTTTCTATACCGTGATCTCCGCACATACAAATTCCATCACAGCCAGGACATAACACCCACAAATCCACATTCACGCACACAGCACCAACGTGAAACTAAGTCGTTTACCTAATCACCCACCGGCTATGAAAACACTAAAATATAATCCAATTAAATATAACAATACAAAGTGCACTCTTATGTGGTGTAGCGATGCATACTAAATATAGCCCGGCCATCAGTGCTTCTAACACTCAATCACATCATCCCCAGCCAGGACATGTCGCCCGCAGCATATTGCGTACTATATTCGGATCCATGCGACGACTATTCGATACCCTCAGCCAGAGGCAATTACATTAATTATAATTCATGTCATGTATAACACAGGCCTCCATTATTAGTTTATAAATCTCTTTCTCTTCCTCTAACCATGCACATCCTTGCCGCCCGCTGCCTGCTGCCCGACAACCGATTACTGTGTCGAGTAATTGATTTTAAACAATTTCGTCCTTCACAATGCGATTAATTTGATTTTTTTTTAATTGGTGCTTGTGTTTGTGTAACATGTACGTTATTTGCATGACAGATGTGTCGGGTAGTTATCCCTTTCCTGATGGAGGTTTTGGCCAACAATTAGTCATCTTGTTCTTCACTGGACTGAAACTCCATCTTGCCCACTTAGCATCGCATTTAAACTACTACCAACTGCACTCTTGTCCAGGACCAATCAATAATTCAAAGGTTGCCCCATCATGGGTGGATACAACACAAAAAAAAAAAAAAGTCCTTCATTGGCCTTACATGACATTTGACACAATTCCGATGAAGTTTGTGAACCTTTAAGGACTTTCATTCTTTCCATCGTTTGTCGGTGAGCGAAGGAGTCTTGGTTAACTTTTTCTTTTCGTTCGCATGCATAGAACTTTGGTGATTGTTTCCTTTCGCCTTAAATGTGGTCTCCTGGCACTGACCTATGTATGTATATGTTGGGGAAAGTTTTTGGCATAATACGACAGCTTTACAAGGGTCGTTCCTTCCTTTGGAGGGTGTGTGTAGTGTATTATGATTTGGGACAAGTCAATTGGCGAAATAGACAACTTTACACAGTTTTTCGTCTCAAACCAACCACAAGTGTGTAAACTGAATTTTGAACTTGAGAATGGGTTAGCATGGTGATTGACTGTGGGTAGTTTCCTTGAAGTGGCAACCTAGGGGGGGAACTTCAATAAATAAAAATCGACTCCACACTCAGCGGATCTAGTCAATCAGATGATGCCTAAGTAACTTGAAATGGGTTTTTCTTTTCTTATGGCAAGACAATGAGGAGGAGATCTACATGTTACTTAGTCCTTTCCTTTAGGGTGGCAAGTTACTCAGCTCAATGATTTTTCTAGAACGCAAGGACACTCGAGGCTTAAGCTGTTAGAAAAGAACCTGGTTACGAAGATATTTCTATACAAATTCCCAAAGCATTGTGAGCACTACAACTCAAAAAATTGGTTGAAAGTAAGCATGTAAAGCCCTAACAGTCTAACCTTAGTCCAGCCACACGCACCGTCTGACGATTAGATGGTAGACGCACTAGCTACAACTATGAGCTTGCGCAAGGCCTGTCCACTCAGTGGTCACAAGAATGGGGTAAGCCTTCTGACATATAAGTTGGCTTCAACGTGAATGCAGGAAGCTTTTCAAACACTCTAGGGACCAACAGGACGGGGATCTCTACAAGAGCAAGGGCAAAGGGCCTCGTGGTATCTCTTTTGTGAAAATATTGAAAAGACCAGCGTTGCGTGTAGGATTAGGAAGATCTTATCCAAATCTCCAACTATTCGTAGGTATACTGAAAAGCCAGATGGGAGGTGGATCATGAACTATCAAGAAACCGTAGACACATTTCCCAGAAAGTGAAACGGAGATTCCAGTTCACAGTCCGAAGAAAACTTCAGTAGGCAGTACATAGTTTCCTTCCGTAAAAGTCGCCTGGGGTCAATGTTTCTTACCAGTGGAACTACAGCCGGAATTCAACATTCTATGTCCCTGGCTCCACATTATCTTTATAAGTTGCTTGAACTTCGAATACACTGCTGGATCCTGGAGGAGGGCCCAAGTAGTCTTTACACCAAAAACTGGTAAGACGTCCCATGCAACCCCTAGAAGACTTTCGTTCGATCCGTCCAACATTCTTTTTTTTAAAAAACCTTGGAGAGGCTGATGGAGGTCCACTTTAGAGAAAATGTAGGCAGCATCCAAATATCAGTATCCCAGCATGCGTATCGTAAGGGAAAATCAGTATAAACTGCTCTACATCTCTTGAGAACAGGGATTTCACTGTAGTGTCCTTCCTGGATATTGAAAGAGCCTTTAAAAATGTCAAAACAGAAGCTATATCTACTGCACTTCTCGACTTGCAAGTTGAAAACTATCTTTGCTATTGGATTGAGCAAATGCTCAAAAGCAGACTCATCCATGCTGAGCTGGGGTGTTGTCTAACTAGAAGCTCGGTGTACAACGGTACCCCCAAGGCGGAGTATTACCACCACTATTCTGCCTCATGGTAATGAATAAGACACTCCTTACACTGGATAATGAGGGGTTCAGTGTTGTAGCCTACGCGGATGACATTGCGGTAGTGATATCGGAAAATGTCCTTCTTACAATTAGACACCTGATGGTCGAGGACCGAACAAGTATTGTTCACAATGCATAGCTCCCCCTAGACTCAACGGTTTTCAACTGCAAATTGCAGATAACTCCAGATGTCCGGGGGTTATTCTCGACAAGAAATTCAGTTAGAAACTGAATATTCAAGACCGGGCTAGGGAAGTCTCGATTGTCCTTTATTCATTTAGGAAGGGTATATGGCCAGAGCTGCATTGCAAGAAAACTAGAAAGATCTTGGCCTAAATACTTACAAGGTCCAGTGACATGAGCCACTTGCAAGATAATCGGTGAAATAGGAACTTCTATTGGCCGCCGAGATCGTGGGATTGAACACCATTAGCTTTGTTCCGTTGAGGATACGTTACAGATAAAGTCTGCGCCAATACTCCAAAAACGAAGGAGGTCCTAAAATAAAATATCTGCTGCTGTCATGCATCATGAAAAATGTCAACGAAAGAGAGAGTGATACTGGACCTAGTACACTGGCCAGTGGTGCATCATCTTTAGCTTCTCCCTCTGTTGCTTTTCTAATTCGAAAGATTCGCTGTAAAAGATACACATTTTCAGTAAGAACATAACAATTCTGTTATTAAATAAAACACAGAATAATTGATACATTGGGTTTGAAATTTATTCCAAATATAGTACACATGTTAAATTTATGTAAGGAATTAAAGTTTTTTCATATGACCACAGCGAGAATCCTTAAAGCGATCGATTTTTTGGATCCAATTTTCCACCACTCTTCCAGACATATCGGCTGAAGCGTCGCGCTTGATATCATTCCTAAGCTCTTCCCACGCTGTTGGCTTGTTGGCATAAACTAACAATTACATGAAATCTAACAACGATAAGTCTCATAAGCGAGGTGGCCATTTGACCGGTCCAATTCTACCGGACTTACCATTCAACAGATCAATAGTTTGCCTTAGCTACATATGTGGCATTGGCACCATCTTGTTAGAACCGCAAATTACTGATGTTAACTTTCTCCAGTTTTAACCAATTGTAATCTTCCAACATGGCAACATGCCAATCATTTTTATCGTCGAAAAAATACTGTCTAATCACACCTTCAGCAAAATATCCACTCCACACGGTCACTTTTTATCGATGGAGGCTCTTGAGACATGGAGTCTATATGAGACAATGGACAAAGCCATTGAACCAAAAATGAGCCTCATCGCTGAAGATGATTCTTCGAAGAAATTTAGGATTGTTTTCAAACTTTCGGCACTGAATATGTTGCCCTGAATTTATCCACTAAATCATGTAGGTTCAGCCTGTGATACTATTCTTACTTCTGAAAATTGTAGTAAGTTGCGACCACCGACTAAGAATTTTTGTTGGTTTTTTTTTACAATTTCGAAACGCTGTTCGGTTGTGAACTTCACTATAATAAAAATGTAAACTATCGCTGATATTCTGGTGTTAGCAAATTGGAAAAAAAGGTCAAGGATACATTTGTATTAAATTACAAAATTGTTATGTCGTTATTGAAACACCATCCACATGTCTAACGATAATAAACTCAAACAAGTTGGAGAAGCGTACGTCCATACAATTGAGTTGTTTCAAACTCAAACTTGTTTGCATGGAATATAAGCATTTTGGATAGTGGCCCAGTCGGTAGGACGAAAAACCTCATCTTTTGAGGCATCCGATGCATCTAGAGCTAGCTTCAGACTACTGATACATAAAACCAGCGAAGGATTCGCAGAACTTGCTTGCCACGCATTGATACAGTTTGTGTGATTCGATAGCTCTGGACTTTTTTTTTCCAGGCTACGTCAAGTACGTAGTCTACGTCAATAAACAAGAGACTTAAATCGATCTCATTACCAACATCGAATGACAAATTGCCGGGATAATGCCCAGTCTCAGCGCATTCACTCGTTCAGGCTTGTTTATCGAGGACATTTGAAAGGTGGAAGGTTTTTTAGCCTCACCTATACCGTACCGCAAGCCACCTTCACTACCTATTAATGGAGTATCCCATTCGTATAAGAGAATATCCTTGGGAACTCTCCACTCAAGATAACTGACTGGGACCCTTCCGGCCAATTATCTAAAATTCACAAACGGACTACTATGGATTCCTTGGTGGACTGCGATGTATATGTGGAGTTGAGTCTTCCAGAAATCATCAACGGCAATAAAACAGCAGCAGTTGGTCAGAATACCAAGCTGGCCAGGGTTCTATAAAACTAAATAAACGTCCTAGTTATACGGATTCAGGAGTGTTAAAGGCACCTCAACTCTTCAGCAGCTCACTTTCTTTGTAAGCATGACATCAGTCTTGAGGTAGAAACAATTGCGTACAATGAAAGGATATCTGGCCAACAGAGAGGACTTGAAGTTTATTGAGTGACTGATGTAGTCCTGTTGACTACCTCGCAGTAATTCTCCAATGTGCGTGACCATCACGCCTCGTTTCACAGTAAATTTAACATCAAAATGCATTTTACCACCGAAACCCCCTAACCCCCTGCATTGAACTCAATCTTTAATATTTGATCCTTCCTTCTTTTACGACTACCGAGACCGCAACGAGACCGCCAATAAATGTCAATGTGCACAACGTTTCGGTTCCTTTTTTGTTTTTCACCCCAAACTCGAAGGACGAACGAGTGAAAAAAGCAAACCCGGTCGCTGCTGTCGAACTTCCTCTTTTTTTTCTGTCGGTTGGTTCTTCGTCGGAAGGACGACGAAAAATAAAATAAAAAAAATGGTACTCACTTTTCCTTTACGCCTCTTCTCTTCCGGCAGTTACAATGTTTTTAACTGGCCCACACAACCGAAAAACCACGATCTCTTAGCTCTGGTTATCCCTTTAGTGCTCCCAATATGTTGGTCAATCACATACTATATCTCTCCACCAGCGAATGACACATATTGAGCGGGTTTCGGGCAAAAAAAAAAAAAAGGGTCTACCACACAAGTCGCCCTGAGTCGTTGTCACTGTCGACCTAGGAACGAGTGTCCTTTCTCGCCAGCCTCTCCCAATCTGTTAGTAATAAGTATTGATATTTATTTCGAAATCTTCGTGTCCCCTCCCTTCGGTGGCAGGACCAAGGACGAGATGGTGGTAAAAAGATTTAAACGTGACTTCCAACGAGTTTAGTTGTCTCAGTTCATGATGGCGGTATCGAAAGGGCGTTTTTAATGAATTTCCATACTTTAGTCGTCCTTGTGGGTGGTGAGGTGAAAAACAAAATTCATATCCTTTTGTTGCATTCACATAGCCGACGTGTCGTCATCTCGACGTCCAATCGACGACTAGTGAATCAAAAAAAAAACAAAAAAAAAGGACAACAAAATGCGCTGCGCTTTGATCACGGCTTTGCATTTTGATATCCTTTTTTTCCGGCCGCCCCGTCGTTCTACAAAATCAAGAATTTTGAACCGGAATGCAACCGATGCCGCATGCATGTGTGCGGTCGGTTCCTATCCCCCTTTTTGGGTTTTATTCTCTGTACGGGGAGAGTGTGAGCGGAAAAATTCCGAACAATCCTCCTCGAGGAACAAAGCAAAGGGTACGTGACTTGAATTTATTGTGGCTCCTATTCTATTAGAACGCTGTAACGGAGGAGAGAATCAAGGATCTTCGGTCCTACAGCTGCACACATTCATAGCGATTCGAATATTTGGAATTTCGGGGAGGAAATTACAGGTTTTTCGTTTCTACGATTTTGGTTTCTTTCTATTTATTTATTTACCACCGTTGTTGCCTGCTGCCTGTTTCCTTTTTTTTTTTTTTTTGCTTTGTCCTCGGACTTGAGTCCTAGTATTTGCAAATTTGTTTCGATAAAAGGGGAGAAAACAAAAAAAAAAAAACAAAAATGGTAACCGGGCGGAAAATCCATTCGATGCGAGATGGCTTAGAACCCTGAGACCCAGATAAGATCCTTTGACTGGAAGCAGAAAAAAAAAAAAAAAAATTGGTGGTAGGACACGGGAGGGTGCCTAAAACCGGTGGGTTTTGTTGGGGTGGTTGCATCATAAATAAATAGAAAATGTTTGCTTTACATGAGGGTTGAGAGTTTTTTTGGTTTTTTTTTTGGTTTTTTTTCCTGTTTTACCCTTTTTTCGGTTGGCTTCCTAGTCGATGGTTGGACGGCTTGTAGTGAGTGCCACTGCTGCTGTTGCTGCAGCTGCATGGTAAATGCAATCCGATGAAATGTGGCCAGCGAATGGAATGAATTTGAAATTACCTGGATGTAGTAAGGAATACAAATTGAGAATTTTGTGGTAAACTAAGAGAATGTCCGACGCTGTAGATGGTTGGCTGGGTTTGGCGAAGTTTGAATTAAGAATTTCCAATTGGTGGTTTTAATGAAAAGCACACAGAGACGGGGTTGTACAGAAAAAAAAAACGAAGATATAAGTGCAGGGGTCATGTTGCTGATTATTTATTTACTAAATCAGGCATTTCGCAGTGACTTTGTGGGCCTGTGTATGTATTTAACAGGATTATCGGCAGGGATTACATAATGGAAGTATAGAGTCCTGCATATATGTTTATATTATTCCCGTCCTAATTAATGTATCCGTGGATAGAGTTTTTAATCTACCAAGGCTGGGAGCCGGGCCTCAAGTGGGTTAGACAATGAAGAGAGATGATCGAGGTTCGATCCTCAGAAAACAGCTGAAATTTTCTCACGGCCGCTTCACTCGCGAGTGTCTGACAAACCTCCGAATAACGTCCAAACGTTCTAAGATAGCAAGCTGCCTTTTGGACACTGAACTGTAGGACGCAAATAATTGTATTATTTTTTTCTTCATACTGGCGAGAGGTTGTGTTCGAACCAAGAAATGGCGTTAGAACCTAATTTTAAAAAGCAAAGTAAATATGTACAGCGAGTTTTTCAGTAAGGACATAACAATTTTGTATTTCAATGCAGACGTATTCTTTCACTTTTCCTATGATTTGTCAATACCAGAATATCAGTCAAGGCTTATATTTTTACCTTAGTGAAGTTCACATTCGAGCAAAGTTTGCAAATTATTCAAAATTTCTACCAAAATTCTGAGTTTGGCGGTCACAAGTGGGTTTACTACAATTTTCTGTCGTAATAATCGTCCCATCAGACAGGATGTGCAGGTTATGGTGGATAAATTCAAGTCAAAATATTCATTAATGAAAATTCTGAATGTATCTGTAACAGTGAGGCAATGCGCCGGTCGCGGTGGTCAACATTTTGCACCCATATGTGCTGCAATTCAAAATTCTGGCCACCTCCGTGGTGCGATTTAACGCCAATGGATTTCTCTTTATTGGGTTACGTTGAAGCATTGGTTTATGTCCAATCTAATATCTAAACTTAAATCTCACAAATCTGCTGGATCTGACCACACTGTTGGAAGCAGCTGGAAATGACCTGGAAGAAAGTATACCCAAACTCATTGCTAAGATTTGGACAGATGAGTGTATGCCTGATGAATGAAACCTCAGCACACTTTGTCCGATCCACCAGAAAGGAGGCTCCCTCAATTGGGCCAATTACAGAGGTGTCAGCCAATTACTACCAGTCTTCAGCTACACCGGATAGAGTAATCAAAAAGTTCAAAGCTTACAGTGGTTGTGAAACTTTCCTTAAAATGAGGATAGTCCTTCATCATGTGGCCACCATGGCTCAAGTGATTAGTGACTTAAACTAGTGATCAAGGGGTTCCAGGTTCAATCCCTAGACAAATTTACAAATGTTTGACTAAACAGGTTGATGGGACTCATTTCTCACAACCGTTCGTACTGTGCGTGTTATATTCTTTACACGAATGGAGGGGGCCTACTCTTTAATACCGTGTCCGAAAGGACAATTTGTTTTTTCATGTCAGTTTTACTCTCGAATGTTTGTCAGACACTCGTGACAGGTAGGGCCGTGAAAAAACATCAAGGTGTCTTGACTCGGATTCGAACATCGAACCTCTTGCTCCATAGTTCAATGCACTAACCAGGGCACCCAATCTCTACACAATACGTCCTATTTCATTCACAGCATCTTTCAGCCGTTTTAGACAAAATAGCGTTTTACAAAAAGTACCTTTTTGAGGTTGAAAATTCGGAAAATGTTGGCCCCACAGACTCCAGATACGAAGTTCGAAGCAGTAGAGTTTCCATACAGTCAGACCGACAGACAGACAGACAGACAGACACAATTAGCAGACCCATTTTTTTTAGCTTCTCCTTCATAGTAATGTCAAGTTTGTATCTAGAAAAAAAAGTTACGTATACGCCACCGATTCATTTATGGGAAAAAAATGTTTACTATCCCATCCAGCTGTGTACACAAAATTGGTTATTTCGATTTCTGTAGACCACTTACGGATCCTTCCTTTACAACGCCGCCAGTTTCAAAACCGATGTACACAACATTTTTCTTTAAAAACGACAGGAAAAACCATTCTAATGTTTTGCCAAAGATAATGTATCCCATATCACTCTGTATACGATTTTGCTAATCAATTGCCAGGAACCAAATAGTTTGCTTCATATCAGAGCGCAGGATCGTTAGTCAATTCTACATCAATAGTAGTTGGAAACTCTCAGCTGAAGCCATTTGAGGCTCAACGATGAGTTAAGAGAAGGTCAACTGTGCTGGCATTGTGTAAGATGGGGGGATCATCCTCTTACTCTGGGAATCATCCCATCCTTTGTATGAAGGAGCTCATCTTAGCCGTGTAAGCGGTGCTCAGATCTTTTAGAGGCATTCACTTAGTGTAGCCTTCCTGATGTTGGACAATGCTGGGCATGTGCATAGGATGTGACTGATGGTCTTCTCTTCATTTTTGTCCCAACAACTTCTGCAGAAGTCGCTGGAGAGGATGCCTAATCTTTTAGCATGCTCTCGAGTGATTTAGAAGTCCTTTCGTTTAAGTGGAGCCTCTTCGCGCCAATGCGTCAGTTTCAAAATTTCCTGGTATGTCATTCTGACTTGGTACCCAATAAAGGGTGAGGTTGTTTGACGAGCTATCTCGTTGGGAGATGACGACAGCCTTTAGGTGCCTAAGATTTAGTAATGCTGGATGCAAGATATTTGATGATTTCGATACCGATACCAGCTATTCAGCTTTTTGACGAATGGCGTTGATTTCGGCTTTAGTGTGGAAGGTTGAAGGAGTGGTGCATGCCAACGTCCTCGGAGAAAACTTCGGCACCGACACCGTCCTTAGTTTCAGATCCGTCCGTAAAAATGGACCGCGGTTCTTGGTACAGGATTTCACGTTAAGTCCCTTCAGTTCTGTGGACTAACGAAATTTGCATTCGAAATTGCATTCGGTGGGTGGGTGGACCTGTGGAAGATGACGATGCATCAATAGAATGCTGGCATGTCCGTGGGTTGTTCCTTCCATTATTTAAAACTTTTCAGCCTTTTAGACGATTCAGCTATTCAAGAACAATATTAGTCGAGCTATTCATGACATACGAGCTGAAACCGACAAGGACCGTCTGGCAAGACTATTCGTCATTTGGGGCCGAAATTTGTTGAGCTCGGGGCAGTGTGAGATTATCGACATGCCTTTCATAGACCTTCCTATGATCTGGTTGAAGCTCTAAGAGAGAGTGTCGCCGAGAACCCACATGTGTCGTAACTTCACCTAGCTCAGCATGTTGGGACCAGTGAAACTACCTTGTGGCGTATTTTGAAAAACGATTTGCATTTGTTTCCATATAAAGTACAAGTGAGTCAAAGAATATTGTGGACAAACGGCCAAAAAGTCCCTCGAATGGTTGACATCTGAACCTGACTTTTGGATGCAAATTTTGGTGACCGACGAGCCCCTCTTTGCAATCTAAGGCGCCGGTAACAAGCTAAGTTGGCGCCTTTGGGGAAAGGAGAATCCTCACGATATTCTTGAGAGACAAGTATATGACCAAAAAGTGATTCTTTGGGGCGGCATGTCAGCCAAAAACATCATTGGCCCATTTTTGTTCAAAGAAACAGTCGATGGGAATCGATTTGAGTGGATGTTGGCTCATTATGTTTGCCCACAAATGTGTGAAGAAGGTCTGGATGGTTACTGGTTTCAACAAGACGCTGCGCCATGGCACACACCAGATCAAATAATTCAGTTTCTACGACGAAAATTACCTGGAAGTGTATCAAGAAATGACGACATTGACTGGCCATTTAGATCGCCCCATCCAGTCCCAGACCCAGAGGGGTCAACTCTGAACTTCTTTTTGTGGGGTGGGGTTATTTGTAAAGTAAGTATACGACCGCAAGCCTCAGATCATGGAGGAGCTCTAGGCAAACATTCGTGCCCAAATCATCGCTATACCGCCCGATATGTTCAGAAAAGTTATGGAAACCGCAGAAAAAAAAGACACATTTTACTTTGGTCAACAGAGTCAGCCATTTGATTGGCATTGCATTCAAGACCTATAATAAGTAAATTGCAAGGAATTATGTTAAACAAAAATAACTTACATATGGAAATCGGTTGTTCTTTTGAAAAATTATTCAATATTCACATACCGCCGTAAAAGATGGCGCACCCTGAACAAGAGAACCCTGTTGTACGTGGCGTGGATTTTCATTGTCGTTGCATACAACGAGTCCTTATGCGTAGCATTCGGTAGTTCCCGTATCTCCCTTAACCCATTATTTTCTTAATTTGACTTTTTTAGCCGAAACTCTACTCAATGTTGTCAAAAATAGTTATTGGGTCAACGCCGGTGTTGTTTTACCCGGAAGAAGTGAAGTATGATGAGATTTTTCCACAACGACTCCTTTAGCCCTAACCTAGTAAATTTCTGAGACCTAAGTATATATGTACGTACCCCTACAGTGTCTACAAATTCAGTTTCTTTATTTCAGATTTTTGCGGTTCCGCCTCCTTCCATCTAAATGCACTTGGTTAGCGCGTTGAAATTGGATCGCTTGCCATCTAACTCAACTCTCGTTATGGCCCAACAACCATGAACGTCAAAAAGTGTTTTAAAAATTCTATTTAACCCAAGCTGCATACAGAAGAAGAAGCAAAAAAAAAAAGGAAATATAAATCGAAAGAACACGTACCATGCTTTCCAGGTTGCTTGCATTTAATTAGTAGCAGCATCCTCTCTGCGAAAAGGCATGACACAACTAAGCCACCCACTGAACTCATTTCGCCGCCCAATGTTCGTGGCAACTCTTTTACTCGTTGGAATTCTAAAATAGAATAGAGGTACTATATTCAAATAGGTAGCCTGGCCTAAGCGGACTACCACCAGCTCAGTGTCGCCAGTCGCCTCTGTGACTATACACACAGACCCTAAAAAAAAAAAAAGGACACACAGAGGACAGGAACTTCAAATAGGAGGTTACAGATACGAGTATAGTCGTATATCCTGGCGCACGCTACCCTGTTAGGCATAAATAATACAGAGCGATACGAATCCATCCATCCACGATCTCTTCACATCTTATTTGCCAGAGTCACCAGCCCTAAACAACCACACGGCTACGATGACGAACCCAAAGCCAAAGCCAAAGAAATACCACAGTATGCGCAACAATTTTATCCTTTTTAAGTCCTGAATGTCGCTATAATGGAATATTTATGTCAGGACGAAAAGTAACTCTGTATAACACATCTCATTAATATTCATATTGCAACCCATTAGTGCAACACTCACTTAGAAGGGGGAGTCCTGGAGCGCGACTATGTGTGTATACCTAAGTGTCCGCTCCCCAATGGGCCACCACGTCAACGACGACAACGACGACAACGCTGCAAATGAAAAGGTATTAGGAACAGAAAAATGTACTCACACGAAGGTGGGAAGGAGTATGTATGTAGAAAAACATAGGTGAATACGGGAAACGACGTCTAAGTGTCACATAACGAGCGCTCGCGCGCGCGGGTACAACAAGCCAGTTCAACATTACGACACCGACTAAAGGGACTACACTCTCAACTGTTCTGCATAAAAAGTGTCCGCGATGGGTGTAAGTTACTTGCACGACAGTCGAATGCAAATTAGTAGTAGTGTAGCGTGACCCACGCATAATGCTAATGTCTAACCATTCAGTTGCGATACAATGAGAACGTTTGGACGGGTTCTCCTTTTTCTCTGCTTCTACTCTCCAAATGACATAATAAGCTGGAGTTGGCAGCAGAAGGATGAAATTTACATTACAATCAAAGTTATAACGGCAATGTGGGCGGGGGTGTGTATGTGTGTGTGTGTGTGTGCCACTGAAGGGGAATAAATTCCTAAAGCGGAAATTAAGATGCTTAAAAAACTTGAGCAGAATTGAGCCAAGGAAGAGGAGGAGGAAATCTCACTCAGTCCTGCAGCAGCAGTCATTTCCGTTTGGGTGTAAAGTTACAGCCAAAGGATAATGACGATACAATGTTTTATGCGGCTTGGCTAAAAGGGGCTACACCCTTACCCCGTTGGATTAAGCTGGACGGATTTGTGTATCGCCTGTGTGTGTGTGGGTAATGCACAATGATTCCATAAAAGTTCACTCCAATCGATTGGTGAAGGATTCCGGTTGCGGAATTTATCGGCTGTAATTAAAAATAAATCGCGTATTGGCTTAAAAGGATTTCACTTCCTGTTTGTGTGTGTGTGTGTTCTCTCTTTTGTTGTCTTCTCCTTTCACCGCTATCCGGGCTACAATTATGCTCGGAATTGATGTTCTGAAGTTGAAATCTTTTCTGCCATGGCGGCTGTGGCGGCAACGGCAGCAGGAATGCTGATTGAAATGATTCTGTGGCTGGTCGTTGACTTGGACATGGGATTGTGTGTGGACGGTTTAGTTAAGTATGGAGAATGTGGCCATGCCGTTGGAAGATATGCCATCAAAGGGGATTCGTTCGCTCGGTGCTGGGGTGAAGGTTACACATTTTATCGGAAATTGGAATATAAATTCCTTGCGGAGGAAGAGCAAACATGCCTGCATGTAAAGAATTTTTTCCTTTTTTTTGTTATTGTCCCGGAAATTACGGTAATACAAATTTACTTTTTGTTGATTAATTTAAAAAATTTATAAATACATAAGTGGCTGCATATGTGGGCTGAATGGCAGTACTTGCTGCGTAGGAGGAGGAAATCCCTTTGCTAACTGGCAGCTATAGGAACCCACCATTCGAATCAAGGATATTCTATTCACAACTCAACACACACTTTTCGAAAAGCTAGAGCCGGGTCCTGTACAGGCCTGTATCAGATTGGATGAGAATTCAACATCTTGGCCTAGCAACACTATCACAGAAACTTGTCAGGACTCCGTATGAACTGCATTAACCAATTTTCTGTGGCCAGAGCTCGACAGCAGCGATATATCCGAGCTGTGGATCCAACAAAACGGCGGCACTACATGTCATACAAGCGACGCAACGCTAGAAGTTGTGACGACTGAGCCCTGGCGATCATGCGACTTGACTCGATTATAGTGTCTGGGGCTACGTCAAGTCCTTAGTCTACACTAACAAACCAACCACTTTCGATGAGCTTAAGGCCAACTTTCGAGACGTTATTGCCGAAATAACGCCCCACATATTGGACCGAGTCATCAAAAATTGGACCGATACCGCTTGAAGCACTGCCAGCAAAGCTGAGGCTGCAATTTTGTTTTATTTAATTTTTTTTCCATATCGTTCTAATCTAGTCATCCATCCTATACAAGGCATCTATTGTCTACAAAACGCCCGTTGACAACAATTAGGGGAGCGACAAACCTACTTATGACAGCTTCGTAGAAAATGGTAGGGGGACAAAGGACAAGCAACAACGCAAAGGGATAAATAAACCAATTTGGAGACTTATCACCCAATAAAGATCAGCTGCTCAATTTGGAAGTACAAAAGTAGAAATTTGGAACGAAGCAGTCTCGATTGATATAAAAAGACAGGGCCAAGAAGTTCTGGGACGAGTTGAGTCTTGCAAACAGCTATGGCTACGTTTATAGAACTCTTAGCCAAGCACATCGCAAAATTTATTGCAGTCTAAGGAGCTAATGTATAGTTCAGTTAGAAAAAAATTCATTTTTATCATTTTTGAAAGTTGTCCTTAGTTTTTTTCGAGTAACCAAAAACCCACATATCTTCACTAACCTAAAACTTTACCAAACAGTTGCGATTGGGCTTGGCCTAGATGAACCACTGAATGTACCTCTTCTTGACACTTAAATTTATATTCTATTCGCCAATTCACCAGTTCACCAGTTTAGAATATGGCTCTGGTCTTATTGTTCCAATGCAATGGTAACTCTTCCTTCATTCAAATCTGAGACTGGGTTTCGAAAGACGACATCACAAAACCTCATAACTTCTTACCTAAGTAGTCATCTGTTTTTGAAGACAATTCCAAAAACCACGAAGGCCTATAGAATAAAAATTGTATAGGATTGCAACAACACATGGGCCAAACTAATCCAAACCTGATCCAGCAATTGATCTATCTTCCACTTAGTCATGGCTTCCCTTGTCCAGCTAGAATTGAATTGAGTAACAATCCACTACGACCATCCAAACAATTTTGATTAGAACGCAATTTGTTTCAGGAACATCTGGATCACTTATGTCACACAATCTAGGTCTCCTACCATAATATCCATACCCTTGCAGCCTGTTCATTTGATTTGCTTTTCTTGGCTTCCTGGGTTATAGAGGGACAAACAATTCTGTATTCCAATATAATCGCACCCTTAAACATTCGTTATGATCAATGTCAAAGCAGTATTACATAACTTTTCCACGAAGTGTGGAAAAACAAATAAATTTTCAACCAGAAAATGTTTTCTGAAAAAATGGTAAGTATACGACACCGCACTACGTTCCTGGCTCTACTTTCAACCAACACAATTCAAGTAGATATTCCGTGTCTGTGCATTCCAAGCACAAACAAGCTTAGGTGCTGCCTTGAGAAGTGTGAAAAACAGCCAAAAACTGTATAAAAAAATAGTAAGTATACGACACCGAACCATGAAGTTTTTTGATCATTTGCAGCACCAAAATCTTCCTTAAATGGATTTGGGAAAGTGGGGGAAAATTTTCTCCAAGGAATCGATAGCTGAAATGCGTCTAAAAATAAAGGTTGTACTCTGCAGAATGTTTCATATTTTGAGCAGATTAGAACTCTTAAATATTTCCATTTTCGTACTAACTATTGAGTCCCCTTGAAACAACCATTTTTCGATCCTTGAAAGTCTAACACCACCTAAAATAGCTTACCCGATGTATCCAAAAAGGATATGCCTCTGTAATATCTTGGGTGTCCAGTCACCTTTTTATGAAGCGGAAAGACAATTGCTTTCTTGAAAGAATTTGGTACATTGGCCGTTTCGAAGATTCTGTTGAATTCAAGTAAGCGTTTTGAAATGAAATGCCTGGTGCAGTTTTTATAAAATTTTAAAGGATTTCGGTCAACTCTTGGAGCCTTACCATTTTTTGAATGCTGGTGAGTTTTTTAACAGTGGGGCTTGTAAGGTAAAGGCAATCGAGTTTGTCTGTCCCTTTGGAGATATACATACGTCCCATAAGCTTCACCTTTGCCGGGATAATTAAGTGCATCTGATGATCTAAGAATTTTACTCCCTTTAGGATCTGGTAGGCTATAGCACCATCCATACTTTGAAATTAAAGTTGAATTACAAGACTTGCAACTGATTATTAAAATCATACCTTCTTCTCATACGAGTATATAGTAATTTTTAAAAACACTGGTATTGGTCTGCTTGATTTTAAAAACATTTTTGGATGCGAAGCACTGACCGTAAGGTCCTTATTACAAATTATTTTTACATAGGCACCGACCAATCTTCCGCGGAATGATTAAATAAAAAAAATTCTTACATCCCTACTTATATCCGTATATGTATGGTTGTGTATATTAACAATGTCATTACGGTCAGAAATTGTTCAAAAAATATTCAGATTGAACTTCCGGTTCGATTAAATTAAAATGAGAATTTGCGGTTTATTTTATTATTTTTTTTCAACAGAAATTGATAACACACGTAATTATTTTAAAATTACATCGATTACAACCCAGCAGAATGATTACGAGCTGGTTAAAGATTTTAATGATGTAAAAATGTAATATATGCTATTCGAGTAAATATTGAAATATATTTTTCATAATTTTGTTTAATTAAGTGCTTAAATAAAATTGAAATAAAAAATGTTTAAGTGTGTTTGTCCATTATTCATTAAAACGAATCTAGGTGTAGTATTTGGTGAAACATTTAAAATTTCAGGAAAAACAACCTTTTGTAGTCTATAGAGTGCAAACGTCCCTAAGGGCTTTTCCTTTGAAACGCCTTATTTTTGGAAAAGGTTCATCGGCGATGATTGATGTTAGCTGGGTTTATATTTATTGGGCCTTAGTGACAATCAAACTAAGTGCATATATTTATATACGTTTTCAGGCAACGATTAATTGGAGAACATTTTCCATCACTTTTCCACAGAAATTGTCCGGAATGTTGAAATTTTGGGTTCGATATTGTTCCTGAGCTCCTCTAACGTTGTTGGCAAGCAGGCATACGCCAACGATTAAACGTAATCCTATAAAGGTAATCCAATGGCGAGAAATGGCTTGGGCGACATGACCATTCGACAGAATCATTTTTTGAGATCACACTGCATCTACAATAGATGAATTGTTTGACCAGCTGTGCGGCATGTGGCACTATACTGTCACCTCCATCCAATTCTGACGAAAATAGTCTTCCAAAATGACAATATGGCTATCACAACTCAGGCTTGATTTCCACTCCACATGGTCATTGTTTGAGGATGGAGTCTCTTGATTCATATTTTGAGTGTTGACAAAGCCACAGAACAAAAAACTGAGCTTCATTGTTGAAAAAGAAATCTAGGATCTTTCTTCTTCTGTAAATCCGCTTTGGAGAAGATTTTGGTGCTGCAAATGATCAAAAAACTTCATGGTTCGGAGTCGTATACTTACTATTTTTTTAATACAATTTTTGGCTGTTTTTCACACTTCTCAAGGCAGCACCTAAGCTTGGAATGCACAGACACGGAATATCTACTTGAATTGTGTTGGTTGAAAGTAGAGCCAGGAATGTAGTGCGGTGTCGTATACTTACCATTTTTCAAAAAACATTTTCTGGTTGAAAATTTATTTGTTTTTCCACAAGGGTGCGATTATATTGGAATACAGAATTGTTTGTCCCTCTATAACCCAGGAAGCCAAGAAAAGCAAATCAAATGAACAGGCTGTAAGGGTATGGATATTATGGTAGGAGACCTAGATTGTGTGACATAAGTGATCCAGAAGTGCCTGAAACAAATTGCGTTCTAATCAAAATTGTTTGGATGGTCGTAGTGGATTGTTACTCAATTCAATTCTAACTCAACAACGGAAGCAATGACTAAGTGCAAGGAAGATCCATTGGTAGATCAGGTTTGGATTAGTTTGGCCCATGTCTTGTTGCAATCCTATAAAATTTTTATTCTATATGCCTTCGTGGTTTTTGGGATTGTCTTCAAAGACAGATGACTGCTTTGGTAAGAAGTTAATACGTTTTGTGATGTCGTCTTTCGAAACCCAGTCTCAGATTTGAATGAAGGAAGAGTTACCATTGCATTGGAACAATAAGACCAGAGCCATATTCTAAACTGGTGAACTGGTGAATTGGCGAATAGAATATAAATTTAAGTGTCAAGAAGAGGTACATTCAGTAGTCCATCTGGGTCAAGCCCAATCGCAACTGTTTGGTAAAGTTTTAGGTTAGTGAAGATATGTGGGTTTTTGGTTACTCGAAAAAAACTAAGGACAACTTTCAAAAATGATAAAAATTAATTTTTTTCTAACTGAACGATACATTAGACTGCAATAAATTTTACGATGTGCTTGGCTAAGAGTTCTATAAACGTAGCCATAGCTGTTTGCAAGACTCAACTCGTCCCTGAACTTCTTGATCCTGTCTTTTTATATCAGTCCAGACTGCTTCCTTCCAAATTTCCACTTTAGCACTTCCAAATCGAGCAGTTGTTCTTTATTGTGTGATGAGTCTCAAAACTGGTTTATTTATCCCTTCGTGTGTTCCTGTTTGTCCTTTGAAATATTTTTTATTGTTTTTCACAACATTGCGCCATCTTAAGCAAAATCCACACTATGAGTCCGTGCTCACGTTTTGACCTGAATACTAATGAACTGATTTTAAAAGCCAAGAACTGTCAAACAATTATACAATTTTTCTTGACTTTCTTAGCTGTCCCGCGCATACTGTGTCCAATCATCAAAACTTTCCTCCACATAATGGCATTTGCAAAATCACTTTGACCTTTGGCCTTCGTCTTGTTGGAACCACAGCTCGGCTATATCGATGTTGTCGAGATCTAGTCACAGGAAGTCGGTTAACATCACTCTATACCAGAGACCAATGACGGTAACGATGTCTTCTTCCTATATCGAAAGAAATAAGGTCTGGTAGCATAGCGGATGTGCCATAAGCCACATCACACAGTCAATCTTTGTGGATGCATTGATGCTTGGGCGAACACTTGTGGATTATGTTCGGTCTTGACATAGACGCTGAGCCAAAAATGTGCCTCATCGGTGAAGGTGATTTTTTGGCCAAAATACAGATCTCTGGCCAACACTTCCAGCGCCCAATAAGCTGTCTATGGTAATCCGCCTTCAATTCTTGCGTCAACACAAAATCTGCCGGGTGACTCCCTTGTCATTTTTAATTCAGCTGATCGAAGCCGAATCGACGAATTCCCTGCCCTGAAGGTAAGATAACGACCGACTGCACGACAAAATTAACGTTGCGTGCTTACAACTGAGTCGGAAGTTCGATAATACTTTTAATGATTTCCGCCCGTTTGGTAAGCGTGAAGTGATATACAATAGAATGGCAGACCTTACTGAATATTTTGACAGCTGGATGTTGTTGATTACTTTGACAGCTGCTGAAACATGACAATTGGAAAAAGTATTATTGCTATCTAGTCACCCTTTACATGCGTCTACTGTCAAAAGTGACATAAAAAAAGGTTGAGTTCAGAAATGATGCACTACTGACATCTAAGCGCGACTTCTAAAAGACTTTTTATAACAAGCGGTGCAGGATGGTGCATAGTGCACATCTCTAGGGAAACGATTGTATTAAACGAGATTTGCAATGTGTTTCATCCAGAAACGAATGTGTTTTGCCCAAAAATATTTTACGCTTCTAATTGGACACCTTTTTCGTTTGTCTCAAATCATAATGCATGATGTCCTGGAAAAAATTAGTCAAAGCCCAGCTGTTCGATCTGATATTTTATATTCAAAACCGTAAAGTTAGAGAGAAACCCATTATTTCTCATACAAACTTTAAAAACCAAATTTTTTAATTCAGAAAACCCACAATAAACAACAGTCAGTGGCTCATCTCATAACTAGTCATATCGCCATAACAACGATTTACCGTGGAACCCTCTTACGCCAAAATCACATTTGAAACACTGCTACGGCAGTATTCCGACTAATTTTCCGAAAATCATCATACATGGCCCAAACTTTTAAGCACTCTTTCCATCTGCATTTCTCATTCGAGCCAACACCCCAGCAAAGTGCATGGAAAAAATTCATTTCACATTTCAAATCGAATTCTCAAATAAATCAAACGAATGCACTCCGTATCCATTCCACGAACACAAAAAAAAGGACACCACTCCGACCGGAGGGTGCAGAGAAAAAAAGAGAACTTTTCATTCGCACGCTACACGTCCAAGCAAAAATATAATTAAATTGTTAATTCACATTTCTCACGATAAATGTCAAAAACGTATCCGTGTGAATTATTAGGCACTGGCATTCCCCCCCATGCACATACACATACGACCTCTAAACATGCTCCGCCACAATTCATTGCAGGAGCGCGAGCAAGAGCATGCAGGTCCCTCAACCTCGGCCCCCAATAAATCCTCAGATTGAAATTAATGTTTCCATCCCATCATCATATTTTAGAATTTTTCCTTTTCCTCTTCCATATTCGTCTATCTCATTCTCGTTGCAGTGAAGGGAGGACAGGAAGAAAAAGGAAACAAAAAAAGAACCGCTGTACGCCATAAGGCATTCATCAAACGACGAGATGTGTGCCCTTTTGGCTTTGTGTGTAGGCCAGGCTACGGAGGTGCATGGATAAACACATTAAACTGGCGTTTCTCTGCGCCATGTTGTGAACCCTTTTTCCTGCTGCATGCATTGATCCTTTCTGATAAGTGAAGAGATGAACTGCTATAAAGCATGCGAGTGGGGGGGGGAGAATACAAAATTGCAATTGTGACACGAATTACATTAACCAGAGGGTGTTTGATGGGATGGCTGCGGACAAAAGTCCGAAGGTGATGTCCTTGCACCGCACACTAATCGAAAACATAAAGTTAATTGGAAAGCTCAAAGCAACGTTAGTCTTTTTTGCAAAAATGTATCCTTTCATGAAATAGATACAAAGATAGAGAGACTAAGGGAGGTCCGTATTGAACATGCAAATCCTGAGATGCAGGTTTTACATTGTTGAAGCCTCTTGCTATGTACACGAAGGCCACTGCCGTGAGCCTTGTCTCAAAAGATCTACCCGATCGGGGACACTCTCCAAGGACTGAGTTTGGAGAGAACAGAAATGGACGGAGAGATGTGGATTAAACGTTAATCTTTCGCAAACAGAGGTGGTATTCTTCATTTACAAGAGAACAATCGGGCCCTAGAGACTCAACGACACTCTCCTCCGAATTTGAGATAAGGCGAGATACTTGGGCTGCACACTCGATGGTCAGCTTGCCTGGGAATAAAACTCGTCCAAAAGGATAAGAAAGGCTCCTATATGTGCAGTTAAATCTTTGGCAAAAATCGGGGGCCCAAGCTCACCATCGTCCACTAGACCATGTACACCATGTCACCATGTACACAGCCATCGTCAGACCCATAAGCAGCAAATAAGATCACGTACCATGTATAGGACTAGAACCCTTGAAAGCAAAGAAGCACTGATCTTATTGGACTGCAGCTACAAATAGTATCCTAGGCACAAGACAATCCAACTTTTGGAAAGAGGCGGCACGACGGACCGTGCTATAGGGAGATGGGCAAACTTGAGTTTCGAAATACTACCAACACACTGGGACTTGACCTTTAAAGTTAAAATAAACTTCCGCTCAACAGAGTAGTAGCGGAAAGGCCGAGCAATATTACGATCATCATAGACAAGACAAAAACTGACAAAGGAGTGGACTCTGGTAAACACTCAACTGAACCCGAAATGGTTCATTCACTTAGAGTTCCAAACCACAGGAGTGTGTTCCAAGCTGAAGTTGTAGGAGACGCGACACAAAACTGGTTTAGAAAGATGGTCGACATATACAAACGACAGTCAAGCCGCCATCCCATCCACAGTTGTTAAATCCAAACTACTGAAACGATGCAGGGTAGTACTTGCTGTATTTACAGCAAATTATAACTACTTTGGGTTCCAGGACATAGCTCCGGACAAGACGTGACAACAGTCATTACCTCTGTTCTACCTGCCCTAGCTCTTGTTAAATCAAATATAGAGTAAGTCTTCGCGGAACTATCTAAGGGGTCTCATCTTGTAGTGTTTCCAGAAAATAAGACCAACCCAATACCAAACAAATCCTTGTGCTTAAAAGGCTTAATCTAGGCCTTCTTATAGCGACCCACCGACGACATCTGACATCGGATCCAGGCGAGACCATATCTCACATCCTATGAGAATGTCCAAGCCTATGAAAAACAAGGCAAACTTCCCTTGGCGAATACCACTTTGCAGACTTGGGCAACCTGACAGGAAAGTCCCCCCATTAACCATGAAATCCATAACAATGTTGGAGCGGGTCAGGGAGGTTGCTTAGCTATCCCAAAGCTAACTTTCGTCTTCGTTTTTGGGTATCCACACCTATCCACCTATCTATCTAGTTTAGAGGGTATGTCCAAATCGACTTACCTTTCAGATGTCTTAAGTAGGGACAGATCATGGCCATGAACAATGTGATATCTAAAAGGGGCACTTCTACGAACAGTCAAAGCCTGATCAAAGCTCTGTAGTCTTTCACATTCAATTCAGAATGTCTGTCGCCCGTCTGTTAACCAGATAGCTAATGAATTCGATCATAGAGTCTTCCAGGGTATTGCATGGCTAACAATCTTGCCAAGAAGAGTTAAACTCTATCGATCACAGCGGATTAGTTAAATCCTGACTACTTCAGCCCTCCATACATCATTATTAGACAGATCTACCCCAACCTCAATCGAAAATGCTTTAACTGTCGAATCTTAGTAAGAATACGTCATAGAAGATTGCACTTTGTATGTGCCTTGCGCCAACTTCCTCCAGGCCTGTATAATAAGCTCCTTAAGGGTGATCTTTGGGGAGTTTTTAGATCCATGTTGGTAGAACTTTATTATTCATAATGAAGCGGAGTGCCACGACATCTTCCTTCATCATGGTATAGGCTAGTAATTTGAAGTCTTGAAACCGAAAGCAAAGTTGCCAATTTCACACTGGTATTTGACCAAGACCTACATACTTAGGTGGCGCTACAGTTCGGGGGGAACCTGGGCTTCAACGAACATGTCTCTCCATTTAGGCCGGTCCTTAGCCAACTCCCTTTAGTTGCCCACTCCAAGTCAGTTAATTTCCCCTTAAACTTGTTCCTATTGCGAGGTATTACTCTACTGCGTTGTCCTTTGGGTTTGATTCGAAGACTCTAAGGGCCAAAAGATTGGTGTCCCTTCATTCTATATCTCCTAGGAGTCTCAGACTACTGATGCCCAGCTTTTTGACTACGTCGATACCGCTGCACAGTTCGTATAGTTCATCATTGAATCTCCTTCTCTAAAGCCCGTCAACGCAAACAGGACCGAAAATTGTACGAAGTATCTTTCTCTCGAAGCGATTGACGACATCTTCATCCGCTTTACGTAGAGCCCACGCTTCAGTGCCATAAAACAGGAGTGGCACGATCAAGGTCTTCTACAGAATCTCCTTAGTCCTTCGGGATAGGGTTCTATTTCTCAATAGTCTTTTCAGCCCAAAGAAACAGCGATAGGATTTCTGCTGAGGTGTTGTTTTCAGAATTGATAGCAGAGCCGAGGTAGATAAAACTATTTACTTTCTCAAGAAAGTCTTCTGATCAAGACTATGTCGTCCCTTTATATGGTAAGTTGGAGAATAAGGGTACCCGGTAAAGTTGTTAGATAAAACAGGTTAGATTTCATAGATCGTTAGCTTTATCCAGATTCAGTGAAGCCGAATCCAATGAGAGAAGTTACTTTTTAAGTGGGGAAGCAACCTGTTCACTATCCATTTCCATATTCGTTGCACTAGATTCGATTTCCATGAGATGTGGCAAAGGTCTGGGCTTGCAGAAGCACCAACCATCTGGACAAGGAGTCCACCTCTAAGAAAGATGGAACAAGAATCTTATAGTTGTCTTGTTGTATGCCTCTTATCTCGTCAAAAGCCCTTAACACAAGTCGCAGGATCAGAGATTGGACATAGTTGTGGAACACATCTCGGTTGGATCACAGATACATTACATACAACACGAACTAATCACTTTCTACGCAAAAAAAACCTCCTGCACGAGTCAAAAACATTTATCCTTCGTTTTTGCCAGTGTGCATCGCTTCATGGATGTCAAGTTATTACATGCCACTAACGCAGGACTTCCGCTCGACACACAGTAGGTGACTGTAAAGCCGCAGTGCCCAACGCAAAACGAATGAAAAACGCACAACAATATATCACAGAGTTGCATCAATCCTTCCATTACATGGTAAAAATTTATCATTTCTGTTCTTTTTTTTTATTTCATACCGCTTCCACACCATCACACCATCACGCCGAAGGATATGTGAATGCATCATCCATACATTGGTTAGAGAAGAAAATTCTAGCAATCTCCTGTCCCGTCGTCCACATGTGCCACTAAGTCGTGCAAATGATTTATGTCTTTAATATGTGGACTTTGGTCGTAAAAATGTCCACTTGCAGTCTATATGGCTAAGGCCAGACGACATTTCTTCATTTTGTCCAAAGGCAACAGAACAAAAAAAAAAAGGACACAAAAATATTGCCCCCCCTCCCCATACGAAATGATAGACACGAGAGAATAGACGATGGCCTCTAATCCCTGCATGTAGTTTGTAATTATCCCCGGTTCGGGGCTTAACATTGTAAACAGATGCCGCCGGGGGGTATTAAAAGTTTGACATAATGACAAAAGCCCACCGCATACCTTACACATGTCGATCAAAAGTATTAAACTTCAGCCGTCTCGAAGGAGCTCCGAAACATCCCTATCGGAATGTCAAGGATGATATACGATTTAACCAATCATTTCGCTTGACTTCGCATCAAGGAAGTGCCCTCCATCCCTGCTTATTAAAATATCCTTCGACTGAGACTTGTGGACTCTCGGTGTGTGCGTGTGTCAGTAACAGACCTCTTGCTTGCTTGCTGCCTCCGTATCATCGTTGCCAGGGAATTTATATTTTCCGCTTGAAATATGCTAATTGAAGAGAATACAGAACCGTCAGGCCAAGGAGTAGTGGAAGAGAGTCAAAAACAAAAACCCATGAAATGAATAGGAATAATCCTTGAGGCGAAAACAACGGTATACAACTGATTGACATGGGAAGGCGTAAATTTGGCTCTGCCCTGGCGGCCTAGTGACCGACCGTCTCCTCAACTCGAGTGAACTGGGGAAGACAAAATAAATTGATTAGAAATTATTTTTCTGCGGAGTGGTAGTCGTCCTTCGGGGGGGAGGGGGGTGGTTCCTTGCCAGAGAATAAGTCGCGACTAATTTACCGAGAGAGTTTTCTAATTATGTTTAGTTTAGTCCAGGCAATTTGACGGAGACTGCCGCCGCGGAAGGTTATTGGCCGTTGACTTTCGATTCTTGCCATTAGCTATCCGTTGGCCCGTCCTCGGATGGTGTGGGCCTTGTTTCGGTACTCAACCGATTGGGTTTGTTAAATGGATTTTAAATGATTCCTTCAAGTGGGGGATTATCGGGAGTAATTAGCATTCTGACATTGGAAATGGGCCAAGACATACATATACCAGCGATATTGTGGTCTGGACTGATTGATGGGGGAGCCTGGCGCTTGATTCCATTTCAAATTCATAAGATTCCATATTTGATGGCATTCCTTGGGACAGGTTCTATTTTCAATTGATGAAGGATGACTCCTATTAATAAATTATCCACAGTCCTCTGATCCTTACACAGATTACGAATGTCATGAAGACCACTTTGCTAGGACAGTCTTACTGGTTGAAGTTCCATTAGGAGCGTCCAGGATTAAGAGCGCTACAGATCGGAACATGCATATCCTGCGGCGCAGTAACTTAGGGCAGGTTAAGTCCATAAGGCGGACAGTCTCCTCTGCCTGGGTGCATCTGTCTGTTCTTAGAAGAATATTCGCATGATATCTTTTGGACAATGCCTATTGGCAGCTTACAGCTCTGATAAATCCGATCAAGGAAAAATCCCTCTTCTAAGAGTACGATGGCAAGCAAAATTGAGGACAGTAGTCCAGAAGGGCAGCCTGGAAAAATCTTACTCTGGGAGAAAAAGCTCTCAGAACGACGAGGTGAACTCACTGCAATGATTGAGATACACATTCGTCATCGCGAGCATCGTCAACGGAAGCAGACATGGAAATTACTTGTTAGAAGGCGTGAAACCTGGATAAGGACAATGGGTCATCAAACAGTCTCGAAGCTACAAGGGTGGTTGAATTGAAGTGATCGTCCGCATGATGTTCGATATCACTTTACCATAAGTAGAGGAGCCATAGACCTACTTATAACCGCTACGTACCGGGGCACCGTGACATTCCATGGATTTGTATGGCCGTTGAGCTAGCTAAGCAGGGTACAACCTTACGAATCTCACCGGATTAGGTATTTGTTGGTACGCCCCTCACTACAGTTAATCTGCTGTTTAAGCTCAGCGTTGTAGACTCTGAGTTCAATATTTTAAAATTTCATCAATTTTTGTTTTACTGAATGAAGAATAGTCCACTTTGGTATATATTTGAGGCATCTGAAGGTAAAAAGAGGATGGTGAAAAAAAAAACATAAAAAGTCTTATAACCTACGAACATAGCCATTTGATTGCTTGAAAGCGGAATATTTTGTTGACACCTGAGGCTATAAAAATTCGATTGCCAATAACCTGCTACGGATTGTCCAAACGTACTGGTGGCTGTGGTGGTTTAAAAAAAAAAACATGGCTAAAGCTATGCTCAGACCTAAATTGCCCTAAATGTCATACAACCATCTGTACTCACAATTTTGTCCGACAATATTTGCAGAAAATACATTGTCAGGTCATTGCCAGACCCTCATCTGACAACGAAATTGTCAGGTATCTGTCTATCGTCATTATACGAATACACAATTGTACCTTTGTCAGACCGCTGTCAAGCATTTCAGACATTTACGGACTCATTTGCCAAACGTCAGATATTTTGTTTATTGTCAGGTTATTGTTTTTCATATTTGAAAGAGCAAAACGAAGTTTCAGTACCATTTTGTTAAGTTTTTGATTTTGAAGGAAGCCGCTGACAGGATCCATATGAGGCTCAACGACTGTAAGCGCAAATGGTCCGCATCACATTTAACAGAAACCTTGACAAATTCCGTAAATTTCCTCCTGTTGACAGCGGGCCACCCAATCCTTCGTCCAAACATGCCGACGAATTTGTGGCAATTCATCCTTCTCGCTGCTCTCTACTATGTAGCGGCCAAAGCAATCGCAAGTACACCTTCTTTTCCATTTCGATTTACTACTTTAAAATTTTTAAAAAACGATTTGCAAATGCAAATTGTCAGATTCAGATACTATATTAGCAAATGGATTCGCTACAAAATTGTCAGACACAAATTGACAGTTCATACGATTGACAGGCATTTGGGACAACATTTTTCTTTGCCAATCTGGCAATCGTTTGAACATACATACATACATATGTATGTAGTTTTACAAACTTTACTTACTTTAAATTCTGGAAAAGACCAACGAATTTAAAGTCGAGACTCACCACCTCTTCATCGACTTTAAAGCCGCCTACGACAGCATTCATCGTCTTGAGCTCTACAAGACGATGGCCGAATTCGGCATCCCGTCAAAACTGATCCAATTGTGCCTCTTGACGCTGGAAAATACGCGGTGCAATTTGGGAACAGCTCCTCTGAACTATTCCAATCTTGCACCAGATTTCGGCAAGGAGATGCACTGTCGTATGATTTCTTTAATCTAGTGCTGGGACAGACTGTGCGTAGGGCAGGTGTTAACATGGAAGGCACTATCTTCAATGAATCTGTCCAGCTGCTGGCATACGCAGGCGACATCGACACCATCGGTCGCTCCCAGCGCGTCGTTTTAGAAGCTTTTACGGCAATTGAAGGAGAGGCGAAACGAGTTGGCCTTAAAGTGAATGAGGACAAAAACAAGTACCTGTTGTCAACAAACAAAGAAGCATCGGTCCACCGTCTGGGACAAAACGTCACTGTTGGCAACATTAACTTCGAAGGTAGTTAAGGAGTATCAACTCCACGAACGACACCCTAGTGGAGATTCGGCGAAAACTTACCCTAGGAAACCGCTGCTACTTCGGTTTGGCAAAAGGAATGGGTTCAAAACTCCTATCTCGGAGAACGAAATGTATGCTATGATCCTGCGAGTTCTGCTATATGGAGCCGAAAGGTGGAAAGCAGAGCAAATTTTGAGCATTTTCGAGCGAAAAATTCTTCGTCGAATTTTCGGTGCCGTATGCGAGGAGGGCGAATGAAAGAGAAGATATAACTGCGAAATCTCTGAGCTGTTTCAAGACATAGGTTTAATCCAAAAAGTCAAAACAAGTCAACTACACTAGCTTGGGCACATCGAGCGAATGGACAATAATGGTCCAGCAAAGAGGATCTTCGAAGATGCGCCACCTTAGCCAATGTAGTGCTGGACATTCACAGCGAATGTGCTCAGATGATTCGTCATCTTCTGAGCAGAACCTGCATTCTATGTCTGGGCATAGATTGAGTTTGTTGAGGTGATATCTCAGGCCGCAGTGACCTGTTAGAAAACTCAGCAGCTTCCTAATGTTTTCTTTGTCTAAACTTAGAATTTCCTTATAGGAATATGGCTTGATTAACCTCTTGGATTGTCGTAACCCCGGGACATTTTCCCAGTGGGTTAGACGAAGTTTATGCTCCCGTGCGTTAATCAGCGCTGTGGCATTAGCCCAGTTGACACCACAGTAAGGTTCAGGTCCAATGAACGCAGATCCAGAGCCAGCCCTGGCTAGTTCATCTGCAGATTCGTTGCCTGCAATCCCCTGATAACCTGGAACCCATCCGAGTACCACACTATTATGTCTAGCAAGAGATTGTAGTACATCGTAACAGCATTTAACTGTTAAGGAGTCCATTAAGTTGGACGACAGAGCTCTGAGAGCTGCCTGACTATCTGAGAAGATATAAATGTTAGCGCCCTTGATTCTCTTACTAAGGTTTAATCTGGCACAGATCTCAATGGCATGGAGTTCAGCCTGGAAGACCGTGGGACACATTCCCATAGGTATTGAGACTTTGTTATTGGGTCCAAAGACACTAGCACCCACTCCAGAGTCCATCTTTGATCCGTCTGTGAACCATATCAGACCTCTAGGGTCCAGTGTTGGAACACCATTAGACCAGTCTGCACGGTCGAACATATTAACCTCAAATAACCTACCGAAACAGTATTCCCTGACCATAACGTCGGGTACAGTGCAGAGCATGTCTCTTTGTGGGATTGAGTCAAGAATTTTCAGGTTACAACTTGATAGAGCATCTAGCAGCCGTCTTCCTAATGAAGATTTGTAGAGGCGTGATCCCAACGATGGCTTCTAAAGCTGCCGTAGGGCAGGTACGCATGGCACCTGAGATACCGAGACAGGTTATTCTTTGTAGTTTCTGAAGCTTTGCTGCCGTTGTCCGTTCAAGTAATTTTGGCCACCATACGATGGCCGCGTACGTGATAATGGGCCTCACTAACATTGTATATATCCAATGAATCATTTTTGGACTGAGACCCCATGGCCCACATGATCCTGGCGGACTTGATATGAGAATTCCAGTTAAGTCTTTTGTCAAGGATGACTCCGAGATAACATTGTATATATCCAATGAATCATTTTTGGATAGAGACCCCAAGTTTTGCCGTAGAGGCGTCTACTGGCCCACATGGCCCTGGCGGCGCGTTCTATGGCGGACTTGACATGAGAATTCCAGTTAAGTCTTTTGTCAAGGATGACTCCGAGATATTTGACATCGCTGGAGTAAACTAATGTGGTGCCTTTCAGCCGACGTAACTAACCGGGGATCACTCTATAACTATCTTGAAGAGGAAAAATCAACAATTCCCTGTCTATCAAGACTATTTCACTGTTTCTAGTGGAACTAGTGTGTCATCAAGTTGCACGTGGTTCCACAAATTTTTAATCTTGTATACCCAATACCTTCTTCTTCACACTCAAGTTCTAAGCTATGTACGAACCTATTTATTGTATTCAATACACACTTATGCCTGCCTGGCTTAGAACACCTTGTAAAGGTCACCCCTTGTTGAACCTTAACCTGGCTAATCAATTTTATTTGCGAAAAACTAAACAAAACAACAAATTAATTCAAGGTGAACAAGATACAATTCGAATTCATTATTATTAATAAAAACGTCTCTACATTCAATAGCTGGTTATAAGACTTGTCTGACAAGAATTCGGTCGGAGAGGTTAGCACGAATTTGCTAAACAGTTTGCTAGTGATTCGTTAGCCATGAATACGGCGGCATCTTTAGTAGTTTTAGTGATTTTTTATTGTCCTCTGTTTACAAACACCTTTGGGGAGAGGAACGATGGTACACCTCGTTATAGGAGTTTGTTTTGACGTGAAATTCTTAATCGACTTCAAGTTCATAAAACTCTTTTTCCTTAGAACCGATCCTTCGAATAATTTCCGGCGAACTGACCCTGAGAGATGAGTTTCCGTTTATGGTAAAACTAATAACTATGAGATATGTGAGTTGGTAATGTAACTACGTAGGTACTTCCAAGACGGCACTTGGATGGGTAAATAATGTAACCAGTGGTGTAGACTACCTCGGAGGGGGAATGCTAATTGCACCGAATTTTGTACTCACAGCTGCCCATTGTGTATTCCTGAAGGGGTAAGTGGTTGAACGTCAAAAGGACGCCTATTCCTGGCTCTTCATTTATGTTACAGAAAACTTCCGAATTTCGTAATTGTTGGGGGCAACAGCGTCAACAGTTCTCTCAACGAGGAGCATAGAGTCAAAAACTTTTTCATTTACCCGGACTATGATGACAAACAGGCTTACTATGACATTGCGCTGCTGCAGTTGGAGGAGACTTCGGGGTAAGAGTATAATTTGTGTTGAATTTCAATCGATTTATGGATAGATGGATCTGCAGGAAAGATTTTTTAGTAACATATACTGGAACTCTAGCTCTGTAGTTCGGTTTACGGTTCTAGGTTCTGTAGTCTTCCTTAAATGCTTGATTCAGCATTTTGGGTCAAAATTGGTTTTTGATTATCATATGTTCTTCCAGGTTGTGTCAAAAAATGGAGGCTAAATCAGCCCTTAGACGAGTAGACATGGATCTAAAACTTTTCTTGAAAACTACACTTGGAAGTACCAAGGGCTTAAAATAAAGCGTTGTTGGCTATTAATGTTGACGTTAGCCAGTTCACCTAGCTCATCAAAAAACATGAACCTAAGTCCAGTATTCTTCGAGCAAAGGAGGAGAAGATTGATTTCTTCCTCTTCGTCGTCCTTGCAGCTTCCATAGAAATCATTAGCGAAACAGGCCCTAGTGGCAAGCCGACTTATAACTATGATTGGTATGAGCTTACTTTTTTGTCTAATCAAACAATTGTATCGTTTCTGAACCAACTTTAGCCAGATCTGTCTGAAGATAAGCCGCAGATGGGTAAGGTTGAACTCCTTTTGATGAGCTCGTCGTCACAGTGTACCGGAAGGCTAATAAGCTGAATGTTGAATTGTTCTCAGAGATTCCAGGGAATGAATCAAGCCTAGGCTGTCTGTTTAAATGTTATTTCCGGCAGTGAGGCTGCCATGAAATCATTTGCACCCAAGACTACGAAGTCTGAGGCAGTGAGGGTAGGTTGCGTCTCAACTAGACAGTTAGAGTGTACAACCTCTCACTTTTCTGGGTAGCAGTTCACAGTATCATTCCAGGGAATTGTGGGTCTAATGCACTGACTGGACGAGACTCCTCTGCTTTAGATATTATAAGTGCCTCTGACATCGAGGCACCAACGTCGTATCCCAAATACTATATCTACGCCGAAGCGGTATGTGCGGCCAACCATTGATGGCATCAACTCGACCAATGCAACACCATCAGGCTACTCTGGCCGACCATAAATGAAACCAGGTTCTTCGGACTTCTAAAACACAAGAGAGAAGCTCTTTCCAAGATAGTTAACACACTCAACGGACAGTGTGCTATAGGAAGACTTGGTCAAAGATTACATATGTATTCTCTAGAACGACTACTACAGTAGCTGTAGGGATAAAGAGGAAGACGAGATCATTAGTCACCTCCTTTGTATGTGCCCTACACAATTAGGTGAATACCTGATCAGCACCGCCTGTACGACGAAGATTAGCTCTTCCATACAAAAGACTAAATGTCTCTCAGAGTGCCCTACACATGGGCAGCACAATTGGCCCTATTCTTTGTCCCTAAAGGCAGCCAGCTAGTTTGCTTTCTGTTCATTCTGGCCAAAAACTACCTTGATATTCTTATTCTTCCCGAGACACTAGTTTCCTTCAATATCGATAGTTTTTCAAACTGTACCTTAAAAATAGCTTTGAGTAACATCGTCAAATGCATATCTACTACTTTTCATGGAAATCCAACCCGTCCACGAATAGTTCATTCTATTCGCGACCTTGATATACTATGCAACTTACTTACTTACTTAACGGGCTCCCGACCCGTGAAGAGTCTCGGTCTGAAACATGGCAGCCTTGTATTCTCTTCGATCCCGGGCACGCTGCTCCCAGTTGTCCAGACCAAGTGCTCTGGCAATCGCAATAGTTGGTCCTTAGAACGTAGATTTGGTTTACCTTGTTGTTTCGAACATGGAGGCTGTGATTCGAAGATCCTCTTTGCTGGAGCATTATTGTCCATTCGCTCGATGTGGCCGAGCCAGTGTAGTCGACGTATTTTGGCTTCTTGGACTATATCCACATCTTGGTACAGCTTATAGAGTTTGCGGTTATATCTTCTCCTCCATTCGACCTCCTCGCATATGGGACCGAAAATTCGACAAAGAATTTTTTTCTCGAAAGTGCCCAACATGTGCTCTGCTTTCCTGCTTATCGTCCAGCACTCGGCTCCATATAGCAGAACTGGCAGGATCAAAGTTTTTTAGAGCATGCATTTCATCTTCCGAGATAGGAGTTTTACTATGTAACGTTCGCGCATTGATGAGATAATTTTTAAAGCCAACCCATCACTTGGTTTTGAAAAACCATCGTCCAAAGAATTTTTCAACCCTTACGTGACCAAATCACTCCGCACTTCCTTTGGTCACCCCCTCCTTGAGTACACCAATCCTGACACCGAATTCACACGTTTTCTTTGTTTTGCCCTTCGAGGCTTATACAAGAATGACCCTCTCATCAAGACTCTATACCAAGACCTCCTCAATCTAATTAATCTAACAGCCCTTGAGATTCACAGAGATGGAGCTGAAATTCTCTTCATAAGTTCCATTGATTGCCTGCCTCTTCACAATTCTATTTTCCTCTACACCCTTGCAACTTACGCCTCAACCAAGAGACGTCTTTAGCCAAGTGACTCCAGTTGAGCACTCCCAGTCCCCTGCAGCGTATGACAAATCCATACCCAAATAGACGCTTCTTCTGCTCCCTATAGCAATCATCCTCCTTCTGTCCGGCGTATCCCATCGCACTTCATGAATGCCGGTGATGTGTGCATCATAGCAGTCTAGGGCCCCTGCTAGTTATTTGGCTGCACGTGGTCTGTTAAGGGTCCGAACATTCCATGTGCAGATTCGAATGTCGTTGTCCACGTTTTTGGAGTCGTTGCTATAGTCGTCAACAGTAGAATCATCCTTAGCCGAGCTTTGTTGTTGCTTAGTAACTAGTTGCCCCGACTCTCAACGCTCAACCGGGAGGGTCAGTTCCTTGTTTATACCCCTTGGACAATCCACCTTTGGGGGTGGGATTGCTGCCGGTGGCCTATTGATGGTTCCTCCTCCACCAACTCTTCTCCAATACCCTGGGTCAGTATGGGAGAGCTGGGATTGAAATAAGTCGACGCAGCTCATATACGTAGGAGTAAGAACTAATAGTTCGACCTGACTGGAGCAGGTAATTCTTCCGCGGGCGCCTATAAGGAAGTGCTCTAGTGGGGAATCACTCCTCCTCACACTCTCATTTACTAGCACCAACTACCCAATTTCTAGTTGAAGTACTAAGTAAGGTAAGGTATCCAGCAGCCACTACGTGGAGGTGTGGAGTAACCGTCGATAGTGAGATATTCGCATCACTACCCTTCGGCCAGCGATTGTGTGGACTATGTCTACATCTCTAAACTCTACAATCGTATCCAAGACAGAAAAAAAAACCAATTTGCATCCATCACATAAATAACCGGTCTGAGCTGTCTAAAAAAAGAACCTTGTCTAACGATGTTAGCAGCTGAGATGATCACGGATTCGCTAACCATTCTGTTAGTCATTCGGCGCCAATGGGTACGGCAACATCGTTAGCAATTGTTGGAGTGATAGTGTCTTGCACTTTGGTTACCACCTCGTGTGGGAATAACGAAGATGTTTCGGGTATGTTCTGAAGTGGACGTTGACCATTTGTGTGACCATTTCTTTTGTTAGATCGTGTCTATCACATAATAGGCGGCAAGCTAAGTCAAATAAATGAATTTCCATTTATGGTAAAACTGGAAACTAGATATTTGAATTGCTTATCCAAGATTTGTTTAATTATTTGAAAGACCGCACTTGGATGGACAAACAATGCAACCGGTGAGGCAGACTATCTTGGCGGGGGAATGCTTATTGCGCCGAATTTCGTACTCACAGCTGCGCATTGTGTACTCTTCAAGGGGTAAGGTGATAGAATCCTCTTTAATTACTCATCACGTATCTGGATATATTGCAGAAAGCTACCAAATAAGGTGATTGTTGGTGGAAACATGGTCAGCAGTGCCTTGAATGAGGAGCATGAAGTGAAGAACTTTTTCATCTACCCCGACTATGACGACAAGCAGGCTTACTACGACATAGCGCTGTTGCAGTTGGAAGAGAATTCTGGGTAAAGTTTTACCGATTCGAAAACGCGTAGCTATAAATATTTTGAAAAACTGACTCTAATAGGATGCAGGGTTTCTCACCATCCTTCGCCAATGGAGAATTATTGACAGCGAGGTTTTTTTATTTTTTATTTTAATTATACTCTCGGATGTTTGCCAGACGTTCGCGGTGCTGTGGGAGAATTTATTGTAATCTTAGAATCGAGCCTCGAACTTCCAGCTCTGATGTAATATACAGCATAGAAACGTAAGCCCAGTTTAGTGGAACACAAGTCCTTAATTGTGTTATTAACTGCATAGTACCGGAAGCCAAAACAGTGTGTGGGTTTATGTCCCAACTAACCTACATAAAGTCCTGCATACCAAATTCAATGAGCATTCAAAAAATTATTTTATTCGATTGTCTTCTCAAAAATTGTGGACTTATGACCCATTTTCGATAAAAACTGTCCCACTGAACTGGAACATAATGGACACATGCCCTGTGAACTTATGCATGTCCCTGTGACCCACAATTCTGTGCATTCAAGGCACAAACTGAGTTAGCTGCTGTCTCGAAATGGAGATTGGAAACAGAAAAATTTTCGACCAAAAAATGTATGAAAAAAAGTGCCATGTATAGACCACAGAACCAGATACCCACAATCTGGCTATATCCTTCAGTCCCACATTTCGAGCCAACTCTTTTGATTCTGTGCATTCAAGGCACAGACTGGGTTTGCTGCTGTCTCGAAATGGAGATTGGAAACAGAAAAATTTTCAACCAAAAATTGTATGAAAACAAGTGCCATGTATTGCCCACAGAACCAGGTACCCATAATCTGTGTATATCCTTCAGTCCCACATTTCAAGCCAGCTATTTTGATTCTGTGCATTCGAAGCACAAACAAGCGTAGCTGCAGTCTCGAAATGGAGATTGGAAACAGAAACATTTTCAACCAAAAAATGTATGAAAAAAAGTGCCATGTATAGCCCACAGAACCAGATACCCACAATCTGGCTATATCCTTAAGTCCCATATATCGAGCCAGCTATTTTGATTCTGTGCATTCGAAGCACAAACAAGCGTAGCTGCAGTCTCGAAATGGAGATTGGAAACAGAAAAATTTTCAACCAAAAATTGTATGAAAAAAAGTGCCATGTATAGCCCACAGAACCAGATACCCAGAATCTGGCTATATCCTTCAGTCCCACATTTCGAGTCAGCTATTTTGATTCTGTGCATTCAAGGCACAAACAAGCGTAGCTGCATTCTCGAAAAGGAGATCGGAAACAGAAAAATTTTCAACAAAAAATTGTATGAAAAAAAGTGCCATGTATAGCCCACAGAACCAGATACCCAGAATCTGGCTATATCCTTCAGTCCCACATTTCGAGCCAGCTATTTTGATTCTGTGCATTCGAAGCACACACTAGCTTAGCTGCAGTCTCGAAATGAAGATTGGAAACAGAAAAATTTTCAACAAAAAATTGAAAAAAAGTGCCATGTATAGCCCACAGAACCAGATACCCAGAATCTGGCTATATCCTTCAGTCCCACATTTCGAGCCAGCTATTTTGATTCTGTGCATTCGAAGCACACACTAGCTTAGCTGCAGTCTCGAAATGGAGATTGGAAACAGAAAAATTTTCAACAAAAAGTTGAAAAAAATTGCCATGTATAGCCCACAGAACCAGATACCCAGAATCTGGCTATATCCTTCAGTCCCACATTTCGAGCCAGCTATTTTGATTCTGTGCATTCGAAGCACACACTAGCTTAGCTGCAGTCTCGAAATGAAGATTGGAAACAGAAAAATTTTCAACAAAAAATTGAAAAAAAGTGCCATGTATAGCCCACAGAACCAGATACCCAGAATCTGGCTATATCCTTCAGTCCCACATTTCGAGCCAGCTATTTTGATTCTGTGCATTCGAAGCACACACTAGCTTAGCTGCAGTCTCGAAATGGAGATTGGAAACAGAAAAATTTTCAACAAAAATTGAAAAAAAGTGCCATGTATAGCCCACAGAACCAGATACCCAGAATCTGGCTATATCCTTCAGTCCCACATTTCGAGCCAGCTATTTTGATTCTGTGCATTCAAGGCACAAACAAGCTTAGCTGCAGTCTCGAAATGGAGATTGGAAACAGAAAAATTTTGAGCCAAAAATTGTATGAAAAAAAGTGCAATGTACAGCCCACAGAACCAGATACACACAATCTGGCTATATCCTTCAGTCCCACATTTCGAGCCAGCTATGTTGATTCTGTGCATTCGAAGCACACACTAGCTTAGCTGCAGTCTCGAAATGGAGATTGGAAACAGAAAAATTTTCAACAAAAAATTGAAAAAAATTGCCATGTATAGCCCACAGAACCAGATACACACAATCTGGCTATATCCTTCAGTCCCACATTTCGAGCCAGCTATGTTGATTCTGTGCATTCGAAGCACACACTAGCTTAGCTGCAGTCTCGAAATGGAGATTGGAAACAGAAAAATTTTGAACCAAAAATTGTATGAAAAAAAGTGCAATGTACAGCCCACAGAACCAGATACCCAGAATCTGGCTATATCCTTCAGTCCCATATATCGAGCCAGCTATTTTGATTCTGTGCATTCAAGGCACAAACAAGCTTAGCTGCAGTCTCGAAATGGAGATAGGAAACAGAAAAATTTTCAACAAAAAATTGAAAAAAAGTGCCAGGCATAGCCCACAGAACCAAATACCCGGAATTTGAAGCACACACTAGCTTAGCTGCAGTCTCGAAATGGAGATTGGAAACAGAAAAATTTTCAACCAAAAAATGTATGAAAAAAAGTGCCATGTATGAAAAAAAGTGCCATGTATAGCCCACAGAACCAGATACCCAGAATCTGGCTATATCCTTCAGTCCCACATTTCGAGCCAGCTATTTTGATTCTGTGCATTCGAAGCACACACTAGCTTAGTTGCAGTCTCGAAATGGAGATTGGAAACAGACAAATTTTCAACAAAAATTGTATGAAAAAAAGTGCTATGTATAGCCCACAGAACCAGATACCCACAATCTGGCTATTTGTTTCAGTCCCACATTTCGAGCCAACTATTTTGATTCTGTGCATTCAAGGCACAAACAAGCTTAGCTGCAGTCTCGAAATGGAGATTGTTAACAGAAAAATTTTCAACAAAAAATTGAAAAAAATTGCCATGTATAGCCCACAGAACCAGATACCTACAATCTGGCTATTTGTTTCAGTCCCACATTTCGAGCCAGCTATTTTGATTCTGTGCATTCGAAGCACACACTAGCTTAGCTGCAGTCTCGAAATGGAGATTGGAAACAGAAAAATTTTCAACAAAAAGTTGAAAAAAATTGCCATGTATAGCCCACAGAACCAGATACCCACAATCTGGCTATTTGTTTCAGTCCCACATTTCGAGCCAACTATTTTGATTCTGTGCATTCAAGGCACAAACAAGCTTAGCTGCAGTCTCGAAATGGTGATTGGAAACAGAAAAATTGTCAACCAAAAAATGTATGAAAAAAATTGCCATGTATAGCCCACAGAACCAGATACCCACAATCTGGCTATATCCTTCAGTCCCATATATCGAGCCAGCTATTTTGATTCTGTGCATTCGAAGCACACACTAGCTTAGCTGCAGTCCCGAAATGAAGATTGGAAACAGAAAAATTTTCAACCAAAAAGTTGAAAAAAATTGCCATGTATAGCCCACAGAACCAGATACCCACAATCTGGCTATATCCTTCAGTCCCACATTTCGAGCCAGCTATTTTGATTCTGTGCGTTCGAAGCACACACTAGCTTAGCTGCAGTCTCGAAATAAAGATTGGAAACAGAAAAATTTTCAACAAAAATTTGAAAAAAATTGCCATGTATAGCCCACAGAACCAGATACCCACAATCTGGCTATTTGTTTCAGTCCCACATTTCGAGCCAACTATTTTGATTCTGTGCATTCAAGGCACAAACAAGCTTAGCTGCAGTCTCGAAATGGAGATTGGAAACAGTAAAATTTTCAACCAAAATGTGTATGAAAAAAAGTGCCATGTATAGCCAACAGAACCAGATACCCAGAATCTGGCTATATCCTTCAGTCCCACATTTCGAGCCAGCTATTTTGATTCTGTGCATTCGAAGCACACACTAGCTTAGCTGCAGTCCCGAAATGAAGATTGGAAACAGAAAAATTTTCAACCAAAAAGTTGAAAAAAATTGCCATGTATAGCCCACAGAACCAGATACCCACAATCTGGCTATATCCTTCAGTCCCATATATCGAGCCAGCTATTTTGATTCTGTGCATTCAAGGCACAAACAAGCTTAGCTGCAGTCTCGAAATGGAGATTGGAAACAGAAAAATTTTCAACCAAAAATTGTATGAAAACAAGTGCCATGTATTGCCCACAGAACCAGGTACCCATAATCTGTGTATATCCTTCAGTCCCACATTTCAAGCCAGCTATTTTGATTCTGTGCATTCGAAGCACAAACAAGCGTAGCTGCAGTCTCGAAATGGAGATTGGAAACAGAAACATTTTCAACCAAAAAATGTATGAAAAAAAGTGCCATGTATAGCCCACAGAACCAGATACCCACAATCTGGCTATATCCTTAAGTCCCATATATCGAGCCAGCTATTTTGATTCTGTGCATTCGAAGCACAAACAAGCGTAGCTGCAGTCTCGAAATGGAGATTGGAAACAGAAAAATTTTCAACCAAAAATTGTACGAAAAAAAGTGCCATGTATAGCCCACAGAACCAGATACCCAGAATCTGGCTATATCCTTCAGTCCCACATTTCGAGTCAGCTATTTTGATTCTGTGCATTCAAGGCACAAACAAGCGTAGCTGCAGTCTCGAAATGGAGATCGGAAACAGAAAAATTTTCAACAATAAATTGTATGAAAAAAAGTGCCATGTATAGCCCACAGAACCAGATACCCAGAATCTGGCTATATCCTTCAGTCCCACATTTCGAGTCAGCTATTTTGATTCTGTGCATTCAAGGCACAAACAAGCGTAGCTGCAGTCTCGAAATGGAGATCGGAAACAGAAAAATTTTCAACAAAAAATTGTATGAAAAAAAGTGCCATGTATAGCCCACAGAACCAGATACCCAGAATCTGGCTATATCCTTCAGTCCCACATTTCGAGCCAGCTATTTTGATTCTGTGCATTCGAAGCACACACTAGCTTAGCTGCAGTCTCGAAATGAAGATTGGAAACAGAAAAATTTTCAACAAAAAATTGAAAAAAAGTGCCATGTATAGCCCACAGAACCAGATACCCAGAATCTGGCTATATCCTTCAGTCCCACATTTCGAGCCAGCTATTTTGATTCTGTGCATTCGAAGCACACACTAGCTTAGCTGCAGTCTCGAAATGAAGATTGGAAACAGAAAAATTTTCAACAAAAAATTGAAAAAAAGTGCCATGTATAGCCCACAGAACCAGATACCCAGAATCTGGCTATATCCTTCAGTCCCACATTTCGAGCCAGCTATTTTGATTCTGTGCATTCGAAGCACACACTAGCTTAGCTGCAGTCTCGAAATGGAGATTGGAAACAGAAAAATTTTCAACAAAAATTGAAAAAAAGTGCCATGTATAGCTTACAGAACCAGATACCCAGAATCTGGCTATATCCTTCAGTCCCACATTTCGAGCCAGCTATTTTGATTCTGTGCATTCAAGGCACAAACAAGCTTAGCTGCAGTCTCGAAATGGAGATTGGAAACAGAAAAATTTTCAACAAAAAATTGTATGAAAAAAAGTGCCATGTACAGCCCACAGAACCAGATACCCAGAATCTGGCTATATCCTTCAGTCCCACATTTCGAGCCAGCTATTTTGATTCTGTGCATTCAAGGCACAAACAAGCTTAGCTGCAGTCTCGAAATGGAGATTGGAAACAGTAAAATTTTCAACCAAAAAGTTGAAAAAAATTGCCATGTATAGCCAACAGAACCAGATACCCAGAATCTGGCTATATCCTTCAGTCCCACATTTCGAGCCAGCTATTTTGATTCTGTGCATTCAAGGCACAAACAAGCGTAGCTGCAGTCTCGAAATGGAGATCGGAAACAGAAAAATTTTCAACAAAAAATTGTATGAAAAAAAGTGCCATGTATAGCCCACAGAACCAGATACCCACAATCTGGCTATATCCTTAAGTCCCATATATCGAGCCAGCTATTTTGATTCTGTGCATTCGAAGCACAAACAAGCGTAGCTGCAGTCTCGAAATGGAGATTGGAAACAGAAAAATTTTCAACCAAAAATTGTACGAAAAAAAGTGCCATGTATAGCCCACAGAACCAGATACCCAGAATCTGGCTATATCCTTCAGTCCCACATTTCGAGTCAGCTATTTTGATTCTGTGCATTCAAGGCACAAACAAGCGTAGCTGCAGTCTCGAAATGGAGATCGGAAACAGAAAAATTTTCAACAATAAATTGTATGAAAAAAAGTGCCATGTATAGCCCACAGAACCAGATACCCAGAATCTGGCTATATCCTTCAGTCCCACATTTCGAGCCAGCTATTTTGATTCTGTGCATTGGAAGCACACACTAGCTTAGCTGCAGTCTCGAAATGGAGATTGGAAACAGAAAAATTTTCAACAAAAAGTTGAAAAAAAGTGCCATGTATAGACCACAGAACCAGATACCCACAATCTGGCTATATCCTTCAGTCCCACATTTCGAGCCAACTCTTTTGATTCTGTGCATTCAAGGCACAGACTGGGTTTGCTGCTGTCTCGAAATGGAGATTGGAAACAGAAAAATTTTCAACAAAAAATTGTATGAAAAAAAGTGCCATGTATAGCCCACAGAACCAGATACCCACAATCTGGCTATATCCTTAAGTCCCATATATCGAGCCAGCTATTTTGATTCTGTGCATTCGAAGCACAAACAAGCGTAGCTGCAGTCTCGAAATGGAGATTGGAAACAGAAAAATTTTCAACCAAAAATTGTACGAAAAAAAGTGCCATGTATAGCCCACAGAACCAGATACCCAGAATCTGGCTATATCCTTCAGTCCCACATTTCGAGTCAGCTATTTTGATTCTGTGCATTCAAGGCACAAACAAGCGTAGCTGCAGTCTCGAAATGGAGATCGGAAACAGAAAAATTTTCAACAATAAATTGTATGAAAAAAAGTGCCATGTATAGCCCACAGAACCAGATACCCACAATCTGGCTATATCCTTCAGTCCCATATATCGAGCCAGCTATTTTGATTCTGTGCATTCGAAGCACACACTAGCTTAGCTGCAGTCCCGAAATGAAGATTGGAAACAGAAAAATTTTCAACAAAAAATTGTATGAAAAAAAGTGCCATGTATAGCCCACAGAACCAGATACCCAGAATCTGGCTATATCCTTCAGTCCCACATTTCGAGTCAGCTATTTTGATTCTGTGCATTCAAGGCACAAACAAGCGTAGCTGCAGTCTCGAAATGGAGATCGGAAACAGAAAAATTTTCAACAAAAAATTGTATGAAAAAAAGTGCCATGTATAGCCCACAGAACCAGATACCCAGAATCTGGCTATATCCTTCAGTCCCACATTTCGAGCCAGCTATTTTGATTCTGTGCATTCGAAGCACACACTAGCTTAGCTGCAGTCTCGAAATGAAGATTGGAAACAGAAAAATTTTCAACAAAAAATTGAAAAAAAGTGCCATGTATAGCCCACAGAACCAGATACCCAGAATCTGGCTATATCCTTCAGTCCCACATTTCGAGCCAGCTATTTTGATTCTGTGCATTCGAAGCACACACTAGCTTAGCTGCAGTCTCGAAATGGAGATTGGAAACAGAAAAATTTTCAACAAAAATTGAAAAAAAGTGCCATGTATAGCCCACAGAACCAGATACCCAGAATCTGGCTATATCCTTCAGTCCCACATTTCGAGCCAGCTATTTTGATTCTGTGCATTCAAGGCACAAACAAGCTTAGCTGCAGTCTCGAAATGGAGATTGGAAACAGAAAAATTTTGAGCCAAAAATTGTATGAAAAAAAGTGCAATGTACAGCCCACAGAACCAGATACACACAATCTGGCTATATCCTTCAGTCCCACATTTCGAGCCAGCTATGTTGATTCTGTGCATTCGAAGCACACACTAGCTTAGCTGCAGTCTCGAAATGGAGATTGGAAACAGAAAAATTTTCAACAAAAAATTGAAAAAAATTGCCATGTATAGCCCACAGAACCAGATACACACAATCTGGCTATATCCTTCAGTCCCACATTTCGAGCCAGCTATGTTGATTCTGTGCATTCGAAGCACACACTAGCTTAGCTGCAGTCTCGAAATGGAGATTGGAAACAGAAAAATTTTGAACCAAAAATTGTATGAAAAAAAGTGCAATGTACAGCCCACAGAACCAGATACCCAGAATCTGGCTATATCCTTCAGTCCCATATATCGAGCCAGCTATTTTGATTCTGTGCATTCAAGGCACAAACAAGCTTAGCTGCAGTCTCGAAATGGAGATAGGAAACAGAAAAATTTTCAACAAAAAATTGAAAAAAAGTGCCAGGCATAGCCCACAGAACCAAATACCCGGAATTTGAAGCACACACTAGCTTAGCTGCAGTCTCGAAATGGAGATTGGAAACAGAAAAATTTTCAACCAAAAAATGTATGAAAAAAAGTGCCATGTATGAAAAAAAGTGCCATGTATAGCCCACAGAACCAGATACCCAGAATCTGGCTATATCCTTCAGTCCCACATTTCGAGCCAGCTATTTTGATTCTGTGCATTCGAAGCACACACTAGCTTAGTTGCAGTCTCGAAATGGAGATTGGAAACAGACAAATTTTCAACAAAAATTGTATGAAAAAAAGTGCCATGTATAGCCCACAGAACCAGATACCCAGAATCTGGCTATATCCTTCAGTCCCACATTTCGAGCCAGCTATTTTGATTCTGTGCATTCGAAGCACACACTAGCTTAGCTGCAGTCTCGAAATGGAGATTGGAAACAGAAAAATTTTCAACAAAAAATTGAAAAAAAGTGCCATGTATAGCCCACAGAACCAGATACCCACAATCTGGCTATATCCTTCAGTCCCATATATCGAGCCAGCTATTTTGATTCTGTGCATTCGAAGCACACACTAGCTTAGCTGCAGTCCCGAAATGAAGATTGGAAACAGAAAAATTTTCAACCAAAAAATGTATGAAAAAAAGTGCCATGTATAGCCCACAGAACCAGATACCCAGAATCTGGCTATATCCTTCAGTCCCACATTTCGAGCCAGCTATTTTGATTCTGTGCATTCGAAGCACAAACACGCGTAGCTGCAGTCTCGAAATGGAGATTGGAAACAGAAAAATTTTCAACCAAAAATTGTATGAAAAAAAGTGCCATGTATAGCCCACACAACCAGATACCCAGAATCTGGCTATATCCTTCAGTCCCATATATCGAGCCAGCTATTTTGATTCTGTGCATTCGAAGCACAAACAAGCGTAGCTGCAGTCTCGAAATGGAGATTGGAAACAGAAAAATTTTCAACCAAAAATTGTATGAAAAAAAGTGCCATGTATAGCCCACACAACCAGATACCCAGAATCTGGCTATATCCTTCAGTCCCACATTTCGAGCCAGCTATTTTGATTCTGTGCATTCGAAGCACAAACACGCGTAGCTGCAGTCTCGAAATAGAGATTGGAAACAGAAAAATTTTCAACCAAAAATTGTATGAAAAAAAGTGCCATGTATAGCCCACACAACCAGATACCCAGAATCTGGCTATATCCTTCAGTCCCACATTTCGAGCCAGCTATTTTGATTCTGTGCATTCGAAGCACACACTAGCTTAGCTGCAGTCTCGAAATGAAGATTGGAAACAGAAAAATTTTCAACAAAAAATTGAAAAAAAGTGCCATGTATAGCCCACAGAACCAGATACCCACAATCTGGCTATATCCTTCAGTCCCATATATCGAGCCAGCTATTTTGATTCTGTGCATTCGAAGCACAAACAAGCGTAGCTGCAGTCCCGAAATGAAGATTGGAAACAGAAAAATTTTCAACCAAAAAATGTATGAAAAAAAGTGCCATGTACAGCCCACAGAACCAGATACCCAGAATCTGGCTATATCCTTCAGTCCCACATTTCGAGCCAGCTATTTTGATTCTGTGCATTCGAAGCACACACTAGCTTAGCTGCAGTCTCGAAATGGAGATTGGAAACAGAAAAATTTTCAACAAAAAATTGAAAAAAAGTGCCATGTATAGCCCACAGATCAGATACCCACAATCTGGCTATATCCTTCAGTCCCATATATCGAGCCAGCTATTTTGATTCTGTGCATTCGAAGCACACACTAGCTTAGCTGCAGTCTCGAAATGGAGATTGGAAACAGAAAAATTTTCAACAAAAAGTTGAAAAAAAGTGCCATGTATAGCCCACAGATCAGATACCCACAATCTGGCTATATCCTTCAGTCCCATATATCGAGCCAGCTATTTTGATTCTGTGCATTCGAAGCACAAACAAGCGTAGCTGCAGTCTCGAAATGGAGATTGGAAACAGAAAAATTTTCAACAAAAAATTGTATGAAAAAAAGTGCCATGTATAGCCCACAGAACCAGATACCCACAATCTGGCTATATCCTTCAGTCCCATATATCGAGCCAGCTATTTTGATTCTGTGCATTCGAAGCACACACTAGCTTAGCTGCAGTCTCGAAATGGAGATTGGAAACAGAAAATTTTCAACAAAAAATTGAAAAAAAGTGCCATGTATAGCCCACAGAACCAGATACCCACAATCTGGCTATATCCTTCAGTCCCACATTTTTAAGCCAGCTATTTTGATTCTGTGCATTCGAAGCACACACTAGCTTAGCTGCAGTCTCGAAATGGAGATTGGAAACAGACAAATTTTCAACAAAAATTGTATGAAAAAAAGTGCCATGTATAGCCCACAGAACCAGATACCCACAATCTGGCTATATCCTTCAGTCCCATACATCGAGCCAGCTATTTTGATTCTGTGCATTCAAGGCACAAACAAGCTTAGCTGCAGTCTCGAAATGGAGATTGGAAACAGTAAAATTTTCAACCAAAATGTGTATGAAAAAAAGTGCCATGTATAGCCAACAGAACCAGATACCCAGAATCTGGCTATATCCTTCAGTCCCACATTTCGAGCCAGCTATTTTGATTCTGTGCATTCGAAGCACAAACTGCTTAGCTGCAGTGGGCGCCGTGTCTCAATGGTTAGTGCGTTGGACTATGGAGCAAGGGGTTCGAGATCGAGTCCCAGTCGGGGAACACCTAACAAGTTTTTCACGGCCTCATCTCTCGCGAGTGTCTAATAAACATCCGAAAGTACAATTGTCCTGAGAAAGCTTCTCAAATAACAAATTGCCCTTCGGATACGGCATCAAACAGTAGGCCCCTCCCATTCGTGTAAAGAATATAACACGCACAACACGAATGGTTGTGAGAAGCTAGTCCCTGGGTCCCATCGACCTGTAGCGCCCTATGGCTGACTAAGAGAACGTCACTGTATAACTCGTAAAGCTTACAGTTATACCTTCTTCTTCACTCTCCTTCTATGCCGGAGAGTCTAAGCATTTTCCTCTCACAACAACCGACAGTGATATCATCCTTTCTTGACATAGTCCATGCCTCTGCAGTCCTGTTCTACGACTGGGATGATCAACGTTTGGTCTGGTTGGTCGAGAGATGGCTTTGCTACGCAATTGGCCTCTTAACTCAAAGAAGCATCGACGTTGCAGCTTCATTTTTTATCAGTCTTATCAAATTGGTTCTGAAATTATATATTTGGACTCAAGAAAGGTCATTTCTAGAGAGTCCTTCCAGTAGAAGTTGGCAACGTTTATTCAGTTCCTAGTCTTCCCTCTTTAAAAAGTTCCACTTCATGAACTTCCTTCTTGCTATTAAAATCTGTAAAGGTCCCTTCAAGCCGATGGCCTCTCTAATATTTCCTTATATTTTTGTACGACTCTGTAGATCTCCTTACACCTTTAGGCTTGCTTACTTCTTTTGATTCATTCTCTCAATTATTTTGAAAATGCAAACATACTCGACCTCCTCTGTTCTAGGAAGCCTCCTGTATGCCTATGGACGAAGCCAACCCTCTACACAAAGAATGTGACAGCAATGGGCTACGGAGTCACACAATTTGGTAAGTCTTACCGGCTGAGAGTCCTTCAAAAGTATATCCTTTAAGTGTTTTTTTTTTTTTTTTCAAAAGCCGGACTAAGAAGTGCAGATTTGCAAAAGGTCAACTTGGTTGTGTTCCCGGAAAAGGTTTGCAAGCCATTTTTTAGACGGAAGAGAAAATTCCGTTCTGGAATAGTGCACTCCCATCTATGTGCCGGCGATCCCGAAGGACGTCGAGATACCTGCCAGGTAAGGAATGGGATGAGTGGCTTATAGTAGGAATTCTATATATTTCTCGCCTTACTTGCTTCCAGGGCGATTCCGGAGGACCACTCATAGTGGACTTCAAGCAGCAGAAGTATGCAGCTGGCATTACATCGACAGGACAAGCATGTTCCGGATTCCCACCAGCGATTTACACCAGGATCTCGTCATACATCGGATGGATAGAGGAGATTGTACGCGAGCATGGCTATTCAATAAGAAAAACCTGTGGGGTTGAGGGGGCAGAATAAGGCTAACTGAATAAACTAGTACCTACCTGTGATTGTATGCACCGCCGCCTTCCTATTCACTTCCGGTGTACCACTTCAAATCTCTATTACTTAACAATTTTCACGCCCTTCAGCTTTAATGTGTCTCAATAAATCACCGATATCACCAACCAATCATCAAACTAATCGCCGATCAAACAATTAACTCTCGAACTCCACCCAATACCCGAGGCCTTCCCACGCCCGTGGCCACCCATCAGCCATTCGATGCTCCGTGGGCGCGGCGGCGTCACTAATTCAGTATTATTTATTGGCTCAGGCCAATGAAACAAATTAAATCCTCCATTTTCATCCGCTGCCTCCCATGGCGCGGTGTGTGTGTGTGTTCGTCCCTGCTATCTGCACTATCACATCCTACAAGCCAGCACAAGGCCCTCAAGGCTAACTCGGCGCGCGCTCTCAAGGAAACACATTCCCCAGCATAGTACCGAGGAACAACAAAGGCAGGACGCTCTCTAAACATCCCTACACCGTTACCAGAGGTCGCAAAAGAAAAATAAATACAAACAGAGCAAAGAAAAAAAAAAGGGAATAAATAAATCAGAGCATGTGTTAATTATCCTACAACCACAGTCGATTAATTCCATGGGGCAACCACTCAGCCACCACCCTAATCCCAGAGTACTAGCGAAAGCCCGACCGACCTAACGATATTCCCTCTAGTTCCTTCCTTGTTGGGGTTTTTGCTGTTTATTTTGTTTTTCTTTTTGGGTTTCTTCTGTTTTTTTTTTTTTTTTTTTCTGCTCCTAGCTTTCGGTATTTATTCTTCGATAAAAATGGTGATTTTCTGTGCGCCTCCTCCGACGATCCCATAAAAAGGGATGAGACACACATGGGAATCAAAGTGGCCGGCATTGGCATCCTCCAACTCCATTATGCTGATGTCTGGGGAGAATAAGGCCAATCTTAGGTTGGTCAGAGGGCATCTGACGCGCTTGCGTTTTCATCGTCCTTTTTCGCATTAAATCGATAATTGCCCTCCGGGTTGGGAGGGGGTTTAATGTTTTACAAACGTTAATATCCTCGAATTGAGCTATGGCGACTCGAAGGATACAAAACACAATCGAATAAATCTCGTGGCATTTTCCACCGTTTTACTGGATAACGAGAAGATAATTACAAAAAATTCCTTTGAGGGTATTAGCCAACAACGTTAACCACAGGGTGGCCGAAAAACTAACGAAGGAGATAAGTTGTTCCTTTTTTTTTTGGATATTTTGTTGCAAAAATATTCAGAAATATGCCTCACCGTAAGGGATTATATAAGTGAGACTCAAAAGCTCGTGATTGTTACCATTTAGGTCAAGCGACGAAGCCATCAATGAGGTTTGGTTGGGTAGACGAGTGCCAATTGGCTAACCCTAGTACAGTAATGATCCCTGATCTTGACCAGGAAGTCATTTAGTTGATGGGATGTAGTTCAAAACCATTAACCATTAACTGGTCTGCTGGACACTTTTTTTTAGGTTACGGAGGGAGTATTGCCGGGAAAGTTAACTCTAGGACCTGTATAGTGCCAGATAAAGTGGGTACTATCTACGTGGACTTCCTCATTGCCATATTATTGACAAACATGTCATTAATTTTGGAATTTTTCATGTGGCACCCCAAAGTGTTATACTGCGTGATGACGTTTGAAGGATGATTCATTTAGAAGGACTTTTTTCAAAAGTCATCTTAATCACCATTGGGCCATCTTTACCTTTAAGCCAGCGAACTATTCTCGACATTTTTTTAAGATTATTTCTTTCAAATAGCAGTCGTAACTGAGGGTAGCATGGTTCATGGTTCATTCGCAGTTAAAATATTGGCTTCCAATTCCTCAATCGTACCCAGCTTATCCATGTAGACTTTGGGCTTTACATTGTCTCAAAGGGAAAAGTCTAGAGGTGTCATGTCACACGATTAAGATGGTTCATAGGTCCGAAGCTTGAAATGAACTGTTCTCGGAGTAATGCCATATTTCACGGCCTATATGGCGAGTAACGCCCTCTTGTTGGTACCAAATGTCCTGGAGATCGCTTCAATTTGTTATTTTGGCCCATAAATCCCCCTAAGCCGTTGTTTTGTTTGTATGTAATGGTAGATCTTCAATATCTTCGGGATGTTCTTCAAATGATCGGAATTTTACTTATTGACGTATCGATTAAGTCAGAAATGTGCCCCATAGCTAAACGGAATTGGTGTCGAAAACAGTGGATGTTCTTTTAGCTTTTCATGGGCCCAAAGGCTGAAACGGTGATGATTTGCTAGGTCTCAACATGCTTCAATTCTTCCACGAGTTATATATTCTTTATTCTTTGAAACCAAGATCCTTACGTCAAATACGCCAAGTTTTTGCTTGCTTGCGTTGCATGCAAGCTGTTAAGATCGAGGCCGAATCGATTCATCGTGGTCATTACGTGGTAGCTTCAATATTTCCTTCAATACTTACTGGATGTGGTCTATTGGATTTCAAACTTGGTGGTAAACTCGACGGTATAACGAATCTTAGACTCAAAATAATAATCAAAAAATATTTAGTACAACAGGTCTAAAGAGAGGGGTTGTTTTAGGTATTGTATAGGGTTTGAACCTTGAGTTGCTTGAGCCACAGGGTCTATGAATCATGCTTTCGGTGGCCTGATTAGATAGACTACAAGTTGCTCTAGATGCACGACACATGTTCCTGATTTTCGTAACACAGCTAAATAGCTTGTAGATGCTGTGCCAGGCTAAGTATTTTTCCTGATGAAATGTCAAACAGTACCGAACAAAAGTACCACGACAGGTTAATATGACTCAGGCGCCATCTGTTAAAAAATCCAAAAAGTACCTCTAAATGAATCACCCTGTGTAGCCTAAAATCATTTCCTCTTCGTATTGGAATATCCTATCTATCATGGACTGAGTTCATGGAATAAAGTGTCTAAGAAATCTGCACCGCTACCAAACACTACCAAAACTTTGAGTCGGTGGTCGAAACTTTGAGAGCATTTATCTTAGCCGTAAGTAGTTCAGTGGTTTCGTGAACAAAATCAGTCGATTCCACGCTCTTGGTCAACATTGTGGGAAATTTCGCATAAAGATCGTGACCAACAACGTGATGTCCCTTGCACACTTGAAGGGTCGAGACTTCTCCGACTAAGCCCTGCAAAAGTTAGAAAAAAATCCTGAATTCCATAGAATAGTCGCTCAGTTTTGCTTTAATGGTTTTGCCACTAACCAAACTAGGCGCTAGTGGGCAGCAACACACCTGAGTTTATGTGCTTCAAGAGACTTCATTGCCTCCTCTAAAAATGACACTGTGGAGTGGATCGTCATGATTGCCAATGGAGTTTTCTATCGTGCCGTGTTGGGGGATTTGTTTTTGTGGCCAGAGTTAGATGGATTTGACATCAGCGATATGTGGTTCCAACAAAACGGCAGCACATATCACACAGCTGGTCAAACAATTGATCTCTTGAGGGGAAAATTCGATATGTATCTCCGACAATCTCCCCCATACTATATGGACTTTTTCTATGATAAATACTTATTTCAAGAAGCCAACAACGTTAGAGAAGCTTTGGATCAATATCGAACTTGAAATTGCCAACGTTCCGGCCGATATCTGTGCAGGGGTTGTGGAGAATTGGCTTCAAAGCCGATCGCTGTAAATGCGGTGATCGTGTTCATATGTCCATGAGTTCTGATTTCATATTTAAATTTAACATGTGACTGCTTTAACTGAAATCAGTTTTAGCCTGATATCTCAACTGTTCTGTGTTTCATTTAATTGAAAAATTGTTATGTCCTTATTGGAAAACCATTTATTTACCATTATCATGATCAATGTCAATTGCGAGAACTAATGAGCCATGTCTGCCCCGCCTGTCCGTCTGTCTACTTCTGAGGAAAGGAAGCAAAACAAACGTAAAAAGGTTTAAAATCCTCCTACTTTTCCATAACTTCAGTACTTTAAATGTAATCGAAAAATTTTATACGTCATGTGTGGTCACGCCCACTTCTTGGAGGCGTTTTTGAAAAAAAAGGATAACATTTTGCTGAAACATCCACAAAAGTTAAAAAATTCCGGCGTAATTCAGCAAGAAAACGGCTATAAAAGGACTACACTACAAGGAGGATAGGGTATCTCACAATTCATCCTTCTCCATCCCGCATTTGATGTTTTTGGGAATTTTAGTACCAACCTAACCTAAATGCACTAAATTCACCGACAGTTTGGGAGATATTTGAAAGTTTTAGGAAACAGCGTCTATTATGAACCAAGGATGTGGTACCTGGAGGGTGACCGCCACTATCACGAGAAAGCTGCAAACGTTCGTCAATAGGTGCTTACGTTATATCTTTAGGATTTTCGGGTCAAACCGTATCTCTGACGAACAACTCTATCATAGAACGGGCCATGAACCTATAGGCACAACAATACGATGAGGAAAGTGGACTGGACATACTCTCCGAAAGGGTGACAGGTCCATATCTAACCACGCGATGCAATGGAACCCACTTACTCAGGATGGGAGGATACGCCGCAGTCCTCGGAGTACGTGGCTCAGAACAGTTGAGAAGGAAGCACGGTAACTGGGAAAGAGTTGGGGAGAACTGAAACACATTTCCAGAAACCGCACACGATGGCGCGTAGGCATTGTCGAGGCCCTAGGACCCACAAGGGGATACAGGACTTAAGGAAGGAATGAACCAAGGAGCTCACTCTTCATTTATACGAAAGGAATGTTTTAAATATTTCTCCTTGGATACCATTCTAGGTCGGAATTGGTATTTGATTTAAAAACAAATATCAGCTGTGACATATGGCTGTCCAATGTAGTATTTTTCGAAATGGGTTGGCACCTATGTCCTGATTTCCTTCAACCCAGCATCGTTTCAAGAATTGAAAGTCAAAAATAAACAAAATTCGACATTCGAATGGTCACAGGACACCTTTCACAGTTGGTTTGCACTGAACTTTTCGAATACATATGTCCCATGATGAACTTTGTCCCAACTAATTGGTATGTACGTGTACCAGAACCCACTCCATGAGCCAGGAATTTGTACCATATTGCCTCGACATACAAAAATATTAGAAAACTATAGAAAACCCATAAAACTTAGAGAAATAATTCTTCTTTGACAGGTTACAGTTCTCACATGTATCTATTTAAGGACGACCTACTTCCTTAAGGAATTCCACCCAAGTTTTTGTTTTTCTTTTTGATCCACCCTGTCGTGCATCCCACACCCGCTCCCATTTCGAGCGACGAATTTCTACTTGTGGCTAAAACAATCATCCATCTTCTTCGCCATGAGCTATGTTGATAGTTTATTTCGGAAAATTTGGTCCTTTTTTTTTTTTTTTGTTTTTGTTCAGCTCCCAGGAGCAAGACATTGTTTTTCAATACATTTGGGAACAATCAAGACAAATTAATTTGTCTGTCTTGCAGGCATGAAGCATGAGGCCTGCTGCTGTAGCTTTTATTTTGATATATGGCTCAAGAGCGAACCAGATGTAAATGCCTGTGCCGGGTCCATCCGCATTTATATCGGATAAATTACATTTTAAAACATCAACTTGGTAGATTTATGGCTACGGTGCAATCTTCGTGATCTGGGAACGATTTATCCCCCCTTCTGGCCCCAGTCGTTGGTATCCTGTGCAATCTGTACCACCAATCAATAATTTAATTTTCTTTTAATTTCACTCCTTTCCCGTCGATAAATAATCGTCGGCCAAACATGGCACATTAGCTAATAAATTTATCCTCCTGTCATATTTCCTGTCTATTGTTGGGCTTGCGAGAAATGAATTTCCTCGTCTCCCCGAGTACACACACTCATAACAAATAGTCAATAAGTATGTACGTAGGAGCGTGGCGGCGGTGGCGGCGGTGGCGGCCTATGCTTTGGATCCTTTTGGGAATATTTTCAAAATGAGGCCGACCCAAGGTGGGGGCAGGAATTTTAAATTAAATTTTCTATTCTATGAGGGGAGGGGGGGGGGGGAGCTCTGTTCCTGGGAATTGCGCCACCGTTCGCCATCCTTCTTTCCATTGTCCTGTTGGGTACGTCGCCGATGATTTGAATTGGCAACACTCTGGGGACCTGATGTTATAATGCATTTTGAAGAGATCGCGAGGGGCGATTTATTACGCCCTCGCTATATTGATGTTTATCTATCTTGCGCTCACAATGGGGCAGGAGGCCGGGAGCAGGCTCCATTGGTAAACACAAAGTTTGTTCCAATTGCGCACAAATGAGTGCAGAGCCTAGCGCTGCCGCTGGCCTAGCTGACGTACTCATAGTTGTTAAATAATTTTTTTGCTTTGTTCGTGCAAGGATTGGAAACTATGCTGATTGGAATAGAAGTTTCAGGCTCTTGACATGAACCGAAGCGTTAATTATTGTTAGAGAAATCACTCGATCGATTTGCTTTGAACTCAAGGGAGTGAGATATATGATGCGGAAGTTAAACGAACGTCAAAGTGTTTTGCACACAAAAGGACTTTAATGAGGAGGCTCGTTGGTTGGTTGGTTGGTGAATGAATGTATGTAGAATGTAGGAGCCTGTGCGAATGGTTGGTATTGAAATTGAAGCAATATCGGGGAAAAAACTTGAAGTTTTTCACTGCATTAGTCGTATCTGCAAAGTTGGTTTGTGTGAAGCAAATAAGTTTTTCGACTGTGGATACCATTATGGGGAAGTTCTGCGAAATGGGCTTTGAATCTGTGTACACTTATCACCTAAATTGGTGGTTCCCCTCCAAAGACAGGACAACGGTAACGCGGAGACTCAAATAGTCCAGATTTGCCGCACTATATTCAGGGTATTATGTACGCAGAACAGCCTGATTATGCTGGACACTACCTGGAAAGTGCAGACCTGCTCAGCAAAGTATCAGAGCCTCCAGAGTGATTCCAGCGATCTGTCTGGCTAAGAGGATTATTTTAGAAAGGTTTTTTAACATTTTCAAAACGATTCAACTTAAAAGGGCGTAGAGTGTCTAACAGTACAGAAAAATGGAATATATTCAAAACTATTTCCAAAAATATTCCACATACGCCACCGAACCACACATATTCTTCTTATTTCTGCCTCCTGCTGAGCGGATCTAACTCAGACAAGAGAGAAATCCAGTTGTTCTGTATTTTATGCACATATTCGCTTAGATCCTGCGTTGCTAAGTACAGAGAAATGGAAAATATTGAAAATTATTTCCAAAAATATTCCACATACGCCACCGAACCACACATATTCTTCTTATTTCTGCCTCCTGCTGAGCGGATCTAGCTCAGACAAGAGAGAAATCCAGTTGTTCTGTACTTTATGCACAGATTCGCTTAGATCCTGCGTTGCTAAGTACATAGAAATGGGAAATATTCAAAACTATTTCCAAAAATATTCCACATACGCCACCGAACCACACATATTCTTCTTATTTCTGCCTCTTGCTGAGCGGATCTAGCTCAGTCAAGAGAGAAATCCAGTTGTTCTGTTCTTTATGCATAGATTCGCTTAGATCCTGCGTTGATAAGTACAGAGGAATGGAAAGTATTAACAAAATTTTGCAAAAATATTCCACATACGCCACCGAACTAGTAAATTTTTTGGTGCATATGCGGATCCCCCAAACGGAGTAAGAATGACCTTATCGCACTGTTATGGCTGAAGGACAGATAGTTAATTAAAGTCAGCACAGCAGTCGAGAAAGTACAAATAGCTGCTGGTGAGTGGAGCCGGCACAAGAAAGACCGATCTGCAATTAGGAAGATATTACGTTCCCGAGAGGAAAAGGGTCCAAAAAAGGAAAGAAAAAGTCGAGGAAGCTTCTTAGTGTCAAAAGAAGCTGGTTGATTGAACGGCATAGTGAAGTTGTACCTACGTTTCCTTGTCCAAGGTTCAATTTGATGAAACCTAAAACCAGCATGAGAGCCAGCATCCCACGTCCTTCCTCAGTCCAAATTCGAAGAAAACACAAAGCTAAGAGATTACTTTATACCACTTAGCTTAGTAAATGGGAGGACTTTGAGCTCTTGTACTTTAGGCCTGTGAATTTCCTACTGTACTCCAAATGGGACAATGGATTATAATTCTTCTGTGTTTAGTAAGATGTACGAGTAGTTTAGCATCTATTTCAACTCATTACCTTGAGCCCATTCATATCGAAAACGTTTGGAGAAGGTCTTAACTATGTGTATTTCGGGATTGCGCCTTTTGACAATGCATACCATAAACGTGTTAGAAGGATTTCCGGAAATATCCCAAACATGAATATTGGAGATTTTGAGACCTAGAAACTGATACTAGACGGAGTTTTCTCTTACCATTTACAACATGCTAGTAGAAAATCGTCTAGAGGCGATAACGAATGTCAAGGATATATGGCTCGACCTAGTTAAGTTTTGCAACCAATTATTTAACTGGATACTCAAAGTCAAATGAGTGCCACTCAAGGAGTCACCAAAGAAATCATTCTGCAAACAAATAACCAGAAGGAGCGTGAAAATCAATTCAAACCGATCTCAGAGTACCCCGTAGATGCCTTGATCAAACAGTGTCTAATAAAAGGACCTAGGGCAGTCAATCTGACGAACATATGTAAAGTGGTTCACTAATGAATCCAAATGCCCATGGGTACTGGGCCAGGTGTATAGAGTGCAGGTTACGATACTCAGATTCTTTGGAAAAGTTTTCGAGAATTGTCTAACCGAGTACCTGAATGATAGACTGGGTGACTCTTAGTAAAGGATTTTTCAATAGGAATATAACAATTTAAAATTTTGATAAGAGTTCACACTTGCACTTTTTTTATGACCTTTTAAGACCAATGTATCAGTCAAGGTTTACGTTTTTTTTATTGTGAAGTGCATTACGAGAGAAATTTGGAAATTATTTAAAAAAAACTACCGAAATCCTGAGTAGGTGGCCGAAACTATGGGAGCGCTTATTCCAATTTTCGGTCGTTATATTGGTCCCACTAGACAGGTTGTGCGTCCTACAGTGGATAAGTTCATGTCAACATATTCACTATTGAACAATCCAGCCCCAGTGAGACAACGTATTGCGGGAAGCACTTAAAATATCGCAGCCCTATGTGTTTCAGTTCAAAACAAGCCAACTCAGTCGACTTCACGGCGTTCTTATAAATTGGGAATCTCTCAGTTCACATTGTGAAGAAGTTTTCACTAAAAAATTTGGCCTACACTCAAATTCACTTAAAAATTTAATCCTCTTGATCGTTTGATATGTCGAGTGGGGTCTTCAAAAGTTTGAAGAAAATTTTTAAATTTTATCGGAAAATAATCATTGACTTTAGAGAATCGATCGATGGAAACGTGGTCCCGATGCTTATATGAAAAAAATTTACTATTGTACTTAAACTCAATATATATACTATGTTTGGAATACATTTCAGTCCGATATCTCAATTATTCTGTGTTTCATTTAAGTACAAAATTGTTATGTCCTTATTGAAAAACCCAATACAGGGAGGCTAACGAACTAGCAGGGAGCGACCGGAAAGTCACTGAAACCGTTCTGTTGGTTGCGACTACCAAAAAAAAGAAAACAAGTAATGAACAAATCCAGGCTAAACTTGGAATGATATCAGCCAACTGAGATGGACTTGGTTTGGATATAGTGGCTGCCAACACAAAACACCAGCACACATAGACCCAGTAGCAGGTCTATTGTGGTACCACGTGTATCAAATGTGAAAGTTTCCCTCTACCTGTTCGTTAAAACTAAGAAGAGTCGTTAAAGTGTAAGCTTCCTGGAGAAATTGCATGAAAGAAGTGGGCTCAAACAGAGCAGCTTGGTGATGCCTTTCCTCTTCTTCATCCATTCAGCTTCAGCAAAACTCATTTGTTTATAAGACAGTGCGCTAGAATGACACCTATTGCAATGCATATGTGGACTCTGTTAATCGGGATCAAATTCTTAGAGCGTTTTAAAGCCACCATTGGCCAAATTGACATAGTGTTCCTGATACACTCTAGTGGTATTCCTAAGTTCCCTTTATCCTACAAAATGGGATGAGATGTTCCTAATCGGGCGAGTTCGTCAGCCCTATAATTCTGTGGAAGACCGTCACTATTCCAACAATCAAAACTCCCATTTCGAACAATCCCTAGCCACGTCCCGCTCGTTTATTCAAAACTTTACAAAACTACAAATCGTTACAATTACACATATGTACGTCCAGATTCGTTACACTTTATCGCAGAGCAACTGAAATAGCATCATGCAGCATAAATAAGCGCTAAGCTGTTTAGCGCCCTTACTACGTCAGGATACTCGTATCCTGGCACACAGCAACGCGAATATTAAAACGTACTGCAATGTCGTGACGCTACTTCTGTTCGTGTGCGCAACAAGAATTGCAAAATGTGATTGATAACAAATAATTAATCTTTTCGCTCCCTGTTGGTTTATTGTATCATGTAGTCGAAGGAATTGCTCCTGTTGGCACAGCACAGGCGACGAGCGAATCCAAAAAAAAAGGAGGAAAAAAAACCCAAAAACACACGAAAAACATTGTGATTCGCGTAGGTGAAAACTGCGACTTCCAATGGTACAGGACACACACACGCTGTGCTGCAGACATACCTGGAGTTGGCTATGTCAGGTTTTTGGCATGTTTCCCTGTGTCGCTATGAGAGCATCCCCGGAACCAGTGCGAAACGTGAGTAGTGTTGACAGGCAAAAGTGCCACATATGATGGAAGACTCTTGCTATTGATTAGTTTGCTTCTTTGTGGCATGAATCCGAAGAACCCGCGAGGGAATTCTCAGGTGAGTTCATGTTGTCGGAAGCTGTTTGTCAATTCCATCAGACACTGTTACTGGCAATGTTTGTTGAAAATTTAAAGTGGTTAGGAAAGTGTCTGCAAGGATCAATTTGTAGCTTTAGCAAATGGAAGGACAAAGTAGTTCCTTCCGCTCGCTACCTATTTTTTTTTTTTTCACTCCCCAATGGGATACATGTTTCCTTAAGGAATAAATATAATTTCCTGTACCCTGAAATGGATAAACACTATCCCAGTTCTCATATGGCAACTGGGACAAATAGAACTGCAATTGCAAATAATTTAGCGAAACGTCAGTTGGGTGAGCTCCCAACGGATTGCATGCTCATATTTTAACGACCGCGTTGTCACTACCCTCCGAAGCTGACAACTGGTACTGCAATAAAATATTTTTACGATTAAGTTTTAATATGCCAGCAATGGAAAATGTTCTTGAAACGAGCGGTACGGTACCGGGCTGATGGGACATCTAGGGGATATGCTCGAAACAGCGTCTTCTGGTTCGTTTTCGAATAATAATCTTTCGGGATAGTTAAATAGTTTTTGTTTTGTCTGGCGAGCACATAAGGGGGATATATTCAAAATTTTATTATATTTTGAATTTTCACCATTTTAACGTTCATTTCGAATTCGTGAACTGTTTCGTGTATGTCGTGACCAAACAAGAGTTTGGCTTTTTCAGCTATAAACACGTTGCTTCGCTAATGGAATATTTATGGATAGTGAATAATTTTTAAGGGACTCACTGTATGAAATGAATGAATATTTAAAGGTACAGTCAAACCCGGATAATATCAGCAGCAAAATCATGTGACTTTAAGCATGTTGTGACTTAGCTTAACCACCAAGCTACGACTGTTCCGTTCCAACGTTGAATCCGTCCTGCTACATATGTATATGGATGTGGTACCTGGAGGGTGAACGCCACTATCACAAGTAAGCTGCGAAAGTTCTAAAGATACATCGTAGGCACCTATGTATCTTTAGAACTTTCTGGCCAAACTATATCGCTAACAAACAACTTTATGAGAGATCGGGCCAACGAACCTATAGGCACAACCATAGGACTTCGAACGTGGCAGTGGATTGGACATATTTTCCGAAAGGGTGACAGGTCCATAGCTAACCACGCGATGCAATGGAACCTGCTTACTCAGGATGGCAAGATATGTGGCGGTCCTAGGAGTACATGGCACAGAACAGTTAAAAAGGAAGTACGACAAGAGAGCTGAGGCACATTTCCAATAATCGCACACGATGGCGTGTAGGCATGGGCGAGGCCCCAGAACCCATCAACTTTGCACCAGCTACGGAGATTACCAAGACTAGGTATCCACACAGAAACACTAGGTATCCAAACAGATGGTCAACAAGGGCAGCAAGGAAACCACATCGAGCCAGAAAAAGGGAGAAGAAAATATCCTCAGTACGTACTCCGTATCCTAGCTCAAGGATATCTAAGAATCTCGCGATAGGAATGACAGCAGAATGTTTTTTAAGAGATTCAACCAGCTGGGAGTTGGCTTCAAGCTTGAAACGCAGCTTATTTTAAATACTGAACTAAATCCAGTCACCGAAGCGCAGGGAATAAGAGATGTATTTTAGGACCATTTAGAGCATTAGAGAGAGTGATAGGCCTAGACGAAAACTCCCATCTAGTCAATGAGGAAACCATGTTGAAGAGGTTGGCTCTGATATCAAAAAGTGGAAGAACCGCGAAGTCTGGCTTGACCGCATCAAGCGAATACCACCGAATACCGAATACGACCACCCCCAGTTACGAGACGACAAGAGAGACCGAAATTCAAAGATCAAGGTATCGCAGGACAACTGGAAGAAGCGTATCTGGGACTAAAGGAGGTTGAAGGCTGATGTGTCCCAAACATGACTGGCTTTCACGTAGTGTCCTAATGACACCAAACTGCTAAGTGATGTGTTCGCCTCAAGAAAGGCGAAGTGGTACCCAACAAAGAGTCAGCCTATGGCCCACGAGCTTGAGATTTTATTGATGCTGACTGTAGCGCTTGACCGTCCAAAAGAGACTCTGATTATTTTACCACAAATATCATGTCCGCCGCTGATAATATTGCATTAGCCAATGCCTGCGATGTCCCCCCGATCAAGTGTAAAGGGTGGGCCATCTAGTGGTTTCTTTTTTAAACCATAGGTTATTTTGACACTGACAGCTGCTTCCCGCTCAAAATCTTGACAGAAAGTCAGTATCATGCCACCGCGGAACGAAAGGAGTCGCTTTACGCTTGAACAACGTTGGGAAATGTTGAAAACTTATTTCCAAAGTGAGTGGTAGCTCAAACAATGCGTTATTGGAAAAAAACGTTTTGGCCGAAATGAGGCACCCACCGCGCCTTCTGCACGCAAGTTTGTGCAAAAAGTTCGTGAGACTTGTATGCTAGTGGACAATACTCATGGTCCCCGTCATTGTACGGTGCTCACAGACGAGGATGTGGCTGCTGTGGCCGAGAGTGTGAGACTCAATTCACGAACATCAACTCGCCATCGATCTCAACAGCTCAACATTTCACGCTCAAGACTGAGGAGAATTCTACACAAAGATCTCGGATTATTCGCTTACAAGGTCCAATTGACTCAGCAATTGAAAGCGCACGACCATACGCTTCAGCCTTAGAGCAGCTTGAATTAGATAACGATTTTGGGCGAAAAATTATCTTTTCTGACTCTCATCTCGGCCGCATCTGGGGCTCGGAAAACCCTCACGTTATTGTCGAGAAGTCGATGCATCCACAGAGAGTGACAGTTTGGTTCGGATTGTGGAGTGGTGGCATCATTGTACCATTTTTCTTCGAAAATAAGGCTGGGAACAACGTTTTGGTCAACGATGGGCGTTACAGAGCCATGATAACCGACTTTTTTTTACTGAAATTGAAGAAATGAATTTGGACGGGATCTGGTTCATGCAGGATGGCGCGCCATGTCACACAGCCCATGCCAAAATCAATCAAATCGTGTTATCAGCCGTCTTGGCGATGTCAATTGGAGGTCTCCGAGGTGCGATTTGACCCCTTTGGACTTTTTTTTTATCGGGAACCGTGAAGGACCGATGTTATGCCAACAATCCGTGGCAACGATTCAAGTACTCAAGGCCAACATCATCCAAGCAATCCGTGAGCTACAGCCCAAAACCATCAACAAGATCTTGGCAAATTAGAGTGACAGAATGCGCTACTGCGAAACCAGCCGAGGCAGCCACTTGAACGACGTTGTGTTCCATACTTAATGGGAATGTTTGCTCTTACTAAGCAAAGCCATAATAAATGGAAACAATTTAATTTTGTTCATTTTATTGGATTTTTAAAAAGAAACTTGTTACTGGCCCACCCTGTATGAACCATCATTTTACCGTCTTCCTTATCCAACTCTAGAGAAGCTAGTTAGAGGTTAGTTGTAATGTTATCGAATTTTGGACTAAAAACAATCGAATAGATGGGTAGTCACTGTACCTCAAGCTCACAAGGATATGTATCGGATACACTACCAGTTGCGCATGAACTCAAAATTCCCCCAAAAAAACACGGGTTTTCAAAATTGCAGTTCAAAACGCTTCTCTGGAAATTTACAATCCGCTTATGCAAATAAAATGAATGATAAAAGAATTTTGAGTTAACGAACAAAAAGGAAATAAAATTCTACCAACAATGTGTGTTTCAACAAAAACGAAAAAAAAATAAAAAAATAATTTATTGCTGGACGTAGTAATGGTTGTCGAGTCCTATTTTTTTTTTTGTTTTTTATTCCACGCTGATGGTACAATAAATACATTTCATCCATGTATGTATGGAATCTTCAGTCGAGTGTACAGCAGAAGCCATGCGAGCGAACGCTCTGTAAATCAAATAAGCGAACAAAATAAATAATGAGTTATACTTCTATGTGTTTTTATATTTTACAACTATTTCACGGTAAATATAATGGGGGAGCCGACTCCCCTCATGTCACAGAATAAGGGCCACGCAGCAAAAGCATGCATCGGAAAAATAATAATAGACAAAGTGTACCATGAACGGCGTGTAGTGAATTATTTAACCTCCATCCACGCACACATACTTGCATATATGCAGGATAAAGTCCACAACGAGTGCAATTTTGTTGTTGCAGACGCCCCGAAGGCTTCCTATATTATTTAATAGCATCAAGGGTTTAACGTCCTAAAAGTTTGCACATGTATTGTATTTTTTGTTGATTTTTGAAAAAGGACTATAGTATTAAAAACGTATTGTGACGTGCGCGTATACCCATATAAATCATATGCTGGTGAAAAATAGGATAAAATGGGATTAGTCCTAGACAGTAGTTTTTTTTTTTTTTTGAATTTATGCGGGTGTGCGGCAGGACATTGAGTGTGGAAATCGTTCCATATGCCACTGAATATAGGTTTATGAGTTAGGTTTTGAGTAAATGCATTTCGGCTGACATCAAGCTGATAGTTTTGACACGATATCTGGTGAATCCTTCTTCTTTTTTTTTTAATAGTAGTTACTTGTATGTATATATTGCTGGTTCAGTGAATCCATTGAATGCGTGTTTTTATTCACTTTATGGATGGAGTAGGTTGCATGTATGATTTTTAGCTTTTTGTGGGCATGAGTGGGTGGATTTTTTTTCCCCGGAATAGAGCTCAGTTCAATTGGTTTTCCTGATTGCTTAAATTGCTCGGAAGAGCCATTGCAGTTTAATAGGAGTTCAGGGGAAGCCCACTCATTTGTACTCATGTCCAGCACCTATTTTTCAAAGGATCGCAATCTAATTTTATTTACTGCTGTTCACTGTGAAAGTATTGAGCTCGAATTGGGTTTATGAATTAGGGAAAGGAAATGCAATTACGTATTTGTAAAGGACTGTAATTTATCTACATTTCATTGCGTAATAGAATTAATAAATAAAATAATTTTAGAGAATGGTTAGATATTGCTATACAGGCATAACGTCCGAAGGGGTTAAATCGCAGCTCCGAGGCGGCCAATTGACATCGCCAAGACGGCTGAAAACATGATTTTGGAATTTGGTGCGCAAAAGATTGATTGTGGCATGGGCTGTGTGACATGGCGCGCCATCCTGCATGAACCAGAGGTCGTGCAAATTCATGTCTTCAATTTCAGTACAAAAAAGTCGGTTATCATGGCTCTGTAACGCCCATCGTTGACCAAAACGTTGTTCCCAGCCTTATTTTCGTGGAAAAATGGTACAATGATGCCACCACTCCACAATCCGAACCAAACTGTCACCCTCTGTGGATGCATCGACTTCTCGACAAAGATGTGCGGGTTTTCCGAGCCCCAGATGCGGCCGAGATGACAGTCAGAAAAGATGATTTTTCGCCCAAAATGTTTATCAAATTCAAGCTGCTCTAAGGCTGAAGCGTATGGTCGTGCGCTCTCAATTGCTGAGTCAATTGGACCTTGCAAGCGAATAATCCGAGATCTTTGTGTAGAATTCTCCTCAGGCTTGAGCGTGAAATGTTGAGCTGTTGAGATCGATGGCGAGTTGATGTTCGTGAATTGAGTCTCACACTCTCGGCTACAGCAGCCACATCCTCGTCTGTGAGCACCGTACAATGACGGGGACCATGACTGTTGTCCACTAGCATGCCAGTCTCACAAAAATTTTGCACAAACTTGCGTACAGCAGGCGCGGTGGGTGCTTCATTTCGGCCAAAAATTTTTTCAAATAACGCATTGTTTGGGATGCACAGCACTCACTTTGGAAATAAGTTTTCAATATTTCCCAACGTGTTGTTCAAGCGTAAATCGACTCATTTCGTTGCCCGGAGGTATGATACTGACTTGACTTTCTCTCAAGATTTCGAATGGGAAACAGCTGTCAGTGTCAAAATAAACCGATGACTAGATGGCCCACACTCTATATAGCCATAATCTAAACTAGCGCAAGTGTAAATCAGAACCACTTCCTATGAAAGCCCGATATATCTCTACTGGAAAAGCACTTTACAATTAGTTGAAGAGGCAATCAGCCACTGAATTTATTTTAGACTTTTCCAGACCAGGAAGCCCTTACCACACTTAAAGAAAACTAAAAGGCTTCCTCCTCTTAGAAGGAATTTACGGCTCTCAGTAGGAACAATTTCAGATGACTGCCTAATAGGAAAGCATGCCATAAGACTGGGAGTTATGTCAAATGACTTCTGTAGCTGCAGAGACTAAGAGGAAAAGGAGAATCATAATCCATGGTACATGTCCAGCATTGGCTCTTCTAAGAAAGAATGGCTTCCCCTCTTTAACACCGCTAAATAACCAATTGTTACCTTTACCTGTAACATAGTGGTCACTATGTCCATATGGCCACCTATCCATAAGAGGTAAGTACTACAACAATCATCTCCCTAGGGCGACAGCAAGTAACCTTCAAAACTACTTAACAGTACCAGAGGCGGGCTGAGTGAGCTACCTCTATGCACTTCTCTAGGCAAAGGATCGATTAAATAAGTCACCCAATCTAGCCAAATACCGACCACGTAAGAGAACCAAGAATCCGACTGAGAGGTTTGATTGAATCAGTTACCTCTACTACTCTTACGCACTCCACTAGCTGCATGTCACATCTAGGCATTAAGGATCCGATTGAATCAGTCACCCTACTTGGTTGTCAGTGCTTTATAAGCGATCATAATAAAAATCTTCCCCTAAGTGTCTGTCCTTCCTTGTCCTTATAAAGGCACTCACTCAACGACGTAATGATCTTGGCTTGTCCTTTTCGCAAACCTCGAGGCAAGGAGAAACCACTTTGGTGGAATGCTAATCTCTTTGTTCTAAAATCTCTTGTAAGACGGCTGATTGGGATTCCTGAAAGTTGTCTCTTAGGAAATCCAAATCTTGTATTAGAAACAAGTCTTTTCTTCGGAACTGTTGAAATGCCTTCTGCAGCTTCAAGACTATGGAAAATCCCCTACAAAAATTCCTGTATAACCAGCTATCTTATGCGGCCAGATAGCCACTAGACCACCTCTAGTAAGAATTTCAGCGCCCTTCTGCCAAATTGCCAAGCTAAAGTAAGTAGTTTCCTAGGGTAAGTCTTCGCCGAATCTCCCCTAGGGTGTCGTTCGTGGAGTTGATACTTACTCCGAGGTAGGTACCTCAAAGTTACTGTTGCCAACAGTGACGTTTAGTCCTAGACGGTGGACCGATGCTGCTTTGTTTGTGGACAACAGGAACTTGGTTTTGTCCTCATTCAGTTTAAGGCCAACTCGTTCCGCCTCTCCTTCAATTGCCGTAAAAACTTCTATAACGACGCGCTGGGAGCGATGATGTCGATGTCGTCTGCTTAACCCAGCAGCTGGACAGATTTTTTGAAGATAGTGCCTTCAGTGTTGACACCTGCCCTGCGCACTATCTGCTCCAGCACTAGATTGAAGAACACGACAGCGCATCTCCTTGCTGAAATCTGGTGCAAGTTTGGAAAAGTTCAGAGTAGCTGTTCCCAAATTGCACATTGCACCGCGTGTTTTGCCGAATTCGGCCATCGCCTTGTAGAGCTCAAGACGATAAATGCTGTCGTAGGCGGCTTTAAAGTCGATGAAGAGGTGGTGAGTCTCGACTTGAAATTCGTTGGTCTCTTCCAGGATCAGCCACACTGGTACGTGCCGCCGATTAGTGCATTGCAGAAGGGTGTCAGACGTTCACACGTTGGATAGTATCTTATACGCGACATTTAGCAGGAATATGCCTCGGTGGTTCTTGCAAGACATAGGATCGCCTTTCCTGAAGATGGGGCATATCGTCCATCAATAGTTTTGGAAAATGATTGGCACTACTTGAACCAAAGGTTGAATCGTCAAAAAGCACTCGCCTCAAGGTGCTTGATTTTCAATGTTACATGAAGCAAACGATAGGCCAAAACGATAGGCTCAGAGCCTTTTCTTTTCCTTTTTCCAAAATTTCTAAACAAAAACGAATTTAAATAAACACAACTTGTAACGTTTTGATTAACATTTCTTTATTTGATTATTTCTTTTATGCTCCATTTGTTCTTATTTCTTTTAACAATATTAATTTACTTATATATGCTGTTTTGTTTTTTCTTTTTTGTTATTAATTTTACTATTTATGTATTTATATTCTCCTGTGTATTACATGTCCATTTCGTCTATTTTCATACACATTTGTTGCAGTTTTTTTTTTTTGTATTTTATGTTCTCTTTTGTTATATCAATATGATTATTATATACACGCATTAAATTTTTTTGTTTTATATAATTCTTTGTGTCTTTGGTTATTCGTATTGACTTGATATTTTTAAATACACTTTATATGTATATATATATATATATATTCTTTATTTTTTCTCAAACTAACAAAAAGTATAAAATTAAAAAATAACATTCCAAAATATTTTGTATTTATTTTTGGTTTTTTTTTTTTTTATATTTTTTCTTCTATAAAAAGCAAAAATTAAAACATCCTACATGTGTCATGTTTTTAAATTTATTTTCGTGATCTCTTTCCCTTGACTAGAATCTCTCTGGCAAAAAAATATAATATTTTTGTTTTCTACGATTTCGTTTAATTGATTTTTATTTTATATTTCCTATTTTCCCTATTTTGCACAAATATATGATTAATTGTTTTACTTTATATGTATACTTTTTTTTTCTGTCTTAATTAATTCCTTTTTTTTTTTTTTGGTTTTGTTTTTCCACTGGTTTCAGTTTTACTTTACATATAGCTAAACTAAATAATATATTTTTTTAAGTTATGTCTATTTCATTCTCTTTTTCCATTTGTTAGTGGTTTTTTGTTTCTCATAAAACTTTAGTGCAGCTACACTTTACTTTTGTGGTGCGAATTTTTCAATTATCTAATTTGTATGTTTTTTTTTTGCTTTTTTTCTAAATTTTTTTAATAATCTTAGACTAGCTTAGGTTTATGTATGTATATGTTTTTATAATATATTTTTTTTTGCCAACAGTTTCATTTCTAAAAATATTTTTTCTTTTGTTTTTGTTTTTACTTTTAAGCTTAGTGAATTAGTTTTTTTTTTTATAGGCTGATAAAATATATATTTATTTTGTTTTTTTATTTTCAAATCGACCCACTGCCGGTATTAATATATAATTGCACAAGGTACGGCCGATTTTTTTATATTTTTTAAACATTAAATATATTTTTGTTTTTTCTATTTCGTTTTTTTGGTTTCTATACAATTTGATTATATATAAATGAACAGCTATTCCACAAGTTTCCTTAAGTATTAAAATTTCAGTTTTTTTTACTTTTATTTCTTATGTACAGGATAAGGAATATAAAATCATTTCTTTTGTTTTGTTTTTAAGTACAAATTTGAATATCTTGGCACGAAGACAATTTAGTTAGAAAATGATGTTTAAACAGAAGGGTTGGGAAGGAATGTGTAGTTGAATAATGTCATTTTGATTGGAATGAAGTTTGTGTCGTTCTCTTGAAATTGACTAATTTATATTAGTTAGACAGCCTCAACTCAGAGGCACAAACTAATGGTTAGGTCTTTTGAACTCAATGCAATAAAAAGTGAACTCCTTCAAGTAAGTTTACCGGCGGTTAACCTGTGGGATTGACAATATGTCAGAGGTTATTATTAGGAAGAATGGCTGATATAGGAAAATGCAATTTTTTAAAATACATAGCGTCCTTTAGTCTAGCTAAAAGGATGGTTAGATTTTGAATTCTGAAACAAATAGATGGTAAATTGGGTACTTGAAAACCCAGACCTTTGGCATTGAGCTAAACTCTAAATGAAAGGTTTCTAGATGAGGTCTAACAGGTCACATCTTAAAAAATCTCTAAGAATAATAAGGGATTCAAGTTGGATCAATTTAGAGTAATCAGAGTTATTCGAAAGTATGCTAGATCAAATGTAACATAGGGAGAGTATCATTGCTAGAACAAATGTATCCTAGGAAGGACATAATTTTAGGGACTATCATGTCTTAACAACAAGGGCTATAAGTTAGGTCTTTGAAGAGTAATCTTTCAGATTGAGGCTATAGAGTTACTACGAAGTTTCTTTTTCTACTTTGCATCTCCCAGGTCTTAAATCAAAAGAATCTACTCCTTCTACACATGTCTTATGTCTCAACATGTTTTACTACAGTGTGATCTATATGCCGAAGTTAAACAAGTTGGTCTATGAATATAGTGAAAATGAATTGATCATTTAGAAGACACTTTAGAAGGCCCATTCAGTTTTCAGTATCTAGTCATCCTGTGAGAGTAAATATAGAGACCACATCAGTGTCTCCGACTAGTTTACTGTTAAGGTATAGATTCTGTCGATGGAGATGCCTATCTGTTCACAAAACAATCCATTACCAGCCGCAAATTGCAGTAACAACCTAAAATTCTGAACAAATGTCAAAAGCAAAACTTCTTGTTCTCTTAGACACAATTGTGCAAGTTGTCAACGCATTTGGACGTATTCTCTTATCTTATCCTTTTTTCAAATAAACGTATGTAAGTGACCCAACATAAGTTGGACCTTTGTTTTTGTTTATGGTCCTTCGAGCCAGATTTGAACCAATCCTATCGACCTATGGATTGTCCTTGGTTATTGCTATTTTTAAATGTTTGTCTAAGTTTGTATGAAGTAAACCCGTAATAAGTTCGTATTTTAGTAAGACTCTGTCAGACTAGGGTCCGTAACATTTAGTCGAACTCAGGTGAATTGTGTTGGTGTTCATGATAAAATTACGTATATTCAGAATTTTTTAAGAGCAAGACTTGCATGTATCTGTCTTATTGCTTTCGCTGTTAGCTAGGCTTTGATCTAAAGGATAAGAATAGGTTATTTTCTCCCTTTAAGTTGGCTTTTTGGCAAAATAGGTTCTTTCTTTTCATTAAATTGTCTCAGACAATCACTCCGACTTATGGACTATTACCAAAATCCCTATAACCAAGGACCCATTCGGTTAGTCCAACATCTAAAGAAACCACTGCGATTGTGACTGTGACTTCTCAAGTATCGAAATAAAGCTCCAACACCACATCACATCCCTGGTACTACCTTCCAAATGCTACAGACCTATGTTAACAGAGATCTTGCCACTGTTCGAACGAGCTTAATACAAAAACTAGTCAAATTGTTTCGGGCTTACAACAAATTTCCCTTCCAATAGAGAGTCAATAGAGATTAATTGTGCAGAAGACTGTGGGAATGGTTCCACAGAAACTGAAACTAGAGTACTGACACTGAAAGAATACCCCTTTAAACCAGCGGAGGTTAAGTCCCGACAGGGGTTTAACTGTGCCTCAGGGTTTTGTGTCCGAACCAACTGTCTAAAGAAATTTTATGGCAAAATACGATCAAGGATTAATGAGTTGCATTGCTGAAATCGGCGTGAACGTGAAATCAGAAGTTCACAAAATCAACTCCACAAAAGCCCTTGCTTCGAAAAGATGAAACAACAAGTCACTGCTTTTGAATGAAGGGCTTTGCTGAATTTCTAAAAATAGCTTCGAAGTCCTTTCCAGGAGTTAATGTCATGTAAACATAAAGAAATAAATGAAAATTTCAGTCAAATGAATGGAAACAACAGCGTTAAGTGAAAACATTCGTTTCCTTAAAATTCTGTTTCACACATTTGGTTGTACTTAAATTCTAATTTAATATATATTCTACTCTCTCTGATTTATTTATAGAAAATGTTTGCAGCAGGATATCGTTTCATTTAAATTTATTATTTTTTTTTTTTTTGTTTTTACAAAAGCATATCTTTTTACATTTATAATTTTCATGCTCTACTTCTATAGCAATAATAATAATTGCGTTTATATTTAACATAACTTTTATTTTTACATTTAAGGTTTAGTTTTATTTAAATTGTTTTTTTTTTACAAAATTCGAGTGTGAGTCTTGAATTGAAATTATACAAGTTTTAACCCAAAAGAGTGATGAGATTGATTAAATGACAATTTTGTTGTTTATTCAGTTACAGTTACAGTTTTGTTTACCAATATTATATATTTATTTTGTTTTTATTTATGAATTACAGTTGTTGTTTACATATTGCATTGTTTGTTTGTTTTTATATGTATGTAGGTATTTTTCTCTATTTTTATATCACATATTGGCTAAGGACGATCAAATATATATATTTTTTTGTTTACTTTTGTTGTATGACCATCGATCTAAAATAAAAAAAAACCAAACTATTTGTAGCACAATGTGTGACTTAAAAGGAAATATCCTTCTAATCCAAAAGTCCTATAACTTGTAAACCAAAATATATACTTAATTGGTTTATATGTGCAACGTTGAACGTTCAAGTGTCCTTAGACACTTCACGGTACTATTTTTTTCTTAACTGTTTCATATAAGCCTTACTTATTTACATAGAGGCTAAAAGAAAGAAAGGAGGGAGGGAAAAAAGAAAAAAAAAATTAAAACGAACTAACCATTCCAATAAAAATAAAATGGTATCGTTTAAGGACGTCGTTACTCGTCGTTGTTGCAACAGTGTTATTCCAGCGTTGCATTGCGCAGTGTGTGTGCAATTAAATTTTACGGATTGCGACAGGTCCTTTACACAATTAATCGTTCATTTTTATGTCTCTATTTTTTCGCGCGAAACACTAATTTCCGAAGTGGGTAACGTTAAAAGGGTTTCTTTTATTTTTGCCCTCGTTTTAACGGTTTTTTTTTTTAGGATTTCAAATTGTTTTACGGAATCTTTGCTACGATTAAATGCAGTTTTACGGCAATTACGCCCAAAGAAGGGAAAGTGTACCGCTTTTTTTTTATATCCTGGTTCTTCTAGTATTGCCTGTTTTGCACGCATAGTAAATTTAAGTACTGGAATGTAAGTGGGCATGATTAATACATTTCTTTGAATAAAAAAAAAAAAAAAACACACACACACTCTACGGTGTTTAATTGTGAAGGCAGGAAGTGTGTTCATTTCCCATGTTGAGGACAAAAAACAAAAAAAATAGGTAAAGTAGCTCGTACGGATAATTCACTCAAGGACAGGTGGCACTTCATACATAAATGGAAAAATGTTAATTTCTGTTGTTAACTTTTTTTTTTTATAGTAAAAGTAAGTACAGGATGCAGAACATAATTTGGGTTAGGGGTTGAAAGTGAAATGTACTACTAAAAGCGGGTTAGTATGGTATTTGAGCTTTAAGTTGACTATTAAGGAGATTCGTTTTTGCTTTGTCCACGGTAAAGGAAAGTCGTTAAAATATCCTTCGTACTATTAAATTGGAATATCTACATCCATTCGGGGCAAGTAGATGGCGGGGTGTACTTGAAATAGTGTATAGATTACCTGCTTTCAATCTGCGGAGTTTAATGACTTCGGGGTTTTGCTTTATGTAACATTGAAATTCCTTGTCTGTTTCGTCCGCAACGTTAACCATCAAAGAATATCGATAAAACAAATTAAAGACAGATGCTATTAAGACCATCATCTAAACAGTTAAGTAATGAGGGCTCTGAATTGCCATCGATCGGAAAATGTTTAATAGATGGTTTAGATAATGCAGACATGTGTATAATAGGGATTCATGTCCTTTCAATCGCATTTTAATACATAAGGTCCTTACCCTGTTAGTTCGATTTTTTGGCGAAGAGTAGTACCGTCCGTAAAATCGTTTCTTGGACACTGGAGACAATCTCTAAGTCTATGATTGTTAAAATTTCTTTATATAAGTTCAGGTGTAACATTATTGTACTTAACAAGACTTGGTGACAATAAATCGAATGTCCAACATCCAAGGCTGTCATATCTGATAGTTAACGCATTAACTTCACAAGATCCCTTGATTTATAAAAGGACTTTAGATAAGTTGACGCGCTGTCGTTGAACTCACAAGTCAACATCAGGGATATAGTCCTTCAAAAACCTGTTTTACTACAACTATACACTGACATTTGTGTAATGGGAAGAACTCAGAGGGCGACCTAAGTATGTATTGTAGAGAATAAGGACACACAATAATACTACTGGAAGGAATACCTCAGAAAAAGTGAACATTCCTGGCTCAGACATTTCGTAAGTTTTGACAAACTGTACCGACTTTACAGCGGCATTATCTTGAGCTGCAGTAATTGACGAAGGTAGGACTTGAACTTCCAAAAGTATAGTATTTTTTTTTATAGAAAACGAAATCCAAATCCGAGAAGGACTCAGCCTTCGATTCGGTGTGTTTGTACATCCAGGCAAATTCCCCTTTGTCGTGCAGTGGTTTCTCTCGAATGGTTTGGTGCCTGCGTTTGGTGTTCCCGGCCGGTCTCTATCCTAAACAATTTGGGTTCTCTACAATTCTGCCACTCTTAGCAAAAAATTGGTATGCATTAGAGAAAGAACACTAACCGAGGTAGAGTTCGTAAGTACTTGTAGCTATTGAAGGACTGGGCTTGCTTTTTTAAGTCAAGTTTCAGCTTAGTTTAGCCTAAAAGAGAACTTAAAACTTATGAAACTTACAGGAAACTCAACTATAAGTAGACTTTACTCTTACCTTACCACAATCCACTTGACGTCAATAATGTGCTCAACTCGATCAACTGGTACTCCATTATGAGACCGCTGAGGAATATCCGAGTACCGAACTATCTGCTACGAATAATCACAGTAGAACCCTCTACTATAAAACGGAAGAAAGGTCAAAAATATATGGAATTACTGATGGGGTCCCACAGGGATCAGTTCTGAGTCCTACCCTGTATAGCATTTTGCATGAGCAAGTGCTACGTATCCCAAAACTAAGAGGAGTCGACACAATCCGATACATCGATGATATCGCAGTGATGGTAGTAGCTAGCTAAAATTCTAGAGTAGGCATCGTGAAAAAGTTCATAAAGTAGCTAGCAAAACTGCTTGAATATAGGCTCACCTTAAAGAGGTTTTTAAAGGACAAAACCAGCGAGAAAGCAAACCTGTGCTGTCATCGCAATGTCTAGCTTAATGCTTAATGTTGGAGGATCCAGAACGCCAATAAAGAAATCTGCTTGCGATTGTGAGTAAATCAGTCTTCATATACGCTGTGCCTATATGGGTACCGGCAATAGCTACAAGTTCGTACATTGGAAGTATAAACTCGGTGAGAATGACTCTTGACTTGGAGGTCAAAGTAGAAGCATCAATATACTCAAAAACCTAGAGAAGAGCTTCAAGAGTTGCTCCTCAAATAGAATAGCAGAAGGCAAGGGACGTATCTGAAAACGGCTGGTGGATATAACAACTGCTACAGAACAAAAAGAAAACAGACGAAGTAAACTATTTTGCAGTTCTAAAAGGGCATACAACGTCCGGGAATTCCTTTATATGTTTTCCATTCATTGTAAAAGACCCATTCTGTCGTCACTGTGAAAGGAAAGTCCAAAACCCTAAGCACTTCCTTAAGGAGTGCAAAGAAGCTGCAAGAAATCCCTCAGAACAAGAGATAGGTACTGCTATAACCACATTAACATACAGGAGCATGGAGTCTCTGGTATAAGTCGAAGCTTGGGCTACCGAGTATCCATAAAGGATTTCACTTTACTTTTACCAGCAAGAGCCTACGGGAATTTTCTCTAGAAAAGATTTTGCAAAACCATCCGATAGTTAAGACGTAGGGTTTGTAATTTTCTAGATCGAAGTTGTCTGAACTGAATCAGACAAACAATGACATCCTTTACTGGGCACAAGATGTAGAGGAACATGCAGCAGTTGACGACTTAAAAGAGAATCCTCCTCCGTGTTAGACCGACCATAAAATAAAAGAAAAAAAAAAGAACAAATTGGAGAACCTTCCAGAGAAGTAATAAGTCCTGTCTCAGTTTAAGATCATCGAATTTTAAGGAGTTCAATAGAATGCGATAGACAATGCATGAACCAGGAAGAAAGACCGGTATACTTTCGCATAGAATGTAAAGGACTAACTCACAGGAGAAGCTGCTACCTGGGCAGATTCATTCTTCCTGGATCTACTTTAGGATTGGAAGATAAGCTTCCGATAGAGGGTACTAGCGATTACAATAGTAGTTCGGTGCTGCAACAGATCTAGATACCAAGGTTGTGGTGCTCTTCCATTTCGTAACCATGTCCACCAGGTAATTTCAGTGAAAGGTAATGCTCACCACATGTGGTATTGAAAAGCATAACCAAGGGTTAGGCCATAATTAGAAGACACTCTGTGGTATCAAATTTATTAGTTATACTGAATAGTAGGAAAATTCTTTTGATATGAATTTTGTTTCATCAAAAACCTTATTAGAGGTTGTACTCCACGATAGTACGTCTGAATTTTGGGTTCCAATATAAGTCAGCTGTATGCTCCTTTGATACTATACTTGATTAGCACTGCTCTTATTACTTTGTTTTATCAGTTTTGAAGCCAGCCAGTCTAATTTACTTGGGCATTTTTTTCCAACAGATTTCCAAATTTATTGAAATAAAAAAGATTTGCATTTCTGCCACATTTACTTGTGCGAAACTATCTAGAACTGAATCCGTGGCTGTAGGCATAACAATCGATAAGTTCTTCGGAATATAAAAAAAAAAAAAAAATCCCAAGGACCAACCTAAGCCGACAGTTTTATAAAAAAAATTAAATCAGACATCCTAAGTATATAGAAAAAAAAGTTTACACTTATAGTAATTTTTCTCTTTGATTTATAGAATATTTTACGAATATTTTTTTTTATTTCTCTCACAAACATGCATTTGTTTTCCTTTTAAATATACATATAGGTGTGTATATATTTTTAAATATCCATCGATACACTCTTGTTTTTGATTATATTCACTTTACCTACACGTTTGTGCTCATGTTAACATCATCTAATATTTAATTTATTTAATTATAATTCTCATTTTATGGCTGTGTATACATACTAAGTTATTTTTTTTTATTATTTTTTTCGTTAAGTGGAGAATGTTAACATTCGGTGTGAAAAAAAGTATAAAATGATTTTCAACCAATTGAACATATAGTCATGTTTGAAAGTTCTCTAAGCAACTATAATTATCATTTATTTTGTATTTCTGTTTAACAAACACCTATTTATATATATATATATAGTCCTAGATACCAATTTTCATAATAATATTATTTTTTTTTTGTTTTAATGTATATATCGTATGTAGAATATAATTGTATTTATGTTTTTGTTTTCGGTTTTTTGTTCTGTTTCACAAGTTTACACTCCACATATATCAGTGTGCAATTACTATATTTCACTAAGTGTATTCGTTATTTTTATTTTAATTTCTTAGTTTAAAATTTATTACACATGCTCCCGGCCAATGTCCAATTTAGTTGATTCCACCATCGAGCAGAATTACAATTAAACACTTTTCATGTTCATTGCTGGTAGCAATTTGTTTTTTTGTTTTGTAAATTGCATTCTTTGTTTACCCAAATTACACTAATTTTTGATTAAATTTTTGTTTTTATATTTAATTATATTTAATATTCATACTTTTTTTTTTTTTTTTTTATAAAACATCTAACTACATGGATTGTTTGTACAACGATGTCACACCTTGTGGGTAATCATTCGTTATGGGATTACAACCGCATATGGGTGGTGGCCATCATGGGAGCTACACCAGCAAACTCGGTGCTAGCCATTCATCTTCAGCTAACTGGAAAATATTAATAAAAAGTAAAAAAAAAAAAAAAATTATATTAGATACATAGGTATGTCTACATAGATATGAATAAAATTATTTGTTATGGTGATGGGTAATGCAAAGGAAATTTAAAGAGAAATGTACGCTGCCTACTTTATATTTGAGCTCCTGAAACCGGAGTCACATTGTGAACACCATGTTGCTAAATATGCAAAGAGGATGTGCATCTGAGGAAGACCTCGCCTTAGTCTGGCGCGCACAAGTGAAGAGGACCTCAATCAACTTCGAGTGCTCAACTGGAGGCAGTTTGCCAAAGACCGCGCTAACTGGAGAGGCTTGTTGGTTGAGGTCCAGGTCCACCTAAGTAAGTAAGCAACTAAGATGTGTATCTGAACGAACAGTGCTTTGTCCATGTCCTTGACAATGATGGTACAGTAGCTATAGTAGGCCTCCAATTCTGACAAACGTTCCTTAACTCTATCGGGTTAGACTGAATAGATCTGCAGCAGCGGAACAAAATACTAAGAAGCAACTCATGGTAACCCAATGAGCAAGATAAAGGAGGGAAAATACTATAGCAGTGGAGTAAGCCTGGTCCTGGTTGACATCTACAATGTTATCCCAATGTCTACTTATAGAAAACGGGGAATCAATTACAAACCTTGTATGCCAGGCCACTTATGCAATTCGGGTGTTTGAAAGGCTCGGATTTGATGTGTACTACTTTAAGGATGATTCCTAACATAGCCATCTCTGATAAGTTATGATCTAATAAGATGAAATGAAATATTCGATAGTGATAGTAAGGTAGTATGAAACTGGCTAGGTTCTGCCTAATAAATCACAGGAATTGCTACAGGAGCCACAGAAGATGAAAGAAAAAGTAATGGTTCTCCTCCTTCCATGCACCTATACAGTCATGTCACAAAGAAGTGTTTCTTCCTTGGGCAATCATAGTTGGAGTCCTTAAACATCATGAGCGTCGAAATGAGTTGGCCTTGAAGTGATGGAAGATAAGATAAAATGTATGGCGTCAGCAAATGAGGTACTATTAGCCAACCGCCTTGAACAAGATATCACTGCTAATAGCTACAAGATAGTCTAGAAATCTAGTTTTAACCTCAAAAATATTATTTTCTTTGAATGCTATAGACAATGCTATTGAAGTAAAGATCATATGAAAGCAACAGACAACAGAATTTTCGATTTCTAGAGCCCAAGTTCGAGACAAAAAGGAAGCTCGAACCTTCGATTCTAAGACCAAGTGATCCCCAGATGCCAGGGGGATTGGCCCAAAAATGAAAGCAAAGTACTCAAAACAGGTTATTGAAGAAGGTATATTAGGAAGAATACGAGAAACTACGAATCCAACAATTTTTTCCGTTCAGTGCTGCAACATCCTATGAAGTACTGAAACTTACTCAGAGAAGGGTTTTTCAATAGGGACATAACAATTTTGTATTTTAGTACAGATGCACCCTTAAACTTATTTAATGACTTGTCAATACCAATATGTCAGACATGATTCACATTTTAATCATTGTGAAGTTCATGAACGAGCAACGTTTGGAAATTATCAAAAATTACTATCAAAATTCTGATCTGCAGATTGTACAGTCTAAAGTGTATAGATTCGAGTCAACATATTCAGTATTGAATGATCCTGTGCCAGTGAGACATTGCACCGAACGATATCGTAGTCAAGTGCTTCAGTTCAAAATGACCCAAATCCGTCGATTCCATGCCGTTCTGAGTCCACATTGTGGCGAATTTTGCGTAAAGTTCTTGGTCCACACCCATACTAGATAAAACTGACTGTAGAACTGAAGCCTTTTGACTGTTTAAAGCGTTGACACTTCTCCGACTGCGTTGCGCAAAAGTTTGAAAATTTCATCGAAAAATCGCCTTCGGAGATAAAGGTAATTTTTGACTAAATGGCTTCATTTGAGAACAACAGATCCATATGTACTTAAAGAGACTCCATAGGATCCACAAAAAGTGACCAACCTTTTGCGTTCGTTGATGAATCGCCTTGTTATGGTGAATGGTGTTCGCAATCGTCCCAAGCTGGAGGACTATTTTTGGTAAAAATTGGACATAAGTGATATGTGGTTCCAACAAGATGGTGCCGCATGCTGATCAAATAATTTTTCTATCGAAGGGGAGCTTCGGTTATCGTGCAGCCTCGAGGAATGGTCTGGACAAATGGCCACCTAGCTTATGCGATTTAAAGCCGTTGAGTTTTTTTGTATGGGATTTCATTAAGTAGTTGGCTTATTCAAACAAGTCAACAAACTTCGAAGAACTCAGAAAAATATCGAACACGAAATTGCCATTATTCCGGGTGATATAGTGGTGCAAACTGTCCGCAAAGAATCGTTGGCTACAAATGTGTTTGTGGTAGCAACACTAACGAGCTCGACTTTCATACTGAAATTTAATATGTTTTTAATATATTCGAGTTAAATTTCAGCCCGATTTCTTAATCATTCTGTGTTTGATTTAAGTACAAAATTGTTATGTCCTTATTGAAAAAATCTATTCCATGCTAGGGCTCTCAATGGGCAGTTGAACCTGTAAGATCGTTTGCATTGAAACTTGTATTAAGACTCTAAATGAACCTCGATATTACATCTTATTCCAGATTCTGCATTTTCTCTGGAGTGACCAGAGGAGTAGTCTTGTCCTTATGGCTCCTCGACAGAATATAGTCTGCTGTTTCTTGTTGCTCTGTACAGATCCATCAAATATCAGTATCTGACAATTATATTTTGACCTAATGGTGTGTTCTTCGTCTAATTTTCGGTCCAGTTTGCGTTGACGGGCTTTGGAGGAGAAGATTCAACGACCTAGTCAGAAAAATGGGCATCAGTCGTCTTCGAATCAAACCCGGAGGGACAACGCAGTAGAGAAAGACCTCGCCTTAGGTGGCGCGCACAAGTAGAAGGGGACCTCAACCGACTTGGAGTGCGCAGCTGGAGGCAGTTAGCTAAGGACCGGGCTAACTGGAGAGCCTTGCTGGTTGAGGCCCAGCAAGTAAGTAATGGACAATGTTTTGTTAAATAATTCGTTTAGGTCCTTAGACTGTCCTTGTTGAGATCAAACAAAGTCTTGCTTGGAATCTGTAAGGACGTGCTTCAAACATGATTTAGGAATAAAAATTTGGCCTTAAACACCTGCTTTTTGTCACTGTCAACAGATTACTGGGATAAAAGGCCGCAGTTTATCCGCGAAAGACTCTTCATGTGCAGCATTGGAAGGACTATGTAGTGCAATGTATACAAAGTAGTAGAGAGCTACTATGTGGTACAAATGACATCACTGGTTATTTTTACGAGTCTTTGGAGGTGTAATATACACTGCGCGCTTACTGTGCAAAATAGTCTTTCTAAATCAACAAATGAATGGATTGGGCTCTCGAATGTGCACGTATCTCATAACTCAAACATCTTGGAATTCCTTGTCAACCAAATCTTAAAGCTGAAAGTTTGACAAAAGAAAATGACTCTTCTGAGACCTAATCTGATCTGATAGCCATGGTAAGATACTAGTAGAAATGGCTACCCTACTGACCTACTTTAAACTTAGTGACAAACACCTGCCATTATTTCTAAGCTTTATTTTCGAACTGTGTAACATTTGGTCACATGGCACTTAGAAATGAAATCCTTTCCATGAATGAAAATCTTTTCGCCTTCCTTTTCAAATGTGTATTCATTAGTATTCGACGAGTGTCCTTCGATAGATTTACCAAAATGCGAATCAAAATGTGAGAACAAATCCTCTTAAAATGTTTCCACATTCGTGGGATTTACAAAACGACTTCATTAGAACCACCCAAACGAAATAACACATAATCTCTGCTCATAATGATACTATCAGTACAACTCAGCAGTATCTACCAGCACCTACTGTCTCAGGACATTAGGGTTCCGCACAATTCCAATGAACAATAAAGGGAATTATATATGTACTTGCAACACTATTGTGCCACGACATTTGCCCTCCATTGGCATCAAGTACCTTACCTGCATATGTATATGTATCTATATAACAATAACGGTGTTGCCGCAAACTAAAGTAGAAATAATTATACATTTGGAGGGAGGGAGTTTTGAAATTCATGCCGTACACTGCGATTCAGAAGTTTCTCATTCTTTCGGTTCGTTTTTTTTTTGTTTTTCTGTTAAGAATCCACACCTGGGAACAATGCTCCAGCAATGAACAATTGACTTTCAGTGGTGGTTTTGAAATGCGAGATACCACACGTAACAACAACTTGTACCTTCCCGCTGCAGTCGTCCTCCTCCTATACAGGGCACAGATCCTTTGTGTTCGTTTAGAATTTGAAATAATAATGAGCCTGGTAAAGACATAAAAACGCACACAAAAATTGCGCTACCAACATTGGCGCTGAACTCGCCCAGAACCGAACCGACACGACTGCAATGTGAATAGGATGCAATTTACACCTGAACTGAGCCAGCTACTGTACTGAAGATGATGTTGGCGTTAGGGTTAGCGTTGGCATGGCAGTGGTACAGTGTACAGTGTACGAACAAAGATGAAACAATTTCGAATTGAGTGCAAAGCAAAACAAAACAAAATAAAGAACAAGAAGCGGTATGATAAATTTCAGAGCAGAAGAAGGAGCAACTTTTGTAGTTGTCGTGTTGTTGTTTTTTTTTTTTTATTTATTTTATCAGTTGCACAGACAAGCATTCATACACAACTCACTCTAGTAGTAGTACTCACCTGAGGGCTCACCTGGAACTGTTGCATAGGATATGCGACAACACCAGTTGCCTGTGGCAGTGCACTGCCAACTCCTTGTGCTATTTGTGGTGCTGCTGCACCTGGTATTTGTGCTTGAGGGGGTACACTCTGCCAAGCTCCTGGTATTTGTACCCCCATTCTGCAACAAAAAAAAAAAAAAAAAAACAAGTAAAATATTAGAAGAAAAAAGGACACACAAACACAATACAATGAATACGTAAATCGGTTAAGAATAATTCCAAGCGAGAGTTGTTAACCCACTTACCCCATATATCCTTGCTGATAGCCGGCAAATTGACTGTAGGCATAACCCTGCATGCCTTGTAAGAACTGACCGGCCTGCAGGGCATTGGTGGGTGCTGGCGCTGCTGTTGGATATGTTGGTGCCGGTGGATACCAATAACCGGCGACCTGCTGTCCATAGGCGGCGGCTGCAGCTGCAGCTGCCGCTGTACCAAATGGGAAACCCGCCTGACTAAGGGCTTGGCTGGCAATCGATGGAACATTATTAGGGTCGCCACTTTCTTTGCCCCACGCGCATTTCACCGGTTGTGAGTTGATCTCGGAATTGTGAACTGCAACGATGGCATGGGTGGCTGCTTCTTTTGTAGAAAACCTGTTACGAGATAGAAGTTCGATTAAATATGAAACTTTTGGAGATTAGAGTTAAAATGTTGTCTTAGCTGTCCATACTAGGATTCTATTCTTGCAAGTATTGTCATAGCTATGTTATGTTTTTCAAGTTCTGTATATATTCATAGGAGAAGGGCTTATTCACATCTTCAAAAAAAGGCCTAATGAATTCACTTAGAGACTTCAACTTCAAAATCTGAAATACCTATTCATTTTGACATCACTGATTGGGAATGCATTTTAGTTAAATCAATGACTGCATTCTGTTGAATGATATCTTCTCTGATTTCAGTGAATTCATTGAAGTCATTTTGCAGTTCCTATTTGAAGTTGAAGTAAGATATCGAAGTCAATAGGAGCAAGATTTTCTAATGACTGCAATCCAAAATGATTGCATTCTTTTACAACGACCGTATTTACATGCATTAAGTCTCTCAAAAGAGGCATCGAATTTTTTTCAAATACCCACCAGAGGGTAGAGTTCAGGTTCAAATCCCACAAAGTCTGCTGATCAGACTTAATTTTTTTCCATGATTTGTAGGCCAAAGATTCCCTTTAACTATAGCATTTCTAGTTAACCATACTTACCTGCACCTAACTGTTTTAATCTTATAGAACAAATTAAAATGTTGATATCGAAAATTTTGTCAAATAATAAATATTTTTTTCCCCATAAATGAATCGGTGGCGTATACGTAACTTTTTTCTAAATACAAACTTGGCATTACTGTGATGAAGAATCTCAATAAAATGGGTCTGCTAATTGTGTCTGTCTGTCTGTCGGTCTGTCTGTATGGAAACTCTAATAGAGCCCAAACTGCTGGACATATTTGCTTCAAACTTAAAACCTTAAAAGGGTAATTCTGTTACGGCCGATTTTACTAAAACTCTATTTTCTCGAAAACGGGTCTAATAATTTTGAGAAAATTTAGTATTTGAGTTAGTTTTCATATAAGCAAATAGATGGCAACAATATTTTTAAAAATCGACTATTTCTTACCTACAATTGAGGATAAAATTAATATTACAGGGCTTTCAAACAAATGAAAATTAATAGCTCATCAACTGTTAAAAATTTTAAATTTTATTAAAATTTCTACAAGAAATCAAAGATTTTGATTCAACCAAAATTTAGAGGCTTTAAAAATGTTTACAATTTAACTAAGCAACAAATACATACACATTATCTTTTCGAATGATTTTTCAAAAAAACAAAAATGTTATCAAAGCTCCTAGATAGCATCAGTACAATGTCTCAGTTTACTGGGCCTCTTGTGTAAGAAGAGCAAGACTAGGCGTACATATGACTATATCGTGTTGGCTAAGAATAAATATAATTTCATTGGGTACTGTGTTGCGACACTCAAAACCATGTGAAACACTAATGTTTGTTGGAACAGAAAGTATTAGACTTAAAAAAAAAAATATTCGCTACAGGTCTATAGAACCCAGGGTCTAGCTTCGCACAACTATCCGTTTTGTGCTTGCTTTATTTTTTTAACAAATTCCATATCCAATTGATAATTTATTATTTAAGAAGTTTTGGGTTGGGGGCTGTGAAAAAAATTGGAGGTGTAGTCTGGGGATTGAACCTTGATCCCTAGCCCAACGCATTCACTACTTGAGCTACATGGGCCATATGATACAGGACCATCATAGTTGATGAATCAAATCAGTGTTATATAGAGATTGTTTCTGTATAATTCATGTAAATTTAATTTTAATAAGACAGTCCAGATCGCGACAAAATTCACAAGATACAACCTATAGTTACAGCAATTTTTATCTATCTTCCGCGAAGAGTCCTTATCTCTGCTGAGCCGAGTGGAGGTGTACATTTTTGGAATGGCTACACATAGAACTGACAGGTTGCATCTACGACTGATATCGCAAGACTGAGTAACAACCCTGCTCTCTAATACAAAATTTGATCTAATTAGCAAAATCCTTTATAGAATGACATTGGATTCATTAATCTTGTAGAACGTTTATTGCCATTTTGAAAAAAAAGCAAGTCATTGGATATATTTTGGTAGGATTAGGCTTTGAATTCGCCAGCGCTGCATACGAAGGTTCTTCAAGTGATTTAGGCGTAAAAATCGTCCACTTTGGTGTCCGCAGCAGGATGGAACCAACTGAGTATAGTAGGTTACAATGGCGTTCGATAAAATTTTAAGAGAGGGAAGTCGGAAAACATGTTTAGTAAATTTCTTTATTCATAACTACACCAGTGCTGTTTATTCGAAACCCAGAATTAAGATATGGGTTCTAAACCGCCTTTGTTACACTCTGTCATTAGACAAAGACAATAAGCTTATTGCATAAAACAAGGCTACATAGTTCAAAAAAGGCTGTTCTGGGCAAAGTAAAGTAATCTATGGAATTATAGAGAAATTGGAGCGCTGGTACATATTCAAAGATTTACCAACTAAAATGACTACCTATTTGTATTTTAAAGCTTTTCTATGATCCTTTTTAACCCTTGTGTCAGCACTCACATACCCGGGTGTGTTTTTCATTTTCAAATTGATATATTTTGAGTTCTAGGTGCCATATCGACTTGAGATTTTCAATAGCCTCCTAAAATATTGATTTTATCATATTTCAAAAATTAAAATTTTCTTTTTGAGTCAAGATTTGCTAGCAGTTTTTGCGATTTACTTCGTCTATCTACACCCAACACACCCGGGTGTGCATAGAAAAATGTATGTAAGTTGTTGCAGAAATGCAGAAAAGGACTTTTGTTTCAAATTATAAATAAATTCATATTTTTTATTTCTTTTGTCATTATTATTTCATTTTTTTTGAAAAAAAAGGAAAGTATTATATTTTATAAAAAAAAAAATTATATTTTAGGATGGACATCTATCGCATTGAGTTATATTCACTGAATGTTCAGCACAAACGGGCTTTTTGCAGACTTTTCATGTTGGTCTTCTTCTGGGACATAGGTAACAATTTCCTTTCTGCTTGATTCTGCCAGAACTGCCACGTCCTTCTTGAGCCCTTAGTGGAAGTTTTTCAACAGTCGGTGTTACTGGGTGGCCCAACATATGTATGTACTTTCAATTCCACTACGTGATGGAAAATTTCGCATAACTTGGGCATTTTCTGAACGATTCTGCCATTACGGCTAATTGTTCACTCGACCGTTGTAGGAACAACCTTCTACGGTTTATTGAGGTCTTTAAGTGTGGATTGTTTTCCATGTACATATATCACGAATGCTGCAAATGCACATCCACATTGTTATAAAAAAAAAGCCAAAGGCCATCGCTTTGTTCTTCTCTTCGTAGGGTATTCACCAAGGCACTTGTCCATATTGTCAACACCTTTTGATTTGTTGTAATCGAGTATCATTGTTGGCTTTCTTTTAGGACCTTTAGGACATATGTTCTTTTTTGGAACATATGAGCCCATACTTATGTTGCTGGTGAATCCAAAGATTGATGATTCTATAGGTATTGCTCTTCCTTTTGGATTCGAAAATTCAGCTGGTACAAATGTACGTCTTATGTTTACAGTTCCCAATATTGACAAATTGTAATCTAACATCAAAGTAGAAGCCAAATTAAAGCTCGTAAAAATGTTGCCACATACGATGTTTCGAGAACTTCCACGGAACAGATTGCAACACAAATCTTTGGCCATACGTTCACCTTGATTTTTTTCTCTTTCTCCAGAAGGTGCCATACCAGTATAAATTTGTCCTTTGACTGGATAAGAAGTAATAGTATCACATACCCACCAAACCTTAATTCCATATTTGGCCGGTTTTGAAGGTATAAATTGAGTGAATCCGGTGCCACCACGATAAGGATAAAGTTGTTCATCAGCAGTGACGTTGGCTCCTGCTTTATAGTTATCCTGGAGGTTGCTATTTAACATAAGGAAAATTTCAGATATTGCTGCTGCTTTGTCAGTTTGTTTACGTTGCTGGTACCTATTTCCATTATCAAATCTGATAAAACGACGTTGCATCAAAAATAAAAGCGTCCAACTCGAACCGACTCCTTCCAACTCCTTTCGACGCCCGTGGGCATACAAAAACGTATGACACACCCGGGTGTGTTAGGTGTATGTTCTTGTATAATTTTTTGGGTGTTGACACAAGGGTTAAAGAATTTAGCAAAACTTCTTTTAACAAATTTGAGTTATTTTAAATTTTTACAAGAAGGGGCATTTCAATGGATAAAAGTGTCCGGTCTGAGAGCTCTTCTTCTATGCCAACTTCCATATTTTGTTTTGATTCAAAGTTCCGCGCTTCTATAAGAAAACATCATTTATTCGTATTTAACTTTTGTCACGCAAACTGCCAACATTGCATCTGGATGGTAACGAAAAAGGAATAAACCCGAAAATTAAGGACAAATTGGTGCATGGGAGTAATGTGCTAAAGAGTATTCTTAAGAGTGCACATATACGGGCGAATACCCCACACTAACGGAATTCATATCCCGGATTCGTGCGTTTCTCATTGTGCGTTTACAGGAACTCACAAAGAAAAACAAATTTTTCATTCCTTTCTCTACGCACCTTTTTTTTCCCCCCCTGGACCCTAGCCCATATGGCTGATACTGCGACCACCTTCCTAATGAAGGAAAGCACGTCCTTAGTTGCAGAGGTTCTGTCGGCGAGTATGTTACCTTGCGGAAGATGCGCCACCTCAGCCAATGCAGAGCTAGACATTCACAGAGAATGTGCTCAAATGATTCGTCATCTTCTGAGCAGAGCCTGCATTCTGTCTGGGCATAGATTTAGTTTGTTGAGGTGATATCTCAGGCCGCAGTGACCTGTTAGAAAACTCAGCAGCTTCCTAATGTTTTCTTTGTCTAAACCTAGAATTTCCTTATAGGAATATGGCTTGATTAACCTCTTGGATTGTCGTAACCCCTGGACATTTTCCCAGTGGGTTAGACGAAGTTTATGCTCCCATGCGGTAATCAGCGCTGTGGCATTAGCCCAGTTGACGCCACAGTAAGGTTCAGGTCCAATGAACGCAGATCCAGAGCCAGCCCTGGCTAGTTCATCTGCAGATTCGTTGCCTGCAATCCCCTGATGACCTGGAACCCATCCGAGTACCACACTATTATGTCTAGCAAGAGATTGCAGTGCATCGTAACAGCATTTAACTGCTAAGGAGTCCATTAAGTTGGACAACAGAGCTCTGAGAGCTGCCTGACTATCTGAGAAGATATAAATTTTAGCGCCCTTGATTCTCTTACTAATCTTACTCTTACTACGCAAATTAAAAATTGACAAGTGACTGGAAACGATCTGTAATCATTTTATGTCAAAAGAAATCGGCTTGTATGGACCGCACGCCACTGGTAGGTCGAGGCCCAGGACTTCAATAACTATAGCATTTCTTGTTAACTTTTTATACTTACTTCTTACAAATTTGTGGATACAAACGAGTATCGGTGGCGTATGTGCAACTTTTTTTTTAATAAAATTGTTTTTGTTAACATACTGGAATCGGTTCATCAAATATGAGGGATATAGCGGGTTGGTAGATGGAAAAGTCGTGCTTATAGTATCCTTAGAGTATCCGAAGGAATGGAAGGAATGTCAGCTATGTCTCAGCTAATCTGTCAATGGGTTGCTAACTTATTGAGATTGAGGCGGTCTTGATAGGAAGGCATACCAACGAATGGCAAAATGAAGTATATGATGTTAAATGTTCCAAATTCTGGATACAGCAGACCAGACTAGTGTAGTCAAGGAGTGAAGGCAATGTAGAGTGATTTGATCACATAAGATCAAGATTACTTTAGACAAATCTTTGGCCCATCGTTTGACAAAGCCATGTAATGAGTTGGCTTTAAGCACTATCTCGTCAATATGTGGACGGAAATTGAGCTCAATGCAGCACAACGCTATGGATATAGCGGTGAAGATATAGTCGAGAAGTGGGCTAATTCGACTTCCAAAAAAGTCATAGTTTGGCATTTGAAGATTTTGAGGTCTAAGCTAGTTTCAAGGCACCAGATCGAAACCGATATTCTTGTTAAAGGAGACTAGAGTCTTTGGAAGAAGAAATGGATTTGAAGCATTTGGTGTTAATGACTCTATCAAGATCGTTAATACCTAGAGAGAGTTGTTAACAAAAGGAGTCGAGAGAATAGTTTTCCGTTTGAACAATATGGGTTCAAAGCCAAAGAGTTTAAGATTGATAATCCGATGGGAGCTCTTATCGAAAGATTTAGAATAGAAAGTGTTCCAACTTAACAAACCCTTGGTTATCAACTGGATTGGACCTTATTAGTGTGGTTTCAGGACGGGACGGTTTGCAATGGATCAAATTTTGGTGCAGAAACTCAAGAGTAGTCCAGGAATAGTACGATACGCACTATATTTTTATGGATTTGAAAATCACATTTGACATCATTTTTAGAGACAGACTGCACAGAGACATGTCTAGTTTTGAAGATTGATGATTGAGTATAATTGCTGGTCCATCAAGACCCCAATGAGACTTTTGATGTCCAAAAAACCTGCCTACTCTACCCATGTCCATTGCCACAACTGGTGGCAAACTTTACCAGGTTTAGCTAAGTTAAAAGCCAAGTGTAGTCCAGGAATACACTGCTCTAAAACCGGCGAATATACATACGTATAACCAGTTAAGTCCCAAATTGTCTGCAAAGGGTCCTTACATCTACGAAGCATGAAGTAGTAAACACTAAGAACTAACACAAAACAATTCTCAATACAAACCCAAAGTCGAATCCACAATAAATTACCCTTCAAACGACTTTTACCAAACTGCAATAAAACCAAAGCGCAACACTACAAGTACAAGTATACAACTACTAAACATAAATCTATATTTTTCTCCCTAATCAACCTCTTTATGTGCAAGGATCCCGGAGCCGGAGAGCAGCAATGCCACTATCCTCTGTGCTGGTACCCACTTATAAAATGGATTTTCATTAAAAAGTTTACTCCCAAATCATCTTCTTTCATCTGGGTCTGCATCAGTGGCCGCCCTGACACAAAAGCGAGAAAACCACTCGAAATTAGAATCACCATCGCCAGCACCATCTACATCTCCATGGCTCCTCATGTATCGCGCGCCATGAATGCGGTGATGCGATCCGAGCCGGATTCAAGTGGAGATATACTCTCGTACATACATCATCCTGCCATTTTGTGAGCCAGTGGTGATTCTGGTTAGTTGCATGGATACAAACAAAAAAAAACCAAAAAAAAAAAAGAACCAGAAACATTGAAAAGATGCTGCCAGTTGCCGAGCCGCATCGCACTGTGTTTCGTGTTTCGTGTTTCGTCCCTGCATGCAACGGCTAACTACTAGCTTAACTTTATACATAAAACATTATGCAATTATTATGGCTGGCTAGCGTAAGCGCCTCACTCTGTGAAATTAGTACAAAGGCAGCAGCAGTACAGTATGTACGAGCATTGCCATCTGAAAGGAGGCGAATATCCTTTTCAGACAGCAAAATTATTCTCCTTATTTACAGGCACTTCTATGAGTTTTCCACTCGATTTTTATTTTCGTCCTTTTTTTTTTGTTGTTGTGTTACTCTTTGTCCTCACAACGGAATGAATGAGTGAGTGTGGACTTTATGGAAAGCCAAAGACAACCTTTTGTTCTTCTATTCCCTAACCATTATCTCTCTCTCTCGCTGTTGGTTATGTGTGGTGTAACACGATGAACTAAGGGACCTCCTAGACCTTCCAGAACCGAGAAACGTTGTGCTGCTGACCCAAAACATTGAGAAACAACCAATGCACCACACTGTGTCCTCCTCTGTTTCTATCTATGTATATGAATGCTGGTGTGTGTGTGTGTAACTTAGAGTGTAGAATGTTCCTCGCTTCTTTGTGATTGCCCCTGCAGCTTGGTGCGTGACTCCTCCGGCAGCGGCAGCGGCACTGGCGGGTGTACAGTGAGTGTATTGTTGATTTATTAATGGTGCAAGTGAATGTTGTTTTGGGATAATGGAGCCTATCCACCAGAGCACTCATTGTATTTGCTTTTAGCTTTGTTCGAATACAAGAGAGGGTCCTTTTTAGAGTTTGTGGTTAGAGTTTTTTGCTTTTTTTTTTTCGTTTTCTCGACATGTTGAGTGGAGGGAAAATACATAATATTAGTAAAATAATAGAACTTACCGAACGAATGCATATCCTTTGTCCTTGAATACCCTTATCTCTTGTATTGTGCCAAAGGGTGAAAAAGTTTTCTGCAATATTTCCTCAGTTAGTGTGCCAGAGAGTGCTCCATTAATTCCACCACAGTACACGGTGCAATTAGTTGGACTACTTTGGTTGTACACCTCATCAAATGTCAAAGGTTTCGAGTTCACTGAAATGTGAAAACAAGTGAGTTTTATTTATACGTATGTGTGTGTGTTTATTTTGAAACGCAGAAATTATTTTGCTCATTCGGTTGACGTAATCTGTTGGGGGGAGGGGTGGGATTCAGAGAGAAAGTGTGCCTCGATAGATGAAATAATTGGTTAGAAACTGACCAAGGATGAAAACGGGTATAATTAATTCATTAGGCGCGTCTGGGTGTTTCTTTTCAAAATGTTGAAAGTAGGTTAAACAGTATGTCGACGGTATGTACATATGTATGTCGAGAAGAAGAAATTAAAATAATTTTTCCTTTAAAGTAAACCTCTTGACAGAAACAAAGGTAATGTAGGTCGTTGGGTGTGGGTTGCTTTTTTGTAAGTCAAGGAAATAAGGTTTGAGATTTGCACTCTATTTTTTAAACTCCTGATTCAGACACACTTTAATCGACCTAACTGAGTATTTTGGTCTTTTTCTAGCTCTTAAGTTTTCGACCAAGAAATGGATCTCTTGCAACTCAGAAGTCATACCAAGGAGTCGCGGAGACACATAAAGAATGACAATGATACTTTTTTGAACTATTATGTTTTAGCAGCTGTCAAAACTACCAATGACATTCAGCTGTCAAAATATTTAATAAGGGTTGCCATTTTATCACGCGCGTTGTTTCACGCTTGTTTCACTTGTGCGAAAGTTACCCAAAAATATTATCGAAATTTTAGCTCAGTTGTAAATACGCAACGTGAATTTCATCGCGAGTTCGGTCGTCATCATGGATGCAATGTGCAGAGCACACTCTTTTGGATCTAAAGTCACCAACGAGACACAGATTGACGCGAAATGAAAAAAAACATAGCCGCCGTAAAGGCCAGTATCGAATAAAGGCCCAGAAATGTTGAATCGGGCCCGATCAGCTGAATTGTGAAAGAGTAAACCCGGCTTAATTTGCGGTTAGATTTGGGCTTATATCCGTACGAAATTGTGAAGTCAGACAACCAGAGACAATGCCGCGAGTTCACTAATTGGGTGCTGGAATACGTTGGCCGTTGATCCCGAATTTGGTCAAAAAAATCATTTTCTCGGACGAAGTCCATTCTTGCCTCCGCACCTATGTCAACAAACAGAATTGCCATTATTAGAGCAAACACAATCCACAAGTGTTCGACCAAGCATCAATGCCTTCATGAAGATTGACTGTTTGGTTCTGACCTTATTTCTTTCGAAATGAGGAAGGAGCTGTGGTTCCAACAGGACGGAATTACGTTCTATACAAGCGGCGCAATGCTCGAAGTTTGGCGACTGTACCAGTCTTACGGCGAGCGCCCCGATCCTGTAACTTGACACCAGTGAATTATTTTCTCTGGGATTACGTAATAGGTTACCGCTAACAACCCAACAACTTTAGACGAGCTCGAGGATAACATTCGAGACGATATTGCCGGAATAAAGCGGCACATATTGGACTGTCCCCCTGAAGTACTGCCAGGTAAACTAAGGCGACTAATTTAATGATGTGCTGTTCCGGACATGATGGCATAAATGTAGCTTCAAAATAAAGCCAGAATCAATTTTATGTCTCACACCATTGCTGTTTTATTTAAATCTGTTTTCTTATCGTTGTCATCTGGTCACCCTGTACTACACTAATAAAAAAATATCGTCAAATTTCAAAATACGCGGGATCTTCGATTTCGCGAATTATTCTGGCAACAATTTTGTCCAGGTTGGTAGTACTGTCACTAGGTCCAGATTCATCCCGGACTGTAGCGCCACCTATGTAAGTAGTACTGTCACTGAAATCTTTGTCAAACTTCTTGTCAAAATCTGTACTTTTGTTCAATAGTATATCTGATGTCTGATTGTGTGGAGCAAAGAAGTTGCATTAAATATTGTTTGTGGAATGGAATTTCTGCTGCAGAAAAGTTGAGAATGTTGCAGAAGACTTTCGGTGACTAGGCTATGTTGCCAAAAATGTGTACAAGTGGTACAAACAACTTTAGGGAAAGCTTTGAAGACAAAGATCGCCCTGGACGGCCATCAACATCAATTGATGAACAATACGTCGAGGGAATCAAAGATTTAACATTTCATGTACATTAGTCCAGGCCACTTGTAAATCTGTTTGTGCTTCTAAAAGTCAAATCTAGTTTGGTTCCAAGAACACTCAATTTTTTTGGAAAAGCGGATCTCACACTGCTTTGGTTCTTCGAGACCATTTCCCCCTAAATTCAACTGACATCATTTCACAACCACCGTATTGGCCTGATTTAGCACCGCGTGTTTTCTGGGTATTCCCTAAGCTCAAAAGCTCACTCCCGGGACACCGTTTCGATACGATTAAGGAGATAAAAACCGAATCGCTTCCCCATTTGAGAGCCATTCCGGGAATCGATTCTAACAATTGTTGGCATAAGTGCATTTTATCCGGAAGGACTCACTTTGGTGTGTTGAAGGTATAAGGTTTTTGAAAAGGATATTCTAGGAACAAAAGGCTTTCGTGAACGAGTACGACGTTTAAAAATGTATTTGGAGTACCATTAACACCTAAGCCTCAAGCAGGGATAGAAAGAGAGGGCGCAATTCAGTAAGAAATATGTCAAAATGGTAGAAAGGCTTAATGATGAAGTTCATGCATAAGGACCTTTGCAATGAAAATACTCGGCTGACAGATGGAGTCTCGAATAAGTCATTTAAGGTAGTTGTTAGCCCGCACTCTGATTCCTTATAGAACTGCGCATTGCAAGTTCCAGCATCTGGAACTAAGCCTCTTTAAATATCGTTCTAGGAGTTCTGGAGCCGGTGGTCGCAACTTTTGGAGCGTTTACTCCAATTTTTAGAGTAATCGCTCCACCAAACAGGCTATGGGTGTTATAGTGGATAAATTCTAATCATAATATTGACCAGTGGATGTTCCTGGGTCAAGGTAACGATAATATCGGAACCATAAGAGCTTTAGCTCGAAATGAACCAAATCAGTCGATTCCACGCAGTTGGGTATCTCTCAGTTCACATTGTGACGAATGAGTATAGCTCTTGTTCAATACCATTGCAAGGTCAAGGACTGAAACCTTTTAATTATTTGAAGCGCTGAGACTCCTTCGATTGGAGTTTAAAGAAAACCCTGAATTTCATTGAAAAATAATCTCCAGCGATGAAGCTCTTAATGGGTTTGACACAATAAATTGGACAGGAGCAAACAAATATGTGCCTCATTGGCCAAATTACGGGCAATACACGGAATATTTGTGCTCAGAATGGACTTGATATGGGTGCTATATGGTTCCAACAAGATGTTGCCACATGTCACACGGCTGGTCAACCATTTGAACTATTAAATGTGAAATTCGGTCATCGTGTGATATCGGGAAATGGTCCACTCGAAGGGCCACTTCGCTCATGTGACTTGGGTGGGGTGTTACTTATCAAATTACTTCAACCATTGGTTTATGCCAAGAAGCTAACAACATTAGAGGATCTCAGAAGCAATATCGATTGCCAATGTTCCAACCAATATGTGTGGAAGAGTTGCAGAAAATTGGCTTCGAACAATCGATCACTGGAAACGTGTTCCGCGTAGACATATGAATAAGATCGAATTATGCACTTAAATGTAAAATATGTACAAATAGTTGGAATGAATTTCAGTCCGATATCTCAATTATTTTGTGTTTTATTTAAATGTACAATAGTTATGTCCGTATTGAAAAATTTCTTATGTAGGAGTCGCTAGCAAAGGTACTTCCAAACGTCAGTGGACATTTGTAGATATAGTCGTAGTACCTAGTAAACTCAGCACTAGTACATGGTCTGTATATTTGGGACAATATGCAAATATAGAACCATGACATGGGAATCGGGATGTATCGTCATAGATGCAACGGGTGTGACCACAGCTGAGCAGACGCAGGACAACGCGTCTGCTACCTATCATCAGACCATGCACAGCTAGCCTAGTTCGCTTAGAGTTCTGGGTAAAGACTTCTTCCGTGGTTGGAAGGAAAAGAGGATGAATCACAATTTCACGTTCTTTGCAGCTGCCCTGCGTTATCCTTATTTCTGGGGGAATACTTCTTCGAGGTGCCTGAAGCTATTGGCGGCTTAGATACTAATATTTGGATGTGCTAGGACAAGGGATCTTCTGTGGTCCCACTGCGTCGTACCGTGAACGGAGGACAGCCACCTAACCTAGAACTTAAAAAATAAATAAATACTTGGCGTAACAAGTCGATGGGACCCAGGGCCTAGCTTCTTACAACCAATCGTGTTGTGCGTGTTATATTCTTTACACAAATGAAGGGGGCCTACTGTTTGATGCCGTATCCGAAGGGCAATTTGGTATTTGAGAAGCTTTCTCAAGACATATGTACTCTCGGATGTTTGTCAGACGCTCGCGAGAGGTGGGGCCGTGAAAAACTTTTAGGTATTCCCGACTGGGATTCGAACCTCGAACCTCTTGCTCCATAGTACAACGCACTAACCACTGAGCCTCGGCGCCCACAAGAAACCTAGCTTAGCCACACTAAAAGCCTTAAACAACTGTATACTTGAATTCCAGTCGAATAAGATTACATTCGTGACTCAAACACTTTGGAGTTAAGGACTTAATCTAAAGCATTTCAGTAACTTACCATCCGCTTTTGTTGCTGGCGGTTTTCTCGTTGCCCAGTTTGTTCGTATCGATCGTGACCCCAACCACTGGCCATTCATCGCAGTAATGGCACTCTCTGCTTCCTGAAATGAAAAATTCATAAAAAAATGTCAAAAAAAAAAAACAACACAACGATTAATTGTTCAAAATACAATCGACTCTCCTGTCATTGTTATGTCATTACTAGATGTCGCCTCTTCGCATGAAAACAAATTTAAAAATTTCACCCTGGCAATAGCAATTTAATTACCACTCCCAAAACACCCTTCAATGTGAAGTGAGAAAACATCGCCCTCTGGAATCGTACCACATCGCCCTCTGGAACATGGAGTATGTAAAGGGGCGCCTACTTGATTTACAGCCCTGTATAATGATTTAATCACCAAAAGTTGTTAATTCCTTTATTCAAAACAATGCAATTGCACATGTACACCGAAACAGGAACAAGTGTCATTATGCCACATCATGGAGGAGCGTATGTTTGTAGGTCCTCTCCTCCTTGGCATTATTATTATCTTCGTCCTATCGCCGTCATCATCATTACCGTAGTCGTCTGCTGGTCTTCGTCTTCTGCATATGCTCGTATACCGCGGAAGGAAGCCAACATTTTATAGACAAGTATCTACACATATAGCAGGCTACCAGGACGAGAGGAAGACGCTGCCAAGCCAAGATCATGTACAGATATAAGAGTCAAAATGTGTGTGTATGAGTTATAATGGGAATTCAACAACTGTAAAGTATCCCGGCAATATATTTTATTTTGTAATACAAACCAAGTATTAAAGGGATGTATTTCACCATCATGGCTTCCATCCTTACGTCCTGTACACACATATGTCTCTGTATTGTGTGTTAGTGAGTGTGTATTTGTTGGCTGTTGTTTATACGGGCCAGAGATTGTGTGGAGTGGCGTGGCACTTAGCTGATGGATGATGTTATGAGTCTGAGTGTAGTTAACAGCTTGATACGTGCCATAAAGTAATAATAGCGGCAACAGAAGTTGATGTAACATGAGGCAGTGTTTGAACATATGCAAGTGAGTTTGATCCTACCTTGCATCTGGACTTTGCCGAGTGGAAGACGACATGAATGGATATTAAAATAATGCGTCTGGAGCTCTAAAGCTGTTCAAGGTTAGCGACGATGTACAAGATTTAATGGAGATACTGCCGTCATTAAAATATGGTCGGGGTAAAAGGATTTAATAGTAATAATTGGAATGTGTCTGAGGTCCTTTAGAAACTGGACTCCTTAAGGTGCATCAACCGCGAATCAAACATCGTTAGAGTCTTAGGTTAATGTCATTTGAAGGGGCGCATGGAATTCCTTAGACTGGAGTTCCATATAAAAGGATGTGGGTATGTAAGGGTTTGTATCCTTATGCCTACACTTTTCATTTTCACTTAGGAATTTCACTCAGCGTTATTGTTGGTAGAAAGATGGAATGCATTGTATGTTGAGATTTACAATTGGATTTAGTAGGCCGGTCTGTTGGTGTTCATCTCAAACGACTGTTCTGAAATCTTGTTGCAAGTAGGACTGAAACTCCTCTATTCTAGTCACTCAGGACGAACTTGTTTGCAGGACCAGATGGGGTTATATCTGACGTATTTGGCAAAAGTTTAGATATTATGTTCCCGGGTTCATCCAACAAATCTTCCTTTCACCGAAAATGTGACTGATATCCACTATCAGGACAGAATTGATACACAATTTCTGTCTTTCAGTGGAAACGGCATTACATATACTTGTATGAAAAAATGAATATTCCGAGCATCCTTGTGGTCCTCACAATGGTGCCATTTCTAGGTACTGAAGGTGTTGCTAATAATATCAACAGTTTGGTGATCGCAATTGCACTGTCAGGTCTGAATTTAGGTGATTCACTTTGAGGTTACTCTACTCTTGAATAGTCGAACTATGAACTCTAAGCTGGGTGAGTCATCTGGAAGAGACATGTCAGTAGAGGCACCCCACACAAACTGGGGCTTGGAACCTTGTATAACTCACTGATTCCAGACATCGGTCATAAGAGCGAACTGATCAGCTTATTTGTGGATAAGTGGAGCGTTTCGTATGACACCCTCTGCAGGACTAGTCATTTTGTTTCATTTGGCACGACTTTGGTAGGCAAATGTATGCTAGAGCACCTGTTCGTCTCATCGCAATATCTCAGTTCGAAATAGCTTCTGAAATCATGAAATACACTTCCTCTTCCAGGAATCCATCTCTTCAACGACGTTATGGGAATTAGAGGTGTCCTTGGAAGACAAATCAATGTTTCTCTGATAAACTTAATTTCAGTTTCCCTTCTGGTCTTTCTCATCATTTTAGCTGATTTTACAAATATAGCCAAGGACCTATCAAATTTTTGGAATATTTTTGCTATAATTCGAAAAGTTTTCTAGATTGCCGTTCGTATCTTCAAGAGACAGGAGAGCAGTTTAGTCACCTTTGTTGGACGTCGGTGCATAGGAATATTCTAGAGAATTGTAGGGTCGATATACTCGCCAGACATGGAACTACTATACCTATCTTTCCTATCAGAAATGTAGCCACATCATCAGAGATGTCTAGTCTTGGCTACAGATATCAGAATTCAAATTGGCAGTCCACAAGACAGAAGCAGCCTTAATAGAGAAAGGGCAGGAAAAAAGAGCAGACTTTCGGACAATATTAGGAAAGATGGAAGCCCAGTTTCAGAAAAGGAAAAAAAGCGAAAAAGCTGTACTGTCATGCCCCGAGATGACTCCTATCAAGGTCGAAAGGAATTTCCTGTCCTTTTGCAAAATTCTGTCTGTCTGGACTAATCATACAATTCTCCAGCAAGGACAATTTGTTGTTTTCTGGCCTTATGGCCTTAATTTTTGCTTCAAACCTCAGTACACAATGCGATATGGACACCAAGGTGTGAGTTTTTTTTTCTAATTGGAATTCTGAACCTCTTCTAGCCAATTCGTCGGCCTTCTTATTACCTGTAGTATCTTCGTGTCCAGGGACCCATGAGAGTGCAACCTTGTTCTGTGTTTTTAGAACCTTAAGCTCTTCACGACAGCGTTTGACAAGTTTGGATTATATTTCGAAAGCAGAAATCGCTTTATTTCTGGCCAGCTTTCGATCCAAAAGGTTATAACTTTCTGTAGTCCTGCCATGAATGCAATGTCATGTCCGCTTAAAAAGTACTGATTTAGGATATACCCCACAGGTTCAGAAATGATGCGTGAGCCCATGACTGCATCCATTTTAGACCCATCCTTGCAGGCAGAAACGAATCGCTAGTTGGTGACTATGGGGATATAGTATGGATAATAAACTTTATGTACAGAATCTGTGAGCAGATAGAGGGCGTCCAAGAAAGCATTCTAAAACTACACCATTTGTAGTGATATCGGAGACTCTATAGTGGACTTTAAGGAGCAAATCTGTCCTTTATTCTTTTTATGTATGTACCTAGGTACATATGTAAACTCCTGAAGAAATGTAAAGCTTGGGCTAAGGATAAGAATTCAAATTATGCCGAAGATGTACATATAACAACTCGTCATGTGAGGAGCAATTTCAGTTCTTTCGATGCGTTCTTGTTCAAACAAAATCATCTTTCCTCGCATTGACTCTAAATAGAGATTCTTTCACGTTGGAGACTGTATTTCCTAGAAACACACACTCTCTTCCATTGGAGAACTACTGATACATTCCAATTTGATTTGTGATTATCTATCCATGTCGATACTGTCTAGTTCTAGGCGAAACATGAAAGGACAACCGAGAACACAGACTGTGACTAATTGGTATTGAAGAATACCATTTCAGTTGACCATATTCCTTTCGACAGACACATATCAATCACCCCAAGCCTCCATTCCTCAATCTTCTTGCAATCAAAGCACAAATCTCAATGATGAATTATAATTAAATTACTTTAAAAAAAAAAAGGAGAGACCTCCCCCATGTAAGTCCTCCAAGGATTTCCATTGAATCCTGTCACATTAACAACATAAAACAGATGATGATTATTGTGATCCGTTAACCCAAGGACAAAACAAAAATAAAAATATCATAGTAACAGCAGTAAAACCACCATCACATCATCACCTCAGGTCGTCCCTTGTGTGCCCGTGCCTACTGTATCCTGTCTACTCGAGCGTTACGGTGGAAAATAAGAAAATGATCCATAATACGACTTTATGTGATTCCCTGAAATCCTCTTCGCAAAAAGTCCGTAAATCAGTTCTTCCTGAGCCAAAAAAAAAAAAAACAAAAAAAAAAAGGAAACCAACAATCCAGAGACCACCCTTTTTGTTCTTGTTGGATCTTTTCCATAAGGGTTACTTTAGCCCCATCGTTAGGCCTAAATGTGAGAAGATATTTGAGGGAATTTTCCACACAAAATATATACATACATATACATGTACTATGTGTCTTGGATTTATCTTCATCTCCCCCGGATGCCGCCTTTCGTCAGTCAGCTGGCATTGGTTTTGTACTGCTGCTTGTGATTTATCCTGATTTGCTCTCCCACTCGGCTCCAATGGACATTTTTATTTGCTGCTAATACTCATTTTTATTCCCTCTTTCATAGCCATTCCTAGAGACTAAAGGACACACACACAGTACAGTAGTGTAGTCCTTGTTGGAAAACATTCGAAAAAGGCAAGTGTACGTCTGTATGTATATAGTTTGTCGGATTACACCGACAACAACGTCTGCTGAAGATGAGTAGGAGAGACCAAATAGAAAAAAAAGCCAGGCAACACAAAAATGTATCTCATCCCTTCAGCCCATTATCCCTCCTAATGGCAAATTTTATATTTGATGAAACCTCTGAGTCCTTTTTCACAGTCAGTCAGTTCGGTTCATCTTTGCTTGTTCTATACGGTTGGTTGATTTGTCCGCCTTTTGATTGAATGATTCCACCGAAGAACAGACAGAGGACAGAGAATAAACACACAGACAGGCGGCCCCTAATGACACCCTTTTTGCCAGTATTCATGGCCTTTAATGTGAACCCTTGAAGCCCTGTGCCAAGGGTACAAACAAAGGGCAGTACCGGTGGTGACTGTTGCTTATGAGGATTCAAACCCATTCGGGGAGTGTAAGTGATTTGCCACTTGACTGGTTCGATTAGATCAGGAATTATTTCGATGCGTAAAGGAGGAACAGACAAAAATAAAAATATCGAACTGGGTGCTGTTATCCATCCTTGAATGGCCTGTCTGGCTGCGTTATTCGTGTGAAGGCAATTGGAATGGAAATGCCCATCTCAAGATATGACTTTAAAGCTCATTGAATTTTTTATGCGAAGCATTAACACCAAGGAGGTAACGATTATTTGCACATGTGGAGTACTTACCGGCAGAAGGTCATCGTTAGCGATACGCAGCTAATGGCTGAGGCATGCTAACGACCAAAAGGTGTTAAGGGCTCATTGCTTGTTGACTGATAAGCACGTAGTGTTGTGGAACAGGAAATACATATATTTTCGCAGCTAAAATGATGAAATGTCGTGTCAAAGTGGCAAGAGCTCGTGAACTTAATGCAAATCAGGAAGTCAGCTTCGTCTAGGGATTTGAAAGTCTTAAAACCCATGTTACCCGAAGATGACCTACTTTCAGAAACTTATGAGGCTTATGTCGTACCACTTAGGTCTTGAAACGGACATTTCAGAAAAAAAATGGTTATTGGCATGCCTTTGAATGAGAAAACACCATAGTACTAGGTCTAGATCAATTAAGAACACTAAAGTCCTTGAGACTGGTGGTTTTCAAGCAACAAACAAACTAAGGTGGAGTAGGTATATGAGTCTATCTTAAGCACCCAGCAGAACATTATAGCAGGCCCCCTCGGGATCCACAGAGAACCTTCCCAGTAAAAAACCTACACGTACCGTGCCACAAGCGAACACCAGATGCACAATCTTTCAAAAGTCCGTGCAACTTCTAGCGTACGCCGATGGCATTGACATTATTGGAAGAACTCAGCGGGCTTGACTACAACGAGGGCAAAACAAAGTACATATATGCTGTCAACGAGAAGGGACACACAACATCGACGAATTGGACTGAACGTCACAATCGACAGCTACAACTTTGAGGTAGTAAGGGACTTCGTCTACCTCGGCTCTGCTATAACCTCTGAAAGTAACACCTCAGCAGAAATAAGACAAAGAATAACTCTTGCCAATCGCTGTTTCTTTGTGCTAAGAAGGCAATTGAGTAGCAAAGCTCAGTCCTATGTACTTTATGGCACTGAAGCATCGAATCTGTCTAAAGAGGATGAAGAGATCTTCAGTCGCTTCGGACTAACTGGAGAGGCTTGTTGGTTGAAGCCCAGGTTCACCCCGAACTGTAGCGCCACCTAAGTAAGTAAGTAAGTACCGAATTTGAACACCTAGTTCTTGGCAGACCAGAACTGTAATAACTTTTCAGACCTTCAGATCATTGCAGTATCTAGTCGCACATGGTGCTTCCAGAAGGCAATGAGAATTCCTATCCATATTTCTATGGGTGACCTACTTAGTTTTATGATTTAAGGTAGTTCGGCCTTGTCAAGACACACCAAGAAAACTCTATACAAGACCCTAATCATTCTAGCTCCCCTCTATGGCGCAGAAGCATTAAGGAAGTTGGATGAAGATATCCTTGGTAGTCATGAATGTGACATTCTTTGAATAATTATCAGTCCGGTTTGGGCTGAAGGACTTTGAAAAATGAGATTTACTAGCGAAAAGTACAAGAAGACTACGTGTCAATCGTCTAAGGTGGCTAGGACCCGTAGAGTGAATGGATATGAAGGCGCCGTCTTTGAGTCCAACCTGAAAGAATGACTGACACTCAAGCTGACTGACACTGCATTTGCAATCACAGCGTGTTTATGGTAAGTTGGTGTCATTGAAAAATCGCTGGTTCAACAAACATTACACGATGGTACCCTTCCTGGATATTTTGTAGAAGGGACATTCAACAGCATTAAACCAGAGACCATCTTAAAGCCTCTCAGAAGATCTGGGGTTCAATGCTAGAATAAGTCACTAGATTAACCAGATTCTACTCAACAGAGTGATCAATTGAGAACTCGGCCCATTCATATCCGGAAGATCAGTCGGGATGGCACACCAGAGGGAGATGGCCTTGGCGAGGCTGATTAAGTGGACAGATAGCTGCGGACCTGTCCAATCTTTTTACGAAAAAAAATATCAGGACCCGGAAACAAGGAGTCTTATACTAGATAAGAAACTAGCATTGAAACTGAACATTTTCGACATTGACGTACTAGGAAGACCGCTACGGTACTATACGCCTGCACGAGAGCAATAGGCCATATCTGAGGGTACGTCTACAAATAATGTACCGGCTCTACACGGTATCAATAGTAAAATCTATATGTGATTCATGGAATCCTATCCTGGTGGGCAGTATTGAATAAAACGAGCTATCTCTCTCTCTCTCATAACCAGCGTTCAGGAAAGGGCTACATTTCCCTTGCCAGGGCCCTCCGAACAACTCCTACGCTGGAAACGATTCTGGTAGAAAATGCTTTGAATATTGGATTAATGGAAGTAAAATCGGCGTTGCGACTGAGGAATCTTGCTATGGTCCTTCAGTGGGATAGGGCATGCCATATCCTCAATCCTACGTTTTATAAAAATAAATCCGGTCCAGGACTCGAACATTCTATAACATACATACAGAAAGTAAGTATATATCTATCTTTACATTAGCTCTACATCAGGCAAATGGAAGATGGCGTTATCCTGATACGTGTAACCATGCGAGACAGATGTGGGCACAGTTGAGCAGACGAAGGATAACGAGTCTGCTACTCATCGGAAACCACGGATAGGTACTCTAGTTGGATTACTGACGGGTCACTGTGCGTGTTAAGTAGGCACGCCACAAAGCCTGAAATTCCAAATAAAAACTTCTGCTGGGGAAGTAGCTATGGATAAAGAAAAGGAAAGAACTATGTACCATATCCCTAACCTAAACCTACATAACTCGGAGGTCTAACGTAATAGAAGAAGAACTCGCCTTCGGTGGAAGAACACCTTAACCAACTTGGAGTGTGCAAGTGGAGGCAGTTAGTCAAAGATCTCGCTAACTGGAGAGGTTTGGTGGTAGTGGCACATGTCCACCCTAGACTGAAGCAGCACCTAAGTAAGTACGTAAGTAACCTAGGTAGGGAAACTCTTGACTTTTTCAGATTTAGTGATGTAAGATTCTAGCCTTGTTAGTGCAGCCTGCCTACCGATGTATGTATGTAAATGGCGATATCAACTGTTCCCGCAGCTGTGACTAAAGCTTGAAACATTAATTGAAATACACCCTCCGGCCTCACAGGACATCAGAAAGAAGCTCGCAGGTAAGTGCACCCTTAAACAATGTTCCAACGAGGTTCTTCTAATCAGAGAACATTGGTGTTGTGCGGGGAATCCAATGTGAATCTTCCACTGTCTAACAATGACTAAAAAGACTTCAGCCAAAGCGTACATAAGAAATACCTTTGGTACCACATAGTCAATAAAAGCATAAGTGCCTACATCTGTTAACCTCCTGGATAAAGTGCGCACCATTAGTCACTTCCTATGTTCGGAACAAGTCAAGACCCATAAAACCATAAAATCGTTTGTGGGTTTCACTGTTGCGATACCCAAGCTCGTTGTTGCTCCGTTTTTTACCCATCAATCCAAATGTGGGCACGAACTGATGGTGTCTTCTCTACTTTAGACTGTTTATACTGTCCTATTGCCAGCCCCCACAAAGGTTATGCAATCTCTTTGAAGATACCCACAGGACCTGCATGTATTTTACATGAACTAGCCACAAAAGCAATGTGGATTTCCATAGAACTCATCTCAGGCTATGGACCAATGTTAGAAAATTCAAGGATTCAACGTTAGATATTCTAGTCTTTGCTAACAAGTCCCTGCCTTTAATACCTACTATCCACTCTCGATACCTTATCCCGACCACGTGGATGAGATGAGTGCTTCCTGTTACACAAGACATTTGATGTTTGTCATATCATAGCTGTCTCAATGTCTTCCACAAACTGTAACATTTACCAAAACAAACACGCGTTAGACATCACTCCTGACAAGAAAAAAACATCGAAAAGCCTACTCTACAACATAAAGAGCGCAAATATTCGAATGACATGGAGAAAAAGAAAAGAAAAAATAAACAAAATTGAATAGCATTCATCAATAATTAAAGTGCGTCAAGTATCCTTATTTGCTGTTTGAGTATCGTCATATCCTTTTTATTTGCCTTTTTGCTCTACCTCCTTGTGTTGTGCAGCTCTTGGCTTCTTTATTTTTCTTCATGTTGTTGTTAACTTGTCTATTTGCTTAACAGCTTATGTTAACAAAACGAGAATTTGAAAAGCCGCCATTATTCAGGATTATGACTCCTTGGCAAAATGGAAACATCCATAAGTTTCTCAAGGATCTGCTTGTATTTTATTTTAGTTTTTTTTGTCTTATTCTTTTCTTTTCCTCTCTTCCTTCGCCGCCCCGCCTACTCAAAAGTATTACGAGTATATGTATGTTGTTCGTTTGTTCATCCCCTTTTCGGCCTAATTCAATGGTTCGTTTGACAGGACGAGAAAAAGGAACTTACTATTAAAAATATTTCACAAGGATTACCATCTGGTAGATAGTATTTAAGATTTAACAAGGACTGCGTTTCCTTGAATTGTTTCATTATACATATGTATGTGACGCCGAAGCAACCTCTAATGAGATCATTGATTTCCACCCTACCGCACTGCCCCTTAAAGAAGGAACAAGGAAACAAAGGATCTGATAGCAATAGCGCAGGATAATTTCATTTCACAAGTGTTCGGTTGAGGTTGTTTGGCCGGTATTGGAAATAAATTACGATTCCACTGTAGGAAGCCAGAAACAAGGATGCTAGCAAAAAAAAAAATATCTTTATATGTATGAGTATACAGACATACATACATATATAAAGTGAGGGAGAAAATCTGGTTAGAGGCAGCATTGAAATTTCATTTCATTACGAATCACGTTTGATGCGCACGAATCACCTTTTATGCTGAAATTGAAATTATGTGCGTCTCACTCTTCGTCCTTTTTGATTTCACCAGTGCACCCTACCCATCCTGCGGGTTTTTTTTTTTTTTTTTTGCGGGTGAAGTGGTCTCCCCATGGACTGAAATATATCTGAAGGAATCTCGTTTTCGTTCGCTCAGTCATCCGGGACGATATTCGTTTTTGGGGCTTTGAGTTCTGGGAAATTAGAAATAAAATCATTCAGCTTAGTTAAATTATTATTATTCCTAGGCTCTGTAGGTGGTGTCGATTATTATGATGAAAACGAAAATAAGGTCTTTTGGAAAATTTATCTAGAAGACGACTTGGATCAGTTCTAAAAAAGAGGGTGGAAAACTGAGGCTGAAGTCCCTATTTCTTGATATTCCCATGGCAAGAAGAAATTTATAACCAAATAGGTCTAGATAGTGACATGAAGATTGATTGACATAAGCATTTATAGAAGGTGCACAGTGCCCTTAAGAATCCATACCATGGGAGAGTTGAGTCATATAGGGGACAAGCCGAGTATCACTGAATGAACGGATCATATTTTTACGAAGGATGAAGAGCCTCTAGGCCAAATCTAGTGTTGCGCAAGTACCGAAGGACTTCACGCGAACCAAATATTAAACTGTAAGTTATTGACACAAATACGAAAAAATAAATTCTATAACTCCACTAGGACGTGAGGTAAGGTTAGTATGTTGGGGCGAGTCAGGATATGCTTAGGACAAGAGAAGGTCCATTGTGATAGGACGTAAGGTCCAGCAGACATAGTTAAAAACAGAAAACACTGTGAAATGGAAGATAAGGCCCCCATGTCAACCATAAAGACGTAGACCTAGACATTGGTGTGATACCGGACGATTTTCTCGATACGAAAGTTGTACGAGTTCAGGTTTAAGTACTAACTACAGTTCTTTTGGCTTCTCTTTTAGACCTGGCTACGTACTCTTCGCCTATAGATACAAACCTATGGCTAAAGGTTTAAAGCACTATTACCGTACTTTCCCTTCAATAGATCAATTGTTTGGCGAGCTGTATGGTATGTGGCAGCATCATATCGGAACCACATATCACTTGTGTCAAGTCGAATTAATTTTGGCTAAAAAAGCCTTTAAAGTTCTTGAGTTAATTTGATATTGCATAGGTAAAGGCCAAGTTCCTTACGCAAAATATTAAGAATGTGGACTGGGAGATTAATAACTCCTGTGAATGGCGTGGAATCAACAGATTTGGCTCATTTTTAACTAAAGCACTTACGGCTGCGATATTTTCGGTACTGCGACCGGTTCGACATTCGATTGACACATGAACATCCACTTATGAATATGTTGACTTGAATATATCCACTATACTACGCACAGCCCGTCTGTTCGGACGATTATTACCAACGAAAAATAGAGAAAGCACTCTTAAAGTTGTCATCACCAACTCAGAATTTTGTTAGTAATTTTGAGTTATTTTCAAACGCTGTTCGTACATAAACTTCACTGCAATAAAAATGTGAATCTTGGCTGACGATTTGGTATTAACAAATCGTAAAAAAAACTTAGGACAGTGTTTTTATTAAACAACCAAATTGTTATGTTCTTATTGAAAAACTTTTGTACCACAAAATAGCATCTATTCAGTGCACATTATTGTAAAGTCAGCCAACTAAGACAGATAGGCGGAAAATTGCCGAAGATGTTCTCTGCCATGTCACAGAAGTTCGTAGTCTAAAGTGGAGTACAACAAGGTTATATATGTAGGTATACTCTCACCATCGCTATTCTCAAAGGTCATCAGCAATGTACTACGGAGATTCCAAGGTAGAAAACCACAGAGTAAAACGGATAATGGCCAAAATATCTTAATGGACGAGGACCACATCTAATGGCCCACAATTCGGGAATTTAAGCCCTAGGTAAGCATGTGCAAGTCTAACGTCCAACTTAACATGCAGGGCAAGAAACAGATCCTTATGTGTAGGGAGGATGGTATAGGGCCACCATGGGTTCCGAACTGTATGTGGGCAGCAGAATGCTATCTGAAATTTGGAAGAATATTTTTTTTAGCACAAAACAATCAAGCAATCAAACCTGGCTACGCTAAAATCAGTACTCCTGTGTGGCGGTAGTAATTCAGAGATGACCATAACTCTACTCTCTAACACACGAAACCTTCAAACCTTCTTAAATAAGTGTCTACGTCTCATCTTTAGGAGTTGGTGTTGTGGACCAGAGCAATGATGATGAGCAGATCTCTGGTTGTAGCTTTCCCCAAGGTAGCATTTTGTATTTATTGCTATAGTACATGGTAGTTGACTCTTTGTTGCACACTCTCAATGGGCAGATCATGTCGATGATAATGTTGCCATACTTTCGGTCGGGTGATGCCTACAGGAGAACAGAAACTAATGGTGTACTACCTTGAAATAAGCTTTTGGTAAGGCTCTTTGAAAACACAGGTTGTTCTCTTAACTAGAAAGAGAATTGTGAATGGCTGACTCAGTCAGTGATAAAATGTGTCACTATCCAGACCCCCAAACCTCTTTTGGCTAAGCATGTCAAGTCGAAGACATCCAAGGTGCTCTTAGCTTCCTGGTAGTGTAAGGATGCGTTTGACAAGATATGGGGTTTGTTTTAGTATCATCTGTTCCTTGCGTAACATTTATCCTACGACGCTAGTTCCAGTCTGTTTCGAACCGACTTTCTCGTTTCAACAAGACTCTGAGCCTGAATCGAGATGTAGTCGAATAATCACAGATTACTCCATAACAAGTCGAGGATCCGGTGCTACTGTTTTCGTTAAGACTGACAATGTTAGATTTTAGTACTCTTTAGGCAACCATGCCTCTGTATTCCAAGCGGGGATCTGTATTGTCAAGAATAGTAGCGACAGTTAGACTTCGCTTAAGGCCTTGCTCAACCCTAAAACCTGTTCCAAAATAGTACGAGATGTTCGGTACAAAGGATCCCGGGTCACATTCGGATTGCGGGAAATGATATCTCGGATGAGAAAGATTCAGATTAAGAGACACCTCTGTGTGGGGCGCTTATTATTGCCCTGATTTTGCTTGGAGCAAGTAGTAGATCTTCAGTGCTGATGAAATGAGTCCTAAGTCCTAATAAAGTGCGCATTAGTGGTCTAAGACTGCTAGGATATGTAGACCGAATAAACATCCATCAATAATTGGAAACTAATTGGAAACCTACCAGTTAGAACCTAAAACCCACATCTCAGTGGAGTTCCCTTAAGATCTAATATACACGACCCTGAGGTCCTTCCAAAAATCATACTATAAGAGCTAGTCCTTTCTCATTCTTGACTCACTATCTGGGAGATCCAATAAGCCAGTACTTAGAACACATCTTCATGTAGAATATGTATAGATACACGTACATCCCAGTCTGATTGAATTTCCACCTAGAACTCGACACGTATCAATTCCTTTTCTTAGAAAAAACTGATCACGCAACTAGGACAACTTCATCCTCCTCCCAGACGAGTTGTATTAAAATCTTTTCAAAACTAATGTTCCACATCCTTCTATATATTCAAAAAGTGTCTGCAGATTTTCTCTTAAACTTAATGACATTAGAATCAAACTCCTCACAAAAGGATAAACACAAAGTTTTACCTAGCAATTCCTGTTTCTCGAATGTCTGGCATCTTCCAAAAAAAAAAAGCAAAACGAATGGAAAATGAAGAAGAGAAAGGGAAATCAGAAAATCATTTTAAAATTCAAAATGCAATATGCAATTTAACAAAATCAAAATCAACAAAGGAAAGAGTTTCCCGTCCTCCCCCCCGACTGTGTCGGTTGTCTCCCGAATAACGAAAGGCTGCTACAGATTCTAAGCGTGAGAGGGAAACCATCAAGAAAACGGAAAAACTTTCTGCATCGGAACCAATTTCCATAAATCACTCCCTGCATGGAGTGCCGAGAGTGCACCATCATCCTCCTCCCCAGACGCAATGCAAGGACTACACAGAGCAGCAGAGAGTCGGGAATCCGCCCCATAAGTCCAATCATGTGGCATGTACTCATTTCGAACAATGCACAGTAAAAACGGGCATGCCTGGTGTGGTGGTGTGTTTTAATCCTTGTACGGAGCGGGAGTCCTCGAGGAAAATTATAAAATATCTAAACACACAATCTATCCTATCGCTCCTTACAAGATATACAGTACGAGCAGCAGTCAAAAAAGGAGGCGGGGATACGTACGTACATATGTACATATATTTGGATTTTCCGATTTTCCGATCAGGACAAGCGCAACATACAAAACTTTGACAATGAATTTATTTGAATTCCATCCAAAGAAGCAAAAAAAAAAAAAAAAGGATACTTTGAGTGTTCAACTTCGCCCTGTGTCCTGGTGTACGATCCTTTATTTTATATATCCCAGCCAGTGTGTTGAGGAATTGTATTGGGTTTTGCAATATAATAGACGAATGCGGTACACACTGGTTATGCATCCTGCAAATAAAAAGGACATGTATTTCCTCACTGCCGTTGGGATGAATATCCTTAAAATTTATTTCTACACACATAACAGCGTGTGGAGAAAGTTTTCACAAAATTATTGCCAAAGTTATGCGACAGTTGGAATAACACGAAGGATATCGTGTCCTCGAATAAACATAAATTGGAAATTGCTCCTGTATCGTATCGATACGTTTTAAAGTAGACTAGCAAGAGTACACTTGTATTATTTTCAATTCCATGGAGTGTCAGGATGAAGGTGTTGCCTGGTACGTGCGTTCATTTGATCGCCAGTCGGCTATGTAGAGGGCCGACGTGATCCTTTTAATCCTTTTTAAAATTTCGAGTATCCTTCGGTGTGCTTGTTATCTGTTCAATTTATTTTTAACTGATTGATAGTTTGCAAGCTATTGGGACCGAATCTGGTCCCCATTTTCTAACGAATGGGATATCGCCTCTTCAATGACATGTGGAATTTTCTTATTCAGTTCAGTTCACTTCAGTCAGTCACCTTCTTTCCCAAAAGGCGTCCTGCAGAGTACATGTTGCTGCCAGTGGGTGCCTCTGGGTGAATCAACTTTTTCAATGCACTCTTTATGTCTTCATCGTAGCCTTTCGTTCCTTGGATAGCTCTGTACATATCGGCGAAAAGTCAATTTAAGTTAGGGAATTGGTCCTGGAGTTTGATTCTAGGAGTCTCTGTTTTTTTTTTACTCTAGAATCGGAGCACATAGCGATGCCATTCAAGGGGGTTTTCTTGAAGCAGTCCTTTGGAGTTTTAAAACGAAAATGACAAAGTTCGAATTTATTTTTGTAAGGACTTAAATGACAGAAATGTGAATGGATCGGGGGTTGGGGAATAGTTTTATTTTTATTACTCAAACACTTCTCAAGCCCGGGAAAGAGGGTCCACACAAACACACACAGAGAGAGTGGTTGTCTACTTATGGTGAGTGTAACACCAAAGGAGTTCGTTTTCAAATGTTTGATGATTTGAAACACCTTGCACAAGAGAAAGTTTTTCTTTCCTTTTTTTTTTTTTGGGTGACGGAGAAACTTTAGTTTCGGGAAGGTTTTTTGAAGGGGAAAACACTTAGAAGGTCAGAGCTTGCGACTGGTGAACTGGACTTTGATGAAATTTATTGACATGTGTTGAACACTAGGCTGTGATCAACACATTGCTTATGGGTTGGATCGAGAGAATTTGGCCATTTTTCAATGTGGTCCCCCACATTGCTTGTGGGTTGGATCGAGGGCCTTTTTCCATCTTTGACCGTGGTACTCCGCATTGATTTTCGAATGGCAGAGTACGCCAACGTCTAAATCATACGCTAAACGTTTTTTGGTTAAGTTTTTTGTTCAATTTCGCCCATTAGACTCAAAACGCTAAGGAAGAGGAGATAGGAGACGATATTGCATTTGAAGTGGACCAATCGACTTTGACCATCCTTCACTGTAGTCCCCCCACAGTGATTATGGGTTGGATCGAGAAAACTCGTTTGGTTCTTTTGTTTAAAGCTCGGTTCCTAGACTACCGTGAAATTTACCAAGTTGCCCAGTACCCGATTGTGGGTCTATTTAAGTTTACCAATGAAAACATAGACCGTACTCCACTGAAACTGAAATTCGCCTGGGAATTAACAGCAATCATTCTTGGCTTTCAGTGGATGGGTCATTGATCCCGTCTTAGATGAAATTTCAAACCAAATTCCATTCAAAAATGGCTCCAAAACCAGAAGAGGAATGTCTGTCCCCCTTCCAGGTCCTTGTAGGGAGACGGCAATCATTACCAAAACCAGGAGTAGACCACAAATGGGCAAATGACTCGACGTGGGCTGAACCACGATAGATCTGGCTAGATCAGAAATATAACGCCGGATCGGATATGCTAAAGTTTTTACAAGAGACACTACCTGACGGACTCTTATCCTAAAAGGCTGGGCCTCTTTTTAAATGACGTCTGCAGGAGTTTCATGACCGAAGTGGAGGAACAAAAATCCCCAAACAAGATTAGTCCACTTAGGATATCCTTGACGTTATGTGTACCCATCGAAAGCTTTGGTAGGTTTTCAGTAGCCACACATACCAAATAGTAGACTCTAGGTAGATAGAATCGGGTGGCCACAACTGCGGCCAACACTTGGATCACCGGTGGATCCACTGTGGAGTCCTTGTCGTGGATTCAGCTAGAATACAAATGCAAAGGTTGGTTATTATCTTTGGGCAGCTACAAGACCTTCCTGAACGACCCTGAAGTTGTTATAAATTTCAGAATGATTGATGGTGGCTTTCCTGACAGGTCCCCAGGTCTTCGTGTTGATATTCACCAAAGGCCGTCTTTCTAGTTCTGCATAGGCAAAGGCTTGGGCATTGCATCCGTGTCGTCATTAGTCTCTACTCGCATTCGACTACGGTGGGCTGGTATGAGGTTGTGCCCGGTTATGATCCCCGTAAAGTGTGCTAAGTTGGGTCTGTTAAGCTTCAGAATCTGTTTGGTTTTGGGGACATCATACGTCCAGAGTTTCCTGGAGCCACAATAGACTCGTTAACCACTCTCGCGAAGGTTTTCTCTATGTTTGACAAGCACTAGGGGCGGTAGAACACAGGTGTCCTGTACAGACCCCTGTCTTGCTAATTCGTCCGCCAGTTCGTTCCCCTTAATGTGTTTGTGTCCTGGTTTGCTGTGAGTGCTTTGAGTTCATCACGACAACGTTTAACCAGTTTTTCATAGACGTCTGTGAATGAGATGGCCTTCATTGGGGCTCTACTGTCAATACATACATAGATGTCGATCATCTTCCTGCAGGACGGTTTCAAGGATATTACTATTGCCGCTTGTGCCATTGCTAGTGCTTCCAATTAGAACACACTGCCTTCGTTTGAAAGTCTCAGAGACGATGCAATTTCGCAGGAGCTACTCCTTTTGAGTTAGTACGAAAACCCATTCCACAAACTCCCGTCAACTGAACCATAAATCTCCGCCTTCTCCCTGTTCTCCCTGTTCGAAACAACTCATTGTATAATTGGCCAATTAACAATACTTCACTTTTGTCACAGTTTGCAATACACATATGTATGTGTATTTTCAAAGTTAGTGAATAGGCCGAGATTAGTTCCAAATGAACTCATCCTTTACATAGCACAAAGTATTTGTCCTTTGTGATTAAAGGTCCACAAAAAGCACACCCTCTTCACATGTCGTTAATCAAAAAGCTAATCAGCAAACCAATAGGTCATTAAAAGCACACCCTCAAAAACAAAACCACAAATTAAGTGACATTTTGCTGACGGGTTGTTCATGTCACACAGCACATTAAATACGCACACAAACCAATATTTCAGTGGATCCGGTCTCCGGTCTTCGGGCTCCGAGCCCCACCCATCTTTTCCATCCAAACAGCAGGAGAAGCAACAAATTCTAGATGAAATCAATAACAGTCACACGTCAAATTACTTCAGGGAACCCATCGAAAGTAATTTGTTAAGAACAATTAATTAAAAGGCTTAACAAAGCCCTCTGCATGGCCTACATATGTATGTACAGCAATCACCACGAATAGAAGAGAATCGAAAAAAATTCATCAAACACAACTGCCCCCTCCTGTTCGACCCAAAAAAAAAAAAAGGAAACCATTTCCGTTCCTTATTATCTACCTAACTCATCACAGTACCGCACATCTTAATTTCGAGGACATCCACCCCTCGTTCACTGAGCCACTTTGGTAACACACTGCGGCTTTGGATTGCGTGTGTTCGTGCGTATGTCGTGTCGGCCAAACGCAAAGACGACGCATTAGAGGGATTTACTCAAACTGACTAACAGTTCACAATTAATTAAATTCCCAAGCCCAGGACTCCGCAAAGTAAAGTTGGTGTTGGAGTTGAAGAGATGAACCACTTAATTGCCTAGATCCACCCTCAAATTATATGTCATCTGTTTTGTTTTGCAGGTTAGTGCGTTCGTGCCTACTCGAGTTCACAAATATGTTAGCATGGCCCCCGCAAAAGGACTTCTTCGCACATACACCGCATAGCTGGCGCTGTTGGTGCTAGGCATAGCTATCGTAACGAGATTGATAGGTAAGGTATTCTTCGAGGAGATGCCTTTGCACACAGGACCCTTTGAGAGTTGGTAATGGCAAATCACATTATCATTTGTAATCAAAATCGTTAGCTATTTCATCGAATTTCATCTCCCTAATTAAGGTAATTATTCTGTGTACAAGGAGGGGTGTACACACAGGCGCATTCAGGTAGGAAGACGAGAAATGTCTGTTAATGAGTAGGAAGAGATAACTTATTATTCAAATTAGGTTAAGTACGAAATTTAAAATTACTCGATGTTATGGTGAATGGGTAACGACAAGCAAGTGGAAGTGCCTCAGCCTCAGACTCAGTGTGGCATCACAATGCGTCCGGATGGTAATACATCCTATTTCGTTAATAGACCAAAAGCGTGCATAATAATAATTAGAAATTCCCAGGATGACATCTCTCTGTGAATTGCAAATCTTCTCGGCGTTCTTAGTTGTGTGGGAACTAGATTTGAAAGAAATTTAACTAGGAGAAGGGAGTAGTTGTAGATATAGGCTATCTCCCCGATAGGCTAAGCCCAGATTCGGGTGACATAGCCGGTATTTTCTTTATCCTTATCGGTGTTGGGGACGTGGAGACTTGCATACCGTCCACCCGACCAGAATGATGTGAAGATACCAGTACCCAAATGGAAGTTCAACAAGGCTGCTAGGTCGTAAAGCCTGCAGGCTGAATTGTTTAAGGAAGCCGAGGATAGGTTAGGTTAGGTAAGTGGGTCGGCGACTAGAACACGTCGCCACACTCAGGTCAATACAGACCCATTGTGATACGTAAAGGGGACAAAGTCCCTTGCCCATTGGTAAACCCTAGTACTGATTTGTATCTTGTGGATCACCAAACCATCCTGTTGATTTGATGAACCTAAAAATTTCATTTATTGGTCTGTTCGCTAATTCTTCGACGTCACGGAAAAAGTGCCGCCCTAGAAATTTGAATCTAAGGTAGATAAGCCCAGGGCAGTGACAGAGAAAGTGGGTTGTATCCTTAGAGATACACATAAATCGTCTCCACATAAATCTTCATCCGTGAGTCTTAGCTTTCTCATGTGGTACCAAAGAGAGTTATGCCCCGTGATAATTGCTATGAGGACAGAAAGGGACTTCCTATCCTTTAGCATAATTCGGCCGGTCCTACTCTTGTCAAAGCAAGGCCATAGGCTTCTGGTGACCACACAGGGAGAACCATCTACTATTGGCCTCACTTCTGGCCAAAATCCATGCCTTTTGCTTCAATGTGCAAGGCGGGATGAACACCGAGGTGTCTACCTGTTGCGATATAGATTCAGAGCCTCTTTTTGCCAGTTCGTCTGCCTTCTCATTGCCTGGAATACCTTCGTGTCCAGGGACCCAGCAGAGTGTAACCTTGTGCTGTGTTCCAAGAACCCTGACTTCTTCGCGACAGCACTGCCTGGCTGTCGATGAAAAAGGTGGTACCTTCCGGTGGTATTGCCTTCATCGCAGTCTCACGGGCAGCTATTGTCACTGCCAGGACCTCCGCTTGGAAAACACTGCTATGGTTCGGGAGGCGGACTGATCTAGATATCCCCAGCGGTTTAGAAAAAATGCCAGACCCCACGCCTACATCCATCTTAGATCCATCTGTATAGATAGAGATGGAACGTGTGTTGGCAGGCTGGCCATCCTTCCATTCTTCCTTACTTGGGAACGAGCTAGTAAACGGTCTATGAAAATCTAGGAACGGAGTTAGCTAATCCGTAGTATAGACTTTTCCTAGATATTTCTCCAAGATCATGGAATGACCTGTTGCATTATGATTCCAGCTATCAGACTGACTTATTCTTAGGGCACTTATAGCTGCCGAGGTTTTAACGAAAATGTCCAGCGGTAGAAGATTGAGGATAGCCTCTAGTCCTGCAGTAGGTGTTGTTCTCATGGCACTTGTGGTGCCAATGCAGGCCAATCTCTGGATCCTCGTGAGGGCCGCTCAGTTGGTGGACTTGCTGGCGGACGGCCACCATACACAATTTTAGGTTTTGGACCCCAATTCTTTCCAAATATTCTACTACAAGTATAGAAGGCTATAGTTGCTTTCTTAATTCTTTCATTGATATTAGGTCTCCAGTTCATTTTTTTATCAAGAACGAGTCCTAGGTATCTAGCGCTATCCGAGATTTTGAGGGGAGTACCCCCAATGGACGGTAATGTGAACTCAGGAATTTTCCTTCTGTTGGTGAATACTACCAGCTCGGTCTTATGGGGATTGACCGCTAGTCCACATTTCTCAGCCCAGGTGAGTAGGATCTTAAGCGCGTTCTCCAATATTTCGCTAAGGGTAGGTAGGTAGAAATCTACCTGTGGCCAGCAATACGATGTCATCCGCATATGCAATGGCCTTAACACCACTGTACCTGAGTTGTAGCAGCACCTCATTTAGTACAATGACCCATAGTAGTGGGGAGATTACTCCGCCTTGAGGGGTACCTCTGGAGGCGAATGCTTCCATCTTTGTATCCTCGTGTTCTGCGATAATATGTCTGTCCTCAAGAATTACAACAATCCAGTTGGTGAGTGAATCGTGAATCTTGAGATTTAACAGGGTTCTTCGAACCGCATCCGTTTTGACATTGTTAAAAGCACCTTCAATGTCCAAGAATGCGGCGAGAGTGAATTCCTTGTCTTTTAAGGACTTCTCGATAGAGCCAACAACGCAGTGTAGCGCCGTTTCCACACTTTTTCCTTTGGTATAAGCGTGTTGGGCAAGCCGAGGATAGTATACACTAACTCAATTCCAAGGTATGGTTGGAGGAAAGTAGACCTAATGAATTGAATCTCAGCATCGTTTGTCGATTCAACAAAAAAGGAGACCCTTCAAACTGTGACAATTATAGAATCATTAGTGTCCTTAACATTGCTTATAAGATCCTGTCGGCCGCATTGTGTGGACGCCTAAAACCATTTGTTGCAGAACTGATAGGACTGACAAGAGTTATTGAAGTCGAAGTGTTATCTACATGAACTTACCTGACAAGTCTATGGTTTATGGCAATAAGTCAAAGGCTTAACATGGTCTCAGTACAAGCAACAAAAGTCTCAGACTTTTTTTTTCAAGATCCTTGCCCATAGTGACAGTGACACTATAACCTAAAAAGATCCATTGTATCGTAAGCCTCCCTAGTGAAAGACAGTGCGTTCTTAGCCGCAGAGTTTTAAATTTCTACTCACAACCATGTTTCCTTATGAAAAATACCTTAAACAATGTACAGCTGGACATTCGCAGTGAATGTCATCTTCCGAGTAAAACCTACATTCCCTATCTGACCACAGATTAGGCAACAGCGAATTGTAAGAAAGGTCACCAGCTTGCAAATACTATCCTTGTCTAAGTTTACGATTTCGTTGTAATAGGTTGATTGTCTTAACCACAGGGCATGTCGCCAGTGGGCCACAGGAAGTTTGTGTTGCCAAAACATTAATGAGGCTGAAGCGGCAACCCAGTTGACATCCCAGTAAGGTTCAATCCTAGCTAGGGCATCTGCAGATTCGTTGTCTGCTTGAGCAAGGACTTTTAGTGAATCGTGGCAGTCTATTAAATTAGACGAGAGCCCTGCCGTGCTACCGAGCTCTCTAAAAAGATGTACATAAATCCTTACGACCTTGATACCTTTACTAAGGTTTAACCCGCCCCAGATCTCAATGGTGATTAGATCAGAAAACCATGTGCCACATTCCCATAGGTAACGAAACAGTTCCAACTCTAGATTCCATTTTTATCCATTTGCGAACCAGTTTTGGAACTGGACCTCACCATCATTGTATCGGCCAGTGTACTATATCATGAATTAACACCTTGAGTTTTGGTGTAAAGGAGTCTACTGTTCCACATGGCTCTAGTGGAACTAACGATGGCAGACTTGTCAAAAGCTGTTTTTCCAAGGATAACGATGATAATTTTGATGTTACTGGGAGCAACTAAAACTAGGGGCTTTGATGGTGATAGGTCCTAGTTTGATCAGTGTTCTGTTTATAAAAGGTACTAGAACGGTCTTCCAATTGTTTATGGATAGTCCTATAAATGGTCACGCTGCGTCTAACAAATATCGCCGAATCATCAGCATAACCAATAGCGATGTAGCTCGATTAGAAGATTAATCAATGACTAGTGACCACAAAAGGGGAGAATAAACACTTCTAGCATGGTCCTTACCCATTGATTCGTCGAATCCTTCATACCTCTGCTACTAATAGCCTTTGCCACGAAGACGAAAACAGTGTAATCGAGTGAACCCTCGATGTCTAGGAAAGCGCACAGAACAATATCCTTGGAACGAAAAGTTTCTTCTATCTTCCTCACAAGATAGTGAAGAGCACCTTTGTTTGGTTTACCTTTCCTGTATGCAAACTGGCTTGAGTGTAGCTCATTAGGCCTATTACCTATTTTGGATATGGAGATTACATTTATCTATCTTTAGGTAATCAATACATATGTACATGATATGGGAAAGGACTAACTAATGCCAATCGTCTTATCATATGTAACACCACGTTTGACATGAACTAATTGATACAAAGTCAGTGCTCTAAGGTCCTCTCAAACCTGCCACGCTAAATAAGTATCTGTGTTCGTGCCTGGCGTTGAAGGTCCATTACCAGGAAGACATATCATATTGCATCAACACTGGCCCACCTCTAGAGCTAGAGCATGGAGCCATCATGGAACTGATGGTGCAATTTTAGCCAAAACAGGATGAAAGGTTTATATGATTGTTTGCTTGGTTGGGATTAAGAAAACCTCGAAAGATGGACGCAGGGGCAGATGACATATGCTACTATAGTGAACTGAGTATTCGGTAGTAGTATGCAGTCAAGTTAAACTGAACTCCTGGAGATAACATATCCGACTATAATTCCAATTAAGGATGACACATTTGTTACGATAGCAAAAATGAAAAACAACAGGGATGTTATGAGTTGCTTCAGCGACCACATATTTTGGACTCTGGTAGACAGCACTGACCTACTCGAGAAATATCAAACGACATGGGTTACACAGAATGTGCACAAAGGCTTACAGGATGATTATGGATGATGATGTCCATGTTTCAATACGATTTAAATATGACACTGCATTTCCTTTGCATTATTTAAGAGATTTTAAGTTCGACCATGGATTTTGGATCCGGGGTTCAAGCAAATTCCCTCGTGATCTCTGTCGGCTGTGCGCTTTCAAAACTATGCCTAAGGGTTGTCACTATCTAAATGTCCATCAACAAAAAAAAAAAAACATCCAAAGAGCTTTCAGTTTCCTGTTTGAGTACTTCTTGGTGTTTTTGGTAAGTTATGTCACTTTCTGGCAGTGAAAATCCAATATGACTATGCCTGTCTCTAAACCCATTTGCATGGTGTAGACTTACCTTTTTCTTCAAACAGGTTTTAGAGGACAATATCTCAGGACCTTATCCTCGTTCAGCCAGGCCGACTAAACGAGTGCTCCTGTATCGACACTTTGACTATCGTTGGATGCTTACGGATTGTGCAGAGTGCGACGATATTATGGTCAATGATTTGTGATTTTACTTCCTTTGCACCGTATCGTGCTATTCGTATGTACAACCACAGGACTATTCCCAGTAGCAGTGGGTAGTCTAACAATATAGAATCCTCATATTCGAATACTCGAATGTTATGTAAAGGAAGGAAGAAAGAACTTGAAGTATGCACTTCTCTCCCATGTTTTAGTGTCAGTCGTGAGAGTTATCTAAAAGGAGATCAAAACCAAATCCTTGAGCCATGATCATCGGCAAATGTTGGCGAATCTCATTTCAATCTTTTCCTTCTGTGAGGATTTTCATTTGATTTACACTTCAGTTGCCAACACTGACTCAATAAATCTACAATTTCAGCAAAGGATTAGGTTTGTTTTTAACTCAACTCCTTTGGAATAGAAACCCTTGAACAGAGAATAACGCAAAAGGAAAGGAAAACTTTTACTCACCGTTTTTTTCACAAACGATACAAATCCGTATCCTTTCGATTTAAGCGTTTGTGGATCCCGTACAACTCTGCAGTCTCTGTAAAGAAAACAAAAACAAAAAATGAATGTGAATGACTTTGATACAGCTACGTCACAAATACTCATGTAATAATTTCCTTCATTTCGCAGGAATGAAATTTGAACATGAACCCGAACAGTTCCCCAGCACCAATGCAAATGCGTACTTATCTCGAATTCGAATTCAATATTTTTCAATTCTGAGAATAAGAAAGGACGGCGAAGATAAAACAGAACACATATGAAAAAAACCGAGAGAAAGGATATGTGTGTACACCGACCCGGTAAAGTTACACACTTCTTTAAAAGTCGATTTGCATATGCACATTGCACATATGGAGAAGGATGGTTGACTATATCGAAGGACGACGATTGTACCTTCTTCATCAGGGCTTTTGCATGAAAAATGCAAGGACGAGCAGGAAAAAAAAAAAAAAAATGTTAGAGATGGAAAAACTCAAAATAAAAGGATAAGAGACCTGAAGCAGGAATGGAAAAACAGGACTAAATGTTACCCTCTCAGCATGAAGACGAGAAACGAGAGCGTAAAACAAACATTACCTGTGACTCCAAATTGAAGTGGTAGCATTGCAGAAAGACATCTACCACGAAAAAGGGTCTTACACATGGCCCGTCCCGACCCATCTGAGATAAGATATTCAGGATTGTGGGTGGGTATGTATATGTGAGATATGTGTTTGTACAACGAATTGCATGCATGCATGCATGCAAGAGTAGGTGCAGCAATAGCAATTTTACCATACGAATCGTCGTCATCGTAGCCAGATCGATGGGTGAATGCCAATGAAACATACAACAACGGCAATCCCATCAATGTAAGTTCAAATATGTCAGGATATCAGCTCATCCATAGATATCCTTCCGCATTTTAGACATTTAGGTTTTTCCACACAGTTCCAGCGCGCATATGCGCATGTATGTATCTCGATATCCTTGTACAACGGCTCCGATATTCAACCACATATCCGCATACACAATGAAATTGACTCCGAGTAGGTGGATTGGATTGGTAATGGCCCTGAAGTGTGAGTGTGGGACGACGACGAGTGGGAACTTTCCAAAAAGAATGGTGGAATAGCTAAAACGCTTTCTGAGGGCAATCGAGTTCATGTCATTCAGTGAAAGAACGTCGACTACGGTACGAATATTTATTTAAATTGTGTTATATGTATTCCCCTCGCCTGAACTAGGTGGAATGAGCAATTTTTCCCGAAGCGCTTTGAATACAATTTGTCAGGTTTTCAATGCGGTCACAGAGCTTTGGCCCTAATGATGAATCTTTTTTTTTTTCTCTGCATCGTATATTGACCAGTAATTGACTGTCATGAACCTTGGACAAGTGCTAGTAGTTTAAAGTTTCCAAGAGCTGAATAGTATAACATTGCCGACTTAGTTTATTACCTCGAGGCTCCATTATATTCTATTCAATCCACCAACTCATGATTGTGAGATAATGTTGATTCCGAAAAAAGTCATACTTGCAGTCATTCCCAATGACGGGGCTCTCATCCTCTTCTCCTAAAGTCACCAGTTCTTTCAAACTGTCACCACTTCCGAATACTACTGATTCGATGGTACCACACCTCCTCGTTCCTTAGATTCCAACAAAAGAGGATTCGTAAGATCTACAATAGACGTTGTGCCTTCGATTAGCCTAACCACGTGACAAAGACAACTCTATTTGTACCAAACGCTTCCCCAAGAAGGCCTTCCAAAGGACCATGTTGAGTTGAAATAGATTTTTGTCGGAAGTAGCAAATGATCTGAGTGCCTTTGCCTCTTTCGTTGAGTTCAAACGCATCTCGTATCTACTCGAGGGTTCGTGCTAATTATAAAACCCCGTTTAAGGCTACAAGCTTGCCAGACATCCTATAGGTTCTGTGATGTTACTGTGATGATGTAATCTTAAATGGTTCCAGTTTGAGAATGAGTTGAAGTACGAAGTTCTTTTCGTAGGTTTTACGTCCAACTATGGTCTTTACCAAATCCGGGGCATAACTAATATCCTCTTCTGACTTTTTTGCCTTTATGGCCACTTCAGATGCTTTCAGGCCCTCTTCCGACGCAGTTCTCCCCCGCTAAGTTATGGTTATAAAGCATCTTTGTCTAGAATGCTTCTGCAAGGAGTTTGGTTAACTCGTTTGATTTTCACTGGAGGACTCTTCAGCATTGCTCCAATTCCATCTAGCCATTGTCACACATATCTAGTAGTCCAATTAATACTTTGACAGAAGTGCCTCAAAACAAATATGACCCAAGATTTAACCCTGTCGAAGTTCTGCTCTCTTGGACCATAAACCCTTCTCTTTGGCTCATAACCCTTTGCTTTCTGGTTGTTAAGTAATATGATTTTGGACAAGCTGCCTCGGTATTGAAGTTCAGTGGATTTTCGGAGTCAAGTCAAATTGACGAGAGACAATGCAAAAGACAATAATCAGTCGGGATTGACTCGAGATCACTGGTTCTTTTTCATGGTGAGTGATATATTGTAATGTTTTTAATGAGTTATAGTCCTTACGAAAGTATTCAGCTTGAAAATCAAATACATAGAGCCACTTAAAGAGTCATAATCCATTAAGCTTGAGTTCTTTACATTATAAAGGTGATTCTCGTCGAATGAACTCCTTTTTCTAAGAATAACTACCGAAGTAAATGAACTAAAATAAAATGTGGGAACTAGTTCATTTTTTCCCTCACTTGTTATTAGAACTTTTTTTTAACAGTACGACATACACAAGCATAGTTTTAATGAGTAGTTAGCTTTTTCTAAAATATATACGTGTGGTAATCAGAATTTTTCAGAGTTTTCTGGCACTGAGCTCGATAGTGAGATGAGGCCCATCTGCTGGTTTCTTCTTGAATTATATGTTATTTTTGAGCTGTTGACGCCGTTGGACTTTTCTTTGCTATGCAAACAATTCAGAGACAATTTAGTTAATTAAGAACAGTATTTGTCAAGTTATTCGTGAAATAGAGGCCGAAACCATAGAAAATGCCAAGACAGTCTTTTGATTGAAATAATAGATCTGTTCGCGTACTTTCTGCACCAAAATTCGTAGATTGTCAAATTTCAAGGAGTGGGAGTAAAATTCTCTCAGAGAGTGGTAAAATGACAAAAAAAGTAAACGAACGAGAAAGCTACGAAATTCGCCCACATTTTAGACGTCAAAAGCAAATAACAAAATATTTCTAACAGGTATCTGACAGATTTGACAGATCTCATAAATCAGTGCACAAAAAATGACTGCACTTAATTCGTACAATGGGGAAATTTTTTACTCTCTCGAGAGTGCTCTCTTCTGTGAAAAACTACGAAACTTTTACCTACTCGAACAGGATTTGGTGACTTTTCGTAGATTTTCGTGAAATTTCGTTGTACGTACACGAACGGATCTTAATTGGTTGCAAGGTTTGACGTCTAGTTCTCGTGTCATGTTTTGTCTAAAACTTGAGAAATATTGAGAAAACATATTCTTCCCTCTCTAAGGACTTCATCTATTATATAATTATTTTCAATAAGCTTTTAAAAATATTACATGAATTTTTGTTTAACAAAACCAGCACATAGTCCACCCTTTTATAAGCGACTGTTTGCAAGTAGACCAAAAATTAAGACATTAGTAATTGGTGAGCCATCTAGTGGTTTCCTTTTAAATCGTAGATTATTTTGACACTGACAGTGTCCCGAGCGACAAAAAGTGAGTATCATACCTCCGCAGAACGAAATAAGTCGCCTCACCCTTGAACAACGTTGGGAAATATTGAAAACTTATTTCCAAAGCGAGTGCTGTGTAGCCCAAACAGTCCGCTATTTGAAAAGAAGTTTTGGCCGAAATGAAACACCGATCCTGCTGTACGCAAGTTTTTTTCAAAAACTTCATGAGACTGGTATACTAGTGGACAACACTCACTCAGACGAGAATATACATACGATTATAGCCTCAGTCTCCACTCCTATGTGCATAGATGGGAGATTCAGAAGGACTTCCAGTACACCAGTCGGATGCACATTATACCCTTAGTACCAACGAACATACAAACCCAAGTCTTTGGTGGTTTAGGGGATATTGACTTAATTACTATCGTAATGACACTTAAGATGTATGTGAGTCCAGCACCATTTGAACTACCATTTGTATTCCAAAAGTCTGAATTAACCCAAAAAGCGTTTAGTCGGACTTTCAGTGGTTCATTCTGTCCAGATGGGGTTTGCAATGAAGTCTATGGTCTAAAGTTACGTCGAGATATCTTGCTTCTTTTTAGAAGAAAGTGACTAAGCAGTGACATCTTCTGCAGAGGTTGTGGCGATATAGACGCAGAAAATGGGACGTTCCACTTCTAAGCCCGAAAGTATTTTTATACCCAAGGAAGGCACTAAACTGTTCCACTACAACTGTTAAGGACATAACAAACATTTTTCTGAGAGCAATTCAGTGCGCATAATATATTTTTTGCCCAATTTTGTCAGACAAAAAATCTTAATCGTGAAAAAATTATCATTTTTAGAAAATTTGTCAAAAATTAAAGTTTTTTAAAAAAAAAAGTTTTTCAGAATGAAAACTTTGAGAAAAATGCATATATAGAAAAAAACAAAACAAAAATCATAATTTTGAGTTGTTTAAGGAGTCATAACTTTTTTGTGGCTGAATAAAATTATACAAAATTTTCAACATTTTTATGTGATAGTGATTTGTTTCTCCAAAATGTACAAAACTGTCCATGTATCTGTAATAAGTCAAAAGTTATACGATTTGAAGTGACTGTACCTCCCATTTCGACCTCGATGGGCTACTACGTGAAATGGAGTAACGATAGACGTCCCCCTGCCATACAAACAAATAATCGTTCGTCAGAATGTCAGAAATCTCCCCTTAAAGGATTGCATCTCTTACTTGGGACACCCTGTATTTTGTTTCTTTTGAGAACACCATTTGGTGATAGTGCCTGAAGGTCAAAGCTTTTCCTCTTCCTCAAGCATTTGATACACCCTTTCGAACACTTTCAAAACAGGATAAAGAAGAGGGAAATAATAATAGGGATCCTGGGTTAGAGGTTCAAGATGCAAATTAGATTGAAATAGTTTCGTAAAAACATAAAAGAGATGGCCCCGTCGAGCGGCTTTGTAAATTCCTTAGAGGTAAAAATGAGTTGAATTCACCGAAGTAAGCCCGGCTTAGATTTTAACTGGCATGTTGTATATGGAGCCATAAAGCCCAACACAAAAGCAAACCCCTTCCCATAAAACGTAAGTTAAAAGGATCTGCCTGCACATACGTACATAAATAGTTGAAAATTGCATAATGAGTGGACTTGACTTGAAGCCTCCAGCCAGATTGACTGTTTGTTTTGTAAAAGTAAACTCATAACAGCAGATACATATATTTTATTTTATTTGCATCCCCGCCACGCCCCCCTTTTTACCATAAACAAAGAGAAATAGTACAAGTTACAAAATACAATTATATTTACCCGACAGATAAGCCACTCAATCGGTACAGTGAACAATGCACAGCCCTTCGAACGCCAGTCAGGGGGCACAAAAGCTGAATCTGTCTCTGATTTAGCAGCAAACACATATTTCACCATCAATTGCAGAGAGTGATTGACGGGGGTGCAGAGAGTGCCGAGGGGTGCCTCTCTGGTTTCGTAATGGTGGGTAGGCATTTCACGTACATGTGGTGGTGACGGTGATGATGGTGGTGGTGGTATGCAAATCAACCCGTATAAATATTGCAGTCACGCTTTTATCCTATTTAAAAGGATACCATAGATCTTCAAAGAAAACGGATGCTGGTGGTAGTGGTGGTGGTGGTGGTGGTGTTACTGGTGCTGCTGCTGCTCGCTGGTGTTGTTAAATTCCAACCATCAGCCAGTAGTGAGTAGTGAAATTCACTGCTGCACCCGGGGAAATCGAGATGCGCTGGATATATGTACGTAGGAACGTAGTATGTGAAGGTAGGTAGGTATGAGGACCTACCTATACCAAGGGGGATGTTTATTTTTGAAAGAATCGCGGCTGTGCTTGCGGTAGGCAACAGCGCACAAACGTGTAATGCATTGATGGGGGCTGTGGCAGCGGATCGTAAATCCCCTTTAGCATTAACGATGAATGTGTATAGTATACGGCTTTTAGCTGGTTATTGTAATTGAAGCATTGAGTGAATTTTTCCATTTGGCATTGAGGGGTTTTATTTTTGCATGCGCTTCCTTTATTTTCTTCTTTTTCTTTGGTGTTTTTGTTTTTAACTTGAAATTTGCCCTCGTTTTTATGTAACGTGGTCGTCTTTTGGGAGCCGACCAAATGGGGGAGGGGGTGGGGGTTTTTGGCGAACTTAGCGGCCATTCGAGTGAAAGAATCTTTTGTGAGAGTTGAAAGCTTTTGTTTTTTTTGTTTTTTTTTTTATTTTTTGTGCGCCTTTGATTGCGAATTGTGGTTGTTAATTGTTGCGCTAAGCTTTTGTAAATTTTCAGAAAAAAAAACAAAAAAAACATTGAAAATATCGAAATCTTTGAGTAATAAAATTTTTTTCAAGGAACTCATTTTTTTTGAAGTACTTAGTACAGAAGTTGCACTACAAACAGTCTGGTCTTGGATGGGGGTTCGATGGTGAAGTGGTTGGTAATACCTGGCTCATAGAGGAAAGATTGTTGTACCAGTTTTGTAATAAAATAAAAACACAGATAATTTACTATTGCTAAAATTGTAACATTTTGTGAAGCGTACATGCTTCGAATCTTCGAGATAATTTTGTAAAGGGTTTTCCAGGAAGGACATAACAATTTTGTATTTCAATAAAACACAAATTACTCGAGATAACAGGCTGAAATGTATTCCATGTGTAGCACACATATTGTATTTAACTATGGAATTTGATCTCCATACATAAGCGATCGATTCCTTGGAGCATAGTTCTCACACTTCGTTCACACATATCGGGTGAAACGTTGGCAATTTCGCTTTCGATATTGTTTCTGAGCTCTTCTAACATTGTTGGCTTGTTAGAATATATATATGATTCAGCGGAACCATATAAAAAATCCAATGGTTCTCTAGATTACACGATTACCGAACTTCCCCCTCAATAGATCAATTGTTTGACCAGCTGTATGACATGGGGAACCATTTTGTTGGAACCTCATATGTATCACTTATGTTAAGTCCACCTAATTCTGCCCAAAAATTGTCCTCCAACATGGTATGTCCTCCGGCATAAAATTTACACCACACGATCACTGTGTGTGGATGAAATACAGTCCCTTTAAGCACATGTGCCAAAAATACCATTAAGTCAAAAGAGAAAATCATTTTTTCAGGGAATTCAGGTTTGGCTTTAAACTTTTCAGAACAAAGTTGGAGAAGTTTCAGCGCTTCAATGATCAAGATGCTTCAGTACTTGGATTAATTTAATCTTGTAAGGGTGTAAGCCAAGATATTTTTGGTTCCTCGATCGGTGCGTGGCCTCACTGGAACAGAAACAGTTAATACTGAATACCTGGACTCAAATTTGTCCACTGTAGAAGGAACAGCCTGTCTGCTGGGACGGTTATTACGATAAAGAAATTGAGTAAGCGCCTTTAAAGCTGCTACCACCGACTCAGAATTTTGGTAATATTTCTAAATAATTTCGAAACGTTCCTTGTTCATAAACGTTACCGTAATAAAAATGTAAAGCTAGGCTAATTTTTTGACATTAACAGATGTCTAAAAACTAGTTTAAGAGCACATTTGTATAAAAATACACAATTGTTATGTCCCTATTGAAAAACTCCTCACTTGTCCTCTAACCTGCGTTCTAACCACGACAAATGTTATTTTTTTCTTGTCCTGCTCCTTTGTTCTATGGACGAAAGTATGTCTCATAGTCCTAGAAGAATGTGACCAAAGAAAAATGCAACTAGATAGTTATAACCTCCGGAAAGATTTTGGCGAAACGGATGCGGAAAGGCGAACATTTAACTTACCAATCAAATGCCTAAGCCTGTGCAAAGTTAGGAAAAAAGCCCTCGTTAAATATCACTTTAAGGATGACCTGTCAGAATAGTCACCATTATCCATCCCAAAATTCATAACAATATTGTGATGATTCAGAGAAGGCTATCCCAAATTTACAAATTAACTTTTGCTTTCGGTTTTAAGTTATCCACGATAATGGGTTGATGACGATATCACTTTGTGACCCGAGTACTGCTTCCATTTGCAACCACCCCATCTACCACCTACACACCTACAATACAGAGACAGAGCCGAGATTGTTCGAAAAGAGTTGGTGCAATCGAAGGAAGAGTTTCATCCTCATTTTTATCCCATACAAGCAATGTACGTCTTAATCATCCAATGGAGAAGACTATGGGTCACGGGGCGATTCTGACACTTTTCCAAAATGGATTAGGAATAGTGCACTCAATCGGTTTAGTGTGGTTGTCAGTGGGCATTTCTCTGTTCCTAAAAATACCAGTGAAACCAAGTTTTTAAAAAAATTTTCATTTCATAGGTAAACTCATCTTCGGATGATAGTCTCATATATTTGGGCTCCAGTTGATATCTTATGATTTTGTTTGAAATACAACTCTACAGCACTCATGTTTGCAGTTTGGATGAGGATGAGGTGCCATATTGCTCGGAGTTCTGCAACACGTTTTAGCTACCTCCAGCTCATTCCCAGAGAGTTCCATTCCTCCTCGACTGGTTTGTGCCAAGTTTGCCTAGGGCGACCCGCTGTTCTCCCTGCGGATTCTACAATTTATCGATGGTGGTACTCTTATTTTTTGGAGCGACCTGCAATATTGATACTTTCAAGTGAAGGACTTAGTACCTGCAGAACATTGGGTAATACCTCTTGAAATTTTGTGCTACACTATTCCATTCTTCTTCAATGTAGTCGAGACTTTCGGAAATTCATTCACTTCCTCGGGCTTGTAGGTTATAACATACTTCACAGCCAGTTTCTGTGATGAAATTTTGTGAAGATACCTTCATTCCTGCTAGAGGCATGATCGGTATGAATTCCTTACACTGACGTAACGTAAGAGTGTTGCTCATACTCAAACATGATAAAGATTTATGAACGACTATATGACATAAGCTTTTTCTAATTTGACATATCTTTGGACACAATCGTAAAGAAATTCAAACCTGGTCGTCATCCATAGCTAAGCCTTCCTAAAGTACCAGACTGCCTTAGTGGATCTCATTAAAATTTCGAGTAAAGATGGAAGACAGGTAGATGCATAATAGGCCATAAGATAGCCATCAAGAGTAAGCATTCAGAGGAATAGTCACCTATGGTGGCAGGGATTGTCTTCAGCGAAGGCATATCTTTCATATATAAGATCCTTCGGGGTTTGCACCAACAATGTTCGAAGATACCATCCCCCTCTTGATCGCTGTTAAAGTCCAAACCGAAGGTTGCTGGATGTATATATGTATTTTGTGCCAAAGTTCAAAAATTGTAAACCGAACTAGACAAGTGAAGTGTAATTCCATTTCGCGGCCATAATGTTTAACAACAAACCCAATGGCAATTCAATAACTGTCATCTTCCCATAAAATTTCCTTAAAATTCCATATTCCACCATACTACGAGTATAATCCACGAACATATCCGCGTCCATCCGCACCCACTTAAGCGACATCCCATCGCCACTGAAGCCAGAAATTAGAAATTGACATTCAGACGTCATACACCAATTGCATTCCATTGTCGATTCATTTCTATTTCTGCCAATCCCTCCCTCTTTTGTTCTACTTACGCAACTCAACTCAATGCAATTGCTGGAGGAACAAAAAAAGGATAACTCATAGAAAAAAAAAAAAAAAAACTTGCACCGGAAAAAGAGTTTTGAACGCTGCCAGCGAAGAGGCCGTCGGAAAATTTAGTCTGTGTCCATACCAGCCCCGCCACAGATTTCACAATGCAACTTGGATAACATAGACTCCCAGCAAACCAGGACTACTATCGCCATCGTCACCACCACCACCACACAATCTCATGCTCATCTGCATAAAATCAATTCCATTTTTAGACAATTTGAAGATTGGAATGCAAATTTCGAATTATTACCAAGGGAAATGATACCGGGGCGAGCGGAACCAAACGTTGACGCTCGTCTATGTCTGGTGCAAGCCCCCCATATGAAACAGTATACAGAGCGCATATTGGTATGTGATTCACCGAGAATGAACTAGAGCAAGGACCAAAAAGAACTCAAATCGATTGAAGCAAAAAAAAGGAAACTTTTTCTGTATTATTTGAATAATAAACGATGTGCAAAACCACACCCCCTAGAAGCGTCAAGCCAAGCGCCCAACAACCTCGAATGTATAGAGAGCCTCGAAGGCTATAATTCCGCCACAAACGAACTGCGCTGTCTCCTCTCCCTTTTGTTCTATTCTTTCTCATTTTTTTTGTCCTCACATTTCTACTACTGCTGCCTGGAGTCAAGTCAATGCAGAAGATGAAGGATAATTTGGGCTCCAACTTCTATATAAATAAGAAAAGGTCGTGCTTTTGACTCCAAGTACACAAAAAAAAAAAAAAAATTCACACAAAATGCGAAGCGTGCTTCCTTTTTCTGCTTTATTTTCGATGCACATAGGCATTGGTCCTACCTACCACTCTTATTTCCCTTCTAAATCTTATGACTTGGCGCCCAACGTAGGCCACATCAGCCAATAAGAATATTTAAAATAATTTTTGATGTTTCCCATTCCGTTACACCGCACTATTCATTGTGAATCCTTCAATGGACGGAAGTGTGCAGCAATTTTTTTTTTGTTCTTTCTTTTTTTCCGTTCCCTCTATCTTTCAAGTCCTGAACCCCTTTCCAAAAAAAAAAAAGAACAGAAAAAGTTCAACAAAGGACAACTTTTCATGAAAATGTAAGAAAGAAAAAAAAAAGGAGCCATCCTTGCCAAGAAACAAAACTAAAATATAAATGTGAACCGGAGAGTACAAACCATGCAGTTCGAGGTTTGTTTCCTTTATTTCCCTTGCTCTCTCTCTCTTTCTTCTTCGTTTTCTGGGAATAATTTGCGTTTCTCGCATAAAAATGTTGCACACACAAAAGAAGGACACCCTTCAACTGGGCAACAGAAAATCTATGAAAAATCCTTAACTTCTGCCAAGTTTCTACATTTTTTTTTTCTCTCTCTCTCTTTGTTTTCTTTGAATTTCATGGGAATCACGTTATTATTGAGGACTTAAAGTGAAGATGAAGGAAGAAGCCGAGAATCATCGTATTAAACTGAAGAAGCAAAGTAATAATAATCTGTTAGTTCGTCTAATACCTGGAAAAGGAGTTCAACAGTTCTTAGTTCTTTAAGTTCTTTTCAAAAAAAATTTAAGTGGAGACTTGGCATTATTAATTGGAGAAGGTTTAAGTAATAAACTGTTATCAGGTTCGACGGTACTGGTATAATTAGAACATTGGAATACCTTTCAGTGGATGAAAGGGAGAGAGGGTACATACGATAAAGGACGAAATATCCCTTTAGGGTACGCATTTACTGCAATTTGAGCTGCAAATGAGGGAGCCATTCGCCCCCCAATTTCATTGCTAGCTAATCCAGGAGAGCTGTAAATTGGACGACCTAGTGTTGGACAGAACTGACACATATTGCCTCAAACTGATGATAAATATGAGTCGTTTAGGGTGCAAGGTTCACAAAATAAAATAGGACATAGGTAAGTAAGCAACAGCATATGCATATAGAGAAAGCTTATGGGTTGTCTATCCTTCCAGCTTCAACGAAATCTGCAGAAAAGCAAGCATTTTTATACAGCAGCCTAAGAAGAGTTTTTAATTAAAGGCGATCTGTAAGTATAATGGCAATTCTAAAAGGTCCTCACCGCTCTGTCATTTTCAGAGCTCCAAATAAAACAAAGATTGATATGTTCCACTTTAGCAATCCAAAAAGAAGCTTTAGAAATGGTCAAACAAGCTTTGCAAACTATATTCCAGTATTAAGTGTGAAATGTTTTTGGGACTATAATTAGATCCTCTTCAATATAGATCTCGAGATCGAGACTTCCATATTCTTCAGGAACCCTAAAAGAATTGGTGGACAAAATTAAGAAAACTCCCTTAACGGGCGCCCAACCCTTGAAGATCCTCTCCCTGAGACACAGCTTTCCGAGCATGTTGATACCACTTGTCCAGACGACGAAGCTCTAAAATTCATTATAGCTTGATCCTTAAAACCGATGTTTGGTCTTCCTTGTCCTTTTGAAGCTGACGGCTGCGCTTCAAAGAGTCCCTTCTTTGGAGCATCACTGTCTATTCGCTCGACGTGGCCGAGACAGAACTGCATCGACATCTTGGTACTGTTATTAAAATTCGGGGTTGTAGATCCTCCTCCATACTGGACCGACAATTCGATGAAAGTGTTCAAAATTTGCCCTACTTTCTTGCACTCGGTTTCATATAAAAAGTAGAACTGACAGGATCAATCCATGCTATTGGTCTTCCGAGGAGGAAGTGTCGAACCTATTTGATTTGGTATACCAAGTACCTAGAATCTGTCTTCGCCAAATCTTCTCTTGGGAGGCATTCGCCAAGTTAATATTTACTCCGAGGTAGGTAAATTCCTTAACCACTTCAAAGTAACAGTGACGTTTTTTCCTAGGAGGTAGACCGATCCTTCAAAACCAACTTGCTTCGCTTCTTCTTATAATGCGCGCATTTGGTGAAATAAAGCGTAGAAAAAGCTTATCCAGACATAGTCCGGAATAGAATATTGCCAACCACCAACCAGTCGAGATCCTCAAAGACTCCGCTAGGCTGAATAAGATTCTATCCAAAGATCATGCCAGTTCATCTTTCCGGCTAACATTGGATGGAAATTCTCACGTTCCCGGATGTAATAATAGCACCATAGCACCATAGAGCCTAACAGCTTGCAATGCCGGCAATTCTGGGAACACATTGCATCCCTTATTACTGAGGAAAATGTTTCCTGGGCCATACACAGTTTCGTCCTTTATAAATCGCCAAGCCTATTCAGCAATTCACCAAGGGCAATTCGAAGTTCTGCAAAATTGCCCATGTACCAGACTTATGGAAACAAGTTAAAGTGGACTTCATTCCGAAGGTAGGTATCTCCCCCCAATTACAAGCAAACGATTTCAGATCCATTAATTAGACCACCTTTCCATTGAAGACCCTCGAACACGTTCTAGAATACGAGTTTGCCCTTTAAAATATGATATTGTAAACTGACTATCTCCCTCCGTTAAAAGTGAAGGCTTTGGCTATAAAGTATGGACTTGCAGTCAACCCGAATAAGTCTGAAATAATGGTTTTCACCACCAAACTAAAATACCTAAATTAACGTTTCCTCGTCGAGCTACTCCACCTACCGTCCAGTATTTACGAATCATCCTGGATACTAAATTTAGGATACTACATGGAGCAACAAGTTAAGAAAGATCGTCTACCCTTCTACATATGTCTGCAATCAAAGGTTGACCAAAAATTTAACCCTGGAACCGAAATTGGCCTTTGGATGTATGAAAGGTTTGGTCATAGTACATAGGCACCACAAACTACGATCAATCCCGTAAAACGCACCAACAGTCTTGCTGTACTTTTTAGGTCTAAATCTACATAATTGGAAACTTTTCAGACTCAGAGAGCCTAAGTTCTGGATCAACTTTACGAAGTGTCTCCTTACAAGAAAAGATTGGCAAGATGGACAGGTGATAAGGGATTTCGATCTAACAATTTACACCTTTCCCAGTCCAAAAATGGACTGTAGGTTGGATTATGCTCAGACTTAGTAGGTTGGATATTTTCAGAAAGCACTAGGCCCATCGCGATCCCTAGGTAGCCATTATGGTATGGAACCCAACTGTCAAAGATACATATACTATGCATTCGCAGGCTATATGTATGAACTCTTCCGAGACGTGAAATTTCCTGCAGCAGCTACGTGACTGTATCCGTGTTTTCTAAGTTCCAAAATTTCCACAGATTTCCTTCGAGCCAACACAGGAAAAAAGACCTTGAACCCTCTATGCTAAACCTCCTAAGTTGAACCATTTCAAGTCAGTCATGGTGATGAACCTCTTTTGAATAATCCTCTTAGCTAAACAGATCAATGACTTACGCCTCTATTTGTGTTGCTTTTTTGAAACTTTGATCCTTTTTGGCCAGTTCGGTGGACGGTTCGTTTTCCTCTGTATCGCAGTGTCCATATAACAACTTAATTACTCAAAAGTTCTGAGGCGAGGGTAACTGACGTCAACAATTCATCTCCTATTCCTAAGATGTATGTATATTGAAACGCTTATTTGAATCATTCACTCCATCTGGACAAATCTTGGTAACAGAGGTAGTATCCAGTTCATGAAAACGTGAACTTAGTCTGGTGGTGGATTGTTTGAGACAGTCCTCAACTGTGGCCTTCATGGCTAATTCGTCTAACTTGCCTGTTCCTTAGAATGTGGAGTCCATAATAGCCATAATTCCTGCAGGAACCCTCCACAAGTGGGCCTTCAAGTGGCATGATTACAGGAAATCCTGAACCCAAACATTCACTGACAAGTAAGTTGCTTTCTTTTTTTTTTTTTAAAAAAATCTTTTTTTTTGGGTTAAAATAAAAACTAAAATGAAAAATGCCACCGCGAAGGAAACAAGAATAAGAATTTGCATGGCGCATGAAACAAGTAAAAAAGAAAACTTTTCTATAAAAGAAAAACTCAAAAGAATTTCCAAAAAGAAAAAAAAAAACATTTTTTTTTGTTTTCCTTTTAATAAAACGATTTATCTGCAAACTACTGGGCCTCACGGCTTGCTTTTTTTTTTTTACGACCACCAAGTGCGAGTTAATGGAGGCAAAGTAGGAGACGATGTAGTAAGCTATATATATACATATGTATGTATGTATTTATAGAGGCACACTAAGGTGGAGGTCTCTCCATTATACATAGTTCCTTGTTGCATAGTCAGGGTAATTATTCTTAAAAGCACATTTCACCCATTAGCATTTTTATGTAGGTTTCCTTTCAAAAGCCACACAAACAAAAAAAAAAGCCAAAAGCGAGAAAGCAAAATAGAGGAAATGAAAGAAAAAAAAAATGTAAAACAAAACACAATCGACCATTACTACCACTACCCGGGGAAAGCATAACTAGGACATAATGTTGTAACGGGCGTATGAAATTAGCGAGCACTACTGCCGTCGGTCGCCGCCAAAGTGGTAAAGGACCCTTTTTCGAACAAAGGGACACGAACAGCGGCACCGTCAAGACTGGCGAAATAAAGCGGAAGCCTTTAGCCTTACCATATTCTTTGGAATTTATTGGGTTATGGCTATAGGTATCAGGGGTTTGGGTCAGGTATCTAGTTCCCTGAATCGAAGCTAAGTGTTTGATGCCACTATAAGTCTAGAAAAGTAACTATCTATACGATGGCTTATTAGTGTCTCTACTAGAAACTTTTGAATCTATGAATCTCTTCAGATGACAGGACTTGCTTAAGACCACGTAGCAGCCATGTAACCGGACAGATGACAATATTAATGTCAAACGGATATCACGTCCTTACAGTAGACATGAAGAGAATGTCGATGTGCAAACTGTCTTTTTAAGATAATTCATTCAACTTGAAGTGAATGGTTGACGGTACCAATGACAATAGCATACCTTTTAGAATAAATAGAACAACCTTCAGGCAGTAGCTTCATATATTCTGTAAGCAAAAGTCAAAATGAGATAAAGATGAAACTCAAGACCGGCAAGAATAAGTGTACTAGCGATGAGCCAATCGGAGGGATGGAGGCCGAGCACATCCGGGCACCCTGAGGACACTGCATAATAGTTTATCCTGACTTCATGAAACCCCCTATACCCATAGAGGGGAATTGAAAAAAAGAGAAATACAGTCCGGAAGTCGCAGAAGTTTTTACTGATGATATGTAGTGTCTGGTGCATTCAGCATACTTATATCAGCCAGACTCCCGAACTACAGTAGCCTTCTTCAAGCAGAGGTGCTAGCAGTGGCCATAGTTGTCCATGAGACTGGGATGGTCATGTAAGGATATCACCTTCCCATCGATAGCCAGGCAGCGAATAAAGTGATATCTGCTACAGAAATCAAATCAAGGCTTAAGAAATGTTCTCGAGAATATTTTAAAGTTCTTGGAACACAGCATAAGGTAAGAGTCTGCTGGATTCCTGGTTATGTGGGTACACCAGGGAATGAAAGGGTGATGAATGGGCTAAGGAAGACTCGGGAATTGATTTACAACATACCAACCGCACGGTCTTGCTTTCTTAGCACGAGGCCACAACAGAAGTTCTAATGAAAGCAAACTATAGATGGAGTTCTTATCTCTCCTCATAGGAGTGATCATGGGGTACAACGCTCTAGGGTACCACATGAAGAAACTATAATCGAACAATGAAGATATTTGTAGAGGATGTCCAAGAGGATACTACCCACTTCCTGTGTCACATGTGTCAACTGAGATAACTCAACCACGAGTTCCACAAATGTTTCCATATCAATATCATAAGCACAGTGATTACTTAATGCAGACGACATACCCTTGACTCTGAAAGAACTTTTGCAAAACGCAGTATTTAACTCTTAAACGGGCGGTTCGGTGTATTTTGAGTCTAAACCTAAACTCTAACCTAGTTCTCTTCTCAAGAAAATATAAAATTCAGATAGCTGTCGAACCTCCTTCGCTTAATGATGTCAGAGAAGTCTTTTCTGATAAGCAAAATATTTGGGTCTCATCTTAGAGAGGAAGCTAACCTGGAAACCTAGCATTCAAGAAAGAGTTAAGTGGCACTTTCCTTCAGCAGGAAAAGCTATTGCAAGAAGATGAACGTCTACATCTCGATTATAAGTAAGATCGATACTTCCGTACTGGGTAAGTGGACAGCCTTGGGTGAAGCCACTAACCGCGATTATTTAAACAAATTTCAATGCACAATGAGCCAGAGTATGCATAGGTGGGGCTCTGCGTACAGCTCCCTTGCTACACCTATTATCCCAAGACATTTGTTTGGCAGCTAGTAGAGACATTCGTTGCAAAGCTACCCTACAGTGGTCAAGAAAAGACTTTGGCCACGCCTCCATTCTGAACAAATTCAAAATCCCTTCAGAAACTTCGGAGTTAAGAGTCTTACAGTCACCATTCCATCCAGATCACTTTGGAAGGAGGTCACACCTTTAGAAGATAAGGCGATTCAATTCTGTACTAACGACGTACGGCTCAAAAACCAGGAACGGTGCTGGGAGTGGTATACTCTCCGAAAGTCTCTCCTTTTGTCTTCCAAATCACTGTATTCCAAGCAGAAATTATGGCTTTGAAAGAACTTTTATCTTAAGGCGGCAAACATGATACCTTTTAAGGATATCTGCAACTTCTCTGACAGCCAAGCAAATCCTAGGAATCAACCTTCTTAAGGCTCTAACTGCCGTTCGTCTCTTTTGGGGATGATGGAGCAGTTCAACATTCACCTGTGTTGGGTGGTGGGGCATAGTGACATTCCAGAGAACTGTAAGGCCGATGAACTTGCCAGATTAGGATCAGGTCATCGCACCTAAAACTGCACGCAAACTAAAACTTAAAAAGGATAAGTGAATCAACTAGTCTAGCAACCAAACAAATTTGGCCTGAATAGGTCTTGAAACGCTCTTAGAATTTGATCTCTCTCAGTAGACTACACAAAGGTATTACCATAGATGTCATAAGCGGACACTGTCTTATAGGCACTCTACGAGCTCTAGACCTCTTTGATTTTTGCAGAAGTTGCATTGATGAAGAAGAGGAGGAAACAATTCCCCATTCCATTCAGAAAACTTCACCTAGGACGATCTGAGCCATCTGATGAATATAGCCTTCTTTGGTTCATAAAAAGTAGGTTTTAACGAATAAGTAGAGAAAACGTTATACCTTCCAAACGCTTGGTATCACATCGGACTTTCTAGCGGTCTAAGTGTGCTGGTGTAACATTCTGCCACCCTTATCTTATACATATATCACAGTGCACACAATAGAACTTAGCATATTATAAGGAGCCTCATTCAAAAGGTAAGCTTGAGCTGAACCCTAAATTGGCTTCCTGCGTACAAGACTCAGCTCTCCAGCATGTACTGTCTGAAGCAGCCGAAACGCGATCTGTCAGCGATCGACCAACTTGATCAACAGTTTCATATCACAGAGCTACACCAAGGATATAACAAACGTTTTCTCTAATCGAAACCATTCAGGATGACGTCAGTATAACAACCACATTTCGTGGGCTTTCCTTGTGCATCAGCTAGATGAACAAATGTAGATCATAGGTCTGGTAGCTCTCTATCGCAGTGCCTTATCCAATCTGGAACCTACTCGGTCAACATACATACAAGTCCCTGTAATCCTGACCATAAAACAAAAAGCAATATGAAAAGTTACCCTGCATCCTGGGTTCACTTCTGCATACTCATCTCTCTAATGAAACATACATATGTACCTAACAAACCAATTATGCAAAAGCAAGCCTTAAACGCCAGTGGATCGTAAATTTATGGAAACACTATACAAAAGTTGTTTTTATTCAGCCTATAAAGGTGCCGATCTCCAATCATGCATAAATCAATACTCAGTCAAAAACATGTGTTCATAGTATCCTGCCTTGAGGCAGTCCCCTCCCTTGTAAACTCAACTGAGTTACGAGTATATTTATTCCAGAACATCACCTCATAGACTGCTTTAACTCCAACAAAACATACATAATTCAAATCTTTTATTTTTCCAACTTAGTTTACTTAATACCTACACATGGCTTGCCTCCACTTAAGGAAACCATTCACCCCTTCCTTGTTTGCTTTTATTGCAACATTTAAACTCTCCACTATCTAAATATTCCCACAATACACCCACACTTTTATCATATACAAAGAAAAAAAAAAAGAAATACATATACAAGCAACTTACAAGCACTTAACACACAACTACAACTCTACAGCATACTGTTCTCACTTACAGTTGTACACCACTCCAATATGACAGGACTCATAAATCGCTCTGCCAAACGAAGATACGAGTACCACCACACCATCTGCAAAGTTCCTCTTAATATTTTCATGCAGCCACTTGCTACAAGAAGTCAGGATACTCTCGTACTAGAGGTAAGAGAATATTCTCTCCTTTTGCACACACAAAACGAAAAAAAAACAACTCAAACAGGAAGGATTCCTTTACACTTGTATACCATTTAAGAGGAATTACAGTTCTTAACAGACCAAAGGGATGAACTTAATGTCCTGAAGTAACGAAACAAAGAGAGTGGGCCGAACTCACTATGCACAGTACAGCGCTACTATTTACTCTGTGAAAAGTTTTGGTTCCTTTTTTTTTTTGTAGTTGTTTTTTTGTTGAGCCTCCTTTTCGTCCTTAACAGAGGAAACTTTTATGTTGGAGTCAACCACATGTACCACAGCATAACCACTTATTATTCTAAGAAGTTTTACGGAATAAAAATGGCGAAGATTGCCGGAAAAAATAGCCCATACTACCAAGGATGCCCTTCGTTCGTCTTTTCCGTTTCATGGGATAGGCGCACTTAGGACTTGTGAAATATTTCAAACTTTTCCAACGAAATACAATCCAGTTGTGTGCATTCCACACCCATATTCGGTTGTATTCCCCAAGGACCTATCGCAAGGGTTGCAGCGGTGTGTCTACTTCCGCAAAAAGATCATTCGAGGATGATGAATTCCCCAGCTGGCTTTTGTACTTATTAAACCTTTTCATCCATGCAATGGATGTGGCTGAGAAGGACCTTACGTGAGATCTTACCTGAAATTTTCAAGTGAATTTAATCCTTTTGATTTGTTAAGGAGAAAAGTTTCTCGTTTTATTATAATGTAAGTATATCTTCTTCTTTTATTCGTGATGTCCTTTCGTGCTGCTCCCAGCCGTGTTTTGAAGGAACGTGTCCTTAGTATGTATTGTTGTTTCGTTCTTTTTTCTTGGTCCTAAAATTTGTATCCAACGACAAACTTTTTTTTTCGGGTCTTCCATCTGGATGTCATGCTGTCATCATCCTTTCAATGGCAGGTCATTTTATTTTTGAGAAAATCATTATTTCAATGGACAACAGAGCAGCGTTCGGGATTTTTCAAGGCAGGAAAGCATAAAGTGCTCAATGAAGGACGAATACCAAGAAAACGTAGGAAGTGGTTTTTATGCACGTGCTGTTATCGGAGCCGTTGTAAGGTGTTACAGAGGAATAGAAAGCAGACGCTCCTACTTGTTGGGTTTGGAGTTGGTGATGGTGCTGCTGGTGGGTGGTATTGGGATGCTTATTTTGTTTGCCTATGTCCTTGATTAAGTCATACATATGGATGTATGTATGTACGTCCGTATCAATTACAAGGCAATATGATTAAAGAAATTTTGTTATTTAAGATAGAATCGGTGCCAGGATCTAAGGTTGCTATCGTTCACGATACAATAGGCGTGACAGAGTACGCCTTGAGTTGAACTTTTCATTTGATGCAAAGCGGCTGATACCTCATGGCAGTATGAGGAGGTGCTTAGTGCCTATTTTTGTATGTATGTATAGAGTTGTAGTGCTGAAGAGAAAATTGGTGCAAACAAGTGGTCTACAGTGATTTTAAGTAATTGGACTTAAGGGGAACATCTTTGTTTGTAGGTAATCAGTACCAGGCGATCCTAGTAAGATGGAGAGTACAGGACACATGGGAAACTTATTATGACAACAGTATGAGCCTAATTTAATGATCTTAAAGGATGACAAATTACAGTTGTTCTCGTGGAACTAATTCCTCCTTGAAAAGCTCATTGGAATGAAGTGGATATAAGGAAAACAACTACCTACCACGAAAACAGAGTTAGTAGCTTTTGGGTTGCGCTTTTCGTGTCGGAAGTAGACCTGTCCTAGAAGTTATCTGCTTCATCATGAACGCCCAGCATCAATCTTCGATTTCTAATTTGTTTGTACCCCCACCGAGAACAGCTGAGTAGATCTCTGAAGGACTCTCGGTAGAAGATCAGCACCAGCACCGTGAGTAGGTAAGCCATTAGAAAAGAATGACTGTTGTGCACAGGCTTTACTCCTGCACCATTAGTTTGATACTGAAAACTTTGATACAAGAAAACTCAGATAAGTGTCTATGAAGAACGAGAACCGCACGTAACTAGATGTAAAGAGAAACGTGAGATTGAGGAGGTGCAGAAAAGAGATCCTGGGATACATTTTTGAAGAGGGAAATTCAAGGTTTATCTATCCAAAGCAAAGCAGGAACTGTGAGGACAAGCAGACCCCTTGGACATAAGTACTCTGGCTCAAATAAGTCATCTACCACATATGGAAAGACTGTTTCTGGAAAATGTTAAACGACGACGATACACTATTCATGGTATCAGGCAGTCTGATAGTCCTTACCTAAGGAGAACCAATCACTAGAAACAAGTTCGATCGAAACGCAGTTGAAGGTACTACAAATCCCCGGCCCAGATGGCAGGAGATGTACTGGTATTGTCCCTTCTGTAATAATCCAAATCCGGGAAAATACCCGATCATCTATTTAAAGATTTGAAAACCACATAGAGATGAGCTATAGTCCGACATCCTGAGTTCTAGTAAAGATCACTCGGTTTTGCAAGATGATAAAGAAGAGCGATTACTGTTGTCACAATGGGCAGACACTCGTATAGTTTAAAGCTAGTGCAAAGGTTCATCTGTCAAGGATCTCTTAAGTGAAAAATGTTGACGAAGAACACCACCATATCTCAGAAAAAGTGGTATGAATTGGTAGCATGTAAGTCCAGTGTGTGATTGTGAAGAGAGAACCCTTAAAAGTCAAGTGTTTTTCAATAAGGACATAACAATTTTGTTTTTGGATGAAAATGCATCCCTAACCTCTTTTTGTGTTCCGTTAATGTCAGAACATCAATCTAGCTTTACATTTTTATTATGGTGAAGTTCATGAACAAGAAAGTTTTCGAAATTATTTAGAAACACTACCCAAATTCTGAGTCAGTAATTGCAACTTTAAGAGCGTTTACTACAATTTTCTGTCGTAATCAGAATTTCTTCAGATAAGGTAAAAAAAATTTAAGTCAACATATTCGTTATTGAAGGTTCCTGTTCCAGTGAGATGAACCACAGGTCGAGGTACGGAAAGTGTAGCAGCCGTAAGTCCCTTATGTCTAAATGAGCCAAATTACTTGATTTCACACCGTTCATAGGAATTGGTAAGCTGTCAGTCTGCATAGTGACGAATTTTGGGTAAAGATCTTGGCCAATCCCATTACAAAATTAAATTAAATCAAGAACTGATGTCCCTAGATCTTTTAAAGCACCGAAACGTCTCCGATTGGGTTCTGGAAACGTTTGATGAAGCTTCAGCGATGAAGTTAATTTTTGGAATATTGAGTTTGTCAATAGGCAAGTTATGCGTAATTGGACAGAAGCAACTTCACATGCTGGAGGTGTGATTTTTTCGTCAATGAAGGTGATTGCCATGGAGCTCGCTATCATGCTATGTTGGAAGACTATTTCTGGCAAGAATTGGACGGAGCTTCTCGAGAAATGATCCAATCGAATGGCCTCCACGCTTGTGGGATGTAACGCCGTTGGATTTCTTTATTTATTGGTTTATGCCAACCAACTAATAAGGAATTCAGGATCAATGTAGGACGCGAAATTGCCGAAGTTCTAGCCGATATTTGCAGAAGATTGGTGGAACATTGGATTCCGATTGGCATTGTCTGCGAACGCGCTCGCTTTACTTGTATGAACGAGATGGAATTCCATACTTTAACTTGGCTCATGTACTAAACTTGGAATAAATTTCGCCTCTATATCTCTATTGTTTTATCTTTTATTTAAGTACAGAATCGTTATGTCCTTATTGAAAAGTTCTTTACTTACAATTTGGTACGATTGACAATCGTATGAAACCATCACCATCACCTCCTTATATCATCTGGAAAGTCAATAGAAGCAAAGATGTCAACAAATCAAAGTTGTACACACTGAGAGTAATACTTTGGTTATGTCAACATCCAATCTGGACCTGCTTCAAACATCCTCTGTGCCAATTGATATGATAGGACATAGGACCTGCACCCATACAGGCAGGCAGACAACATAATTGGTTTTCTAGTAAAATCATATCTGCACTGACGTCAAGGACATTTTTATTGGCAACAAGAGCTGTGAGTCTGAGAGATACAAATTTGCCTGCAACGACAAAAATCCTCTGATTGATCCCACTGATTCTTCATTGCGTTAATAAAGCGATTTAATAGCATCCATTCACTTCCATGCCAGCATGGGCGTTAATCCTTTCAATTCCCTTTGAGACTTATTTAAATCACACAGGGATCACTTTGTACATGCCTGTATGTCCATCTGTATGTAGCGACATACAATAGTGTCTACCCGCATTTAAACCTCACAAAATAGCCCCAAAAACATATCAATATCCTTTAATAATCCTCCAACAGTTCATTTAATCGCTTCATTAACTACTCCGATAAGAATTTTACATTTTAATCTCCCCAACCAAAAAAACAATAGAAAAGGATCCCCAACTCACCCACTGATGATCCCTGTGCACAGGGATGACTGTCCTCTTCTTAACGCATACAAATATAAGGATTACTAATTTTCACTTGGGTTGAAAATAACAATAGAATGGCTCACCCCAACCGAAGGAACGGGCAACAAAAAAAGGATTTAATCTCATTTCCAATAAAAATGTTTAAGAAGTTAGAAATGAAAGAAAAAACCCTTCACACAGAGAGGGAGACAGTAAAATATAAGAAGGATCAAATACCATCTTAGACCAAAGATGAGACAAGAAAAAAGAAGAAAACTTTTTCTTAAAAAAAAAAAACACTAAAGGACACTATAATGTCTTCCTTCTTCAATTTAACAAGAACAAAGATTTATTTTATTTTTTCTCTACTCTCCTCCCTCTCTCTCCCCCTCTTCATACTTTCTTATTTTATTTTCGTTTTGTTCGTGCTTCCTTTTGTTTGCTTTCTATTCCGAAATCATTAAAGATAAGGATCAAGTTAGCTTTAAATCGTTCCGCTCATAGAGTTGTAGAGGGACAAACGGAGCAAGAAAAAAAAAAAGTTGTAAATGCTTGAGGGGAGGAACAACGAAGAAAGAACAAAACGAAAGAAAAAGAGTTTAATACCTAGGAAATGCCATCAAATGGATTGAGAAGTAGGAGCGGAAAAAATAATGCAGAAATTCCGGGGGTGTCTCGCTCACTTGGTCAGTAGCTGTGAGAAGGCCAATCGACTACTCAAAGGAAAAAGTTAATTCTCTCAGTCTTTCCATGTAGAGAAAGGACATCATCCAAGGTTTAGTTATTTTTTTTTCTTTTGGTTCGCATGTGTTCTCTGCTCCCTACACTGAATGAGAATTGGTAAGACGAACTCTCGAGTTGTAGTTGATGGTGATACCTACATACAGTGAGGTTCAAATGTTAATGAACAGATGTGTATCCTTACAGATATTCGTTCAATTTCGAGGGAAGAATCGAACTCGAAGAGTTTGACTCAAGAAATAGTCGAAGAAGCTATGACAACTGGGAAAAGTAGGTCATTGCAAAAGAAACAGACAAGGATTATGGCTAACACACTTATGTATCTAGATCAGGCAAGGAAACACCTTCTTCTTCGCATATTTCTTCGCATTATGCACTGGTTGTACACTTCGGTAGTAAAACCGATTCTCATGTATGGAGCATTGGTTTGGTGTCCCGATCCAACTTAACTGCAACGGAAAAGACTCGACGATTCACTTGCCTCAGGATTACGGGTGCAATGAAATCTTCTCCTACTACCGCACTGCAAACCCAACTTCATTTACTCGCAATCGGCATCGCTGGAAAAAACTGGCTGTCTGCTGAAAAGTTTTAATCAATAGAAGGAGCAATCCACTGGACAGGACAACATACTATTGATGCATCGTCATCTGCCACAGGTCGTAGACCACTCGTCTTGAATGGACTCAAGGTCAGATCCTGTACCTTGATACTGCTGTCAAGATTTACAGGCGAGTCTAAAACGTAGGACGGAGTCGGCGCCGATGTTTTCCGACAGGATTTAGGGATCCACCTCTCCTTTAAACTCCCACGCTGTTGCAGCGTTTTTTAAGCTCTCCAAGATAGGTAACATCCTAACTGGCCAATGTGCTTTTAAAAAGGCATGCTTTAGGAAGGCTGGGCATCCACTACAAGAGGAAGAGGAAGAGGATACCATTAGTCACCACCTATGTACATGCTCAGCATTGCAATTGGATCGAGTTTATACTTATAAATTGAGGCCCAAGATCATCCTTAACTACAGCATTTCTGGTTAACTATCTGCACCTCACTGTCTTATATCACAAATTCAAATATCGACCAAGTTTTGAGATAATTTTTCCATAAGAGAATCGGTGGCGTATACGTAACTTTTTTACTTGCACTTAAGGACATTTAACCGGAGGACAAATATTGGTTTCCTACAGCATTTCGAATTCGAGATTTTAACCAAATTTGACATTGCTTTGATGGAGGAGCTCAAAAACGGGTCCTGCCAATTGTGTCCGTACGGCTAAACCCGTATGAAACTCTACTGCACCCTAAACTGCTGGACGGATTTGCTTTGAACTTTGTATCTTTGGTTTGTGGAGCCACAATTCGATGCGAAATCGGAATTTTCAACCTCAAAAGGGTACTTTTTGTGAAATGCTATTTTGTCAATTTTTACGGATGGATCCAAAACTGAGGACAGTGTCGGTGCCGGAGGTTTTTCAAGCCGAAACCAGTGACATTCGATAAGCAACAGTCTGGTAGTCATCAAATCTCTCGCCTACCAGCATTACGAGAGGCATTGAAAGGCTGCCTCGGATATTTTACCAAGATAGCTAGTCAGTACAATCTCAACCTTTCCTGGGTACTAGGTCACTGTGACATGCCGGGGAATTGTGAAGCTGACGCATTGGCTCTTCTGGCGCAGAGGTACCGAGGATTCGAAGTACCACAGGACCATGGTTTAAAGTAATCATTATTCCCCCCTCTAGAAGAGTATCTATGTCTGTGACTGCAGTTAAAGGTTGTCTACAAGGAGGAGCCTTTTCTCCCCAACTCCAGTCATGAGTCATCGACAAGCTTCTAGTCGATCGTCAGAGATCAGACTATGTCCTTACAGTGGACATAAGACGACCGTCTGCAGTGTCATGCAAGGTACTTTACTGCGTTTCTTAGAATGATGCAGCAGAGAGAAGCAATCTATCAATTCTTGTGAGACCGTTCTAGTGCCTTACACAGAGAGAGCACTGAGAAGATCAAGGACTTCTCACGTACTTTAATTTATTCCAGTGAGGTTGAATATGATTGTTGACAACCTCATATGGATCAGTAGACTCCTTTACACCGGAACTCGCGGTCTAAATCCGAAAATGAAACATTGGATGTATGCTGTGATGGTTATCACGTTTGGGGTCATCGTTCGGTGGCCAAAAATTCTTGAAAAAGTTCAGAAACTAGTGAGAAATGCCTGACTCGGTATCACAAGTGCAATGCTTGGGCTTTGACGCCTAAAAATCTTTATTTGGAACGACCGCTAGATGGGTCTTTATATTATCCCCAACATCATGGATAGGGAGTACGTTTTTGATAGAAGCATTGGATCGTACAGTTTCGTCTAATATGTAGTATTCCGATACCACACCCTAGAGCTCTGATAAGGTTCACAAGGAGATCGACTTTTGATTCAAAAACTGTATTCTATGTCGGTTAAACGGATTGCTATGGGAAGAAACTGCAGGCACGGAATCAGTAGATGATCGAAGCCTTGTCCACATCCACACTCATCGCTTCCCTACTGCAACTGAATTATAATCACAGTAAACCTCAAGAAATAAAAAACAAAAACCGATACGTTCTACGCCAACTAATCCCTCGACAAGGATATACAGTTGAACACTGAAATTGCAAACCCTTGTATCGCCTTGCATTCTCAAAACGGCCAAGCAGCGAAGCGCAAAGGACCTACGATCCCTCCTCATCTCTTACCATGAAATCAATAACATTGTTCTAACTTTATCGGAACGGGAAATACAAAGGCAAGAACGAAAAAAAAAGTAACCCCGTCCACTACAATGTACAAATATATTTTGAGCTCTCATCGACGGCAAAAAGAGGTAACTAAAAACCTTTAAGGGCAAAAGCGAACAACAGACTACTCAACTGTTTGCAAGGATCAGGGGGAGCGACCAATGATGGGAATGGGGTGGCAAAAGTACCAAAGAAAATCTGAAATTATTCGAGTGTAAGTAATAAAACATTTTTAAGGATTGTTTTTGGATAAAGCCAACTTAGATAAGTGGTTAAATGGATCCGCTAAGGATTTAATGGCATTGTACACGAAATGAAAGGTCGGTTGGGTTTGGATAAATTTACGACCATAGCTGCTGATGGCCGGGTACGGCTGCGGGTGCGGGTGTGGTGGTGATACGATGAAATATTTGCCCTTGTTTTGGATTAAGCTCAAGAAGCTTTTATCAACAACTTAACATACACAAGCGAACAAGAAACAACAAAAAAGGATCAAAGTTGGGTTGGCATAAGTCAACATGTATTTTGTTTCATTTTTCGTGAACCTTTCCCTATTTTGTGCAAATGCGTGTTGATTAAAAATTTTTAACTATGCAAACGAGAGGTCACTTCACGGCAATTAAACACATTTATACGTTTTCTGGTCTTTTTTTTGGTTTGTTTTTGTCATGGCGGCTCCTGTACAGTTTTTATTTCGTATAATCAAGCAACATAATAAAATAATAATTACTCGCCTCGTGTGCATATAGTTTATGGTGAATTTGTTGGTCCATTTAAAACTGGCCATTCGTATAAATAGTTCCACTTGTTCGCTTCTCGTTTTCATTTTTTTTTTTTTTATAAAAAAATTTTATTTTGGGGCCAAAAATAAACCATAAGAACGGTCTTTTAATTGAGCAAAAGTTTTGCGAGTGGACATTCTAATTAAATGTTTGTATGGGAGACCCCATTTCGCTTCAATTAAAATTGATGAATGGACGAAAAATTGAGTGCCAGGAAAAAAACAGAAAAAAAAAAGGTTACTCTCTGTTGAATATGCAAGTATTTTGAAATGAACCATTGAGTGAATAACTTAAGTGTGGAAGAGTCCTTTTTTTTTTTTTTGCATGGACTCGTACCACGGCCTATATGCGTACGAGTGTACAAGACATTATGGCTGCAGACCTATTCACATGGCGGCTGCTAAGGGCATTCCCATTCATTGTATGTGAAAGGAATGCGCGACGAAAAAATATTTCGAAAATTCAAAAGAAAAGATTTTGGGTCACGAAAAATACTGTGGGATATGAAAATGTGGATTTAGTTTAACAGCCATGAAAGCGTACCCAAATGGCTGGCTTGAATGGGTTCTACTGCTCAACTGTTTTCGAAATAATTGTGCAATACATGGGACTAGCCAGCATTCTGGCCGGTAAAGTGGACTTCATTTATGCATGTCAAAGGTTTCAGTCTCCCTTAGGACTATCTACATAGTACAACCTGCTGTCTGAAGAGTTGGTTCTAGTACTGACTGATATGAAGGAACGGTTTAGCATTCTTTTTTCCCGGATACTTGTCTATACCTGAATCCATTCTGGAGAACCAAAAGGCAGACGTTAGTTAGGCAGAGGCAGATTCTATGGACTATATGGTAAAGCCTGAGAATGCCTTATGCTACATGTGAATGTCTATTACTATTGAAGCTAAAGGCTTTGAGAAATACCAACTGAAGATGAAAAATGGGTCAAAATATCACAAATGAAGACATGTCTCTCCCAAGGGGGTCGTAGCTATGTATTACTAATCCGTGCACTGACACTATTGACAGAATAATTCCCAGCATGTGGTGCTGTCTTCTTTAATATCATACTTGAAAGAATTGTGCGAAACTCACAAGCCAACACCGGAGGCACAATCTTTCAAAAGTCCGTGCAACTACTAGCGTACGCCAACGATATTGACATAATTGGCAGAACCCAGCGGGCTGTCACTGGTGCGTTCGCTAGTATTGAAACGGAAGCGGCAAAAATGGGTTTAGCTGTGAATGAGGGCATGCTGTCGACAAGAAGGGACACACAACACCGACAGTTATAACTTTGAGGTAGTTAAGGACTATGTATACCTCGGCTCCGCTATAAACTCTGACAACAATATCACCTCAGAGATCAAACGAAGAATCACTCTTGCCAATCGCTGTTCTTTTGGCCTAAGAAGGCAATTGAGTAGTAAGGCCTTATCAAGAAGCACCAAGGAAACTCTATATAAGACCCTCATCATCCCAGACCTGCTCTATGGTGCAGAAGCATGTACGTTAACCAAAATGGATGAAGATATCCTTGGTCGTTTCGAACGCAAAATCCTTCGGATGATTTTCGGTCCCATTTGCGTTGAAGGGCTATGGAGAAGGAGATTTAACAGCGAACTCTACGAGCTGTACAGCGACATCGACCTAGTCAGAAAAGTACGCATTAGCCGTCTAAGATGGCTAGGACATGTAGAGCGGATGGACATCAACGCTCCGGCCCGAAGAGTTTTCGAATCCATCCCGGAGGGACAACGCAGTAGAGGAAGACCTCGCCTTAGGTGGCGTGCACAAGTGGAAGAGAACCTCAACCAACTGGATGCACTTAGCCAAAGACCGCGCTAACTGGAGAGGCTTGTTGGTTGATGACCAGGTCCACCCCGGACTGTAGCGCCACCTAAGTAAGTAAGTAAGTATGTGGTGCTGTAGGGCTACATGGGAAGATGAAGGGGTCCTATTTTTTTTTCCATAATTCAATGGGCTTATACCAAGGAGAATAATAAAAAATATTTCCTGGCCATAATAATATGTAGACAAACGTAACAAACGCGAAAGAGCATGGACGATATAAACGTATGTATGTATATCAAAAGGCCTTGCAAACACAAAGTTCCAACCTACATATATTGCATCGCAAAATATGGTGAAAAGTAGAATGGCTTTTAAGCAGAAAGTCAGGACTATCAATTAATAATAAAATTCTTTTATACAACCAGGTTCTAAGACCAGTGTGGAACTATAGCGCCTAACTCTGGGGATGTGCCAGCCAAACCAACAGTGCAGTCATCCAATGGTTTCAGAAGTATTGTACATCAGCCACACTGACTTCCATCGATACCTAGGGATATCTTCTGTTCTTGAAGAGACCAACTGTAGGACCAAAGCACACAAAAAAAGACTCGAGGAAGCAATAAGTCTTTTTAACGTACCTTACCAAGCAGCCGGAAAGAGCCGGACTAAGCCTAAGATGGCATCAATGGCCCATTTACCACCATCTACAGTCAAGAGCAAACTTCAAAATATTTTAAGGTATAATTTTGTATCTGAAAAACAGGGAATTGTTAAGCATTTAATAGTTCACCATAAATAACTAAGCAAACTGCTTACATAACTAGTTGCAATGTTAACAAATGCTTATTTTGTTTGAAACAATAAAAAAGAATCCCAAAACTATTTGAGCAAATCATCTCCGTAAGTTCTAACTTCGGTAAGAGGCAATGCACCAATATCTCTGGTGTTCCACAGGGAAGTCAATTAGGTGTCATACTCTTTATCCTCATAAATGATACCACATTAAGCGTAAAGGGATCATAAGAAGTTTTCAATAAGAATATAACAATTTTGTATTTAAATAAATCACAGAGAAATTAAAATATCGGACAGAAATTTATTCCAAATATAGTACACATGTTGATTTTAAATATAAAATTCAATCTTGTTCATATGACTATGGAGAGCGAGTGTTAAATCGCATGAGCGAGGTGGCTATTCGACCGAACTATTTGTCGAGACGTTACCGAACTTCTTCTTCAAAATATCAATTTTTTCAATAGCTGCATGGCATGCGGCACCATCTTTTGTCCATATAGGCTTAATATCGCTGATGTCAAAATCCACCCAATTCTGGTCAAAAATAGCTTCCCGAAATTGCACGAATTCCATTGACTGTAATACGGCGATCACTTTCAACGGCGAAACCCACACCTCCGGCATGGAATCCACAACATACCACACGGTCACTTTTGTCGATGCAATAAAGTCTCTTGAAACTGTCCAATAGCGCATATTTTGGTCATTGACCAAGCCATTAAGCCAAAAATGATCTTCATCGCTAAAGATTGTGTTTTTCAATGATCTCTAGGATTATCTTCAAACTTTTGCAGGGCCCAAATGGAAAAGTCTTGGGACTTCATATGATCAAGAGGCTTGAGCTCTTGAGTTAATTCGATCTTGTGAGGATATAGGTCAAGATCTTTTCGCAAAATCCGCCACAAAGTTGACTGAGAGATTGCCAGTTCCTGTGAACCGCCTGGAGTCGATCGACTTAACTCTATCTAAAGCCGTTACCTCTGCGATATTTTCGACCTGTGCGTTCTAAAATAGGTGCAGGAATATTCTATAGTGAATATTTTTACTTATATTTATCCACTAAAGGACACAGTCCGTCTGGTGAAACGATTATTACCATCGGACATTGGGAGAGGCGCTCTTAAAATTGCGACAACCAACTGAGATTTTCGGTAGTAACTTTTGATAATTTTTAGAAGTTTCCCGTTTGTGATCTTCACCATTATAAAAATATAAATTTTACCTGATATTTTGACATTAAAAGATCTTTAAAAAAATTTAAGAGTACTTTTGAATTAAAGCACGAAATTGTTATGTCCCTATTGAAAACCCCTTTAGAAACACTCTCAAAGGATCATCAAGTATCACAGTTTTACTATGATATTTACATAAAATGGCGCACTACAAGGCTGTATACTATTTCCTCTTCTATTTCTAGTACAATTTGTGAAGTTGTTTATACAGTATAACGTGTATAACAAACCAAAGGTTTCAGCTGCGATTACTGAAATAAGTGTCCTGCACTTCCTGGTCACTGGCCCTTGAATTTTTAAACTTAGTTTGAATGAGATTGGAACTTTAAGACATTAAATGGTTTCTTTTTTTCTCAAACACATCTCACTGGGGTCAAATAATTCAGTTGGGCAATTAGCAAGTTTAAGTGTTCCTCCAGAGGACAATGTCATTAAACTGTCCGTTCAATTATCGCCATACCACCGAATGAAAAATAAAATCAAAATATCCAACGTTTAACCATTAATTCATAAGAATTCCAAAAAAAAAAAAAAAAAACGAGAAGGAAAGAAAAAATTAAGAGAATAAAAGCACACAGATAAAAATATCTTCAACTAAAGATGATTGAGCAGAATTGTTTTGTTGGTTAGGGTATCCTTGTTGTCGGCGATAAATCAACAATTCATCCTGTTGGCTCACCGGAGCGCTGTCATTTCCATGATTTCCGACAATAAAATTAAATTTTCTCATACTTTCCTCCATTAAGCAGAAGTAGTAGATACCTTATCCAGATATCTGGCTCGTTATGGAGGATGCTTGCTCTCAAATGTGGCGTCATCATCATGACCATCATCATTGCTCAATGCAAACAGGTGAAGCAAGTGTTTTTTTTTTTTTTTTTGTTATTTATTTATTTATGCTAATAATCCAGAACCGCATACAACAGCACCTGCTGTTTTCCTCTGGTCTCCAAAGTCGATATGGCACAACGGATACGATAGACGAGCACGTCCACCCACTGTAGTTGTTCATCTTATCCGTGCGTCCGAGAAGATGTACGTCTTATAGCTGTGGTTGCCGTTGGTGTAGTAGAACACCATCGAGGAGGAGGAGGAGGAGGAGGAGGAGGAGGAGGATGAAGAAAGGATGCGGATACATTCGTCTCTTTGGATTAGGACGAACTTTAAATGCAATTTATTATACGAATGCAATCAGATTTGTTATCCTCCTCCATTTGTATCCAACTACTTCAGACACACCAAACATACATACACTGTTGGCGGAGGATGGGCGCAGGGTGCAGTGAACAGACCAAGCCTGTAGTCATTTGTGTGGGTCTCGGCTTTGTGCTATTTTTCAAAAATTCTATTTAAAGTGTAGGAGGGCGTCTTGCCATACACCGTCGTTGTGAGTTGTAGCTTTTTTTCTGTTTGCTTTTGCCTTCTACTTTGTCCATCGAACAGCATACAGACTGGTGTGGTGAACGGTATGCAACTGTGCAGTCGACGACAACAGGACGAAATGCAACAGAGAGAGGAGCTGAGTCATAAGGAGATTGAACAGCTGGAATTGTGAATAATTTTTCAGGAATCGTTGTTGTCGTTGTTGTCAAACGTTGCTTCGTTCTCCGCCTCTACTGTCTTAAGTTTCAATATTTTCCTTTTCTATCTCACCCTTGGTTTGGTTCGCCCACAGGCGTCCCACGACGACGACGACGAGGACGCTTGTTCGCTCTGAAGAGGAGTCGTCTCTCAGATGTGTGTGTGTGTGTGTTCAGTGTGGAAAATCCATTTCCTCTTTGGCATTTGTTTTATGTTTTCCTTCAGTCTCGGTTGATGCTTTAGTGCTTTTCAAGGACGTTCACATACGTAAACAGCACGTCTCAAGATGATATTTGAATCCTTGCACAGGATACAATTCATTTGAGAGATAAACGGATGATGCGCTTTCTGATTGCTGCACATGTTTAAAATTTCAAATATTTGTACGGAATAGAATTTCCTGTCATTATTTCTGTCAATTTTATTATTCCCCCACTTCCTGCTAAACCGCACTTAAGCCAGAGTGGGAGGCTGTTAACGACTCTTCGAACGGATGCGGAACTGAAATATATTTGCTCGAAGGGAGGAGGTCTGAATCATTAAACTTCTTGTGCGGGACGCTTATGTCTGCCAAACATTTTATTGAGTCGCGTACTTTCTCGAAGAGAGATTCTAATCGAAAGACATTTGAAAAATTGGGACAGCACAGTGAAGCTGGAGGAGAGCAAGTGTGCTGCCTCCACGAACTCCACCAATTGAAAATAATAATGGAATGTTAAAGTTTTCGGAAAGTTTTGCGATTATTTTTCTGCCATTTTTAAGGGAAAAGTTTGTTTTTTTAGAGAGTCAAATAGAGAGGGACTTCAGGAATCTAGGTGTTGATGGATATCCTTTGCTGGAGCGGGGATAAATCAATAGTGTCGTCTATAAAACATATTTCTTTTGGAAAACTTTTTGCTATATTTAATCTCTGGACTTGTAGGAGTAAAAGTTTCTGAATTTACCGGTATGCGTCAAAAGTTGTTCGGCGTAAGGTAGGAGGAACACATCAGTAACCTTTCATATGTTGGTGCCCATGTGGATTCACGCACTTCTCATTGATGTAGGCGCCAGGCCTATCCAAAACTAAGAGTTACCACGCCAATTAAAACTTATGAGACTGCCAGAAACAGCCAGAAAATCAAGCCTTGTTCTGGAAATGGACAAGCTGTTCATGGTATTGACTAGATTGCCATTCACATTGAAGAAGTCTTCCTCAATTTCAGTTTTGCTTTTCATTTCCTTGTCCATCATATCTAAGTTGAGGGATGATGTCAGAAAAGAGAGAACAGAATTAAGATTAAGGTATGAGAAATCCCTGTCAATATTTGTTTCCATCGTCCTTAGAAGTGTGTTGCAGAAGTAATGCAAACTTGATCGATTTTAAACTTATGACGCGATAAATGCAAATTTCAATCGGATGTCATAACCCGGCCTGATCAAAAATTTTAAATGAGTTTCCACTCTCAACCACATTAACTAGCCCGATTCGTACGCCATCAAGGCTGAGGACAACTACTCGTAAAACTAGGAACTTTGGCTGCCAATATCACTCTATATTCTGATGGTACTAGATCCGTGATCTTGCTTGCTTTAGGACACCAAACTAAGCAGCTATATGATAGAATGGATGTACGAGGATACCAATAGTGCTCGAATGCACGTTTAATGCACAGAAACAGAAAATCAGACCATAATTGAGCTACGGAAAGGCAGATTCAGGATGTCGGTATCTGGCTCGGTATCGTATACGTAACTCAATTTTTCATACTTTTTTTGGAAATTTTTTTTTCAATTTTCCCACACTCAGCGAAGCAACAGCGAAGTTCGTTTGTGCTTATGATGCACAGAAACAGAGTATGACACTTGAATTGAGCTACGGAAAGGCAGATTCAGGATGTCGGTATCTGGCTCGGTGTCGTATACGTAACTCAATTTTTCATACTTTTTTTGGAAATTTTTTTTTTCAATTTTCCCACACTCAGCTAGGCAACAGCAAAGTTCGTTTGTGCTTATGACGCACAGAAACAGAGTATGACACTTGAATTGAGCCACGAAAAGGCAGATTCAGGATGTCGGTATCTGGCTCGGTGTCGTATACGTAACTCAATTCTTCATACATTTTTTGGAAATTTTTTTTTTCAATTTTCCCACACTCAGCGAGGCAACAGCGAAGTTCGTTTGTGCCTATGATGAACAGAAACAGAGTATGACACTTGAATTGAGCCACGAAAAGGCAGATTCAGGATGTCGGTATCTGGCTCGGTGTCGTATACGTAACTCAATTTTTCATACTTTTTTTGGAAATTTTTTTTTTCAATTTTCCCACACTCAGCGAGGCAACAGCGAAGATCGTTCGTGCTTATGTTGCACAGAAACAGGTAGTCATACTGACAGTAGATGGAAGCTATTAAGCAGTCCCCGAACCAAAAAACAGAACATTTTTGTTCCCAAGGAACCACCACTAATCATGGTATGCAAAGCAAATGCGAATGAACCTTGGGAATTCAACAAAGCAAATCAGAAAGGGTTCCAAATTGAGACAGTGGAAGTTAAGCGTTGTTTATGGTTAACCATCTGCAGTAGGCAATCTTGCTGTTTATACTTGAAGCGGAAAGTTATCTTTGTTATCATCGTACAGCCCATCCCAAAGCAGATTGTAATATCACTTCTTTTAAACAACAAGAGTAATAAAAGAACAACAAATTCTCAAAACTCGCTCCCATCTCAAAAATATATCATTACCACCATAACCCTGCTAATGTGACAAAAGTCACAAAAGTTAGTATATTTTGCATAATTTATTTGAGCACACCCCATTAACCGTGATTACATTGTAATCCTTGACATTGAATTAACAAAAACAAACATAATCTACAAAACCCAAGAAAATATGGCAGAAATTCGAAATTTCTTGCCACAATGCTCAGCCACCGCAACCCATTCTATGCCCATCAGCTTACATATACATACATATATATATTTTCCCACAAAACTCCAAGCAAAACACTCATAAGGAACATTGCAGGCACACCATGGTGTACATATCGACTTTACATTGTTATTTTAATAGTCCTTCCACTCGAGCAACCCTTTTAGGCATGACTACAAACAATATTTCACATTCGAGGAAACCAACAAACTTTTACCTACCGCTAACCCGGTTCTTAAATTGACGCCATTAGCATGAACACTCTCGAGATATTTTCGCTTTTCGAAAATCTAAAATCAAAGCAAAACCGTAAACGCAATGTATCCCTTTAAACCATCCAGCCCACCACCTTCATTTTTCATAAAAAAAAAAAAAAGAAATAATTCAAAAAAAGGATAAGAAAAAAATAAAAAATGAAAAAAAAAAAGATAAAACTCAACCAACAGCAGCAATAACAGCTCTGGAGGAAGCAAAGAATCAATAGAGGGTGTTGCTCCTTAAAGCGCACCTTCAACCATGAAATTCAAGGATATCCATGTGAATGAATCAACCTGCTTCTCTCCCATCATGCATGCATATCATACTCCAATACTTCAAAAAGGATGAACCCGTCCGATTGCTGAGCGAAACACAAAAACTGCTGGGAAAAAAGGACCACGACGACGACAATGCCAACAATATTTGAGAAGAACCCGAAGCGTAGCGAAGAACAACCCGAACAAGAGGGTTGGAACTGGAAGAAGAACCAAGCCAGAACGAAGCCTGGTGCAGAAGATTGAACAAATTTATTTGAAATGTTCGTCTTGCCAAAAAGACAACACACACACACACACACACACACATACCAATGTGGTGGTGATTTAACGAGGATAACGAAACCGGGCGTACAACGGATATAGCCGGAGAGACAATGACTTTCGGAAGACACTCACTAGCGGTGGTGGTAGAGTAGCGCAAAAGAACCAACGCCAAGAATCACACGCAAGGATACTGAAGATCTGTCGTCCTCTGTGTGTATGTGTGTATCGTGGCAAAATCAAGTTTAAATTTTTGCTCAAATTCCTTTACCGAACGAAGCTGGGAGTGCAAGGATGTTTAAGACAGCAACAACTTCAATGAATAAGCAAACGCCTTGGGGGGATATGTGTGTGCGTGCTCGCGTTACATGTGTACGACATGCTATGAGTGAGCATTATCCGCCGAAAGTAGGTGGAGGAGGAGCAGAACTTATCCTCCATCTCCATATTGATGCGAACAGAAGAACATCATTGGTACTTGTCGTCCTTTTGTCTAGCAAGGATTTAATAAGTTATCTTTGTTAACAACATAAAAAGAAAGAAAAAAAAAAACTAAGCATGTGCTATAGCACGAGAAGCAATTGCGTAACTGGAAAGGGCAAATGCCTTGTGGTTCCAATCTATTTCCTTGAAACGGAAAGGGGCCGTGATACTTGCTCTGTCAGTACATTTTCCAAAAAAAAAAAAAATACCAATTTATGAGAGAATTTCTTTGTCACAAATAATAATTAAAGGACCTCGAAGAATTTATAGGGGAAGCCAGATAGGACCGAAAGAACTCCATGTGTGTGTAGATGGAATCGCTCTCGGATACTCCGTAATAGTTGGATACGATACTTTATTGTTCTCGGGATAATTCATCGTCCTTCGTTGTGTTATTTAAAATAAAAACGGAAATGAAATTATGTGAGTGTGTCTGCAGCCAAATCTAAACTACGTATTGCTCATTAAAAGGTAAAGCAATGTATCATAGTAGTCCTTGCGGTGTTACAAGTAGTGCAGTCCTTGGTATTAAAGATGCCACTTGAGACTGTCGAGTAACGAGAATGTGAATAGTGTCGCATTAGTGTTTGCTGCGGGGCGCTCTAAGCAACACTCAGAGTGTGGATTCATCGTCATGGCCATATGGACGAACACTAGTGCGTGGTGGCCACTGAGTTCGACCTTGACTTGAGGGAGTAGAATTCTTTAAAAAAAAATTGTAGCTACATATTTAAAACCACACCAATTTGAAGAAGTACACACCTGCCAGCCTTCGATTTTTTATGGTAAATTGGAGATAAGAGGAGAACTCCTGCAGATTAAGTTATGTTTTTAACTGATCCTGCCATACAGTGCTCTAGAAGGTGGGGCTTCATCTCTATCACATGTGAGTTAAGTGGGACTTTAAGCAGCATTCTAACATCTTCTAAGCTTGCTGGTAGACTTTTATACCGCTTGTCCCAACCAACTCTTTCGTATGTACTTCTCACAGAAGCTTCATCGAAATAATCCATCCCTGTGGGGAATTAAGGATGCGTTGTATAGAAAATTCCCAAAGGACTAACAAAAACTCAGTTTCAATTTTGAGGCTAAAAATGCATGCATGAGGCCTTGTTTAGTGGGAGTACCACTTTGGATTTTTGCGAGCACCAACAGGATCAACTTTTACGGATGTAATCTACCAAATTTCGATGGAAAAATATTAACCTTCTTTAAAACGCCCCCCAAAATGTGGGCGTGGCTATATATAATGTATGAAAGAATTTTAGGAATTTTTATCTTCTGTGTATTTTGTCTTAATGTTGTAAATGTCTACTCAAAATATGGAAATATTAAAAATATTTAGAAAGTAGGCGTGGCTGTTTTAAAATTTCGTTCCCTATATCTTTGCATATACAAATACTTACCACAGGGTTGTGTCAACCACAGAAAAATCTTTTCACTTCAAGGAATCTACTCTGACAGCATTCTTAGACGTTAGAGGAGCGTTCAACAAAGTGAGCGCAGATGCAATCCTGGAAAACTTATGTAGGACAAACCTGGCCACCGTGGCTTCGTACTCAACACTGGAAGATAGAACTACCCGAAAGAAAGTATTCAATGAAATGACGTGTGATCGTCGTGATTGAGATTTCGGTAAGACTTAAGGAAAAAGGATTCAGGAAGATTCCATCCAGTCCTTAGTGAAATACTCCTTATAAGGCGAGACGATAACTATTGGATGACTGAACAAAGTACAAAGTACCTCGAGTCAACACTTTGAAACCGCTCTAGGAAAATATTCATCCCTACCTTTAGCCCTCCCAAAATTAGCGGAGTTGAACTCGGACCCTCGAGATCAGCATAGTATCTAGGCGAAATACCGATTCTGGATTCCACATTAAACTGGAAAAAAGAGGATCGATAAACGGATCAGTAATTCGTGGGATTTCAAACTAGCCGCGGAATACTGGCTGTAGGCCGCGATTGTAAGACCTATTCTTATTCATGCTTCATTAGTTTGGTGCAAGGCTGTGAGACTGAGGAAACTATGATCATGGTCATCGAATCCCAACAGTCATGCATCGACACTATCTTGAGGGGAAACCACCAACAACGGATCGATGGTAAATGATCACACGAATCCGGCACGAAAGGAGATTTGCTGTATGAATTCCGACCAGAACCTACTGGAATCACCATAGTACCGACAATGAAAAGAAAATGGCCTTCTATAGACCGCACCAAAATCCTAAATCCGTTTCTTTAGAATAAATGACGATTGTAGTATTCCCAAGCCGAAATCACAGCCATCGCATCTGGGCTCTGCGGTAATAAGACCGAAGTTCTGAACTCTGAAATGACTTTTATTGGATAAGTAGATATCATAGGAAGCGAAAGGGCTGATTTCTCAAGAAGATGAGCGACCCTGGGTATATTGCAAGCAATCCCAACATGCTCCTTAAAAAAATTAGAAAATGATGAGTGCTCTATCCGCCAAAAGAATAGGAACTCTTGGTAGTTCCTTCTTAAACGATTTGAAGGATGTGGGTACTGTATCACTATAGAGGTGGTTCTAATTGCAATGACCTTTTTCCACATTTCGTGGCTTAGTCAAGTGGGTATAATTGACCCAATTCTACATATTGATCTATATGAGCAGCGTAGTCTCAAATCGTAAGACACTCATCAACGTTACCAAAGCTAGACGCCAAGAAACGAGTATGACGTCAATAAACCTGATTTTGCAGTGTGACATGGCGCGCCGTCATGTTGAGGCCCGTAAACGTTCAACACTTTTTTCACACATTTGTGGTTTTGGCGCAAACGCCGGCTCAAACATTCATTTTTTCGTCATGCAATGGCATGTCATGGATCTCATGTGGATTCTCCGTTCCCCAAATGGGGCAATTTTGCTGGTTAATGGCGCCAGAGGTTCAGTGTCCACCGTTCTAGCGACTTGGTCAGTCTATCGGTAATATTCTTTGACTTAATTCCACTTCATATGGAAACAAATGCAAATTATCCTTCAAAATACGCCGTACGTTGGTTCCACTGTCACCAAACTGCTTAGGTAGGGATGATGCGACACATGTGGGTTTCCGGCAACACACTCTCTTACCGCGTCTTGGGCATTGATGAACGACATGTCGACGATCTCGCACTCTCCTGCGTTCAACAAAATTGAACACCAAACCGCGAATAGTGGTGTCAGACGGTGCAGAAGAGTATCTATGAGTTAAAGGCATTATTTCGAAAAACAAAAGTTTAAGTCACGAAACACAAAACCTGGTTCTGTGTTGGTAGACAGTTCTTAGAATTCATTCAACATTGGAATATTATTCTGGAATTTTTAGTCCGTGTTCGAAGGATGTCACCGCATTTGGTGATCGGATTCCATGATAACTCTGCTCACACTTTTCTTTTCGTCCTTTTCGGCTAGTAGTACTGATTTATCCTTAAACGTCGTTTTAAGGAGCAGTCTCCTTTTATTTAGTCAAGTCTAGATTTCTTAGAGCTCAAGCACCTGCAATAAATCCAGCGGCATCTACAAGCACAGATTAGTTACCACCAGGACGACCGGATTGAACATTGTCAATCCGTGTAGCATTTCCATGGAAAATCTCCCTAGCCATGCAGGTTCCTGGACAGTTTTCCAATTCAAAACACAGCACGTTCTTGACCAATTGCTAAATGCACATTGACGACGCGACGGAAGAACCATGTTGGGGGTGGCAACATGACAGCGTTGAACCATACCTATGTTCATATCCCCTCTGGGAATAAGTGCGTATGAGTGTGGGTGCATGCGTGCGTGTGTTAGCTGTGGCATGTTCATTTGTTGGCACGTCAATTGCACAACATGCGAAATATTCTATTCCAGTTGAATGATTACAATTGACAGCTAAATCAATCAATGATGTCATCTCCGTTGTCCAGTGCATCCTGCTAGAGACACACAGCGTCACGTGCCCCCTATGCGATGCCCAGCAGGATGTGATGAGTGAAAGTTTCACTGACAATGACTACGTATACCTCGCTGAAAGAACGTCATCATTCTTTTACACAAAAATTGGCTACGCTCAACGAAAGTCCTGCTGAAACAGGAACCAGCAGAGAATGTAGTTGAAGTGAATACAAATTATTGTTCGTCCTTCCGGGAACAGAAACAAGTAAAAAAACAAAAGGAAAATCGAAACGTGTTTTATGTCAATCCATTCTCCCTCTCCTCTCCCCCAAAAAGGATAGTGGCTAACTGAAATCCAAAAGGAAAAGAAGAGAAAAAAAACTTTCATTTTTTTTTACATGCTCTGTGCTGTGTCTACCCCCGAACCTTAGGGAATAGCAGGGCAGAAACCCTTACAATAAGGATCCTTGGATCCATCATTTATCCTACTCGCATAATAAAATAAATAATTCAATGACCTATGGGCTTTTGCCCGGATTAATTGGACATTAGGCGAACCCTTGTGTCATTCTTTCCAATATGCCCGACCGACGACGCCAGAGCCCGGTACCGGTTGACTCAGCGAAACAATGGATACACGAGTAGTATGCGAAAATTCCATATTCCTGTTCATAATTCGCTGCCGTCGTCCTATCCATAGGGGCGTCACATTTGGGTCCATCATAATTTAGACTTCTAAATTAGATAGCAAAGTGTTTGAGTTAAATGAGAGCGGACCCCCATTCGCATACACACGAAACAAAAGGATAATTATTATTTGACGTGTGCATGTCCTGGGAAAATTTGATTTAATCAACTTCCATCAGAGCACAGTGTGGTTGAACAAGCGCAAGGACACGACTCCAAGGGGGGAAAAGTGCAAAATTAAATTAGCCCTCTCTCTTTCACTCTATCTCTCTATCTCTCTCTCTCTCTATCACACATTTCGACGTTGGCATGATGAGAGGTGAGCTCTTTATTCTTGCGTGAAACTTTGCAGGACAAACTTTATATTATTTGGCGTGTTCAGGTGAGAGTGAAAAAAAAGCGGAGAGAGATCCTGACATTCGTTGCCATTGGTTTTATTTATTTACTCAATTTGGTCTTGTGGCAGATGTTGGTGCTGTCGCTATTTGTAACATGCGAGGACACATAATCCGTTAATAAGAGATTATAATTCTCTTTGCACGCGTTTATCAAGTTAATTAGACTTGATCGAAGGGTGACGGCGGTAAATCGACTTTTGGGGTTTCCTCTGTGAAACAAAACGCAAACAGAGGAATGAATAAAGTTTGTACACAGTTTGAGCGGGCCAAGTGTACATAGTTGAAACTCTATTTTGGAAGTTATTAGCACGTCACAAATGTCACGTCCTTAAGTAGGAAGACCTTAATGAAGCATGGCGATGGCAACGTTAAAAGTCACAAAATCAGTAAACAATCCATAAACTCTGTTAAACTGGAAAAAAGATCATGGTTTAGGTTGGAAGCTATCTGCTGGGACACAAGACAGACAGCTTGCAATGTGGTAATTTGATTGGTCGTAATGGTTCTTCTACTAGAAGTTGGCAATATATACAAGCTCTGCACAGCTCCAAGGTTACAGTAGCAAGGTCGACTATGAGTTGAGTTGACCAAGAAAGCACATATTCAAAAGATCACCATTTTTATTGATACTCAGGCTTTGATTTGTAGGAACACTTTTAAGAGGACCCTGTACCCTAGACTACTGAATTAATGTCAGTTTCTAATAGTAGCTATTTGATAAAGGTTTTTCAAGAAGGACATAACAATTTTGCACTTAAATAAAACACAAAATGATTGAAGTATCGCGCTGAAATTCATTTCACATATAGTAGACATGTTACAATTATGTATGAATCTCGTTCATACATATGACTACCAAGAGCTCGTTTGCAGGGATTCTTTAAAGCAACCTTTCCAGCACACATCTACATAAATCCCACGAAAAGTTGATAGTCTTCGGTTTGATATCGTTTCTGAGTTCATCTTACATTGTTGACATGTTGGCATAAACCAACGATTTAACGTAATCTTATATAAAGAAATCCCGACTCTCAAGATTGCATGGATACCGAACTTCTTTAAAAGATCAATTGTTAGTTCAGCTATGTGACATGTGGCACCATCTTGTTGAAACCACACGTCACTGATGTAAAGTCATCCAATTCTAGCCAAAAGTAGTTTCCCAATATGACTGACTCCGCAAGGGTGTAAGCCAAGATCTTCACACAAAATCGACACAATGTGGACTGAGGGATTGCCAATTCCTAATTAATGTTGTGGAATCGACTGAATTGCCTCAATTTGAATTGAAGTACTTACGGCTGAGATATTGTCGGTACTTCAATCTCATTGTTACAGGAACATTTTATAGTGAATATGTTGACTCAAGTTTATCCACTATAGCATGCACAGGTAGGCTTATTACGACAGAGAATTGGAATAAGCTTCCTTCAAGTTGCAACCACCTAACCAGAATTTCGGTTGTAATTTTGAATAATTTTCGAACATTACTCGTTCATTAACTTCATCATGATGAAAATACAAACCTTGAGTGACCTTTTGGCTCTAACAAATTATAAAAGATTTTTCAAGAAAGGGGTTACATTAAAATACAAAATTGTTATGTCCCTATTGAAAAATACTTCACTTATGTAGATGGGAACACATCTGACGAGATATGGATTGTTCCTTGACAACTTTCTTACATTTTACTGAAACCTATAAAGGTATGCCAGGGTATTTGTGTTAGGTTTTTCTATTCTCATGCAAAACAGAACATTAAACATCAAGTAAACCATTCTCTGAAAACCTGAAGGACAACAAATTTTGGCGAACAAATTATGAACATAGCACGTGTTCCAACCGAGTAGGTAATAGCCAGTTAAGTAGGTACCAATGGTAGAATTAATAAGAAGTTCAAGTATTTTGGAAACAACATCACGATAGGCCCATGACATGGGCTCAAGGTCGGTTTAGTTTGGGCCCCGTCTTAAATTTTGTACATACTCAAATTTTCACATCGAAAAGAAACGGTGGACAGTTAGAAACTATCTATTAATTCTTGAAGTTGAAGCAAGCGGACACTTTGTCATGATACACTGATGAACAATAAGTCGCTCGTACACATTTCGAAAACGTTTGAAATGCAGCCTTGAACCATGAAGGAATTCGCAAATAGGAACACAATATCTTACGTCAGTACCACTGAGTTCCATTTTACTAACAACTAGGTAAGGAGCTGACTGAACTCATTATTTGTTTTTATTATCGGACTACTGAGTGACGCTTTCGAAGTTCGATTGCCAGACACCACCAAAGATACTTTCATTGTCCCACCTAAATGAAGCGTCTGACAAACATCCGAGCGTATAACGCTGACGAAAAAGTTTCTCAAACTAAAATAATCCTTCGGATACGGTATTCAACAGGAGGCCACTTCTATTCGGTTGAAGAATATATCATACTCATGCGAAGCTAGGCCCTGAGTCCCTTACATACCCATCGCGCTAAATATTTGTTTTGTTTTTTTTTTATTTCTTGGCCTCATGAGTGTATCATCCTGCCATTTATTTTAAGACAGACCCTGACAGGTCTACGAAATGAAGCCTATTAAGAAGCTTTTTTATAAATCAGCAACTACATATGTAGACCATTCAGGATGGTCAACAATAGCGTTACATCTCAACTGGGTGATTATCTGCAGCAATAGCTTGTACAGGCACAGCGATCTGGTAAACAAGAAGACCGTGGGAGTCGTCCCTGCTAAGAAAGGCTTCACTGTGGTCATGAAAAAAAGCGAGAATCAGAATCGCTCAACCGGACCCCGGCGATCACTGAAGAAGCTGAGGAACCGCTCAGATCTGGAGGAAGAGCCTCCGTAAAGCGTCTGTTTTTTGAGCTCTCGAAAGCCAGCTCCAGTCAAGAAAACCAAGTACCAGGAGTATGTACATTCTAGGAAGATCACGAGTTTTATAGAAAAAATAAATAAAATGTGGAATAGAATTTGCTCGTTTCAGTGAGAACTTTGTCGAGAAAACCTAGTCACTTGGGTTTATGGTCTCAAAATGTCAAACAAATCTTTTGAAGAACAGTTCGGAAGAAGACCGAAATAAAATTTTAATTTTTCTTGAATAGAGGGAAGCCACCAACAGAGATACATTTTGGTTGGAATTTTTAACCATCTAGCATGCAACACGTCGTGGAAGAGCTCCTGTTACGAGACATCGACTATTTACAACTTACCCCGAAGAGTGCACCTGGAATACAGGAAATCCCAGAGTGACAGTTACTCCTTTTACTCTCGCGACCACAAATTGCACTCCAAGGAGAATTCGTCCTTTCTCAGAATTTTTGTTTCTTATTGCTTTTTTTGCATTTTTTTTTTTTTGGTTTTGCAATTTTCACTCGCTTTTCAGTGGTAACTTTTGTGCTTTTGTTTTTGGTCAACTTCATTGCCTCCATTATCTTGTTGTCGCTTTGTTATTAGCTGTCCCTTCGCTACTGGTTTCCTTTACTTTGCTCTCCATTACTTTGGCACTTGTAACTTTTGTACTTTTTGCTAACCACAACTTCACCACTCTGCACTGTGTCCTTGTACTTCGCTGGATTTCGTTTTCTTCTTCACTTGTCGTTCTTTTTGGTTTTTCTTTTATTTCGGGAAACAGGACAACTACAAAATACTTTATTCCGGAAACTGCTTCCTTTAATTTGCCAGGTGCTTTCCTCAAGGAGTTGGCAGGATGCACACTTAGTTGGCCCTTTTTTTTTTTTTGTTTGTTGTTGTCACGTTCTCTTTTTATTCTCCTTTACCTAGTTTGTTCGTTTTCCTTTTCTAAGATATATGCAGTGATAAACTATCATAAAAGTTTTATCCTTCTTAGAATAATTCCTGTGGGATTTTCTATTTTAATTTTTTTTTTTTTTTTCTTACTTTGCGTGGGGATTTTGTGGAAAAACTTCTTGGATGGAGGCGGGGGAGGAAAGCAAGAAAAAAAAAAATAAATAAAAAGAAAGAAAAGGGCATAACGGAAGAAAAAACTTTCCACCAATATATATTCAAATGATTGTCATCGTCGTTTTGGAATCATACAATTTCCGTTTTAACTCGTTTTCTATCTCCGGCGCGCTTACATTTGGTATAAGTCGAAAGGATACAGACGGCAAGTGATCCTTCGACGTAGGCGTTGAGTTTAAAGTTTTGCTTTTCCTTGGAGTTTCTTGTTTTCCCAGAAGACGGTTGGTGGAAGGTAAATATATAGATTATGAAGAGATGACTTATTGTGGGTTCGCTTACACTTTATTTTGCGTCTGGTTTTGGTTGCTCTAGTTTATATTAAGGATTCTTGGGTTGTAAGGGGAAATTTAATTTTCGTTTATTCGTAAAGGAGATAACCATTTAAAATGTGTTTTGAGATAACTCAGTTTTTGGTACACCAATGTTTGTGCCACAAGAAGTAGACTTCAATGTAGTAATTTCCATAGGTTCTAGCTCTGGCTGTAACGAATAATATGGCAGTCAAACTAAACGCCGTCGAAGAAAAACAATTATGTATCTGAGTATCTAAGTCAGGAGTTAGCCATCGGTTACTGAAGTCTTCAGAAAGGATGACAATTTAAAGCTTCCTTACTCGATAAGCATGCATGAGTCCGTGATCGAAAGGACTACCAATGGATGATGGCTCCATGTACAGTCAAACATTGGAAGCGTTTTTTCTGATAGAAAATCCATTTTAAAATAGAACTCAAGTCTTGTTGGACTGCTATACTAGACTGTCTGCCTCAGGAACCAGGCCTACAGTTTGCTTCCTAGATCAAGATTTTCTGTTTGGATTTGGATATATGAAGCTTTGGCAGATCGAAAAAGGCAACAGAAGCAAACAAAACAAAAGCAGTAAGGAAAGAGTATACATAGAAGCCAAAGAAAAAAGAGGGTCTATACTGACTTCCACCTTGAGGACGTCAAACAGTCTCGTGACAGAAACCTGATACGGAATTTTTAGAAAAATTTGAAGTAAGTGACTCCCGGATTTAAACCTGAAAGCCATCAGCCCCAATGCGTTAGATAGGAAGGTAGAGTGACAGTTCTTGGAGAAAGAAACCAATGAGTACTCTGGTGCGCCTTTATTTAACCCGAAATAAGGTGTAAACCCAACCGGTGAACTTCAAATTTTTTTTTAGCTATCTAGCCGAGATCTATGAAGAATGGCTTTTCCAGAATCTCTTGCGTGGTCTTTGCTAGAGCTGAGCATCTACAGAGAAAGTGATGTAGAGATTCGTTCTCATTAGTATCCTTGCGGCTTCTGCAAAAAGGTGTTGTGATGGATACCAAGTTTGACTCCTGCCAGTGGGCTTTGACATTTTGGATGGTCTGACTGAACTGATACTTTGTACCACTTAAACCAAAATACTGACCGTCACGTTTTCAGCATTACAGCATCTAACTTAGCAACAAAGTGCAAAACGGATGCCATGAGAACATGCCCTACAGGAGCGTTTTACACCTTTTACCACTCGACCATCTTATCATTTAGTGCGGTCAGGTTAAGAAACCTTATGCCTTATGGACACAACAGCATCACAGGCAATATGACAGTTTTCACAGAGGCTATGTCTTTCCGGCTTTCTGTCTAATGCGCACCATAGCCATCCTCATTAACAGTCAAGAAGCTACGAAGGCTATTATGGCGGTCACTACATCATCGAAATTTGTAGAACAGAGCTGGGTAATCGGTTCCGAATCAGTCTCCTTTGCGTCCCGGTTCAAAGGAATATCGAGGAAAATGAGCGAGCGGATAAACTAGTAAGGCGGAGTTCTGCTTCGGATGGCTTCTTTGGTGGGACGATGATTGCCGGTGATAGGCCATTGGCACACCGAGGTCCATGCGGCAGGAATGTACATTTTCACAGCTGCGCTGTATATGCCTAATGAAAAAACCTTCTAAGATAGTGTCCAGCTCTAGGCAGGGTCAGACAGCGTGCACTAAATAAACCTTTATATGACAATCTTACAGAGTTTAAAAAGTGGGGACATTTTCAGTTTCCTCAATGTAATAGGGTAGAAGACAAAACCACTTTTACCCACCTACTTATGAGAGCTTTACTTGCTGAAAGCCGAATTCGAGTGGTATGTTGTATTAAGTGGCTTAGAGTGCTTTTTGATCGCAGACTGATTGGCCTTCTAATCGCCACTGACACAAAACTTTTCCTGAGCTTTTTTATCTATTCTATGATAAAAAGGATGAAGGATATTTCCTTAATTCTAACAGGGGTACAATTTTTATACCCTTCCAAAGGCCACACCATAAACTCTGATTTGATATTACTAACAGTCCGAGTATTTGCTGTTATATGTACCAACATATGTAGATGAATCAGACAGAACGTCATAATAGACAACTATAACTTCGTGGTAGAAAGAGACTTCGGCTCTACTACAACCTCTGACAAATACATAACTTCAGACATCAAACGAAGATTTCTTTGGTTTCTTTGGTCTAAGAAGGTGGCTTTATATAAAACTCTCATCATCCTAGTCCTAATCTATGGCACAGAAACATGGACGTTATCGAAGACGGGTGAAGATATCCTTGGTCGTTTTGAGTGCAGAGTTCTTCAAATATTTATCGGGCCCATTTGAGTTGACTGACTTTGGAGGAGCCAGGATTTAACAGGGAACTCTTAGAGCTGCGGATAACCCATGGACATGGTCAGAATAATACCCATTAGTCGTTTAAGATGGCTAGGACATGTAGAGCAAATGGACACAAACTAGTGACGCACGCTAGTGGAAGAAGACCTCAACCAACTTGAAGTGCGCATCTGGAGGCAGTTAGACACCGCGCTTGGTGGAGAAGTTTGTTGGTTAAGGACCACTTAAGTACATAAAAAAGTAAGCGTATTCGAAATTCTACTCCTCGTCCAGTTGTACATATAGCAGTTGCAAAGTGGAGGATAACACTCACACGTTGATGCCTCAATGAAATCACTGTCTTACTAGCTTGCAAGCCTAAGGCTACAAGCGCCTACCAACTTTGGATATCTTAACTTGTAAACCTACCAAATTATAAGTCGTTGTCACGTCAAGTAAACTTCCACGTTTGTGACTTAACTGTTTCCGTTTCCAGTACAACACACCTGCATTATACTTTTGCCATTACAGTACAGAATAGCACTTACATAACCAACTGATCTGAGTAACCAATAGCCTGGTAATATTCCACAATTATCTGCTAAAATCTACCCCAAAGGACATCGCCCAAAAAAGGCAGGACCATTCCGCAGTCCGACTTAAGTGCATTTTGCCGTTAACATCAATTCAACTTCCGACAAAAAAAATCATTCGATCCATAAAAAAAAACCTCAAATTAAATAAAGTGATCATATCTAGATGGCAAGGCGACAATATATTTATATTCCACCTCGAATAACTCCCATAAAATTGAATTAAACTGCTCATTTAGCGTCGACACAAAAAGTGTCATCATTTTCATCCGAACACCGCCTACAAAGCCAGCTCAAGGGAGGCCAACATACAAAAAAAAAAAAAATATAACAAAAAAATAACTGAAATTCACGTTGCCTTCCTTTGGCAAGCTTTCAACTAACAGCTTTGCGGAATCAGTTTCCGCAAAACTGAGAAAGGACAAACAGAAGGATGCTAACATGAATAACTACCGAGCTGAGTATAATTTCGTAATAAAAATGGGAGTCGTTCGTAAACGTTACGACTACAGCACTATGTCGACGTCGACATCGACGTCGACCGACGACAACGACAACGACAACGACGTCTTCGTTTTGGGCCTCTCGCTCTGAAATTCGAATTAATTTGCAAGTTTAATCAGTTGGCAGGTGTTTCTGGGATTGTTGCTGTGTCTGGTGTTCAATTTAAGAAATGGAATTGGCAGCCGGAACGGAGAGTCTGTAAAATTTTCCCAAATTTACTTATTGTTGGAAAAGTGGATTTTATTGTTTTGTAATGTTGCGAGTCGAGATTAAGGTACTACATCAGTGAAGCTGTGTTAATTTGATCAAATTTATGGTCTCGAACAGAATTTGTATTTTTATATTCCAGCCAGGGACAGAGCCTAAGAAAGGATTTGTGTTTTTTTGTATTTTGGACGGACATTCGTATAAAATTGTTTTATGACGATACGAATAAAGCCATGTTTTGATGAGTCATGGAAACTGGCAATGCTTAACTAAACAATGGGGGTTTCAATTGGATTACTTTAGATACATTTATTGTATCTCCACGTGTTGTTAAGATAAATACTTTGATTTGGATTGAAGGTTTAATTCAAGGTCCTTGAGGAATGCCTTTAAAAATCAAATCAATGGCTTAATGACAGACTTTCCGTTCTATGCAACTATGGTAACACAGTAAGCACAGGGGCTTACAGTGACCTACGAAAGATGAAATGTTAATAAGCCTCGAGTATAAGGAAGATTATCTCGTGGACATATTAAATTTGAGTTCGCATTGGAATAGCACTCTGATGATGACGGTTTTAGGGAAACAGCACTTTTTTAACACACTGTCTAGGTCTACTAACCTCCCCTAGTGACAAGCTTAGGAAAGGAGCTGACTACCGGTAGTCTGAGATTCTGTTTAACAAATTTACGTCATAAAAGAGGTCGTACTATCTCCTTGATATGACAGTGCAGAGGGATACGAGGACATTTTCCCAGAAATGGAGTATTCAATGGCAAGATAAGTGTTCTGGTTATCTGGGCTATGAGGAAGTTTACTGTCGTAGAGCTACGGTTGCAAAAGATTGCACAAAGCATTGTTGATCAACTTCCTCAAGAAGCACCATAGTCAAGCTTCTAGTGAAAAAGACTTATGCAACCGCTGTCGGTGGGCTATCAGAAATAGGGATGTGCTAGGTTTCCAACAATCATCGTAACGATATTTTTGCTGCAGCAGAACAAGATCAGCTGGACTACCATTTTACACTGATTTGAATGCAGTTTGAATGCAGATGTAAGAGTTGATTGTCCCCATGAATTCATAAAAACTGACAGATACTTCTCTAAAGTATGTCTGACGGATATCAGTATATGGGTTACAAAATCTTCTTCGCTGTAAGTCAAGAACAGTGAGTTTTTGACCAGAAATTTGTAATGAATGACACTTAAGGAGAGCCTGGAAAAGATTCTAGGAAATAAAATGATAGGACTCTGCCGGCTGAATATTTTTATACAAGAAACAGTAGCAAAAGTATCCTTCTTCACAGACGGGTTAAAAAACAGACGAAGACTCTGGCTCAGGAATATCCTCAGAAAGACCTAGTAATTGTCCGGTCCATAAAACTTCCCGAACACCCAAGTTTATCTACTTTAAACCAGTGCAAGCCCATATAGACCTATACATGCATACATTGATAGCCAGGCAGCCATCAAAGCCATCAGTTCCATTAGAATCTTTTCAAAACTGGTCAAAAGTTGTAAAGAGAAACTAAAATCCCTCAGATCATGGAACAGTATCACGCTATGCTGTACTCTGAAACACATAGGCTTCCAAGGGCATGAAAGGAGGGAATCAAATGACCAAAAGCTGATCTCTAGGTTGAAACGCCCATCAGTCTGCTCACATCCACAGTTCCCTTGGTCTTGTACATCATGATAACTTTGAAAAAGAATTTGGACGTCATACTTGGTTCTCATCTTACGTTTACCGAACATATTGACTATATATTGTTCACAGAGCCAATTCAATGCTGGAATTCATTACCAGGAGTTCAAGGAATTTCTCTGATCCTAACATTTTGTAAACCTTGTACACATTACCCTCGTAGATCATGAGGTTTGTCGTATTAAATTTGAATTGGCCAAACAAGACACCTTCTTATGCAACCAGGTGTGCCTCAGTTCGTATAAAAAGTCGTCGTAAATTCTTCTCGGTAAAGTCAGTAAGTTTTTAAATAAATTCGCTAAAAGGTGACCAGAAAGCAATGATACCTTTTCCGACTATCATGTTTCAGCAGCTGTCAAAGTTACCAATGACATCCAGCTGTCAAAGCATTCAGTAAGCTTGGCCATTATACCATGAATCGTTTCACGCTTGCCGATCGGATGAAAATTATAAAAAAAAAAAATTATCAAAATTCCGGCTCAGTTCGATCGTCATCTTGGCTTTAGTGTGCATGCCATTCGTTGCACGCGGAAATGTTTGAATCTTTTTGGATCTTAAGCCGCCAACCAGGCAGAGATTGGAGTAAAATGAAGAAAACACACCCTCCGTAGCCAGAAATGCTAAATTGGACATCGCCAGAGAGTCAACCCGGCTTAAGTTTGATTTGGGCCTAAATTTGTATAAAATTGAGCTGACAGAAGAATTAAAGCCGAAAGACCATAGACACCGCCATGGGTTCGCGAATTGGATGATGAAAATGTTAGCCGGAGATCCGAATTTTGGCCAAAAAATCATCTTCTCGGACGAGGCCCGATTCCGGGCAAGCGGCTATGTCAGCAAGCAGTATTGCCATTACTGGAGCAAACACAATTCAAAAGTGTGCGATCAAGGTTCAATGCATTCACAAAATTGACTGTTTGGTGCGTATCATGGCATGGCAGCATCATCGGACTTTATTTCTTCAGAGCGATGTTAACCGACTTTTAGTGGCCAGAGCTCCGTCATATCGGTATATTCGAGCAAAGGTATGTGTCGAGCTAACAAGACGGCGCTACATGCCATACAAGCGAAGCAACGCTCGAAGTTTTGAATGAGAAATTTGACGACTGGGCCATCTCATGACGATGGTTCATCAATTGGTCGCCGCAACTATGCAACTGGCTCCGTCAAGTCTTAGGTCTAGGCTAACAAGCCACTTTGGACGAGGCCAACATTCGAGATGCTATTGCCGGAATATCGCTGCATATATTAAACGGAGTCATCAAAAATTGGATCGACCGTTAAGAGCGCTGCCAACGAGGTCGAGACGGCTATTTAAATAATGTGTCATTCCCCAAATAATGGCATGAAAGCAGCTTCAGAATAAAGGGAAAATCAATTTTATACCTCACACTGTTTTTGTTTTATTTAAATTTTTATTCCTATCGCTCTTATCTGGTCACACTGTAGTATCCAACTAATCGTATCCAATGTATGTCCAAAAGGAAAGAAAGGGAGCGACCCTGCAGGAAGATGTCCACATCATCATCGTGCAGTAGAATTTCTTATACAAAAAACCGGAGATCAGCAACAAGGATTGAAATAAATCATTACAAAATCTTTAAGCCCCATACACAGAATATCCACATACATGTATGTCTGTATATTTCTTTTCATTTGAATTATCCTAATCCCATTTTAAGCAACTAGGTATTGAATTTTACTTACGATATTTCTCCGAATGGTGTAAATGCATCCTTTAGCTGTTGCGTTTCGATTTCCGGACTCAAATCCCCAACAAATATGTGGTACTGTTCTGCAAAAAGTAAGCAAATAGAAATAAATATTAAATAAGAGTCCTACAAATCCACTGAATCAAATCAGATAGAATGCACACAAACACACAAACACAGCCAGAGACTCAACAGGAGCAGGATAAAAGCTCTCGACACTATTCAACAAACATTTTGCCATTCACCAAAGCGTACAGAATTCCATTCTGGTATTCTATTCAATGTAACTCAACAGAAATCTCTGTATACATGCCAAAATGCATTCAATTTCATCCAACCCCTCTTCATCCGATTAAGTTTCTTTTTCGTTTTTCGTTTTTCGTTTTTCGTTTTTCGTTTTCATTCGACCCACTCTCGTTCTGAAGATGTCCAAGGGCAAGCAACAATTTTTTTTTTTTTTGTTAAAATATTCTATTTACTTTACCACATGGTATACCACACACTAGATACCAACATGAAACTAAATGTTCAACTATGTTGAATTAAAGTGGCGCATGCCTTGCAACAGGAGCGAGCCACTATCAAGCCGAAGTCGCCGGTATAGTCTGGCCGTAGCGTAGCTCGCTCAACATGATGCGATATATCATCCTGCCACCGTTCTACCACCATCACCATGAGTCTGGGGGAGAAATCCCCAAAATGTTATCAATCAGAAAACAGGAAACCACACAAAATTTCATTCGTTAACTACCCGGAACGATATACGTACTTATCTGAAGTGCAATTTCCTTGTACATTTTTGTACGCCCGGTCATGTCATGTGGAAATGTTGCTGGAGCCGCTGCCGCTGCCGTTGCAGCTGCATGCAGCGCCCATAAGTAGGTACTTATTCCATTATTCGTCCTGTGCACGTTCCGCATAATGCCTCCGAAAAAGCCACCCTATCACCAGAACGAAGCTGCCAGCCAGTCCATCCAAAAGCCATCCGACCGAAGAGTACGGGGTTGTTGCTACTTCGCATTCAACTGCGAAGGCTAGCTTGCTGGTTGTGCCAGTGTCCTTAGGAGAGCACACGACTGCTCTATGGGTAGTGTACGAGGAGCTGTATAGGAAACAAAGTCGTTGTCCTCCTTCGCCGCCGCCCACGTCGACATCGGTTACTACAGGTAACTGACTGCGATGGGTGGGGGTGGGCAAATTACACACGGCCAAAATGCCGGTGGAACGTTCATCGAATAAGATATTCGATATCTATGAATCTACGGTGCATGGGGCTTCTTTTCCAGTTTTTTTTTTTTTCTTTTTGTGCCCCATTTTGGTACTTGGTCGTTTTGAACAACAGGTTTTTCTTTCTCTACCATGGTCGCATGGACAGCAGTAACAAGAAAGACCAAACGAAGGCGGACATACCTACCTACACAAAAAAAAACCAAAGTAAAACCGACAAAAGGATTTTACAGTATGAAACTGTTGCACTGGACGCAGGATCTCTTCCACGTCGAGAGGAGGTTTATTTACATTGTAAGGTAAGAGTGCTAAACACCATGCCAGTGCACCTCCTCGACGGTGTGGGTTATATCCTCTTTCGAAGGACATATTATTATGGCAGAAGGTTGAAAATGATCGGAAGCTTGCCATGAACTTGTCCTTCCGATTAAGTGGAGTAGGTTCGCGAGAGTCATTTTTCATGTGGTTCCGGGGGAAGGTCGAGATGATTGAGTGGAAAAAATTGCTGGCAGATTTGTTTCGTAGCACAGGTTGTGGTTCCGACTTGAGAGTGGGTATCGAAGAGAATAAAAAATATACATATAGGGGATAGCAACATGAAAGGACACACTTAGCGGTTCTAAGTCTAGAATGTAAACTTTTATTATTGGGGATTGCATAGCGTTGTAAAGATATTGTGGAAGAAGGAGCAAAGCGGAGTGAAGCCGTTGGACTATCGACTTATGTCAATACTTAGCGATGACATCAAGGACTTTCCTGGTGGAGTCAGATAATCTACTGATCGATGATTTCGATGCCATCTAGATGTATGTGTGGGTAAAAAGAAAAGAGCCCACGCATTCTCCCACCTCAAGGATAGGAACAATAGTTGGATAATTTTGTTGTCTAGTCCAGCAGCTGGCAACTGGGTTTAAGGACGGAACGTAGGCTTTTCAAAAGAGTGACGGAACTGAAGTGCAGGAGCAATACTATACAGACGTACATATAAGGCAGGCACTTAATGGGGATCAGGTATGGAGAGTGATAGTACAAGAGGAGAACCCGCATCGAGTCAATGAAGAAACCATCCCCCTTCCTAGTTTTGAAGAGGTTGGCTTGGTTATCAAAATACGGGTGACGATGGCCTACCAGCAGAGCTTATCAAACACGGTAGTGATGTTTTCAGAGGGTACATGCACCAAATCATGAACCAAACATGGGTGGATGAAGCCATGTCCGTTGACTGGCTCTATTGCTCTATATGCTCCATCTTCAAGCAAGGCGGTCCTTTGTCTTGTAGGAACCATCAAGGGATATCTCTACTTAATCTCATACAAGATTCTATCCAACATACTTATTCGCACGTACCAGTGTAGTTTCTAGGCCGTCAGATTGAAGATGGACTAAATCTTCATCATAAGACTAATCCTGAAAAAGACAAACCAATTTCAAGTCCAGATTCATCATCTCCTTCATTGAGTTCAAAGTCAATTACAATGTATTCATCTTCTTGAGCTGTACGAGACGATGGTGGAATTCAGGATCACGGCAAACATGATCCAGCTGTGCCACGTGACGTTGGAAAACATGTGGTCCAACGTGCACTTTGGGAATAGTTCGTCTGAACGTGGGGCAACAGGTGGAGGTTAGGTGAAGACCTACCCTAGGAAATCACTTCTACTTCGGTTTGGCAAAACAAATGGATTCAACACTCCAAACGAAATGCATGCTCTTCAAACCATTGGTCCTACCAGTTCTGCTATATGGAGCTGATTGCTGGACGATACGCAGGAAAACAGAGAAGATTTGGAGCACTTTCGAGAAAACAATTTGTTGTCAAGTGTTCAGTCCCATATACGAGGAGGGCGAATGGAGGAGAAGTTATAACTATGAACTCTATGAACTGTGTTCTCCTTTGACAGAGAAAACATGAGAATCTATATCTGCATTCACTTTGAATGGAAGCAGTTTAATCTAGCATCCTTCCTGGATATAGAACAAGCATTGAAGATAAGAAGACAACATTAAACCGACGAGACATATGTAGTCTTAGCCATCTACATATGAATGCAAGATCAATATACAAACTCAGAACAGGGTGATAGCCAAATACATGGATTGTCCCCCAGGAATACACCTGGTAAGGGCTTGTAAAGTACAAAAATATAGAAAGTACTGAAAATTATTTACAAAAAAATCCACATACGCCACCGAACCAAATATATTCTTCTTATTTGTGGCTCCTGTTGAGACAATCTTGCTCAGAAGAGAAAGAAATCCAGATTCGCTTAGACGCCACCGAACTACTCATCTTTCTTTCTTCTCTCTGCGTCCTGCAGAGGCAGTCTAGCTCAGACAAGAGAGAAATCCAATCGCTCTATACTTTGTGGATTCCAAAATCCGAAACACATCGAATACACTGGCTCGGCCACTCTAGATACTCTTCACACGGTGTTGGAAGCCCATTAAGTAAAGTAAGTGAGTACTGAAAGCAGATTGAATGACAGCTGACATGGTACAGACTTAATACCAAGAATAACTCGCTATGGCCTATTGCCCTAGACGACCTTAAAATAAAGACCCAAAGGCGTCAAATCACACGTAAGAGGCAGTCAAATGGGTTGAACTGGGCCAGCTGTGTGGATCCATGTTGTTGAAACCACATATGCAACAAGTAATGCTCTTCCAATTTATCTCAAATTGAGTTAGACAACATGGTCCGGTAGTGATTTCTATTGAATGTGTTGCCAGCATCATTAGCGTAGAAGAAGTATGAAGTAATGACCCCTCCAACATGAAACTAGACCCAAAAGTGAACTTTTGTTGGGTTTTTGTGAATGGTTTTCGCTTATTAACGAAGCCGTTGAGTCACCTTGAGGGCCTTGTTTGATAGGAACGCAAACAGTTGTACTAACAAAAAATAATTGGAAAGCTGATTCCATGACTAAACTCAAACAAAAACAGCTAACAAAGCCTACTGGAATAATAAATCCGCCGCCCACCGTTGCACTTCAAGCCCCATCTTGCCTCTACTTAAGGTCAACATTGTTTTCCTTGCGATAATCTAAAAATAGCACCGGAAGACTGATAAACGCCGATAAATACCAAAGTATGCAGCTATAAGTCATCAGACTCAAATCCGGTTTCGCAAACTTTCCCGGATCGGAATACTTGCTGCACTTCAACACATTCCGACGGAAAGGGCTTCATCCAGACAAAAGAAAAAACTCTCCTAGATGATTAATTTATTTTCTCGCCAGCAGATAGTCTTCATCTCCTCCATCCAGGATAAAGGCAAACTTTGCAAATCTTACACAAAAAAAAAAGAAACACTTCCGTAATCGATAACATCGTAAGCATCCCCAACAGATGGAACGCTTTGCTTACCATCAGTTCTCAAACCCAGAAAGTCGCTCAAAAAATTTTCAAGTTAAACAACATTTACCGGATACAAAGAGCATCACCCTCCCAAAACCCCAAAAAAAAAATATTCCTTCAAAAGCCCCTACGCTTGAGTGATTTCCAGCCATTAGAAGTGTTTCCAAAGTGATCGAATAAACGATGTCATCCTTCTCCGTGTGTATGTTTCGAAGAAACAGTTGTAGCTTCCACACACTCACACTTCGTATGCCCTAACAAGGACACAATAGCTTCACACCGCGCACGCCGCCGGTACGAACATCTTTAATCGTTTACAATTTACTTAAATTGCTGAAAAGAAAAAAAAAACCAAAAAAGCCAAAAAAAAAAAGAAAGAAAACTGAAAAGTCTCCTCAGAGACATACAGAGACCGAAACGGGAAAGCCAAAACCAAAAAGGAAGCCCTAACAAGCCAGTACGACTACCCAGCAGTACAAAGTAAGGTATATTCATTCCTTAAGGATGTTACTTTAAGGATTTTCTGCACGATTTCAGCATAAAATGGGGAAAAAGCCAAACCAAGCGAAATTGAAAAACTTTTTCATCACTTTTATTGCCTAAATATTAAGTTGGTAGCCACTGGAGAGCGATTGAGAGAGAACACCAGGCCCGTGTGTCTTGTTGCTGCCAATTTGCATTTCTAATAAATTTTCAAACAAAATTCACGAAATTTTTATTTATTTTTTTTTTTTTGCTTTTGTTTTTCGGCGCTTTTAACAGTGACAGTGACAGTGTTGTTGCTTTAGTAGATTTGGAGATTCAGGAGATGAAAAGTTTGGCTCATTGACGAAGTTGCAAGATGCCAGAGTTGGTATGGATAAATTGTGGTAATTCGGGTCCAGTTTAACGCGCGATGATGGCACTAATGGTGACAGTTTGGCTTTTGATTTATATCGAAGGGTGTTCATTGCATCTGGCTTGAGGAGAGAGTGGGATGAGGATTTTGGTTAAACATTTGCTAGTGGGACTGGCTATAGGTTAAACCATCCACAGATGTTTGTGTTTCTTGAATATCCTTTTTTCTAGTGATTGGTAGAACCTTTGCCATGGCACGTACACACCTTTGTTGCAGAAATATTTTCCGGCAACAATTCCGCTAGTCTTTCTATGGTTCTACGAAACATAGTAAAAAAAACAACAAAAGGTTATGAATAGAATACAGGTCCTGGTATGTGAAAGATTTACTGCAGACACAGGAGGTGCATTTAGGGTTATTCTAGGAATTCTTTATTTTTATAATACAGTGGGATTCACAATGCATGCATCGGTCATTTCTACAGAAAGGCACATAAACTGGAGGGTAGAATTTACCGAGACATCCTGACATTTGAGGTAAAGAAGGAATGATGGTATTATCAGAGTTATGCGTGGGCCTTTTGGCTTATTTGTTAACGCTTTGGAGGATTGGAGTAAAATCCTTCTCTCATAACTTGATCTTATTTGCTGCCGTGGTAGTTGTGGCTTGTAAATGTAATACTTTCTACTTTTAAATGCAGTTGGCACCACTATGTATTGGATCTTCCTTTGGTCATCTCGCTCCAAACTATGCCTCCTTTCCCCAAAAATAAAGATAGACATGATCAAGCATTTGTAAAACGTGTTTTCATTATTTCTAGCATTAAACCCAACAATGAGTCTCCTCGAACGTCCGTTGGGACATTCTACTTCTTCTCGCTGGCAAATGATTCCAGTTGAGAAGATTGCTTATATTATGTAAAGGATTTTTCAACAGAGACATAACAATTTTGTTACTTAATATAAACGTGTTCTTCAACTTTATGTACGATTTGTGAAAACCAATACATTTATAAGAGTTAAGAGTTTTAGTACAGAGAAAATCACGAAAAAAGAAGCTTTGGAACTCATTAAAAATTAATATCAAAATTCTTAGCGGTGGTTGCAGCTTTAAGAGCTTTTGCTCAAATTTTCGATCGTAATAATCGACCCAACATACAGGCTTCACTATTGAATGTGCCTATGCACTAAGTATAAGTAAGTAAGTATAAGTATTCTGGCTAGCAATGGATAAAAAGCCAACAAAGATTATAGTCCGTCTGCATTACGGATTACGCAAACGTCTACAATACTGTTGCTAATAATGTGAACTTTATTGCATCTTATTTGAGTTTCAACGCTTAGTACAGAGCCAGGATTCCTAGCACAAGTGGTTGAGAATCTTCTTCAAAAAAAACTAGTAAGGATAAAACTTTTATCTGAATCGGCTCGGGTTGATCCGAAACTCTTTACCCTTGTTTTTTTGGTTATAAAATCTTGCGTCCCGGTAGTGATAGCCCGGTTCTTGTCTATAGCAATGGATCTTTTTTTTTTGGTGTAAAGTATATATGCATGATGTCTGGAAATCTATCACCGCTGGACTATGCATCAGTTCAACTACGAGTACAAGTATCTAAGCTTGTTTATGTCAGAAAGGATCTTTGCAAGTCTTAACTTGGTTTCAGTGCAAGTAATTTATTGCCCTATACTTCTACACAACCTTGGCACCACTAAAAAATCTGTGTTGCCACACAAGTTAAGGCTTAAAAACCAGGACACTGGGACCCTTGGTAGTCACCTGGTTATTCAATATTATTGGTATAAAGGAGTTTCATTCATTCTTTTGATCCAATTCATACTAAGGTGAATAACAGTTGGTCAAATAGTGGTGTAGTCTAGTGTGGAACCCTCCTCATTGCTTTTAGGCTAAGAGGACAGTCACTTATATGTGCCGCAGTAGGTCCACTTTACAAGCTGACTTTATTTTCTTTTCAAATGAATTCGATGGTTCACGTATTCACTATACCGCCTGCAGAGCCACACAATTTGCATTATTCTCAATACCTGCCTCCCTGGAACAATTCGTATTTACCACTTGAATCCATAGAAATGCCACTCTCCACGATGGCTTTGCTAGTTAAAATGCTTCATTAAAATTTGGTTCCCGATAAAAGCAAACAAACAAACCAGCCCAGAGGTGCCTAGCCTTCAAACACCTTAAACAAACTACCATTCCGGCTGAGTTCCTCATTAACCAACCAACTCTCTTACCAATCGTTCGCGATAGCTCGTTGATTATGAACATTTTTAAATTATTGGAATTTCCATTCTGAATTGAAATTCTGATGCGTATAACCGAGCGTAAATATTTGTTCAGCATTTGTCGGATTTCAAACCAGCACACGCCAACCGACACGACAGGACATTCGGCAACAACCCGCACACAGTCAAGCCAAACAAACAAAGCCAGCCAGCTTTTATCGATGGAAGTTAAGCACTTTAGCTAATATATCACAATAGACAATTCATTTTGCCATTAATTTGTACATTCAACGAGATGTCACTGCCATCCGTAGAACGAAATCATTGTGTGAATTTTAAGTGTTCCCAGGCCTTTGTTTCTGATGTTGCCCCTTGCACCATTTTATATACATATACACATAGCTATGGGGATGCCAATTGCACACGGTAATCATTTGTCGAGCAAAAAAGAAACTGAAATAATTATGCTCTCAATTGGATGGTTATTGGGGTGTGGGCAGACCTGGCCGCCCCAGTGACTACTACTGCATTGGAGGCGCCTATTGCATATTCCATATTTGAATTTACCAGTCGGTGCATTTAGGATGGAATATGCAGACCCTGGAGGGCTTAATTGGAGGGTAATGGCTGTGCAGCGCACATTTTTGGAAAATTACAATCACGTATAGAGGAGTTCTGTTTCAGCATGATTGCCATTATTCGCGAGCATTAATTTTCGAAATTCAACCATCAGGTGTGCAATCGTTGAATGATGTTTTTGGCTTTTTTTTTTCTTATTTTCCGGACTCTTTTATTTTTTTTTATTTCCAAACCGGATTCCCAAAGCTGTATGCAGTCAGATAGAATGAAAAACAGTTTGTTTTGTATTACTGGGGTAAGGTCCTTGTAATCCATTCATTGAATTACACTGGGTTGGACCATTCGGAGCAATGGAGTATTAAGAGTGTTTTTCAAATAAAAAAAAAAAAAAGGAGCAAAATTACGATGTATCCGTTGGATTTAATAATTTTTGTAGCAAAGGATAACCTTAAAAGTGCGTGTTTTCGTACTTTTGATTAGCGCCGAACTCCAGTTAGGGCCCACAAAATACACGGAGCTACAGCGTACTTCAAAAATTTTGAACGAAACCACTTTATCTACTAATGTACAGGGTTGAGAACCTCCAGAGGATTTGGTTTGACTTGTTTTTAGTATTAGAAAACCTTTATGAGTTACTTAGTTACTATCTCTAGACAGCAAAAAATTTAAGTCTGAAAATCAAACTCATTTTCCGAGTAAATGTAAAGTCCTACGTTATGGTTCTAAGTTTCAAGCATAACTGCACATTTGGTATATAAATAAAGTCACATTCGCATCCATCGGGCAATATTAGGTTTGAGGATGATCTGAACTGGAACTCCATATTCCTTTTTTCTAATTTTAAAAAGGACGAGTAAGTGCTTCATTGATGAAAAGCAAGGTAACACTCACTGCATCAGTACCGCTAACATATCGAGTTTGAAGGCAGAATCATTGCAGAGGAAAAGTATGACAAAGAGCACAGGTAGTGGTTTATGATGGTCTCTTAAATGAATCACTACCAAATGCTTTCCAAAAGTAAACTGTTAGAGATAAACAGGATAATTCCTGCCTTTTCTAAGCCTTGGGGTAACCGACATTCATGAGCGCTCATTAGGTCTTGCCGGTACGTGTACGTGTATATAGGAAATATCCAGATGCATGTGATATGTGATTGTGTTAATTTTTGTTACAATACCAAGTTATACTATCATCGTCATGGCGCTAAAATATATGAAAGATTAGCTAAGTTTCGTGCTCCCTAACCTTGTTCTTTAGGATAAAAATTTTAACAAATAAAATTACTAATGCATCCTCAATTAACAAGGACACGTCCACATTAGTAAAAATATTCAGGACAATAGTCACATGGTGCGCATTGATAAAGTCATAGTGATCAGTGTTTTCTTCTCTGGGCCTCTTGGTAGTCACTTGATTATCCACCTGGAAGGCTTATGTAACGTAAACTTGAAGCACATGTTGAGTTTTTGCTTATTGATGCCATTATGTTAAAAATTAAGTTCATCGCGGAAGATGAATTTTTTCGAACTTTTCCAGAACCGGGTTTCGCCGCTGAAATTGATCAGGAAGCTTCGGTTCTTGAATTAATTTGAATTAAATTTCTAGGGATGTAGGGTAAGATCATTTTTAAGACTTACATACATAATATTTAAAGAAATACTTTTTATGTTACTTAATTCGTAAAAAAATCGAAAATTTCGATTTCATAAAAATTTTGCATATTTTTTTCAATTTTTCTAGTAAAGTTTAGCTGAATGCTTCCATTTTATTTGTATTTTCCCCACCACTGGGAAACTTCTGTTGCCAACAATTGAAAATAAGAATTGTTACTAAATTTTTTTTTATTATTTTTGAGTTCTGATTGTTGGTATTTAGTTTGGATTAGGTATAGTTAAGACGAGGCCAAAAGGTTTTCACAGACGAGAAACTATTTACAACAAAAACTAAGTAAACAAATGGGTTTCGGAGGGAAAGAGAGACGAATGCTCTGGCTTCGATGCCTGCATTAACTGATTTTTTTTTGTAAATCCCTTTCGGCCAGGTATTTTTGAAATGATGGCTAGTCGTGTCATATCTAGGTCCAACAACCGATTGGAATTCCGTACGTTCCTCAAAATATCTCTACTTTGCAGGATGTCTCTATTTGTAGGTTAAGATGTTACGACAGGTAACTTTAGCAGAAGTCTGAAAAATGTCTATAGACAGTCATGAGCCCCCATGAACCTGCTCTGTCACCTTGAAAATCTCGATTGGTTTAAAATATACTTTAACCAAACATCTAACTCAGAAATAAAAATATGCACGACTTCATAGGACGAATATTGCGTTCAATTTATTACCGTAAGGACATTCACACATAATGAGTATTCCGACGAGTTGGGGGGTTTTCAACTGTCGCCGACACGTTGACGAAAAACCAATCAAGAATACAAATCTGTTCATATTAAGAAAATAACACACATATGTGTTGTGCATACACATTCGCCCCCGCTTTTCAATTTTTCAATCATCAACTACGATGAATTTCATTTCACCTCTAAAACAATGAAATTGCTACATTGCAACTGTCAGCGATGTCGCTTACGATTGCGAATGCATTTGTCGTACGCGAAAATTGTGAATTCGAACCATTCGTTCGAAAATAATCGAAAATTAACAAAAGCAATTGGGGGAAGCGTCGTTTCCATTATTTTCCTCCAATAGCTCTCATCAATATTTTTAACTTGCTCCTGTATAAAGGGTAAGTATTGGTGGTATTCAAATTTTGTGAACTTTTTGTGGTCTTTAAAGCTCGTTTAGATCGTAGTTTGAGGTGAGACTGGAATTGTCAATAATTTCCATCAATTCGGTACATGATATTTCGAAGCAGAAAGAATTTTTCAATAAGGACATAACAATTTTGTACTTTGATACAAACGCAATCTTAACTTCTTTTTATGATCTGTTAGGGCCAAAATATTTGCCAGAACTTACATTTCTACTGTGATGAAGTTCATGGGAGAGAAACTTTTAGAAATTATTAAAAACTACAACCAAAAATCTGAGTCAGTGGTTAGGAACTATAAGAACGCTTACTCAGATTTTCGGCTGTAATATTCGTGCACCTGATAGGCTGTGTGTGCTATAGTGGATAAATTCGAGTTAACATATTCACTATTGAACTTTCCTGTGCCAGTGCGACAACACACCAGTTGAAGTACCGAAAATATCACAGCCATAAGCGCTTCAGTTCAAAATGACCCAAATCAGGCGTTTCCAATCCGTGTACACGAATTGGGAACTTCTCAGTCCATTATGTGGCAAATTTGGCCTTAAGTTTTTGGCCTAAGTCTTAACAAGATTAAGTTAAATGAAGTAGTGGAGCGTCTTTAACATTTGAAGCACCGAAGCTCTTCTGACTGGGGTTTGAAAAGATTTGAAGAAAATCCTGAATTTCATCGAAAAATCATTTTCAGCGTGGAAGCCATTTTTTACTTCATCTCCTTGTTTATAATGCAAAACATGTGTTATTGGATAGCAACACACCTATAGGTGCTTCAAGAGACTCCACAGAATTCACAAAGTGACCAAGTCTTATGGACTTCATGTCGGCAGAGATGTGATTGTTACGGCATGTTGGAAAGCGTGTCATGTTGGAAGGTATTTTTTGACCAGAATTCAATGAACTTGATATACAGATAAAATGTAGTATGTTGACAATATATGGAATACATTTCAGCCCGACGTATTAATTTTTTTTATTTTTTATTTGAATACAAAATTGTTATGTCCTTATTGAAAAACCTCTGTTTCTGCATTTTAGCTCAGTTCAGAAAGAACCTTTTTGGTGAACTAGTTCATTTAGTTCAGTTTAAATTCATACCTGGCAAAAATTTGGTCTTATATGATTCGGGCACACAAATTTTTAAACTTTCCTTCATACCTTACACAACACAAAAAAAGGACTTAATTTAGTTCAGCTGTTCTAACTGAACTACTGTTCATATATGTATGTATGCAGAGGATAACTGAGTTTTTCGAACTAATACTAAATGAACTATTGAACTAAATATACTACTGAACAACTGAACTAAATTAACTATATTAAAAAGATATTGGAAAGTAGTTCATTAAGATCACTGGGGTGGGCTCATTTTTGAACTAGTTCTTTCGTGAACCACACAACCCTACTGTCGACAGAAGACTTGTATTCTTCTCCTAGTACTCGATTAAAATCTTAAAGCTTCCGATGAAATTTTCAATGCAAACGAGCTGCCACACCACATAAGAGCAAGAACATACAACCCTTGGGCTATACCTAATTTTATTCCTCCTTCTCCATACAAAGTATATTAACAAATTGCTTCGATGACAATTGCATAACAACAGTTTATCGTTGGGTGCACACGTCATTCACATCTGTGTACACCTGCTGCAAATCAAAATCGGAATTACACATTATAAATAACTCCGTGTCACCACACACTGACACCCAACCAGTGCGCCTTCTCGATCCATAAGTTCCATTTGAGCGCCCCATTCCAACAGTGTGTGCGGTTGATGCGATAACCGCAAACACTGAACGCGCCTCTGCCGTCATTATCAACGATATCCTTGTCGATGACATTAGTCCGTCTGTGCTCGTCGTTGCATACCTGCGGTTAGAACGATTTCGCAATGCAAATAAAAGGTTTGTTGATTTAGGGTCGTCCGTATGGAGGGTTGGCAAGGTATAGATAGGAATTGTAGAAATGGTTTTACATGACACACTAGGGGCGCTGGTAAATATCCAATTGAGAAGGATGAAAAATCTTGTTTGCAGACGAGTCTGTGTGAAAACGACGACGCCTCTAATGTCATTATATCGTAACTTGAGCTTGGAATTTGCATTCGATATAAAAGTGATTGGGAATGATTACGTCGTTGTCGTCCTTGTCGTTCGCTGTTTGGATGGTATACGGTGGATTAGAGAATTTTCTCCGGAAAATAGCTGAATGTAGAACAATTTAATATATACATACATCTGTACGAAATTGATTTCAATATTCACATACATACATCCATACATATGTACATATAAATGATGCCTTCTGGGTTATCCTTGAATGGCCTACTTGCCGAACATGTGTATTCTACTTCCTCTCTGCGCCTCTGTTTTGTGGGAAAGCATGTTCAATAATCAAAATCAGGACTCTGTCCCATTTGATCATTTTAATAAAAAATCAATCAACAAAAAAGATTACGAAAAAAAAAAATGGATGGACATGAAATGAAATGATTATATCCGCAAAGCTGTTCATTGTGGACTTGTGTCTGTTTGGGCCCGTGCCCGTGCCTCTGTGTGTGTCTACTTGTGTACATTGCTAGAAAAATCAATACGAACTAATATAGGTGATTTATCCAACTAATCGGCTTTTGCTTTTTTGTGTACAAAAACATGCAAAAAACGCCCGTTTTTATACCGACGACTGTTGGATAGACTCTGCACGAAACTATTCACTTTACAGGTAGGTTTACATGTGTTGTATGCTAACATTAAAGCCGTAAGGAAGACCATCAAGAGCGTGAATATGAGAATAGGGGGAATGAATAAATATTTAAAGGGTACTTATGTCCTTTCACGTAATGAATATTTTTCCGATTTGCAAGGAAAAAGGATTACTACGCTGAATGGGTGATTCACCCTGTTCTGAACAGAACCACAAAATCCATTAATTATCAAAAAAAAAGTCTATTTCCTTTCTTTTATTTGTATTGAGATGCCTTGTTGATAGTAAGAACTTGAATATTTGTTAAATATTTCGAATAAGTTTGACCCATCTCTGCAAGGGGTTTTCTAAACAGTTCCGTAACACCATCGTTTAAAATGGCTCCGGCCAGAAAACTCCTTGAATAGAATCCTGGTACACAATGTAGTAAGGATCTCGCCTTAGGTAGCGTGCACAAGCGGAAGAGGACTTTAATCAACTTGAAGTTGATAACACGAGAACCTTGTTGGTTCACTTAGACTATGACCCGACCTAAGTTACTACATAAGTAAGTAGAGTCTAAAACAGCTAAAACTTTGCTATAGTTAGCGAGTTTATCTGATTGGGAGTAAATGGAGTCCGTAAGGCTTAGTAGAAATGCAGAGAAGAACGATTCTACGGAACAAGTTCTGTTTCAAAATATCTACAGTGTTGGGTAAAGTTGACAGTTCGTAATGCAAATATTATTCTCAAAACATTCAATATTCGGTCCACCTGAATGTTAGCTTATAATCAGATGTTTGCAATATCCTGGAAACAAACCAAATTAAGGATTTTTCAATAAGGACATAGGTTAGGTTAGGTATGTGGGTAGGCGACTAGATAAATATCACGTCGGCACACTCAGGTCAATACCGACCCAAAGCGGAAAAAGTCCCTTGCCCATTGGTAAACCCTCGTATTCATTCACATCTTGTGGATCACCAAACCATCCTGTTGATTTGATGAACATAAAAACTTCCTATCCTTTAGCATAATTCGGCCGGTCCCACTCTTGTCAAAGCAAGGCCATAGGCTTCTGGTGATCACACAGGTGTCCAGGGAGGTACATCTACTATTGGCCTCACTTCTGGCCAAGATCCATGCCTTTTGCTTCAATGTGCAAGGCGGGATGAACACCGAGGTGTCTACCTGTTGCGATGTAGATTCAGATCCTCTTCTTGCCAATTCGTCTGCCTTCTCATTGCCTGGAATATCTTCGTGTCCAGGGACACAGCAGAGTGCAACCTTGTGCTGTGTTTCAAGACCCCTGAGTTCTTCGCGACAGCACTTCATAAGCTATAAGGACATAACAATTTTCTATTTAAATAAACTGCACATAGTACTAACGTTTAATCTACATACATATGTATATGTATATATAGTACATATATGTTAAATTTAAGAATGAAATTCGATCTGGTTCATATGATCACCCTAAACACGTTTAGAGCGATCGATTCTTGGGAACCAATTTTTAGCCACTCTTCCATATATAAAAGTCTGAACATTGGCAATTTTGCGTTCGGTCATGTTATTGTTCCTGAGCTCCTTGAATGTTGGCTTACTGGTATAAACTAATCACTTTAACGATCTGAACGAACGACAGCCCGATAACCGAATTTCTCCTTCAAAAGATCAATTGTTTGATCAGCTCTGTGGCATAAGGGACCATCTTGCTCGAACCATATATCAGTGATGGCAAGTCCATCCAATCTAATGATAATAAGAAACGTAAGCCTTGACTGACGTATTATCATTGTCAAATCATATTAAAAGTTTAATGGTGCGTTTGTATTTAAGTACAGAATTGTTATGCCCTTATTGAAAAATACTTTACTATTTTTTGACTCTACATATCAGTTTTTACTATCAAGGCTCATACCAAAGTATGACATGTGTTGCCAGCTTCTCGCAAAGCTTCCGTTGTCAAAGTAATAGCTAAGGTCCTGCAGCAAAATAATTTTTAACCGGCATGACATGTTTCTCTACAATTAAACCAATGCCATACATTACCATGTATGCAATAGCTCCTGCAAGTAGGAAAATTAATATTTTTAACCATTTTTGGTAGTTTTGTACATGTTTTAGCCTTAATGTGCGAAAATAGTTTTTTTGAAAATCTTCTCGAGGAAATCCAGTCTAAGGTTATAGATTGGAACAAAAGGGTTTTCAAAGAGCTGATCCTGGGTGGAAAAAACATTCAAGAAACCAAGGATTAAGGAGTCTATAAGGACTCAACAAATGATGAATCTGAAAGTGAGATTGATTTTTATTTTTAAAATTTGATGAAAAATATTTTTTAACAAACGATATCCAAAACTGACTCTTTCATTCCTATTGGTTACTTGAAAAATTTCGAACTCAAAATTTTAATCAAACTTGACATCTCTAAAATGGAGAAGTTCAAAAAAGCAGGTTTAGCAATTTTGTCTGCGTATGCTGTACTGCAATCTAAATGACTATACTTCAAGCTTCGTACATGGAGTCTATGAGGCCATAGTTCAAGGCAAAATCGGAATTTTCATTCTAACCTAAGAACTAAAGGTACTTTGCTTAAGATTTGAGTCAATTTGTGTATAGTGATAACAAACAGCAATGAAAATCGACTATTTTCCGGTAAGTTTTTCAGTATTTGGGCTTAAAATTAATATGTATGAGACAAATGCAATGTAAAAGAGTTCCAAGCCTTGGAACTGCCACACCCATTTAAAAAAAAAACTACTTTTTCACTCTCGAAACAAAGTTACTTATACTTTACCTGAGAACCATACACAGCCCCGCCCCTTTTTTATACCATTTCCTAATGGTATATTAAATTTGATGCATAGTTTATAACATAGAGAAATAATTGAGATAGATCCTTTAAAGTGTATGTATACGTATAGTCGTGATCAGCATCAATAGAGAAAATGTTTGAGCCATGCCTGTCCGCCTATATCTTTGGGCCTTACATTTTGAGCTAGGAGGACGAAATTTGACAACAGAGCTTCCGAGAAATAGAAGCAGTACAAGCGTAAACAATTTTTCCAAATGCCACTCTCGTTTCTTCATAACTTCATTATTTTGTATGAAATCGAAAAATATGCTCTATATTTCGTCCATACGTTATATGTATCCGCGCCCACTTTTAGGGCGTAAAAAAAAACTTGATTGTGATGAAATTTTGCATGAACCATCAACAAACATTCGAAGAAATCGTTGTAATTAGACAAAACAATGCCATGCGGCCACGCCCACTTCATACGAGTTGTATAGAAAAGACGATACTTGTTGTCTTAAGCTGCAAGTTCATACGACCCAGTCGTGTATGTGTGATGAATTCCGATTGATCTAACTCAATAGGCCCTTAGTTTATTCCCATAACTACTAGGTTATTAGCTTGTAGAAGTCGGATAAAGACAATCCTGGATCTCTATTCCCCCCTTTGAGTTAAGCAAACTTGAGGCTGTAAGGAAATTTGAAACAAATACGTACAGTGGGGCACAATGGGAAACTCTATTGAATCACAATGGTTACTGTGATGAAAAGAATCCTGCACCTGTATGAAGCTAATACCAACTTAGACCACAGCGATTCGTTTCAGCCAAAAGGTATCCTTCAAATAGTTGAAAAGCGCCTACTTTTATAGGTTTTCATTTGCGGATAACGCGTAGCTTGGACGGCACCCTCCCACTGAATTGTAATTCAAGTCGCCATTTTGCCGATTTTACGTTGGAACAGCACTGCCTTAAAATATCCCATGCGTCATGGACCGTAAAAAATCCAATCCGCCAACTGATGCGCCGAGATTTAAAAGTGATAAAATATCCTGGAATCACTAATCCATCTCTGAGGTGCTGGCTGGCAAATTGGAAGTAGCAGCGGTGGCGGTAAAAATTTCATCATTTATTGACTTGAACCTATTAAAGTTTTTATTGCATAATCGTGAGTCAAATAGACAACCGCTGCTGCCGCTGCCGACCTGAAACCTATAATTATATCCTCGTACACTACCACACTCGCACATTCAAAGAAATCGCTACGCACAGGACGCCAATGCTGCGTTCACAATGAAATTTCTATCTCTTCTGATAGGTAATTGCGAATATTATGAGGGCAATAAAACCGATAATGATAGCGAATTATTATTCAATGACATTGGCGGAGCCCCTACCATCCTGCGGGCATAGAAGCGCCACCTCCCGCCTCTCTCCTCTTTGGCCTGACACATCGTATTGGCGCATCAGCCTGTCGCTGATTTCCTACTTTAAATGATCAGGGAATTATTGCACTGAGTCCCCGCGGTCTCTCCGAAGGCCTGCGTCTGATAATAATTTTCCAAAAATAATATTAATTTTAATTTTATGGTCATTGATTTAAATCAGCGAAATTATTATTGGTAACTAATTTATATTAAATTACAGTGAGGGTGGCGGAGGGGAGTCGAGCGCAAATCATGCCTGCCGGTGTGGTGCAATGCCTCGACAGACAGTTTGCCAGATACATATGAGCAAGTGTCAATGAATTGTATCACATACACGTAGGATGATGGGCTAGATGTCGTTGCTCCTGTCGAGTTGTACCCATCTGCGTGGGGAGGCATTTCCACTGAAATTAGGTGGTGCCTGCCTGGATACACGCACATCGATGGTGTTTGCTTGATGTATGCATGACGGAATAGACGACGCATTGGCAGCCTGGGTGGGGGCGTAGGTTGGGTACTTCACTGGAAATGCCATTAAATTAAAAGAAAGACGGGTGGGTGTGACATGATGATAAGCGCAAATGAGGCTGATGATGCAAACGCTTAAGGCGCATTTTATGAGCAATTTTTATATTTTAGGAAAAAATTTTCATATTTTCTTTTTTTTTTTCTTGTTTTCTATTATTAAATTGAATTGTTTGGCAAGTGAAACATCCTTGGGTATGTAATGAACAATAAACGGAATTTAATTTATGTTTATTGGAAGTAGGTACTCATTTCGAATCTTACAATTAAATATAATGAATATGCCGTGATGGTTGGGATGGTAAGTAAGTCCTTTGATATCTGTGCTGTGCTATACATGGGAATCAACCTGTATCCTACATATTGAAAGCTAAAATATACATACAACCAATCCTTTGCAAAAATGTCTCCAATTGTAAGTATACGGCAAGATTGGTTGGCCCTCACTGTATGTTCTTAGACTACCTTGTGGCACCGCAACGAAGACTACACAGGACAAACGATTTAAGTGAAAGTCATATGTATGTATATAAGGTCTGCCACCGATGACGGTACCTACTAGGTCTATACGACATAACTCAGTTCCAAAATGACACACTGATAGCGAGATGATTGTTAGACTAGATTGTAGGTAATCATCATTTCATTTGGAACCTAAGTTGCAAAAGCTCCAGAGAATTGTTGTGTCGGTATTACAAGCGCCCTATGGCAGCAATAGAAGATGTCCTTGTCACGAAATTAGCTACTTACTAGATGTAATGTAAGACTTTTTTGTCTAGTAGTCTTTGTCTGAAGCTAAACAATGCAAGCTTTTAATTATTCTTACAAGAAAATCCTTCATTTAGATAAAAAAGAATCAAAAAGGTGGTGAGCTTTCTTAAAGGTCACTGTGACCGAAGCTATCACCTCAGCGTACTACTTCCACAAAGTATGGTTGATAAAAGGAATTATTAACCTTCTTCATAAGAGAGGTGGTACTTTAAGAGAGCATATGCTCTATGCTATGTAGATCAGCAAACGTTTAACAAAAAAAAATTACATACTTAATACCAACTCACGGGGTTCTTTAGACTGTGAGGGAAGTGCTCGATTCTAAGGGAAATCCCGACATCCTTAATAAATTGAATGGTATCCTCAGTACCCTAGATTTCGATTCACTATACGAAGAAATATATCCGGAAAGGAAGCATTGACGAAAAGGGAGGAATCACAATTTCTACAAAATGAGATCGCAATATATGTATGTACATACATATATAGACGGTTGCAATACCAATGGAGGTACGGACTCTATATTCTCTGGAGACATACACAGACCTAGAAGTAGCCCTGAGACTTTCAAACGCTTACAGTGCAATCCAAGGAAATGTTCTAGATGTGCTCAAAGTTCCGAAATTACTAGATATGAGGTGGGACACATCCATTGGCAAAACCGAAAAAAAAGCTAGAGGTCGAATCAATATATGTATGATGTGAATATCTACATTGGTAGTCAGGCTCCCTCTATCGTTCGAATTCAACATCATTAAATCGAAAATACTCAGGAATTAACGCACATTGCTCTGGACATTATGTTGGGTACCTGGACACAGCGATATTGGATGAAACCAGAGGGTTAACGAACTAGCCAAACGAGAATCAGATCACCATACCACCGATCAGTGTGACTAAGGGCCTCGTAGGCCCTACATAACTGACATTGTGCCTGACCTTGTGTTCATAGATAGTGCCTTCTATGATAAATCAGTTTACCCTTCGACTTCGATCTGCAATTAACTCGTTATTGTCATTCCGCTCTTCGTTGTCCTTTTTGCCGATCACATCTGTTAGTCTATGATTGTCGACTACGTCCTCAGTTGAAAGAACTTGAAATACAAACACTATGAGATGCTCCTGTACCTCTGGAAATAATCTCAAAACTTTTGAACCGCTTATCCGACATATTCGAACATATAGCTCATTAGAAACAGGGTAAGGTTTAGAATTACTTGTCCGATTTAGACACGCCCCCTAACCCGTACCATTTAAAAAAACTTTGTTTGTTATTTTCTAAAAAACTCAAAAAAAAAGTAGCTACTTAAACAATTATGTGGACAGGACCCACGTTAAGGGAGTGTTTTCTTTAGAAATTTGTGAATTTAAATTTTTCAGAAATATCCTTACCCTTGCAGTGTCAAAAGCACCAGTTCATTGTATTTAGCCACACCCACTTTTTTGAGGTGTTTTCATTAAAAGAACAAGCACGGATCAGCAAATATATTTTCAAAATTCTTGTATAAATATTTGATCCACACCCAAGGCTTGTGGTAACGAATGTCTGTGAAGTACCAATTTTTTGTCGGAGAATAATGTAAGCAAGCTTTCAACTATCGTCGGACTATTGTTAAACCCTATCTGACAATCAATTTGTCAAGTATCTACCAATCCGGCCATTGGCAGGTACATTGGCGGCGGGCTACTCAATGTTTCGTCCACGCACTACAGCATTTGCGTGACCATTTGTGTTTATCTTCGCTGCTTTTCAATACGTATGCAGTCATATCCTCCTATTTGTTCAATTTCGATTTAAATTTCCCATTTTTTGAAGCTTTCCAATTCAATAAAGAAAACCAGATATGTGCAATCTTCCGAGTCTTAAATAAAACGCCTAACAATGGATCTGCAAATGTTTCGTCAACAATTATCTACCAACAGTGTGAACTGAAAATTTTTGATAGAAAAATATTGCAAAAAAAATGTTTGAACTTTTGTCAGACAATTGTCAGAACACCCATCTGACAATAAATTGTCAGAAATTGGATCAAAAATCCAAGACCCTCTTCATATAGGACTGACGGATTGGATTTGGTTATGACGTTTACGTGACATGTTACGGTAATTCGGATTTTCAGATTTTTTTTAATTTCTTGGACCCTTTTGACGTTTGAAAGTGTCGGTCCCTGTCAATCCCCTAGTGGAAGAAAACCCAAAAACTTAGAAATTCACAAACTGAACAACAAAAATACGAAAAGGTTGCTGTGAAAAGGTTAAAATTGTTTTAAAATTAAATTTGTTGTTGAAAAGCAAATTAATTTCAGTGGTGCCAAGAATTAATACGTCAACAATCAGAGTGAACACGCAAATGTCAAAAAAATGCAGTCTGTCAGTTCGTGTAAACAGGGTCTAACAACCGAGTCATATCACAATTAAACGTTGAAAAATTGTTTGTCATTAACAGCGTATTGGCAGCAATAGTTCAGACATTCATAGAGCAGATATGTCAGATATGACAATCGTTTGCAAACAGCTGATCCTAAGTGGAACTAAACTATCTTTTAAGAAGATTATTTGATCTGATGCTTAAGCTCTTTTTTGAAATATCTCCTTCATATTAGAAGGAGGAAACCTTTTTTAATGAAAATTTTCAAAATCGTCATTAAGTAAGTTTTAAGATATCCCTGCCGTAGTAACAGGCATGAGTTAGAAGGTCCTACATTCCAATGTGGAAGAGTAGAAAGATTTTTGTTAAATAGTCCACAAAATGTTTGTTGATACAGAAACAAACACGAAAATCTTTGGAAATAACCGAAAAATCCGACCAACTGTACAGTCCCAGGTAGAAATTTGACAAGTTATCTGAAAATCTTTTAAAAAAAACAGAAAAGATCTCGCACGTATGTCTGAAAGGATGCAACCAAAAGATTTTCCACAAACAAAACGTGAATTATTGTAATGCAGTCAACTTTCAGTAAACCGTTCAAGGACTCGGAGAAAAAAGTAACAAAACTATGCCTGCCTGGCAGAAGTACTTGTCAAAGATGAAAAGCAACATCAACCGCAAATGTAAAACATTCCATAAAGGACCAATTCAGCGCAACGAACTAAATTGCTTTCCACTTTCTTACGTCCATCGATTGGATTAAGATTCCGTTTTGCGATTTAATTTCCATTGGAATAAATTTAATTGAGGAAAATTGACAACTGAAAGCGATCACCGACACACACAAGCAAATCACTACCACTGTCGCTTTGCTTAATGGCTTACCGCAGACTATCCAACCGTTTGATCTAAAATTGACAATTGTGCTAGTTCGCGCCCCCAATCATCGCCCATCCACCCATCTACCCCCTACTGTCGTCCTGTGTCCTATGCCATGCCAGCAAAATTACTGTTTTATCCCTCTGTACTGGCACACTATTGGGCGGTGGGAGGAGGAGGGGTAACTAAAGGACGAAGTTGCATTTTCAATTGATGCTATGCTATGTCGCGCCGCAGACATTGCGTTAGCGTGTTTGCATTTATAATGGAACTACAGTAAGCAACCGTTACTCGTCAATTCACATCACTGGCTACTGTCATTGGATCCCCCCTTGTCTGCTCCAACTCCTAAGCATTCACATTCGTTTTATACCAGAGGGGGTGACGGTAGCAATTGCTACAGAGTGAAATTGTCATTAATGCTGATTGCCTCTTGTCGCTATGTCCGCCAAAGTGAATGTGCGCGCGCCTCTGCCTCTGTTCTGCATTTATTTAATCAGGAATAGAGAAATGATTGCACAAAAGGATCATTCCCCTCATTTGCCTGATGTCCTCTGTAACTATCTCTGCTCCATGCCTGTCTCTTCCTTCTATTTGACGTTTTGTCACCCGGCACTTTGGAATCTATTTTTTTTTTTTTTTATTTTTTATTGTTGTTTTTGTCGTTGTTCTATTTTGTTTATCCCTTTGTCTGTTGGTTGGACGTGGTACCGATGTCGTCCTTGTTTCAGTTTTATGGAAGCATTTAACAGTTAATGACAGTTTGTAGTTTTTTCTCTTTTTTTTTTTATTTTTTTTTGTGTAGTACTCCACAAGTTTTGTGACTTCTAAGGGTGGCGCGACAACCGAACAGTGGTGTAAGAATTAGGGGTAGTGTACAGGGTACACCAGAGGGAGATAGTTTGCCTGGATTATTGTTTAACTGGCAGAGCAGAGTTGTCTTTTTTTTTTGTTTTTTTTTTTTTACGATGATGGGCGATGAAAGGATATTGCTGTCGGTTTGTTCGTGAGTGTAGGCACTGTGCCATTATGTCGTCAAACACTTGTCTCCCCTTTTGTGGTCTTTTGCACGGGACGGGTGCAAATCGATCGATTGACGTGCAATTTGCACATTTCCTCTTTTCTTTTATTTTTCCTGTTGTTCGGTTCATTCTTTTGTCCTGATTGCTGAAATGCTTTTGACATTTTGCTAGATGGCTATAATGGTTTCCTATCTGATGACAAATATGATTTCAGTATATTTTTTTTTTCTTTGAGAAAAGAAATCAAATAATTAAATGGGTATTGAAGGAAACTGACAGGACAATTGACCGAATTGGGTAATTTGTTAAACGATAATATTTGTCATCTTGTGATTTCATAATTATGTTGGACAGCGATTATGTATGTTAAATGGAGATTGGTTTAGCTGTAACATGAATAATTAATAAAATTGTAGCTGATGCGATGAAACTTGGCAGCACTCTTCGGGTTTGACATTTCTTGTCAGTTAGCAGATTTCAATACACTTCACAATTTCGTTCGCCATGACCAGTGGCCCTAAAACATTTTTAGATATTTTTGGCCAAGCAAATTTGAGTCCACCGAATGAATTCTTAAAAATAAGTTCGTCTAGCCATCCGACTGAGAAAGGCTAACCATTTGTCCCTGACATCAGCCAAGACGGCTGATAACACGATTTGGGAATTTGGTGCGCACGTGAACCAGAGGTCGTCCAGATTTATGTCTTCAATTTCAGTAAAAAAAAAAAAAAAAAACCTAGCTCTGTAACGCCCATCGTTGACCAAAACGTTGTTCCCAGCCTCATTTTCGAAGAAAAATGGTCCAATGATGCCACCACTCCACAATCCGAACCTCAGATGCGGCTATATTGTTTGTTAACGTAGCCGCCGAGATGAAAATGCGCCCCTCGTCAGAAAAGATGATTTGTCGCCCAAGTCCAAATCAAGCTGCTCTAGGGCCAAACTGCGAAGCAGATGGTCCTGCGCCTTCAATTGCGGAGTCAATCGGACCTTGTAAGCGAATAATCCGAGATCCTTGTGCAGAATTCTCCTCAGGCTAGTGCGTGAAATGTTGAGCTGTTGAGATCGATGGCGAGTTGATGTTCGTGAATTGAGTCTCACACTCGGCTACAGCAGCCACATTCTCATCTGTGCGCACCGTACGATGACATTTCATTCATAACTTCTTTTCAAATAACGCACTGTTTGGACTACACATCACTCAATTTGGAAATAAGTTTTCAATATTTTCCAAGGTTGTTCTAGCGTAGAACGACTCATTTCATTCCGCGAAGGTATGATACTGACTTTCTGTCAAGATTTCGAGCGGGAAACAGCTGTCAGTGTCAAAATAACCTATGATTCAAAAAGAAACCACTAGATGGCCCACTCTTTATATCTTAGTTTACACTGATTGCGGGCATAATAAAACGAAGGAATCTAGTGTCCTTTGATCGCTATCCAGACATCAGTTTTGACCAGAACCGGTCCAAGGCATGGCACATGTACTCTAATTGATGTCTACAGTCTACAGTCTACAGCGTTCTAGCTATTCACCTGGAAGATTCAAGCTGACAGACTCAGAGGTTAAGGTTGTTGACTAGTTTAGAAATTACCTTCCTTTTACCAGAAGCACTCTATACCTCAGTTTTATAACTCAAATAATCTAAAACACAATTGCAGCCGTTTTGTGTATTTACAGATACCTTAGCTACAATTTCCTAAAACAAATGCAATTTTCTACAGGATACTCTACTGTAATGCGCTTAAAAAATCTTTCTTTCTTCACTCTGTATCGGTTTAGCAATAAATGCCAGAAAAATCCCGTAAAATTCTTTTATTATTACAAATCGATGAGTGCCCGCCCTCCCAGCTCAGACCAACACACATACAGATACTCGTACAACCCCAACAAGAAATATAACATACCAACCACGTTATCCCCTCTTTAAAAATCACTGAACCGTTGACCTCATTTCACCATTAAGTCCATAAACGTTAGTGAATTGCATCTATCCATAGATACGCATACCATACATGTACATAGTATAGAATGAAACGCACATTTGCACAAAAACCCATCCGGGTCGTGGTTGTCGTTGTCGTCGTCCTGTACTCATAAGAACAGAATCACTAACAAATGGGAGGAAAGGAAAACAAAATAAATCAAGTCGCCCTCGCGAGCTAAGAGAAGAACTGAAAAGGACTTACGAGAGAATCGATTGGAAAATCCACTCCTCCCAACTAGTCATGATTGCCACTATACGTATAGTGTACCATGACCAACGTCAGGAAGGACTAAGTCTGAGTGGCATTAAGAAGCTTACATAAACAATAGTTTCGGGAGTGTGTAAGTCCGTTTAACCTCCTCCTCTTGGCTAACAAGTCAGCACCTTTCATTGAATATGAGGATGAGCGAGAACGAGGACTTATTCTTATCGTTAACGTCCTTTAGGTGGACACTGTTGGACAGTGGCTACAATACGAGTCCTTTCACCACCGATGGCATAACACGCTAAATCACGTTAAATCGCTGTTCGAAAAATCCTCTGAATCTTTTGAACAGTGAACACCCCGCTAGCCAGCAAACAAATGTCGCTGCCAATTTTGCGCAAATGCACAAAGGTAACAGTGTGCTGTGCTCCTTCCAGCAGGACACACCCTGCCCACTATTTTAAAGTTTGTTTGCCATTGCAAACAATCGAAGGGCTTTATTGATGTTTCAATTTCCGTAGACGACAGTATTACAAATCGGTTCACACACAGCATATACACACACACACAGAGAGGGGGGAAGGATGAAAGAGGCTAAACGACTACGGCTACGGCCACGATGACGAAAAGAAATAAAGGACACTTGTTATGCGAAGGGCGCATTAAATATATGTTGTTGGCCTGTGCGTGTGGGTGGTTTGGTTTGCGGGGGTCAGTCACGATAGAAAAACGTATACCGTACTCGGCCCCATTGGGAATGGATACCGATTCGAAATGGTAATCGGGAGTTTTCGAACAATGATGTCCTTGCGGAAATCCCTTTGTCCATTGCTTTCGTTTTGGTTTTCTTTTTTTTTTTTCTCGTTTTTTTATTCTCTCACCCTCTTCCTTTGCAGACCCATTTCCAGTAATGGTATGGAAATCGTAGCCCGGCACGAGGTGGAGGAGGTAAAATGAAAAACCAAAAATTATCCGTTGTAGCGGAAACAACAAGAGGATTGTTGTGTTGCTGATCTGGTCCTTTTTTTTGTTGTTCATGCGGCTGTTTGTATATGTCTTGCTCTCTAGTTATCCTTCGAAATGGAGGCCATTTGTTTGTTTGTTTACGTTCTTGTGGACCCATGGTGTTTCACGAAATTACGTGATTTGAATGTGGAATCAAGCACAGGACTATGGCAACGTCGCCGGTCGGTGATCATCATAGTCATCAGCATGATTTTTCTCATCCTTTCGCCATTACTTTGCAATAACAATTCTGTGTTGTTACAAGCAACATCGCAATGGCAAACACATTTCCTTCTTTGCGTTTTGATTTGTTGAGTTTCTACAGTCTACAGTCTACAGTCTACAGTCTACACAATACGCTGCTGCGGTGGTGCGATACGATACGATGCCTTGTGTTAGTAGGTAGTTTTTGTAAGGCGTCCTGTATCGTCCTGTCCCATTTGCAATTAATATCCTGTCAAAATTGTAATTATTTTCCTTGTGAAGGAAAAAGGTGACACCTTAAATAATTCATCCCCTGTGCCGGTTGGTTTCTCCGTGCTCCGATTTCTTGTCGGCACCATTCACACGTTCGCCCCGGGAATCGTGCGAAATCTAGTGTGCGTAAGATATTCTATCAGAAAGGGCGGGGTTGGGGGGCATTGCGTGCGAACGCATTATGTATAACGTTGAAGTTTGGTTCAATGAACTCCGATATGGTGCTGTGGATGCGAATGCGGATTGAATTCGTAAGTACGGAACGACCGACGAAGAGAAACATAACTTTTTCGTTATACACTCGCTGGGTAGGGGGTGGCTCATGAAATTCGCTTCGGATTTAGAAATTATCCTGATAGGATCTGCAATTACAGTAGTATTTGAATAATAATGAACTTGGATGTTCTCATAATTACATTTCATTTATGGAATTTATTACCTTGAATTCCATTAATGTTATCTATGGGGTTCTACGAGATGTTGTTAGCTTGGGGTCGTGGTCGTGAAGCGGCAAGAAAGTGAACAAGCATCGATGTGTCAGTTTTTACTCTCTACCAGGGTAAGAAAGGCTAATGCTACGATTCGTGGAAGAAAACTTACTTATTGGTACAAGTAATCTGGGGCGCATGTCAGCCGATTTAATTGCGTTTTTTTATCTGGTACTTCGAGGTGCTCGTAGACTTCATCCTGCTGTACTGGGAGTAAACAAAAGGGGGAAACTCATAATGTCCTTTGGAGAAAAGTTATGTGACTGAAATAAAGCATAAAGTGGTTTCAAAGTTTAACTGCTTTCCAATAAGTCTATATGCAAATGTATTCTTCTTCCTTTAACAAATGTCTGGTTTCACACCCCCATAAGTGGATCAAATCCTAGTTCCATACCAATTCCATTTCCATTCATTCAACGCTCAGTTGTCGATTGCAGTTATCACTAATTTCCTTCAGTACGAGAGTTTCAAACCAATAAGCATCCTTTCCTGTTGGAAATGCAACATGCCTACCAACTCGGGTCTATAGGACCATACATCCTGGCATCCGCGATTACCTTGACCCCTATAACTGCGATTCTGTCTGTTTTGTCATTTTGAACCTGACGACTATGATTTGAAAACATTCTTGGCTGAAGGGTTGTCTATCCGTTCGTTCGAAATGGCCGATGAAAGGTATGTAGTCGACATGATTCAGATTTACATGGACATCATGGTAGAGGTTATGGAGCTCGCGGTCGAATCTTCACCTCAATTCGTCCCACTCGCATATGGAACTGTATATTGGAGGAAGTAGGTCGTTCTCTTCCAAAATGTTTGCCAGCATTCATCTTCTTTATAAGATGCAAAGATTTGCATGTCTGTAGGAGCATCTATGACCATAGTGAACGGATTACTGCTCTCTCGTTTGAGGAAAGTTCTGCAATGAATGGCCTGCTTTGACTGCATGGGGAATTTCCCAAGCACCCCGTGCTCTGCTCTAGATGATCTGCTTGATGTGCCTTCGCCTGATATTTTTGTCATGAACTGTGATATCAAACAATCTACCATCTTAGAAGGGGAGTTTTTGGTATCATCCTTGCACGACATTTGTCCTATGAGTTCCTATGAGCCTTTGGATGCAACGGAACCGGATCGGCTGCTGTGTAAATTTACAGTCGACCTCCTCTACGTTTAGCGAATCGAAATACACTTTGAAGACACACTCGACGCCGAGTAAGCAAATTTCCGCTCTGGATCTTCCTGGATCCTCGTGCAACGTGTTGAATATCGATCGTGGCTTCCTTCTGGTCTTCATCGATGGCGTTTGATAGTGTCAATCGGGAATATATTTGAATTGCCTTGCTCAGGATAGGCATTCTTGATAAATTAATAGCAATTATCAAGGCCACATATGCTGGGTCCACATTTCACGTTTTGCATAGAGGAAGGCTGTCTGAGAAGTTCGAAGTCCAAAGAGGGGGTCGGCAAGGCTGCATACTTTCACCAATACTATTTTTATTGGTGATTAGCGAATTGCTAAATGGGGTCTTATTAACAAGAAATGGAGGAATTCGATGGACTCTTACATCTGAACTCAAACACCTAGATCTACTGTCTCACAGAATAATGGACCTTCACCAAATGACAGCAAACGTGGAGAGGGAAGCAGACGTCGTTGGGCTGAAAATTAAGCACCAAGCTATGACTGTTCCATTCCAATGTTGAATCCGTGCTGCTATATGGATGTGGTACCCGGAGGGTGACCGTCACTATCACTATGGTTCATCAATAGGTGCCTATGATATATCTTTAGAATTTTTTGGTCAAACCGTATATCTAACGAACAACTTTATTAGAAAACGGGTCATGAACCTGTAGGCACAACCAAAGGACGACGAAAGTGGATTGGACATACTCTCCGAAAGGGTGACAGATCCATAGCTAACCACGCGATGCAATGACACTCGCTTACGCGGTGATCCTAGAAGTATGTGGCGCAGAATAGTTGAGAAGGAAACACGACAACTGGGAAACAGTTGGGGGGAGTTGAGGCACATGAAATCTTACACTTACACGACGGCGCGTAGGCATTATCGAGGCCCTAGAACTCACAAGGCGATACAGGACATAAGTAAGTAAGTCTACGGTTAGAACTGGCTGTAGCCGTACTCTGTTCCTGTAGCCAAATTTTCACGGATGGCTTCTCATTTTTGGCTCAATGGCTAACAAACTCACAAGTTCTTCAAGGGACTCCATTGCATCCATTAAAAGAAATTTTAGTTGAGTTGGTTATCGTACCATGTTGGAAGACTAACTTTTTTTGTTCAAATGTTATTCATCACTCGGGACTAAAGTTCCCTATAAGCCCAGTGACTGATTGAAAGGAAGAGGAAAGAGGGTGACAATGAGGAAGAGGCCGCTCGTGTATACATAGTACGATTATACTGACGGACATGCTGGTTCCAACTATAGATTTTATCCGAACAACTATAGTGAAAATATTGGTATAGGACCGATAAGCATCCTTAATTTCAACGATGCTCTAGCATTTTTCTCAAAATGAAAGGTCGCTCTAAAGGTCATTCTACTTCCCTGAGGCTGAACTCGATCTAAGCTCAAACAAATTGCAGGAGCTCTTGCCCAAACGTGTGAGTTGCATTCCAGGTTTGAACGAAAATAAGTTCTTTATATTATAACCAAGTCTGCAGGACTGGAAAAACGTTTACACCTCTTAAAGATTCCGTGGCACTTAGAGCCACTTTTCGCAGCTTCGGATATCTACTGATTCCAGCGAAGGTCTGAGGTAACTTGCATGCTAAGCATTGACAAACCATTAGATTTTTGAATATCAGCTCCATTCACGTTTAGTTTGACTACATTAGTGTCCCGCTGTAGAGGTAAGAGACAGCATTGGGTTTTTGACGAATTGAACTCAACTCGGTTTTTTGGACCTTGATTGACGATTGGAGTTGAGCTCGGTAAACATTCGATGCTCGTAAGACTCCACAGCTTGGGGTCTAAGCCGGGAAGCCGTTCAAGCATAAAAAAAGATGGTCTTTTGGGTTTCCGTTCACTATCAGCATCATAAGATGCTCATGCTTATGAAGTGACAAGTGGATTGTGTGGAGTCTTCTCCAAGATAAGTGTGCCTTACATTCAGGATAACAGAGTCTTATTTCAAAGGCTTATACGCTTGAGCTACTTTTCTACTGAACAATGCCCCACAAAATGTGTACATGAATTTATTTTACTTGGGAATGAACGCCGTCCGCCGTATCCATTTGCCCGTCCATTCCACTAATACGGCAGCAAACAACCTATCTTAGGTTAAAACCCACTCATACAAAATCCAATTTACCTAACCTAATTTAATTAAGAAACTTAACCCAACAACAAAGCCATTTGCCGCAGCCCAATACCAAACACTGTTTAATATCCCTCCTCCCGTTCAACTATGTTCCACTCTGGCATTGTGTTGCAACAAACAACGAGAAATTCTAACAAAATTCGATAATTTCCAACGTCTGGCGTTCTTTTAATATCCCATTATCCTTCGCTGTGCATTTTCTAAGATTTTTCCCTAACGTCTGTTTTAGTTTTATCCATATTTCTTATTCCTATTAGCAGTGTACCTACCTACAGAAAAAAAATAACACAAAAAGGACCTCCGCAAACAACGCTAACATTTTTTCATTACTGCGCTTCGAAATTATAAACGAAAGTTTAACACTACTGCGGTCGGGTGGCAACGCAGGAGCTGCAGGATGTAGGAACGCATAGCAGAGGTTAGGGCAGGGGGTTTACGATAGGAAATGTAATGGAAATTTACTAGCTACTGCTGCCAAGCATCGCCACACGTTCAGGTGCAGCAAGGAACATTAACGAGAAATTTTTAAAGTAAAGGATATGTAGGTGCCCGCGCGCGCTACAATTTTGTTTTTTGTTCCACCTGACTGTGGAGGGGATACGAAGGATGCTGTTTGCACAACTTTTCTCCGGTAACCAGTTGGAAGTGTATCACAAGACTGCTAACACCTGCAGGTGGAAATTGTTTCCGCAACAAATAGATTTTACTCGCTCCCTCCCCTCCAGCCGCTCTGCAACTGTGGTGCAGCTGATGTGTTATCCTTGTTGCAGGTAGCCATAAAGTGGTGATACGATTTTAGTTTTATTCATTTCTGGTGTTTTTCTTTTTATGGTCGGTGAGGAGGAGAGTATAAGAAAATAAAAGTCACAATGAGCATCGCGCAGGTAAGCAGAACTGTGATCATGCCGAAGAATGCATTCCTTGCCCGACCCGACACCGTACCACACTTAGGTAGCAACTAGCAATCTTCGTTAAATTGCAATGAGAAAGTTTTGCTACCCTTCGACCGACCAGACATCTACCCGCTAGCTCGTCCTTCGGGAGTAATTGAAGTTTCCAGCAGAAAGTTTCAATCCGCTGCTATAAATAGCTTTGTAGGTGTTAGCGCGCATTCAGCAGCACCACAACCACTACCATCAGTGGAAAGTGGAATCAGTGAGCTGCGAAAAATTTGTGACTTCGTCATCGTCGCTCGTGTATCCTTCCTTCTTCTCCAAAGTCATTCGATTCGGTCCCATGAAGGATTTTAGTTTGCGCTGCTAAAAGATTAAAAATCTGCCACCATCATCACTTCCCCCGCCGACTACCGACGAGCGATGTCGTCGTCACCGCCTGCTGTTTGTTTTGGCAGAGTTCGCATGCAACAAACACGTAGCGACTAGGGAATCAGTTGTGTCAGTGTTAGGTGTGGAAATTACAATTTAAACGTTTCCAGCGGTCCACGATTTCGCAAAACTTTTACAATAAGCCCCCCACAACTGGAAAAACGTCCAACTTTTGCGCGCACCGTTTTCACAAATGGAAGCTCTGCGGCAGATACTTTTTGATTCCTTCTTCTACGTTTTTTTTTTTTAATAGTTTTTGGATGAAATGAAAACAGGACTAATTAGGATATACTCCTTGAGTGTACCCACACGGCATTCAACATTCAGGACAGGACTAAACTTTTGGTACACCCAAAGTGCATTTCGAATCCTTGCGCAAAGGTAATTAAAAAATAAAAAAAAAAAACCAAAAAGTAATAAAAAAAACTTTACCACTACGGAACGCGAACGGTAGAGAAGCGTATTTTCTTTGCGCGTTGTTTCACCGGGAGACCCGGGTACTGTTCCCGATGTTCTTGGTGTTCGTCGTAGTCGTCCTTGTTCCATCATTTCACCTCTGTAGCGATGATGATGATGATTTCACAAACGGAAAAGAAAGCAAAAGCAAGAAAAACAGAGAAAAAAAAAAAATCGAGTGTGACTGCATGGTGCGGTACGGTGGCGCTTGGTTGGTTGGCTTGGTCGTCGAGGGAATTGCTTGGAAAATCACTTGATTTCGCTTCAGAATTAATGGAATCACGTACGACCGCAAAATTATATTCGTTTCCTTGTGTTATCCTTATGCTTGTTAAAAAATGTGTTTTTTTTTTTTTTGCTTTTTCTTTTTCTTCTGCTCTTGGTTCGGTTTCGCCCTCAAATTGGAAAGTTGGAGAGTTTTTTTTTTTTGTGCCGTATTTTTCTATCCGGCTTTCTTGGCCGTTGCAATTCAAGTTGTTCTTTGGTTTGTGTTTGTTTCGTTTTCTATGATTTCTAAGGTGAGTGGGGGGGGATTTTCGATTTGTCCCCCGCTTTTTGTGTAGAAAAGTTAATTTTTCGGATTGTGGGTAAATTAAGTTCTAAAATGGTGGCCAAGAAGGATCTGTTGCAATGCTGTGAGGTTAAATGGAATTTTAAATACGAAACAGCTTTGACAGGGATTGGGGCTTGGCTCAAAGGATAAATAAGGGGAAAGGAACAATGTGGAACATTAATTTCAAACAGCGCTCACAAGTCCGAGTCGATAGAGGTTATTCGGGAGCCCCTCTTACCCTTGTTCAGGGTTGAAATTTGTTCAGCCTTTTCTGACCTTTGGCCAAAAGCTTAAAGTGTTTCTGTATTTCTCTTAATGTTCATCGAAAAAAAGGATCGCAGTTCTGCTTATGCTAGTCCTCCAAGTAATCCCCCAAAGAAGCGCCTATGTCAGCACTAGATCTGGTAATGTTTAAGACCACTTACAATGGTAGGTAGTTTGAACGGAGTGGGCATAAGTGCAGCCAACACTCGGATCACTGGTTGATCCATTGTGAGCCCCTTTCGTGGATTTACCTGAAACAAGTACAATGCTTCTAATAAGCTTTGGGGTAGATATGTACATAGCCTCCCTGAACCACTCTGGAGTTGGTTGAAGGTGGAGGCCCGTTTTTCTAGCTCCGCATAGGCTCCGGCATTCTTAGAGGAAGTGGAAAGTACACTCTACTGCATCCGTATCGTGATCAGTCTCTACTCGCATTCGACTACGGTGGACCGCCATGAGGTTGTGGCCAGTAATGATCATCGTGAAGAGTGGTAAGTTGGGTCTGTTGAGCAGCAAGATCTGTTTTGTCCAACAAGATAGGATTGCGTTCCCTTTCTCGTTAGCCAGTCTCGCGAAGGTCATATCTATGTTCTGTTTAGCAAGAGGTAGAGCGGTAGAACACAGATGTCGTCCATTGTTAGGTCCTGTTCGGAGTCGTATAAACTATTTATACTATAACTTAGATCCTGAAGAAGTCATTTATATTCCAACATTTTGTAGACAAACATTTTATTATTTTATTGTCATAAGTGAAGAGTTTTTCAATAAATACATAACAATTTCGTACTTAAATAAAACACAGAATATTTAAGATATTGGGCTGAAATTTATTCCAAATATAGTACTCATGCTATATTAGAGTATGGCATTCGAATTATTTCATATGGTAACCGAGAGAACATTCGCAGGGATTGATTCTTTGGAACCACTTTTAAATCACTTTTCCACACATATCGGTCGAAATGTTGATGATTTCGAGTTCGATATTGTTCCTAGGCTCCCATAACATTGTTGGATTGTTGACATAAAACAAAGATCGCACATAACTCCACAGAAAGAAACTCAGTTTGCATTTACGAGGTAGCCATTCGACGGGACAAAACGAAAAAACGCGATTACCTTACCTCCCCTTAAATAGATTAATTGTTTGACCAGTTGAGTGAGATGAGCCACCTTCTTGTTAGAACTGACGTCAGCTCCGTTCAATTCTGATCAAAAATAGTTTTCCCATATGGCATTATGGCGAACTCCATTGACCTTAAAATGGCTACGGAAACATACCTTCGGATGCAATGGAGTCTCTTGAAGCAGATGTGGGTTTGTTTGCCTTTTGGTTCTATTTGGATGCGTTTTCTGACTGACATTGGAACATTCAGGAGTGAATATTCTGATTTTGTTTAGTCGCTATTGAATGAATACCATGTTCGGTGGAAAAATTATTATGGCCAAAAATGTAGCGCTCTTACAATTGCAACCACTGACTCAGACTTTTGGTAGTAATTTTGAATAATTTCCAAACGTTGCTCGTTCATGAGGATCATTACAATAAAAGTGTGAATTCTGCTTGTTGTTCAAATATAAGCGGATTATGAAAAAAGTTTAAGGGTACGATTGTATGAAAGTACAAAATTGTTATGTTCCTATTGAAAATCTCTTTAGTACTGATCACTGTATGTAAGTAGAATCCTGTTCATAACTTTTGGTGACAACTTATTTTTAGGGATGCGGCTCTATGTAATAATTGTCTTCAAATGTATTCATGAATGGATGCTGTACAAATAGGGTAGATCCTGTAGACACTGTACACCCCTGGCGCTGCTTGAAAACTTGAATCAGTCCTCACGCAATACAAAGGAGATATTACAGCGATCCAGGAGAAACGACCAGGTATGCAAAAACGAAAACTAATGCGATATTTATTACAGCTGGTACAATAGGGTGCACATTTTAGTATGCGGATTCGTCGTTGGAAATCGGCTACGTTCAATGACAATTGACTTAAAGCCGATCAGCGATGGCCTGGCTATGAACCGCACCAAGGCCACTATTGAGATCATCAGCATAATGTGTGCGCAGGACGTAGTTGAAGACTCTATTAAGAGGTGTTACATGACCTCCTAGATGGAGCATACGGAGCCTGTCCGGAGTATGATATCAAAATCAAACTCGAACACTTCAATGCCAAAATCGATAAAACACCTTCGGCGGATTAGTCGGAAAGCCTCTACGATACAACAAAAGACAACGACTTCCGACTAATCGACTTAGCAGCAGCTCGTAAAACGACGATAAGCAGCACTAGGTTTCAAAGACTACGTATCCACACAGATACCTGGCTATCTTCAGATAGTTTAACCGCCAACTAAATTGATCACGTGCAAGGCATCCAGCTTTCAGAATGTATAAACGTTTAGAGGGGCAAATGTCAATTCTGACCACTTTCTTGTTGCAGCCAAATTTAGAACTCGACTATCCAACGAGAAGAAGCTGCGAACCGCCCAGTAAAATAAGTTGAACGTTGAAAGCCTTGGCACGACTGGAGTAGCCAGAGTCTACAGTGAGCACTTGAGTAAGAGACTCTCCGCTGTGTATTCACCATCCACAAACGCCAACAATCTGTGGAATCAGTATCTCGACCTCATGAAAGAGGTAGCCGAGGCTGCCATAGGTTACCAACCATCACCTAACAAGAGCCTTTGGTATGATGACGAATGCGTACGTAAAAAAAGGTGACAGAAAATGCTTAGCTAGTCACCGAAGGACAGGAAATAGTAGATGTATTTAAGCTACTCAATGGGCATCGAATGGAGAGACTAATAGGGCAAGAGAACCCACCTCCAGTCAATGAAAAAGTCATCCCCCTCCTATTTTTGAAGAGCTAGACTCAGCTATCAAAAAGCTGAAGAACATTACAATGGGTGCAAGCAACAAATCATCATGGAGCCATACCCGATTGCTGGACTATCAGGTCTATATGGCCCATATCGGGGCATATCCCTACTTAATGTCACATATATGTATGTAAGTTCTAATCCAACGTATTGTGTGAACATCTGAAAACTTTGTGGAACACACTGATCGGCACGTATCCTTCCGGCGTGGGAGATAGACGATCGACAACATTTTTAAATCCTGGAAAAGATCAACGAGTTTCAAGTCGAGACTCATCATCTCTTCATTGACTTCTAAGCCGTATAGGACAGCATTCATCATTTAGAGGTCTACAACTGGGAGCTCTACGAGCTATACCAAGACACGTGAAGTCCAAATAGCCAAAATACGTCGACTACACTGACTCGGCCAAATCCTCTTACGATCGAGCAACGAGAATCTTCAAATCATAGGCCACAGGTTCGAAACAACATTGAAGACCGAACATATGCTTTAAAAACCAAGGACGTTTGAAAGGAGTGGAAGACTCTTCTCGGGTCGGGCGCCATTTAAGTAAGAAAGTAAATATTTCTTGATACTTTTAAAGGCTTTGAGATTAAAAACCTTTTTCTTTTCCACAGATTGGAATAATTTCACACCCCAGTTATTATATTGCCCCAATCAAAATGTACAAACCCCTACCGTTACCAATCTCGAATTGCCTTAGAAAATGTTGCCAAAACCACCATGCCAGAGACAATTCAGTTATTATTTGCCACTCTTTTGACCACTGACAATCAATTGTGAGAGCTTGTGAGTTACAACAAACCGCAACTGAATCATCACCGCTGCACTATCCTTTTCTCAGTACAACCAATTCACGTAGCATCACCATCCTTGGTCTCGTCCTTGTGTCCTCGTCAACTGTAGCATTTCGTTTGGCAGCGGTATAGAGTGGGTGTATGTGTGTAAAGTGTACTCCAAGTTGATGTGTTGAATCAGTGGCCACTTCATACCCATCGACGATGGCGAGAATAACTACCAACGACGACATCAAACAATGAGACTCCTTTCGGTTCGTTGGAAAGGGTTCTGGCATTTGAGGCTTTCACGACGACGACGACACAGGCCGTAAGAACTTTACACGAATCTGATTTCAAAGAATCCTTCTTCTATGGATATACACACATATATGTACCTATTTTGTTATATTATTGTGTTATCCTGTCATATCTGTGTTATTATGTATGAGACTGTGTCATCGTCTACTGATCACAATCGGGTCCCTTCAATTTCCTTTCCCGAGATACGGCCCGAGATAGTGGTACTGCAGCAGAAGTCGCATATAAATTATGTGTAGGACCAAGGAGTGTAATGATATTTTATTTTGTTCCATTTATTCAGCCCTAATGCATGTGTGTATGCGTGTGTACTGTTCATTGCCCCCATTCGAGGATTTCCTTTCTTAATATATATTTTTTTTTCTTTTTTTATCCATGCCTGGCTGGAACAAGCTGTGGTAAGATTTTTCCTCGTTCTCGAGCGAGTTACCCTGCCTCTGGTGCTCGCTCGCTAGTTTATGGATTTTTGCGTTCAAATGGCGAATGTTCATTACCAGAAGTCATAGAGGACCCAGTTGTTAAGGGCTTTTTATTTGTCTGGCGGCTTCAAGGCGCCTACAGTCGATTGTTTATATGTATGACGGCAGGCGTGGTGCTTGGGGAAGCATTTTACATTGCTTTCGGTTTACACATAGCAAAAGGCGCACCGAAAGCAAGTTGGCTTTTGTTTGCCATTCCATTGTGCAAAGCAAAAAGCCTCCTGCAGGGCAACTGTCGCGACAGAGAACCTAATTTTTATCCAACAAGAGAATAAAGTTTCGAAAACTCATATACGCGCGTTGTGCGCGAAGATAAAATTACGTCGATGGAAATTCATTTAATTTTCCGCTCTACATGTACATGGGTACACCCGCCCATTCCCGGGCCGGGGTTGACACACAACTTGTGGGAATCAACTTCAGCTACTTTTCATTAGTGCTCCTTCCACCACTGCGCTGTGCCGCACCACAAGTCCCGAAACGGCAAAGTAAAAGGCAGCTTACTGCCGCACATCGACCTCAAAATAATCATTAGTCGCTTAGAGTGGTGCCAATAAATTAATGTCAAAGCTCTGTCGTAAAACAATTTATAAATAACATGCTGCATTCTCTTGTGGTTGTTGTTGTTGTATTTTTTTTTTGTGCTTTCATCCTCATCATCCCAATGGGTGCATTGGAAGAGGAGGAGGACGAGCTCCTTGTGCCGTTGCAGTAGTGCTTATGTAACGATATTAAATGCCACCCTATTATTCGGTCCCATCTGTCATTGCTAGGGATACCGAGAAGAGTGTGGTAGGGCAGCGGGGGCTTAACTCACAGAGCCCCCCCTACACCGATATAATAAATAATAATCATGGGAAAAACTTCATCCTTCAACTAAACACATACATACATCCATGCATAGTTCAGATAAAGATACGAAGGAAGAGAGTGTCTACTGTGCGGATAGAAGGATCGGAGTTGATGGATATCAAGATAAGAGAAACGAGCTGAGGGAAGAGAATGTCGAGGACGTGGAGATGGCAAAGATAATGGCATCAATGTCGCCATAATCAAATTTGTCAGTTGAGCTTGTTTTATTCGATTATATCGTTGTGATGATCCTTTGCATATTTTACATTTTTTTTTTTCGTTTTACATCACCCGACGGTTTTGAAGGACATTTTCGGTTTAGTTGGATGTTGGGCCAGTGCATTACAATTCGTATTGAATGAGTGTATGGTGTAGGGTTTCCACTTCGTCGCCATGCGTCATGTTAGGGGTCGTCTGCCTCTACTGTGTTGCTTTTCTGGGGCACTGTTTCCCATTTGAAACAGCCATCTTAGTCGTTTTATTTGAACTTATCTGAAGAAATAGTTTTCGCTCATGGTTGTATCTCCTTTTCCCGAATCAAGTCGGTCTCATCCATTTCTGACATAAATACATACTACGCCATAGAGACGTAGTAGGATGATCCCGGTTTGAGTTACTTTAGGTGTAGGAAAGAGTTTCGCTTCTCAATTGACGTCTTAGCCCAAGGAACCAGAGGTTGGTAACATCTAATGTTGTACTGATGTCAGCACAGGTGTCATTGTCTGAATTTTTAGCGAATTCTAGGCAGACAAAGTTTTTAACCACAATCCTCAAGTAATATCAGTCGGAGAGTGACATTATCTCCGAGATGTCTTAGATGTAGAGATGTCCTTCTATACAGCATTTACGTTTTTTTGGCTCTCATTGATCCTTTAACTCATCTTAGCTGTTTCCGTCTCAACAAAGTACTGCTGACATCACGCTTTATTCTTCCGATTATGTCAATATCATCAAACTATGTATAGTATGAGAGCTGTGCACAAGAGCTTTGCACAATTCTTTTAGGACTGATATCGAAGAAATGTCGCCTTGTCTTAGTTCTTTTTGGCTTTATAGCTGTCGGCGGAACCGTTCCCGACATTGATGGAGTAGCATGATTTCTTCGTCGTCATCCTGCACAACTGAAAAAGTTTAGCAGGTGTACTAGGCCTACATAGATGTACAGACAATCTACAGTCTCTGTAGATTCTACCATAAGTGGCGGTAAAGTCAGTTAAGAGGCAGTGCGTACAGATCTAAAATTCTGGGGTTTTACAAAGATCTCCCGTAGAGTGATGAGGAACTTTTCTGGCCTAAAATGTGCAAAAGGTTATAAGCTTTGATTCTGCCTGATAGTGGCGTTTTGATCATCCTTCTACTAGTCGTTGGTCTCTCAAGGCCTTGGTTCTGAATTTGTCGGCTTGACATGGTCTATGTTTTCCTTTTGAGAAGCCGCTCACAGAGTTGACGGGCAGCTCTGATCCTTCTTTCCTGCACCGCTCTGTATATCCTCTATCACTCTGCATTTGCTTGTCGGGATTCTTTATGGAACAAAACAGTTTTGTTGAAGTAGTCGACAAAAGACCAGCACATCAGAAGCATAGGAATAGAACTCATAGAGAGACCAAAGGGCACTTGATCGCAAAAGATCCTTGCAATTGCAGTCGTTTGAAGTCAAACTAACAAGGTATTGATTTGAATCGGTGTTCGGTTCTCGGAATCTTTGGATATCCATTATCCTAGACGATTTCCTTACGTTGAACGCAGGAGATTGAAATCAGGAGATCTCCATTTTTCTCTGTGAATATTGAGGTGTGGGAACTGGGTACTAGGTATGCCAAGAATATGGCTTAATTCAGAGTGAATCTGAAGGGCCCTTCATTTCAAGCTATGTGTTGAAATCGCCCATAACGTTTTATCTAAAAGCTCTTCGAAGCTGTTCTTGGTTTCGTCGTCGTTTTTCTCTGACGGGTCATTTTATCACCCTTGAAACGAATGTATCAGCTGACTCACATATTTGAAATGTTTAGCCTAAGTCTGCTTCTAATAAAAAGCCCGAATCCAACTAGGGGCTGTACGTTTTTACCCGACCAGTTCCAATAGACTTCTTGGTTGGCGATAATATCTACTTTACAGCAGTCCAGGATCTCCGCTTAATGTTCGGTTCCCCATGGTCTGTTAAGGAGCGTAATACTCCATGCGTGGATTTGAAACTCATCACGTTAGGTGGGATTTAACAGTGGAACCATCTTCATCTAGATGGCTGTCTTCTACATATCTAATTTCATGATAGGGAAGGTACACCAATGCACAATCCTACGATGTACACCAACCCACTTTTTCCGAGTCAATATTTATATAAATAATAAGTGTCCCACAGCCCACAGCCCAGAATCATAATCGACAGAAACTTCAGATGGAAAAACTCTTTAAAATAAGTTTCGATCTGATGAAGGCATTAGAGTATCTGAGGCATCATGGTGCATCAGAGTAGAGGTGCAACGTTACAGGTCTTGATACAAGTCTATGTTTTGGTGAATTCGAAGTTCAGAGGTAGGGTTATTGGTTACCGTAATGCACCAGAAGGGTACCTGAATACAATTATAACTTTTTGTTGCACCAGGTCCATGGGATCCAGGGCCTAACTTCTCACAACCATTCGTGTTGTGCGTGTTATATTCTTTACACGAATGGAAGGGGCCTACTGTTTAATGTTTTAGAAGCTATTACATGGTAGTTATACTCTGGAATGATTGTCAGACGCTCGAGAGAGGTGGGGCCGTAAAAAAATACGTTTAGATGTTTTGGCAGGGATTCGGACTAACCACTTGAGCCATGGCGTACACGATACCTAAGGGATCTTTATTTTGAAATAAGGCAACACGATGTTTACTTTAAGTTGTTGAGTGCAATCGTATCTGGGAATACATATCACAATACCACTAGTTTTTGAAAACTGTATCCGCATCCTGAGGCGAACTGTCGTAGCTTCTAAAAGGAGATTTCCTCAGTCTTCCTCTCTGAGGCTTTTAAATTTTGTGAACTCCAAACATTTTTTTCTGAATACCGTGTCAACTATGACCGTGTTACATGAGAATCAATCGAAACCTGAATACTGTCATAGGCCTCTATATATCAAAGTTCTAACCGAGTACCTCCACCGTCCCTTCGTTATTCCAGGAATAGCTAGTGTAACTATTAGATTCAATCTTGTTTCAGGGGCGATTGAGTCAAGTTCGGAAACATAATCATGACTACTTCATGAGGTTTTCAGCAAAATGTCACAACTGCCACTGGGGCTTCTGGAGAAGTCTAAACAAACCCATTCATTGCACATCGAAATCCATAAAAGTAATTTCCATTTTCATTGGCAAAAAATCACAAAACAAAAGTCAGCACAACTTCCAAGATTTATTTGAAACCATTTAAAAAAAAAAAAATTAAAAAAAAAAACCCATATCAACCCAATCAGTTGGCTACAACAGCCACAATGTTGTTAAATTTTAATGCATTGCCAATTCACTGGTTTTTAAAATTAAATAATCAAAAAATTACCACTGAAACCATAATCCAACTCCTGATTGAATTTTACCGTGTCAGTAAACACACCTCATTGCCATCATCAGGACGAGTTCATATGCGATATACGGTGCGAATTTGTCACACTGCAATAAACTTATGAAAAGTCATGACCGTAAATACATAATTACGCTCTGGCGTACAAGCTTACATGGTACATGGCATGTACATCCCAGTTAAACAAACCCCCCCGCCCCCGGGGGTGAGTGCTCTTATGACCGATTTCAAAATGGATTGGGCCACCATCAAAGCATTTGGCAAACAAAAAACAGCGAATCATCACCTCGGTACGTTGTTGATGTGTATGCATGTGTAGACCGCATTTGCTTTCTAGTAAATATCACAAACACTTTGCAAGTTTATGTAATGCGGTTTCTCTACCCGCCACTGTTTGTTTATGAATTGCTATTTCGAACATGCATATGGATTAAGCTGTACACCGTCAGTGTCAGCACCAGCAGCCATCATCATCATCAGGACGGCAAACTCCAAAACGAAATGTGCATGGATGGCATACTCGCACACCGTACCATGAACTTAAGGCATCGAAGAACATAAATAAACCGATCGACAGTATGCCAGATACATAATGGGGATACTCCAAAGGATACAAGTTCCTAATAAACGGGGAGCGCGCTGAGTTTGAGGTATGATAACCTATCCCCAAACCAAATGCTTCCAACAAAACAAAAAAAAAAACCATCCAAAACGTCGAACAACGTTTGGATACAAGTTCGACGGATCGTTTCGAATATCTTCATGGATTCAAAATTTTCGAGAAGAACCGCATTCGTTTAAGTGCAGGTTTATAATCCTTGTCCGTAATCCTGTGAGTTTTACCCACACATACACACAAAATGGGTTGCCACCCACGCACTCTTTTGCTCCATCTCCAGACTTTTTCAATTGAGTGTGGGTTCTGTACTTTCGCGTGGCTGTATGTGCAGTAACGTTCATTATCCTTGTTGTTTCTGTTTCGGGCAAAACTGACTTCTTCTTCTGGCTGTGTGTGTGAACAAACGTTCTTCATTTATTGTCGGCAAAAGGGTGAACTTACCCCCGCAGCTAAATAAACATCTTTTTAAGGTTTTATACACTTTAATGCAAAAAGTTGCTCCTGCTACCCTACCAGCACGCCAGCCGGCTGTCTCGCTTAGTAGTAGAAGTGGTAATGCCACCACGGAACATCACCACCAAAAATGAAATGAGAAATGGAAGAGATGTGAAAGAATGACTACAAAATGCCAAAAGAAAATGTAAAAGAATGTGAACACAAAAAAAAAAACGAAAAAAAAAAAAATTAAAATGCAAAACATTTTCCATTTTCCAGAATCCCGCAGCAGTCCATGCACTCCAGCTCTCGCCTTCCTATACATAAGTATATCCTTCGACAGTGTGTTCCTTGTTGTTTTGCAATTTTCTCGCATTTCTCTGTCGGAAAAGTAATCCACAAACCATATTTTCAAAATAAAGTGAATGTGCACTTGCTTTTCTCCCAAGAACTGGGAGAGTCTACCTAGCAGTATAGTACCAGTCGAACATCTGACTACACCATGACTCCAAAAAAAAAAAAAAAAAAGGACAAATATACTCAGAGAACTAAACAAAAACGCAGAAAACAAGTAAAAAAGGGGGCGGGCAAAACCTTCCACAACAGTTCTGAAATTAAATAAAAAATTCAGTCAGATTGAAGTTTTATTTATTTATTCGTTTCTCTTTATTTTTTTCGTTACTTTTTTATTATTTTTTTAAAGTTAACCTCTATTTTTTGTATGTTTTTGCATCTCTGGTACGCTTACACGGGAACTAGTTTTTGTTTCTGTTTTGTTTTCGACTCCTTTATAGCGTGTAAGGGTTAAGGTAAGCTGTGTTTTATCCGGCACCTGATATGCGGGGTAGGATTACGCCAGGATGTAGTTGTTTAGTTTAACCTCCCACTACCCGCCTTTCACCATTTGGAAGCGCTGGAGCGCGCATATTTACATGTGAACTTGGAGTAGCACAGAAAGTGCGGAAAGCAATTTGGAAGTTTTAAAAATGCTGATATTCGAGCAACATGCTGTTGATTGTTATTTTATATGTTTTCTTCTTACGTTTTTTTTTTTTTCGTTTTTTTTTACATTTAAGAGGCAATTGTCCGGACCACTTAGTATGGCTGTAAGTCAAATGTGAAGTCGTCCTCTCCGAATGGGCTCCAGCCAGTTAGGAGGAAGTCATTTATCTGTATAGTAGGACTAAGTGTGTAACAATCGAAAAGTACCCATTAAATTCGTAATGTGAACATTAAGAATTCTTTATGCACATGTTTTTATTACATTAGAGCCATTAGTCGATTGATAGTCATTGATATGGAATGGCGGGGCATGGGTGTGGCAGATGTTAGTAAAATGTTGCAATATAAAATTTACTTTCAACCAAATGTGTTTTCAGGATGGTAAGGGAAATGAGATTGTGACTAGAATGTAAGGTGTCTAGGATGCATGGTATCCAGTGGTTGGATCTACTTTCAGCTGGTGCTCATATCCACTTATCAAGTTTAAATTCAAAGGAAATCTTAAAATCTGAACTAGACAGGCTAAAAAAATCTTAAAAAATTATGTTTTCTGTCGGAGCATTATCCTACCAAAATTAACCAGAATATCCAGCAGAATATTGCCAAAAAAAAATATATATATTTTGCAAGGGGCACAATCTTATCCGCTTCGGGTGGTGTATGCTATGTGTATAGAGAACTAACGATGAGTGAGGGTGTACTGATTTAAGGTGAACACTGGGATATTTCCAAGCATAGCTGGGTTAGGATCACCACGCTTCAACCATACAATGCATCCCTTCTAGATCTGTTTGAGAATGAGGTGTGTCCACACCAAAAAACATTTTTGAAACATTTTAGAAACATTTCAAAAACATTAAAAAAAATTTCAGAAACATTTCATAAATAAAGAAACATTTTTGAAATGTTTCTGCCATGTTTTTGAAATGTTTCAAAAAGTAAATTTAAATCTAGACGCTTCGCGAAACACTTTGGAAATGTTTAAGTAATGTTTCTGTGTTTCCCATCGGATCGGAAAACTTTTTGTTTCTCAAATATTGGCGAGAATGGCTATTTTTTCTTTAATAAAACTTTCTGAAACGAAAAAAGGTTTTGTGGGATCCTAGCAAAACCCTAGCTTAACCATTTGAGTGCCAGAAGGTTGATCAATCTGGGATCTATCACCATAAAGGATCTACCACCACATTAGCTTATTCCCGTAAAGTCAAATATCTCGATGTCATCCTTGATAAACGGCTTAACTGGAGCTCTCATAACAAGTCCGCAATAGATCGCACTACCAGGGCCATGTGGGCCAGTAGACGCCTTTATGGCAGAACTTGGGGTCTGCAATGTTGATGAGACTCATTATGACATAAGCGGCTATCGTAAGATGATCAAAAGTTCTTCTTTATGTGGGCTCACACACCTAAAAAATTTCATTAGGAAGACGGCTAACTCAAGTTGCAACTAGAATACAAATTTAAGGCAGTTGACCACGTGGGACACCTGAAAATTCTTGACTCAATCCCACAAAGAGACATGCTCTGAACTGTACCCGACATTATGGGCTTGAACAGTACTGTAGTGTCAACTTGACTGCCGCTACTGTGCTGATTAACGCATGGGAACATAAACTTGGTCTAACCCATTGCGAAAATGTCCCGGGGCTACGTCAGTCCTAAAGATTAATCAAGACAGTATTAGAAATCTGGTAAGTTTTCTAACAAGTCAGTGTGGCAGGATAGGACATATATGTAGAATGTACATTCAGATGACCATCTGAGTACATTCTCTGTGAATGCCCGGTAAGGTAACAGGCTTGCTAGCAGACATTAGAAACTCTGCGACTAAGGACGAGCTTTCCTTCATTACGGAGGTTGTACGTCTCTTAGAGTAAAACACGACTGAATAGATGAATTGGGAAACAAAAAAATATTTCAGAAATTTTTCTCAAAGCGTTCACATAAAAAAAAACATTCCAGAAACATTTCTGAAATATTTTTGAAAAGTTTTTAAACAAATGTGAAATATTTCAGAGACGTTTTTAAACAATGTTTCCTGAAATGTTTCTTTGGTGTGGACTTACTTTTGGATATCTCGCAAGACATGCTCTGAAGGATGACAGTCAGTTAGCTTGGATTGAAGCAATATTTGCCAAAAAAATGTATAGTAACAAACGGATTTGTTATTAAAGAGAAGGAAAACATTGACAGAATGTTACAGACGACAGTTTTAAGCTTGAGGTAGTAACAGCCTATCTAACAGTGAAACCCAATTAGAAATAAAACGGAGAATAAATTTGGCCAACTGGTGTTTCTTTGGGCCAAGAAACTGACCACTAAGGAGATTCTATATAAGACCTTGACAACCTAGTTATACCTTATTGAAAGCCAATGTTGCGAGGCATAGTTTTTTCATGAGATATTTAGTAGATGGGGTTCGGAGAAGGATATAGTGAAAAAGTTGGCATTAATAATTGGTTCGGATTAGAGCAAGTAGAGCGAATGGATATCAGCACGTTGACCAAGATTCATGGTCTATAGGAGCAAGGTACGTACATACTTATGTGGATGTTTCAAATGCCACAACAACGAAGAAGCATTGTAAAAATATGTCGTGTTTAACGGCTGTAATCGCGACAAACCGCCAAAATCTTCGCAAATCTCTCAAATTCTCGAGAAATGCTATATAGTGAAGCCTCAACTGCTGAAGAACAATGGCATCGATGCCAAAAAGCCATCAAAAACGTTGGCAACGAAAACTCCAGTTGGTGAAGAGTCCCCGCTAGCACATGCAGCAAGTCAACTTATCCACGATTTCGTGCTGGATAAAAGGTTAAGAGAGTCGAGAACGTCGGAAAACACGGATAAAATACGAGAACAGAATGATCGAGGAAATAGAGAGATGCTACTCCAAGAAAAATGTGCAGAAGATTTACCAAAATGTAAGAAGACGTTTAAGGGCAACAAGTAGTAGTGGTGAACGACTAAAAACCATTTGTTAACGAGTTGATTGGTCTTTATCACCGCGGTTTTTGACTAGGTAATTGACCAAATATACATACTAGGGCAGATCCTGGAAAAACACCCAAGAACCCAGATCCATATTTATCGATTTTAAGGCCACATAGGACAGCATTTATAGAGACCAGCTATACAGAGCTATGTCTAGTATAAGTATAAATGCCATGCTCGTCAAATCGTGGACCATAAAGGTAGATTACACTTGCTGCTCTAAATAGGTAGGAAACAATCTAACCGAAACCTTTGTAAAAAAATGATTGAAACAAGGTGATGCGTTATTATCTACGTTTTCAATATCAGACTTAAGAAAATTGTGCAAAAGTCACAAGTAAACACCAGAGGTACAATTTTCCAAAAGTCTGATTGATGCATTTGTAAGGGGTTAGCTGTGATTAAGGACAAAACTAAGTATGTAAACGCCGTTAACAAGAAGGGATATACAATATCGACGAATCGGACAGAATGTCACAAAAGATAGCTACTTCGGCTTCTCTATAAACTCTGATAGCAATATAACTTCAGAGATCAAACGAAGAGTTACTCTTGGCTGTCGCTGTTTCTTTGCCCTTAATTGAGTACCACAACCCGCCAAGGAAAATCTATGTAAAACCCTCATTATTTCAGTTTTGCTCAAAGGTCCAGAAGCATAAACGATTTTCATTGATGGGCTTTGGGAAAAGTGTTTTAACAGCGAACTCCAAGAATTGTGGAGTGCCATTGACTTAGGCAGAAAAGTATGCATCAGTCTATCTACCCTAGCCATGGAAATCAACGCTCCTGACCGAATCTTTGATTCCAACCCGGAGGACCAACGCAGAAGAATAACCCCTTTCCTTACGTTAGATGCATAAATTAAAGAAAATCTCAACCAACTTGCAGTGCGGAACAAAAGGTCGCTCTTATTGGAGAGGCTTGGGAGCTGAGACCCAGATCCATTCCGCACTGAAGTGCCACCCAAGTACATAAGTAAATACATAAGTAAATAGCAGGTCCGAGGGATCTAAGTTTCTCACAGCCATAGTATCCGAAAGTGAAACTTCTCATGACTTTCGGATGTTTGTCACGAGAGGTGGAATTATGAACATTGTTTTGGAGGTGGGCCCCGTGACTCAGTGGGTATCCAACTGGACCCAGATAACTAAGGATTGGACCACCTTAACAGTCTTGTTGACTGAGGCCTAGGTTCACTGTACAAATAAGATTCAATTGAAAAGGTTACATATTACATATTGGTTGACTAATTTCTTACAAATTTTTTTTTTACTTAAACATATTATGTCAAATTACAGAGGCCTTAAAGGTTCCGCCATAGATAATGTTCTATCATATGACCGACTAAGTGTTTGGGTTCTTCCTTATTGTACCTACCTTGTGCAGCAGATACTCACACAATTTTCGAAAACATTTCAAACACCAGAAAGATACTTTCTTATAAAAATGTTTAAATTCCTGTAAGTTTGGTCCAATCTCAACAAACGTAGCTCCTTTAAGTGTTGAATAACAAAACACTGACTTTCAATATACATACATATATGTATACTCGTTACAGAATCATCATGACCCTGATACCCATATAAGAAAGCAAAGCAAATATAAGAAAAGAAAGAATTCACCCTTCTACAGATACACAGATAGTGTAATAAAGTAGTTTGGTAATAAAAAATCCCCTTTACGACTTGTGTTCAAAATTCGAGAAATATTCGATAAAAAAATATCTCAAGGATATCTTAAAAATCAAAAAAACAAAAAAAAACCCCCCGAAAACCAATTTAACCCACAACTCAGAATATATTTAAACTTCATTTGCCCTTATTCTGTGTGCTGTTGAATTTAAAAACAAAAAAAAAATATAAATTCCAACATAAAAACAGAGAAAAACATCATTAAACGTGATTTTTTCAACATTTTCAGCCATAAAATGACTTATTATCACCAATTTATTTTTACGTCAATATGAAACCGTTTTTTTATTACATTTCTCCCCCGATATCAATAACCTTCGTCGAGTCGGAAAGATACGAAGGTAGCATAAGGAAATCATATTTTTTTCTCGTCTTCTCTTGAAAGCCTTCCAAAGGATGCTCACTTATGACGGAATATAAAGAAAACAAAAAAAAAAATATTACGTATACGCCTTAGTAAGCTGTGTGCCCATGAAAACAAAACAAATTTTTTTTTGTATTTATTTTAGTAAAAACCATATATCAAGTTAAATAATGAGAATGAGAACAAAAAGGATATCACATCGCAGGGATTTTCAATGGAATGACATAATTATATGGAATTCACGTTAACCCCATATTTGTAATTAATTCTGCCCCAACCGGTTGGTAGGGAGGAATAATTAAATTTTTTTTTTCTGCTTCATATAATAACTTAACAAAATTTGTGTACGACCTCTTATTGTATCATTCTTTTGTGATGTATATTCGCATTGTTGGAGACTGCGAAATTAAATGAACCGATAAAGAAATGACCGGAAAGAAGAAAAATAAAATTATACTATCTTCCGCGATGTAAATATTTTTTAATGTTATTTTAACAAAAGAAAGGATTTTTTTTTATTGAATACAAATAAAAATTTGTAAGAAAATAAAATGAGGAGTTGGTATTTTATTGTCTTCAATTTGCAGAAAGCTGAAATTAATGTGCTTCCGGAACTCGGACTTGATTTACTGAATTCACAAAGAATGCCGAGCAGGTTAATGCAGTCTTGCAGTATTTTCTTAATATTTTAAAATAATGTAAATGATTGCATTGAGTTCTACCTTAATAGGGAGGTACCTTCCGTTCATTTCCATTGTTTTCTTCCAGGAAAGCAGAAAACCAGTTACAGTGAGCGTCAAAAGTGAGTAAACACCTATGCGATCTCCGAAGTTAAATATAATTTAGACAAAAAAATAAATAAAAAGAGAATTTCAAAAACATCAAATAAAAGCTTTATTCAATAGTAATACAAAAAAATAAAAATAAAAATTCAAAGTAAAATTAATGCCTTTTTTTTTAACAAAAATTAAACATACTCCATCTTTTATGCGTCAAAAGTAAGTAAACATCATGCCACCTCGCATCGTTTAGTATTAATCAGTTAGATTTACTGTTATAGTTTTTCATAGATATTACTGCATAGGTAAGTCCATCTCTTTACTTCACTTCAGAGTGTAAGCTGATTGTGATTAGAGACTTAACAGCAGTGCAATTCGATTTTTTTATAATGAGGAGTGAAATTTCTTTGGAAACGCGGAAAATTATAAGTAGTTGATTTGAGGAAAAAGGGGAAATCATATCGGGATATTGGCGGAATAGTTAATAGAAACCATGTTTCGGTAAAAAAAATGATCGATAAATACAAAAAATTTAAAACATTGGAAAATTTCAAACGAACGGGTAGGCCAAAAAAGCTAAATAAAAGAGAAGAAAGACAAATTGTGATTGAAGTGAAGAAAAATCCCAGTTCAAGTGCCGTTAATATCGCAGAAAAATTATCAATCACAACCGAAAAACAAGTTAGTGCGAGTACTGTTCGGCGAACTCTGCACAAATCGGGCTTACATGGTAGAAGTGCTAGAAAAAAACCATTGATATCTAAAGTCAATAAAAAAAAGCGTTTAACATTTGCAAAAAAATATATAAATAATGATATTTCGTTTTTGAAAAATATTTTATTTTCAGACGAAAGTAAATTTGAAATTTTTAAAAGCAATACAAATAAAAAAATTTGGAGAGAAAAAAACCAAGAATTCAGTGAACAAAATGTAAGGAGCACTGTAAAACATGGGGGAGGTTCAGTGATGGTGTGGGGGTGTATGGCGGCGTCTGGGGTTGGGAATCTTGTCTTCATTGATGGTACAATGAATAAACAAGAATATCTCAACATCCTAAGGAATAACCTGCAACCGAGCGTAGACAAATAAGGTATGCTTAGCAATTGGATCTTTCAGCAAGACAATGATCCTAAGCATACCGCGCGGCTCGTTAAAGAATGGTTGCTTTATAGGACTCCAAAACAGCTCGATCACCCTCCACAATCGCCGGACCTAAACCCCATAGAACATTTATGGGATCATTTGGACCGGCAGATTCGCAAAAGGACCATCAAAGGCAAAGATGACCTAAAAAAGGCATTGATTGAAGAATGGGCTCAAATATCTTCTGATATTACAAATAAACTTGTTTTATGCATGCCACGAAGACTTAAACAAGTCATAAAGTCTAGAGGTGGTCTAACAAAATACTAACTCTTTAATTTAAGATGCTATATGTATTTTTGAATTCCCATAACTAATTACAGATGTTTACTTACTTTTGACGCGTAAAATATGGAGTATGTTTAGTTTTTGTTAGAAAAAAATGCATTAATTTTACTTTGAATTTTTGTTTTTATTTTTTTTGTATTACTATTGAATAAAACTTTTATTTGATGTTTTTGAAATTCTCCTTTTATTTATTTTTTTGTCTAAATTACATGTAACTTCGGAGATCGCATGGGTGTTTACTCACTTTTGACGCTCACTGTATGTCATAGGGAGCGGTCCATTTCTGAGAACAAGAACTCACAAGTCTCGATTGCATTCCAATTGCAGACTTGTTTGCATTTCGAATTTACTGATGCAGCGTTCTTTCAACTGTTGCTGGACCTCTCGTTTGAAACACTGATGCAGTCAGTGACTTCGATTGAACTGGAAAGACTGATAATTTTGGAGTAGAATGTCTTGTCTTGGACAATGATGGGTACCATTCATTCATAGAATTTTTCGTTTCATTTTTCTTTATAGAAAAAAGTGCAAATGCTCCTACAACTTTTTTGATGAAGGGGTACATGCATATGTCAGACAGTGGTTCCTAGTTCCACTTGGGCGAAGGTAAAGAGCACTGTGTCTGCACAAGACGGTGCTCCATGCCACGCTGCGAACCATATAATGCAGATTTTGAAACGAAAATGACCTGGACCTGTACTGTCAAATAATGGCGATATTGACTAATCACCCAGATCTCCAGAACTGGGGGAGGTATTTGAAAAGTGAATGGTGAGCCAGCAAGCCTCAGACCAAGGCAAATATTCGTCCCGAAGTCATGGCTATACCTCCCGAATGATTAAATACTCTGATACCAACATAAAAGATGCATAAAATAAATAACAATGGGACCCAGGGTCCAGCTTCTCACAACCATTCGTATTGTGCGTGTTATATTCTTTACACGATTGGAAGGAGCCTACTGTTTAATGCCGTATCCGAAGGGAAGTTTTTTGTTTCAGAAGCTCTCTCAGGACAGTTGTACTCTCGGATGTTTGTCAGACGCTCGCGAGAGGTGGGGCCGTGAAAAAATGTGTAGGTGTTCCCCAACTGGTATTCGATCTCGAACCCCTTGCTCCATAGTCCAACGCACTAACCACTGAATCACGGCGCTCAGATGGCATACCCTGTACATATACAAATGTAAGCATTATGGAGACTGTTGCGGCAAGCGCTATTAAACTTGACCTACTATTATACAGACAATATTAATACCACCAACCTAGTCGGAAATATGAAGATCCTTGACAAAAATTGTGGCTGCTATCTTCTCCAACAGTATGCCCCTCGGATTTCATGTCGAAAGGAATCAATCTCTATCGTCACTCTAAAGTTGTTATTCCGAACAACAGTGATAATACCGATTTCTCATGCTAATAGGTACACTGACGGTTCTAAAATATCGAATACGGTAGGATTCGCGGAGTATTTGAACTTTAGCTCTATCGTCCCAACAGAGGTTTCCGCTATCGATCTCTGTGCCAGAGAGTATATCACCAGAGGTCTCCAAAGAACACATATAAATATCTTATCGGACAGCCAAACAGGTCTAAACTCTCTCTCTGTTAGTTTACAGCTAGTTGTACATAGTAAAATCAGTCTAGAGTGGTTCTCAGGATATATAAAGTATTCCTGGGAATGAGACTACTTACCGGACTTTGCTACCGGACCTAATCTCCATATATAGGCTCCGAACCTTTCTCGGAGCCTTTCGCCATCTGATATCACCTCCTCCTCAGCTCTAACAATCCTAAGCTTCATAAATAAACTTAATTTCAGATGGTAGGCTAATCAGTTATAAGGATTATACCAATTATCCTTAAAAGCCAATATTCATGTATGAATTTCCAGTCTGTCTAGTAACTATCTCTCTTTCTTGACCAGGATTTACAGAACGGCTTGCATTTCTGTTGCCAGCGCTCTCTTTCCAACTCCTACGGCTGCGCTAGAGACGATGCTGCATATCCTTTCTTTGGATACGCACATATCGAAAAGAAATCAAATATGGGGCTGATAACGTGATGAGCAAAACTTACTGAGTAGTATATTCTTCTTTTCTCAAGCGGTTTTACATCTATAAGAGCACTTCTAGGTTCATATGGAGGAATGATACTATTCCAGGACATCTTTCGAAGAGCAAATCGACTTTGAGTTTATTCATACTATTGCAGTAGTACGGACTCCAAACTACGCAACAGTACTCAAGTACAGAACGAATGAACTGAATGTATAAACATTAGTGAGTGTAAGGGTCCTGAAACACCTTGGAGTTACGGAACAAAAAAACCCAGCATGTTTGGCTTACTAACAATATAAACCAGTTGTAACGAAAAATGTAGTTCTTTATCAAAAATCACTCCTGAGCTGCAACTCTTTTCAGTACAAAACACTGAATCCTGTACACGAAGATTTTTCAATATTGAAGCATAAACCGCTTAGACTACATCATTTTGTTACTCGGTATAAATCTTTTTGAAACTCCTGAGCATCAGATAGAGACTCCGCTGGCCTGAACATTTTCAAGTCATCGACATACATATGTATGTATGTTCATATAAAAGACCATGAGAGCATAAAACGAAGGAAGGTAAGTCGTTCATGGAAAGGAGAAATAGAAGCGGCCCAAGGTGACTACCCTGTGGAATTCCTGAAAAATTAGAAATTTCTTTAACATGTTGCTCACGATTAACCAAGTATCTCCCATTCCGCTTCAAAATAGAAAAATGATAACCAAGCGTTCGGTCAGAAGCCTTAAAGAAGTCGGTGTACATGGAGTCGACTTGAAAAAGTAGATGAAGTCTTAGACTAAGCTTTTTGTTTTTTTTTGTATTTTTGGAATTAGTTATACGCAGTGGTGTTATTAGTTTAAATTTTAAAGAATATTTCTTTCTGATGTGTGTATGTCCATAGCACCTTTTTTTCAAACCGTAAACTTCCACCTAAAGCCATCATAATTTATTAGTTTGGTTCTAATCACTTGCCTGCCCATGACGCACCATATTTGTCCTACAAATCATGTGAAACATCCCTAAAACTTTACTGCGAATAAATTCCAGCACAACTCATGCAATATTTTCTAATAAAAAAAAAACTTTTTCATTTCGACCAAATAAAACAAAACCAACACATCAGTTAAACCGGAACAAGAAACTTTATTTAGAAAATCGCTTAAAAAAAACCAAAAAAAAAAACTTCCACTAATAAATCATATCTCATCCTGATGAATTACAATACGTACATACATCCATCCGCTTTGTCACTTAACAAACTCAGATTAATCGATTGTAAAAGAAGAATAAAAAAAAAACACAAAATAACAGTAAAACAAGAACAACACCACATACACACAAACACACACAAGCACATCACAAGTAGGACCCACTCAATGTCATTCGGAAAATGTTTGATTTGTGGCAGTCGACATTCAACCCCAAACATACATCAAACTTTTGTTTCCGTGCACCAGCTTTTGAGTTTTTGCGGCGTTGAAACCATAGAACAGAGGACATTCATAAAAAAAAAAACCATAGCATAACCCCACACTAACTAGGCACACATACGAGCGTACACATTCAGATCCCATCACTCACTAGCTCTCTAGCACCATCAGAAACTATCTGATAGATACAACAACTCATCCAACAACTGTACCCCAACCATCAATCTATCTCTGGGTAAAAAAAAAATTTTTTGACACTTTGATGAATTATTTTTTTATCCTTGTGTAGGGTTTTTGGTTTTTTGTATTCCTGAACTCTTGTCCTTTTTCTTCAATTTTTGATATTTAAGCTTCAGTTGATTGGACGACATACATATGTACGTCTGTATGTACATTCGCATGTTTGTGTGAATGATATACACATACGGAAGTTTGTTTTTCGTTTATTCTGTTTTTTTTTTTACCATTTGTCGTCGTGGCAATTGCATTTCGTGGTTGTCCTGACGGTGAACCTAGTCAGGAAGTCAGAAATCCATTTTTCCTATCTGTGTACGTATGTATGTATAGAATAGTGTATTTCCTAGAGTCCACACAACAGATGTGAAGATAAAATTAAATTACGACAAATGGGAGAGGTACACACATGTTATAGGGTAAAGGACACTAAGTTCAGTCAATGGAAACCAAATGTGTATGGCTCATTACATTCTATCTCGGTGGATTCACTTTGGTGTGGACGGATAAAAATGCAAGCAAGTCCCAACGCTAGGAATTTATTAAATCAAAATGGTAGCCAGAGTGGTGACCGGCCACTCTATCTTGGTAGTAGTGGTCTCGATGTTGATTTTGGTTCATGGATCCTCAAAGGATTCTCCAGATTAAACCAATTAAGTCGCCAGTGCTGGGAAATTGAAATGTAGTCATATCGGTATACGTAAATGTCCCATTTAAATGAAATTACAACTGGTCTTGTTAATTGGGAATGGCTCTGCTGTGTGCTTCCTTTGCTACGGAACTGAGAAGCTTCTGTTAAATCAAAAAAAATATTAGACAGTTTCAACTCCAGATAAGTAGATACAGTCAATTATGCATTAACGCTGTATTAGGTTGGAATCGACCGACCAGACTCTTAATAATTATTCTACAAATGTATCCTTAAAATCACAGAACACATGTCCATTCATCAAAAAAAAAAAGACAACGTCTATCCTTAATACTTTTCTATGACAATTTAGATAAATCTCCAGAAGTTCTTAAAGTTCAAATCCTGCGATAATCAGGCTCCAGTTAATCCAGATGACCAGTGAATCACCTCTAGTAAGGGCTGCTCTCAATAAACTAACTAAGTGAACAGTAAACCGTGGTCTCTCTGTCAATCCAGAGACTGAGCCGGTCCTGTTCAAATGAAAACACAAACTCGCTGACTTTAATCTCCCAAAGTTAAGAAGCTCCCACTTACCCTCTCAAACAGTGCCTAAAGCTTGACGGCAAGTTTCTTTGGATAGAAAACGTGGTTTGAATGTGTCTACGAAATTAATGACTATCCTATGTGTATGTATTGAATCCCAAGTCCCGAATCTCATACATGGAGCACTGGTTGACTGGTTTGCTGGCCTTAGAACCTCTCCCACTAAAAATAAATAAATACTTGGCGCAACAGGTCGATGGGACCCAGGGCCTAGCTTCTCACAACTGTTCGTGTTGTGCGTATTATACTCGTTACACGAATGGAAGGGGTCTACTGTTTAATGCCGTGTACGAAGGGCAATTAGTTATTTGAGAAGCTTTCTCAGGACAGTCGTGCTCTCGGATGTTTGTCAGACCCTCGCGAGAGGTGGGGCCGTGAAAAACTTTTAGGTGTTCCCCGACTGGGATTCGAACCTCAAACCCATTGCTCCATAGTCCAACGCACTAACCACTGAGCCACGGCGCCCACTGCCGCTCTGTAAACTATAATCCACTTACTCCCAATGGAAGGAACAACCTATAGGACATGCCAGCATACTATTAATGTATTGCCCACCGAATACAACTTCAAAAAGTTTCGATACCCAGCAGAACTGAATGGACACAATATGAGGTCCTGTACCACGAATCGTTGTCAATTTTTAGTCCCGGAGTCTTCTTAGAGGACTTAGACATCTACCTCTCCTTTAACCTCTTCACTATTGCAGCCGGAATCAATACCATTCATCAATCAGTTGATTGGCTGGCGGTTTACGCAGTATCATCCTCGAATATTGTCATCTTCATCGACAGGGAAGCAGTCATCAAATCTCTCGCGTCCAGCATTACAAGAGGCAGTGAAAGGTTGCCTTTGGATATCTTAACGAGATAGCTGGTCTGTACAATCTCACTTTTTGCTGAGTACCATGTCACTGTGACACACCGGGGAATTGTAAAGCTGACAGATTGGCTAGAAGAGGCTCCTCTGGTTAAGATAGTATAAGAGTCCTACGCTAAATACCTCATCTAGACTAGCTAGCTAGACTGTTCTGGTCGACCTTTATCCAGGACCATTGGACTCCAAAAACCCTTTCCAAGATAGTTAACGCCGTAACGGGTCGCTGTGCTAGGCAGGGCAATCTCAAAGACCGGCCATCCTCTACAAAAGTCACGTCAATATCAGGAAGGCTGTACTAAGAGGTTGATCTACCCACTTTACAAAATGGCAGTACAATGGACCTTCTCTGGTCTGAGTGAAACCTCATCGAGGGCCGGTCTAAACCACCAACCAAGTGCTTTAGTCGAAAATGAGCCAAATTGGAATTGGACAACTCTCAGTTCACATTGTGCTAAATTCTGCAAAAAGATCTTAGCCTACACCCTTACAGTATCAACTTAACTCAAGGCCTAAAGCCTCTTGATCCCTAGAAGCCTTAAAACTTCTCCGGAAAAGTTTGAAGAAAATCCTGAATTTCTAAATTTTTGGCCTGATGGTCTTGTCAATAAGCAAAGTATGGGATATTGTAGAGTAAACAAATCAACATGTACTTCAAGAGACTACTTTGCGTCCCCCATGTTAGGGTCAAAGGAGTTTTCCATCGTGCCATGTTGAAAGCCTATTTATAACCAACATTTAACGCACTTGACTTCAGTTCCAACAGAGCTGCTGGCTTATGGCACATAGCTGGTCAAATAATTGATTAATTGAAAGGAAATTCGAAAATCATGTTATCTCGAGAAATGGTTCAGTGGAATGGTCACTTCGTTCATGCGATTTAACGCCCGTGGATTTGAATTAATGGGATAATGTGACGCCCTTGGCTTATGCTGACAAACTCACAACGTTGGAGGAGATCAGCAATAATATCGAATGCGAGAGTTCCAAAGTTCCAAACGATATGTGTGGAAGAGTGGTGGAAAGTTGGTTCCAAAAAATCGATCGCTGCAAGTTTGCTCACGGTGGTCGTGTGAACAAGATCTAATACTATACATAAATTTACCATTTGTACTATACATTGAATACATTTTAGCCCAATACCTCGATTACTCTCTATATTATTTAAATACAGAATTGTTATGTCCTTATTGGAGAACCCTCTACGTATGCATTAGGAGTAGTTTTTTGGAGTAAAATGCTTTCCATAAAAGTGGTGATACTTCACACATCTTGGAACTCACTGTCAGTTGGAACTGATTTCAGTCCAAAAATATTGATGTTTTCCTCTAAATCTGGTCTAAACCCCAACTTGAGTGGATCTCCCTAGATTAATTTCCTGCACCATTGCTAGTTTCTTTCTTGATCACTGCATGTCAGGCTTTACTATCGGTTGGATTAGGGTTCAGTAAGTTAGCCTTTTTCTGGTAAATTTTAAGGAATCCTCTATCTACTCGCGTGTTCTACACTATTTTTCATGAATTTATGAACAACTTTCGGTGATTTATTTAGGTATCTTCTGGACCTTATTTAATCCTATTGCGTCTATTGCGGAGTCTTCTAAGTCTAAAGGCTCGTTTTCCAATAAAAAAAATTGAATGACTTTGTATCGTCGACTAAAAAAAATATTTTTTTGCCGCAATGGGTCCATTGGACCTAGGGCCAAGCTTCTCACAATCATTCGCGCTGTGCGCATTAAATTCTTTTCTTTTCTTTCTATATCTGAAGGACTATTTGTTATTTGAGAAACTTCTTCATAATAGTTGTACTCTCGGATGTTTGTCAGACGCTTGCGAGAGGTTGGGCTGTCAAAAAAAGGTTTAGGTGTTTTGGCTGGGATTGGAACATCCAACCCATTAGTCCGTAAACAACGCACTAACTACTTCAGCCACGGCGCCCTATATCCTCGACTACTTTTTCTATCATGGTGTACATGAGGGTTTGTGACAGTGTAGTTTAGTACAAAACATTGTTCCAGTAGTCAAGGTCTTACTTCACCAAATAAAAGCTGATTACAGTATGACTTACTAAAATATTCAATAGGGTGTGCCCACTCCTTCTTCAAAATTTTGCATGGAATATCTTGTAATACTTCCTCCTCCTCCTCGATTAAGCGCGCGAAAATATATTCCCAAATCATAATTAATTACAATTCCTAGGCCAATTTATCATGTCAATCATACTCTATCAAAGATAATTGATATTAGATGTGTTCTTAGGCTGAGACAATTTGTTACCTCCTCAAGGCACATCAAGTGCAATAACGTTAAATTTCTCATCTGTGTAAAAAAGATCTGTTTTTTTTTGGTAAGACAATCACCCTGTGCTAGGACAGAAATCCATAAATTAAAGCTGCGACTAAAGTTCGTGTCATTCTTTTTTTGTTCGGTAATATCTTCTAGTGGTGGCACATCTTTCTGGTTCCGGGGGACAGTGGACCCGCAAATGACATTGAAAAATGTGGATTTTATGCAAAGTGCTTGAGTAAATCTGCTTTCCTTGTAAAAATTAAAACGATAGCAATTCGCAAAAGTGTGCTATACATATACGTTTATAAAAAAAAAAAAAAATAATAATAAAAAATTAAAATAAAACGAAAAATTCTGAAGGAAACAAAAAAAAAACTACATTCCAAGGATAATGTTTTTTTTCGGTCGTTTTTCTCTTACTGAATTTTGTCATTTGTCATTTTTTTGTGTCTCCATTGTTGAAAAAAAAAAAAAAAACACAGTAATGTAGGTATAAGCGATGAGTTGACTTCCTTCTATTTTTCATGGTGTGTTGATTATACCAAAAAAAGGAACAAAAAATCAACAAAAAAAAAAGAAGGAATAAAATATTATGTGCAAATTATCTATCCATGAGATATGAAGAATGGCCTGTGGCCTTGTCATGGCTCACTACAAAGTAAACCATAAGGTTTTGCCTTCTGTTTAACTCGGAAATTTTCGAAAATTATTATTCGAAACGATTAACTATGGGTGAATAGTGTTTTGACAGGTCCATTACATAAATTGCTTTCTGAAGCTAAATAGATTGTAAATATGAGTGTGTCGTTCGGTTTAAGGACAAATATTGTAACAATCCTGTCACAAGCAATGACAAAATGTACGAAATCAACAAATAGACCTTATCGGTCCATCAGCACCACTGCTTGTATTATTCAACATCCTGGATCTATTAAATTTTGTCCATTTCCCATCCAACCAAATGTGAAATTTAAAATTCCCTAATGACTACATTATGTCCTTTAATATGTCCCACAGTACTGTATACACTCTGGCACACTCTGGTTGTGTTCGCTCTCTTGGACAGATACTTTATGTCGATGTGGTTTCAAGATTTATGTTCCAACCCTTGCATTCTATTTTGTATACTCCTGGTGATAGATTCATAACAGGAGTGTGGAACCAAAACGGGTAGAGAAAAGCCGCCAAATAATTTATTATTCCCCAATGCGTTGTAGAAATGTCAGTAAAAGTTGTTTTCGGACAACCGCAAGAGGGCAACAGGACAACAATAGTTTATTATTTTTTTTTTCTGCTGTTTTTTTTTTGTTTTTTAATGTCCACATGCATGTAGATATTTCTAGGTATATTGCGTGCCTGGGTTAGAACGAGGACATTATTTTATGTGTGTATATGTGTTTGTGTTGTAAATCGTTGACATACCATCGAACAGACCAATTGACATCATTGGCTGCATCGTGTTTTGTTTGCGAACCATTTAAACATCAGAAATAAAGAGTTATTGCTGAGTTATGGTGGCGCGCGATGTGGGTGGGCTGGGTTTTGTGTCCTTATATCGTAATTTCCTTCTTCTGTTTTTATTGCATATTTCACACATTTACAGACAAAACAGGAATGCAAACATGAAGTAGTGATTTGAAAGCGACCGACGACGGGGGAAATCGATATGTTAAGAGGTGAATTGCATGTTTGTTTATTTATTGGTAGGAAATATGAAATGAAATCGTTTGCTGTTCACTCACGCATACCCGTACTGTTCGTTCAATGGGTTGTGTTGACTTACCTGAAATGAAAACAAAAAAAAAATGTATAATAGATTTGCTGAAGTTGAAAATGTGTATATGTAGTTAAAATTGAAAAATAAAAGGAAATGTTTTTCACATGCAGGTAATTGCAAATAAAGGGTACTCCATTGGAGGGACACAATCATTTATATTTTCTTTATTTGCGAGGATGGGTGACCTTTAATTGTGCCATTTGTCCACTGTTGTTGGTGGGTATTATTAGTTGTTGAACGATACTCAAAGGAACAAAGCCTTCGGTACTTTTGTGAAAATTCATAACGAATATCGTGACAAGTTAGTGTTGATTAATGACGAAAGTCAACCTCGTAAACATACATATGTGGGTACTTAATACAAGCTATACTTAAACAATCTAAACTTAGAAACTAAAGACAAACTTACAAACTATCAAGATAAGAAAAAAAAGGGGGTAGGGTTAGAAGAGGGGAGATATGGGACAGCGGTTAGGTGGAATTGAAGCGACGATGAAGGATATTCCGAAGGGTGGCTCTGCTATAGTGAAAGTCAAAGGAGCTATCCATATTGTTAGCCAAGACTGTAGAATGATCAGTTTCAGGCGTTCAGAGTAGGGAGGCAAATTGAAACTATCAACCCAGGGAAGACCGCGGAGGGCGAAACGTATAAACCTGCGTTGGACGGCTTCAATACGTCGGACGTGGACAGCATAATGAGGGGACCAAACTTGGCTGGCATATTCGAGGATGGCTCTGACGAAGGTGATGTAGAGGCATAGGGGTCTGAAAATTCCTTAGACCAACAAAGCCAAGAGCAGAGTTGGCTCTACATATAATGTTGTCAATATGCGAACTGAAATTAAGCTCCTTGTCGCAGATGACAACTTAGTCGCGCAAAGATGAGACTGAAGGGAAAGGTTCGTTGCACAGAAAGTAATTCCTATGGTGTGGTGGAAGGCGTTTACGGGAGTACGTCATGTATTGACATTTGCTGGTATGTATTAAGTTCGAGATGATTTTTTTTTAAAACCAGATAAAAAATCTGTTTAGGTCGTCTTGGAGAAAGCGAGAGTCCGTGGTGGAAGATATGAATTTGAAGATTTTCATGTCATGGGCTTAGATGGAAATTAGATTAAGCCCAGGACTGGGTCTTCGAACAAAATGCAAATTTTTGGAGGAATATTGTCCCAAGGGCAATATTCTAGTTCAAAAGCTTTTTTATGATAGTTATACTCTCGGATGTTTGTCAGACGTTCGCGAGAGAAAAACAACTTATAGGTGTTTTGGGTGGGACTCGGACCTGGAAGCCCTTGGTCCATAGTGTATCGCACTAACCACTTGTGCCCACAAGTCGTATGTACTTGCACTTTTATTCTAAAGGATCATACAATTTTTTATTTTTTTTCAAAAATTGACCCAAAATATGTATCCAGTACCGTGAGCAGGGACATATGTACATATAATGTATGATTCAACTACAGACAGACACAGACAGACAGAATTGGTAGACTCGCTTTCCGTAGTAAGGTCTAGTTCGACTATTTCACTATTAACAGGAAGCCTTTGTAGTCAGGTTTGACCGGAAGCTCAAAATGCACAGTAGTACACCGACTATATCTCAACTGGCGCAGGGACATAAGTCCCATTTTAACTTTCAACTGTACCTATAAGGTAAGTATTGGTTTCCTGAAAACTCAAGGAGAAATCAGAATTTTCATTCTAAGTTCAAAATTAAAGGTACTTTACTAAAAGCTGATTTTCTCGGAAACGGTCCTAATGATCTAAGGCAAATACAAGGTGATGGCGTATCTTATTTTGGAACTGCCACGCCCACTCTTATAAAACCAACCAATAGAGCTAATACCTATTTAAAAATAAAAAATTGTTCAATTTAAGTATGAGTTTGGTGGCTCGCTTCTCTCGCCATTTTTTCCGAAGGGTTTAGTCGCTCACCCATCTTCTTCACTCCGCTCAAGGTATGTCAATAACTGCAAGGCAAACGCCTATAAGCAAGAATGACGTATTTCATGTTGGGAGTGGGTGGCTCGCTTCGCTCGCAAACAGGATCTCACCCATTTCTTCGCAGGGTTTAGCTGCTTACGCGACTTAGTAACCCCTCTAAGGGTATATCACCAAATGCCAGGTAGGTCCCTATATAGCTTGGATTGTCCGACAGGCACCTATTACTTTAATTTCTCTGACCAAAGTCTTACAATATGCGTTGCCTGGAAATAGAGCTTCAATCTTTCATTCAGTAGTCGATTCAAAGGCTCTTTCTTATAGGTAACTATACTGATTCCACTTTGAAGCGAATGGTACTTAAGTTGATTGCATTCCCCTCGCATTTTAGACAACACACCGAACTCAAATAAAGGGCTCCTAAAGCCTAATTCAGAACCACCAATCATTGTACATAAAGCGAATTATAAATTCCTTCGACCTGTTGCCCTACAATGGTAATATGAGAGGTTCATGAGTTTTTGAAAAGCCACTTGTCAATAGAGCGTTTTCAAAAGCATCCATAATTACAACCAAAAAAGAGGAGGTACGTACGTTCCTTTCACAACCTAACCTCAGTAGTACGCGGCACTTTATGTTGTTAAGAATTTTTTCGAAATCAATGAATAGCAGGTGCAGCGGAGATCTATACATAAAACACCTTGTTGTACGATGATCTATAGATTCATCTAAAACTGTTCCTACAGCTAACATTAGAAACTAGTCTTGTTTTCTGTAGGACAAGCCCGGTAAAGTGCAATTTAGGATTCCCGCAAGGTGACATTATGTCTCCACTACTATGGTGCATGGTAATTGGCACCCTGTTGCATTCTTGCAAAGGTCTACTCTCAGGTAATTATATGCAAATGTTGATCCGATATATTCTGAAGGTTTATCAAAATAGATTCTCAGTGATAATGCGCAGGAAGCCTTAGACATGGTTCTCTTCACAAAAAGAAGAACTGTGACCAGTATGACCCAGGGACTCATTATCCCAGTCTCTGATAAAACGAAAAATCTGAGAAAAAGATGTTATCGAAGAGATTCTTGGCATTGTCAATCTGCAGCCAGCGTAACGGTACTTTTGGCAAGTCATGAGTCTTATCACTCCGAATCTATTCCTATGACAGGACATTTTCTAGCTCATGTCTCTTTCATGTACTTCAGACTACACTTAACTATGACGAATAGCCTACCACGGCTGCTCGGAATGCCTGGCTCTGTCCCAGACACTTTGATTGATTTATCTCCCTTTGATACTTTTATCATGGGCTGTACTATGAAAACATTTTATAGCCTTAGCCGGGGTGGCTTTTGTATAGTCTGCATGTTCCATGAATATGCCATATGATGCAATGACAGCGGAACATCGCATATTAAGAACTGACTTTTCTTGGGTTCAGGACTGGCTTCGGGTAGAGTTTGAGTCTTGACAGGGCTGTAATCGAATCTTTACGGATTGCTTCAAGAGTAGTCAAGGATCTGGTGTTGTTGTCTTTGTGAAGACTGACAGTACTAACCCTGAATACTCGTTAACCAAGCATTCTTCTGTTTTTCTTATGAATCGCTGACCAGGCTGGGCTTTAGGCATTACTCAACGCTACAACCCATTTCAAAATAATTCAACAATTCAAAAACTCTTGAAAATTAGTCGCAAGGTTCAACTCTTTGATTATTGTCCCATGTTACACTGAGATTGCGTGAAATGAGATTTAGGATGAGATTGCTAAGCAACAGGTCTCAGAAGATGATTTTTCAGAACATGAACCTGCATTGTTTCTTCCCGCGTTCTGGGTTAGAGACTTCATGGACGATTGAGTTTCTTACGAAAAAATGTTGTGCGCCATGTCCCCAGCAAGCAGGCAGACACAACATATGCTTGCTAACGTCTGTAAGAAATCAGCCCCATTTTTCTTGTGTTACACCAGAAAGGACTGTGGACAACTTAATCGCGTTCTTGCTGGACGAATTTATTTTGGCAACCATAAAAGAGTGCTAGACTTAAGAGACCTGACTCCACTGTCTGCGACGATACTTCTGGACACGAATCAGGTGGCAGATCTTCCGGACTGATGCGGTGAGTGCTAACAATGTAAGCTCCTCATCACTGAAGTGTATTCTCAACTTTCTCCGAACGTCAACGAAATTCCAAAAAAGTGAATTATACTAAGTCTAGCTTCCTGGTGGTACGATGGACCTGTTGCATGTGAATGCTCCAGTAAAGGATTTTCTAAACTAACAAAAAAAGATCTGTTTTTTTCTTATGTGTGTACGTAGCAGCACAATGGACTTAGTGTATCGGAAATCGTGTTTCATATATCCCAGGATAAATGAGTGGTTGAAGATTGAAATAATGATGTTCCAAGTACAAACATACACAGGGTATCGATCAAAGGATGTAACGTCCATTATCATGTACAATAGATATAAAAAGTCTTTGAGTATAAACTAATCCTTTTAATATTCTACCTAAAACTTTTGACAGGATTAATATAGAACGCAGCCGTCACTGTTAATGACATTAATCTCCTTTGAAAGGAATAAGCTATGAATGTTTTAAAATGGCTAAAAAGTACCTAGATAGGAAGTTTTGTTTTTACCTTATTCACTTAGAAAATAGAATTAGTTGTTAAGTTCCTAGAATAGCACATGAAGCGCATAAGAAGCTTTGTTGTTGTGAATAAAAGTGCATTTTTGATAAGTAGATGTAGGATATGGACGGAGGATATGAGTTTAATGTCGAATTTATGGAATTACTAGGAAACTGTGGCAACTTCGTGACAAAAATACTGGGAAAATCGAATCCATGGATGAATGGCTAATGCCTGAGAATATCGTGTGTTCTCCGTAGACTACTTTTTGGTCTGCTGGACCTTTTTCAATTCAGTTCAATTCTTTGATTCTCCTATCTCCAACCACATCCCCAATATGAGGCGAGAAAACAAAAACCTGGCGGGAAAGAAAGTCACATGTATACCACAATAACATAGACCTACGTTGGTACGTCAAAAACGTCAAAACGAAGAAGTACGTTGCAAATATGGTCATTAAAATACAGAATACGTTATGCGGAGAAGATGCAGGAATTAGGGTGACATACTAAAGTACTGACTAACTATTTAAAGAATGCTACATACATATGTTATTGTACTTACCATTGCTGTTGGGTCTCGGGGAAGAGTCTATAGTCTTTCAATAAGCATCAAATAGTGACACTTACTGGAATGCGGCGTCGTCGTTAGTACTAAACAGACAGCGGAACTCGAATAGGTAGATCATGTACTTACTCCAATCGGTCTTACCCTGGCAAGTTTTATTGACTGTTGCCAGCCTAAATTCTACTACATCCAGATTTCAGAATCAAATATCTTGGGCCTCTTTATTTGTTTAGGCCGATGTCGTCCAAAAACCATATAAAATATGTGCCAAATGCCGAAGATAGTCAACATGAACCTTCTTGGAATTGCCGCATCGATTATTATAGACCAATCTGTCCCAAACTATGAGGACTAAGACACACATACCTGATATGACCTTAGTCCTTATAAGTAGATTGTTATGCAATGCAGACCATATCTTTGAATGATGCATGGCGAGGATTTTCTTTAGTCATTATGTGGAGTGCATCTCAAGTGCAATAAAAGACAATGAATGACTGAAGAAAGAACCAAGCAGGATATATGAAAAACAGGCAGAAAATATCTAGATCTAAGCAGATTTTAGCCTGAAATCAATTGACAAAACAAGCTTTCAGCTTTTAAAGCGCACTTCAAAGGGGATTCCTCCACACGTATAGCAGTCCATACACCTCACAGAACTAAGAGGTTTTGAACATCCCAGAGAAAGGAAGTCTACTTTTTGCTGATTGGAATCTGGTTAATCCGGAAGAGCAGATACAACTTCAATCAAAAGCAACCATAGTATGCAAGTTCTCACAGGTTTTGTATGCCTTATTGTACTCTTGTCATACCAAAGGATACTCTGCTGTAAACGATTCAATGCGATGCTGTTTGGGAGTACGAAAATCTGCACAGCTTAGACAGGCTAAGCACCACACTTGGCTACTGCTTTTCAAACCTATCCTTACTTTCCTCGTTTCCATTTCAATACTGAAAATTACCCAGAAATGCTTCACGTATAATGCAGTGGATGTCAACGTTAGTATGTATGTAGCTAAGGAGTAAAAGAATCGGATGCTTTGAACAAGTAATTTGGGGTTGTGGATACTGAACCTATAAAGGTACTGTGTTTCATATATGTAAGTCCAGATCGATCCAGAACTATGTAACGATTGAGCTTCTTCACCTACGGCACTGACAAAATTGCCAACTTGACTAGCGATCCCGAAATGGGGTACTGGATGAAGTGAATAGTGCCTTTAGGAACAATATAGTTTTCTCTACTGATTTAAATACCTTATGCAAGGGCCTTACATTTAAACCTCCTACTTTTGCCAGAAGCAGAATAACTGGCTTAGGAAAATGTTTTTCCTATTTGAGCTTAACGTTCCTGGTCGTTCTTGGTTTATGTCACGAAAGTAGGTGTAAGTGCAGAGGATTAATACAAACATAAGAAGGAAGTAGGCGGCTTAGGTACTTGAGACAACTTTCTGTTGGTATATCCCCAAGGGGCAACACAGTAGGTGTACCTATTCCTATGACGAAATCAACACCCCAGCTATATACTCGGTCTAAAAATAGTATTATTGTCCGGTCCCAAATATTTGTATGTACATATATTTTTTTTTATAAATATTTATAAACTAGTGTAAGCTTTGTAACTTTTATTTTTTTTTTTATTTCCAGGACTTCTCTGAAATTCATTAAAACGTAGACCCCCAGGAATTTCAAGTATTTCCAGTAATTAATTTCTTGCGAAGTTCACAGAAGAAAAAAAATATAAAAAATTATTATTTTTACCATTATTCAAATTTTAAAACATCCATTCAAGGCCGCTGCTTTATATTTAATTCTACCGTCCTTCGTCCGCAGCAGGTTCTCCCTTCAAAATTATACTTTTTCATATCGAAAATAGACGCGCTGCGTTACACTTGCCACAAGTCCAAAGTAATATTCCACGTGCCACGAGCTTTTTATTTATTTTTTGTTTTTTTTTTTCATCCCATTTCTATGGCAGTTAAATACACTTCACAAACACATTGACATAGATCAACCCAATGCCCAAAAAAAAAAAGGACGCCTGAGGAAATACCAATTTACTCGTAAAAAAAAAAGTCAATCGAAAGCAAACATTTATTACATCATTAAATATTGCTCAATGAATTTGTCAAGGGCTGGACGAGTATCCTCCTTCGGGTCTCTCATTAACAGATACTAAAGGAGATGTACACTTCACCCATATTTACGGCAAATTAATTTCTACAATCAATATATCAGGGAGAATGACCTTTAAAGTGAGTGACACCCTGTACCACCCAACCGGGGGGCTGACTGCAAGGATATTATGAATATAATTTTGACACAGATTTTTCCCATTTGCCACACTTACTCTGAAGTGATGGTATGACTGGTGGTGGTGGTGGTGGTGGTGGTGGATGCGACACGGAGAAATGCGGCGACACTAGAATCCATTAAAGGGAAAACACTGAAAAACACATTTCGTCCTTAGTTAAGCACTCTTACTACTAAGAACTAGTCTTCCTTCGTGTTGAGTTGAGTTGAGTTGAGTTGAGTGAATGTACTATACAAAAAGGAGAGAAGAAGAAAAAAAACTCAAAAAAAAAAAAAAAAGAACTGCAAAGATACTGAAAGAAGAGCGACCGGAACGTTCTATTATGCAAATTGTGTCACGTTCTCTTCTCGCCTTACATAGTATCATTATTTAATTTACCCTAAAATAATTAAGACGCTCTAACGGAAGCCAGCCGACATCAGAGCTAGCTTGTCTCCCACAACGGTATGTAAGTACTTCGTTCTCGAGTCCCGTCCCGGTGAGTCGTCATCTTCTACTCGTAGATACTTTGTCCGCGTGCTTGTGTATGTATGTATGCCGGTGGGTTGGGTTGTGCCTTTGTCATAATAATTTTTCACTTTCGTCAGCCGAAGGATTTGTCGTCACCCGCCGCCGGTACGGTATGGTGTACTACGAGGAAGCTTGAATAGAAAGCGAGAGCAAGCCAAGTGGATGGGGGCGGGGGGTGGGTTATTTTGACAAAGATGTAATAAAGGAGGATGATTGCTAGCGGATGTTCGCAAATGTGCGCGCCTATTTTTTTTAGTGAATAAATAATTTTGAACGGTGCTGGTGTGGTGGTTTTTTTTTTTTTTGTTTTTTAGATTCCACCAGAGCGCTAGGAAAAAAAAAATATTGATTTAGGGTCTTATTCGGTCCGTCTGTCGATGATCCAAACATTGGAGACACTCTGCACGATGATTGATTTAAGGATGCTCACCTTTTATCAAATGCCTAATTTTAAGTGGGTTCTCGCTATCGCAGAAGTTTCGCTTCCACTCATTGCCTTTGGCCAAGATGTAGTTTTTTTTTTTGTTTTAATTTCTCTTGACAAGGATAAATACGAAGCCGACGACGACGGTGGGATGGTGGATTGGCAAAAAAGGATATGACGGGCTCTAGCTCACGGAACTGTCTTTAAGTCCATGATGGCGGTGATTAAATAGACAGGCACATGATTGAAAAGTTTATGTGCACAATTTTGTGACTGAAAAGCCTTGGGACCTGGGGAATTTTAAAGTTCAGGATCGACGTTCGGTTTGCTACGTGGATGCTGCTCGTTTTCTCTGTTTTGTATTAGTTAGGGGCTTCTTGAAGTAGGGCGTTGGCTTTATTGATGTTGAATGGTAAATTAACTTGTTTAATTTTCCCCTGAGTATCACTTTGATGTTTCTGTTTTCTACGTTGTTTTCGCTGGGTGAGATGTTTGTATATATATGGATGTATTGTATGTGTTGGGTAGTGATATTGCATTGCAAGGTTACCGTACCGGATAGCCCCTGGAGAAAAGTTTTGTCATACTTTAGTTAGGGGGCGAGCTGCTTAAAATTCAAATTAATTATATTTTCTTGTCCTTTTTTTGTTGGTGTTTATATTGCTTGTTGTTTTCAGTATACGGGCAGGATAAAGTTTTATGCTTAATTTTATGTTGGCATAATATGTGAGCACAAAGCAGAATTCTTTGATTTGAAAGTTTATCCTGGTTTGAACACGAATCTGATTTTTAGGGTATTATGTCAATATACATATGTACATATGATGAATCTGGAGTGGAATGTGTTTCATCCAGAAAAGTTTAAATGGCGTTAGTCAGGCAAAGTGACATTTGTTTAAAACATCATCATCTGCGAAGAGTTAAAACTGCAATCAGATTTAATTTAATGTGCCATGGTACCATAATGCAACAGTGGATGGAATGTTGGTGCCACTTGTGCCAATTGTGATAGCTTTCAGGACTGTTACAAGTTTTGATCTTTTCAAGCCCTTTTGCAATATTTTGAAACACAAGATACTTGTATCTCAGAAGAACTCGACATTTTTTTTTGCTGGTTTGTATATGTAAGTAACCTCTGAATGCTTTGAATGCTTTCAGTTTCAGTTTTATTAGCACCATTTCGCAGGAACCATACAGTTTACTGTGCATTCGATCTGCATCCTGTTAGCAGCGATTAAATCCGCATATGGAACACATTTCTGCGGAGTACGTGCACTTTTTCTTTACTCCTCTGTTATTACCAAAAGCAAAGATGTTATGTAGAAGTGGCTTTCTAAATAGAGGCAATGGATCCTAGATTCACATAGTCCCTAGCGCGGTACTATCTATGGGGATAGGAAAATCCTGGATCTCCGAAAAAACCAGATTAGGGAGATAAGCATGTATATCCTTGCAAGGAATAAGGATAATTCGTGTTATCGAAAGTTATCGCAAAACTCTTTTCGAGGATGGAACACTTCCGGAAAAGAAGATTTGTGAAATAGTCATCTTAAAGGATGGCAGGATGAGGGTAGGTGAGTTTTTAGAAGATCTAAAGCTAGCCTGTCATATTAGTCTGGAGAAATATACGTCAGTCTATCAAGCCGTTTTTACTAATCTGCTGCATGCGCTGAGGAGCACCTCAAACAAAGTCAGGTTGCGAGTCAAAGTATCATTGTAGCACTGGACAGTCAATAAGTGATCAGACACATGGGCTTTATGCAAGACTGCTATTGAAATGTGTGCATAAACTCAATGAGTGCTTACCTCGAAAAGGAATAACTCTGCACTTGAGAATAAGAGCAAGGCAAAGGCGGACTCTCTAGCAAAGCAAGGGTCAAGGTCGAAGTTCTCTAGTCCGGAACAATTTGCTGCAATTGACATAAGGGTCACGATGGAACACCAAAAAAAGGCGGTCAACATGAAAGTTTACTGGCATACGAGAATGGCTGTAAGAGTGATAGATAGATTCGTAGATAAATTCTAAGCTTGAGGTGAAAAAAAAAGCTGAAATAGATGACAGAGTTATCTGCAGATCATGGAAATTTCGGGTATCACCTAAAGGAGATGAATATTCTGGAGGATGACTCCTGTGAACTGTGCCAGGAAACGGCAACGGATGGCAACACATATGTACATATATCATATCAATGTCCGGCACTAGCTAGCATAAGAAGAGAGGTCTTGGGCAGACACTGGATAGAAACCCATAGGGTGAACCAGATTTCTGTTAAAGAGATGCTTGGATTGAGACGAAGAATCGAAATTTAGAGAGTCTCTTAGGCTAAGATTGTAGAAGCAGTGACGAAAATTGGTTCAACACTGTGGTCTAGTTCAAAACCACTCGAATAGTGTATGCAAAATATACAAAATGTATCGTTTACGTTAAACTAACTAGTAAAAACTATAATAAAATACTTAAAGACGATTGAAAGCATACAACCGCCAATTATTTTAATAATGTTGACCACCCCATTTCTCTAAACTCCACAATTACCGAACTTTCCCTTCAATAGGTCAAATTTACTACCAATTGTTTGGCGTGCGGAATCATCTTGTTGAAACCACATACGCTTCATCATTGAAAATGATTTTTCGATTAAATTCAGGATTTACTTCAAACATTTCCAGGTGCCCAATGGAAAAGTTATGGCGCTTCAATTGATCAAGATGCTTCAGATCTAGGATTAATTTTGATTTTGTAAGGATGCAGACCAAGATCTTTACCACAATGTAGACTGAGACATTTCCACTTCCTTCGAATGACGTCGAATCGACTGACTATAGTCCTTTTGAACTCAAGCACTTACAGCAGCGATATTTTCAATACTTCGACTGGTGCGTAACTTCACTGGCGCAGAAACCTTCAATACTGAATATATTGACTCCAATTTATCCACTATAGCACGCAAAGTGTGTTGGGTGGGTCAATTATTATGAATGAAAATTAGAGTAAGTACTCTTAAGGTTGCGGTAATCGACTCAGAATTTCTTTAGTATGTTTTAATCATTTCTAAATATTATTTGTTTATGAAATTCATTGTAAAAAAAACGCAGAACTTGGTTGATGTTTTGGTTTTAAAGATAATGAAAAAAACATTTAAGGGAGCACTAGTACTGAAAGACAGAATTGTTATGCGCCTATTGAAAAACTGTTTACTTCTTACAAGAGGACATCTTTATTTTCGTAAACATGGAGGTTATAATATTATGCACATCTTTAGATTTTTCATTGAATTCTTAAAAATCCTCAGATTATTGGCAGTGAGACTGGCGAGACTCGAGAAGTAACACATGTACAGATTAAGCATATCTTATCATTTATTGGATTATAGACTGGCGATGAAAAGTTAAGGGAATGACAGTAGTCTGCATTTCACGTCGATATTGGTCAACGAATAACTGAATGACCATTTCCGGCAGAGGCACACCGCACAGAAAGTTAACCTATTACAAGAGGCAGGAACCTCAGCCCTAAAAATCAGTAAGTTATCAACTACAAGGCGATGTCCAGAAGCATGCTGGATACCACATTGAATAAAAAAGTATGCAACCGTCTAGAAAAAGGAATTGAAAGGGGGCTTCCTTAGAATTCTTCATAAGATGGACTGGCACCAAAAATTCATTCCTATCAGCAAATACACAATAGTCCCATAGAGTCCCAGAGAAAGGCGATGTCACAGTGAATCGAGACTATGGTACTTGGTACCATCATATATAAGTACATATGTATATCTGGAAGCATCCCACAGGATTTAGGTACGAACTAATTCCTTTCTTCACAGATGAAATACCTTTGCTTTCGGTTGGCAAAACTTATACATTTCCCCCCAACATTTGGAAGTGGACTCTTAATTTTAATTTCCATAAGTGTTTGCAACACTCTTCACTCAACCATCTCTTACACAATCAATTATTTCCCTAAACAATTCGGCCAATATCCTTGTTATCCCAGATGCTACCTAAGAATCTAAATTTGCTATAATTCGTCAAACGAGTTATTAATTGCCAAAGCAACCATATCGCCTTTAGTATTCATTGTTTCCACTTATTCTCTTCATCAAAACGCAATCTTACAAATTACTAAATTCATCCTAACGACGGCCATTAAAAAGAAATCGTCTTTTTTTTTTTTGTCCTAAAACAAAAGTCCGCAAAAATTAATACTTTAAAGCGAAATGAGGATAAATAAAAAAGGAAAGAAAAAAACCTAAAGACCCCGAGAAAGTCCCTTTTCAAACAGAGCCATCTAGAGAATCTCACTCCACGTCGACTGTTCTTAAAATTAAGAAGAAGTAGAAGAAACAGAAAAAAATACCCCAAAAGCAAAAGAAAGAACTTTGAATTAATTTAAGAAAATATCGTCCCGAATATTAACAAGTCCTTGCCCAGCTTCATCTTCTCTATTGCCGCCGCGCTGCTGTCAGTTTTTCTCTCCTGCCAGCGCGCAACCACGGATACTTCCTTGTCTTTTCGCCAAAAAGGACACTGGACTACGACTACACAAAAAAAAAAACAAAATAAAAAAATAAAAATAAATAAATAAGAGACGAAAGGACAAGTGTGTATGATGGAGCACACAAAGCACAATGGAAATTCTGATAAGGACAAAGGACCTGCATTATAAGAAAAATATCTAGAAAAATACAACAACACTGGACATGGAGAGAGAAAAAAAAAAGTGTCCTTAGAAAGACACTGATATTGTTGAGTGAACAGTTTTTTTTTTTTTTGTCTTTCGTAGTCGTCTTTCTTTTGCAGCAAAAGGATATCCGTGAAATGAGACAAAGGAAAATGGCATTAAAAAGAAGAAGAAAACAAAAAAAAAAAAATATATATATAACAGAAAACGGTAATGTGAGTTAAGGATGCTAGATGCACATTTAACTGGCTCTGCATACATACATTTCGTCCCCACAGCAGCGTCCACGCCACGCTATTGGTAGGGACGCATACTTAACAAAAAAAAAACTAAAAATAAATGAAAAACAGTAAAATTTCCCAGCATCAGGGTTGCCTTGTACAAAAATGTTATACCCCTGCCTTAGTGTCTCCTTCTCCACTGCTGCCGCCGCCGCCAGGATACTGTCATCCAAATGAAACTGAACTTGTCTCGCTGTACTACGTGGAACAGTGGTAGCGTGGCTGTGGTGGGTCCTCCTCCTCGCTTCGGATGAAAATTAAAGTTTTAATGCTATGCAAGGCGATTGCGTTGTTTGTTTTTGTTTTATTTTATTTTTTCCTGCTTTCCTTTATTTTTTTTTTTTTTTTTATTCTTTACATAATTTATGTTTGTGTCCTTTCTGATGCCAGGAACGGAGTCGAACGATGTACCTACCTCTAGGCATCCATCAGACACTTGGCTCCGATTGGCTCCTTATCCCCGGTTGGCGGCCTTCTTTATATCTTCACGTGTAACTGTTGTATGTCGTGATGCAACTGCAGGAAAACAATCCAAAAATATATCTAGGGACAGCATATTTCACTAAATAGAGTGCAGCGCACCGCTTAAGCAATCGAAAGCGAATGGACCAACTTTAAGCGCACAAACTGTGAATATAAGGAGTTTCTCGTTCTCGAATGAAACCCCCCCATCCGCCCATCTCGTCCCGTCCTTAAGTTGTATGTAAAACGATTTACGAAACGAATTTTTGAATTTAATTTTGGGAACAGTTGGCGCCCATTTGGTTTTGCACTTTGTATTGCACAAGTAGTGTTCTCCGAGCACGTATTTACTTTCTGCAGCAGACTGCTAAAGAGAAAACTTTGCCGTAGTTCATTTGGGTTAATTTTGGACCAACAAGAGGAGATTTTGTATTCGTTTTATTTTTAGTGATTTCTTATTAGTTTTGCTGGAAAAGAAAGACTGCTGGAATTAGAAGTTTAGACAGCACCCAAATCAATGAATTTACAAGATAATGCCTTGCATTTGGTTTAATTTTATATTTCTGGTGGAGTAATTGGATTTTAGGAAATTAATTGCAGGTTCCTGCAGAAGACCATCAGTGGCCAGAAGTGGCCATCAATGTGGAAGCAACTGCATGGGGGTAGTTGTTTGCACAGGACAGTGTTCAAATTCGTATACAGTTGTGACATTGAGTACAGTGCATGACTTATATCGTCTGGATTCTTTCATGCAGATGTGTCAAGGTAAATGGAGCAATACGATAGGAAAAGTACAGGAAAGAATTATTCGCAACAGACTTAACGATAGTGTGACCCGTTCCTCAAGTAGCGAGGATTTCGCTTTCACGGCCCAACCTTCGCGAACGTTTAACAAACATCCAAGAGTATCACCGTCATAAAAAAATTGCTGCTTGGACACGGCATTAGCGGCAGGCCCCTTTCATTTGTGTAGACAGTATAACAAGCACAACATGAATGGTTCTAAGAAGCTAACCAATTTGTGCCATGGATCTATTGCACCCTAAGTAGTTTCGGATATTGCATGAGCAGTCATATCTGGAAATAAGAAAAGGCCCAGTACTGAGGTATATTTAAGCTGGACGAAACAAATCTACGAAATGGGGGTTTCTTATACGAGGAAACAATCAGGAAAGCGCAGAAGAAGGATCTTCGAAATTACTGCCAAAATAGATTGGCAACGCCAACGTAAAATTTCTAGAAATCGTCGGTGGACATCCGAATTGCCAAGAAACATAGAAAAAGGGATTAGAAGTAAACACTTTGCAGTAAGGTCCGAGCTTCCGATCCATCAAGACCCTTTCTTGGCACTTGCACTTTTACTTACTTCGACCTCAGGCAGACTGCTCCAGTTGTCTATACCAAGAGTTCTTACCGCGAGAATCCTTAAAACGCAGGTTCAGAGTTCTTTGTCGTTTGGAACTCTGGAAGTCTGATACGAAGATCCTCTTTTGTTTTGGCTCTTTGAACTACATCCTCATATTGGTACAACTGATAGAGCTCGCGGTTGTATCTTCCGACAATTCGTTGAAGAGTTTTTCTCTCGAAAGCTCTCAAACTTTGCTCTACTTTCCTGCTTATTCTTCAGCTTTTGGCTGTATATATAAAGTGGAACTGGCAAGATCAATGTGTTATAGACCATGCTTTTCATCTCTCGAGTTAGGAGTTTTGACCCCTTTTATTTCGTCGAACTAAAGTAGCAGAGGCTTCTTAGGATACATCTTTGCTGAATCTCTAACAAAGTGCCATCCTTGGAGACGATATGTCCTCCAAGGTATTTAAAGTCATTAAAAAGAGTAAATTGATGTAGAAGAATTTGTTGAACATAGTGGTTTCCACATGCAGACCTGGTCTACGCACTTTCTATCGTTATGAAGCACAACTGGATAAGTATTTCCGGTATCCCGAATTCGGACATCACCTTGTGGCGCTTAAGACGGTATATGCTGTCATATGTGGCTTTAAAGTCGATGAATAGTCAGTCTTGACTTCAAATTCATTGGTCTTTTTCAGGATTTGTCTTAGGGTGATCATTTGGCCATCTACCGGGTTGGAAGGCTCACTATCACGTACCGACTAGTGTATTAGAGAAAATCTTCAGACATTCAAACTCACTCATTCAAACGCTCTTACCTTACCTAATACCTATAGCACAATGAATTTTCTCTGCTCCAAGTGTATCCGTGAACGAAGAGAGGGAAACAGACGTCGTTGGGCTGCAAATTAACTCGGCAAAAACAAAAATGATCAGCCTAGGACCGAACTCATCAAATCATATGTGTATTACTGGACAAACGGTTGAGAGAGTTTCCAATACCTTAGGAGTATTGTCTCAACCGAAGGCGGAACCGAACTGGATATAGCCAGCCGAATAGGCAAAGCAAAAGCTGCATTTAAGATGCTATCCACAGTTTGCTGTGGTAATGCGATTAACTTAACCACCAAGCTACGACTGTTCCATTCCAACGTTGAATTCCTGCTGCTATATGGACGTGGTACCTGAAGGGTGACCGCCACTATTACGAGGAAGCTGCAAACGTTCGTGAATAGGTGCCTACGATGTATCTTTTAGATTTTCTGGCCAAAGCGTATCTCTAACGAGCAACTTTATTAGAGAACGGTCCATGAACCTATAGGCACAACCATAGGCACAACCTTTTTAAAAGAGTGACAGGTCCATAGGCAACCAGGCGTTACAATGAAAGCCGTTTACTCAGGATGGCAGGATACGCAGCGGTCCTAGGAGTACGTGGCGCAGAACAGTTGAGAAGGAAGAACGGCAATTGGGAAAGAATTGGGGAAAGCTGAGGCAGATTTCCAGAAATCGCACACATTGGCGTGTAGGCATTGTAGAGGCCCAAGGACCTAGGACTACTACCGTAAACGAAGTGTAGTAACCAAATTTATTTAATTCCCAACGAAATATAAAAAAATTTTAGGAAATGGACAGTTCATTTCATTTTTTTCGTTCAATTGCCCATTTTTAGTGCTCCTTCTCCTTCTAAGTGAATAAGTATTTGTTGTACTTAATTTTCTGGACATATATGTGAAAAACTACAGTTTTTTGGAAGGTATTCGGCGTATCTGACTTCAGCAGCAAATGAGAGTTGCTGCTGCTGCTGAATGAAATGATTTAGAATTTAAGGATTCAATAAAATCCATCGACAATACTAGTACCTTCCCCATATACAGGAGGTACGTATTCTATTGACTTTAAAAAGTCTTATACCTCAGTTATACCTACAATTACACACACAATTCCAATAACAAAGTTCAACTTTGTCTCCAACCAGTCATATACGTCCCTTAAACCAACCAAAAGCCAACGGCCAAACGAAAGGCGTAAAATATCCCTTAATTAATGCAACTGATTATCTTACTCTTTCATGTCCATTAACACTTTAACTTTGCCACTAATGTAATGTGTGTCGTGCCGGAGAGTGTGTCCCAAACTAATTTATGATTGTCTTCGGTTTACTTGGTTAATTGACAGTACGCTTCTCAATCAAAAGGACAGCAAAAGAAAAATTACAATCAATTTAGAACAAGGACACAATTAGCTAATTACACAATATACTGCATAGTACACAATATCCTGTGCAGGAATGAATAACCTGGAAATCGAGAGCAAAAAGCAAAAAAAAAAATAAAAGCAAACACATCACACAGACCAGGCGACACACATCCTTTTTGGCTTTGTTCTTTTCCCGCAATCAAATACCGCAATTTATTTATTTTCCTACCCATCTACCTTAGACCAAATACCACATGACCAAAGGCCTAAATCTCATTTATGTTCCCTTTTCTGCTGTCCCTTCAAACCACCACAAATACATACATATGTACATATAATAAAAAAAAAAAAATCCAAATGAGATGAAAGGATACAACGCAATAAACCGCAAGCAATATCAATATCTATTGGCAAACATAAATTTTCCAACAAAAAAAGAAGAATAGAACCTAAAAGGAGAAGACTCCAAAAAAGGATAGGCATGACACACAAAGAAATGTCCACTGTCCTCCGCAGAGGGTACAACATTAGGTAAACTCCTCATTGTCGTACCCTCGACCAACACAAGGTAAATCATTATGGTACAATGGACAGTGGATAAATATCCTTCAGCAGTCCTAGGTATGTGTACATACATAAAATGCTTAATGGTATTGTTGTTTGGTGTATTTTTCGAAGGATATAATATCCTCTATGTGTTTTGAAGAGCTAAGCAAAAATTTTAAAAGCTCAACCAATTACTGTCATTCACATGGTATGGAGCGTATAAAGTGTTATCGATTTCAGTCAAGAAGCTGACAGAGGAAAGGACTTTGCAAATTTTTTACGACCAATGTGTAAGAGTGTCCTTCTTTTTTTTTTGTTTAGGGAAATTTACTCTATCGAATGGAAAAAGTTTTTAAATTTTATTGCATTACTTAGGATTTTATTACGAATAGTTTGAAGCCCAAGATGAGGATGTTGACAATTTTACAAGTTATTGCGTATCTCTTTATGTGATGGATGAGTCCCAAGAGAATCAGATCTGCGGTCGGATGGACATACATGCTTAAGTGAACTTAATTCGGTTAAAAAGATACGACCAGAAGGTAAATGAGAATGGGCTCACTTATTTTAATGGACGGCAAATAATACAAAATGTCCTTGCCTGTGCACCTTTTTCTAGGCCTAGTGTTTTTCATTGGTAGTTGTTGGGATCTAGCGATAAGAATATATGACCAACATATAAGTTTTATTCCTTCTCCATGTGAAGTGACTGTGACGGTCACTTTTTAAAAAGATGTTTAGGTATTCAAAACATTTTGCTGAAATTAGGTATGTTTTCGAGGTCATAGTTTAAATTCAATAAAAATGGAGTACGACACGCCTCTTTTATTAGGGCTGATAGATAACAGGCAATTTGCACACTACTAGAGCAAATACTAATCGAGTGGCGCAAACGCAGATCATTGTTAAGAGTTTTTCAATAGCAACATAACAATTTTGTATTCCAATACAGACGCATTCTTAAACTTTTTTTATGATTCGTTAGTAACAGAATGTCAGGCTTACAATTTTATTGCGTTGAATTTTAAAAACGATCAAGATTGAGCCATCATTAAAAATTTCTACCCAAAATCTGAGTCACTGGTCGCAGTTTTAAGAGTCTTATTCCAATTTCCGGACGTAATGATCGTCCCACCAGACAGGCTGTGCGTGCTATAGTGCAAAAAATCGAGTCAACACATACACTATTGAATGTTTCTTTGGCAGTGGGACAACGTACCGGTCGTAGTACCGAAAATATCGAGTCCGTAAATGCTTCACTTCAAAATGAGCCAAAACAGTCGATTTCCTGACGTTTGCAGAAATGGGCAATCCCACAGTCCACATTGTGGCCAATTTTGTGTGAAGATCTTGGCTAACACCCTTACAAGATCAAACTAACCCAAAAACTGGAGTCTCTTGTTCATTTGAAACGCCGAAACATCTCCGAATTGGGCCCTGGAAAAATTTGAAAAAAATCCTGAATTTCATCGAAAAAATCATGAAAGCACATCTGTGGCTTAGTGTTATTGTCAATACATGCGTTATTGGATAGCAACAAACCATCATGTGCCCCAAAAGACTCCATTGCATCCACAAAAAGTGACCATATGGTATCCATTTCATGTCGGATTAGACCATATTTCTTCGTCGATGAAAATGATCCTCATGTTATGGACAATGGAGGTCTCTGTCGTGTCCAACAGGAAGGCAATTTTTGCTCATAATTGGATGAACATGACTACGGTGATGTGTAGTTCCAAGAAGATGGTGCCACATGCCACACAGCTCTAGTCATACAGGAGATCAATTGATAAGGAACTTCGGTGATAGTGTGATCTCTCTTTATTTCATTTAAAGGGGTAACGTTAAGTCTTAAATTTATTCCAATAAGCCAATAACGTCAGGCACAATATGAAACGCAAAGTTGGCAAGATTCCGGCCGATATGTGTCAACGACTAGTGGAAAATTGGCTCCGAAAAATCGATCACCGTAAGCCAGCTCGCTGTGGTCTTATGAACAAGATTGAATTTCATATTAAATTTAGCTTATATGGGTACTACATGTGGTATAAATTTTAGCCCGAATTCTCTATTATTCTGTGTGTTATTGAAAGGCAAAACTGTTATGCCGTTATTGAAAAAACGGTTGCATATCTTTCAGGACCTATTTCGATTGTTCTTCTATGTACAAACCACGTTTCAAAAGTACTATAGCACACCCTTAGAATATTTAACTAATTTTTCGAAATCAAAGAAATAAGAAATACGAAGAATGACCACAATTTGACAATGCAAGGAAATTTTCTTACGAAATCCAAGTGGTCACATGAAAACCTCCTCCTTGTACATTATTCAAACGACTCCAACGAACACCAGAGAGATTTTTCCTTCTACATGCACAGCATAGCATGTACATATAGAGGTACAACGCACATAACTATCCATCACTTTAAGTCTAGTTAAATTGTAGCAAGGACTTTTGATTGCCTTTAAACTCAAATCCATTTTAAATAAAAAGCCACAGCATGCACCTGATGAAAGTAAATTTGCCCGATGACAGACTTTAGACCACTTCAGTTTCTGTACATAGCTTGAGGCCAGAATACCATGACGGAAAATGTCCCATTTTCTAGAATTTCAGTGTAGGTTACGTTGTGGCTGTCTGATTGAGCCAACTGTTCACACATCCATACATAGGTATGTATATACCTAGGACATGTTTAAACACTACAAAATAAATTCTTTGGCACGCAACAATCATAATCGCACAAAGAGAGCCACCTTACCACTTGTCGTCGTTCCTCTACTGTCATGCACAACGAAAAATGAAATAACTCCCCATGCACAAGCCATTCGTAGAATGCCCTTAGCCAGATATACACACACATAGAATTATTCCCTGTTTGAGGTCCTTGGAACATATAGCATTTCATAGGTATGTGCAAGAGGACATAACTAAAGATTCTTATAACTAGGGGTGTCCTGACAGCAGTTATAGATGATGCATGCATGTTGTACAAGGATAAACAAGGAAATGTGAAGCGTAAAGTTGGCTCCCCTTCGTATTCTCTTCTATTTTATAAATAAGAATTAGCCTTCCGTACTGCTGATAGTTGTGAGGATAGTGGTGGCGAAGGAGCTGCTGCAGCAATCCCATGTCATGTGTTCTAATTAGCCATATAGAGGAAAGCAGAGCTACCCACCCAGTTCAGATTTATTTATTCATTTAATAAAAAAGAACTAGAAATTAAATAAACGAGAAACCCAAAGGTACGGAATTTTAATTTTGTATGTTATCCTCTTTTATTTTATTGCAGGTGCTCCTGCAAACATCCTGATTAGTGCGGTTAGCTAATCAAGAGATGGACACGTTCTCAGCGGAATGCAAACAAAAAGAAATCTCAACCAATTGTGCTAATTTGTCATCAGTACTAGTCAAACAAGACCATAAGTGGTGGTTGGTTGGGCGCCATTTAATTGATGTGAATCGAGTGCAGCAGAATAGCTGCCACATTACGAACCTTGTAAGTCCTTAATCAATAATTTAGATTATAATTGAATTAGTTTTGTCGTCGTTCAAACCAACCGACACTGTGATGGCGAAAACTCATTTTCCACCCTGTGCCCTCTATAAACCCAATTACTTGAGAATTCAAATTAATTTTCGTATGTGGTAGTTAGTTGAGCTTTCATCGTACTCCTGATGCCAGTGGCTAGAGTAAATAATAACGTCTGAGGCATCGAGAAACAAACGAACAAACACTGAAAAGTTAATTCAATAATCGGCAGTATTAGGGCGAAACGTATAGGTGGTGGGGTGGTCCTACTGCATAAGGACGATCGAATCAAATTGATAGTTGAGTTTGTATGCAAACAGAGACTTAAGTGAAGTAATCCTTTCGTATTGATTGGTATTGAAAAGCTACAAACGCTGATTGGTTGTCTACGGAGGTGTTAAGGTGAATAATAAGTGATGTCGGGGTTATTAAAAAAACAAATTATACATTTATTCAGGCATTATTGTCATTATAATACTTGTCATAGTATTCTAGAGTGTTTATTGTCATACCAAAATGTCTATAAAGGTTCATCTCAACGTAGAATTTTGGTCTCAAAGTGTCCTTTTTGCATATTCACCAACTAAGCCAGATAAAGAGGATTTGGAATTTGAAAGGAATTTTAAGGAACCGATCGGTATACTTAAACAAATGGGCTAAACTTGGCGACCCATGTTTAGCTTTGACATCTCTGTCAAACTCGTTCCTTTCTGTAGGATAACGATGGAGAACGATTCTTGCTCTTTCAAAGTTGGTTAAGAACTCATCGAAGCCTTTGATGTCAAAAAGGACAGAAACAAGTTAAAACGCTGTCAGGTAATTCTCTCAGCACTGTACTTGACAATATACAACAATTAATCTTGTAAAAGTCTGTGCAATACCTAGGGTATTTCGATAATATTGACATTTTTGGGAGAACACAGTGAACTGTCACTGGTGTGTTTGATAGTATTGGAACGAAATCTACGAAAATGGATCTAGCAATAAATGAAGTCAAAGTCAAGTATATATGGTAGAAGGGGTACACAATATTAGCGAATTGGATCGTAAAAAACGATTCTTCGAAAACTTTTGGTCTCGTTTGCATTTATGAGGAAGAGATTCAACGATAAACTACATATACCAGCTGTACGAGTATAGCGACATCGATAAAAAAAATGGCTATGACATGTAGGCTGCATGGATACAAATGGTACGGCATGTAGAGTCTTCAAATCCAACCGGAAGGACTATGCAGAAGACGACAACTTTGACTTAGGTGGTGCTTACAGTTAGAAGAAAAAGTCAAGCAACTTAAAGTGCACAACTGGAAGTGGCTTGTTGCTGGAGACCCAGGTTCCGCCCGAACTTAAGGACTTGTTCACTAGCGCTTGATGAGTTACAATGCAGCTCAAAATAAGAGAAACAATGAACTTAAGCTGAGAGTACGAAACTCACAGTTGAATACATCAGTAGAATCTCACTGAGTTTTTATAGAAGGATACAGAGGATTATCAAGACTTGACTAACTAAGCCTTTCAAGACACTTGTTTCCCTAGTTTGCTTACTCATTCCACTCATTTGTGACCTTTGAAAAGACCTACATTTCTAATTCATTCATCTAAGCCTTCATAGACTCAGTTATTCGTCGAGTAATGGTAGGGTTACAGAACTCACTTGATTTTGAAAGAGTTACTGGTTTATCGAGCTTCTGTAGCTTTATACTTAACCAAAATAAGGCAGAAGCAATTGACTGAAGAACTAAAGAAGTATAAAATCTAAGGTCTTCAAACTAAAAGTGTTATACATATATGTTTACGGCCTAGATTGACGGCATTTACATAACATGTATATATAGACAAAATGAGTGGGGATCAAATCAAGGGAATACAGAACGGAAGAGAGCAATTATTACATTTGTAGGAATCTTTAAGACTCTCTCTCCGAGCTCCGAAGAATTCGCAACTGAGAGATGATTACATTTCTTCGTGCAGATCAATGTAGACAATAGTCTAAAGAACATAGACCTGTTTAAAGGTTTTATTTATGTAAACATTTACCTAGAAGTGCTGACCATAAAGTAATATACAAAGTCAATCTGAATGAGTCAAAGAACAAGCCAAGTTCAAAATTTTACGAGAGAAAGGTCAGAATTGAAATATGATTTCCGACAAGCAGCCTGTCTTTAAGCCCTGTCTGGCAACCAGTGTTTATTGTCTCTAATACTATAGATCCTAGTTAGGGTTATAATTATCATATCTCCTTCATATCCGGACAGCTACTAGTTTGGTGCGGAATATAGGTATGTAGATATAATTTAGTCCGGGCTGAATAGCTATAGACAATCATTTAAATATTGCAACTCACATGCTATAGGGCTTTTTCCATTTCAAACACCATAAGTAACCTAAGGTCAGATAGGATGCTAACTCTGAAAAACTTAAATTGAACTCCAGTTACATTCCATACATACCTCTGGGCCGCAGGTATGGGTTGTTCTTCTCAGTAGTTTAAAGGATACTGACTTTAACTGATTTTAGAAAGGAAGTCCCAAGACACCTTGTAGTGTCTCAAAAAAAAGTTTATATTTAGTGGATCGATAAAAAAATATAAGCCATCTATCTACCTGTTGGAAAAATGTTTCTTAATTATTAAAGGGGCTTTAATTCTTGCATTAATTGAGGTTAGGTTAAGATTAGGTTTAAAGCACTTACGCGCTTACAAACTGAAAGGTTCGGATCGTCACGAACAGACTCTCAACATTTTCTATCGTTCCTGATAATCTTGCTCCCTTGGATTTTGGTATTATACTAACTTTTTGACTTATTTTTGAAATAGAGGTTTGCTTGGCGCATCATTTAAGTGGCGAAAATCTCGAATATTACAGAATCTTCTTTACCAAATCACCAAAGCCAGGCTACTGATCGACATACCCTCCACTCCCAACGGATTCATTGCGTTCACACGGTAAGCTAAACCGATATGAATTTTCTTTTGAGACACCTTGCATTGAGTAACCTTCTAAATACTGTCTTGAATTTTAGCATCGAGATACTGTCATTGCTTTAATTTATGTTATGGAGGTCTAGACCTTCTTCTACAAAAGATCATCTTCAACCTTGAAATGATCATACTCAGTACCATTCATTGCATCTTTTACGTCTACAACCACACGTCAGGGCACTCTAGGTATTGCTGCAGACAAATGATATATGTGACAAAGTTTCTAGACCTACTTAAGACCCCAAAGATTGGTACTGCCAATGTTTTCCTTTAAACCAATAAGTAAGCGAAATGACACAAAAGCCAAAACAAATCTTCTATTTTCTATTTTGATTTCGAAAATGTAGTTCAAAGCTTCCTAGTCGTTACCCAAAAAATGTAAATAGCTTCGTGTCTCAAGCAACTATAATATTGGTCACGACTGGTATTATCATGTCCTATTGGGAAAACTTATACCCCATTTGAATAATGAAGGACTCTATATGTACTACCTAATCTAAAATGTTTAACACTTCCACCATGCTTCCAATGCACTCAAGCCCCAAACTAACTTCGAAATAACACCAATCTACAACTTTATTAATACACACAACACACCGAAAATACCTCACCTGAGTAAGAATAAAAATTGAAATGTCAAACGCTATTGAAAAGACCCAACACTGACAAATAACACCCACTTCACAAATGACAGCAAACACTGAAATGGCCTGGTAAACTACTTCTCTAATATTGCTCAACAGCACTGTAGACACAGCGAAGCCGCCACTACCACCGACACCACACCACCCCCACCAGCCATATCGTCAGAATTTATTTACGATAACGCAGTTCTAGAGCACTGTTGCCGCACTATTAGCACTGCGTATATATTGATCTACCTACCAAGCGTCGTCGTCGTATAGAGGAGTCCTTTTTTTCTTGTATCCAAATCCTGCTCCTTCAGTCTTACCTTAGGGGGTAAACAACGCGGGTAATATATAGTTGTTGTTCACCTGCCACAAAGGAAATCGCACCCTCTTTATGCAATAGCTCTGATTTTATCACAATCCTTTCGATGAAAGTCGTTCGATGGAGGCACGGTGATTGTACAACCGCCACCCTTCATCATCATTACTATCATCATCTAACTAAGTGGTGCAAGTGGATTCTATGTGTACACACTCCTTTTTACCTGGATATTGCACGAAGGGCGGCGATAGCATTGAGGTGTTCATTTCGTATTCGATTGAACCCTAGCACCCCTCGAACGCCCGCCCGCCCGCATAATTGCGAAATATTTCGTTGGTATTTGGTATGGCACAGGGGGGTTGAAATTAATTTATGGTAATTTCCATATGCTACAAGCGTAAGTTCCGTTGAGTATATTAGCCTTATGTAATTAGGATTTTATGCGGCCCACCCCCACCTCAACCCCCGCGTATAATTATCCCGAGTGTGTAGGGTTGAAGTCTAAACTATACAGATTCTGTGTGTGTTTGTGCATCGGCGGATGCTCATCATAATAATCATTACTATCTGAAGGACTCTCCTTAGATCGCTTTGATGTCGAGTAACCTTCGGTGAAATTGCGTTAGACAATGAACTTATTATTCTATCTATGCCGGAGGTGATTTTCCTGTCTTATATAATTTTTTTTTTTTCAAAAATTTATTAAAGTGTCCAATTTCGGGGAAAATTTCATTTGAAAATGGAGAAACAAAAAAAAAATCCCCCAGTGATTTTGACACACAAACCGAGTCGGTCTAGCTGACTGTTTGAGGTAATTTTAACACCCTCACCAGGGATACGGTATATCCTCCGACTTTAGCGAAGTCTTGGCTATAGTCTAAGGGGAAATTAATACACATTACGGTAAAGAGAAAAGCAGTGCCGACAATGCCAAAAAAAAAGCAAACAGAAATCTGGCCAAAATGATGGGGACGATAGACAAAAACTCCTCAAATATGCCTCGGGGACATCTCATGAGAAACATAATTAAGAAACCTTGCTGAGGACGCCAAAGTTCTGTGAAATGTTTGACTGCAAGCGTACCGTCGTCCACACGTATACAGAGTATTTCATACAGTATTGTGTATCCAAAAATGTATTCACTTATCAGGTCTTATTTGTGTGGATACCCGCAGGGTTGCGATGAGATTGAATTTGGTAAATGAGACTCTTGTGCATTTGAGGCGGACAGTGGGACACTATCGTGGGTAGGTCGTCATAGGAAACACACCGTCTCGTATGTTTCAGATTTGCCAGAATATGAAAGAAGAAAAGTTTAAATTAATTTTCACTAATCAAGGAAAATCCACCCACGATGGCTTGGACTTTTGAAATGTCAACTAGCTGTGCGGGGACTGGTCGATGGAGCTGGATGTCGAATATGTGTTGGTCTTTTAAATGAATTCATTTATTCGGATAACTAAGTGGTATACATGTATTGTATTAGGCATACCTTTGTAGTACAGGGTGCCGCAGAGACAGTAAAATTACGTGACAATTGACAAGGGATGCACAAATAAAATTCAGATATTCGGTGTTTAGTAGGACAGCTTAGCAATACGAAATAGGTCCAGTGAATACCAGCTATTAGGTAGAATAAATAGTGTTTATCTTGTGTCTTAAAGTATCGAAGAAAAGCTGGAGATGAGAACGAGGCAACGAAGATCCATGAACATAAAAAAAGAAAACCTAAAAATCTTTGCTACGACGAGGTAAAGCTTTTGTGGAAGTGATTTCAGTTTCCGTGAGTGCCCTCTAGGCACAGTTGCCGCGCATCCGATTGGCTAATAACAATTTGCTTGAGGTGATATTTCAGTAAAGTCCTTAAAAATCTTAGCGTTATACTTGATCTTTGCTAGAATTTCTTTTGTTTTGTTCTGTTTTTTTTTTGTTTTTATTATGGGATGTCTAAAGTCAATTTTTTAGTTCCACTAAGAGTATTTCGATTTGGCGTCACTGACAGGAGGAGACTTTTTCCTCTGGAAGTAATTAATATAATTAGTTAGCTGAAACTATCAACACCTGAAGTCCTGGGTACAGTCGGCAAAATAACGACTGAAGGTAGGAAGTACTTGTTGTAATGGAATCTGAAAGCATTTATGTTATGAAGGATCGATATAACCGATAACGTTTTTGTACAGAAATTATTATTTCGCTATCGATTGTTAAGTTTTTGACAGCTGAGTCATCTGTAAGGAATGTATGGATGCTTTGTCAATCCAATATCCGTGATGAGAAAAAAAAATTGATCTTTTACGAGCTATCGTTGCACCCGTCAAACCAGTCAAAATAAAACGGCATAGGATCTGCGAGGTATATACATAGAACGTCTAAAGTCTAAACGATCTCACCAAATTTACTGTCGAGGTTCGTTGCAGTTCGGGGGTCTTATTTTGTATTCCGTTTCTATAGCTATATTTTAAAATCCGAAATTCGCATTTTTAATTTCTATAGAAAATGCCTCCGTCCACATTCGGAAAATAAAAGTAAAACTAACTTTTTTTTAAAAATTTTGGAATTTTGAATTTCGAAAACGCTTGACAAAATTATCTGCTTTTCGAAAGATTTCTTGTTATCGGATGTATGATTCCCAGAAGAATTTTAACACAAAATGTAAGCTTATCCTAATCGAATATATGTACATATATTTAAAAAAAATATCCTGTTTCATTTGGTAATTTAAAGTGAGGCCGTCAAATGTTCACACACAAAACCTGCACAATTCTAAGCTTTGATGCAGTTTAGTCCAGAGATTTGTTCTTTCTTTCGAACATATGTATCAAACCAACTTTGGAACAGACTGCCTTCTGACAATCGGTAGGTGTGGCTCTATTGTACATTCAACAGCCTCATGGGTCATTTCCATAATGTTCGAATGATTGTCTCCGTTCTATATTTTCGAATCGTCATTTGCCATAGTCAGACAAGATACCAACACTGTCCATTATTTCTATGTAACGAATTCTCCAAACATAATAGTTTTAGTGATGCTTGGTATTTGTTTTGACAATCCAACTTTCGGAAATTTTTGGTTTTGACTTGGAAGCATTTACATCCAATCCGAAGATCACACAAACTACGAATTCATTTTAGAATCGGATTTCATTTTCGAATCGAAATCCGAATCTAAAAACATCAAACAAGCCGTATCTGAACATATGAATTATATTGATTTTAATGAGGATTTGTCAGGCCCAGGTTCACCCCGAACTGTAAGTAATCAGGATTGGTCTAAGATAACCCTTTTGGCATTTTTCGTGCAAGACGTAATATCGTTAGATCTGTTATTGAAAAATTCGAATCTTTTTGAAATCGGCCCAAGGTAAAGTACTCTTAATTTTGAATATAAAATGAAAATTCGGAACTCAGCTCAAAGCAAGACAATACAGTTTGAACCAAATACATCCAAGTAACAGACAGACAGACAGACGGAATCGGCGGACCTACTTTTGTGGGTCTCGAATCCGGAATTTTTCAGGAAACCAATACCTACTTGCCCTATATAGTTATATGTAGGTGCAGACCCACCTAGAGTCTGTTATAACCTTTAAATCTGGTAATAACTAACAAATGCATTCACGAATATCCCAGCTAAACCGGCACCAAGCTACCCTACTGGAAAGGTGCAGCACTGTAATTATGCATGTTGGCACAAACTACCATTTTACGAAACCAAGATTTTCTCCTGGCTGGAAATTATTATCATAGTAATACTCGTACAACAAGGTAAGGAATTCGCATTCTCTGCTCTACTGGCACAACCTCTACCCAACAGGCCAACTTCATCAGAAGTAATTACTCTCTCCTGGCAACTGCAAATGATACGAGTATGTATGTTTGTATGTATGGGTCTTATTTTTTTTTTTTTGGAAGAATGTAAAATAGTTCGTTCTTGTTCCTTTCGGTTAGTAACGTCTAATGAAGGTTATTGTCTTCAACGAAAACGGAAAAGGCTATGATTATGCAGTATACGAGTATTTCATGTGGAAGAATCATTTTCGCAGAAGACTCTCACTCTTTAAATTCAAGGCAAGGCATATAGTACCTACACAAGTGCATGTGGATATTCAACGGAGTTGCAGAATAACAACCTACAGAGTCCCTTAGATGAAAACGACATACACATACGTATAACCAGTAGGATGACAACGACAACAACGACGACATCAACGAACAACGACGTTTGGCCCAAGGCAAAGTGGCAAAATAACATTTTTGATATTCAAAAAGGACCACAGTCATACACACACGAAAATATCACACAACTTCTGCGACCATCAGAGCTATAACCGGTGGAAGTAGGATACCACGAGACATGTCCCTTTTTGAAATGTTTTACATAGAGTGGGGTATATTTCTTTTTTTTTAGGAATTTTTTCCTTTTTTTTTTCTTCAAATTTTGCATCAATTTGGACTTGAGTGTATGTGTTTTTGTGGATATTAATCGCTAGATATGCAAAAATACGAAAGAGTGTGTGCTAGGAAGCGAAAACGAGATCCTTTTGGTTTATGTGTAGAAGAGAGGCATGTATATCTGCCATAATTCTTCAAGACACGACAATGTACAGTCTGCTGTGTTGCTGCAGCCACAGTTTTGTTGATACGGTGTATATGGATACTAAGCAAAATCACACTGTGGACGAAAATTATTCGAACGGATATCGATTTTTTTTTTTTAATGAAAAAACTATGACAATGTTAAAAATTTCTTGACCTTGTTTTAGACCAAAAGTTGTTTGTTTGAATACCTAACCCAAATTTCTGAAATTATCGAAGCAGGTTTCTTAAGTGTAAATAACCAAGTGAACGAAGAGTAACTCTTGGTAATCGGTGTTTCTTTGGGCGGAGAAGGCAACTAAATACATAGTAGAGCCCTATCCCGAATAACTAAGGAGACTCTATGATCTTGATCATCCCAGTCCTACTTCATGGCGCTGAAACCTGGCCTCTGTCAACCGCTTAGAGAGAAAAAATTCTTTGTAAAATTTTTGGTCCCGTTTGGGTTGACGGGCTTTGAAAGAGGAGATTCAACTATACAAGGTGTACAGCGACATCGGCCTTGTCAAAAAACTGCTGATAAGCCGTTTGAGATGGCTAGGACATGTAGAACAAAGGGACACCAATACACCGCCCGCAGAGTCTTCGAATCAAACCCGGAGGGACGACGCAGTAGAGGAAAACCTCGCTTTAGGTGGCGCGCAGAACTAGAAGGTTACCTCAACCGACTTGGAGTGCACAACTGGAGGCAGTTAGCTAAGGACCTGGCTAAATGGAGAGGCTTGTTGGTTGAGGCCTAGGTTCACCCGCCACCTAAGTAAGTAAACAACCAAGTAGATCCTTAAGCTAGGAACAGAAGCCAATCATGATAAATATTATTGAAAAGACATGTTCTTTTGATAAAATTTGTAGGAGCATACCTTAACCTATGTTACTCTACATATCGTCGCAAGTACCGACCGGCAGGTTCTTGCATTGCGTTTGTCATGTGGTGAGGTTTATTGGTTCTTGAACCCTTCTGCTATGGAAATTTGTTTCTCGGTTTAGATGGTAAAAACCTCAATATGATGATTTTATTTCAAAACTGAATAGCATATCACTGAAGGCGGTTATCATCCTTCTCAATTTGGTAACTAAATACTTTTCCTGCTTTTGGACAATCAGAGATGTCAACAAGATAGTTGTAAAGTTTGTATCAAAGGCTATCGGCGTTGCTGTTTTCAATTTCTGACAAAGAGTACGTATACATGGTTATAAGGATAAAGATTATCGCAAGTTGTTCAGATGTCTTTACCTGAAAGTTATCGATCTAGAAGCCTTTTAGAAGTATTTGCCAGTATAAGTCTATAACTGAGTCTTGACCAGAAAGTCTTTGTCGTCGAAAAGGAGGTCAGTAAATCAGACTAAAATCAGGATATTTCCACATAATTTTGAAGTAAAATTAAGATAAAATCTTAACAAAAAACACATGCAATATAACAAAGAATTTATTTCTCCTGGTAGCCCGTCCTTTCTATCACTAGCCTCTAAAATTTATTGCGAGATGTTCTGCCCATAGGTAAGTTTTGAACAGTATTATAAAAAGTGCAATTTAATGTGTCTTACTGGTTCTTACTATTAGATGTTCCAGTCGTGTCTCAATGTCTCATTAGGAAGAGTGTCAGGATACTTAAGTTTATTTATTTTTTTTGTTGAGCTTGATTCTCTATTGGTGATCAAGAGTTCCTTAGGTAGTCGCTTCTTGCTGAGTCTTTTTCTGAATTCTCTTGTTCCCCTATTCAACAGAATGTTTTAGGTTCTACAGAGGATTCTGCTATCCCTCGTCTTGCAGGTATTTTTACACAAGTTAAGACTTAACCAAATGATTGGATTGGATGGGTTGGATCTTTAAATACCTGAGATACTCGTAGGTTAGGACGCATATTTATTATAGAGAGTTATGTATCGACGCCTCTGTCTTTTTGGAAGCCTTTTGTAAGGGAATGCTTTCCAAAGCCAATTTTTTTTTATTTCTTGCCTAGAAGATGAAAGTAAGTGACATTGAATTTAATACACATTAGGAATGGTAGTATGAATCAGTTCAGTTCCACCAGATAGATGCTGATTCACCTTTCATTTCACTTAAGAAAGATACCCACCAGAATGTATGTATCTTGGTAGTGAATTCTATAATTAATCCATCAATTTAGAAACTGTCACTATTAGTAGCAGATTCCCAGTAAACTAAATGTTATTCTTGTAACTATTGTGGCTTAAGTGTCTACTTGCTTACCCAACATAGAGACGTCTTTTTGTAGTGTACGCAGAAGAAGTTTTTTCTGTGCAACATTGTATAAAGACAACTTGTTTTGCTTCTAAATTGGCACATCCTTCTAAGAGAAAAAAAACCAACTGAAGGTAGCTTATAAGGAATATATTTCGGAATAAAAACATCCTGTCACTAGACACAAAAGCAATGAAAACGAGAATAGATAGATAGAATAGGTGTCTCTAAATACTTAAATATTAGTGCTATGCATTTTTAAGAATTTAGTGAATGCATTCAACTAAATATCTTTCTCTAACCAGTATTTCACGTGTCATTAGGAATATTTTCATCGCCTCTGGACACCCTATTCACCTATACTTCCTTTTTTTTAACTACAAGCAAATATTTCCGACAGTATCTAGTAGGAGATATAAAAAAATCAAACTGTACTTTTAAACCCAACTGTGGGTTCAGCATTTATCTATTGCTTCTCGCACGAATCTAACATCAGATGAAGTGTAGCAGCACGTAGAAGCTGGATAAATATTCTCTTTTTCCGACAAAGAATGGGGCACAGACAACAACATAGAAAAATGTCCGTCATTCCTTATTCCTTTCTTTTTTTATTCGTTTTTTTTTTTTTTTCGTTCATAGTTCTCGCAAGTCAGGCAGGATATCTTCATGGAGTCGCTCTTTTAGATAGCTGCCTACGTGTATATGTGTAACCAGTGTTGATTTTCTTCTTTGTCGTGAAATGGGCAGCATGAGACAAAATGTTAAAAAAAAAAAAAAAACACAAAAATCTGCTTCCACTTCAATTTAGAAAAATCCTTGCAATTGCAGAAACAGCTGCAGTGCACGCAATAAATCATTCATCGTCAGGGTGAATGGTTATATTCCATTCGCCGTCGTCGTCGTCGTGCTCTAGCGAAAGCTTTTCCATCTCTCCCCTGGATTCTGGATCTTTCTCTCTACCGACCGGCTGATGTCTTGTGCTATTCATAGCTTATCGTTTGTTGGATTGTTTCCTATTAATATTCGCACACAAACATATGCAACGTTTACGAAAACGAAAACGAAAAAAAAAGGAAACAAAATGCATATTCATGTGAATACTCGTATGTCTCTAAATGGCATATTTAAATGTAGAGGGGGGGCTGGTAACAATGTGCTGCTGTCGAAGAGGGTGGAGATAAAGAAAAGCACAAGAGAAAATTGAACTTTATGCACCTTGAATCCTTTTTTGCCTGAACGATGCAAACAAAAAGCGTAGCGACCTTCGCATCATCTTCGTCATCATATTGCACCTCATCATGGCTTGTGACTTATCTGACATTATTCATGGTGTGCGGTAGCAAACTGGTGATAGAAGTTAGGACGGGCTGGGCCCGGTAGCACCGTGGTGGGTGAAAATTCCGGAATTGAAAATGAAAAATAAAGTGTACCGCGTCATTATGGAGATGAAATACTTTTCCGGATCACTTTCACTTTGGAATTCTGCAGGGACTGCATGTACAGCGATGTGTAATGAGATTCAAGGACGAGGACTGCGGAAAACATTTTCATGTCAGTATTTATTACATGCATGAGAGTTTTGGAAATTTTTCATTTTTTTTTTTTGTTTTTTTTTCGAAAGTTCCTCTGAATTGCTTTTAATGATTCAAATAAGTTTTTGAAAATTAATGGTACGTGCATTCCAATAAATTGAACTCTGGCCGTGGTGCATTCAATTGATGGATTGCAAGGGAGAAATCATTTCAAGGACTTTCTGTTAATACTACAATCGGGTGTGTGATATTTTTAACAATAGCTTGCAACGGAAGTGAAATAAAATAGCATATTGAGACGAATAAGAACACAATAGTTAATAAAAACAAATTGGAAAAGCCAAATAAACTGTTCAAGGACCATAATTGTACATGCCTACGTTTTATTGTATTTTATATGACATATGGTTTCATTTCCTAGGCGAAACCAATCAATTGTCAAAGTTACACATTTTTGAACGTCTGACAAATATCCCAGAGTGCAAAAACAGTGCCAATAATTGGTAGCGATCTTGTCCAACGGAAGGGATGAATTTGTATTTCACCCCTATAATGCGTTTGATTGGACTCGATATGAGTGATTTGTGGTTCCAACAAGATGGTGTGTTTTATTTAAATACAAAATTGTTTTATCCTTATTGAAAAACCTTTACCAATTCACATCCGATTAGACTAAGAATTTCCAATATTTCCTATTTACACTGGACTAAAGTTCTCCAGATAACTGAGTCATTCCTAATCCCTGATTCGTCCAGTGTCTTTTAATTAAAGGGTGGACCATCTACCGGTTTCTTTTTAGATCAAAGGTTATTTTGACATTGACAGCTGTTTCCTGCTCGAAATCTTGACAGAGAGATCGTATCATATCTCCGCGGAACGAAATGAGTCGCTTTATGCTTGATGAACGTTGGGAAATATTGAAAATAAATTTCCAAAGTGAGTGCTGTGTAGCCCAAGCAGTGCGTTATTTGAAAAAAAGTTTTGGCTGAAATGAAGCACCCACAGCGCATACTGCACGCAAGTACACTAGTCTGAGGAGAATTCTGCACAAAGATCTCGGATTATTGCCTTACAAGGTCCAATTGACTTAGGAATTGAAGGCGCACGACCGTCCGCTTCGTTATCGGTTCGCAGTTTGGGCCTCAGAGCAACTTGAATTGAACAACGATTTTGGGCGAAAAATCATCTTTTCTGACGAGTCGCATTTTCATCTCGGCGGCTACGTTAACAATCACTGCATCACTGTACCATTTTTCTTCGAAAATGAGGCTGGGAACCACGTTTCGTTCAACGACGGGCGTTACAGAACCATGTTAAGCGATATTTTACTGATATTGAAGATATGAATTTGAACGACCTCTGGTTCATGCCATGCCACACAAGTGTTATCCCAAATCGTGTTAGAGTGACAGAATGCGCTACAGCGAAGACAGCCGAGGCAGCCGCTTGAACGACGTTGTGTTCCATAATTAATGGAAATATGTGTTCTTACTAATAAAGAATTATTTTTTCAATTTATTGCATTTTTTAAAGAAACTTGTATTTGGCCCACCCTGTAGTAGTAGTAGCATTAAACACAACTTGCAGCTTGTCGATGTATTGTCATCCTCATTGTTACTGCCTTCAAGCTCGTCCCATAGAACAAATTTTGTAAAGAGGATCCCACTTAGCATCATTAAAGCATCGCTTCAAGATCGATTTCATCTGGTTTGGCTTCAGTGAAGATTTTTGGAAAAGGATTTGCATATGTATGCAGCTTTACCCTAGCTTGCCAGTAAAAATTATGTATACAACTGGGTTGCATTCAAGCTTGACAAGCTTCACAACTGATATGCATTGTTTTCAAAAACGCCAAAAATGTGTCTTCTTTTTAAACAGAACCTTTTAAGTTGACCTATAATATACCTTCACTCTCCAGCACATAGCTTAGTACGATGATAAATACTACATTCTTCGGATAATTTAAAGTGATCTAATATTTCAGACATTGTTAAGCAGTAATATCTGTGTATGTATCTTTGGTAGACTGAAACAAGACTTCAGATCTGACTGTTTCAATAGGGTCTACAAGACTGTCATCCTTCTCATGTCTCTTTTTGGATTCAATCATATGTTGTTAAATTATTAAGATAGGAACCAGTAATTTAAATGGCTATACTAACTGCCATATGCTATTTCGAAAACATTAGGGGATAGTCCTTGCGGATTGGCTGTAGAATGTAGGGTGTACAGTAAAGTCACATCATAACTAAGTAGGTTACAGACATACAGACTAACATAATTATTCGGAACTTATTCCAAACCTTGTCTGCACGATGCGAGATCTGATTTTAAAGGAATATAATTGGTAAAAAAAAGATGTTTTCTCATGACAATTGTACTTTCGACTGTTTGTCAAATGCTCGCAGGAGGTGAGGCCGTGAAATAACTTTTAGATGATCTCTAGGGACTAAGAGTTACTGGTGGAGTAAGTGAACGAATGAAACAGGATAATAGGAAGCAGAAAGGAAAGATTATTTTCATTCTAAAATCGCAAAAATATTGTGTTCGGTGGCGTATACGTAACAAAATTTTGTCTAAAATTTTTTTAGAATTTGTCTATTTTTTTCACACTCAGCGAGGCAGCAGATAAGCTCGTTGGTGCACAGAAACAGAATGTCTGACTTGAATCAAGCTAGGTGAAGGTAGATTCAGGATCCCTGTATCGGGTTCGGTGGTGTATACGTAACCAATTTTTCATACATTTTTTGGTCTTGACACTTCGAAATATTTCCTATTTGACCTGCCTTTACAGTTCAAACTGAAACCTTCATAAATCCCCTTTAAACTACGCTAAAGGACACAAGCAAACCACCGCAAAAACCCTAAGCAAATGATGGGATCCTTGAACACCAATGAAAGTTATGACTTACCCTTGGTTAAATGACATTCATTAGCTCCTCACCTATTTCGTAATTCTTACCTTCCGGATTTTGTCACGCACCTAATCAAACAATGAACAACTCTCCTGAGAGCTAAAACTTTCTCCTACCTACTTCAGGGATATTAAGAATTCATGTAAAAATAATTGGAGAGTTGTACAATGGTAATACCCAGTACAGGATGCACATTTCTTTAGACATCCTGACGCACTAAAAAACAAAAAAAAAAACAAAAATTGTCTTCCATATATGTATGTATGTATGTATGTTTCTTGTCACCGGGAAACTCTTAAGGGCAGTTCTTACAACAACACATCCATACATACACACACTTCCTTACAGATCTTAATGTTTCCACAGCTAAAACAAACTTCTGCAGTAGTACAAGCTAAGGAAGAAACAACAGTTTGAAGTTTTCTCAACTTTCGAACGGCAAAGTTCCACACTACCTCTCTGTGCCTTTGGTAGATACCACCCACACCATTACCACCACCACCAACCACTAGGCGAAATGCATTCCTTTTTTTTTTTTTTTTTTGTTAGGTACATTATGGAGAAGGGTTTTGATAAAGTTTCCCCGTTTTTCTTCTTGGAGCATCACAATGTTTACTCCTTTATTCATTTTTTATGAAGTCTAAGTTGCAATTGGTACTGTTCGTTAGGTTTTTGCTTTGAGTTTGAATATTAAATATTGAAGAAGTGCATACTACATACATACATACATAGTGAAAGGAACGATGAAGATGTCCGTAGAAAGTGGGTGTAAAAAGAAACACGTTTCGTAAAGTTTTCGATGAAGAAAACAGGTCAGAACATTGAAGTTTTCAGTTTGCAGGTAGGATTTTTCAATTTGTTAGTTTTCTGAGAAACGTTTCAGTATCGGTTTATTTGGCTACTTTGGAAGGAGGACAAGGAGAAGGTGTTGAAAGTTATGACTCGTTTAGGGCAAAATTTAATAGAAAATTATGTAGGCGAGTGTAATGACAGAGGGAACAGAGACTACAGGGTGGTTTCAAAGAAACGCAGGTGTGCTTAAATTTAACTTAGTTTCTGGGCACTTCATTTTTCTCACTTCATGTCTGACAGACTATCTGTATCTGTGTAGTTAACACTGCGTACTAGAACCCCTGAAGATAAATTTAAGTGGGAAGGCACTCGAAATGAGTGATGCAGAGCACCTTACTCTCGGTCGCTTCCCAAACAAACAGAAGAATCTTACTTTTGTTTTCTAAAATCCATATTCCAAATAAATTAACACACCTTCCATCAGTCTATTCCTTTTGAAACGTACTCGTACAAATTTAAATAAAACATTCACTTGAAGTAATTGGATAATTGTGGTAATAGTTCTGTTGACATGTAGGTAAGTCGCTCAGTGACAAGGACATCGGGCTAATTCATATGAATTTTAGAAAGTTGGTAAATGCACTTAATAGTTCAATTAGTGGGGCTCCATTAAATTGAAGGAGTATTCGCTGGTTTTGAGCTGTTATTCGAAAACAAATGTAACTACATACCTGGGTTTGTAACAAAATTACTCGTTTTATTTACCTGTAAAGAAAAAATGGAATAAAATGTATTAATGTGTGAAATGTGTTAGGAATATATAGTTCCATATAACATAAGGAGAGCTCGTACTGCCTTAAACGGTTTTTCAATAAGGACATAACAATTTTTTGTTGATGTAAAACGCATAACAATTTAGATATCGGGCTGAGTTTCAGTTTAAGTATACCACATACAATAAATTTAAGTATGAATTACAATCTTGTTCATATAACCACCGCACAGTGGTCTAAAATGCTGGACATAATTCAAAATTTATGTTGCTCCAAATAATAATTAAAAAAGCTAGTAACATATTCATAAATAGTTAATATATCATCAAAGTATTTCAGGCCACCTTGTAAAAATAACTGTGTTAACCGGCCCCGAGACGATCAATATCTTCCACAATATTATTGGCTGGGTACCTCAGATACCCTTACAAAGGTTTAACCTAGCCTGTGGAAAACTTTGGGACACTTTCCAGCAGGTATCGAAACTTTGGTATTGGGTCCAAAGGCATCAGCTCCAACTACAGAGACCATTTTCCATACGTCAGTGATGTAATATTTCTACCTCGAATAACCTGCCGAAACAGTAGTCCATGTTTTCATTTGTAATTGAGTCTAGCTTTAGACGAGCCCAAAGTGTGAGCTTCAAATTTCTTTTTTGTATTTTCCTGCGTATGACATGTTGTGTCACAGGGCACCCGAAAGCAGGAAGTGAGACTACAAATTATGGTAATACTGTTCATCGAGTTTTTTAAAAATGCATCTGAATCACATTCCATAAAAGGGTTGTTCGTTGAGCTCAGAAGACTGTGCAACTTGTCTAGCTATTTGAGACCAACTTTGAGTAGTTTACTAACCACTGAAATAAAACCGCTGAATTGTATGATCGAAGCTCCCCATAATACTATAAGCATGTAACTGTGCCTAAGATATTATTTCATGAACCATTACCAGAACCATTAACAGAAGAAGCACAGGCAATTAACAGATGAAGGACAGGAAGCAAGTACAGAGGACTGCAAATATTTTCGTAAACACTATACAAGAAGCAGAAGAACCATAAAACAAGATTTGTTTCACATGCTCCTGGTATCATCAGATCCTGAAGTGAGTTTTTACTGACAAACACCTCAATTTCGCGATCGATATTGTTCCTGTGCTGTTCCAAAGTCGGTGGATTGTTGATATGCAACAGCTAAACGTCACTGTAATGCAACAGTAACTTTGAGGTAGTTAAGGAGTTTACCTGCCTTGGAGTAAATATCAACTCCGCGAACGACACCCTAGTGGAAATCCAAAATATGTCGACTACACTGGCTTGATCACATCCAGCGAATGGACAATAATGCTCCAGCAAAGAGGATCTTGGACTCACAGCCCCCAGGTTCGAGACGACAAGGAGGACCGAACATCCGTTTTAAAGACCAAGCTATCGCGGATCTCTAGAGCGCTTGGTCTGGCCAACTGGAAGCAGCGTGCCCGGGATCGAAGGGAATGGAAGGCTACCGTGTCTCAGGCATGGACTCTTTACGGGTCGGGAGCCCGTTAAGTAAAGTAAGTATCACGGCAGTCAGGTCCATCCATTTCTGGCCAAAGGTTGTCTTTCGAACCCCATTGATCGTAACATGGTACAATTACACCTCCGGCATGAAATCCACATCACACAATCACTTTTTGTGGATGAAATGGAATCTCCTGAATCACATTTTTTACTGTTCAAAGACGCATAGTTTGCGTACTGACAAAGCGATTAAGCCAGTCTAAAACGAGCTTTATCGCTAAAATGATTATTCGATTACATTCAAAATTTTCTGAAAAATTCTTCAGAGCACCCACGGAGAGGATTTGGCGCTTTAAATGATCAAGAAGGTTCAGTTTTCGAAATAGTTTCCTATGAACGAAGCAGAACCGACTGATTTGACTCATGTGATCTGAACCACTTAAGGCTGTGATATTTTCAGTACTTATCATATATAATAATCAATATTTTGAAGTTAATGTATCTATTATACTGCGCATAGCCTGCCTCGTGGAACGGTTATTACGACCTAAAATTGGAGTAAGTGCTCCTGAAGTTGCTACTACCAACTCGGAATTTCAAAAGTACTTTTTAACCATTTCTCAACGTTTTTCATTCGTGAACCTAGCCATAATAAAATCTTAAATCTTGACTGATATTTTGACATTGACAAGTCGTAAAAGATTTTTAAAGATGCGCTTGTATTTAAATACAAAATTGTTATGTTCCTATTGAAAAACCCTTTATAATTCTAGACCAACCTATCCCAACCTCTCCAACTAACCCCCAATTATCTTAAACTAGCAGTAATCCTTACTTTTTAAATGGAATCATTAGTGCCAACAAGGAAGTCTAGAATGATTTTCATTCCTTCGAAAAGTATCTATTAAAAGTGTGTATTTTACCATAGTAATACTTTTAAAGTATTAACCTTAAGCCATGCAATAACCACTACATAATGAATCGACAGACTACTTGAGGGAAAAGGACTACTCATTGTTTTCGAACAGAGACTTAATTTGTGTCACTTTTTATTGTATCCATCAAGCATCGTCCCTCTATCTAGAATCGCTAAAAACAAGCAAAAAAAAATCAAGCAACAATTCATTGATCCATTATCCTTGGAATCCATTATGTTTGGCCCATTAGAGTAAATTTTACAGCTCCAGACTTGCAATCCATATAAAAAAAAAACGAAAAAAAAAACAACTAAGACAACAATGACGATGACGATGATGGCTAGAACGATAGCAAATGAAAATATATTCGGCTTTTTTGTCAGCACTACAGCCATCCCCCGCCAATGACAAAGATGGCAATGCCGATGAGAGAGTTCAACTTGCATGAAGTTTCGCTTTCCTTTTTCACTTTTTTTTTGTCTGTCTGTCTGCAAATTTTGTTTGACTTTTTTCTCGCAGGAGCGTCAAGTGGTAGTTAAGTCCTTACAGAAGAGCATCACGGTGGAGAGCTTCGTATTGGAAACTTGTTGTCGTTGCATTCCGTTTTGAAACGGAATCAATTTATCATCGTAATTCCACACGATGCTCCATAGTTGCAGATACGTTAAGCACTCAAGCCTTATCCTGCCTCACATTAGGAGGCAAATGAAAAAGAAGAGGGTTAAACTTTATCCCTTTAAGGATAATGAAATGAATTCCCAATAAGGCGGAAACATGATAACAGCGTTTTTTCGCCCTACATTAGTGTCTACAAACCCTTGAAGAATTGGTGTTGGTGTGTGGTTGGTGCTTTTTTGCTCTATTCCTTCATAATTTTAAATTTTCCCCCTACACACGCACAGAGGTTGGATGTGAGATAGGAAATCTTGGAAACGAAAAACAATGATCAACGAACCAAAGAACAGTATTAACAATTCCGACAGTTCGAACCAATAATCAGATATGAAAGACGAAGAGTAAGAAACGAAAGCGGAACAGATGAACGATACAAAAGGAAGAAGTGAACGATTCGGGATTAGGGTAAATATTCGAATATACAGCAAATACAATGCGGACTCTAATGAATTCCAATTGATCAAAGTTGATTATTTGTTGTCGATAAAGTTGTCCTTGTCGTGTTGTGTCCGTATTTTGAATTTGATTTCAATTTTTTTTTCGTCCTTATTGTTTCTGTTTTTCTATTTGTTTCGTCGGATTTATTGGGATATTTTCATTTGTTTTCGGAATTTGTACTTTAGATGGCTCAAATTAAATATCTTCACGAAAAGATTATTGTAAATTCATATGACCGAGAATGGGAGTGGAAGGAGATGTATGTACCTAAAGACAAGACACACAGATGGAGGTACATACATTTATTTCTCTCTTATGTTTTCAGGACAGAAGATTCTATATCATAATGGAGTAATGGTTCACAAAATTTATGAAACCATCCGTGGTATGGACCGCTTGTCCAAAGTACAAATAATTCCTTTCAGGTTACATATGTATGTACATAGAGTCACCATGAGCTGAATAATTCCATTTGTTCGGTAGTATGATTTGTTCCAAATATTGTGAAGCTCCCTTATATGTAATTAGAGCAGCATAGGCTTCCTTTCTAGTGCATAAAACCAAAGTTCTTAAACACTTCGTACCAATACCTCAAAAACGTTAATTCAATTGGTGTGGCACGCAGAAAGACTTTCTGCGCACTTCTTCCTAGAATCAAACTTTTATTTCTACTGGTAAAGGTGTAAATACTTCAAACTACAATACCACACAGAGTACAAGAGTAATGGACTTCAATTTTGGTACTGAATGCATTAGCCAGAAGTTTTAACATTCAACTCATTGTCTCAACTGTGATGATCGTCTAACAAAAGTATAAAAGTACAACTGGAAAAGGTTAAAACAGTCAACCACAATTCATGTAAAATCGAAAGTATGCAACGCGAGTGACTTTTGAAGCTATGTCTCCTGCTTCCACGAACTCAAATACTTTTACGAATCCAACTTCATGCCTGTTATCATGTCATAATGCTTTGTATTAAGGATATATTCGTAAGGACTACGATGCCTTTCTATAATAATAAGCGGTTCCAAGAAAATTTGTCAAAATGAAAAGTTTTTGTTTTGGCCATTCAGCAGTCTTGCTTCAGATCGGAGCATTCCCCAAAAAATACACGTCATGGACGTTTGTAGGGTTCTTCGGTGTTAAGAGACAACCATTCCAGCTATGGGCCTTTAAATTGGTGAGGCAAAACCTTCACAATTTTTGCTACTTAGTAAGTGCTTACAAAACAGTCAATGGAATAGCAGCCTTGTAAGACTTCTGGCAAACATAAGTGGAAAACTTTAGCAAGTTACTTAGTTTTGGCTTAGTATTACACTGACAAAAGATGGCGAAGCTTGGAGCGAATTTTTAACGCAGGCACATGAATCAATCAAATGGAACATGTGTAGATGTATTTCAAAGCAAAGTGTTTGAATAACAAAGAACCTATGGATGTTTAAGGACCTATCTCCATAGGTTTGAGTACGTATACAACATCTGTAGCTCTGTAGCATCTTGAGTAGATTTAGTCGAAGATATTGACCTGTTCCAATATACTTTACATTTTACTTTACATTTTACACGATTACTTATTTATCATTTAAGTGATATACGCCACCGAACCAGATACGGACATCCTGAATCTACCTTCTCGTGGCTCGATTCAAGTTAGATATTCTGTTTCTGTGTATCTTAAGCATAAACTGGCTTACCTGCTGCCTCGCTGACTATGGAAAAAATAGACAGTTTTTGAAAAGTTTTCATAGAAAATTTGGTTACGTATACGCCACCGAACAAAATGTTGATCCCACTTTATTAGCCTATTTCATTCGTTCACTTCCTCCATCAGTAACTCTTAGTCCCTAGACATCACCTAAAAGTTATTTCACAGCCCCACCTCTTGCGAGCATCTGACGAACATCCGAAAGTACAATTGTCATGAGAAAAGTTCTCAAATAACATCTTGTTTCACCAATTATGCATACGTATTGCTTTGGAACTATATCTCGCATCGTGCAGATAAGATAATTGTAAGAAGTTAGGAATAATTTAGTTAGTCTGTATGTGTGTAACAAGGCGTTTAATGTACACTGTCATTCTACAGCGAAGATGCAAATATTTTCTTCTAATGTTTTATAAAATGTATATCTGTTTAAATTACAGCCACTTTTTGTAATAATTTAACAACATATGATTGAATCCAGAACACGTACTATGCGTTGCCAAAGTTTAATTCAATGAACCACTCCAAGGAAATTACTTACCTTTGGGCTCTTCAGTCTACTATAGTCCTGTGCATTCTACTTCAGTTCAAGGAGTGACCAGTTTAGTTCAAATCTGTTTGCTGGTTAGCAGTTCGTTCTTTCAGTTCAGTTTAGTTCACTGCTCAGGACACTGTCATATGCGATTCGGGCACATGCAATTGTCTAGTACTCTTCAAATAGACAAAACAAAATCAGTTTTACGCAACATCCCTATGCAAAGGGAAAAGCGTTCAATTTAGTTCAGTTATTCTTACTGAACTACCTCTATGTAGTGTACCTCCAGCTTGTTCATCTACAAAACGAAATGAACTATTGAACTACTGAACCAAGTGAACTATTTGGAACTATAACTAGTAACTACTTCACTTAATGCACTTTTACAGCTCTTTTTCGAACTAGTTCGTTTGTGAACTGCACAAGCCTAAACGGATTATATAGCAGTCATGTCTGTCAGTCCGGTTTCAGCTGTAATGGAAAATCTACCATAGATACATACAGGAATGCCGTAAATACATCTGCTTTAGGGATACTTTTAGGCACTCGAATTATACTCTAGAGTATTCCTAACAGCACAATGAATTTGCTAGAGAACACAAAATACTATAATCACTGACTTGGCTATAGGATAAAGATTGTGTAGTTCTGCATGGTTTTCCAGCGATTTTTAGACTTCAAACTTAGCACATATACACGTCCTGGATCCTGATAAAATTGCATGCACTTTGCAAACAGTTTTCAGATTCAAAAAAATCCAAAGCAAAATGTGCCCTTTTTTTTGCGTTTTTCATCACTATTTCGGGCATCTCGCACGATGATTTCGACATGAATGTTTGCCTTGAGCTCTTCAATGGTCTGAGGATCTCTGACGTACATTTAGCTTTTCAAATACTTCCACAAAAAGACGTCTGGAGGTTGACCCCTCCTGGAGATTTGGGTGGCCATTCAATGAGAGCACATATGGTTCGAGTTGACTATATGAGATTTGTGGGTTCTCAGCATCACTATCTCACACCGCTGCAATCAGTTCATTGGAACCTCTTGAGGGTTAATGAGCGAAATGTCGACGTACTCCCACCGCCCTGTGCTCAACACCAAACGACCAATAGTGTTGTCATACTGTGCTTGTTGGCCACGATATTGTCCACGATATGAACGTTGAATTAACACAACTGGAAGACTATTTTCAATGTGCAGCAACTTGTTTTGGTGTAAAGCGATTCATGGTTAAAATCGTACTGAATGGACGTTTCGAAAACATCACTCGGTTGATAAATGTCACAGTTATTCAAACCGAGACAAAAGATGGCACACCTTGTGTATGACCTATCAATTTCTGGTAACATTCAAATCCCGCAACAACCTCAAGGATATCAACATAAAAGTTTCAATAAAAGGTTCATACTCCCATTACTACCATGAAACCTCAAACCATCAATTTAGTAAATTAATCGACAAAAAACTTATCCAACTACACCACACATAATCTGGGACAATTGTTGTGAGTGTTACATTGTCATTATAAGAACATTATACACATGTACATACGCCCAGAACAAACTACAACTAGGTGTGTAATTTTCCCTTAAATTATGTTTATCTTTCAACTTATAAGGAAAACAATTTCGTCATAGCTGACAATTGTCAAATTACAACATATGCGTACACATAAACCCAAACTTCATCGAAATTATTTATAAATTTCACCCTCTCCTCTGTAAGCTGTGCGATTGGATATTTTCCCTTCAATTAGTTTCAGCTAGAAATACAACAGATTAAAATTATTAATCTAATTAGGGAACATTTTTCGATCGAAATTAATCCTTAACAAATATCAAAATCTTGAAATCCAATTACGACGAGAAAATTATCGAAGCCAATAATTGTTTAATAAACCCACCAATTGACAGCTCTTGCCAAAATACCAGAAATAATTTATCAGTTTTATTCAGGCGCATACCACCATGCCCTCCACCACTATGGTGCTAAGGATAGCAGAAATGTTGTTTCGAAAAAAAAAAAACCAACAAAAACAAAAATTCTGAATCCACGCTTAATGGCATCCCATCAATTTAAAAGCCGATTAATGCCAATCAGAATTTGTGGATGAATTTATTTCTTAAAGTAATTGTTTGGCTTAATTGTAAGGGAACTTTCAATTATGTACTTAAGATGGTTTGTTAACTCAAACAAAGTGCGGAGGAATTTTGAAATTTTAAGGACGTTTGGAGCGTCAACTCTGCGAAATAAATAGGATAGGTAAATTCGTTGGTTATGGTGCGTAATGGTAGATAGACTTTTATTTCTTTAGTTTTCAGTTGGACTATGTCCTGTCAAGAAGCCTTTGAACTTGTTGTAGACACAGATTTCCGTGGAAGTAAAATAGAGGAATAGAGGACGTTGTCATCTCCAAGAAAATGCAGTAGGCAGTGCACAGATTCCTTAAGCACAAGTGGCCTGGTCTGGATTGTATCTTACCATTGGAATTTCCGCAGGGCTTCGGCATTCTATGGTGCTGGCTTTACATTATCTTAAGGAGTTATTTGAACTTCGGCTACACCCCTAGATCCTGGAAAAGGGCCAATGTAGTCTCCATATGCGAAGGCGCTAAGACATCTCATGCAACCCCTAAAGACTTCCGTCCGATCAGTCTATACATCTTTTTATTATAGACCTTAGAGGGGCTGATCGAAGTCCATATTAGAACAAATTTAGGTAGTATCCTTCAATCAGTATCTCAGCATGGGTATCCTAAGGGAAAGTCAGTAGAAACTGCTCTACAGTCGTTGGATGGAATCATTGAGAAATGTTTTTAAAACAAGGATTTCACTATGGTGTCCTTCCTGGATATTGAAGGAGCTTTCAACTGTGTTAAAATAAATGCTATATCTGCGGTAGTTCTCGCCTTGAATGTTAGATAGTTTCCTTCTATCCTATTGGATTGAGCAAATGGTCAAAAGTAGTCTCATCCATGCTGGGCTGGGTTGTTGTCTAACCAGAAGATCGGTGTATAGGGGTACACTCCAAGGCGGAGTATTATCACCACTATTGTGACTCATGGTTGTGAATAAGATACTCCTGAGCCTGGGTGATGAGGGCTTCAGTATTGTAGCTTACGCGGATGAAATTGCGGTGGCTATATCCAGGAAGTTCCTTTTTCCATTTAAAGACCTAGTGGAGTCTGCTCTGAATAAACTCATAAAAGGGACTGACAGCTTTGGTATCGGAGTTAACCAATCGATGACTGAATTAGTATTGCTCACATGAAGGTAACTGCAAATTGCAGACCACGCCAGATATCTGGAAGTAATTCTCGAGCAGAAACTCAGTTGAATACTGAATATTCAAGACCGTGCTAGGAAGGCCTCAATTACCCTTTATTCATGTAGGAAGGCTATAGGGCCAAACTGGGGACTTTGGATAGTAGTTGTTAGGATTAGAAAAATACGAAAGTCGTTAGACCTATTCTTATGCACAGAGTCCTAGTCTGGTGCACGGCACTGGACAAGAAAAGCAACCTGTAAAGGACTACTCCTACAGCTGCGTTGGAAACCATACTCCATCTACTTCCCTTTGATATCTGCTGGTGGCAAAAGCAGCATTACTGCTTAGGAATCCTTGCAAGTAGCTCATGATAACATGGGCTACGCAGGCATCTTAAACGGCCATAACACTGTTCCTACTAATTCGGACTATATTGTCCCTTAAATGAACTTTAACTTCAAGTATAGAACCAGGATGCCTAGCAGAAGTGCTTGGGAATCGGGAGGAATTCTAAACGAATCTGATAGGTGTGAGGCAATCGTTCTTTAATAATTCAAGAGTTCAGAGGGCTCAGTGCCCTTAACCAACTGAGGTTCCGTGAAAACCCAGGATTCTTCCATTTCTGCTCAAAGTAACGAGTGCAGGTAAGTCGTACTTGTTTGGTGTGTTTGTCCCATTTGTCTCACTAAGGTTAGTTAGTGAGATTATTGCATTTGGTTTTGGTAATTTTTTTTGCTATCGATTTGGTATTGAATCAGAGTTACCAACCACATCAATTACTTGACTTTTGATGTATTGAATGCCCCTCCCAATGACGAGGAATCATGTGCAAAATGGCAGGACTTCACCTGGTAGATTCTCTCGGATTGTATGCGCCTATATTTCAAAATAGTCAACGCTATGGTTATGGGACTTGCTGAGTTCGTTCATATGAGGTGCTTCTAAATTCTAAAAAGTCGTATCTCTAAGGCACACCTACTATGTAACTCCGACAAATGTCGCTTATAACAAGAGAATGTCTCTCTTAGTTCGTACTATCTAGACACCCAATGTAATGATGGCCGGTTACTAATAATGATTAAACTCAATCAGTATGAATCCATCGACTTTAATTAACCTTCGTAAAACCGTCTCTATCGATCTGTACCTTAAACTTTATTCGATGACGCAATTTGGAAATTTAGAGTCTGCCTCCGACTACTACATCACAATAAGCACAACACAACAGACGACCCAACAGCATTATTTAATTTCGATTAATAAAATAAAAAAAAACTCTCTCTGTTCGTCCTTTTTGTTCGGTTTCTCTATTTTTCATCATTAATCGATTAGCGATTTTCAATGAAATTGCAAATCATTGCCTAATCGCTTAACTCCTCTACCGTATCCCATCAGCAATAGCTTAGGCAGACTCCAACAGAAAAAAAAACAAAAAAACACCAGTCGTACTGGTAGAGGCAGGACGAACAAAAAAAGCAAGGAAATCGAAGCTACACCAAGGAGTAATTTCAGTTCCTTCACAACGTTTCTACTCCTTCTTCTTTACCCACTACAATAGTGCGGCCAAGAGCCAACCGGAGAGAGATACCTTCACAGAAGAGTCCTTTGGAGATAAGTTTAGTTTTATTGGTTAGCTATACTGACGAGATTTAATGGAAGTTGTTCTCCTTTCTACATACAGCTATATACGTATATTCCTTATTCCGGTTCTTTGTTTCTAGCTGCGAAAGGATAAGATACTTTTTTTTTTGTTTTATTTTGTAAAAGAAATCCGTTCAGTAAAATGTAATGCCGTGAATTTCAAGTGAGAGTGAGATTCCTTTCAGTGTGAGAACGATGAATCGTCGGTAGAAACACAAGATAAAGGCAAGAAATAACCCATCTTCAGCAGGATACGGTTCGTAGGAAGTCAACATAGTTTAGTACTGAGACTCACAACAAAAACTAATCTTCAATTCGTCTTTGCAATTAAACCCACGTAATCCATTACGAAGGCAACAAAACAACCAACAAAAAAAAACGAAACATCCCAGACCAAGTGTAAGGACAAAAACAAGCTTCAAGACGGCTCAAACTAAAGATACAAAAAAAAAAAAAAAATAATAAAAACAACAAAAATGGCAGCATCCCCCATCAACAGAGCGCTAAAACTAAGAAAGGAACTTCAACTAACGAAATCATATTTGAAAGATAATCTTCCACGCAGCGCCGGGTAGCTAGTGGGTATCTTACTCGTACTGCCTCTAGTATTTCGTAGACCGGATAAACTTTTGGAAACATCATGTAAGAGGGATTGCTCGACAGAAGCGAAATGCATCACATTGCAAGCTATATCGAGAGACATAAATTAAGTGCAGGCAGGGTAGGATTGTGCTGCTACCGATGCTGCTTGCTTGCTGCTGCTGGTTTTCTTGAGAAGAATTTCTTTATGTCCTTTTGGGGATTCAGAGCGCTTAAAATAAACTATCGACACGATGGCGTAAGAGTAAGGATGCCGCTTAGTTGGATTAGTTTTTGCTCATTAACGACGCGAGGGAGTTAAAAACTTCTACCAGCAGAAGAAATTAGAAGGAAAATTACGTATACGCCATACAGTAGCTGTTACAGCATCCACCATCATCGGCAACCGATGGCAGTGGCTGTGTGGAACTTTTCACTTTCCGATGGGTGTTGATTGATTAAGTTACGTTCAAAAGTTACTGGTAAACAGTTTAAAGTGAAATTCTTCGACTTTGATTATGCATCGTGATGTAATGTTTAACAGTCTTTCACTTTTTTTTTTTTTAGGTAATGTAGGAGTTGATTATCCTTTATTTACTAAGACAAGATAAATTATAAGCTTCATCCGTCCTATGGCAAGCTAGTGATTGATGTAGTACTGTCAAAAAAATCTAGCATTTTACCGTGCAAATAAAGGGTCTTTCATTAAGCGCTTTCTATCTTTAAATTTAAATCAAGCAAAGTGTGCGTGAGATATCATCGAAATTTTTTATTCGCTTCAAAGGCCTATCGATGCCATTATGTGTGGAATATAACATCATTCAAATGTCCGCCACGACATCCGAAACATCCAATTTTCCATGACTCTGGCGAATAAATTAGGCTAAATCTGACCGATGTTATTCATGGGTTCATGGGTTCTTTTGGCTTTGAGGGCCGCTGAGGGCCGCTGAGGGCCGCCCACAAGAAAAAGTCTAACGGGGTCGAATCGCACGATCTCGGTGGCCAGTATACATCACCTCCACGTGAGATGACCATGCCCTCGAATTGCTCGTACAGAATTTCCAATATGACGTGATCTGAGTTGTGTAGCACGTACCGCCATCCTGTTGAAACCGCATGTTGTTGGTGTCCATATGATCCAATTGAGGCCAAAAGAAGTTGGAAGTGATAGCCTGGACAAAGCAGTTCTCAAAGAAGCATGGACCGATGACGCCGCCAGCCCAAAATCCACACCAAACAGGGACTTTTTCGGAATGCATTGGAAGCTCTTGGATCTCATGTGGATTGGTATCGTGTAAAATTAGACATTCATCCAAAAATGGGCCTCATCGCAGAAGATGATTTTTCGATGAAAATTAGGGTCCAACTGCTCCAGAGCCCATTCAGTGAACATACGTCGTTGCCTATGGTCGTTTCCTTCAGTTTTTGGGTCAGTTGAATTTTGTACGCCATTTCGTGGTCTGCGAAAGCCGGAGGTCTTATGAACGACGCAAATCGCTGATACTGTCTTATTTAATCTAAAGAGTGGTACCACCTCCCTAATGAAGGAAAGTACGTCCTTAGTTGCAGGGTTTTTAATATCTGCTAGCGAGCATGTTACCTTGTGGAAAATGCGCTACCACCATTAATGCAGTGCCGAGCATTCAGCGAGAATGTCCTCAGATGATTCGTCATCTTTCGAGCAGAACCAGATTGAGTTTGTTGAGGCCATACTTAAGGCCACATTGACCTGTTAGAAAGCTTTCTAATATAATCCTTGCCTAAGCTAATTCCTTGTAGGAATGAGGTTTAATTAATCTTTTGGACCGTCTTAACTCCGGGACATTTTCCCAGTGGGTTAGACGAAGTTTGTGTTCCCATTGGTTAATCAGCGCTGTGGTGGCAGCCTAGTTGATTGGTTCAGGTCCAATTAAATGCAGATCCAGAACTGATTCTTGCAAGTTCATCTACTGATTCGTTGCCTACAATCCCTTGAGGACCTGGAACCCATCCAAGCACCACATTGTTTTGTCTAGCAAGAGATCGTACCGCATCGTAAGAGCATTTAACTGATATAAAGTCCACTTAACTGGACGACAGCGCTCCAAGAGCTGTCTGACTATCTAAAACGATATAGCCCCCCTGATACCTTTACTAAGGTTCAACATAGCGCAAATCTCTATGGCATGGAGCTCTCGGCTAGGAAAACCGTGGGACACATTCCAATAGGTATCGAGATATCGGTGACAAAGACACCAGCAGCCACTTCGAAATCCATTTTTGATCCATCAGTGATCTAGATTGGGCCAGGGCCAGAACACAATTAGACCAGTCTGCACAGTCTAATATTTTAACCTCAAATAACCCACCGTTTTTTTATGTCAAACCCTTCTAGCTAAGATGAAGGCTGCAGTCTATGAAGCAGAAAGACAACAAGACAGACGGAATTGGCGGACCCACTTTTCGGACTTCATCGTATGTAGAAATGTCAAGTCAAGGGTCTAGTAAGTAACATGACATCTTTTAAGCTGTCAAATGATTCATAGTACAAAATAGAACTCGCACAGACTGATTTATAGGAACACATAGGTCCACGCTTAAAGTTGGGCTCAATCTCCTCTGCGGATTGTCGTCTCTAGGCAGTGTCAGACATCACATATTTGACAACATTTTTTTTTTACAACCTTAGTCAAATCTTGGATAAAAAGCTAGCCAAACTGAACAGCTTTTTCATTCTTTTCGAGACGAGCGGCTAAACCCTTCAGACTGTGACCTGTTGGCCGGAAATCTGTGCCATAATTTAGGTTGCGTTAAAATCGAATAATTCGATAAAAAATAGTCAGATACAGTATTCCGCCATCTTAAGGAGTATAGCATTCCATGAATGCAGAGACTGTCTTTCCTCCTCATCAGAATATTCATTCTGTAGGCCATTGTACCTTTTTGCAGAGCAACAACAGTTCAACAATTTTACTAAACAGCAATTAATCCTTTAAACTTTGGCTAACGTTTAGATGTCTTGTCTATCGCACTAAATAGTCCATTAATGTTAATGGTGCAACGTTCCAAACGGAATAATAATATTGAGATAGTCTTCTCGTGTTAAAAGAATTAGGTTTAACCACTGATGAACTAAAGCCAGTATTCTTGACCAAAACTACAGAGAATAGGTAAAGAAGAAGGACTCAAAGTGATCTGGTGCGACTTCTCTCCAAAATTCACTCTGAACTCTGATAAATTAGCTGCTAACCTTCATACATCAATGTCAGTCAAAATGGTTAACATAATTAATTTACCATTACAGAACCTGTTAACCATGCTGCAGTTAATGAGCCCTAGCACAACTAAGCAACCCTTTGTCAATCAAATTTCAAAAGTGAAACATATGAAGGAATCTAGAACTTTTTTTTTTTTCAACACACAAAGTCCTGTCCCACAAACCAATACCCACTGCCAAATTTCACAAAGAAGGACCACCAAAAACTCATCTAACGCCCACGCGTTTCTGCCCTTTGTGTACTTCAATCGTTACCCAATTTAAAATTGCTCTTCAATGTCGTCGAATTGATGCGTGAAGATGGAAGGACCATGAATTATTTCTCTCAATTTATCCCTCCAAATCGGATTCCTTTCGCTTCCTTGTTTTGCCCCTATTCCTCGCAGGTCTTATGCATACATAGACTTTGTTTTGCTTCTCTTTTTTTTCTTTCTTCTTTCATTAATCAAATCACACGAATTCGATCTGCACACAAAATACGACAAAAAAAAAAAATTCAAATAGGAGAGGGAAATAGAAAATAAACCCCTGAGGTGTCTGTGTGGTTTTTATTTATTCACCCTTCGAATCTAGGACTTTATTATGGGATTTGTTTCCCCAACAAGAAATCGAAGGAATATAAAAAGTGTACTAAGAAAAAAGGTTAGCAATTTCTCAGGGAACGGAATTAAAAACGTTACTCCTCGAATTCTATGTCTAAATTATTCGAATTCAAATTTCCGGAACTGTAGAGATTCAAGGTGAACTTTGGCAAGGATATCGCCATGGATACAACAGAGAATAACGAGGGAACATCTGCGGTGGGTGTTGTTGGAAGCTAAACGGAATCACAACGGGAATAGATAAGTTGAGACGATTTCCCAGTTGATGTAGGTAAGTTTGTTTGCACACAAACACTGGGTGGAGATGGGATATCATAGACTTCTGTCACCCAGTGCTTATCACCTTCAATGATACCTACCACCACCAATATACCAATCGACTTTTTGTCGTTTCTTTCGAGTTACAATTCTTTCGAACCAAACCATCTCGTCGTCGTCGTTGTCGTCTTCTGCGTGTTTTGATGGTACCTCATTGCCATCCCTAGCGCGAAGCCTATATCCTTTTTTCTTTTTTTTTTATTCATCTGTTCTCATCCTTTGTGTTTTATGTGGCGAAAAATCCAAATGAACGAATGATGTGAGGTTCGTTGTGTGCTGCGTCTGTGTGTATGGGTGCTCATCGTAATCGTTGCTGTTGTCATTCTAATGGGAATTTCCTTTTGAATTGGAATCCTGCGAAGCATAAAATCGAGTTACCTTTAAGTGATACCTACATAAATTCGAGACGACTTTTTTTTTGTCAATGGAATTCGTTTCGTTTTATTTCGTCATTGTCGTCTCAGTCGTGTCCTGGTTGGGCCTATCATTGGGGTAAGAATAACAAGAGGCTTTTTCTGTTGGCAGAAGATACGTCATCATTTTCATTTGGCTGAAAACAATACCAACGGCAGGTCGTCCTTGTCGGCGCTAACGCACATAAGGCAATAATGAAACCAAAGGGGCTTTATTCCGAGAAATGTACATACATACATATGTACGTATTCTCGGTTTCAATTATCCATTGGAAATTTCATATCGCCTCCGTTTTCAATATTATTGGGTTGCTACAATGTTCCAGGTAATGGGCTTTATTGCTTTGTTGGAGGGCAGACTTACAATGAAGTATTCAAAGATGTTTTTTTTTTTGCGAACGATCTAGGTACCTGTGTATTCAATAAATAGATACATTTTGTACGTTGAGTATTTTTAGTGTGTATGGCTGTAATTTATTTTTGATTATTGGGGAACATTTCCGTTTCCGGGTTGAGCCTTTCTGTATTCGACTTTGGGGAGAAATTGTCAATAGAAATTGCCCTCATTGTGGGGTGCATGGTCGTGATTTACTGGTTATCAGATTACGTGAACAAATTGAAATTTCTTTTTTTTTTTATTATTAGACATCTGTCTCCCAAATAAGACACATATTTGGGCTTGTGCCTAATATGACCGGTCCTTTATATATTTTTGGGTTGAAATGGGAAAAAATTGAGTGAGGTTACTGTGCTTTGACATGATTTACTTAGACTGGGATGTATAAAACATCCTTTTTGTATCATTAGCCCCACTAAATAATTTTGAGGCGAAAAGGAAGCACTACCAAACAGAATGGGCTACAAGCTATCGTTTGCAGCAAGACATATATCGCGTTAAAGGCACTTAAGGGACTAAGCTCCAAGCATATTTCCAGCTAAGCACAACTCAGACCTCGGAACTGACTCGCGAACCTCGAATCCGTCTCAAACTTTAGGTTGTCTCTGGATCCAATGATGCAAATAAGTTTTTAAAAATGCATATCAAACCCTTTTCCTATATTTTAAAGGTACAGGGTACAAAGTGTGAATCAGAAGCAATTTTGTGTAAAGACCTTGGCTGACACCCTTAGCCTCTTGATCAGTTGAAGGACCGAAAGTTCTCCGATTGCTTTCTGGAAAAGTTTGAAAAAAATACTGAATTTCGCCGAAAAATTATCTCCGGTGACCGAGCTCATTTTTGGGTTAATGGTTTTGTCAATAATATGGCTTATTGGACTGCAACAAACCCACACTCCACAGCAATAGACTCCATTTTTGGTCAGAATTAAATTAACTTGACATCAGTGCTATGTGGTTCCATCTGGTACCACATGCCGCACAGATGACCAAAGGATTGTTTGATTGAATGGACACCTCGCTCATTTGATATAACTCCGTCAGATTTCTTTTTAAAGGGTTACATTAAGTCAGCTCAGAAATAATATGGAACGCAAAATTGCTTATTCGATTGGTGTGGTGGCAAATTATTTCCAAAGAAGCAATTGCTGCTAAAGTACTCACTGACCACAGTGATCAATATTGAATTATATACTTAAATTTAACATGTGTACTATAACAGAAATAAATTTTAGGCCAAAATCTTCATAATTTTGCTATTTTTTTTAGATACAAAAATTGTTATGCCCTTATTGAAAAATTATTTACCAGGCAAAAAGCTGATATTGAAAATTAATTTACATGAACGTGTCAAGAGAATCCTTTGCTTTGTGTAAGGCTCCAGGGCTTAAAGTAAGACCTCTGTTTGCATAAGATTAAGGACAGAGTTTGCTTCTCATTACAAAAAAACTTTAGAGATAGATCTAGAGAAGGCCAATATAGAACCAATCTACTGCGAATGGTTTAGTCCTTCCAATCTTAAGTTGGAGATAAGTAGTTCGTCAAACTCTAGACTAGGATAAGATAAAAAAGGATAAAAAAGGACTTTATATTGAAAATGGTTCCGTTTTCTGAATTTTTTCATTTTTCTTTTTAATCTTGTTGTCGAAGAAGCATTTTAAACTAACAGCAATGACTGGCTGGCTCATAGTTTGAAAAAAGATCTAAAATAGGCTGACCTACCGAATCGTTACCGTTTCCGTCTTTGGGCTCTTGAAAAGCTGGTTCAGTGATGAGGCACATTTCGGGCTCGGGCTGGTTACGTCAGTTAGTAAAATTGACATATTTGGGCTGAAGAGCAACTCAAAGACATTGAAGAGCTGCCATTACATTTACACAAACAGTCGGTGTGTTGAATCCTTAGTCAATATTTGACACCAACAAGCCAGTGGAACCATGGCTCTATTGCGAGAATAATTCGGTGAATTGGCCACCTAGAACGTATGACATCAAACCTCTAGACTTTTTCCTTTGGGGCTATGCATAGGTAAACTCTAAAGTCTACATGAATAAGCAGGGTACGATTGAGTAATTGGCCCACGATTCGCCAAATACCGATCGAAATGCTCGGATGCGTCATCAAAAATTGGAACTTCAGAATGGACCATGTTAACCATGTTAATCTTGAAGAACTAAATGTCAAAAATGGTGCTTTCGTTTGATGGTAAAGATAATCCGATAGAATTGAATTTTTTACTTTTTTTTGAAAAAAGGTACCTCTAAACGAATCGCCTTTTATAAAAAAAGAGGTAGGATTTCATTCCCATTGTTTTAAACGGTTAACTTATACTATTTGAACTTAAATGTTGAATAATTTATGAACCTTCATCAGAAAGGTGCAAGTACGTACTTACGATCCAGTCTTGTACCTTATTTTCCAAGCTTAACACATCAGTTTTATCAATTCTTAATGGCTTTCTCTAAGTGCAAAGCCACAATCCTTCAATTCCTTGACACATGTATCAAAGAACTTTTCTGAATTTCTTACATAGCTTTAGAAGGTAGTCATACTAACAGGGAATCTTACGTGTACTAGGTACAGATACTTTTTTAAATGGAACAACTTCTCTGAGATACTTATCTCGCAGTTACTAAGCAATCCTTTTTTTTTTTTTTGCCCATTTAAGTTACATATTTCAAGAATGAGTACACTTTGGTGACATTTTGCAATACTGTACCCGATTACAATGAAAAGCTATTCTCTCTCTTCTCCAGTAAAACGCAACCCATAACGACTTCCTTTGTCCAATACATACAATACGACGCATTTTCCATTCGTCCTGAATAAAATTCCGTAATAGTAAAATAAAATAATCAAAGCAATTATAAAAACCAACATTTTTGCCGACACCAAAAAGGATCCCCATTCAAAATCAAAAGCTGACAGATTTCGTCCACCAAAAGATGTTATGCAAATTTTTTTTACAAAATGAATACAAAAATCCCACAACAATCAACAAATCCTGAAAATAAAAAAAACAAAAATATACAATATAATGGATTTTCCATTTGGTATCCTGACTTTCAAACCAGAGACACACATAAACCTAGAAATACGAGAAAAAAACAGAAAAAAAAACAAAAAAGGACGTCAACAGCTTTCCGCAATTAAATTAAAAAATTACAGCCATGCTGGAAGGGACATTATAATCCCCGCTCAACCCCACCATCGCCATTAAATACATCTCAACAAATATCAAAAAGGAATATTTCATTTAATACATATATAACTCTGTTTGTGGTTATTAAAAAGTATAAAAGAAAATATGTACAAAAATGAAAGAAAAAAAATTAATTGAATACAATATGAGGTCTTAAAGGAATGTTCAAATGTTGAAAAGCAAGTCTTTTTATTTTTTCATCTCTCAGCCATATTATGGGAGTTGAGGAATTCCCTCAGGTTTTACGTTTCCTTTGGCGTGGGCCGCAGACGATGGGAGCTGTACAGTCTTCGCGTCTACCTTATAATAATTGTTCAGATATTTAATAATATTTCAACGAGATGGGGATGATGAGAATATTTCATTGAGTCCGGGGGGTTGGTCAAAGGTATGTATGAACAACGATAACACAAACACATGGCCTTCGGTAGCAATTTCTGAAAAGGAACAATATTTCCTTTTTTTCTTCGCTTGGTTTTACACAATATCCTGAGAGTAAAGATTGTATAATACAAGGGGAATGTCATTAAATAAAAATCCCTTTGTATACTCATCAATTCGATGACCTTTCTCAAACTCTTTCGTGTTTGCTTTAAGATTTATAAAGGGTGGGCCATCTAGTGGTTTCTTTTTGAATTATAGGTTGTTTTGACACTGACAGCTGTTTCATGCTTGAAATCTTGACAGAAAGTCAGGATCATACCTTCGCGGAACGAAATGAGTCGCTTTAAGCTTGAACATCGTTGGGAAATATTGAAAATTTATTTCCAAAATGAGTGCTGCGTAGCCCAAACAGAAGCCCCTGCTGTACACAAGTTTGTGCAAAAAGTTCCTGAGACTGAAATGCTAGTGGACAACACTCATGGTCCCCGTCATCGTACGGTGCACACATATGACAATGTGGCTGCTGTAGCCGAGAGTGTAAGACTCAATTCACGACCATCAACTCGCCATCGATGTCAGCAGCTCAACATTTCACGCACTAGCCTGAGGAGAATTCTGCACAAAGATTTCGGATTTTTCGCTTACAAGGTCCAATTGACTCAGAAATTAAAGGCGCACTACCATCCGCTTTGTTATCGCTTCGCAGTTTGGGCCTTAGAGCAACTTGATTTGGACAACGGTTTTGGGCGACAAATCATTTTTTCTGGCGAGAGGCGCATTTTGATCTCGGCGGCTACGTTAACAAACAAAATTGCCGCATCTGGGGCTCGGAAAACCCGGACGTTATTGTCAAGATACCGGTGCGTCCACAGAGAGTGACAGCTTGGTGTGGAATTTGTAGTGGTGGCATCATTGTAGCATTTTTCTTCGAAAATGGGGCTGGGAAACACTTTTCGGTCAACGGTGAGCGTTACAGAGCCATGTTAGTCGACTTTTTTTTACTGACATTGAAGACACGAATTTGGACAACCTCTGGTTCGCGTAGGATGACGCGCCATATAGCCCATTCCCCAATCGATCTTTTGTGTTTTCAAATTGTGTTATCAGCCGTCTTGGCGATGTCAATTGGCCGCCTCGGAACCGCGATTTGACTCCTTTTTGTGGAAAACCGTGAAGGACCGATGTGATGCCGATAATCCGGAAACGATTCAAGCACTTAGGGTCAATATAATCCAAGCAATCTGTGAGCTACAACTCGAAACCATCAACAAGGTCTTGGAAAATTGGAGTGACAGAATGCGCTACTGCGAAGCCAGCCAAGGCAGCCACTTGAACAACGTTGTATTCCATAACTAATGGCCATAATACATGGAAACAATTTAATTTTGTTTATTTTATTGCATTTTTTAAAAAGAAACTTGTATTTGGCCCACCCTGTTGATGGTTGCAAGAAATAGTTTTCATTATCATATCAAACCGTCTCAGATACTTTTGTTCTTTAAAAAAAAAATAAACATTCAAAATGTATACAGTAGGTATGGAGTCCCTTTTTGTATAATTTTTCATACAAAATTCTGTGCATTTTGGATACGATATGATGTTATGCTGTGAGCGCTTTAACACAGCAACAAGATAGAGGCGAATGAAAACATTTTTGTTAATGAGAAAAGTTTTTCAAGAAAATTCCAAAGATACTTGCAAATAATTTCCCTATTAACAAGTACCAAGTACGAAGTATAGCTTCAGAGATTTCCCACTTAAAATTCACAGATTTCCTATTTTTCACATCGGGAGTAGGATTTATTTGCTTAAATTAACATGAGATTGCTTTTCACTTTGTAAATGTGAAATTTTTGCTCTCGATTGAAATTTATGATGAATCTTTAGATGAAGTTTTGTCTTCTTTTTGTGGGAGATTTTGTGCTTTTTTTTTTTTTGGTTTAATTTATTTATAGACGCAGAGAAGCTTAATGGTTTTTTGATAAATATCCGATGACCCACTAAAACCATAAAGTAAAGGAAAAGTTTTCTATGTATACAAGTAGGTATTGTTTTTACTTTTGAATCGTTTGAAATGTGTTTATTTGCTTTCGACTTTGTTAAATTAATAAACTTTTAGATCACGTATCTGGAAGGTCCTGCGTAGGCGTAGGATAGTGAAAATTTGTTTAGTCAGTGAGTGAAAAACTTTTTTGTACAAGTTTCAGCTATATTTACTAAATTTTTCTAGTTTTACTGTGAAATGATTCACTCCAGCACCAAATGGAATTTGAACTGCCTATAGGAATCGTTTGAGACTACTTAACGTGTGTCAGTTATAATGTATCGCTAGTTAAGCCATCGATATTATTCGGATAAGGAATGGTCACGGATGCATTATCTTGTTGATGATCACTTTCTGGATATAGAGGGGCCGTTCAACAACATAGAACCTAAGGTGGCACGTCACCGCTATCGAACTACTAGTCGCCTTAGAAAAGGAAGGATTCAAAGCTATACCTTATGTAGATGGCAATACTATAGCATTCAGTAGATTCACCTAGCAATACTACGGGAACTCATGGGAACAGCCCTGGCAAGGATGGTCCAGTGAACAGATAGTTGGCGACTTAGTGCCAATTCGTTGAACATGGAGCTATTTTTTTTTTACTAAAGCACAGATGAGGGTAACCCTTTTAAGTTTCTTAGGATATTCTAAATCCTAAACAGAAAACTGGCATGAAAACTGAAGATACGGAAGGTCCGTTCCGTAGGGACCTTCTTGAAAAGAGGCAAAGGATTCAGTTGAGGGTCCATCTAAGACTAAATGATATATGGAGTCCTAGTATAAAACCAACTATCTCTCTCTTTTAAGCAAGATTTAGAGAACAACTTGCACTTCCTTTACTATCGTCCTCCATACAACTCTCACTGGTGGCGCTAGAAATGATACAATACATCCTTCCTCTTATGGGAAACATCTTGCAAGGAAACTGATGTTTCGACTGAAAGAGTCATCGCTATGGTGGACATGACTAATACCACCCTCAGCGCTGGTTATACAAAACTAGAAACCATGGACTGTGTTACCCCGTTTCTGAACGCATTAACTGACAGTATTTGGCAGAGCACAGGATAATCAAAAATTATGCTCTGATTGGTCTAAGACAGGCGAGGTAGCAGGAGCTGGACTGATTTCAGCCTCTCCTTTATGACTACCAGACTTTTGCAGTGTATTCCAAGTGGAGGTTATGGATATTCGTGAAGCCTGACACGCTGACAGGCTGTCGAGTACGGAAATCACAATAGTAAGCTCTAAATTGGTGACACAATTTCGCTCATCTATGAATGAGATTTCCAATTGTAATCTCACTCTCTACTAGATTTCTGGTTACTCGGAAGAACTAGCCTCGAAATGCCACTAAAAAAGAAGTTCTCGAATGCCAAAGGGAACCTTCATCTACATATTAAAACGACGCGATACAATACCTCAACATTAGGTGTACGAAACAAATGTATGAAGACTTAATCTTGATACAGCTAAATATGCCAGACCCAGACCCAGGACAACGAGTCTATTGAGTTCTGGATCAGGATAGGTGCTCTAGTCGGATAACGCATTGAGACTTGGAATTCTGGTCAAAGACTTTCGTCGCGGCTAATTTCATGAAGAAGAATACAGATTCTACGGGAATAATTCTTCGAGAAGCTTGAAGACATTGCGGACTCAGATACCAATAAACTGGGAAATTTGTTCATAAGTCGAAATGGTTCCAAGAGTAATGAAAGCAACTGAGTCGTGTGGAAGCACAATCGTTTTTCTCTTGTCCAAGTAAATCCAAGAGTAAGCGACAGATAGTCACCTAACCTAATACCTAATGGTCACGAATTGACGATTATGGGCAAATAATTCCGACACAGACAGGCCTCTGGAATATGAAGAAGTCTTCCGACCTATGAGGTAATGGACTTTGAAAAGCTAGATTCCTCCAGCTTAGAGGAGAGTTCACATGATTTTGGATGAACATTTTGATGGTAAGTGAAAGAAATTGATTATAGGCCAGTCATCACATTGGACTGATCTATTCTTGAAAGATGTCACCATGGTTAAGCATAAAACATGCTCATTAGATTGGGGAATGACAGGCAAGCAATATCTTACTGAATTGTGAAGTTACCATCAGCTACTACTTAGCGTACAAGTGGTCTCCAAAAAAGGTTAGGTACAAATGATGTAGAAGTCACGACAAACTGTCAGTACTTTCTCTTGTCTGTGAAGGTTCTGGGTTGCTCCAATCGAAATTAGTCTGATTCTGCTGAATGTAATATTGAGGATTATCAGAAGACTACTTGCTATGAATCTGAACGGAATGGATGTATCTCACGCTTTGTTAGTACTGTTGGACTATAAATGCTATCCATTGGAGAAAGTTCCGTTCAGACTCTTTTTGAAAATTAGGACTAATGCGAAAGATCTCTTTTCAGTCGACTTGTAGTTTTGGCTTCATTGGTCAGAACACAGCACCATTAGATTAATCAGATGTTAGACAATAGAATCCGCTTACACAACCACAAACTACTTAGCTTTCAAGGCAGTTTGTCTCTCGCAAAACTTGAAGAAATTTAGGAAGTGATAACATCTCAATCAACAAACCAGTATGTATCGATATGCGATCAATCGATAAACGTTTACAAAAGCTAAGTCCTTCGCCTCTTAAACATCTATTTGGTCCTGTCCTAAAGAAGACTTAAAAAGTCTTAGCGAACTGATATCCTAATTGGCTAGCCTAAACGTCAAGATTCATAGTCTCGCAAAAGGACTTCTTCTAACCTACATAAGTGTGTCTACAGTCTGATACTGGTAGCCACACTACCCTAAACCTGTACCAATCTGACTTAGGCTCAAAAATATTCATGCACGTCCTTAACGCCCCTCAGTCGATTAGCATCATATAGTAAATATCATGAACACCAGTATTAACAAAAGCCACACAACAGGATTATAGTGCTCATATTTCCAAAGCAGTCCTCCCTTCCGCCCAATTCAGGCAGTGATCTCTTAATTTCCCAACCGTAATTGGAATGAATATCAAAATTCTGCGAGTTTCGCTTGTATTAGTCCTCGTTCGCTATTCTATTCCTGGAAGAATGACAAAAATAAAGTTCAAACCACCTAATCCCCGAATAGAAATACATGTATCCACTATCAACACTAAAATCACAGTGGCACAGGAGTGCAACTAACCAACGATACAATACAATTACGCTCTAGAGGAAAAATAAAATAAAAGAAAAAAAGTCAAGCCCCCTCCGGGCTGATGCTGGGAACTCTATACCTACATTGGATAAACAACACAAATACCCGGTTCGAGAGCAAACCCACTCCCAACCTGATGTTGAATTCTAAAAGTCACCAATCGATCGGAGAGTCAGTTTACGTGGGAGTCTTATGCTAACACCCCCAAAGCGCAATCCCCTATTTGAAATTTTAGACAGGATCTAGAAAAAAAAAAAAAAACAGAACCAAAAAAAATTCTACCGATATCCGTTGTTTTGTTGGAGGAGATCTCCGCCATTTGAACCGGGCCAGGGATGACGGGGTGGCGGTTGGTTAATGTTGCGCTACAAATACTAAGTTCAATGGATGTGAAAACTCGTTTGACCATATGTTTACCAATCAGAAAATGAATGCGGGATAGAAAGAGCCGGAACACCATTGATTGTTTCATTCAAATGCGGTACCCTCATCCGTTTTATTGATGCATACACATACACACATATATACATTTCCGATTGGGTGGACTATATGGGGAGATGATAGTGCCAATACCGTGGTGTGAATATTTGCACACGGATTTCGCTTAAACTCGAATGTATAGGTAGGTACGTAAGTGCGATTCCAATTTAATGATTTATTTTTTTCCTTCTTTCCTTTTTTTTTTATTCTTCCCCCCCCCCCCCCTACCTATTCGCTTTGATTTTTGTTTTCATTTTGGTTATATACCGCGGGTTTTTCTATTTAAGATCGAATACCTCATATGTGGAGAAGGACTCCATGAGTGGAAATGCCGAATTGTATAGACAGAGGGTTCAAATCTTATCCTTTTCGGTTTGCAAGTTTTCGGTGTCTGAATTCATTTGTGGAGCTGTCCACTTTGAGGAGTTTTGGCTTCGATAGATATTTGCTCGAAAACATCCACAGATCGACGAGTAACTATCCATAGCTTAGGAAGGCGAATGGGTTTGAGGTTGAAAATGAATATTGTCTATTCAACTGCGAAGGAAAAGGAATTTTGAATGTGCCAAAAGGAAGGGTGCCAAGGCAGGTTTTTCTAACATTTTTGAATGTCAGTGATGGTGAAATTTCAGCGACAGGTCATAGGAATTACTGACATCAATATTAATTCATTCATTAAACAAGCGACTGAGTTTTGTTAATGCAAGCAACTCAGAAAAAATGGTTCATACGAACTCATTTAATGAGATATGTACTTGGACAAAGTCTTGGTGCCCTCACTGGGCACTGTATGGTAGGCAAAGACTCTGAACGAGAAAGATGCGGAAACCATGGCGCATCTCCTGTGCACCTGTCCTGACCTATCGGTTCTGAGAGGGAAAACCTTAGGCGAGTACTTCCTTACACCACTCAACGATCTATTTAGACTAGACTTAAGCAGAATAAAGAGTTTCATCGGGTGAAACAGGTTAAAGGCTTAATTAGCGAAACATACCGAAACCGGTTACTCTGTCTTATTATCCCAAAGGGCGATTCTTTATGTAGGTCTTTGGAGATGGTAATCCGATTTTCCCTTTGTGGTATCACAATGGACCTTCCTCTGGTCTAAGTGTGTCCCTGCTTAGCGGGGACAACCACCCAACCCAGCTCCAATCTGGACAAAGAATTAACGTTTTGAACTAACAATTCCTGAGGTTGTATGAGAGCTACTACATATCTTGCATGCCTTTTCGGGGATTTTTTTTTTCGAGATTAAATCGAGCGCATTTTTCGATTAAGTATATAGAACTCTTCTCTAGTCTCTTCTATTTCAGCCTTGCAATGAAATCGTAAATAACGTTTCAAGAGTACGACTTCCAAAAAATCCAAATTTGAATTTTTCGGGTAACTATAAGACAAAAGAACTATCTCTGATGCGGGGCATAATTTCCATGATAATGTCAGTCTGATTCTATAGAATCAATAAAGTTCTACCTATGCACTCCATGCTTTAGAATGACAAACAGTAGGTGGAACAATATTAGTACCTACATACGTCTAAACTATTATTAGATGAGAGTAAGTCTCGTAAGTTATGGACTAAAACAAAATGTGGAAGACTTAAAGCACCTAGTTACCGCCTTAAAGGGGGGTCATTCCATGGGTAGATATGCCAGTTTGTTGTGTATTCCTCCCATAAATTTTCTATGGCAACTCTTGGAAACAGCCAGAGGAAGAAACGAGGAATCACTTTCTGTGCACATGTCACGTCCTATTGACTTTGTGAATTAAAACTCATAACGGAAATGATTATAAAGATCTCAGGCATCCAGCCAGACTCAATTTAAGTTAAATTAAAAGTCTGAAACTGGGTCTGAGTCGAGGCAAATCATCGAGTCCCATGGATTTTTTTTTTTTTTTTTTGTTAAGGTTACACCTCTTTTGACCTTTGACACAAGATCTGATAGTGAAACTGCCATGAGAAAACTTGTACATTGCGCTCTCCATCCATGATATCCACTGAGTAAAGTTTGTTAAATCCAATATAGAGCAAGCCTTCGCGAGACTACCAAATGAGAGAAAACTCTGACAAAACATGACAATTGCCAAAACCTACCTTATTCTAGCGCTTAACAGACGCAAACAAGCACTCCTCACGACGATCACTAGAGCCCACAACCTCATGGTGGCCTACAGTATTCGACTGCGATTAGGAACTGATAACCTCTGCCGAGGTTGTGGTAATACGAACGGAGAAGAGAGCACATCTCACTTTCTATGCAAATGCCTAAGACTATGCAGAACTAAAAAAACGGGCCTCGGTTAATAGATACCATTTCGAAGACTTGGGCGATCTGTCAGGAATGCCACCATTAACCACCATGAAATTGAAAACTATGTAGAGGTGGTTCACGGAGGCCTCGTAGCTGTCTTTTTAGGTAGGCTGTTGTTTTTAGGTAAACCCACGACAGGGCTTTACTATGGATTTAGGAAGAATCACTAAACCATGTCATACGTCCTGTCTCACGACGCGACTTACTAATTTTTTTTCAGAATTCACTTAGCTTTCCTATTTTTGTTATGAAAAATTCCACCTGAGTGTCCAAGATTTTTCAATTAATTTGGAAATGTGTATTAATTTCATAAATAATTATGGTTTATATTTTTAGATAGTATCACAGAGGAATATATTATTAACTGATAATAATTGCAGCTTTGGCATTGGAAACTACAGCAGTTATTGCAACCTCGTTGGTTTCTATTAGCTGTGTTCACCGAGTGAGTACATGCTATTCGTGTTTACTAATAAAATATTTAATATAATCATTTCTCAGGCATTATACACACCTACATACATACTTATGTATGTATGCATATCATTATAGCAACCCAACAGAGTTAGCTATTACAGGGAGCTATTACTTATAATTACCGCTCAAGTTACGTTCTAAATTGTCTTTCTAAAAATCCATTAACTAGAGAAATTACATATTTAAGTACAAATTGCAAATTGATGCAATACGAGAGCCACGAACTAATGTTGTCACGAATTGTTTTGATCGATTAATAAATAATAATAATGAAGGATAATAGTTCAGTGATTTGGATACGGGGATTTGCACGATTACATTTTTCTTTAAAAAGAATTGCATTATATGGATTCAAGACATTAATGTATGAAATGTAAACTAATGTCCACAGGCACAAGCAGACGAAGGGTTTTTCAATAGGGACATAACAATTTTGTATTTTAAATTGAACACCCCCTTAAGCTTTTTGTACGATTTGTTAGTATCAGAACATCAGTCAAGATTTACATTTTGATTATAGTAAGGTTCATGGACGAGCGATCTTTGAAAATTACTGAAAGATTGCTGTCGAAATTCTGAATCGGTCGTCGCACTTACTTCAATTTCCGGTTGTTCTAATCGTCCCACCAGAGAGGCTGTGCGTGGTATAGTGGATAGATACAAGTCAACATTGTCACTGTTCAATGTTCCTTTGCCAGTGAGTACCGAAATCCGGTCTAAGTACCGAAAATATCGCAGCTGTAAGAACTCATTTCAGAATCTGACAAATCACTCGATTCAACGGCGTTCATAGGAATTGGGTATTTCTCAGTCCAGATTGCTCAATCAATGGCTCAATCTGCGTATACAAAGGTTGGCCTACAGCCTTAAAAGATCAAATTAACTGAAGAATTGAAGTCTATTGATCATTTGAAGCATCAAATCCTTTCGGATTGGGCTCAGCTAAAGTTTTTAAAAAAAAAAACTTAAATTTCACCAACATATGTTTCAAGGGAGTCCAGTGCCATCAGTGGCATGTTTAAGAACTATTTTCCCGCAGAATTCGATGCACTTGACATCAGTAATATGTGGTTCTAACAAGATGGTTCCATATGCCACACAGCTGGGGAACGATTGATCGGTTGAAGGTTAAGTTCGTTAATCGTGTAGTCTCGAGAAATGCTTCCCGTAAGTGGACACCTCGTTTATGTGATTTAACGCCTTCAGATTACCTCTTGGTGGCTTCATTTAAGTCATTGCTAACAAAAAATTAAGCCGACAATGTAAGAGGAGCTCGGCAGCGACATCGAATGCCAACGCATTGCCAACGTTCCGGTCGATACGTCCGAAAGAGCTGCGGAAAATTGGTTCCGATAAATCGAACGCTACCAACGTGGTCCTATAATCGAGCTCGATTTTTTTTCTCAAATTCAACATGTTGTACTCTTTTTGAAAAAAATTTTAACCCAAAATCTCAATAATTTTTTGATTAATTCAAATACGAAATTGTTATGCCTTTATTGAAAAACGATTTGTGTGCATCTACTTCAAATTTGGAAAGGCAAACCACGGTTCAAGATAGGTATTTTGGAAATACTAGTGAGCAGTGTTCAACAATCAGCTTAAGCTCTTCTTTAACACGTTGTGGCCAACGTAAATTTGCATTCTGTTCAAGCATTCGCCCATACATAGTCCTTTCTTATGTGGTCATTTCAATAATAGTCCAAAAGGTGTTAGTAGTTAAATTTTTATTGAAAAATTTTCCTTTCTTCTGATTAAAATGAATAGAATACCTAATACTGCTTAAGCCTCAGGATAATGGGAAAATTTCCACATCCTACACTACCAGGAATAGTAATTGCTTATATGCACAAATTAGATAGGTAACACCTTTGTTCTCTGCTTAGCTAACGGGCTACATTGACCCAAATTTGATTGAATCCTTAATTATAAGATGTCAGTGGTAGAGGATGAACTTGGCTTAAGAGGATTTAATGGTTGTATGCATGTTTAAGGTTGTGTTGTAATACACACCAAAATCTATAATTGAATTGTAATTAAAAATCTAATATCTCACGGATAAACTATGTGGGAAATTGGTATCGATAGTGTTTTATATTTTGTTTACAAGTCTATCTAGTAGAACCATTATTATAAATACATATGTGGCAATAGAGATCTCATAATATTCGACAGGATTCGACTATTTGGTGGGTACGCCTAGAAAAAACTTATTGGAATTTTGTAAACTGAATACAGTTGAGTTTTTTTTATATACATAAGTAGATAGATATGTTTTCGATTAAGTCTAAAATGTTTCCTTTTTTTATGGTTTTATGGTTGCAAGGAGTAGATTTGCGATTGTCTCAAGACATGAAGGATCAACAGTCCCAACATTACCAATAGCATCCTTTGAAAAACCGTACAGTACCCTTTTGATAAAGTCTTCAGGTACAAAAGGTTTAGTTTTAGGTAAGATTGAGGCATACTACTATCATTTTAGGAAAGAGTCCTTTATCACAATTCTTGTTTCCTATTTTTTGTAATCTACACACATATGTATGTATATACTCAATCAAATTTCTTGTTTTAAAGTGGATCTTCTTTTCTGGCACGGAAGGGTTGATAAATAATATACCGACCTAGGGTCTGAGGCGTTTTCTTTTCTTAATTCATAACACTTCTTCATCTTGCGAAGCCTTTTGGAAGCCATTGTGCCGAGGCTCCTAAAAGAAAGTTTAAATTTGTTTAGAGTAGTGCGGGTACATCAAGGGATCAGAAAAAGGATTATTTTTCGGGAGCGGACTGCGCGTTCTGCAAGCGAAAGTTTTACAAAAACAGTGTTTTGGCTTCTGTAGCGCGTAGAAGATCCTGCAATATTAAAGGTATTCGCTACGACAAGCATACCTCTCATTCGAAAATTGGTCAAAACCAACATCCGGAGAACAAAGATTATCATGAACGATAGAAAACGTGGAGAGTATTCATCCGTTCGCAAGCGCGTATGTCCTTTAAATGTGAATAGATCATTATTTTACCATATTTTGCACAAAGCGACTAAAGCTGCACCTCTGTAAAACTCAATTGGTGCAAGAATTATGGCCTCAGGATGCCAATCATAGGCTAGACTTCCCAAACCTGGTTTTTCAACATTTACCAATAATTTATTTTCGAATGAATTTAATCTTAACGGGGATGTGACTAATAAACCAACTTTCTTGGGGCATTTGAAGGAAAATATTCATCACGAAATATTAGGCAATACAGAGTCTATTTGGTCAGCAAATCGTTATACGAATTTTTACTATATGAGTGCCGTTTACATTTGGATAGTATTTTTAAGAAATCAATTCCCAAATCATGTACTTTATTAATAAATAAACATTTTTTCAATAGATGGCTTACTTTTTTTTTAATCAATCCCCTAAATATAAATTTTCTTTTGAAACACCTTGTCCTTTATATAATGCATTGGAAGGGTGCGCTATATGATGGTTACTTTACAAAATTGTTGTACAAAAAATTCACGTAATATTTTTTTTAAAGTTTATCAAAAAAATTAACATAACAAATGAAGTCCTAAAAGAGGGGGAAATATGTTTTCTAGATGTTCCTTAAGTTTTCGACAAAATATGTCACGAAAGTTGAAAGTAAAGTGTGAAACATCTCTTAGTTTTTTTTTTACAAAGGCTATAAACAAAACACTTTGCAATATTTTTCAACAAATTTTTCCTTTATTCAAAAGAGTAAACCTTCTGGTTATTTTTGAAATACTACTTCATTTACAAGACTACCTCGCCTGTCTTAAGAGTAGGCCATCCTGACAGCCCTATTTTCAATACATTTTTTATAGTTTTGGCCAATATTTCATAGCTTGACCAATATCGTTCTTGTGTACCTGAATCGTCTGTAAATCGTTCGGATACCATCGATTTTTAATATAAGATCCATAAAAGAAGTTCAACGACGTCAAGTCGTAACTCAAAATAACATATGATTCCGAAAGATCCCATAAGATGGGTCACTCTATACATTCGATTTTATTTTTGAAATAAAGATTTTCATATATTCATACGTATACATATGTAGGTTTGATAGCAAGCAAATTGATGTCCATTAAGATTTGTTTTATATAATTAAATGGATTAAACCAAAGGACTTGGTTTAAAGCCATTAAATAATGCTTTATGTGAATTCCTATCAAAGTATAGTCTCTTTTCGTACAAGAAACGAAAATAGGAAAGATGTCAACTGGTTTTTCGAAAATTTCCCAATCTGACTAGAAATAGTCATGAAAAGCTATCTATTCAATATTTAAACAAAAAAAATAAAGGAAAACTAATCATCTAGCAGTTGTGTACAACCTAAATGTTGTTTGATTGATGTATAAAAAAAATATCAAAAATTGGCATTCAAAAGAAAACAAATTTCTATTTCAGTAACCTACTTTTTAGGAGACATATGGTTTCTAGTTTTTATATATTTGCTATACAAATCGAACAGTTTTGCTATACACAAATAAATAACAAAATGGTGTTCGACTCTAAAACAAAAGGAGAGTGTTTTATTCAACTAATAATTTGCAAATATTTTTGAATGCATTTGTAAGGATATACTTCACAACCTAATCACAATTTCATACAACTACCTGCCTATAGATTTTATTTAAATCGTTTGGAATGATATGTAATTGTAATAGTAGTGCCTCTGGTATTTGGTAAGCCTATTTATGATGATATTATCCTCATTAGGGGAAGAAGCCATTCAATCAAATTGGGCAAAATAGTTTCCCAGAATTTAAAAAAAAAATTACAAACTGTACAAGCATATCAAACAGCATGCAACCATGCATATTTCGAAATAATTTATTTATTTGCATTACTAGCTTATAACCCTTTTATTTAATGCAGGAAGTAAATTTGCGAGAACCGCAAACCAATATTCAACTGAAAATTGAAATTCCAATGCATTGTTGGAAGTCAAGTGTATTTAAGTGCAGTGCTGAGTGATTTCCGATGAAACGCTAGTGATTAGTCTGAATAGATAGATGAGTAGAGTAGAAAAATTTATTGCAGGCTTAGCTGCGTTAAAAGTACGGTAAAAGTTTTCTAAAATCTATTCATAATTACAAGAGATTTTTCCCTACCATTTTCCACTAATTTCAACTCTATTTTAAAAGGTCACCCTGAGGATAAATTTTTCTGGCATTATTTATTCAAACACAACCTCAACAGTTTACTTATCTAGTGATCCGCTTAAGTCCCTCTCAACACCCAACTGAAATGGGGATTTTCATCAGATTTTCTGTTATTAGAGCGACACACAAAAAGTCCTTCAAACAAGAAAACTAATTTTTCCTCGAGAAAATATCAACGGTCTCAGTTTTGTCGTCCCAAAACAGCCTCCTCACACTGCGATGGTATGTAGGTGGATTCCCCTTAACTTTCCATCTTAACCAGATAATTTTGGTTCAGTAACTTGTGCCGCGAAGATGAATTTTTCTCACACCTCACTCCGTTGCTTGTATTGAAGGATGACAATTTTCTTAAGCTACCAAAACCAAAAGGACCCACCCACAGTGGCGCCTTGGTAGATCCTAGAGTTTCGGCTTTCACCCTTTCTCAACCCGAAAAAGGGCAAAGTAATTTCCTGTGAGAGCAATAAAAAGGAACAAGCCACTCCGGGAAAGCGAAATATTCCGCAAAAAAACAACAACAACAAAGAGTGTCCTTTCGTAATTACGGGCAAATACATGGGTAAGGATTTAAGCCAAAAAAAAAAAAAAAAAGTTGGTGTGTAATTTTTATTTTGTTGCTGTAACTTACCTGGTTTGGTGCTAGACGTTATTTGCTGTTGCTGTTGTTGCTGCTGTTGTTGTTGCTGTTGTTGTTGTTGCTGCTGTTGCTGTTGCTGTTGTTGTGATTGCTGCGACTGTTGCTGTGGATGCTGTCCATTATGTTGAATCTGCTGTTGTTGTTGCTGTTGGGCCTGGCTATGTGCTGGATGGATGGCTAGCAATTTAGCTTCAGGTGGCTTATGCGGCCCCATTGTTATCTGCGGCGCCCCAATTGCCATTGTTGGCGCTGGCATCATCAATGTTGACATTGCCAACATTATTTTCCTTTGCTGTTGATTATTGACGAACACAATTTTTTCTGCTTTTTATATTTTTTTTTATATTATAACTTTTTTTTTTACTTTTTTTGACACTTTTCACAGGGGATGTTTAAAAAGGAAAATTTCAAAATAAAATTCTGTGAATTTCAAACAAAAATCTCTGGGTTTCTCCGTTTGCAAACGAAATATTAACACGAACACCACGGGCCCGAAATAAAGACTCTGTACCGAAATTTATATTTTAAAATTCTCCAGAAAAAAAAGGTTCTCTAATCCTTGACAGTTCTCGAATAGTGTGAATTGAATTGTCGCGAAAGACCGCTAAAAATCGCAGCTAATAACCCGGACCTCTCAGAAAATGCAACTTTCTGTTATCAGAGCTAGAGATAATCTGAAGTTAGCTCAGAGTTTGTCATACGGAAGGACCTACGTTTACACACTTTTGAGTGGCGCTAGTGTAGCAATATTATTATTTGTCTTTGGAAAGAGATTCTAATTATTTTTTATTTTTTTTTTTTGTATAAATAAAAATAATTATTTAATTTTCTACAAACAGTTGGGTAGAAAAGTGGGAAAGAGAGAGGGAGATAGTTAGAAATAAGAAATATATGTATATTTATATATAGTAGATGTATGTATATAATTTTTTTTATTTTTTCGTCCTAAATTTATTGTTGTCTGTTGATTTCTTGAACAATTATCGAATGAAAATACCAATGCTGATGATAATGGAGATAATAATAATAACAATACGAGAGGATAAAAGGAACTATACAAAGAGAGCCGCAATAATAACAGTTACACACAACAGGATCCTAACTAAATAACGTACTAAACCGTAAGGCGACGCTGTTCTAACTAAAGCTTTTTCGAAGTTTTTCACTTTCTGTGTGAAAAAAAAAATTTTGCTAAACCCACGAGGACACACGACGACATGAATAAAGCCGTGACAACCACAACAGCGCCGACGACGACGACAACGATGAGGACGAGGACGACGACGACGACGATAGCGATGGCGATGGCAATGGCAATTGTGATGATGATAGTAATTGTGTGTGGGCACAAAGCATACAACAACATTCGACTACACACAGAGATGGGCTTCGATGAGTTTCAGAGAATAAGAAAATTTTTGGCGAAAATTTTCCCTCAACAAATTGCACATGTATAACGGTTAGGCAAAACGCATTCCTATGAAACTTATTTGAGAATGTATAAAATAAACCAATACAATACGTAAAGCAACATACAAAGCATCTCATCTCTTTGCGTATGTGTGTGTTAAATTTTGCGCTCATTAATAATTTACGGCGAAATTCGTTCTCTTTTTCTCGCTAAAACTGTGAAATTGGTTATTTGTAGTGGTTGGCTGGTTTTGCTTTACAAGAGAAACGACTGTCGGTCCTTTCGTGAGATTCGATTTCGGAAAATTTTATCCTTATGCGCAGAATCGAGTTTGGATTTTAGATGCATTCTTGAGTTTGATAGAAGCGAGAGGAATTTTTTCGGAAATCCTCGATTCACATGATTCCGAAGAAGGAATATTCATTCGGACTAACATAAATCCCACTCTATGGGTTCTATGTATATAATTTCTAAAAAAAACATATTATAGCAGTGAAAGACAAAATTTGTATTCAAAACATCCTGGAATCCGACCAAAATTTCATTTGAATCTGAAACGAGACACCATTCAAACGACCAACCGAAATAAATTTCCCAAAGTAACACAGAAATGACCATGGTCCTTTCAGCCGGCGGTACATTCTACCCCTCAGAACACTCTGGTTCATGGAATGCAACCCCTAGATAATTTCCCACTATTTTAGGAAATTTATCTTGTAAACCCTGGGAAATTTCTAAAAATTCACTGAAAGGAACTAAACCATACTTTTGGAAAATGTTTTGAATTTTGTTGATATCTACCTTCATCGTTATGAAAATGAATTAAATTTAGTAAACATTTCAAGTGAACAAAAAAAATATTCCACATACGCCACCAAATTAAATTTCAAAAACACAACCCAAGCAACTTAATTATCCCAACTCCTTAATTTGATGCTATTTTAAGCTTTGCATAATTATAAAGTTAGTCACAGTCATTTTAAATACAATACACCTAGTCCACCCAAAAAAAAACACACAAAAATAAAGTAAAACAAACACAACGCTAGGGGGGTGCTACAGAGAAAGGGAAGTCCTTTATATCTCGCTCAAGTTATGAATATGCATAGGGGGCAGTATGATATTCATATTCAACCTTTTTTTTTTTTTTTCCTTTACCCGTTTCTCTGTCTATTGCTTAGCAGGACAAGCAAACAAGAAAAGAAGCAGAGAAAAGGAAAAAAAAAAATTAAATAAAAACAAAACGAAATAAAAGATAGGGCATCTCAACTTAACTCAGCCTGGCTCAAGGATTTATGCTGAATAGCTGAGCTCTCTATTTGCTTTGAAATTGTTTCTACTTTCTTTTTTTTCGCCTTTTTTTGCATTTTTTGTTTTTGTTTTCAGCTCAACTGTTGTTATTCTCACCACGAAAAAAAAATAGGAGATTCAAAAAACAAAAAAAAATAAAGGATATTCAGCGAATGGAAAATGAAGCTTATGATTGTATGCAAAACAAAAACAAAAACAAAAAGAATTCTAAAACCAAAATGAAAGAAAGAGCACACAACACCGGACAAAAGGCGCAAAACTGGGTAAGAAATGAATATTTTTGTTTATTTCGTCCTGTTTTTCTATTTCTTGTCTTATTGTTATAAAATATATTCATGTTTCATGGGCATTTAATTGTTATTTTATTATTGATGAAATTATTAATTTTTCTTTGAATGGAGTTGCTTTATAATTAGTTATTCCAGCTATAGACTTATATAGTGCATTTTAATTAGGCAAGTTTGTAATGAAATATGTTTTGAATATTGACATTACACTAACATTTGTGGGAGAGGCGTAGATTAAATTAATTACGCTTTAAACAGGACTCAGTGGGGCATAAAAGTTGTAAGTAAGTGAATGTGTGAGGGTATATGTGAGTGATGCATAAAATTATTCCTCTTTTAATTAGAGGGTTCAATTGGAAGCACCTGAAGTAGTTCTCATAGGAAACAAAAATAAAAGAAAAAGTCCACCAACATGATTTTTAATGAGAGAAACAAAAGTAGCGGAGAAAAAATCACTCGAGTGTAAAATGTATATTTATGAATATAAATACGTAAATAAAAAAAAATATAACGTTAAGAATTCAATCATAACAATGTATGGAAATAAATATGTTTATATGTTTTTATTAGTGATTCATTTAGATGTACCATTTTTTTTTTGACAGATGACGCGTAAGTCATGTCAGCCTGTTATGGTATTTTTTTGACATTTCATCATGGAAGGCCTTAGGCCGGCACAGCGTCTATTCAGCTGTATTATAAAAGTCGGCGTTGTTTCGTGCACTTAGAGCAACTTATGATCTACATAATCGGTCTACCAAACGCCCGATTCGCAATACCATCGAAAAGTTTGAAAGCCGATTTTCATTATAAGACAATTCACGGATAGATGTGGCCTATCTGCGATGAAATATCATTCTAACAACTTGACTTGTCGTATGCAATAACTTGGCTTACTTTACGTAAGGATCTTGGGTCAAAAATATACATACATTGGCTGACCTACGGAAACGTTACCGTTTCAGTCTTTGTGCTCTTAAAGCTTGTTCAGGGAAAACGCATATTTGTGGCTAAATTGGACTGAACAGCAAACCGATGAGACTGAAAAGCTCGGTTTGGTCTGGTTTATGAACTGGTGGTACCATTGCTGTCTCAAATTGAAGTCCGTGATCTCCAGGACATTTGGTACTAACAGAATTCCATACAGCCTATGAAACCTTGGCGTTTTTGAGAGAAAAATTCTCAGAACAGTTCATACCGCGCTTCGGACCGATGAATTTGCTGCCTAGATCGTGTGGTATCAAACCTCTAGACCTTTTCCTTCGGGGCTATGTAAAGTGCAAAGTCTACATGGATAATCCGGGTACGATTCGCCAAATATAACTCGATATGCTTAAATGCGTCACCATGCGACCATGTTAACCGCAGTTACGGGCAAAATTTGCTTTAAATGGTTAGCTCATTGGCCTACGGAGCAAGAAGTTTCAGGCTCAATCCCTAGTCTAGACACCACTTAACATTTATTTCACGGTTCCGTCTTAAACATTCGAAAGTGCAACTGTCATGAGAGAGGTGTTCAAATAACAAATTGTCCTTCGATTACGACATTAAACGGTAGGACCGTTCCATTCGTGTAAAGAATGTAGCACTCACAATCCACCTGATGGTAGTCTCATACGTACCCATCTTACTAAATAGAAAGAGAGTTCTGATTGTAAGGAATATACTTTAGAAGAGTTTCTACCTATAAAAGGAGCGTCAAACTAAGTAGAAATAAGGGCAATTATTAGCGCACTGTTGAATATTGAAATTAAAGCATCACTGTCTCAGAGAAACACCTCAATACGCCTAAGAATCATCTGCAGATCCCACTGTCCAAGCTCTCTTGATGGACAAAAAAATGTAACTTTCAGGTCAATCTTCTGCAAATCAAACAGGTCCCCTTTACAAGAAAATATAAAACTCCCAAATTTGATCTATCGAGTTAAGGAAATCATCACGTTTCTGATGTACTGTAGCTCCTTGAACCAAACGGGGACTTGAGCCTCGAATTACATGTTGGCTCCATGTGTCCATTAGCTGGCCTATACTTCCCCGGATAAAGCCATCCACTATACCCACCTTAGAAGTGTTCTCTGGCAAATACGTGACACAAAATGCCCCCAATCACATGGACCCCTTGGCAAACTCTACGGTTACCTGAGAGACTGATTTAGGCTTCCAAGCGAATCCATCTATTTTTGGTCAAATTGGTCCAACAGTGAAAGAGGAATGGAGGAAGGTATTTTCTCGAGAGATGTACACGAGGCCTCGAGGATATCACATTTTTGGCGACTGTTAGGACTCGGTCACTTTCAACTCCAAACAGAAAGTAGAATAATTCGAAATTCACTTTATATGTGTGTTCGGCCATAGAAACAATCCAGTTAATCACAGGGTCAACGAACATGCCAGACATAACTCTGTCGATTCTATCGAAAAAGGCAACTACTCTGCTGGCTAACATACTTAGCCATTATACACATTTTCTCCTTTGATATCACAATGAGCCTATTCTGGGCTACATGTGGCTGCCTGCCAATCGAACGTAAACTACGGCATAGTATGGGTCCCTAATATCTGTTTTTTTTCGGCAAAAATCAATCTGTGATGTATATCCTTTGCTTGGGAGGGTTGATCTTGCCAGGTCTAAAATAAACCTGGAATTTGATAGGAATGTTTTCCCCGTTAATGCCATTGCAAGCCTTAATGTTTTTTTTTTAAATTGTAAATCGAAATTTGCGGTGATGCTCTCTGAACAAGCAAGCTACAAATCAGCTACGCAAGAAAATTATTAGTCAAGCTATTCGTGAAATAAGGGTCAATCACTTGAAATTGTATTGAACAATTGGGTGGATAAGATGGTCTACTCCCAAGCCAGCCGAGGGGGTCATTTAAATGAAATAATATTCCAGAATACATACATAAATCGAAGTATTTACTCTTTTCAATAAATCAACAAATGTTTTTAAAAAACCAACAGATGGCCCAGCCTTTACTTGTAGTTTTCTAGCTTATTTTTCCCCTGTCTAGGATTTCATCTATTTTATTAGAACAAGCACACATTTTTAGCGAAACAGATCTATAGGACCCAGGCTTTACCTTCTTACAGCAATTCGTGTTTTGTGTATTGTATTCTTTACAAGAATGGAAGGGGCTTACTGTCTAATACAGTGTCTAAAGTTATACTTTCGGATGTTTGGCAGACGCTTGCTAGAAGTTAGGCCGTTTGGCAAACACTTTTATGTGTTGGGCTGGGATTCGAAGATCGAGCTTTTTGCTCTATAGTCCAATGTACTCTATCTAATTGTTCTATAAGCTTTCAAAACATTTTATGAATTTTTTACAAAAATTTTGACATTTAGTAAGCGTCCATATTTTTGTCACAATGTGATGCAAAATTTTGTCCAAGTCATACATATTTCTGGCAACTAAGGGAGGATCTTTACCTAGAGTAGAATTTTTGAACTAAAATGCTCAGATTGTCTATAAGGACTTCACGGCAAAACGTGGAGTTAGCGTACAGAGTCATTTCAGGTCTACATACTTGGAACTAAATTATGAACAACCACGTGCTCTTAAGATGGTCGCAAATTGGTAATCGGTCTTTTTGCCAAAAGGGTATTGTTTCGTAGAATTTGAGGAAACGTTTTGTAGACATACTTCTAAAACAAAACTGCAAATGGGGTCTGCACACTCTAAAAAAGTTCTATGTACTCTTTAAAAAAAGGTCTAGAGCTAGCCTTCAGTTGGAATCAGGTTAACAATATTTACGACACTGCGGTACTACACAATGGAATTACTGGTTTCTGCGCTTTCTCTCATTCTTCCTAATGGTGTACCCCAATTCGCATTGGGATTTTGAACTAAATACACCCACATATATATATGTACGTAGTCCAGTCTGGTTAAACAAATAATTATGTTGAATCAGAGCTGTCTTGCGACCATTATGTATCGTTTTACTAAATATAAAGTTCATTGTAATGCTCAGCTCGACTTCATTTCTGCATTTCAAAAAGAAAACAACACTTTGCGTTGAAAAAAGAAAGAAAAAAAAACCATTAAAAGTTAATTGAATTATAAACTTCCTTTTATTTGATGCTAATTTGTTCGATTACTCTCGTACCCTCTTCCTTCCTTTTTATGTTTTCAAATTTTTAATTGTTTGAAAGTAATTTTCTGTGGGTGGTTTATAATTTTTTTTTAAATAGAATTTCAAAAGGAAATTTACGGAAACTTAATTTAAGTACTTGGAAGGACCAAAAAAAAAGGGGAGTTATCTTCTTTCTTATGAATGTACATAGATATGTAGATCTTAGTCTTTAAATTTCATTGACCCATAGAACATCTATGCAATTCAATTGTACAAGAAGATATATGTATCTGCAAAATGTTCTTGTTGAAAAAAAACGATTAGAAAAAGACTTTCTTTGAGAAATCAACTCAACACTGTAAGGAAAAGATCTTATCGTCAGCTATTTCACGCTTTAAGAGAGTGACTAAGTACACTTAAGTAATCCAAACACCACACACCAATATGACAAGACTATGCCAGCAAAACAAATGCCAGACATTCCCCGATGCCACACAAAACTGAAATTTTCATATCCCCCAAGCGCACATTAGTACACTCGTTGAAAATTTCGTGGTAAACTCATAAAAACTTATGTGCAAGGACTCTGTTCCTGCTTACGAAATTCCTGTGCTTCTCTAATCCACCCCACCTCGGTGGTGTGCCAGAGTAAGGGCCCACTCCAAAGGGTGGGGTTTTGTGTACAAAACCCAACTTTTTATGCGCTCTCAACAAAAAGGCACCTCTAAGCAAAAATAGAGAAGCACTGGAAAAAAGCGTGCACAAAAACACTCGAAAACGGTTATTTACCATTACTTAATTAAAATTATGATTATTTCCTCGTGTAACCACTTTTAATTAAAGCGTACACACCTTTGTTAGCCACCTTAACGTTCGCCTAGATGGCGTTCATCTACTTACCCTAGAACGCAACTAACTAACAAAAAGAACGGTGCGGCAGTGGCGGCGGCGGCGTTCTGGCGTCCCAGTGAAATGATGCGTTTTTTTTTTTTTTGTTTCATTTTCACTGTTTTTGCTTAGCTTAATTGCGCCCATCAAGAGCCGCCACCCATTTACGCATTTTGCGCTGGGAAAAACCATTCCAGCTACACCAACCAACCAACCAACCCAACCAAGCAGCCAACTGCTTCTTCGACAATTTTCACGTGAAATTATGAAACAGGCAACCTGCAAGCTACAATGAAGTGTTGTGTGTAACTTTTACACCTTTTCGACCTCGTTTCTTCATTAGTGAAGGCAAGGAGGATGGCCCGCAGGTGAACCTTGATAGGCAGGTAGCAGGTACTTAGCGATTTCTCTAGAGGAACGTTAATTTTTACGACAACAATGACGACGAGGTTCACTCACTTGGGGGAATATACTGTGTTATATATATATATTTTTTTTTCGTTTTTCCTGCTGTAGATACTAGATATTTTTAACTTTTTTTTTTTTTTTTTTTGTTTCTTTGGCTTTTTAGGAATCGACAATGGCATAAGGCATAATTTTGCCAGGCATTAAAAGATGGGCGTATAATTTGATACACAATGGCTGGAAAGTACAATGAGGCCTATCAGGGATTTAGCCGTTTTTGTGGTGTCCTACGTTGCAGTTAGAAAATTGCAAGTGAATGGTATACTACCTTTACATACATACCTTTTCTAACGATTTGAAGCATGCTATTATAAAAAAAGGTCAGCCAAACAAATCCACATATTCCTATCGAAGACGTTAAAGCCTCGAAAAAGAGGATTTGTATAAACTTTTGCATGGAACCTACCCAGTCTGTTCGATATCATAAAGTCCGATTTCAACATGACGACTTTTGATAACGTTCTTAAACCATGGTACGCTACCATAATATAAGATTTTCTTGTACAAGAATCAATAACACAATGACAAATAATTGAGTCTACAATTAGTTAATGCAAAGCATGCAATCAACAACCAACCTCGACTCTGATAATTTTCACTGAGAAATTTTCTGCAGAGGATCAAAAAGCGACACCAATTTAGAGTTCCATACCAAATGGCTTCCAGTAAAGAACATTGCGAGTAGAAGAAAAGTATACTGAAGGTATCTTAAAAAAGACTATCCAATTTTTTGTTTGTAGACCTTTGCCCATTTGGTTGACACTGAACCTAACAAGATCTATTGTAACTTGAGTGTGTGTTTTATTCTAGGAGTCGTACTTCTTCCCTAATGGAGGCTAGGACTTTAGCCGTAGAGTTTTTAATGTTTGCTGACGACCTGGAAAATACGTCATCTTAACCAATGTAATGCTGGAGATTCGCAGAGTATGTACTCAGATCATTCGTCATCCTCAGAATAGAACTTACATATGTTACATGTCTGAGTATAGATTCAGTTTATGAGGAGATATCCCAAACCACACAGTAACTTGTCTAAGTTAAGGATTTTCTTGTAGGAATAAGGCTTATTTATCGTTGATTAAACCAGACAAAATATGTATTTCGAATCATTAATCATCGCTGTGGTGACGGCCCAGTTGACAACATAATATATGCAGATTCTGAGCCAGCCCTAGTTAATTCGTCTGCAGATTGCTTGCCTGTAATTGACTAGATTGATTACTAACGACATTGTAGTGTATCGTAGGAGCATTTAATAAAGTATATTAAATTGGACCACACCGCTCCCTGGATGTCTGGAACGGCAAACTCCTAGCACCCTTTTTACTCTTAACATAGTTTTAACCTAGAGCAAATCTCAATGGCATGCTGTTCAGTCTGAAAAACCATGAGAGTTTAATAAGCATCAAGTTTTATAAGTATCAAGACTTTGGTGTTGCATTCAAAGACACTAGCTTCAACTCCAGATTTCATTTTCAATCCATCAGTGAACCAAATCAACCTTAGGGCACAGTGTAAACTACTTAGTTTGCACTATCCAATACTTCTACCTTAAATAACCTACCGAAACAGTACTCCCTGACCATGATCTCTGAAATAGTGTAAACATGTTGTTGTAAAGGGTTTTCAGATACAGTTCTCGTGGACGGTATACCATGTTCAATTTTCTATCACCGCTTCGAGAAGGTCACTTGAACTTATGTTTAACAGACCCCAGGTAATTTCTTATGATTTGATTTTAAATGAGTCTTAGACGCTCCATGCCATGCGGCCTTTTTCAGATTTTGCAAAGAGTCATAGAAAATTGAGTTCAACACATTCACTCGTGCTGACAACATTTGATTGATGTCTCGTTTCATAATATTTAACCCGAAACAATGTTCAGGCCCGTGCCTCTTCCTAACTGATATGATGTCTCTTTGATTGTTCTAATCCAACTGAAGCCAAAATCCTGGTTCGATTCGTAAAATATATCAAAAAAGCTGAATAATAAGCTGGAGTTAGATGACTTGCGTCTATATACAAACAAACCGACCGCAAATAGGGTAGTGGCTATGAAAAAGGAGGCAATAAGTTAACCCTTAAACCCCATCCTGGGGTCCATGGCGATGCACACATTAAACTTTCGTGACTATTTTTTAAACTTCGAAACGCACGATTCTACCGTTCAAGGTAATCTCATAAAACATCAGTAGGCCTCTCGCTATTAGTCATTTCTAATTGTGTGTGTTCGGGGTGCAGACGAATAATATGTACATATAACAACTTCCGGGTCCCCTAGACCCCAGGGTAGGAAAACTGAAATATTTTAAAGTTATCATGTTTTATTTTTTATTTTTAATTCATTTGATTGGTAAGTTAAAAAAGTAATTACAATTTTATATGTCATGTTGATTCAATGGAAAGTACGTGACATTTCGGTTCTTGAAAATAAGAGTGACCTTGACCTATCTGCTCTTGAAAATGGCATCAAATCAACCTAAAAAAAGCGTCATTTTCTCAAAAAAACTCGCACTGCATCTCATCACGCCCCAATGGAAGGATTTACTTGGCCAACTTTACCTGCAAATCTCCGCGTTCTGATCGAAAATATTTTAAAAAAGAAATGAGTTTTTCCTCAGGGATGGGTTCTCAAATATTTTTGATTCATTTCAAAAAGTATCCGTTAAATGATTTAGCTTACATACATAAGTATGTACATACATGTGTATAACTTGAGATCAGATTCTTTAAAAAAATTCTTTTGTATCCGTTGGTCAGTTGGCATAAGTTTCTGAAAGTCACTTACATTCATAAGACTTTATGTTGTTTCCATCAATGACAGAATTATTTTTTAAGGAACCATTTCATATCGTGAAACATCCTTAGACACCACTGTGTGGTAACATTAATATGTCTATTTGGTTTGGTGGACATGATTCTAAAGTTTAAAATTCTAGTCACGTGAAACGATACAACTTAATTGTTACCCCTGGAATATACTCATTAATCAATGGATCGTACACATCCTTTTTATTTTTGGCTTTTTTTTAATGGCGAGCGTCCATCAAGGATTTGGCTAGCAAAGGCTTAAAAAATCATTTTGGAATACCTAGACGAATTTATAATGCCAACGAAATAAGGTTTTTTTTTTATCCGAGTATGACAGGCTAATGTTAGACAACTAAAACAGAAAAAAAGGAATACAATTTCTATCCCCAAGGATAAAAAAAAACCTGTCAGTCCACTTTAATGGACTTAAGTTATAATTTAGTTAAACTGCTTGCGGAAATCGCATTAATTTTCATCCAACAAAACCTATAAAATTTATACATTTTGGGCACGAGTACCAGTGAACTCTTCAGCTACCTACACAGTTTCAAATTTCTGGACAATCACAGCGAAGCATTACATTTCATATCATCCAGTGTCACCGCTTACCCCGCATTTCATTTCATGTCGGACCGCAAACAAATCATAAAACCAGACAATAAAATAAACAATTCTGCTGATGTGTGAAATTCAAAGTAATTTTATGGAAATAAGCTTTCGACCTCCTCCCATGCACCCAGGACACCGCCCTACATGGCCAAAAACCCTTGAAAATGTATCTGCAAAAAGGACACCAAGAGGAAACAAAAAAAAAAAAAAAAAACTGTAAAATTTATTCGATTTTCGATTTAATGGCAAAAAAAAAAGGACATTTAATACACGTTCACATACCCGGATGCATGTTGTAGCTCTTCGCTTCAGTTTGCCAGCCTCCTCGACCTCATCTCCCCTACATCGCTGTCCCACGGAGCTAGTTCGCTACCAATCATCACACTATCTCTAGCTACTGCCATATATTTCCAGTGTATTGCTTATGTGCAGGGAGCGATGGCAATTGGGTGCCATAATCACATAATGCGGAATTTATACATTCACCCTGTGCATCACCCTATACTCGTATCTCACCGCGCCGTAGCTGCTGTCGTACATCGCTCCGTTACATATTTATGCATGTGCGTGTGTGCATGTGTAATATTTTATCCAGCATGAATTATTTAACTTATTTTTCGGTACATTAAGCACTAGAAGGTTATTTGAATACAATAACTCACATTAAGTTCACAATGATTTTCTGTGCTTACTCCTTTTTTTTTGTTCTCTGTCCTGCGAAGTTGGAAAATTTATTTTCAAAAGGACAACCAAATTCCAGAGGAATGTCCTGATGGGTTCTTTTATGGGCTCTAGTGAAAAAAAAAAAACATTCATTCGATAATGTACAATGCCACTATTATTTATTTAGCGAAAAGGACACAAAAATATAATTAAATCCTTATTCATATCTCACAGGCGGTGGAGCAGCAATCGACGATGTATCCGGAGGTTTCCACTTGTGGCAAGGAGTACTGCCTACTGAGATTGTTAATTTGGAATGTCAACTCGTCCTAGAAAGTCCACAGTATCCGATAATATTCACAGGTCATATGTGAAATTAATAACAGTTATTTGTTCAGCAAAAAAAAAAATGGTAGAGGTGTGAAACCATAAAGCCGCCGCGAATAAAGGACCAAGCGGACAGGCGGGCGGGCGGGCGGGCGGGCGGGCTAGCAATTTATACGCATCATTTGCGGTGGAATATTGTTAATAACAATATTCATAACAAAATGAAATTAAAACTCAGGTGGGAGAGTGCGAGATTATTTTCTGGTTTTATGCCTGTAGTAAGGGCGCACATTGACATTTAATTGCGTTAGTGGGTAGGCTTACCAAATTCTTAAATGTAGTCCTTGCTTCCATTCAGTTTAAATTGCTTTGACCTCGAGAACTTGACGTACAAGTAGTGAGATATAAGCAAATACTCATGAGATACAATCCTTTGTCTTTTACCAAAAAAATGGTTTGGCATTGAAAACACGTATCTAGTTGGTGCAGTTTATTTGATTCTGCAGGGCAAGTAGGTATTGGTTTTAAGGAAAATAATCGAGATAGAGTACAAGTTTTAAACATTTTTGAAATCCACCCACTGCGGAGTGGCCACGCCCACCATTAGGGAGAGGAAGGAAGCGTTTTTATTAAGAAACCTATTTTGATGAAAATTTGGATAAAACATCAAGGAAAATTCGAAGATATTATTGTAATTCCACGCTCACTTCATAAGGGCTACATAATAACGAGGATCGAGTACCATACGATGCGTTTTTTTTTTAATTTTCGTATGAGGCAGTATCGGTTAAGTAAACGCCGCTAGCGGTGATGACTCTTTGACCTCTTCAAAGCTTCCTGAGTCAGCGGATTGCCCTCATGCACGAATGACCTAAATACAAAAGTCCAATGCGGTTAAATCGAGCGATTTTGCTGGCCAGTCTAAATCGCCAAACCAAGACATTAGGCTACCCGGAAATAATTCCTTCAAAATGTCCATTGTCGTAAGAGTCGTGAGTGCCTTAGAACCGTCCTGTTGGAACCACATGTCATCCAGTCCCAAATTTATCAATTTCCACTCGTTGATGAAGATTCTTTATTTCTCATCAGTCGTTGGCCACTCATGAGGACCACAGCGGAGATATACTCGTCAAAATGGGCACTGCACGATCTTGCCTGGAAATGGGCCCACTGGCGGCATCCGTGTTGCCACCGCCTCGGCAGAGGTCATCAGTTTCTAAACGCATTCGGTGAGTTGTGGCCTATAAAGATACCCGTGAGGAGCACTTGGTGCCGTTTGTTAACAGCTGGGATTGTTAACATGCTTGGTTTTGGCATTATCACGTTTTGTCTCTGCCGATTGTTAACATGCTTGGTTTTGGCATTATCACGTTTTGTCTCACTAACTAGTCTCGCGAAAGCTTGCTCCATATTGGATTCAATAAAAGCTAGGGGCGGTAGAACACAGGCGACGACCATTGTCAAGTCCTGATCGGATCCCATTTTTTGCTAGTTCGTCCGCCTGCACGTTCGTCACTCTTTGCCATCAGTACCGTGAGCTCATAGTTAAACCACTTTGATTTCGACGACTGTCAATGAGATAGCCTTCATGACGCTTGACTGTCAATATACATACATAGATGTCGATTATCTTTCTAGAGATCAGTTTCATGGATAGGTTTCTTGCTGCTTCTTAAAAGGATACATTGTTCATTCAATACCTGACTTTTTTACTTTTTATATTGCAGTATGTGATTACTAGGAGGCTGCGTGGCTCAAGTGGTTAGTGCGTTGGGCGTTGGAAGAGGTTCCAGGTTCAATCTCTAGACAAGACCTAAATATTTTTTTGCTCAGCCCCACTTCTCCCGAGCGTCTGACAAACATTCGAGAGTACAACAGTTTTGAGTTAGCTTTTCAAATAGGAATTGGCCTTCGGATACGGAAATCGTGCGAAGAATATAGACCCATTGGTTGTCAAAAAATAGGCCCTGCTGCGCTAAATATGTACATTAAATGATTCACCAAATTTTGAAATATTTGTGTGATCGGAATGGGTTTGCCATAGGCTTACATATGTAGTTCAGGAATGAGGTAGTTCAAAAAAAGATCTAAAAACTCAGTTAGGTGAACTAGTTCCCATTGTTACATTATTTAAGTTAGTAGTTCAATAGTTCATATACAATTCAGTAGTTCTATAATTCAGTAGTTGAACAAGCTCAGATATATTCTACAAACATGTACATAGTTCAAAAAGAAGAAGTGAACTATATGTACTCAGCGATTTTTGCTTTGTATGTGGTAAGGGTCCATAACATAATATGGCAGCACTATTAACAATAATGCGAAGGGAATCTTACAAATACATGTACTCAAATTTGTTAAGTAGTGAGCCAAATTGAACTAAATGAACTGAAAGAACTAGTTCAGTAAACAGATTTAAATTAGCGGTCTCTGAGCTCAACTAAAATGCACAAGGCTAGATTGTAGAGCTGTCCTAAAAAATTCGTCTCTCGCGGACGTTCGATCTGAGTAGAAAGTCATCAAGGATTCACAGTATTATAAACAAGTTACGAGTAGCAATAAAAAGAAAAGAGCTTTTGTGTAACTTAAAGAGGTTAGTTAGTGTTCCGCCTTATAATGGAAAATTTGGAGTCAAGGACTTAAATTCGGCTTAAGATACATTAAAATGCATGAATTACCATGATGCGGCTGGTGTTATGTATACCTTATACATTACATTCAGATTCTTAAAAAATCTAAGAAAAAAACACAGATCTACGTGAAAGACTATGCACTACAGAGTAGAGGTAGCACCCTAGGTAGGGTGCAATAGTAGCAAATCAGCCCAACTAGTAAAATTCGAGGAAATATTCAGATGTTTTCGAAAGTAAGAAGCATTTAATTCCAAACCACATCACAAGGAAATACATTTATTTTTCTTGAAATGTAGATCTTTCGAAGTTTACACCCTCCTTTTCGAGAAACCATTTAAGTGTCTAATGATGTTGCTAACCACCGAAGTGTGTAAGGGAATTTCTTGAGGTCCACACCATTAAATAACAACAAAAACCCCTCACAGCTATTGATTGAACACTACACCTTATGTTAATTACCCCACTGCCCAACAATATAATATTCATCCCCACAAAGTGCTCAAACAACCAACGGCTACGATTGGAAAATAAACTACAGCTCATTACCACTTCATGCGAAGACCCAAAGGCAAACCAGGCACAACACGAATAGCCATGACAGGCTGCTTGACTGCCAGGCAGGCACAAAAGTTAAATCATCAAAGGACATTTATCGATTTGGCCTCTTATATATACAACCCTTGCGCTCTCACGCAAAACCGAACCACAAAAGCAATCGAATAACCAAACAGCCCATTTAACGCAGTGAAAACACTGATCTCGACCTCACTTCGACAGTTGGTGTCAAAAAAGAGAGACACCTCAAGGATAATATAATTTGCTTCCTTTGGCTTAACAAACACCGAACAGGTGTTACGGGTAATACCAAATCTATCTGAGACTAGAGGGCATTCGTACTGATTATTTATCAAGACTTTGCCTTGGGAACTTGAGCTCTTCTGGTATTGGTTGTTAGTGGTAGGTCGTCCTGCTGGATAAGCGACAACTTACTCACGCAGCTCACAGCCATATCAGTGATGGTTGATTTAAAAGCGATTGAAATTGATACCCAGGACAAAGGGTCAGGAGTTCATTCCGGATATTGTCGTCATTCTGAATTCCAATTCTATATATGCATGTATGTACATATGAGTGTTTGGCCGTGTAGGTTTGTCTGTATATTTTTATTAGTATCTACCATTAGATGACAAAAGAGAAGAGGAAAAAAAAACCCCTAAACTTCTCGTTTCTCTCCAATGCACAGGATGCTGTGCTTACTCCTCATTCTCGGTTCTTAGCTCATTTTTATTGCTGGCACAAGGTGATGGCCTCCCCATGTTTTGTTGCTTTCCTCCTTGTATCTCATTCATAATTGATTGGAGGAAGGTCAAGTAGGAATTTGAGAAGGATACTGAATTGAATGGTTGGATTGTTCTTCGAACCGACCGACCGGTCCTTCTTTAATTTTTATCTCTGGCCAAACATATCAATTCGTCTCTTAAATTTGTTGATTCCATTGAATTGTATAAGCTCTTTGGACCCAAGAATCAGTGATGAATGTTGTACACATCGAACATGGCCAAAAAGGAAGAAAGGTAATGGCAGCAGTTCAGTTCAGAGTCAGGAGTCAACCGTGGAATATTTGATTTTACTGTAAGAGCCACCCGAATAACCGAATACCGAAGACAGTAGGAGATGGGGCTTCGGATCCGGCAATACATTTGGGAATATCTAGTTGATGGATTTTTTGCTTTGTCTGTATTTTCTTGGAATTGAATATATTGTTGGAACTCGTATCATGGGAATCTTGTGAGCAACTTAAAGACAAGTTGATAAAGAGACTTCTTGAAGTGAGTATTTGGCTAGAGAATCATCGACAACGGTGTGGATGGTGTTATTTTGTTTCTGTGATAAATTGACTAAAGTACTCAACAAAGGGGTGGCTTAACGAGGTTACACCTTTTGCCAGGATGATTCTTTGATTAGTTATTTATTGGATTCTTAAGGCTCAGTTCAAGGTCGAGATTAGATATCTGTTAGAATTTGATCTGTTGCCTCTCGTCAAAGTTGAATACAGGCGCTCGTGTGCGATAGCATAGCAAGGCGTTATTTAATACATTCATTTCATCAGTTCTCATTTTGAAGATGTGAGTCTTAGGTTCTTGAGTTTTACAAGTGTCTTTAGGTATTTTAAAATCTTATCAATATCGTACCTACTCTTAACAAGGATTGTCGATGTCAGCTAACAAAATGTTCAAGTATCACTGAACTGAGGTGTCTTGAGCAAAGAGGTATGGCATCAGATTAAATGTGATTCATGTAAAGAAAATTGCTTATTGCTTATTGTTTTTTTTTTTTTTTGATTAGCTATGTATGGTAGCTTGTAATGTACATAATTGCGATTTCTTAATAAATACGTGAAAGAGCAATGTTTATATGCAGTGAAATCTCTCAATTGTGCTCTCCCACACTCTTAAGAGGATGAAAAACTCTGGTCCCGCAGCAGTTCGCTTTGAGAGATTTAAATTTTTTATGAATGTACATATGTACAGGGAAATACCTTCACGGGAATTTACTTCACATGGGAAATAACTTCACCCTAAGTGAAAAATAAATGCTCCGCCGGGGGTGTTCCCCGTTCGGGTGGATAGAATATCTTTGTATCGAAATGTCATAATTCTTAGAACGTTTGTAAAGGCGAATTCTTACATATGTACAAGACAAATATGGATGAATTGTTTAGTTATCTTTTGAAAATAACTCAAATTATATTCTGGCTAAATTGTTTCCAGCTTTAAGTGTGAAAGGACTTCACATCATAAAAACGTATTTATTTCCCACTTGAGGTGGAGTAAATACCCTTTAAAGTGAGTTCCCATGAATTTGTTTCACCGCACCTGCATATACATAAATATATGTACATACATATGCAATCAGAAAAGTTTCGATAAACTGAAAAATATTTATGCTTATCAACAAAATTCCATTTTATCCTGAAGCCCGATCGAAGCACTGCATTCTACATGATAGGCATGGAGATATGGTTTTTACTTTTTAATTGAAAAACTGAAAAAAACATCCTTCTTAGATCTTCTTTTGCCGATCTCTTAACCATCACTTCTGGAACTCCTCAACGTAGACATTTTGGACCACTGATTTTCATCTTGTCGAAAGATGAAAAGTCGAAAGAAATTCCTCGAGTTCAATGTGAAGAAATATCAATCTATCACTTATTCCCATAAACGTTTTCCACCAATCCTTAGGTCCTATCTGTGGTGGGTCTGTCCCATGCGTTTCCTCATTACGTCATTTTGATAAAGCCCTGCTCTAAGAAACACTTAATATTCAATCCTCGACTTTACTAGTGAAGTCTTGTCGGCCTATTACGAAACCTATTGGCTTCAAATCGAGGCTGTTCAAATCAGATTCATTCGTTTTGGTCATCGCGTTTGTCCTTCGGTTCACAGGTACAATGTTCCACTGTTCGATCGGTGTGGCATGGTAAGCACAGATTTTTAGGTTTGCATATACCTACATGTACTTTAGCAGTTCATTTTTAAATGAAGCAAGGTTCCTGCTGTAACATAAACGGAGGAATGATTCATATTTTGAAAATTATAAAAAACAACTTGAAGTAAGGAGACTAAGTTAGGTTAAGTTTAGGTTCAAAGTGGCTGCCAGCATACTTAGACCAGGATCATATGATCCTCCATGCCTACTAGTGAAATCAATTAAGCGTAAAAGAATACTAATCTCGGTTTAAATAACATCACCAAGATCATTGAAGTAGAAGGTTCCTAAGTGAAGTTTTGTGTAATAGAACAAGGCAGATGCAGAGAAGGTGTACCTTTGTGCTCCAAAAATCATTTGAATAGACACCAAGTCTAGCTGCGTGCTTTCCTAATAGACAATGTCCAGTGATGACACCTACTATGGTGCAGTCTGGTGCAGTCTCCTAAGAGAGGTAAAATCTTCGACCGATTCAGATCCAGTTTAAGCCAAATCTTTTTTGTCGTTAGACACCTTGTGTATATTTGTCCACTTGAGGTTTGATCTTTCCAAAGTATTCAATGTTAAAGGTTTTAAGTTTTTAAGCTTGCATGTAGTAATTATAATACCTAAGATATCTTTACCTGATAGATACTTTGTTAGATAGTTTCATGTCCGGCGAGTTCGAAGGTCCTACGATGCCCTGACAAAGCTGAATAGTACACTGTTCAACCATCTCTAATATGTAGATATGAGTCGAAGTCTGGATCTGCTATCGAATTATTCGAGACAGAGTCCCATTAAGCTCAAAAGCTGGTTGGCTATCTCAAAATTAACGAATATCGCTTTTCTTGAGTTGACTGGACTTCCGCCTGGTAAACGCTACAATGATTAAGAAGGAGGAGAGACTAGGCTTAGAGATGAACAGTTGCACTAGCAGCCACTTGCCTACAAAAAATGTGAATCAGTGTCATGTAAAACAAAATGTCCTGTGGTACAGAGGGTGTCGTACGAAGCACATCAGTTATGCACAAACAAGCTAATCGTTACAATTTAGTTAGATGATTTCGATTTAAGGCTTTTTCTAAGGCAGTCCACTCGACAACCAGACAAATGTGGAGCCAATAAGTTATACGAGTTTATAATGCCCATTTGTTACCAAAAGGTTTTTCTTTGCTAGAGAAAAGCGCAACAGTAGTTTTTTTGACTCTCTGTAATATTAAGTTTCCAACCTTCTATCCAAGATAAGTCCCAAGTATCTTGCTTCATTCGAGAAAGTTCAGTTTATTGTACCATATAGTGAAGGTGGCCTATGAGTGGAATTTTATATTTCCTGGTAAATAGTAAAAGTTCTGTTTTGTGGAAGTTCACATCTAAACTACATCTTGATAGCCAGCGGGTTAGCTTATTCAAAGCTTGAGATTACGATTCCAAAATCAAATTTAAAATCTATTATTGATTGTTAATTATAATTGTTTTGAAAGCTACTTGCCTTTTGGTAAGCCCTGCGGATTTAAAGGTTTTCAGGTTTTGCCCTTCCATGCGGCTTCCCAGGCCGTGTAGTTTAGTATTCAGTGTTCTTCTGTTGGAATTTTGGATTTTTAGGATTCTTTTCGGCTCTTCTTCAGTTTCAATCTATATTTAGACCGAAGGAAAAGGATTGACTTAGCTGTGACTCAATATGTGTCTGTCAATGATAACCAGCGAGCCTTGGAATTATGAAAGCCTTGAACAGTTTTTTTTTTCTAGATACACATACACGTACACATGAATACGTGAAATTGGTGCGGTTTACTTTTCTAAAGTCACGCTGATATACCAAATCAAGTTGCTGACATTTCGGACGCTAACCCGCTGCCATTCGAAATTATTTAAAAAAAAAGGGAATGACCTTAAATACGAAAAGACTCCATCAATATTTATATCCGATGACCTCTTGGGAATATAAATTTATTTATTGCTGGCATTTCTATTGAATGACTTAAGAAATAAGTACCAAGTCCATAGATCTCCCGCAGTGTAATCTACATAAGCCTTCGATGTCGGAGGGCTCTACAACACCAGTGCGGCAATAGAACAAATTTATTAGCTTACTGCTGGTGATCCCCAAAGAAGTTAATTAAAAAATGATTTATCCTTCTCGGCAATAAATATTAATGGTTCCGTGAAGAACAAGAACAGAAGAGCCTCCTACGACATGTAACATTCTCATAAAAATAACAGCTCCCCCCCCCTATCCAATAGTCTAGACACACTCGAGTACATATAATGATTTGGTTCCTCATGGCCAGAGAACCTTCTTGCAGCTATGTATGTAAAAAAAAAACAAGTCCAGGACAATAGAAAATCTCTGCCAACAATGCAATGTCGTTTTTCATCATCATAGGTGAAGCCACCGCATTTAGGCCACAACTCACCCCACCACCCCGGAACAACAACAACAACAACAGGGAATGGAATAATGACCATTTTCTCCCAGTTGTTGGGTTTTTGGGGTGAAAATTGATAAATGGTCCGGTTGTTCGGTTGGCCGAGCGGCCATCACTTTTCCCAGATGCCCTCCATCGTCCTCGAAACATTTGGAATATTTATTTCTAATAATTTGCCAAGGATCAAAAGCTAAAACCTATTATTTTGAATGGTTCTACCAACTGAGATTTATGCCGGCAGACATGGGCTTTTGATTATAGCCGACACTTCTTCTGTAAGCATAAGCATACACACGTCACACTCGAAATAATGGGGATGTCATCCTTGTAATTAAATTCGTCGAGTTCCACGTCCGAGTGTGTGACTTCAAAGGATATGATGGCCGTGTATACGGCGAGCGCTCGTTGGCGGTTGCGGTATATTAAGCCGAACAACAACATAATTAATGCGAAACCAATTTTATAAAAAGAGTTTAAAACAAAAATTAAAATAAAGACATTTTTAATTTGCCCACGGACAGACAGACCGAGTTGTTCTGTTATTTCTCTCTGTCTCTCAAAATCGCGCGCGTGGACATGAGTCTCAAACATCACACAACACGTAAAGCGCAACCGATACACACACACATACACATACTCCTCCCGCTGCCGCGCCGCCCGGGTAGAGCTTGTGCGCCGCGTCGTCCTGGTTCTCGTCGTTCCCGTTCGGTAGGGAAAAAAGGAAGTAATTAAAAACGTGTTACTTGTCCGACAGGATGTTGGTGGACAGAATCGGCGGTGGTGTCGGGCGGTGGCAACGCGGAGCGGCGGGAGCGGTAACAGTGATATTGTAGTGCAGTGAGACGACATGACGACGACGAATTAAACCGCACATACGGACAAAATTATTAATCGGGAGTTTTGTCCTGTCGCACATCTATTGGGTCCTGTGGCACGATCGCTTCTCCTGCCAGGAGGGGAGCAGAGCAACTTCCACAATTGCATGGCATTGCACGGCATTCGCGGCGGTGTTTGGCGTATTATGTTCTGCTGCTGCAGGAGGAATCGTTAAATGTATCCCTGGAATTTTAAATTAAGTCATAAATTACATGGAAGCCGATGTAATTGCATCATGTTTGCATTTCGAGGTGGGGTCCTTTGGTTTCTTTTTTTTTTTTTTTTTGATTTGTAGTGCAGATGGAATAAGCACTTCTTTCACTCATACGTAGCAGAAGTACTCCTGACTTATTGGGTCACTGCTTAAAGGGTCAGGCATATGCATTTCGGGGTGAACGTTGCTTTTTTATTTGTTCTTGTGTACAGTCCTTGTTTGCTTTGTTTTTATATTAATGAGGTTAATGATAAGGGGGAGAGGGAAAGTGATTTCGAGGATGTATGGTTTGTACAGTGGTAGTCGTTAGGTGGTTAATTAGCTGCTCCTTAGTCAAATCGTATACTGATTTACAATTTATATATATAGAATCCTTTCAAATTACATACATATGTATGTATCCAATGAATAAATATTTGAGTAGATGCAGCCCTTTCATGGTACGTTCTGTTCTTACAATGCCGTGCTAATATATAAACTGTGGCCACAAGTTTTAACTCTCACGGCACTTTATTCAAAGATAGATGTGTTTGGCAAGTTAAAAATATTCGCATGTACCTGCATTGGTATATTATGTCGAACTAGTTACACAAGGATATAGTATCAAGATGAAACTGAACTCGCTGAATTCACGGTTGTATTCGGAGCTAATCTATGTATCTATTGTACGATCTGCTTATGCGCTCGACATTGACAAGAAATTCGCCAAACCTTTTATTTCATTTAAAGGGTTTTCATGCCTTAATCTAGTATACATTCTGTAGTATGGCTGAAAGTTCAAACTAAAAATCCTGGGAGAGATATGACGGGATTATTTAATGAAAGTCCCAGCCTCTCGGGATATAAGTCAAAAGTGAATGAGACATATTTAAGTTCCAAATTTTCGTACAGCAAATTGGTGCAATTTAAATTTGAGGAAGGCTTTACTCGTTAACCCTCCAATCAGCGACAGTGTTGATAGCGTTATACAAGCAACAAGGTCCATAGGGACCTAGAGGCATTTGTGTGCAATTTTTCAAGAAAAGTACTGCATTATCATTATGCAGTTGTGCCTTGATGTTCTGTTTGTTAACTTATGGTTGTATTAAGTGGGTAAGTTCATATTGTAGAGAGAAATAAGAGCAAAAATAGAAGAAATTTCGATAATTTAAGTTATATTATACATGGATATTACTGTCGATTTAATGCAGCAATACAAGTTTGGCCCCGATGTAATAATTCTGAGTGTTCTGCCCAAACAGCTTTATTGCAGGTAAAGCAATACTCTCGGGTTTTCCGCTGACGCTTGTGCTCAGCACGTCATAAGTCCAGATCCTGGTGTTGGTGTTGCTTCTACCTGAAAAGACATCCATTGTATCCACGCCAGATTTATCGGCATTGTAATCCAAAAAAACCATTGGCTTTCGCTTATCGTTGGAATTATCTACATCACAAGTGTAATGCAGAGTAGATAACAGCAGCACCGATTTGTTTTTCTTAGGCACATATGAGCACAGTGAAACGTTGCCTTCGTAGAAACCAAATAATGAGCCGCTAACAGAACGCGAGGCTTTCTTCAAAAACTCTCGTGGAACGAAGGTTTTGTTTGATCGTACCGTTCCAACATAGGCAGTTTTTCGGTTCATCAATATTTTTGCCATATCCAACGTTGAGAAGAAATTGTCAGCATAAATTGTTTGGCCGGTATCAAGGTATTTTTCAGCCAATCGAAATACGACATTTTGGCCTTGATTGATCTCGCGCTCCTGATTTGGCATCTATCCAGCATAAATTATACCCTTGAGAGGGTAGTAGGACTTCGAATCACACAACCACCATACTTTTATTCCGTACTTGGCTGGCTTAGATGGAATGTATTGTGTGAAACGCATTCGTTCTCGATGAGGAAAAAGTTGTTCATCGACGGTAATAGAATCGTGCGGATTGTAAGCTGCTGCTAAATTAGCCTGCAACATAAGCCCCAATTCATCAATAGCAGCAGTTTTGCTGGTGAGTAATCTTTCCGGCCTTGTTATTGCGTTATCAAAGCGAATGAATTTCGTAATGAACATGATTCGTAAACCGTTATTTTCCATAGTTTCTTTTCTACAATACATACAGGTCCCCATGGACCTTGTAGCTGATAACCGAACTAAATGCCTTCAAAATTAAAAAAAATCGAAAAGGAGTGCACGTATCGCTTCGGAATTAGTTTTAATCGCTCCAGCATTGCATATTTATGGAATACAGTTAGCATCAAGTTTCTAGCACACGCATAAAAGGACTTGTGAACATTCAAAAAATTAAAAAGTCCCTAGGGATCTTCTCGCTAATCGAAGGGTTAACAGAATTTGATCCTTTTCTGCAGGGCTTAGCCGCTCCAGCCACTTCGTATGGTATGTCAACAACAAGCAGGCTCCTATGACTTGTATTTCTCTGAGAAAATTCTTACAATTTTCCCCATAAATTTATTGTTTGGATTTTATTTCCATTTTACGATGCACTTTCTTGTTTCATTCATAGGTATTTGAATTCTCTATTTTTGTTGGGAGTGGGACATTTCGATTTAGGACTTATGTCCCGATAGAGAGTAGCAGACCCAAAATTCTATAAAGAGTCATGCTGAACTTGTTAAAATTGTTACAACGTACTACAAAAATAAAGTGCACGACTGGGCCGTACAAACTTGCACCTATATCTAAAATTCTTGTGTGTATTTGAAGTAAAAAGAAATAAACGAATATATACATAATTAGGTTAGCATATGTAAGTTGACTATAAGTAAACCATCGTTCTAAGCAGATTGGCCAAAAACGTCATATATCATCTGTAAGATTTGATAAAGCTCTTGAAAATTAAGCATCGTCGTTAAATTTTCTTCAATTTCACTCAAATTCATTGCCTTTGAACTCCGGTGAATATGCTAAAGTAAGTCCCTAAAAAAGTAACAATATTTTCTTTCTCTCTCTCTGTCTTTTAACCAATGAAAATGATATTCAGACAAATACAGTAGCACGTGCGCACCAATCAAAACCTGTATCGTAAGGAAAAAAACGTTTCCATGACAACAGCTGTGTTCTAGGAAAATTTTTTGGTATATAATTTTGAAAATCGGTTCAGTAGGAAGGAGTTGGTACAAAATTCATATCTGCCTATTAATATGATATGAAAATGGTGTTTTTGTTAAGCTGGCTGTAAGAGAAGTGAAATTTGAAGCAATTTTGACGAAAAACGTGGTAAGCCATCTTATAGAATTTTGTAAAAGAAGACTAGATATGAAAATAAAACAGTAACGGTCGAGAAAAGTTTTCGAGAAAAGCGTGTTTTTATGAAGTTGGCTATAAGTAAAATACCTTTTAAAACAGTTTTGGTCAAAAACGTTGTATGCCATCTCATAGAGTTCAAAAAGGCTTGCTCTAATATAAAATTTAATAAAAATCGTTGGAGCCGTTTTCGAATAAATTGGCTCCAACTGCTCGATTTCACGAAAAATACCGTTATACTAACTTTTGGCCAAAAATATGATACAGTTCCTGATAGGATTTGAGACGTTTAATCTTATGTGAAAATTTTAATAAAATCGTTGAAGGCGTTTTCAAGCAAATCGGCTTTTAGTCACCTTGGTCCTAAGTACCGTTGTATCACACTTAGACCGAAACGTGGTACGCCATTGTGTTGCATTACCTCGTACTAGACCAAATATCAAATTTGAACTAAATCATTGCAGCCGTTTTCTCGCAAAATGACTTTTCGCCAAATTGGCTATAGGTAAAGTACCATTGTTGCCAATTTTGGTAAGCAGCACGATACATCATCTGATTGCAATTGACTAGACTAATTGAAATATGAAGTTTAATCAAAATCGTTAGAGCCGTTTTCGAGAAAATCCCTTTTAACTGAAATCGGCCTTAAGTAAACTACCCTTAATTTTGAGGTTAGAATGAAAATTCCGATTTCGCCTCTAGGGATTAACACACAGACCCTATATATGAATTTTGATCTAAATCCATCCACTCGTTTAGGCTGTAGCTGTACTCCATTACATTACAGTAATGTCAAGTTTGATTAAAATCTCGAGTTCAAAATTTTGCACGAATACAATACTTGCCCTATAGGTATAGGTGCAAGTAAAAAAGTGATTGTATAATAGATATGTTTCGCGGATTACGAGCATATTATGGTCGACTTAATCGTTCATCTGAGCGAACTGTAGGCGAATCTCTAACCATCATTTCAGGGCGTCTACAGAATTACTTACCTTGTAATATGTCTTACTGCACATTAAGGTTTTTTTTGGATTTTGATTTGAATCTAAACCCTTATAGAGTTCAACTTGTTCAAGAACTGAAGCCCGCTGACCACGAAATCTATAGAGCTTACGCCAATTGGATGCTTGAACATTAGTATTTGGATCCATCTGCAATGAGACTCAGTTTTTACTGGTTGGATGCAAGCAAAAATTGCCGGAAGTCAAAATCCATATGTAACTATCGAAAGACCGCTGCATTTTCGAGAATGAAGAACGTGTAATAGTCACCGTCAATTCTTCTCGGTATGTGTATATGTAGTTAGGCAAATGTTGACCGAATATTTTTGGTCTCGGATCGATGATACGGATGTCAAAGACAAATGGTCTTAACAAGATGCTGCCTCATCTCATGCAACACTACTCGTTTTGGCTTTAAAAAACAAAATATTTGACGCGACAGGCCTATAGGACGCTAGGCCTACCTTTTCACAACCATAAACGAATTGAAAGTACCTCCTGCTTAATGTATCCGAAGTGCAGTTTGTTATTTGAGAAGTTTTCTCATGACAGTTGTACTCTCATATGTTTGTCAGACGTTCGCGTAAAAGGTGTGAAAGAAAGTTTAGGTGTTGCCTAGGGATTGAATCTGGAATCTCTTGCTCCGTAGTTCAACGCACTAACCAATTGAGCCATGGCAGAACCCAGTGAATTTAGGTTAGGTTAGGTATGTGGGTCGGCGACTAGAACACGTCGCCACACTCAGGTCAATACAGACCCATTGTGATACCCAAAGGGGAAAAAGTCCCTTACCCTTGGTAAACCCTAGTACTGATTAGTATCTTGTGGATCACCAAACCATCCCAGTGAATTTAATGCAAGAAAAATTTTCTGGCGTGTTACCTCACGTTTTGGTCAGTTGAAGTGGTTGTCGTTGTTGGATGTCTTTTTCTGGGGCTGTACAAATGAGAATACACAAACTCTTGATGCTTTGAAAACGAATATTCAAGTTATTTTCTGCCCCAATATGTGGTGAAAAGTCCTCGAATCCTCGAATCGAGTCCTGTAAGTCTCTGAAATAATTATTTGATTTAAATTTACTTCTTTGGATTTATTATATAGCATTAGGTAGGTAGCAAGACACGTGGATTGTTAAGCTCTATTTTGAATGTACTAGGGCTTAATTATCCCAAATCCACTTTACAAATAGATTATGAAAATAACTACATCCGTTTCAAGAGAAAAGATTTTCAAACGATAGTGCGTCCTGTGTATAAGACACATCGCCTTAGACAACTACACACGTTAGAAACTCTTACGTACTATAGAATTCAGTACTAACCCAAATTTGAATTTATTTGTTGTTTCAGATAATAATTATTAAATTTAAACAGAACTGTTACTGACAGTTTTACTTAGGTACACATTACTTAGAATTAAGTGTACCTGACTAGTAATGTCCCAGTGCTGTGTGACTCCCCTTCCCAAATGTCGTTTTATCATTTCGACATTACAATTAAAGTCTGCATCTTAAGGCAAAATTCTATGAAAGTCCAAAGACAACTTATTAATTGCCGCAGAGCATAAAGCAAATTACAAGTCGTCCTCTATTATATGTCCTTCTTTAGCCTTTTCCATCTTATGGCGCTGTGTGGTCTCTTCTCCCGCACGATTCTCAGCAACCTTTCAATTTCATTTGCGAAAATTGTAAAATGCTACACAAAGAAAACTTTCTCCGGAAATTAAATGACAATGAACTTTTTCCACAAGTTAAAATGTCTAGCCGCTGGCCTGAAAACTAACTGTCCCGAAGTTCAGAATTATTTGGCCATATTCAAGGAAAATTGGGTAGAATTGCGTTTCAAGGAAGATTTCGAAAATTTACATAAATAATCGCAATCGATGGAAAAACGGGGACCGCACTAACTCAAGTTTTTGTTTTTTTAAATGAAAGTATTCCTTTGGTATAAATAAATATTTAACATAAGCAGGACCGCATCACATTCATATACAAAACATAAGTTTAGTTCTCGCAGCATAGGAATAAGGAAAAATGCCATTCTGAATACAAAATCATACAAGTTTTGAATTGTACTTTCAGGTAAGTATGTATAGGTACGGAATCAAATATTTTTGGTATAAAATTTGAATAAACACGACACCTCGGAATACTCTTGCTACTGTGCAATAGCATAAGACTGTGCTCATGACCCAAAATGCGATGGTTGTGAAAACACTTCCTAAAATTTCAGTCGTTTCCCAAAAAATAAAAACCTCGCCTCACGTGTCTCACTGTGAACGGATGTTTGAAAGGATCTGTACTACATATGAATGTTAAAAAAAACCGAAAATCTAAAATGTGTTTGGTCTCAATACTCCAACATACTTTGCATCAGGATGTTCGAAAGGAGTTGATATTTAATACTTCGATGTCCTAAAAATCAATCTGAAGAATACTGACATCGGTAGAGCTCCAAAAACCTCCATTCGAGGTCAGCACAAAAACAATTACATGTACATATGTATGTACGTATGAAACGAACTGCCCTGTAGTAGAAATAGGGGAAACAAAAAAGCCGATAATGGACAATGGAAAAGCTTATGACAGGGAGACAGGGAAAGCCTAAAAGTGTAGGCAAACTAGAGCAGGTATAAATCTCCTTCCAGTCATTTATGACACCAAGGATTGATGTCCTGTTACCACACATTTCCAGGAAGGGCAAGATACATAACTTTTGTACTTGATTTCGGAAAGTAGTCTTAACCCGTGATACACATAAAATTACAGGAGAAAGACTAAAGTTAGAAGAAAAAATTCAAAACTGTGCCATAGATTTATTAAAGGTAGATTTATTAAACGTGCTCTGCAGACAAAGTCTACAGTATAGTGAAACAAACACCCCTAAAAACTGTCGAAGTCAACACTCATCGAGTTGTGGGTGAAGTCCTTGAAAAACAATGGGCATCAACTGTCAAACCCATGGTGATGACGTGAGTAGTTATTATTACTAGAAGGTGGTTTCAGGTACGTGGACGTAATACATATATGTACATACATAGGTAACTAAGAAATGGTGTCACACGTCTGGGCTTAACATAAAGACGTCCAAAAATGTATCGAAATGTGGGTTACGTATACGCCACCGAACTAGATCCGCACATCTTGAATCTGCCCTCCCCTGGCAGAATGAAAGTCAGATTTTCTGATTCTGTGCATCCTGATCACATACGAGCCTAACTGAAGCCTCGCCAAGTGAATGGAAAAGTGAAAATTTTTCAGTCAAAAAATGAATGGAAAAATGGGTTACGTATTCGCCACTGAACCAGATCCGCACGTCTTGAATCTACCTTCCTCTGGCACAATGATTTCTGCTTCTGTGCATCCTGGGCACATATGAGCCTAACTGAGGCTTCGCCAAGTGAATGGAAATTTAAAAATTTGAAAAATGATTTTACAAACTATATCAGAAATTTTTTCAACCGATTCCTTTAACCTCTCAATTAAGTTTAGTTAGCTGTCCAATTGACTCCGTGGCCAAGCTCATACACGACCCTCAGTATTTAAAAAAAAATCTGCGGTTGGCTTAACCATACATTCACATCAAATTGCCAATTTGTTTGCCACTTGTTTTAAACAATCATTTGCTTACAATTCCTTTGCACCTTTGAAGATATCTTCTTCACTGGCCCCTTTTTATCGCAAACTTTCGACCCACCCTTAATAGTTCATAAGTTAAAGAACCTCACTGACAAATTCTTACCCGGTTTTGATGGTATACTCGCTATATTCCCCAAAAACTGTGCCTGCTATCCTTATTAGCTTATCTCTAAGAGATACCCGAAACTCTCTTTCACAAATAAAATGTCCTTAAGTTTGAAAAACCTCTTTCATAACACCTAACATAAAAAGGAATGGAAGTATGATGTCAATAAATACCGTCCCTTTGCTAAGCTTTCAGTATAAGTCTTTTACTTCCTTCAGTCAACAGGGGATCCTGAAAGATAGGTCCACGAACACAAAGGTCATCCATTTTCCGATCTACCCTTGACTTTGAACCAATACCCTTAAAATTGATATCTTCTTACTTAGAAAACCTTTCTATTAGTGTCCGTCTCCTTAGATCTTTTTGAAGACAAATTCAGTGTCCCACAAGGCAGTGGACTTATCCTCTTGTGGAGTCCCACGTTTACGCTGATGACACCAAATCTATATTTTCTTACCAAGGATCTAGTCGTTGAACAAGACATCGAGAGTTTTCCACCTATTGCTTAAAACTCAACCTGGCTAAATACCAATTTATTACTTTTTAGCAGAAGTCCAACCAGCTCCCCCTCGACTTTGTCTTCTCCAAGGCCAATCTTGACATTTTGTACTACCGGGAGCTCAGTTTCATTTCCACATTGATGAGATAATTCTGAAAGTCACTTGGTTTGGTCAAACGATGGACCAAAGAATTCTCTAACCCTTATGTGACTAAAACACTCTACACTGGTCAGTGAGATCATGTGTCCAGAGTTGAGGACATTCAACGTTATTTTCTTCATTTTTCCCCTCTAGGTTTACCTAGGAACGATCCCCTCATCATCTATTCCTATCAAGACCGTCTTCAGTATCTATAACTCTACACCTTTGAGTATCGCAGAGACGTAGTCTACATCATCTTCATCATGTGGGTCCTCTTAGGTTCCGATTCGATTGCGCGGACCTTTACATATCTATTGTGTTCTACACTAACTTATGATTCTATCGAACAAACTTGGGAAGTTGGGAAGTTAACTCAAATCTTTTCATTTTTCACTTCAACCACAACACTTTCCTCTTAACTTTTCTTTACCTTGACATCGCTAGCTGGTAGCTTAGTTTTTTTTGTAAGTCTTAGTTTTAAGTGGTGTCACCTCTCATATTTCCTGAGGTGGTTTCGTCTGAATTGACTGTGTACATACGTATTTCCGACCCCAGTTTTTGCACAATAATTGGTTGTAAGGGTTCATTTCCCTTTCAGTCTTACGATGATTGCTCTGAGAACAAATTCTCCATAATCCTGGCTCGCATGGCATAGCAAAAATGGAAAAATCTGGAAAAATCGTTAAAAAATGTTACGTATACGCCACCGCATTCACATTCTTGCTATTCCTGGCTCGTATTAAGCAGATAGTACCTCAGATATTAACATGGACTTGCGCGAAGAATTCCTTAAAACTGTTGTTCTTGCATCTGTAGATGCTTGATTTGGACTCGCTGGAACAATCTTTTCATTCTGAGATGTTTGCTGTATAGATTAGGTCTCTTGTTGACATTTTCCAATCCGTTGACATTTCCAAAATTTAAAGCTTTCGAACGATTGCCATTACAGAATCAAAACGAAACATTCTCCGTGATTTGTTGCTGATTAGTCGTTAGTCCTTGTAAAATACTATTTTTCAAAAAACCTTTTTTGATCTTCGAATCACTGCCAGTATTTATTTATAAATAACCCGTATGTTCTTGCTAGTTTACCCCTGTTCCAATTATCACTCTAACTGACGCCTACAATTCTGAATATATCAGCCCCTTCTGTACATACCTAGGGCATTATTACTCTAGTAATCATCAACAACAAAATCTTCTAAAATACCGCACTAAACACATCCTGTGGTACTAAGTCACTGCCACAATAACAACTTCCAAGAGATTAGCATCTCGCACTCCGCCCATGCTGGTTCCCTAAAGACACAACGAGAGTCCTCTTCTGAAGCTTTCGCATAATTCTATCTCGGCCTCGGTGTAGGGAAATATGTACATACTCGTCAACCTACACTCATGTCTCCGACTTCTAAGGTAAATACACAAGTTGAACTGTATTTCGAAATCAGTTCTCATCTCACTTAAGACGCACCCCCCCCCCCCAGAAATACCGTATAATGATAACACAAAAAAAAAAGGTCAAAAGTATTAATAACACATAATTTTGACATTGAATAACGACTTAATTAAAATTTAATTTTCCATTTCCACCCTAAATACTGTGAGAGGAATTAAAATTAAAATTTCAAAGAAATTCTCCTCAAAAGCAGCACAAAATAAAGAGAAAATAACAAGAAATTCATTAGGCATAATGCGGGCTAACTCATTTCCACTTTGTAATCATTGTATTTCAATTTAAACGAACAATTGTTGGTAAGAAGGAAGTTTCTCAGAAATGGGGTACGAAACATCCTAAGCATACAATGTGTCCTGCAGCTGTTTAATTTCACAAAAAAAAAAAAAGACTCAAGTTAGGAACTCGCCTACGCACCTATGTACCTCTCTGTCGTTAGGAAACAAGGTATGGGTTACATGTGACGGAAGTATCTAAAGGGTGGGCCATCTAGTTTCTAGGTTTCTTTCTAAATCATAGGTTATTCTGATACCGACAGCTGTTTCCCGCTCGAAATCTTAGCAGAAAGTCTGGATCATACCTCCGCGCGACGAAATGAGTCGCTTTACGCTTGAACAATGTTGGGAAGTATTGAAAACTTATTTCCAAAGTAAGTCCTTTGTAGGGTAAACAGTGCGTTATTTGAAAATATGTACGTTTTGGCCGAAATAAAGCATCCAGCGCTCCTGCTGTACGCAAGTTTGTGGAAAAAGTTATTGAGACTGGTATGCTAGTGAACAACACTCATGGTCCCCGTCGTCCGCCGAGATGAGGATGTGGCTGCTGTAGCCGAGAGTGTAAGACTCAATTCACGACCATCAACTCGCCATCGATCTCTACAGCTCAACATTTCACGCACTAGCCTGAGGAGAATTCTGCACAAAGATTTCGGATTATTCGCTTACAAGATCCAATTGACTCTGCAATCGAAGGGGCACGACCATCTGCTTCGTTATCGCTTCGCAGTTTGGGCCTTAGAGCAACTTGAATTGGACAACGATTTTGGGCGAAAAATCATATTTTCTGACGAGGCACATTTTCATATCTGCGGCTACGTTAACAAACAAAATTGCTGCATCTGGGGCTCGAAGAACCCACACATTATTCTCGAAAAGCCGATGCATCCACAGAGAGTGAAAGTTTGGTCAGCATTGTGGAGTGGTGGCATCATGGTGGCATCATGGTGGCCACATGTGGAACTGTGAAGGACCGATATTATGCCCACAATCCGGAAACGATTCGAGCACTTAAGGCCAATATCATCCAAGCAATCCGAGACAGCCACTTGAACGACGTTGTATTTCACAATTAATGGTTATGTTTGCCATTAAAACCATAATACATGGAAACAATTTAATTTTGTCCATTTTATTACATTTTTTTTAAAATGTATTATGCATGTGGCCTACCCTGTATATAATGCAGAGATCAAAGGGATAGATAGTCTATGGACTGATCAATTGGCAATTGGCACTTTCTCCAAACTTGCACCATTTCGCATTTCAAAAATACGTCAAAAATTTCGTACACCATCGCAGAGAGCGAGTACGAGTAAGCCGGCCAAAAACCACTCCAGAATAATGAAAATTTATTATAATTCCTGTGAAATCCATACCATTGGAAATCAGTCACTGTTTGCGTTGGTGCGTTTTGTATAACCGGCGCATTGCCACAGTTTGGCGGTAGCACGTTAAGCTACAAACGGCAAATTGAAATTGAATAGGCCCCTGGTTACTGTAATTTATTTTTGTTTACTAATTTACTAAACTCTCATTAATTATTTACATGTCCTTCTGTGGTCGAGTGTCGCCGGTGTTATGCTTTGTGCTCGACTGGTCTTCTATTTACACTGGATGCACGCCAAACCCTTACACATACACATAGCCATACACACATACATACATACCTACACACATAGGTGCATATCAGAAGCTTTTATGGGACTGTTTGATCAAATTTGGGTTTTGTTTGGCTTCGGGGGATTTGTGCAAATTTAATAAATCATTTTCAATTTGGTACACAATGTATGGGAATTTGTCTACTTCAGGTCAGAAAGCATATACAAATGGGTTAGCAAAAATGTCTCTATGTAGAAATACAATTTTTACGTGATACCCTATTTCAGTTTTATTTCAAAGCATAGGGGCTATCCTTTGACTTTTATTTTGGTACCGATTCCTAATAGAGAGTGCGTAACCCGAAGCTAATATTGACCAGGTATCGTCAAAAGTGTGAGTAGGAAGGTGTATTCGACCTTTACTTTTCTTCATGTACATACCTAACGATATTTTATAAACTGATGATGAATAAAGCTCATGTTGTTGTCCTGGAAGGGGTTTTCAAATCTTAGTACTTGGTTAGGAAATACATAAACTAATGAGATGGTTTTTCAATAGGGACATAACAATTTTGTGTGTTTTAAACGTGTCCACTCTTAAACTCTTCTTATGATCTGTCAATGTCAAAACGTCAATCAGGGTGTATATTTTTATTATAATGAAGTTCACTAACGTGGAACGTTTAAAAATACTTAAAAATTTCTACCAAAATTCTGAGTCGGTGGTCGGAACTCTAAGAACACTTACTCCAATTTTCGACCATCTCACCAGACAGACTGTGCGTACTTTAATGAATAAATTCGAGTCAAAATAGTCACCTTTGAATGTTTTTGTGTCAGTAAGACACCGCATCGGTCAAAGTACCGAAAATATCGCAACCTTAAGCGCTTCATGCAAAGTTCTAGGTCTACAAGATCAAATTAACTCAAGAAAAAAGGGTCAAAAACATCTCCGATTAGGCTCTGAAGAAGATAAAAGAAAATCCTTAATTTCATTGAAACATCATTTATAGTGAAAAAGCTAATTTTTGACTTCACGACATTGTCAATAGCCAAGGTATGCATTATTGGAGTCCAACAAACCCACATGTGGTTCAAGAGACTCCATTCCATCTGCATAAAGTAACTGCCATGTTGGAACACTATATTTGGTCAGAGTTGAATAGTTTTTGACATCATTGATATTTCATTCCAACAAGATGATGCCATATGACAGGCAGTTGGTCATATAATTGATTCATTGAATCGTGTAATCTCGAGAAATGGTCCTGTCGAATGGGCATGTTTATAACTTAAGAGGATCTCAGGAACAATGTCGATCTTAATTTTTCTTTTGATTATAAATATACATTTCTGGCCATTCCATTTTTTTATTAAAGGGCTTTCAGATTCACAAGAAGGTGCTCATGGGTTGTCATATAGTTATTTGTCATCAAGTAGTAGTTGACTGTTTGCAAGACTCCATATGTATATCTCAAAATAAAGCGTGCTTTCTAGTAAAAGAACAAAAGCAGATTTGAGAGTCCTATGGTATCGACTTTTAAGGCCTTTTTGATTTTGTTTAACATTATTCCATTTTGTAGGCCTTTTTTCGTTTTCCATTTCGAGATCTTTAAGCCAAGAACGAATAGTTCATCCCACTTAACCTTTCACCAGTTTTCCGATCAATCTAGGATAAGGCGCTCCGAAGATCTGTCCTTGTTTCTTCTTTCAATGTTAGCAAACGAAAATAGTTCAAAAAGTACCCCCAGGGTAGACACATATCTCATTTTATTATACAGCCTGCTTTATCTTCTACATATCTAGCAACTACTACCCTCGTTCGCACAAGGATAAACCAAGGCTTCCTAGAACGAACCCGTATATGTCTCATCAGTTTCCTTAGAGAGGAAGAATACCAATTTGTTAGTGAGGACACCAGCATCTATGTGTGGGCCCCGTGGCTCAAGTGATTAGTGCGTTGACCTACGCAGCGAGGAGTTCCAGGTTGAATGCGTAGACAACACATAAATTTTCTTTCACGGGCGTCTGATAAACATCCGAGAGTACAACTGAAAAAGCTTCGCGAAATAACAAATTGCGCTCCGGATATCGCATTAAACAGTTGCCCCTTGCAGTAACCCCTTGCAAAGAATATATGTAACAACTCAATACGAATAGTTGTCAGAAGCTAGGCTCTAAGTCTGTATTTTTCTGTATTTTATTTTAGTTTAAAGTTTTTCGCCTCTAAAAAAACTCCCTTGATTTTTATGAGTATGATGGTGCTACCTATCGAGGAGGGTTTCATAAGACTCATGTTATACAGGTTTATGAGCTTTTTTCAAAAAAGAAACTAGAAATCAACATACATATTAAGACTAACGTAAGGTAGTAAGGGTAGGTTAGGTAGAAAAGGGTTATAAGGTTATCATAAGACATTTGACATTTGGCCTTTCAGTTCCTTTTGAAAGGAAGTTGTACCGCCTAGCATTACGCCTTGAAAGTATAGAATCTATACTATGACTTAAAAAACACATACATATATGGTAGGTTTCTGCGAGGGATGTGCCCTAATCACATATATATGTGATCTGACTTTATTATTTCTTTTCGTTACAAACTACGAATCACAGTTATTGTACCCTATGCAACCCTACGTACCCTCACCTAGTTGCACCATTACATTCGCAGTTGTTTCCACTTTTTCACCTGTATCCACAATATGGTGACGGCTGTGGTGGCGGTCACAGTTTTTGACCCCGAACTGTATAGGCCAACATCACAAAAGCGGTCTATTAAATGCTTAGGTGGTCACTGGTCAGAGGTTTGAGACTTAAATTATTTCCAAACTCCCAAATACAGTTTTGTCTCTTGTTTTGGTATTTCTGCCTGTTTTTTTTTTTTTGGAAAAATTTCACCCAGGATAGAATTAAATCAAATTGATGTTAGGAGGACGCAACTGAAAGTTGCGGGCGTGCTTCAGCTCAATTATTGCATTCGCGTTTGTAGAGCGAATTTCATTATTTAATAAATTCCCAATGGAAATTCCATTTCATTTTTGTCCTTGATTGTCCTGTATTTGCACATTGCCACCGCATATATCCTGTAAAATTTATTTATATTTGGTTTTTGAATTTGTTTAGTTGTTATTAGAATCTAGTTCATGAATATTGGTAAACTCTACATATATGTATGTATACCTACCCGAGTTTGTTTATTTGTGTATATGTATGTTTTTTTTTCGGTGTTTTTGTTTTTTTAATTTTTATTTTGGTTTTTAGAGAATTCTGAAATTTAGAAATATCAATAATTATTTTGGCGCAATCATGCGAGATGCTGGTTGTTGCTGGCATGTAGTTGTGCAACCCGTCATTAAGGCGTTTGAATAATTGTCGAATGGCTTCTGTGTGAGTTTAATTATTGCTGGCCTAATGATATGTTTAATTAAAATTTGTGTTCAATCTGCATTTCGATTTTCATGTTTAGTGGTTTTTATGGGTTTTTAGTTAATTTTAAAATTGAATCCAAAGGGTTCTGGATAAAGTGAATAAAATTTATGTTTTGAAATGTCTGTAATACAATTTACAAGTTTTAATAGGGTGGGTGTTTAGATACACATAGAGGTTGGTATTAACGAGGAAACACAAATGCAAAAAAAAAATGTGTCTAGCTAATTTGGCATCGGGATGCAGTTCATAGAGCTCGGGGTAGAATCGTAGATTCAATGAAATATGCTTCTTTCGAAAGAAGAATTGTTCTGGCTTTCTTCTTTAGATCAAGTTGTATTGCCAGTCTCAGTTACACTACTGACGTTTTCTCCTAACCAAAGTATTAGGAGGATTTTATCCTTAAGACCAATGTCTGTGTTTCCTTTACAAGAAAAGTATTAGAGACAGTACACCCCTTCGAACACAAACTTTAAATTAAATAAATCCTGTACTTGGCCACCGAAAACTACCATGGCCTTAAGTGGACATAAGGATGCCAAGTTTCGATTTGAGCCTCGTTAATGTCTTTCTTTGGTATGAGGAGGAATGCGTACATCGGAGAAAAGTGACAGAAAAGGCACACCTACAAGTGCTGCAGCCCAAAAAAAACAGAAGTATGGCAAGAGTATCGAGCCAGAAGTAGGAAAGAGAAAAGATTCTGTCTCGCAGCTTAAGGATATCGAAAAGTCTCGCGATAGAAACAACACTTGCTTGTTCTTTAGGAAGCTAAGAAGCTGGCAGCTGGGTTTAAGCTTTAAAATAGTGAAGGAAACCTAGTCATCGAAAGACAGGGCATCAACCAGCATTTCCAGCAGCTACTTAATGGCCATCAGGTAGAGGGTATAACAGAGCCAGAAGAGAACCCCCATCCAGCCAATGAAGAAGAAGGAAAAAGATCAACGCCCACGACACTGGTGATCTACCAGCGGTGTTAAAATAGTGGTGATGTTATGGTAGGGTGCATGCACCAAATCATCCACCATATATGGATTTATGAAGCTATGCCTGTTGACTGGACCATCAGTTCTATATGCCCCATCTTGAAGAGAGACGATCCTATGTCTTGTAAGAACTATCGAGGCATATTCTTGCTTATTGTCGCTCCTATTCAATGCATTGTTGGAACTTCTGCTGAAACCTTTCTGTGATTCACTAATTGGCACGTATCTGTGTTCACACACAAAGGCGAATCCTGGAAAAGACCAACGAATTTAAAGTCAAGACACACTATCTCTTCATCGAGTTCAAAGCCCCATATGACAGGATTCATCGTCTTGACCTCTACAAAGCGATGGGCGATTTTGAAGTCCCTGCAAAACTAAGCCAAGTGTGCTCTGGAAAACACGCCGTTCAATGTGTATTTTGGAAAATGTTTCTCTGATTTCTCGGAATTCGGCAAGGAGATGCACAAGACAGGCACTAACGCACCTCGTTATGGAAACAATTGGAGAACAGGCGAAACGAGTTGATGGCGAAGTAAATGAGGACAAAACCAAGTCCATATTGTGGATTAACTTCGAGGTAGATAAACTCCTTAACTAAATATCAACTCCATGAACCCTAGAGAGGATTCGGCGAAGACTTACCCTAGAAAACCGGTGCTATATTGGTTTGACGAAATAAATGGATTCAGAGCCCTTACCTCGGAAGAAATGTATGGTTTATAAGACATGGATCCTGCCAGTTGAGCTGTATGGAGTCGAGAGCTAGACGATAAGCAGGAAAGCAAAGCTGATTTCGAGAATTTTCGTTGAATTTTCGGTACCGTATGCGAGGACCCCACCTGCAGGCGAGAATGTAACCGAGAAGTTTATGAGCTGTACCAAGATGTGGATGTACTCAAAAAAGCCGAAAAAATAGTCGGGCACATCGAGCGGGTGGACTCTAATGCTCAAGCACAGAGGATATTCGAATCAGGTTCCAGGCGACAAGTAAGACCGAATCTCCGTTCTAAGGATCAAGCTAACCCAGACGTCAGCTGGTCTGGACAACAGGAAGCAGCTTATTTTGAGATCAAGGGGAGTGGATGGTTGTCGTGTGTCAGGCAGATACTCTTCATAGGTCGGGAGCCCGGAGAGTAAGTACCTAAGTAATGTTTTCCAGCTTAAAAGTTTTGTCTATACTTGATCTATTGACTGAGGCTGGATTGGTATATGCCTATAGATTGGCTGTAGATCCTATTATCACTGTCAGGGTCTTTTTGTGAGGGTCATGTGGACCATAGCTTACTGATGATTCGATGTGTCCTCAGTATCTAAATATCTCCTACGCTATCAGTTATGTCATATGTAGTTAGGCGGAGAACTTCCATAAGTCCCTGCTGCCACTGACTGTGAATAAGATCTTCTTCGTCTTTGAATAGGTTCTTCATGCCAAATTTTTGAATTTAGTTTCATCCTTGTAAGGCCATTTGGCCACATTTTTGAAAATCAAATCTCCAAATGTCCCTTAGAGGATATTTTTGCTCCTTTTAGCAACGATTGTTATGATCATCACAGGATTTACATTTTTTTCACTTTTTGGACGGTTGCGATGCATTCTTTGTAAGGATATCTTGTCCGGTATTTGATGGCTTTTTCTGGTCAGTTAAGGGTCCGAGTAACAAAGCAGTAACTAAGAGCAGTTCTGCGTTTCAAGTACACCCTTAATCCCACGTAATCAGTTCAGCATAGTTCGCAATAGATGCAGCCATGTTGTGTGGCCTTCCGACCAATATTCAATCCAAAAACCACTTTGCTCACAACGGTTTGCGACTATAAAAGGATAATCTTAAATTAAGCTCACATATATGTTTGTATTACAAAGCCTAAAGCCAAAACAATTAAAATAATAAAATTTTTGTTCAAAAAGCCTTTTGAGCGAAGGCCAATGCTCTCACTTTGAATGCATATTACCCTTTTTTACATTTCGCTAAACTTAATTATCTACTTCTAGTTCGCGTTATTTTATTCACCAATTCAAATAAATTTTCCTCGAAAAGGGAGTACATCTACTATACTACAGTGCTGTCCTTTTTCCAGTTTTTTTAACTTTTGTCAGTTCCGAGTTTTATGTAGTTGCAATGGAATTCTAGGCCGTCTGTCGTATTTGCAAATAAAATGAGAACGCCTCTTTCGCATCACATACACATGTGTGGCATCAGCTAGGATACTGTTGGAATGATTTTTGCATAAATGACTATGCCTTTGCTGCACGTTTGGCAAATTGCTACCTTAATCTGATTACCAGTTAGAGCACACTGCATTCACTAAAACCACCATCAGGGCCACCAAAATAGCAGCCAGGATAAGCCTACACTGGACACTGGAACTAGAATTGTCAGTGATTTATTATGCAAGATGGGTTTAAGATCTAATTTATATACATACATGTAAAAAAGTTCCGCATGCATAATATCCACTACGAATGGACATCACAAATGCCATAGAATCACACATATACTTACGAGTTAGTTCAAAGCAAACAAACGAATGTAATTTAGTCTAACGCGAAAGAGGAAGGACATTCAGAAAAAAATCGAAAAAAAAAATTCACTAGAACTCAAACAAAAATTAACTGCTTTCCGAAAACTCATCAAAAAAAAAAAAGGATACAGCTTGTGTGGCTCATCGAGATGTAATTATTCATCCCATTACCCGGCTGGCAGTTTTGGTGTGGTGGTGGTATACTAAAGGATGCTTCATTGAAGGTCTAAAATTAATAAACAAAAAATTAACAAAAAAAATTCAACAAATTTTATCAAAGGGTATTCTGTGCGAATTTAATCTCGACCATGCTGTACCCCTGAGCTTACATAATCTGATAGCGAAACTGTTCAGATGAATGGAAGTTATCTGAATCTTTTTTTTTTTTTTGTATCCTGGAAGTGCATCGATAGGAGATAATATATAATTAATGTAATTACTATCAGATTTCATAGTGTTTCATTAGCATACCCTAAGGACATTACATGGTGGTTCAATTCAAACGGCCATCCGTCGAAGCCAGAATTTTTGTATATGGAATTAATCGTCGAAAATTTTTTTTTTGTTTTCTGCCCATCAGCCCTAATGAAGTGGCCGTGGAGTATTGATTTTATTTTTTATTTGAATTATTGATAATGATTGAACTACCTGGGGATCTCTTCCTTTTTAATCAACAATTTAGATTCGCCTATGTACTGTACTATCACAAATAGGACACGTCGTCTATTTATGTAAGTTCCTAATACAGCACATGCGGGGTCAAAAATCGTTATTCTTATCAGGCTTGTATCTATTTGGTATGACTAGTTTTCTTGTCCTTAAATAGTCGCTGTAAGATCCATTTACTCTAGCTGGAATCGTAGAAACTTAGGTTCATCCACGCAACATACTTCAGAGGGGCCTCTATTCAAGATCCAGGCTGACTCCTATGGATCAAAGCTGGTAGTCGAAACTTTTGTATATACATACATCTGTAGATACCATCGCCTTTATTTCATTCAACCGACCATGTACAAGTTAGCAATAGTAAAATCTGATGCCTAGCTTTCAACTTATCCGTGATCTCCCAACTCAAGCCAACCTCTAAAGGTCTCTCCATAAGTTTAAGGAGGAGTAGCTGCGACACGATTTTTGGTTCTGGTCAGAAGACTTCTGCAGGGATTCTGTCATATCCTATTGCTTTGTAGTTGTCAACCTATTGCTTCTTAATACCTTGATAGTGATGTTGCTACTGTGAAATGTGATGCGTATTTTTGCATCCTCCTATCCTATGCCCTCTTCAGTTATCAGTGGTTTTCATTCAAAATAAACAAAGAAGTGTCTAGGCCCTTTATTGGCAGAATGTATGACCTGTCAGATGTTTAGGGATTTAGAGAGTTCTTCTGTTGCAGGGTTGTTCCTATAATCTCTCGTGGGCACAGTGCGTCAACAATGACATCTTGTTCAGTGGATTCCATTGCATGGCGTGTTTCGTAATGGAATTGTATTAGCCGTTTAAGGTATGATCAATTCACAACCATTTTCTTTTTCTAATAGGTAGTAATGTCGATTGGTTTCATTCAACATTTCGAAGGCAACTTTTGCTTTTTCGATTTTGTCACTAAAATCGAGTTCGGTTCTGTTCTGCAGTGTTAAGTTGAAAGAAAGAGCTCGAAAGACCAAAACATTTATTTTAAGCCAAACTTTACTGGCTCCAACTTCCAGATTCTGACTCATCTGGTGTAAGCACTCAAGCAAGTAAGATTTAATATGTAGTTTTCTATTTAAATTAACTTTCGGTTTACGCTATCAAAAGCCTTCTCGAAAGGCTTGGGGCACTCATATTGCCATCCTTATGGTTAAATACCATCGTGAAGTGTTTCCATTATCATCTGAGCTAACCCTCATCCAGAACTGCTCACATATTTTACATATTTTTAGCTACAAAATCATTGCAGCATGCCCATATATACTTATTTATTTACTAAGGTGGTCCTACAGTCCGGGGTAGATCTAGGGCCCAATCAAAAAGCCTCTCTAGCTAGAGCTATCTTTGGCTAATTGCCTTCTGTTGCCTACTCCAAGTTGATTGAAGTCCTCTTCCACTTGTGCACCGCACCTAAGCCGAGGTTTTCCTCTACTGTATCCGAATTGGACAGCCGGAGTTTAGATCTCAATCAATTCTACATATACCACTCATCTTAAATGACTGATGTGTACTTTTCTGATAAAGTCAATGGTGCTCTACAGATCGCAGAGTTCGATGTTAAATCTCCTCCTTCTAGGCTGTATTAACGGTTCGGCCTACAGACTATGGTTGAGTGGATGGAAGTCTCGGTTTTAATCGTCATGGTTGAATGGACGTCAAGAATATCTTCAACACAAAATGTGACTCAAATACGAGATTTCTGGGTAAACTCTGTGTAACTCCCGAACATTGTACTTAAGGCAGCATTCTCGATCACGCTCTTCTCGCGCTCTTTCTATTTTCTCTGGGTAAACCGATGTTCCTCCATCCTTTGTTCTTTATCGAGCTCACAACCCCCTCTCATATAGCGTCCCTTCTTAGGCGAGGTTCATGTACTTGCCGGCAATTTTCATCAAATAAGGGTTTTCGTGGAGCTGCTCGCGTTTCTTGGTATCGATGCCTCTTCCGCTTTTAATGGTGACTGCGTAGGACTTCTTGTTAAGTTAAGGTATATGCAAAGGTCCCTGTTTCCTTATGAATATGGAGTTGTGCTTGCTATATTAACATTACGCCAAGCAGCAAAGTCAAACTTGGTATAGTGTAGGCTCTACATTCGTATATTATAAGCCAAAATGTCCTCCTTTCCTATTTTGACTTTTTCATCACTCTTTTGCCAGATCCATCTCATCGAACTTCCTGGATGGCAGTGGTATCGGCTTTATAGCGGTCTAAGGCCAGTTTGTTCATTTTCCGAATATTCCATATGCAGATTCGAAAATCACTGTGCTTTTTCCATTTTGCAGGGTCGTTAACAGAAAACCCGTCCTTTTCCAAGTCTTTCAGTTGTTTTGAAACTATGCGGATATGGTGCTTCTTTTTGATTTTGTAGGCCAAAGGACTACGTTCAAAATGGTCCATTTGATTCCAACTCCTTGCGACTGCTTGCCAAAGTGAACCTTTGTTCTTAAATTTGTACTCAAATGTGGGCAAATTCTGGTCCAGTAAAAGCCCATTCGATCAGACTTCTTAGATATCTTTTATGGGTGCTTCGCTATAGTTTAGAAATTTCTTCAGCTAGGCGCTGGACGTTTTCTCTTTACAGTCTAAAAATTCAACTTGCCGCCCAAAAGGTTGCTGTCCTTTAATGGTTCCCCCGGCTCCATCAGCAGCTGTAGCAAGGTTTTCAGTTGATGTCATGGAATTTCAGTCACTATTAAAAAAAAAGTTTTCAAATAAGCCTCCAACACCCATCGCAATGAGTCACATAAAACGTCTCACTCTCAGAGTACGAATATCGTCAAGTTGACTTCGGTTAAGGACATTTCGCATCACCTACCCCATCGACAGATAGTTCTCCCATTTTGTCCATTACAACTTGTTTGCGTTTAACCATTCCAACGACGGGTGATAAAATTTGCATAAACTACATAAGGACAATCACTAGCACACCCTACGCTTAGTCACACATACTTATTATATAGTGCACACTTTATTTTATTGTACAGTTTCACCCAACCCTTTACGTACGGCACGGCGTTAGTGTGGATTATTTAAATCCTCCCGTTTGGCCCCTTATTTTCAGTGCTGCCACCCTGTTTTGTCCTGCACCCCGATTTTATTTTATTTATTTTTTTGCAAGGCTCCCATATTACACATACCTACGTTTATAGTTTCCCGGAGCACAAAAAACTCCCCATGCTGGTGGCTAAATGATGCGATTGGATTATTTGTGTAAACCTCCAGCAGGGCAATTCAGGAGCCGATGATGAAAAGAGCCTTTACGACTTGCTGTAGTATGAAAATGTGTCCATGTGTCTATCTGTCCAGCCGCATACGTCGTGTTTGTCTAGCTATATACAGCATTGTGTGTGTGTGTAAGTATTTATCCTTTTTTACATGGGTTTCAGTCCCATTCACACATCCTGAAAGTTTGCGTTTTCTCGTTTCCTGATCGTTTATTTGAAATTTTTATGGGATAAAAGGCCGGGTGAGGCCTTTAAAATGGAAACTTACGGGTGCTTTTATTTTTCCGTCAGAGACTTATTACTGACGACCGGACTCCAGGATCTGTGCCTCTTTGCCTCTTGCTCTTCGACTTTGGAGGACACTCGAATGCTTATGAAGTGCCAAAAATCCGAACACCGATTTAAATGGATTCTTATTCTATATATCTGTAGGTGTGTGTGTGTGTGTGTTTTTTTTTTGTCTCTGGCCCGCACTGCCCGAATCTCCGCGCCTCGTCTGGCTTGAATTATGGACTTTTTCGAAAGTTTTTCTATCCCTATGTGAGTGAGTGCCAAGTGAGGTGGCGGCGGCGACAGTGGAGTGTAATAGAGTAAGTGAATGTGTGCCGGGGCACAAGAAAGGAATGCAAGGACATTTTATCCGCTTGGGTTATAATTTCTTGTCGCGAGTATTTAATATGTGGAATGGCTTTTGGCACTTTTGGCAAGGGATCAGCATCTGTATCAATTTGGTGGCCATTATTGAAAGGTTAATTTTTGTTCCTTCTAAATATTATGTCTTTTGGTTGGTCTCTCCACAGGGGGTGGCACATAATCCGCTTATCTCGGTACTTTTCATCTGATGTTTCAGTGTTCACTTGTCTGTTTAATTTTTTTTCTCTTCCCTTTTTTTTTTGTGACTGAAAGACAGAGATTTGAAACTCTGGAAAACACCTCCATGTGGTGGATATTGTTTAAGGACGCCGCATTTTGGAGGCCAGCCAAAGAGTTCAACGAGGGAAAAATAATTCAAGTTGAAAATTTTGTTTTCACAGAGTTTTTGCTTTTCGAAATACACTGAATAATGAGTAGAGTATAGATTGTTTTGGTGTTCAATTGTGGATGATGCAAATTGACTTTAAAACTGATCAGAGGATTCAAACCAGTTTCTCTGAAAATCCACTTACCACTGCGGTGGTTAGAAATCATGAGTAAAAGAGTATTAGTTATTCCTTTCTTAAAACATCAGACAGAAAAGTAAATGGATAGATTGAAGACCGAGGAAGTAATATACTCGTAGGTTCTAAGCAAATATTTCAAAAATGACGAAAATCAGTCGGTTTTCAAATCCTCAAAGCATCACTAACTTTCCTGGAACTCAGGGGCAAATCAATGGAAATACCGTGGTCTTTTGGAAGAAGGACGTAATATATTTGAAGTTCTTTTTTATAAGAACTCCTTTTTCTTAAAGTCAAGGATTAAGGTTTCATACTCAAGGACCCCGATTTCTTTCGAAACCGTTTGGTAATGGCGAACCACTATATTGCCTGACTTCAGTATCAGCACTCGGTACATCAAAAGAGAAGATCTGCCACCTATTCCGTCGGAAGATAGGAACATAACAAAGAAAATAATCGTCCAGCACACTAAGATCCTTAACTAAGGTCAAAGTGTCCCGTGAGAATACCAATAAGTTGTTTTGATGCTATTCGCATAGAGCTTAGTTCAATCATGACCTGGGTCGAAACGATGAGCGAAGACGTTTGCACTATTGAGAGAATTCAACAAAGAGTTAACTTTCAGGTACAGTAGGACTTGGGACAGAATAGCACCTTGTAGATAATTTATGGTTACCTCTACCATAACCAAATGCAATTCATCTGGATTGCTCTGATCCACAGAAAGGTTGATTTACTAAAGCCCAATACTCATCAAAACAGCCTAAAAGGTTCCTTTAGTTACTTAGGGTGTCAGCCAGTTCGACATCGAAAGGTGGATTAAATGTTATATTATTCGAAGCTGATTTATAACACAACATGCAATGGGTATAGGTATCGTCATTTTAATGGGCTCCTCTGCAAATCAAGGAAACAATAAAATTAACATATTGGATGTATCCCTACCCGCTATATGGCTAAACAAGGTCAAGAAGCATCAACTGAACATCTTTATGAAATGACACTGAAATCATTTCACACAATAGTTGCAAGACGGTCTCTATATCCTGGAAGACCAGGATATACTAGAACCACATAGCTAGGAACTGATGACGGTAAAGGTCTGGTTAATGTCGTAAGACCCATCATTACCTAAGTAAGAAAGTATCAGTATCAGTTTCTGGAATCAGTTAATCATCACAACAAGGTGTCTTCTAAGTCACCTCTGACTGATTGATTTTTGTTTCAACCGATCACCTAGCCCTACAGTAGCCTACAGTTTCGGAAAAGTTTGTCTGCCTATACCCAGAGTATAACAAAATTCAACTATTCCGAGCGATTAGAAAGTAAATCTCAAATAAGACAATAAATATTCTGCGCCTAGCACAGGGATGTCAAAATTACGATCTGTCCTTCCTACTTTGTTGATTTATTTGGCCTCTTCACTCTTAAAAAGGTTATTTTTCAACAAGGACATAACAATTGCGTATTTTAATACAAACGTAGCTTTACAATCTTTTAACAATCTGTCAATGCAAAAACATCAGATAAGGTTTACATTTTTATTATGATGAAATTAACAATTGAGCAACTTTTGGAAATTGCTAAATTACTACCGATATTGGTAGTCGATGGTCGCAGTGGACTGCTTATTTTAATTTTCTGTCGTATTAATCGTATTAATTTGCCACCAGACAAACTGCGTGCTAAAGTAGATAAATTCGAGCCAACATATTCAGCATATTCAGTGAGACAAAGCACAAAGTGCTTAAGTTCAAAATGACCAAAATCAGTCGATTCCACGCCATTCACAGGTACAGGCAATATTTCAGTTCACATTGTGTAAATTTTACGTAAAGGTCTTGGTCCTTGCAAGATCAAAATAACTCAAGAACTGAAGCTTCTTGATCATTTGAAGGGCCTAAACCATCGAGCTCTGCAAAATTTTAAAGAAAATCCTGAATTTGATCGAAAAATCATGTTCAGCGAGGAAGCTCATTTTTGGCTTAATGGTTGGTGGGGTGTAGATTTCATGGCAAAGGTGTGATTGCACCGTCATGTCATGCACAATGTTGGAATATTATTTTTGACCAGAATTGGATGTATTCGATATCATTGACACAAGATGGTGTCACATGCCATGCAGCTGGTCAAATAATTGATCTATTGAAGGGGGAAGTTCGGTAATCGTGTGACCTGAAGAAATAGTCCAGTTGAATTGCCACCCCGTTGGATTCTTTTTTGTGAGGTCAGTTAAGTCGTTGGTCTATGCCAACAAGCCAACAACGTTAGAGGAGGTCAGAAACAATATCAAATGCAAAATCGGCTACGTTTCGCCAGAAATGTGTGGAAGAGTGGTGGAAAAATGACTCCAAAGAATTGTGCTGGTCATATGAATTAACTTAACATGTCTAACTATATTTGTAAAAAATTTCAGCCACATATCTCAATTATTTTGTACTTTATTTCGATATGTTCTCACTTGTCGGGAGAACATGGGAAGCCGAGATGAGTGGAAGAAAGGAATGATCATCAAGCTCCCTAAAAAAGGAAATCTAATGCAGTGCGAAAACTGGAGGGGTATCTGCCTGCTGCCCGCTGTGGCCAAGATAATTGCTAGAATCATCCTGGAGTGAATCAAAATACACCTTGAAGACACAGTGGACGCCGAACAAGCAGGTTTCCGCTCTGGATCCTACTGTGTTGACCACATCAACACCCTGCGGATCATTATCGAGCAATGTGTTGAATATCGATCGGCACTTCACCTGCTGTTCATCCATTTTGAAAAGACGTTTGATAGTGTCAATCGGGAATTTATTTGGCGTGCCTTGCGCAGGAGAGGCATACCTGATAAATTTATAGCAATTATCAAGGCTACATATGATGGGTCCACGTGTCACGTATTGCACAGAGGAAGGCTGTCAGAGGAATTCGAAGTCCAAAGTGGGGTTCGGCAAGGCTGCATACTTTCACCAATACTATTTTTATTGGTGATTAGCGACGTGCTAAATGCGGCCTTATCAACAGGAAACGGAGGAATTCGATGGACTCGGACATCTGAACTCAAACACCTCGACTACACCGACGACGTATGCGTAGAATTATGGACTTTCACCAAATGACAACAAACGTGGAGAGAGAGGCAGACATCGTTGGGTTGAAAATTAACTCGGCAAAAACAAAAATGATCAGCCTATGCATTGCTGGACAAACGGTTGAGAGAGTTGAGAATTTTCAATACCTTGGGAGTATTGAATCCGTGTTGCTATGGATGTGGTACCCGGAGGGTGACCGCCACTATCACGAGAAAGCTGCAAACGTTCGTCAATAGGTGCTTACGTTATATCTTAAGGATTTTCTGGCCAAACCGTATCTCTAACGAACAACTCTATCAGAGAACGGGCCATGAACCTATAGGCACAACAATACGACGACGAAAGTGGCCGTGGATTGGAAATGCTCTCCGAAAAGTCGACAGGTCCATAGCTAACCTCGCGATGCAATAGAACCCGCTTACTCAGGATGGCAGGATACATGGCGGTCCTAGTAGTATGTGGCACAGAAGAGTTGGGCCACATTTCTAGAAATTGCACACGCTGGTGCGTAGGCATTGTCGAGGCCCTTGGACCTACAAGGGGATACAGGACTTAAGTTATTTCGATACAAAATTGTGATGTCCTAATTGAAAACCCTTTTATTTTATACTTTAACCATTTACCTAATATAAAACTGTACACGTGAACGTAGGATTACTGTCCATGATCACCCAATGAACTGCTAATATTCTATTTCCATGATTTGTTCAGATTTTTCTCAGAAAAAAAGCAAAAAAAAAAAATTAAACTCATTCATTTAAGTTAAGACATGTAGTTCTTTAGCATGTCAATCCGAGACGTATAACTTTCCATTTTTCTCGCAGCTCCACTCTACTGCCGCTCGTTCAAGAATAGATTGTTCTGTGTTCACTATTGTGAAATTTATTCCATTTTCCTAAACGGAACTACAATAAAACAACTTCAGCTACTTGGCATCTAAAGCTGCCCTAATGTCGGGATATCCATTTTATGTCCCCCTTCCCCCTTCCTGCTTCCATGTGATATTCTTTGTCGTTTTTAGTTTTTTATTTCTCTACTTTGCTTAACTCTTCTCGTATTTTTTTTTTTTTTGTGTGAGTGTTATCCTTTTTGCATCCTTAAAAATTCCCCCGGCAGTCAGTTTATTCTCATGGCCTAACCGTATGCATCTCGTTTTTGCATAGATCGAGTACTAGATATGGATACATTATTCTTAACCCCATAGACCTACCATCGTCATCGTCATCATCATCGTCGACGTTGTCGGCAGTCATCATTATTGGAACTACTGACCTTAAGTGTTTTCTGTGCTTTGATGAAGGAAAGGAATAAATCGTTTGCTCCTTCCGGTTCGTTCAGACGCAGAGAGTGAAAAGTGTATGTTTGCCCATTGTCCCGGCCGAATCCGGGCGGAAGTTGTTTTTTTTTTTTTTTATTGTTATGATTATTATTATATGACGGGCATTATCAGCGCCATCATAATCAGGCTATTGCATATTGATTTTGGTTAATTCGAAGCCATATTTATTCGGTTGAATGATGTATAGGCATATTTTTCTTTCGCTCAAGGATCTGGGGCTCCTTTTTTGCTTTCGTTCGTTTTTATGAGAAAATATCGGAGATTTGTTGGTTTTTTTTTTCTTTTTATTTTGGCCGTGGTTAAGCCAGCCAGAGGGCATTTAAAGTAATTACTGAAGCGTATGATAAGATGCTTGGAGAGGAATTATTTCGAAAAGAATCTGCGGTTTGATTGATGGTTGGAAGAGAATTAAAGAAATATGAACGTTAAGCCGCAGAGTAAATTTATGCAGTTTCAGTGGATGATGTTGGGGCAAATAAAGTCGGGTTGACCTGTATATTGCTGTTTGGAAGGCAACCAAATGGAAATTTAATTACAGGGGGGTTTGAGGTTTGCCCTCTGAGCTGGGAATTCAGGCGGTAAATGAGTGATGAAGTCATGGATTTTTCCTTTTTTTTTTTCTGCTGAGCAGAAGTGGTCAAAAGGATATTGCTTTCGTTTTCCGCTGAAAGCAAACGTATGATGGTGAAATAAACCAGTTTTTGGGTCACATGGTAAATGGCAAGAGTATCGAACGAAAGTAGTTCGTCTTAACAGGTGACTGTTAGGTTCGGAATGTACGTTACTAGTGGGGTAATCGAAACGATTGTCGCTTAGCAGAAGTAGCATGTTTCAGATTATGTTGAGTTGTTTAGTAAAAATAGGTATTTGCCATATCCTTCACATTGAAGGATATGACACGCAGAGCGGATGGATGCATGTAGAGTTGGAGTAAATTCCGAGGATGTAATCAATTTCGAGAAAACGCTATTACTACATGCGTTGATTAAATCCAAGCATTAAATAGAAAGGTTATAGGAAATCTGCTTATGCTTAACGAGGACGAATTTAAGTGATAGAGATCACGTTTTCCATTATAACTTCACGTGAAATGGGTAGAGTTCTAGACTAGTGTAAATGGATTTTCCATAAAGACTAGAATAATCAAAATATTGGACTGAAATCTATTTCAGGTGTAGTACACATGCCACGTTTAACTATGGATATGCTATCTATGACAACAGCGAGCACGATTCCAGAGATATAAAACCAATTTTCCACCACTCTTCCACACATATCGACCAGAATGTTGGCAATTTCTAACGTTATTGGCTTGCTAGGTTGTTGAAATAAACAAACGACTTAAGGTAAACACATAAAAAAACCGAGCACGTTAAATCGCATGGGCGAGGTGGCCGAACTTTCGCTTCAACAGATGTGTCATGTGGCTCCATCTTGTTGGAACAACATTTCAGAAATATCAAGTCCATTCAATTCTGAACAAAACAAGTCTTCAAACAGAGCACTGTGATATGGCGATCCGGCATGAAATCCACACCACACGGTCACGATTTGTGGGTGCAATAGCTTCTCCTGAATCACGTGTAGATATGTTCCTGTACAATATTTTACTTATTGACAAAACCATTAAGCCTAAAATGAGTTTATCGCTGAACATTACTTTTCGATACAATTCAGGATTTTCTTCAGACTTTTACAGAGCCACCATAGTGCGCATAGCCTATCTGGTGAGAAAATTACTGCGACCGAGTCTCGATTTTACTGCGTTCTGAAAGTAACACTTTAGTAACACTTTTTTATAATTCCTATATGTTGCTCACTCATAAAGATCACTACAATAAAAATGTAAACCTTGACTGACATTCTGATATTTACAGATCATAAAAAAAAGTTCAAGTGGGCATTTGCTGTTATGTTCTTATTAAAATATCCTTCATAGCACTGGAAAAAAAAGTCCACCAAATCTAACATTATGTATATTCTGTGTAGCCAACATACAGATTAGTGGGTGAGCAAAGCAATGACTACCTCGGACAATCGAGAGTAAAGCCGTGGTGATGGCCACTGTCTATAAAGAGGCTCTTAGCCTTGCATGTTTGGTGACCAAAAAGAAGAACAAGAATTCAAATCAACGGAATCTGCTAGAGTTAGGAAGATCCTCTCCAGACAATCTACGGCCATAGGATCACTCAAAGATCTCGACGGTAATTGGAATCTTATCCGGATTCACTTAAATTACTCACGCACCCTGAGGAAATTTAACCCAGAAGTATGAGCACGGAATATGAAATGGCAGCAGACTTAATCTCAGAGGAAAGAATGCAGAGGGAAATTATATCCGTCTCCAACTACAAATCACCAGGGCTGGACGAGATCATACCGATTCTACAGAGCACCACAAGCCCGATTATTGCGGTACTATTCACCAGCAGTCTCAAACGAAGACATACAACAAGAACATGGAGAGAGGCCAAGGTGGTATTCATACTTAAGGCTGGGAAAGGAATTGCTACCACCGCTAAGGACTTCAGACCAATCAGCCTTAATCCTTTTTGAGAGGCTAGCTGACATTCACATTCGCAGAAAACTTCGCTCCGAGGATATGTCTACCGTTCAACACCCCTACACTCAAGGAAAAAGTGCGAAACAGTGCTGCACTATATGGTTAGCTCAATCGAGAAATCCTTAAAATACAAAGAATACACCTTAGCTGCATTCTTAGACATTGGAGGTGCTTTCAACAATGTCAGAACGGACGTGGTTCGTAGAACAATCTCAAATCTCAAGATCCACAATACTCTTACCAACAGTCCTCCCTCCGAACTATAGCAGTGTTTTCCAAGCGTAGTTCCTAGCAGTGACAATAGCTGCCCGTGAGACTGAGTTGAACGGTATCATCGTTTTCATCGACAGCCAGGCGGTAATACTGGTCCACACTCCTTCCTCGACACCTGTGTGATTAGATGGGCAGAATTACGCAAAAAGATAGGAGGTCCTTTTCTACCCCCGATAATGAGAAAAAAATGGGGCATAAAACTCTTCAAAACCACTTGCAAGAATAAGACTCACGGAAGAAGTCATATGTCGGGGATATGAAGACCCTTACTCTGTCACTGCCCCGGTCTCATCCACCTAAGAATTACATTTCTCAGCGACCCTCCTTCTGTGACCTTGAAGAATTATCCAACAGACCAATGAATGCCATCTTGAACTTCATCAAATCTACTGGTGGTTTATGTGGAACACGTTTGTAGGACTAGGGTTAACCAATGGGCAAGGTTCCTCTATGGGTATCACAATGGGTCTGCATTGACAATCATTTCATATGGACAATCAAATTTTTATCTGCGTTATAATATCTGATCTGCTGCAACCAGTTACTCACAAAAATATGGTTCTAGAGTCATATGTTGGGGAGATGTTCGGCGTAACTGAAAAGAGCAATCCGAGTATCAATGGATTAAACTCAGCATTATTGAGATATACATCTGCTATTTGGTGAACAGGCTTATATGTAATACTTTTTGGATAATTGTACTTTATTTTGCAATTATTTTGATTTATCCTTAATCGATAGACATCTGTGTTTCATGCAACTCCCACGGGACAAGAAGTGACACCAAACAATGTCAAATTTCCACTCTTAAATCGCTTATACCAGCACAATGGCGGAAAAAAAACTTTCCTCTATAAATCTGACAAAATCTTCTATACAACACGCGCATACGAAGCAGTCTGCTTGTATCTTTTAAAAATGCTTATCCCTAAAAAAGGCCAAAAAAAAAATTTGTTCAGTACTAACTTCATCCACTTACCGCAACTCGCAAGAAAGTCGTAAATATAAAATTCCGCAAATATTAAACCAATAAACCGACACAGATGAAACCAATTCAAGAAACTTACCCTCCCTAATCTCTATACGCCGAGCTTAAAATTTCCAAAAAGAATGCAAAGGGGCGCACCAGTAAAATGTAAACCTCAATTGAAAGGTGATACAGGACGACCGCCTACACCCAAACCTTTCTATTTAAGCCAACCAAGTGTCACAGCGAATCAAAAAAAAAAAGGACTAACAAAACAAATCTGTTCCACAAATGCAAAACTTCCCGGCATAATAAGGTTGACTTAGGTGGGCAGAAGCAGGCAGAAAAGAGTAGGAGTAGCAGAACCCGTGCCTGTCTCCCACAACAATGAAAATGAATATCAACAATAAATTTCAAGATGCTCCCCTGGGAGTCCTTTCTCCATTTTTTTTTTTGGTTCTGTGAGTGAAAGAGCTATCTCTCAGTTGGGATGACTCCCAGGACTCAAAACTCAGTAGAGGGAAAGTAATAAAGATTCTGAGTACTCCTCACATACGTGCAGTGACACATGGGTCGAGTGTAGCTACACTATTGGAACTAGTAGGCACATCTACGCGCTACTTTATGTGTGGCAACCGGATGGTAGAATAAAAGTACTACGCTTCCAGATTCACAGATGTAATCATTTACAACTGCCGCAGCTGTTTCACTCTGTTGCTTGGGTGGCGGTGTAATTGTCCCAGAAAACCGCTGGGCCAAGAGCAATTCCAATTTCTTTCGATCGTAGGGCGCCTCCCTGTACTGCTTGGGGATTAAACTACGTCTCAGTGCTATAAACACTGGATGTTGATGTTTACTGAATACCTTCCTGCTATGGGTTCAGAATTGAGAGTTGTTCTTTTTTTCACTTGTTCGACCAGACCACAAGCTGGCACTATAGGATCTGGGGTAGCATTGGTTCAGGTAGAATGAACTGGTTGAGCACTTGGATATCTAAGAGCCTGTGTGGTTTAAAAATCCCACGATGGCAGCTTATACTTATGTTGCTGATACGTTTTGACACGGAAGGACATGGCAAGGGTTTCAAGTGCTTTTTGTTTTAGTCAAAGACATTGGGATCTTTGGATTGATATCTTTAATTGGAATCACAAATTGACTTCGAGATTCACTTCACCGATTCGCTAGAATCCTAGCTCAGCAGCAAATATAGAAAAAACAGAAAATTCTTAAAAAAATATTCGCTATACGCCACCGACATAGCCACGTTCTTGCTATTCCTGCCTTATTCTGAGGCGATTTAGCTCAGATAAATCAGCCTATCGATTGGTCTGCAGTTTAAGCTCAGATTCGCAAGGATCCCGGCTCGCATGCCATAGCCAAAATGAGAAAAAACTGAAAATTCTTGAAAAAATATTCCGTATACGCCACTACAATAGCCACATTCTTGCTATTCCTGCCTTATTCTGAGGCGATTTAGCTCAGATAAATCGGGGTATCGATTGGTCTGCAGTTTAACTGCAGATTCCCCAGGATCGTGGGTCGCATGCCATAGCCAAAATGAGAAAAACTGAACATTTTTGAAAAAATATTTCGCATACGCCACCGACGTACCCTATATTCTTGCTTTTTCTTCCTCGTTCTGAGCCTTGAACCTGAGCTTAAACGCTCGGATCGTAGCCAAAAGGAACTTATTGTGCCAAGGAAATAGCTCTGAGTGCTCTGGCTACGACTCAATAGCAACGGCTATCAATAGCAAAAATCCAAATAAAAATTCGTTCGCTTACAGCTCCAATAAGTTTATTGACATGAGTTTCTCATTTGAAAGTAAATCCCTCTTTATTGCCAGCATTAGAGAATTGCCTTCAAAAAAAAAGGGAAGACATGCCAACTGAACACTGCCTCACAACACTCAGTCCTCAATTGGTTCCACTAAGACAGCTCATGGAATTCATTGGATAAAATCCATTATCCTTCAAATTAAAAATTCCCTTTTTGTCATTAGGCGTCTACCATCACACATAACATAACGTTAACAGAGACGGAGAGAGAGAGAGAGAAAGTGGAATGAGAAAGAAATGGCCAAGGATGAGTTGACTTTACACAATCAACCCAAACGCCGCCGTCTATGTGTTCTAAACAGCTCCTCACCCTGACATGAAACGCTCACAGACGGAATACCAAATCGGGCCAAAAGTATACCCACGGCAACCTAAAAGTAAAACGAGACACCAACAGCCATGTTTTATTTTTATTTTTTATTTTTTATTTTTAAATTCATTTTGGAAGCTGTTCAGTTTATGAAAAGATGTTTTCGGATATCCTTTTACGCTTGTGTTCACACGGAACATTCCCCATGGAGTAGGGATGCCACCACGAAGCTGGCTTTCGAGAAGACAAAGCAGAAGCACAATGATAATGCAAGTATTTTCCAAACAGGCGAATCGCTTACGCAGATGATTTATGCAGGTCACTCTCAGGATGGAACGCGTTGGTCCATTTGTTTCGGTAAACGAAAGCATTTTAATGAGAACTTCATTATAATATCCTGGTTAACATTTCAAAGGACCTGTCACCATACTATACCATACTCATCCACAAACCATACACATGCACAAAGAGAGAGAGAGAGAGAGAGAGAGAGAGAGAGAGAGAGAGAGAGAGAGAGAGAGAGAGAGAGAGAGAGAGAGAGAGAGAAAGAGATATAGAGTAGGACTCCCATGAGAAGGACACTGGAGGGAACATATTTAATTCCTTTTCGCTCACATATCCGGATGTCAACTGAGATGGTAGGCCTGAGCGTTTCGGCTTTTATCGCAAATAGGAATCAGATTTAACGTCGTTACATCGCAGTCCCATCGCAAATGACTGCAGACATATCAAATATTAAGGAGCTTCCTAGGACGACAACGATGACGATGACGACGACGACTACGAGGACGACGACGATGAGGATGGCAGTACTCGCGTTTGGGTTAAGTGAGACTCGGGGGAATCGCTCAGCTTCACTTACCATCTCACGATCGACTCACCATTCCACTATGTTCCCGTGTCGTCGTCGCAGTATGGAGTGCCCTTGTGCCGGAGTTCATGTCATTTGATTTTATTTTATTGAATGTCCTATACGATACGGCGTATATCTTTTTATTTATACAATTTTTTTTCCTGCTTTTTTTCCGACTACTTCAATAGTCTCCTTCTTAGAAAGAGAGACATGTTGAAATTGTAATTTAGTCGAAATGATGGGGACATTCGCTTTTATTGGTAGGAGATCCATAAGTAATGAGCAAGGAGGTGATTTTCTTCCATTTTTCTGCTCTGTGTCTAAAGATTTTTATTGGTCACATGTGACATGACCGACATAAAGTTACCAGCTGTAGATCCTTTTGGTATTTTTCTACTCCTGGAGTCCTGTAAAATGTTGTTGTTTCTTTTTAACGTAGGGCTACAATTTTTCTTCTTCATTCTGCCTGTCGCTGTACGCTGTGTGTGTTGGCGAAGATTAAAGTCATTAAAAGTACCGTCTTTATGGTTTGAAAGGTTTTGACCTCCTTAGGGAGTGTATTTTACGCGAAGAAGCTGCGAGTTTGTATGGGTAAGATTTCTGGAAGGGAAAAACTCATTAAATGAAACAGTAAAGCCTGCAATTAGATTGACACTGAGCACTTTGATCTGCGTAAAAATAAAACAGATTCACAGGTTAATGGTATACTAAAACGGGTAATTTCTGAGTATGGTTCTATTTGCTAAGGGCTGGCAATGCAGTGCTTTATATCTTAACATTTTCCCTTAACATGGAAGTAAGGTGGATGATAAATATGTTGTTGGCCTCATTTGGAATGGCCGGCCGGCGCAACAAAATCTCTTGTACCACTCGTGTACAGCTGTCATATTTTATTTGAGTTTGTGGCAATAAAAGTGGTTGGCCAGCGTACCTACACGTATAAATATAATATTTCCGATAATGCTTTCGTTAAGTATATGATATTTTATGGGAATTTTGATGTCCTTCGAAAAGACGTCGAATTGGACTTCCTGTCTCTTGAATGGAACTTTTGCCATCGGACTAATCCCAAAAAAAACTTGCTAGTTTGCAAAGAAATATGTAAATGATTATATATTTTTCAAACTACATATATAAAATACTGGTGGTTATTCTATACCATTCCATGAGTTTCACCAAAATATGTTCCGTAGTCTGGCCAGTGTATGACGTCTTCTATGACATTTTAAGGTGAATATGGCAAAGTACAAAAAAATGGGCAAACAAAGCACACGGCTATATCTATCTTCGCAAAATGGGTCAAAACTGAATAAAGGAATATTTAAGGAATACACGACTCAATCAGACTTCGTGATATTTGGGACAACCAGGGCAGGGGGTCATTAATACCAAAATCAAGTCCAATCTAGCTCGACACTGTCGTGAAGAACTATAGAGTCCTTAGTTTTTGCTGGATCCCTGGTCACAAGGATTAAAGCATGTTAGACTCTCTCTATGGATGTAAGAGTGTAGAAGGGATGGCTGGACATGCAGTCAGTATTCGGATCGCCAATAGATCAAAGATGTTATCAACTTCAGGACAGGTAATGGTGGCTTTTCTGACATGTCGCCCATGTCTTTGAATTGGTATTCGCCGAGAGACATTTTCCTAGCTCTGCACAGGCTTAGACATTCCAATTGGATGTGATATGTACTCTCTTCTGCATCTGTGTTGCCACAGTTTCAGGAGTGTCTTGCTATAGCCTTTCTCGATGGATTGCCAGGAGGTTAAGCCCGGTAATAATCTCCGAGAAGAGCACTCGATTTTGTCTACTAAACGCTAGAATTTCTATGGTTTTAGATTCGTTCTGCTTTGTCCATAGTTTTCTAGAGACACAATGTGACGAGAGTGAGCTGCATCTATCATTGACTTATATCACCAAGGCTTGTTTTATGAATATTGGATTTATCCAGATCTAGGGACAGTAGAAGACTGTCTGGACTCCTTTCTTCCTAAATTATCCATCAGTTCATTTGCTCCGCTAGTGCCCAAGTCTATGTGCCTTGAGAAACAAAATACAAGGAAGCTATAACATTGAGAATTGTTTCTGAGGACCCTTCTGATGGAGACCCTATAATCTTTAAGGAGCCTTCCCCTCATTGAAGCAGAAACTTGGTAAATAAATATCTCCAATCCATCTAGAGTAGATAATACAGTAGTGAACAGCTAAATTCAAGTCTGGATATCCAAGATTTAGCTTTGCTCTGGCTATTCCTACAATTGAACATGGTACTCCTAAACTATTGAACCTCATATGGCCTAAATTCTTTACCTTCGGAACCATTGCCCCAAAGAAATTTGGAATGAATGGATAATTAGAGAGTAGTTGTGAGGTCCTGTTGTGCACATGTATGCAAAGTATCAAAAGGCTTACATATTTTGTTTAGCCTCATTCTATTGCTGTAGACTATGAAGGCCAATAGGTTTTCAAATCAGAAAAAGTTCAAAAATACTATTGCACCCGTAGTACCATGTCACAAAAAAGGCAAATAAATAAATATCCTGGCCGTAGGCTATTCACTAAATTTTACCTACCACCAGTTAGTCCTGAGGCAAGTGAATCCAGTACAAACTAGGCCACTGTGAAGCTCACCGCTAGTTACCACTTTCCACATGACCACCGCTGTAATTCAGAGTCCATGCTAAGTTGATTTCGTTAATTTTTTGTTTTTTTTTTCCATTTAACGATCTGAACTGTGAGCACATAGTATGTGGTCATGCAGCAGAAATCCACAAAAACCGACTGTGAAGCCTCGAGTGAGTTAGCCAGTTCCTGAAATGAGCTCGTGTGTGTGTGTGTGTGTGTTGACTCAAGCTTAGCAGACATTAATTTTATAATTTATGCCAACAATATTTCGCCATGTGCGCCAAAAAAGAGATTATGCACCCAAATACTTACACACGCTAATACCATATTTGTGCAGTGCGGCGGACCATCACCCTATTCTGGGCCATTGCAGGCGCTTTTTTCCATTCCCTGGATGTGTTCGGTGTTTTTTTTTTTTTTTCGACATTTTTATCCTTTTGTTCTCAGCATGTCCGCTTGGAACCACTGTACCAAAACAACAACCCTGCAGTTTGCACCGCCCTCCTCAGTGCTTCGGGCATTCCTGACATTTATTTACTTTGGATGGCGGACAACAAATTTCAAAAGCACCGCCAAAAGTTGCTGGTCGGATGCATGGCAGAGTAGCAGATGAGTTAGGGGTGGAGATCAAGCCTTTTGCATAGCTTGCCTCCAACTCTTACGCGCCTGGGGTTGGAATTAATAGCAGTACTAGCTTGATATGGTCTTTGTTCCAGAATCGCAGGCCAGAGCATATAACCGACGACCGCACGCCATTTATCATTTTTGGGTAAAGTTCTGGTATGCCACCTAATGTGTGTCTACGAGTATGTACGTGCGTGTGTATGCGTTACTTCATAAGCGGAGCCTCGGTAGAAATAGAAAGCGGGATTATACTCTTGCCTCGTACACGATTGAATAGATTCCCCGGCTCTTAATGCTGTTTTGTTACAAAGTTAACTGCTTGTTTAATTAAGTGGCCTTTAGGATTTTGTCCAGGCGAATGGTGGTGGATATAGTATGACTAGGAGTTTGCTCCGTAATTGATGCAGTGCTGGATGATTAATGTGGTTGACAGATATAGTAACGCCGCCAGTACCATGCTACAATGCGTTCCAATTTATTACCAAGCGTTAGGTGTTGTGCAAATTCCAACTATGCAGGTGGATCAATACACTTGGACTTGAGCTTATTTGTCATCCAGCTTATGGATAAGTCATCCGGGCTGCAGTCAAATTTGATGAGGGTTGTGTATTTGTTTACAACTTGGAAGGTATGTAAACAGGTAGATTCATTGAAGACGTTTGGCAAAGTGATTTTGATTTATATTTTCGATCATTGAATGAAGTTATGAAAATTGTCATCGAAATCATTAAGAGTTGATATACTGAATCTATTTTGGTCCTTTTGACAAGTGCTTCAAATCTATATCGGAATCTACTCTGTACACCTGTAAAGTACACAGGTATAGATTCGTTTAGATCGGCCAACGGCAAGTGGATGCGGAAAGCCCAGAGAAGGTCCATTGTACTAGAGGGTAGATCACCCTCTTACTCTGGAAATCATTTGCTCCTCTGTATGAAAGATTTCAAAGGGTATTCACCTAGTGTAGCCTTTCTGATATTGGCAAGTGTTGGGCATGTCCATAGGAGTTGACTTCTTCTTCGTCTCTACAGCTTCTGCAAAACTTATCAAGCAAGAAGCCAGCTAGTTTCTGGAAAAGTGATGAGTGTTCCCAATTTTGACTGAACCTTCGTACGATTATAGATTCTAGGGGCCTTGGCATAGAAAATTCGAAAATAAAGCTCAAAAGCTTAGTCTTGTCAACAACAAATTTTTTCGATTTCTTGTGAAAATTTTGCAAAAATTTTATCAACAAACCACATGGACTGAAGGTACTCTAATCGTATTACTGTTGATGTGCGTTAGCTAGGCACCACTTCTCTCTTGGCCCTGCACTCTCCTCATCAAGAAAGATTCTGTGGGACCTCTTACCCGAGGAGCTTGAAAATATTTCCGTTTCGAATGTCAATAAAACTGAAAATCCGTTCATATTTCGTTATGTATACATGCACAATATATCTTTTCTGATCCAAGTAAATCCTGCCATAAAGAGACGATAGCTAGCTATCGACTGGTATATTCTGTCTTGTTTCTTGTTAACAGCATAATTATAAGTATATGTCGATCCTGTGCAAGTAAAGTACAAAATCCTGTTGACGGAGTCAAAATTCCTCTGTAAGATGAATTAATCTTTGGAAAACTATCATTCCTGAAAGGGGACCAAGACGTAATGTGGGATGATGGTGCACAATTTTAAAATTGTTTCCCAAAAATTTCTGCATTTTCTCTCCTTGGCTCAAGCACAAGACCGTGGTGCATGAAATTGTTTTTTAGCAAATATAGTTTTTTTTGCGAGATTTCAACTCGTGTCTTGGTTCCAAGTATTTCAGAATATTTTATGCAAATGACATATTTTCCACATAACTATTTAAATAAAATTCATTGTGTAGTTACAACTTTTTAAGTGGTTTCGCGGTATAACCGTGAAATTGCATCTATAAGTGGATCTGAAATAAAGGACCCAAGCGATTCCATTTGACTACGTTTTATAGCTGGGTTCTGTTTAAGTCATTTTAAGAGATACTCCTAGGTCTGTCGATGTGTTGTTAACTTAAATCGCAGATCTATCAAGCGATGATGATGAGACTGATTTTACTGTCAATGTTTCTCCATACTCTCTATAGTGCTAGGTGCACCAAATATCTTGGCTGGAATACAACGTAACTCGCTTTGATAATTTGTTTAACATATTACCAAACTTCTCCTTCAAAAGATCAACTGCTTGACCAGTTCTTTTGCATGTGGGACGAGCTTGATGTCCACACAACACATGCAATGGGGTCGCTTGAACCACATGGGGGTTTGTTGGAACCCAGTAATGCATACTTTGTTCATGGATAAACTTTTTAAACCAGAAATGCGCATAATAGCTGAAAATGATTTTTTGATAAAGTTAAGGTTTTCGTTCAAAATTTTGCAAAGGCCAAATGGAGCATTAGATGATCAGAGGCTTGACGCGAAATTCCCCATAATGTGGACTGAGAGATTCCTAATATGTTGAATATGTTGACTCAAATTTATCCACTATAGGTACATAGGTGAACAGGCTTGATCCTTTATAGTATATTTGGACTAGTTATTGATACAACATCAATCAAATGGCCGCCTCTAATGACCAAAGCAAACTGTGCCATTTTTGCATCACTTTTTCGAGCATTTCGGGCGGTATAGCGATGATTTTGGCACGAATGTTTGCTTTGAACTCGTCAAGGGTCTGAGGCTTTTGGCGTATAAGTAAGCCCATCATCGTAAATGTCCCGAAGCACCATTTGCAAGCACCGCAAGCTTATTCAATTTTTGGCCTAAAATACACCTAAGACTACATTTATAACCGCCATTATTCGTCCATGTCCTCGGAAGTCTGAATGTACTACGCAATTTGATTTCGTTTCTTAGTTAACCCATTGTCCTCGCTGAAATATCTTCACTGAGAGACATTCCAAGGGAAGACCCAGTTATGCTAAGAGGGTCTTTTAATTGCTTCAATTCTTTACTTAAAAAAAAAAAAAGTGGCCTTCTGTCTGCACTAGACAGATCTATTAAAAATGGTTTGTGGGCTAAAGCGAACAAAAGAAAATAAAGAAAAAGAAAAGCATATCTTCAATGTTGTCAATCAAAGAATTTATTAATGTTTGCTTATTCATGCTGAACAATGTTTTGTGTTGTGTTTCGTGTTTTTTTTACCAAAGAGCACGTTCATTAAGCCATTTGGGTAATCTTCAGCCCCACAATCAGAAGAGGGGCATCCAATTATTTCATAAGCCACCATCATAGCGAGAATGGAAATCAAAAAGTGAACAACATAAATTTTATAATTCTTCTCTTTTATGTTTATCCAGCATTACGACTGCAGATAAATTGTCCAACAAGATGTTTTCCATGGTATTGGTGTTGTGTGTATCACGCAGTAACAGAAAATCGCATTGCCCCCCTTCGTTGTGCCACTCAATCAAAAATTTAATGCGACATTAATACAGCCCGACCAAGAAAACATCCCTGAACAAAACAGGGGAACACAAAACAACAACATGCTGCATTCTTTATGGGTCGTGTAAATTAAACAGGACGGGAAAAGCGGTAAAATTTTCAATTTACTTTCACCAATGCTCCCACACACACACACATGCATATCTTTATAATGGATGTGCGTGTGTGTGTGTGTGTGTATAAGGGCAAGTCCATTGGCCAGGAGGACACTTGATGCCTGAGAAGTTAAATATGATGATTGCGCCAAGAAGGGAACCATCGTTACCATGGATTCCACTCTTACTCTATTCGCTGTCACTCAGTATACGATGACACATTTAAATGTCAAACGAGGATTTACACACGGTATTATGGTCGGCTCGCTCGCCCTCCAGCACTGCGCCACCCCCAGTGATGCCACAATCTCGCCAGTTTCCATGTTAAATTCGCAGTCAGCCGAAAGCCCCTAATTAAGAAAACTCACTCTCAGAGGCTTTTCTGGCCGCGCCGCACCCGGTCGCCCGCGCGCCACTTTTCTTTGCCTGACAGCCCGGAATGTGGCAGGACAGGAGAGCTGGGATACCTAATTCTCGGTTCGTTTTTTCGCTTGAACTCAATGCGGATGTTTATCCTTTACGGTACACAAGTGGCGAAATTTCTGTCATAAAAAAATAATTAAAATTTGTGCTCCTCTCCGTGGGCCCAGCACTTTCATTTACTTTTTTCCTTCTTTCTGTCTCTCATTCTATCTCTGTCTATACATTACCTTCAAAACCAACCTTTTTATTTGTATAAGGTTTTTTTTTTTCTTTTTTTTTTTTATATCTCCCTACCGTAATGTTTGCTGGTTCTCTCGCGTAAGCACTGTGTGCCCTCATTATCCTGTCCAAGCTAATTAGCGAAAGGTGGAATGGATATACAGAAATTATTATAAATACAAGGGATGGAGTACCGTGACTGGAGCATGTGAACCTATCTTGGGAGTACATCTGCCACGATGCTGTGCACAGAGTGCATAGAGCAATGAGCAGTAAATATATGTAAATGTGTTTTTTAAGCGCCCAACTCCCCACCCCCCCAGTTGGTAACTGAAACCGAAAATCATTAAAATAATCTGAGGTGAGTGTGGGTATGAAAAAAAAAAAAAAACAGAAAAAAGGGGGAAAAAAAAAACTTTAAAGTGGATCACCACAGTTGTGGAGCACCAGCTCAGAGTATCCATCCGTCCATATCTGCACACACTCGCTCGCACACACACACACACACGGTGTTCTTCTTGTATCACAGGGTGTACATTCAAAGACAAAGCGAGATAAATGGTATTCCGCATGGGAGATAACCCAAAAAATGGGTGGGAGAATAAAAACTGCAAACCACACACAGAAATCTCTGATGAACTTCTTCGTACTCCTAATTACATAACTTGGTTAAAGGAGGTGGCATTATTTGCAAATGGCACACACACACACACACACACCCTACTTTGCTTTACTTATCCGATTGGTGTCAGAGAAATGTGACTGCCATGCCAGGACAAAATTAAGTAATGGGATGGTTACTTCACAGAGTTTACAAGCTTAAGACCTTTTTTTCTTTTCCTCTAACTGGTGACATCGTTCGGAGTCAGTACAGCCGGGGGGATTTGAGTACATCTGAATCTTGGCATGAAATAGGTTATACAAATTTTTAGTGGCAGGCGCACTTAATGTAACCTTTTTCGAAGTGTAAGACGCACAGGACATTGTAATAAAATAAGTTGTGAAGTTTTGACTATGGCCAAAAGTTATTGGGTTACTTTGATACAATCGCCCTTGCCAACTTTTGCATGTGGTTAAAGGATACATGCGGAAGAGTATTGTTTATCGCTTAGAAGTCGTTTGGAGGGTTCAGGAAAGGTCGACATTGTAGTATGAACTCTAAGGGATAGTTGGATAAGAATAGCGAACATAGACACAGTAATCTCAGATGGGATTAAATGTATGCTCAAGACGAGACGAGGTGACTGCCAAGTATGTACATGCAAAAGCCTCTAGACTATGGAAACTGGTCCTAAACAGAATCTAAAAATGGGAACAAAGTTGTCGCATACGTGGACGATGTGGTCATGGTGGCAACAGGTAAGTTCACACCCACCATCACCAAACTACTCCAATTCGTTGTCAATGCCCGTCACAAGTGGTCGATAGAAAGGGGACTAAACGTTTACCCCTAAAGAGAGAAGTGGTAATCTTCATAAACAAGAGAACGATGCCACAAATCAGGCCCCTGCAAATACTCGACCGTAAACAGAGTTGAAAAGCAAACACGACGGAAAGGATACACACTCAGTTAAATTTTTGGGAAAAAATGGGGCTTAAGACCGCTATCATCCACTGGTTGCACACCGCCATCGTCAGACCCATTTTTTTCTATGGCTAGTTTGGTGGCCAAATAAGACCACATAACTCCGAGCACTGACCAAGATACAAATCCAAGCATACTTAGGGACTACTATAAGAACCGACCGCAGCCCTTAAAACCATACTTCCACTATGCCCGCTAGACCTACATCCAAAGGAAACACTTGCGAAGAGTGCCCTATGTTTAAGCAATTCTAAATTGTGGAAATAGGGAAGCGCGGGGGATCGTACCAATGCGAAATGGGCACAACTTGGCACACAGACGGATTATATATCACCGTACCATACCACCGTTAAAATAACCTTCTCCCCAAGGAAGGATTGGACTTACGACAGCGCGACAAACCCGAATAATATCTCGATTTTCACACAAGGGTCAAAAACTAACAAAGGAGTAGGCTTTGGCATATATGTATTCATCTGTACCCAAATTTGCCCACACTCTAAGCCGCCACGAACCGCATCTCATCAAAAGTTATCAAATCAAACCAAGCTATGATGCCGTACTCCCTTGGGTCACGGGACAAAGCAGCATTCAAAGGAACAAACTAACAACTCATTAGCAAGAAAGGGGTCCGAACAAGACCTGACATTGGTGTGTTCCTAGATCCTGTTAAACACAACATAAATAAAACCTTCGTGAGACTGGCTAATGAGAGACGGAACGTACTACCATCTTGTTGTGTCTCCAGAAAATACTGGACAAAGCATGATGTCACCAAAACCAAACAGATCCTGGGGCTGAACAGACCCCACTTAGCACTCTTCACAGGGATCATCACCGGCCACAAACTAATGGTGACACATCGTAGTACGATTCCCAATACAATGTGAACCTGAACCTAAACCAATAGCCTCTACACTTAGCCTGGTCAAAAATGGGTCTTCATGAGAACGAAATGGTCGATGAGCTGGCTAGAAAATGCTTAGAATCAATCGGATTACCATCAGACCACTCGATCCTAATGCCCATCCGTCTTCTCTTAACCAAAATTAATGCGGATTTTTTTTTCAAATTGGTGCCGCTCCGCTAGAACACAAAAGGATAGCAAAAGGACTAGCTGACCACAGCTGACTTCCCTCCTAGGCATCCTCACTAGTGAGAATAAGAGTCACCACTATAGATTCGGAGGTAGAAAAAGACTCCACACATTTTCACTCTAGCCTCGCAAGGAACAGATATGAACATAGTCCTTGGAAAAGTATGTTTTGAGAGAACTACAAACACACCTTCTAACACGCCTTTCACACATAAGAGGAAATCCGTTGATATCCGAGTGAGGTTGTACGCCTGCAGATGCAATCACGAAGGATTTTTTTCTCGAAACGATTGGAGGATATCTTTTGCCTACTTTCGTCCAAGTTCATGGCTCAGCGCTGTAAAATAAGAGCAGAGCTTTCTCAGCCCAAAGGCATAGAGACTAGTAAGAGTTTTTCTTCGTTTGATGAGGTGCTGTTGTCAGAATTAGTAGAAGCAAGATACTCAAAGTCCCTTACTATTCCAAAGCTATCTGTCATCTATTATGACCTTCTGTCCTATTCAATGCTGTATGGTAGTGAAGATAATTGCGATCATTCTCTACTGTAATTCTCCAAAACTAGACATGGATCTCTATAGATTGTCTCCATAAAACCCGCCCTATATTCGACGAGAAATTTTTTAAGATCTGGACATATCGAGATTCGTTAATAGGTGCCTAGGCTATATCTTTGGATTTTCCGACCAAATCGTATCTCCAACGAACAACTTTATCAGAAAAAAGTCCACAACCATACGACGACGGCAGTGGATTGGACATACTCTCCGAAAGGATGACAGGTTCATAGCTAACCACACGATGCAATGGAACCCGCTTAGTCCGGATGGCCGGATACATGGCGGTCCTAGTAGTACGTGGCACAGAAGAGTTGGGGAGAGCTGAGTCACATTTCCAGAAATTGCACACGATGGTGCGTAGGAATTGTAGAAGCCCTAAGACCCAAAAGGGGATACAGGACGTAAGTAAGTAAGTAATTAGGTCGTTGACGATGATTTTTTTATGTTTACCATGGCGTATAAGATCTTATTGCGATCTACTTCCGGTTCTATTTCAATAAATGAAAAGGACCCCATCTAGTTGTCCCTAACACCGTATAACGCAATCCTACTTTTCTGTACAATTGACTTGTGTTCAGTGGTTCATGGCTACCCTTATCATATCAAGTGATACATGTTGACTTACGCTGTACAGCGTTTCTGAACAAAATGAAAGAAATGATTTTTAATTAATCAACTAATATCCTTGAACCATTGCTAATTATTTACCCCCTAACCAATTCACTGTAAAAAAAATGTGTTCAAAACCAATTCATATCACATGCAAAGCGTTCCCTCTCCGCATATTACTTTCGTCCGATTCAGGCAAACTCTCATACCTTACCTTCCACTTAACTAACAAACTAACTAATAAGTCCTTCACTGGTCTGCATGCATTCACCATGCATCAGTCCTCGATTCAATCTATCGAACAATGGCTCCGTAAGGATTGGAATAAAGCCATGCAAGCTTTATGGTATGCAGTTTAATTTTATGCAAGCAACCTTATCGCTTTGCTTGAGAAATCCATGTTGTTATCTGAAAATCTAATTGAGAACTCAGCGTTGAATAAAAGTTCAACTTCGTAAGCCAAGTATGTGTGTGCATGTACATCGTGTAGTATAGTCGTTCATTTTTTCCATATCCTTTGGCAGTCTAATCGAGGTATGTGAATGTATGTTTCTTTTCACAAGAAACGCAATTGACCGACATTAGCTAATAATTTAATTAAACTCGCAATATACCCTAAGGATATGTTTACATGGGTGTGGGTATATCCATTTCCATATCCATATCCATATCCATATGTGTGTGTGTGTGTGTGTGTTTTTGCCTCTGAGTGTTCTTCAATTCATTTCCATGTTAACTATCGGCAGACATAGCTCTACATAGGATATCTCCTTCCCTGTGAAACCATTTCGTTTCTAATGAATTCATAAAAGGACTAATGCGAGGTGCCGTGGGGCAAAACAACCAGGTATGTGTATCGTTGAATATTTTCATGGAAAATGTTAAAAGCTCATTGCCAACTTGAGACACCAGAAAACACCAAAATTACATTACATAATTAAAACAACAAAAAAACCATCAAGAGAGAAACAGCAGAGGAAAATAAAAGGACTTTCAATTAGATCCTTGAATATGTATATGCTTTCTGTTTTTCACCTAACTGACATTAGAGTGAATTATGTTTTTTTTTTTTTGCGTTTTGTTGATTCTGTTTGCCTAATGCGCTGCTAACATTTTCAATTACGAATATTACTACGCGCGAGAGAGTGCTCAGCAAAAAAGGATAACAGCTTCTGGAGTATTGTTTTTTTTTTTTGGTTTTTCCTTGGCAGACAAGGCATGGTGCGTGAATGCATTCGTATACGAGAAATAGGGCGATATACCACTCACTTGGGATATGTATCCGTATCTGACGTATCGAAAATCTAACTCAGTGACAAATTAAATTTGCTCCTTGCTATCGAGTAACTAAGAGGTTTTTAAAAAAGGTACCCATACGGGCATCCAGCGTATCTAACTTGGAACTGTCAAACAATGCGTCAATTGCTGCACTACAAGTACCTGACAGTGATGTTGGCCAAGTAGTTCTACAAAACGTGGGAAAAGATACTCGCAAAACATTTACCGATGAACTTTTAATAAATGACAATACAGGCTGACCAAATAAGAACGATAGGAACAAGAATAAATGAATGAAACAAGAACAGTGTAAGATATAAAATCAATTTTAGCTTATTTTGAAGCTACATGCCTACAAAATCATAAAGCTTTGCAGTGCTTTAAGTGTCCAATGTTTGATTACGCGGACCAATATATGCAGCGTTGTTCCGGCAATAGCTTCTCGAATGTTAGCCTCGAGCTCCTCCAAAGTGATTGGCTTGTTAGCGTATACTAAGGGTTTGACGTAGATCGTGGCGGCCAAATCATGAACGCTTGTCGTGAGATAACTCAGTCTCCAAATTTCTCCTTCTCCAACTTCGAGCATTGCGTCGCTTCTATTGCATGTACCGCCGTATTATTAGAGTGACAGCTCGTATATTTATATCGATATTATTGAGCTCTGACTAAAGAAAGCCGGTTAACATCGCTCTAGACTTGAGACCTTTGACGGTAACGATGTCCCTTCCTTATTTCAAGGGTCTGAGGATGCCCCCATGCCATAAATCGGACCAGACAGTCAATCCTTGTGGATGCATTGATGCTTGGTCGAACACTTGTGGATTGTGTTCGTTATAATAATGGGAATTCTGATTCTGATTAACATAGCCGTTGAGCCAAAAAAAAACCACGCCCGAGAAGATGATTTTTTGTCAAAATATAGATTTCCGGCCAACATTTCCAGCGCACAATTAGATTAGATATGGCCGTCCGGCTTCAATCCTCGCGTCAGCACAATCCTCTATGGCTCTAGGTCCAAATTACACCATAAAGTAAGCCGGGTTGACTCTCTGGCGATGCTCAATACAGTTGATTTTTGAATACTGGCCACTACGGAGGTTATTATTTCTTCATGTCACACCAATCTCTGTCTATTTAGTGGCTTAAGATTCAATAGAGTGTGCTGATGCTCAAACCTTTCCACGGTCTGATGAATTGCCTGCACACTGAAGCCATGGTGACGAACGACATCACGACAAAATTCACGTTACGAATTTACAATTGAGCCGGAATTTCGATATTTTTTAATGAAAATTATTACGAAGACAAGAATAAAACGATATTCGATAATATGGCAAACCTCACTAAACATTTTGGCAGCTAGATGTCATTGGTATCTTTGACACCTGCTGAAACATAATAATTGAAAAAAGTATCACAGCTATTTGGTCACCCTGAACATCAAAAACCAAAATTTGTAAAAAAAAAATATTGTTGAAAAAAAAATATGAAAAAGTTACGTATACGCCAAAGAAACCCCTCGACTGAATTCTTAATTCTCTGAACATCAATTTACCATTTCATGGTACATGAGTCTATACACGGATACTTTAAATTGTTGACAGCGCCCCAGATCTGTTGGCCTGTCTTCTGAAGAGGATTCATCCAACAGGCTAAAAATGGATCATCGCTAGGTATCCACTATTAGCGGAGAGACCCGCCAATCCACACTCGATCTATGGTCAGACCACAAAGGGTTCTCTGTGTTTAGTGTATTCTCAGCTGCTATGCTGATAGTTCTATTCAAACTTAACACCATTAACACAATACTAAAAGTTGCGGAGTGTATTTGTGTTTTTTTTGAACTCTGTCTAAAGCGGATGAAGATATCCTCAGTCGCTTCGTGCGAAAGATTCTTAGTAAAATTATCCCCTTTTCGTTGACGGGCTCTGGAGAAGGAGATTCAATGACGCTCCAAACGAGGTGTACAAAGACATCGACCTAGCCAAAAAAACTGAACATTAGTCATTTGAGATGGCTAGGACATTTAGAGTGAATATACCCAAAACCCGGAGGGACAATGCAATAGAAGAAGACCTCGGGTTAGGTGACGCGCACAAGTAGAAGGGGACCTCAACCGACTTGGAGTTCACCACTGTATGCAGTTTGCTAAGGACTGGGAGAAGTATGTTGGTTGAGTTTGAGACCCAGGTTCATCCCGAACTATAGCTTCACGCAAGTAAGTAAGAATGAGCTCTAAAAGTCAAACCAAAAGTGTAAACTTATCTATTTTATTTCCTTCAACACCTTTTCCACAAAAATGCAAGCATTTTGGCTAAAAGCCGTGAGTCATTATACAGACAAAATAAACCCGGATATAGTTTTTATCTGCAACCGGTGTATGCGGCCATTTATTTAGATAAATCCTTCTCATTTCATTGTTATTGTTGAATTTCATTAAAGGATTGAATAACATGTGCTCCACAATGAACTGATACAACACTTACAGGGGCACTCGATTGGAGTACCCCGTAAGGGTGTCAGTATTTGTTCACATAAAATCCAATACACACATGCATGTAGTGTCGGCAACGGCGGCTGAGGACCAAAACGAGTGATGTAACATACATACTTCTAGGCAAGAGTTGTGTTCATCTTGAAAATCTGCAAACATATCCTTCACTTGGTCGCTTATGTGCTCCAGAAGTGAAATATAACCCTAAGGGAAAAAAAGGGTTCATCTAATAGCACTTGGTTTGCACTTCTTCGTCTACTGTATGTTTGAGAAGGGTGAACCAAGACAAGAATAGGGTTTATTAATGAGAAGGTGGGTGGGTGGTAGGTCGTTGTTTAATAAGCTGATTAAAGAAGGGTGAAAAGTAACGTACTCGTATATACATAATTATGATAAGATTTGCTTACTCTAATATTGGTAAAGCCTGTTGATTCTGATGTACGACAGGCTTGAGGGTGTAAGCTTCTTGAAAAATATCTCTCAGGAGAGTTAAGTTGGGGTTACCTATTGGGCATCATAGTGATGGGTTCTAATGGAATATCTAATGCGAGATGGTTGATTCTATTTTGACTAATTTTCTGTCAAAGTCATCATGTTTTCTTGGCACACATACATTCATATGTTAAGTGATTAGGAAAACATGTTGAAATGTTAAACAACATGCCAATGTAAATAGTACTTGAATATTACACTCGTCATCCAATTAACTTTCGGTGTAAGTTCCAGTGCAAAAATGCTTTATCCTGACTAGAGGGCTATCTCCTCGATCCTAGGTTAATGTAATGAATTCTGGCCTGAAATCCTGGATATTGAAACGACCCATGCAAGTTCATGGCTGAGCTTGTCTCGTCACTAATCTTGTCTTGTCTAATCGTAGGTGACATTGTGGAGGCTTGTCCGCTAAAACTCGCAAAGGTGCAGAGACTAATTCCCAAGTACGTGAATGCATGTGGGACATAACAATTTTGTGTTTTAGGGTTAGGATAGGTTGAGGGGGTGACTGTAGCATCTATTAAGTGGTAACAGTTTCACTCGGATCTCTACGGATCTCAACAGAAAATTTACTCGTATGTCGGGTGCGGCCCTCCTGAGCCAACCCGGTTTCGTTAGGTGGTTTAGGAAGCATGTTATCTAGTTCGGAGAGCTGGTTAAAAAATGACTTCCCGAGGGTTTGCTGAGACTGGGACATTGGTGACACTGGAAGTGTGTCATGTCCTCCTCCATCTCAGTGTCACCGCAGCCGTTGAAACCCATTCTACTGAGGTGGGCCGCCATTAGATTGGGGCCTGTAAGGACACCAATGAGAAGGGTTAGCTGTATTCTTTTGAGAGATAGAAGCACGCTAGTCCTTTTCTCATTGTATTGGGCCCAAAGAAGCCTCGAAAAACGGTAGGACGGGAGCGAACTCCACTTGTCGCTCGCCACGATACGGAAGTCCATAGAGATCCTGGAAGTACGGAGGCTGATTCCTTCACTTGATTCTGAAGCCATTCTCTTTTTAACGCCGTGAATTTTACAAACAAATGAAAAGTTTAAAATCGAAAAATATTTGTACTACCGAAATCCTGAGTCGAGGTCTGAACTTTAAGAGCGCTTACTTAAATTTTCGGTTGTAATCATTCCACTAGACAGGCTAAACCCAGCATAATGGCTGAATTCAAATAAATACAGTTTGGGCCAAATACAAGTTTCTTTTTAAAAATCCAATAACATTATAAAAAAAAAAAATATACAAAGTTACGTATACGCCACAGAACTCCCTTGACTGAATTGTATAACCAACCACTTACCTTGAACATCAGTTTACCATTTCATAGGACCAGTGCATGAGTCTTTAAACGGACAGTTTGAATGGTCGATAGTGCCCAGATCTGTGGACCTGTCTTCTGGAGAGGTATCATGCAACTGTCTAAAAATGGATCAAATAAAATTGTTTCCATGTATTATGTCTTTAATAGGTAATTCAAGTGAGGTGACTGGTGCGGTCTGCCACGGTAACCTAAACTAAGTGTTTCAGTTTAAAATGAGTCAAAACAGTCGATTTCACGCCGTCTATAGGAATCGGGCATTTTTCAGAATACATTGTGACGGATTTTGTGTAAATATCGTGGCCTACACCGCACAATGCCAAATTTACTCAAGAACTAGAATGAACATTGGAAATGTCGAAACGTCTACAAAAGGGCTCTGCAAAAGGCTAAAAAAGCTATCTCGCTTATGGAATTTAATGCCATTGGATCACCAACAAGCCAACAACTTTAGAGGACCTCAGAAACAATGCGGTTGATATGTGTGGAAGAGTGGTGGAAAATTGAGTCCGAAGAATCAATCGCTTTAGACATGCTCACGGTGGGCATATGAACAAAATCGAATATCATATTATGTCCTCTAACTGGAATATGTTTCAGCAGGATATCTCAATTATTCATTATTAAAGTCCTTGTACGGGCGGGTCAAATACAAGTTTCTTTTAAAAATGCAATAAAATAAACAAAATTAAATTGTTCCCTGTATTACCACTTTATTAGTAAGACCAAACATAATTATTAATTATGAAACACAACGTATAGTTCAAGGCAGGCTTCGCAGTAGCGCATTCTGTCACTCCAATTTTCAAGACCTTGTTGATGGTTTCGGGCTGTTGCTCATGGATTGCTTGGTTGATATTGCCCTTGAATCGTTACCGGATTGTTGGCATAACATCGGTCCTTCACAGTTTCCCACAAAAAAAAAGGCTAAAGGAGTCGAATTGTAGCTCCGAGGCGGCCAATTGACATTGACGACGACGGGAACCATGAGTGTTGTCCACGAACTTTTTGCACAAACTTGCGTGAAGCAGGTGCGGTGGGTGGTTCATTTCAGCCAAAACTTCTTTTAAAATAACACTGTTCAAGTGTAAAGCGATTCATATAATTCCGCGAAGGTATAATACTGACTTTCTGTCAAGACTTCGAGCGGGGAACAGCTGTCAGGGTCAAAATAACCTGTGATTTAGAAATAAACCACAGATGGCTCAGCCTGTATTTCGATTGTTTTATTTTTTACCAGGAATTCGAAAAATTGTGAGTTAGTAATACAGAAAAATATTTTTCTGGAAAAGAGAGTCATCTGAGGAAGAAGCCCATCTCCATAGAATGCCAATCTGAAACCACACTCCCATGAAAGGAGTAATAATTAAGTTTGCGATTCTGTCGTATAAAAATATATAAGTCCGTCATCAGAATTTTTAAATTACAAACCCACTGGCCAAGGACTTTCTTTTCCTATCCCTCCTCACACCGATGCATTCAAAATCCTCCGCTCAACTGTTTCGATTTAAAATTCAAGACCCTATCGTCGTCCTCGGTTTACCGATGATTTCGTAAAAAAAAAGTATAAATAAATGCATAAACCTAACCCAATTAAAAATGATTGGATCTGTAGAACTTTGATTGACTATAAGGAATCGTTTTAAATTTCCCCTAAACGAAACTTTATCCATCTTAAATTCAAATGGTCGCTCCTTGCGAACAGTTCCGCAGTTCAAACTGTCCCGCACCGTGCTGTTGCCCCCCAAAAAACAATTAAAACTCAAATATTCCAACATATTGAGGTATGCATATAAATAGTCTTCGGTCGAAAATAGCCACGACGATACAGCGCAGACGGAGATTATACATCACGTCCGTTTTTTTATGCTTAAAACGTCTTCATTTATTAAGAACTTGGAAATTTCATCCCAACGAGTTTTATAACGCGATCATAAAATCCATCGCCTAGGGAAGTGTTTTAACTACTTCTAGCCACCTGAAGGAAAGGAAGTTATGACTGGTTCTGGACGGCATGCAGGAAAAGAGAAAACCAGAACAAGGCAGAAACCAAAAACAAGGCCAAGGTGAGCTCTTCTTCGATAAAGCATCGCCACACCAATGAAGAGGATAAAATTCACCAAGTGGATCCACCTAGGACACCAAAAGAAGTGAGTATGGGTGCAAATGCAAGTTAATCTCCAACTAAATCGCATACGTTGTGCACTTTCTTGACGTAAACGAAAACCCCTTGCCTTTGTTTTGGGGTTGCAGCACGTTGATTGCTTCCACTCTTCCTTGGGGTATTTTATGGCAAAGTAGTTTGCTCTTTTACGATCGCACCAAATGGTCGCACATAGAACATAACATAACACCGGAGAACTGGGCAAGGATTGCTAACATGAAGTAAGCGAACGAAACGAAGCAACAGAACAACCACTCCAGGACTGAAAGGATGGAAAACATTTACGAAAGCAATAACTCTGGTCCTCTTTGAATTTATTTTATTTCAGATGCAAGGAAGGAGCAAACTACCCGGAGGTGCATCTTGTGTTTCAGTCCTCCGTCCGGTGGATCGTTTCAATTGAAGTTGGCCAGAAGAGGTTGGATCAGAATAGCTTTTGTATATTCCGGAATATTTTTCTTTTTTTATGGGCTTTAGTCAGCTCAAGTCAATGAACTGAGCACGGGGGGATACAGCATTGCGTATGAGGGGAGAATTAAAAGGCAGACGGTTTGAGTTGTGTTTTCATTTTCATAGCTGTTCATAAATAGAACTACTATTTCTGATATGAGTATGTGGAAAAGTGGTATGAATCCTTTCGACAACTCTGGTAGTTCCGGAGGACGAGTGCGTCATGGTGAGCTTTAGGATTTATTGAAGGTATTTAGAGTTATTGTTAATATAGCGTGCACTATTGCAGGTTAAGTTTGGCTCAAATTGGTCCATCAACTGGGGGACTCATTACTTGTTTATAGGATTTCATAAGGGACCTCATAGTGCGAAGCAAAAATACGTTCCGAGAATTGTCATGAGAAAGGACTAGTATAAGATATTTAGTCTGGTTTCTTTCTGCAGGATCATCCAAGCGCTTGAGAAGAGATAGACTGATTTGGGTCCTTCTTTTTAAATGTTGGTAATGGTCCGATTAAAGATTTTACGGAAAGAAAAATTGCTAAAGTTGCCCGAAATATATAAAAATTCGGGAATAACTGAAAGTGCTTTTCTGCGAGATTTTTCTACAAAAGAATCAAATGTACATACATTTCAGTTGAATTGTGTTCATAAATCGATTGTACAAATACCGCCAGTAAGACAAACGAATTTTCAATATAATCGACAAGCCATGGAACTCCTCTAGATCGCGGAATACCCTATACATTTCTATCTACACTGACTCCTAGTACATACAGTGACTCAACTTTTTGATCACGTAATGAGAACAAAAACGTTTTTTTTTTAAACTATTTTATTTTTAAAGATAATTTATTGTAACTTTATACAGACAATCAAATTTATTTTAGATTCTCTTTTCCTCCTTTTGCTCTGAGAACAGCTCGAGCTCTTCGTGACATGGATTCCACAAGCGTTCTGCACTTGGTTGCACTTAAACTGTTCCAAGTAGTTTGGGTCCGAACCCACAAATCACTTAGATTTGGACAAAATCCTGGTATTTGTTATCTTGCCTGCTTGACCTCAACCCGTAGATGATCGGTCAGATTGAGGTCAGGAGATTGTGGTGGCGAGTCAAGTAACTGAAACTAGTTGTTTTTAAACCATTTCTTTGGTCACTCGGGCAGTGACCTTCTTTTTGCTGGAAGCTAATGTCCGGTACGTTCTTGTTCCAATTTTCCAGACTTTTCTGCAGTCCACGTCCAGGTATGGCATTCATTAGTCCTTCTACTTTTACACATTCACCTTCACACCTTCCATGACCATACACTCCTTATATATGGATATGTATACTCCTGGGTGCTAGTACAAGGTAACCCATAATATATCACCCTACCTTCAAGGAAATCATGACCTTTATTCAACGACATTCCTTAGATAAAATAGTCTAACTTTAACTGGCGTCCTGAAATGGGATCATTTGGTGGATAAACAAACTGGAGGGATAGCTGTAGATATGGGAGATGAAGCAATTTCTGGACCCTAGATGATCTGAGAAGCTTAACATTTTCGACACATCCTGAACGAATAATTCAGAACTTCTGAACAAGTAGCTCAAATCAGATATTCCAAATTGAAAAAAAATGAATTCTTTTGCTCGGTTTTGTTAATAATTTCCAAACTCTTTTGTTCTTCTACAAAGGATGACTTAGACTTTGGTGCACTCAGGTGCTCGCTATTAAGGATTTTGAAAGAAATTGAGTATGCAGAGGTCAAGACTGAAAAAAACTTCAAAATTCACTTTAAGTGCAAAAGAGTCACATATCTCCTTTCCTTTGTGTTTTGGGTCAAATGGATGAATTTCAACAAAAAACTTAACCAAAAAACGTTTAAAGGATGACTTAGACTTTGGTGCAGTCAGTTGCTGGCTATTGAGGATTTTGAAAGAAGATGGGTATGCAGAGGTCAAGACTGAAAAAAACTTCAAAATTCACTTCAAGTGCAAAATCGTCACATATTTCCTCTCCCTTTGCGTTCTGGGTCAAATGGATGAATTTCAACAAAAAACTTAACCAAAAAACGTTTAAAGGATGACTTAGACTTTGGTGCACTCAGTTGCTGGCTATTGAGGATTTTGAAAGAAGTTGGGTATGCAGAGGTCAAGACTGAAAAAAACTTCAAAATTCACTTCAAGTGCAAAATCGTCACATATATCCTTTCCCTTTGCGTTTTGGGTCAAATGGATGAAATTCAACAAAAAACTTAACCAAAAAACGTTTAAAGGTTGACATAGACTTTGGTGCACTCAGTTGCTCGCTATTGAGGATTTTGAAAGAAGTTGGGAACGCAGAGGTGAAGACTGAAAAAAACTTCAAAATTCACTTGAAGTGCAAAATCGTCACATATATCCTCTCCCTTTGCGTTTTGGGTCAAATGGATGAAATTCAACAAAAAACTTAACCAAAAAACGTTTAAAGGATGACTTAGACTTTGGTGCACTCAGTTGCTGGCTATTGAGGATTTTGAAAGAAGTTGGGTATGCAGAGGTCAAGACTAAAAAAAACTTCAAAATACACTTCAAGTGCAAAAGAGTCACATATTTCCTCTCCCTTTGCGTTCTGGGTCAAATGGATGAATTTCAACAAAAAACTTAACCAAAAAACGTTTAAAGGATGACTTAGAATTTGGTGCACTCAGTTGCTGGCTATTGAGGATTTTGAAAGAAGTTGGGTATGCAGAGGTCAAGACTGAAAAAAACTTCAAAATTCACTTCAAGTGCAAAAGAGTCACATATTTCCTCTCCCTTTGCGTTTTGGGTCAAATGGATGAATTTCAACAAAAAACTTAACCAAAAAACGTTTAAAGGATGACTTAGACTTTGGTGCACTCAGTTGCTGGCTATTGAGGATTTTGAAAGAAGTTGGGTATGCAGAGGTCAAGACTGAAAAAAACTTCAAAATTCACTTCAAGTGCAAAAGAGTCACATATTTCCTCTCCCTTTGCGTTTTGGGTCAAATGGATGAATTTCAACAAAAAACTTAACCAAAAAACGTTTAAAGGATGACTTAGACTTTGGTGCACTCAGTTGCTGGCTATTGAGGATTTTGAAAGAAGATGGCTATGCAGAGGTCAAGACTGAAAAAAACTTCAAAATACACTTCAAGTGCAAAAGAGTCACATATTTCCTCTCCCTTTGCGTTTTGGGTCAAATGGATGAATTTCAACAAAAAACTTAACCAAAAAACGTTTAAAGGATGACTTAGACTTTGGTGCACTCAGTTGCTGGCTATTGAGGATTTTGAAAGAAGTTGGGTATGCAGAGGTCAAGACTGAAAAAAACTTCAAAATTCACTTCAAGTGCAAAATCGTCACATATATCCTTTCCCTTTGCGTTTTGGGTCAAATGGATGAAATTCAACAAAAAACTTAACCAAAAAACGTTTAAAGGTTGACATAGACTTTGGTGCACTCAGTTGCTCGCTATTGAGGATTATCAAAGAAGATGGGTATGCAGAGGTCAAGACTAAAAAAAACTTCAAAATACACTTCAAGTGCAAAAGAGTCACATATTTCCTCTCCCTTTGCGTTCTGGGTCAAATGGATGAATTTCAACAAAAAACTTAACCAAAAAACGTTTAAAGGATGACTTAGAATTTGGTGCACTCAGTTGCTGGCTATTGAGGATTTTGAAAGAAGATGGCTATGCAGAGGTCAAGACTGAAAAAAACTTCAAAATACACTTCAAGTGCAAAATCGTCACATATATCCTTTCCCTTTGCGTTTTGGGTCAAATGGATGAAATTCAACAAAAAACTTAACCAAAAAACGTTTAAAGGTTGACATAGACTTTGGTGCACTCAGTTGCTCGCTATTGAGGATTTTGAAAGAAGTTGGGTATGCAGAGGTCAAGACTGAAAAAAACTTCAAAATTCACTTCAAGTGCAAAATCGTCACATATATCCTTTCCCTTTGCGTTTTGGGTCAAATGGATGAAATTCAACAAAAAACTTAACCAAAAAACGTTTAAAGGTTGACATAGACTTTGGTGCACTCAGTTGCTCGCTATTGAGGATTATCAAAGAAGATGGGTATGCAGAGGTCAAGACTAAAAAAAACTTCAAAATACACTTCAAGTGCAAAAGAGTCACATATTTCCTCTCCCTTTGCGTTCTGGGTCAAATGGATGAATTTCAACAAAAAACTTAACCAAAAAACGTTTAAAGGATGACTTAGACTTTGGTGCACTCAGTTGCTGGCTATTGAGGATTTTGAAAGAAGTTGGGTATGCAGAGGTCAAGACTGAAAAAAACTTCAAAATTCACTTCAAGTGCAAAATCGTCACATATATCCTTTCCCTTTGCGTTTTGGGTCAAATGGATGAAATTCAACAAAAAACTTAACCAAAAAACGTTTAAAGGTTGACATAGACTTTGGTGCACTCAGTTGCTCGCTATTGAGGATTTTGAAAGAAGTTGGGAACGCAGAGGTGAAGACTGAAAAAAACTTCAAAATTCACTTGAAGTGCAAAATCGTCACATATATCCTCTCCCTTTGCGTTTTGGGTCAAATGGATGAAATTCAACAAAAAACTTAACCAAAAAACGTTTAAAGGATGACTTAGACTTTGGTGCACTCAGTTGCTGGCTATTGAGGATTTTGAAAGAAGTTGGGTATGCAGAGGTCAAGACTAAAAAAAACTTCAAAATACACTTCAAGTGCAAAAGAGTCACATATTTCCTCTCCCTTTGCGTTCTGGGTCAAATGGATGAATTTCAACAAAAAACTTAACCAAAAAACGTTTAAAGGATGACTTAGAATTTGGTGCACTCAGTTGCTGGCTATTGAGGATTTTGAAAGAAGATGGCTATGCAGAGGTCAAGACTGAAAAAAACTTCAAAATACACTTCAAGTGCAAAAGAGTCACATATTTCCTCTCCCTTTGCGTTTTGGGTCAAATGGATGAATTTCAACAAAAAACTTAACCAAAAAACGTTTAAAGGATGACTTAGACTTTGGTGCACTCAGTTGCTGGCTATTGAGGATTTTGAAAGAAGTTGGGTATGCAGAGGTCAAGACTGAAAAAAACTTCAAAATTCACTTCAAGTGCAAAATCGTCACATATATCCTTTCCCTTTGCGTTTTGGGTCAAATGGATGAAATTCAACAAAAAACTTAACCAAAAAACGTTTAAAGGTTGACATAGACTTTGGTGCACTCAGTTGCTCGCTATTGAGGATTATCAAAGAAGATGGGTATGCAGAGGTCAAGACTAAAAAAAACTTCAAAATACACTTCAAGTGCAAAAGAGTCACATATTTCCTCTCCCTTTGCGTTCTGGGTCAAATGGATGAATTTCAACAAAAAACTTAACCAAAAAACGTTTAAAGGATGACTTAGAATTTGGTGCACTCAGTTGCTGGCTATTGAGGATTTTGCAAGAAGTTGGGTACGCAGAGGTCAAGACTGAAAAAAACTTCAAAATTCACTTCAAGTGCAAAATCGTCACATATATCCTTTCCCTTTGCGTTTTGGGTCAAATGGATGAAATTCAACAAAAAACTTAACCAAAAAACGTTTAAAGGTTGACATAGACTTTGGTGCACTCAGTTGCTCGCTATTGAGGATTATCAAAGAAGATGGGTATGCAGAGGTCAAGACTAAAAAAAACTTCAAAATACACTTCAAGTGCAAAAGAGTCACATATTTCCTCTCCCTTTGCGTTCTGGGTCAAATGGATGAATTTCAACAAAAAACTTAACCAAAAAACGTTTAAAGGATGACTTAGAATTTGGTGCACTCAGTTGCTGGCTATTGAGGATTTTGAAAGAAGATGGCTATGCAGAGGTCAAGACTGAAAAAAACTTCAAAATACACTTCAAGTGCAAAAGAGTCACATATTTCCTCTCCCTTTGCGTTTTGGGTCAAATGGATGAATTTCAACAAAAAACTTAACCAAAAAACGTTTAAAGGATGACTTAGACTTTGGTGCACTCAGTTGCTGGCTATTGAGGATTTTGAAAGAAGTTGGGTATGCAGAGGTCAAGACTGAAAAAAACTTCAAAATTCACTTCAAGTGCAAAATCGTCACATATATCCTTTCCCTTTGCGTTTTGGGTCAAATGGATGAAATTCAACAAAAAACTTAACCAAAAAACGTTTAAAGGTTGACGTAGACTTTGGTGCACTCAGTTGCTCGCTATTGAGGATTATCAAAGAAGATGGGTATGCAGAGGTCAAGACTAAAAAAAACTTCAAAATACACTTCAAGTGCAAAAGAGTCACATATCTCCTCTCCCTTTGTGTTTTGGGTCAAATGGATGAAATTCAACAAAAAACTTAACCAAAAAACGTTGTTAGGAAGACTTACCCTTTGGTGCACTCAGTTGCTCTCTATTGAGGATTTTGAAAGAAATTGGGTATGCAGAGGTCAAGACTGAAAAAACTTCAAAATTAACTTCAAGTGCAGAGTCGTCACATATCTCCTCTCCCTTTGAGTTTTGGGTCAAATGGATGAATCTCAACAAAAAACTTAACCAAAAAACGTTTAATGGATGACTTAGACTTTGGTGCACTCAGTTTCTCGCTATTGAGGATTTTGAAAGAAGTTGGGTACCCAGAGGTCAAGACTGAAAAAAACTTCAAAATTAACTTCAAGTGCAAAATCGTCACATATCTCCTCTCCCTTTGAGTTTTGGGTCAAATGGATGAATCTCAACAAAAAACTTAACCAAAAAACGTTGTTAGGATGACTTAGACTTTGGTGCACTCAGTTGCTCGCTATTGAGGATTTTGAAAGAAGTTGGGTACTCAGAGGTCAAGACTGAAAAAAACTTCAAAATTCACTTCAAGTGCAAAATCGTCACATATCTCCTCTCCCTTTGAGTTTTGGGTCAAATGGATGAATCTCAACAAAAAACTTAACCATAAAACATTTAAAGGATGACTTAGACTTTGGTGCACTCAGTTGCTCGCTATTGAGGATTTTGAAAGAAGTTGGGTACGCAGAGGTCAAGACTGAAAAAAACTTCAAAATTCACTTCAAGGGCAAAATCGTCACATATATCCTCTCCCTTTGCGTTTTGGGTCAAATGGATGAAATTCAAGAAAAAACTTAACAAAAAAACGTTTAAAGGATGACTTAGACTTTGGTGCACTCAGTTGCTCGCTATTGAGGATTTTGAAAGAAGTTGGGTACGCAGAGGTCAAGACTGAAAAAAACTTCAAAATTAACTTCAAGTGCAAAATCGTCACATATTTCCTCTCCCTTTGCGTTTTGGGTCAAATGGATGAAATTCAACAAAAAAATTAACCAAAAAACGTTTAAAGGATGACTTAGACTTTGGTGCACTCAGTTGCTCGCTATTGAGGATTTTGAAAGAAGTTGGGTACGCAGAGGTCAAGACTGAAAAAAACTTCAAAATTAACTTCAAGTGCAAAATCGTCACATATCTCGTCTCCCTTTGAGTTTTGGGTCAAATGGATGAATCTCAACAAAAAACTTAACCAAAAAACGTTTAAAGGATGACTTACCCTTTGGTGCACGCAGTTGCTCTCTATTGAGGATTTTGAAAGAAATTGGGTATGCAGAGGTCAAGACTGAAAAAACTTCAAAATTAACTTCAAGTGCAGAGTCGTCACATATCTCCTCTCCCTTTGAGTTTTGGGTCAAATGGATGAATCTCAACAAAAAACTTAACCAAAAAACGTTTAATGGATGACTTAGACTTTGGTGCACTCAGTTTCTCGCTATTGAGGATTTTGAAAGAAGTTGGGTACCCAGAGGTCAAGACTGAAAAAAACTTCAAAATTAACTTCAAGTGCAAAATCGTCACATATCTCCTCTCCCTTTGAGTTTTGGGTCAAATGGATGAATCTCAACAAAAACATTTAACCAAAAAACGTTGTTAGGATGACTTAGACTTTGGTGCACTCAGTTGCTCGCTATTGAGGATTTTGAAAGAAGTTGGGTACGCAGAGGTCAAGACTGAAAAAAACTTCAAAATTAACTTCAAGTGCAAAATCGTCACATATTTCCTTTCCCTTTGCGTTTTGGGTCAAATGGATGAAATTCAACAAAAAAATTAACCAAAAAACGTTTAAAGGATGACTTAAACTTTGGTGCACTCAGTTGCTCGCTATTGAGGATTTTGAAAGAAGTTGGGTACGCAGAGGTCAAGACTGAAAAAAACTTCAAAATTCACTTCAAGGGCAAAATCGTCACATATATCCTCTCCCTTTGCGTTTTGGGTCAAATGGATGAAATTCAAGAAAAAACTTAACAAAAAAACGTTTAAAGGATGACTTAGACTTTGGTGCACTCAGTTGCTCGCTATTGAGGATTTTGAAAGAAGTTGGGTACGCAGAGGTCAAGACTGAAAAAAAATTCAAAATTAACTTCAAGTGCAAAATCGTCACATATTTCCTCTCCCTTTGCGTTTTGGGTCAAATGGATGAAATTCAACAAAAAAATTAACCAAAAAACGTTTAAAGGATGACTTAGACTTTGGTGCACTCAGTTGCTCGCTATTGAGGATTTTGAAAGAAGTTGGGTACGCAGAGGTCAAGACTGAAAAAAACTTCAAAATTCACTTCAAGTGCAAAATCGTCACATATCTCGTCTCCCTTTGAGTTTTGGGTCAAATGGATGAATCTCAACAAAAAACTTAACCAAAAAACGTTTAAAGGATGACTTACCCTTTGGTGCACGCAGTTGCTCTCTATTGAGGATTTTGAAAGAAATTGGGTATGCAGAGGTCAAGACTGAAAAAACTTCAAAATTAACTTCAAGTGCAGAGTCGTCACATATCTCCTCTCCCTTTGAGTTTTGGGTCAAATGGATGAATCTCAACAAAAAACTTAACCAAAAAACGTTTAATGGATGACTTAGACTTTGGTGCACTCAGTTTCTCGCTATTGAGGATTTTGAAAGAAGTTGGGTACCCAGAGGTCAAGACTGAAAAAAACTTCAAAATTAACTTCAAGTGCAAAATCGTCACATATCTCCTCTCCCTTTGAGTTTTGGGTCAAATGGATGAATCTCAACAAAAACATTTAACCAAAAAACGTTGTTAGGATGAATTAGACTTTGGTGCACTCAGTTGCTCGCTATTGAGGATTTTGAAAGAAGTTGGGTACGCAGAGGTCAAGACTGAAAAAAACTTCAAAATTAACTTCAAGTGCAAAATCGTCACATATCTCCTCTCCCTTTGCGTTTTGGGTCAAATGGATGAAATTCAACAAAAAACTTAACCAAAAAACGTTGTTAGGATGACTTACCCTTTGGTGCACTCAGTTGCTCGCTATTGAGGATTTTGAAAGAAGTTGGGTACCCAGAGGTGAAGACTGAAAAAAACTTCAAAACTCACTTCAAGTGCAAAATCGTCACATATCTCCTCTCCCTTTGAGTTTTGGGTCAAATGGATGAATCTCAACAAAAAACTTAACCAAAAAACGTTTAATGGATGACTTAGACTTTGGTGCACTCAGTTTCTCGCTATTGAGGATTTTGAAAGAAGTTGGGTACCCAGAGGTGAAGACTGAAAAAAACTTCAAAACTCACTTCAAGTGCAAAATCGTCACATATCTCCTCTCCCTTTGTGTTTTGGGTCAAATGGATGAATCTCAACAAAAAACTTAACCAAAAAACGTTTAAAGGATGACTTAAACTTTGGTGCACTCAGTTGCTCGCTATTGAGGATTTTGAAAGAAGTTGGGTACGCAGAGGTCAAGACTGAAAAAAACTTCAAAATTCACTTCAAGGGCAAAATCGTCACATATATCCTCTCCCTTTGCGTTTTGGGTCAAATGGATGAAATTCAAGAAAAAACTTAACAAAAAAACGTTTAAAGGATGACTTAGACTTTGGTGCACTCAGTTGCTCGCTATTGAGGATTTTGAAAGAAGTTGGGTACGCAGAGGTCAAGACTGAAAAAAACTTCAAAATTCACTTCAAGGGCAAAATCGTCACATATATCCTCTCCCTTTGCGTTTTGGGTCAAATGGATGAAATTCAAGAAAAAACTTAACAAAAAAACGTTTAAAGGATGACTTAGACTTTGGTGCACTCAGTTGCTCGCTATTGAGTCATTGCGTTTTGGGTCAAATGGATGAAATTCAACAAAAAACTTAACCAAAAAACGTTGTTAGGATGACTTACCCTTTGGTGCACTCAGTTGCTCGCTATTGAGGATTTTGAAAGAAGTTGGGTATGCAGAGGGCAAGACTGAAAAAAACTTCAAAATTAACTTCAAGTGCAAAATCGTCACATATATCCTCTCCCTTTGAGTTTTGGGTCAAATGGATGAATCTCAACAAAAACTTAACCAAAAAACGTTGTTAAGATGACTTACCCTTTGGTGCACTCAGTTGCTCGCTATTGAGGATTTTGAAAGAAGTTGGGTATGCAGAGGGCAAGACTGAAAAAAACTTCAAAATTAACTTCAAGTGCAAAATCGTCACATATATCCTCTCCCTTTGAGTTTTGGGTCAAATGGATGAAATTCAAGAAAAAACTTAACAAAAAAACGTTTAAAGGATGACTTAGACTTTGGTGCACTCAGTTGCTCGCTATTGAGGATTTTGAAAGAAGTTGGGTACGCAGAGGTCAAGACTGAAAAAAACTTCAAAATTCACTTCAAGGGCAAAATCGTCACATATATCCTCTCCCTTTGCGTTTTGGGTCAAATGGATGAAATTCAAGAAAAAACTTAACAAAAAAACGTTTAAAGGATGACTTAGACTTTGGTGCACTCAGTTGCTCGCTATTGAGGATTTTGAAAGAAGTTGGGTACGCAGAGGTCAAGACTGAAAAAAACTTCAAAATTAACTTCAAGTGCAAAATCGTCACATATCTCCTCTCCCTTTGCGTTTTGGGTCAAATGGATGAAATTCAACAAAAAAATTAACCAAAAAACGTTTAAAGGATGACTTAGACTTTGGTGCACTCAGTTGCTCGCTATTGAGGATTTTGAAAGAAGTTGGGTACGCAGAGGTCAAGACTGAAAAAAACTTCAAAATTCACTTCAAGTGCAAAATCGTCACATATCTCGTCTCCCTTTGAGTTTTGGGTCAAATGGATGAATCTCAACAAAAAACTTAACCAAAAAACGTTTAAAGGATGACTTACCCTTTGGTGCACGCAGTTGCTCTCTATTGAGGATTTTGAAAGAAATTGGGTATGCAAAGGTCAAGACTGAAAAAACTTCAAAATTAACTTCAAGTGCAGAGTCGTCACATATCTCCTCTCCCTTTGAGTTTTGGGTCAAATGGATGAATCTCAACAAAAAACTTAACCAAAAAACGTTTAATGGATGACTTAGACTTTGGTGCACTCAGTTTCTCGCTATTGAGGATTTTGAAAGAAGTTAGGTACCCAGAGGTCAAGACTGAAAAAAACTTCAAAATTAACTTCAAGTGCAAAATCGTCACATATCTCCTCTCCCTTTGAGTTTTGGGTCAAATGGATGAATCTCAACAAAAACATTTAACCAAAAAACGTTGTTAGGATGACTTAGACTTTGGTGCACTCAGTTGCTCGCTATTGAGGATTTTGAAAGAAGTTGGGTACGCAGAGGTCAAGACTGAAAAAAACTTCAAAATTAACTTCAAGTGCAAAATCGTCACATATTTCCTCTCCCTTTGCGTTTTGGGTCAAATGGATGAAATTCAACAAAAAAATTAACCAAAAAACGTTTAAAGGATGACTTAGACTTTGGTGCACTCAGTTGCTCGCTATTGAGTATTTTGAAAGAAGTTGGGTATGCAGAGGTCAAGACTGAAAAAAACTTCAAAATTAACTTTAAGTGCAAAATCGTCACATATCTCCTCTCCCTTTGTGTTTTGGGTCAAATGGATGAAATTCAACAAAAAACTTAACCAAAAAATGTTGTTAGGATGACTTACCCTTTGGTGCACTCAGTTGCTCGCTATTGAGGATTTTGAAAGAAGTTGGGTACGCAGAGGTCAAGACTGAAAAAAACTTCAAAATTAACTTCAAGTGCAAAATCGTCACATATCTCCTCTCCCTTTGCGTTTTGGGTCAAATGGATGAAATTCAACAAAAAACTTAACCAAAAAACGTTGTTAGGATGACTTACCCTTTGGTGCACTCAGTTGCTCGCTATTGAGGATTTTGAAAGAAGTTGGGTACCCAGAGGTGAAGACTGAAAAAAACTTCAAAACTCACTTCAAGTGCAAAATCGTCACATATCTCCTCTCCCTTTGAGTTTTGGGTCAAATGGATGAATCTCAACAAAAAACTTAACCAAAAAACGTTTAATGGATGACTTAGACTTTGGTGCACTCAGTTTCTCGCTATTGAGGATTTTGAAAGAAGTTGGGTACCCAGAGGTCAAGACTGAAAAAAACTTCAAAATTAACTTCAAGTGCAAAATCGTCACATATCTCCTCTCCCTTTGCGTTTTGGGTCAAATGGATGAAATTCAACAAAAAACTTAACCAAAAAACGTTGTTAGGATGACTTACCCTTTGGTGCACTCAGTTGCTCGCTATTGAGGATTTTGAAAGAAGTTGGGTATGCAGAGGGCAAGACTGAAAAAAACTTCAAAATTAACTTCAAGTGCAAAATCGTCACATATATCCTCTCCCTTTGAGTTTTGGGTCAAATGGATGAATCTCAACAAAAACTTAACCAAAAAACGTTTAAAGGATGACTTAGACTTTGGTGCACTCAGTTGCTCGCTATTGAGGATTTTGAAAGAAGTTGGGTACCCAGAGGTGAAGACAGAAAAAAACTTCAAAACTCACTTCAAGTGCAAAATCGTCACATATCTCCTCTCCCTTTGAGTTTTGGGTCAAATGGATGAATCTCAACAAAAACTTAACCAAAAAACGTTGTTAGGATGACTTACCCTTTGGTGCACTCAGTTGCTCGCTATTGAGGATTTTGAAAGAAGTTGGGTACGCAGAGTTCAAGACTGAAAAAAACTTCAAAATTCACTTCAAGTGCAAAATCGTCACATATCTCCTTTCCCATTGAATTTTGGGTCAAATGGATGAATCTCAACAAAAAACTTAACCAAAACACGTTTAAAGGATGACTTAGACTTTGGTGCACTCAGTTGCTCGCTATTGAGGATTTTGAAAGAAGTTGGGTACCCAGAGGTGAAGACTGAAAAAAACTTCAAAATTCACTTCAAGTGCAAAATCGTCACATATCTCCTCTCCCTTTGAGTTTTGGGTCAAATGGATGAATCTCAACAAAAAACTTAACCAAAAAACGTTGTTAGGATGACTTAGACTTTGGTGCACTCAGTTGCTCGCTATTGAGGATTTTGAAAGAAGTTGGGTACGCAGAGGTCAAGACTGAAAAAAACTTCAAAATTAACTTCAAGTGCAAAATCGTCACATATTTCCTCTCCCTTTGCGTTTTGGGTCAAATGGATGAAATTCAACAAAAAAATTAACCAAAAAACGTTTAAAGGATGACTTAGACTTTGGTGCACTCAGTTGCTCGCTATTGAGTATCTTGAAAGAAGTTGGGTATGTAGAGGTCAAGACTGAAAAAAACTTCAAAATTAACTTTAAGTGCAAAATCGTCACATATCTCCTCTCCCTTTGTGTTTTGGGTCAAATGGATGAAATTCAACAAAAAACTTAACCAAAAAATGTTGTTAGGATGACTTACCCTTTGGTGCACTCAGTTGCTCGCTATTGAGGATTTTGAAAGAAGTTGGGTACGCAGAGGTCAAGACTGAAAAAAACTTCAAAATTAACTTCAAGTGCAAAATCGTCACATATCTCCTCTCCCTTTGCGTTTTGGGTCAAATGGATGAAATTCAACAAAAAACTTAACCAAAAAACGTTGTTAGGATGACTTACCCTTTGGTGCACTCAGTTGCTCGCTATTGAGGATTTTGAAAGAAGTTGGGTATGCAGAGGGCAAGACTGAAAAAAACTTCAAAATTAACTTCAAGTGCAAAATCGTCACATATATCCTCTCCCTTTGAGTTTTGGGTCAAATGGATGAATCTCAACAAAAACTTAACCAAAAAACGTTGTTAAGATGACTTACCCTTTGGTGCACTCAGTTGCTCGCTATTGAGGATTTTGAAAGAAGTTGGGTATGCAGAGGGCAAGACTGAAAAAAACTTCAAAATTAACTTCAAGTGCAAAATCGTCACATATATCCTCTCCCTTTGAGTTTTGGGTCAAATGGATGAATCTCAACAAAAAACTTAACCAAATAACGTTTAAAGGATGACTTAGACTTTGGTGCACTCAGTTGCTCGCTATTGAGGATTTTGAAAGAAGTTGGGTATGCAGAGGTCAAGACTGAAAAAAACTTCAAAATTCACTTCAAGTGCAAAATCGTCACATATCTCCTCTCCCTTTGAGTTTTGGGTCAAATGGATGAATCTCAACAAAAACTTAACCAAAAAACGTTGTTAGGATGACTTACCCTTTGGTGCACTCAGTTGCTCGCTATTGAGGATTTTGAAAGAAGTTGGGTACGCAGAGTTCAAGACTGAAAAAAACTTCAAAATTCACTTCAAGTGCAAAATCGTCACATATCTCCTCTCCCATTGAGTTTTGGGTCAAATGGATGAATCTCAACAAAAAACTTAACCAAAAAACGTTTAAAGGATGACTTAGACTTTGGTGCACTCAGTTGCTCGCTATTGAGGATTTTGAAAGAAGTTGGGTACCCAGAGGTGAAGACTGAAAAAAAACTTCAAAACTCACTTCAAGTGCAAAATCGTCACATATCTCCTCTCCCTTTGTGTTTTGGGTCAAATGGATGAAATTCAACAAAAAACTTAACAAAAAAACGTTTAAAGGATGACGTAGACTTTGGTGCACTCAGTTGCTCGCTATTGAGGATTTTGAAAGAAGTTGGGTACGCAGAGGTCAAGACTGAAAAAAACTTCAAAATTCACTTCAAGTGCAAAATCGTCACATATATCCTCTCCCTTTGCGTTTTGGGTCAAATGGATGAAATTCAAGAAAAAACTTAACAAAAAAACGTTTAAAGGATGACGTAGACTTTGGTGCACTCAGTTGCTCGCTATTGAGGATTTTGAAAGAAGTTGGGTACGCAGAGGTCAAGACTGAAAAAAACTTCAAAATTAACTTCAAGTGCAAAATCGTCACATATTTCCTCTCCCTTTGCGTTTTGGGTCAAATGGATGAAATTCAACAAAAAATTTAACCAAAAAACGTTTAAAGGATGACTTAGACTTTGGTGCACTCAGTTGCTCGCTATTGAGGATTTTGAAAGAAGTTGGGTACCCAGAGGTCAAGACTGAAGAAAACTTCAAAATTCACTTCAAGTGCAAAATCGTCACATATTTCCTCTCCCTTTGCGTTTTGGGTCAAATGGATGAAATTCAACAAAAAACTTAACAAAAAAACGTTTAAAGGATGACTTAGACTTTGGTGCACTCAGTTGCTCGCTATTGAGGATTTTGAAAGAAGTTGGGTACGCAGAGGTCAAGACTGAAAAAAACTTCAAAATTAACTTCAAGTGCAAAATCGTCACATATTTCCTCTCCCTTTGCGTTTTGGGTCAAATGGATGAAATTCAAAAAAAAATTTAACCAAAAAACGTTTAAAGGATGACTTAGACTTTGGTGCACTCAGTTGCTCGCTATTGAGGATTTTGAAAGAAGTTGGGTACCCAGAGGTCAAGACTGAAGAAAACTTCAAAATTCACTTCAAGTGCAAAATCGTCACATATATCCTCTCCCTTTGCGTTTTGGGTCAAATGGATGAAATTCAACAAAAAACTTAACAAAAAAACGTTTAAAGGATGACTAAGACTTTGGTGCACTCAGTTGCTCTCTATTGAGGATTTTGAAAGAAGTTGGGTACCCAGAGGACAAGACTGAAAAAAACTTCAAAATTCACTTCAAGTGCAAAATCGTCACATATATCCTCTCCCTTTGCGTTTTGGTTCAAACTGATGAAATTCAACAAAAAACTTAACCAAAAAACGTTTAAAGGATGACTTAGACTTTGGTGCACTCAGTTGCTCGCTATTGAGGATTTTGAAAGAAGTTGGGTACGCAGAGGTCAAGACTGAAAAAAACTTCAAAATTAACTTCAAGTGCAAAATCGTCACAAATTTCCTCTCCCTTTGCGTTTTGGGTCAAATGGATGAAATTCAACAAAAAATTTAACCAAAAAACGTTTAAAGGATGACTAAGACTTTGGTGCACTCAGTTGCTCTCTATTGAGGATTTTGAAAGAAGTTGGGTACCCAGAGGACAAGACTGAAAAAAACTTCAAAATTCACTTCAAGTGCAAAATCGTCACATATATCCTCTCCCTTTGCGTTTTGGTTCAAACTGATGAAATTCAACAAAAAACTTAACCAAAAAACGTTTAAAGGATGACTTAGACTTTGGTGCACTCAGTTGCTCGCTATTGAGGATTTTGAAAGAAGTTGGGTACGCAGAGGTCAAGACTGAAAAAAACTTCAAAATTCACTTCAAGTGCAAAATCGTCACATATATCCTCTCCCTTTGCGTTTTGGGTCAAATGGATGAAATTCAGGAAAAAATTTAACAAAAAAACGTTTAAAGGATGACTTAGACTTTGGTGCACTCAGTTGCTCGCTATTGAGGATTTTGAAAGAAGTTGGGTATGCAGAGGGCAAGACTGAAAAAAACTTCAAAATTAACTTCAAGTGCAAAATCGTCACATATCTCCTCTCCCTTTGCGTTTTGGGTCAAATGGATGAAATTCAACAAAAAACTTAACAAAAAAACGTTTAAAGGATGACTTAGACTTTGGTGCACTCAGTTGCTCGCTATTGAGGATTTTGAAAGAAGTTGGGTACCCAGAGGTCAAGACTGAAAAAAACTTCAAAATTCACTTCAAGTGCAAAATCGTCACATATCTCCTCTCCCTTTGTGTTTTGGGTCAAATGGATGAAATTCAACAAAAAACTTAACCAAAAAACGTTGTTAGGAAGACTTACCCTTTGGTGCACTCAGTTGCTCTCTATTGAGGATTTTGAAAGAAGTTGGGTATGCAGAGGTCAAGACTGAAAAAAACTTCAAAATTCACTTCAAGTGCAAAATCGTCACATATATCCTCTCCCTTTGCGTTTTGGTTCAAACTGATGAAATTCAACAAAAACTTAACCAAAAAACGTTTAAAGGATGACTTAGACTTTGGTGCACTCAGTTGCTCGCTATTGAGGATTTTGAATGAAGTTGGGTACCCAGAGGACAAGACTGAAAAAAACTTCAAAATTCACTTCAAGTGCAAAATCGTCACATATATCCTCTCCCTTTGCGTTTTGGTTCAAACTGATGAAATTCAACAAAAAACTTAACCAAAAAACGTTTAAAGGATGACTTAGACTTTGGTGCACTCAGTTGCTCGCTATTGAGGATTTTGAAAGAAGTTGGGTACGCAGAGGTCAAGACTGAAAAAAACTTCAAAATTCACTTCAAGTGCAAAATCGTCACATATATCCTCTCCCTTTGCGTTTTGGGTCAAATGGATGAAATTCAAGAAAAAACTTAACAAAAAAACGTTTAAAGGATGACGTAGACTTTGGTGCACTCAGTTGCTCGCTATTGAGGATTTTGAAAGAAGTTGGGTACCCAGAGGTCAAGACTGAAGAAAACTTCAAAATTCACTTCAAGTGCAAAATCGTCACATATATCCTCTCCCTTTGCGTTTTGGGTCAAATGGATGAAATTCAACAAAAAACTTAACCAAAAAACGTTTAAAGGATGACTAAGACTTTGGTGCACTCAGTTGCTCTCTATTGAGGATTTTGAAAGAAGTTGGGTACCCAGAGGACAAGACTGAAAAAAACTTCAAAATTCACTTCAAGTGCAAAATCGTCACATATATCCTCTCCCTTTGCGTTTTGGTTCAAACTGATGAAATTCAACAAAAAACTTAACCAAAAAACGTTTAAAGGATGACTTAGACTTTGGTGCACTCAGTTGCTCGCTATTGAGGATTTTGAAAGAAGTTGGGTACGCAGAGGTCAAGACTGAAAAAAACTTCAAAATTAACTTCAAGTGCAAAATCGTCACATATTTCCTCTCCCTTTGCGTTTTGGGTCAAATGGATGAAATTCAACAAAAAATTTAACCAAAAAACGTTTAAAGGATGACTAAGACTTTGGTGCACTCAGTTGCTCGCTATTGAGGATTTTGAAAGAAGTTGGGTACCCAGAGGTCAAGACTGAAAAAAACTTCAAAATTCACTTCAAGTGCAAAATCGTCACATATATCCTCTCCCTTTGCGTTTTGGGTCAAATGGATGAAATTCAGGAAAAAACTTAACAAAAAAACGTTTAAAGGATGACTTAGACTTTGGTGCACTCAGTTGCTCGCTATTGAGGATTTTGAAAGAAGTTGGGTACCCAGAGGTCAAGACTGAAAAAAACTTCAAAATTCACTTCAAGTGCAAAATCGTCACATATCTCCTCTCCCTTTGTGTTTTGGGTCAAATGGATGAAATTCAACAAAAAACTTAACCAAAAAACGTTGTTAGGAAGACTTACCCTTTGGTGCACTCAGTTGCTCTCTATTGAGGATTTTGAAAGAAGTTGGGTATGCAGAGGTCAAGACTGAAAAAAACTTCAAAATTAACTTCAAGTGCAAAATCGTCACATATCTCCTCTCCCTTTGCGTTTTGGGTCAAATGGATGAAATTCAACAAAAAACTTAACAAAAAAACGTTTAAAGGATGACTTAGACTTTGGTGCACTCAGTTGCTCGCTATTGAGGATTTTGAAAGAAGTTGGGTACCCAGAGGTCAAGACTGAAAAAAACTTCAAAATTCACTTCAAGTGCAAAATCGTCACATATCTCCTCTCCCTTTGTGTTTTGGGTCAAATGGATGAAATTCAACAAAAAACTTAACCAAAAAACGTTGTTAGGAAGACTTACCCTTTGGTGCACTCAGTTGCTCTCTATTGAGGATTTTGAAAGAAGTTGGGTATGCAGAGGTCAAGACTGAAAAAAACTTCAAAATTCACTTCAAGTGCAAAATCGTCACATATATCCTCTCCCTTTGCGTTTTGGTTCAAACTGATGAAATTCAACAAAAAACTTAACCAAAAAACGTTTAAAGGATGACTTAGACTTTGGTGCACTCAGTTGCTCGCTATTGAGGATTTTGAAAGAAGTTGGGTACCCAGAGGACAAGACTGAAAAAAACTTCAAAATTCACTTCAAGTGCAAAATCGTCACATATATCCTCTCCCTTTGCGTTTTGGTTCAAACTGATGAAATTCAACAAAAAACTTAACCAAAAAACGTTTAAAGGATGACTTAGACTTTGGTGCACTCAGTTGCTCGCTATTGAGGATTTTGAAAGAAGTTGGGTACGCAGAGGTCAAGACTGATAAAAACTTCAAAATTAACTTCAAGTGCAAAATCGTCACATATTTCCTCTCCCTTTGCGTTTTGGGTCAAATGGATGAAATTCAAGAAAAAACTTAACAAAAAAACGTTTAAAGGATGACGTAGACTTTGGTGCACTCAGTTGCTCGCTATTGAGGATTTTGAAAGAAGTTGGGTACCCAGAGGTCAAGACTGAAGAAAACTTCAAAATTCACTTCAAGTGCAAAATCGTCACATATCTCCTCTCCCTTTGTGTTTTGGGTCAAATGGATGAAATTCAACAAAAAACTTAACCAAAAAACGTTGTTAGGAAGACTTACCCTTTGGTGCACTCAGTTGCTCTCTATTGAGGATTTTGAAAGAAGTTGGGTATGCAGAGGTCAAGACTGAAAAAAACTTCAAAATTCACTTCAAGTGCAAAATCGTCACATATATCCTCTCCCTTTGCGTTTTGGTTCAAACTGATGAAATTCAACAAAAAACTTAACCAAAAAACGTTTAAAGGATGACTTAGACTTTGGTGCACTCAGTTGCTCGCTATTGAGGATTTTGAAAGAAGTTGGGTACGCAGAGGTCAAGACTGAAAAAAACTTCAAAATTCACTTCAAGTGCAAAATCGTCACATATATCCTCTCCCTTTGCGTTTTGGGTCAAATGGATGAAATTCAAGAAAAAACTTAACAAAAAAACGTTTAAAGGATGACGTAGACTTTGGTGCACTCAGTTGCTCGCTATTGAGGATTTTGAAAGAAGTTGGGTACCCAGAGGTCAAGACTGAAGAAAACTTCAAAATTCACTTCAAGTGCAAAATCGTCACATATATCCTCTCCCTTTGCGTTTTGGGTCAAATGGATGAAATTCAACAAAAAACTTAACCAAAAAACGTTTAAGGGATGACTAAGACTTTGGTGCACTCAGTTGCTCTCTATTGAGGATTTTGAAAGAAGTTGGGTACCCAGAGGACAAGACTGAAAAAAACTTCAAAATTCACTTCAAGTGCAAAATCGTCACATATATCCTCTCCCTTTGCGTTTTGGTTCAAACTGATGAAATTCAACAAAAAACTTAACCAAAAAACGTTTAAAGGATGACTTAGACTTTGGTGCACTCAGTTGCTCGCTATTGAGGATTTTGAAAGAAGTTGGGTACGCAGAGGTCAAGACTGAAAAAAACTTCAAAATTAACTTCAAGTGCAAAATCGTCACATATTTCCTCTCCCTTTGCGTTTTGGGTCAAATGGATGAAATTCAACAAAAAATTTAACCAAAAAACGTTTAAAGGATGACTAAGACTTTGGTGCACTCAGTTGCTCGCTATTGAGGATTTTGAAAGAAGTTGGGTACCCAGAGGTCAAGACTGAAAAAAACTTCAAAATTCACTTCAAGTGCAAAATCGTCACATATATCCTCTCCCTTTGCGTTTTGGGTCAAATGGATGAAATTCAGGAAAAAACTTAACAAAAAAACGTTTAAAGGATGACTTAGACTTTGGTGCACTCAGTTGCTCGCTATTGAGGATTTTGAAAGAAGTTGGGTACCCAGAGGTCAAGACTGAAAAAAACTTCAAAATTCACTTCAAGTGCAAAATCGTCACATATCTCCTCTCCCTTTGTGTTTTGGGTCAAATGGATGAAATTCAACAAAAAACTTAACCAAAAAACGTTGTTAGGAAGACTTACCCTTTGGTGCACTCAGTTGCTCTCTATTGAGGATTTTGAAAGAAGTTGGGTATGCAGAGGTCAAGACTGAAAAAAACTTCAAAATTCACTTCAAGTGCAAAATCGTCACATATATCCTCTCCCTTTGCGTTTTGGTTCAAACTGATGAAATTCAACAAAAAACTTAACCAAAAAACGTTTAAAGGATGACTTAGACTTTGGTGCACTCAGTTGCTCGCTATTGAGGATTTTGAAAGAAGTTGGGTACCCAGAGGACAAGACTGAAAAAAACTTCAAAATTCACTTCAAGTGCAAAATCGTCACATATATCCTCTCCCTTTGCGTTTTGGTTCAAACTGATGAAATTCAACAAAAAACTTAACCAAAAAACGTTTAAAGGATGACTTAGACTTTGGTGCACTCAGTTGCTCGCTATTGAGGATTTTGAAAGAAGTTGGGTACGCAGAGGTCAAGACTGATAAAAACTTCAAAATTAACTTCAAGTGCAAAATCGTCACATATTTCCTCTCCCTTTGCGTTTTGGGTCAAATGGATGAAATTCAACAAAAAATTTAACCAAAAAACGTTTAAAGGATGACTAAGACTTTGGTGCACTCAGTTGCTCGCTATTGAGGATTTTGAAAGAAGTTGGGTACCCAGAGGTCAAGACTGAAAAAAACTTCAAAATTCACTTCAAGTGCAAAATCGTCACATATATCCTCTCCCTTTGCGTTTTGGGTCAAATGGATGAAATTCAGGAAAAAACTTAACAAAAAAAACGTTTAAAGGATGACTTAGACTTTGGTGCACTCAGTTGCTCGCTATTGAGGATTTTGAAAGAAGTTGGGTACCCAGAGGTCAAGACTGAAAAAAACTTCAAAATTCACTTCAAGTGCAAAATCGTCACATATCTCCTCTCCCTTTGTGTTTTGGGTCAAATGGATGAAATTCAACAAAAAACTTAACCAAAAAACGTTGTTAGGAAGACTTACCCTTTGGTGCACTCAGTTGCTCTCTATTGAGGATTTTGAAAGAAGTTGGGTATGCAGAGGTCAAGACTGAAAAAAACTTCAAAATTCACTTCAAGTGCAAAATCGTCACATATATCCTCTCCCTTTGCGTTTTGGTTCAAACTGATGAAATTCAACAAAAAACTTAACCAAAAAACGTTTAAAGGATGACTTAGACTTTGGTGCACTCAGTTGCTCGCTATTGAGGATTTTGAAAGAAGTTGGGTACGCAGAGGTCAAGACTGAAAAAAACTTCAAAATTCACTTCAAGTGCAAAATCGTCACATATATCCTCTCCCTTTGCGTTTTGGGTCAAATGGATGAAATTCAGGAAAAAATTTAACAAAAAAAACGTTTAAAGGATGACTTAGACTTTGGTGCACTCAGTTGCTCGCTATTGAGGATTTTGAAAGAAGTTGGGTATGCAGAGGGCAAGACTGAAAAAAACTTCAAAATTAACTTCAAGTGCAAAATCGTCACATATCTCCTCTCCCTTTGTGTTTTGGGTCAAATGGATGAAATTCAACAAAAAACTTAACCAAAAAACGTTGTTAGGAAGACTTACCCTTTGGTGCACTCAGTTGCTCGCTATTGAGGATTTTGAAAGAAGTTGGGTACCCAGAGGTCAAGACTGAAAAAAACTTCAAAATTCACTTCAAGTGCAAAATCGTCACAAATTTCCTCTCCCTTTGCGTTTTGGGTCAAATGGATGAAATTCAACAAAAAATTTAACCAAAAAACGTTTAAAGGATGACTAAGACTTTGGTGCACTCAGTTGCTCTCTATTGAGGATTTTGAAAGAAGTTGGGTACCCAGAGGACAAGACTGAAAAAAACTTCAAAATTCACTTCAAGTGCAAAATCGTCACATATATCCTCTCCCTTTGCGTTTTGGTTCAAACTGATGAAATTCAACAAAAAACTTAACCAAAAAACGTTGTTAGGAAGACTTACCCTTTGGTGCACTCAGTTGCTCTCTATTGAGGATTTTGAAAGAAGTTGGGTATGCAGAGGTCAAGACTGAAAAAAACTTCAAAATTCACTTCAAGTGCAAAATCGTCACATATATCCTCTCCCTTTGCGTTTTGGTTCAAACTGATGAAATTCAACAAAAAACTTAACCAAAAAACGTTTAAAGGATGACTTAGACTTTGGTGCACTCAGTTGCTCGCTATTGAGGATTTTGAAAGAAGTTGGGTACGCAGAGGTCAAGACTGAAAAAAACTTCAAAATTAACTTCAAGTGCAAAATCGTCACATATTTCCTCTCCCTTTGCGTTTTGGGTCAAATGGATGAAATTCAACAAAAAATTTAACCAAAAAACGTTTAAAGGATGACTAAGACTTTGGTGCACTCAGTTGCTCGCTATTGAGGATTTTGAAAGAAGTTGGGTACCCAGAGGTCAAGACTGAAAAAAACTTCAAAATTCACTTCAAGTGCAAAATCGTCACATATCTCCTCTCCCTTTGTGTTTTGGGTCAAATGGATGAAATTCAACAAAAAACTTAACGAAAAAACGTTGTTAGGAAGACTTACCCTTTGGTGCACTCAGTTGCTCTCTATTGAGGATTTTGAAAGAAGTTGGGTATGCAGAGGTCAAGACTGAAAAAAACTTCAAAATTCACTTCAAGTGCAAAATCGTCACATATATCCTCTCCCTTTGCGTTTTGGTTCAAACTGATGAAATTCAACAAAAAACTTAACCAAAAAACGTTTAAAAGGATGACTTAGACTTGGTGCACTCAGTTGCTCGCTATTGAGGATTTTGAAAGAAGTTGGGTACCCAGAGGACAAGACTGAAAAAAACTTCAAAATTCACTTCAAGTGCAAAATCGTCACATATATCCTCTCCCTTTGCGTTTTGGTTCAAACTGATGAAATTCAACAAAAAACTTAACCAAAAAACGTTTAAAGGATGACTTAGACTTTGGTGCACTCAGTTGCTCGCTATTGAGGATTTTGAAAGAAGTTGGGTACCCAGAGGTCAAGACTGAAAAAAACTTCAAAATTCACTTCAAGTGCAAAATCGTCACATATATCCTCTCCCTTTGCGTTTTGGGTCAAATGGATGAAATTCAGGAAAAAACTTAACAAAAAAACGTTTAAAGGATGACTTAGACTTTGGTGCACTCAGTTGCTCGCTATTGAGGATTTTGAAAGAAGTTGGGTATGCAGAGGGCAAGACTGAAAAAAACTTCAAAATTAACTTCAAGTGCAAAATCGTCACATATCTCCTCTCCCTTTGCGTTTTGAGTCAAATGGATGAAATTCAACAAAAAACTTAACCAAAAAACGTTTAAAGGATGACTTAGACTTTGGTGCACTCAGTTGCTCGCTATTGAGGATTTTGAAAGAAGTTGGGTACGCAGAGGTCAAGACTGAAAAAAACTTCAAAATTAACTTCAAGTGCAAAATCGTCACATATTTCCTCTCCCTTTGCGTTTTGGGTCAAATGGATGAAATTCAACAAAAAATTTAACCAAAAAACGTTTAAAGGATGACTAAGACTTTGGTGCACTCAGTTGCTCGCTATTGAGGATTTTGAAAGAAGTTGGGTACCCAGAGGTCAAGACTGAAAAAAACTTCAAAATTCACTTCAAGTGCAAAATCGTCACATATATCCTCTCCCTTTGCGTTTTGGGTCAAATGGATGAAATTCAGGAAAAAACTTAACAAAAAAACGTTTAAAGGATGACTTAGACTTTGGTGCACTCAGTTGCTCGCTATTGAGGATTTTGAAAGAAGTTGGGTATGCAGAGGGCAAGACTGAAAAAAACTTCAAAATTAACTTCAAGTGCAAAATCGTCACATATCTCCTCTCCCTTTGCGTTTTGAGTCAAATGGATGAAATTCAACAAAAAACTTAACAAAAAAACGTTTAAAGGATGACTTAGACTTTGGTGCACTCAGTTGCTCGCTATTGAGGATTTTGAAAGAAGTTGGGTACGCAGAGGTCAAGACTGAAAAAAACTTCAAAATTAACTTCAAGTGCAAAATCGTCACATATTTCCTCTCCCTTTGCGTTTTGGGTCAAATGGATGAAATTCAACAAAAAATTTAACCAAAAAACGTTTAAAGGATGACTAAGACTTTGGTGCACTCAGTTGCTCGCTATTGAGGATTTTGAAAGAAGTTGGGTACTCAGAGGTCAAGACTGAAAAAAACTTCAAAATTCACTTCAAGTGCAAAATCGTCACATATATCCTCTCCCTTTGCGTTTTGGGTCAAATGGATGAAATTCAGGAAAAAACTTAACAAAAAAACGTTTAAAGGATGACTTAGACTTTGGTGCACTCAGTTGCTCGCTATTGAGGATTTTGAAAGAAGTTGGGTATGCAGAGGGCAAGACTGAAAAAAACTTCAAAATTAACTTCAAGTGCAAAATCGTCACATATCTCCTCTCCCTTTGTGTTTTGGGTCAAATGGATGAAATTCAACAAAAAACTTAACCAAAAAACGTTGTTAGGAAGACTTACCCTTTGGTGCACTCAGTTGCTCTCTATTGAGGATTTTGAAAGAAGTTGGGTATGCAGAGGTCAAGACTGAAAAAAACTTCAAAATTCACTTCAAGTGCAAAATCGTCACATATCTCCTCTCCCTTTGTGTTTTGGGTCAAATGGATGAAATTCAACAAAAAACTTAACCAAAAAACGTTGTTAGGAAGACTTACCCTTTGGTGCACTCAGTTGCTCTCTATTGAGGATTTTGAAAGAAGTTGGGTACCCAGAGGTCAAGACTGAAAAAAACTTCAAAATTCACTTCAAGTGCAAAATCGTCACATATATCCTCTCCCTTTGCGTTTTGGGTCAAATGGATGAAATTCAGGAAATAATTTAACAAAAAAACGTTTAAAGGATGACTTAGACTTTGGTGCACTCAGTTGCTCGCTATTGAGGATTTTGAAAGAAGTTGGGTATGCAGAGGGCAAGACTGAAAAAAACTTCAAAATTAACTTCAAGTGCAAAATCGTCACATATCTCCTCTCCCTTTGCGTTTTGGGTCAAATGGATGAAATTCAACAAAAAACTTAACAAAAAAACGTTTAAAGGATGACTTAGACTTTGGTGCACTCAGTTGCTCGCTATTGAGGATTTTGAAAGAAGTTGGGTACCCAGAGGTCAAGACTGAAAAAAACTTCAAAATTCACTTCAAGTGCAAAATCGTCACATATATCCTCTCCCTTTGCGTTTTGGGTCAAATGGATGAAATTCAGGAAAAAATTTAACAAAAAAACGTTTAAAGGATGACTTAGACTTTGGTGCACTCAGTTGCTCGCTATTGAGGATTTTGAAAGAAGTTGGGTATGCAGAGGGCAAGACTGAAAAAAACTTCAAAATTAACTTCAAGTGCAAAATCGTCACATATCTCCTCTCCCTTTGCGTTTTGGGTCAAATGGATGAAATTCAACAAAAAACTTAACAAAAAAACGTTTAAAGGATGACTTAGACTTTGGTGCACTCAGTTGCTCGCTATTGAGGATTTTGAAAGAAGTTGGGTACCCAGAGGTCAAGACTGAAAAAAACTTCAAAATTCACTTCAAGTGCAAAATCGTCACATATCTCCTCTCCCTTTGTGTTTTGGGTCAAATGGATGAAATTCAACAAAAAACTTAACCAAAAAACGTTGTTAGGAAGACTTACCCTTTGGTGCACTCAGTTGCTCTCTATTGAGGATTTTGAAAGAAGTTGGGTATGCAGAGGTCAAGACTGAAAAAAACTTCAAAATTCACTTCAAGTGCAAAATCGTCACATATATCCTCTCCCTTTGCGTTTTGGTTCAAACTGATGAAATTCAACAAAAAACTTAACCAAAAAACGTTTAAAGGATGACTTAGACTTTGGTGCACTCAGTTGCTCGCTATTGAGGATTTTGAAAGAAGTTGGGTACGCAGAGGTCAAGACTGAAAAAAACTTCAAAATTAACTTCAAGTGCAAAATCGTCACATATTTCCTCTCCCTTTGCGTTTTGGGTCAAATGGATGAAATTCAACAAAAAATTTAACCAAAAAACGTTTAAAGGATGACAAAGACTTTGGTGCACTCAGTTGCTCGCTATTGAGGATTTTGAAAGAAGTTGGGTACCCAGAGGTCAAGACTGAAAAAAACTTCAAAATTCACTTCAAGTGCAAAATCGTCACATATATCCTCTCCCTTTGCGTTTTGGGTCAAATGGATGAAATTCAGGAAAAAACTTAACAAAAAAACGTTTAAAGGATGACTTAGACTTTGGTGCACTCAGTTGCTCGCTATTGAGGATTTTGAAAGAAGTTGGGTACCCAGAGGTCAAGACTGAAAAAAACTTCAAAATTCACTTCAAGTGCAAAATCGTCACATATCTCCTCTCCCTTTGCGTTTTGAGTCAAATGGATGAAATTCAACAAAAAACTTAACAAAGAAACGTTTAAAGGATGACTTAGACTTTGGTGCACTCAGTTGCTCGCTATTGAGGATTTTGAAAGAAGTTGGGTACCCAGAGGTCAAGACTGAAAAAAACTTCAAAATTCACTTCAAGTGCAAAATCGTCACATATCTCCTCTCCCTTTGTGTTTTGGGTCAAATGGATGAAATTCAACAAAAAACTTAACCAAAAAACGTTGTTAGGAAGACTTACCCTTTGGTGCACTCAGTTGCTCTCTATTGAGGATTTTGAAAGAAGTTGGGTATGCAGAGGTCAAGACTGAAAAAAACTTCAAAATTCACTTCAAGTGCAAAATCGTCACATATCTCCTCTCCCTTTGTGTTTTGGGTCAAATGGATGAAATTCAACAAAAAACTTAACCAAAAAACGTTGTTAGGAAGACTTACCCTTTGGAGCACTCAGTTGCTCTCTATTGAGGATTTTGAAAGAAGTTGGGTATGCAGAGGGCAAGACTGAAAAAACTTCAAAATTAACTTCAAGTTCAAAATCGTCACATATCTCCTCTCCCTTTGCGTTTTGGGTCAAATGGATGAAATTCAACAAAAAACTTAACAAAAAAACGTTTAAAGGATGACTTAGACTTTGGTGCACTCAGTTGCTCGCTATTGAGGATTTTGAAAGAAGTTGGGTACCCAGAGGTCAAGACTGAAAAAAACTTCAAAATTCACTTGAAGTGCAAAATCGTCACATACATCCTCTCTCTTTGCGTTTTGGTTCAAATGGATGAAATTCAACAAAAAACTTAACAAAAAAACGTTTAAAGGATGACTTAGACTTTGGTGCACTCAGTTGCTCGCTATTGAGGATTTTGAAAGAAGTTGGGTACCCAGAGGTCAAGACTGAAAAAAACTTCAAAATTCACTTCAAGTGCAAAATCGTCACATATCTCCTCTCCCTTTGTGTTTTGGGTCAAATGGATGAAATTCAACAAAAAACTTAACCAAAAAACGTTGTTAGGAAGACTTACCCTTTGGTGCACTCAGTTGCTCTCTATTGAGGATTTTGAAAGAAGTTGGGTATGCAGAGGTCAAGACTGAAAAAAACTTCAAAATTCACTTCAAGTGCAAAATCGTCACATATCTCCTCTCCCTTTGTGTTTTGGGTCAAATGGATGAAATTCAACAAAAAACTTAACCAAAAAACGTTGTTAGGAAGACTTACCCTTTGGTGCACTCAGTTGCTCTCTATTGAGGATTTTGAAAGAAGTTGGGTACCCAGAGGTCAAGACTGAAAAAAACTTCAAAATTAACTTCAAGTGCAAAATCGTCACATATTTCCTCTCCCTTTGCGTTTTGGGTCAAATGGATGAAATTCAACAAAAAATTTAACCAAAAAACGTTTAAAGGATGACTAAGACTTTGGTGCACTCAGTTGCTCGCTATTGAGGATTTTGAAAGAAGTTGGGTACCCAGAGGTCAAGACTGAAAAAAACTTCAAAATTCACTTCAAGTGCAAAATCGTCACATATATCCTCTCCCTTTGCGTTTTGGGTCAAATGGATGAAATTCAGGAAAAAACTTAACAAAAAAACGTTTAAAGGATGACTTAGACTTTGGTGCACTCAGTTGCTCGCTATTGAGGATTTTGAAAGAAGTTGGGTATGCAGAGGGCAAGACTGAAAAAAACTTCAAAATTAACTTCAAGTGCAAAATCGTCACATATCTCCTCTCCCTTTGCGTTTTGAGTCAAATGGATGAAATTCAACAAAAAACTTAACAAAAAAACGTTTAAAGGATGACTTAGACTTTGGTGCACTCAGTTGCTCGCTATTGAGGATTTTGAAAGAAGTTGGGTACCCAGAGGTCAAGACTGAAAAAAACTTCAAAATTCACTTCAAGTGCAAAATCGTCACATATCTCCTCTCCCTTTGTGTTTTGGGTCAAATGGATGAAATTCAACAAAAAACTTAACCAAAAAACGTTGTTAGGAAGACTTACCCTTTGGTGCACTCAGTTGCTCTCTATTGAGGATTTTGAAAGAAGTTGGGTACCCAGAGGTCAAGACTGAAAAAAACTTCAAAATTCACTTGAAGTGCAAAATCGTCACATACATCCTCTCCCTTTGCGTTTTGGTTCAAATGGATGAAATTCAACAAAAAACTTAACCAAAAAACGTTTAAAGGATGACTTAGACTTAGGTGCACTCAGTTGCTCGCTATTGAGTATTTTGAAAGAAGTTGGGTACCCAGAGGTCAAGACTGAAAAAAACTTCAAAATTCACTTCAAGTGCAAAATCGTCACATATCTCCTCTCTCCTTGTGTTTTGGGTCAAATGGATGAAATTCAGGAAAAAACTTAACAAAAAAACGTTTAAAGGATGACTTAGACTTTGGTGCACTCAGTTGCTCGCTATTGAGGATTTTGAAAGAAGTTGGGTATGCAGAGGGCAAGACTGAAAAAAACTTCAAAATTAACTTCAAGTGCAAAATCGTCACATATCTCCTCTCCCTTTGTGTTTTGGGTCAAATGGATGAAATTCAACAAAAAACTTAACCAAAAAACGTTGTTAGGAAGACTTACCCTTTGGTGCACTCAGTTGCTCTCTATTGAGGATTTTGAAAGAAGTTGGGTATGCAGAGGTCAAGACTGAAAAAAACTTCAAAATTCACTTCAAGTGCAAAATCGTCACATATCTCCTCTCCCTTTGTGTTTTGGGTCAAATGGATGAAATTCAACAAAAAACTTAACCAAAAAACGTTTAAAGGATGACTAAGACTTTGGTGCACTCAGTTGCTCTCTATTGAGGATTTTGAAAGAAGTTGGGTACCCAGAGGACAAGACTGAAAAAAACTTCAAAATTCACTTCAAGTGCAAAATCGTCACATATATCCTCTCCCTTTGCGTTTTGGTTCAAACTGATGAAATTCAACAAAAAACTTAACCAAAAAACGTTTAAAGGATGACTTAGACTTTGGTGCACTCAGTTGCTCGCTATTGAGGATTTTGAAAGAAGTTGGGTACGCAGAGGTCAAGACTGAAAAAAACTTCAAAATTCACTTCAAGTGCAAAATCGTCACATATATCCTCTCCCTTTGCGTTTTGGGTCAAATGGATGAAATTCAGGAAAAAATTTAACAAAAAAACGTTTAAAGGATGACTTAGACTTTGGTGCACTCAGTTGCTCGCTATTGAGGATTTTGAAAGAAGTTGGGTATGCAGAGGGCAAGACTGAAAAAAACTTCAAAATTAACTTCAAGTGCAAAATCGTCACATATCTCCTCTCCCTTTGCGTTTTGGGTCAAATGGATGAAATTCAACAAAAAACTTAACAAAAAAACGTTTAAAGGATGACTTAGACTTTGGTGCACTCAGTTGCTCGCTATTGAGGATTTTGAAAGAAGTTGGGTACCCAGAGGTCAAGACTGAAAAAAACTTCAAAATTCACTTCAAGTGCAAAATCGTCACATATCTCCTCTCCCTTTGTGTTTTGGGTCAAATGGATGAAATTCAACAAAAAACTTAACCAAAAAACGTTGTTAGGAAGACTTACCCTTTGGTGCACTCAGTTGCTCTCTATTGAGGATTTTGAAAGAAGTTGGGTACCCAGAGGACAAGACTGAAAAAAACTTCAAAATTCACTTCAAGTGCAAAATCGTCACAAATTTCCTCTCCCTTTGCGTTTTGGGTCAAATGGATGAAATTCAACAAAAAATTTAACCAAAAAACGTTTAAAGGATGACTAAGACTTTGGTGCACTCAGTTGCTCTCTATTGAGGATTTTGAAAGAAGTTGGGTACCCAGAGGACAAGACTGAAAAAAACTTCAAAATTCACTTCAAGTGCAAAATCGTCACATATATCCTCTCCCTTTGCGTTTTGGTTCAAACTGATGAAATTCAACAAAAAACTTAACCAAAAAACGTTTAAAGGATGACTTAGACTTTGGTGCACTCAGTTGCTCGCTATTGAGGATTTTGAAAGAAGTTGGGTACGCAGAGGTCAAGACTGAAAAAAACTTCAAAATTCACTTCAAGTGCAAAATCGTCACATATATCCTCTCCCTTTGCGTTTTGGGTCAAATGGATGAAATTCAGGAAAAAATTTAACAAAAAAACGTTTAAAGGATGACTTAGACTTTGGTGCACTCAGTTGCTCGCTATTGAGGATTTTGAAAGAAGTTGGGTATGCAGAGGGCAAGACTGAAAAAAACTTCAAAATTAACTTCAAGTGCAAAATCGTCACATATCTCCTCTCCCTTTGCGTTTTGGGTCAAATGGATGAAATTCAACAAAAAACTTAACAAAAAAACGTTTAAAGGATGACTTAGACTTTGGTGCACTCAGGTGCTCGCTATTGAGTATTTTGAAAGAAGTTGGGTATGCAGAGGTCAAGACTGAAAAAACTTCGAAATTCACTTCAAGTGCAAAATCGTCACATATCTCCTCTCCCTTTGTGTTTTGGGTCAAATGGATGAAATTCAACAAAAAACTTAACCAAAAAACGTTTAAAGGATGACTTAGACTTTGGTGCACTCAGTTGCTCGCTATTGAGGATTTTGAAAGAAGTTGGGTACCCAGAGGTCAAGACTGAAAAAAACTTCAAAATTCACTTCAAGTGCAAAATCGTCACATATATCCTCTCCCTTTGCGTTTTGGTTCAAATGGATGAAATTCAACAAAAAACTTAACCAGAAAACGTTTAAAGGATGACTTAGACTTTGGTGCACTCAGTTGCTAGCTATTGAGTATTTTGAAAGAAGTTGGGTATGCAGAGGTCAAGACTGAAAAAAACTTCAAAATTCACTTCAAGTGCAAAATCGTCACATATCTCCTCTCCCTTTGTGTTTTGGGTCAAATGGATGAAATTCAACAAAAAACTTAACCAAAAAACGTTGTTAGGAAGACTTACCCTTTGGTGCACTCAGTTGCTCTCTATTGAGGATTTTGAAAGAAGTTGGGTACCCAGAGGTCAAGACTGAAAAAAACTTCAAAATTCACTTGAAGTGCAAAATCGTCACATATTTCCTCTCCCTTTGCGTTTTGGGTCAAATGGATGAAATTCAACAAAAAATTTAACCAAAAAACGTTTAAAGGATGACAAAGACTTTGGTGCACTCAGTTGCTCGCTATTGAGGATTTTGAAAGAAGTTGGGTACCCAGAGGTCAAGACTGAAAAAAACTTCAAAATTCACTTCAAGTGCAAAATCGTCACATATATCCTCTCCCTTTGCGTTTTGGGTCAAATGGATGAAATTCAGGAAAAAACTTAACAAAAAAACGTTTAAAGGATGACTTAGACTTTGGTGCACTCAGTTGCTCGCTATTGAGGATTTTGAAAGAAGTTGGGTACCCAGAGGTCAAGACTGAAAAAAACTTCAAAATTCACTTCAAGTGCAAAATCGTCACATATCTCCTCTCCCTTTGCGTTTTGAGTCAAATGGATGAAATTCAACAAAAACTTAACAAAGAAACGTTTAAAGGATGACTTAGACTTTGGTGCACTCAGTTGCTCGCTATTGAGGATTTTGAAAGAAGTTGGGTACCCAGAGGTCAAGACTGAAAAAAACTTCAAAATTCACTTGAAGTGCAAAATCGTCACATACATCCTCTCCCTTTGCGTTTTGGTTCAAATGGATGAAATTCAGGAAAAAACTTAACAAAAAAACGTTTAAAGGATGACTTAGACTTTGGTGCACTCAGTTGCTCGCTATTGAGGATTTTGAAAGAAGTTGGGTATGCAGAGGGCAAGACTGAAAAAAACTTCAAAATTAACTTCAAGTGCAAAATCGTCACATATCTCCTCTCCCTTTGTGTTTTGGGTCAAATGGATGAAATTCAACAAAAACTTAACCAAAAAACGTTGTTAGGAAGACTTACCCTTTGGTGCAATCAGTTGCTCTCTATTGCGGATTTTGAAAGAAGTTGGGTATGCAGAGGTCAAGACTGAAAAAAACTTCAAAATTCACTTCAAGTGCAAAATCGTCACATATCTCCTCTCCCTTTGTGTTTTGGGTCAAATGGATGAAATTCAACAAAAAACTTAACCAAATAACGCTTAAAGGATGACTTAAACTTTGGTGCACTCAGATGCTCGCTATTGAGGATTTTGAAAGAAGTTGGGTACGCAGAGGTCAAGACTGAAAAAAACTTCAAATTCACTTCAAGTGAAAATCGTCACATATCTCCTCTCCCTTTGAGTTTTGGGTCAAATGGATGAAATTCAACAAAAAACTTAACCAAAAAACGTTTAAAGGATGACTTAGACTTTGGTGCACTCAGTTGCTCGCTATTGAGGATTTTGAAAGAAGTTGGGTACCCAGAGGTCAAGACTGAAAAAAACTTCAAAATTCACTTCAAGTGCAAAACCGTCACATATATCCTCTCCCTTTGCGTTTTGGTTCAAATGGATGAAATTCAACAAAAAACTTAACCAGAAAACGTTTAAAGGATGACTTAGACTTTGGTGCACTCAGTTGCTAGCTATTGAGTATTTTGAAAGAAGTTGGGTATGCAGAGGTCAAGACTGAAAAAAACTTCAAAATTCACTTCAAGTGCAAAATCGTCACATATATCCTCTCCCTTTGCGTTTTGGTTCAAATGGATGAAATTCAACAAAAAACTTAACCAGAAAACGTTTAAAGGATGACTTAGACTTTGGTGCACTCAGTTGCTAGCTATTGAGTATTTTGAAAGAAGTTGGGTATGCAGAGGTCAAGACTGAAAAAAACTTCAAAATTCACTTCAAGTGCAAAATCGTCACATATCTCCTCTCCCTTTGTGTTTTGGGTCAAATGGATGAAATTCAACAAAAAACTTAACAAAAAAACGTTTAAAGGATGACTTAGACTTTGGTGCACTCAGTTGCTCGCTATTGAGGATTTTGAAAGAAGTTGGGTACCCAGAGGTCAAGACTGAAAAAAACTTCAAAATTCACTTCAAGTGCAAAATCGTCACATATATCCTCTCCCTTTGCGTTTTGGTTCAAATGGATGAAATTCAACAAAAAACTTAACCAGAAAACGTTTAAAGGATGACTTAGACTTTGGTGCACTCAGTTGCTAGCTATTGAGTATTTTGAAAGAAGTTGGGTATGCAGAGGTCAAGACTGAAAAAAACTTCAAAATTCACTTCAAGTGCAAAATCGTCACATATATCCTCTCCCTTTGCGTTTTGGTTCAAACTGATGAAATTCAACAAAAAACTTAACCAAAAAACGTTTAAAGGATGACTTAAACTTTAGTGCACTCAGATGCTCGCTATTGAGGATTTTGAAAGAAGTTGGGTATGCAGAGGTCAAGACTGAAAAAAACTTCAAAATTCACTTCAAGTGCAAAATCGTCACATATCTCCTCTCCCTTTGTGTTTTGGGTCAAATGGATGAAATTCAACAAGAAACTTAACCAAAAAACGACGTTTAAAGGATGACGTAAACTTTGGTGCACTCAGATGCTCGCTATTGAGGATTTTGAAAGAAGTTGGGTACCCAGAGGTCAAGACTGAAAAAAACTTCAAAATTCACTTCAAGTGCAAAATCGTCACATATATCCTCTCCGTTTGCGTTTTGGTTCAAATGGATGAAATTCAACAAAAAACTTAACCAAAAAACGTTTAAAGGATGACTTAGACTTTGGTGCACTCAGTTGCTCGCTATTGAGTATTTTGAAAGAAGTTGGGTATGCAGAGGTCAAGACTGAAAAAAAGTTCAAAATTCACTTCAAGTGCAAAATCGTCACATGTCTCCTCTCCCTTTGTGTTTTGGGTCAAATGGATGAAATTCAACAAAAAACTTAACCAAAAAACGTTTAAAGGATGACTTAAACTTTGGAGCACTCAGATGCTCGCTATTGAGGATTTTGAAAGAAGTTGGGTACCCAGAGGTCAAGACTGAAAAAAACTTCAAAATTCACTTCAAGTGAAAATCGTCACATATCTCCTCTCCCTTTGATTTTTGGGTCAAATGGATGAAATTCAGGAAAAAACTTAACAAAAAAACGTTTAAAGGATGACTTAGACTTTGGTGCACTCAGTTGCTCGCTATTGAGGATTTTGAAAGAAGTTGGGTACCCAGAGGTCAAGACTGAAAAAAACTTCAAAATTAACTTCAAGTGCAAAATTGTCACATATCTCCTCTCCCTTTGTGTTTTGGGTCAAATGGATGAAATTCAACAAAAAACTTAACCAAAAAACGTTTAAAGGATGGCTTAGACTTTGGTGCACTCAGTTGCTCGCTATTGAGGATTTTGAAAGAAGTTGGGTACCCAGAGGTCAAGACTGAAAAAAACTTCAAAATTAACTTCAAGTGCAAAATCGTCACATATCTCCTCTCCCTTTGCGTTTTGGGTCAAATGGATGAAATTCAACAAAAAACTTAACAAAAAAACGTTTAAAGGATGACTAAAGGATGGCTATTGAGGATTTTGAAAGAAGTTGGGTACCCAGAGGTCAAGACTGAAAAAAACTTCAAAATTCACTTCAAGTGCAAAATCGTCACATATATCCTCTCCCTTTGCGTTTTGGTTCAAATGGATGAAATTCAACAAAAAACTTAACCAGAAAACGTTTAAAGGATGACTTAGACTTTGGTGCACTCAGTTGCTAGCTATTGAGTATTTTGAAAGAAGTTGGGTATGCAGAGGTCAAGACTGAAAAAAACTTCAAAATTCACTTCAAGTGCAAAATCGTCACATATCTCCTCTCCCTTTGTGTTTTGGGTCAAATGGATGAAATTCAACAAGAAACTTAACCAAAAAACGTTTAAAGGATGACGTAAACTTTGGTGCACTCAGATGCTCGCTATTGAGGATTTTGAAAGAAGTTGGGTACCCAGAGGTCAAGACTGAAAAAAACTTCAAAATTCACTTCAAGTGCAAAATCGTCACATATATCCTCTCCGTTTGCGTTTTGGTTCAAATGGATGAAATTCAACAAAAAACTTAACCAAAAAACGTTTAAAGGATGACTTAGACTTTGGTGCACTCAGTTGCTCGCTATTGAGTATTTTGAAAGAAGTTGGGTATGCAGAGGTCAAGACTGAAAAAAAGTTCAAAATTCACTTCAAGTGCAAAATCGTCACATGTCTCCTCTCCCTTTGTGTTTTGGGTCAAATGGATGAAATTCAACAAAAAACTTAACCAAAAAACGTTTAAAGGATGACTTAAACTTTGGAGCACTCAGATGCTCGCTATTGAGGATTTTGAAAGAAGTTGGGTACCCAGAGGTCAAGACTGAAAAAAACTTCAAAATTCACTTCAAGTGAAAATCGTCACATATCTCCTCTCCCTTTGATTTTTGGGTCAAATGGATGAAATTCAGGAAAAAACTTAACAAAAAAACGTTTAAAGGATGACTTAGACTTTGGTGCACTCAGTTGCTCGCTATTGAGGATTTTGAAAGAAGTTGGGTACCCAGAGGTCAAGACTGAAAAAAACTTCAAAATTAACTTCAAGTGCAAAATTGTCACATATCTCCTCTCCCTTTGTGTTTTGGGTCAAATGGATGAAATTCAACAAAAAACTTAACCAAAAAACGTTTAAAGGATGGCTTAGACTTTGGTGCACTCAGTTGCTCGCTATTGAGGATTTTGAAAGAAGTTGGGTACCCAGAGGTCAAGACTGAAAAAAACTTCAAAATTAACTTCAAGTGCAAAATCGTCACATATCTCCTCTCCCTTTGCGTTTTGGGTCAAATGGATGAAATTCAACAAAAAACTTAACAAAAAAACGTTTAAAGGATGACTAAAGGATGGCTATTGAGGATTTTGAAAGAAGTTGGGTACCCAGAGGTCAAGACTGAAAAAAACTTCAAAATTCACTTCAAGTGCAAAATCGTCACATATATCCTCTCCCTTTGCGTTTTGGTTCAAATGGATGAAATTCAACAAAAAACTTAACCAGAAAACGTTTAAAGGATGACTTAGACTTTGGTGCACTCAGTTGCTAGCTATTGAGTATTTTGAAAGAAGTTGGGTATGCAGAGGTCAAGACTGAAAAAAACTTCAAAATTCACTTCAAGTGCAAAATCGTCACATATCTCCTCTCCCTTTGTGTTTTGGGTCAAATGGATGAAATTCAACAAAAAACTTAACAAAAAAACGTTTAAAGGATGACTTAGACTTTGGTGCACTCAGTTGCTCGCTATTGAGGATTTTGAAAGAAGTTGGGTACCCAGAGGTCAAGACTGAAAAAAACTTCAAAATTCACTTCAAGTGCAAAATCGTCACATATATCCTCTCCCTTTGCGTTTTGGTTCAAATGGATGAAATTCAACAAAAAACTTAACCAGAAAACGTTTAAAGGATGACTTAGACTTTGGTGCACTCAGTTGCCAGCTATTGAGTATTTTGAAAGAAGTTGGGTATGCAGAGGTCAAGACTGAAAAAAACTTCAAAATTCACTTCAAGTGCAAAATCGTCACATATCTCCTCTCCCTTTGTGTTTTGGGTCAAATGGATGAAATTCAACAAAAAACTTAACCAAAAAACGTTTAAAGGATGACTTAAACTTTGGTGCACTCAGATGCTCGCTATTGAGGATTTTGAAAGAAGTTGGGTACGCAGAGTTCAAGACTGAAAAAAACTTCAAAATTAACTTCAAGTGCAAAATCGTCACATATATCCTCTCCCTTTGCGTTTTGGTTCAAATGGATGAAATTCAACAAAAAACTTAACCAAAAAACGTTTAAAGGATGACTTAAACTTTGGTGCACTCAGATGCTCGCTATTGAGGATTTTGAAAGAAGTTGGGTATGCAGAGGTCAAGACTGAAAAAATCTTCAAAATTCACTTCAAGTGCAAAATCGTCATCTCCTCTCCCTTTGTGTTTTGGGTCAAATGGATGAAATTCAACAAAAAACTTAACCAAAAAACGTTTAAAGGATGACTTAAACTTTGGTGCACTCAGATGCTCGCTATTGAGGATTTTGAAAGAAGTTGGGTATGCAGAGGGCAAGACTGAAAAAAACTTCAAAATTAACTTCAAGTGCAAAATCGTCATATATATCCTCTCCCTTTGAGTTTTGGGTCAAATGGATGAATCTCAACAAAAAACTTAACTAAATAACGTTTAAAGGATGACTTAGACTTTGGTGCACTCAGTTGCTCGCTATTGAGGATTTTGAAAGAAGTTGGGTATGCAGAGGTCAAGACTGAAAAAAACTTCAAAATTCACTTCAAGTGCAAAATCGTCACATATCTCCTCTCCCTTTGAGTTTTGGGTCAAATGGATGAATCTCAACAAAAACTTAACCAAAAAACGTTGTTAGGATGACTTACCCTTTGGTGCACTCAGTTGCTCGCTATTGAGGATTTTGAAAGAAGTTGGGTACGCAGAGTTCAAGACTGAAAAAAACTTCAAAATTCACTTCAAGTGCAAAATCGTCACATATCTCCTCTCCCATTGAGTTTTGGGTCAAATGGATGAACCTCAACAAAAAACTTAACCAAAAAACGTTTAAAGGATGACTTACCCTTTGGTGCACTCAGTTGCTCGCTATTGAGGATTTTGAAAGAAGTTGGGTACCCAGAGGTCAAGACTGAAAAAAACTTCAAAATTAACTTCAAGTGCAAAATCGTCATCTCCTCTCCCTTTGTGTTTTGGGTCAAATGGATGAAATTCAACAAAAAACTTAACCAAAAAACGTTTAAAGGATGGCTTAGACTTTGGTGCACTCAGTTGCTCGCTATTGAGGATTTTGAAAGAAGTTGGGTACCCAGAGGTCAAGACTGAAAAAAACTTCAAAATTAACTTCAAGTGCAAAATCGTCACATATCTCCTCTCCCTTTGCGTTTTGGGTCAAATGGATGAAATTCAACAAAAAACTGAACAAAAAAACGTTTAAAGGATGACTTAGACTTTGGTGCACTCAGTTGCTCGCTATTGAGGATTTTGAAAGAAGTTGGGTACGCAGAGTTCAAGACTGAAAAAAACTTCAAAATTAACTTCAAGTGCAAAATCGTCACATATCTCCTCTCCCTTTGCGTTTTGGGTCAAATGGATGAAATTCAACAAAAAACTTAACCAAAAAACGTTGTTAGGATGACTTACCCTTTGGTGCACTCAGTTGCTCGCTATTGAGGATTTTGAAAGAAGTTGGGTATGCAGAGTTCAAGACTGAAAAAAACTTCAAAATTAACTTCAAGTGCAAAATCGTCACATATCTCCTCTCCCTTTGTGTTTTGGGTCAAATGGATGAAATTCAACAAAAAACTTAACCAAAAAACGTTTAAAGGATGACTTACCCTTTGGTGCACTCAGTTGCTCGCTATTGAGGATTTTGAAAGAAGTTGGGTACCCAGAGGTCAAGACTGAAAAAAACTTCAAAATTCACTTCAAGTGCAAAATCGTCACATATCTCCTCTCCCTTTGTGTTTTGGGTCAAATGGATGAAATTCAACAAAAAACTTAACCAAAAAACGTTTAAAGGATGACTTACCCTTTGGTGCACTCAGTTGCTCGCTATTGAGGATTTTGAAAGAAGTTGGGTACCCAGAGGTCAAGACTGAAAAAAACTTCAAAATTAACTTCAAGTGCAAAATCGTCACATATCTCCTCTCCCTTTGCGTTTTGGGTCAAATGGATGAAATTCAACAAAAAACTTAACCAAAAAACGTTTAAAGGATGGCTTAGACTTTGGTGCACTCAGTTGCTCGCTATTGAGGATTTTGAAAGAAGTTGGGTACCCAGAGGTCAAGACTGAAAAAAACTTCAAAATTAACTTCAAGTGCAAAATCGTCACATATCTCCTCTCCCTTTGAGTTTTGGGTCAAATGGATGAATCTCAACAAAAAACTTAACAAAAAAACGTTTAAAGGATGACTTAGACTTTGGTGCCCCCAAATTGATCAAGTAATGGGCATAAAACGTACAAACGTCTTAAAAATTATAGCTAAACAGTCTTAGGTGAATTTGACCAACAATTAATTGCAGATGTGATAACCGGTCAAATATTGCATTCTCCTGCATTTTCTAGAACAATACCACTTTCGCCCTTTTTTAGTAGCAAGAGTTCTTCAATATCTCAACAGATCTGTTGTTCTTTGGAGCATTTGTCCAGATCGGCCCTGAAAAAAAATTAATCTTTATCTCCTGCCAACTATCGACACATTGCTTTTACGATCCTTCCCTATTATCTCAAGACAAAGCTCAATAACTTCTGACTAATCTTTGACGGAAAATATATACAAATTACAAGAGGAGTCGCACATGTCTATACTCGTATGTTCTACGCCGAGTTCGATGGAGTGCTCGCATGAGAAAAGTCAAGAATGATTTAAGATAATCGAATGGATCTATGGTACTAGTAGTTAAAAGTAATATTTATCAGTTCTGAAACGAGGGGACCTCAAAACTGAGCGACGGACCTAACATTTAAGCAAACAATCTGTTCAGTCAAAGGGTTACATAGAGTATACTGCTGCTCGAAGAAGAAAAGCCACAAACGCCTTGGAATCGTTAATACCTACAATACTTACCCAATAGCTGCTTTCTTGCTAAGTAAAATGGTTTTATCTAAAAATCCCCTTTCTTCTAACGTAGACGGCATTCTGGTCTAGGGGTGGAGGGTTAATTTTACAGACCATCTAACCTACACTACTGTCAGGGACAATTTAGCTGTTACACACGGAGCAATACGTTAATGACAGTCAATCCACATGTACGTAGCCCGCCTAGAGGCACTGGAAGTAGCGCGATGGCAATTTTACCGCAACCTCTCCATAGATTGGCCTTTTAGTGCAATCCTCTATGAATACGCGCTAGTCCGTGCTACGAGTAATAATGGTTCTCCATGTTTATGTGGCTAAAGATCGTCCCAATCCAGTCTTGACTCCACTGGTACCGCCGTTCAAGACATTCCTTCGTAGGGACGGTTCTTGACATTATATTTTCTCCTTCTTATGATGTTTTCGTCTTTGATCGCATGAAGGATATCCGTTTCGGTATGGACATTTCTTTGCCCTGTTTATGAGCCTCCATCACTGTATTCCAGTAACTATGTGATATGCTGTCGGAGCCTTTCAGTGAGGTAAGTATGTTAATGTGAAACCTTGGTAAGTGTTAGAAATTTATAACTTCTGAAGACCGTCTTGGTCAACAGCATCATTTCTATTAAAAATTTGAAGTGTTATAACACAGTTCATAGGAAGTCTTCACCACAATATACAGGGTGGGCCAAATACAAGTTTCTTTTTAAAAATCCAAAAAAATGAACAAAATTAAACTTTTTCATGTATTATAGCTTTATTCGTAAGAGCAAACATTCCCATTAATTATGAAATACAATGTCGTTCAAGTGGCTTCCTCGGGTGGCTTTGTAGTAGCGCATTCTGTCACTCCAATTTTCCAAGACCTTGTTAGTGGGTTCGGGCTGTAGCTCACGGATTAGTTGGATGATATGAACCTTAAGTGCGATTATTGGCAAAACATCGGTCCTTCAGTGTTCTCCACAAAAAAAGTTCAAACGGGTCAAATCGCAGCTCCGAGGCAACCATCTTGCATGAACCAGAGGTTGCTCAAATTCATGTCTTTAATTTCAGTAAAAAAAAGGTCGGTTAACATGGCTCTGTAACGCTGTTGACCAAAACGTTGTTCTAGCCTCATTTTCTAAGAAAAATGGTCCAATGATGCCACTACTCCACAATTCGCACCAAACTGTCACTCTCTGTGAAAAACAGCTGTCAGTGTCAAAGTAACGTGTGATTTAGAAAGAACCACTAGATGACCCACCCTTTACCACCACTTTACCTAGAAATGATACGTCATTCTCAAGAGCGTGTTTAGCAGATGGAGTATCAAATTCTCTCCTTGTATTAATTTCCTGAATAGTGATAGATTACAGTCATCCCAAGGACAGGAGTACATTCCAAATCCTATTTGCTGTAGTTATCTTACATTTCTCAGCCAGATTGATTCCAAGGATAGAGGAACTGCTCTAAACTGCTTTGAAAGACCCCAACCATAGCAAACAAAAAAAAATCCAAAAAAAGTCAAGTAGCAGCTATTTAGAATGAACAGCTTTCTTTAAATCCTATCCACCAAAAGAATCACCTCACGACACAAGTATTATTACTTGTTTCCCCCCAGGCTAACAGTCTTGTCACAAAGGCTCAAACGATCACTCAACGCTGCTCTATTTCAATTTTGCCTAATTTGGCGTTACAAGAGCTGGATAAACACTGCGCTGTTGACAAAATCAAAAAAAAAAAAAAAATAAGAACAAGTTCAATCACCTCAAGTACACACTTAAGCGTTAATCTCATAGTTTGCTTCGTCGTTGCCGTCTTCATTCCTTGCAATTTATTCACGCTGATGTCTCTTGTTGTCATTCTGACTTTTTGTTGTTTTATTTCTCCTGAAAATCTCCTCCAAATGTTTGCCTTGTCTCGCAAAGCCCTACTACTGCACAAACCAGCAGTATCCTGTTTCGCATTTCATAGCTCAGCGACGAAAGAAACAAAAAACAAAAAAATAGATTAATCCATCTTGGTATCTCTATACATATGTATGTGTGGATGATATGTATATTTAGTCATAGAAGAAAAATATTTACTTTTCCTAAAGACTAAAACACCAACCAGACGCTAGAGCAGAAGTGGCCGAAAGAGTAATTTGCCAAATTGAATGCAAGAGCGTTTTGCACCAATTAGACCACCGTGGCCAACAGGACGTCGACAACTGACAACGCAACAACAACAACAACGATAACTACCACAACAATTAACAGCAACAAATTCTTTGAAAGCACAAGGACATTAAGTGTTAGGAATAACAAAAAACCAAAAGCAAAAAAAAAAACAAAAAAAACAGGAAAATGTCCTGCAAACAAGAAGCTACATATAAGTAAATAGTATAGAGCGCAATAATGTAATTACAGTCTCATCCTTACCATGGTAAAGAGAGACCATTCAATTTGCTAGAAATGCTTTCTCGTCGGACGAAACACATACGCACAGTGTGTCGCCACAGCTATTTAAATGTCCTGGTCCTTATCCTTTTTTTTTCTGTGTTTTTTTTTTTTTTTGTGTATGCTGTTTTTGCTTGAACTCTTTCATGAAAATTTAACGAATTCATTTGGTTTTTGGTTTAATTTTTGAATTTATTTACTCGGGAATAAATTTTAAAAGGATAACATCGAAAGAAGCCATGCATGAACATTGGTCGTACCGGCATTCGATATGGACTCTCTGCCACACGAGCACCACAAATACTGGGGCATTCTACGAGTAACGAATACAAATGCTGACGTTAGCATTTTGTTTTGTATTTTTCGTTTTTTTTCGAATACACATTTGATTCTTTTTTTTTTTGTGTTTTATGGTATTTTTTTTTTTTTTTTGTTCCTTCCTTAACAGGACAACAAATTTGGGGTAAAAATCCTTCGACCGGAAATATGGCCGATGATTCATATCCGCAATGAAATGGAAATTGTCCGACCAAACAGGATATGCACATGTGAGCTGAGCTGAGCAATCATCGTCATCCATATCGAGATACACCTAGGAATTCATCTCGGTTATGTTTCGAATGTGTATCCTGTGCCTTTTCGTTTTGTGATCCTTTTAATGCCTTGAGGGTGAGTGTCTACCATGAGTTTGGCTTCTGACTGAAACCTCCTTCTATTCGGAATAAGCCAGTTAGGATGGTTGACCGTGGGATTGAACCGTTCGTTTTGCGATGATATGCGATAAAATTACAGTTTTTCAATATACAGTCTGCACCTAAAAATAGTTACACTTTTGGGATTCAATATTTCATAAACCAGGGGACTTATCAAGAGTACCACCAATAAAATTTGAACTTTAAACTCTAGATCTACAGAAGCCATTTAGGAGCAAAAGAGTTACCAAAAATAAAGAAGGAAATGGTTCACAAAACTATGTGCGGGATAGGCAAGTCTATGCTAAGGATCTCACTATGGGGTCATAACTGCAGAGTGCGCCATCTTTTATGTCGGTATGTGAATATTAAATAACTTTAAAAAAAAAACCACTGATTTCCTTATATGAGATATTTTTATATAACTTAGTTCTTTACAATATATTTGAACTGGCCAATCAAGTGGCCGCTTCTATTGACCAAAGCAAAGGGTGTCCTTTTTCCTGAGTTTTCCACTTTTTCGAGCAACCAAGGCAGCATAGCTATGATTTCGGCACTAATATGTACCATAAGCTCGTAAACGGTTTGAGGGTTGCTGGCGTACACATTGCTTTTGCAATTGCGCCATAAAAAGAAGTTCGGAGAAAACGACGAATAGTGTTGTCAGACGGTGATTGTTGGGCACGATATTTTTGACGATATGCACGCTGAGTTAACACAACTAAACGACTGTTTTCAATGTACATCGTCGCTATTCTGGCGCCTTGTTTCAGTGTAAAGTGATTTATGGTTAAAATGGTACTGAATTGACATTTCAAAAACATGTCCACTCAAGTCAATTGCGTGATGTATGTCGAAGTTATTTAATATTTACGTACCGATACAAGAGATGGCGCACCCTGTATAAATTGGGATGCAAGCTAGGATTAGGGATGACTTAGAGTATGATACGGGTTACCACTCTACCACAAAACTTCGAAAGGTTGGTTGATAAGCATGTTGTTCCCCAGTGCTTCACAACACATATCCTTGAGAAGTTTTAAGATCAACTTATACATACAGTAACGTATGCATACATAGAACGCTTTACATGAACTAATGCCACATTTTAGGCTTAAAATACTTCTGATATTTATAATCTCTAATTCACTGAATTCTAAGAAGACAAGGTCAGACAAGTCTATCTATCCATTATCCTTTCTTAAGGACAATATTTTTTTAGATTGCCATTGTTTCGAAATGTGTCATGTGGGTGGCGGAAGGATATGCTCAGACTATACTTTCTGAAGCGGATACCACTACCCAGTGATCTGTAACTTTCCTAGGTCCACAGTTGGTAATTGTTCAAGCAGATTTTAAGTGAAGCTCTCTAATGAAGTTTGATTGAAGTTCAAGACAATTTTTAGGTCTGTGTTCGATGCCGGAAATCATTAGGAACTTGAATTAGTATTTTTTTGCATAGTGGGCATTATTATACATATGTGACAAGGCACTGATTGCGAATGATGTCCATCACCCATCACTTTGATTTGAAGTTACATTTGGCCTTGACTTCAAAAGTAAATGTTCCCATTCAACGTGATAGTTTGACTCATTTGCGTTATTCGTGGTATTTGCTATACAAGGAGCTGGTACGTACGAGAAATATTTCAGTTGGTCATAAAAACAGGTCTTCAATAAGGGCATAACAATTTTGTATCTAAATAAAAAAACAGAATAATTGAGATATTTGTGTGAAATTTAGTTCGAATATAGTACACATTCCAAAATTAAATAAAAAATTAAATTTTGTTCATATAACTACCGCGAGAATGTTTAAAATGATCGAGCCGTTGGATTCTATTGTTCACCTCCTCTTCAACACATATCTGCCGTAAAGTTGGCAATAATTGTTCCTTTAACATTATTGGCTTATTGGCATAAACCAACGACAACCCCATAAAGGGAAATTCACTGGAGTTAAACCATATTCCGGGGTTACAAAGACATTGAACTTCCCCCCTAATAGATCAACTACTTGAGCAGCTGTGTAGCATGTGGGCCCATCTTGTTGGAACCACACATCAGTGATGTCAAATTCATCACAATTTTGCCCAAAAGTAGACTTCCAACATAGTGCGATAGCGGTTACTTTTTGTATGTGCAGTGGAGCTATTGCTAAAGCCATTGAGCCAAAAATGAGGTTCATAGCTGAGACTTACTTCAAACTTGTCCACAGCCTAATCGGAGAAGTTTCGGGGCCTTAAAATATCAAAATGCTTTAGTTCTTAGGCTAATTGGATCTTGTAGTGATACAGGCCAAGATGTTTAGCAAAATTCAGCACAATGTTGACTGAGAGTTCTAATTTCTGTAAACGTCATAGAATCGACTGATTTGGGTCATTTTGAACTGAAGCACTTATGGCTGCGATATTTTCGGTTCATCGACCAGTACGTTGTCTCACTGGCACAGGAAAATTCAATGGAGAACATGTTGACTCGGAATTATTCACTACAGCAAGCACTGGGCGTCTAGCAGGATGATTATTTCGACCGAAAGTTGGAGTAAGCGCTCTTAAACTTGCGACCGCCGACTTCGAAATTTGGATTTAATTTTTAATAATTTTCAAACGTTTCTTGTTCATGAACTTTACTATAATAAAATTGTAAGCCTATTTTAATATTTTAGTTCTAACAAATTGTACTGAGTACTTAAGTGCGCATCTGTGTTAAAACTCAAAAATGTTATGTCCCTATTGAAAAACATTTTAGATCGTAAGGTAGGTTGGTAGGATTAGAGGAAGAACATCAGCTATTTTGGGTAAAAAAAAATTTCATTTATTTCTAATTCATCAAACATACAGTTTCTATGAATACTTTTGGACCTCACTGTAAGATGCCAAGCAGGATTGTTCCATCAATTTCGAAGTGCCCATTTTGTTATGTCTGGCAGCGGTTTGAAAATTACGATTCGTATGCACTATCGTCAAAGGTGAGGCAGACCGATAAATTCCTCCAAAAGCATCATTCCATCCTATTTTGTGTTTGACATTGGGGTGAAGAAAAGGATGATTGAATGGACGTCATGGCTACTCAAAGTCCGTTTTTGTTCGATATATGTGACTGCATTATAGAAGTGCATCCTAGGGGCAAATCGGCGACAACGACACTGATGCTGGTGGTTGATTCAAATGGTTTGGGTTGCTTGGAAACATAAAAGGATTGGTGGTCCTGCGAAAAATTCCTCTCATCAAAAAGGATCTGTTTAATGAAAGGTACATCTATTCCGATAACTACATATACATGATGCCAACCACATGAATTGGCCAGAGACAAAATTCCTTACCGAAAATATCTTATTCAAATTACATAGAGTCTATACCGAAAAACCAAAGACAAACTCAATAAAACCTTTTCACAGCAATTATCCTTACCAAGTGGCAAAGGCAATGCCAAAGGGTAAGGGAAGTCCTATCACTTCTCCGGGTCTTTTATGTGGCATGTCAAAATCCATGTTCAAACAAACAACCTTCCAAAGTCAACTCGGAGAGTCCCTTTTTGCCTGAAATAAAATCTCAAGCAAGGATTCTCCAGATTCCCATAGAAATATACACACAAGCCAAGCAAGCAGCGAAATTCCTCTCACTTTGGCATTTGTCTTTTAAATCAATTGCGGGGGTATTCAGCATTAAGCGTTTGAAAAATTTGGCAAACGCGGTGTGTGCTTTCTCACACCCTCCGTGTTCGATGTCTCGGTGACACTTGTTCGATTTCCTTGTCGATTCGATGGGTGGGTGGTTTGAGAGGGAAAAGTCGGAAAGTTTTTTCCATTTTTTTTTTTTTTTTTAAGATATCGATAGGGGCTGTAGCCTCTTTAAAGACACATGCACACACCCACGAATGTAGGACTTTTGTTTGAAATTGACGACGACGTCAGAAGAGCACATCGAAGCATTTTGGAATTTATTAACTTTGATTGTGTTTGCAAGTCAAGGGATTTTATTTTTTGTTTTTTTTTTATTTATTTTTTGTGTGCTGACAGTTGAGGGTTAGAGGTTGTTGTCGAAAAGGCAGTATGAGGAGAGGAATGTTTATTTATTGTTAGAGAACAGTTCATTTTGAGTTTAAATTCCTTTTCACTTTAAATAATAGGATGTACTGTGTAGAAGGAGATTTAGATACTCTGCAAACATCTATCTAGTTTGTTAAAATGTCAACTCTGATTTGTTTTTTTTTTTTTGGCGAATTCTGCCTCGGAATTCAGTTTGCTGATCATTTTCTTATATGAAACTGCACAAGGAGAGAGAGAGAAGCTTCCAAACTGCAGGGGTGAAGACCTTAGAATATTTCGAAAGCAGTTAGGAAATTTACTAATAATGCAATAAAATAGCCTATAAACCCTAAGGCTTGTAATAGTCAGTCGAAGATTTACATTAAGTTCTCATTTTTCAGTAACTACATATGTACCATAGCCCACTCAACCCTCCTAGATCTCTTACAAAGCCAAGTATCTATGAGTGATTCTGTATAAACAACATCAAGTTTAGGTCCTTCCATTCAGCCCGTTTGACTACTCTCATCGTACTTACACGTTAGTTGTTTGATGGAGGACACTTTCTCATGCCAACATTGCGCCCTTTTTATCCTGCATGACCTTAAACTCATGGATATTCCCTCTGATGCAATGCTTTCTACAAATTCAAATCGAATCGACTACCTTCAGTTCGTGATTGGCTTTACCCATAATCTCAGCCTATATCAGGCTGTTTGTCAAATTTTCATGGATCGTTCAAAAACCAGTCAGTAGTCTGGTGTTGTTGTCTCTTTACTTCACTTCTCGTTAGGCAAACTTATTTCTTTCTTTTTAGTTGATACCAACTAACTAGCCATGAACTTAACTTAAGTGGAGATTCGACTGATACTGTAAGAAATAGCGGCTAACTCTGTTTGGTAAAACAAATGGGTTCATGAACTCCTAAATCAGACAACGAAATGCATGCTCTACGAAACATCGATCCTGCTATGGCAGGACAATAAAAAGGAAATCAGAGCAGATTTTTAACACTTTCGAGGAAATACTTCTTCGTCGAATTTTTGGTCCCGTATCCGAGGAGGCCGAATGGAAGATAAGCTACAATCATGAAATTTGTGAGCGTCGACTGGCTCGGCCACAAGGAATGGACAATAACGTTCCAGCAAAGAGAATCTTTGAACCACAGCCCTTAGGTTCTAGACGACGAGAAATACCTAATGTCCGATTTAAGGATTAAGTTCTCGCGGATCCCTGGGTACTGGGGTAAGTGTGTAAATATTCCCTTCTTCCAAGGGAAAACCAATACTTAGCATAGTACACAGATTGCATTATGTGGAAAATCTGAGTCCACAGCGGAATCCAGACCGATTATAAGGCCTTCCTTGGCCTCAACTGTTTAAATTTGTCCGTACGTGTCTGACACGTGTTTTGATCGTATATTAAATTGGGACCGGCTGCGAGAATGGTTGGTAAGGCGCTGAACCTGGTACGTTGCGACCTCCATCCTCAATCAGGACTTCGCAGATGGATGCAGGAAAACTAAACGAATGCACTCAGATGTTTGTAACAAATCAGTTGTATGTATATTTCCTGTCGTATTAGCGTTCCGCTTAGCTTACACTGTCTTTTTCGATCCTTGTGGACCCCAGATAATACTTTGATATGTGTTCCTTCTGCTTTTACTCGTATCAAGTGACAGATCATAGATGTTGATGATAACTTTTGCTTTGAGTGGATTATTACTAAAGGGCTTTTCAATAGGGACATAACAATTTTGTATTTTAATCCTAACGTAACCGTAACATTTTTTTATTATTTATTAGTACAAGTACATCAGTCCAAGTATGCATTTTCGTCATGATGAGGTATATGAACAAGCAACGTTTGAAAATTATTGAAAATTGATGCTGAAATTCTGAGTCAGTAGTCGCAACTTTAAGAAAGCTTACTTTTCGATCGTAATAATCGTCCCACCAAACAGGCAGTGTGTGATATTCGTGAATAAATTCGAGTCAACTTATTCACAGCTTAAAGTTGCTATGCCACTGAGACAACTCTACCGTCGAAGTACCGAAAATATCACCGTCATAAGGGCTTCAGTTAAAATTCCGGCAAATCAGTCCAATTCATGCCGCTTACAAGTAAGGAAAATCTCTCAGTTTACAATATAATGAATTTTGGAAAAAGATCTTGGCCTACAAGAAGAAAATATCTCAAAACTATAGCCTACTGGTCATTTGAAACCCTGAAACTTTTCCGACTGGCCTGTGCAATGGCCTGCATTTCATCAAAAAATCATCTTGTTCGATGAAGCTCATTTTTGACTTAATACCTTTGCCAATAAGCACTATTGGACAGCAACAAGCCCACCTATGCTTGAAAGGACTCTGCAAAGGTGACGGTGTTGCATGGATTTCATGCCGGAGGTATCGTCCTCAATGAAAATGATGGCCATGTTACGTTCAATATAGTTTGTTATTGTGCCATGTTAGAAGACCATTCTTGACCAGAATAGGACGAACTTGACATCAATGATATGTGGTTCCAACAAGGTGTTGCCACTTGGGACACAGCTGGTAAAACAATTAACCTTTTGAAAGGAAAATTCGATCGTCGTGCAATCTCAACAAGGAATCCGGTGGAATGGGTATTTCGCTCATGCGATCTGTTTCTTTAAGGGGTTGGTTTGATCATCCCAACAACTCAACAATATAAGAAAAGCTCAGGAACAGTATCCAACGCGCCTATTACCGATTCCGGCCGACATGTGTACGTGGAACAGTGGTGGAAAATAGGCTCCCGAGTATCGATCGCTGGAAACGTACTTACTGTGGTTGTACAAACGATGTACAAGCTCCATGCTAAAATTGAGTATATGCACTATACTTGAAATAAATTTTAGTTTAATATCTTAATTATTCTGTGTTCCATTAAAATACAAAATTGTTATGTCCTTCTTGAAAAACCCTTTAGTTCGTCCCATTCTTGACTCATGTTCACCGAGTACTTTCAAGGAATTTGATCAAGTTCGCATAGTGAAACTAAAGGAACGAAAAAATTGATATTTGGCTTGATCTGCTCTTCAGAACCCTTTCTATGGCTAAGAGATTTGATCAAAGACACAGGAAAGTCCAACTTCTTGTTATTCCAACGTAAGTAGCTTGATGTCCACTATCATTATTGTAACCCTCTCCCATAAAGCCACGATAAATAGGTAAGTAAACCAGTATAGACACAACTGTGCGTTAGTTCGATAAATTTAAAAAAAAAAAACACAGTACTCGTACGTGAGTGGTGTATTCTTTTAATCAATTACACCAACTGTTGCCTCAGCAAATCGACAAATTGGAAAATTTCTCTTTCAACGGATGGAATCCTTTACAGCATCATATTTTTCCCCAAGATCGCTCTTCAATAAAATCAACAAGCTCGTCATGGGTAAATGTCGAACACTGAGGTGAGTGTTCGCGCGCGGTGCCGTATCTCACGGTGGTGTATCCCCATCAATCCAACCGAGATTCAATGAAATTTCAATGCACAAAGACGTCTCGTCAGTTTAGTCCTTGCCACGGTGTCAATGTATTTCTTGGTGTCACTTCTATTCAGTATCCTTTACCAAGCAAGGGAACAAGGCAGAGAACGGATGCAATGACAATCCCAACGGAAGGGGGTGAGATGCGAAATAAAAGCGTCATCACTTTGAAACTTATTCAATTTTAACTAAGCTGTAAGCTTCTCCTGTGCATAATAAGAAAAGTTCATTTTTTTTTTTGCCATCCTTGCTCCACATTATATCTCTTCGAAGGATTTTTTTTTTTATTTTTTTTTTGTTTGTACCTTTTCCTTTGGTGAGAAGGTGAACGTCTATGGGTCTTGCAAAGGGTGTACTACTTGGCGGCGGTTCAGGGGTAACTGCGGACAGACGAACCGCACCAAATGTATTTAGTAGTAGGTATGTGTGTTGCGTGTGAATGGTCGGAACAAGGGGGGAGACAAAGAGTGCGGTGCGACTCTGAGGTAAGTACAAAATCCAAAATTGAATACCAAAGGGGATGAAGAAAATTCAATTAAATTGTAAATGAAGACATCATCGGCAGGGAGGAACACTGACGGCAAGGCAGATTTGTTCGTTGTGTGTGTGTACAAACATTTCTTTTTCTGTTTCTGAGTATTCTACCATGCAAGTCCTTTATGGTCGCAAGACGCATCCTTTCCTATTTCCCTTTATTAAATCGATTCAATAGCTATGTTGCAATTTCAATATTCCTCGAGAAAAACATTTCAACTGCAAAGCCTGTCCACAAGAATCTTACTCGTTAGGGGGCTGGAGGGACATGGCTGATGGTGGTAACGCGTTCTGTTTTATATTCTGCGTAAATTTGATTTGATTCAGAGAAGGAAAAGGACTTCATAATCGCTGTACAGTTGTCCGCATGGGTTTTTTTTTCTCTTCTCCTCTTCTTCCCTTATAATTTGTTTATTATTTTATTTTTTCCTAATTTTTTGTTTTTTTCTGTTTTGTGTTTATTTTCGCTCTTGTCGTTTCCTTTTGTCTCTGTTGCTCGTTTATATTGAAAACAAAATAGTTTCAGTTGATATCTCCAGGGCTGGCTGGATGCGCCAGCATCAAAGAACTTTTCTTTTCTCTGCTTTGGGATTGGGATTTAAATTAAATTCCAAATGAAGATGTTTTCCGAGAAAAGAGTAGCGGAGCCAGGAAGGGAGAAATAAGGAATACAAAAGGAAACTGAACAGCAAAAAAAAAAAAAAAAAAGATGCGTTAATTTGTAAAAGGACAACGCCAGATAGTAGGTGGGCGTTTTAGGAAAAGATTTTTGTATTTCCTTTCTGGTCGTGAGATTTGTTGATGCAGACATTGTAATTAATGTTTGGGATTAGGTGAGGGAAAAAATGTAGATAATTCTGTTTTTTTTTTCTGCTCCTTTCTATTTGGAAGCGGATCCAGGGATAAAGGGTCCATTTGCAGGAAAATATTCTTAAAAATTTGGACTTAAATACAAATTTACAGCAAATAAATAATAAAGGCTAATTCGCATAAAAATTAGATCCGATTCTTACTCCCATCTTAACTGGTGGGCATCTGGAAATATATTCAAAGAGGCTTTGTTGAATACTAGAGCAAATTTTGGATCGATAGAAGGCCAAGGGATGTGTTCGAAGAGAGAGTCTGATATCTGAAGCAGGAAGAATCTCCGCAGTTTTTAAAGACGGGGTCTATGATTCATGGGTCAAGTAGTATCATCGACTGTACAGTAGTTGTCCTAAAATGAGCTTTCAAATGTCTTAGTTTTCCTTGTATTGAATCTCTTTTTGCCTCATCGTTTATGTGGTCTATATAGAATGTTCTTTATCGTCATTATGGTACCTTTTTCTCGCCATATATTCGATATACCCGTATTTTGCAATCCAAGATCCTCGTCTCTCTCAAAGTGTTGTGGAGAAGGAGATCTAGGATTGTTATAAATAGAGTGGTATCCAGCCCTTAGACCAGACCACTGAGATAGGTATGACCCGCACAAGCTTCTATTTGATATCTAAAGACGCGAAGTGGAATGAAATGTGGAACTGGGGTGGTTCCTAGTACTCCACTGATACATATGTATATAGATAGGTGCTGTAGACGTATTAGCTCACCCTATCGGAATCCCTTTTCTTCCTTACATGTGTTGTTACTACAAAAGTTTTCTACTTCATTGCTTTGATTCGCAGACCCAATTTTCCTCAAATTATCTTAGAAATACTTTGGATGTTGGAGGCATTGGCCAGAGAGAATTTAGTTTATAATTTTCACAGATTTCCTCCGATCGAACATTTTAACACCTTAGGTCAACCACATATGTACGTCGATGAACCTCTCTATAAAATAATCTTCCTAGTCACACAGATCGGTATCATAGAGGTATATACCATAGAGGTATATCTATGGGCGTTGCTTTGTGGAAGCTCTGGTTCTCTTTTGGTAAGTTCGTCGGCCCATTTATTTCTACTTAATGGTGAAGCTGTCGAATGGTGAAGACATACTTATGTAAGCCGAATCTAGATGCCGATATTCTTGTCAGATATTGATTTCTAGTAAGTCCGCAGCTTGCTATCTGCTAGGAATAAACTGCATGCGTCTAGATGTCTTATGGCTAGTTGTAGGCCTATGTGTCTAAAGTATTCAGATGAGCTCATGACCCAATAAGAATCTCCTTTAGTAGAAAGATAACTTCCCTCTGTTAATCGTCCCATACCGGTTATATTACTTCGTTTGATGTTCTGAAGTCTAGGCTATCGACGGAGCAATGCCCATGCAATGTCCCTTAAGTGGTAAAGGGTACAAACACATCCCAAGTGCAGCCTTGGGGGTATTTTCCAAAGCACTGTAAATGGTAACACAGGCTGTTCTTTCTACCTTGGACAACATATCCCGTGTACTCTACTTCATAGTTGCCTTCCACCATACAAGACAGTGCCCTACTTTTTTTCCTTCAGTCTCTTACAGATTCATAGAGTTTAATAAGCCTTGCAGACTCTTTTCTGTATCCAATTCAGCCTCTTGTCCTTTACAACGCCAAGTTATTTTGTGTGATTCAAAAGGGTCAGCTCCAACCATCATGTAATTGCTACTTACTGGTAATAGATCTGGTTTGTCCGGGTTGACGTGACTTCAAGTCTGTAGCCCATTAAAGTCTAACAGCTAACCGTTAAAAGCTGATTAGAACAATTCACTTATATGTGTAGAGTATTTTCCCTGAATTAAAAGTACTGCATCCACATATGAAGCATCGGTTACTTCTATGTTAGGTAGATCCTTTAGTATTCCATAAATAAGTAGAATCCAGATAAAAGAAAATAGAATGCCTCCCTGAAGAGTGCCTCTAGTAATGGAACAAATAATGAAACCATATCTGAGATTGGAATTAATATTTCTTGAAGTTAGCATTTTACAAATTCACTTGGTAATACCAAACCTGACATTTAATCTTTTCAGAACGCCTTTGGCGGCATCCTCCTTTTCATTATTGAAAGGCTCTTCTATGTCTTGGAAAGCAGTTAATGCAAATTTCTTGAAGTTGAGGCAAACTTCAATGGTTCCTACCATTTAGTGTGCTCCAGTTTTTATCGGCTTACCTGTAAGATACGCATGTTGAACTTTGCATATACCACCAAAGTAAGATTCGTCTCTACTGTTTGTATACTGGATGGGCCAAGTACAAGTTTCTTCTTAAAAATGCAATAAAATGGAAAAAAAAATATAAAAAGTTACGTATACTCCAAAGAAATCCCTCAATTGAACATTAATTTCATAGAACCAGTATTAGTACATGAGTCTATAGACAGACACTTTAAATGCTCGATAGTGCCCCAGATCTGTTCACCTGTCTTCTGGAGAGGTATCATGCAACTGTGTAAAGATGGATCAAATTATATTTCTTCCATGTATTATGGCTTTAATAGTAAAAGCAAATATTCCCATGGAACACAACGTCATTCAAGTACATGTACATGGAAAAAATTTAATTTTGTTCATCCCATTGGATTTCCAAAAAGAAACTTGTATTTGGCCCACCCTATACATATTGAAAAAGTCTATTTAGTGTCCTACGAAGGAACAACGAGTGTGACTCGATTTACCTCCTTTTGGTGTAAAGATGACCCTCACTTTCCTTCTCGCTGCTGGTATGTGGTCCTTCCTTAACATTGCTTGAAGATTTACATAAGCTTGGCCCTTACCTCTTCTGGAGCATTCTAAAGAATAACTGATAAAATACTTTCAAGTCCTGGCTCTTTGAATGGTCCGAACGATATAATAGTCCAAAGCTAGATTTGATGATTCGCTACCAACTCCTATATCGACAGACTAGTAGTATTTCAGTGACCATTCATAATAGAATCTTCTGGAGTAGTGTAATCCTGAGAAGTAAGCCTAAAATAACATTGTCAGTACATTGTCCTCAACAGCAATTTTTTGATGAAACTTGATACTGGATACCTGAGTGTTTGGCCACCATCTTCCGAAGCCTAGTCACTAAAAGCTGCGATTGACTTGCAGAATTTTCTCTTCAATCATATGCTCTCACAACGGTGCATAGGGAAGTCTACCTTCGTAACCGGCTTACACTTAAGTTGGTACGAGTCTGATGATGGATTCATAAAGCCAGTAAGTAGTACATGGTTGTAGTCCCTATATTTTTTTTTTTGGTTCCTTGACACGTTTAAGGATATTGGGTTTCCACCTAAGTTTTTTATTAACTACGAATCCAAAATACTTGGTTTTGTGTGTGAACAAGTGCTAATCTAGCGTCATATAGGAAATGATGCTACGAATAAGTTCATGGTCTACGCCTATCAGTCAAAACTTTAGCTGACTTCAGGTCCAACATGGAACCTTAAATTACTACTACAGGCATTTCCGTTTAAGACAATTTAGTCGAATTGTAAATTTTTTGGCTGATATATCCAAAAAACAATCATAACCTAATCTTATTGAACAACCACTCCGTTTTTTTTTCTATCAAAAGTCGGTCCATTATTCTGTAAGCTCATATACTCTTAATTGTGTTAAGTCAAAAGGCTTGTTCTTTCTTGGAACGCGACTAAAATTTTTTCATCTAGAATTTGAAGGAAATCACCATTTGTTATACTGGCCAAGTCCATTGACACAACCCACACTTACCACAAATCTGTTTGTTCAAATCGTACAAATTCCTTCAAATATTTTAACAAATTATTGAGTTGAGCTATCAACAAAATCATGTCAACAGTTTTACCGGCTGATAACCTATTGACCCAACCAAGCTTTTACTAGATTTCTCATCGGTTTTCTGGTTCAGAAATTAAAAATGACATCCAGTTTCCTCCCCTTTTCATTTTCATTTCTCCAAGTAGTCATAAATAAAGAAAATAAAATGAAAAATAGAAAAAAAATACATATATATTTCATTCCATCTACGAAGCAATGATTTATTGTGAAAAATATGGCACCGTATTGATTGTACCAGGAATTGAAAGGAAACGAGAGAAAAAAGAATGCAAAGAAAACTCACCTTGGAATTTCCGGCCATTTGTTCCGCCGGCTTTTTCCCATGCCCTTCAATAGTTCCCACAATTTGCACCTGCAAAGACAAATTCCCTCCATCTAAGAAGAAATATGTATAGTGAGGAAAAAATCGCCAATAAGTTCACTTTTTTTCGTCCTTGTTGCTTTTGCAAGGAATAAAAGTGGAACGGACAAACTTTATCCCATTGGTATGTCCACTGAGGACTATGGGAGAGAAAATGAAAATGGAGCCTAGGCGCGCCAGGGGATTTAATGTTTTATTCTCTTTGGAAATCGTCGGGGAATAGTGATATTTATATATTCAATTACGTAAGTAAGTATAATGGAAATCAAATATCCTTATTCGTTGAATTTACTGCTGTCTACAATCTGGCAGGAAAATTATCGTACCAAAGAGTGTATTCATTTCACTGTTATCCTTCAGTTAATCTTTAAATAGACCCGAATGTAGTTAACGTAACACAACACGATATGCTCTTGCATTCATCTAGAGTTAGAGAAGGAAGTCCAACAATCTTTCAGTTAAAGTCCAAAGCCTTCGTATGCACGACACCATCCACAATTCCTGCAGGAAAACCAAACAGGTTCCAGGTGGCTTTAAATTAACTCTAATGACCATCTGCGGAAATTTTTCATCTATTAATGCAAGAAATACCATTGTTTATCCGCTTTAAATGTCATAAGGAATACCTATATATAGTCCGCATTCTCGGAGGTTCAAAATAATTCATGTAAGCCAAATCCTTAGATATTCGACAAAATCTAGTATGGAATCATTATCTTCAAACTTGAAGCTGTTGATTTTCAGCCGGGTTTTATACCATGCATCAAACCTTACTTAAGGAACGACAATACGAAGTCCTTTCTTGAGCTGCTATGGGGTTACCCATTACCACCGGAGTCCTTCAAGGTGGATTAATGAGGTTGACTTCACCATTTAATACTCTTTTTCATCCGTCTACGACAATGTCAAGAAATTCGACAAACACATTTCAGTCTCTGCTCACTATCAAACTTTTCAAACTGTTGCGAAAAAAATGTCCTCGAGCTCAATGTGAGCAAATGTCAAGTAATTACTTATTCCGTAAACCTCGTCCCCTAAACTCTGTATCCTATCTTACCTGTGGTGAGTCCGTTTCATCCGCCTTATTATTGGGTGCTTTGGGTATTATCTGTGGCAGAGAACTAAATATCGCTGTCAGAATGATAACCAACTCTATGTTCTGTTTTGTGAAATGATGTTCCAATGAATTCTCGAATCTTATTATGTCACGAAATGTCAATTTTTACATTTGTTAGGCCAATTCTCGAATATGCTAGCTAAGTCATCTGGTCATCCTATTATGATACACATTCCCTTGAATGAAGTTAACTAACATATAGTCCCTTGTAAAACGCTGTGTCGACATTCTCTTCATACTTCAGCTTCTAGTTTGACATTGATAGCTCTCTACTGCTACAAATGTCATCCATTAACACCAATCATTATTCTCTAATTTTCATCGCTCCAACTACGACTTTATTGATCCAATGTCTAGAATGCTGCGCTTACCAAAGTACATGCGACTTTGCTCTGATTTCCAATGGAGCAAATCTTCAGAGCTCCCTCATAGATCTCGCTTCCTTTCCCTCCCTTCTATAGTTTTTCAGATGGAGTAAGCTAAACTCACAATAAAGTGAGGCTCAAATAAAACAAAATAGCTAAGCTTTAGTGTTAAGCTGCTTGTATTAAGCAATAAAAAGAAAACTGTTTTACTTTTCTTTGTTTAAGGACCGAAAATTCGACGAAGAATTTGTCTCTCGAAAGTGCTCAAAATCTGTTCTGCTCTCCTGTTCCTATCGTCTACAGCTCTAGAAGGATCAATGTTTTGCAGAACATGCATTTCGAATTCCGAGTTAGGAGTTTTGAACCCATTTTTTTACCAAACCGTGTTCGCCGAATCTCCTCCTTTTTTCGCCTGTTCTTCAATTGTCGTATAAACTTTAAAGCGGCGCGCTAGGAACGATCGATGGTGTGGATGTTGTCCGAAATTTACACAAAATACAAAAGTGTAGAAAAAAAAAAATTGTAAAAAATGTTACGTATACGCCAAAGAATCCCCCTACTGAATTTTTGACGGTACTGAATCGATCATTGATATTGGCTTGAGAGTGTTTCTCTAAGTTTGGTCAACAGTTTTTCCGCGTCTGTATTTTCAGTAAATATGTATGTATATGTATCTACGTATGTATGTATGTATATAGTAAATTAAAAAAATTCTAAAAATGATTATATTTTCTTTAGTAATAAAGTGTTCAATACTGTCTCCATAATGTGCACTAATAAAAGAAGGACATCCTCGAGTACCGGAAACTAGAAAAATCATTGCATTTCATGAATTATGCGACGAGTTACCAGTTGCATTGGTTTTTGGAATTATCTTCAGTCGACCAAAAAATCCCATAGACTGACCTAAAATCATTTTGTGAGCCTGTTGTTTCAGACAACTGTCTTGATATTTTCCTTTCACTTTTTTACAAGTTGCAAGTATTGAGAAGGGGCAGGATCAGTTGATGTATATAGTTTGGATAACATTTTCTACTATATGTGCTTCTATGGAACGCGTCCGTCAAATATTTCTTTTTAAGTATCTGTTTCGTGCTTAGCTTTTGCTGAGTTTATTGAAAATAAAAACTTTAGAGTTTCCTTACATCCATTAATATTTTTGTCACGAACTTGTCTTGATTATAGACATCAGTCAATCCTTTGAACTGAGGTTATTGCTTTCTTTAGAAAAGGGAATGTGAGCAGTCTGGCGCAATCAGTTCTAGAAGGGTTTACAATCTAGATTTTTGATGAAGCAAAAAAAAATATGAAAGTGATCCTGGATTAAAAAATTCTAATGTCAAAGCATGTCAAGTCGAAGAGATCCAAGGCCTTCTTAATTTTCTGGCAGTGCAATGTTGATTTTGACTTGATTTACCTCCCGCTGATATTTTCGTCATGAATGGTTCTATCAAATCAATAGACCGCTTTACATAGGGTGACTTTTGGTATCATCCGCACTGTACTTTCGATGACCTTACTGGTTCTATGGGTATGACAGCTGATTAAGTAATATCGGATTTTTTGTTGCTGTGTAAATTCGGAGTCGACTTTCTTTCCGTTTATGTCTGATTTCGGGCAGATCATGAGTCTAGATGTAGTCGAAACTTCACAGATGGCTTCAAAACTAGTTAAGACCAAGACGAAGATCTCATATGCTGTCCTAGTGCCTGTTGAATATATTGGCAGAAATACGAGCCAAAGTCGAGATATCTGCGACAGTCATGAATAGCTTAAGGCCTTGCATGCTGTAGCCTCCTTAAAAATAGTTTGAGAATGAAGAAACTGGTCGTACGGTCCAGTTTACAATGGGCTTACGCGAATAGTGAGAATATTTTTCAGACACACTGTCTCGAAATTCCCACCTTTAAGAGAAGTTCGTGACTTCTTAACCACCCTTTATCGTCAAAAGTTAATGAAAGGCACAACGAAGCACATGCTAGTAGTCATCAATTAATTCAAGCAGACATCCTCTGCTACTTCCTGCAATAACACCTCAGCAGACGACATATGCTTCCATTTCGTGATTAAAAAGGACTCAGAACTTTTGCATACATACATATGTACGTATACCATTGCACATACATAAGTACATTATACACATTTGTCCAGTTCTCGTACTCGAATCTGTTAAATGCTATGTACATGCAGATACTGTTTTTTTTTTTTCGTTTTATTTCATTTCTCCTGAAATTATTTTCAGCCATTGACACATATTGGCCACCATATGCATCCGATGGTCGATTCGTACCATCATCATCGCCATGCATGGTGATCATCGCAAGGCCCCGCAAGCGGCATTAAGAAGAAATTGAAGGTTCTCGATATCTTGACTTAACGTTTCATAGCAGCCAATTCTGCCGGCTGCAATTGGCCCATATGGAAGATAAATTTTCAGATGGGATTTGAAGATGTTGTATAAGAAACCGACCGTACGTACCGTACCTCAGGACACCGCACAGTAGCTGTTCACACACATTCACCAATTGCCATTGCCGCACAGCATTTTGAATGTTTCCCCCCACCACCTAACCCCCGGGTTGGTCTTCTTAAGTATAACAGTAGTAGAGTGGCGAGCGTGTTGTATGCAGCACATACAATACATGAGCATATATGTAGGACTACTCTGTGACTAGGAGCAGCAGTATCGGTACCATTCCAAGGAGGAGATTTCTCTTATGTCTACTTGGGATCGGGTGTATTTTATTGCTTAATTTTCTCTACAGGATTCAAACATAAACTCAGGGTGTTCGCATACGTGTATGCGTGACATACACGCGCTGGATGTATGAGTATATGCATCGTTTTGTGTAGGTAAACAAAAGATTTATTTGAGATCTAGTTTTGAGAGTAGACGACACGTTTTCGGGAATTATCTTTGAGATATTGCAATTGCGGACAAATGATTTTGGTTATAGATACGTCGGAACATGCATTCTTGGGGAGGCACTCAGTCGACCGGCAGTGCAGATTGCAGTAGCATGCCGGAGGGGTACTTTGTTTATGGGTTTTCTTAGAAAAGTGATTTTATGAAATTATAGTGCTTTATGAGGTCCCTCTCATTCGGTAACTACTAATTGAAATGTACGGAGATGGACTAAATTAGAATACACGTCTGCATCGACATACACATCCATATGCACATAGTACGTGACTTCATGAAATCATTTTGTGAGTTATACTCGTTTTGCCAAATGGTAAGTTATTGCATTAGTTTAAAGTCTTAAATTTAAATTTATTTAAAATGGCTTTAGCTTTGTATGTAGTCTACTCATTTAGATTGAGAAATCAAGCGTGAACTACTCATTGATTCATCTTTGCCTTCCATTTGAGTGTTATATTTAAAACCACATACATACATATACTCGTATACAGTTGAAAAATGAACTGAACTGGTCAAGGAAGCTATGCAGGTGACCAACGGTGTGGATCTGGTTTATTTATTCAACAAAGACGATGATGCCCAGCACCTCCAATCAAGATGAAATAGGCATTCTTGTGTACACACACAATTTTTGGTAACTCTTTTGGAGCCAGAGGAGGGTTTGTCAGTGAGATGCTTAGCAGATACACGAAAAACTAGGATAACGCGCTAGAATACCAATAAGTCTGTTTTGCTGATTTCGTACAGACACGTACAGTTTACCTACATTCCTTTCTTATATTTCTAGAAAAGACAAGAGTAATCAAAACATTTTACTGAAGCATCTATCGGTTTGACCAAGAACCTAAATAAGGTCAAAGATTTCGGCCTTGCTGCTAAATTTATACCATTCATGCGTTCACGACAAATATGAACTCGTATTGCTAGTGCTAAACCTTAAGACCCATTAGCCATGGGATACAATCAAGGGCTGAGTAAAAGAAGACATGGGTTCATACTTCATAGGATATACGAAAAAGAAAAATAGAAAGGAATTCTCAAGTTCAGTTAGGAATAAATGCTTAAAAGCCACCACGAAAAGTGTGCGAAAATAGCAAGAAATGTGCATTTAGGGGATGGACATCGTACACCCTTAACATACTGTATTCGAACTCAATTTGGTCTGTAAAACAGTATTATCTCCGAAAACAAATCAACATAATACCTATATTACCATACCATAATATTTAACACTGAAGCCTAGGACTGATTACAATCCTGTCTTGGTAAGAGAACAGGAGCCATGAGCCATCATTTGATAGGGTATGGCGGATGGATAGGAAGTGAGTAGTGTGTTGTCTCTGTGAGATCTGCATTCGGAGTCTCGTCTACCTCGTTAAAGTTTTGTCGTGTTTTGCTCAGAGAGTTCTGGAAACACGACAAGATGAGTGTGGACTCCTTCGCTCATTGGCTAGTCTTAGGAAGCCCTACGCTATGGAAGATATAACAAAGTTGACAATTATTGTCCACTATTGGGAGCTGTATCCATATAATAGAATGTGTATGGCCTACATTGTACCAAAGATTCTATTGAATGTATATTTGCTGCAAATATAGACGTTTACACACATATGTAAGCCTGAATGCATTGGTGTATATCTTGAAAAGACAGAAGTATGGTTCATCAACGGAGCTCACATTATACTTTACAAGTCTGAGTTGAAGTACCATTGCGTTACCTTATAGAGCCTTTAAGCAACTTCTTGCCTTGGCAAGGATCATGCCAAATATCGACGGACTAAAGCGTAGAAAAAGATTGATCCGAGCGGTATCAATGATGCTCTCTCCAATATGGGCTGTGCCATAAAGACGATGTCGTACAGGAAGAAAATTCTGGCATTTTACAGAATTAATAACCTCTTACGACGTAGTATGTATAGTGAGTGGCCTAGACCGACCTTCTTGCCAAATGAATCGAATCATATTGAGGTACCATCAAGGATAATTGAGAGATGGTATCGATCAGTGGCCGCCGTGGCTCAGTAGTTAGTGCATTGGACTATGGAGCAAGGTTTTCGAGGTTCGAATCCCAGTCGGGACACCTAAAAGTTTTTCATAGCCCCGCCTCTCGCGGGAGTCTGACAAACATCCGAGAGTACAACTGAGAAAGTTTCTCAAATACCAAATTGCCCTTTGGATACGGCATTAAACAGTAGGCCCCTTCCATTCGCGTAAAGAATATAACAAGCACAACACGAATGATAGTGAGAAGCTAGGCCCTGGGTCCCATCGACCTGTTGCGCCAAGTATTTATTTATTTACTATCGATCTTCTAACGACAGGTGAATGCAAAGATTGTTCCCCAATATAGACGCTTGGTTTAATGGGACCTGAATTCCTACCTAATTACTGGCCATGGATGCTTGATAGCCTTACTGCATAGGTTTGGACCCGATGACAAATCCTTTCGCACAACATGCACTGACGCTGTGCAACATGTTGAACACATTATGTTCCATTGTCCACGATATCATTAAGAACAACACCTGCTTATGAATAAGCTAGGTGAGAACATAACCCCAGACACCATCACAAGACAAATGATGAGCAGACAAGAAGCTTAGGAAGCAGTAAACGAAACATGAATGAGCAGCACAGCGGGTTTGCCAACACAAATGATTCCTGCGATGACGAAATACTTGACGCCAGTATCATAAGGACTAGGGATAGAATAATGGAGGTAAGTTTATTTGGTGAGACTGATACTGAAAATAAACTCAGTTTTATTTTACTAAGATTTTCACCTTCCAAAGCAAATAAAAATGCCTTTTATCCTTTCCGACGTATTCCTTCGTTCGAAATCACTTTTTGGTTCAGTATAACAAAATCATGGCATTTTTCTGACTACTCTCAGCAAAAGGTTATGATTTCTCCATAAGCACAAACGAACTTCGCTATTGCCTCGCTGAGTGTGGGAAAAATGAAAAAAAAAATTTTCAAAAAATGTATGAAAAATTGAGTTACGTATACGACACCGATCCAGATTTTGACATCCTGAATCTGCCTTTTCGCAGCTCAATTCAAGTGTCATATTCTGTTTCTGTGCATCATAGGCACAAACGAACTTCGCTGTTCTCTCGCTGAGTGTGGGAAAAATTGGAAAATTTGTGTCCAAAAATGTAAGAAAAATTGAGTTACGTATACCACACCGAACCACGTACTGACATCCTGAATCTGCCTTTTCGTGGCTCAATTCAAGTGTCATATTCTGTTTCTGTGCATCATAGGCACAAACGAACTTCGCTGTTCTCTCGCTGAGTGTGGGAAAAATTGGAAAATTTGTGTCCAAAAATGTAAGAAAAATTGAGTTACGTATACCACACCGAACCACGTACTGACATCCTGAATCTGCCTTTTCGTGGCTCAATTCAAGTGTCATATACTGCTTCTATGCATAATAGGCACAAACGAACCTCGCTATTGCGTCGCTGAGTGTGGGAAAATTGTGGTACCTTTCTGCAATCGAATCATCTTTTTACATCCTTTTTGTTTATTTATAAAAAGAGCGCAGTCCCTCTTCAAAACCGATTTGAATGTTGTCTTATATACCGGGGTTTCGACGTACTAGCAGATAGGTCACGTCAATTCTGTCCTTCGCCCTTCTTTCTTGCTGTAACAAAAATTGCTCATAACCACAAAATCTAGGGCTGCATCTGCTGCTACTTTACAAGGGCCTATAAGCTTCCCACAGACCAGAGCAAATAGTTCGAAATTTCCTAACCTAACGCAGCAAATAAGTCATCTTATATGATATCTTGATTACTGACAAATGTCACTTGTCTTCCCAGAAAATAGATACAAATGGAAGTAACACAGGTCTGCATTAACACAAATCCTTATCCTTATTTTTTAACATATTTTTTTTTTTAAGTTTCTCTTGAAGATAAATTATTGATAAATTAGTAAAATGACAATGCGCCTTTAATGATAGTGCACTTCAAATGACAGGCATCGTTGATTAACGACTTCGATTGATGCATTTCACTTCACTTCCTCCACACGGAGCTCAATTCATTGCTAACAACAATGTAATTTCCCTCCATCCTTCGCTTCCTGTTCATCGTGCGCTTGCATGCATGAATTGCTACATCACATGAGAAATGGGGCAAGCTACGGATGTGAGAATTATAATTTATCCTGATGTAATATTCCGTGGAGTGTATTAAACTTTCAACTAATCGATGTCTTTCAAATGAGTTTTCTTTTTTTTTTCTCTCTTTTTTTAATGCTTTTCTGCATTTATCTATATCCAGTTCCAGAATATTGGTTTAAGTATAGATTTTGTTGGAATAGTAATTGCTTTGATTTCCATCAGGACAATGGGAACATTTCTGAAACCAATGCGATTTCAAAATATGTGCTTGATCCTTTCAATTTCGAAATAAAGAAACACATTTTGGAGTTTTCGAACAGGTAGAAGTTTGGTATTGAAAATTACTAGGAAACCTAATTGTTAATTGGATATCTCTCAAAAATGTGAGGCAAGACTAATTGACGATTTTTGGGTTAACAACTTGAAACAAGATTCTGTAAAACAAAACTATATATCTACATATATATGTACATGTGTGTGCCAACATGTGTAAGCCAAGATTAGGATAAATTTGAAAAACTAAAAATTGTCAAAATTGTCTTTCGGAGTCGACAAAGTACACTTTTTTTTTTCAAAAGGGGCATAACAATTTGGTATTTTAATACGGACACATCCTTAAAATATTTTTTTTAACTGTCACTATCCAAATTCCAGACAAGGATTACATTTTTATCCCAGTGAAATTCATGAAAGAATAACGTTTGGAAATTATTAAAAACTATTATCAAAATCTTGAGCGAAAGTCGCTTCTTTAAGAGCGGCTTAAGAGACAGGTGATGCACGCTATAGTACCTAAATTTGAGTCGAAATATTAATGTTATTATATCAGAATTGGATAGAGTTGACACTACTAACATGGTTTCAATATGACGGTTTCACATGTCACACAGAGTGTCAAACAATTGATCTTTTGAAGGAGAAGTTCGGAAACCGTGTAATCTCAACATGGTCTGGTCAAATGGTCGTCGGATTAATTGAAAAAATAAAATTTCCAACGTTTCGGGCTAAGTCTGAAAGAGTGGTGGAAAATTGCCTCCAAAGTCGCCATCGTTACAAGCTTGTTCAGGATGGTCTTATGAAAGATTTTGAAATCCATGATACATATTATTATTCTGGCTTTGGAAAAAGATTCGACATTTTGTGTGCCTTAGGTATGAAGACTAGCTTGATTACCCAACCTGTTTATACATATGCACTAAATTTGGACATAATTCTAAGACAGAAACTAACAAGTATGGCGGACTGTCAGTGCGATTTGCAAACTCGGGGATTTAAAAAGCTCTAAGCTAAGTGTTTGTCAATCCTAGGTTCGTTTCTAATATGACCCTACTTGAGTGTGGCTGACAGGACTGAATTTCCAATTGGAAGTGATTTCACTGACAATTTTTCCTGCATGGTGAAATGGTTAAGTGTCAGATGAAATTGGGAAGAATTTGGAAGAAATACCATGCACAATACCGTACATGGCATAGCCATATTCATTCTCTGTAATTATTGATCATGAATTCCTTCTTCAAGATAGCGACTACGTACTTCCACAGTTTCTGTTCGAGAAGAACTTTGAAATCCATAGTTAATTGGAGTGAAAGTCTATGGCTACAGAACACGAGATAAATATTTTTCTATACGGAAGGATCAGAAACAGAATCGGGAGTTGGGCGAGGTGTCTTCTTCGATAGCCTAAATATTAATATCTCCTTACCCCTTTCAAATCTCTTAAGAACTGAGGTAGAGTGTGAGATCTGGTTAGTATCACAATTTTTTAAAGGTAGTCAAGCCGCAATCAAATCTTTGAAATTTTATACATTTTATTCAAAAATTCGCATAGATTGTCTGCTGTCTGACAGACAATGGCTAGAGTCAACATTAATATTATCTGATGTTTTGTTTTAAGGTCCTGCTGGTTCAAAAGATAATCTTATGAGGATTTTAGACCCATGTGGTGGTGCCTATTACTGGTCTAAATGTGTTATCTCACGTGGCCTGGCATGGCAGTTTACCTAACTACCCAGCCGTATCTACATCTTGCTTAGTCATTTGAATCGAGGATGGCTATGCAACTCGCTCCTAAGTCAGTGAATAAGATACATCTATGCTCCGATGATACACCACGAGTCCTCAGAACACCCCTCTGTTTAACTCGTAAAATGATGAATAATTATTTTTTTTTAACAAAACCAACCAAACAATTGCCCCAAAGCGTGCCTACCCCAACTTGTGCCTTCCATTCATAAAATTTCAATTGCGAATGCAATGCATGTGACCTCATTCAAAATAAGGTATCACTCAACCCTCGCTGTGAGCGTAAAAAACCCCCATTTGGCGTCCCGAAAAAACCTCCCCTTAATGCACCGCCCTCCAATATCCTTTCATTTAATGTGCAATCCATGACGAACGAGCTTAAGCCAAATGCTAACGAACATAATTTCAATCCTCCCCTTGAATGGGGTCAAAAAGTTGAAAAGTTGCATGACAATCATTGGTTTTGGGATGCCATGCTCCATATCTCCCCTCTATCCTCCAATATTATTCCGCTCTGGTTCCTGACTCCAGCCCCTGAGCTAGCTTTCCACTATACATCTTCTTCAGGGAAGAAGGCGAACACAAAAATTCCTGCATATTGAATTTAAATATTTCTCTTGTCCCACGATCACGTTGGGCTGCCACGGTTGATGCTTTTGCACTCTGTGTCCCCCTCTCTCTCTCTCTGCTCTCGTGTGGGACACATTGGTGGACGTGGATGGTAAGAATGTAAAAATGTTAAAACTAGAGGATGGTCGAAGCTTTTATTTGAAGAAGGATTATGGCTCTGGCCACTTTATAGAATCCTATGGATTTGTCCTCGGTAAACATTCCATTCGCATACTAGAGATGGCCTTTTGAAAAATTCCTCCCTTCTTAAGCATCGGCTATGGAAGAGTTACGGAATGCGAAATTTCTGATACTTTCTTTTTGTGATATACAGAAAGTTACAGCTTAATTGGGCTAGGAGGACGTTTCCATGGGGTGATTTTATTTTTGCACTATAACGCAGCAGTTCACACGAGGTTTATGTCTTTAGCTAACCTTCAGCAAACCATTGCAATAGTGTGCAGTGTGCAGGAAAGTAAATTTTATTCATTCTCAAATTCCGAAGATAGTTGTTAAAATTCTGGATAAAATTTTAGGAATTCCGATTATGACTTAAGTAAGTGCAATTTGGTATGGTCGATCCACAAGGAAGTGGAACAATGTGCTCGGGAAAGTAATAATTCGTATTCGTTTGGAGTGATGCTAATTAAAATAGTTTTGAATGACTTATTGGTACTGCTAAGCACAGGGTGATGGATGGTTTTAGTGACTTTATGGTCACCATTAGTGGTGTATTGTTATGAATATGATGTTCGAAATTCTTTTTACATCCAAACCAAAGTTTTTTCAGGGCTCCTTGAACAGCATAACATCTGAGAGTAACTAATATTACAATCTTGCTCAATGGATAGATTTCTTCTCAAAAAATATCCATATTGATAGAGAGACCATGGACATAGGTATAAGCACGTATATGAAGGTCCATTCTTCTGTGCTGGCCATTTGATTGTGTGTCCACCAACCGCGTCCAAGCTAGGTACTTTAAGTAGGGTTTTGATTCAATAATGTGTTATCCTACCTTCATCGCCAGACATTCAAGTGACTTGCGATTCCTACCGATTTAGGTAATTTCCGACTTGATAATCGAAGGCATATCATCACGTATTTAATGATGTTGTTGCAGTGTTAGACAACACCTCTTATTCATAGCAGAAATACTACCAATGCTACTGATTGCCATAAAAACTCCGGTAAAACATCAATAAAACCGGGTTGGCGGCGTTCAATTTTTAGATTCACAACCGCCCACAAGTATTAGTAAAACAAATTCTCCTTTCTTTGCCTTCTCGGAACTACAGTCCACTCACATCAGAATAGAAATAGAAGTTTGCCAGCTTGAAACTCCGACGTAAAGAGCGGAGTTGCTACAGAAGTAGCATTTTTAAACAGGTCTTTCTACTTTATATGTTGTTACCTTCATCCAATCCATCGAATCCAACTCGTTTTTAAGAGAATTTATCAATCGATCTTCATACCATTGGCAGCTTCTCCTCCTTCCACTCATTCCCACAGGAACCATCCTAATCCGGTTATCTATACAACTTCTCCACTGACACTTTTCTGCCTTAAACTTCTATACATTTCAAATTTGTAATAAGTTAAAGAATTTTTATGATGAATTCTTGACCGTTCTAAAACTTTTCACAATTAGAATCTTTCACAGGGTGATCAGACCAAGTTTATTAAACCTATTTTTTCATTACACGACTCTTGATTACTTAGTTAGGTGGCGCTACAATTCTGGGTAGATTTAGGCATCAACCAACAAGGGCCAGCAGAAAACGCCGTCTTTGGTAGACTGCCTCCAGTTGTGGGTCATACTCGTGTATAGATTTTCCCTGGTGGTTCTTGATAAGGCCTTGCTATTACATATTCTCCTTGGTCTACAAACTCCCAAACTGCATCAAAGTTATTGCTGTCTATTATAACTTTTAGGATAGTGTAGTTTAGTTCAGGGAATTAGCTTAGATTTTCTTAAGTTCTTTAGCTAGTTAGGCTCAATTCCCCTCTACGGACTGTGGAGGGAAGGCCATCGTGGCGAACCAGACACCCGCAGACAGGTTAGTTAGTTAGGGTTATTTTGCATCTGAATAGCTAGGGATTCATTAGATAGGGATTTCTTAGTTCAAATCTTCGATATTATGTGTCCTTTCTTGTCGACAGCATATATGTAGTTTGTTTTGCCACAGCTAAATCCATGTTATCCGATTCAGTTGGAGGCAGCTCAACCGATGATATCAATATCAAGTATGTGCACAGACTTTTACCAAAGTCAGATGACAGCGCATTTCCTTGCCTGATTCCTTTTTTGAATTCGGAGGTCTTGGTAAGATTGTTTCCGACCTTCATAGTGTAACGAGCTTGGCATTATTGCCAATACATGGTTCTGTACATGCTCGTCTCTATAAATGATGCCATATGCGGCCTTAAAATCGATTAAAAAAGTGGAGAATATGATCTGAACTTATGGAGTTTTCTCCAGGATAAGCCTTAATGAGAGCTCGCTGACAAATGGTTTTAGGAATTCTCACAATCCGGAAGACAAAATTTTGTACGCAATGTTAAAGAGACTAATTCCTCATTCATTAAGCATACTTTGTTTCAACCAGGTCTTGCAAATGAGTTGTTATATGATCTCCACCAAGTCATCCTCGGCTGCTTTAAACAGCTCGGTCTGCACCCCGTCTGGCACAGTAATTTTTTTGGACTTTAGTTTGGCTATTTCCATCCTCATTTCTTCACCGTCCAGGTTGAATGGTTCGTTTTGTCTGACAGAAGAGTTTGGGTCATCGTCACCGGCTAACAGTCTGCAGAAATGACTCGACTTAATTCTTTTTCAATTAGACTTCTATAATCATCTCATCTTCCGATCTGCATACTGCTCCATTGGGAATTCAATTTTCATTCCAACATTGATGAGATAGTTCTCAAAGCTCATTCTAATATTGGTTTTTTCAAATGGTGGCTCAAACTCTTACCTCCACATTGCCTTCGTACGATCCCTACTGCAGTACGAGTGTCAAGCTGAGCTCTGAGTTCATGATCCAACAATGAAGAACATTGAACGTCGTTTTCTTTGCCTTCCCACTTCAATTTCATTAACTTAAAAGTCCCTCTAGGTTCGAAGGGATGTAACTGATATTTTCTTAACATATCGGCTTCTCCTACGTTCCGTCAACTGGGCGTTCGTTTTTCTTTTCTATTTTCCTCAACATTCAGAGACCTTTAGTTATCCCGATCCTGCAGTCCTTATCTACATGGGACACCTTCCGCTTAGTGAAAGTTCAGGACATATTATGCCAAAGTTTCTCTAGGCCATTCTGGGGAAAGGACATCAATAAACATGGCGACGAAACCTTGCTACATGCTGCTATAAACGTCGAGCTCCTCAGACACTTGTCAAAATATTGTCCTCATTTAAGCTATAGGTATCAAGCCTTTTCCAAGTGGTCTCTCCCAAACTCTGGAACTTCTTTCTGGTTTTGATAAACCGGAAGCCGGAAACTGTACACTTTTCACGGCTCAATCTTTTTTTTTCCCATGGCTCTGTGACTCGTTAGTGATGGTTAGCATAACGACTTTCGAACATTATCCTATATATATACATATAAACGAGATGCAATGTGTGTGTAAAATAAATTTGAAATGCCTCGCCTTGCATCAATTCAGATGAGTACCTTGTTCATCGAACATCGGAAAGGATAATCCATGTGGCCACCAACTCTTGACCCCGACTCCCACTACCCACCACTTATGCACTTCAACACATATCCGATTAAAGTTCGATGAAAATTTCTTCAGTCGCAATAGTATATTGAACCCAATCCTTGTAAGTCCCGGTTAATTGCCACAAAACACACAAGAATTGCTGAGCATACCTCGAATTTCAAAAGCCAATGGAACAATAACACTACCAAGTATCGATAGTCCGCCTTCATCCGATGTCGACTGTCTTAATATTTCACTACTTATGAGTGACTATGTGGAGCGTTGCACACTCAAGTTCTTGTTTCACAGAAGGCAGCACCAACTCTAGTGGATGGATGCTACAAAGGATGTGTATTCCGTAATTAGAATCCGAATTTGCATCTGATGTTAAGGATGGGCGGCAAGTGCGGGAGGTGATATTTCGAAACCAAAAACTACTCGACGTTGATTCTTCACCACTCGGCCTCCCTCTGAACCCATTACGATGATACACTATATACATATGTAACTATACATATAAACATAGAAGATGATATAGCGGTGGCTATCGAGCCATCAGCAATAGCAGCAACCGAGAAGAAGGAACATCAGCAGACCGGTAGAACACTATATTTGAATTTTGAAATTGCTTTGTGGCCTTGGCAAATCCCTTTAGTGCTTAAATACGTTTAATTTGATTGTATTTTCTTAGGAAAAGGATGCGTATGAATGTATTTGTGTGGAGAAACACTTTCAATGCAAAAACTACCACCTGCGTCCTGGTGACGTAATAAGATTACACTTCTTGCGAAGCATACGTATGTGCATGCATAGTTCTTCTCGATTAAAAAACATAAATTTTGTGAATTTTTTTTAATTACTTCTTTCCGTAGGATCTTCTCCCATTTGTGTATGTATGTGTGTGTACGGCCATGTCTGTTAAATGGCGTGTGCAACGAAATGCGATTCTGTGTGAGAGCGAGAGACCATTGCGGCAGCTTGGCAACCACATATGTATGAAGGACCCACGAAAGTGAAGTATTGTTTTTCTCAAATGGAATGCTCGTAAGATCCTTTCGGTTGTTGTGGTCAAATGAATGGCACCGAAAGTGCACAATATACAAGTTTTTTTTTTATATTTTTGTGTCCTGGCCATCTGTTTTGATTGTGTCTCCTTCAGTCGTATGTGGGGCTGTATGTTTGAAGTAAATTTTTTGACCACTAATAGGCGCGAGTAAACGGCATCCATTCATCTTGAAAATTAATGTTGCAATTTGTGAAACCATAAAAGCGAATGTGGCGACACTATTCACCTTGCAGCGCAACAAAACAAATTGTGGTTTTCCTATGTCCTCTGGTGGTGGCAGTGGCGGCAGATTCAGATACCTACTCCTTGCTTCTTCGTTCTCGTTGTCCAAAGGACCATTAATTGTTAGTTTTTTTTTTTTTTTGTTTTGTTTTGTTTTTGTGACCACTTCGTTTGTTTTTTTTTTTTCTTTTTTTGTCGACAATTCTGGGATTTTGGTGAATTTATTACTCGACAAGGAATTCGCACTGAGACCTGGGAAGAGGGACACAACGAGCGTTGCTAAGAGGTGGGTATTGCTTTTAATTGCGAAATTCCAATCGCAATTGTTTTAAGAAAATATTCCGGGAGTATTTTAAAGTAATTTAATGCTTTAATGTGTAAGAGTTTCGAAAATTCACAGAGAAGGTGAAAGACTGACATGATTGATGTCAAAAATTGTTTTACATAGAAACTTGTAATAGTTACTACGTATTTGACTGAATGTCAGAGTTCTGAGCAAATTTTGGTCTTAACTCCAAACCTCTTTGGTCAGTAGACAACCACCAATGTAGTAGGCGCTACTTTATATGTGGCAACCGGATGGTAGAATTAAAGTACTACGCTTCCAGATTCACAGATGTAATCATTTAAAACTGGCGCAGCTGGCTCACTGGCGGTGGAATTGTCCCAGAAAACCGCTGGGCCAAGAGCAATTCCAATTTCTTTCGATCGTAGGGCGCCTCCCTGTACTGCTTGGGGATTAAACTACGTCTCAGTGCTATAAACACTGGATGTTGATGTTTACTGAATGCCTTCCTGCTATGGGTTCAGAATTGAGAATTGTTCTTTTTTTTCACTTGGTCAACCAGACCACTAGCTTGCACTATAGGACCTGGGGTAGCGTTCGTTCAGGCAGAATGAACTGGTCAAACACTTGAATATCTGAGAACCAACCACATAGGTTGCCATGCCATGATGGCACCTTATACTTATGTTGCTGATACGTTTTGATACGGAAGGACATGGGAAGGATTTGAAATGCCTTTTGTTTTAGTTAAAGGAATTGGGACCTTTGAATCGATATCTTCAGTATTGGGATCTAAGTATCACATTGAGCAAAAAACTAAGTATGTGCCAGTGCTACTGTTTTGAATCAAAAATTGGCTTAGATATTCACTTCAATTCGCTAGAATGGTGGCTCGCATGCCGTAGGAAAAAAAAAAAAAAAACTAAAAATTCTTGAAAAAAATATTCCACATACGCCACCGACATAGCCACATTCATGCTAGTAATGCCTCGTTCTGAGCCGATTCATCAGACAATCGATTGATCAGCAGTTTAAGCACCGATTCGCAAGGATCCTGGCTAACATGCCATAGCGAAAATGAAAAAAAAAACTGAAAATTCTTAAGAAATATTCCGTATACGCCACCGACACAGCTAGATTCTTGCTTTTCCTGTCTTGTGCTGAGACGGTTCAGCTTAGATAAATCGGGCTATCGATTGGTCTGCAGTTGAAGCACAGATTCGCTAGGATCCTGACTCGCATGCCATAGCACAGATTCACTTGGATCCTGGATTATAAATTGATATTTCGCAAGGACCTTGCGTCTGCAAAAATGCCTGGTAACTAGACTTAAAAGTGCCAATAAAAAGCCAGTCATCACAGTGTTGGTGCACTTTCCATTTGACAGTCCTTTGACTAAATCTATCAAATACCTAGTAAACCTGGTTACGGGTATTGTTGACCTGGAGATCGCATGTGACATATATTCCTACCATGTTAAATGGGGTTGCAGTACCATCAACACAAGAGATATAAATGCCTGCCCATCACAGTAGTTACCAAAGAATTTGCCTATTACTTCAAATCTTTAAAACCTTTCATTAATCCTTCGAATGTTAATTGAGACTGCCTTCCTTCCTTGCAGTACAGTGATGAGAACTGGAATCCTTTACTCTGGAGAGTTATTCCCTGAAAACTCGTTGATAGTTTTAGAGCCAAGCATAGCGGCCAGGCGGTATTGAAGCTTTATGGCGGATGAAGGATTACCAATGCAAATGAAGGTATATTTTTTTCAATAGGGACATAACAATTTTGTATTTAAATAAAATACCAAATATTTAAGGTACTGGGCTAAAGTTCATTATAGGTATAGTTCTTACGTGTATGTTATATTTAAATATAGATTTAAAACCCATTCATTTGACCACCACAGAACCCTTCCAACGATCGACTCACTAAAGCTAAGTTTATACCACTCTTCCCACATATAGGCCGGATCGTTGGCAATTTCGCGTTCGGTATTGTTCATGGCTCCTATAACATTGCTGCCTTAACGTAACAGAAAGGCAGCTGTGTTAAATCGTATAAGAGAGGTGGCCATTCGCACCATTTCTCCAGACTACACTTCCCCTTCAAAAGATCAATTGTTTGACCAGCTGTTTGGTATGTGGAACCCTGTTTTTAGAACCACACATCACTGATATCAAGTCCACCCACTTCTAGGATTCCATGTCTTACAACATAACACAATAGGGAACTTCATTGACCGTAATATGGCGATAATTTTCATCGCACCACCGGCATTATTTAAACGGTCAGTTTTGTAGATGCAAATGAGTCCTTTGAATGAAAGCTAGGTCTGTTAAGAAATTCTGAATTTCTTTAAACTATTGCAGAGCACAATCGGTGAAGTTTGGACACTTTAAGTGATCACGACCCTTTAGTTCTTAAGTTAATTCTTGTGAGGATATAAGGCAACATTTTTTCGGTCTAAAGGTGCCAGCACCACATAATTTGCAAAAGTTTTTTGTTCAAGATTCTTACTATGAATAAAAATATTGGTCTTTTTTGACGATTCCCCTTTAAATTGGTAAAATTTGCGTTCGTATTAAAATACAAAATTGTTATGTTCTTATTGAAAAATCCTTTACAAATATGTAGCTCAGCAGATCTATGAGTTCTTACAACCATGAGTGTTCTATTCTTCAAGTAAATGGAAGAGTCGCCCCTGTTATCATGTCGGACGGACAATTTTTAATATTCCTTTTTTTTTTGAAAAACAGATTAGGTACGTTTGTTCGTTGTTTGCTAAGAAGTACCTTTTAAATATATTCACATGCTTTGCATCAGAAACATCCTTTGCACAAGAGCGTGTACCCTTTGAATAATTCAAGTGAAAAAAGCAGGTAAAATGATCCCTTTCTAGAGATGATGAAATCATAGGAACATCAATAACTAGATCTGTTCCTGTTATGGTGCTGGTAATCTGATTTCTCTTTTCAAAATACACCTTTATTGTAGTGTATAACACGGTTAACAACTTATTCCCAACATTTTCTCTCCAGCCTGTGCCAATCATCATCCTTACCCTGTGCAGTGCAAACAACTTGACTTATGTACATATTCCATATACACTCAGGATGAAAAGGGTGAAGAGCTTTAAATTTACCCTTCAAGTATTGAAAAGGACTCAGGTCATCCCTTGGCTGGCACCAGATTGAAGCCAAAAGGATATTTTAGCTATGTACCGAAACTAATTCCATTGACTCTACATCTAGTCGATAAATTGATAGTTAATCGGCTTTCGTACCTTCTAGTCGAAGTTCACTTCAACATTTTTCATGACCTACTGCACTTTGGCCAACACACAACAAAATCCTTCACACTAACTTGAGGTCCGCTCAACGAAGGTTGTTCAACAAAAGGCGATAATTCGATAATCACACATATTCGTACACATCGGCATACACTCATACACACTTTGCATACCTAGTTGAATTTTGAGGAGGAAAATGTTTGCAAAATTAATTAACTTGCCAATAGGTTGGCCACACAGCAGCGCCTCGTTCTCTCTCTCTGGCCCGCCCAGGTAATAGCATCAGCATCAGTCTGAGCTGCATTAGCAATTCTAAGCAAGAATAACGAATCCTTTCAATTAAATTGGCCAAAAACTTTTGGCCCCCACATACAAACACACACATGCATGCATGAAAATCCTTTTGGATAAACCGGCCACACAAGAAGAGAGAGAGAGGAACACATAATTTGCTCAAAGTCCACATTTCGTCCGTCCGTTCGGTCCTGTCTCCGTGTGTTGTATTTTAAACACCAACAGAGATGAGTTTCATTTTGTTGTTTTTGTTGCACATTTTTGTTGAAGGGCACCAGCAAAACCAGGCATAACTCAGTGAGCGCACTCTGTAGAGGACTAACTCAAAAAGGCTGAAAGGAAAACAGTGTAACACTTGGTAGAATGCGAAGAACGGACTTGTTCCGTTCTTTCTTTGTCAGGAAGGACAATATGGCTTCGTTTTTTTTTTTTATTGTTTTGTGGAAAGCAAAGTTGGGTGTATTCCAGCTGGACATTGGCTTAGATCCTTTCGGTCGAGATATGCATGTGTGGGCTTTTGCATTTTCCAACGGCAAAAAAGAAGGATACGGCACGGAGTTGGAGTTGGCTTCATACACAATAAACTAACTTCTTTTAAAGAGAGAGAGACTTCTGTTTTTTTTTTGTATATTCTTGTGGCCAAGAAGGAGGCAAACGCAAACTTGGACATATACACAGATTGCACACAAACTCATTCATATGCATGCAGTGTAATGGAGTTGTGGAGAACCATTTTGTTTGATGTTCATAAGAAAATTTTCCATTTAAGCAAACGTGTTTACGCTTTCCCAATTCTGGTGCTCGTCCTCCTCCTCCTCCTGCTCCTTGTTGTCGTCTCCATTGGGTTGCTCATCATTGTCGTCCTCGACGGAGTACGATTGTCGTCAGCGTGTCCAGGATATGTATCTATGCATGTGGATAACTGGTATAATTGTCAATTGTCATATACGACTGTGGGGTATTCGTTTACCGCTGCAGCCAGCTGCTGCTGTTCCTACTGTTCCTACTGCTACTACTGATGCTGCTGCTGGTACTGATGATGTAGCCATCGTTAAGGCGACTCTCAGAACCTGATAGCTCCCAGGAGTCGTGCTGAATTAGTATGCAAGAAGTTTTCCTTTATAGCATTTATATGTTTGCAGCGTCAATGGAGCTGCACTGGCAGCAGGAATAGCTACTTGCAAGTAGTGCCAGGATTTTGTTCATGTCTTCCACCCATCTTGCACACAGTACAGACCAACACACTCACACACACTCGCACACTTGGGGTGCATGAGTGTTTTTGAGAAAGAGAGTCCTTGCCTAATAACTTTGCAAATTGATATTTCATGTGAATTAAGCCAAGATGGGATTAAGTCCGTTTAGCTTTAGTTGATAAAGTTTTTGAAGATAGTGAGTGGATTTATAATCATTGGACAACCAGGCATCCAGTAGTATCGCATCCAGTCTCATCAGCAGCGCCCATGCAGAAAGTTTCTTTTATGCTTTGTTACAGATGCTCTTCATATGTGTGCCTCCTGGTAAGAGCTACAACAGGGGATGTCTGCTGGAAGAGCTATTACCTTAACTAACTCCTTCTTCATACGAGTTCTCTAAACAACTTTGACTGATGGGTGAAAGTGGGTGGGCTAAGAATCTTAAAGCCACTTCGGAACTTTTGGAATTAATTAAATATTCTTATTTGTAGTTTAATGTGCTTAAGACAACAACCTCTACGGTGCGTTGTGGGTTCAGTCATGCGTTTGATTCTGATTCAAACCAAGGCCCTAAGGCTAAGGCATACTATCCAAACAGCAAATGCTGAAAGTAGTAGTTTAAATAGGATTTAGTTGATTACAATGCAAGGGTGGGTGGTGGTAGCACAGTTTTGCAAGGTTAACTTATTTATTAATATTTATTTCTACTCAGAAAAAACAAACAGACCTTGCAACCAGTGCTTCTGCATTGAACCAAACTAAACTATGAGGCGCCCTTACCAAAAGTTCAAATGGAAACCAATGGAAGGGGGCAAGTTGTCATATGACATGACCACTTGTTGCATAGGAAGCGCAAATGATAACAATCAGGTAATGTTTAAGTAGTTAGAAAGCGGTTGGGGTTGTGGTGGAAGAAGTCAAATGCCTTTCGTGCAATTGAGATACCTTACCAAAAATGAGGATGATAGAGCCCTTGACATGCGGTTGCATTGCCGAAACCTTGGCACTTGGTGTAAACGTTGTAATACGGGAGAGAATATAGTTTTCTCTTGAGTCTTTGGAATTGAAAGTATTGTAGCTGATTGTAATATCACATCCAAAAGCTGTTCGATTTAGGTATGTATGGCAAAAAAAATCATTCAAAACGAGAGAGGCAAAGGCTACTCCATATATCCTATGTCACGGATCGAGATTTAACCTTTGACTTGATAGAATTGTGGATATTCTAGAGGCTGGATACACTACGTTCTGGAAGACAGTAACTGTACGAGCCTGGGATAGATTTTGACTTACTTGGCCAGCTTATATCAGTGGTTGATCTGATAGGTCATAACATAATAGGACATAATGTTCATAGGATTCAGAAATTATGTTTCCATGACCCTTCTTTCTGTCGAGAAGTTTGGATTTTCGCTGGGTCGATGTCGCTGTACAGTTCGTATAGTTCATCGTTCAATCTTCTCTTCCAAAGCCCTTCAACGCAAACGTGACGGAAAATTATATTTCATCCTCTTTGGACAGAGTTCACGCTTCAGCGCCATGAAGCAGGACTGGGATGATCAGGGTCTCATATAGATTCTCTCTAGTTCTTCGGGATAGGGTTCTGCTACTCAATTGGCTTCTTAGCCCAAAGAAACAGCGATTGGCAAGAGTTATTCTTTGTCTTATTTCTGCTGAGGTGTTGTTTTCCGAGATTATAGCAGAGCTGAGGTAGATAAATCCCTTTACTACCTGAAAGTTGTAGCTGTCGATTGTGACGTTCTGTCCAATTCGTCGATGTTGTGTGTAACTTCTCGTTAACAGCATAGCATCTGGAATACGTTGACGATGCATGTTTAATTTCACAAGCACACCAGTGCTCAACTCAACATTGCCGGACAACTCGTCGAGAATGTGAACGACTTCGTTCTAGTAAGTGAGAATACGCAGCAGAATTGGGAAAGGTAAAGCTGCGTTCGGAATTCTATCCCAAGTCTGGAGAAGCAATGTTATCAGGTTAAATACTAAGCTGTGACTATTCCGATCCAATTTAGAATCAGTACTACTTTATGGATGCAGTACGTGGAAGATGGACACTACCACTCGTAAGCTGCAATCCTTCGTAAATAGATGTCTATTCAAAATATTTTAGCTCAATCGTGTCTCGAAGGACGATACGAGCCAAGAAAGAAAGTGTCAGTGGATCAGACACAGCCTACTAAGCAAAGACAGCTTTATTGTGAAGTATGCCATGCAATGGAGTCCGCTCACTCAAGCAGGTAGAACAGCGGGTCGCCCTAGGCAAACGTGGCGCTGACTAATCGAGGAGGAATCGAGGTCTCTCGGAATAAGCTGGAGGCAGCTCAAACGTGTTGCAGAACCCCAAACAAATTGTTAACGGCCTATGCCCCCCGACGGGTGAAACGATGTGACTAACTATTTATGCACTTGGCACTTGGTTTCCTAAAAAAGAGCAGTTTCCTATTGCCCCAGTGCACCACCCCCAGTATAAGTTGGAACATGATCCTGAAATTATTTGACGAACACACGACACGTCTTACTGACAATAGCATTAGTAGTAAGTGTCTTATTTGGTAGGGTTTCGATGACTGGATCTCCGGCCAACATTACCATCAGTCAATTAGCGAACTCACGGCGTGATCTATGTATGGTCGTCCGTCTTCAATTTTTGCATCAGGATAGGTAAAACCGCAAAACTAGCTTGGTTGATATTCTGGCGATGCCTAATCCAGCTGATCGGCGCCAAATCGACAATTCCAGGTCTGGCCGCGCCGCTGCTATATTTTTTCATTTCGTGCCAATCTCTGTCTGCTTGGTAGCTTAAAGTCCAAAAGAGTGTACTCATGCTCAACGTTTTCCACGGTAAGACGAACTGCCTACACATTGAAGCCGTGATGACGACCGACCTCATGACGAAGTTCACGTTGCGTATTTACAACTGATTCGATAATATTTTTTAATGATGCCGCACGTTCAGCAAGCGTGAAGCAATGCACGATACATTGGCAAACCTTACTTAATATTTTGACAGCTGGTTGTCATTGGTAGCTTTGACAGCTGCTGAAACATTCCAATTGAAAAAAGTATCGTTGCTATCTGGTAACCTTTTTGATGAAAGTACAGAGTTGTCTATGCTTAATATAAGAAATATATGACATAATGATGGTCCTATGCTCTAATATTAAAGTTTTGTCTGAGGCTTTACAGGATTCACTTACATATATACATATGCATCAGAATAGTTGAATACATATGAATCGATATAATCACCAAAAGTCTTCAAACTTCAAATTAAATAAGAATTTCATCACTGACAAGTATCTGTTCTTTTAAATAAGTACTGCTTGTCGTCCTTTTCACAAAACCCATTCAACTTCTTATGTATTAAAGTACGTCTAACACTCGATCGATTCTATCTCCCAACATATACATATCGCACAGTATATTGTGTGTGTGTGTGGAACACTTCAACCCCATACCATACCGATGTTCCTTACCCACAAACACTTTTACTGCCAAGGAATTCCACTCCTTGACAGAGATAAGCTCATTTCAGGTTAAGTGACATATCGTACCTTTAAGAAACAGCTTCTCTGTCATTTGATTAGCTTCTCTGGCAAAGCCCCCTAGGCAAACCAAAAGGTGATTGTCACAAAGAATAAAAATACAAGAAACTCCTCAATAAATCCCGTCCAACAAAAGAAACCCAGTTCTTCTTATCTGAAAGCAATAATCGAAAATTATCCCCACAGTAACACATAGCAACCCTTTACTTTCCCACTGGAGAGACCAAACGAAAAAGGAACGAAAAAAAAAAAATAAAAATAAAATATCGTAACCTTATATCCCCTTGGCTAAATGACACAACACGCACACACATTCACATTGGGGACCCATCCAAAGATGGATTAGAGGCAGCAAGGGGGGAGGAATGCGAAAAAAGTTCAAATAGAAAACATACTCAGCACAGAGGAGGAAAATTCACTTTTCATTACTTGGCAAATGGCCCGATATTGACAAATAAAATTATCTGATAGCAGCAGCATCTAAGTAAATTTACCTCAAGACGATGACTTTACCGACAACGACAACGAGGACGACGAACGGTGAACGACGAACGATGCCGATGCCGATGAAGATGACTCTCCTCCGGTGTGGAGTCCTAGTCAGAGACATCACGACCTTTTCAAGGAGAGCACAGCACATCACATCAGTAGAAGCAAAATGATGGCTTATGCCAGTACATGTACATCCATATACAGAGATACTTCCGCAAAAGAGGACAGTCAACCCACCGTCACCGTCACCATCGCGAAGGCGAAGCGCACCATCCATCGTTCGGTAAGTCAGTGACTGGGATAGATTTAATGTTGAAACATGACGACTGAAACCAGTCCACCACTGAATCATCATCATGATCCATTCAGGGCAAGGGAAGAAATGACGGTAGGAGTTGGTATGTAGCTTCTTATCCAGACGACACTCTCTCATATAACAATCTGGGAATTATGTAACATTTTCAATTTCCCACAGGGGTACTATACTTTGGTTTCATCCCGACTCTAGCTGAAACCATTTTTCGGGGGCCCAGTCATCGTACACCAACAGGAACAGTGAACAGGAAGGAGGCCGTGGTTTTGTCGAGCTACTCTGCTGTTTGGATAAATTTCAGGGGACGCGCTCGGGGTGAAAGTCATGGGAAAAACGGTTTTCGAATTACTTTGGATTTAACGGTGTACAGTGGTAGTTCCTTCCAACCGCCTTTCACATTTTCTTCTTGGGAAGTAGGTGTTGGCAAGGGACGCCAGTAAGTAATTCGAATATCACTTTGTCAATGTCAGGCATTGGATCACGTTGGAATCCTTTTGGTTCGCGTTTTAAGAGTTAAGCTGGGTACGGTGCCCTGTAGTGGTATGAAATTCGTTTCTTTGAACAACCAAAGGTTAGTATAACACTAGAACGAGTTTAGAGAGTCACTTAGGTATTTTCCAGGCAAACAAAATGCAAAGATGGATGTTTGCTTAAAATGTTTTGTATTTTGTTGTGGATAGGAAGTTGAAATTTAATTTTAAATTATTGTACATAAACTATAAATATGTACAGAGATGGGTAAATTTGATCAGAGATATCGCCATATCTGTGATTTGTCACTTGTGACAGATGTCAACGAGACAGACTACAAATCCAGTATGGCCAAATGTACAACTTGTAAAATAAACAATACAAGTTCTTTGAGGACCTAGCTTCTCACAATCATCAGTGGTATCCGCGCAATCTTCGTACGAATGGAATGTGTCCTATGCATTTCAGAAACTTTTTCATAACATATTCTTGTCCAGGATTCGAAAGTCTAATTCAGTAGTCTGATCCACTAACTGCTGAGGCCCAACGCCCACCAAATATGGAATTCATTTCTTACTTAAGACGATGCAAGTCACTGAGTCTGAAAAAAACTGAAGACATTAACAAATATTTGAGCTAGAACTAGGGAGTACTAGTACTTTTGGTCAAAGCGGTAGACAATTTAATAAGTTGGCTAGTAGGAGAGAAACCCATTTTCACCATATTTAGGTCAATATTGACTCATTGTTTTTTCCATAGGGGGAAAAGGTGTATCCTTAGCTCATGGAGCAGTACCTAACCAATGGTAGCTTAAGATGGAATCTGTGCTACTTAATATTATAAAACATTCTCTCGATTTAAAACATATAGCTACAGATGTTGTTTACCTGTTTTTGGAACAATTCTTCGATGTCCTGGAAGAAGTACCTCCCCAGGGATGTCTTTCTTAGTTGCCAGAGGTTTCGGCAACTCTTAGACATCCTCATCACCGCATCGTCTACAACGATCATCATTGAACGATCATAGATAGGGCAGATAGAGAATTCCTTTTTCTTTACATAAATTAGTTCGTTGATTCTTGTTATATATGTACATACATATAAGAGAACTCCATCTATTGTTTACTTTTATTAAGAGCTCTAATTCCCGCTTCTTGTCTATAAGTTCGGAATAAAGACGAAAATCACCGTGCAAGCGGCTTGTTTCAGTTTAAGTGGCTAGTCTTTCATCAATTCTTTCATTCTCTGGTACACCTTCATGACGAGGGATTCAACCAAGTCTTATCTTATGCTGTGTTCAATGAACCTTAATTTCTGGAATCCACTAGTATGTCCCTGAAATTACACGTTCATTGAGTCTTCCAAACCACGTCAGAGTCTTGCAAGCGAAAAATTAAGCAATCTATAAGGTGGCACAAATATTAACTAGAGGGTATTTAAAAGTCCTACCTACATGTCAGCCAGCAGAGAGGGCAATAGTAGATGGTCCTATGGCCTATAGCCTTGCTTTGACAAGAACAGGACCGACCAATTTATGCAAAAGAACAGAAAATTCCTTGCTAACTCTCTTCGGTACCACATGAGAAAACTAAGACTCATGGACGAAGATTTATGTCGGAGATGTGGAGACAAGGAAGCCAATGAGGATTCAATACTCTTTCTCTGACACTGCCACTTATCCACTTTAGATTTAAATTTCTTGGGCGGCACTTCTTCTGTGATCATGAGGAATTATCACATAGACCAATTAGTAAAATTTTTAACTTCATCAAATCTACTGGATGGTTTGGTGATCAACAGGAAACAAATGAAGACTATGGACTTTTCCCCTATTGGTATCACAATGGGTCCACACTGACCTGAGTGTGGCGATGTGAAATTTTTCTAGTCGCCTTCCACGTACCTAACCTAGTACCTAGAGATGAAATTGGAATTTTCATTCAAACCCTAACATTAAGGGTACTTTACTTAGGATCGATTTCAATAGAAATGGATTTTCTCGAAAACCGCTCTAACGATTTGGATAAAATTTGATATTTGGGTTGCTATACCATATGCTATAAGGTTACATACCATGTTTTGCACATAATATGGAAAACCGTCTGGATCTCTGGTATTTCTTGGCCGATTGGGCTAAAAATTAATAAATGGGAAAATATGTAACATATTTTTTAAGATAAGTCATAAATATTTTGATGCAGCCACGCCCACAAACTCTTCAATATTTTAATATTTTGACTAGAAACTGAAAAAAATCATTGAGACAAAATAAACAGGCAGTTAAATTCTCTCTAATACCCTGCACAGCAATGAGAGATGAAGTACATTCTCGTCGCTTCGTGTTTTCAGGAAATACGATCCACCTACAAAGAATGCGACTAAATAGAGATGACCCTATGTAAATGCCCTAGGCTTTCCAGACCTAGAAAGTCAGGTCTCGGAACATATCCACAGAGCTGCTATTAGTATTTTTATTGCATGTTTCTTCTCAATTCTCTTCACAATTGACACTAAATCCTGTCTGAACATAATTAAGAGTGTCTTTCGTTTTATGGACACAACTTTTCTCACCTGCATCAGACTTAAAGAAACTTCGCCCAGTAAGCCGTAAAGCTCAAAAGCCCTAGTAGATCTGAGTTTAAATAGGAGAATGAAAGATTCGGCTATCATCGCTTCATCGGATTCGTCCCAATTATGCAGTCTGAAGAAGTAAATTGTTTTTCAATAAGCACATAACAATTTTATATTCAAATAAAAGACTGACTAGAACACATGTTACACATATTTGAGTACAAAATTCACTATACAACGATTAATTCTTTGGAGCCAATTTTCCATCACTGTATCACATATCATTGACAATTTCGCGTACAATATTATTTTTAAGCTTTTCTAACTTTTTGGGCTTATTGTGACTCCCTAAAAAAACGTCGTTAGGCTCCATGAGCGAGGTGGCTTTCGACTGGATCATTTTATCGAGATGAATTTATGTTAACAGGTGTATGTAATATAGCACCATCTTGTTAGAACTACATATCACTGATGCCAAGTCCTTTTAATTCAGACTAAAAAATAGGCTTCCAACATGCGAACTTCATTTACCGTAATACACCGATCAATTTCAAAGACCGTGACACCTCAACATACTGTCACTTTTTATGTATCCAATGGAGTCTTTTCAAGCCCATGACATTAGCCAAAAAATACGCTTTTTGCTGAAAATGATTTTTCGATGAAATTCAGGATTTTCTTTAAAAATTTCCACCGAAGAAGTTTCAAATTTCAGCTCTTGAGTTAATTTAATCTTTTAAGGGTGTAGGCCAAGATCTTTACGCAAAATTCGCCACAATATGTGGACTGAGAGATTTCCAAATCCTATGAAGGACTGTAAGCCTAAAAAAACTATGTAAATATTCTGATTGGGTTGTCCTTAGCCTTAAATAATTTTTTTTTCTGAGAAAAAAGTCAGAAATTATGTATGTCTTGGTTGTTCTTCACAGTCCAATGAAATAGCTGAGTTGGCTTCAATGGTCTAAGAAATAGCATGGAACCCTACGCAACAGTATCTACTGCTATCTGAAAATAAACAATACTAACTTTTCTTGGACTCACACAAGGATCCCAGTTTTATTTTTTATCTGAACAGGAACCTCAAAGCTTGTTCCACAAATAAATTCCACGTACTTAGCTCATTATTGGACCCTATCTTTAGACTGGGATAAACAACGAAAAAAGGTTTTTTCGTATAACCAATGGCAATAGGTTTTTTTTTTTTGAAAATCCTTGATTAAGGTTTAGGAAAGCATTGTCAAAATCTCTTCAGCAGGCAAGTACAAAGAATGCTTTCCTAATGAAGTAACTTTATTTTAGGTGAAGTCTTATGCCCATTCACTGACAGGATTCTATATACCAGCCATTATTCCAAATGAAGTTGGTTTCTTGAAAAATTAAGGAGGTGGAGATAACAAACTGCATATGAAGAAGATTCTCATATATTTGGTTTCAAATGCATGTATGAAACAATTTCTTGAAATTCAAGAGGGCGTTTCAAATATTCATTTGTGGTACGATCTTTGGTTTACATTAGTTTTGGCCACACATCATTCCATTCCTATTTTGCAAGCCATTGCTACATATTTTATAGAACAAATAAAACAACATTGCCTCTGGGTGTGGTGGGTATGACATTTTTGTCCTGCAAATTGTATTTTCTTATATTTTTATCTTTTTTATGAATACGACAACGAGCAGCTTACAAAAACGCGAATTTGATTTCATAACTTTCTTTGCATATTTTTTTTCTATTTTTTTTTTTTAATAGAACCCATAAACGTATGTGTCTTTATCTGTGGTACGTGAGTGTCTTTGGCGCCGAATAAAACATATCCCAGAGATGTCAATGCTTTCCATTCGACGAATTAAGTAGCCTCAGCCATTCAATGCGATAATCCTGCTACAAATTGCAGATATATTCACATATTCTCCATTTACACAGAGACGGAGAACTCCTTCCACGAGTTCATATTTTAATTTGATTCCTTTCGCTCATTCTGTGTCTCGGCCGACAGGCGTTCACTCAAAAGAAGCAAATAATTTTTTTTGGGTTTCGAAATGCCTTTTGATCCTTTTGTCTGCGAGAGCTTAAGTCGCCACAAATGTTAATTTGTCGCCGCTTGTCGTTGTCGTCGTCCTCGTAGAAGTCGTCGTCGTTGTCGTTGTCTTTGCCATGACATTCAAGCTGCTCAGCTCACCCTTAATTCAAGTGGTGGTGAATATCAATTATCCTAAAATGGAAACGCTTTACGAATCACAAGTGTGTGCACATCGTCGTAAGGCAAGGAGTAGCGATAGTAGAGGGATACTACCATCCTAACCGTCCCAGCCAGCCAACCAAGTTAACCACAAACATTAAGTGACATGTCACATTGTCGCGATGTCGAACTTTCTTCGTTGTTTTTTTTTTTTTTTTTCTTTTTTAATGACGAAGGTCACAGCTATAAGAATTCGCCATTTATTTTCGGTGGCGGAAAAAGAGGACACATACCCTGGGCGGCACACAACGAATGCAAATTGAATCTTATCCCCGAAACTGAACGTCGAAAAGAAGTTAAAATCCTTTCATTCCGGTCACGATTCGATAGAGACCGTTTGTGTAGGTATGTAGAATGTCTCCGTGCATATCTCTTTAGATAGTCCTCGTCGTGGTCCTGGTGCTGGTCCTGGTCCTGCATCGCAGTAGCGACATTAAGACAACTCTTGATGGAGGAACAAACCAATTTGTTATCCTTCAAAGTTAATGACTTGGCGTCAATTCTGCGGAAATGGTGGAGAATGGCTGAGAGGGAGCTTGCATAACGAGTAGGTCGTAGTTTTCAATTGGCCATCGGCGCAATGGTGCCCGCTAACAAAGTTGGCTACCCTTGTGGTTATGTGAACAAGACTCACGGGAATCGTGAGTATTATCTTCTAACTAATACGTACATCAGTAGATTAGACCAAGCCAACTAAGGAAATACTTGAGTTTTGCATTAAACGGGGTGATGGCAATCAACCACTGATAGTCATTCCCATCGGCATCGTTAAGCGGAAATAGTAATTATCCTTTACCGACATCCTGCAAAAGTGGTCAACGGACGACAAACACACGTCGAATGGCATCAGATATGTACGTACGCATATACGTACATGCATACATGTTCCACCTTCTGGTAAGGATAACGCCAAAGTGCATCTGGTTGAATGTATTACCAATCGATTGTGGTAGGTTGCTGGTTGGATTTGCGAACTTCGTTTGCATTACTTGTGTGGTGCGTGTAGAAGTGCCTTCGAGTAATTTCAATCCGTACAAATTGATACCAGTCGAGTGAGGTGATATCGAGAGGTGATATCGGATGGTGTTCGTAGATACTTTTGCATTTATAAAGTTAATTTCGAATTTAACGGCTTTTAATTCATTAAATGGCGCCGAGTGGCTATTCATTTATGCGAACACAGTTCATACCATTTATTTCTCTAATTGTGGGTGCATGGTGGAAGAAGCATGAAGATTTCTTTCGTCCTTTTTGTTGGTATTCCCGGACATATCCGAAACCAACGCTATACCTTACATTCCTGTTTTTTTTATTTAGAAGAGACTCAACATGTCCTTACAATAGCTTCTGTTTTGACACTGTTGAAAGCTCTCCCAATGTCAAGGAAGAATACTATAATGAAATCCTGTCCAACGAATGCTAGGACCTATCAAGCTGTTTTCTATTGTCATGCGAATGTTGGGATACAATTTAGAGGATAAGTGGATGCACTGCTCATCATTAGACAACATTTGGTCAAACTCTACTGGGTTCCCGTACATGGGAATGAAGGAAAATTTTTTAGCAAGAATGGAGTCATCAATGAACATAAGTGAAACGGACAGATCCATAGTGTAACCGATCTGTACATTGTATAGCGCATCTGATAGGATAATAGGAAATAAGGGTAACTCATCTTGGTTATCTAGGGAGGACTAGGGACTAAGGTTATTCTTTCTCATGCTTCGAATCTGGTTGAGAATTTTGGTTGGGTTACTCTAGAAGTGTTTTGGGTTGACTGATCGCATGAGCTTTATTCCAGATTTTTGCCTTGTATCCCATCTTTAGTTTCCTAATTTACTCTTTGAGAGAGAGTCACCTTACCAGTGATGCATAAGTGAGAATTGGTCTGGTTATGGCACTCTAAAAATGGCACAGCATAATTTTATACCCCAATCCACAAGGAAATACTGGCTTAGTCTATGGTTTTAATAGGATAAGATTCCAGGTGATTTTTTCGTCAAGCGTTAAAAATAGGTATTTGACTTCTTTTGAGAACTTTATTACTTTAACGAACAGACTGGGATTTTTCAGTTTTTCTGATTCCGGCTTTTTGAGAAACCAACTATGGTGTTCTTTTTGGGGTTGATGTTTAGGTAGGTAGGTAGAACTGGGTGGCCAGCACTCAGATCACTGGTAGATGCATTGTGAACCCCTGTCATGGGTTGGTTATAAACTTTGGAGAAGCTGTAAGGCCTCCCTGAACCACCCTGATGTTGTTTTAAATTTGACAATGGTTGATGTGGGCTTTTCTGATAGGTCGCCCAGGTCTTTTTCTTTCTAGTTCTGCATAGCCTTGGGCATTCGCAAAGGAAGAGAAGAGTACACTGTAATTCATCTATTCCACTCGCAATGATGTTGTGTCCGGTAATGATCACCGTGAAGAGTGGTAAGTTGGGTCGTTAAGCTCCAGGATCTGTTTGGTTTTGGGCAACATCATACTCTGTCCAGAGTTTTCTGGAGACACAACGGTTCAGGTGTCAGGTGTCGACCATTGTCAAGTTCTGTTCGAATCTCTTTTTTTTGCTAATTCGTCCGCCAGTTCGTTTTCTTGAACGCCGCTGTGTCCTCGGACCTAAAGAACTGCGACGTTAGGGTACACAAGGAACGTTAGGGTACGTTAGGGTACACAAGGAAATCCTGGCTTAGTCTATGGTTTTAATAGGATAAGATTCCAAGTGATTTTTTCGTCAAGCGTCAAAAATAGGTATTTGACTTCTTTTGAGAACTTTATTACTTTAACGAACAGACTGGGATTTTTCAGTTTTTCTGATTCCGGCTTTTTGAGAAACCAACTATGGTGTTCTTTTTGGGGTTGATGTTTAGGTAGGTAGGTAGAACTGGGTGGCCAACACTCAGATCACTGGTAGATGCATTGTGAACCCCTGTCATGGGTTGGTTATAAACTTTGGAGAAGCTGTAAGGCCTCCCTGAACCACCCTGATGTTGTTTTAAATTTGACAATGGTTGATGTGGGCTTTTCTGATAGGTCGCCCAGGTCTTTGTCTTTCTAGTTCTGCATAGCCTTGGGCATTCGCAAAGGAAGAGAAGAGTACACTGTAATTCATCTATTCCACTCGCAATGATGTTGTGTCCGGTAATGATCACCGTGAAGAGTGGTAAGTTGGGTCGTTAAGCTCCAGGATCTGTTTGGTTTTGGGCAACATCATACTCTGTCCAGAGTTTTCTGGAGACACAACGGTTCAGGTGTCAGGTGTCGACCATTGTCAAGTTCTGTTCGAATCTCTTTTTTTTGCTAATTCGTCCGCCAGTTCGTTTTCTTGAACGCCGCTGTGTCCTCGGACCTAAAGAACTGCGACGTTAGGGTTTGCCGTGAGTACTGTACTTCACGACTTTTTTTTAATTTGACGACTGTGATGAGATAGCCTTTATGGGGACTTGACGGTCAATATAGAAAAGTTTTCTACTTCTTCACAGTCAGGGGGCTGCTGCCTAAGCTCGTTTGTGCTTATGATGCGCAGAAACAGAATATTTGACGCGAATCGAGCCACGAGAAGATAAATTCAGAATATCTAGATCTGGATCGGTGGCGTATACGTAACCTAATCTTTGATATAAATTGTGGTGGAAAAGTTTTCTATTTTCCCCACACTCTGTGAGCTAAGCTCGCTTGTTCTTCTGATGCGCAGAAACAAAATATTGGACTCGAATTCAGCCAGGAGAAGGCAAATTCAGGATATCAGAAACTGGATCGATGGCGTATACGTAACCTAATTTTTCGTACATAATTCGCTTATTTCCTGTTCGGTTGACCAGGTTATAAATTAGTGCAGCACTAGGAATGACTCCAACTTGGACTGTATGTGGATCTATATGTACATGCTAAATAAGGACAGGCAGTGGCATCATATGTGATAGATGGCTACATGATTTAGTATTCACATTATCTCGACGCAGGACACGTTCCAAGTGATGAGCTCGCGAAGTCGATCATTTTCCTGAAGTGCAGTTTCGTAGACATTTCTCGTGCTGCTCGTACTTTCGCTTATAACACACTCCCTCCTTGCACAAGCTAGATTGCTGCAAACGTAGGTCATTCTTCGCAGCTATTTCTTTTAGATATATGTACATAGGTCTATCGGGCAAGTATGGTTTAAAGGACTGAAACCGGCGTGGTTCTTATGGTGCTTTGTTCGCTTTGTCTTTGTATCTTGGTCAGTGCTCGAAGGTTCGTAATTTTGTCTGCTGCAGGCCACCGGACTAGGCACGCATAGAGTTGACATTTAGGCCAACTTTTCTACATCAGTCAGCAACCAAATTCAGTGGCCTTTGGAAGAGTTCCGAGATTCTTTCTTCGAATTTGCCGCTGATTAGAGAATTTACAATCTGGGCTCAGGCAAACCATTAGAGGTCGCTCCGCTTTCTTGGTTATTTTCTGTCTTTTTTTTTTTTCAAGATAAGTTTACTGCCCAGGTTAAGTCTTAAATATTTAACTTCCTTCTCGAAGTTGAACGGGCACTCGAAATTGTACTTAAACTAGCTAGTTCTCGAAATTTGAAAGACTTGTCGTACAATTTTTTGCAAATTAATGTGGTTATGAAGTGGTTTTGTCAAAAATGATCGTACATATCCAGGTACTTTCATATAAATGTTCATCATTGTTAAGAAAACTATTTGTCTTTGCACTTATGATGTTTTACCTTGCAAATATATGTAATATTAAAAGTTCCAGAAATTCCCAACTTCCCAGTTCCTCTTTTCAAATATACTTTTCGAACAACCACATGCATTTTTAATTTAGACTTTACTCCAAGAAACTCCAATTTAAATTAACTGGAATTTCATAGAGCACAAAGGACTTCATTCGTACAATCAAATTGAATTCAACGTTTTGAAGGTTCAATTAAAATTTCTCTTCTAAAGAAACACGGCAGCAGGGAAAGAAAAACCTTTAACCACCGAAACTAAGACCCTTTTCACATAAAGGAGAGGAGAGGAAAAACGAAAAAAAGAAGAATTGTAGGATAACACACAATCTCGGAATACTTCCCTCTTACACACAGCCACATCTATCTTTGGCTTGTCCTCTTTCAAATAAGAAAAGGATTCCACAATGTGGATAATAATTGTAAATATCCTTAGGCATTAAATAATTGCGAAAACCTTTGTCAGTAACTTGAATGTATAGTTGGAAATGCTAGTTTCGTTTGATGGCCCAGAAAAAGGAGTGGCCATGGCAATAGCAATAGTAGCAACAGCAGTTGCTGAATGACCTACGGCTGCGGCAATACGGAAGTGAGGAACTTTTAAGAAGGGACATAGGTTGTGCTTTGCATTGAAGTAAATTAATCGACATGTTGGTTGGTTACTGTTGATGAGGATTGCTGTGTCTGATTTCATTATGTCTTTGTGCTGGAGCACTGAAATAAACCATATTTTGGATTGAAAGACTTTTATACAACAAACACCAAAGGAGTCTGAAGTAATTTTGAAAGTAAATTGGGATGTTTCTTGTCTTCTTGTCGAAGACTTGCACACTTTTTGATTGTAAGGAACCTGAGTTGGATGGAATATTAGTTTTTGGGTAGATGGAATTTTGATTTGATTGTTATGTTCTAAGATAAACGTTATTAAGTAAAAAGCATGAGCCCAAACTGGGGATTGCACATTGGATTGTACATTGGATACATACGGCAGTCGTAAGACGTATCCCTATGTACGGAGTCGTAGTCTGGTATACGGCTCTGGAGAAGTTGCATTACTTGAGAAGGTTCAAAGGCTATGCCCCATTTGCATAACCGGCGCCTTTAGAACCAATCTTACAGCTGCATTGAAAACTATGCTAAATCTCCTTCCCGTTAATATCTTTGAAAGACCGATGGCGGCTAAAGCAGCATTACAGCTTAGGAAATCCTTATAACTAGCTCGTGATGATATGGGGCATTCAAGCATGATGAACGGCATTTACACTAGTCCTAATAATTCGGAATATATTGTCCCCTCTTTGGACTTTAAAATCAAATATAGAACCAGAAGTCCTAGAAGGAATCTTAAGAAATATTCTAGACGAATTTGGAACTGAAATCTACGGGGGCTTACTCCAGGGCACTAGACTTGTGTATTACCACACGACTAAAGACGAGGAAGAGGACGAAGCCATATCACATCTCATGTGTACATATCCTGGCCTATTGGTTGTGAAAAGGAAAACCCTAAGCAAGTACGTTTTCGTAAGATCTCAACGATCTAGCTACTGGTTTAATTCTCAATCAATCAAACATACATCTTGGGTTTGGACTTGTTACCCCGCCTTTTGTATTCCACATTGAGAGTCTTTATGTAGGTTAGTTAGTTACCTGGCTTTTCCTATAGTGATACCACAATGGACCTTTTTCTGGTCTAAGTACGTCCCTGCTGAGCGGGGACGACCGCTCAACCTAACCAACCAAACCATGGATTAAGCGATTTAGATGAAGAGAATTTGTTCAAAAGTAAATAGGTGCATCATAAAGGACTTATGTCCCACTTCAGCGGGAATCGATTACAAGTTACCAGAACATGTGAGCAGCAGCTCATTTCATGTCTAAAATGTTGGTGTTAAATGTAGACGACAAGCTATTTCCACATATCGAGCTATGTCTAGTTTTGGCATCCCTATCTAAATCGTCTGGTTGCGCAGGGTAATGATGTTCCATCACAAGGCGAAGTACTGTCCTCTGATTTTTTCATTATGCTTCTTAAAATAATTTTCCAGAACTCACACGCCAATATCAGAGTCACAATTTTTGGAAGGCGCTCTCGGTTATCATGGGAGAAAAATACTTCGCGTGTTTTTTGGTCCCGTCTACATGTAGACGGGAAAACAGTCAAGAGGGATCAGATAGACAGAAATGCTACGGCTCGAGAGGAATACGTCTCTAAAAGGGACTCAACCAACTTAATATGCGAAACTGGGTAAATATCGAGAGAGGCTTGAGAGCCTTGATATTTTAGGACTTATTATATGAAGTTGGAAACTGTACTATCCGAAAAGACATGACCTTTATACTTAAAAAAAAAAAAAGGTATCGCACTCTACCCATCTGAAATAATGCCAAAATTATACTTAAGACTGTACTAGATCCTAATGTATATCTAAGAATACAGAAACTCTCTGAAACCCTTTATTCACACTTTTAGGAACCATTAACCATGTTTTACTTTTTTATAAAAAATACCCAATTTTGTGCATAGATAGGGTAGGTATTGGTTTTGTGAAAAAATTCGAACTCAAGATTTTAATCAAACTTGCCATTACCATGTATGATGGAGAAGTCCAAAAAAATTCCGTCTGTGTGTCAAAACGGCTGGACGAGTTTGCTTCAAACTTCATATCTGTGGGCTGTGGGTATACACCTCGAGGCGAAATTTACTTAAGGCCGGTTTCAGTTAAAATGCATTTTCTCGAAAACGGCTTTAACGATTTCGATTAAATTTGATATTTGTATTAGTTTAAGTATATGCTACACATATTGAAAATTGGCTCTTTCTCGGGTATAAATAATTCTAGGTTAGAAGACAATTGCACGATAATGGCGTACCAAATGTTGGAATTGCCACGCCACGCCCACTTTTATAAAAATTTGTACTGAAATTCTGAAAAAAATATTTATGAAAAGTCTCTATAATTCACCCAAACACCGTATATGCCCACGCCCAATTTTTTAAGGTGTTTTTCTAGGAACAAAAATTGTATAATTTCCCACATACATACATATGTACCTACTTATAAGTAAAATGTTATGACTATTATTCAAGTACGTAAATACAATATTTGTGCTGCAGGTAAACATTTTCGATGAAATTTAAAGGTTTTGAAACAGGACATGTATATGTTTCAAAACAATGAAATTTCGAAACATTGAAAAACAATGGAACCTCTGTCATCACACAAATTAAACATTCATGAAGGGACCGAGGTTGTTCAAAATTCCGGTTGACGGTGGATATTAATAGATTCATACTAATGTATGTTTGTACTTTCATTCTCCGGCTTTTGTCTATTTTGTGTGCGATTTGTTGAAAATCTAAAAAGAAGTTCCTACCGGAAAACTCTTCATCTTAATTTTTGATGTTCTCTGAAGGAAATCCTCTGCAGAGCACGAAAATAATTTTGAGGCTGTATCCTCGTGACCTGAATATTACTGTTACTGGCACGTTTCACGAAAATTCACCCACGGATTACATTAAACAACTAGTAAGTAAGACTATGCCATAAAGTGTACAAAGACTGAATAAAAATAGTAACAATAACAAAATAAAATATTATCCTGCAAAGGATGCAAACAAAATGGGGCAAAAAGGATGTACAACTCTAACAACATCAGCAGCTTAACATTGTTAATACTCTGACAGGAACAGAGGAGCTGCAGTACACTGAGTGCGCCGAGGTGAAGCAACAACGAAGTCGAAAATTTACTACAATTTTAGTGTACCTAACTATCTGTGTATGTATATATGAAAGAAAATGTTGTTTTTTTTTTTTAAAAGATTAGCTTAATGAAGCTACCGTACGTAGATATACATAGTACTGGATGCATCTATCCCTAGCATCCTAGCATCCACACTCGACGGCGGCCTCAAGTAACGCGAAACATTTTCGGTCCTCGTTTAATTACCACCACGTTAGTGTTCAACTTGGGTGAAACGAATATAGCTACCTGCTTTCGGGATATACTCGTACATATACCAATGATTCTCCATCAGTGCTCTTGCATCGCCAAAATGCTTTTGTGTTCGTTGGTGCTACAAGGATTTTTGGAAGAGCAGACAGCGCAAGCAGGAAAGAAAGTATAGTGTATCGGTTGTATAGGTTGCTGGAGATTTCTTTTCACGCTTCTGACTTCAACACGCTAAGGTTCCGTAGTGATGTTTTCGGAAAAATGGGGCCTGCACTTATATCGCGCATTCAACCGTGGTTGTTATTAGTAACGAGGCAGTAGCGATAAGCTATTATCCTGTGAAACTAGTGTGAACCAGGTGCAGCGGTATTTAATTAGATGAAATCTCATTGTCAGGAATTTATGCATTTTTAACATGCTATCGCTGTTGCTGCGAGCTGCTTTTGTAAAATGGATGCAATGAATTCAGCAGCCATTGTCGAAAGTGTTAACACGAATTTGGTAGCTGGATGGAGAGAAAATGAGACATGAAAGTTCAGGAAATTCAGATGAATGTGGGCCATAACCACCAGATGGATTTGAAATATTAAAGCGTAATAGAATTAGTTACAGAGTTATCTAGTATTCAGCTCAATTATTTTCTTAAAGGACTTCTGTCACGAGATTCTTAAAAGGATGTGGATACAACATTTTCCTATCCGCCTAGAACTACAGACTCGAACTGGTATTCATAGTTTTCCGACTATAACGCATCAATGGATGAATCGTTTGACCAGGTATGTAGCATGTGGCACCATCTTGCTGGAACTCCAGATCACTGATGGTAAACCTATCCAATTCTGGCCAGCAAAAGTTATTCAAATGGCACTATAGCGAGCTCTATTGGCCGTAATATGATGATCATTTTCGTCGAAGAAAAGATGAAATCCACACCACACCGCACACTGTCACTTGTTCTGGATCCAATGGAGTTAACACAAGTGGATTTGTTGCCCATATGTGAACTTTACCATGTTAAAAGTGTAAACTTTACCTGATGTCTTGACATTAAGAGATCTAAGAAAAGAGTGTAAGCATGCATTTGTATTTAAGTACAAAATTGTTATGTCTCTATTGAAAAACACTACATGAAGGGCCACTAGCTGTAGTACACTATATATCTGTAATCATTTTTCAAAACTAATCAAAACATACACTATGTTAGTCTATCCAGTGACTGATGTCAAAATTTATTTCGTAGTCACTGATTCTTAGATTTTAGAAAACAAAGTGATTTTATTCGCACGAAACACTAGGAAACAGACATCTTCAGTAGGTCAATGTATCTTCTAACTCGTCTTGCTTCCATTTTAATTACAAATTCATAATAATAATTTATATACTGCCCAAGACATTTATTAACAAAATACCTGTCAAACCACAAAAATTCTTGTTTTGACCTTGAATGTGATCGTTGTTATTGTCGCTAAACAATATCTGACCGCGAATTTTTCATTCAGTTGTTTGTTGACAATGGGAAGTATAATCTCGCCGGTAACTGTAGTGTTGTATCTCAACTCATTTTTGTATCTTCAAGTTTTTGCCAAATATTATGGTAAGTTAACTTATCTTTCTCTTTGGCAATGGAAATATTATTTTCTCTTAACAAATCTGCAGAGGTTTCACCGTACATCATAAATGGCAATTTCACTAGATACGATGAGTTCCCGTTCATGGTAAGTTAAGTGATTTAGTATCTAACTAAATGTTTAAACAAATTTGTGTCGAGTAGGCTGCTCTTGGATGGAAAAACAATGCAACCGATCAGATTGACTACCTAGGTGGAGGCATGCTAGTTGCTTCTAACTTTGTTCTTACGGCGGCACATTGTGTATTTCTAAACGGGTTTGTTGATCAAGTTTGACAAATTCTATTTACATAGTCTACAGATAGTGTTATGTTTTAGAAAACTTCCCAAAGTGATAAGTGTTGGTGGCAATATACTGGATAGTCCGGAAAATAACGAACTGCATGACGTGAAGGACTTTTTCTTATATCCTGAGTATGACAACAATCAGGCATATAATGACATAGCCCTCATCCAGCTTAGTCAGAATTCTGGGTGAGTTTAGGCACGTTAATAACATGGACATCGCTCATAGACAAAAAAAAACTTTCATGTAATAGGAAACCGCCAGTCTGCCTTTGGACACGGCCAACACTCTATACAAAGAATGTAACTGCAATTGGATATGGAGCAACGCAATTCGGTACAAGTATACACATGGATGTATGCATATCAAAATCTTATTATTCCTTCTGTTGACAGCTGGCTCAAGGAGTCTCGCACTTCAAAAAGTGAAATTGATTGTTTTTCCGGAAAAAGTATGCAAGCCCTACTTCAAGCGACAGAGGAAATTCCGTACTGGGATATGGCATTCGCATCTCTGTGCTGGCGATTCGGAAGGAAAGAGAGATACTTGTCAAGTATGAATGGTCCTTGAAATTGAGAGATTTATAAACATTTTTTTTTTTGTTTGCTTTCTTAGGGCGATTCAGGAGGTCCTTTATTGGTTGAGTCTGGATATCAAACTTATGCAGCTGGTATAACGTCAACTGGACAAGCATGTTCTGGGTTTCCACCAGCAGTGTATACGAGAATTTCATCGTTCATCGAATGGGTAGAGCAAACTGTTAGTGAACATGGCTCGAAAATAAGACAAGACTGTGGAGAAGATCTTACATAAGAAGAGCTACAATTATGTAAATTGTTTTTAATTGTTGCTTGGCTGAAACATTGGTTTCAACTGAAAATATGTAATTTTTAAAAAATTGATAAATAAAATATAGGATAGAGTATTGATAAAACTTTAACCCTGATTCTATATGTTTATAAAGGGTTTTTAGTTAAAGGTTTGAGCCTTTACCGTTACAAGATCAAATTAACTCAAGAACGGAAGCCTATTGATCGTTTGAAGCATCGAAACGTCTCCTATTGTGCTCTGAATTTTTGGGTTAATGGCTTTGTCAAACCTACATGTGTGTTAAGAGACTTCATTGACCTATTGGACTATTGAAGGCCTGAATTGGATTGACTTAAAATCAGTGATATCTAGTTTGGTCCCGTATGCGAGGAGGGCAAATGGAGGAGAAGATATAACGGCGAACTCTATGAGCTGTACCAAGATGCAGATGTAGTCGAAAAAAATACATCAACTACACTGGCTCGGCCACATCGAGCGAATGGACAATGATGGTGCAGCCGAGGATCTTCGAATTACAGCCCCCAGGTTCGAGACAACTAGGAAGACCGAACCTCCGTTTTGAAGACCAAGCAATCGCTGATGCCAGAGGGCTTGGTCTGGACAACTGGAAGCAGGCAGAGACTCGTCACGGGTCGGGAGCCGGTTAAGTAAAGAAAAGTAAGTAAGTAGTTCTAGCAACAGGGTGGCAAATTCCACATATCTGGTCAAACAACGATAGATTGAATCATGCGCTTTTCATGCTCGTTCTGTTTTCTCCCGAGAAACATCTCCCGATGTTTTATCCTCTTTTTTTCTTCATAGACCTCAAGTATCCTTCTCGTCCTTCTATACAGTGCCGCTTTGTATACATATATAGGCGATCTGCTTTGCTACTTCTTCTTGCTGACACTCTTCATCAAACCAGGGATTTCGAGCGGGTGGTCGAGTGAAACTCAGCACAGCAGTTGGCTTCTTGGCAACGAGGTTCAGGGATACGCGGCAATACGAGGAGCTCGTAGAAACACTACTTGGTAATACCATATTTTATTCCTGTGGGGCAGTGGGTGCATATCAGACTGATGTTAGCTAATTTAATCCTGATGCGGATTGTCATAAAACATTCACTAACGTTTTTAACAACAAATTCGCATCCGAATAACCTCTACTTCTGTTCTCTGTCACAATTTTGCATTATTCTTTTGACCGGCCCCACATCTCTAGGGCCTCCGCTATTTGTTCGGCTACACGCAATCTGTTCATGGTTCGACGGTTCCTTGTGCAGATCCGAACATTGTTTTCGAGGGTCGTCAAAACTGATCAGTACTTTTCCGAGACTTTTGATTGTTTCAGAGTAAAACGTATTTTCTATGGAGGACGAGTTCCGTTGTACACCCCTATGATGAGTGGCCGGGATTTCCGGAGTCGGCCCTTTGAGAACTCCTCCACTAATTTCTTCCAACACTCTGACTCAGTGTCGATGGGACCCAGGCCCTAGCTTCTCACAATAGAAGTGGCCTACTGGGTAATGCCGTGTCCTAAGGGCACTTTGTCATTATTTCTCAGGACAGTTGTACTCTCGGATGTTTGTCAGACGCTCGCAAAAGGTGGGGCCGTGAAAAAAGTTTTTACGTCTTCCGACTGGGAATCGAACCTGTTATCCCCAACCCCTTGCTCCATAGTCCAACGCCCTGACCACTGAGCCACGGCGCCCACATTCCAATTAATTCAAACAAATATTTGCATCGCAACTCTGTGTATTTATTTGTGAAGAGTATAAGTACCCCAACAGTACTGTACCCCACAATTTGAAAAATTCAAATTCATACACATTTGGTTTTTTTCAAAATAAATCGCACACCGGAATACGCCAAGCTCAAAAACCAGACAACCGAATAGGTGTTGCATTTAATGACTACCGATATTCGAGTCTAGGCACCTCCTACACCATCGCAGATAAAGGAAAATTCCATTCTTTCAATCTATTGTCCTCACACCTAATCACCCTTCGAGCGCACCACATACAAAGAATATTCCGAAGGTAAAAAGTACCACCATTCCTAGAACATACCACCCCAACCTAATATCCTTTATGAATTCCAATCACGCAAAGCGAAGTTCATGTTTTCGTTTCGTTTCGATCTTGTTTCGTTTTATTTTGTTGCCAATTTTTGTTATCCTTTCCCACACCCCAGATAGTCGTATACCCATGAGCATCTGATGATAGGTGGCACACAGTGATTCCCAATTTATTACTCCCTTTGTGATGTTCTTCTGGTAGGCAGGCAGGTAGCACCCCACCGCCCTCCCAAAAAAAACTACCGCCTTCTTTGTCTAGGAGGGAGGTAGGGGAAAAAAAAACAAAACGAATCGACACTGATGAAGTTGATGATTTTTCCTTCCAGGATTAAATCACGAAATTCCCAAAATATGAAATTTGCTGTTCAGGACCTGTCCTGTGTTTATATGTGTGTGTGTGTGTGTTCGGAGGGTGAAAGTCTATGGGGCTGTGTGTGATTGTTTTTCCCTTTATTTGCTTTTCATTTCTTCGTTACGCCAATGCAATTGTGTGACCATGTTGTGGCAAATTCCTTGTACGTCCTTTCCCTTTACCGTTCGGCGGGAAACAAACAAACCTTGTTGCCTGCTACGAAGATGATAACGTCAATCTAACACGAGGGCAAAAGACACACACAGACAACGGGGGGGTGGCATTGAACAGAAAAAGTTTTGTTTATTTTTACATTAATTGAATGTAATTGATTAGCTTTTTGGGAGAAGGAGCCTTTTGTCGGGCTGCCAAGGAGTGCGACGGGTTGTGGCGGCACAGCCATGAGTTTTTGGTTTAATTGAGGCACGATTTTTGGTAAGACTATGGGGGGCTGCTTGAATAAACAAACGGGCCTGGTTACACTGGGGAGGTGAATAATTAAGAGTGGGCGGGCAATCGAATTGCTTTGATGAGAGAAATTGAATATGATCGAGTTTTTCCTTTCCACTTTGACGATGACGATGGTACAAGGAAAAAAAAAGGACACAATCCCCAACGAGGCTCTGATTTTGATTGTCTGATTGATTAAGGGTTTCCGAATGAATTTCGAATAATTATTCATGGTTAATGTTGAATTTCACCGTAGGTATTGTTTTTTTTTTCTCGTTCCTATGATTTTCGCAATTTGGAATTGGGTGTGTGCACTCCTTGCAGCGGCGGTGACCAGTTCAGTCCAAATGTGGGCCAAGGACTTTCCCCTTTGCCAGAAAGAAGGGAAAGGGCTATGCATTCCACTGTGGAATATCATGACAAAGTGCCATTAAGCCTGTGTGTTTGTATGGTTTTACATATTTTTGTAATTTTATATTTTTTGACAAATTCCTTTTGCGGATGTAGCCCTTCAGTGTTTTACGCGCGCTAATTGCGTCCAGGATATTATATTGCCGTCACGTGTTATTGTTCGTTTTTGTTGACAGTAAAAATGTGAGGACATGATTCATGTCCCAGCGAAAGAAAGACAAAATATATAAATAAATAAACATGTTTGGTCGTTTACAAGTTAAACCATTTCATTCTGGAGCATATGATTGGAAGAGATAAATTAATAAATGGGTGATAATAAACGGATTTAGTGGTGGAAGAAACTGTTTAATCGATGCAAAAATCACAAACTGTCTGTTTGTGGGGTAAAACTTTCCAAGGATAACAACGCGAACTTCTACTCCACGGGCGGGCAATATAAAGGAATAATTAATTTTTCCCAAAGAGCCTCCAGCAGGCAGATGAATTTCATTCCAAGCAATTAAGTTTTATAACAGATTTTTTTTTTTTTTTTGATAAATTATTTTATTATTCAGATTACGTAAGTTCGTTTTTATGTGATTGTTTTGTCAAATTTTGGCCTCTTATGTGGCGCTCACAAGTTTATGACCGAAAACTTGATGAAGGTGTTGAGTGTGATGTTAATTTAAATGAAAACATTTTTGATTAAGAAAAGGACTTGAGTCATCAGATCTACAGTGTTACTTATTTACTTACATAGGTGGCGCTACAGTTAGGGTGGAAATGTGCCTCCACTTATAGCATTTCTAGTAAGGTTGATCGATTCTAGCTCCTTCAATTGAGCTACCTACGAGAAGGGCTCCCTGTACTGTGTTGCCCCTTCGGGTAAGGATCAAAGACTCTACGGATTGGAGCATTTGTATCCACCCACTGTACATTTCCCAGCCATCTTAGACGACTGCTGTGGAATTTTCGACTAAGTCGATATCGCCATATTGAAATTGTATAGGAAACTGTGTGTTTGTTATAGTGTACTTAGTTCTTTCTATAGCCCTAAGTTCTTTTCGGGATATGGTATCGTTAGAAGCTCTAGAATTCAATTTGTTATTTAGATACGGAAAGCATTCGTCCTTAAGCGGAAGATAGAAGGTAATGGCGAATTTCTTTATTCTGAACATCGATGGAATTTTGAAACCAGATCAATCAGAAATGAGAGGTAGTCTTCCTATATTTTCTGCTCACGTAGGAAGTCTACTTCTTTCGGTATCCTGACTCGGATAGAAGGACGGGTATCAGGTCAAACTGAAACTGAGTTTTCTCTTCATACTGGGCCTAACAGTGATGTAATATAGAACAATCAGGAAGCCTTAAGAATTTGGGACCCTTATTCTGATTTCAACATGAATACAAGAATCTGTGTTTGGGAACCTAAGACAAATCAAACTAGACAACAAAACGGTCAAATCAACTCAATAGCAATAAAGAGATTATTGTGCCATGTAAAGAGTGGCACCATCTAGTGGTTTCGTCTTAAATCATGGGTTATTTTGACACTGACAGCTGTTTCCCGCTTAAAATCTTGACAGAAAGTCAGAAAGTCGTCATACCTCCGCGGAACGAAATAAGTCGCTTTATGCTTGAACAACGTTGGGAAATATTGAAAATTTATTTCCAAAATGAGTGCTGAGTAGCGCAAACAGTGCGTTATTTTAAAAGAAGTTTTGGCCGAAATGAAGCACTCACGCGCCTGCTGTACGCCAGTTTGTGCAAAAAGTTCCTGAGACTGGTATGCTAGTGGACAACACTCATGGTTGCCGTCGTCGTATGGTGCGCACAGACGAGAATGTGGCTACTGTAGCCGGGAGTGTGAGACTCAATTCACGAACATCAACTCGCCATCGATCTCAGCAGCTCAAAATTCCACGCACTAACCAGATGATAGTTCAACACAAAGATCTCGGATTATTTGCTTACAATGTCCAATTCACTTAGCAAGTGAAGGCGCACGACCATTCGCTTCGTTATCGCTTCGCAGTTTGGGCCTCAGAGCAGCGAAAAATCTTTTTTCTGCGAGGGGCATTTTCATCTTGGCGGCTACGTAAACAAACAAAATTGCCGCATCCATAGAGAGTGACAGTTTTGTGCAGATTTCGGAGTGGTGGCATCATTGGACCATTTTTCTTTAAAAATGAGACTGAGAACAACATTTCGGTCAAAGGTGGGCGTTACAGAGCCATGTTAACTGACTTTATTTGTACTGAAATTGAAGAATTGAATATGGACGACCTCTGGTTCATGCAGAATGGAGCGCCATGCCACGCAGCCCATGCCACAATCTTTGCGCACCAAATTCTCAAATCGTGTTATCAGCCGTCTTGGCAATGTCAATTGGCCGACCCGGAGCTGGGATTTGACCCCTTTGCACTTTTTTTTTGGGGTTAACAGTGAAGGACCGATGATATGCCAATAATCCGGAAACGATTCAAGCACTTAAGGCCAAAATTATAAATCCGTGAGCTACAGCCCGTAACCATCAACAAGGTCTTTGAGTGACAGAATGCGCTACTGAACGAAGTTGTGTTCCATAATTAATGGAAATGTTTGCCCTTACTAATAAAGCCATAATACATGGAACAAATTTAATTTGAATCATTTTCAGCCTTTTGGATGATACTTCTCCAAAAGACAGGTGACCAGATCTGGGACACTATCGACCATTTAAAGTGTCCCTTTATAGACTCATGTACTAATACTGACCATATGAAATGGTAAATTGATGTTCAATCGAGGGATTTCTTTGGCGTATACGTAACTTTTTTATAACTTTTTTTTTTTGTATTTTATTGAATTTTTAGAAAGAAACTTCTATTTTGCCCACCCTGTATACCGGTTATTTTAGGAGCTTGGTACTTAAATGTTTATAATTCATGTAGTCAGAAAATTTCTTGCCAAATTAAGAGGTCTTTCACGAATTGCGATGTCAATAGTTAATAATTTCTGAACCCTACTTTGATTTTATGTCATATTTGACATTTGTATAGCAGACACGTGTAGATTTTCAACCTTTGAATTGAATTGAAGCCAACAGGTCAGAAATTTCGTCAATTAATTGTAAGATATGATGCTTGTTTTTCACGGAAAAGCATATTTAGTGATGCAACTCATTTTTCACGGAGCTACAATTCCGATAGAATTTGTTTAATAATTTCCACACGAATTTGAATGGTAAACTGTACTAAATATTTTGACGGCTGAATGTCATTGGTGACTCTGACAGTTGCTGAAACTTGGCAACTGGAGAAAGTATCACTGCTATCTGGTCACTCTATTGACTATATTTTTCATTTTAATGATGATGATGCCTCGATGTACTAGATACACCAGCATAGATCCCAAAGTGCCTCTATTTGTAACAGAATTGTAAAAGTTCCTATTAATTTACCCTGTGTAAACACTTTCTTGACAAACTGTATGTAAATAAAGTATTTAAATTCATTCATCTATTTACTGTCTTCGAAATAAAGTTGTCCCACAACTCACTCAATTTCCTAAAAAAACAGAAACTCCCAAGACACACACGTACCTCTGAATAATTTATCTGACTCCGCAAATTGAGTCCTTTCCTTTTTTGTCATAAGGATACACGAAAACTATACCTCCCCATTTAGCCTCGATACTTCATGATTATTTTTAATCAGCCCAACTTGTTGGTATAATTCAACTGAAAGAAACCTCCGATCTGCATTCACCTTTTGTCGCACATAACCATACCACGCTCACGAAAAATATTCCTGTATAAACTTGTGCTTATAAGCTCCCACGTCCTTGAAACACATTCTCGAGTCAGTGCTGCCTGGGTGCGAATGCCTACTACCAACCCATTCCGCTTGCTTAATCTAACACCTGTCGTTTATGCAATAAAACATATATTACCGGTATTTTCAGAATTATAATATGAATCCTAAACAGCCTGTGGGTGACAAGTTCTTCGATAAACAAAGCGCATATGACACACACAGCACCGGAGTGCCGGAGTGCCGGAGTACGAAACAAGGATAACACCGCACAAGCGTAGCCAAAAACGCATGTGTTTGTGTATTCACCTATAACCTACCGCAACACTCCAATGGAAAGAAACTTACCGACAACACACGTATAGAATAGAAATATCCTTGAAGGAATAATAAAATAATAATAGCACAAATGATAGAGACATATTGGATTGGCTTGGCAGGCCAGTGTGTGAGACAGTGGAGCTGAGGGTTGGAATTAGATAGGTGGTTGAGTTTGCTTCATTAGCCTTTCATGACATCCATTCCACTGCAGGAATTCCCGCCTAATAACCCTGTTAACGTATATTGACGAGTTCCATACTTACAAAACAGAAAAGAGGGCGGGCGGCAGGCCGATATATCACCTCAGTGGTTTCGCCTCGCAAGGACATCAAATATTTATAAAAAATTCCTCGCAAATCACTCGCGCATCTTTGTCTGTCGTCAGCTTGTCAGCGGCTATAAACGAGCATCGTTTTCTGAACAGAGTGGGTGTTAGCAACGCCGTTGCACCGCATGTTAATCTTATAAATAACCACGATTCATCATCGGAGCAACGAAACAACGTCAGAGAATAGATATACATTCATCCTTGTCGGAGTGCTGCAGCTGAAGACTGTTCTCGAATACACCAACAGATTCTCGGTCACGTCATCTGTGGCAAGAGGCAAATCGAAGAACCACAAAAGCCACATAGACACAATCATCTTCGCTGTCCTATCGGGAAGGATGTTCGCCAGATAAAAGGACGAAATAGTAGATAGTGCATACAGTCCAAGTAGCAGCTCACCCATGGCCCCGAACATAAATAACAAAGAATTATGAGATCCTAGAGTTTTGGGTTTATCCATTTTCGTCGTTCGCTTCAATTCTCTTTCCATGCATTGAGAACGAGATTTTGCATAGGGCTTTCGTGTATTGGGTTAGTTTCAGAGGTTTTCTTGTTGCGTCCTTTATTTTGTCCTCAGATCTTCGAGATTCGCTTTTTTTTTTGTCTTTTATTACCTTGTCGAGGGCATAAAATCATTTTGCATAAAGTAAAACGTCAAAAGGGCACCACAAAAGCCGTTCGGTCTTGCACAGGATTTAGGCAGACTGGAGCTGAATTCGTGAATAATTTACTTGTATCGAATCGAAGGATTCGAAACGAGATTACTCTTGATGCAAAAATATGCGATGTCGTTGAAATAGGGCCTCTTGGTATCATTAATATTGCAGTTTATTGTCCTAGGTTGTGGTGTATTCAAACGAAAGGATGCCTGAAGAGATCTTGTATTTTCGACAGTTTTACGGATACGGCAGCTGGTTGTACTGATTTTGTATCTATGTCCGAATCATCATGTAAATTTGTACAATAGTCAATAGAGAATAGGCTGATACCTGTCTAAAGGAAGGGGTGAATGAGATTTTGGAATTCTTAGATAAGAATAGCTTCAGCGTGATGAACGTTGTCTTCCTGGTATCAGGGAACACTCAACTATCCAATGCAAAGAGTAACCAATTAACCACTAAGAATAGAAATATCCTGACTAAGAAATGAACAGATCCGGCATTGAAATGGAAACCATGCTTTGACTTATTCCAATTGCAACAGGATTCTGTCCACCAGACAATAAATAGCAAGACTGGAACTAACTATTTGATACCGACACTGAAGGTTATCTGAAGGTTCACCATGTGTTAGTCTTGGTTAGGATGAAGTGACTGCCAGCATAGAACGCCAGCACACTTAGAGCACTATTAGGTCCATTGTGATACCATGTGGATCGAAGGTGAATATTCCTCTCTACATGATCCTTAAAAAACGCTTTGAACTTCTAATAAAGCTTAAAAGACCGCTAAGAAATAAGTTCATTAGTAGCACAACCAAAAAAGGATTGGAATGGTTTGTTCCTCACTTTCATCCATGCAGCCCTGTGGCATCCTTGCTTATGAGACAGTGCGCCATAATGACACCTATAGCAATGCCCATGTTCAGTTTATTGACAGCGATCAAAATCCTAAGCCGTTTCTTGAAAAGGTTGTCCACTTGTCTACCCAAATAGCCCCTCTATTTGTGAAAGTTCTTTCAGGCTTCTCGTGCCTATTGCAGGCACGCCTGCATGCCAAACCAAGTGCATTAACCACGAATTTCCAAGGAACACCATCGTGCGGAGAGCCTCTACTGACGGATGTCCTACTTGACACGGCTTTCAGCCTGAAATTGATAACTCGACCGTTGAACAGTAGATTCATCAATTCAGAAAGTGAGCTGTCGGTTTTCAGAACTGATACAGAAACTCGCCCCCTATATCCAGGAAGGCACCCATGAAACAGGGAATATTCGATATTCTCACTTGAAACTGTAATACCATTTCAACCGATTTGCCTTTGCCTTGTACGGTGGGCGCCGTGGGTCAAGTGGTTAGTGAGTTGAACTACGGAGCAAGGAATTCCAGGTTCGCACCCCAGTCAAAACACCTAAAAGTTTTTTTACGGTCCCATCTCTCACGAGCATCTGACAAACATCCGAGAGTATAACTATCATGAGAAACACGCACATCACGAAAATTTGACAAGGACGAAGGGCGTCAACTATTTGTATACATACATATGTTGGACTGTTGACAGTAATTGTTGCATAGATGGATATCAATCAATCTTTCTAGAGTTTTCAAGAGGAATACTGAGAGACTATTTGGTCTGAAGTTGTTCGGATTTGAGTGAGATTCCATAACTTTGGAATGTCCACCCACTAGATGCAGACAACCTCTTAAAATTCTGTCGAAGACTTCTGCAACTTGGCAGCTACTATGCCACCAGCTCCCAGTGATTTATATGGTTTGAAGCTGTGAATTGCCCAAATGTCTACTGTTTTAGACAAAATACTTTAGAAAGTCGATATCGATGAGCTACTTACTATTCAACATATGTAAGTACTCTAAATATTTAAATGACGTCGAGGACGTGAATTGTGTCAAACCGAACTCATAAATGAAAGGTTTCAGGTTCGAATTTGTCCATGACCCCATCTCTGGTAAATATCTGACAAACATACAAGAGTATATTCAGAATAAAAAGTGATGATTGTAGATCCTTTTCGTCGCTCTAAAAATATGACAGTCAGAATTTGGGCTCTTCACAGATTTGCTATTGCATTTTCTTTTCCTTGTTTCTGAAGTTGAAGCATGACTATACATGAAAGACTCATTTTATAAAACAGAAGATAATAAGTAAATACAAGATTTATTCGTTTTCCATAACACTTAAAAAAAAACTAAGAAAACAGAACCTATTATCTCTTCAAGGCCATCAACGATACCAAAATAAGACAGAAAACAAAAAATAATTTAAAAAAAACCAGAATAAAACATTAAAATCCTCAGACAGCAGAAGGACATACAAAAAGTCCGATTCGTTCATGCTGTACATGCTATCCTGAAACAAAATCCACACATCTAGAAGGACCATACAGCTACCGGGTAGCTAAAGAGAATATTATATTAATGCACTTCTCATGAGCTGACCACATAAAGGCGAACGCTGTAACCATGTCTACAGCGAGCTGTGTATCGCAAAAACCACTTTTCCAAGCGTAAAGCTTCATGCAGACACCCATTGTTCTCTCTGGTAAAGCATCTAGCCATATAAGACTAAAAAAAACAAGCAGGCATATCAGAAGATTCTCTTCTACAGCCACGATATGCATCGCGTTGCAAAAGCAACAACAGCAGTACCAACAAACCGCTCACCACATTCCCCAAGGCACATTAACAAGCGAAATAAATTTCTCGGACAAAAGTCCACAATTTATCCAGCTGCATGGAAAGTGCATGCCTGCGCCTCACTTTGCCATCACCAACGACGCCCCCCTTCCCGCACCACATCTAAATGTAGAATTTTCGGGATGCAAGGACATTGCGGGAGGACACTGTTGGTCATACATGTACATATGCACGGGAGACGGTCAGTTTAAGGAAGGTACGGTTAATTCAGTAGAGCCTGCCTTTCCAAAAGCCCGAGGTGACGTGCTATTTGTACTCGCATATTTATTATCATCATGCGGGACAACTTCAAGCTAGTTGGTAGGTAGCTACTCTCCCCGAGAAGTATACGAGTCATTTGGTCCTTTCGAACGAAGCCACAAAGGTAGCCAGGCCGTCATGTATTTAATTTGCTTCGTGCATTTATTTTTTGGTCGCATGAAGGAGGAAATTGAAAATTAAGTGGGAAATTATCCTTGAGCTGTTCACCGAGTACCTTTACAATGAATTCCGTTTGTTTTCGGGGGTTTGTTCTCGTGATGATGCATCAGCATGGAAGGGTAAAAACGGAAGCATTTGAGTGAAGGGTTAGTTTTTACCAGCTTCAGTTGGGACTCAAGTGCTACCATCAGCGCAGAAGATTGATTGGGTTTTATGAGAGTGAAATTGAAAATTATATTATTTTCACCGAAAATAAACTGTCTATGTAACTATGTCCACCATATACACAACCGTGATCTCCTCACGGAAGAATGTCGTTCGGAGCTGAAGTTTTAAGCAGCGTCTTGACAGCGATCTTATAATGTTATGAATTTTTCAATAAGGACATAACAATTTTGTACTTAAATAAAATACAGAATAATTGAGATATTTGACTGAAATTTATTTTTTTTACATAGCACACATGTCAATTTTAAGTTTGAAGTAAGATTTCATCCGCATGAGAACCGTGAGCATGTCTGCAGCGATCGATTCTTTGAAGCCAATTTCCAACACTCCTCCACACATATCGGCATGAACGTTGTCACGTTCGTAATTGTTCCAGAACTCTTCCAATATTGGTGATTTGTTGGAATAAACCAATGACTTAACGTAAACCCATAAAACGAAGTCCAAAGGCCTTAAATCGCATTCCACCGGACCATTTCGCGAGATTACACCATTACCAAACTTTCCCTTTCGATTGATCAATTGCTTGGCCAGCTGTTAAAGATGTGGTACCATTTTGTTAGAACCACATATCACTGGTGTGAGGCCTATCCGATTCTGGTCAAACATAGTTTTTCAACATGTCACGTTAGCGAATTACTCTGATCCTAACGTGACGATCATTTCTATGGACGAAAAAAAAGTCCAATCACATTTCCGGCATGAAATGCACACTTCACGGTCATTTTGTGGATTCAATTGAGTCTCCTAAAGCACATGTGGGTTCGGTGCTATTCAAACTCAGGACAAAGTCATTAAGCCAAAAACGAGCATCATGACTGAAGATGATTTTTCCATGAGATTCAGGATCTTCTTCAAACTTTTGAGGAGCCCGGTTGGAGAAATTCCAATGCTTCAAATAATCAAGAGGCTTCACTTCTGTAGTTAATTTGATCTTGTAAGCGTATAAGCCAAAATCTCTACACCTGGAGTAAGCGCTCCCAGTGCTGTGACCACCGACGACTACAACTAGGTAGTAATTTGTAATGATTTCCAAACGATGCTGGTTCGAAAACTCCATCGTAATAAAATTGTAAGCCATGGTTGATGTTTCAGTATTGATAAACCAAAAAAAAAGTGTGAGAGTGCGTTTGTATTAAAACAGGCAAATGTTATGACCCTACAGAAAAACCCAAGGTGCACAGGAGATCTTGAAATTGATTTAAATTGGAAGATCCAATAAAAAATAAGCTAATAGCCATAAAGTAAGTCTTCTCAACCCCGTTAATGAACTACTTATACTCTGACTAGCAGTTAAAGTACCAATTAGCCTTATTAGCAGCTGGATAGCCTAAGTAGGACACTCTGTGCTATCACAAAGGAAATCTTTTGCTCTAAATGTGTCAATTTTAACCAAGATCTATAGTGGAAAAATATTACTAGGTCAATGTTAGCTAGTATGCGGGACATTCACCTACTAGAGATGTTCTGTGCCCAATGCTCTACGAAACTATTGGTCAAGTATCTGTATCCTTACCAGATATTTTGCTGGACGTGTGTCTGTTTCTATGAATTTCTTAATATTCCGTGACCATATGCAAGCCATCCTGCTACGGAACCGAATGGATTGTGATGTTCTGAGGCAGAATGGAGTTTTATCATATCGAAATCTGTTTGAATCTATGTTTAGTTTGGCGCTCCTCCATCATACTTAGCGTTGTCTCTCTGTTTCGAAGTTCCATATGAAGATCTAGGACATTACGTAATATCATTACTGCAAGTAAAGGGTCCTCTAATAGGGAATTCCGAATTTTGACAGCTGATAGCGGCCATATTGTTGAAGCTACATCTGTCAAATTGGCTGTCATTTATTCAGTCTGTTTTGCCAGATCACCATGGATATAGCGTTCGACAATAGTTAGGAAGCGCTTAATGAAATACCCTTACGTACGGAACTCATACCACACTCATATCACGTTTACGAAGTCCGCGTTTACCAGTTCCAGCCGGATAGACTATATGTACACTTTTATTGTAGACTTGGCGATAACACAAAATCAGCCCTAATTTAGAACCTTGCGGAACTTCTTCTTCCATGACCTTATATTTGTCTACTTCGTCTTTGCTCAATTGTTTGTCTCATTGGACTGAAGGACTGAACTCATCTTCTTATCCACGTTAACGCTGAAATAATCCCATTTTCCTGGTTTCTCTCTATGTTTACCTTCAGAAAATGTACCCGCGGAACACATTGACATTTTGAATTCATTATGACCCAATGGCTAACGGAGTGGTAAAGTAGTTTTACTGTTCCTCAAATTGCTTTGCAGAAAGATAGCCATTGGTCTAGCTATAATTATAAACCGTAGATACAGGACTTGTGCTTGTGCGACTACATACTAATTAAAACGAACCTAAAATTTGCACTTACTCCTTGCCAATATTTGAATTATGATCCCCAAAAAACAACAGCTACCGAGTCGGCAATCCACAACTTGAGGTACATAAACTCTTATACACACAAACACACACAGAAACATGTGCAAGGATGAGCCTCTCTACTCAATGGTGAACAAATATGAGTTACAGGAGCCGAGCCCAAGCAAACGGAATGGTCGAGTTGATTGCAGAATCTTCCAATTAGTATTCGTTGCCAAAGAATTCAAATGATCGCAGTAATGTTGAATACAGGGATAAACTTCACAGAGTGCACTTCCTTTCTGCCTGCCTGGGAACACGAACACTTTTTCGGGGGAAGGTGGTGGCTTTGGTAAAACCCAACCATATAGCTACAGTTTACTTACGTAAACTACCTTTACATATTCCACAAAATCATATCCATCAACCACACACGACCGAGACCAAAATTGAAGATTATTATCCGCAGGATGTTTGGTTAGCCATTGTTTTCCCAAAAACTGGTTTTGTTTTCCAAATACCCACCTTGTATGCAATACAAGGTTCTCCTCCGGGGTCTAGAGTATGGTCGGCGTAGTGTTTGTGTATATTGTACGACGACGATGTGATTGCAATTTCGTGAGAAAACGCAATAACGTTTATCCTTTACCTTCGCCAAGTAGGACGAGTCGCTTCCTCCTGTGTTCGGGCAAAGATGTACTGAAGCGGAGTTGCTTGAGAACATAAACAGCATTAAATGGAGAATAATTGGAAAAACACTCGATGTTCTGGGCTGCCTTTCACGGTATCCTTTTAGAAAATTTTCAATACCAGATACGAGTACACCAGAGAAAGAGAGAGACTCTCCTTTGCTGTGTCGACGACAATGAGTGCTCCATGCTGCTGACGATGATGATGCTGATGACGACGACGATGATGATGATGATGTTGATGATATTGCGAATGACATGACTCAGGTGAAGTGAAACAACTACTAGAACCGCATATCACTTGCAAGCAGCAGAGCGGCAGTATCCAGCAAAAGGGATACACAGTCAAGCTGTACCTTGGCATTCGGCCCGGAGATAGTGGTGATGGTTCGCTTTTTCGAAAGGAATGCTCTCTTCTGCGGTTCTGCTGCATGAATATTTCATGTAATTTCAAGCACTTACTTTAGGCGATTTTTCACTTCCTCCCAGAATGTTACATCAATCTACCGGATACTGATGAAATGATATTCAATTGGCATGGAGCAACTTCAAAACTACAACTTTCACAGGGATTCCTTGTGCACTGGCAGATAACCGTCTCAGGTTGTAGTTTGTTCGGTGTAGCTTGTTGAAATTGTGTATCGTTCCAGGAATTTGGATCCTATGTACTGGTTATGGCTTTAAATAATCACATTGCTTCTGGCCAGGACGTTTTATGTGAATGAGAGCTTTTCTGCACATTTATACCTATTTTGATTCGGCGCTACGAGAAATTATTTTGAGGCTGCTTGTTCTGCCATGTGCACGTTAAATTGATTTGTGTACCTAGATACATACACACATATTTATGTACGTTGTTGGAGGGCATTGGATGGTAGTAAAACCGCATTTTTTTACTATGAAAATCAGTACAAAGGTGTCCGTTGCACAATACTGAAAATGGCCTCTCAACAGGTTATCTACGTTTAATGGTCATGATTGACGTATGTACGTTCACATGTCTGTAAAAAGGATTCAGATTCATGCTGATCATTTTGATACCGATTTTCCCTACCCTAGGATAATCCGGTGCAACAGCCCCGCAGGTTAATTCCCAAATGCTAGGCCCACCACCCCGGTACAGCGGCCCCCTTCATATCTGACATATTCCCTGACTACCAATTGCAAAATTCTTGGAAAGCAACGGGGTGTGTTGCATAAGTGGATTACAAAAGTTAGTGCAATAAGGGTTAAGCTATGACTTATCCGATTTCAGGGTTAGACTACCTTGGCAACATATCAATTATAAGGCGGTAATACGAACTGCCATTCGCAGTCGAAAATTTGTAGTGGGACTCAAGAAAAAGGAGCCTTGTTCCCTATCCTCTTGCCGAGAATGTATGGATTACGCATTGGTTTGCTGAATTTCTTTGCGAATGGCTTAATATGTCCTAACAAAAGCCTGTATCTTAGAGAAGCTATTTCGAACGAAGTTGGGAACAATGTAGCAAAAGATCCACTGCAGCATATGCTTCTCCACTATGTAGTGCAAGTTATAGGACTTATGCCGAAAAGAAAACTAGATATCATGTTTCACAATTGGACTTTTATTAGAACTTTTGAACTCAATATCTTATAAAATTGATCTTTCTATTGAAGGCTACCGAGAGCACTTATTAAACCAATGGTCGTGGCATCTACAACAGCCCATTTGCCCAAGTCAAAGAGTGAGGATCTGCTCTAGAGTAGTTTTCTATAAATCTTTTTCCATACTTATTCGCCATTCTTCATAGCAGGACCTTCACCTCCTGACATCAAGACTTTTTCGGCAAGAATATCTCTACCACAAACCCTAAACCAACAATATTTCGAACAATCCTAACAGGAAAGAAGTCTCCTGGCATACAGTCTTTAAGACCTAGATCCAAAAATTCTGAGCTTTATACATAAAACTATAAATTATCGACAATTATCCTTGACGTAGATGAGGTGCCATAACAGCTTTAACTTATGTGTTTTCCAATAAGGACATAATAATTTCGTATTTGAATACTAGATCAATCTTAAATTATTTTTTTAATTTGTTAATATCAGAACATCAGACAAAGCTTACATTTTTATGTCGTTGAACTTCATGAACGAATAACGTTTGGAAGATATTAAAACTAGCTACTGAAATTCTGAATCACAACTACCAGTGCGCTTGCTTCAATTTTCGGACATAATGATCCAGACAGGCTATTAAATGTTTCTCTGCCAGTGAGACACAGAGCACCGGTCGAAGTAGATACCGAAAATATTGCACACGTACATAAGTTCTCAGTTCAAAATATTCCCAGTCAGTTGATTCCACACCGGTCAAGGTCAATGGAGTTCGCTATGGTGCTATGTTGGAAAACAACTTTTTGCCGGAATTGGATGGACTTGACACCATCTGGTCAAGCGATCTTGAAAAAGAGCCTGTCATGTGGTTACGCTAAATCGTTTGCTAATGGCAACAAGTCAACGTCGTTAAAGGAGCTAAGGAACAATCACGCACGTTAAATTCCCAACGTTCCTGCTGATAAAAGTGGAAAAATGGCAGAAAATTGGTTAAAAAAAATTGATCTCTATAAGAGTCCTTGCAATTGTCTTATAAACAAGACCGAATTCCATACTTAAATCTAACAAACGTGTAGTATGTACAATTTAGCCTGATATCTCACTTATTCTGAATTTTATTTACATACAAAACGGTTATGTCCTTACTGAAAAACCATTTTAATACCGTCGACGGTTGAAATCACAAGTCTTAAACAACTTTGTCAACATTCCTTCAGAAGAACGATATAACTTATGTGCTTGGTTCCACAACGAAAACCCTTTTTGGACACAAAACTCCAATGCACTCATTCTAAATCGAAAGCTAGACTGATCTGTTCTTTAAATGATGTCTGGTATGCTAACAACAGATCCAATTAAGACTTTTTTTTTAAACTTCTACTTATTTGAAAAATATCCTCGGTAATAAAGACAAACCAAATTCCTTTGGAAATGTACCACAAGCCATAGAAACTATTCGCTACTAATTCATACTCAGCCACAAACACACACACATATATTATCCTCGTAACTGTTGAATAAATTAAAGTTAATATAAAATGCGTTCCTTTTTTCAGCACCACTAACTTTCTACCTCTGTGTAAGCATTTGCCAAGCACTATTTGTGTGTGCGTAGCATCCTTTATCCAACCACCCACCTAATTCCCAGCATTACATTGTCTATGTCGGCTTAGAAGCGTTTTTGTTTTTTTTTTTTTGGTTTTTCTGTTCATCTCTCTATTTGTTGCCTCTCGACCAGTTGTGGACAACATTTAACCCTTCTTTCACGAACCATTTCACTTGTGTAGCCTTAAAATTCAAAACTATGTGCGTACACTTCTAAATCACACCCCCGAAAGTGGAGTCGTGCCCACCCACCGACACAGCCTGGTATGCGTGCATGAATTTCACAGTTCAGCACTTTTGAAAATTAAACAAAAACACATGCCAAGCGTTCTGTAACACCACTCTCACTCGCCGTTGCCGCCGTCACCACCACCATTTGTCCTCGTTCGTCGCCCCCCCCCCCCCATCCGCCTTCCATCATATTCATTGTTTTATTCATTCTAGGGACGACAACTACTACGACTACGACTACGACTACGACTACGACTGGGACGAGGACATCGTCGCATTTGTCATTTCAGGACATTTCAGGGGGCAAATCATTTGAATTCGACAATCGTCGTCGTTCTAGCTTCCACTTGACTGTAAATGGCCAGAGACGAAGGCAGGGCCATATCGAAACCATTCAGTTTAATTCACTCAACACCACACATACACACATACGCAAAGCGCCACACGCAACTCATCGGCCAAAACGGGTGAAAGCTGTCTTTCTGCCATGTCCCTATACCTACTACGCTTTGAGCGGAGCAGAAACTTTGAAATTGTTTTAAAAAGGGGTTTAAAAGTCCCTTGAATAGCGGGGCTTAGTTTCTTATTTGCGTCCTTAATCCCACTCATCGCCCGGCGACAACCCCAAAACCGACAACTTTTCCGCCAACGTCATTGGAAATGAAGTCGTAAAAATTATTTTGTGACAAATCGTCATTGTACGTGCCCGACATGGTAAATTATTATCCTTGCTTGGTTCCTTTTCCAGTAGTGGTGCGTTTGGTTTGGTTTCAAAACAACACACGCAAGACTATCAGCAAGCACCCCGTATACCGGAAGGAAGGACATTGGTGCGTTCCTTTCAGACAAAGCAACGGGGGTGGGCTAAAGCACTTATAGTTAGTTATTCACCAGCTAGCTATATAGTTTCAACTTATTGCGTTTACTGATGAGAGAACCTGGGGGGTGGGCACCCCCAGACGCCCCAGAATGGGAGACTGAAATGCCTGCCTTATCATCAAGTACGCATTTGCATACTATGCGTCTGTATGTACACAAACATGTGTCCACGGAGATAGATCTGCCAGCGCACACACTCGCATATCGCTGGCAACAACATGACATGGCAGCAGTTATTGCGTGACAGTATACTGAATTATGCAAAACGTGTTTCAAAACTTGTTCTACCATGAGTTCTTACTCGTAAATTGTGGGTGGGGTGGTGGCGGTGGCATTAACGCCAAGAATGGGCAGCCCGAATGTAGTAGAAGTCCTGCTTGGAATAATTGAGACTAAGGAGTGTATTTCCTTCAAGCGTTGACACAGTAAATCGATTTGGTGAAGTGAAAGAAAATTTTGCGTGAAAAGTGACCATCAAAAAAGGGGTCCGCAGGATGTTGCTTGATACCGGAGGGGGTGAAGTTGGTAGAGGTGGATTCTGCCATAAATTAGTTTGGCTCTGATTGAATGGTGATTTTATGCAAAGCAAGGGGATTTCGATTCGTTGCACTTAACAATTGCACACACACGATATGATTGATGGGGCTGTTGGTGGTATCACGAACTGCGTTTCGAGATTGTGAGTGTAACACGCCCTGACATGTAGTGAATATTTTTACTCGATTTATTCCATATGGTGGCCTCCCTTTTGGAGTGCTGTTTGATTATACGAGAAAGTCCTTTGTTGCTCCTAAAAGTGGCCAACACAATAAGCTGAGCATGTTTCTGGACGGAAGCGAATGGACATGTTGGTAACACCTTAGATTGTGGGCAGGATTTTCGTAGGACCTTATGATACTGTCTTTATTGAGTACTTTGCTTTAGTCGGGTCTATGAATGATTTGACCATTTTGCCTTGTTGTACACAACAGGTTTCAGCAGCGATTGAATGATTGGTAAAACGGCGAAGGAACATAAGTCCCATTTTTTTTCTTTTGGGGTTTATGTCCCACTTAAATTCAATTCAATTTTTCTTGCTGATAGTATAAAAATGGGACGGTTTTTACCCTTTCACCCTTTTCCCTGGGTTAAGTTGCTCATGCGACTTCGTCTCACCTCTAAGAATATGTATGTGTAAAACTTCCAGGCAGGGGCCTATAAGCAAGAGAGACGTATTTCAAGTTTGGTGTCGGTGGCTTGCTTCGCTCGTTAACATGACTTCTCTCCAGAGGGCTTAGCCGCTCACGCGACATCGGCGCTCCGCTTAGGGTATACATACGTAAACGATACCGACTACACCCCGACGACCCTGTTATTCGACAGAAACTTCTCCACGAGCATCCCCCATTATACTGAATGCATCTCTAGCCCGTTTCCTGAAAACAGTTCAGTTCACTTCTACACGGACAGGGAATGGGTGGCTTGCAGTGTTTTCTGAGGCAAACCCAATCTGAGTATCTCCTTCCGTATCTCAGGCGGAAACTTTGCCGATCAGTGAAGCGCTTTCCTGTTCAACATTTACCTATGCTGGGTGCTGGGTCAAAGAGACACTCTGGGAAATTGCAAGGCTGAAAAGCTTGCTAGATTGGATACGACCCCTGAAATCGAAATATGGGTATACCAAAATAGGTCTCGCCTAGGTTTGATCTGAATTTGAATCGATCACAGATCAATCACATGACTTTTCCAGAAGCTGTAGGGTTAAGACACCGTAGGCACCGTTGCCTTTATGGGGACTCCTTTCTTTGACAACTTAGACGAACTGGCGTCACTAGGTGTGACGGTTTTTTTTTTCAGTCCCGCGTAGCCAAATGATGCGATCCATAGCATCACAATGTACATTTATTGGTCCAAGTGTGCCTGGACAATCCTAACCTAAACCTAGTCATCGAGAAACGAACGCTGTGTAATGTAGCCTCAATTTTTATACTGCACAAGCCAAGAGTACATATGTAACTGCTACTGCTGGAACTCTGTTTAGACTCCGACCCACGAGGAGGCTAGAACATAAAGATTCAGAAGAATGTAAGTATATGCTCCACTATGTATGTATATTATAGGTTTCTTAGCTGCTCTTATGGATTTAACCATGTCCCTAACCCTACGTAACGTCCTTATGTACTCCATATGTGTGCAAGATCGTTTTCAGAAAGCTTTTCCTCCAAACTCGTTCTAAACCAGGTCTCATCCAAGAATTTTTGGTTACATCCGTAACACCTTTTTGAGCACGAAAGCTCTCTGTTTCATGCGATATATCGCCAGTCGCGTTCTAACATTTCCACGTATGTCATATGAATATCCTTGATCATTTGCATTTGATGAATTCAGTGTTGAAGCTCACCATGTCACATGCAAACTACAAGATTTTGGTCCTCGCATTTATACAGATCCCCACTCAAGTGACGATAAACCAACTTCTCAATCTCCGCTCGGATGTATGCACATATATACGCTCATATATTCAAATTGATTAGGTTTAATACGCTGGTATTCAGCGAAGAGCTTTTGGGGGATTTTTTTGGGGTTTTTTTTTTTTTTGTTCAAGTTTCTTGGCATCACACAACGCCGTCAGTCAAAGCCTTTGAATAGATTTTTGGATGCAATTCAATTTTCGTGTTTTTTTTTTGTCCTTTTTTTTACTACACATATTCTCCTTCTTCTTTACAGTCGTTATGTGTACTATGAAAATAATATATATATATTCACTCCTTTGCATCCCTTCCAGCTGTGTAAGGGATAGTAAAGTGAAAAGACTTGAGCGGTTTACTGAGAGAAGAACTTTATGGAGCTGAACTGCAACGAACACATCGCTTTTTTGGCAGCAAGGATTACCCTTAAATGGATGACACTATGCGAAGGAAAAGGGGTATAAGACCCAGAACGTATGCTAGTCAAGTGGAACTGATGGTGTGTATTGGTTTATGGATGTAAATTTAGCTGACTGGAAATGGAGTCGGATACATATTTACATGTAGTCGAAACAAACTTTTTTTTTTCTCATCTTTGTTTTTGCAAAAAGTAATGCTGAATAAAATTATTGGTTTTTTGTTTAAAACACAAGGCTTGAGGCTGTGAAAATAGGTTTTGTTAAATGGTTCCTACTTGTCTCTGGCATTACGACAATCTTGGGATGACACATCTCCTTTAGAGAACGTAAAAAGTTATTTAAAAGGACTCAAATGCACGTAAATCTTCCTGTGTCCTGGGTTTTTGTCACAATCTTGAGACCGGCGGGTCTATTGACTTACAGAGCATAAGAAACCATATCGACGCCAAATGATTACAATATTCCGAAAGAATAGAATGGCAAGGCTAAGAATTTCCTTCTCCGGAGTCGTTGCAGGTCAACTCAAAATCCGATAGGTTGCCAGGTACTGCCAGTTACCTCCACGCGAAAGTTTTTGCTATCAGTGAAGACTTTTGCTACATCTGGGTTTGCATTTCAGGACACAGCACCGTTTATGGAAGGAAACTACTCAGTTCTACTCTGCTCACGTTCAGAGTTAGTCCACATGTAGCTAGGAGCAGTAAAGATAAGAATCTTCTAGTCCATCCAATTCTGGTGGGACGACTATTACGACCTAAAATTAGAGTATGACTCAGAATTTCGGTTGTATTTTCTTAATATTTTCAAAACATTGCTCACCCTTAGACTTCATCAGGATTAAAATGCAAGTCTTAGCTGGCGTTTTGGTGCTAACCGGTCAAAAGAAAATTTTAAGGATACTGTTGTATATAAATTCAAAATTGCTATGTCGCTATTGAAATACCCTACACATTGGTTGAGCTCCAGACTATAAGTTAGCATTGTGTGGATGGTTTTTCGCATTATCCTGTCTAGGAAACATATGCCTACTATGAGGATGATTCATCCTGACCAAAGGGCTTGTAAACTATGGATAGGGGATGGAGAAAAATGTTCGATAGTTCTGTCCATACTACGAACTCGAGTAACCTGCGAGTTTCATATAAGATCTAGTTCTACTTTGAATGGTATACTTTCCAGAATCTGAGGATCCATATGAGGAGACAGTAAAATCCTCAATTCAGTGAAATACTTAGTAATTCGTTTGGCAATTAGATTACGTTTGGAATGTCCTTGATTGCAAAATTGTTCGTAATCAACTCATTCATAAATCAACTGCAGTAACGCCTGGAATATTTCTTACCCTGTTGGTGTTTTGGGTCTACTGCTCAACTATCCTCCCAAATAAATGTATTCATGAGAATACGTATCATACCACACAGTCTTCATGTAAGTCTGGAGTCTTCATATAAAGTTGAGTATAAGTCGTTTCTCCCATGTTGTCCCATTTATATAAAATACCAGCTACTTTAATTTAAAACTCAAGAATTTTCATTCTATTTTAAGATTTCAATAATTCCTACAACACCTTAAATTTCTATTCATTTGAAGCATACATGCATCCTAGTCTTCTAAGCGTACATCCTTGACGTGTGTTCAAATTTGAATACATTGAAAAAACATCCTCACTTGTTGATAATGAGTAGATACTACACCCGCGATATTTCATGTATACCTTACCCAGTGAGCACTGCCAACAACTATCTTCTATACCACCCCCTACTTGTAACTGCAAGGATTTTTTTCCACTTACTTACCCCCAGAAGGAAGTCAACACACTTCTAGGCCCTAACGCGTTCCTTCTTCGTCCTCCTTCACTTGAGGCAAGGAGAAGAAAATCACGACGGAAAAAATCTCAAAATCTAAAATCATATCCTTTTACTTAAGAGCCAAGTGCCAAAGTGAATTCTGGTCTTTCACATCCCCTAGGTGATACACAAATAACATTTGTGTGGGGAGGGATGAATCCTTGGAGGTTACTTTTCCTATCAGCATCACAAATAAAAAAAAACCTCCGCAAACCGCTATGACACTGCTCTCTGACTACAGACCAAAAAAAAAAAATAAATTAAACAAAATATTTAAAGCAAACCGGCAGGATACACATACAAGTCGTAAAGATGGAGAGAGAAAATATACAAACACATATGTGTGTGCATATTCTAGGATGACTATGAAGTAGAGTCCTTCTCAGCGACAGTGTACAGCATACCGGAGCGTAGCAACCTAAGGAAGGTTGATGTAGTTACTCATTCGTGCGCCTCACACATGTTACTTGCAGAAGTGGCAGCAGACACTGACTGCCAATGGACTCTGAGATGTAAACAACGCTGCAGGTGTTACATATTACGTACTGCTGCCGCCGTTGGTGGATACTCTACTCTGCTACTGCTACAGCTCCTGCTACTGCAGTTGGATGTACTGGTGTTGCAACTGCCCGTGGTGGTGCTTCTAGCCAAAGTGAAAGTTACAAAAATAGGAACACTTGAGATATTCAAACATGGCAACCAGAGTACGTAGGGGTGCACCAACCCCATCTATTGAGTGCCACGTATGTAAGCATTGCGCGTTTGTAGGTGAACGAGTCTGTCAGTGTGGTAAGACAGCCATGTTGTTGCTCGATGAAATGGTAATATAATCGGTTTGTGGAACTTTTAAATCTACCTCTCTCTTCCTCTGAATCTGTGGAGGATTCATATTTTGTTTGGTTTATAAAAGAGTTCTTATTTTATGGGCGAAGGGTGTGGGCGGCATTTGCGTGGGTATGCACGCGGGGCTTTTAACCATAATTTTTGCTTAAGGCTTTGAAGTATCGAATATTGTAAGAAAGCCTTCATACTTAGGTGGGAAAGAGTGAAAGGCGAACAATTTCATGGCATAGTGTACCCTTGAAGGTGCTCCTTCGGTACATTTGAATCAACAGCGTTACAGATCGTGACCAGTGGAGAGGTCAGTTAAAAATAGTGGTTACCTACCTTATTTTTCCGCATATTCTATATCTTTCAGTCATCGGGACTCTATTCGAACTAACAGCAATCTCACCGATCATTTGGGCTAGCTCTTTGGAGGGGCTTATAGCCACGGCGAATAGTGAATGGCTATGAGAAGCATTTTTGGCAGTTATTAAACAAATGTAAGCAAAGGATAAAAATTCGGAAAGGATCTCACACCTAGTCGACAAAGTTCTTCTCGTTTTCAATTAACAATTAGAAAGCTGAGCAGCTCATGGGCTTTTAGAATTATGAACGAAGAGGATTTCACCACAAAATATATAAGTTGTACCAAAATGTGTGCTGAAAAGGTCCCTGTCTCTTAGGTAGAGATTCTGCACATGATTTCACGTTTGGTGTCCGGATTGCCGCTGTCCCTAGTATGAACAACTAGTAGTTGTCTGCAAGCAGGGCTGAAGATGTCCCAGAGGACACCTGAGTATCCACCATGCAATTGGCCTTTAATCATCGGTTTTTATAGAGAATATTTTGGTGAAGGACTGTAAGATATTTCCTTACAAAGTGCATCAGTTGTTAATTGTTGATCGCCAAGAGCATGTATCCTACGCTCAAGCCATCTGAATCTCTACCACGAGGGAGACAACTTTTTATAGAAAATCACCATAAGCTACGAGATCCATTTCCGTCTCTGCAGATATGTATGTCAATAAGCAAAGTTATCGCTCCTGAGGCACCGAAAGCGTATGCTGTTAACACTGGAGACCTAATCGGACCTTGTTTTTTTCGAAAACGCCCCGGGCCAAAGGACTATTGTAGAAGGCGAGCACTACAGAGCCATGCTCAACGACTATATGTTTCCTCAATCGAATGGATTGGAACTGGAGAATATGTGGCTCCAATAAGATGGAGAAACGGCGCATACATGCATAAGCATGAAATTCTGAAGACTGCCTAGTCTCTCGATTTGATGATTTGCACTGGACGGCAAGATCGCCTGGTATAACCAGATCCAGACTTCTTTTTGTGGGGTTTTTTGAAGTCACGAATCTATGTCAACAGAGTCTTGAAGCGAGAAGGCGAGGATCTATCACCGGATAAATACCATAAATCGGGCCCGAATGGTCATCAATTCTGGAGGCGGTCACTTAGCCGATATCATTTTGTTGATTACGGGGAAAATTTTGAAATCCCACGAACGAGTTGGCTATTCGACCAGACAAGTTTTTGAGATACGACGATTACAAAACTTCCCCTTAAACTCAGAATTTTTAGTTATTTCTAAACGGTGTTCATTCGATTACTTTACCACAGTCAAAATGTAAGTCTTGACTGATGTTTTAGCATCAATAGATGATAAAAGAAGTTTGAGACTGTGTATCTATTGAAACACGAAATTGTTATGTCGCTATTGAAAAAACGGTTCACCAGTAAGTAAGTGTCAACCTGACATGATATTCCTGAATTCATTCCTTTAAGAACTAAATGATATATGTATAGGTATACTATATGTACTAAATCCAGTAAAAAAGGCAGGAAAGAGATAAATGTCTTTCTTTAAAGGATAAATATTTCCTTAACTACGAACCCTTCGAGCAATGTGCGAAGGAAACTCTTACAAAATTTTCCGCACTAGCACACCTCGTATCGGCTTAAACTAGGAGTATGTAATCCTAAAATGATTGACTGTTGTCTAACCTTCACGCTTTGATTCGAAAATTCATTCTTCTCTTCGAAATCTCCAAATCAATCACAGCCTCCCCTTCTGTGTTACGTTACATTCATGCAGTAGGTCTCGGATCATTCAATATCCTTCGACTTTCACTCTTCAGGACCAGAATTAAACAACACAACCAAAATGCATTCAAGTGCAGAGAACGCCTTCGTGGAGTGCCGCCGCCGCCTCAACGTGTACACTCCCATAATGAAGTTTACCGAATGCATGCACGAAATGAAATTATTGCACGCATCAGTGGCGAGCACTAGTGTTGGTACACTTGCGTATGTATCATACACACAGGCATACACGCTTAATGTTTGTGATATCCTGGCACTAATTTAAGCATATCCTCGAATCCAAAGATATATTGTGCCGAGTTTTCCCGACCGTTCCACAATGGAAGCGCCTACTTTCGCTATTTACATAATGTTGGCAAATATACGTACATACTCGTACAAGCTATCCAGCAACAAGAGTCCGAGTTTATCGCACGGAACAGGATCTTATCAGCCATATGCAATGCGAAAAGGTGGTCAGAACGGGTCTGATGTCCGTCACAGTAGTGAATACTGTTGGGACGCGGATGATTGGATACGAGAAAGGAAGTATATTTATGCAAAACACCCTGGACATGGGGTGGCTAACGACTACGTCCACGTTCGTTCGTTCCGTCATTGGTTCGTTCATTTTTCTCTGTGAGAATTTTTCGACGAAAAATTTCAACAAGCGCCTTCCGGGCCACCATCGTTTCGTACGTTCTATCCATCTATCCAGTGTCGCCGATGGGAGCAATGCGTGTATTTGCTTGCCGCACATACTTGCGATGTCCATACACATGTAGCATGTAGCTTGACGAGTGGAGAATACGACTACGATAACGACATGGATGAGGATGAGGATGAGGACGAGGACCAGAGGACGATATAATGGCGTGGGGAGTTAACGTATTAAGGACGTGGTCACATTAGACATATTTGTATATCTTGATTAATTAGAACGCATTATGCGACCGCTTTAAAATAATTTCCCCAGCACGCACGCAAATGTGTGTGTGTGTGTATGACGGGATCTCGACGTGAGAGGGATGCTATACGCTGCGTTGTGTATCCTTAATTATGTTTGGCTTGACAAAGTTGAATGTCGCTCCCGGCGATGGACGGAATGGAACCGACTTTGCGACGTCAGAGTATTAAGGGGTTGCTTGCCACTAGATATACTCGTACTAGTGTAGAGTCGAGTGGAAGTAGCTACTGCTGTTCCTTTTTTTTTTTTTTTTTTGTTTCCACCCTTTCAATGGAGTGGTGTATTCATGAAAGATAGTCGTAAAACATTGACTGGGGACAAGTTATAAATTTTGAATTTTTTTTTTTCGCAGTGGCATACCGTAAATCAGGAGCTTAATCCCCCCGCCCCATGTTCCTTATGCGATGTCCTTTTGCCGAAGGGTAGTTCGGCTCGGCTCTGTGTGTTTGCTTTTTGTCTTACACACTGAATCGAGTTAATGCCATTGGATTGGGAGTGATACAGAATGATTCCGGGCGGCAAGGACTGGGATGCCGTGTGGTGTGTCATGAGGAGCCCCAGGACGATATCTCATTATGATGTAAATGGTATTTGCGAATGTACTTAACACAGTTTTCATTAAAAAAAAAAATAAAACCCGGAGAAGCAGGACTTTCTCTTCGGAGTGAGTTGTGGGTTAACAAATTGTAAAAGGTTTCTTTTTTTTTTTTTTCTGTTTGAGTTGCAAGGATGGGTCTGCTTGTGCATTATCGAGGACGGCAAGTAAATTTGGAAGATCATCCTTGAGGACTCAGTGTCTGTTTACTCGCCATCGATGTTTTTACAGTAAGACGAACAAGCAGATTATACGTATACAGTGTACCTACAGCTGACATGACTATTGATAGAATTAAGACAAGCTGCATACAGATATACATATGGAAGTATGTACATAAAAGGTAAGTAAGCAGATCAAATTAAGAACTCTGTAGTTTTACGATGTTTGCTTGTGTTGATTCCGCATTCCCCCAGATACACTGAATAAGCCTATCAATCTTTATCCTCAGTATACTCACACGTATGCCATAAAAATAAATATAACTACGGGTAAATATTTACACAATACAAAATCGAAAACTGTCATCCGTATAAGACAATCGGAGGAAATCTTTTCATAAAATCCCCAATTGATTGACTTATTAGCGTGGATTTACTTTTCACCAGACCAAGGCAGACATCGTCGTCGTCGTCGACATCGTTTAAAACCCGAATTATTGGGAATAATAGAGCTTTTGACTTCGACACAGATTAGGATCATATTTGGATTTCAGGAGATAATACACTGAGCAATAATTGATTTAAAGCCGGAGTGCTATGCTCCCAATTCAATTATGGATTAAGTGCTGCAATTTGCGAAATTTCCATTCGCAAATTAATGGCAGCCGCAATTAGTGTTTCCAAGGAATAGAGCAGAGATAATAGGTATACGCGGTCTACTTGAAGAGTCAGTTATCGTGTTAAACCAATAAGATGGAGATCTTGGGTGAGAAATTAATTTCTAGAAATCCCGTGTACATGTAGATACGTGTGTACTAATTGTGTACACGAAGCTAGCAAGCACAATTTGGGTTCGTAGAGAACTAACAAATGTGATACTTGGATGTAGGTACATAGATAAAGTTTATTCCATTACCAATGCAATAAGTACACTAAAAACGTAATTAATTTTTCTTAAGAAAACCTTCAGTATGTACTTAATGGTTGGATGCTGTAGGAATATGGTAGATACTGATTGGCGTCTACTTGGCTTCGTCCAGTGTTGTAACTGTGTTGTAACAAGTGTTAGCCATAGGGTACTGGTTAATGACCATCCAGACTCGACTTGCTGAAGTTATGAACGCAAGTGTTAACCAGGAGCAGCACTATAAATACGACAGCGGACGTATCCAATCCAATGTATTGTGTGACCGTCTGCACGCTTTCTGCAACACGCTAAGTGACTTCTAGCCCGGCAGATCAACGATAGACCAAATTTCCACACTAAGGCAAATCCTGGAAAAGTCAAGACTCACCATCTCTTCATCGACTTTAAAGCCGCATATGACAGCATTCATTGTCTTGACCTCAACAAGGCGGTGCCCGAATTCGGGATCCCGGTAAAATTCCTAGAAAACAGGCGCTGGAAAGTGCAATTTCGGAACAGCTCCTCTGAACTATCCAAAACATGCACTGGATTTAGACAAGAAGATGCGGTCTCGTGTGAGTTCTTCAATCTTGTGATGGAACAGATAGTGCGTAGAGTAGGTGTTAACACGGAAGGCACTATCTTCAACAAATCTGTCCAGCTGCTGGGACACGCAGACAACAACGACATCATCGGTCGCTCCCAGCGAGCCATTATAGAAGCTTTTATGGCAATTGAAGGACAGCTGAAACGAAGTGGACTTGAAGTGATTGAGGACAAAGCCAAGTGCCTTTTGTCAACAAACAAAGAAGCATCGGTATACCGCCTAGAACAAAACGTCACTTTTGGTAGCAGTAACAGATAATTAAGGAGTTCACCTACCTCGGAGTAAAAATCAACACCACGAATGACACTCTAGTGGAGATTCGGCGAAGACTTACCCTAGAAAACTGCTGCTACTTCGGTTTGGCAAAACTAATGATTTTAAGACTCCGAACTTGAAAGACGAAATGCAAAACATTGATCCTGTCAGTTCTGCTATATGGAGCCAAGTACTGGACGATAAGCAGGAAAGCAGAGCAGATTTTGAGCACTTTCGGGAAAAGATTTGAAGATATAACCAAGAACTCTATGAGCTGTACGAAGATGTGGAAGTAGTCCAAAAATGGACAATAATTCTCCAGCGAAAAATATCTTCGAATCACAGCTCCCAGGTTCGAGACGATAATGAAGACCGAACCTTCATTTTACGAATCAAGCTATCACAGATGCCAAAGCGCTGGGTCAGGACAAGTGGAAGCAGCGTGCCTGGGATCGACGGGAGTGGAAAGCTGCCATGTCCCAAACAGATACTCTTTACGAATCGAGAGCCTGTTAAGTAAAAGTAAGTCAATGAAGTACATTGAACGTGAGAGATATGTATGAAAACCTAAGGATGCATAGCAGACACTTGTTAAGCATCATTTGAAAATTCTTATTTATATCTTATCATTTTGTGCATGTAAGGACTATACACGTCTCCACGTCTCTTCTTACACTTACTGGATAGCAAAAAACTCGAACGTCAGAGCTCAAACTTCTACAAACAGATCTACCGATGTTACTTGCTCCTCAAGTCCTGTTTGCAGAGTCAAGAATCATACTCTCAATCAGGAAACCAATACTGGCCTAAGAACAGTATACATATACAAGTTGTAAATACCTTGTCAATCATTGTCCGAGCCATAGTGTCAGATTTCAAAAAACTGGTATCTGTGATATTTTTAACTCTCTCGATCTTTCTTGCCACCTGGAACTTGAGGGTTAGGATTTAAAGACTCTTGGGTGTGGCCATACGGACTATATGGATGTTTTGGTTACCTCGTGCTTAAGTCCTCTTTCCTTACAGAAGATGATTCATTTCGTGGGACTTTTTATCGAATGAGTCGTTAGGTATTATTTGATATTTCATCATGAAAAACTTAGCCCGGCTAAGCGTGGAATGTGTTTCGTGCACTTAGAGGAACTTATGGTCTACATAATCGGCCTACCGAACGCATGATTCGCTATACCATTGAAAAATCTGAAACTCAATTTTAATTATCAGACTATACGTGAACCAATAGACCACATCCAGCACGTACATAGGTACTGATGGAAATATTGGAACGGTAGCTGAAAGTGTACGCAATGACCGCGATGAATCGATTTGGCATCGTCTTCAACAGCTTATGTTGTCGTATGGAACAACTTGGCGCATTCTAGGGAAGGATCTTGGTTTAAAAGCATACACAATTCAACTCGTCCAATTGAGCCAGACTGATCTACTGAATCGTCACTGTTCCAGTATTTAGGCTCTTAAAAAGCTTGAAGAAAATCCATGGTTATCGACAAAAATTGTGCTCAGCGACGAGCCACATTTCTGGCTTAATGGGTACGTCAATCAGCAATTATGCCGTACTTAGGCTGCAGAGCAACCCGAAGAGATTGAAGGGCTGCCATTGCATCCAAAACAACGGTTTGGTCCGCAGAGATGCAAGCGTACTAAAGGACATGCCCTTTACGAGTCGTTGAATGATATCTAGGAAGCCCAAGGAGTAGTTATTAGAACAGACTGCAATGAATAGTTTAGCAGATGAATAAGATAAAGTGTCTATAAGTAGTTCACTTAATTTTAACGTTGAAGTCAAGGACCTAAACGCTAGTATTGTTCCCATAATCTTTTGTCTTAATCAAGTCAACTTTTTCTCACTAAGGTGTACTGTAATTTGTGGCCTAAGCCTATCTAATGAACGTCTAAAGTCAGCTGGTAACATAATTCCCAATTCCAATCATACAACGCGTTAAGGCTCCACGATTAAGATTGTTGTCCAAGAATCTCTTCTCTATTTACAGAAATGCAAAATTATCTTTCAGACATATCTTTCTCATTCACTTTAAACTTAAATCCCGATGCGATGGTGAAAACTTTTTTTCCGTCCGCCACCGCCGTAGACCAAAACTCCATAGCATAGCCTGACCTTCTCTCTAGTACGTTTTAGGAGAGCTCAGCTGTTACTGGTCCATTTTTTCGAAGCGCATTCAATTTTCTTCGCCACTGCATTTGTGGCCGTCGTTGGTCGGCAATGTCGGTTTTTCTAAAATGCACACACCGACCAAAAAGCCAGAGCGTGTTCCAGATAATTAATTTCCAACGAAGATGGTTTTACTTTTAGCAGCCCGAGAGTAGAGTCCACTTTGGCGGTTGCAGTTCTTGATCCGTGCTGCAGCAGTTGTCTATCCATTCGCCTCTGAATATAGAAAGGATATTTAAATTTTTTTTTTTTTTTTTTTTCTACTGTTGGGTGCCTTGCTTCGTCTCATTTTGTCCGTTTTCTTTAATTTTCTATTCAAAATCACGTTTCCATGTCGACAGCTTCCGTTTTTTATTCGCATTCGCGTTAAGAATACAGTCAAACCGACAAAACAACCACAAAAACAAGGATCAAAGTAAAGAAGAGCCGAAGAGAACAAAAATACAAAAAAAAAAAAACAAAAATCTGTTTATAAATAAGTAAAAAAGGCGAAACATCACGAAGGACGATGGTAGATAAGCTCCCGGGCCGGCCTTCCACTCCATTCTAACAACATTTTCGTGTTTGTTGTGCTGCATGGAAATGGTGGTGGCCCAAAATTTGTAGGGGGAGATACCAAAAAGAAGAAAAAAATCGCGTTATTCGTCGAATCCTAAACCAACAAGGATAACATCGTACACACAGGCACAAACACCCGTTGTACATGTGCAGAAGTGATAAGGCAATTACAATTTAATGACACCAGTGTTTCATGTGACCACCGGAGGACTGAGTTGGACTGTGGATTTTTCTCCCCTCAGCCCGAAGTCTCGGTAGTATTTTTTTTTTTTTTCTATGCTCGAAGTACGGAGTAGTTATTTTCCAGGACACGTCCTTTTTTTAGATTGTTCCTCCCTTTTTGCTGAAATTACTGATTCCAGAATCAGGACAGATGAATGCTCTCCGAGTTCTTGTTGTTTAATGAAAATGAAATTTCATCAGACACTCCGCACAAACATTCAACCGAGAGAGAGAAGTCCTCCGCTCCACCGGAGCAAAATGTGTGATGTGTACGCGCGGTCCTCTTATCTTGTTTGCTCATATACACCGAACGGCGGCGTAGTTGACCATCGTGGCTGCCACCCACTACTATCGTGCTGTCATATCCCGCCGGTTGGCTCGGCCGGGTGTTTTCCTGTGGCATTCCAAGTTACCCACACTCACTTTACCAGGCAGTCCTGTCTGATATACTATCACAATCGAATAACAGACGATGGGGAGAAAGTACAGCATACACAAACCAAAAAAAAAATAAAAACCCACAACTCCCGGTATAAGGCAGGAACGCCGAGTCCAACCATGAAAATCAAGGCACTTCATCGTGTGATGAGTTCCGGCCAAACGAAAGATGAACAATACAAGATAACAGTAGTGTAATTAAAAGGAGCAAAAAAGGAGTAGCATGAGGTTGTGGAAAAAGCGCACGAATATAGTATGTATGTACTCATGTATGTATGGTGAAAGAAGAACCCCGACATTATGCGCCAGACATGGAATGCAGAACTAGAAAAGTTCAGAGTATTAAATGAGGCAGCCAGGCCATTGGATATACGAAGATACGAAGATAGTGGGGTATCTGTTGTATCCTTGTGCGAGAGTTGGTAGCATGTGGAATGTAATTTGCACCTATTCTCGTTCTGCAGATGTCTGCCCTCAATATTGTTCTCTGACGACGAGTGGACTACTCACGGACTGATGGGTATCACGATGGCAGCCACTTGCTATCGCCACGGAACTTTTTTTTTCACTTTTTTTTTTTTAAGTTTTACCCAGAATTCTAGGTTTTTTGTGCAGGTACCGCACATGAAACATGGCGGAAAGAGAAAGTAAAAAAAAAATTAACAAAGCTTAACATCCAACACCTAATGTTGGTTTCAGTTTTTGTAGGTAGATTCCTTTGGTTTTTGGCTTCGTTTTGGGCGATAGTTTTTTGGTTACTTTTTTATTCGAAAAGCCACGCATTACTCTGAGTGAGAAAAAGAACACTCAGCTGTACTTTTGAAATTAAATTCCTTGTGTCAGCCATTGTTTGCAATTTGAAATGAGCAAATGACACTCATATCAGGCAAGTGTTGGTGGTTTTGAAACTAGACTCGGAGCTAGCCACAGAGGGTCCTTTAGTAATTAAGTTTCAAATCATCTTATTACAACTCCACTTCCAGAAATAGGTTCCGAAGTCGGATATAATGTGGAATTGAATCTGGGACTCCCCACATCGTTGTGTTAGGATCTCACCCCAGGAGTCGTTACTTAGTGCTTACTTAACGGGCTCCCGGCGAGTGAAGGGCCTCTGCCAGGGACATAGCAGGCTTCGATATCGGGCAAGCTGTTTCCATTTGTCCGGAGCAAGAGATTTGGCATCCACGATAGCTAGACTCTGTCTTCTATGTCGCCTCGAACCTGGCGACTTTGATTGGAGGATCCTCTTTGCTTCGCCAGACCTATGTAAGTAGAAGCGAGGCTAAGTTCTATCCAAACTTCTCTAAGATTTCATTCTTGGAGATGACTGGATGGGAGTAGGCTTCTTGCCCTATAACTCTTTCTACCATATTTCCTTCACTTTTTCGAGAACTCAGTTTTCCAGACTAACTAAGTGTTGTGTCACCACCATGCTTAAACATAGTCCCTTGCTCTACGCTTTTGCTGTAAAGAATTCCTCTTTATCTAGCTCAATCTCTCCTCCAGATCTAGTTATGTATATCACTCGTATCCTGGAATTTACGGATTACCAACCTTGGAGCTGTCTGTTTCCGAGTATCTAAGTGTATATCCATTCTACAGACTTTGGATACTGCTGTCTTTCTTTAGTACATTACTTAGTCCCAGAGTATCCAAGAAGGAATAAGGTTTGATTAGGCATACATATGTCTTCAGATTGACAGATCCTTTTGACGCATGTATCTGAATGAAAGAGTCACTTCCTTTGTATATTCAATATGCAGTTTCCATAGTAACCATTAACCGCGATTTCAACTTGTCATCAATTTAGTTTAGTTCGTCTACGTCTTCAATTTCAGAGACATTCAGAGAATAGGCACTCTTTCAAGTGGTGACTATCTTGATCCTTCTATATATGACTTCCGATAGTGTCTTCGCTTGCAGATCGAGTGTAGACTGTCTAGTCGATGGGATATTTCAAGAGTTATGGTTCATTCTTCCTCGTAGGTTTAATATTATTACTTTATCTTGATAAGTTTTTCTGAATACTTTTTGATACTCCCTTCCTTTTTCAGTTTCGAATTTTATAATACACCAAGAGTAGTTACATCTGAGTGAGTAGTCACACTGCCATCAAGATTGAAACAGATACCAGAACCACTACAGGAAATAAACTTGTTAACAAGGTATAGCAAAAGGTACACATAATAAAGCTGCTATGCATGGCCTTTAGTCGAATCTTGTTCAGACCTTCATACAAACGCCGGCTAATTTCTAGTCGTACTCTGACTTCATTCGATAATGATGACCCAATTTCGTAACTCAAAAACCACTACTTTCCTTGATCCATTACAATGTATTTGTTTTAATTAAAACAGGAAAGTTCCTAGCCATGACCGCCTTAAAATGTCCTTCAATGATAGTGGACGATGCAAAACTGAAGCAAGATATGCAGAAGCAATCAATCTCTACCAAACTAATTCTTTAAAGTTCTCCAGTCCCATTTACACATAATTCAACAACCACCCCACTGTTTTCAAGAATATAAATGTCATAAGTAAAATACCTCACCTCAAAGTTAATATCCTTCAAACAATTGCCCCCCCTAATAGCTTGCGTGTGTCTGAATGAAAGCATTCACAACAAACACTTAACGCCTCTGCCAATAATCATCCGACTTATTACCCTGCTATCTCTGTTCCTTGGAAAACAATTTGTTTCCACTTCCGAATCGCCTTTAATTTTCTGTGAATTTTAATCACCCGAAAAAGGACGAAAAACGAAAATAAAATACCAAAAAAAAAAAAAAAAAACAAATCATCCTGTGGATTTGTTCTACCCTCCGAGGCAGGTTTACCGAATGCGTCACGCAACCATTTTCTGTCCCGATTATTACGAATCAAAGGAGCAGTGAAAAAAAAAAAACAAAAAAAAATTGATATCACCATTTAGACCATGAGCCCCAGGCTAAGCACTTTCACGTTGCCCAAGTAACAAAGGGAGCAAAAATAGAAAAAAAAACAAAAGTAACAGAAAACAGTGGAAGGACACTGGAAATCCTTTATTTTATTTTTTTTTCTTCTTTACTTCTTTGTGTAGCCGCTTAAATATCCTAGGCGTTTTCTAATTTAATTGGTCATTTATTTTCGGTTTTGTTAGCCGCGCTGTCCGGCCCGGGGAAACGCCGCGCAGCGCTTGAGATATGGAATAGAAAATGTGGCCAAAAGAAGACCGAGGCGAGGAAATACTTGGAGGGTGCCACAAAGTTAATTGGAGAAGAGATATATTTGCGGACAAGCGGACAAATAAAAATGTGGCAATCGATGTTTGCGGGGTGCCATTAAGGTGGTTAGGGTTATTAATTTTGGGATTCTTTTTTTTGTTCGTTGGATGTCCCTCTTTTTGATGGCTCGCTTCAAGGGCGTGTTGAAAGTGTGTCAAGTACAACACTGTTTATGGCGTCCAGTTAATAGTTCGTTTGATGGTTAATGCACTGAAGTGGTTTTTATATTCCTTGGGTCATGCTGAGGAAGTCTAATTAAAGGTTGAGGGTGGATTGTGGGAAGATTACTTTGTAATATCTAAATTTGTGAGAGCGGAATTAAAAAATATGCAAAGCGCTTAGCAGTAATGAGGCCGAGGATGAATTTGTTAGAAGAGCAACAAACGTAATTCGAATGACTTGGACATCAAAGCTGCTGGAAATGGTTTTCAGGAAAAGGATTGGCTCGGCATTACTTTAGAATGAATAATGAAATATTAGAGAAGGTTCAAAGGTTATACTGTGTGAGTATGGAATCACTTATCCATCTGCAATAGAAACAATGCTCACAACTTAGGGAATCCTTGCAACTGATTCGAGATTGGAAAGAGTGAGGATTTGGACCGCTTTCATTCTCTTCTTCTATAAGCATGTCTTTAGACTAGACTTTTGAAGGCTATCTGAGAAATTCGAAGTCTAAAGTGGGGTTCGACAAGACTGCATACTTTCACCAATACTATTTTTATTGGCGATTATCGACGTGCTAAATGCGGCCTTATGAGCAGGAAATGGAGGAATTCAATGGACTCTTAGACCTGAACTCAAACACCTGAACTATGCCGACGTCGTATGTCTACTGTCTCACAGAATAAAGGACCTTCAACCCAATGACAGCAAATGTGAAGAGGGAAGCAGATCTCGTTGGGTTGAAAATGAACTCGGCAAAAACAAAAATGATCAGCCCAGGACCGAACTCATCTACTCATGTATGCATTGCTGTACAATCGGTTGAGAGGGTAGAAAGTTTCAAATACCTTGGGAGTATTGTCTCAACCGATGGCGGAACCGAACTGGATATAGCCAGCCGAATAGGTAAAGCAAAATCTACGTTTCGGATGCTATCCACATTTTAACGTAGTAGTGCGATTAGCTAAACCACCAAGCTACAACTGTTCGGTTCCAACGTTGATAAGTACCTACGATATATCTTTAGGATTTTCTGGCTAAACCCTATTTCTAACGAACAACTTTATCAAAGAACGGGCCATGAACCTATCGGTACAACCTTACGACGACGAAAGTGCCAGTGGATTGGATATACTCTCCGGCGATACTAGGACTACGTGTCGCAGAACAATGGAGAAGGAAGTACGGGAACTGGGAAAGAGTTGGGGAGAGCTGAGAGACATTTCCAGAAATCGCATACGATTGCGCGTAGGCATTGTCGAGGCCCTAGGACCCACAAGGGAATACAGGACATACTCGTAAGTATTTCTTTAGACCACCATACTTTTGCGTATGTGTATTCCATTACGGAGGTGATGGTTATTCGTGAAGCCGCTGACGAACTGTGGATGAGATCAGTAGAGGATACGGATAACGTCATTCTCATCGGCAGTCAAGCAACTATCAAAATACTCAAAACACCAATATCAACAGTATTGTAATCTAACTTCGCAATACTTTTCTGGTCACTTGGCCAACCAAGGATACTATAAGGCAGACGAACTTGAGCGAGATATCCTGGCCATAAAAAGAAGCTCTCGGCTGACAAAGAGAGGCTTCATCTGCCCATAGAAATGGCAAGATATAATATGACTACAATAGTTCTGCATCAGGCTAATGTTAAATGGAATACTTTTGATACTTGTAGTCATGCCAGGCAGATCCAACCACAGATGATCAGACTCAGCACAATGAGTCCGCACCAAACCAGCCTAGACCTTAGGGAGGAAAGCCTTGAAGCTTGGAATTCCTGTCAATAACTTCTGTCATGCTTGTATGAATAAAGAAGAGGAGGAATCTTTATTTTACCGTATCTGCAGCTGTAGTGCTAATCAATTTCAATAAAATTTAGAAATTTGTCCATAAATCGAAATCGTTTCAGGAGAAATAGAATGGTACGGCTCGTGTGGTAGCACAATGATCCAAGTGAATCTGACCTCAAGCTGAGGATACCCACCTAACCTTATACCTAACCCTTACTTGAACTAGAATCTAAAGTATAAAATCAAGGTTTCTAGTACTCGGGAAGTGCGAGATTCTGCTTAAGCCACCATTCCTTGTAAATAAGAATTGTCAACCATACGGTACAGATTGGGTTAGTAATGTCTTAGATCTCTTGACGTGATTTCCGTCAGATGCGACGTATTCTTGTCCCAAGTCTATCACTAGATCTTAACACTATTCTACCTTGATACTGCAATCATAAAGTGGCAACCAGTAAATGCAGTCTTATACACGTCTCTCGTCTAAACTGACTTGATGAAACCTAGATTAGAAGAAAGGGAAGAAACTTGTATCTTCGATAGGGAACACTTATGAAACATAGTTGTAGCTTGGGTGATCTCCTCAACGATTCTTCACCGTTGTATACTTATTCGATACTCTTTGTAGTCTAGTTAGACTTGAGCAAATGTTGCTTTGGAACCACAACCTGAATACCAGTGCATGAGTGTATAGTTGCAGCAAAACTTCTGTAGGTATTTACACTATTGATTGCTATCCAGATGAAAACACATACTACACACAATGCACGTACATATATGTATGTAGGTTGGATAAAAATGCTTACGTCCACTCGCTCAGCGTCTCCTATATATCATTTCACGTTTCACAGTTGCTTGAACTAATGGCTTTGCACATTTGCGGTGATAATTCAAAAAGAGAAAATGGCTTCGAAGAATAAAAATCACCAAATGCGAGCACAAATTAAAGCACTTTTTCTTTTACCCAGAGATTTAAAAGTTTCCATACAACCCCACATAAACATAAGCCGACCATTAACAGAGACTGACCCATGTAGCCCACCTTCCCACTGTACGGTTCGGTTCGGTTCCACTTTAGCCTTCTAAAAATGGGGGGGAATTGGAAAAATTCGAATGCATCCAATGTACAGAAAGAAAAAGAAAAGAGAGAAAGAAAGAAAAAAATTAGAACCGATGGAACAATAAAACCGAAAAGAGAGAATCCTTTCGTATCCTTTTGCATCACACACGTACGATAGGTTAGGTGGGGAAAATTTATTGGAAAATATAAAAGCAAGGCAGCTTGCTGCTCGCTCCGAGTGCTTATTGTGCAATTTTTAAACCACGACCCGAGAAGAACCGAACAGCAAAATGTATCTATAAAAAATTTTACCGAATATCAAAATGGTAGCACATCGCCAAAATACACGACACTGTTCGCAACATACATATAAACATGTGAGCTATCCATTTTCGACGATATTTTCTCTGTGTGCATCGAGTGTTGTACAGTAAAAGGAAATTATGTTGCCACTTCCTACTGCAAATTTTCTCACTTAAACTTCATCGAAGAAAATCTCTAAATCATTTCTTCGAAGGCTACTACCTACCTAACATTCATACATATGTACATATTGCTATGTGGATTGCCATAGTTGTGTTCACAGCAGGATTCTAATCTTTATACAACCCAAACATACGGGTCGGAAGGGGGTAGGAAAATGGGGGGGGGGGGGGGGGGGGGTCGACAAGAAGAACTACCAAAAGCAATCACATCATAATTTTTCCAAAGATATCCCTTCCGGTATACATACATATGCATGTGTGTATGTGCGGTCCATCGTTTGCGGGGCGGCAAAAGTAGGAGGATAGTCCTCTTTATAGTGGCCGACGGTAAATCTTTTCTCTCGGATCCTTTGGAGTGATTCATTCGCTTGGTCCGCCCGGCTCTCTGTGTGTGTCCAAACCAAATGCTTTCTTTGTTTTAATCGGATTTCTTAATTTCTCGAACAACGTTTGATTTGAGAACGGGAATAAATGAATGAATGGCTGGCTGCTCGGAATGGATGCTGTTGGTGGTTGTGCTGCTGGTGGTTGTGTTGGCCAAAGTTTTACTAAAATTCTTTAGGAGAATCGTTCGATTTGACTTCCCCTCCCGATGGAATTTGTGTGAGGAATTCAAAAAAAAAAAAAAAACAAAACCAAAAACGAAATAAATAAAAATGGACAGAATGGACTTCAAGGCTTTTAGGGTTGACAGGGACTTAAAATTGATTTTTGTGAAGATGTGTGGGATATTGAGATAAATTGTTTAGCATTTGTGTGGGGTACACGCGTATCGAGAGCTTTCCTAAAAATTTCAATAGTTTTTTTTTTATAATTGCATAATGTCGTGCAGAATCTGTAAATCTAAAGTTGATAGATCAGAACTTAAAGTAGAGTGCTGTGATTGCAAGTTAATTTTTCATGCCAAGTGTGCCAAGCTCACCGCCACCGAGCTTGATTACATGAAAAAAAGTCATTCAAGCTGGCGATGTTCATCATGTACCAGCCAACGAAGAGAGTCTCTTTCGCAACCACAACCTCCGAAAGTAATCTATCCACCGACTGCCGCCTCACCGCAATCTTTGCCGCCGAAGTCATTGCCACCACAACCATTGCCTACGCCTTTGAACCCATCCAAATCAACTACCGAGCCTACACCCACCACCGTACCAGAACCGGGAGACAAACGAATTACATTAGAGATGATATATGAAAAAATTGTTGTAATTGAAGAAAATCAAAAGAAGCAAATCGATGCACTTATTGCTAAAAATGCCGAATGTGAAAGAAGAATACTTTCTCTTGAACTGAAGGTCAACAACCTGGAACAACAGCTTCTCTCTAACAGCGTTGAAATATTTAACGTTCCAATCGTCAACACTGCTTTGTCAAACACTGATCTCGCTCTTAAAATATTTCGTGATGGTTTGAACGTGAATGTAAATGAAGGAGATATTGACCATTGCTATATGAAAAAAATTAAATTAGCTAATCCACCAGCTAGTAGCGGTTCAACGAGCACAAATATTCTCTGCGTTAAATTCGTGTCTCATCTATGCAAAGAGAAAATAATTAATGCAAAGAGAGGAAAAAAAGAACAGCTGACAACAAACATACTTAACGCACAAGCAAGATCGGAGAAGATGTTCATCAATGAATGCTTATCGTATCAAAGAAGACAATTACTAAACACTGCAATGTCGATGAAGGCCACAAGGGGGTATAAATATGTTTGGACGAGAAATGGGACCATATATATGAGGAAGAAAGAGGGAGACAGTCTTGTAAGAATTAATTGTGCTGCTGATTTTGTTAAAATATGAATGTAGTTAAATCTGTCCCTAATTTAGTTGTAAATGCATGTGAATACCCAATCAATCGAACTAATTTTGTAGAATGTAGTCTTTGTTTACATCAGAATATACGTAGTATCAGGAAAAATTTTTCTATTCTCCTAGCCCATATTGAGTCGCTGGTGAATCTACCTGTTGTAATAGTATTAAGTGAAATCTGGATATATGATAATGAACTTAGTCTCTATAACATACCAGGTTATACTATATTTGGCAATTGTAATAATTCATATTCTGCTGGAGGTATTATATGTTATGTTCAAGATGGTTGTGTGTGCGATTGTTCTAATTTAAAATTATCGAGCGCTGATGTAATTGAATTATCGTTTGTCTATGATAATATAAATTACTCTATGCTATGCATATACAGACTGCACGAAGTTAGTAAAAGGGTTTTCATTGAAGAACTTAGCAATATTCTTAGTGTAAAAAAAGCAAAAAATTTAATTGTTATGGGAGATATTAACATTGATATACTTAATAATTGTGATAAAGATACCGATAACTATTTGTTTACAATGGCTTCTAATGGTCTTAAGAGTTTAATAAACGAACCAACCCGTGTAACCGATTCTTCTAAGAGTTGCATTGACCATATTTTTCTGAGAACTAGTAAAAATACCAACACCTTTTTTAGTGGTTTAGTCCTTGATCTTAAGCTTACAGATCATAATATGATTACGCTCAGTTACTATAGTGATTGTAACCATTCTGTAAGCGAAAAACCTCCACCCAATACATTGAAATATCGCGTTGACTTTGCCTTATTAAAAGAAAGTTTGAAATATGAATTCTGGGATCCGGTTTATTCGGAGACTAATCCCTCTACTGCTTTTGATCTTTTCATCAACACGTTGGAAACCCACATTAAATCATGTACAGTGTTATTAAACCATAACTCTGGACACACGAAACGTTTGAAGCCATGGATGACTACTGATCTCCTTAAACAGATCAGAAAGAAAAAAAAACTTAGTATGAGGTGTAAAAAACATCCACATAATTTAAAACTTAAAAAACATTATGACACCATGAGCAAAACCATTCATAAAAATATTGAAGATACACGTAATGACTACTACGCTGATTTGCTCGTAAGAGCTAATGGAAATGTACGCGAAGAATGGAGAGTGGTTGATAGTATTTTAGGGAATGTTAGAAATCGGGTTGAAATTGTTAATATTGAAGTTGATGGAGCTATTGAATCTAATTTATGTAACATTTCAAATAAATTCAACGAGTATTTCACTGATGTTTCTGAAAAGTTAAAACCAATTGTCGAACCCTGCTTAAATTGCGATTGCTCCATTTCTTCTATCGAAGATATTCAATCTAACAGCTTCGTTTTTGATGCGATTACTTCGAGGGAAATTTACAATGTCATTCTCTGTCTAAAAAATAAAAGCTCGTGTACGAGTGATGGTGTTTCCAATGTTTTGCTGAAGCATATAGCCTTGTATGTTGTGGATGTATTGAGTTTCTTATTTAACCATAGTGTTGAAAATGGTTGTTTTCCTCAACATCTTAAGTGTGCCGAAGTCATACCGCTATTTAAAAAAGGAAACAGAAAAAAGGTGTCGGATTACAGACCTATTTCTCTTCTTTCCACTTTTTCTAAAATCTTTGAAAAGTTACTTAAAGTTCGCATTATGTCGTTTTTAGATAAGTTTAATTTTTTTTGTAATAATCAGTTTGGATTTAGAGCAGGACTATCTACAGAGGATGCTATATTGAGGGTCTGTAGTGAACTATATGGTAGTTTAAACAGCGATAAGTCAACTATGTGTCTATTTATTGACATGACAAAAGCTTTTGACATGGTAGACCATGAATTATTGCTTGGTAAGCTTCATAATGCTGGTTTTCGGGGCAATATTTTTAAATGGTTTCAATCGTATCTGACGCATAGAAAACAAAGAGTTAATGTAAATGGAATATTTAGTGAACCAAGACTTTTAAAAAACGGTGTGCCACAGGGTTCTGTACTTGGCCCATTGTTTTTCTTGATTTACATTAACTCTTTGTTTAAACTTAAACTAAATGGTACCTCAACCGCTTTTGCAGACGATATAGCTCTTACGTACAAATGCCATACTGTATTTGAATGTATCACTAAAATCGAGGAAGATCTTGAGGTTTTAAGATCGTGGTTTACCTCGCATAAATTAATTATTAGTGAAAAAACGAAATTGATGTCATTTAAGATATCGGGAAACACTCTTCATGATTATAACCTCTATTTTCACTCTCATGACTGTAAACAATTTTCATTACCTGTTCATAAATGTGGCCAAATGAATTTTATATCTAACATGCAGTGCTCCGAACTTTGCTTTAAGATTGAATCGGTACAACAATTCAAATACCTAGGTGTTGTAATTGATAATAGTCTAAATTGGAAAGACCATATTCAAACGTTGAAATCTTATATGAGGTTAGTCACACGTAAAATGTATCTTTTAAAACCGTTTTGCTCAAAAAAAGTGTTAACTACTATTTACTACGGTCTGGCACACTCCAAGTTGCAATACGGTATCACAAGCTGGGGTGGCGCGTACTCTAATACTCTTGGACCCCTACTAATAGCTCAGAAGCATCTAATTAGAATTATTTGTAATAAGAATCGGTTTGCAGAAAGTTGGCCTTTATTTACTGCGTTGCTAATTCCTCCAATGCGACATCTATATGTATTCAAAGTATTAAGAGAGTTTTTTAAACAAAGTGGTAATATTCCGAGCAGGAATTCTCTCATGTACAATCTACGTATAAATAATATGAGTGTAGTCAATGTTCCGCTCGCACACAAAACACATTTTGCACATTTTTATACATGTACAGCTCCAAAATTATTTAATAAATTACCCTTGCATATCAGAGAAACACTACGCTTTACTTTGTTCATTAAAAAGGTAAAAGATTGGTTATTCACTTTACATTATGACTGCATTGAATCTCTTATCTAAATTCTTGTCGTACTTATCAGCACAATAATTTATGTAGGGCATAATAGGAACCAATAATGTACATATGTATAAATATTATTTATGAATTGTTACGTTAAAAAATTTTGTTTTTTTTGAAGTTCTGAATTACTTTTTTTTCTTTTTTCTATTATCTCTTTTTTTTATATATATTATTTACTAAATAAACAATGATTGATGTTACCCCACATCAGATGTAAATTATATGTAAAATAGCCTTGATGTGTCATTCACCACTAACTATTTAAGTTAAACAATGAAAACTGTTATTCCATTTTTTTCTTTTTATATGAACTGAAATCTTTTTTTTGTTAAATAGCTTTAAGTTAAAAATGAATAAAATTACTACTACTTACTTACTTACTACTTACTACTTACTAAAAAAAAATTCGATGCTTTTGTCTGAACACATGGGTATTTAAACGTGGAGATGATGGAATCTAGAGGGCAGTAGATGAAGTTGAATGTTGCCGAGTATTTAGGATGATCTTCAAGCATAGTTATGGAACCCAAAGCTAACTTTGTTCTCAAGAAATCATGAATTGTGTTGCAAAGTGAACCAGTATGCAGTTTCTTCACTCAATGCTATCGTTTTCGGTGGTGATTCGGTGCCTAAGTTGTGCACAGCTATTAAACTAAATAATAGTTATCACAGTCATAGTTATCATGATTATGGTATCCCAGGTTGCTAACCGTTTATCACATATCCGAGGATGTCCATAGAAATATTGGTGTAATGCAGAAAAGAAATGTCAAAACCTTCGAAGGATGTATGAAAATACCGGCTAAGCTTGAGCAGCTTCAAATTCTTGAACGACTGCACCACGGTAGCCAGTTTATTGAATTAAAGTTTGCCCTAGATTGACAGCAACTCACTTCTAATGGTTCTTTAACAGGGATGCAGAAGCTTGAAGGCTAATAGACCTTAAAACTTCCAATACCATAGAAAAAGAATTCTGAAGTGGACATGTCGCACATGACACGTCTTCTAACTTTAATCGATCCAATTCAGGTTTCAATAAGTCAAGTAGTAGGTCACCAGCAATTTTGGGTTAAGATTAGTAGTTGTATACCACAGCTCAATGCTTCGTAAGGTTTTAATCCTTCCGTGCAAATTGAGATATTATTTGGGCTGATGTCAAGCGCCACTTAACGGGAAGACTATTGTCTTAAGGGCTGTAGTTGGCCTAGTTGTGATGGCATTGGTAGTTCTTGTACATGATAACTTTTGTATCCTCGCCAGTACTTTAAGGTACTTGATCTTATCTACTGTAAGTCTTTAGAACAGGCTGTTACAGGAGCACCACGATATTCAGGGCGCTAATGTTTAATTTTAATCTTGCAACAGATTTGTTTAGAATTTTGATGATGACGGGTATGACTTTACACGTTGCTTTAAGAAAAATTAATTTACATACGAGCCATGAATAAAACTACTTCGGTGGCGTATATGGAATATTTTTGGAATCATACTGTATACTGAAAAATACTGTACGATCAAGGAGCTAAGCGAATCTGTGCATAAAGTACAGAGCACCTGGATTTCTATCTTGTTTGAGCTAGATCGCATCAGCAGGAGGCAGACATAATAGTTCGGTGGGGTACGTGGAATAGTTTTGGAAATAGTTTGAAAATTTTTCCATTTTTCTGTACTTTACAGTCCTTGCTTTAAGGGTGCCTTTTAGGGGCCCAGCCATATACTTGGCTCTCCCCCTGTTCTGAATTTGTATATTGATCCTGCACCCAACTCAGTTTAATACGTAGAATCAGAAACAGAATATCTAAAAAAGATTTGTGTCAGAAGAAAAAGATCTTGAATGTGTGCACCTGCTTCGGAGGCGTATACTGAACCAAGTTCTTCACCAATTTTTTGGTGGAAAAATTTTCTGTTTCCATTATGCTCTGGGACCAGCCAGTTGACCTGGTGTGTGCTTGGGATGCACGGAAACAGAATACCTAGCAAGACTTTTGTCAAAAAAAAAAAATATTTCGAAAGTGTGCACCTGGTTCGGTGGCGTTAACTGAACCGAGGTCTTCATACATTTTTTGGTGGACAAATTTTCTGTTTCCATTATGGACTGGGACTTACCAATGAAGCTGGTGTGTGCTTGGAATGCATGGAAAGAGAAGACCTAGCAAGAGTTGTGTCAAAAAAAAAATTATTTTGAATGTGTGCACCTGGTTCAGTGGCGTATACTGAACCAAGGTCTTCACAAATTTTCTGGTGGAAAAATTTCTGTTTCCATTATGCTCTGGGACCTACCAGTTGACCTGGTGTGTGCTTGGGATGCACGGAAACAGAATTCCTAGCAAGACTTTGTCAAAAAAAAAAAATATTTTGAAGGTGTGCACCTGGTTCGGTGGCGTATACTGAAGTATGTAAGTTCTTCACAAATTTTTTGGTGAAAAAATTTTCTGTTCCCATTATGGTCTGGGACCTACCAGTTGACCTGGTGTGTGCTTGGGATGCATGGAAACAGAAGACCTAGCAAGAGTTGTGTCAAAAAAAAAATATTTTGAAGGTGAACCTGGTTCGGTGGCATATACTGAACCAAGTTCTTCACCAATTTTTTGGTGGAAAAATTTTCTGTTTCCATTATGGACTGGGACCTACCAATGAAGCTGGTGTGTGCTTGGGATGCATGGAAAGAGAATACCTAGCAAGAGTTGTGTCAAAAAAAAAAACATATTTTGAAGGTGAACCTGGTTCGGTGGAGTATACTGAACCAAGGTCTTCATACATTTTTTGGTGGACAAATGTTCTGTTTCCATTATGGACTGGGACTTACCAATGAAGCTGATGTGTGCTTGGGATGCACGGACACAGAATACCTAGCAAGACTTGTGTCAAAAAAAAAAAAATATTTTGAAGGTGAACCTGGTTCGGTGGAGTATACTGAACCAAGGTCTTCATACATTTTTTGGTGGACAAATTTTCAGTTTCCATTATGGACTGGGACATACCAATGAAGCTGGTGTGTGCTTGGGATGCACGGACACAGAATACCTAGCAAGACTTGTGTCAAAAAAAAAAACATATTTTGAAGGTGAACCTGGTTCGGTGGAGTATACTGAACCAAGGTCTTCATACATTTTTTGGTGGACAAATGTTCTGTTTCCATTATGGACTGGGACTTACCAATGAAGCTGATGTGTGCTTGGGATGCACGGACACAGAATACCTAGCAAGACTTGTGTCAAAAAAAAAAAAATATTTTGAAGGTGAACCTGGTTCGGTGGAGTATACTGAACCAAGGTCTTCATACATTTTTTGGTGGACAAATTTTCAGTTTCCATTATGGACTGGGACATACCAATGAAGCTGGTGTGTGCTTGGGATGCACGGACACAGAATACCTAGCAAGACTTGTGTCAAAAAAAAAAAATATTTTGAAGGTGAACCTGGTTCGGTGGAGTATACTGAACCAAGGTCTTCATACATTTTTTGGTGGACAAATTTTCAGTTTCCATTATGGACTGGGACATACCAATGAAGCTGGTGTGTGCTTGGGGTGCACGGACACAGAATACCTAGCAAGACTTGTGTCAAAAAAAAAAAATATTTTGAATGTGTGCACCTGGTTCGGTGGCGTATACTGAACCAAGTTCTTCTTGGTGGAAAAATTTTCTGTTTCCATCATGCTCTGGGACCTACCAGTGGACCTGGTGTGTGCTTGGGATGCACGGACACAGAATACCTAGCAAGAGTTGTGTCAAAAAAAAAAAATATTTTGAAGGTGAACCTGGTTCGGTGGCATATACCGAACCAAGTTCTTCACAAATTTTTTGGTGGAAAAATTGTCTGTTTCCATCATGCTCTGGGACCTGCCAGTTGACCTGGTGTGTGCTTGGGATGCACGGAAACAGAATACCTAGCAAGACTTTGTCAAAAAAAAAAAAAAAAATATTTCGAAAGGGTGCACCTGGTTTGGTGGCGTTTACTGAACCGAGGTATTCATACATTTTTTGGTGGACAAATGTTCTGTTTCCATTATGGACTGGGACTTACCAATGAAGCTGATGTGTGCTTGGGATGCATGGAAACAGAAGACCTAGCAAGAGTTGTGTCAAAAAAAAAAAATATTTTGAAGGTGAACCTGGTTCGGTGGAGTATACTGAACCAAGGTCTTCATACATTTTTTTGGGGAAAAATTTTCTGTTTCCATTGAAGGTGTGCACCTGGTTCGGTGGCGTAATGAATACTTTTTAGTCTTTCCCGAATTAATAATCATCCGTTTTCGTTATACTGCCCACAATTACATCTCACATCATAATGTCATCAAAGTACAAAACAACCCTGTTACTGTACCACTTCATCAGAACAATACTGCAAATTGGGTTCATCAATTTGCCAGTTCATCAGTTCAAGAGCCTCAGCGTCTGAGTTTCTACATATCACTCCTTAGCCGAGTGCACAATAGATCAACAGTGTTCCCAAAAGTTTATATCTAAACACAAACCACCACTCCTCAAGCCCGCTACACCATCTCTACCCACAGAAGATTTACGCTGATTTGGTTGATTGCGAATGCCAGGACCTTGCTTCGTATTACGATGTAGATGAAAATTATTTCAAGTTCTGTCTAATTAATAAGGCAAATTGTTTTCCTACTCGACCTCGGGTTAGATGTAGTTTACAACTTTGCTCCAAGTTTCTTGTATACAAAACGAAGGAGATTGGATGAAATGCAGCCATGACGGAGGACTACACGACGACTGTCTCTGAGGGCAGACATACCCTGGTAGTTTGGCGAAAAAGCCGAAATGGTCGTTTGTACGAGTAGTTTTAAATTATTATCGGTTGAGTAAAAGTTTTTCGGCGGAGCAATGGTGGGTCTGCGTGTAACTATTGTGTGAGATCTTGATGTTTTATTTAATGTTATTAACTACAATAGGAGATAGATTACTTAGATTTTGAATTCGAGTTTGTTAAGGACATCTGGCTGCAGTGTGCGGTGTTTCATATCAAACTTTTTCGTTGGGAGTTTACCAAGGGGTTTCGCTATTTTCCGTCATGCATTTGGATAAGGTCAGTGAATTTTACATAAGTATATAGTTCATGTACTCTGCATAAAGAAGGCAGGCGAAATTTCGCAGATAATATCTATCCTGGTGGCAGGTGTGCTCTCGACAACATTCACAAATGGGTGAACATCCAAACATGTGGCAATTACTCCGAGGGTAGTCTGCTATACTGTAACGTGACCAACGCATTCCAGCAGACACTAAAGAGTGTACCCACCGTTGTGTTTCTAGAATCCTAGAATGAGCCCTCAAGGATGTCCTCGGAACACTATGCACATACGTTTCACTTCCAAAGCCAAAAACTTTCTTAAGTACCAATTCAGTTTCAGGCGCTAGTTTCGATCCAGTTTTGGGTAGTTGCTCAATCTAGATTTTTCTAAGGCTCGGGACGGGATCTTTCGTTTGCTCTTAACTTTTCAACAGATTAATAACTATCGCACGTTTTACTTCATTATACTTTAGATGTCGCAGGACTATTACAAGCTATGATTGAGTTCTTCAGCTGCTTGTCAGACCCTCGCGACAAGCAGTGTCGTGACCACTTACCCTATAGTGTCTACAAGGAGAGTCCTTGAGCTGGGTTTTATATTGAACATCATCGTGAAGATGTGCAAGACCTACTTTTGTTGTCTTTGTTGCTAAAACAGTAAATGCAATCGACAATAAAGGCTGCAAGTTCTTAGTTGGCGACACCACCAACCTAGCTGGACATAAGACAACACTTCACAAAATTTCGCTGGTAGCCTCAAACTTCATGCTTCTTCATGGCGGAAAGAATCAATCTCTATCATCCTTAAGTCCCTTGTTAATCCAAATCGCAATTTCCGGGATAATCCTGAAATCCCTCAACTGAACCATGACGGTCGAATGAGGTAGGATTGAGAGTTTTCAGTCCCAGCTACAAACTGTCTATTTTGTTGGGACACTTTACCTTGATCTTCTCAGTAAATGTGTTCGCCATCGAGTTCTGTACCAGAGAGAATCAGAAGAAATTTCTAAAAAGCACATATAAATATTTTATCGGACAGGCAAGCACCTCATAAAACTCGTATGTCTCGTTGATTTCGAGTTTATGGTGGTTTTGAACTGTCATCAGTCCCTCTTACAGCGTGACAGTTCCGATGCCTTTTACCCATAAATTGGTCCTGAATCCTTCTCACCTGTTAGCCAGATAAAGATAAAAAAAAAACTCATTAATTTCTGTAAAAAAAAAAGAAAAAGATTCTAGCAATGAACAGATATAACGCTAAGATCCTAACGGACTTGCTATCTGGTAACTGCTCCCTTAACTATCACCTCAAGTAAATTGATATTCCCCAATCGGACACGGACTCCTAGATGACGCAAAGATTCTGAAACCCCGAACATATTTTATGTACATATGCCGTCATTGGTTGAACTGGGTTCAAACACTTCTACAAAGTCCTTACCTCGTCTTCCGATATCACTTCCTCCTCTAGCAAGCAAATCCACTCAGCATCTGTAAGCGCATAGCACAAAAGATCTTTATGAAGTTCCGGTCGTTCTTGGCCCAATCCCCAAGGCCATCACCCCAATTATTCTTAAAAAATATCCCATTGCAATCCAGGATTCAGCTAAGGCTTAAAGAGATGCAGTTTTAAATGATTTTTTTAAAATAAAAATAATGGAAAGGCGTCTACGGTGTCTTGGAGAACTAGTTCAATATTGTTTGGATAGTACCACCCACGTGCAGTGAATGCATTTTCCATAGAAGCGACTATCATTTCTTTCGAAGCCCATCATTTCTTTATAGAAATCTGGGTGTTTTAGAAAAGATTGTTACCACATCTTACTTCCAAACAAAATCAGTCTGTGTGTTCATTTTCCAGACTGCTAAGCGTGGTTTCTAACAAAAAGGATCGTCTGTCGTTTTGTTACTTATCCTTTTGTTCCGTAGTTCAAATAATCAAACGAATATTGACAATTTGGCGTTTGATATGGTCACGACAACTACCCTTCCATCAGTCTAAAAATACATGTCGTTTTATTGCCATTAAGCCAACAATGAACATCATGGCTGAAGATGACTTTTCCATAAGGTTCAGGATTTTCTTCAAACTTTTGCAGACCCCAATCGTTTAGTGTCCAAAGTTTTGATGCTTCAAATGATAAAGAGGCTTCAGTTCTTCAGTTAATCTGATCTTGTATGGATATAGCACGAGATCTTTACGCAAAGGTCGCCACAATGTGGACTGAGAGATTCTCATTTCTTGTGAACGACGTGGAATCGACTAACTTGGCTCATATTGAACTGATGGACTTACGGCTGTTATATTTTGCCTCATCTGTATAAAAATATTTGAAAGTCAATAAGTTTACTGGAATTTATCAAAATTCATCGATTACAGCACTCATAACCTGGTGCTGTCTGGTGGGACGATTATTATGACGGAAAATAGTAGTAAGGTCTCTTAAAGTTGTGACCATTGACTCCGAATTTTGGTCCTAACTGTTAAAGATTTTTAAACATTATTTCTTCGTTAGATTCAGTATTTTAGATATGTAGACCTTGGTTGACGTTTTGACATTAACAAATCATAAAAAAGTTAAAGTGAGTGTTTATGTTAAAATACAAAATTGTTATGTCCTTACTGAAAAGCTCTCTAGATCTCTCAATCTGTAGTATCTACAATCGTTTGTTTGAATAGTTTGAAAGATAGCTCTTTCTACTTCTGCAGTGAAGACTAGCATAAACTGCACCATACTATCGTGGTCTAGACTAAACTAGGTACAATAAATGCTGCAAATGGCTATCGTTTAATATGTGAGAGTCGGTACATTTCGACTATAACTTCGAGCTACTTTAGGTCCTTTTACGGCCCCACACAGAAATAAAATAGGGACATCTAAGCTAGGTATGCAACTGTTAACTCAGTTCAGGGTTCATCTTCCTGATATTCATACTTCATACCGTGTCGTCTATGGAAACAATTACAAGTTACAAAGTTCCCCAGGAAAATGTACTAAGGTTTCATGTAATTAATTTTCTCATTTGTATTTCGACTAATTGATATGTGATCAAAACATACCAGGACATTTCCATCAGTTAGGTGAATACCTTACTCCCATTGGTTATAGCTGACAATAAGCACCCCTTTTGAATGCATAATAAAAGTTACCATAGCAATTGTCCTTCACTCCTGTGTAAGTATTAATTTCCAGGACATTGTATACCACATTTTCATTATTTCAAAAACCCCAACGGAGAGGGTATAACAAGCCAGATAGCCATAAGGACATAGCACAACCATCCAAATCAAGATAAGAGTAAAAACGTCCCTCTCCCTCAAAAAACAAATTTCATACGCATGCAATAAAAATAAATTTGATTGTTGGCTACTTGCATATCGTAAACATCAAAGTACCGAAATATATCTAGATAATTTTTAATTAAACTTTAAATGGCAACCAAGAATAAATGGAACCAGCTCTCTGCTTCATTGCTTGTATAAATAAAATTTTCAAATGCCAACTTCTCCTTGCCCATAGAAATTAACTGCCCAATGAGACTTTTTATTGTTCTCCGGTACTAATTTCGAAATAGAGATGCAACCCTCAATTTGTACCCCCTCCTTCTCCCTCCACCCTGCTCCTCCTGGGGAAAACCCCAGCTCTGAGAACAATTCCAATTGAATTGAAGGACAAAAGCTGAACATGGAGAAACCCTAGTATTCACGGCACGTCTCATATTCTTTAGAAATTTATGCGAGAACATTTCCATTTCGACGAAACGAATTTATTACCACGTTCACAGTATAGTACCGAAAACTTAAATTCACACATCCCTAAGAACTTATGCAGCGGAAAAGGGTTTTTTTTTTCTTTTCTTTTTGTTGGTGATGTTGTTTCTTCTATCTTCTTACCCTTTTTCTTTTTTTGTTATTTAACAAATTGAGCAGTGAAATGGATCCCAGAAAATTGTATCTCACTAATTTCATGATACTATCACTGTGCAGGGAAGGATTGGGTGAGTCAGAAAAAACAAAAAAAAAAAAAAAAAGGATAAAGGCTCCTCTGAAATACCTTTTTCTCAAAATAATTTACTATGCAACAATACGCAATGAAGTTGCTCACTGTTTTGAATTTACAGAGGGATTAAGGATAAGAGGGATAGTAGGAATTATAGCTGGAATATCCCAAAGTCGTAACTGGAAAAATTACTCAGGGATAAATAGCACGTCGTAGGTGGACTGGGTAACTATTAGTTAAATAGAAAGATCATTTATGTACCCCAGGCATGGGAATAGTTTGAATGAAACTATGTACGAATATCATATGTCACTTTGGAGTAGTCAGCTTTTGAGAGAATAAAATTGACTCATTGTTGTGATTCTTACCATAGTCGACTTGAGAATCGTTTAATAATTCTGTAATCAATTCAAAGACTAATAAGAGTTACAATGTCTTCTTGGTTAGATTTTATTCATGAACCAAATTGTTGCCTGATGCACCATGTCCTAGCGGCATCCTGGACTATCCTGAAGTGGCAAATATTTGTGAATCACAGTTACTGTAGTTGATTCATTCCACCAATTTGTCTGGCCCAAAAGGAATCATCCTCCTTAACTTTAGATCATACTGTTACATTAGTCTCCGTTCTATTGATCAACTTTAAACCAAGTATTTTCTCTGAGAAAACTCTTGAAAAAATCTTATAAATTTTTTTACTAAAATGAAATACGGAACTAATTAAAAACTGCGTACATTAGTCTAATTGGGACAGGAATTTCACCAAGGATGTAGGCTAGTTTATTAGTTCTGTCGTCACTTCAAGTTACGTGCTCTCTTCTCGTAATATTCTGGACCTGACAAATTGTCGATCAGGAGCCTGGTAACGTTTCACTTTCGTGTCGACTTTTTCACGATAGAAATGTTGATCAAATTTTGGGATTGACAAATATTTTTTATCATGGCCATGCTCTTCTTAAGACTACTAACATAATTTTGGCGGATAGTGTGAAAGTAGCCTTAAGCCGCAAATGCAATATTCCAAACCTTTAGCTTGTTCTATACAATAAACTTTCCCATTGGCCTCTAGCCATAGACTTTCTGCTAGAAAATATAAAATATTCTAAGTCATTTAAAGCCCAACACAATTAGTTTTATGTTGACGTAGGTAACATCACATCACACTGCACAGCACTGAACGATTTAGTAAACATTTGACGAGAACTCAGTTCAGATTTACATAGGAACCAGAGCTCTGGTATTAAACTTGTAGCATCAAGCGACACATAGATAGAACCAGCTGCTTCTCAAATGACATGGCCATCACCAAGTAAGTGTTAGCGCCATCATAGCATCTTAAATATCTTTGTTGTGACAGACGTTATTTTACTACCATTCATCGATCGTGTCGCGAGGTAGTTGGGCATTATGACAGACAGACATGACTCGACAGAAAGTATAGCACTGCTAGCAGCACTTGCCTCAGTTTAGACATTAAAACTATCTAGGGTATAAAACTACCATCTGTTGTAGCACTGTAGACCGAATTTAGAGCCTCAACTTTAAATAAAGTCTAAGTTTCCATTCTTCAGTGTTGGTCTTATAAATACAACCTTGTCTGCCAGATTACCAGACACAGTGAAAACCAACACTGTCGCAAGAACGGCTAGCAACTAGCATAGTCTTACAGAATTTTATTTTTTTTTTTTTAACTATATGTCAATGTCGGTAAACAGCTGAAATAGTTCATCGTTGAACCTCCTCCTCGACGACGATGCCTTCAACCATCTTAGACACAGTCTAAGCTTCAGTACCATAAACCAGGATTGGAGAGAAGTAGCAAAAAAAATTTAATAGATAGTTTAACAAGTTCCCGAAATCCTTTATTGTTCAGCTCAACAACATTGAGTGAATATTTATAGGCTATCATCTAACAAGAAGTGGAAAAAGGGCAAACTGCTTCCCGACAAGCTCAATCTAAGCATCGTCTTCGGCCTGACAGAGTACTGTCGCATTTCACAGGCCTTGTCCAGTCCGAAGTAGCATTATCACTCTTTAACTTCCAAGGAAACTTTAAACTGCCGGTTGTCCTCTCTGAGGATAGCTGAACAGTTCATCATTTACCTATGCTAGATCCCAGGCCACAGAGACAGGATTTTGCCAAAATGAAGGAGCCTACAAACGCCCCTCATTACATGTAAACTCTTGCTAAGGCTGGACGCTTTTAGTTATACCAACAGTAGATGGAGAAATCTCTCTTCTTGCAACATTTCAAGACAGTTTTAGCCTAGGATTGATGTGAAATGTAGTACGAAGTTGGTTCTATTGAAACGATCATAGATCAGTCACGTTATCGGTGCTCTCACTAGGCATTGTCTGATAGGCTACCATGCCAAAAGACTAAGTTTCTCTTCACATGACTTTTGTAGACACTGTAGAATTAAATAAGAGAAAAAAGACTTTCTCCACCTCCTATGCACTTGCCCACCTTAGTGGAATAAAAGACTACGCCGTCTTTATGTGCCAAAAGCTTAATTAATTTTACTAAAAGCTGCGGTTAGTTTATTAGCACTGGGTAGCCAAAAGGAGTGATTCACGGTACCATTAGGAACCTTTATTGGTCGGCGATGGTTACTCTAATCTAAAGCTAAACCTTTTGGCAATACAAAGTGGTCTGCTGCTATCAAAGGCATAAACTTATCTTTTGTCAATCATAAGACGGAAATCATTTACTTAGTACGAGTCCGATACACCAATACTTGACGGTGGTGATGTACCCCTTATAAAAAGGGTTCTTCACCCTGTGCTGGGTTCTGTTCTCCATATTCTTTTCTGGGATTCCCTACCTTCTTAAAAGTAGTTCAACTGCATAAGACTTACTAAGATATTACAATGGTCTAGCAATGAATTAACTTTGTCTTTAAGTTAAGCTAGTTAACTTTGATTTACCCAGTTCGCTTTGCAAATGAGTTCTTGGTACAGAGATGGCTCACTGTAGAAACCAGAATGGCAATTACCTACTAAACAAGGTTAGTCCCTTCCGAAAACCTCAAACATGCCAGTTTTCTAAAGTCCTCTCCAGTGCTCCGACAGTAATAGTTTGTTCGTTTTAATTAGGAACGCAACGACTCAGTAAATAGCCAAAATTTTAACCCTACCCTCATTTATAATAATTTGTATAACAGCACCAGCCCAATAAATTCCAATAACGCCATGGTCATTCGGTCGAATTTCACATAATCTGGCCCTCATCTTGAATCCCTTTTGTTACCCTATACCTGATTGCTATCAGAATTTTCAGTGCGGTTTGTGTCCATGATGTGTACGAGTACATGTTTCACTGAAAAACGTTTACGACCCGAAACGCATGCATACCATTGAATCTACCGAATAGATAACATAAAAGCAATTTCAACTGCTTTTGTCAATTTCGGCTCATCTCCTCCCCTAACAGTGGTACACATTACGACTACACTATCTAGTACGTGAGAGTAACCGCACATCCAAGGGGGTTGTTATATATATTTTCTAAAAATTCCATTACCATCATCATCGTCATCGTCATACTCGATTGAACGTGTGCTCGCTCACCTAGGCCTTCATTCCGAGGATAAAGGGACACATTTCCATTGAAACCATGGCACTCAACAAAAATACCAGTCTCGGTAAAAGAACGCACTGGTCAAACTCAGGCACTTTGCATATTTTTAACTAGTTGCCCGGGCTAACTACGGTTCAAACGCATAAAACACTTTGAATGCCTCTACATGGCATAAGTGCCCCACCTAACATAATAATCTAGGTCCGTGAAACTAGTCAAAGCATTTTATTTACCCTCAATGCCGCATTCTCCCAACTGGTCATCCTCTACAATATCCCTCTTAGTTTTGTATACACAGACTTATATATGTATGTACGTAGGTAGGTACTGGAAGATCCTTTTTGCTGTGTTCCACTCAATTTTTGTTCATTAAAATATTCAAAGCTTAGCCTGCATGGGGCATGGAGAGGTATGTAGGGGTGGTGGCTTGGTTGCTAGGGTTTTTGGTGATCTGAGGAATTATTATTAGTCTGGTCGTCACGGGACCGCATTGAATATTTTCAGCTTCAGAGAGCACCAAGTGAGTTTTTACCAGTACTACACGTACATATGCGATAGAGGCCGACCGAAATGAAGCTCTCATTATTCGGCAGTTAATGAGAATAACTTCGGTATATGTGAGCAGTGGAACACGGCTCGTATGAGGTTACATGAGAAAAAAAGGATGGACTTTTTCTGACCATGGTGAGTATTAAATACCGCACGCAATGAAATTGCAGGGTTTGCCATGGTTTTGGGGAACCAAATTTGATATCACAATTTGCAGGATTGTAGGTAGCGATACATGTGTACATGCGTACAGGTATGGTAAATTGATAATGTATCGACGTCGTTACGTGATTGTAAGTTATGTTGATTCCCTGGGCCCGCAGTGTCCACAGGGTGGGGTTTGAAGTGCAACGCTTTTGTGTGTAGTTGCGTTAACTAAACCGTGTATTGTTATGAAATACTTATGCAGCTTAGGGCCGATAGAGGATGATAAAGGACATCACAAAGAATGACTGTAGCTTAAAACTGATATCATAATGAGCAACTTCTGAACTCTGTGCAACCGAGGATTATGGCCAATACTAATTACAGACTTATCCAATGTCGAAACTAGAAAATTCCGATGGTGCATAACTATCGGTAGTGACTGTCTTTATAACCCAACATCATCCAAATTATTATTTCGACCTAGTTACGTGCTAAACCGATATGTGCATCTCTTTAGAAGAAGTAAGCAGCATTGACCACGAATGAACCTGGGTCTGGACCAACAAGCCTCTCCAGTTAGCCTGGTCTTTGGTTAACTACCTCCAGTTCCGCACTACAAGATCGTTGATGTTCTCATCCACTTGTGTGTCCCACTTAAATCGGGATCTCAGGATTGGTCTCTTCAGGTCGGAACGTTGATGTTCATTCGATCTACATATCCTAGTCATCTTAGATGACTGATATGTACTTTCCTGACCAAGTCGATGTCGCTGTACAGTTCGTAGAGTCAAAGAAAAATATTCAAAGAGTCTTGCGTTCAAAAGCACCAAGGATACCTTCATCCATCTTCGAAAACGTTAATCCCACTTTTCCACAGAGCAGAAATAGAATGATGGTCTTATATAAAGTTTGCATGGTGTTTTTTGACAAGACCTTGCTTTTGATAAGAATAACTCTTCGTTTAATCTCTGGAGCTATATTGTTGTCTGAGTTTATAGCGGAGCCGAGGTCCCTAATCACCTCAAAGTTATAGCTATAGGTATGCTTAGCTTAATATCTCCTAGTTTCGCAAGACGTCTTCCTTTTGGTGATTCAAGGGAGCCTGCTAGCCTTCCGCTGCCTTCAATGTTTATTTTCTTTATTCAGAGTGCATTTCGAGAGAACATCTTACGTGTGCTCATAGGAATCTGTTCAGGGTAGGCCCTTCCAAATGAGCGTTAGAGCTTGAACAGGAACGAGCCCCTAAAATCTCTCCTGTTTTTCGTTGAATCTTTTCGAGTTAGCATCACGATAGCTTTTTCTGTCAGGGGTACTTGAGTCCAGGCCGAATATTAACCGTCAGAATTATAGAATGGTTAACAGATAGAATGGTTAATACTCGCCTCTCTCCTCTCGCCTCTACTGTAAATATTCCTGGCTTCCCCGAATATCCTAGACGTTAGAATCAAAACCTAAAAATCCACCAGATTCAGTCTGCATTCACATTCGTATGACTGGTTGGATATGAAGGAAAGAGGTAAGAGGTGGCTTCATTTAACAGTAATTCAGTGCCTAAAAACGTCATATTAACAATCCAAGCCAAGTCGAGATGAGAGATGACGTAGATCCATCAAGGTTTCATCCATTTAATTCTCCTGAGTATTAGTTCTTTCTGATGGTTACTTCAGTTTTACATATACATTGCTCTCGTGAGACCGTCTAGTCGTAGACCGTATAACTAAAACGATCTTGTGTTCAGTTATGGCTTAGGAATCTGAATCTGGACAGAATTTTAGTCAAATCTCCATGGATGGCTATAAAATCAGTCAGGACTCCGGTGCTGGTACCTTCTCGTTTATCAAAAGGAGATCAATGCTATCTTAATGGCTTTCGGCTATTTTGTAAATGATTGGCGAAAGAAAAGAGAAACAAAATTAAGTGCTTATCCAAACCAGTAGCTAGGTCAGCTCTAAACTTATTACTTAACCTTTAACGCTCAACTAACTGCCCACATCGATTGCATAATCTTTGTATTAAGTTAACAATAGTGCTACACTCAAAAGCTACATTCAACGTACAGAGTTAATGCCATCCCGTGATACTGACACTCTGTAAACCTATAACCAAACACACCTACAACCAACAAAGCAAATAAGCTTCACGTAACATGGTTGTACTATTTTTACATAACTGAAGAGCTCCTCTGCATATGGTGGACTGTCACTCGCTGCTATTAGTTACACGTCACATCAATACCATCGCCTACCACCTTTGGCTGACATTCCTACAAGGAAAGGGTGGTAGCTATTTTAGGAGTGATAGTGGTTAAGCGCAGGAAAGCTGAAAACTTGTCCAGGACAAACGATTCGAAAGATTTTATCACCGCGCCATCAGTGCTACGATTGGAGTACACTCAGCAAGGTGCAAGCCACCACAGGCCTTTTGTTCCTCTGCACACTGGTTAGTGGGGGGCATCTTACCACACCACATAGCAGTAACAACCCGCGCCTCCAACAACAATCTATCTGGCCATATTATTATGTGGATAGAGATGGGCGAACCGGATATGGCAAGGGATACGGGGCTAAAAGTAAAATCCGAAGATGCAAAACTAAAATACTCGCATACATAATTCATGGCGATAGAATCACTGCAGCAGACAGGCCAACTAAAACCCATGAAAGCCTCCGCATAAATATCACAACATGTGACAGCGAAAAGCAGCCACATAACTTCCATCGGGAATCGGGAAGATTATATTATCCTGATGATGATGATGATGATGATGATGATGGTGATGCTGCAGAGATAGTAGTGTACCTTGGTTGTCGTTGGCTGTGGGGGTTCTTTTTGCCTCGTTGTCGTTGTCCTCGTTGATGGTGGAAGATACTTTTGGAAACTATAAATACATGCGGATGGTTGAGAACCGTATCCTTTAAGTACACCTCCGGTTTGTTGCGCCCTCTTGTTGTTCGGTTTTTCTTCTTTTTTCGTTTTTTTTTTCCTTTACCGGTGTCATATATCTCTTTGTACATGAACGCAGCACTTGGGTGAAAGTAGGTGGTCTCTTATTGTTACGGTGAGGGTAGGGTAATGGCCAAGGGATGGATATTTATTTTTCTCTCTTTACCGGTTTTATTGTGTAGTCATATCCTGCATTAACATCGGCATGTGGGTATGCACTTAATTGGGCAATAAAACTTTGCCGCACCATGGAGCGAATTTTTTCCTTTTTCTTTTTCGTTTTCGTTTCCGTGTTCGTCGATGTCATTACTTTAGTACGAGTATGCATCCGTTTTTTTTTTTCAAGGAACCTCCTAGACTGTTGAAAGAAAATCATTTAAAAATATCCTCTTATTGAAAAGAGAACTTTAAAATGGTCATCCTAATTGGTTTTGGTGAACATCGAGGACCAGAATACACCTGGTTTCGATGGTACCTAGAATACATGGTTAAACGAGAGAGTATCCTCGGAACGGTGGAGCTTGAGACTGTAATCATTGAGGCAGTAGAAAACAAGATCCAGCATAGATAAGCAATATTGCCAGGAAATATAGCACTCACTCGGATCTCAACGAATGAATTGGGCGTCGCGGTGTGGGATGCTTGAACAGAGAGACCAAGAACTCGTTCAACAGATTAGGCCATATCGGGAGCGGTCGCCCTGAACCAGGTCGTATTCGTGATGGATTTTATGCTGGTTTAAGGTGGCGTGTTAGCTAGTTCGCTGAGGTCGTTAAAAAATACTTCTCCGAAGGTTAAGTATCTAGCTCTGCTGATGAGGGTAGGGCAATCGCAGAGGAAGTATGTCACGTGTTCTTCTACCTTTGTATTCCCATAGCCCCTGCATAGGTCTGTGGTGCTGGTTTTCATTCTTCTAATGGACTGCCATTGGGTTGTGGTCTGTGGGGATACCAATGAAAGTGGTTCTCAGGTCAATTTTTTTTTGTATTGGGCCCATAGTAGCATCGAAACGCGGCACAAAGAGTGGCTACTCCACATTGCGTTGGTCATGTTGTGGAAGTTCTAAGTAATGTTAGATGTCATGAGGCTGAGGGACATTGTTCATCTGCTAGTTCATCGTCAATTTCGTTCCCTTGAAAGCTCATGTGTCCTGAAATCTAGCAGAGTGTGACGCTCTGCCTTCAGCTGAACACCTTCTCTTTAGACTTTCTGACCAGTTTTGAATTGGTTGTGATGGCTTTAATGGGTTCTTGGTTGTCTATTCCTATGATTGTTGCTGTTCAGAGTGGATAAGTCCCTGCAGGCCTACGTGGTATATCCGCTTGGAAAAGACTTTCATGCAATTCGTGCTCCCTCTGAGAACTTATGGTTCCGCATTGTTCTAGCTGATGTTTGATCTTAATTCTTTTTTGGACAAAAGTCGCTTTAGCTGTATCAAAGCAGTACCAGCGTAGCAACCTATCGGAAATTGTGAAACATCCCTGGCACGATCATCAGCCTAAACAGGGTTGAAGACTTACATCGGCCTAGTCACTTCCGTTTAACGTTTTAGCTTATTCGTTTCCCCAATAAAATTTGGTCTGAAGTCGTTACCTAGCTTAAAGACAATCACTGCTCCATTCTGAGCTTTTGGATAGAGATTGCAAAGTCGGAGCTCAAAACACATGCTCAGTACTCAATCAACTAAGTGCATAGATCTATCTGTTAAGCACTTTACAAGGAAGAGGAGGAATCTGAATCAGGTGCTAAGTATTTGGGTCTAAACAAAGATACTTTCTGGTTTAGAAGAGAAGGTCAGGAAGCCGAATAGGGTGCTTCATCAGGGCAAACGGATATATGGACAAGTACCCGGGATCTGGATTTACGAAGATAGTTAGACCGTTGCGTTGTATGGTCAATGGTCGTGTGAAAAACGAGAAGGGGAAGGAAAGGAAATACGTGTTATCGAAAGGTATCACAAAACTCTTCTAGAGGATAAACCACTTCCGGAAAAGAAGACTGGTGATATAAACATCTTTACGGATGGGTTCATGGAGCGGGACCAAGTATGTTTTCAAAATAAGTATAACTAGGGAAATATAACTCCGTCTATCAAAGCGGAGAGGAATGGCAGAGCACCTAATTAACACTAGAGAATGTTGTCAACCATGTAGTTGCAGGTAGGCGCAAATGACTCCTAAAATGGCAATTGCCACCACGTTACATTGAGAAGTCCAAATCTTGGGGCGGAGAACACTAAAAAGTGGTAACGTTATTTATATGTCATGGGAATTTCGAGTACCGCATAGGAAGACTGGTCTTCTGTGTCACTGTCCGGCACTAGCTGGCAGAAGAGAGGTCTTGGGGAGCCACTGGTTAGAACCGGATTTCTATTAAAAAATGATAGCGTTGACAAGAGGAATCAATTATTGAGCGAACCTGTAAAAAAAACTCAGAGTTTCTAAGATGAGTCGTAAAAGAGGAACCTAAAGGTAATCAACACCATGGTCTTGTTCAAAATTTCCCGAGTAATATAATGATATAAAAGGCACAAACAAGTATACTGGTTTACATACTTATCACCGGGTTGATATCACTCATACATATAAGAAGAAAAATGATGTACATTGCACTTACTTACCATGCGCTACTTTTCGATCGTGAAACACCATCTAGGAAGGAATAAATTGGAAAGGTTTTGGCATCACATGTCAATACATAAAAAGTGATCAGGGAAAGCCTAAATCCTTATTACCACAATCTGCACCCCTTGTCCTTTGACCAGCAACAATTCCAAGTCTCTTCCTTTTTTACCGAAGAGCTAAACCCACATCCTAATATGAACTTACACATGCTTCTGTCCTTAAAGAGACCTTTAAGGCTCTCGTCCCATCAAACCATTGGCCTTCCTTTACCCTTCATATTATTTCCCACTTAACTTAAGGCTTAAGTTCAATTTGGCCAAATGTAATGGCGTCTCAAAATCTGCGTCCTTTTTCCTTGTCTACGATTGGGATATGTGTGTGCATAATGAAAAATTATACCTGAATGAAATTGTCGTCGTCGTCGCTCCACTTTTACCGCCAAGTCATTCCACACAACTGTTAAGGCTAAACGAGAGTGAAATTAAGGATCTCAATGAGGCACACACTCGTAAATACACGCACATAAAATGGCACACACTATGCGATGTTCGAGATAATCTCAACGCCTTTCCAGCACAAGGTGCGGCGGTCGTCCGAACTGTGCTTCTCTAACTAACTTCAAGTGGTTGAATGGATATTGTTTCTAGATTGTGATCTCCTAAGACAAAAGGATGTGATTTGCTTGGTCTTGGGGGGTGGTTTTTTTTTTTAACCACCCCATACGCAAGGTACCAAGTGTTAACTTCTCGAAGGATATCACATCATCATTATCACCATCATTGTCGTCACAAAGGAATCCTTTAAAACTTACTTATTGCCAGTGAAGAGCATGAACAAGAGAGGCGTGCACATCTGGTCGTGGCCTATGCATGCATACACAAGTATGCTTAGGGCCAGTGTTTGAGAAGTTTATCCAAAAAAAAAAGACGAGAAGGGGTAGGAAGTTTGCGGTATATCTAAGAACTGCCACTTTCTGCCCAAGTGCTGTTCCAACATTGAAATTAGATATCATAACATAAAGTGTTACGTTGGCTGAAGAAGAAGAAGAAGAAGAAGCAGAAGAGTCCTTAAGTAGCTTCAGGAGGAAGTACTCTGTCGAAATGGCTATTTGCAAAAGATGTTGTTGCTAAACTGCTCCTCGCACGAGGAACTTGTAATATGGTACGACGACAACGCACGGCGGGAGTGAAATCCATCCCTGAAGTACCTATGTAAACCCAAGTTGGCCATATCCCTTTCGCACGATGGCAGTGGTTGCGGTGTGTAAGGTAATCGCCAGTCAGCCAGACAATCGACAATGGGCCTCACCGCTCGCATGAGTATATTGACAGTGTGTAACGTTAGACGAATGCGCTAAGGCTTAAGCGAAACGGAGCCCGAGTTGGATTGTGCGGATTAAATGAAATCTCATTTCGAATGAGTGCCAAACGTTCACGGTGGATAGTCAATTATGGTCTCGCGTTATTTGGTTAATTGGGGATGGCGGCTATAATGAATTTCGTGTCTGCGGGGATTCGCCACATCATCTTAGGCGCTGTTTGACGGTTGTGTGGCAACCATAGCAGCCGGTTGTGCGATGATGAGAGTTATATGGTGGATTTGTTCGGATGAAATTGATATCCAAGTGGCAGATAAATCGATTATTCGGCTTAGTGTTGGGCTCTATTGCTGGCAGGATGTCCTCATCACGTTGGTGCTTTAAGGTGGAGTTTTGTGATTTCGTGATTTTGCAGAGAATTAAGAAATCGTTTTCACAGACTAGCGCCGATTGTGTGTAAATTGCTTTGAAATTTGATAGGAAGCGAAGGAGATATGTATATATAGAACTGAAGGTGTATGATACCATGTGGATGTACTTCCACGATTTGAAGGCGAATACGACACCACGATATTATTCGTCGTCCTTCAGAAATTTGTGTGCGATGCCTTACGGAATTTAATACAATTCAGACTATTTCAGCTCCAATTATTTACACTAGTGTACCGTGAAGTGGAACTAGAGAAACCAACTACTAATCTGTTTGCAATGTGAATATGTATGAACATCCCGCTGATATCTCTTGAATCAAGGATTTGAATTGCCAGCAGAAGAAATACAGACAAGGTGCGCCATCTCTATGTCGGAATCGTAAATTAAATGGGCCGCCTCTATTGACCAAAGCAAAATGTGTCCTTTCTTCCTGCGTATTTTTCGAGCACCTCGGACGGTAAGGTCGGAACGAATGTTCGCCTTAAGCTCGCCAATTATCTGAGGCTAGTAGGTGTACACTTTGCTTTTAAAATAACACCCCAATGTCCCCAATTTTTTGACAGCACACGTCCAGAAAATGTTTGTTGAAGGAACTGCATTGCGGCATGGACTTAACTGCAAGGATTCTATTTGAAGAAATGTCATTTTAGTTGAGCCCAGAACCAAAGTTGGCTGTTGTTCCTATGCATGAGCCCTACTAGTATGGATGTGGATATACTAGCAAGAGTTTATAATGCATCGTAACAGCATTTAACTGCTATGGAGTCCAATAAGTTGAACGACAGCGCTCTGAGAGCTGCATGGCTATCTGAGAAGATATAAATTTTAGGGCCCTTGATTCCCTTAACAAGGTTTAACCTGGCGCAGATCTAAATGATATGGAGATCAGCTTGGATAACCGTGGGACACATTCCCATAGGTATTGAGACTTTGTTGTTGGGTCCAAAGACACCAGCACCCACTCCAGAGTCCATTTTTGATCTGTCTGTGAACCATGTCAGACCCCTAGGGTCCAGTGTTGGAACGCCATTAGACCAGTCTGCACGGTCTAATATATTAACCTCAAATAACCTACACTTTTCCCTGACCATAACGTCGAGGACAGTACAGAACATGTCTCTTTGTAGCATTGAGTCAAGAATTTTCAGGATTGAGACCGCAAGTTCTACCATAAAGGCGTCTAGTGGCCCACATGACCCTGGTGGCCCGTTCTATGGTGGACTTAATATGAGAGTTCCAGTTCAGCCTTTTGTCAAGGATGACACCGAGATACTTGACTTCACTGGAGTAAGCTAATGTGGTGCCTTTAGGTCCCAGATTGGCCAATCTTCTTAGAGTAAAATGTACTAGAATGGTTTTGCTAGGGTTAATGGAAAGACCCTCGCTATTACACCATTCTAAAACGTGTACTACAGCACCCTGCATGACGCTGGAACTGATCGTGCTGCGTTTACCACTAACGATAATCGCCAGGTCATCTGCATAACCAATGGCGATGTAGCCTGATCTATATAGATCTGCTAGAAGTTTGTCGATACCTAGTGACTACAGAAGTGGAGAAAGGACGCCTCCCTGGGGCTGCCTTTAACTGCGTTATTGGATATACTATAGGTACTATCTTAATGAAAATTTCTTGATTTTATGTAAAATAGTGGTTAGTGCGTTGGACTATGAAGCAAGTGGTTCGAGATCGAATCCCAGTCGGGGAACACCTAAAAAGTTTTTCACGGCCCCACCTCTCGCGAGCGTCTGACAAACATCCGAGAGTACAGCTGTCTCGAGAAAGCTTCTCAAATAACAAATTGCCCTTCGGACACGGCAATAAACAGTAGGCCCCTTCCATTCGTGTAAAGAATATAACACGTACAACACGAATAGTTGTGAGAAGCTAGGCCTTGGGTCCCATCGACCTGTTGCGCCAAGTATTTATTTTTTTTTTTTTTAGTGGAGTTATGAAACAGTAGCATTCCATTTGCTGGGACTTGGGTTTGCCACACACAAGTTAGTAGAAAGCAATAAGATCAAACTAATGTTTTACAGTCTTACAGTTTTAATTTTGGCACTTATCTTATTTACAGTTCTTCAAATATTGTTCATGAGATTTTAAAATACATTGAACGGTCCATTTCTGAGATTCATAATCTAAATAGCAACCCTGAAACAATCTTTTATGATCCTCCTTTTCGGACTATAAAATTTAGAAATAACAAACTCAGTGAAAAGTAATTTTTAAGCGTGGGTCATTCTTTAGTTCATAAGATAATAAGCTTGGTTTTATTAGTCCTTAGGTAACCAAAGAGAAATGATTAGAGAACTAGGTGTGTTTTTACTTTGGTATATACATATACATATGTATCTTGCCTACCTTACCCTAGGCCAATGCAGGTATGTCTTTTGATGTGATGATATTTTTATTCAGTTCCATTTTTATACCTATTTTTCATTTGTACGGTGTATTGGGTTTTGAACTATTGGATTATCCGTAGTGACAGTGCTTTTTCTGGTGAGTTTTTGAGCTACTTCGTAGAGCTAGTTCGTAAAAAATATATTAATTTGACTGCATAGTAAGCCGTCTGCTGCTTGGAATGTATACTCTTCCTGAGGACTAGATGCTTGCCATACAAATAGTCGCCAACGTGAAGACATTGTTCTTGGATTTAATGCAATAGCTCAATAGAGTTTAAAGGATCAGAGGAAAACCTTATTTTCGTAGTTGGTTCCCCTTGATAAATATATATTTGAATACGTTCAGTCTTTTGTGACGCAAATACTAAATATCTCAGTTTGGAATAAAAAAAATTTTTTTAAAAATATTACGTATACGCCACCGAACTACATACTTAGGTACTCGTACATAAGAACGTATGTATATCTTTTTAGTTTTATCTTCTGCTTAGACAATTAAATTAAGTGAAGAAGATACAAATAACTATTAGGAAATAGTTTAATGTTGGACTGTTGTATTATGCGTAGGAATAGATTGCATTAGATTTCAGTGGCAGTTAGAACAGCCTGATATACCAAGCTTGTTATCTTCGAAATGTTGACTAAGAAAACAAAGATTTCATTGAAGGTACATACATAGATAGTTCCCTTCAAAGGTTTTCGCAACTTTGCAAATGTTGAATCATACCTTTGTGGTCCAAAAATAACCTTTAAATAAAGGTTTCTTCAACTCGACCTAAACCAGAAACATCTGAATACCTCGTCGATTAAGATGATTTGTAATACAAAGGAGTTGTCTTCTTAAAATTTGCAGTTTGCGAACATGATTCGTGTTACTAGTCGGCGATCGAATTGGTTTCGAGATTAGGTTTGAATTTATGAGTGGTAGATCGCGCAGGACTTCAAGGACAGCGACTGAGCAAGAATGCGTTGTCTGAAATTCTGTGTCTGAAAAGCATAACAATAAACAGAGTTTTATTACCACATTTATAAAAACAAATCTGCCTTGAATGGTTCCTATTAGGTTCAATAAACTGGAAGAAATATAAAGGGTTTTCCAATATAAACATAACATTTTTGTACTTAACTTAAACACAAAATAGTTGAGATATGAGTTAAAATTTATTTCATGTATAGTACACATATCATCCATTTTTATTATGGATTTGATCTCGTTCATATGACCGCCGCGAACACATTTGCAGCAATCAATTTTTTGGAGTCAGTTTCCACCACACTTCCACACATGTTGGCCGAGACTATTGAGCTACTTTGAAGACTTATTGTTATAAACCTTTTTCACAAAAAGAAATCCGAAGATAACGCCTGGAGTGAGGTGGTCATTTCCCTCGAGATTACACGATTAACGAAATTCCACTTACCACGGTGCCATGTTGGAATTGAAACCCCATATCACCAATGTCAAGTACATCCAATTCTGACCAAAAATAGCCTTCCAACCGTAATATTGTTTTTTTTAAAAAACATGTGGGTTTGTTGCCGTCCAATATTACATATTTTGCTTATTGGTGAAGCCATTAAGCCAAAAATGAGCTTCGTCTGTAAAGACGATTTTTCGATGAAATTCAGGGTTTTCTGCGAACTTTTGCTGAGGTTAATCGGAGAGCTTAACTTGATGTTGTGAAAGTGTAGGCAAAATTCGTCATAATGTGGACTGAATACTTCCCAATTCCTGTGAACGGCGTGCAATCGATTGATTTGGTTCATTCTGCACTGCTGCCATTCTGTACCTAGAGGTACCATATTTTCAGAACTTCGACCAGTGTGTTGTCTGACTGGCACAGAAACATTCAGTACAGAATATGTTGACTCGAATTTTTCCACTACAGTACGATTATTACCACCGAAAATGAAGTAAACGGTCTTAAAGTTTCGATCGCCGATTTAGAATTTCGGTAGTCACTTTAAACAATTTTCAAACGGTTTTTGTTAATGAACTTTACCAAGATAAAAATGTAAGTTTTGTCTGACGTTCTGACATTAACAAAGCATAAAAAAAGTTTAAGCGTGAGTTTGTTTTGAAATACGAAATTGTTTTGTCCTTATTGAAAAACCATTTACATGCATGTATGTATGTATGTAAGTATTTTTACATTGCTAATCGCCAGTTATGGCACTTCTGTCCATTTTCCTCAATAAGGCGATTAAGTTATTCTGCTATTATGAATTCCTGAGAAAGAAACAAGTGATATGGTTCAAAAACCCAAAAGAACGCAGTTATTTCCTGTTCTTTGTCCTAAAGACCCTTGAACGGAGAAATGTCTTGAAATCTAGGGAATCCAAAGATTCGTGGTTCTTGATTCAGATAAATTTATATCAAAGAGTTCAGCTTGTTCCTTGTTGCCTTATCCGGTGACTACAGTACCATCAAAGTATGGAAGTACTACTAAGATGTCGAAAACCCAATTAAAAATGAAGGAAATATCTTGCTAGCTTTAGGACATCGAAAGACCAATTAGGGAATGAACATCAATCAAAGACGAAGCATATTTACGTATAGCATATGTATGTATGTATGTATGTATATTTTGATCAGAAGCCTTAAAAATTCTAAATTTTTGTTAGGATTGCTGTCGTAATCCCCAATCAAACCCTCACGAAAGAATAACCTTTGGAAATAACAATAACTTCATTAACAGCAGCAGAAACCTCAGATTTTAGTATTTGCTTTGATAGTTTGTCTCACACGAAAGTATCTACCGCAATCAAAAATTCAATTTCTTGCAAAAACTCAAAATTCAACAGACGTGCTCGCACCATGTGTAATTTCATAGGACCCATTGTTAACTGGCGCATATGCGTACCTATCTATACACATACATACATATGTAGATATGTATCTTTACTCTCTTTTTATTTGGAAATGGGAAGTGTATCTTACCAACGTACCTATGCATACATATGTACATATGTATGTTCTGTTGCATGGCACCCCGAGACCACAAATGCTACGGCTTCAGCCAGCCCATGCATGTTGATGGCTGGCTGTGTCCCGAACGTTCTTGATATGCAATAAATTGTACCAGCAAACAATCTAAGGATAATTCAAAACTTCCTTTCTCCGTTCATCTGGGAGACAGTTGAAACGGCAAAAGCAGCAGGCCAGTAAAAGCAGCACCACCACCAGCAGGAGCAGCAGCAGTAGCAGTACCAGGACCAGAAGCACTAACATCGCCATGTGGTTTCTGTGCACTTTAACTGTTCCCATGTGCATATGGTTGTGTAATTTTTATTGCCCCAATTTTTATGGGCCAGTCATCCGTACACTCTCGCACACAAAGAAAAAGAGCATAAATACGACCCACTGACGTCCTAGCCATGTAAGTCACAATTTTAAGTCAATATTTGTCGTTGTCCTCGTTGTCGTCGTTGTCGTCGTTGTCGTCGTCGTCGTCAACGTACTGCTTGTCGTCCCAGACGGAATGGAAACTTTGATATTGCGTTTTTGGCGGTCGAACTCTGGTATGGAACTGTGTGCTAACTCCGCGCCACCGACCGCTGCGTCGTTAAGTAATGCCAATGCTTCTGGCAGATATTCGTGCCAATAAAATGCTCCTCAGCAGCTACTACAACAACAAACAGATACAGAAAGCAAAAAACACTTGCCAACAGTAAAAAGGATAATAATTTTATGAAAAATTTATTTCGATTATCGGGCGGTCTGTACTCGCATTTGTATGGCGTACACACTCACGCTCCCAGCAGCCATCTAAATTCAGTTAAATTGTTGCAACTATTCCTGCAATATGAACATAAGTGCCTTTTTTTTACGAGTAACTTGGCTTAAAAGGATTCACGTTCGAATTATTATTATTATTATTACCTATTTTTTTTTTCGTTTTAACTGTTATTTTTTGTTTGCTTTAACTTTCTCTGTGCAATTATGAGATTGCCAATGGAATGATGGTAACTCACATGTGCTGCCAAACTAAATGGAATAATTTCCTTATTTGTTATGTTTTTCGGTGTGCTGGCAAATCAATGGAAATTGACTGATTGCATCTGCATAATGGAAATTCAATTTAATAGATAAAAACAGGTGCAGGATCTTTGGCCGCCAGATGTGAGCATTAATTTTGGTTCGATGCTGATTGATGTGAGCTTGAAGGGGTAGATTGTATTTATAAATGGGCTACAATGAAACTCTTTTTAGCACTTTTCATAATAATTTATAATCCTTTTTACATTTTATGTACAATAGACAGGAGGTATTCATCCATATAACGTAGGTTAACTGAATAAGTGTGGTTCCTGCTAATAGACTGTTCCTGGTCGGATAGTGTTCAAATATAAAATATGAACTAAAACCATATTTTCCTCACAATACCTTAATGCCATGCGTTTCCAATCTCACAAATACTAAAATTCAAATCTAGTTATAAGCCTAATAGAGTGGGAGTGGCTATTTCGATGGAGTTATACCTCATAATTACATTGTGCTTTAAAAGCAGGCCATATTCGTATGGTGACAGATATGGTGAATCGTAGAGAACTTTACGGCCTAGTACCTTTACTTTAACAGCGTTTTGCTGTTCTTATTTCGAAAAAATCCTGTCTGCTTTGAACACACCTTGAACGTTGAGTTAAATTGTGTAGAATGTATGCATAGCTAAGAAGGCAATGAACTCAGGATTCCTGACAACTTGGTCATTTCAATAAATTTTGACACTTACGAGTGCGTACATACATATGGACATATACATATGTATATACATATACGGACATCTTCGGTTTTGTCTCTAGACGAGATTCCTTTAAAAATATTTTTTTAAACTAATTTTCAAAACAGTAATCGATTTGCTTGGAGTTAAGTCCAGTTCACACTGATCCACCCATTCCAGTATCTATTCAAAATATCCTCTGATACTGCCCTGAGATTTTGAAATATAACGGGTGACCAGATAGCAATGATACTTATTTCAATTGTTATGTTTTAATAGCTGTGAAAGTTACCAGTGACATCTTGCTGTCAGTAAGATTAGCCATTTTATTGTACATCATTTCACGACATCGGTCCTTATCATGGTTTCAGTGTACAGGCAATTCGTCACACAATGGAAAAGTTTACAAACTTTTGGGCCTTAAGTCGTCAACCAGGCAGAGATTGGTGCGAAATGAAGAAAATATAGCCCCCGTAGCGGACAATATCGGAGAAGACCACGAAATGTGGATCAGCTGAATTGGGCTTCGCCAGAGAGTCAACCCGATTTATTTTACGTACTAAAATCCGTAAAAGATTGTGCTGACGCAAGAACAGAAGTCGGACAATGCCGTGAGTTCTGTAATTCGGCTCTGGAAAGTTGGTTGCAAAAATGGGTTTTGGCCAAAAAATCACATTCTCGGACGAGGCATATTTTTGGCCCACCGGCTATGTGTACAAGCAGAGTTGATGTTCTTCTAGCGCACGCAATCCAAAATGTTCAACCAACCATTAATGCGTCTACAAAGATTGACTGTTCAGTGCGGTTTATGACTTGGTGGAATCATTAAACCTTATTTCTTTCGAAATGTGGAAACAGACACCGTTGCCATCAATCAATGGTTAATGGTTAACCGACTTTCTAAGACCAGAGGTCGTCCGAGATGTGATTTCAACAAGACGGCGCTATATGCCATACAATCCTGAAGGAGAAATTTGTCGACCGGGTCATCGCACGATGAGCGTTTATCAATGTGCTGCCGCGATCATGCGACTTGACACTACTTGATTATCTTCTCTGAAGCTACGTCAAGTCCTTAGTCCATGCTAACAAGCCAACTACTTTTAATGAGCTCGAGGCCAACATTCGAGACGGTATTGCCGAAGTCATCAAAAATTGGACCAACTTCTTGAATCACTGACAGCGAAATCGAGTAGGACATTTAAATGATGTACTTTTCCACACATAGTGGCATGAATGTAGCTTCAAAATAAAGCGAGAATCAATTTCATATCTCTCACTGTTGCTGTTTCATTTAAATTTCTTTTCCTATCGTTCGTATCTGGTCACCCTATATTTAATCCAACCTGAGAAAGTCTTTAAATCAACAACATTGTAGACTATGAAGTCGCCTTAAAGGAAACTGTTTACAGAAGACCATTGAGTTAGAATGGAAGCAGAATTGTATGGAACTGCCTCTCCGGTTTTTAGTAGTTATGAATCTTGGTAAGGTTTGAACGTGGAATACCCTTCCAAGTGCATTCTTGTATAACCGTCTTTAGCTTACCAGAGCTGATTAGACGCCCCATGCTTTGTAAAACGGCCTTTTTCATTTAAAGTGATCTACATTCTATATTCTTAAATAGTACAATAGTATTCAAAGATTTGATAAGCGATTGACGTCCTTTAATAAAATGAGGATTATTTATGTCTAAGGATGGACGTCTAAACATTCGCTCATATGTCGAAGGAATATACCTGATTAGAGAATGTCAACATCTTCCCTACAGATGGTCAATTGTAAGTTATTCCCTATTTCCGAAACATCATCTCCCTCGTAATGGAATAAGAATACGTCTCCAGCCTACAATTTTCTGAGTTGTAAGCTTTCGATTATCATTTTACCAAAGAAATTGTGCCTCATTCTAAAGTGAAGCAATGTGACTACGGTTTGAGATGAGTTGCTTCATAAAACTGGACAACACGAAAGGCCAAACAAATTAAAACTTATTACTGAAGACAACACGTATTATTATTGCTTGTGAGAGAGAGAGAGAGACAAAGAGAGAAAAAAGAAAAGAAAAACAAATTGTTTATTAATGTCCTGTAGCCGTTTTCATAATTAGTATATTCCGATGCTAACCTAATTTCGACTTTTATTAAGTTAACCCCCAAGCGCAATTTTTAATGCACCTTTCAGTTGCCATAATGGTAGGTTAATGGTTTTTCCAGAATGGAACAGTTCTTACAACATAACCATTTTCCAAAAGGGTTCTAATTAAAACTAATTTGAATAATAGCACTAAACTGTTATGAAATTCTGAAACCAAATTCATTCCACCCTTAGACCTCAGAGTTCACTGTGAACCCTCTCAACAATTCGCCATTAATTTTAACTATTCAAACATCTCTTTCATCCAATTGCATTATAATTCCGTTTACCATTTCGAAACAAAAACAAGCACAAAACGCAAAGCGAAAAAAACAAAACAAGTAAAAAAGACACAAGCAAACGTTTTACTATCTTCCGCTCCTTACATTTCATCCGGCGAAATTCGGGGCGCGAAAATTATCTACGAATTAAAATTGTTTTAATTTTAATTTGAAAATTCCATTAGAGCAAGCGGGTGTTTCTGTAATGTGCACATTCCCATATTTCTCAACAACAGGAATTATTATGATTATTACTTTTCATCTGGGAGCCGGCCTTGCTCTCCCTCTCTCTTCCTCGCTCTGTCTGTTTGTCTGTCTGTCTGGATGTGTATGCCCAGAGAATTTAGATATATTTACCTTACAGCCTCAGAAGCAGATAAATAATAACAACGATGAGTCCCTTCCTGGCCCGTATTCATTTTCAGTAGAAAGTAATGATCACATTTAACCACCAGCCGTAGAAGCAGCTACCCACTATGCGGGGAAGCACCTATAATCACACTCACACCATTGCAAAAGTGGTAGTAGGGTGTGAAGTGCATCGTATACCCGCCTCCTTCCGCTAAGCATCACACCAACACAAATTGTAATTAGAGCACGAGTGGAACGTTGATTGCGAGGACGACGACGGTATGCCCAAAGGTCGGTTAGAGGGTGTATCGCACACACACACATCCATACACTGGTGCTAGCTAGAGCTCCCTGCAGAGATACTCGTACCCATACAGAGGTAGCGACGTGAAAATGTTGAATTTCATTTCAGTTAAACATTCTTATATTTCAAGCATAATAGAATCATATATCTTGATTTCAAGCTTAATTGTGGCTTTAAGCTGTTGAAGAATATTAATTATTCAAGCAACTTTTGCCGCCCTTGGTTCTTCGTTTGGCCCGGGATGCTGCTGCTGGTTAGTTCGCCGCTATGTCCTCTGGCACACGTTCAGCCATGGTGGTGATGCAGTGACGACGTTGTGTGAGTGTTTGGAAGAGGTGCATCCTATATCCTTAATTGTTCATGCTTTGCTTTTCAACAATGGATGTGCATAAAACATCACACCTCTATGTGACCTTTGCTCTGGGGGTGAGTCACAGCTTTTGAGCTGTAGCACAGGTAGGTATTTACATATTTTATACGAGTACGAGTGAAACAATTTCTTGCTATTTTGCAGCGCGACTTGGAATTCATTAAGCAAATTGTTTGTTCGCAATCCATGAATATATATTTTTGCACAAATGTTGACACCAAACGTTTGAGGTTGACTGGTAGATGATGCTAGTTGCCAAGCTGTCTAATTAAATGGAATGGAGTACTTTTGGGAATTGTTTAAAAAAATGTCCATACAAAGTTATGATTGTCTTTCTTTTAAGATAATCATCGATAAGTAAGTAATCTCTATTTGACTTCGATCCCTAAGAGATTTCCACTTCTCTTCAAAAGTAGCACCGACTACGAGGAAGCTTCATCCACGAGTAGATATTTAATGTCTTCTCTTAGTAATCTCACCTTAGCTCAATTTTGCAGCCTCACCCGAATTCTGCCATTTTTGATTTTTAGAAACCTTATTGGTGACTTTGAACCTTTTCTTCTTTATCGATCTCAGTCTACAACGAAAGGGATTTGAAAGTTTAAAGTGTCCATATAATGGGATTTTCAATAGGGACATAACTATTTTATATTCTTACAGTAGCACACTTTTAAATTATATTTTAAATTTGTTAGTACCAAAACGTTAATCAAGATTTATATTTTTATCATGGTGAAGTTTATGAACAAGCAGCGTTTAGAAATTACTAAAAACTACTACCGAAATTTTAAGTCGGTGTTGCAACTTTAAATATAGTACCCTATAGTGGATGAATTCGAATTAACATATTCACTATTGAGAACTCCACTGCCAATCAAACAACGCACCGGTAGAAGTATGAAAAATATCCCTGCCGTAACTACTTTAGTTCAAAATGAGCCAAATAATTTAATTTCACGCTTTATTTTGGCTAAGAATCTTGGCCCTAGCAAGATCAAATAAACTCAAAAACTGAAGCTTTTTGATCATTTTGAAGCATTAAAACTTCCCCGATTGGGCTCTGCACAAGTTTGAGCAAAAGTCTGATTTTCTTCAAAAAGTCATCTTCACTTAGTTAAAGGCTTTGTCAATAAGGAACAAACCCACATGTGCTTCAGGAGACTCAACTGAATCCACAAAAAGTGATCGCCATGTTGGAAGACTCTTTTTGCCAAAATTGGATGCACCTAAACGATATGAGGTTCCAAAAAAATGGTGTCACATTTACATAGCTGGTCAAACAATTGATCTATTGAACTGCAAGTTTGATAATATTGTAATCTCGGGAAATGCTCAAATCTATTGGCTACCTGGCGTTGGATTTCTCTTTATGTGGCTGCGTTAAATAGTTGGTCTATGCCAACAAGCCAACAATGTTAAAGGATTGTTAGAGGAACAATACTGACAGCGAAATTGCCATTGTTTCGGTTGAAATGTGTAAAAGAGTGCTGGAAAATTGACTCCTTGAAAACAATAGCGGCAAACTTGCTTGTGGTGGTCATATACATTAAATAAAATGTTGTACATAAATATAGCATGTGTACTACGGCTGGAATAAATTTCAGTGCGATATTTTATTTATTTTGTATTTCATATAACAACAAAAATGTTATGTCTTTATTGAAATGCTCCTTTTTTTAATTACCTAATGTGGTTGCTCCTGTAGCTCATCATGCTGTCGGTGAGTACAAGTAGTCCCCGCTTAAGTTAATAAAAAAGTTATGGTGACGTGGTTTTTTTTCACAGGATCTGGTCTAAAATTTCAACTAAAAAAAGCACAGAGTACGAGACATACGATCTTGAATGCAGCATAGAAGAGGCTTATATCTCTGTAATTGACGCAGATGACTATCCGATGTTAAGACAACTTTCGTCTGACGAATTCCCTTGAATACCTCAGTTAGTAAACCATCACTTTTCAGTTGTAGAAGGTTATGTAGAGGTTGCTCTTCTTCTGCCTATCAGCGATCAGACTTGGCTCTTGGTACAGCTCTTTGTCGTGGATCGTCAGTGAACGAATCACACATGGAATGGAATCACTTTAAAATATTGATTTCTGTTTACACTATTTAGTAGAATTTTACTTGTTTTACGGATTTTTCATCCCTGTAGTATTTTTCATTATTTTTGTCTCAGACTTATGGATAGGCAATACTTTTTTCATTTCAAAAAAGTAACCTTTAAACCTTAAAACTCATCACAGACTGTACCTATACGTTCTGTACTAAAGCTACGATTATTGACCGAAAACGAGCAAGACGGACTGGTTTCAGTGAAACGGCTTGAGATCGCATGTTAGGTCTTGTAAAAAATAAGAATGGAAGCCAACATACTTTGCCTTTTGAATTGATCCTAACTTCACTACCTAGATCTAACATACGCTGGCAATCCTTACTTACTTACTTAGGTGGCGCTACAGTCCGAGTCTCAACCAACAAGCCTCTCCAGTTCGCGTGGTCTTTGGCTAACTGCCTCCAGTTACGCACTCCAAGTTGGTTGAGGTTCTCTTCCACTTGTGCACGCCACCTAAGGCGAGGCCTTCCTCTACTGCGTTGTCCCTCCGGAATGGATTCGAAGTCTCTTCGGGCCGGAGCGTTGATGTCCATCCGCTCTACATGTTCTAGCCATCTTAGACGGCTAATGCGTACTTTTCTGACTAGGTCGATGTCGCTGTACAGCTCGTAGAGTTCGCTGTTAAATCTCCTTCTCCATAGCCCGTCAACACAAACGGGACCGAAAATCATCCGAAAGATTTTGCGTTCGAAACGACCAAGGATATCTTCATCCATCTTGGTTAACGTCCATGCTTCTGCGCCATAGAGCAGGACTGGGATGATGAGGGTCTTATACAGAGTTTCCTTGATGCTTCTTGACAAGGCCTTACTACTCAATTGCCTTTTTAGGCCAAAGAAACAGCGATTGGCAAGAGTGATTCTTCGTTTGATCTCTGAGCTGATATTGTAGTCAGAGTTTATAGCGGAGCCGAGGTATACAAAGTCCTTAGCTACCTCAAAGTTATAACTGTCAATCCAGCAATATTTTAAAGGAAAAATTGGAAAAAGTACTGAATTGTCAACCTCCGTAGTATGAACCTAAGAACTTGTTTCGCACATGCCTTGTTGTGGTTTTCAGAATCGTGTTCATTTTAACATCCATCAAAAGTTTATGGATAGCTCTAGGGTGCGTGCCGATCCCGCTTCTTCCAAATTGGATTTTTTTTGTTTGTTTCATCTAAAGACCACGTCATAGTCTCCAATAAAACCTGCAAAGAAGAACCTTTCTGAAGTTCATCTGCATACTTGATCTATGTTCAAAAATTATTTATCTAAATTAATATACTCCATGGAGTATGGATATACAAAAAAGCATATTCCCTAACCCACAAGCAATGGCATACCGTTCACTACCGAGACGCCATCGTTACTAATTTGACACTTCAGCATGATAAATCCTTCTCTTCGTTCAACTAAGAATATTCAAGGAATTCCGGAGCAACATTCTGTCATCTTCGCCGTGCACACATATACTATCCACCGTGTCATGGATGACTGCAAATAAAGCACAAAATTCCTTACGAATTGTTGAGTGTCCAATGAATAAATAACAACGATCGTGATGGCATCATAGAGAACACCAATCCATTCGCTCTGCAGGCGGATGACCTCCCCGGTTATCCTCCATTGTCATTCAAGTGCACCAACATCCTGTGATATTAACTATAAACCCTCTGTCAGGACAAAACCCCTCCACACTACGACGGGGATGAGTGGAGAATAGAACGATAAAAAGGAGACAAAAACAAATCCACAGACAACAAGAATCGAGCAAAAACAATGGCGACCTTGTGCACGAGATAAACCACCACCCACCTAAAAATCTTTCATATACGACCTCGCGCGTTCAAAAACACAAAAAAAAAACGAAGAAATTCTCATAATCATACCGTTTCCTAGGTGTTGAGCTGAAGATGAAACACAGGGATGAAAATATCCAAAGGTGTGGGCGATGTGGATGATTTCCCGTTGAATTTTGTGTGTATGACACATCTTTGTCATTCCGTACATCTCGCGGGCTCTCAGTCTCTGGGTATCTTCTTTTTGTGGTGATGAAGCAATAGTGTTGGTGGTTTGGTTGGCTTAATGCTGGATGACTATACTACGGTGACGAAGACGATGACGAGAAAATTCATAGAAGATCGAACAATGGCAGGCATAGTTTTTTTTTTTTTGTATTCCACATAAAACCCGCAAACAATCAACGCTAACCAGTCAGCCAGACAGGGAACGAGACGTACGGTTTCACACCGTGTCTATGTGAAAACTAATGTCATGCAACTAAAGTCATGGTGATGATTTGTAATATGCCCTATGAAGGATGACTGTTGAAAATATGCGCTCCTTGTTCACCTTTATCACTTATGTAATGTAGGTTCCTGTGTACACAAGGAGTGATACCATTAGCTTATTTGAAAGTAACCCCAAAAAAAGTACTGAAGATGATGGAGATCTGAAAAATTAACTTAGAAAACTCATCGACCTAACCATCGAATACAAACCATATCATATCATGATCCCTTATAACGTTTTGTACAAAATTTAATGGACATTTATCAACGTGATTTTAGGTCAGGAGCAAACTCTAGCATTTTCAGGTCCCTTCCTAGCCCATTTACAGAGACTAATTTTGAACTACCTCTACAAATCGTTCTACATATCAATTGAAAGGTCGTCAAGAACAATCTTTCTTCGAACATACCGTCTAGTATAGGGATTTTTTCCTTAACCGTAGGACACGAATGTTGAACGCTTTACCAAGTTTTATTTTCTCCTCACAAAATAATCCACAAACATTTAAAACCAACGTCCATCGGTATCTTATATTTTCTCTCCCTAATTTCGCCGTTTCTTAGGGCCTTGAGCAAGCGTAAATTAAAAAAAAATAGCAGTTCTTATCCTTCGTGCCATATTTAGATGGATTTATTTCTGCATTTCAAATATGTACATACGTTCATGATCTTTGAAAACATGATATGACGTGGCATACACTTTTCGTAGTCTCACTTGGACTTCTATTACTTAAAACAAAAGAACTTTCCTATGATAGTCCACTTTTTCAGCGTTTTTCGTCTGATAAAGCTAATCTGGTTTACTTAGTGTGCTGAATTATTAAATTTTCACTTCGAAATACTGTAAGCTCAGTGCTATCCCGGCTACAAATTAGTACAAGATTTGGATCAAAACTTTCAACTCGGATGACAAAAGTAGTAGGAGCGTTCATACACTCGCTGATGTTATACCTTAAGACTTCGAAAAATGCAAAAAGTGATCCCGGAATTTACAAAAACTAAAGACTGCTATATTTTTGAATACAAGTTTGTCTCTGTAGAGCTAGAAACAATTTACTCCGGACGAATTTTACCCGTAACTTTAAAAACCCCAAAGAAAGAAGTCTGGATTGGTCAAATCGGTTGATCTTGCTGTCCAATCTAACGTATCCGTCAAAATCTCAAAAGTTGTGTCTGCGGTTGGATCGTCTTATTCTGATTGTAATGGGCCGCGTCATTCATGATAAATTTCGACCGAAGATCATCTACTGCGTCGTTGAGATTCACTGAAGATGCGAAAGTGTAATGGTCAATTGTGTCCCACGTCGTCTGGCTCATTCGCAACATTTTCAGCTATAGTGCGGATATTCCCGTCATAACGAGGACTACGGGGCCTTCGGGTACCTCTTTTGTGTCGTTGTGTTCTAGTCAGTAAGATAGAGTATTCCGCGCTCTTGAGCAGCATAAGGTTATATGGCTTTTATCCTGCATTTGTTTACTTCACACATATTAAATCAAAACTGACAGTTGCCGACATTCACGAAAATTGCAGGATCGCCAGGGTGATACATTCTGTGCCACTTTGGACATGAGCACAAGCGTTTTTATACCTATCCTCTGTATTTAACTATTTGGAAAACCTTCTAGCACTCTTGGATATTTATACCTATTTATACATATATGTATATTAAGGCTGCACAGAGTCTTCAATTGAAAAGTACCTTCTCTCCTTTAGTTGAGTACTAAATAGGTAAGCCTGGAACTTATTGGTGTGCTATTTCCAAACAACGTTTAAATTTCGACAGCAAGTACATTTATTTAATTAAACATCGAGCCGCTATGGCAATGAGTAGAACAATTCTAAATCTTGGAGTTGCAAACTATATAATCGAAGCCTGGCGACACGCCATAGTTCAAAAATTCGTAAGTAGGAGTACTCCGTACTTCCGCGACTATATCCTATGAACTCAAAATTCATTCTGTTCACATTATTTAACACATATAGTTGTTTCAGACATATTGAGACAAAGGAACAAAAGGAAATGTCCACCACGAGCAGGTATACAGGCTCTCATACGAGCATACACATTTTCAAGGATTCGCTCAGACATTGCCGCAATTAGTACATCAATTTCGGTTTGAATGTAGTTTTCAGCTGTGAAATTGCTGTTTCCTTATACACATAGACTTAACTTGTCGAAAGTAGTCTAATGAGGTCGAATCGCATTATCTTGGTGTCCAGTTCATGTCCTGGAAACTTAGACCGAAATAAGTCATTGTTTTCCCATTTTGTGTGACTCGTAGTTCCATTCTGTTAAAAATAAAGATCGTCTCTGTCTAGTTCTTGAATTCAATGTCACAAAATATCTTCAATCATTTACCTATAACACTCTCCATTGACAGTAACAGCTCTTTCATTTGCATCTTTAAAGAACAATGTAGATACCAATGCTTCCAAATATCAGTCCAAAATGTAATGATTTTTCTGAAAATATTAAATATTTTTACTTTTTCTGTCCAGATGAGACAACTTTCTTTGTTGGCCAATTCATCCAACGTGAAATAAGCTTAATCAATAAAGATGAATTTTCCTGAAAAACCAGCGTCATGTTCCAACAACAAATTGACGAGAGTTCTGCTTTAGTTGTGATCTGTACATGTCTTTACTTCACAAATGTCAAAGATGACATGTAATGTTTAGAAACTATTCACTACTGTCATCTAGGCACGACTTTTAAAAGGTCATCTATTTCGACGGTATTAATCATGCGAATGATTTTGGACATATGGCCATAATGGAAGCGCGTCAAGATCTGCATTCTGCGGCAGATTTGATCATTTTTCACATAGTTCGCTTTTGGTTTTTCCGTATAGACTAACTTCTTCCAAACTGTCATTTAAACCAAGAAGGAGATTGGAGGCTAGGACGTAGATTCATTTCTGTAAATAATGTATCCTATGTCTTAACATGATGATTTGTCTAACAATACTGAATACAAAGATGGTTTCAAGTGTCAGATTAACTTAGAAATGAAGCGACTGTCTGCCTTTATGTATATATAGCATTGCCATCATAATAGATACTATGCAAGACCCTTAAGGTTCGGAGGCTTGGTCAGTTTGTGATCATTTTCTATTCTGTGCTGGTGTTACCATGTGAAAAAATTTCGTGATTACAATATTTTCCACATCATCTTGAAAGCATTATGGTCCACTTGCACTAAAAGCCAACGAGATCTCTGATCATTCAATACTACACTTCTTAAGTATACTTAGTTTAATTGACCATGGGATCTGTTAAAAACAGTCAATAAATTGGGATGATCAAAACTAATTACTAATGATTGGAAAGCTTAAAGGTGGTGCTCAAATTTAATAAACACGTCCATTACCTACCACCAATTATTGCAACCAGAAAGCCATCTGCAAAAAAGTGTGAAGCTGCTACTTAAATAATGATGAAAACCAACTTTAAAGTGAATGTAAATGGATTGTCCTTACTACCACCTCGGGTGCCATATATATAATTAACACCAAGCGATTCATTTTGTCGTTTTCTAGGCAACACACTCAACACGCCCTATCTAATGCGATGCTCTCTGCTGAAACAAATAAAATCGCCTGTGATCACAAAACAACAGAAAAAAAAAAAATGAAAAACAAAATCCCTTTCATCTGACGACGACTATGACAGGTAGATTGTTTCACTCTTCAGCACCACCACAGACACCCGTACGCGAAATTTCATTTTACATTCCCCGTGTTCTACCGGGTGACATTCAGGATGAAAATGAAAACCCTGACAACGCTTTTGTGCGGCATAGAATCTCCTTCAAAATCTCACCATCAAAACTGCATTTGGACGCGTTGTGTCCTAGATAAAGGTGGCTTTCTCTCGTCTGCACTCAAGGACCGACAAATACACACACCCGCACACACACACACACATACAGATTATATCTGAACATCTAGATGGGTTAGTTAGCTTTGAGTACAAGCATCACCGCACCTCTCCCCCCTATATAGTCGCGTTTAAATTTTCGGCCCTAATTCTATTGCCGTTATGGCAGGGATTCCAAATTGATTTCAGGATGTGTGCATATCTCTCCTTAGTATCTGCTTGTCGCGCTCTGTGTATGCACTATACGGTGTATGCACGTCTGTTCATTTTATGTAAATCGCTTTTATCTGTTGTGAGATAAACACACCCGTTGTGAAAGGGGTATAACACCCCCTGCTGGTGGCAATCGCCTCGTTCCATCCACTGTATCTCTATGAGGATGACGAGGACTGCTTCTGCTTTTGCTATTGCAGACGGTGAGATCTAGGCAACCACCGAAAAGAGCGGGCGAACAGATGCGGCTGAGCCGATTGTATGGGGAGTTGTACACAGTCGTTACGCGTGCAATGGAATCAGCGAAAAGTGCTCGGCTGTATGCACCGCTCTAGGGTTGACAGCCTTCACACCCTCATTGTGGCCGTGTACCAAATGACTTCCTCTCTACCTCTCTCGCTACCAGACTTGAAAATTAATATAAGCACAATGCCGTGTATTGGAGAATTATTAGCAGGAATTCCCATAACGGTATGAAAACATGCAATTCCGAACCCCGATTGAAACCGCAGCGGATTGCGTTGCTGCAATTATCTTTAGTGGTGGATCAATGTGCTGATGTCTGTCTGTCTGTCTAACCTGGCTGTCGGACGGGTGTTCCTCTTCATTTATCGGAGAGCGGTGAAAATGTGCGTGTAAAGATGGGCTTTTAAGTTTTTCCTCTCTACTCGTAACTAGCGTGGCTTTTGACGTTATCGAGCGAAGCAATTAGCAGAGATATTCCAGTGACGGTTCAGTCTTCAAAGACTGGATAATATCAGACTCTGCGAAAGGCTTTTTGGCCGGCATTGGACTAGGAATTCAATTTGAATTTCAGATCAATGACTTTTGGTTTTCAGTTGAGCGTCAGAGCATGTTTCATTTTATTGGTAAATGCATCCATTAGTCGAACTGCTGCCATTGTTATGGTTACATTAAAAGGCAAACGCATTGTTGTATAAGGCTGGCAAGGATGTTCGGCTATAAACAGAGCGGAATAATCCATTAACCCCTCAGACGTGGAAGCATACAATGTCTGTACTGCTATAGCCCCCATTATCATTATGTACAGACATATATGGGTGTATTAGAGAAATAGGCCCTATTGCGTGCAGTTTTTCTTTTTTTAGTATCGACAATGCATTAACTGCTTTATTTCGACCTTGATCTGAAAAATTTATATGCCAACAACTACAATGTAGTACCCACACACATGTTTCGCAAAGTTATAGTGTGGGTAGGATTAGTGTTATGTAACTCAGGCAATCACTTACAGTACATCGTGGGGGTGTCCTTTAAAGGACTTAAAGAGAATGTTTAATGTTTCCATTTATGAACTAATTCATATACGTTGTATATGGAACAGCAACAGTCCCTGTGAAGAGTGCTAAGTTGGGTAAGTCAAGCGCTAGGATCTCTTTATTTTTGACCTTATCATATTTTTCTGGAGACACGACAAGGTGGGAGTGCGCTCCATCCCTCATTTGCTAGAGCCGCAAAGGTTCGCTCTATATATACAACACACAACCAACGACCATTGTCAACTACTGTTCGAACTTCTTTCTTGGGAGTTCGTCTGCCAGATCGTTCTTTAGAATGCCGCTTTATCCTGGAACCCGAAGAAGTGTGACATAATCACCATCTTGCAATGGTACCGTGGCCCGTGTAGACCTCTTTCTACATATTGGATTGCTTCAAGCGTAGGGCACTCTCCCTTTCGGTGATCGGAATCCTATCGGATTAGTGAAAGTATGGTTTTAAGGGCTCAGGTCGGTATGACATGACCCTATACATGTATATATCTGTATCTTATTGAGTACTTTAAGGTAAGTGGTTTTATAATCTGCGGACCACAACACTAGGTACCCATTGGATAGAATGGCTATGAAGATGGCTGTGTATATCCACGGGTTTGTGCCTCAATTTTCGTGCGAAAAGTGTACTTTTTCCAAGTCAGCTTACGCTCGAATATACAGCCCAATTATCTGGCCTAATCTGAGACTTGGAGGGCGGCTCGAACTGTGGGATTGTTCTTTTACGTTTATCCACATTCTTCCGCACACTAGTCTAGGATAATAAAAGCAAACTGAAGTAGTGATAATGGGGACTCTCTTCACGACAACTATTCATAGTAGACGGGATAGAACTCTGTCTTGTGGGGTGCCTCTAGGGACAAGTGCATATACTTGGCAGTATGGCTATTAGGATTGTGATATCTTGTCCACGGATTCCCGGCTTTTCTTTCAGTATATGCAAGCGTAGCAACTAGATCAACTATGCGATCAACTATATTTACGTAAAATCACGAAAGGCACAATATTGCCCTTGGAATGGTAATAGTAGGTCTGATCAGGTACATCTTAGTGAAAGACGTTTCTCCAGAATTTTTCAAAAATCCTCTGAAGAAGAATTTACAGCGAGAAATTTGCTCTGTTCAGTCCAATATGTTTGTAGATAATCAAATCCTTGCCCCAGGAATTTAAAGAGCTAAACATAGAAAGATACTCTGTATACCTGGCTTGTGTAGTTCATTAAAAAGGAACTGGTTCAAAAACGAGCTCCAACAAGTAAGTGAACTGGTTCCATACTACAGCATACTAAACTGAACTAACAGAATCATCAAACAGAGTAGATCTTAACTTATTACACAAGCCTATCGCATACCATTCAGGAAGTATCTAAACGTATCAACTCCACAACTACGGAAAGAATATTGCATCTTTCTCACTCTACTACCACTCGTGAACATTTGACAAACATTCGATAGTAGTACATTAGTATAGAGACAAGTATATGAGACACAGGGCCTAACGTCCAATAAGTGTTCACTCATGCGCGAAGGGTAAACCGACATGTGTCTGAAAGTCTTTAAATAAGTATTCATCGTAAAAGTATCTAAAACATTTTGATACGAATGATAACTATAGTATTGACACATCTTGGCGTTGGGTCAATTCCAGCACAATTGGGACATCTTCCACAGATGTCAAAGTCCGTCTTCCTGCCGACATGATAAATGGCACACTGCTTTCAAAAAGCCAGCGATAATTATTTAAAATCAATTAAAAGGACGAAAAACCTCACCGTATTGTGTTGTAACCCACTTCACCGATTGCCTACAACTACACAATGACAGCTCTATACGTATGTGTGTATGTATATGTGTACAAACTCGACCTAAAGTCATTTATAAAAGTAATCGCTATTCAACTCATTATCCTTGCGTTAGACATTGTAAATTCAATCCCATTGACCCCATCGACACAGAAATCGAAATACAATAGGACATCTACGGTCGGCCATCAATGCTCTGCCATACGTTTCATTCGGAATCTGAAAGATTAATTTGAAAGTCTCCTCTGCAACTCTTTGTGTCCACAAAGACATTATTAATGAATTTTATCAACAGAGCAACCCCAGTGTGCCCAATCCTACCAAACTCGCATACACAGAGAATCACAGTCGTCGTACCCATACCCAGGATTGTGAGATACGTTGATAATCAGCAAATTTTCAGTTGCTCGGTACAAGGACCTTGTTTTGTAATGAATGGTGGTGGCTGCTGCAATACTCTATCTGCAATGGACCAAACGAATGACAAAACGAACGACGACAACGACCAGAACAAGAAAAATCAACTCATTCAATTAATGATGGTGCGCCCCTTCAAATAATTTCACATTTTTCATTTTGCCAACAACACGGACCCACATTGTATCCAAGGCGGGCGGCGGCACGGTACTCTCCTTTATCCTTCCAGATACCACACAAATTAAAAACCGAAAAAGAAAAGAAGGCAAAATGATCCCGGCCCGGAGGTGGTTGAAGGCATTGTCACCCATTGCCACTGCCACTGCTCCACCATCATCGGCATCCACAACAAACACTGGAATAACCCTCAAGCCCCCAAACGCCCGGCTGGCCGCCATCAACGACCGACACCCGTAGAATTCCAATGGTTGCGGTCCATTCTGCACCATCTCTTCATGGCTTCGTCGACAATGTGTAATGGTTGTGCAAACAATTTGGGTTAACAATGGATGGTAGCATAATTAATCTTTTTCATGGCGGCAGCAGCGGCGGAGTGGGTGGATGTTTACTTCCTTGTCTACCCTCAAAGGCGGCCGCAAACACACACACACGCAAACAAACAGACACACACACCAATACACCCATTGAAACACAGTGAAGGAAAGGACGTCTTGGAAGAGAATCTTAAACCGAGTTATCCGTTCAGGTGCTTGTTGTCGGGACTGGCTGAATGACTGCTTGTGCCGATATCAAGTGGAAAGTCAAGTGGCATTCATCTCGTTCTCTTCGAAAGTGTGTGAGGACGGTCTTGTGTTTGCCTCGTCGTAAGAGGGATTCCTTCCTAAGGAGAGTAGCTGTGATGTTCATCATTTGGAAATTCATTTATTACGCCATTTGTAATCGATCAAAGTGAATTGATGTTAAGGAATTCTGTGTGAAGGCATTCAGCTGTGGAGCTGCAATGCAATTGGGTGTCGGTCTCTGTTCATGATGGCCGAGTATTTTGTTGATTTCGTTAGGAGAGTTTCTGGAAAATCTAAATTCCTGGTGTCATCCTTGGATGGACAAACTAATTAAATGTTAATTTCTGAAGACTATAATTTCGGAAGCTATTTGAATTGGCTTTTGAATTAAACGTGCGTGTATGAGATTTTCATAGAAATTGCTCATGTATAGAAGATTCAGGTGTACCAACTGTGTCGTTCGGTTGGAAAGACTTAGTTTGGTACTAATTTTCACAAAGCATTAATTGTCTTTCCTAAGATTAGATAGTACCTACCTATTTGTGTGAAATGATATTTGTATGTACATATACATATGTAGTCCTACTGTATTACAAAAAAATGCACATTTGAATGTCCTAGCAGAAGAAAACATCCTCGATTCTATAAGGATACTGTTAAATACATATATAGATCCTCTTTAACTGTCAATATACGATCGGCATTTATTTCGAACAGAGACTTTTACAAAGATGGGCGCTTGCAAATGAATGTTACGCGTGTAAGGACTTCAAAATGGCCAATACGAGAAGTTTAATAGACGACTTTGACATAGTGGAGACTCCGAAGTACGTTGAGGAGTTTCCAACGATATGTGGATAGGTAAATGATTAAGAAGCGGAATAAATTATAAGACTTTTCCAAGAAGATTGTAAATTCTGCGAGAGTTAAAGATACCCTTGGACATGGACGATGGTTGGTGTGCATTTTCACTACGTGACACAGTGAATGTTAAATGGCATCACTATCTAGATTTCCAGTGAAACAAAATATCTGGGACTGAATTTATATAAGAAACTTATTTGGTCAAATCAAGGACATCCAAGGCCCTCTGGGAGTGTGCATTTGGCAAGACATGAGGCTAATCATCGAAATTAGTCTTTTGGATCGATATGGCTAAGATACGACTTTTTGTAGCTTATGCGTCAACTTGTTGCGAGCTAAGGTTTTTACATATGTAAGTATGTGAATGCCTTCTGCACTAAACTCCAAAGAACGGCCTGTCTCGGCTGCGGAGCTTTCCATCTGCTTGATTTACTTTCCCTCGATACATTTATCATGGGATGTAGTCTTAAAGTAATCTACCATCTTGGACGGAGTGGCTTTTAGTATAATTTGCACTGGAGTTTAGATGATCATTCATCACATTTATCGTACGACCCTAGTTTCAGTCAGACTCTAAGCCCGGGTTGGAATATAGATCAAAGGTCGGGTGCTCGTTACTACCCGATAAGCAAGCAAGCCTCTCTTTTCCAAGCAGAGATCTATGGCTACCGATCTGTGTCTGTAAGGACAGTTAGGCTGCGCTTAAGATCTTGCTCAACCCTTCACAAATTAAGTAGTTGGAGAATGCAAAAACTCCTTTAATTAACAAGGTAGAACTCTTTGACTCTTGAATGGGTTTCAGGTCACATTGGGATTGCAGGAAATGGAATTTTCGACGAAATTTTTAAGCCAGGCTCAGAGGATGATTTCTCAGCACCTGAACCGGCGTTATTTCTTCTCGGGTCGTCGGTCAGAGTCCCTATTGGCGACCGTGTTTCTTACGAACACAATTGGGTATGGTATGATTCTCCAGGATACAGGCAGAAGTTTAATCCGAACGTCTGTAAGAAATGATCGGGACTCTTGGTGTGAATTGACATATAGCGACCTTTCTAAGAAGTTGTTCTAGCACCATGCATTGAAAGATCAGTGGACCAAGATAGCTGCCTTGAGGATCATCGTAAATGGGTTTAATGGGAAAATCTAAAGAGAAGTTTATGCTGGCGAGGGCTTTGAGCTTCAGGTAAATGGTTAGGTGACAGATTTTATCAAATACGTTGCTATAATTGAAAGTAAGTAAGTCGTTATCAATGTATCCATAAAGAACCCATGCTGTTGTGGGGAAAGATGGAGTTTATAGTCAAAACAGTGAGTCACAGATAATGCTCTTGTAGAGTTTGGGGATAGAAGAGAGGTTGTGAACCTTTTTTTTAGAAAACAAAAAAACACTGCGGTACTTCGCGAAATATGTACATTCTGTTCTTTCTGTCGGTATTATATACTACCATCTTGGCCAAAGTCAATGTTCAGAAAGTTGTCTAAAGCATGTGAACAAGGATCGACTATGAAAGAAATCTATAGAGCAGTCTTCAAGACTTTCTTTGAGAAAGTTGGAGAAAGTAAATTCATTAGTTAGCCTGATCCATTTATTTTCTAGCCCCACGAATCTCGTCTTTATTTTTAAATTTAACAATAATTGACTTAAAACGGTTTCGACAAGGAAGGCTAACCTACCAAAGGCACTGTAATCGGAGAATTCACCAACAACTTCGTCACTCTTAGACAAATTGATCATTCTACTGTGAGAGGTGCTTTGAAGTTACATAATTCTAGCACAAGCTACTCCAGTTACTATCAACAGCAAGCAAATGCTTACCTGATAGTGTAGCTCAATGTGGCAGATTACATGCAAGTGTAGCTCTAGAAAAAACTTAGGTACTTCCCTTCTACCTACCTACCTACCCAAAACTTACCTTAGATCTCTTCTTCAGCTTCAGCTTCTTATCTAAATCAGTTAAAATGCCAACGTAGTACATATGGCAGACATTCTGGTAAATTAACTAAACAGATTGAAAACATTATCCTTATCATCTCTGTTCGTATATCCACATCAAATGTACAAATTGCTTACTAATCTCATTCACTGACAATGTCTAATCAGAAAATTAGTAATTTTTATATTACTACCACGAGAATTACTTTAATTAGCGACCCTCATGGTCCAAACCTCCAGCGCTATATAAATACGTACATACATATGTATGTATGAATGTATGTACAACCACCCTAGTTTGGAGCATTATACGCTTACTGTGCAATTCAAGTAAATTAGAAGAAAAGAAGCACACACAAGTATAAGTATTTCGTCCTTACAAGGATGAATTACACATTAACTCCTTATATCGAGGATAATTAGATTAAAGAAGCAATTTTGTCGTTTCGGTTCCACCACTTTATCTTCGTCTTATGCCCTTCCATACAAAGAAGAAGACGATGAGGACGACAACGACGATGACGGTGACGCACAGACTACCGTTCGCCATTTCGGTTTTGTCTCAGCTTAAGAATGAAGTTTACTTCGGCGATTGTCCTTTTCACTCCTTCTTCATTCCATATACATACATACATATATACATATGTCTGTGGGTTTTTTTTTTTTGTTTATTTTTATTTTCCTTTTACTTGCGAGAACATTTCTACTGAAAGGACGATGATAGTGTTAAACACTAAATGCTTTAAATGTGCGAATGTTACGAGGATAGTGTGTACAAAGTGGCAAACTAAAGAGATAGACGAACTACACGAAAGTGTGGATAGACAAAAAAAAAAATACAAGTTAAAACAAATAAACAAGAGGTCCTTGCAAGAGAATGTTACATGCTAGCTGAAAAAAAAAAAAAAACAAAAAAAGAGAAAACACCTCCGAAGAAATTAATGGGTAAAAGAACAACAACTAGTGGCCATGCTGCAACAGAGAGTATGTAGTGCTTTTCTGTGCACACACATTTACACAGGACAGGGGGCTGCAGGGGAGATAGTAAATTTAACGCTCGGTTTCTTTTATTAACTCATTTGAAACTGGCAATAAAAATATTTGTCCTAAAACACTACACGAGTGCACATGTCTAAACATTTGAACACATTTGTGATACTAATGCCGGTCCGGATGTGAACAACTTCAGGAAGAGATAGTGTGGCTGATAAGGATGTGTTGTGTTAAATAAAATTTAAATTTAAATCTTATTAGGTTATGATTTTTGAAAGGATAGCGAGTGTTGTTATGGTATACGAATCATCAATTAGTGTGAATTTTAAGCCCCACGCCGATCAACTTTCAGGCGGAGCTTAATTTGTGAGGACCTATTGCACCCCAAGGATTCTTCGGAACCCTGCCGATTCTGTTTTGTTCACACACCTAAAGCCGATTTGAATTATGACAGGTCTTCACCTTACTCGTACACGAGTCTGCATCGCCAGTTCAATTTTTAGTTCTCAGTCCGATTATATGGTGGACACTCGTGTCAAAGTTTTTATAAAAAAGCCAAGTCCATCAGAATTGGCTTCAAAATCTGTCAACTAATGTAATCGCGTTTACAGAATTAATAGACATTGCAGGCTTGCAAGACAAGGCTAGATCTTATGTAAGTCTCCATATTTAGAGTTAAAGGGGAAAACCTATTCCACCATCTGTAGGCTTAAGTAATGCTTGTTAACGTTTCATTACCTTCGGTTATGCTGACTTAGCCTAGCATATCATAGCATAGCATGGCTTATTCAACACATTTTACTACAGACCTTAGAATGGCGCTTGTTGCTTCTTATTTCTGATTCCAGTTCAGAGAAATCCAGTCGCTCTATACTTTATACATGGTTTCGCTTAGATCCTGCGTCGTAAAGTACAAGGAACTGGAAAAAAATTAAAATAATTTGTAAAAATATTCCACATACGCCACCGAATTCTTACAACAGCTGTGTCCTTAAAACAAGCTTGTGTCAACGCAGGTTCCATGGTGGAATGCCAACTTACTAAGCTAAGGAAGAAGGTTAGAAAACTCTTCAACACTGCTAAGCCCACGTAGAGTTAGGACGGACATACATATATTCGCTCTTACAGAGTGAAATTGAATTGAAACGATCTAAACAAATAAATAAAGTACTCTTAAAAAATCCCGCAAATTGTATATGATTACTTAAAAAGACCAACTGTTAGGCCTAGTGACCTGCCTAAATCCTATAGACCTATTTGCCTAACCCTCTGCACTCAAGGATTACATTAACTAAGCTTCAGAAGCTCTAAAGGATCGGATATCTCGGTATTTCAGGTCCCATGCATACCTGCCCTACTTCACAAATCGCACTATCAAGTTGCATCTGGAATACAGGTATGAACTAGGTGACCACGTGGTACACCTGAAAATTCTTGACTCATTTCCAAAAAGAGACATATTCCGCACCATCTCCGACATTATGGTCAGGAAAGACTATTAGATTAGGTTATTTGAGAAAATAGACCGTGCAGGCACTTGACTCCAGGGTTCTAGTTTGGTTCACTGACGGATTGAAAATGGACTCTGGAGTTGGAGATGGTGATCTTGAACCCAACACTGAAGTGTCAATACCTATGCGTATGTGTCTCACAGTTTTCCAGGCTGAGCTGGAAGTGACATAAACATTAAGATCTGCGCTGGGTCAAACCTTAATAAAGGTATCAAGAGCGCGAGGATTTATATCCTTTTAGAAATACTTAGAGCGCTGTCGTCCAATTCAGTGCACTCTATATCGGTTAGATGTTGTTAGAATAGACTACAATCTCTTGGTATACACAACAGAGTAGCATTCGGATGGCTACCAGACCATCAAGGAATTGTAGGCAGTGAATCTGCAAATGAACGAACTATGGCTGATTCAGGAAGTGCGTTCATAGAACATAAACCCTATTGTGCTGCCGCCACAGCATTGCTAAATAATTGGGAACACAAACTTGGTTATTGTGGACTAAGGTATCACCTTAACAAACTTAATCTGTGTCCAGACAGGTTCTGCTCGGAGAATGCTGATTTTCGGAACGCCTTCATTCCACGGATCATCAACGTTTCGGTACTAAAAGGCATACATTGCATCGGAATCGGGATCTGTGCTAGCACAGTTCTGAAGAAAGCACTTAGGACACTAAACTGAAATCTAAAGACTCATAGTATTGAAGAGACTTGGTGGCTAATACATTGCTGGCTGAAACTTGCTATAAATTTTATAGCTAAAACTTTTAATCAGTCTCCCTTACGCATGCGAATCTGAAACTTATTTCCTATATTTTATGATCCGTTGATCATATTCATCTCCGTCCAAAGGATAATAATTAAAAGCCAAAAAAAATGGATGCAAAATTTATAGCACTAAGTTTCCCTAAAAAACAAAATTCATAGCTCTAGCATTGAAAAGGAGATTTCTTCTACCAGAAATGAAAAACAGGCAACACACTACTGCAGCATTCACTTAATCGCAGCTCAAGCAACAGGATAAAGTTTTTGCATTACAAACACCTTAAAATGCGCCCCTGCCACCTGTCCCAATCTGTGAATACGTGGTGCACATACAACATGTTGGCAAGGGATAAGAACTTGCAGTTTTCTCTAAGTCATGAGAGACGCGTCTACTGTTGGCGCAAAGTATTTTTGTTTTTATTAAATTGCACCAGAGTAGGGTACCTATTGTGTTTGTCTCTTTATTTTTTTATTTATTTTTTTTTCTGTGAGGAAACTGCGCCTTGATTAAATTCCATGCACCATGTACACGAGCAGGACATTATTGTTTAAGAACTCTCATACACGCGCATGGAACTGTAGCCAGAAACACAAAACACCCAAAAGTCGTTCGTGCAGCCTTAATACATTATAGTGACATGATAAAGCCGTTCGTTTTGCTTCACGTGTACATGTCTGTTAGTATCCTTATTTCATTTCGTAGCGCGACAATGGCATAACGTTAGCAGAACATCCGAAACAGAATGCAGAGCAGCAGCAAGAAGGATGCGTCTTTGTGTAGTGCAAACGAACTGATGTCAAATTTCCCATTTGGTATGTGTGCGCTTTCCGAAATGCTTAATCCAATCTCAAACGGTTGCCGTTAGTGTGTCTTTGTGTAAGATTTGCTAAGCTAAGCAGCCGCTAAGATGTTTACCTGCTAACTGGTTACGGATGTATTAGCCATATCGTAAACGGTTGCTGCAGGGATATAAATTAGAGGAAAACATGAAAATTTAGTTTTCTTTCTAAATTTGATGTTCAGAGTTGCAGGGCAAGTGGCAAGGATATGTTTGTGAAATGTTAAATAAGGGAAAATTAATTACATCTGCAGACCGTAGTACAAGGATGCTGGTTGTGTTAATGCAATGAAAATTTATATAATGATTCCTTCGTACAGTAATTTCCTTGTACACCATTCTTAAGAAGTACCATACTTCCAGCACTAGACTGTCGTTTCTTGTGTGTTCTATGCGTTTTTGAGATATCTGAGGTACCAATGCTGAACGTCTAAAAATTCGGAAAGAGTATGCATAGGCAATGGTTTGATATTAATTCGAACAGAGCCACCAAACCATGTGAAGGGAACTTGTAAATTTTTAGGCCAGTACACTAAAAAAAGGAGTTTCTGTCTGAAAAAGCAATGTCTCAATCCTTCTGGAATTTGAGTTCCTTTTTCATTCATTTTCATGATGAAAGGTTCTGATTGTAAATAAAAAACAAATAGTTTTTATAATATCTCCAGTAGAGAGAAAATTTTGGGTTTATTTCGGCCTAATTCAAGCTGGGAATATGACTTAAGAACTAAGACTTAAAAACTAACTTAGCTTAGGTTGGGTTCGTGGGTAGGCAGGTGAAAGAATCCAGAACGCTACATTTAGCTCTATACAGACCAAATGTGGTACCCATAGAGGAGAAGTATTCTTTAATCATCGTTCTCCAAAAATGGTTCCTATGAACTACCAAACCTTCAATAGATTTGATGAAGTTCAAGATGACATTGGTTGGTCTGCTGCCTAATTTTAAAAAAATTTCTGTCATTTTGCATACTTCTGCCGGTCATATTCATGCAGAAACAGGGCCATAAACTTCTTGTGATGACATAAGAGAGACACAGGGTCGTAAGCCCTGCTTCTAGCTTCAGTGCGCAAGACGGGATGAACATCGAGATGCCGAACTGATCTGATGTAGATTCCGAAACTCCTTCCATTTTATTACTGCTTGGCTGTTGATGAAAAAGGTGATACCTTCTTGTGTTATTGCCTTCAGTGCAGTCTCATGGCCAGCTATTGTCAGTGCTAAGACCTCCACCTGAAAAACACCACAATGGTTCAGAAAGTGGGCTGATTTGCATGTGCCCAGCAGTTTAGAAAATATACCTGAGTTTAAACCAACATCCATCTTTGATCCATCTGTGAAGACAGAGATGATATGTGTTCTGGTAGGCTTTTCCATTCTTCTCGAGTAATGAGTTTGTAAAGGGTCTCTTGAACTCTAAATGTGGAGTAAGCTAATCCCTGGTATGTTCATTTCCTAGACATTTGTCCAGGATCATAGAATGACCCATTCTATTATATATCCAACTGGGTAACTAAATTATTATTAGGGCACTTATTGCTGCCGAACCTCGGACGATGATGTCCAGCGTTAGCAGATTAATGATAGCCCCCAGTCCTGCAGTGAGTATGATTCTATTGCCACTTGTGGTACCAAGACAGTCTCTGTATCCTCCTGAAAGCCATTAAATTCGTGGTCTTCCTGCAGACTTCCACCATGCAAGATAGCCATGAGTCAGAATAGGTCTTACTACAATGACTCCTAGTAGTGGAGAGATAGCTCTAGGGACGTAAGTTTCCAAGTTAGTCAAGTTATCGTAGATCTATAGGTTCGAGAGTGCTCTATATACCGCGTCCGTTCTGACATTGTTAAAAACACCTTCAAGGTTTAAGAATCGAATTAAAGTGTATTCTCGAGCTTTGACGGATTTCTCGATGGAGGTAACCACATAGTGTAGGACCATTTTCACACTTTTTCCTTTGGTATAAAACATAACTTAAGAGCTAGAATATTTCAGGTTATAAGAAGCATGAAGGATATCGAGTTAAAACTGAGGATGAAGTCGAAAATGGAAAGATAACTTTCCTCAACCTTTGGGAAATTGATTCGTTAGAACCATAGCAACTGCGGCGGATCGGTCGATAAAAGAGTCGAGGAGATCACAGGCCATAACCCAATGCCGGCCAACCTAAGTAGAATGGGATTCATGACACGACACGCTTTCTATGCGAATGCCCGAGTCTCAGTAGGATCAGACACCGCCTTAAATTCATAGCGATAAAGTTACATTAATTTTTTTTTTGTTTGCATATTCTCTCAGGTATTCCATATTGAGGATCCATCGAGACCCGAGTGAGACTGCTCCCTCCTCATGGATTTCCAGTCAGCCCCTTAAGCTAACCTAATTTAAAATCTCATGCAGTAGAATGGGTCTATTTTGAAGAGACTTTAGGCATTCCTCAGTACAAATAGTTCCAATCAGCCTCAAAACACTACCACGAGTCTGGAGGTGATTCTAATTAGAGTAAGTGGGTTTAGTTGAGCAAAATTCTTCTCCACAGCTGTAGTACTAATCACCAATTGGTTTCTAATTCTTTTTCAATTTTTTTTTAAAGATTAATCAGGGTCATGGTTCCCTAATTATAGTAAAACCACTTTTACTTGAAATTATTTCCTTAAAGTGCATTCCAAAGCTGGCATATTGCCGCTTTAACTTTTATCCTTTCCATTCGCATACACCCCATTATGAAATGAACTTCCTGCCTGCCCTTGCCGCTATCTGATTATCATAATTAGCCAGGAAGAATTTTCGTGAGTCCTGTACAAGTGGTGGTGGTGGGCTCCGAAAAGAAATGAAGGATGATCTAATCGGGGGTGAGATGACATAACTGAGAATAATGGATGTCATGAGAGAATGTTCATTCGCTTGAGTCCACTCATTGTGAATTACCTTTATTGCCCATCTCCTGCGATCCACCTAGGGGTCTTTAGCATCCTGTATGTGTGTTCCATTTATATTCCTTTTTTTGTATTTTTTTTTGTGTTCGTTTCTTTCAGCAGTGTGCTCTGCTTGAGGAGGACACTGGTTTGCCGATGGTTGGTAATTATAATATTTTTTATTAGCTTATCTGATCCTTAAACAAGGAAACGACATAAATTGCTCGTATAATAAATGGAGAAACGAAAGGTCGGCATTTATTATGTCAGCTTATCAGCAAGGGACAATTTCGTTGTTGCTTCTGCTGTTGCGGCTGCGGTTGCTGTCATTTTTTCTTGGCCTCCAATTTGTTTATTTTTTTTTTTGCTTTTCTCGTCCTTATGGGTACATGCACAAGGATAATGCTTTTCTTTTCGGTTTTCTCTTGGTATGTACATGCATAGGTATGTATTTTTTTTATGGCTAGCTTGTCTTGGAAGTTCCTTTCTCTTTTTTTTTTGTTGGTGTAAGTGGTGGTAGTTTTTGTCTTATCATCTGGATACGGTTCGAGTGCATATTGAAATTCCTGCCGTCGGCTGATAAGATGTGATAAAAGGACATGTAATTAGTGGAGTTATGTTTTTGTCATTCCTAGTAGATTGCAGTTGAATATTTTTTTTCTGTTCTTTTTTTTATGTGTTTACATTAAGTGATGTTGTTTGCTTTACTAAGGAGGGCCAACAAAATGTTCCTGCATTGGGTTTGGCCGCCACAAAAGGTAGGGGAATTAAGATAAATTAAAAATGGAAATGCGAAGGAATTGTTTTGAAGATAAATTTTACGAGCATTGTGATTTGTGTCGGAGAAGCGCAAACATAAATTATTGTTATTATTATTTTTATTATTGCTGCTATGCCCTTGTTCTTATTTTTCTTGTTTTTTTGTTGGTGCTTCGCATGCAGTTTCCTTTGTTGAGGGCTTCTTGTCGAATTATTTAAACTTTGGGGGCAAATCAAATTGTGGGCATCGAGATAACACTCCGAGAAGGAAGATATAGGAGAAAACGAATTGCAAAGTTGTATGTAATTGTTTTAAGGTTGTGATTTTTGAATTTATTTGTAATGGAAGCGGTCATTCATATTATTTTTGAAAAGTTTTTCCTTCGAAGGAGGGAGTATCTACATAATTAACTCGAACGATGGACAGAGTTTATTAAGTAGACCAAGTGGTCAGATATGCTAAATGGACACTAAAAGCATATCGGACCCACGCGATAAATCTCCTCTAGAAAGAGGGCTGAGTGCAGATCTAAAGAAATGCGCATTAATGGCTTCATCAGAAGCAGAAAAACTGATGAGCTTAAGCAAACTAATGGACACTTCCTGGGTGGGGTCATATGTGTACATTGTATTTTCACTGACATAAATAGGGTTAAGCCAGAAAAGGCCATCGCTGAAGATGATTTTTCGATGAAACTCAGGACATTATTAAATTTTTTTGCGGAGTCCATTCGGAGAAGTATCGGAGTTTCAAATGACCAAGAGGCTTAATTTCTTGAGTTAATTTGACCTTGTAACCGTGGAGACTAAGAAATTACATATCCGACTTCAATCGAGACGCGAAATGGCAGATTCAGAATTTCATTATCTAATTCGTTGGCGTATACGTAACACATTTTCTCACACATTTTCGGGGCAAAAGTGGTCTATTTTTCCCAAACTCTGGAACCCAGCACCGAAGCTAGTGTGTGCTTATGATGCGCAGAAACAGAATATCTGACTTGAACTGAGCCACGAAAAAGTAGATTCAGGATGTCAGTATCTGGTTCTGTGGCGTATGCGTTACCCTTTTTCCCATACATTTTTCGGTGCAAACATTTTCTACATGGATAAGCCGGGTATGAATGAGGAACTGGAAGCCAACATTACTTGCGTTATTCGCCAAATATCACTCGAAATACTAGAACGCTTTAGCAAGAATTGGAACTTTAGAATGGACAATGTTAACAGAAGTTGCGACCAACATTTAAAAGAAATAATCTTTTTCAAATAAATGTCAAAAATATAATAAAAATGGTAATAAAAACAACCCTATGAAATTGATTTATTTTTACTTTTGATAAAAAGTACCTCTAAATGAATCACCTTCCATGAACCGGCCTGAATTGTATTAGTTTATTCTATCGCGAGTCTACTGTATCACATCACTGAGAAAAACATTCGTATAACACTGATCACTCCTTTACCGTACACCAAAGTTGTAAAGGAATTAAATCAGTTTATAACTTAAATCAATAGACTATTCTTTAAAATGATTTACCTCATGATTTTCTTAGAAATTTCAACTTCACAATATGAACTCAGCATTCATTTTGAAGTCAATTATTAAGCATTCATTTTAGTTAAGCCAAAAATAGCAGTCAACTAAGTTCATGCTTTTATGATTTCAGTGAAGTCATTGAATTCCTTTTGAACTCATCGAAGTTTTTTTGAAACGTTTTGGATTCAGTTAAACTAAACAAGATGTGTGTACATAGGAAAACAAATACTTTTACATATTCTACCGCCGACGCGTAGTCCACAAAACATTGACTGGATCAATCTTTCGGAAGCTTGGGATGCAACCTTTTCTAGGATTATATACTTATGTTCGTATACGTAATTTTACTCAGAAGATTCATGCGAAATTCGGATAAGAATAATGTTGTAGCAACTATATTAGAATACGGTTCAAATTTTGCAAACACTTTTATAGAATTTGGTATCACCAAACCATATGTGTGTGGCAATATTGAAGCCAATGACAATATTGCACACACAATTATATCTCCAAACTCATTTCAGCTATTTGAAGGATTATTTATTCTTACTAAAAACTATGTACATACATATATCAGCAACATGATATTCGATTATATTCTTCCCACCTCAACAATTAGGATGAAGTGCAGGGAAATGATTGCAAACAGTCCCCTAAAAGTTTCGTATGTATGGAATTTTGTATCAACTTATTACAATTTAATCTAAGTGACTTCAAAATGACTGCAGTGACTTCAAAATAACGTCAATATCTTCAAAAAGTGTTCAATGATTTCGTCACTCCAAAATAACTTTAATGACTTCACTGAAATCACACTGACTTCACTAAAATGAATTTCCAATCAGTGATTTCAAAATGAATGCGTATTTCCGATTTTTAGCTCGAAGTATAATTTTGAATTCATATGATTGAAATCAGTACAAAAAAGACTTCCTTGTGACTTCAACGAATGCAATCCAAAACCGAATAATACTCTCTCCCCCTTTTAATTTTTCCCCTATACTATGGTTTTTTTTTTATTCCTGTTGATGACCTTGCCAAAGATGTGCATACACATAAATACATACATTTATTAACATGTATAACTTTAAGTTGGTTAAACATGTGGAAAAGTTATTTTCTCACTTCGTAGCACGTTGAACGAACCATCACAAATCGGTCCCCGATTCTTCTTGATGGCTCCCACAGCACCCATATACAACGTTCAACCCCTTTTCCGACACAAAATAGGAAAATAAAAACATAAAAACATTATTTATGAAAATTGAAAAATATTTTTCTTATTATCCCTCACTACATCGTTGCTTTGCTACTCTCTCTCCTCTCTCTTTCTCTTTACCTGTTTCGCCCAGGACTATATATTTGAATGTGTGTGTGTACAGGATGACTGTATGTATGTATGTATGGCGGTGCGGTTATAGTTTCAGCTGTCGTCCGAGCATCTGTTTGGTTGAACGAGAGCAAAAATGATGCTATCGTTTCGTTGCACTACTCTGTGTGCGCGCCTGGAGTGGGCGTTTATGGGTGTCCAATAAAACAAACGTAGCGCAAAACACCAGGATAATAGCGTATGATCTTAATGCTCTTTCATTTATTATTTCATCTGTGAATAGGACGAACGCGCAGTACTTTCTCATTGGCTTCGAGTGGAATGATCCTGGAATGGTTGAAGGTATTATCCTTTGTAGTTTTCGTTACGCCGTTCATTGTTGCCGGTTTCTTCTTTAGTCTTTATACCTTCATTCTTTGCAATCTGGATTTAACGGAAGCATTTTGTTTGGATTAAACGGCGGAATTCGTGTGTTAAGATTTTTGTTGTTTTTGGCTTAAAACGTTATAAATATTTTTAATAGGGGTAGGTAAGCTTTGAATTAATTGTAGATTATGGTACGGACGGAACCCTGTTTTACATGAACCATGATGACCAACATGGTGGAGGTCATCTAAAATCTATCTCTCTGCCGTGGACATACATAACATAAAAACAGAGGTTCAGAGGTGTTATAACACTCTCGAATGCCACTTTCACAACATGGGAAGTGCTATCTGCATCCAGTCGCATAAATACACTCATAAACTAAATTTTTTATAGAGGGTAGACTTAAAAGGATGTCAAGTTCAAAGATGTACTACGAGATGGGTGAAGCAAAATGTTCTCAGAGAAATTAAAAATTCCAGATCAAATATTTTTTAAGATCATTCAGTGTTTTATTGGCAAATTTATGTATATATTTATTTATGCAGATGATAAATGATCCAACGCCAAGGGTTCTTCAGCCATGTCAAAAGGACATCTTTCCATCTGAGGTCGGACGAACTAAAAAACGACTTTCAAGCAAGTTTTGAAAAGTTTAAAGGTTGGAATAATCGTGCTTGTCCACGTATCAATTTCTCATGGCACATTTTCCAGTGAATGAAAGGATTCCTAAGGCAATTGGTGCCCCGAACTCGGATCTTCTAGTTTCCGAACGGCGAGTCATCAACTGCGCCACGTGACCCTTCATAGATAACAGTTCTATGGCAGGATCAGATGCAATCAACATTTAGAAGGAAAAGTCAAAGGCAAAGCCGGGCAGAAGTTAGTAAAAGCTACCCAGTACTTTACCTCCATGCCAAAGCGGTAAGAGTTGCAATTTTTTGGTCCCAGTTTCAAACAATCTGCTTCTTTAGGACACTTTATCGATCCCCCAAGCATAGGCATTCGCTATCGAGTTCTGTACCAGAGAAACCTCCTAAGAACAACACATATAAATATTTTGTCCGACTTAGAGTCTAAGTTGGTTTGGAACAGTCGTCTCACACCCTCCTATAACGATGTACCTCTTGATAACAAAATTATTCTAATATGGGTCCCAGGACATATAGGTATCCCTGGCAATGAGACCGCTGATGAACACGGCATATCCGATGCTCAATCTCCATATATTGGCCTTGAACTCCTTCTCTCGTCTCTCGCCATTATGATTCGAATCGATGTAACACGTACACATTGGTGGAGTTTCACATGCTGATAGTTTGAACAGATGCTGCATTAACATCGATGCCCATGTGCCTTTCCAAAAGTGCGTTTCAAAGATGTTTCCTAGGTAAAGCAATTTAGGTTTGATGTATTCAAACCTTCCAGTGGCTATCAATATTATGTTCTCAACAACATCACTCCCAGCCACAGTCTGATTTTAAGTTCGACTTGAATAACGTGATATTAACTTTTGTTGTTTTTTTTGTCCAAGGCTCCAATCACTAATTGCTTCTCCGACATTAGTTCACAAAGCAAAATCTCTTCCAAACATAATCCTAGGTACAAGTGAAACTTATCAACAAAGATGCGGTATGACTATCTTTTTTGACTCTATCTTATACAGTTGGACAGGCCTTGATTGCCTACTGTACTAACGTCAATTCAAGAGAAAATAAAGACGTTCTTTCAAAAGACACGTCTAGATGTGTTTCTTCTTATTACACAACAATATAAATACAAGGTGTCTCAAGAAAAAGTTTTTATTTAGTAAACCGATCAAAAAAAAAAAAGGACTTGTGTTGAATGGCTTGGATCGTTACGAACAGATTGCTTAACAGTCTCCACATTTTCTACTGGACTTACGAGTTGTTTCAGTATTATACCGGTCTGTTCAAACCGAATCACTGTTTTTGCAAAAGTCTCTCGCACACATTGCCCAGTCCACTTCCGAGAAACGCTCCCAACAGACTGAATTTCCTTGAATCATGAGTCCAAGATTCACACCAAACAGTACGTTTTTATAGGTGTACGGATTTTTCTGAAATCATTCGAGAAGTTTCTTCCGCTTAGGTGGGACAAAATCATCTTCATGATTTTAAGTGAAACGCATCTTAACCATTTGAAGAAACTTGTGCATTGTTCTCGCGTGTTAAATTTGTTCTATTATCTCCATGGATAAAATTTTACATATGTATGTCAACTTTACAAATTTTAAAATTATTCACTACAGACATCTAGGGACGGCTTATGAAAGCCCCCTTTGAAACTAAATGTTTAGATCGATATACATCAGTATGTACTGAACAATTGCCTTTAATGCAAGTCCCCTATTCCGATGGAAAAAGTTATGTCAACTCAGACTTGGTTAAAAGAAAAGGTTGATTATAAAAAAAAATTGTTCCATGTAACCATTCAAGGACATTCAATCGTACATTGGGTATAAGCTACGAAGGAGAGACCCACCGTCAACCACATCGATAAAAAAATAACAAATCCAATGCATTGCTGTGCTTTATAGACCATACGCCCATTTCACCTTCATTTTCGTTTTAGGAAAAAGCCACTCCCTAAACAGATTTCCTATTTAACCCATTTTCCACAGAAAATCACTCCCAATATGAAAATATTTACTGCCGCTGACAAGGATCTTAATTTCGACCATAAAATTCTCCAAGATCAAATCAGCAACGTATTTGATTTGCTCCCGGAAATGGGTTCTAGATCGTTACATGTCAGATATTACCATATGAACACGTCTGGTCGAGGGTATATTCCCGTGCCTTTAAAGCCTCCTCAAAACGGCCAAAAGACTCTTATCAAACGAAAGTGCTATAAAACCTAAGTGTCTGGTCATTATCGTTTTTCCATGAACCCCCGCCCGAAAGCGAAAACTTTTTGAATTTTATATGGCGCTCACAATATCCCGGCGACGACGTCATGAACTCCATCCAGTATCCACCCGACCATTGCCAACCCTTTTTCGAGAAATCTTTAAGAAATTGCAAATAAAATGAAACCCCCCTACCTATGGTATAAGTTTTCTTAGCTTTTTTTTTTTTTACTTTTTTTCCTCATTGCCTCTAAAATCCACTTTAATGAGCATTTAAGAGACACATTCGCTGCGCCATATCTTTTTAATGTAATTGGTTTTTAAAGCGAAATGCACCCCGCCGATGTCTTGGCAAATGGATCTGGAGGAGTAGTACGGCAAAAAAAAAAGGAATTCACCTACACCCCGACGTGCAGGATGCTTGAGTTTTCCTATCTAAATGGGACAGGACGTTGGATTAAATTCATAAAAAAGGTTACGTATACGTCCCGGGGTATCTCTTTAAGATAGTTTCCATTGAGAAGAGAATCCTTTCTGTTGGTAGGTAGGTGGAGGGCAGCGATGGCGACTTTACCACTGTATTGTCGACATACGAACTGGATTGAGCAATTCGAATCAGGTTCCCATAGCCCCCAGTTGACTTACATGATTATTGTTGTGCATACGCTGCTGGTTCGAGCGGATAGAAAGAATAATGGAGATGGGGACATTGGATATATGTGACGTCTGGTCTGTGTAATGCTAGACATTTCCTCTTTCAGATGTTGTGTCTCAGTTTGCAGCATTTCTTCCATTCTATCCTATAAAACGGGCAATGAGGCGTTATTGGATGAAGGGAAGAGTGGAAGAGGATAACAATTCTATGAGCCTGTCAGGGCAATGTTTGATTCGGTTTAATGGCATCTTATCACTTCAATGGCAGTCACATAAGCCAAGGCATGGTGGACGGAAAAATTCCATAACCTTTGTACTCGAAGGTCATAGGGGCATTCAATCTGGAATTTCTTAGATTTCTTCTGTTCCTGCGGTGGCTTAGAGTTTCTTTATTTCGAAAAGAATGTTGTTCGCTTATTGTTGTCATCATTCTTCCTAACCGGGTCGTTATTAATAGTTAACACTGTGTGTGTTTAAGGTGAGGAGGAAAAGGAGTAGTTTTAGCCGGTTAACAAGATGTATACAATTGAGACTACAACTAGTGATGATGGTCTGACTATACACCGATTAATTAAGCCAATTCCTATATATTCATGTTTTTTCAGGCTCTTATATGTTGGAAGAGAATATCCGAGAGCTGCGAATGGTCCTATAGGGATATAAGATATATGTTGAGGTGACAAATCAAATTTGACAAAAGAAAGATGCCATTAGACTAACTTATTAATGCGCGGATTCTTTTCTCCACCATATCATTGAGAATAGCCCAAGCTAGACTTCTGTCCTTTCTGGTCCAGAGAAGGCCTCGGAAAAAAAGCATTTGATTAGAAATGAAAGGATAACTATTTGATAATGAAAACAGTGGGATATACGTCGCCAATTTAATCATAAATTCATGTGGTGTAGGGGTAGTTAAGAAGATCTTTATTCTTCAAGATTAGGTCAAGGAATTCGGAAGTTCATGTATCGAACAATTATACCCTACCATACTTTAAGGTTTTTTTGGTTTAAGAGTTATACGAATTCACTAGCAACTTTGGTACTCCTGCAGGTATGAATTATGACTGAGTGAACTAAACTCTAGTATGTTACTAGTCTGGCAATATACAATTTCCTTCTGTAAGTATGAGCTAAGATTCATTGCCTTCACGAGCTTGCTTAAGGCTTTCGGAATAATTCGAGAGGTTGCAATCGTGTCTAAGATCACTGTCCATGTGTTTGCTTATGACCCGAACTGTGTAGGTTTAAGTCCTGGCTGCAAAATCAAACCCAACCACCAAAACCAAGAGTCTCGTAACACTGCATCAAAAAATGGAATCTGCCTGGAAGTTTAATTGGCCAAATTGGAATTTGGGGTTTGAATGAGGGAACAAAAATTCGAATTGCATTACTGAATGCTCTACTTCGGTGATCGTACAAACTACTCCAAAGCACTATGTACGTCGACGACGTATGCCTGCTGTCACACAGAATTATGGAGCTTCACCAAATGACAACAAACGTGTAGAGAGAGGCAGACGTCCTTGGGCTGAAAATTAACTCGTCAAAAACAAAAATGATCAGCCTAGGACCGAACTCATCTACTTATGTATGCATTGCTGGACAAACGGTTGAGAGAGTTTTTCAATACCTTTTAAGTATTGTCTCAACCGATGACGGAACCGAACTGGATGTAGCCAGCCGAATAGGCAAAGCAAAATCTACGTTTAGGATGCTATCCACAGTTTGGCGTAGCAATGCGATTAGCTTAACCACCAAGCTACGACTGTTTCGTTTCAATGTTGAATCCGTGCTGCTATATGGAGCTGCAAACGTTCGTCAATAGGTGCCTACGATATATCTTTAGAATTTTCTGGCCAAACGGTATCTCTAACGAACAACTCTATCAGAGAACGGGCCATGAACCTATAGGCACAACAATACGACGACGGAAGTGGCAGTGGATTGGACATAGTGGATGGCAGGATACGCAGCTGTCCTAGGCGTAAGATCCGCTTGGCTGTGTGGTAAAATGTCAAATGTTACCGTCAACACCTGAGTGCTCAACTTCCATTCCAACAGTCCCACCTCAGCCTTAAAAGCAACTGATTATTGCACGCCTTTATGCGAGTACCTTTCTGGATACGTTACTATCCCCACAATTGCTCAAGGCCTTAATATTTCTGTTTTATCGACCTTTTAACTTTCACTTCAGTGAAAAGTCAAGCACTTCGTTAACTTTCGTGCTCCTTATCCGAAATTAAAATCACCATAATAACATTCAAGGGTTACTCATTTTGTTTCTCTCGAAAGAGTGTATCTATCATCATGTTCTAAGCAATCATTGTTGGATGACCTATTCATTTCCCTTCGCAAGATTCTCAAATGTGCGTCGACCAGCACTGGCCATAATTTATGACAGAAGGACATGTGTAATTTTACGATCATAAATTTGTCTGTTGAAAATGTTTTATATGAATTTTCTCGCCATCGCTCCTCACACCGCACCACTATGCTATTATAACCTTCAACGCATGCATACACCCCTACGGCTGGGTGCTAGGTCCCTAGCCAAATAACCCGAGTAGGACTCTGAAACTTACTCTACCCCTCTAAGCATTGTCTGTGGTGGTTTTTGTGTATCAAGGAGAACCCGTCAGCTGTTTAGTATCCCTTCTTGTTGATGCGGTGTCATTTTATGTCCCTTTGACGATTGCACGCAAGGGGATATTCTTTTCCTTTTCCTATTATCCATCTACCCCGGCTCCTTGCGATGACAAAAATGGGTAAATAAATTCCTCGTTTTCATCACTGAATCAAGAGCTTACTATAATATAACAGACCCAATATCATGTATGTATGTGATTGGCGAAGTGGTTTTCGGTATAAATCACCATGCCAGACCATAATGGTGGGACGCCGGCCGTTGCCGGGGGGGCCGCAAAGATATCCTCAGTTCCGAAAGGACTAAAAGGCCTAAAAGGACTTTTATGGATTAATTTGATAGATTTTCGTCATTGTTATTGATTTATGGAAGTATAATAAATACTTCCCGGCTCCTTTCCTTTTTTTCGCCTCTCCAGAGTGCCCCTTAACCGTGGGCGGCTGCTAATAAAAATGCCTTAATTAGGTCTTTTTGGAAATTTTTGTTTAATTAGATATTATGGAGTCTAATGTGGTAGCCTGCGGATGTGTTTGTGCGGCTGTGGGTTCGATCGACAAACAACAACGAAGCGAGCAATCACTCATTCTTTATATGTGCACTGCAAACAGAGTAATTATTATTTGGGGAATATTAATTAATCAAACATAAAGTATATTTGATTTAGTGAGTCATAGATACTGGGGCCAAATGTGTGTGTAGGTTGTGCGAGCATTTTTGTGGGACTTTTATGTACTGTTTCGGAGTCAATTTATTTTGTTTTCTTTAGATGTCAATCAATGGCGATCTTAGTGAATGCATTAATGGAAGTAGAATCCACGGAGATACATGGCTTTAATATAGTGAAAGTAATAAACTATTTATTGTCGTGTAATGAACTCTTTGTCGGGCATTAACTTTTACGTGTACACAGTAAGAGGTTGTATTGATTAACGAATTACTAGTATGAAGTTGGAAATGGTTAAACATGGTGGGAACATCTGTCACTATATGTATAATCGATCATTTTCTCATGCGTACTTAGCCATTATTGAAGACGTAAGGATAACTTGGGTAGACTTTCTAACCTTCAGGCTAAGAAGCTTTAAAAACAGAGTAAGTTTCAAGCCATTCCTTACGTGCCTCAGAAAAACCGGATACGTGCAGAGAAGGTGGAGAACAGTTTTCCCCATCTCTATAGATCCTAAAAAAATCGTTAGAATGCACAGTAAGGTAGTTTGGTGCCTTACTATTAGACAGTGCCCAGTGATGACACTTGCTATAGTGCCCGTATCCAATCTGTTAAAAGAGATCAAAATCTTAGAGTGCTTGAGCTCCAGCTTTGATCAAACCTATTTTATCGTTAAATGTTACACCACTTGGCGACCTTAGATTTTTTCTTTCGAAAGTATCTAGCTTTACTTTTTATATGAGTGTAGCGCGGGTATCTTTAGGTATAGTTTAGTATAGTTTTTCCAGACTTGGTGAGTTTATGCCTTGACTAACCCTATTTTCTCGAACACAACAAAAAAGGAAAGGCAGTCTCGATTAAAGAAAGGTTGTAAGGAACAAGGTATTGTTAGTCCGATTTCGAAATTATTCAAAGTGGAAGAATGGGCAGATTGACTTAAGATGAAAGGGTCCACTAGGAGGCATTTGTCTACGAAATGTGTCACTAGAGAAATTTAAGCTCATATAATCTAGACAGCAAATATGGTACTATGGTACTGTAGCCCCATTGAACATGGTAGGAATTTATGTCACATAAAATTTGGTAAGTTTTGTCGAAGGACTGTCAAATGCACCAACACTGTGACGACTGGCTTTTTATTGCAGTCGTAAAGTAAAGTTTCAAATTATAATCAAGGATCCAAGAGAATCTGTGCTAAAACATGCAAACCAGGATCCTAGCGAATCTAAGCTCCAACTGCATACCAATCGATAGCCCGATTTATCTGAGCTGAATTGCCTCAGAACGAGGCAGGATGAACAAAAATGTGGCTATGTCGGTGGCGTATATGCAATATTTTTTTTTAAAAATGCAGTGTGGCATGCGATCCAGGACACACTGTTTTCTTTGGGTCATTTTAGAGTGAACTAATTTGGCATGAAAGGCTGTGAAAGCCTTCGAGGTAATAAACACACTTTTGGCGCTACAGGTCGATGGGACCCAGGGCCTAGCTTCTCACAACCATTCGTGCTATGCGTGTTATATTCTTTACACGAATGGAAGGGGCCTACTGTTCCGAAGGGCAGTTTGTTATTTGAGAAGCTTTCTCAGGACAACTGTACTCTCCGATGTTTGTCAGTCGCTCGCGAAAGGTGGGGCCGTGAAAAACTTTTTGGGTGCTCCCCGACTGGGATTCGATCTCGAACCCTTTGCTCCATAGTTCAACGCACTAACCACTGAGCCACGGCGTTCGGTAATAAAGCTGGCCCAAAAAGATGTTTGACTTGACTTGTCGCAGAGGCCTGTGGGGATGCGGTCCAAGGTGCTTTCTCCATAAAGGACTATTGCGCGTCAGAAAGTTGATTATCTAAGTAGTTGGCATCGAAGGCTTCAACTTGGAGGTATTCTAAAGCAGTATTTCCTATGGGGGCCACAGGACTGGAAGTCGTTAGTTTTTTTCTAATAGTTGGGTCGTTGTGCCTAAGTTGCTTGGTATTCCTCTATGACCCACTTTGTTTGGTTGTTATTAAGGATCATGGTTTTGTCTGCTCCACAAATGTGATCTAAATAAGTCTGTCGGAGATTGGACCTTTTCAGGGATCTATAAATGTGTCTTGGATGGGAGGCTCCCTTGCAGGGTCTTCTCTGTTGCATAGAGGCGATGTCTGTTGAGCGGTCTTAGACTTTCAATCTTCTTGGGCGCACACCTCATGTAGGCCTCTTAGCGCTTTTATGTTTGAAGCTTACTTTTTATTTTGTATACTCGGATTTCTGGTCTCTGCAGATATGAGGGGGTTTCTTCTTACCCGACATGCTGACTGTTTCAGGGTAATTTTCCTCGTAGTTCCGGGGGTGGTGGACCTTGGAAGAATTTTGCAAGCTGTGACCATAGACGTCGTCATTTTAGCTTTAAGGTTGATCAGTACAGATCCCTTCGTTTAAAGAAGGAGGGGAGAGAGTGGGATTTGAAGCAGTAGGTAGACGGAGAATAGGAAATTAGGTATGGAGATGGCTTCGGTGTCTTCTCGCAGTCATTTACTGTACTGAACTGTGCTTAGACCCTGCATGGCGACAAGGGAAAAAATTGACATGCAAGGCACTTATGTAATCATGCTTTGTTTAAACTGTTGATACAGACATAATTCATACTACGTTTACCCTAATATTACTTATAAACAAAAGCACTTACTAGAATTATCTTTTGTAACTATGTAAGCGTTTGTTTTGGAATAGATACAATCTTCTAAAATTAAAATTTAGAAAAAAACACACGCTCTTCGTTTCGGCTGTGCCAAACACACGTCATTCTGAAGGAATATTAAAAACTTCCTGGAAAACAAATAAATCAAAAGAATAAAATAAAAATAAATAAATATGCGCGAAACGAATTTCTACCTGATTGATGTTTTATTTAACTAACTTGTCTTCGGGGAATTGTACGGCGCGGCATAGGAAGAAGTTCAAGTTTTCCGAACGGCAATGGGGGAGGCACAGAAAAAGGATTGCCAGTTTATTTGAACGAACGCTTCTGGATGGATTTATGAAGTGGAAAATTCATCGAAATATCTTTCACCAGGAGATCCTATCTTCAGATGGAATTTATTTATTTTTTTTTTTATTTTTTGTTTTCTTCTGCTTAACTGCTGACGACGCTGGGATTTTTCATTTCAAGAAATGTACGTAAAGCCTGAGTGTATACAAGCAGTGTCTTGGTGAAGGGATAATAAGATGACATACACGTTGGCAGATGGGCTTAGGCGAGATCAAATAATATATAAAACATCTTTTTTTTACCTGTTGGGGGGAATACCTGTTGGAATTTTTGTACAGTATATCGAGGGACGTCTGTAATGTGTTACTTTTATTGACTATGTTGCTTTAACATGTGTGTGGAGGTTTTTTTCTTCCTCCTCTTGGAAGGATTTGGGAAGTCATGACTTTATTAGGTTGATGATGTTGATGAGTGAAGCTTAGTTGATGTAATGCTACGGATTTTCATGAGATGGCCTTGAAGTAAGGGAAGCCTATGATGGGATATGTGTGCAAGGATGTATTGGGCCGTTTATAAATCTTACTCATCGGGAAAAATAGAATCTCTTAACAGTCGATGGCTGAAATCATTTGTTTGCTTGTATATACTACAATATCTTGAGTTTTGTTGGGTTACTCTCTGTTTTGTTTATATCATGAATACTTCATATATGCTTTGTACATACGTTGCAGTGAAAGTTTGGTAGTCCACAGTTTCCCAAAAGTGTTTTTTCTGACAAAAAAAGCAGAGATCAAAAGGATCTCGTTATCATGCCAGAAGGCCTCCGAAAGCAGAATTCAATTCTCTGGCTTGGGCAGCACTATGGTGCTGGTTCCATCTACAGTATCAAAAAAAAAAAATGCGTCAAAGCAAATTTTGAGAAATAAATGCCAATGAAATGGTTCTTTCAACAAGACAATAACCCAAAGCATACAAGCATATTGGTTAAGTAGTGATGAATGTATTAGAATAGCCCACAGAGAATGTGAAGCCTTGATGAGACGTTAAGTAGGCGGTTTCTTGTTGTGAACAACTAACAACTTTCCTCTTTCGGCAACTGTGCAGCATTTCTGCACATCCAACGACTTTGTGCCGCAGTTATCTCTGGTAAAGGTCTAGCAAGCAAATATTTATTTAAGGTAATAAAAACCACGACTTTCCTTCTATAATCAAAATGTTTAACTAAATTTTTAGGGAAAATAATAACATAAATCTGTGTTTTAGTTCATTCACCGAATGTCCTGGAAGTGCTTATGCGTAGGAGAGATTGGTAGGTGGTTGACTGCCGAGTAGACCAACCTGAAAATAAAGACAAAAGTTGGTCTGTAGCTTTGGGATAGCCACGCAACCTTCCAGAACCACCCCGAGGTTGTTATAAATTTCATAATTGTTAATAGTGATCCAAGTAGGTCACCTAGTTCTTCGAAGTGATATTCACCGATGGCTCTTTTAATTTAATTTGGTAAGAACTAAGGTCTACTTACACCTTTTTCTCAGACCTTTGTTTGGGCTTGCTTCGCCGTGTCTTATATATGTAAGTGCTACCCCTAGGACTACGAGTATCAGTATGCATCTATGAAAGGTTGCTGCAGTTGCATACCAGATCTCTCCATTTTTTTCGGCTGTATTATCTGCTACATGACTATTTTGTATTATGTTCTTCTCACCCAGTCTAAAGCGAGGGATGTGTCCTTCAAAAGCTTTGACGTTGTCTGTGAATTCAACGTCGAAATTCCACTAGTACAGGGTCATCCTATTCGTGGTATGGATTTGACATCCCTGTTTCAATCACATATGTACATACGTCAAACTGAACTGTTATCCGAAACTGTGTATATTTTGTTCAAATGTTGCCATTTTACAATATGGATCGTTAAACAATATCTAAATATGTGTAACTACTTCTGCGTGGTAGTACAGGGGACAGGGAGCTAGGGTCTAGCATCTCACAACCATTCTATTTTCTGTATTATTTTATTATATTCTCTGCACAAATGAATTTTTTTAGCCTCTAATCCAAGAAATGGTTGTGGCAGACATGTGGTTTCAACAAAACGGTGCCATGTCACACACAACGCGACCCATTTCACCTTTGTTGCAAGCAAAATTTCGAGAAATTTACTTTCAGAACTACAAAATGGATGACCCTATAGCTAAACGCACTAAGAATGACTTTTGAACTGGAACAACGACGTAGCTATTTGAACATAAACATAAGACACAACCAATCCTGTTGATCCCTACTGTGCAGAATTATAATCTTTCTTTGACTGAATTTCCTTTCTGCCAACAGATCTTTAAAAAAATACAATAACTTCAATACTTACCATATTTTTAAATGCAGAAGGCATTCATCTATTCAAAATGTTGGTGAGTGGATATCCCAACGTAGGACACTAACCAAGCCTTAATATTTAGAATTCATAGCCTGTTATATGATTTCATTTGACTATCTAAGTCTAGTACTTCAACCCAGAACCATGGTTTTCATTAAAGTCATGTTAAAATATTCTTGACGATTTTGAAAAGCAAAAACTTTGTTTGAGTAGGAATATTTCAGTCCTATTTTTAGTGAGGGGGAATGAATGATATAAAACCTGGAATAGCATCAAGTTAAAAAAAAAGGTTCAAACATACTGTTTTGGTTGTCTAACGCAGCCAGAAAAGTCTTCAAATTCAACTTAAAGGAAGGGGGAAGATGGTTCAACAACTACATATATTCCAAGATATGTGAGTACCGGCCTAAACCCCTGAGTAGTTTAAACAGATGAGGCCTTCTGTCCGATTGTAAGCATTTATTTAATCGAAAACGAAATTTAATTTTTCCAATTGTTGGTTCGAAATGCTATTATGTGTGGTGTCCATCGGTTGATTCGTCTAAATTTAGTGGATGGATTGTAATTTGCCTTTCAGTCATACCTTGTCTGTCTCTATTATTCAAAGAATACCATTCAAAACATACTAAATGGTTGTTTCCCATACGATATGTACCTAAAGATTTCACTAGAATTAAGATAGTCCTATTTCCTTTCTGCTAAAAAAGTTTCAAACACTAGATTCTTTTTCCTTCGTCTTACTTTCACATTTTAACGTAATTGCTTACCTTCGAGGTACCTTCCAAGCCAATAGTTAGAAATAAAAATTCTTATTTATTTTTTATTTTTACAAAATGTCTCTTTATTTTGTTTTCTTTTTGTCTCTAATATAATAATATACTTTTTTTTTACAATTTTTCACTTTATTTTTATTTTTTTTGTTTTTTTGTTTTTTATCTTTTCTCACCTTTCAATAATAATAATATCAATAATAATCTCTCTTTGATTTCATACAATAATTTCATTTTTTTGTTTTAATTTTATTAATCATTATCCACAATTTTGTTTTTTTTTTTTTTCGTTTTTTTGGTAAATTCTACAAAAATTGCAGGTTATACAGTCAAAATATTTTTTTTTGTATTGATTTTTTAAACTTTATTTTTTTTTTTATTTGCGTTAAACAACTTACATTTTGAATATTAATTTTTTTTTTCTGTTTGTTTTGTTTTACTTTGCGTTTAAATCATTTATTTTATAAGTATTTTCTTGTATTTTGTTTTTTTTTTTTTGTTTTACATCTGAAACTATTTTGTTTTGGTTTGCTTGCATTTGATTACAGTTAATATACATATTTATGTATACATACATATAATAATGGGTCTGTTGTGTTAGTTTTTGTTTTATCTATGTATTTATTTATATAATCATGTGTGTAGGTAATTTTGGTTTCATGATACTAAATAATAATGTTAATTTTTTGTGTTTTTCCTTTTCTTTTTGAACATTTATTTTTTATTCTTTTATCTTTGATTTTTCACATCTGCATTTTTTGTTTTTTTGGTTTTAAATATAATATATATTTTTTTGTTTTTTTTTATATATATGTGTATATATATATAGTATTCATGAGTGTATAATAAGTTAGTAATACTTTTTCATGATTTGTATTATTTGTTTGCATTCAACCAAACCGAGTTACATCAGTGGTAAATTGACTAATTCTTTATTTTTTAATATATTTTTATAAATATATTTTTTTTTTTATTAATTTTGTATATGTGCTCCTATAGCTGGTTTTTTTTTTATAGGTTTATATAAACTAAACAACATTTCATTACTTTTTTTTATATTTACCCACTAAATATGGCAATTTGCCATAATGACAATGGTTTTTGTTTTTTTTTTTTGTTTTTTTTATTACATATACATTTATATATACTACATAAATATTTTTTACTTTTTTTTGTTTCACATTAGTATCTCATGTTATTATGCAACATTTTTTTCTGTAGCCGTTATGATTACAATTACTAACTTTGAATATAATTGTTCATAGTCCTATAATACACCTTATACTGCGTGTGTTTGTGTGTAGTTTGTGTGCGTTGTTTCTAACATAATCAACAGTAACAAATAAAAATACATAAGTACAAATGAAAGTTTACAAAAGAAAAACAGGAGTAGCTAGGACAGGATGTATCTAATAATATTGCTAAAGCCTTCACCTTTTCGTTTTGATGGGCTTGTAGCCGGACCCAGTCCTGTTTAAGTGAATTTGTCTGCACTCCCAAATTGCAATTTGCATTTAAATGCGAGTTAATTAGGTCGAAAAGGAGCCCTTAATCACTGCCTTCTAATTAAATGTATAATTTCCTTATTTCATTGTTGTTGTGTTTTCATTTTCCCTCTATACATATATATGTAGATATTTTTTTATTTGAACAGCTTACCTTCGAGTTTTACCTAGCAAATGTGCTTGTGAATAATTTTTGCGTCCTTTAATTTTTGTACACTGCCTTCTCTTCGTATTAACCTTCAGCATCGTGCTGTGTAGGTAAGTCAGAAACAAACTACCCTACCATTGGAAAATATTTCAACCTTCCCGCACTTTGTGTGTGCAAAAGTCGCTGTACTATGTTTACAAAGCTAATCCAGATCCTTGCAGCAAATGTACGCGGGGTGTGTTTCGACGGAGTCGAGGTAGTAAAATTCCCCTTTGAATTAAGCTTAATAAATGTTATATATTTATGAAAAGGTTTCTTCTCTCTGGATGTGGAAATAAATTTTCATTAGAGTGACGCTAGCGTGGACTATGGATAAATTTGTATATAATATGCTCCTTACAGAACGGATATATGTTGTGTATCCTTTGTTTATGGAGAAGAGCAAGCAACAGCTTCGTAGCTTAGTGTAGTAGTATACTACTAAATAAATTAGCTCTTAATATTTTTTTTCCTTTTTTTTCTGTGTGTAAGTGGTGGTTGGATGGAGTGAGTGGTGTTGTTACTGTTTGGGGCTTGAATCTATATCCCTTTTCATCCCTTATGGTCTTATTTGGCCTGACGATGGTTTTATATAGAAGGTAGTTTTTTTTTTGCGTTTCAGCTTTGAATAAGATGCAAATTATTTTCATGTTGCAATATCAATCTTTATGAGTGAGACTAAAATTGAGTGTGTAGGCGTGGTAGCCATACTTAATGTAGCAGACGTCAGGGATGTCCTTAAGCCTATTTTGTTGTGTTGATTTAGAGCGTATTCTCGAATATGATTACGCTTGGTTGGAGGATAATTTGATTTATTTAAGAACTTCGGTAAATGAATGTTTTGCTCGAAGCGCTCTGGAGTTCTTCTTATGCATGGAAGCTAAATGGTTCCACGAGTTGAAAGGAATGTTACAGTCCAAGTATTTGAGGCATACACAGTTCGATTCACGAAACATTTTTGAGATTTATATCTTTTTGAAACCCTCTCAGAAGTATTTGTTATGCCACTGACCTAGCTTTGAATTTTGTGTCGATATAAGGTCGTGCAATCCAGGGTCCGGCGATTGTTTCTTAGAGGAAAATGGATTCACTTTGCTTTACAAACCTGTATATCGGCTACACTTTGCAGGGTCCTAAACATCTACAAGCTGGAAAAGGTATAAAATACATGGCTAGCGAGCTTATCACTTTTTTCAACTATGTATTTCGAAAATTCTTAGCCGAGTTACAAGAGTTGTAGTTACAAACTGGATCTGATTGGATTCTTTCATAACTTAGGTCTACGAAATATGGCATTGGCAACTGGATGAAAAGTTTCAGTGGTTAGTGGCAACCTTTTTGACCTCAGAATAAGAGAAATATGTATAAGGTTTGACTTTATCCAACGAAAACAGAGAATTCTGTCTTTTTACGGGTTCTGTGTGGTGCGTGATTCATATTGCGTTATGAAGGTTTTTTTAGTCTAAAACAGGCTAGTCGAAGAGCTACTTTAGCCGAATTTACTCACAACTCAGTCTGTTCGTACTATCTTACCTAGGCTCTAATGAAATTCGGAGTCCTAAATTGCGGATTTTGGACATTAATAGAGAAGGCCTACTTTACGAATACATTGTTATGAGGACAGCAATATGTTGAACCTGGATTTGCTTTCAAAATTCTATAAATTCTAAAATCCAAAGCCACCTTGTATTGCGTTCCATGGATGAAGATAATACCAAGGTACCTATTTCCTTATTTTTTAACCATGGAAAACAAAAACTTACCTGTTAGGGTTTCCATTTTTGAAGAGCATATTATCTGCCACAGAATAGGTTTACTGAGTTCCATTGGACCAATTTCTATCTATCCTGCAAGTACTAAGTTTCCCAAGCCGAGAGATTGTCTTTCCGATGGAACATAATTTTCCTTTACTCCCAATCTGAAGGCAATAGCAAAAAGACACTCTATCCTGTCTACCACAAAGAATCTATAAAAACTCTTATACATACAAACTATCGAAACCATTGAAAACAATGTGCAAAATAAAAATGTGATTTGTCATTTACTCGGTAGTTGTTTCAGGGTTTCATCTATAAAATTTCTATTATTCATTGCTTCCTAATTTATTTTTTCTTAATCTTTTTTTTTTTAGTATTCTATTTTGAGAATTTTTCTTCTGATATGTAGCGCAAACATCAACAAATAAACATAACGTAGAAGTATCCTTATATATTTTTTAGTTAAATTTTTATTTATCTTTTAATTATTTTTTTTTTGTTTTTTTATTTCTTTGGTCATCTTTAATAAATATCCTCTCGCTTGCAATAATAACTAATTTGCCCTTGTGTATGTGATTTTCATTAGTTTTGTTTTTTGGGTACTCCAAACATATAAACTAAATATTTTATTTAATACTTCATACTAAATTATTTATGTTTTGTTTTTGATTTTTTTGTTTTTTTTTTTTTTTTTGTTTTAACACCGTTACTTTATTTAATTTTTACTTTTATTTTAATTTTTGTTTTGTTTTTTGTTTATCCATTACAATATATACTCATCTACTAACTTTTTGTGTATTTTATTACCTCTACTTTGCATATATGCAAAACACATATCAAACTAAGTGTGTGTACTTTTACTCCAATTATTTATTTATTTCACTTTATATTATAAATTTTTTTTTGTTTTTTGTTTCTCTCTAAAAATTACTGCCATGTTGTGTGTTTATTATAGTTATCTACATACTAACTACATGCTTATCTACTTACTTTTCTATTCTCTGTTATGGGTTTTATTTATATATATAATATATATGTTGTTGAATTCTTATCAATTTCTATGTTTCTGCTCCACTTTTCCTTCACAAAGCAAATAAAGAGAGTTACAAAAAAAAAAAACAGGAATTAAAATTATTACTAAAATAAAAACAAATATAAAATTAAACAGCTCCAATTGCGTCTCACTTCTTAGTTCAATGTTTCAATAAAAATAGTGTCCTTAAAAATAATGTTTTTATTTTTTGTTATGCGTATATTTTCTTTAAAATATTTCTAATATTTATTTATACATACATATATACGTTATATATATATAAATATATACTTATTTTTGGTTGTATGTTATTTTTACCTACCACAAGTGTATCATTCGATGGAAATTTGATTGTTATGAACAATTTTTTTTATTTTGTTTTTAACTTATTTTGTTTGTTTTTTTTTTTTTTTCTTGTAACATTGCATTAATTTTGTGTTATTGTAGCTTGTAATTTGCGTTTTTTGTTTTTTAATTTAATTATCCATACTTTTTTGTTAAAAACTAAATGTTTTTGTATGCATAATGTATATACATATATATATATTTTACTTTATTTTGTAGAGCAATAAGTATATATATAAATATATATATATATATAAAATTTAATTCATTTTTAATTTTCTGTTATCTGCTGGGTAATATGCCTAAACAAACTAAACTAACAAATTTGCTGCTAACCATTCATCTTCTGGTAACTGAAATAATACGAAAAAGAATAATAACACCATGTCATACAACAAAACATTTCTATTGTATCATTTTGTAGTTAAAATTTCATTTAATTCTTTATTTAGTTTATTTTGTTATAATTTCAAACAAAAGTATAAGAAAATATAAATAAATTAGTGTGTTCAGGAAAGCGATTCAAAAAGAAGTGAAAGAAAATTTTAAATCGTAAGAAAGAAAAACAAAAAAAAAACAAAATAATTAAGAAGTTTTCTTTGTAATTGAAAAAAAAAATTCAGCCTTTTGAGGTGGAGAATGATATAGCTTGAGTACAAAAGTGATGAAGACAAACAAATAATTGATAATACATATTCTCATTTCTAAGCAGCATTTTACAGTGTTGATTACAAAAGATAGAAAATTAAAAATTCAAACTATAGTGTATAATACTTGGAGTGTTAATTTTTCATCTACTTTCACTGGAGTTGTATAGTAAATATTTACATTATTTCTTGTGGATAAGGTTGGCTACATGATATGCAGATGACAGTATTTTTTTTCTGTTTGTTTTGAGCCAAGAACTGTGTTGTTTATAAACCTGGGCATAACTTACAAATAATAATAAAGTGTGCTAATTGTTGGTAATAACGCAAAAAAAAATGTTTATAGGAAGAATGTATGTATGTATTTCAAAAATCGCAAGAATCTATGGCGAGCTCAAAGCCTAAGAAATGGCCTCTTTTTCATACTCATATTTCAATACCTAGACACATTATCTAGCAAGGCATTCAAGGCATTACATATCAGAAATACTGAGTTCTTAGCAGGCGTTAGAAAGAACAAATCGCCGAGGACACGTTTGTACGTCGACGATTAAACTTACACCGGCCAATTGGAGTAGAAAAATTTGACATAAAATGAAACGACCAGTTAAAACATGAAAAAACAACAGAAATGACGAAGTATGGTTAAAGATTCAGATCCTAGTCTTGCAGCCTACAAACAAGATCTACCTTAAGTAATCTAGCAACATGGTAATGTCGAAGAAGAGATACTTATGTATGTGAAAGTATCTTTAACTCAAAGCCCAAAAAGTTAAGAGACGTATTTGTAATTGAAATGGCAGGGATGACTTTTTAGTCCATTGCTTCCACATTTTGTTTTCTTTTTATCACGAGAAGTCTTTGGCAATTGTCATACATATGTTTCGAGCCTTTTTTTGACTGGTGATGATGTTCTACTAGAAGAGTGAATGCTCTAAACATTTGTGGAAGAGACATGAAGGTAGGAGAACGGATAATAGTTTAATCACTTTTCGGATGTCACTTTCAGAAAAACCATTCTCTTGTAAGGAATTATTTTAAAGGATATAAAAAAAGGCATAGACTATGAACAAAAACTGAGGATGTTGGTTTTATTAGCACCAGCGTTCAAACCCACCGAACTACTATTTACTTGGGTTACAGATACTCACTACCGAACCAGCCTACCTACCCAATAAATTCCTGCAAACTTTACGGATTTGCTGTCTTTTTGTACATCTTGGACATTTACTTCTTTTCTATTTGAAAGCGAATCCGTGGGCTTCAAAAGAGGCTACTGCCTCTTATCCTTTAACAGGATTAGTGAATATTCTAGCAGGGTACCATGGCAAAGAATTTTGAAGCTGATTTAGCGATCCATCGCCTATATATTAACTAACGTCCAAGTAAGGTCGTTTTCCATCTTAATTTAAAACAAGGAGTCTGAAAGGAAGAAGACATGTCCCGATATCGGTAACACTAGCGTTTCTAGTCTAGTCTTGGTTTAAAGATTGAAATCCACTGTAATACGAGGACACGTTTTTTCTCACTTTAAAAAAACTGGAATTTCTAATCGAAAATCTTTGGATTTTGATTCAATCATAGCGCCTTTTGAAATACCTTAATTAGCTTTGAATGAACAGCTTTGAAAGTAAGTAAAAGTCATCTAGTTATGGTACTTAAATTGAAAAAGCTATTAGGACCAGCCTCAGAAGGTGCAGATGGTAGGTGAAAAATAAACCACAGGAAAAGGGAAACAGTTCACTCAAAGGAATTGAAAAATAAAAATCAAATTTTTGACAAAATTGAAAAGTATTTCGATACATTCACCTTCCTTATCAAGGAAAAGAGATTTCTCACTTTTTGGGCAACAGAACAGAAATGCCGTCATATTGGCTTCTTAAACGTCTAGAAAAGAGAAATGAACTTTTTTAAATTGTCAATAGAATATTTCATTCAAGAAGTGCCTGTGAACTTGACTTCTTTGTCATTTATGTATTCAGCGTCATGGTGCACAGTACCCTTTTTTCTCAATGATGAACATTCACGACTTCTTCGAGATAGCTGCCAAATTTACATTTTAGTAGACTTCAATAGTTGTTGATACATATAGGTATGTACACGCTTTTTATAGTTCCGGAGCTATTCTGCGGAATAGGGGAACATACCCTAAAGGAAGATTTCCGGAACCTAGAGAGAAGAAACAGGGCAAGCACGTGGAACAGTGCTGGAACAACGCATGAGACAAGCCACGAAGCTTTTAGGGCAGTATAACCGGAAAATATTCGAAGCATGAATTAGAATGAGCAAAAGTAACCTGGGTATCCTAACGGGCTTCCTTACGAGGCATGATAAACTCAGGGATGACCTAAGGAGACTGGTTTATCTGAAGTAGGTCTCTGCAGATTCTGCCAAGAGACCAGCGAAATTCCGGAACAAGTTCTGGGATCTTGTGGGGCACTAACTCATAAACGACTGAAATACTTGGGCAAGAACCAACTGTCAAATGGAGAAATTCAGTCACAAGAGTCAACTCTCATCCTTAGATTCTTAAAGGAAACTAGATTAGAGGGAATGCTATAAGACGGATATCTTCCGGTGGGGCATAGTAAGAGTACACAACCCTCTAGATGATTCCGTAAGGAATCTTACTCGAGGGTAACTCTAACAAGAGCATGTACCTCTCCGAGGTGTTAGAAGGGGGCACAATAGAACGATAAGGTCGCAGTGGAACATACTCGTACCCCTCGTTCTCATCCTTCTGGGATGTAAAGATACGTCAGGCTTACGGAGAATGATGATTTGACGTTTAAACTATTTCTTACTTTTCTTCCTGACCTGACAATAATAGCAATATTATAATGTCGAACCTCACTATTCTATGTTTATGTAATCATTTGTCTGTCCCGATTATTTGGTTAATAAATTTTTCAAAAATAATCCTTAAGCTTGTGAGAGTAATGTGCAGCAAAAAAAAGAATTATTTTCACCAAAAAACTTTCGCATATCTACCCACCAAGTCGTTATAAATAAATTCAATGGAAAATAAAATTATAGAGACGAATGAAATCGTAGGAACTGTGCGAAAAGTGATTTTATGTATGTTATATGTGTGTATTATAATAGTAGTTACTTCTAAGAATATACATATGTATATATTTTTTCTTTCATCATGAAAAATGTTTTCTTTTTTCTTTTAAATCAACGAAATTAAATTGCTCACTCGCCAAGCAGAAGAAAGTGTTAAGAAAACGTTTTTTTAGTTTTTGTTCAAATTTCTTCAATTTTTGTTTTTTTTCAAAAAAGAGAATTTTGTGTCTTGTTTTCTTTTGATAACAATTTGTATTTTTATTTTTTTTTATTCATTAGCGTATATAAAAAATGTTAAGTGATTAGTTTTAGGCACTAGTGCTATGTTTTTTTTTCATCATGTATTTTTGGTATTTCATTCGTTATATTTTTGAAAAGAAAACAAAATTGAGTTTTCAATATGAAACAGAGAAGGAGAGAGAGGGGAAGGAAACAAAAGTGAAGATAAAACTATTTTTACAGTCTTGAAATTGTGAAAAATTAAAAGTCTACAAGAAAATAAGCAAAATAAAAAAAACAGAATAAAATATGTCAAGTTGTTTGTACAGAAATAAAATAAAATAAATAATAATAATATTTATGTATATTAGTATAAATTTTTAAATTTTAACATTTTTTTTTGTTTGCTTATATTAAAAATATCCATTTGGTATCAATTGGTTTTGTTTTTTTCTGGTTGCTTTTCTTTACGTTTACGTACATTGAAAAGTACTAAATATTAATTATTTTAATTATAGTGTTATACGTCTAAACTTAATTTTAAATTAAGTTCAATTATAATGCGTAGAAAAAAAAATCAAAACAAAAACATAAGACTAAATAAATAAATTTCTTCATATTTTTGCTCTTTTTGATGTTTTCAATGTTAATGTAAACTATTTCTTTAATAAATTTTTACACCTCACAATCTTTACTGTGCCTGCAAAAGTAAAGGATAAACCTTAAAAAATAATATGGGTGTTAGTAGATCGGAAAAAAGTAAGTAAAAAAACACTTAGAGGTTTTAAAAAAGAATATAAATGAGTTTTTTTGTTTTTTTTTTGTAATAAACAAACTTGTAGTAATAGTTGTTTTTTTTTTCTTATATAATGCAGGTTTATTTATGTATAAATGTTTTCATGTTAATTTTCAACACTAAAATTACTTGGTAATGACAAAAGCGAAATCTTAGTGAATTTTAATAAAAAAATTTGAAAAAAAAAACAAACAAAGAGAAGAAGGAAGAAAAAACGGTTAAACATGAGAAAAAATTTTAAAAATTGTAAAAATGCTGAATTGAAAAATTAAGAAAAGAAATTAAAAAAAAAAGAATGTAAGAATTATATTTAAAAAGAGTTTTTTTTTTTTAATTTTTTTTAAAGATATACATATACATATATATAGTATTTATTGATTTACTTTTTATTTGAGTAAACATTACGCACGCATGCATTTTTATTATTTAAATATGAATTGCATACAAAATTACTAGGTATTGCATAAGGATTGTACATTGGTCGAGAATTGTTGATGTAATTATTGCTTTTACATACCTGTGGGCTTACTTGAAACTGTTGAATGGGATAAGCGACCACCCCCGTTGCTTGTGGGATTGCGGCGCCAGCAACTCCCGTCGCCAATTGTTGTGCCGGGGATATTTGTGCTTGGGTTGCAACCCCTTGCCATGTGGCTGCTGGTATCTGAACACCCATGCTGCGAATGAATATGTAAAAAAAAAAAAGAAAACAGATATATATTGTTATGAGTTTATGTGTTTGTTACCCTTTAGTAAGGGATCAATACATGTACATACACAAGGCACGCATTTTAATTGCAATGTATCATACATATGTGTATTTTTGTGAATATAACAACATGTGGTGCGTTAAATAAGGGCACGCACGTATTGTATGGTTCTGTGCGTAAAAATGTAGTCAAGTGACTGACACGTACTACATTATATTTCATATTTTTTTTTCCCACTGAAGTTGACAGGGTTAACAATATTGCAAGAAAGTGCACTGAGGGTCGATTGCATATGTGTATATAGTAAGGGGAGGCGGAAGTGTTTCTGACTGTCTTGAGCAAGCCGATGATATGGTAAGCTAATTACAGATATTACTGATTTCCGTTTACAAAAAAACAAGGTAACACTGAATACAATGGCTTGTGTGTGGGGTTTGATTCATGTTTTTTAAGCTTAGATCCTATTCGAGAGGGCTCTTGTTTTATTTCGCACGATTACCACTTAATTACAGAAAAAGGACCCTCGAACACTGTGTGGGTTGTTTATGATGGTTAATTAACTTTTTGCCTAGAATAAAAATGTTCGGATGATTTCACGTTGGAATTTACGTTCTTGGTTTCATAGTTGTGTCTCTTCGAAGGACGTTACCACGCTGCGTAGGTTGTATGCGTGGGTTTTAGAAACCAATAAAATTAAACTGGATAATACTCTTCAACTGTTCTGAAGTGATTAACGATTTTTTGAAAATTGAAAATCCGTTTTTTGTAATATGTAGGAGGAGTTGTACGAAATAAAGAGAACTTTTTAAAAATAGATATTTCTCATGAGGCTATTATATGCATCGGAGAGGTAAACCCTTCGCTAATGAAGTGTCACAAGGTCATGACATTTTGACGAATGAAAACCGAAGTGATAGTCATCGGTAGAAAAACGAGCATCGAACCAAGAACTAATATTAAGTGGTGATGTAAACTTAGTTAAAGCTTTGCCTTTATTTCTTCCAATAAACTGTAAGTGTATTCATCATATATCAGGCAAACACAAATCTCAATTAATTACATTTGGACCGAAGATTTGGGTTTCCGAAATCTGTGGTACAGTGCCTTTCAAATAAATAGGACTTTTTAAAAATTGGTGTTTCTGGTGAGCCCATATTTTGTCTCCAAATCGAGCTGCTAGGACCTATCCATTCTAAATAATAATAAATATACACGAGTGTAAGTTACAAACATAGAATCCCACTGCTGAGACATATACAAACTGGGGACATATTTTGTACTCACTTAGAGAAATGATGGTACCAGAATTCCTAATCAAAATAATAATCAATTATTTCGAGAAACGGTACCTGTTTTACGATACCGACGATGGGGTAAAACAGTACCACATATCTGGCGGAGTACCACAAGGATGGGTACTAGGTCCTATCTTGTGGAACCTTATGTATGATAAGGTGCTGAGGCTTGAAATCCCCAACGAGGCAAAAATCATAGGCTTTGCCGATGACATCGCAATCGTAGTGACAGCAAAACACCTGGAAGAAATAGAGGACATTGGAAACGAATGTATCCGAAAAGTGAGACGTTGGATGACAGCAGTCGGTTTAGAACTCGCGGAACATAAAACGGAAGCAGTACTAGTAAGCAGCTGCAAGAAAAGAGAAGCAATCACCATCAGGGTAGGCAACCAAAATATAACGTCAAAACCGGTGATCAGATACCTAGGTGTGATGATTGACGCTAGGCTAGCTTACAAGGAACACCTTGAAATAACGTGCGACAAAGCTGCTCGGGTGTGTACTGCCTTATCCAGAATAATGACAAACATTGGAGGACCCAGACAACCAAGGAGACTAATTTTGTCAAGAGTGGCGCAGTCAATAATAATGTATGCGTCACCAATATGGGCAAAGGCAGTGAAAATTAAGTCCCACTCAAGAAGAGTTAATTCCGTCAACAGACTGTGCGCGCTGAGAGTATGTTGCGCTTTTCGGACGGTATCCGATGATGCTATATGTGTTATTGCGGGAATGCTACCAGCGGATATCTTGGCTATTGAGCTACAGAGGACCTATGACGCCAAAATCCAGGAACCCCTTGCTCCAGTCAAAGATATTAAGCTGGCAGAAAGACAGCGAAGCATGAGAACATGGCAGGAAAGATGGAATCAGTCAACGAAGGGAAGATGGACCCATAGACTTATACCGGATATAGATAAATGGATGGACCGGCATCACGGAGAAGTGGACTTTTATCTCACCCAGTTCTTAACCGGACACGGCTGCTTCAGAGCTTATCTAAACAGGTTTGGGCTTGATGAATCTCCAAATTGCTCAAACTGTGGAGAGGCCAGAGAGGATGCAGAGCATGTGCTCTTTCAGTGCCCACATTTTCGCTTGGAACGCAGAGGTCTTGAGGAAATAATTGGAGAAATACCAACTCCGGAGAACATCGTAAAACATATGCTGACATCGAACGCAGTATGGAATACTGTGAAACAAACAGCAGCGGTGATCATAAAGGAACTTCGGCGGCTGGAAAGGCTCAGGGAGAGCAACCAAACCCAAATGGAAGCCCCCTCAGAACAAGAAACGCCGAACAGGTCAAGAAGAGCATAAAGTGCTAACCAGCCCCGCGAAGTAATACTTAACGGTAGTTCCGCGGGGAGAGTGGTTGAAGAAGAAGGAGTGAAAAAAAAAAAAAAAAAAAACTGCTGAGACATATGGGTTTCTAGTATTACGAAATGATCAAATGCCCAAACTCTAATCTCATGTAAAGCTTAAAAAATTGTCCAGAGAACTTCTGTCGCTGAATAGATCACAGCTGAATTTCTGCACAAGTGTCCTCATATGCCACAACTCGCTGCCATAGACCAACAGGCCTTTGGATAGGTTATGACGCCACAAAAGCAAAGGAACACTCAAAACATTGCTCAAGGCTCTACAGAACCAGATACTATTAAAACCTCTAAAAAATGTATCTTTTAACGACCTTCATCGGTAAAACAGGCCTAATTATTGAACTAACTATTTTGTCTCACTGTTTAGGTATCCCAGATCGGGGAACACAATGGCTCCATTGAGGTCCGATTGGGTGTGCACCACGTCCCACCTATCTATCTTCAAATGCGGGAAATAGGTATAGGAATAGTGATATCTGAGCATTAAATGGCTCCCGCCAGACTGGTTAAAAATTGTGATCTGCTCCCGTAGTAGGTAAGGTTTTTCACTGTGAAACCCTGTCGAAAGCAGGGAGCTCCTTCTAATGGACTTTCAGTAATTGCCTGACAGAAGTTGAATATAAGCAGCGTTAGAAACTTAGGTGTTCTTAGTTTATACAGGATGCGCCATCTTGGAACAATGAACCCCTCATTGCAAACCATTTACATATTAAATTTTCTAGTGGACATCGCGACTCAATAGAGAGTGCGTTAGACAATTCAAATGGATGTTAGAAATCAGCTCTCGCGAGGCTTTGACAAATATCCTGGAGCGAAACAGTCATTCGAAAGTTCCTCCAATCATGTAAAGAAACTTATCGTACAATGTGAACAGTTTTGAAAAGCTGGGTCCTGGGAAGCGCTCACAATCCCTCATCCCAATCCCATTTCTAACAATGACCGATCAAGGTAACTTCCTTACTACGTAAATTAGAGAGACACCGTCTGTCCTTATGGTATACCGAAACCCAGGCAATACTATGAATAGGATCATGTATGCAAAAACGAATTAACAACTGCCCATGTACGAATGCGGATTCTACGAACAATGAAAATTGACTCTAAGTCAATCATTGGTCATCTGACTGGGATTCGCGACAAGAAAATATTTTAACATTTTATTTATTCCTGGTTGATTCTGCTTACATGATCCAACCCAACGCACTAGGTAGACGATTGTAGCATGTAAGCAGCCCCCTTCCGCCTCGGCAGAGAGACGATTTACCAAATTTTTACTGTAAGGTAAATCAACGGAAAAAGTTCAATGGATTTCAAGTTGAGACTAACTTACTCTTTATCAACTTCAAAGGCGGATGTGCTAGCGATTGCTGAATTCCACAACCTGGCAAAACTGATGTAGCTGTCCTGCGTGATTCTGAATAACATGCGAAGAAATGTGTCTTCCTCCGTATGTACCGCCCCCAGATTCGAGACGACAAGGATGATCAAAACTTCATTTTAAGGATCAAGCTTACGCGGATGCCAGAGCGCTTGGTCTGGACAACTGGAAATAACATCTCAGAAATCAAAGAGAATGGAACGTTGGCGTATCTTAAGGAGAGACTCTTCACAGGTCGGTGACCAACTTTAACTCAGACTTAGCTTAAGTTCTTATTGTACCCTAGTAACTATAGTTGGTTAGTTAAACAATACTATGGACTTTGAGCATTGCTCCTTAGTATCAGCATAATTCAATGCATCATTTCCTTTGATAAAACTTTCCCCAATGCACTTAACCCGGCCTGCAGGCGAGTCTGCTTTTTGACTACAGATACACCATCTAAATTGCGCCAGTGTAATTGAATTCCACTCCATGGAGTCTAATTTTCCATCAACTTTTCATCATCCCACAGAAACGATAACACTGCCATCCTAAACAGCTTCGTAGCTCATAATGCAATTTCATTTCATTTCTTCCATCATACTTAAAGCATTGAGTGCGCCAGCAAAATAGAGTTTCATCCTAAAAGTCCCAGACGGTCCACCACACCACACATACATACGAGTACGAGTATGCCCCCATGAATTAAAAAAATAAAAAAGGAAAATCGACTTCATGTTGAAAACACGAAAAATCTAACAGCAAACATGCACAGAGCATGAAATTTCAAAGCCAACTTAAAAAAAATAGACCATAGGAGAAGGACAAGCAGTCTATAGTATATAATAACACATACCCCATATATCCCTGTTGGTATCCGCCGTATTGACCAAAATGATATCCTTGGATTCCTTGCAAAAATTGATTTTGCACCGATGCAGCCGTTGGCGTGACCGCAGCCGTTGCCGATGATGCTGGATACGTTGGTGTTGGTGAATACCAGCAACCGGCCAATTGCTGGCCGTATGCAGCAGCGGCCGCCGCCGCCGCAGCACCAACACCATACGGGAATCCGGTTTGATTTAATGCCTGACTGGTAATTGTCTGGGCATTATTCGGATCGCCGCTCTCCTTGCCCCACGAACACTTCACTGGCTGACCATTTATTTCGGTATTGTGCACACCGACAATTGCATGAGTGGCGGCTTCCTTTGTCGAGAATCTATATCCATCCATCCATCCCACCCACATGTACGCCCAGTACATATACAGCAAAACCATCATTGTCAACGTTCCAGTGTGTTAGTAGATTGGTGGCAATGGTGGTGGTGTTATCGGTCCGGCGTTGACATAGACACCCAGCATTTGTATGTGTGTGTGTGTGTGTGTTTTTTTTTTTCCATGAAATTGAATAATACATCAAAGTTAGGTATATTTGAGATAGATCATCTGAGTATACTTGAACTTACCGTACAAAAGCATATCCTTTATCCTTGAAAACTCGAATCTCCTGTATCGAACCATATGGCGAGAATGTCTTCTGTAGAATCTCCTCAGTGAGGGCAGTCAGAGCACTGTTTACACCGCCACAATAGACTGTACAGTTCGATGGACTGCTCTGATTGTAGACCTCATCGAATGTCAATGGCTTGATGTTCTCTAAAATGACACATAACAGGAAAAGAGGTTGCACGTTCAATTTCAAGCTGTCAAACTTTACAAAGAGCGAAGAGTTATTGTTAAAGGAATAAAAAAGGAAAACAACTCTGGGTACGTACTATGTATTTTCAAAATAATTTTACTTTGACTTATGGATGTTAATCACACTAGACTTGGCTAATTAAATGTTTTTTTTTTTTCAGTTTTATGATAACGAAAGTTTTTATTACAAAAATAAATAAGAACAAAAAAGAACAGAAAAAAAAGAAGTTCTTTATGTCAGTGTTATCCTTCGCGTGTAGGGTTATGGGGCAATTTTCGGGTGAACTATTAAATGTGGCAGCGATTTTTTTTTTTCGTTCCTCAGAGTGCAAAAAAGTTATTGAAGGGAAACATGCAACAGGATTTTTTCTCCATTCCAGCCAGATGGAGGAATAAGATAGAGGCTTTAATTAAAAAGAGAGAGAATATACTTATATGCACGTACGTACATACATACGTATGTAATGTATGATTTTTTTTTTTCTTTTTAAATTACATAGTGCAGCATGCAAGGGTATTTTAAAGACTGCAGATAAATTAAGTGAAGGATAAGAGAACAAGAATGTACTGTGCCTGCTAATTATAGGGTGGGAAAAAAAACGGAGCGCAATTTACTGCATGTTAGCAGGCGAAAGGACACACGTGAACGGATGTAGTTGTCGCCATTGTCACTGGGGTTGGTTGTATAATTTTTTTTTATTCTAATGAAGAAGTAAACCATGATGTTAAACTGTTTAATTTACAAAAAATGCTACTTTGACTAGTCATCAGCATTCTCTGGGGGAATTTGCCACCGAAGTACTCTAAAAATTAAAATTTTTGAAATAAAAACTATTTAACTCAAGGTGCTACCGTAGAATCTAAATTATTCGAGAAGTACACCAAAAAAACTATGATCTTCCTTCGTTGAGAAGGTCTATACTCATATTTGTATGGCAATGGTAGAGAAAAGTCAAAAAGTAAGCGTGTATGCCAACAATTCACCAATGCTACGAAAAATAGAATATGTCCCGTCAAGACTGTCTTCTTGGATACCAACTTTCTTAGGAAAGAAAAAAGAATTAACCACCTATTGCAGAAAGTCTTAAGAGTACCCAAAGCCTAGCTTGAAAAATAGGATTTTTTGCACAAGGTAATGACGGAAAGACTTCAGTGAACAATTTTTTACCTGTAACTCGAGCTTTCGCAAAAAATAACCGGTTACATTCTTTTATAAAAAACCATGGTGCGGAGGCTTCAATGAAGAACAAGTGCTACAAACCCTACTTTTAGGTACTCTTAACTAGGTTAAATTGACCAAACAATAAGAAGCGCCCTCATTTGAGCTGATCCATGGGGTTTTGTAGCTAAAAAAAAACATACAAAAAAATTGCAATCCATCTTAAACTGATCGTATGATACCCTAGCCTCTTTCCCTATGTAGCCCTAATGAAGTAGGCGTGGCCGAACTTCGTTTATTGATTGAATTACTACTATAATTTTGGACGCGGGTTTTTCATGAAAATGTCCACGAAAGGTGGGCGTGGTCAAAGCTGATAGAGAACTGGAATAACTAAATATTTTGTGCAAATACAATTTTGTGGGCACCGTGGCTCAGTGGTTAGTGCCTTGGACTATTGTGCAGTGGTTCAAGGTTCAAAAACCAGCCAGAACACCTAAAAGTTTTTTCACGGCTCCATCTCTTGCGAGCCTCTGACAAACATCCGAGAGTACAAGTACATGAAAAAGCTTCTCAAATAACAAATTGGCCTTCGGACACGGCAGTAAACAGTGGGCCTCTTAAATTCGTGTAAAATCTGACAAGTACGACACGAATGGTTGTGAGAAACTAGGCCCTGGGTGCCATAAACCTGTTGCGCCAAAAATTTGTATTTTTAATCAATTTTTCCATTCCATACAAAACAGTAGAGATATGAAAAAGTGGGTGTAAAATCGGCGGATTCTTGTACTGTTTCTATTTCTCAGTATAAGAAATTTCATCCTCCTAAGTGAAAATTTAAGGCCCAGAAACTGGTAGCATACATATGAAAGGACATAGTACAAGGTCTTGTCTCTTCTAGATTGAGAATGGTACGGTCCAATAGTCCATACACATTTTTGCTTTACTTTGTAAAACGGAAGTTCTCTTATGCTACTCGACTAGCATAGCCTAGGTCTTAACCCCTATTGTATAGCGCCTATTAGATAACCTCTACATCTGAGCCCCTAGTGTGGACACCCCAGACCTTAACCATAGCGTAAAGCGTTTAGTGGGTAATGTTCAGCTTTTAAACCTTTGGAATGTAGCACTTAATGGGAAACGTCCAGATCTTCAAGTAGATGGGACAGATCTATCCAAGATTATAAAACAAGCATTTTCCTGACCACCCTAAGACTAATGCGATGGCGTAAGGGCAGGTCAGAACTCAACAATTGAGATATATCAGCCAATTACCATGGCGCCTTTGTCCTGCAGAGAAAATGGAGAAATCCTGTAACTCTTCCCAAAGTGTATAAATGTCCAAATTCTTACAACGATCGTCTGCGGTGAGAGCAGTGTGGTAGTTCTGAACGTCCATTTAGACTTTATTGTGAATTTTGAAGTGAGTTGTCATAAGCGATTGTCAAATTAGGAAGTTGAATTAGAAACTCTGGTAAATTGTCATCTGTTAGTGCGAAGGAACTGTCTAAGACGCGATTCTCATTTCGGAGAACCTAACGACATAAAAAGAATGTGGAAGGCTCCCACGTGGGGAGTTAGGTAAATAATATACATATGTAAGCAAGTAAGTAAATAATTACATAAAACACCACGTTAGACCTCCTTACAAGGACAAATAGTATACAATAGTAGCATACTAAGTTTAAATCAAAATTCTACGGGATCCCCTCACAAGTTATCCAATTAAGGCTCAATGTCTAATTAATCGAATTAACCCACAAGGGTGTAGGTAGTTTCAAAAACGTCCTATTCTGTTTTTACAGCCATCCTCATTAAACGATCGTCGAATTTTATTTCCAACCGTATTAGCAATTTCCCAGATTCTGAAGAATACTCAGCCTTCAAAATATAAGGACAAATGACAATTGACATAAAAAATAAAAAAAAAAAAAAAAAACAGAAAAGCCACCCGAAGAGGCGGCGAAAAAGATTCACATTCGAAAGTTATGCGAAAATTTGCAAACCACCCCCAATGTATGAATAAACCCTAGGCGCTCGCCGATTCATGCTCTTTTGGGGGCTAAGTGTTCCGCTTAATGACATCCCCTCGACCAGTAGAAAGGAAAAGTTATTCATTTTTGACAGTGCGGATATACAATGAACCGCTTGTGCCATTTTTGTCAAACAGCCCATTTGAAAATCGTAAAATAAAATTTGGGTCTAAAATTTAATGGCCTCTCACTTCCCCGCCCCCAGTTTGGGGCTGTGTGCTTTTTTTCGGGGTTTTTTTTTATCCCACAGCTGATTGTCGTCTCACGCTGGCGAAATCTCATGCTAAGTTTATGATGTTCACACAGAGTTAACCGATTGGGTGATGTGTACAACAAGGGTAGGTGGCGGGGGTTGATTATGGTGGTGACTTTTTTACGATCCCACCGCCCCCCACCCCCAGATTCATTGGAAATGGGCAATAATTTGACATGTTGAATGGAATTACGACTGCCGAGGCCTTATGCAAATCCTTAGAAGGACATTCAACCCCGAAACGGAACAGGGCACAGACTATAAAGGAATATAAATCATTTGCAAGTGAAAGCCAAGGAGGGGATAGAGAGTAAAGTTTTTCTGTTTTCTTTTTTCTTTTTTTCTATTTGTCTCATAACTTTTGTTCTCGGGGTTTCTTTCGTTTTGCGATGATTCCATGATAAAGTGTTGAGGTTCAGAATATTGTGGAATTCGTTGGTTCTTTCTTCGCCTTTTTTCGTAAGGAGCTACATACATAGTGTATATGTATTTCGAGTATTGATGTTGTGCTGCTGGTGTTTGTCGGAAAGTGTGCGTGGATAAACATTTACAAATCGTGATAGAAGCGAATAAAAATTATGAAAAAAAAAAAAAAAAACGAAACAGGACGAAAAACAAGTGGAGAGAAACATGCAAAGCAAAGACGAATAATAAGAAGAGAATAAAATTTGAATGGTAAATGATTTAATTTATAGTTTGTAGTAAAAATATGGAAATAAAGGAAAGTAAATGAGCAATGAAATAAAAACGTCTAAGAAAATATAAATAAATATAAAACAAACAAGGCGAATCCTTCGCCCCTCTTCGGAAACACATTTGACCCTAATAAAAAAAAAACTTTTTGCATTTATTGACATCATTTGCGATGCCTTCGAGAGAGCGAGGTGTTATTTTCTAGTGGAGGAATTTATGTCTTAAAACTACCCACGTCACCGGGAGTGCAATAAAAACTAGGAGGATTACCTTTTTGAATCTTGGATACTTGTCTTAAGTAGTTCCTACGATTTGGTTCTTCTAAGGATATATCAGAGGCGTAATGCTTGACAAGTTTTGATGGGCATTTGACGTTTTAATTGGGAACTATCAGGCATTGCTATGTACTTACAATATGATAATAAATTTATCAGGTTTTAGAGTGGGAGATTGTGCAAAAAGTCATTACTAAAGACGTATTTCTTTGGCTAAAACGACAAGTAGGTAGGTTGGGGGTGTGACTGCATATGCAGGGGTGCAGCCTCGCTCGGATATGAATGGATCTATTGCGTCTCCCGGTGTCGGATATATGTATGAAACCATACAGTCCTACATTAAGTTTATGGTAGAGGCGATGAATTTTAGAATGGTTTTAGGTGGTGTGTTTGCTAGTCTACTAAAGTAGTTAAAGGATACTTTTCCAAGGAGGTTTGAGCATTCACTTAGGAAATGCATTCATTTTTCTCCTTCCACAGTCTCGTTTTTCTAAGGTGGAACACCAGTAAGTTATGGCCTGTAAGTATAACTCTGAGAAGAGTCAATTGTGGTCTGTTTAGCGAGAGAAGTTCTCTAGTCTTTTGTTTCGTTGGAGCTATAGTTTTTTGCTAGGCAGGAGATTACGTCCTTTTACTCTCTAGTGAATGTAATTACCGTACATACTGAAATATCACACAAAGAATATGAAACTTAGCACGAACGACCTGTGCAGAGGTTGTGACTATGAGGATGTGTATGAAAATAATCCGCACTGCCTTCATCACAGTTCCGCACTCTGTCGCATTAAGGACAAATTTCTGAGAGAATATTTACTCCAAGACTTAAAAGTATTTTTTGACAAGTCCCTAATAAATTTGCATAAATTCGCAGACCCCCAAGGTAAGTATGGGAGGTATAACCAGTAAGGGATCACAGTGGACGTCTACAAGTGACTGGCACAAGTCTCTCTTGTGCCGTCAACGCATTTACCTTACCTAACTTAACCTGAGCCCGACTTTGTCATTTTTATATGCAATTATCTTACGATAGTCAAGATAATTCAGATCGATGTGCTTTCGTCAGGAGACAATAGCAGGTAAAACTGGTCTTTTGAATAAATATAAGTATATAACGCTAGCACCAAAGAATTTTACAAAACCTGTTTAGCTGTAGAACCATCAAGATAGTAATGCCTCTGTGATCACCTCTGACAATATTTCCTCTTCCATACAGCTGTGTCTTTAACTGAGATACTAATTTGAATTTGAAATTTGAAAATCCTAATCATTCCAGCCTATGGTACTATATGGACTATAAGGTAGAGTAACATGAAAGGCAAACGTCCTTTAAAGACAAACTCGTAGAGTACTTGACATCCCAATTACATTTCTATGTTCCTACATATCTATGATGCTAGTGGGCACACTATGAAATTCAGGACAATAGTTAAGTTTAAGTAGTCAGAAAATTTCTTGCCAAAGTGAAGGGTCCTTTAAGAGAAGCGCCTAGATGTCAATAGTGAACAGTTTCTAAACTTCACCTTCTTTTAATGTCATCTTTGATATTTGTGAAGTAGCTGAACTTTCGTCAACTGGTTGTTAGAACACGATGCAAGTTTTTAACGCAAAATCGACTCACATTCGATGGATTGGTCAAGAGACGAAATTCTCACATAAGGGCAGAAGAAAATCCTGGAATAAGTTCAGAAAAATCATTTCTACAAATGAACTGCTTGGTGTGAAAGAGCTGTTACTGTCAATGGAGAGCGCTATAGACAATTGAAATGTCTGTGACTTCAGATTGAAGAAATATCTGTACTTCCAACAGGATGGAGTTACAACACTACATGTCACACAACTTGTGAAAACATTGAGCTATTTCGGTCTACGTTTGGTGACATAAATTGGTCGTATCTTTTAACATTATTAGATTACTTTCTCAACACCTCAGCAGAAATAAAACGAAGAATTACTATTGCCAATCCCTTTTTTTTGGGTAAGAAGGCTATTGAGTAATAGAGCCCTATCCCCAAGAACTAAGGAGACTCTATATATGACATTGAAAATCGCAGCCCTGATTTACGGCGCTAAGACATGGACTCTAGCTGAAGCGGATGAAGATATCCCCAATGTCTTTGGGTAACAAATTAACGGGCTTTGGAGGACGAGATTCAGTGATGGAATATACGACCTGCAGAGCGACATCGATCTAGTCAAAAAACTGCGCCTTAATCGTTTGAGATGGTTAGAGCATGTAGAACGAATGCACACCAACGCTCCGGCTTGCAGAGTTTTTGAATCAAGCCCGGAGGTCCAACATTGTAGAAGACGTTTTCGCCTTAAGTTTCACGCACAAGTAGAAGGGGATCTCAACCGACTTAGAGTGGGAAACTACAAGCAGCGAATTAAGGACCGGGATAACTGGAGAGGCTTGTTGGATGAGGCCCAGGTTTATCCTAAACTTTAGCGCTACCTCAGTAAGTATTTAAGTACGACTACTTTCTTTTGGGCTTTTTGAAAACGTGGACTATGTGGATAAGCCAACAACAATTCGAACTGAAATTGATTAATTTTATGCGGTGAAGTGTGAGCGAGTCCTTGAAAATTCTGATGTTCGTATAAGAGCCTGTGGAAATTTAAATAATATTTCTTTTCAAACATAATTGCTAAGACCTTCTAGCTTCTTGAGATTCTAGCTCATGGATACACAAATTAATGAGAACTACTGCATCTTTGGATACGAATGTGAAGAAAAGTTAAACTGGAATTACAATTCAATATAGAGAAATCAAGTTCAGATCATTGCGGGAGAGTTTCTAACAAACTCAAGAGAGTATAACTCTCCTGTTCCATATGGAACGGATGCACCAACTATTTGTTTTTATTTTACCAAATTAGCCAGTGGTTGCCTAGCTGCATGACTCAAATTTCCTAGTAGTTCCTAAAATATTGTCACTCTATTTATATAAGTAAACACACTATAAGATTTAATAAAATAATTCAAAAATTTTAACGAAAATAATTTCAAAAAGTATATTCATAATTAAGTTTAAAGAAAACGAATTACATAAAAAATAGATTCGATAAAAAATTAACATAATATAAAATAAAATTAAATTCACCTTCTAACTTACGTTACAGCCCATATTTTTTTTTTTATTTTTAGTTTATCTATGATTTCAATAGAGACTTTCGTTTGTTTTCTTTGTCAAGCAATTGAATTTAGCAATTGAACTTTTTTTTTTGGTTCGAGTATGTATCTTGAAAATAATAAAATCAAATATAAACCTAAATATACTTCGATATCATTGATGGAAGAACCTACTCTATACTATCTATTACTATACTTACGATCACCTTTACTAGCAGGAGGTTTACGTGTAGCCCAGTTCGTTCGAATTGACCGTGATCCCAACCATTGGCCATTCATGGCGGTAATAGCGCTTTCAGCTTCCTAAAAAGAATTAAAAAAACAAAAAAGAAATCCATTAAATTTCTTTTCGAAATGAAACTTTCAGTAATCTAGTTGACTTACTGTCTTTTTGACAAATGAAACAAATCCATATCCTTTTGACTTGAGTGTCTGTGGATCACGAACAACACGGCAGTCACTGTAAGGAGATTACAAAGAAATATGAGTAAAACAAATGACAAAAAATAGGATTAGGGATGTAGTATAATATGTAAGCGAATACATTAAAAGGGATTCTCAAGGTTTCTTCTTCTCTCGGGCAGTTTATTGTGGCGCAACATGAACCACTTTTCATCAAAAAAAAAAACACAAAAAATATATATATACTTGAAAAACAAAAGTAAAACTTTCACACCATGGTCACTCTATGCCAAGAGAGACGAGGAGACAAGGAGACGAGGATAACAAAACCAAAAAACCCTTTCTGCCACTGGCTCATGACACCCCAGGAGTTTATGGGTCTGAAAGCTGCTGTTAGTACTACCACTCACTGCGCTGCCATACAAAAGTCGTCCGAAAGTTGCTTAATTAACTCCTTCAGTTGCCTGTTTGGCTGGCAGATGTTTTCAATTCGCCAGCCAATGGCAGGAACCAGGACGAGAACAAGAGTATGAAGCGTAAAACTTTTTGGAGGATGCCCTTTTTTTTTTTATCTTTTGGGGTTGTGTCTTGCGCGAATTTTATGCACTTCACTCCCGCCACCATCGTCGTAGTCATCCTCGTCGTCATACTACTTGTAACGACAACAATGTAGCGACAGAGTGTGGTAATCGATGCAGCTTATTTCATAAATTACTTCATTTTAAATTGTAAGAAATTTTATACGAATTTTCGTTGAAATTTAAGAGGATTCCATACTCAGACTTTCGGGACATCAGTTGTTTATTGGTTTTGGGAATTTAAACTTTAAGTGCTGACTTTGGCTGGGTTACACATCATGTACTCGTACTCGTACTGTGTGTGTGTGTGTTGGGGGTTAATTACGGTGTCTATTGAAATTAAATTAACATAATATACTTACGATATTTCCCCAAAGGGTGTGAATGCCTCTCGCAACTGTGGAGTCTCGATCTCTGAGCTCAGATCACCGACGAAAATGTGGAAATGCTCTGCAAGTAAATGGAAGACGAAATGATTGTCATTAATGTTGTACTTAGTAATTAGGTGAGTAATTTGGGGAAAGGTTTATTTTTGTACAAAGACATATATTTGAGGGTAATTATTAACTATGGGGATTCATCTAGTTAGTGCCTTAGTTCTGTTCTCTCTTGAGATGTACTTATTATGTGGGCTTTCGGACACGTGGGCACAATTAGGTGGGCTTTATTAATTGTGAGGATATTTTTACGATGGCGTGTCCTCGCTGTTTGCCTAATTATGGCTATTGACACAATGGATTAAAGGAGATGATGTTCCAGTTTCTAAAGTAATAAGGATGAGAGAAGTAATGAACTTAATTTTGTATACATATACCAAGCCGTAGATTCGAGACCTTTAAAAAAACAAGATTCTATATTATGTTCTTATCAACATACGGTCAGGTTTAGGGAAACTGCATCTGTTACCATAGGATCTGGTAGTTACTCTAACTTACTATTTAACTCCCAGAGTGAATTTCAGAAATTAAGTCGCGGTCAGATTCCAAACCGGGATGGATTCGAAAACAGGAAATATTGTAACAAATGAGTTCGAAAGAAAGACTTTGACCGACGCACGCTCCAAAAATGAGCTCTTTTCCATATCTTACCAGATCCGTGACTCATGCAATGTCATGCGGCAGATCTCGCTGCATGAGGCCTACGGGCTACTTACGAAGATTACACCCCTAACACCATAGTCATTCTCATCGACAGTCAGGCAGCTATCAAGGCGATTATATCAATCACTACATTCTCGAGACTATGTATGTAGTAGAACAGTACAAACAAGAACTTTCATCACTGAGTCATCGGTTCAGAATCAGGCTTCTTTGGATGCCAGTTCATAGTAAAATCAAGGAAAATGAGCAAACGGATGAACTAAAACTCCGAAAGCGCCCTTGTTGAAGCGGTGGAGTGAATTGAAGCCTCTGAAGGGTCGAATCTTTGCGTACTATCTATTAAAAGCTGATAAGTATTAGTACTCCAAATACCACTGAAATTGAACACAACAACTGTTGAATAGAAACCAGACAGGTAGGTAGAGTTGTGCCAATCAGTACTGACCACTGACTCATTAGGATACATGCGGTACTGTACATTCTCCCAGCTTCATATCCAACTGTTCGGTTTCAGGGTGATGATCCTGTCAATCCTTTTTTGACAATCTAACATTGTGGACGCCGTGGCTCAGTGATTAGTGCGTTGGACTATGGAGCTAGGGTTCGAGGTTCGAATTATTTAACATTTGGACATAAATTTCAAACAAATACTGATCTCAGCATAAATATGAATCTTCTATTGCTCCCAATCAAAAGTATCAGAATTTTATCAACAGACATATGCTCATAAATTCAAAGATCTAATAATTTTACCAACAAGAAAATTGGTAGGAGATTTTTCACAACTTAAGGAAAGGTAACTTGGCATCACTCTTTTCTTCGATTTCACAGTTCTTGTCAGGTTTGAGGTTAGTTTAGTTTGCCATGAAGTGACATTTACAGATTGTTTCAATTTATGTTGAAAAATATGGTTCTACTCGAGAAACTGATCTGGTATTACGTGCTTTTTATGGAGATCGTCCATCAGACCGAGTAATTTGAGAAACTATAGATCGTTTTCGTAGTACGTTTACTCTAAACCATAATACGCATCCCGAAAGGTGTCATACAGTACTCAAACAACCAGCAATTTATTGAATGCAGTGTAGGGTATATCATGATCCAAATGTGTCATTTCGTCATCATGGTCAACAAATATCCTTATATCCACTCACTTCATGGAAAGATCTTGGTTTATGTGCTCAAGAGACTCAACTTGTTTAGAAATTGTAGCCACAGGATCGTTTGCGCCACACATTTGGTGAATGGGTCTAAGGAAACATTGCTATCGATCCACAAATTCATTTGAACATTTTGTTAAGTATGCTTCATAAGCATACTTTTAGTTAAATTGCTAGAAGTACCCCATTCGAAACGAAGCCATTGTCGAAACATCAATATATTTTCTAGGAAATGCCACCATTTATTGTGCTTTATTGGATTCATTGGTCCATACTTCTTCAAAAATAATTAAACACAGCAAACGATGAGTGGTACAGAGACATGATATTTAACTTTTTCCTGCCTCAATCGGAAACCATTAATGTTGCAGACATGTGGTTTCCGCAGGACGGCACCAATAATTTCCCGAAAAGTACTTGTTACATGACCACTTCGTTCATGCCATTTGACGCCATTCGATTATTTTCTAAGGACATACGTATGTTAAGTCGCATTTAGGCACTAAGAAACCAGAAACAATTGAGCACTTGAGTGCCAACACGCGTTACTTCGAAGAATGTGTAACCTCCAGATTACGCCATGTACATACATATGTATGTACGTCTCAGCGCGAAAGCCACTTGACCGAAATAGTAATCAAACATTAATGCAATAAAGTTGATTGTCAATTGAAGTCAAATTCATAGATATTCAAAATATTTTTCTGTATTTCATTCCAATTTAAAGTTCTGCGTCTCTAAAAAAAACACTTTTTATGTATCCTCCACTGTGAAGTGAAACTTCCTCAAACAATTTAGTAGATTAGTAGATCACACAAACAATGTCACCCGTAATAACATTTTTTTTAAATAAAGTGCATATCCCAAAAACTAAACAAAAAAAGTCCCCCCCTTTAGTTAAGACACAAGCCATTCCGTAATAGCACCAAAGATCATCAGTCCTTCATATCGTTCTCTTCGTTGTAAGTATGTCTCGTCCAACTGAGCGGTCGTAAGGCAATCATTTTAATTTTTTTCTGCTCAGCAAAATTCATATGTACACATGTAAGTATGTATGTGTAAAAAAAAAAAAAAATAACCCACATACGCCCTCGAATAACCCAAATCACTTTAAATAATTTTCTATTTCCATTACTTCATTTCACTCGTTCTAATGACTTTCTAATTATTAAATTGCTTTAATATCACTCTCCATCTATAGTGCTACCTGTAACAGGAGGAGTTGAGAGAAAAGAAACTAAAAATAAAGAATAATTTCAGTAAAAATCCCATGCTACCGTCAAAGCACCCCTTCGGCAAGAAATAAAGGGATGAACCTTCGTCCACACGACACAACACACTCACCTCCCCCAGTGACAGACAACTTGGAAATGAAGGAAAATTAAAAACTTTAATTACAACCCGCATTTAATGCAAATTTCAAGAGTAATTAGGGAACATAGCACAGCTCATTCATTCCTTCTGCTGTCTGCACGGGTAGGGAAAAAAAAAACTACAACCAACAGCAACGGTTACGTACTCCATGAGCACTCTTCGTTTCCCTTCCGCTCACTGCCATCAGTCAAAAGCCTCATCCTACTTCGCGCGAGCTAGTTCCCTTTTTTTCCCTCTCTGGCCCTGACTCGATATATTTTTTTTCTGCTTTTTTTTTCTCTACAGCTCCCATTGCCGTTCTTTTGTTTGTGTTTCTAATGATCTGGAGGGAAAAAGGTACAACTACCTACGCTAGGCCGCACCACACCGCCGCCCACATCGTCATCGTGCAGCCACTGGCAACTCCACCCAACCCGACCCACTCTGCGGATTGCTGTCAACCATCTCTTCAGTGTGTTAGTTTCTTAGTTTGTCGCTTTATTTGTTGTATGCTAATTGCTGTATGATATACATTTGTGTGTACACATTTATTTTATGTAATTGTCTCTTGAGCTTCCTCTGAGTATGCCGCCTACCACCCCTACCACCCCAATCCACAGCCCCATCTGTCATCATTCGCCAGGCGACCCCGTGTAACAAACAAATACACACGCAAACACACAGATGCAAACAGCGGCAGAAATACACACAAACAAATCTGCTGGTAACCCTTTTCGCCTGTGGTAGTGGTGGAGTTAAGGGAGAAAACAACGCCGAAACACTTTTCAGTTCGTTATTTCAGTGTATAGCTGATACAGGAGGTTCCACCCTTTGGCAGTGGGAAAATAGGAGAAGCACAGCATCAGGAGCATCGGTACTCCCAACTGGTTAATGGCTGTGTATCTCATTAGAATTTAGATGGAACTTAATGAGTCATTGTTACACACTCGTCGGCAAACAATGAACATTTTATTTGATCTTTTGTATGTGGGTAAAGAACCGATCCAATGAACCCACCACCTACCTACCCACTGGAAACAACCACACTGACAGTCCTTAGCAACGAGTTAGAGAGCCCTGTCGTGTTTCAATACATATACATACAGCCGGGTCGGGAATGGCCAACGTTTCATGTTGGAGCGTCATTTTATATGTAGTACCTAGAATCCCCCATCGGTTTAGTGATTTTCGGTTCACATTTGCATTTTTAATTCGCACCTAGCATCCAGGGATAAAGCGAATGGTGCGATAAGAAGCCAAAGGACTTGCAGAGGGAACGAGAAAATCTCCTGCACCACACCGTACCGCACATAATCGCGTTGAATCCTTGCAAATCGCTCGATAATAGGATTTGCGGAAGCGTGCGACAATAGCTAGACGTTGAGTGTGCAAGAAAATTCAAAAATGAAATGAAATCTGTAAAAAAATGTTTTAAGCGTAAAAAAGACAAAAAAAAAAAATAAAAACGAAAGAAATAAAATCTCGTGAAAGGAAGTGGAAATTGAATTTGAAGGGATATTAGCATGCATGCGAGGAGTGTGTGGCCTCGACTTTGGTGGTAAAGTTTGATTCTTTATGACAGAACGGAAGTACTTTAAGATAGACACGGAGACACAGTGAGTGGAGAAATATTTTGAGACTAACAGTGTATATCGCTTAAGTACTATTTTTATGGATTCATTAATATATGTTTTTTTTTAAAAGCGAACTCAGCAAAGTATCTTTCGCTAAAAGAAGCTCAACTCTACACTTTCATAAGCTATTATCAAAAAACTTCATTGGGGCGGCAGGACCCCTCGAGTCCGAGCTATTGTTATCCGTTGTTATTTCTCCTTTATGGAACGTTCAATAGTGTTTTTAATAAAGTACTTTTATCACAACAGGAAATGGTTTTTTAAAGTTGTGGAATCCCTCAAAAATAAGAGTTCTAATGAGATTTTCATATTTACGACTTAGGGTACCTTAGGGTACGAATATGTAGTAATATTTACCTGAGATACACAAGTGTTAATAGTAAAGTTTTAGTGACTAAGTCATTACTAAAAATTCTAGAAAAAAGGCTACGCTTCACACCTTCTACCAATGATTCTCTAATCTAAGTTTCACATGGATCGATACAAGTTATAGGAGTGCGACTCAATTATTCACTACCACTAGCTAATAATTTGGTCAGTTCAAGGATCGAGGGATCTCTGTTAAAGGTTTCAAAGTACTTTGATAAGATCATGCTAAATCTCCTTCCAATGGACGCGCACAGGAGTATTAAAGCAACTGCATGGCGAAGGTCAGTCTTCAACCATCGAGCACTCAAAGACCGATTATGTCTAAAACAATTGAAAATGTCCAAAAAAGAGGAAACTAATAGAAACGAATGATCGAAAAAAGAACATAAGTGTAGTAGCTATTGGTATCATCGATAATCGGTAAGTGCATCGGACTACTTAGTTAGAAGTTCGAGACTCAAGTCCCAGATAGCGCCAAACGTTTTTCGTCTGACAAACATTCGAGTGTAATGCGGTCTTGAAAAAGCTTTTCGAAACGGAATGTTGCCCTGGGAACATAGCTTTACATAGAAGGTTCTTTCCGTCCCATAGTTGTGAGGAGCTAAGTCCTGGGTACCATGACCAATCGCGCCATTATTGAGTACGGACTCTTCCGATTTATAGAAATCATTATGAGCTGCCAATATTGGAGAACAATACTGAATTGACTATTATCTCATAGTCAAAAGCGTCCTCACAAAACTAGACCTCTAGTAATGGTCAGCAAAAAAGTAGAGCCTCTGCTTTGAATACCGAGGAATCAAAGGTTGTACAATGAGAATTAGTCTTGAGTCCAATGTATCCGGTGTCACCGATCTTGTCCTAGTTGATTTCGTTTACAAAATACAAATATTTGCCACAACAGGTCGATGGGACCTAGGGTCTGTTCGAGCGTGTTATATTCTTTACACGAATGGAAGGGACATATTCTTTAATACCACGTCCGAAGGCCATTTTGTTATGGCTTTTTCATGATCGTTATATTCCTAGATGTTTGTCTGTATATTGAATTGTTCAACCATCTCGTTCAAGACAGTTTCTGATTTTAAGATTCCAGGGATTGATTACATGGATAAATGTAGATATCCCGATTAGATATCACATTATGCTTTAGCCACGACCATGACATCCGCCTTAAAGACACAATAGTGTTCTCGAAGCCGGAAGAAGGTATGCATACTTAGATCGTTGGAGAAGACACCTCCTCCTACTCCTACTTTTTTGATCCATCCGTGTATAGAAGAATAAGGACCCCGTATTTTGTAACTACGAGTTGTTCCTTGGTCTAGTCATGAGGGGATTCGTGAATCAAAGTTCGTTTCAAACAAAAGCTGAGGAATTTCAAAGTCGGTATCGTGGGAAGGAATTCAAGATTGTTCAGAATGAAGGAGTGCCCAGTCCTAAAACTAGACGGCGGGCGGAAACAACATGTCCAGAGTTGCTTTCAGAGTGGTTCTTAGTGCTCTACTGATGTAAAGGCATGGCGGTCTTGGTACTCGTCTGAGCTGAATTAGGTAACAGGTTTTCTACAAAGCTGTCCAGCAGATGTTAAACAGGCTAGTACAGGCCTGATAACAAATACATAAAGCCAATATCTAATACATGGCTACACAACCCATTTATTTGCAATTGCTATCTTACGGACGCACAAGTCGGTTGGTTGAGTCATACAATAGCACATCTCAGCTTAGTTCTACACTATATCCCTTCTTTTCCAGACCTCCGGTGAAAAGTTCTCCAATGTTACTCAATATTTCCAGCTGCATACAAGGTTGTATAGTTTCGTATACATATTCACAAAAGATCCTTGTTTCTATGGAAATCTAAACTAAGTTTGGTAGAATATGGAGGTTTTTTGTTTCATATGCAAAAAACTGAAATCCAATTCCCTGAAATAAAACAAACTTCCGTATTGAAGTACCAACATGCTATTCAACAATAGCTTCGAGTACAAATTCAAAAATTCCGAATCCTGATACTAACAACTAAACATCTACAACATCCCACTGCTCCTCACTACGAACACGAGTAAAATAATCTCAGCTCGCATATAATCAAATAACCTACCTACATATGTACATATGTATTTATAACAAACAGTAATAAACAAGAGAAAAAAACAGGAAGAGGAAGATTATTTCCATCCAATAGATGAACATTGAAATCATTAATAGGACCAGAGTCAGGAGCAGGACTACCATTTAATATCTTGGCACTAAGTGCAAACCATGAAGAAGAAATAACCTAAGCTTCGCATTCCGAACACAAACATCTGTACATGTGTTAGTTTGTATGTACGGCGATAATACCTATCCATGTACCACATATCTGAGACTTCCTGGATTACGAAATAATCATAACTGAAATGGTTCGGAGAATACGGTCGGAGATGATGCTGATGCTTACCCCCACCAAACAAGAAAAACCAAAACCCAACTCATACCAACTAGTAAAAAAAAAAAAAAAAATACTTCGCAACGACTAGCATCGTCATCCTTGTCGTCCTTGATAATAAAGTTCTTTTTGCATTATTTCTGTGTGGGATTATATATTAGTCGGCCTCCAGTTAAAATGAGTGCTCTCGCATTCACACAACCCTTAATGCCTACCAAAACATTTAGCACAAAACTTGGCCAACGTAGAGCCGGAAAAAGGACACTCTGCACATGGCGCAGAGCGAGAAAAGAAAAACAAAAAAAAAAATGAGAAAAAAAGTACTATAGTGGGATTTTGAAGGAGAATGCTTCAATTCCTTGTTGGGGCATTTATATTTCAGTACACACATGAACAGAAGACACAGTATTACGGTATTTTGGATGTACAACACAAGAAAAACGAGTATTTATGTGCATTGTGTCCTCCTTCTACATGTGCTCATCCCAGTGTGCGTATATTAAAATACCCATCCCGCCCCGTGCCGTACCGTGTATCATCATCGTTATCCTTCAGGAAATATTTCTCTTCAATCGATGTGCCATGTCCATGTGCAAATACTTAGAGGCAATTTGAGCTGTGTGTACGAGCCTTGCCTTGGCAATTGGAAATAGCAAAATGGAAATGGATATTGCGTGGTTAATGAATGTTTGCGTGGTCGGGTACTGAGAGATTCAACATCTCGCTTTGTGAAAACAGGATCATTTCGCCTTTACAACCCCCTCCCCGAACGGAAGGAAGAAGATTCAATTGGTCATGGTAGGGTCTGGGTAAAGCAATATCATGGTCAATGCAAGAACAACACAAATCGCTCAACTATGATGAATGTACATACATATGCACATGTGAGTGGTATTAACGATATGCCTATCAGACAGCGGTTAAATTGAAAATTCTGATTTGAATACGTATCCTTGTTGCCAATAAATTGGTGTTGCCTCTTCAAGATGACGAGGATCGCTATGACAACAGGATCTGTATATAAAAACTAATTTAACCCTTTAGATCAAATCTTCCATGTGGACATTCTGCCCAAATCCACCTATTTTCGATTTACCTGAAAAAAATCCATTGCCGTTAGGTGCTCACATGCCGTAAATACACGACCTTTTCTTGGAAAATAATCCACAGAGTATATAAGTACATACATAGGTACTAAGGATATTGTTAACTTAGGATAAAAATACCTCAAATATCATATTTATTTTATTTTTATTTACTTCCTCACAGAGTGTTGTAACATAATTCTTGGAACAAAGAAGGATACAGGATATGTGTGTGCTACGAGTATAACAAAAAATTCTAAGTAATTACTAGAATATCTCATAAGTACCGGATAATTCCGAACATTTGTTCTTTGAGAACTTATTTCATACATTTCCAACTTGTCTTAATACATTTTCATTTAATACCAAATTTTGTTTTGTCATATACAAATATTTTATCAAAAAAAAACATGTGAACATGAGTATATTATTCGAACGTACATACTTTTCAAAATTCCTAAGAAAAATAATGCTATAGCAAGTTTGTGAACCGGGAACTTGTATCCAGTGTTTCTAAGAATTCAGTTTGTTACTAAGAAGAGGATTATACTGCTTGTAGTTTAGAGGGATAAAGGATTATGGGAGTGTTTTCTGTTATCCTTAGAAGAAGTTGTAATTTGCAATCCCAGTATAATGACGATTAACCCTAAGCAATTGTAGGTGGTTTGTTAGGAGGATACAATAAGTAGAAAGTCACAACAGAGCTTTATCTTCGTACCGGCTTCGAGACTATCAAGTTATGACAGGGCACATTTGCTATTTTCTATGTTTTTCAATAAGGACATAACAGTTTTGTATTTGAATAAAAAACAGAATAATTAAGATATTGGGCTGAAATCGGGCGAGTAGCACACATGTTACATTTAGGTAGGGATCTCGTTCATATGACAACCACGAGCATGTTTGCCGCGACCGATTCTTTTGGGCCAATTTTTCACAACTCTTTCATGTATATCGGGCGAAAACTTCCCTAAAGCTGTTGACTTGTTAGCATGTGCTAATGACTTAACGTAACTCCATCGCATGAGCAGACCTAACCATTCCTTTAGATTACATGGCTATCGAAATTTCCCTTCAGTAACATGCTAGTCATTTTTATTCAATTACACCTCCAGGATGAAATACATACCACACGGTCAATTTTTGTGGATCCAATGAAGTCTCTTGAACCATATGTGGGTTTGTCGCTGTCCAATAACGCATATGCTTCTTTCTGACATTAAGCTTCAAATTCAGGATTTTCTTCAAACTTTTCCATAGTCTAATCGAAGAAGTTTCAAATGATGAAGAGGCTTCAGTTATTGAATTAATTTGATCTTGTTAGAGTTTAGGCAAAGATCTTTAGGCAAAATTCGAACAATTCATTTTGAATTCAAGCAATTATGGCTGTAATATTTTCGGTGCATTGTTTCACCAGTATGGGAACATTCTGGTGGGATGATTTTTACCAACAAAAATTGGAGTAAGCGTCCTTACAGTTGCGACCACCGATGTAGAATTTAGAATAGCAATTTTTAATAGCTTCTGAACGTTCTTTGTTCCGAAACTTCACCATGATAAAAATGTAAACCTTGGCTAACATTCGGATATTTATAGATCAAAAAAAAGTTTAAGGGCACCTTTTTCATAAAAATACAAAATTGTTATGTCCCTATTGAAAAACCCTGAACTAATTTCGAAACCATTTATGTGGATATAATACCACACATTTTCGACATTCTACATGAAGGTCGAAAAATATTTTATTTCGTGTAAGGTTTGACTTTAGAGTCTGACATTTCTAGCACTTTAGGAAGACGTGTGTACCGTGGATAGGATAGTAAAGTATTCTGCATAAATTAGTTAGAGCTTTGACTGAAGATCTAAATTCAAGCAACAGATCGGTTAAGTAAAGATACCTATAACTCATTATTTGGAAGAATTCCTCTTACATATACATATGAGCTGGTATAGCCTCCGCTCCTAGATTTTTGACATTAATACCAGAAGGATTGTGGATGGCTCACCGTGGCTCAAGTGGTTAGTGCATTGGACTACAGAGCAAAGTGTCCGAGATTCAATCCTCAGATAGCACGTACAAGTTTTTCATGGCTAAGCCTCTCGCGAGCGTCTGACAAACATCCGAGAGTACATTTGTCATAAAATCGACACTGATACATGTACCAGTTGACTTCCTCATCGTTCCTTATTTTTTGCCTAAGTTGTAGCAGATTCCAAGCCAGTACTATCTGTTCTTAAGTATATATACATATCCAGTTAACTATTCCAACCTTAAATAAGCTCCACAGTTCACAGCTTTAATTCAACATATAAAAATACACCTTCAACCAAATAATATCCTCCGTAATAATACCGTCTCTTAGCAATAACCCCTCGTAGAGCACAGTAATAAAAAAAAAAAAAAAAATCCCCAAAGCTAGTCGCCCGTAGCAAGCTTAAAATTAATCACCTTGCCATCGAAAACACCTACACCTTAACGAGCCACGTCCTTTGAACATCATTGACTATCGCCAAAGAAACTGAACTCAATTTACCAACGCTGAGAAAAACAAAAGGACATTATTTGTCGCCACTTTAGTCCTCTTAATCTCCAACACTTAAAAATTAATTCTCGACTCAAACCACCACAACTGTCAGACCCACTAGAACCGCAGAGATAACTTCCACGGAAAAAGTGCCATCACCATTTCCATTGTTTCTCCAAAAGTGGCAAAGAAAAAGTTCCTTTAAGAGAGCGACGAAAGCAAGAAAAAAAAAACACAAAAACAATCAAAACAACAGCAAAAAGTCGATTCCTTACCATTATCCTGAGAAAATTACATTCTCGCCTCAGGTCATACTTAGAAGAAAGTAATTGTGGCACGTTTGCGACTTTGTTTGTGATTACATCGATTTCTTCTTCACTACCTACCTACCGGTTTCGTTAACAAAATAAAAATAAAAAGAAAGGAGCAATCGAAGACTAAAACTTAAATGAGGCATCACAATCGAAAAGGACACCAGCCACCATGGATATACATATGTACATATGTACGTACCAAGTACCAAGGGGACACGGCAATTATTGAGTAAGATTGAGTGTGACAAATTTTATCATCACAGCAGATGGTTCAAAACTGAAAAGGACTTTCAATCGTCAATCACGCACATACTACCCACCCATACGGTATTCACATTTTTGTTTTTTTTTTCTTATATTTTTTTTTGAATTTAATTTCCCAGAAAGGACCCGACAGTATGTTAGAAAGATGGAAGGATAACCCAGGCAATAGAGCAGTTACTGTGCTCGGCTCATGTGCCTTGGCTTCATAAATACCCAAGGGCATTTGGTGCTCATTGAATTATTTAGTATTTGCTAATTCATAGCGAATACATTTTGACAAGTGTTGTCATGTATGAGGATACAAAATGAGTTCTACCTCCTTTTCGTTCCGAAAAGAAACCAGTAAAACAAAAGGCCTATACACAACATCAGTCGACTGTTCTGCTTACTCCAACAGTTAGTGGAATTCGCTCTCCCTGTTGTCTTTAGCACAAATTAATAATTCATTTCATTTCTGTTCCGACTGAAAAATATGTTAGGACAACAACAATACACACATAGTATACTGATACTGAGATGAAGCCCCGAGTATAATGTCCTACAAACAGGCACAGAGTGCGAGAGAGGGGTTCAACGTATGTACATACGTACGTACAGTGTATGTCCTGAGGGGAATTTTGAAATTTATGCCCCCGCATGTCGAATATTTTTGCTCGTTTGCTTGTTTTATTGTACCTAAAGGAACTTTGTCTTGTTGTTGTGTTTTAGTTGCTGTTGTTGTTCAAGTCTTGCTCGCTCTCCTTTCTTTTGCTTTTCCTTTTTGGGTTTCCCTATACATATACATGTACATATACATATGTATGCAGTATGGTGCCGCGAGCACAAAATGTCAAAAGAATAATGATGTCCTGGAAATATTAGCTGCCTACTTTTATTCAAATCGTATGTGCTTATAAAATAAGGAAGGCATGCACACATCTACACTGTCTGTACGTATAAATGCGTAACTAAGGAGCCTATGCTTCAGAAATAGACCGAAAGTAGTACGCCGCCACCGAACAGGTTGTGTGTGTTTTTACTTTTTTGTTTTTTTTTTTTTTGGATTGATGGGCGAAAGTTCTTCCTCACACTGAGGGGTGGTTAACTCGGGTTCGGTTAACTTTCCCTTTTTTTTGTGTTCCTTTTTTGACGAACAGTAACGTGTTGCTTTGTGTAATAATTATTCATTATCCTTTATTTTCGGAGCCAAAAGAAAGATGTCGATCGGGGTTTTTGTTTTTTTTTTTTTCTTAGAAAAAGTTTTTTTTATGCTTCGGAGGCTTTTTAAATATTAAAAATGCTTTTTAACAAATTAGAAAGATTGGTTTGGGGAGTGGATCTAGATTGGAATTCCCGGTTGGCTGTCAGAAATCTTAAAAGACTACAAGCAACCATCCATCTTTGTTACATACCCCTATCCATAGGGTATATTCATTTTGACACGTACATAGTTTGTAACATTCAGAAATTTTGAAATTTAAGTTTGTCCCATCCAAGCAAGTACCTTGAGTCTTTTGGTACCAAAATTGGGCGGTCTCTATGGCCTAAACAAAACCTAAAGTTTGTCCTATCCAATCAAGTATATTGAGCCTTTTGGTATTTAAAGTACGAGGCCTCTCTGGCCAAAACAAAACCTATAGGCCATTCTTTTGAAAATATATTGGAACAGGATATCTTCCACGTCCCTTCGAAAAAATTATACATTTCCTTTGGGTTTTTCTTTCCAATTTTATACTTTTTAATTAATTTGGACTTAATTGCAAAGTTATAAATGCAAAAAAAAAGCTTTAAGGGATGGAAAACGTTTATACTAAATAGACAAAAGCAAACCAAAATGAGAATACCTACTGTGGCAGTGTCTAATGAAAAATTCATAAGGCGCATTTCTAATGAAGGAAAATTCAGATTGCGTTGCTTTGATACAACAGGTGAATTATTATGGTTTTGCGTTTTAAGAAAAGAAAAACAATTTAAGGATAGGGATTCACAGGAGGGAAAAACAATACAAAAGAAAATGAGTGACAGGTTAAGTATCAATCCAGTTCAGCCGGCATGGTTTATTCGTTTGGTGTTATGGATCGAACGCATTTGTCAACGATAATCTGATACAAATTCATATAAAAAAAATTGTTTTTTCTTTCGAAATAAACAGGAGTGAGTTATGTATTCACCTTCTTACGACGCTCAGGTTTAGTCTAGTCGAACTAACCCCATTGTCTCCAAAAACCTAGTGCTACATCATAAGTTTTCAAAATAGTGTTTCGAAATATCTCTCTTTTCAACTGTTCAATAGGATTCACTTATTATAGCCTGTTTCTAGAGCACAGTTCTCTACATCGCCTTACTTATGTGATGTTGTTGGAGATAGTAGTTGTAAGAAGTGTAAATGTCTTTTGAACTCTACTTAGTTTATTGAGCCTGGAAGAAGTCTTGGAGCTGGAGGCCATCTTAAAGTAGGTTGAGAAGAAAACAAAGTCTTTGAAAAAGAGTTGGAGACAAACAAAACATGTATAAAACCTGTCAACATCGAGATCACAAGTAGTACCAGCAACTCCTTGACTCCGGGCAAGAGACATATGAAGTCTTTCAAAATCAACAAAACTACTATTTGTACATGAAGGAAAGCATTTGCATCTCTGAAAGTGATTCAACGCTTACCATTCCATCATCATTCTCTATGCTCTGAATTAACGCAGTCTTAATAGCAACAGAAGGATATGTAAGCCCTATGATTATTTTCGCAGCTAAAGTCAGCGGATTCACTCCGTAATGCCAAGCCATTTGCCAGTCCTTTCATTTATTCTAGAACTGATTTAGTGGTTGAAGAATTTTTTTGAACCTTTGGTTTGGTTCACGAAAAGATCAAAAATGGAATCTGGAATTTGAGCTGATTACCTCAGACCCAACAGCAAAGTCTCGATACCTATAGAAAAGGGTCCCTTGTTTTCCAGGTTGAGCTCCATGTCATTGAGATCTGCGCTTCGTTAAACCTTAGTTAAGATATTAAGGGCAATAAGATTTATATCCTAAACCAGTGCTTAAAACTATGTCGTTGTATTAAGAGGATTCTATACCGGTTAAATGCTGCTGCGATGCACTACAACCTATTGCCTGACATAACAAGGTAATAATAGATGGACTAGCTAGGGCTGTCTCAGAATCTGCGTTCATAGAAATTAAACCCTACTTTGGTGTCAATTGGGTTGCCCTCATCGCACTGCTACACATATCTGGTCCACTCGATCAATGTCCGGAGGTTAAAATAAACCAAGCGATTAATCAAGCCTTGTTCCTATAAGGAAATCCTTAACTTAGACGAGGATACTATTAGGAACCTGCAAGGTTTTCTCAGATCCTTGTGGGCATCACCTTAACAAATTTATTCTGTTCTCAGTTCGATGGTTGTCTGTCGTTCAGTTTGCGAGCTCTACAGTCACAAAGACTCAGTCAGGAAAATACGAACCACTTTGGCTAGGACATGAAGAACAAATAGACATAGACTAGTCTGAAGAGTCTTGGAATCAAACTCGGAGGCAGAACGTAGAAGACGAAGACATCACTTAGGTGGCTCCAAACGGAATCTTGATCAATTTGAGTTTTACAACTGGTGGCAGTTAGCCAAAGATCGTGCTAACTAGAGTAGGATGTTGATCGACCCCTAGGTCCTGGGTAAAAAGGTATAAAAACGAATAACTCGACTTTCTTCGTAGGCAACAGTTTGTGAAGCAAGAAGTTGAAACACATATGTAAGTAGGAACAAAAACAGGCAGATACTTCATCTATTATATATTTGCGAAGAAAGTCTATCTTTCAGTCAGTTGGCCTTTGTTAAGTCAAATTGAAAACAGAGACAACACAGAACAACTATGGACTAACTCATGATAGATTCCAATGAAATACATACCTACATGTTACTTATATCATCAATTTGCAAGGATTGTTTATTTAGATTATGCAAACATTCTTTTGCCAACCACTTGCATAAACTGTGGCTGAAAAGACATACCTAACTACGTTCCTATTGTGATGCATCTACGTTCTTATAGTTTCCACAAACACCGACCTAAAAGTCTATAAACCCAATTCTTCCCCCTTTCTGCAATACGATACGAAATTTAAACCAACAAATTAATCCGGATATAAAAATAAGCCTAAAGATAGGCAGAGGCATAGACATAGGCATACACCTACATACATTATAGTCAAAGTGGGCGATATGATGCTCCGCCACAAGCTGGCTCCTGCATTCAAGAGAGTTAGGCTCTTCGCTCAACCACTCAGACAAAAATAGAAGGACATTCGCCTCCTTTAACGTGAGCACCAATACATGGTCATATATGAAAATAGAATCATGAATACCATCAGAGTCTCCCAACGTATTCAGTGACAGTTATTTTATGTTCACCTTCTATGCAGCACATCTTGACCCTTAGGTGGGCTGGCAGGACTGTGTACATATTTCTGTGGGAATTGGAGCAGAATACATTTTAGTCGTTCCCGGTCTTTACTTCTAAAGTGTATTTCGTATCCGTATCGAAATTTTTTATTTATTTTTTTTTTTTTTGTTTGGTCAAAATTTAATGACAGAAAAGGTCAAACGGTGAACGAAACGAGGTCAACATTCATTCCATATCACACTTCATAGATTCTAATTTTATTTCGATCTCCCTCTGCCCGCTCTCTGCATCCATTCAGGGATTGCAAATGTGAATCCAAACATGAGTGTATCCTCTGTTGATTGTAAGGATATTATTTTAGGGCGAGGTGTTGGTTAGATCCCCAGCCGAGTCGAAATGGGGTCTTAGATAACCGTAGGCGTGCAAAGGATTTGTGCAGATGTCGAAAGCTAGTTGTGTGGACACGAAGGAAAGAAAACACAACCTAAAATCTTTGTCGCCGATAAGTTTGAGGGTTGATTTATTTTTATGAATATGCTATCGATTCATGGGGTTCCTTAGGAATTTCGGCTCTTTATTTATGTTCGATACAATGGAGCCGGAGTACAAAATATGGGATGGTCAGTGTGAGTGCCATAGGAAAACCATCTGTATCCGAAGCTGGGGAGAGATCAATAGGCACTGTTGACCGGCTTTGCATCAAATGAAGCGTATCTTTGGTCATCATTGATGTTGTTGTTGGTGGGGTTTTTCTTTTTTTTTGTTTCTAAGGGGGAACTGAGTGATGCTGCTGCTGGCCGTTTGTTATTACCCAATACAGGTTTATGGGGCAATTATCCTTGTGTTTTGTACTTCAATGAATACAATTTGGCAGGGATTTCATATTTTCTGCTCATGTTCTCATTTTTTTTTTGTTTTTATTATTATTATTTTTTTTTTTTTGTTTTTTTTTTACTCCGGAGGACAATTGTCTTTTATCTTGTCGGAATCAGGGATTTCATATTAAATAGGAGTAAAATGCGAAATTGGCGTTGGGAGGGCGGGTGTGGTCAATGGATATGCCCTTGGATTTGAATATTGGAGACCCACGCAACTGTGGAAAACAAAAAAAAAAATATGTATACATGTACATGTAGAGGATATTCTTTAGTGGTTTCCCCATCATTTGGTTACTCTGTTTATGGATATCAATTGGAGAGTATTGGATAAAATCCAATTAAATCAGAACCGACCTCTGACTCATATAAAATAAAACAGAGATTCCTAGAAATTATCCATTCATATGAAACTTTGGAATGGATGTGGTTTCGTAAGCAATTATATTGCTATATATATATTATACTGGAAATATGTATACATACTGTGATAAGAGATGTTGTGTTGTAAACAGAGATATTGGTGTCAAGTGAGGCTTCTGGGAACCTGCTGGTTATTTATATGAAGTTAGTTGATTATTTGATTACATCTAAAGTAGCATTGGACTACATGCATACATATTTGGATTAGTAGATAGCCACATCATACTCGTATCTCCATTATAAGGTTTTGCCTAAGACTCCCCAAATTGGTAAACACTGACTAATGAAAAGAGCGCGAAGAGTATCTAAAAAGTCCAATCAGTAGTAGCGAAATGTTTTTAAATGTTTAAATAACTCAGTTTATATCATTTTGTTATAATCCATGGGATGCCTGACTATGAAGATACCAACGAAAGGAAGAGTTGTCAAACCAAGACCGAAAAACTATCTCACTATCAATGCTAGTTCTAAACTCCAATCCAAGTAAAGTACTTTCACAAAACGTCTAAAATATCTTTATTTTTTTAAGCTTATCAGACAACACTTTACACTTCTCATAGGTAAGTAAGTTATATGAGATATTGGCGGATCAACTCATTATAACTCTGCCCTTGACAGCTTGTAAGAAAATCTGAGTTGCATGATAGAATTAAGCGTCAAATAGGCTTATGTCAATACTAGAAAATTAGAAAATATAGGCAAAAGACTGGAACTATAAAGTGCATTATTACTTTTACTCACAATGACAGGACAAATAAAAGGGAATACTAGCTGCAAACTGACACATCAACTTATTCTGACCCACTGGGAAAATGTCCCTGGGTTAAATAATTCATCAAGCCTTATTCCTAGAAGGGGTTTTACTAGGAAACTAACGACTATTCTCGCAGACAACCTGAAGTACCAGCTTAGCAGACTTAATCTGAAGTCAGACAGGGATATGAAGATGACGAATCATCAGTGCAGATTCTCTGTAAATGTCCAGTTTTGAGGTTAAGATGGCGCATTTTTTCTAGGCAAACATGTTTATCAGACTAAGATACCAAAACCCTAAGGATACCGCAGTACTTGTCAGGTGACAACGTCAGCAAGAGTCATTATAACAAAACCTGGAGACTTTAGGTTAAAAACTCAATTCTGCTCATAAGCTGCAAGTAAGAAGTTCAAATGCTGTAAGGCATCTTTCTTACAGCTTAACAGCCAAAAACTGTTTAGATAAAGGGTGATGGAAATAGTCTCGGAGGTATTCAGAGAGGATACAGTAGTGAAGATGATAATCTCTTTACAACATTTTAAATCTTGTGATCCGACCGAGATAGTGTTGGCTGAAACAAACCCATCTTTAGACAGTATTTAGTCGGTTTTTGTAAGATCCTTCAACAGTCAAGACGTTTTGCTGTAGGAGAAGCATTCATATTTAAAGCTCTCTACATCTACCTCTACAAGGTGCAGTGAAGTAAGCAGTGAAGCTATCTTTTAGCATTGACATTCCTACACTGATGTACTATCAAACATTCATGACATGTTTTCATGAAAATACTTCGCAAGGCAGAGGGTCTACAAATTATTCAGGAATGAGTTTCTTACACTTAGAGCAACTTATGCTCGACATGATCCATCTTTCGAACGCATGATTCGATATACCATCAAAAAGTTTGATTAGTAGACAATACGGGTCCAAATAGACAACGCTCAGCATGAAGTGAATCGTCACAGTTTCAGTACTTGGGCTCTTGAAAAACTTGAAGGAAATTCACTGTTTTCGACAGAAATTTTCCCTAGCGACGAGGCACATTTCTGGCTTAATGCATCCGTCAATAAGAAAAATTGTCGACAAAACATTTCAGAGCTCATATTTCTATCATAAGTCGAGAAGTATATTTGACATAAGGGTTGAGGCAAACGTGTTCTCTTTTTTTTCTATGATTGAGTATTGCATGGAAAGCTAGACATTGACGGTAATATAGAACAGAATCCTTGCATTCGTTTAATCTCTAAAAAAAAAAGGATCCTTCCAACTGCAACTGATTCTCTGCATTAGTCACTCCGACTTTCATCCAAAGAACTAACTAACGTCACGTCGGTAATAAAAACGCAAGCAACTACCATCTACAAACTAAGTTTTCTGGCTTAAGTCCATTGACGTATACCCTTTCGTTTTGTACAAAATGGCCAAACTGACAAAAAAAAAAAATCCAATTAAATTCTAAACCAATGTACGGTTCCGGTGAGACGACATTGTCCAAGTAAAATCGAAAACTCTAACCAATTGTCCAGCAAAATAATAAAAATTTCTCTGTAACCAAACTTTTTGGTAAAAACTTTAAATTGCCATAAGACAACATCTTTCCCGCACTTAAGTGCCCAATTTCGGTGGACAGACCACACACATACAACAACACTCTCGTTCCAGCGATACAAAACCTCTACAATTCGACCAATGACACCATCGGATGCATACACAACTTCGCAGAACCCAGCTACTTACTCCCCAAACGAAATCTGTGAAAATCAATATCACCACTTCTCCCGCCACCATTTGGTAACCCATCGATGACCCAAGCTGATTTGCACAGAGAAAATTTTTCAAATGATTGGCATAAGGGAAGGAAAAACTTTGCCATCCTTTTTGCAATTCTCCCTGCTGATGCTGTTCCCGGTGTCGCTGGCTCTTTTCTCTTTGAACCTCCCCGCGCTCAAATGTGTCACCCTTTTCTCTCGTTCCACATAGCCAACTTGTTCAACACTTTTATCCTCGAGGGCTATTTTTTGCTGCAGTACCAGCAACCCTTCAACCACACCTCCTGATCCACTATTTTTGCATTTCGAAATTTTCAAAAGCAACGATAGAATCGATGAGGTCCAGGACCAAAGAATACAAAAAAAAATAGAATAAAATTGAATATAACAAAAAAAAACGCAAACGAATAACATGGCGTGGACCAGAATCCAAAAAACCACCCTCTGCCATCACCTGATACATTGTACATCGAGTTTGTTCCATTGTCCACCTTTAAGCTGCATAAAAGTTGAAGAAACTTTCAAGCATCAATTTAAGAGAGACGTAGAAAGGATGAAGCAGGACTCTGTTCTGGGTAAATGCGATGCCTTCCTTCAACGATGACCATAACTACAAATAGGAACTCTATGTCGTTGTTGGCATGTTGTAGTAGAGAGAGAGAAACCGTCTTTATTGTTGTTGCTGTGCGACTCGCTGGGTTCTGCCAGCGTGCCTAACCGTGGATAATCTCCTCTGTTTCGGTTGGATGCACTTAGACACATTGGAAACGGCGACACTGCCAGTGAAGATTGCCGGGCGTTGTTGTTGCGGAGAGGTTAGATAGAGTATCTGAGGCGCACACAAGGATGAATAAAAAAAAAAAAAAAAAATTGTCGTTATAATGAGTTTTTGTTGCGAGGATGCTTTTGTTGTTGGTGTTGCTGAGCGACGACTACGATGATGATGATGACAGCGACAACAGCGATGAGGATGCTACTGCGCCGTTCTTGTGGATTTCTTGTTTTCTTTTTTTTTTTTTCAACGTTGTCGTCCTCGTCGTCGTCGTCCATCCTCTGTCATTTAGTGGCATTTTTGTATCGAAGGACATTTAACCAACAATAAACATTGAGTGTGTACTTTTTACAGTTGACGGGGATGGGGATAGCAAGAAAATATTAAAAGGGCAAGCAAGTAAACGAGAGAAAAATGATAAAGACGAAGAAGCGTAGCTAACGAACGTATCCTTTCATTGTTTCCTCGGCTTTTCCGGGTTAAAGCCATCACTGACATCCGTCCGCATTGATCAGGCGACGAGACGTTCACTCCACCACCCTCATTCCCTCCTACATCGAGTGAAAAGCAAACAAACCAAAAGAAGTAAAAAAAACCAAGAATTATATGAAGTGAAATGAAAAATGGTGAAGGATAGCAAGGGGTTAGCAACAATAACTACAGCAACTAACATGCGGCTGCCTCCACCACACTTACGGGGCGATAACAAGAATTTATGACAGTACTTCCATAAATGCGGGTTAATAGGATATTTTCTCTAAAGTCCTGATGGTGGTGTTTGCTTGTGTGCGATGGTCAAAACGACGGGCGGGGGAAATTGTCGTCGACAGGCATGATACATGGCTCTTTGCCCATCTATAAATGATCCTTTGGCATGGCGTACAAGATGCAATGCAGTTTTATGATTGTGTCGTGTCTTCGCACTGGAAAGTGCTGGATAATTCTCCTCCATATACATATATACATATGTATACATGTACATATGAAATGGGAAGCGGCGGTCAAAGGATAATGCTCCTTTAGAATGACTGAGTGGAAGACGATACGCATTTGATGGGGACAAGTCAATGAAATGGAAAACATTGAATACTATGTGCATACATAAGTTTGTGTATACCAAGGGTCGTTTAAAGGTTAAACCGGGGGACTGATATAAAAATACGCCATTCCACGTGTTTTGATGTAGGTAAGTGGTTTAAGCATTCACTTCTGTGATTGAAGAATTACTTACGGAAAGGTGAACCTATAATAAATTGAAGTATTGTATTTTATTTTTAAAATGTCGCAAAAAAGTAAGCAGTTTGATGAAAGTCCTTGGGGTCAGTGGGCATTACCCTTACAATGTTCAGTTGACATCAAGTGGGTAATGAGTTTCCTTATTTTTTAAACCAGACCTGAAAATCTGGAAAATAAAGGTCTCTTCAATGAGAACTATTCTCAGATAAGACACCAGGTTTTTGAGACTGGTACCTGGTATGCAGCATGTAGGTATGTACATCTAACAACAGTACCATTGACATCATCGATAGAATGAAACATCGAACTTACTTATAAGTTTAAGGTAGTGAATAATGGCGGAGTTATAGCTTGTGAATCCTACATAAATAGGCCTAGAGAGACAATAGTCTAGTATAGACTTTTCGAGAAGATCTACAGGGACACAGGGTCTAGTTTCTCATAACCATAACGTCAGAGGTCTGAAGAGAGGTATGTACATATATCATATGGCGGTTTCTAGATGATTTTTTATATTATTGTGGAATATATGTATGTAGGTATTGGCCCTGAGGTAGCACTCTAACGTATTTTAATTTTGAAAAGACTTTTTTGATGATAGTATTACTATCGGATGTTGTCAGTGGTTGGAGCACCAACTTCTGAGCCACGGGGCCCATTTGAATTTCTACGACTGTCAGGGTTCAATAATTGGAACAAATATACAGCTTTTTAGTTTGCTAGACGACAAATTCATTGGTAGTGGCTAAGCTTATTCATAAGAGGTGCACTAGTGTTTTTTGTTAGGATGCTTACAAAGCCACGGTACACTGGATGGTCTGGACGATCACCAATTTCAAGAGGTGTAAGTTTTAAGAAGTAGACTATCGAAAGCTAGCAACAAAACCCATACTGTGCTATGATATATGTATGTATGAATTATTGATCAAACTAAGTATTCGTTCTCACGAACAATCAAAGTACTAGTGCTAGACTGTACTAGTTAAAGACTGGTCAACTATGTAAATCTAAGCAAATTTACTTGTTTCCCGAATTTGGACCATATAGCCTTAAACAGAAAGTAAACAACCAAGTCAAATCCATTAAAACTGTACAAATGCTCCGTGAATAGTTCAGACACCACCATGGAATAATGAAACCTAATAACACCTGGGTTTCAAACCACTATCTTCTCTTCCTTCCAACTTTATGTCGTCCAATAATAATGCATACTCTTAGGTGTAAGTAAAAAAAACTATCACTTGCGCTGTTTCCTTCATTAAAAGAGTATTGAGGCTTTGAGTACAGTCCTTCAAGAAAAAGAAATAACGAAAACGTTTCTACGACTAGAAGCTCTAAATTTCAGGATGTAATGGGTTTTGACAAAAGCATCTTCGATAAATTTCATGTATCCTTATACGTACTCTACACCTTATTTTTTTCTGAGCCTGAAAGTGGCTTTAAATAATTTATACCAATCCACTTCAGAGCGGTTGAAGACCAGATATGATGTTCAAGTTGATGGATTCTACAATTAATTTTTACAATTCTGAGAAACACATTAAGGATACATCAATACTATTAATTAATCCCATATTCAGTGCATTTTTTTTCCAAACGTACATATATAGTTGTTTGATTACACATCAATTTCGTTATTAAAATCGAGTTGTCCTTCCATGTGGAAATACTATCGCACTGTGTCGAATAGTATCCTTTTGACAGCATGCATTTAATCTTCCACACGTAAGGTAGCAACAATCGTTACATGCCTAGCTTATAAAATAATAATTGTACATGTACACACTGTCTACATGAATATGTAAAACTGGGGAAAACAATATATTTAATTGAACTAATCTAGTTGCTGGAAACTACTCGGCAAACAATCAGCTTGATGATGGAAAAAAACTATATTATTCAACCTTATGAATTGAAAATCCATTAGGATAATAACTCGAATGATTTGTTGATTCAATTTAATTTCGTCACCGTCAACTTATTAATTATTGTGAACTAAAACCAATATTTATATCGTAATTAAAATTAATTTTGTTGTTTTTTTTTTTTTCTGTTCATCGAGTGTAAATGTACATAAAATTAAAGTAAGCGTAAACATTTTTAGGTCAACGATTACATCTTTTATTGCGCGTTGTTTGGTTGCGTTTATGTTTCACATCGATTAATTCGATTCTTTTTATTTTTTTCAATGGAATAGTAACGTGTCATTTGCTTTTTTTTTCTATTTGATTTAATTCGAAATATATACTATGTGGTGGTATAAATGTACATTGAGATTTGTAAAAATTTAAAGCTTTAGGTTAATAGCGCAAGTAGATAGTCAAATTATACTCGTTTGTATTTTTGTATGCTTTAAATGAATAAAAGAAATTGTAATAAAAAATAAATAACATTTGTTAAATATTACGCAGAATAATATGAACTAATTGTTTCCCGGAAAATTAAGTGTTTTCAAATCAAATAACGATTTTGACGATATGTTTCCATCGCAATAAAATAAACATTTATGAGTAAATGGATGGATTTTGCATATACTAGTGCTTATTATATGGATATGCGACAGAAAGCCAAACACAGGAACTCTGTACTTATATGCGCGAAAGTGTGTTGATAGACTTTGAAAAATCTAGCTTACCACTTGGAATATATGAAACATTCATGCAGGATTCTTAATCCCAATAATACAGAGTCATTGGGCGCGTTCCGATTTATAGGCACTACATTTGCAGGTAAGGCCTAACAAATGGAACGGCAAACTGACTGAAAATGTAGGTGACATTTCTAGTGTCACACGTCGCATCCTTATTTCTAGGTTTTACTTTAGACAAAGTGTGGACTCTGTATGTCAAGGGATCTTACTCATAAATATATTTATATGAAATTGGAACCTGTAAAGAAAGCTTAACTGAAAAAATAGCTGATAATAAAAACAAGGTCCCTTTGCTTTTTCTAAAAATTTCTGCTTCACCTTGGACGGTTATTTTAATATAATATTTCAATGAAAACACAGCGCATATTGATCAAATAATCATATCCTCTTATTGTATCAATTCGATGATCACTTCCCTGCAATTTATTTGGAAAGTAATTTGTTTATTTATTGCACATAATCCATTCAAATTATAAAGCACAGCCGAACAATACATAAAATATTGTCGATCAGCTGATTCTTCACACTTCAAAAACTGACTGAAAAGAAAGGGATTTTTGTTCACCTTTGAATCCAGTCCACTACCTCAAAAAAATTGCCTTACTTTTCAGTCAAATTTGAGTCTCTACACCAATCAGAAACGTTTTACTACATAGTGCCTAGAAACCACCATTTGGTGGTTTCAATTTGGTACCGCTGGCATTTGACACCTGCCAAACTCAGCTGTCATTTGGAGTGTCAGAATATTAGTTGAATATTTGCTATTTACGATAATGATTTGCGTAACAATCGAACAATACGTTAAAATTTGTTAAACTTACTACAAAAGTTATGATTCAAACATATCCACTTTTCGCACATATGTATATTCCTCCTTTACCCGCGGAATCAGCATACAATTTAATTTCAAAAAGAGAAGGAGAAAAGAAAATATTTGAAACCAATAAAGCAACCTTTCCAAAGAACGAAAAAACCGAAAGAAATCTAAGATAAATTTATGTTCGCCATTAAACTCATCTCATGAGAATACAATGAGGATATTTTTTTTCGATGTAGACAACAATTGAATAGCAATAACGCCAACATTTTTTAGGAGACAAATTTAGAAGGATTGCTAAATGGAATTGACGGTATCAACTTTTTTCTTTAAAGGAGTGCTTTTTAATTTGCTTGTCAATAAAATCTCGAAATTTAATTGCAGAAAGTATTTACGATGCTCTGAGATATGTATATAAATCTTGTGAGCATAAAAGGCAAGAAATCGTTTCTGATGTTTGACTTCAAACATTTAACTAATTGAAAAACTTGTAAACTCGATTGATGTCTTCCACTTGTAAAGAAGTATTGTAAGGGAAGTGGTTTGATATAAAAATACGTTCTTTGAAAAATGAGAGACTTGTCAACTTGTCAATAAGAGTTTCTATTTTGGAGCAATAAATATTTGTTTAACAGGAATGTGTACAGAACTTTTATAGTACATAACCAAAAGCAATTTAAGGACATTTTTTACTTATTTTGAAAAAAGGTAAGTCAGTGTAATAAACCTAGACCTAGAGGTGTGTGTGAAGGAGAATTCTCCCAAGTAGTGTCCAATAACTTGTGGCTTAATTTCAACCTGACTAAAGTCCATGCCGTTGTACACACCAATGATAGATCCAGTCATCTCTGGAACAGTAATCATGTTTCTCAAGTGTATCTTGCAAATTCTAGCTTCTCATTTAGCCTTTCTCAATTTCTTGAACAGTCTCTTTGGCTTGCACTTAAGACCATAGGAAAACCTTTGTTGTTGGGTATATCAAGAAGAAAAAGAACTTTATGAAGGTACTTCTTGAGAGTTTCATCGAACTCAACTATATTGACGTTTGTAAATTGCAGAACGGAAAGCATCTGAGTATTAGGTCTTTCTCATTAACCAATCCTAGTGCTCTTTTACTTTCTCGTATAATTCGATTTGATGAAAATATTTGGGGCTCCCCTACCACCAATGATGCTACGATGCGACAGAAGCCAAAGCCGTCATACTGATACAAAATGATGGAAAACTACTTTCATGTAGGTACATTCATTGATCATAGCCTCATAGGGAACCACACACAAGAAGTTGTGATGATGAAGCTGTGGTTTACTCCTCTATGACGGGTCAAGCTTAAGTGACTTTTGAACCAAAAAACCACCAGAAAAGCATTACTTCCTAGACATACTAAATCTATCTAATGTTTCACTACATAATCTTTCCAGGTTTCACACTACATTCTGATTGATGAACCTATTCACCAACAAGCAGGAGCAACCTTCTGTTGGACATCCCAAGGGACCCTTATGTAAGTGTAATGAGTTGGAGTCTTTCTCCCTTAGCAGAACCTTCAGAATCCTAGCTTAGTAGTGCGTATGGAGGTCGAAACAGATTAACAAGGAGCAAACGAATCTTCCTGGTGTCCCTTTGTGGTCTGAAGGGATAAGTTGCCTTTGGTTTTTGTGGAGCATGTCGTTCAATGCCCTTTATAAAGGGCCATTAGAAAATATGGTTGAGGAGGTTCTTTCGTCCTTACAATGAGGTATTTTATTTCCACTGCGATGATCAGTTATGTAAATAGTTAAATAAGCTTAATGAAAAGTATTAAGATAAAAAGTAGATATTCATCTCGTCTACTGTAAATATTTGTCAATTTTTGTCTATTTCTGTCAAGTCTACTGATTCGTTTGTTTATATGAACAAACATTTCAACAGGGTTGTTCAAATATTTACCACAAGGTACTAAAAACTTCGAACTCTCTTTTGTCTATAAATATAAACTTCGTTCCATCTCTACGTTTTTGGATTTATTTCTTCTAATATGATGACTAATGCTCGCTTCGTTTGGTTACTTCTTGAGTGCTGGTGTAGTCAAACCCAATCTTCATTCTGAACTCGTTGGTATATCAGTGGAATTTCAGGTTTTTTTGAAAAAAAGTTTCTTCTGCAGAATAACTGTTTTTATTATAACATTTGTCTATACGTTTCATGATTAAAACCATTAGACATCAAGGACATTCAACGCTGAGGCAGCCATTTAATAGCTTCGCCACTATCTAACCACGTCTTTAAAGCCTAAACTCTAGCTAGTCTAGATATCTCTGCTCTAGATTGTAGACTTTGATGATGGTTGACATATTGAATAGAGGATCTTTAGCATTTACAATTGAGTATTTTAGATCATTCTCAGAGGTAAGTATTAAAGTAGAATATGTCGTTTTTAATACTTCCTGATACATTAAGAAACCAACATATCAAAAAAAGGAATGTTCACATTAAATAAAACATATCCTTGTCGCAAGCTCCCTTAGTGAAGCTTCATGAACCCTTTCCCTTAAATTAAATGTTGACTGAATTTTGTTGGTATCTATGAATACAACAACTATTTTCTAGAGTGTACAACTTTTACGAACTTGTAGTCTAAAATTTAAATATCTGAGAAAAACCGTGTAAATATATTACTACTGTTTATTTACCATTTTAAAAGTCTTTATTGACCAACTAATGCTACTGCTAGGGCTTATACTATATTTAGTTACCTGCTTACAAATACATTTGTGGAAAATATATTTTGGAGTTTCGTAGCTTAGAGAAAACTACATGTATCCTTCATTATATTGTTCAATCGGTGAAATTTTGTGTCCTTTTTACGAATACCAAAGGATTAGAGGATGAAGGTGCATAAAGTTCTTCTTTGGGTTTTCATTTTCAATCAAGAGAAGTTAATATTATGAATATTTCATGTCGGACTTGAATTCAAACATATGGATCAGTTTTCAACTATGTAGATGTGAAATAAAATATTTCAATGATACAGAATTTAACTTTCAAATCTGTCATCAAATTCTACAATCTTCTAAATAGTGTATCTTTGCTGGTACGACTATAGTAAGATCTCAGACTCTAAGCGTTTAAACTTTAGATAAAGAATTTTTTGGCTAATACCGAAATTGAGTTTAAGTTATAACATTTAGGTTACTCTGCAAATCGAATCGAATCGAATATCACAAAGTGATAAATGTAAGAAATAGTTTTTATAGTTTTTTCGAACAGGTATCCCAGTATCATCATGATAATGTGAGTAAGGTAATGATTTTTTATTGATAGTTAATTGTGGAATGACGTAGTCTTATAACGAATGATAAGAAGTAAATATGTTTATATATACAGACCTATTTATTGACCAATAAAATACTCTCTTGGGGATATATTTGATGGAGTAAAGTGATATCAATTTTATTGGATATGATTTCACATAGTTACGGCTTTCTAGATCACTTAGATTTGAGAGTTTTATGAAACTTATCCCAATCATGATTCAAAGGATAATAAAAAACACTACAACAGTATATTGGACGACTAGATATGTTTGTTGTGTGTTCTATAGGATTACAAATGTCTTGAACATAAATAGTGAAAAAGAATATAAATTCAATGACCCAACAACTTCATCGTAAAAGGATTGTTACAAATAACAGGTGCATAATAGGGATATTCTACACCAGGACATACTCGATCAGACAGTGTATGCAATTGGTAAATCAATGTTTTATTAAAAACAACTTGAAATTAAGAGAATTTCGAATCAGGATCTCTTTTACGATTGGAGTCAGTCATATACATTTTATTAATCAAATAAAGATGAAATTCAAAATTCAAGAGGACTAATGTCATTTGTATCTGGCTACTTTGAATTCATGTAAAAATTTCATTTGCGATTACAACATGAAACTTAGATAAATAGAGTCCTGAGCTTGGTACCTTAAAGGATAAAAGATACGACGTTATTGTATCACTCTTTTAGTCTGATTCTACAGAACTGAAAATATATAAAACTTTTTCTTATTAACTGAGTTAAGTTTTAAGAAAATTGTGTTCTACAGCATGTAGCTATAGAGTTTAGAAGTAACAGAGACATCCCTATATCTTCCTCAGTGAATAAAAGTAAGAAGTGGCTTGTATACAATATATTAATTGTTTGAAGCTGTACAAAACTCCATTCTATTTCTATCTTATCTATCTTTTCTTTTCGTAGAAGGTGTTAGAATAGGATTAAAGTTATAATTTGTTTTAGGTAACCAGTTTTAAGTAAAGTTGGTTGTTTTGTATAGTTTGAGAAGGACATCTGACTCTATAGAACTTGCGATTACGAGGATAAGAAATTCATGTTATTTTCATATCAAAGTTTCTAGTATAGAGAACACTTAGAACATCAAGTTATGAGTCTTGTAGAGGTTGGATATAGTCATTCTCAAAATATCTAAGGAGCATCTTCAATGCATGAAACTATATTTTATTTATATGTTTTATTGACAAATAGTTCCTATGAGAGCCATCATCATTCTACCATTACAAAACAAGGATATATAAGAAGGGATTACTTTTTTGGAAACCGTTTTGTAGACTAGTGCTACAGAAAGTAAGAACAAGTCATACCTCCTGTCATGTTAGTTGATTACATTTAGAAGGATAACATGTACTGATAGGACACAAGTGAGATCAGTATCCCAAGTCAATTTCCTACATCCTACAAAGGCAACTTCACTCATCTTGATCATTAGTAGCTATTATTAATTTGTGTCCATCATCGTAGCACTCTTCAGAAAATTGAGTTAAGGACATAGTCTATTTATCATAATATAATTGCCAGGCTCCTTTTTTTTTTTGTTGTATCAAAAGAAACCATTTTATGGCTAAAGATCTTAAAAAATGTTCAATACAAAATCCATTTATTAAGGGAAGTGACTGGCTTAAAAATGAAAAGCAGGAAAAACCTCTCAAACTGCCTTCACGAGACATAATTCCTTACCAAGGAAATACAAAAGAAAACAAGAGAAAGAGCAGAAAAAAGCGAAAAAAAAAATTCGAATCCCCAACATCCTCCTCAAACTGACACCAAAAAAATCATTAATCATCTTCCCGGAGATATGATCTACTTACAACATCTCATCCCTAGTCTAACAACTATTAAACCCTTCACTATAAAGGATAAATCTTTGTCTAGAAGAAAGAGACGAACAAGGAGAGGAAAAGAATAAAAAAAAAAAAATGTAAGGAAGAGAAGAAAGTCCTTCATTAATCTACCTTGCTTGGGGGTGGTGCTCAACTGTTGTGGGCTCTGCTGTTGAGAGTGGATCTGATATTGTTGCTGTTGTTGTTGTTGCTGCTGTTGTTGTTGCTGCTGCTGCTGTTGTTGTTGCTGCTGTTGTTGCTGCTGTTGCTGCTGCTGTTGATTGTTAATTTGCTGTTGTTGTTGTGCGGCTGCAGCGGCAGCGGCTGCTTGTTGCTTCTGTTGTTGATGATGCGATTGCTGAATATGCGATTGATGTATGGCCAGTAGTTTAGTTTCATAGGGCTTATGCGGTCCACCCACCGACAAGGGCTGGCTGCTTAGAGCCATTGGCGCTGTTGCTGGCATCATTAGGGTCGGCATGGCCAACATGATGATTGATTGATGTTTATTTGGTTCTGATTGCTGGTTTTGTAGTGTAGTTAATTAGTTTTTCGTCGATTTGATTGAGCACTCAAAAGGAAGGAAAAGATTTCAACAATAATGTGCGCAAGATTTTAGGATTTTACTTCTTTTTTTTTAAACTTTTTTTATGAAACCGAAGCGCTTGAAATATAATATTTTTCTTTTTCTTTTTCTTTTATAAGAAACACTTTACTCTTTAAAATACTTTATTTTCTTTTTTTTTATTTAGGTTTTGACATACACTTATCACAGACACTTTTATGAAACAAAATAATATTTCTCTTTTTGCTTATATGTAAACACAGATTTCCTTAATTCAAAAAAAAAAACTCACTATATGTATATTTTGTATAAAAAAAAACCGAAGTACAAGGAACAAAACTAACAACAGTTGACACGTTTGTTTTTTTTTTTTAAAACGAAATACAATAACAGAAAAACTCACGTCCTTAGACTGAAAGTGTTTCTATCAAAATTTTGTCCTAATTTATTCGAAACTCAATTGTTCATAGAAGCAACTATTTTTCTATAACCTTGGACCGGAATATTTAAGGGAACTATAAATACTGTTTGTAAAAAACACAAAATAAAGAGACTTCAACACAACAGCCACTTGACTAAGTTTTTCGACTTGTAGATATGTAATCGTAGAATTACATAAATTGCACTCAGTATGTCCGTAGAAAAGCAAGAAAATTCCAGAATTGTTTTCCTTGGAAAATTTGTGTTTCACTAAATTGTTTAGTTAAAATATTTTTATTTTTTGATTCGCAATTCACGTTCCGTAATTTTTGATTTCGAAGAAATTTTTTTGATTAAAATTTTGATTATACGTTGTGAAACTTATATGTGAAATTTTTGTTTTAATAAATTTTCCTACACAGTTTAACAAAAAGGATACTCTTAGTGAAAACTTTGATTTTTGGTGATGAGAAAATTTTTCTATTTTGTTGATGATGATGTGGGAATTTGATTTGGATTTTTTTTTTCTTTATTTACTATATATTCACAACTTAACAATGTAACGAATATCCTATCATAACGAGGACACAATTCAAACTGAATGGGAAGTCGGATTGAAGCTTTCACAAATAGGGTGTTCGCTCACGGTGTCCTGTTTGGTGAAAGAAAATTACGTTTGTGAGTGTGGCAATGGGTATTCTGTCGATTTTTTGAAAAAAAAAAAACAAAATATTGAAGAAACCCTACACTCGGTCTCTCTCTGTCTCTTTGTTTGGGGGAGGATGATGGCTCTTTCGGTCTTTCTCGCGGGACCAAGGTGCTCTTGGCTTGTGCGCATGGTCCTATGTTGATGTGCTCATTTGGTATTCTCATGCGAATTCGATGGAGGGTTTGAAGTGTTTCGCTTTAGAAATTCCGAAAGTTCATTACGATTGTGGGTTCATTGAAGAAATTCTACTCCGAATGAGTGGCAAAATGAACAAGTGCATCCTGCTGTGGGGAAATATTGGGATTTAGAGATAACTGTTCTACAGTAATCAGCTGTGTGGGTGTTGTGTTCATTTCGCGATGGGATGAACTCTCCGAAATATTCGGAGTCAAGAAGACTTTTATTCTGTTTTTTTGTGTCTTGTTTCAGAGTCAAAACAAAAATTTTATCTCGAATCAAAACATGAGTCTAAACCGTGACATATTAACTGACTTATTACTTTGGATGGAAAGACTTTAAATAAGCTTTAGTACGAAAAATTATTATTTATTTTTTTTTTTTTTTGATAATTTTAAAATAAGTGGAATAAGTTTATTTAATTTTTTTTTCTTTTTTTTTTCAAATAAAAGAAAAATGTTTGCCATACTCCTCAAATTTTTTCATATTTGTAGCAGCTTTAGAAAATTTTTTTTTTTGCTATCAATTGAAATGAAAACAACTATTATATCGAAAGTATTAATTTAATTCAAATATTTAGCGAACTAATTTTAAATACATTTTGAATAATTATTCAAATAACTAACTTTACTTTTAGTGATGGCGCGATTTGTAGCTATGTATCTCAAGAAATTGGAGTTATGTACAAGAACATAGTACGTACAGAGGTCATAGAGCGGTAAACAAAATCTTTACAAACATAAAATATGTTTCATAATATACATAAATTATTCGCATCTATTCATAGTTTGTTTCAGAAACGTATTGTTGATGTATTGAGAAAGCGAATCAATATTTTTATCTGAACCACATCGTTGTTAGTTCTCTGCATCCGAATCGAACCCTATAGTTGCCCTTAATTTATGCTTTTAATTGCCTTTTCAAATCATAAGTATGTACATCAATAATCCAAAGATACTTTAAGCTTACTCGTAAGAAGAGTCACCGTACAAAAAGTACAATTAAAACATATGGAAAATATCACCAATTGCAAATGTCAAATAAAAGATATTCTCTTTCATAAAATAAACAATTTATATGCAAAGTCTAGCAAGTTAGAAGACCTTAAGGAAATAAATAAACTGAAGTAGTTAGACTCACTGGGGTAATAATTTGGCAAAAAAAAATTATGAAGAAGTCTATCAGACTGAAGACAAGGCTCCATTCTAATTTGTTTATTTTCTTATAATAGTATTTACAAAACTATAAAAACATACATATGTAAGTGGATTTTTTTTTTACTTTAAGAATGATCTGATATTTCTTAACAAATATTTTTTGAAAAACATTGTGTTATACATATATGTATATACTGATGGAGAGGATAGATGATTACCGTATATGTATTCACATATTGCTTTTACTTAGATCTTATCGATATTTTGTAGAAAAACAAATTCATCGCAATAATTTTTACGTACATATACCTACTTCTGTTTGTAGTCTATTTTGTAGATTTTTTGATCAAAATATGATCGAATATGATCCAATATTTAAAAAATAAATAATAATATTTGAATGACATCTCTAAATATTATTTTTCCCATAAAAAGCACTTATTTCGTACAACATAGAGAAACAATTTTGTTGAGAAATTACGTAGTTTCGTTTTTACTAATTATATCAAGATATCAGCAATAGAACAACAAAATGTTGGTTAATTCAATATTTTGAAAAAAAAAACCTTGACTTTGGTAATGTGTGAGCAAGTCCTTGAAAATATTGATGTTCATATGAAAGCCTGTAGATGGGCTCGTGCTGGACAGTTAAATGATTTAATTTTCCGAACATAATTTTCTAAAGCCATTTTTTTTATAATAATAAAAACAAAAGAAGAAATCTGAATATTTGCAAGTAATATTTTAAAATAATATCTGGAAGTGACTTTCGAAAGACTCTTTAATACATGCATATACATACATACAGGACCATATTAATTATTTCTTACTTTAAAATGAAAAACTTTTATAAACAAAATATTTTTTGCATTTATGGATATTTTTTGCTCTAAAAACCAAGTAGAGATACATACACAAAAAGTTAATAGTTGTGCCTGTCAGATCAGTTACTGAAGGTTTAAAGTGTGTTTATGAATAGAAAAGATCTCCTCCTACAGGATAACACACCAGATTTTACATTATTGCACCTTTTGTTGGAATGAATATTTTGAGAGACAGGTGTTTTGATTAGAAAATTATTTGGACCTCTTAATGAATGTTTAGTTCTTGATAAATGCTGCAGAGTTCGTGATGAATCCAAGTAGATCTCCAAGTAAACTAGCAGATATGTCTTCAAGGTAGAATTTACTCAAGTGGTGGCGTGTTCTTATTAGACAGTAAGTTGTCTTGATTCTTCACCCTCGTTGGACATTCTGCAAATGCTATCTTAAGCTATTCCCATAGTCATGAAATGTGACTATGCTAATCTGACTTCTAGTTAGACCAAACAGTTGTTTTGTTCTTAGAAGGATGATGTTAGGCATCAACATTTTAGCTTGTTTGTTACCTTAACTGTGTCCGTCCGTAATTTTGCTCATCGGATGAAATAAGGGGTCTGAATAAGAATAAAATAATTTTTAGCTTGCATTTTGCGATTATTTCAGACCATTTTTTTAGGGACAGTTTTTTTTATATTAAAACTGAAAATTTTTATTTAATATTTCTGATCTTCTCCTTAGCTGTTTTTTCTATCTGTCTTCTTTTTTTCTTTAAAGTTTTGTTATTGTAATTAGTTGTTTGAGTAGTTCTTCTTTAAAAATTTTTCTAGATATTTCCAAAAAGGCAATATGAATACCATCAATGCATTTTGTATTTTTAATTTTGATTTGTTATTACACATGGAAATAAAGTCTAACTCATCGAGTAGCTCGAAAAGCATACTAATATGTGTTAATGCGTCAAAATGTCACAATAGAAGGGATTCAACAGAAAACCAAGATCTGGATGTAGTCCTGTGTTCTGAACAACATAATTCCCTCGCAGTCAGCAGTATACGCAACATCAAGTGTCATATCATCGTCTGAGTGCTGGTCATCAAACACTAGACAGCGAGGGTGTTTTTTTTTTGTATACTTTTTTTTTTATTCATTTGTACATAACTAGTAGTCTAGAAATAAAATAAAATTTGTTTCGTTGATAAACCATGGTTTTAAGGTGTTTAATGATTGTGAGGCTCACTTTAAATTCATTTTGTACTCATAACATTTTGGTCCTTTAAAGCCATCGAAAAGCGTTCAGGATATTTAATGGAGTAAACAGTTGTAGTGGCCTTAGCCAAACAGTTAAAACAGGCACAAATTAATTCGAAAAAGAACCTCCTCCCGGAAAACTCAAAGATATAAGAGAAACCGAATCAAAAAGACTAACGAAATTTGGAATAAATTGACGGAGATTTCTTCCCCAATGCGATAGCAGAGGATTACAAGGTATCATACTTAACAGAGCATAGTTATGAAGGGATTCAAGAAGACATACACATGTGTCTATTTCAAATGGCTTCAAAAAAGTCAAAAATAGAAGTTCGACTTCCTCAACTCAAAGTCCTCATGTTTAAAGGGAACTACTTAGAGTATCAATCATTTTGTGGCATCTTTACAACAATCATCCATAATTGGTCTTCCTTGCCGGATATACATGTTTCTAGATAGTTCCACACTATATCTCTTGGCAGTGGGACATGAGTTGAAATTTAGACTTGGGGAGAATCAGTCCATCAACCCACTGGTTATTACAGGTGAAGTTCAAAAGGGATACCTATCTATACCGTTTACCAGTTCAAGTATCTTTGAAACAGAACAACATTTTAGCTGTCAATTTCTCATATTAACCTCCAATAAAATTTATAAATGTTTAGACACCATCTCACCATATCCCCTTGGGGCATGTTATGTCGATTTTACGAAAAGTTCAAATACGTAAAATGCCACACAAGCTCACTGCCACATACATATGTATGTGCCAACGTATGTAATATCAACGGGAGATCATCGAAAACATTAGAATATTAGATTGGTTTTTTAAAAAAAAAAAAATGGCCATACATCATTGGTATGATTGTGGTATACCAATATTTATGCAAAAATCCTTCGCTGTCAAAGAAATTCAAAATAGTCCTAATCCACAAAACCTCCTTCCATGGTGCAATTTAGGCAGTCCAGGCATATATATATCGATATCATAATTTCCCAATGGAAATTGGCAAAATAACGCAAGAAAAAGAAATTAAGTACCAGGTAACAGAGAAGAAAATTTGCTAAATTTAGCAACCCCATTTATAATATATATGTAGATGCTTTAGCACAAGCCTGAATAAATTTAAATTTAAAATGAGAATGAGAGCAGAAAAACATTTTCTGTTTCCCCGAAATCGTTCCTCAGCACTCTCCCCCACCCACCACCACCCAAGCTGTGGGTTTGGCAAAAGCAATTTTAAATGCTTGCCACCCCATTTGCCAACCCCAAAATCCGCCTTCGCTTCACCCACCCTTGAACAGTAGCAGCACCCTTTATGGCAAATATCGAAAATTTATGATTGGGAGTAAATAAAAGCTTTTATCAATGAATTTGAATATTTCATGGCGGCATAGGATTTTTAGCCAGAACATCCTTTGGATCCTTTGGTTGCTGCGCCACCATCAGCACCAGCACTAGCACCAGCACCAACAGCAGCAGCAGCAGCAACCCATGTGTCTCTCGGATTATTATGATGGGGATATGTTGCTTGCATTTTGCCGCAATTTAAAAAGTATACATTGGTTAATATAATGCGGAATGTATTGGGATAAGAGAACGGAAAGGAATGTCGCAATTTACGAGTATGGAAATGTATGCATTGCGGGCACATTAAGGATTCTAAATAAAACGATGAGTTTGCCTCGCACATGGTGTATCTATAAAGTCCTCCTACACCATACTTGACCAGGCCGGTTATATAATAACCAATTAAGAAATTATTTTACTTTTTTTTCAAAAAAATTAATATAACACAGTAAGTCCCTTTTCCTTTTGATAGTCTACTACATTCAGGAAAATACTTGGATAGATAGAAGCTACATAAAGAAAGAAAAATTCCACCAAAAATGTTTGTTGGTTAATTCAAAAATTTTACCCTTTCGTCTATGAGCCGTCCGTGTAACCCTTTTTCTCTTCTGTTAACTGCAAAGCATAAAAATTCCAAAAACCAACGAAATAAAACAAAAAAAAAAACACACCAGAAACGGATATTATTCCCTTTGCTGGCGACGTGAAATGAGAGTATTTCACAATCCTTCACTTGAAATGAAATTCCTCAACTCGGCGTAAATTTCATTGCCGAATAAGGCGAAAATTTGCTTTACCACAATCAGTCATTTACATTTATACATGGTGGCCAAATACACAGCGATCTTAATTAAAACATTTTCAGTCCTTTTTTCACTTTCTCTCACCGACCGACCGACCGACCGTCCGCCCGTCCGACCGAAGACTCTTTTTTTACGGTCTTACCTTTTCTTTTTTTTAGAGATTGAGTTTATTCGAAAAAATAAAAAAAAGGAAAAAACAGTGAAAGGAAATTTCTTAGAACCGAAGAAGGCGGGTGGAAATTCAGTGAAAAGGACTACGGAAAATTTTTCCTTTAAGCCATCGATTGTCGGTAAAGGTACATTGATTCGATTTTCTCCATGTTTTAAGGATTTTTTTAATTTTTTATTTTTGGTTTTTTGCAAAAAGAAAGCAATGAGCGATATTCAATACTTGGATTAGCGAACCAATACTCTGAATTAGTTTTGTATCCTTTTGAGAGATTTTTCTAATTTCGTTTGAGAAGCAGTCTGCAATATATCCAATGGAATACTGGCATACATTAGTCGTTACGTCAACGGGTATTCAACAGCTTTAAAGAGGCTCCAAGTCTTTCATTAAGAGTTAGACTAGACATGACTCTCTTGTGAATCTGATACTTTTTTAAAGGAATTATCTGTTTAAGTATATTCAAAACATTCACTGCGTGTAGAGATTAAGATTTAGGACTGTCTATATGTATTCAAAGAGTTTGGATCAATCAAATGAGAAGTTCTAATGAACCAGGACGGACCCTTTTACGGGCTGCAGAGCCTCAAATCTGTAAAAAAAATTGTATCGTCAACTCTGAATCCTTGCTTGATGAATCGTAATTGAAAAACATATTACGTAATCGATCGATCCTTTTTTAGTCCCCGGAGCACAAGTTTTCCGGCACAAGTTCAAGCAGCGCTCACTATTAGAGACCAGTACTTGTTCTGTATAATGAAGGGTTGCGACTAATATCTTTTTTTTCAACATTCTGAAGAGAATTGTGGACCTTTTATGGCACTATTGATAGCACCTTGGTGTCCACATCACAGCATGCCTATCAAAAAAGCAAATCTGTTGAAACGGCCCTGCACTCCATTGTCTAACTCATCGGAAAATCGTTCTCAATTAAGTAATTCTCATAAGTGTCCTTTCTAGACATCGAGAGAGGCTTCAAAAACGTTAAAATCAATTCGACAATTGATTCGACTTGACCACGCCCACCTTATAAAGCTACATTAGCTATTCAACAATTTTAAGCATTCGGAAGGAAGTTGAGTACATCTCTATGAAGAATAGAGAAAAACTCTGGATCCAATCAAAATGCAATTTCGCCACATATCTCATCTCCCTTAGTTTTTTAGGTCAAATGGGCAAAACTGCATAAAAGATTAGACGCAAAAGAATGCAAACAGGATGACTTAGACTTTGGGAAACCCAGATCCCCGCTATTAATGATCTCAGGATGCATGCAGGGCCTGCACCCACCTTGCACGTCGGTAGTACCATAAACTAAGTGTGTCCTCACCGAAAGCTGCTCCAAACCAAGGAAATAATACGATTGAGCGGATTCCTGCCACCCGCAAAACATGCCACAGAAACGCTAATTTTAAAATTATTTTGTCAAAACTTAAATTTTGTTATATCATCGGTATATGTATACTGGTGAATGTAGAATTGAAATTCCAGAGCACAATTCCAAATGGCCAAAGACTTTTGACTAGTTCATCTAAGCCATAGCTATTCTTTTTGTTTCGTAGAACACTAAGTTATTTGTATACCAGGGATGATATTAAGGGACAAAAACATACAATTTTAGGAATTTAAAAGAATGAGTTCAGTAGAAAAAGTCAACTGCACCGTTGATATTTATAGAAGCAGTAATATTTCTAATATTGGATTCACTTATGTCTTAGGAAAGTTTCCAGAAGTTTGTCTTGAAAATGTCAAAAGTATACATTGTGTGTGTGACAGTTCAGCTTAAGAAAGATATCAAATGATGGATGATGATTGGCTACATATGTACATATGTATATACTCGATAGCTGGAATTGGATTTAACAAGAAAGGTATTAATAGTGTCAAATCGAGGATTCGATTTTATGTATTTTGCTGGAGTGTACTTGCTAAAAGTCAAAACAAAACACATTGTCAAGAAAAGTTCTTGTTGCATCTGATCCTCTCGGGTACGCATTCCGCGCGATAGTGCTGTCACAACAGGATAATTGCAAATAAGGAGCTAATACCTTTAAGTATGCATACAGTATTGTGAAGGAAGTCGAGAGGATAAATGTATGGGTGCTTAGTAATATTTTGAAAAAATAAATAAATTCGTAAGTGCACACATCCATATACATATGTATACTGAGGTAAACAGAGCTCATTACTGCTACTTTTACCGCAGTTTTATGTCATTTTTGTAGATCCTACCTGGTCTCTGGACTGGTCGAAGGCGGACTACACGACTGGTCATTTCTTACAATTTCGCCTATTTAGTATCCTTCCTGTTTTTACCAACAGAAATATAAGCCACATCCTGCAGCAGAAGATATTGCGTAAAATGTACCTTAAACATCAATTCCCTATCAAAGTCTTATGTAGTAGGTTCGTATTAGTGGTTTTATATTTATAGATACGGAATATATATATGTACATATGTATGTATATCAAAATTAGTTTATTTTTATTTTCTTTTGTCAAAATAGATAGAAAAATCAATCACAAAACTGTTTGTACTTATTAAGAGTAGAATTAGTTGAATGTTACACAAGATAAGGAGGTTTTCAATAAGGACATTACAATTTTGTATTTGAATAAAATACAAAATGTTTAAAATATGGAACTAAAAATTACTTCTAAATATAGTATGAATATTAAGTTTGGAAATTTGGAATTCGATCTCATTTGTATGACTACCGCGAATATATGTGCAGCAATCGCTTTTGTGGAGTCAATTTTACAACACTCTTCCTCACAAATCGGTCGGGACATTGCCAATTTCGCGCTCAATATTGACTCTGGGGTTCTCTTATGTTATGGACTTATTGGCATAACTTAAGGTAACTCAACAAAAAGCAATCTAAAGACGGATTTAAATCACATGAGTCGGAGGATTTTTCGAAATTACACCGAACTTCATTACCGGATTTCTCTTTCAATAAATCAATTGTTTGACAAGCTGTGTGGCATGCAATATCATCTTATTAAAACCAATTTTGGCTAAAATTAATATCTTCTTACATGACACGACAGCCAACTGCATTGACGTTAACACGATGATCATTTTCATGAAAATCCGATCGCTTTTTGGGAATGCGATGGGGTCTCTTGGGCAGAATATTCTTTGAAACCTTAGACAACCCAATCGAAGAAGTTTCGGGGCTTCAAATTACCAAGAGACTTCATTTCTTCAGTAATTTGATCTTGTAAGGTTGTATACCAAAATCTTGATGTGAGATTTGCTACAATGTGGACTAATAGATCTGCAATTCCTGTAAACGGAATCGACTGATTTTAGTCATTCTGAACTAAAGGCCTTACGACTGTTATCGAAAAAAATTGTCAAATTCGATGTTAATTTTTAATATTTTGTAACCATTGCTCGTTCATAAACTTCATCATGATAAATATGTAAATTTTGCCTGTTACTCTGACATCGACAAGTCATACAAGAACTTTAAGGGTGCATTTGTATTGAAGTACAAAATTGGTATGTCCCTATTGAGAAACCCTTTGCAATACTATCCTTTAAAAATACTTGATATCCTCTCGAGTAATACCTTTGTTGGCATTGATTGAATACAACAAATTTGGTTGAAGGTACGTTGGTTGGGTATTCATACCATAATCTCACGACTGTTTGAGCTGTAAGTCCTGCCAATTGTTCCATAGTGAAAGATCGATTTGCCAATCAAATTCCTTGTTTGAAGTTGTACCTTTATTTCAATACATTTCAATTTAAAAACAAGTGAATAGATAGATATGAATGATATTTTCTTAGGTGTTATGATTACCGAACCGCTTTTGAAAAAAATCCAAGAAAGTTATTCGTTTCATCTTTCGACTTTTTTTTAGCCATTGCAAGGACTATTTTTAAATGGCGCTAAAGGGACTATTAGATGCTACTTACACATGTACATATATGCTAAATGCCTGTTAAACGTTGTCATTTTGCAATGGTCCCTGACGCAGGTGGATGTTATTAATGTAAACTTCTACTTCCACTATACAAGATCTAACATATTTCATATCTGTCCCTATAAATTGGTAAACAACGATAGAAAACAAGAATAAACTTTTATTCGTCCACCCGTTCTATGTACGACTTTGGTATCCTTAATATCATTTGACAGGCAACCCTTTCCGCGTCTCAACAAGTTTCGAATCTTTATGCAAATAAATCATAAATGTCATATTTATTGGGATAGCTTTGCAACACTTCCACCCTCAAGTGGTTGGTACAAAGTTCCACTTAGTTCTCAATTCCATTCCTCCCCCAATGCGAGTAGTGCACATTGGTCATTTCTCTTCTCTTAATGCGCTCCAAGTGAGAAGAATTTCCTTTTCCCAACCACCACCACCACCACCACCACCAGCACCAGCACCATCACCATCACCATCAGTACCAACCACTTGGTAGTGAAGCGAGTTTTGATTTAAATAAAATATCCTCAAAAAGTGATTGGAAAAGTCTGGTACTGTGTACGCTGTATGCAGCGCGTTTCGCATTCGGATCCTGCGAATACTCTATGTACGTGTGTGTGTGTTTGTGTTTGTTTGTGTAATGAAAGTTTTTCTCCGGCTCCTTAGCAGGTAAATATGAGAAAACTTTCACCGTCGAACCGGAAAAACATTAAATGACAAAGTTTTTCCGAAGGCGATCATTCTTTCATGTTGGCAAATGAAATGATGGCACACTGAGGCTGTTGTGGATAACGTTGAGAATATGTTTTACCAACGGCGCGGCGGTGGCGGGGTGGAAGGAGCCGAAGGGAAGGATTCAAAGATGGTACCGGAAGCGTGAAGTGCGAAGAGGAAGTTTCGCAAAGCGGATGGTTCCAAGAGGTCGTTCTGCACAGTGTTTTGCTCCTTTCCCTTAGTTGATATAGCTTTTATTTTAAGAACAACTTTCTCCGTCTTTATTTTTTTTCTTTGCAATGCAATCCTGTAATTTGTAAAAGAGAGTTTCACGGCTTACTCAAGTGTGAATTTACAAAAAAAAAAAAAAGGACTGATAAATATTTTATAAATGCATGGGAAGGGAAAGGGCACTGTAAAGCATGAGGAAAGTTTTCATCGAAACGATACTTACTGCTTGTGTCAATTTTTGGTTTAGGTACTGATACACCTGGAACTGCTGTAGAAGGAATGATTGCTGGAACTTTGCCGTCCTAAAACGAAAAAAAAGAAAATATTGTTTTAATAGAAATAAATATTGCAGAACTCTGGTTAAAGTATTTAAATTATTTTCCTGATTGTTACCGGAAACCAAGGGTATACAGTATGCAACCATTATAGTGCGTACGTGTACATAAACCAAGTAATTGTCATGTCAACGAACTCTCGACCACTTGGGGTTTTGCTTGACCTTTGTCACCATCGCAAGGAATGGTAAATGATCATTGTCTAGGGGAATCGAACATTCATTACCCTAATGTCCAGGCCACATTTACCATAATTGTAACATTTCCAATACACAAAGGTTGTCAGTCCGTAGTCGGGTTATTGGGAAATGAATAGAAGTGAGCACATTACGCACAGTGGTGAGTCCATAAGCCAAATTAAATATAATTTTCTTGATATTTCTTTATTATATCGTCCTACAACCCTTTCCTGATTTATTTTGGTCTTTCAAAAGTACTCGAATATATGTATGTATATGGAGTTTCTTGGAGTATCCTTGAAGGAAGGTAGCCTAATTTACCTTCTTTAATTTAAGGATCGCTCATTTGGTGTGGAACACAAACCAATTTGGTGATCTGTAGATACGGTAAGGTGGCTTGACGGTGCAGGTATACGATGGATTGTTGTCAGAACAAATACCACAACTAAATATGGAGTCAACTGTGGGCCCACAAATTCAAAAAAAAAAGGAGGAAGTATACCATAGTCGGCATATGTGGAGTCCAAGCCCATAAGGATTTCTAAAAATTAATCAGGTTATTGGAAAAGTGAAAGTGGGTCACTTAATGGGTCAACGGCAGCCCTCACATCTCTAAAATGGAATACCGACGTAGGTTTACCCGTCCACTCTTACAAGGGGTTTTCGTAATAGAACTGCTCCTGAGTACTAAAGGCAAAAATTGTAATAGTTGCTTCAGGCATGTGTATCTAAAATTTTAGACTAGATTGGGTGCGGGCAAAAAGTTAGCTGAACCTAAGACAGAAGAGTAACTTCCGAGCTAGAGTTTTCAGGGAAAGGAGAATGATGAAAGAGATCGAGAAATAGAAAGATTTGAGTTAACTTTCCTTAACATACGGGACGTGGTTGGTGTTTTAGTTAGAAGTATAAGAGATAATGTCGGTCTTACTTAGATGGCGCTACAGTTCGGGGTGAATTTGGGCCTTAAGGTCGGTCGGTAGATAGAAAAGTCGAAGGCATCGTAAATTACGAAAGTTAGTGTAGAAAATGGAATTGTCTGCTGAATCGGTGAAACATAAGAGTACCCGATGGATGAGGTGATGTCAGCTATTACTCTGTGATCCTCAAGGGTCGTTAATTTTATGGAAAGCATGATGAGAAGGTCATTCCAATATTGACCTCGAAAGGCAAAACGAAGACAAGGATATTGAATGTGCCCAATCCTGGACACATAAGCACAATCAAAGAGTGGGCGATTGAAGGTAGAGTGATTAAATCAAATAGGGGTTGGAGAATTCTTAAAAAAAAAACAATCTCAATTAGGAGAAATATCTCAAAAAATGTGTGAATGAAAATTGAGCTCCTTATCGTACAAAACGCCAATTTTTCAAAGAGAATGAACATGTGTTGAGGGGCGCCTGGTTAGACTTCCGCAAAAGTCATGTATCATATGTATGTCAGTATGAATATAGTAAGGCCTCCACAGACGCATAGGATTGACGTATGTTGAGACCCAATATTTGCGGAATAGCCAGACTCTGCCACGAATATAGCTATCTACAGTAAGAGCCAGTCTGCAGTCTTAAAACCCTGGATCCCAACATCATTATATCTAAAATAGTCAAGAATTACCACACAGTCCTCAGGATAATAAGTATGAACACCGCGATATTAAGGCCAACGAAGGGACGTGTGGACTGGCCAAAAGAAGATTAGTGTGACTAAAAGAATTATTCATCAATATTCCTTCTGGTCTATGTTAGAAGCGATTACGATGAAGACATTGCCTTTTGAGGAAGCAATCCATTAGGCTGCGATTATTAAATACCGATTTCGAAGGACATCACACAGAGCACAGCTCGGTGCAGTCTTAAATACCTGAAAAAGTATTTCTTTGACAATTTAGAGGAAGTTGTGTCTGCGAACCAAGTAAAGTTATGCAAGAATATTAAATGCATAGAAGGGATGGATCGCGATGGACCCACTATGCTACGTGAATGTCCATTTAACAAGCGTCTAACTGAAGATGTTTTTCCAGACCAAGGGAGAAAACCACCAAATGAGCCCTTGTCATACTGTGTCATATGCCTACTAGATACAATGGGTAAAATACTGGAGCAAATCATATGCAACCGACCGGAGATGGCAATTTATGAAGGGGTATCCAGCAGTATCTACAGTTCTACAGTAGATACTATAGGAGGGGTGGATAAGACCTTTGAAGAAGCTATTCAGGACATGAGATGGAGAGAAGGTCCAAAGAAATATGGTGTCGTAGTTAACATTGGACGCCAAAATGCTTTCAACCCTGCACACTGGGGTCTTATAGTGCACTTATCTAGGTGAATGAAAAATAATGCTAAACTATTTCGAGAAAAAGTTCCTGCTCTACGATACCGATGATGGAGTGCCGCAATACCACATATCTGGTGAAGTTCCACAAGGATCGATATTAGGACCCATCTTATGTAACATTATGTACGATAGGGTTTTTAGACTTGAAATTATTGGCTTTGCCGATAATATACCAATTGTTATGGCAGCGAAACATCTGGAAGACATAGAGGATATTGCAAATCAATTTATTCGAAGAGAAGCAGTCGCAAGAAAAGAAAGGCAATCACCATCAGAGTAGGTGATCATATGCTATGATGATGCTTGAAGATCATGCGACAAGAGTGCAAAAGTGATTGCTACCTTGTCTAGAATAATGACCAATATTGAAGGGGGGTTGACAACAAAGGAGACTAGTTCTGTCAAGGATGGTGCAGTCATCGGGACGTAGTCTCCTTTGAACAGTGTCAGAGTGTCAGAGGATGCTATATACATATGTCATCGCGGGATTGATACCAACGGGTATCAGCGAGCTACGAAGAACCTAAGATGGCAAAATTCAAGATCTTCGTGCTTCAGTCAAAGAGATCAAGCTAGAAGAGAAACAGCGAGGGATGAAAGGATACCAGGTGAGATGGACCCACTCTACAAAGGGAAGATGGACCCATCGATTAATACTGGATATCCACAAATGTATTGATCGAGATAACAGAGAAGTATTCCTCCTTAACCCAGCTCTTAACCGGACATTGATGCTTTCGAGCAGAAAGTTCAGAGATGATGTGCATCACGTATTTTTCAGTGTCCTCGCTTCAGTATAAGGCCCAGAAGTCTAGAGAAAAGAGTTAGAGAAAACCAACTCCCGAGAACATCTGGAACTATAAGTTGACATCGAGCGCAATATAGGATGCGGTGAAGCAGCTTGCAGTCATAATCATGAAGGAACTTCAACGGCTAGAAAGAATCAGGGAGAGCAAAAATATAAATCAGGCTGAACCTCTCACAGAACGAAGAACAGAACGTGAATGATGGCTCCAATCCACCAAAGATCGAGAGAATCGTGCTTAACCGAAAGCCGATTTCTTTTAACAGAATATCTCCTACCAAATTCATAATTTATAAAAAAAAAAATTATTATATCCATTCCCACTTCAATGAAGCTATCCGTTGAGTGGTACCTAGTTTCAGAAATACCTACATACACGTCAACAAGAGATATGGTCATGATTTGGGTCCTAATGTACATACACATGAAAATCTTGTTGAAAACTATCATGCAATAGTCAATCAATTTTGATTAAAACATCCTCATAGGGGAGTACACTGAGCCATCTGTGGGACCTGAGTGTTCCGTGTGTATGTACTAAAGCCAACATTATTTTTCTTAGCCAATGCTAAATGCTCAATCCCATCAAAACGGATACCAAACCAGCAATGTAGTCATTTTCTGAGAGCCGACTAATGTGCGGTGGAACACAGTTGTAATCCATTTGACATAACCAGCAAATCACACAACCACACTGTTACGCTTCCTTACTTACTACTACATACATATGTGTATTTACAACTTTTTCACTGGCACTGCTATAGTAAAACATAAGCAAAAAGCAAAAAAGCAGAAAGCAAAAAAGCAAAAAAAAAAAAAGAAATGAAACAAAACACATTTGCAAACATAAAGAATGTCTCCCTGCGGTTAATGTCCTCCCCACTATCGGCCTCATCACTTTTATCCTTTTGTTTAATTTGATTCTGGTGTTTTATTAGCCGAACAATCCTCCTGATGGCAGTAATGAAGTTTAATGTTTCAATTAGAAATCCTTTTTCCACACATACACACACACACTCGTAGTTAAAAACACAACATATCCACTCAAACATACACAACGTCTCATAAAAATGAGAGCACAATTCACAGGCGAAAGCAAAAATGGACGAAAAAAAAAAAAACAAATCTACACACTTTACATCTGCGTAGCATCAATCCAAATACTGATCCTTGCTCTACGCAGCATTAATTGCGAAAATATGTCAGTGTAAATGTTATTATGTATTTTTTTCTTTTTTTTTTTTTGTCCTGTTTTTCTCTGGTAGGTACTGCCTGTGCTTTTTGCTATGTGCGGTTTTTGTTGCTTTGTGGTGGATTGTGTATAGAGCGAAGCACAGGATGTGGGTGCTTTGATACTGTTGCTGTTTTTCCTGCTGTCTCATGCCCTTTGTCATCGTCGTCATCGCTGTTGGTTTAAACAACCCTTGGGCACCCTTTTGGTTTATTTATTTATATGAAAGTGGGGTTGGGGGTAGGAGGCGGGGTGTAGTATCTCGACATAGTACCTTTTACCGCATTTGTGTAACTTCCTTCTGCTGGATTCTAAGGACACTCGCACACACTGTCTCACGTATACCAAGCTAAGAATGTTGGGTTCGGATGGCTTTTTTTTTTTTTTTGTACGGCAGTTATTACTTAACATGTGTGTATACAAGGATATGGAAAGAGGATAGCTGTTGCTTTACTTGATGACAGAATGGTGCACGCACGCATAACATACACAACACACTTTCGACTGCTTTATGGACATTACACAAATTTAACACGTTCACTGTGTGTTCAAGTTTACTTTGTTTTCTCAGTCTTGAGGGGCTTAAGGCGGCAAACTAACTGAAACCTTTGTCCCATTTTGCAATTTTCGTTTGACTATCACATACAGCTCATCCGCACACACACACACACACACACATTTTGCATTAAGAATAGCACAGTAACTAACTAAATATTCTTAAAATATCCTTGGGCTAGTTTTTTGTTTTATATTCCTCCACTCAGCCATCTGAGAGTACCCTTGTCCGCTGCTGCTGCTGCTGATGCTGCAGCCAGAACACATTTATCTGCTAAGTGAAATGCGTTTTGCAATTTAATTGAAGTTAGATGCTGGCTCTTACAGAGGACGAGACCAAATGTAATTGCGTAATTGTAATTGTCCTTTTTGGGTTGCACACATTTTAATTGAAGTTGCAAGGATGCTCGTTTTCAAAACACTCTCACACAGACACCGCAGCAGAGGCAAATGCGTACAGGAAATTGCATTCTTCTGCCCCTCCCAACAAGGATCATGAATATTAAAATGCTTTTAATTAAAAATAAATTATGAAACAGGTATTTTTTTTTCTCTCTCTCTCTCTTTCAAAACAATTCGTCACCATAGAGAAGTCTCAACCAGGTTGGCAAACACACACAAACAATTGAATTACTACACCATTTTACAGGGAAAAGCATACAGAAGTTTTCCATCCATAAGTTTGCATAAATTATAAAAAAAAAAATATGTAGCTATGGTACGAGGGATTAGAAAAAGCACAGCAAACAGAACAATTCATAACGATTTTCAAAGTTGCAAATGATTTGAATTATAAAACTCAAACAAGCGAACGTCGTCGTTGCACAGGACGACACGCAATGCATCTTGTAATCCTTTCAACTGTAACGCACACGATTTGCAACACGCAATGCAATTCCTTTGCATGCAATGCGAATCCGCCTCGTTGGATTTCTCCCCCATTAGAGTGCCGCGTATACAATACATACATACATACGTACAAATGTCTTTGGGAGCCTTTTTGATACGCACTCGTGCTTTGTGTGTGTACTTATGACACAAACTCTGTATCTGGCTGTTGTTTGTGTCTTACAGTGTGTTTCGTTTAATCACTATCGTGATCGAAAACTTTGACAGAGAATTTCGAATAGAATTCTCGGCAATTTGTTTACAGTTATTTCAATCAATTTTCAAGATTAAAAGAATACATTTGCGCATGGGGCCAGCGAAAGTCCTTGAACCGGTGAATGCAAATATTTATGTTAATGAAAAGAAATTAAGACGTAGTTGGGGAAAAGTTTTCAACTATACGCTTACTTAGTGTTTGTTTTGTGTGCGTTTTAGAAGAACGTTATTGTAGTAGAGTTAATTAGAAGCTCTTGGAAACTGCCATAACTTTGCCTTTGTTTATTTTGTTATACGCAAATGGAATTCAATTTATACTGAATTCGTAAAGTTGTTGAGAAGTTGTAAGAAATCAGTATGCGTACGTAACCCTCGAATGGTTTAAAATGCGGCAGAAGGTGAGGCAGCCATATATCTTTAACACGCAAGCACTTGGTTTGAATGCAGCCGGATTGAGTTACCTGATGACTCTCTGATTAGGTTTTATTAGGATTCAAACAGTGTGAAAAAAAAATGCACTTTTTAAATCTTTGCTTTAAGTTTTATAAAAAAAATTGTGACGATTCTTCAAATCCGTTGAAAGGTCTAAAAGCTTGGAGTACAAGGTAACTTGCTAATGGCGCCAGCTGTCAGTTTCGTATTGACATTTGTAAAGGGTATTAGGATTCAGACAGTGTGAAAAAAAAATTCACTTTTTAAATCTTTGCTTTGAGTTTTATAAAAAAATTGTGACGATTCTTCAAATCCGTGGAAAGGTCTAAAAGCTTGGAATACAAGGTACCTTACTAATGGCGCCAACTGTCAGTTTTGTATTGACATTTGTAAAGTAAATAGAATAGAGTACACATTATTAGTTCTGATTGGAAGCATAACCAGCTTCAGTAGCCAAGAACCGAAATCCGGAAAAATGTTATGGTTTTATGACGGTTTTGCTTTAAACCAGAACTGATAGTGTGTACTCTACTTTAGACAACTCATATCTGACATTTTTTGTCAATGATTTTGGCGTAACGTGAATTTCGACTCAGATATCTCGGCCATCCTAGGCCAACTGGTAAAATACTAAGGCGTTCAGGCGGTCCTCTCAAAGAGACTGGAACAACAGGTTACAGATCAGGACGGACCACTGTAATTCGCATATATATGTACATACATATATATGTACATATGTGCTCAAAGGTAATTCTTTCAAGATCTCGCATAGTTTTCGTACATTCTTACATTTTCTTTTCGAACTCTCAAAGAATAATTGATAAAAATGTCCACTTCACAGGATCCAACACTTAATATCCTTAAAAGTCTCCAACATTGTTACCGGTTACCGTTCATTAGTTACTTTCAGATGTTCACCCAACGTTAGTCATCTCCAAATAAAGCGCAACGCAATGCACCCAATTTGACAACAAAACTGCCACAAAACCATATCCAACATATTCATAGTTTAAGGAGATGATTATATGCATAGAAAGCAGAGACCATTCACTAAAGTGATATTATACCAAGTAAAGTTACGCCCTGTCTTAGAGCCTCTGTTGAACTTTAAATGAACGCCTTAAGCCTGAACTATAATTGTAGAATGGTTCATACCACTTTCGCTTTTACTCGCGAAAATGACAGTTAAATAGGAATGAATGGCTATGAGCCACAGAATTGGCCTTTTAACTGTGAAGTAAGTCCAATTAGAATTAAAATAATTTATGTTTTTTATTGCAAAAGTAAACAAATATTTAAAAAAAAAAATACAACTGCTCAAAACGACAGACAAACTAATTTGACAGTTCATTCCGAATATGAACGCCTACTTCACTAATTGACAGTACTGAAGGAAACTTAACGTAAAATGTTGACATTAGTTTCCGATTGCTTCTTACTATTACAATTCAGCCGTTAGACCAAATGTAAAGGTCTCAGAACAAACTTTCTGCGTTTTCTTAGACTCAAACTTCGAAGAACTCGCACACATAATCGACACACCTAATTATGTACTAATCTTTGTGTCAAAATACATGTAATGCAGACTTTTGGTAAAAATTTACTCAGAAAAATGTAGGCGTGTCAAATTTGATCAGAGGCGCTGGATATAAATATATACATAATATGTACATACATAAACGTTCATGATGTTGTAGTAAGTACATAAATACTCTTCACTGTGTAAGCTAGAAGTTTGGAATTTCTGGTATATTTATCGTGCTATTCAGATCCAAGCTGCTTATGAGATAATAACAAGTACACGGGATGTTCGAAGGAGAGAGAATTCTGTAAATTTACATTCAATTGCGTTCTCGGCGTAATTTACGTACGATTAGGCTTATAACCATGCAAAGTGCCTTCCAGAGCCTTAACTGAGACTTGAGTTTTATTAAGGATGCTTATCTTCGCATATACCTACATACATACATATATTCATGCATATCTATCTATCATAACTGTAGCTAAATTTGACATAGATTTGGCGGTATTTGAAGAATTTGGCGAGTCACTTCATCCAACCGACAAGCCTCTCCAATCCTCAAATTTCAAGAGCAACGATATGAATGTTATTTCTAATTTTACTCTTTGAATACCCACCTGAACATATCCTTTGACATGTGCAACTACTTAAGTAAAACATGCCCTAAATTGTGTTTATCCTTACACACAACCATCTTAAGCCGAAATCTGATTGCACTTAAAATACCTTTACGTATAAAGCTAATTACCATTTTATAGTGAATGACATTTCAGTTGGGGTACATCCCTGTGGAAAGATAAAATCATCAACACAACCCTGTCCCAACAGGGGGCAGAGAGAGAGAGAGAGAGAATGCAATAAAAGAAATCCTTCAGAATCACTAATACACAAAATCACTTTGCATTCCTTGGAACTATCAGTCGCATATTCAGGTCGTAAATTTTATTTAATTATCATGTTTAATTACCTTGCCGCACAAACACAACAAATACGAGCGCCCACTCTACCGCCACTCGGCACTCTACCACGTTGAATCGTTCGCCACCCCCCTGATCCTTAACGCTAATGTCATACAGCGGAAAAAAATTTATCACAAGAAAAAAACTAGAGCAGAAAAATTAAATAAAGGAGAACAAGAAGCAACGAAAAAAGCAGAAACGTTATATAAAAAAAAAAAAAAAATGAAAATGAAAATACGCCTCTCACACTGAATGGGATCGCGATTCGAGCGCTGCCGCTGCCACTGCTACTGCTGGCGCTGTCGCTGCTGCTGCTGCTGCTTCTGCTGCTGCTGCTGCTGCTGTGTTCACCTTAATAGGTCGCCATTAGAGGCCATAAGGGAATAAAATGTTTCATAAAATAAACTAATTAACAAGAACTCGGTTTTTTTTTTCCTTTGAATTAACCAAACAAACACACACACACAGAGGGAGAGAAAGACAGGCATATAGTAGTAGAAGTCATCATGCAGAGGGGTGGGCCATTGCTTTGTTACCCCCAGCCCGGCCTGCCCGGCCAACTCAAAAGGAGGCGCAATCCACGTGTTATCTTTCATTGCCGTGCCTTTTGTTCTAAGCCCCCACCCGTTCTTTGTACACGCTGCTGCCTTGTGTTGTACGAATTTTTTATTATTTGCTTTACTTTGTAGTTTTCATTACAATTTATTCATTTTCCTTCTTTTTTTTCCATATTCACCTCGTTGTGCATTCACATATTTAATTAGCTAAGGTAAATATAAGATTAAGAGGCACGATAAGGGGTGGGACATGGCTACTTATATTTCTTTTTGCCTTTCCTTTGTACCTATCATAAGGGTTCGTTTTTATAGTGAGTACGGGTACGGTTGTAAAACCGGAGTGGCAGTTTACCTTTGGGATACTGTTGCGTATACGTTACAAATACAAACGCAGGCTAGCATGATGGACACGACCGCAAATGGTAGTTTTACGGTGTGTGTTTTTCATAATTGCCAGGATTTTATTTTTATGGCTTTTTTATTTCACCCTTCAATGCGATTCAACAATTTGCGTAAAAACTTTTGAGGTGTCTATTGGAGGGGGTTGAATCTATTAGCCAAATGCGTTGTAATGACAAAATGGTAGTGTTTTCCACCGAAGTTAGAATCGATTGTAATGTACATATAAGGTGGGGAGAGTATAAATCCTTGAAGCATACAAGTAAAGATGACACTGTAGACCATTTGGTGTCTCGTATGCAGAGTCACAGGCTTCAACTTTTAGAAAATCTGTTTCGTACTCCGATATTTCAAAATGTCCTTGAAATTTTCATCAGTTCGTCATTCGATGTTCTTATCAAGGATGAGGGTTTCGATGCATCAATATTCATGAACTCGCCAGAATAGGTACAAATTTACCCATTTTACCAAACAGATGCACCTTTGGTGGACACATCTCTACTTGCAAACTAAAATTCAGGCAAGATGCTATCGAAAACAAAAATTTTTAATGAACCGACGTGTCTAGCAATAAAACGAATTTGGTCTAAGCTGGATTTAAAACGCTCAAAGCGGCCTCCAGTCGTACAATATTATTGGCTGGGTGCCCTAGTTGAAGACTGATATTTGTGTCAACAGCATGTTGAGTGCCAATATAGGTAACACACCCAAAGAGATCTAGTGCACATAAGGGTTTAATTCGTTCTAAGAGTCGTACTACTTCTCTTATGAAGGCAAGTACGTCCTTAGCCTCAGGAACACCATTAGACGAGTCTGAAGGGTTTAATAATTCTGCCTCAAATAACCTAAAGAAACAATATTCCCTGACCATAATGTTAGAGATGGTGCAGACCATCTCTATTTTAAGAACTGAGCCAGGAATTTTCGTGTATCCCACATGATTCATTAATATTTTCATTTTAGTTGCAGCTTGATAGCGCATTTGTAGAGGTGTGAGCCCAAAGATGGTTCCTAATCCTGCCGTTTGACACCTTAAATACTGAGATAGGCTATTCTTTGTAAGTAGCTTCTGAAGCTTAGTTCCCGTTGTCCGGTCAAGAACTTACGGCAAACGTACGTGGTAATGGATTTAACCAACATTGAATACATCCAATTTATCATTTTTGGATTTAGACTCGAAGTTATGCCATAAAAGCTTCTACTGGCTCACAAGGTACTGGTACTGGTGGCCCGCTCGATGACAGGCATGATATGGGAATTCCAGCTAAGTCGTTTACTAGGATGACGCCGAGATTTTTGAACTCACTGAAAAGTGGCGTCTTTTATGGTGATAGTCCGCATATTAACCAGTTTTCTTTTAGTAAAAGTCACTGTAATGATTTCACAAGTCTCTCCCTACTGCACCATTCAAATGCATGCGAAAAGCACCTTGCATGACGCTGAAAAGGGTCGTGCTTTGTTTACCACTAACAAAAATTACCTAGTCATCCACATAACCAATGTCGATGTAGATCGACTAAATAGAAGATTGTCAATAACTAGTGACGACAGAAGGGGAGAAAGGATACTTCACTTGGCGCTGATCTACTGGTTGAACGAATCCTCGATACGTCTGGATTGAGAAGGGAAAGAAACCATTTCATAACTTTTTGTTTTTGGGAGCGTGGAACTTTCACTTCAGAGTCTTCTATTATAACGACTTATGTAATCTGACAAGCGTAGGTATCAAGAGCTTCTTACGCTTAACCATAACTATACAATTAAGTTAGGTGACGCTACAGTCGAGAGTGAACCTAACCTTTAACAATCCGGCCTCTCCAATTAGCGCTAACCTTAACTAACTGCCTTCAGGTCCGCACTCCAAGGAGATTGGAAAACTCTACGAGCCCAATATGGTACCAAAATTCGAGTTCAATGTGAACAATGTACAAGCTATGACCTATTTCCGTAAAAGTCTTCCAATAAACCTTAGATCCTGTCTTATTTGTGGTGAGCCTGTTCCATCCATCACTTTATTGAGTGATTTGGATATTATTTGTCACAGAGAATGAAGAGTCAACTCTGCACTCGATTTTGTGAAGTCCTGGTCTAAGGAATTTTGAAACCTTTATGTCACGAGATGTCTCTTTTCAATATTTGTTTGGCCAATCCTCGAATATGCTAGCCAAAGTATGGCCCCTCTATCACGATACCCATTCCCTTTATATCAAGGCTAATCAATGTAAATCCATTTTGCTCTTCGTGGGCCTTCTTGGCCAGGCAGGTACAACCTTCCTCTCTTTTAGGATCGTTTCAAATAAAATGCCGACATTATATTTAGGCGTCAGTTCTTAGTTGAAAACATTGGTAGCCATGAACTGCTACAAGGGATAACTCTTAACGTCAATCCACCCAATCTGTGCTCCTTTCTTGTCTTAATTTCATCGCACCAACTACTTCCTATCCTTTCTATAAGAATAAGCAGAACTAACAATCCCTTGTATCTTGTTCATAACTTCACTTCGAATTTAAATATCTTTCTTATTTTTCCCTTACATACATAACTTACGTATGTATAACCTTCTTAAAGCTGCTAGAACCCTAGAAAAAATATAAACGAAAAAGTCCAAAGATACGCATAACTATATACCCATTTAAAACGTAACCCACATCCATTAACGTTAGCTGATATATCCGTCGTTACACATTAGCAACTAATTTGCATTATTTGTGTAAAATAACTTACAACCGTTATGCACGCATACAGTTCTAAAAGTATTCTACTCAACAATTCAGTCTTTTGATTTTTTGTCCACACTCAAAGCAAGGAGCGGGAGGTCCTTGCAAAAAGAGGGTTCCTCAATAAATGGAAGGGTAAAGTGCGGTAAGAAAAACATTGTACTTCCTGATATTTCCTTAATATTTTCTGTGCATAAGAATATAACATTGTGTATGTGTAACAAGGATACGCAATCAATTTTTATGGAAATCGTTACGCACACCGGAAGTGCGTGTAATGGAGAGAATGAAGTAAATTATAAAACACATTTGTGAAAAATTCCGCCAGGAAGTGTTCGTTTCCCCTGAGGAAAGTGTTTCTAAAGATTTATCGGTTCAGTGGAATTGGGATGGTGTTCGTTTTTTTTTTTTTTCTTTACTTCAATTAGGTTGGGAATAGTTCTTACCAGAGGGTAGTCCAATGAATCTCTGTGGTTTATGACAATCGAATATGCAAATTGTTGTAGCGTTATTGCAGAGAGGGGAGAAAATAGTACAGAAAAATGTTTTTATTTGTACAGAGAATGCATTGGTCCTTGCCTTAAGTAAGAGTCTTTCAAAAGTCCTGCCCTTATGTTATTTTTAAATAAAACTTGTAAATACGCAGAACAAATCCAAGTAGGTTTAGAAGACTCCCTGTGCATTCCCTATTCACAAACGTAAACAATCTATGGCACCAGTATCGCGATGTCATCAAACAGGAAGCCGAGACCACCATAGGTTACCAACTACTACCTTAGAGGAATCCTTGGTATAATGTTGAATGAGTATGTCGAAAAAGGTGACATAAAATGCTGCAGCGCAAAACAAGAGCAGCGAGGGAAGAGTATTGAGACAGAAGAAAGGAGGAGGAAAAGATCCAGCGTAAGAAGAAAAGGGTTAACACAGTCTCCCAGCTGAAGGATATCGAAGAGTCTAGCGATAGGAACAACACCCGGATGTTTTTAGGGAAAACCAATCAGCTGGCAGTTGGTTTTAAGCCCGCAATGCAGGCTCTTCAAAACAGTGAAAATGTGCAGCGAAGGGAATAGTAGATGTATTTAAGGAGCATTTCTAGCAGCTACTGAATGCCCATCAAATAGAGAGAGTGACCTCTCGTGTAGTCAATGAAAAAGCCATCCCCCACTCAGTTTTGAAGAGGACCGGCCAGCTACCAAAAACTGAAGAACAATAATGTCACCGGCTCTGATGGACTACCACCGGAGCTATCAAACATTATGGTGATGTTTGCGAGGATGAAGTCATACCCAATGACTGGACTATCAGCTTCATATGCCCCATCTTCAAGAAAGGCGAAGAATTATCGATCCTATCCAAGGTATTGTGTAAGCGTCTGAAATCTCTCTGCAACACACTAATGAACACGTACCAGTGGGGCATCCGTTCACACCAAGGCAAATCCTGGAAAAGATCAACGAATTTCAAGCCGAGATCCACCATCTCTTGAAGCCACTTATGACATCATTCATCGTTCGGAGTTTTACAAGGCGATAGCCGAATTCGAGATCCCACTGATCTAGCTGTGGCGCGTGACGCTACAAAATACGTGATGCAATGTGCAACTTGGGAACAGTTCCTCTAAACTATTCCAAACATGCACCGGATTTCGCTGTCATGTGATACCTTCAATCTTGTGCTGAAACAGATAGTGCGCTGGGTACGTCTTAACACAGAAGACACTATCTTCAACAAATCTGTTCAACTGCTGGGATACGCAGCCACGAATGACTCCTAGGAAACCGCTGCTACTTCGATTCGGCGAAACTCCTAAATCAAAAGACGAAAATGATGCTCTACAAGTCTCTGATCCTCCCAGTTCTGCTATATAAAGCCGAGTGCTGGACTATAAGCAGGAAAGGACAGCAGAACTTTCGAGAGAAAAATTCTTCGTCGAACTTTCGGTCCTGTATACGAGGAGGGCGAATAGAGCTTCGAACTCTATGAGGTGTGCCAAGACGTGGATGAAGACCCCAAGACAATCTTCGAATCACGACCCCCAGGTTCCGACGACTGAACTTCCATTTGAAGGACCAAGCTATGGCGGATGCCAGAGCGCTTAATCTGGAAAACTGGAAGGGAGTGGAAAGCTGCCGTGTCTTCACTGATCGGGAGCCCGTTAAGCAAAGTTAGTTTCATTTTTAAAAAAATTTTACTCCTAATAATTTTGTGTGGAGTATAACATCATTCGAATGCCGATATCTGAGCACGTCTACAAGCTCTCATGCGAACATCAAAATTTTTAAGGACTAGCTCACACATGAAAGTACATATGTAATTCATCAATTTTGATCCAAAAGGTCCAAGAAAAATCCAAAGAAAGTGATCTATTGGTATTAAGTCGGGACATAAGTCGCAAACATAACTTTCCCAAGTCCCGAGACTCATATCACCTACTTCGCACATTTACCTACTAAATAACAGTAACACGTCCTTGAATCCACGGATTGACCTTGCTGTCTTGAACCTGCTTGTGTAATTGGTTGGTTTTTTTTGTGATACTGTCATTGTTTTCGCTAGACTCCATCATCATCGAAGGAACTTCGAGGAAAGCGTTCAGGAAATACTTATACGAATGTATGTATACCTTACAACCTTCACTCGGAGAAAATATACACCGATGAGGACGATAACAACAACGAGTACCTCGAAGGATAACAAAATACAAGAGAAAAAAAAAAGTCGAACGTAGTACCTACACCAGCCAGCAAAAGAACACGCTGCTATTGGAAACACAGCCCCTTTTGGCCGTGTGCCATGTACTGCCTACGGCCAATGAAATTGCTTTATTAAAATTTATACGAAAATTCGTACAACAAGGAAGTTGGTGAATTTTGCGGTAAAACTACATTCTATCCCCCCCTCCTGGTCGGAGGACGACGACGACGACGACGGCGGCGTGTTCCTGCAACAAATTTTCAAAACTGACAAACGAGATACAAGCACATGTGTGTGCGTAAATATCGACAACGACGAAGACGATGACGGCAGCGATGATAAGATACACTTCGGATGATAAAACACAATTCCAGCGAATTGATGTTCCGTGTTATATCATATCCTGCGGATCGTGTTTCCCAATTTCAGAATCCTGTAGTCTAGAATTCTGTGTTTGGCCTTCCACTTGCTCAGTATCCAGCTTGTGAGTTGTTTTTTTTTTTTTTTTTTTTTTTTTACAGAAAAAGTTGATATCCCAATCATATGCCGTCAGAGACGTAGCATGACTTTTTTAAAATGTGCCCCTAGATCACATCTCTTACACTTTTATGCCAATTTAAACTTACAGCTTCGACAATGGTAGTAGCAGCAGGAGCAGCAGAAAGAAAACTTTGAAGGCACGCAACGATGATGTCGAAATGCGGATTTAATACATCCTGCTAACGCTGGAAGGATTACTAGCTGTTATCTTCTACCTTGTCTTCCTTGTAGTTTCGTATTTTTGTTCTTTCCTTTTTCGTCCTTCTTTTAATTGGGACTCCTAACAATGTATAACGGTGTTTTGTTAAGGGAGCAAAATTTAAACAGGATTTACGTTGTTAGATTGCTGCTACTGCTGGCGGTGCTGATACGAGTATGTACGCTAGGTACGAAACGGTTGTCATGTTATGTTCAGTCGATCATTAGACATTAATTAGCGATGTTGGGACATCGATTGGCAAGGTGCGTGCATGTTTCATGTAGAGAATGTGCAGAATGTCTCAGAACAGTTCTCTTGTTATTGGGATAAGGATGTTAATGAAAGAAATTGAAATCTGAAGCAGCTTAAAGGATCCCAATTCATAGCAGTGTTACAGATATAGGTATTCACGAACTTGTGAAGCTCTGCAAAACACGGCACAATGTTGTGAGAAAGAAGAACAACTTTACAGAAAGTTAGTATCATACCTTCGCGGAACGAAATGAGTCGCTTAGTTGCTTTATGCTTGAAAACTTATTTCCTTATTTCCTAAGTGCTGTGTTGCCCAAACAGTACGTTATTTGAAAGAAAGTTTTGGCCGAAATGAAGCACGCACCACACCTGCTGTACGCAAGTTTGTGCAAAAAGTTCATGAGACTGGTATGCTAAATAGTGGACAACAGTCATGGTCCCCGTCGTCGTAAGGTGCGCACAGACTGCGCTTCGGATCTGCGATTTGACCCCGATTTGTGGGGAACCGTGAGGGACCGTGAGTTACAGCCCGAAACCATCAACAAGCTCTTGGAGTGACAGAATGCGCTACTTCGAAGCCAGCCGAGGCAGCCACTTAAACGACGTTGTGTTCCATAATCAATGGGAATATTTGCTCTTACTAATAAAGCCATAATACATGGAAAAATTTTAATTTTGTTCATTTTATTGCATTTTTAAAAAGAAACTTGTATTTGGCCAACCCTGTATATATGTAGGACTCATACCTACAGTACAGTCTTCAAAGAGCCGTATAGGGCGACAAAAAATTGATTGTGTCTCTGTTTTTTCAAGACGATTGGACTGGGGAACGCGATCTGACTTAGGTAGCTTTTTGGACTATTCGAGAACCACTCCCATACATATGTATACTGAAACTAGACCTCCTTGATAATGGGAAGAGTCCATCAATGCCTACCAAATCAATAAAATATGTCTCTCACCATACTAAGTCTCTCATCTAAACAGATCTGGCCCAAACTTCGGGTCAATAATAGGAAAATCTGAGACCTTTGGCGAAGCACTGACCTTTTTTCTATACATTTTGTCACGCCCATTCGGTATAGAGATGAGTTATCATTGAATCTTTGCATGAGTTAGGACAGACTGCTGAAACACTTTTACGTTAACATCTTTCAACCAAGAAAGTAAATATGCAATGTCGGGGCCCTTGAACTTAAAACCACATCCACCAACTGCTCTATGAAATCAGAGACATTACATATTTCCATCTCTAATAGTATAACCATAGATATAAATAGATACATTGAATATTCACGGTTTATTGGATACTTTTAGCGTAATTCAATGCAAATGCAAACAGCATTGCAGAATGCAGACATTTATAAATGAATTTGATATCTCCTTCGTTGTTTAGTGCATAATACTCTATGTTTGGTCAAAGGTGTGATGGAATCCACTCGCCACAACTGAGGTCTGCATTTCGGAAGTCTCGAATTACAATGCTCGGACACAAGGTTACATCTTTACCTATTTGTACTGCATTCCAAAGTTCCGTACAGCAATCATGGTGTCAAATGATTTCGTGTTGTATTGTGGTTTGATGTTTTACATTCCACAGATTCTGTATGAAGCTTTGTGTACTCTCTTCTAGCTGATTTTGATAATTTTCCAATACGGTCATCTGTACACATGACATACCGGACTAAATTAGTCGACGGGTCTAATGTTCACCGTTGTCAAATACATACATATGTATGTATGAACGATTCTATGTCAACCTCATCTGTGAACAATGTCAAATACTCACATCCTTTCTATTCTTCTCAATGACAGTAGGTTCTCAGTATTTCAATAGTCGCGGCGCCTCTCAGATTATTTTGTTCTTCAAAGTTTGGAAATTCTGTAGACAGACTTAAATCCGAATAAATATGCAAACATGGATATGTTTCTCATTGGCAATTGACCAAGAACCGAATCTCGTGCTCCATTTGATTTGTACGGAAACTGGAAAAAAAAAGTCGATCACAGTACGCTGGCACTCGCAACCTGTGGAAGACTTATGAACTGCATGAACTTATGAACTTCATCTTGATCCCGAGTGTAATCACATTGCGATATCTAGTAATAAATACTATGATACTGATTTCTCCCAGATTTTCGCGACACTTTTTTTGCATATGCACCAATGGATCCATCGTGAACCGCCGTCATGAAATAACCATAAAAGTTGGTCTATGGCTATGCGGTTTTCTCGAAGTCAGGCGAGATTGTAAAGATGGTTAACTGTGGCTTTCTTTCTTCGAAGTGTTATTCGCCAAAGGCCACTAGTTTTGGTCTCTTCTATGTCCGTAATGCCACACTTTGGACAGTGGCCACCAGTGTCACATTCTTCTTCGATGGACGGAAGTTGAGGTCGACAATGTTTCTCTTGAAGAGCAATAAATTAGGTCTGTTAAGCATAAGAACTTGCTTGGCTTTGTCATTGTCATATTTTCTTGAGAAATTACCAAAACAACAGTGGCCACCATTTCTCTTTAGAAGGGACGGTAAAACAGAGGTTACGACCATTGTGTGGTTCTGTTCGAAATCCTTTCTTGCTAGATCGTCCCCCTGTGAACCTTGAATACCTCGAATTCTGAAATCCAAAGAAGTGTAACATGTATTGATCTATTCATCGAATCGTTTGGATTTGACGACTATGACTGAAATAACCTTCATGACGGCTTATATAGTTATAATGCCCCTTCAACTATGGGCAATAATTCTGCTTATAACACACAATAATTTGGCTTGAAACCCTGTGTAACCAAATAATCTCGGATTCAGAGACTCTTCATCAGCAACCCAGAAACTAGTTACTCAGTTGTAGACACGTCCTCTAAAATGGAAATATTGTTTGAACTGATGGCCCAACTGATTATCCAGTCCTTCTTGAAGGGAAAGTGATTTTAATGTTAAGGCTGACATCGTGGCTGGCAGTATATAATCTACTATGGTTTAAAGCGTAGTTCACTTTTGCACCTGTTTCTATTTATGTAAGTGCAGGTCTGATGGAATCAATGCCAAAGTGATTATGAGTGTTGAACTTGGCATGATTCTACCCGCAGTGCTAGTCCCTGTGCGTACTAATCTTTGCATCCTGGTCGGGCCATCAGACTAGGCACCCACGTGATGAATGGATGGCTGCATACGTCCTGTGGATAACGCGAGCTTGGGTTTCCATTTTTGGAAGTTATTCTTATCCTTTCCGAATTGTTTTTTAGGAGTTTGTGTGCTCTTTTATCATACAAACAATAATGAACTCAGTTTAAGTTTTCGCTAAAAAAGATCAGAGGTCTTAGTCCTAAAATGATCGTATGATTCTAAATGGCGGTAGTGACGTAAAGAGCGCATTTGCATTTGAAGAAAAAGATCATTGAAGCAAGGACTTTGAGGACATTTGACAGAATCGTTTACTTTATTTCTTTTTTGCACTACTACAGTGCGAAAGTCCCATCCGTACCTTACTGAGTAAACGATATGGCCATGCTTTGTTCAAGTCGTTCAGGTATAAAATTGAAAAGGTACCTGGGAGTGTGTAGGCTTGCCCAAATCATTTTTTAAACCGAAATTTTGGACGAAGTGGTTAACTACCTTAATAGATCGGCGAGCATCATCCAACGACACTTTTACAAATTATTTTGACTTTCTGGATTCTCTCCAGGATCTGTGTGATTAACTATATGACAATCAAATACTATACAATCTGTGCTTAAATATTACAGATTTCAAAAAGGCTACGTTTTCCAGATATGTAAGTACAAAAACCTGCTCGCAATGGATATCCTTGCAAAGAGATCCCATTAAAATGCCCTTCGTATGTAACACACAATACTAAGCATTCGAAAAAGCCTTGCATTAGAAAGTCAAGGCCTTTATAATTATGAATCTCACTAGAAAGTATCCTTTTTCATCTCGCAAGAACTATTTATGATTGCTGTTAATTGTTTGGCACTGCCACGAGTATATGCCGAATAGCTCGACACTGCAGTGTCCCACAAAAACTGGAAGCCAATGCCTCCTGCGGTCTACACACTTTATACTTTCTCTGTTGTGTAGTATAACCAACCCCCGCCCGGTTTCCTGGTCGGTGGTGGTACAGATAGGCTATAGCACTGTATGTATTCAACAATAAATCATTTACAGAACATTTACTACAATCCTATCGTCGTCGAAACTAAAAGGTTCCAACAGTGCACACAGTGATACTACTGTATACAAAAAGAAAGGAAAAAAAAGAAAATCCATCTAAAAGGACTTTCGCATTTGACAGAAAGCAAAACTTTGACATAAACGATGCTGATAGAAGCAGGGTTAGAAAATCCTTTTGCGAAACGAAACTCTCATTAGGTGTGTGTTTGACGCGTTATATGGATGTATGTGTGGATGTGTAACGACAGCAAGTGGTTGGGAAGGGGGGACATATTAGTTCAGTTACATTTCAAGGACTTGCCGCACGTTATCACGGACCATAGCCGCATTTTCCAAGAGACGAAGTGTCAAAAGGATTAAATGCGCGCAAAATTAAATGGAACAAAAACACACAAAAACGCATAGAACGCCTTCCTTGCACTTTATGTATGTTTTTTGATCCGAAACAAAGGACTCTGAAGGAGCGCATTATCGCAACCAACACCAGTGCACTGAAGCCACACAGTGCACTATTATTGTTAACTGAATTCCACATCTGCATCATTCATGAGTAGCGCGAGTAAAGACCGCACACTAGCATTGTTTATGGATTCCTTTTCTGCTGCCACTACTGCTGCCGCTGCCGCTGCTGCTGCTGTTGCTGTTGCTGTTGCTGTTCCTGGTGGTGGTGGTGGTGGTGCTTCTCTGCCAGTGCCTTCGATTCAATTCACTGAAGGCGCTCGCTCCACATGCTTGGCTCCATGTTGCCGTCGGTTGTCCTTCGGTTCTCTCACTAACCCTCGCTTGCGTGTATGGGCATGTAGGTATGTTGTATGTCGTGTGCCGTTATTCCTCCCCACCATATCCACGCCTAACCCTGCATCCATGCCATGTGTCGTAGTTGTAGTCGTAGTCGTAGTCGTCGTCGTCGTCGTCGTTGTCGTCTTCGTCGACGCCGCCACCGCTGCTGCCACATAATCAGCTTTTACGAAACACTTAACTCGAAAAGGAGTCAACGAGCGTAAGGAAATAACTTGACGCTGCCTGCGATAAAAGCGGCTTTTCTGCCAACAATTGAAACATTAAAATTGGCCTTTGTGTTGGAGATGTAGTGTGGAGTGTATGTGTCTTAGGTGGTAGGGGGTGGCAGCGACTACGACTACGACGACGACGGTGCGGCGCGGCGCGGCGCGGTGAGGCTTTCTGTTTTGGCGAAAAGACAATTGCTCCACACAGTAGTGGCTCACTGCCTCACTGGGCTCACTATATGTGTTCGTTTGCACTTTCCTGGGTGTATAGCGGTGGCTGCTTGGCAAGGGTATTTTCGTCGCATTGTGATTCCGCTTTTGAAGTAAATCTATGCATTGAGTTGCTTAATCCTTTTCTGCGGGGGGTATATGCACCGTGGCACCAGTGGCAGTAATTTGTGTGGTTTGCCGGGCACAGGGGCTAATTACCTTGCATGCAGGGTTGGGATGTGGTTGGCGGCGGATTACTTTTTATTTCCCCTTCAGTCATAATGGGCGGCGGTGGGTATTTTCTTCCTTTCAATTTTTTTTTTTTTTTTGACAACTCCGTTCCATTTAATTACGACTTTGTTAAGTCCCCGGGGAAGGAAGGGAGGGTTGCCTTAGCAACTGGAATGAAGCTGACCACTCTGGTCTGAAGATCACGGTATGAGGACGTAATTTTTGTTTTGTGTCTGGTGAATTGTGCTCATTTAAGTACTTAATGTGGAACATGTGGTGCATAAATCAAGGACGCTTTCATCACGTTAGTGTGGTAATAAAAGCTGAAGAGGAAAGATAAGTTTAACTACTTGGAGTCACTATAAAACACAAAAAAATTGGACAGTTCAGTTAAAAGTTTAAAAATGCGTGTCCAAGTTGTTCATTTTACTATGGCGCCAACTGATGTTTCGAAGAGAAATATTATTTTACGGGATTACACACATGTTTGCAGATGTGGCGACTAGTTTTCACAGATTATTACATATAAGTGATGTCCTATGTTACTCATGTTGTATCACATTTACAAAATGTCTGGAAATTGCTGAATGTCTTCGAACAGACTGTCTTTGCTGATGCCGGCCGCATTGTCTATCGTCATGTCTACCATCTTAAGACCGAAGGATAAGTAAATTACTGAAAGTAATTGTAATTGAAGTAAAATTCCACAAATTTGTGCAAACATATGTATTTAAGTCGAGCAGCGTATAAATTGAAAAATATTACATTATTTGCATCTCCATTGCGAATTCGCACGGGACTTCTACGTTGGCCGTTCTAAGGAACACAGAACAACATCGTAACCTAACTTGGATGTTGGTGAACCATGAATACTTTAAAGTAGATTTAGACAGCTTTGCCCGTAGTAGTAGTCCTCACTGCCTGAGCTACTCGAAAACTATGGAAGTCATGTTATATTCCGAAGGTTATCTTGTATGTTTTTGGGCGCCGTGGCTGAGTGGTTAGTGCGTTGGACTATGGAGCAAGGGGTTCAAGTTCGAGTCGCAGTCTGAAGACCTAAAAGTTTTTTTACGGCCCCACCTCTCGCGTGCGTCTGACACCAAGAATACAACTGTCATGAAATTATGTCTCGAATACTACATTAAACAGAGCCTACTGTTTCCATTTTGTAGGAAGTAAGTCCGTGTTTGTATTTTGAAATTGGCTAAGTTAAGAGCTGTTTTTTTTTTCCTTAGACCCTAGCCCATATGGGTGATACCTTAGGGTACATGTTTATTCTAAGAGTCGTACCACCTTCTTAATGAAGGAAAGTACATCCTTAGCCCCAGAGTTTTTAACTATCTGCTGGCGATCATGTAACTTTATAGAAAATGCGCCACCTCAACCAATGTAGAGCCGAGCATTCATCTGAGCACAAATTGAGTTTGTTGAGGTGATACTTCAGTTAGAAAGCTGACCAGCTTACTAATACTATCCTTATCGAGCTGACTAAGGTTTAACCTATCGCAAATCTCAATTGCATGGAGTTCAGCCTGGAAAACTTTGGGGCACATTGCCATAGGTATCGAGACATTGGTGGTGGCTCCAAAGACACCAGCACCCACTTTAGAGTTTTTCACATAGTTACCTGCTGAGAGTTATTGTTTAGTGGGAACTTGACTGTGAATGCAAATAGAACGGGATATTTCTGTCCGATATTGATCCCAATTCCCATATCACGTCTCAGCAAGTGGATACTAAAAAGCTACATATAAGCTTGACTGTAGAAAATCGCTTTATTGAGTGAATCTCCTTTCAAAGCAAAACTGGCTAAACTTGGATTTGAAGAAAGCCAAAGACTAAAGGGAAAAGATTGCTATAATTGATTGCCATCTTAACAGATAACTATCCAGTTCTGTGGATCCCTACTATGACACACTCATTGCTTCATATTAGATAGTGGACCTGGCTCTAAACTCTTGGGTAACAAAAGTTCTTGATAAGCCCTAGCTGTACAAGAATTCGGATAAAGATTGTTGCAAACAAGTATAGTAGGAAACAGAATCAATACATGTTCGAGTCATCTGACAGATGATCGCAATATACACCAAGGATGTCCACAACAAAATCATCTTCTTCTCTGCGCACTAAATTGCTTATTCGAATACTAAACAGTCAAGTAGTCGCTCAGGTGTTTCAGAGTAAAATACCCTAAGCAACAAAATAAACAACACAAGTGCTTTCGTAAGTATCGCTTTCCCACTTTAACATTCATGTCCCGAAATCATGCTCGGATGAGGGACATAATTTTATATACGACCGGCTATGAGGACTTTTTATTTTGGCTAGGTATAGAGGCTAAGTACAGTGAAAGACTCCCGGGAGTTACCTCCTCACAGGAGGCCGAACTCGAGAATAGTGATATCGACTCGCAAACCATATCCAACCATCCCAGCATTACTTCCGTCATACTCACTTTCCTCAACTCGACCCTTTCTATGGAACAATCCGTGTTGATAGACCACGTCTTCCCTAGCTACTCATGGTATCCACAAAATTAAATCAAGAAAAAAAAAAAAAAAAACATAAACACTAATACTCTTGGAATCTTCTGGACCTACTCAGACTCCGAAGAGGAAAGGAGGATTCTCGAAAAGGATGACTACAAGTCCTGCACGAGCTCCGACTGGGATGACATTGTGATTCCTATATGCATACAAAGAAGAGTCCTAATAGAAGGAATAACCTCCATGCCCACTAAAAGCATAAGGACAGAGTCTCAGGCAACTCGAATCAGGAGCCCAATCCTAACCCAGTTTCAGACCTCTTGGCAACAAAGCCAAACGTGACCAAATGCGAGCAGAGTCAGAAGGAATTGACCTTTCAAAAGAATAGAAATAACGTTTGGATTAAAGCAGGTCAACATCAGACCATCAGTAGTTACTTCCATTTGAGTTCGTGAATATTCGTGACTTTGTTTCATAAACAAATTTTCAATATAATGGCAGTAAATACTGCCAATGTAACCACCCCCATTAAAGGTAGCAACATAATTATTATAATTTTACTTTAAAACCTCACAGTAAAAGCTTTTACATCCCCCCGATATATGTACCTTTCAAAAGTTCATCCAAAACTAATAGAAAAAGCGGAAAAATAATAAAATATAAACTTTCCATAGTGCAGATGTAAATTTCCGCAGCGGCATTAATCATTGGTGCCAAAAATCTTCGCGCAACAACTTAATCTCTCACCCCAGATAAGAGACCGTGAGTTTTAAAAACTTTGTGCAACGCAAATGCCTGCGAAGATTAAAACAGTAAATCATTACGCCCAGCTTTAGCTCTATTAACACCGAGCGCCAGTGCATATCTTCTTAGAAAACATGAAAAAAAAAAACATAACAACAACAGCAACTAGCGGAAAAAAACAAAAACAAACTCTAAAAAGTTTAATCTAAATAAATTTTGTTGTGAAAAGACCGTTATAAGACTTCAACGACAACGAGCACATCGGGCAGAAGGGTTTGCCTTGCACCACGACAGGACTGCAAGTGCAACATTAGCACCAGCCACAGCCACAACAGCAACAGCAAGTCAACCCAGTAATTATGGCCACCGATCTGGGGTTGTAAATTGAAAGAAAACCTCCAACAGAATTAGTGCGTTGTAGTTTATTTATTGTTTGTATACTTTTTGTTCTTCCTTTTGTTTTATTAAAAGTTTTATTTTCTTCACAATTTAGTTTTTAACATTATTGAAACATATTGCACCGCCAGAAAATTACACTTTTATAATGTAGTGTCTTGAGAGGTATTTCACGATACAACTAACTTTAAATAAAGTGCCCGACTGGGTCGTACAAACTTGCACCTATGCATGCCTAAGAGTCTTGTGTGTATTTGAGGTAAAAACATACAGAAAAGCTACAATCCGTCCCACATCCTCTCTATTATGTAGACCCTATGAAGTGCGCGTAGCAAGTTACAACGATATCGTCGAATGTTTGTTGATGTGTCATGAAAATTTTCATCAAAATCGTTTTGCGATAAAAAAAACTTCCCCAAAAAGTGGGCGTAGCTAAAATTGAAGTATAAGCGAATTGTACAGAATTCGAATACCTAAATATTTTCTCGTAATAACATTTTTTAATTTCATACAAAATAGCGAAGTGATATGAAAAAGTGGACTGATTTCAAAAATTTGTACACATGTACTGGTTCTATTTTTCAGAAGCCCAGATGTGAAATTCATTCCTCTTAGCTTAAAATTTAAGGCCCAAAAACTAGGGACATACGGACCGGTCGGACGGTCGGATTTGTCTCAATCGTTCCGCTATTAATGCTGAACTCAAATATCCGTATACCCCTGGGATAGGGTACAGAAAGTAATGAATATAGACTGCTATATACGTACATACATATGTACATACATATGTAATATGATTATAAATAAATCACATTCTTAACAATTAGGCCAAAAACGTGGTATGTCATCTTGCATGATTTGATAAAACTCATAAAAATTAAACAACATCTTCACAGTGTTTTCTTGTTAAGATGTCTAAAAGGTAAGTACCTCTTTAGGCAGTTTTTGGCAAAAACATTACATTCCAACTTAGAGATTTCTAAAATGTTCTACATACATATACAGCGGGAATTCGACCGCATTTTTCATACATGTGTACATTGCTTTGAAGCGTAATACCTGTGAGAAAATGTATACTATTAATCATCAATCCTGGTAAAACACTGCAACCACGCATTCAATTATGTCATTTTCCATTGATTTCACCCAAAAAATCATTCCCTTTGGATTTGAGTCCTTCAAAATGTCACCATATTCTCTCCATCTGTTCCCGATTCTAGCCCTACTTTTTGACATTAGGCCTAACATATGGAACATCAAGCTGACTGAAAGGGTTGGTGACATTTTATGTGTCAGACGTCGCATCCTTACTTTGAGTTTTGACTTTGGATGAAGTGTGGACTGTGGACTGTGCTTGTCAAAGCATCTCACTGATAAATATATGTACTTGTATAAAAAAAAAAAAAAAAAGACAATACGGAAAATATGGACCCTTTATTTTTTCTAAAAATTCACTGCAATGTGTTATAAAAAATACATATAAAGCAAATTACCATAAAACACTTACTGATCAGCTGATTCCTTACATTTCACAAACTGACTTAAAATGCTGACATTTTATCCTGGAATCCAGTCTAATACCTCAAAAAACTGCCGTACTTTTGATTCGAATTTGAATCTCTCTACCAATCAGAAATGTTTGACTACCTATTGCCTAAAATTCGGATCGAACCCATGACAGCAGCTGTGTTCTACTGCGTTGCCAAGTAATAGAGACGTATCAAAAGTGATATTTTTGTATCTTTATTTAGATACGTCATAATTCGTTTAACAATGGGAATATTGATACTTTTCAGTTTCGACAACAGATGCTAGTAAGGAAACTCTTTATACCATTTTTTCAATTTTTTGATTCTGCAACATATTTCCTCTGCCATTGGGATATATTTTGTTAATAATAATGGTAATATTACCTAGAATTCTTTTGATACTTTACTTTTTTTTTTTTTGAGAAATTTTCTCTAAAACCTTAGCGGTAACATTACTCTGTGATTGTGTCAAACTATAAAATACCGACCATATCTGTGGAGAAAGGGTTTTGCAAATTAATTTTTTTGCATAATATGGTATGAAAATAAGTTGTTCTTGTTAAGTGTCTGTAAGCAAAGTACCATTTCAGACAGTTTTGATCAAAACCATTGTATGCCATCATACAGCATCTCAAAAGACGAGCCTCAATATAAAGTTAAACCAAAATCCGTGTAGCCGTTTTGCGAATAAATTGGCTCTAACTATTCGATTCTGCATATTGTACCATTATACTAAATTTTGACCAAAAATGTGACAAATTTTCTTATAGGATTTGAGATACACTTTAATCTTATGTGAACATTTTAATAAAATCCTTAAGCCATTTTCAAGCTAATCGACTTCTAATACGCCATCGTATTACATTGGTTCGTACTACACAAAATGTAAACTTTGAACTAAATCGTTGGACCTGTTTTCTCGCAAATTGACTTTTGATTTGATTGCAGCTCACCAGACTAATTCAGAATATGAAATTTAATCGAAATCGTTAGAGCCCTTTACGATTTAATTTTTATAGAAATCGGCCTTAGTTCTGAGGTTAAAATGAAAATTCCGATTTCGTCCCGAAATTTAGGGTGTAGTCGACCATACAGACAGATAGGATTGACGGAATCACTTTGTTGGACATTTCCATAGTAGTAATGTCAAGTTTGATTAAAATCTCGAGTTCGAAATACGGTCATATGTATGCAGTAAAACGTTACGTATACGCCACCGATTCATTCATTTAAGGAAAAAGGTAAATATCTATTATCCCGTAGGTGCTCAATTTAACAGCCCTTGCTGTACTACTACCCATCTACCTACAGGAAATATGAAAATTTATGAAAATACAGTAGAACTCGCTTATAACAACTTCGCTTTTCAAGACCAGTCGCTTATAACTTCGACTTTCCTTTCATTTGGTTGTTTTCATTATATTGTTAGCTATTCTTCCGACAGATACAGCGTTTTTGCATATAATGACCTCCGGTTATAACGACCTTATATCCTCGGTCCCGTCTCTGTAGTTATAAGCGACTTCCACTGAAGTTGGGAATTAATCAAGCGCATTAGTGATATATCGTTTCTTGGAATCACACCCATCAAATTTTGAGTAGCCAAACCGATGTGATGAAAAATTTGTTCAGTGTGAACTCGGCTTAAGACTAATATGACCCTCACAAATAACGAACCCTTCTTCTCCCTGAAAAGAAAGAACTTTTGAAATTTTTACATTTTATTAAACTCCACCCAAGGACATTCGAACGCCCGTATACATTTTATGACGAACATATCTATTTCATTTTATTTTGCAAGAGTTTTTCATTTCGCGCGTATTACCGAAATGAAGATCACATTTTTAATTGTAATCTCCTTCCCTAGGACTTATGGTTGGCTTGGTTCGCTTCTAAATCTTCATTTACCCACTTTTTACGGATCACCTCGTTTTATATGTTTTTTTTTGCTCTAGGAGTAAAAAATACAGACAACAAAAAACAAATAAGGAAAATCAGGAAAACTGGTAATTCTGCGAAGGTTCCGCCCATAATTCCATCCGCTTAATCCAAATAATGCACATGAAAATTATGAGATCACCAGGAAGGACGAAATCATGAGGCACGAAACACATTTGCACCAGGATAACAAAAAAAAAAAAAAACAGGGGGTTTGCGTATTTTTTTTTTCTATTTTTCTGCTCGACTGAAAAAAAATGAAGAGAAGAGAAAAAGAAATCGGATTTTGTATTTTTTTTACAGCGCTTGGTATAACAGCGCCCAAATGCAAATCCATTGCGAAGAAAATCTCAGAAGTGCACATTACGTTGATATGGCACCATCATGACACCACTCGGGACAGAAATACCAAAGCAGGAGAATAAAAAAATAAAAAAAAAGAAGAAGAGAAATCTCAGAATAAGAAAAATAAAACAAGACAAAGTACAACGGGGAAAAAGTGTAATAACCGCCACCCTGCAGTGTCCTTGCCCTTATCCGTGCTTTATTATCACCCATTTTGTTCAGGGATTTCCAGAGAGCTCTGGCTCCACAGCCATCATCGCCTTCTTTGTGCCGAACGCGAACAACATCCATGCTTGGTAATTCGCATTCGGTTTTTCTTCTTTTTTTTTTTTTTTTGTCTGACAGTACAACCCATTTCCCAAGCGCGGAGGAGCAGCAGCAGCAGAGAGCAGCTATGTGATGCGATGATAGCGCAAAGCAGGGTGGTCGGCATTTTCGGTTTATGACTTAATATTAACACACCTCTGCCGCATAGAACAGACACAGACACACACACACACACACTCATAGAGAGAAAGAGTAGTAGCATCAAGTTCGCGAAAACAAGGATATTTCCACTGCTGGTGTTGTGCTATTGTGAAGCGCACGCCTTACCCCCGGCCGTTGCGGGTGCTGCAATTTCTGTTTTTCTTACGGTTGTCATCATTAGATCTCATTATGGAATCGTTTTTGTTGTGTGCGCCTCGTAATTTCATTGTCTAATGCGGGACTAAATGGGAAAATATGCCTTAATATCTGCTCTCGTGCAGAAGCAGATAATGCAATTGGTTCTTTGTGGTTGTTTATTGCCTGAGATAAATGGGGGCTGAGCCATGGAGCATAACCCTGCATGCCCATAGGTAAGCCGGGCTATGAGGACTCATATAATATGCTAATTATGTGCGAAAATGAGGAGGAGCTCATCATGAGTGCTCCTAGTATAAGGATAAATTAATGAAGGAATATACATAAGTTAAAGTGAATAAGGGTTTTGAATGGTTTCGAGGCTATGGGAGTTACTTCGGCAAATTACTTTGCACTGTTATACCCTCGTTTATATCTATTCAGGCAGTTGTGTCTACTTTAGGTACTAAGAAATTGCTGACCCTTCTAGCTGATAAACGACCGGATAGTTTGTATATCAGAAGAATCGCACATTCTGTAACATAGTAGTCACCATCCCCACTTCTTAAAGTCATAGTCACCCAAGGGTGACAGGTGACATTCCCATAACAAGCTTATTTAGCGGAAAGCAAATAAACAGCCCTCAAAACTACCTCATTGTCAAACAAAGTACAGAACAACTGGATTCCTGTCTTGATTGAGCTACTTTGGCTTAATAGAAGGAAAAACTAAGAAGAAAATGACTAGTTCGGTGGCGTATGTGGAACATTTTTTCAAAGAGATTCCAACATTTTCCATATTTCTGTACTTAACATGGCAAAATCTAAGGCCATCTGTCCACAAAGTACAGGCCAACTGGATTCCTCTCTGGCTGAGGTACATCGCCTCAGCAGAAGGCAGAGATAATAAGAGCAAGACCAGTTCGATGGCGTATGTGGAATATTTTTGGCAGTTTCGAGGCAGGTTCAGTGCATACAGTACACAGCAGCTGAAGTCCTGTCTTGACTGGACTGCATCGACGCAGCAGGAAGCAGAACTAACAAGAACATGAATATTTTTCGAAAGGGATTCCAATATTTTTCATATTTCTGTACTTAATATGCCAGGATATAAGCGAATCTGTGCATATAGTGCAGAGCAACTGGATTCCTGTCTTGTCTGATCTACATCGCTTCACCAGAATGCAGAACTAAGGAAAAAATTACTGATTTGGTGGGGTATGTGGAATGTTTTAGATGTGTAGATGTGAGATACATCGCCTTAACTACTTAGCAGCTGACTAAATCAGGTAAGGATAAGGCCGGATTCCCTTGAACCAGTCACCCTACCTAACCAAAACCAAGTACGTACCAGAACCAAGGATTCGACTCCATAACAGTGTAAGAGGTTTAATTGAATCAGTCAGCTCTACTTGTACTATTCTTATACACTCTACCTACCTTACCTATGCGCTGCACTACCTAAGGATGGGTTCCATTGAATTAGTCACCCTACTTAGGTAATATTATTTCCATGACAGTACCAAGAGTTTGATTGAATCAGCCAACCCCAGCACTTGTTTGCAATTTCCACCTTCTATGTCCATTCGACAATAGGGTTAATTAAGTCAGTCACCTCACGTAGCACAACAAGTCTCACAACCCACTTGAGAAAGGTATAGGTTTAGATGATTCTTCCGGTCTATATTCTATGTGGTGTCACAATGCACCTTCTTTCGGTCTAACTGAATCTTGAATCTTGCCAGGATACCCACCTTACCTTAGTATACCTAACCTAGCACACATTGTATCTCAAACTACTATTGGTAGGTAATGGTTTACGAGCTAAAATGTACACATTTTCTCCTTATGGCCTTATTGGCCAGAGTAAAGTGAAGAGGGGTTTTCTGCTCTGTCTCCTCTTAGCCAAGCCAAATTTGAGCATTACATCGTTTGTATGGCATGTAGCGCCATCTTATTGGAACCACAGCTCGGATATATCGATGTTGCCTAGTTCTGGCTACAGGAAGTCATTTAACATAGCTCTTTAGGTACACCCTAGATCATAGGTGAAAGAAATAAACTCCGATGATGCCGCCATGCCATAAGCAACCGCAAAGTAAGCCGGGTTGACTCACTGCCGATACACAATTCAGTTCATCGGTGCCAAATCGATATTTCTAGGCCCACTTCGATATTGGTTGCTACGGCGGCTATGTTTTTCTCATTTCGACCCAATCTCTATCTGGTTGGTGGACTAAGATCCAAAGGAGTGTATTAACGCTCAAACTTTTCAACGGTGCGGCGGATTGCTTGAAAACAAAAGCCATGATGACAAGCGTTCTTTCGATGAAATTCACGTTGGGGGTTTAAAACAAAGCCAGAATTTCGATAATATTTTTTAATAATTTCCACACATTCGGCAAGTGTGAAACGATGCATGATGGAATGGCAAATCTCACTGAATATTTTGACAGCTATAAGTCATTACTACCTTTGACAAATGCTGAAATATAATAATTGGAAAACTTATCATTGCTATCTGGTCACCCTTTATATAGCCAAGAGAGTGACTTCAAAGGCAACCATTTAAAGTTCAAGCCTTGCCGGCTCAAAGGCCAGATCTCAGCCTGATTAGAACTGTATATGCCGGAGATTGTGACTCAACGTCATTAACTATAGATGTGGACAAAAAGTTGCGACAAATAACTGCCAACGACTGCCTAAATGCCTATCAAGACGAGCTAAACAAATAAAGAAGGCCAAAGGACTCTGCTCACTTTTGTATGTATCTCTAGAGTGAGTATATTTGTACATACAAACTATCCTACCATGCATTTGTTTTAGTATTTTTAACATATTTCTTTGAAAAACATTTTTTTTTTGCATCCATTCATTGTGGTAGAGTCTCTAAACGGAAGAAACGTTTTCAATTGGAAATGTTTGACATACACGTTCAAAAATCCTTGCAACAGCGAAACAACATTCGATGCGAAAAAATCTCAAGCAATACATCAGCTGCTTGTCGCACATTCTTCTGCTTCTGCTGCTGTTGGTGCTGTAGATGGAACAAGAATGCACTGCATTCCAGCGTCAGTACAGTGCTCCACATCATCGCGTCGGCTGATGCATGACGAATTGTGGTTGAGGGGGGATCCTTATGTATGAGTGTGTGTGTGTTTCTAATTTTCCGATGCCTCAACTTTGTTGCTGATTTTCCGCATCACTGCTTCGCAGAATAGTGGTATCCAAGCCATGGATAACAACACAGAAGAACAGCAGCGGCAGCAGGAGTGGCATCAGAGACCGACTGCAACATGGAGCAGAACTGCAGAATTTAATTTTTCCTCGAGGAACTTCAATGTTCGGGGTTTTAATTTGACAGCTCAGGGTTACTGGATCCAGTCTCACTGTCAGTTACAGCTCGCGTATAGCTAGCTTTACAAGGAGGTCGTTTCGATTTCACAATGGGAGTGTTTTGCCATTGTTTTGTTCTTGGTTCGAGAGAAAATACGAAGGAATTCGATTCACTCGGCCAAGTGGAGTAGATGGATCACCACAGTGGTGGTGGTATACGATGACGATGGCAATGATTAGCTAGCTAACTATATATACATACATACATACATATGTACGTACATTGGATTTTCGTAAAAGAATTCGCTTATTCCCCTCGATTTTTCCATCATTTTCGTTCGGTGAAATGAAGGACGACTCTCACTCTCTGGCTTTAACCAAAGCAGTTGTGAGTGGTGCCCGTGGGCGTTAGCGGATGCTACTTCAGAATGTTGCAAATTGTAACAATAGAGTCGAAAGTTTCCTCACAATTACGTGCATCTGATGGAGCTAAGACAGGCAAACGAACAAAACGGTGCATGGGCAACCAGACGGATGGACCAAAAGAAGCATCCAGATGCAATTGGCCATGTAATTGCCTCAGAAGAAGCATCACCGAACACGAGAGAGTCAGTGAGTTTTCCAATTATTTTGATTTCACGAACAATCCCTTGATCTAACCCCATTGTAGCCGAGAGCAGTGGAATTTAATAAAATTTATTAAAAGATTACACTATGGTCAATTATCGGGATCAGAAGTTTGGGAATTGCGTCTGTGTGCGGCGGACGTGCGGCGCTGCGAGGGCACTTTTGTTTGACAGGATATATGGGGATGGGAAATTCCACGAATTTCTGCTCCATTAGAAATAATTAATTTCCTTGTACCGTATCGTATACCTGTGTCTGTGTGTAGTCTCCGTCGGTTGATGTGGGTTGGTGATTTGTTCGTTGTCATGTTCGCTTTTGTCATCTACTCTTATATTGGCTAAGGCCAATTACATGCGAATCGTAACAAGGTTTTGACATTAACGCAGGCATGTCAGACAGCTGTGTTGTCCTGGTCTCAAGGATGAGAGGAGAACTATTAGAAGCATGCAATATGGATACAAAGGGGAGAGATATGTACATATTGAGATGTTTTGTGTGATGTCCTTTTTTTTAGGATTTTCGATTGGAATGGGAGAGGGAAGTATTTTTGAGATTTAATATTGAAAATATTTATGATGAAATATTTTGTGTTTTGAATTTGATATTGTTTTGTGTAAGGAATGCTAGTGATGAAGGGTCCTTTTTGGAGACTGTTTGATCTGGACTTCGTCTATCAATCATTTTGAGACTATTTCGAGGAGGTGTTTGTAATGCAATATAATAGATTTTCATTCACAAGAATCCACCTACACCCAATGAAAAGAACATTTATGGATCATAGTGACTTGTTGGGGAGGAAAATTTCAAAGCAATTTTTCAACAAAGAATTTACCTGTACCTACAAAGAAAGAAGAATATATTCAGCTTAAGGTAGTAATCAAACTACATTCCCATACCTATTAGACCTACAAAGAGATGGATGACAGTCGAGAAGCACACTTGGTATGTACACTATGAGTACCCTGCTGCCCACCGCATAAACCAAATACAAACAATAATGTCCTACAGGAGAGCCGAGATAATTCTGATTCAAAATCCTTTTTCTGTTCAGTAGGTTAGACCAGAACATTCGTAGTTTTGGGTTTTAGTCTGCACAAGGACTTGGTAGCCACAAATGAAGGAACCATTATTCTGGCGCCCATCTCAACCTAAATCCCAAAAAATACCAGTATTTACAGCGGTCTCAGTTGCTCTGGTTCAAACGGGTAACTCTTCCATCCCACCGTACACCAACTCTGTTACTATAGTAAGAAACCTTTTAATAATGTCAGAACGGCTGCAGTTCGTAAAACATCGTCAAATAGGAATTTCCACGATATTCTGGTGTCAAGACAATTGCCTATATGAGTGACGTTGTTATTCCATGATTCTCGGTACTTAGACTTCCAAGCTTGTGCAGTGCTGTCGTAAAGAGCTTAAAGTTCTTGAAATACAGCACAAAGTTGGCGTCTGCTGGGTCCATGGACACGCAGGTATACCAGGAAAGGAAAAGGCAGACGAACTGGCAAGAAGTTATTCAGAATCAACATCACAATAGGTATACACCTCGGTGTTCATCTCGCCTTGCGCACTGAAGCAAGAAGCAGGGATCAAGGTCCGTAGAGGCCCACAGTTGATGGTCCTTCCTAGACACTTGTGTAGTAAGAAGTTTATGGCTTTGTTTTGACAAGAGTAGGATTTATTCAAAAGGATAGGAAATTCCTTTCTACCCTGATAGGAGTAATCACGGGGCATAACACTCTTCAGTATCACCTGAAAAAAACTAAGGTTCACTAAAAAAGACATAAGTATTTTAGGGATGTGGAGATGAGTAAGTTAATGAGGATACTACCCACTTTCTCTGTCACTGCCCTTAAGAACACATCCATTTAAGAACTCGAAGAATTATCCAACAGACCAATTAATGATATCTTGAACTTCATCGGTGGTTCTTATGAATCACATTTGTAAGACTAGGGCTAACCAATGGGCAAGGGAGATATTTCCCCTATGGATATCCCAACAGGTCTATACGAACTTGAGTGTAGTGATGTGAAAATGTTTCCACTCACCTACCCACGAACCTACATAGTAACCATAGTAACTTAAAACAAGATCCTCATTTGCAAACCCTTCAAGTTCATAGGACTGTACCATTTCTGATCAGATTCAGTAATCTAAGGACATAGAATGGCAAATCAGTCGAATCATTTGAACATTCTTGAGCGAGGACTATTGGAATATACCATCTTGGTAACAACGTTAAATCGGATACAATCACGGACGAACTTGCAAACATTATTAAAACACTGCTGGGTATTACATCGGATATATGTATGTACCTGTAATAAGGTATGGCTAGGTAGTAGCTAAGTATGAAACTTCGTCATCAGATCAGTACTACTTTAAGCATGCCAGCCATCTTGTTCTGGTTAAAATGGAATCCAATATTTGAAAGGGATCAAGTTCGTGGAATCGTAGTTTTGTTTGTCAAAAGTCGATTTAAATTGCAATGTCTCTTCTTTGGCTCTGAGAGAGCAGTTGATCGTTCACTTTTGTTGGCTGCCAGGTTTTCCCATAGGAAATGTCAAAGCTGGCGTCTTCTGCAGGCAAAACCTGGATATGCCCCTCGCTAAATGTATGTATGTAAACGTCTACTATAGCAACCACAACTGAAGAAACAGGCTTGGAATATCATATGCTCCAGCTTGGCCATACTAAAGCTATCTCTTCAGAACACTGCCTGGTGCGTATTAGAGTTGTATGGATAAAAAGGAGGAGGAATCCATCGTTCATCTGCTGTCCTTAAACCTCAAGTGGATCATTTGCATTTTTTGATTGGTTCTTAAAGATCTATTGTATCACAAAGGATTTTTTCTGGTCTAAGTGTGTCTGTATCCCGGTCCATCTGTAACCACAAATCGGCAACAAACATCATTTTTCTCAAACAGTTTATCAGTACTAGCTTACATATGTAATGAATGTAGATTTAAACATTTTTTTTAAAGACTACCAATTGCCATCAACCCGAGTGTGTCATGACAATAATTTCTTTTAGAAAAAAAGAACGAAACACATAATCGATAGGTAATCGTTATTCAATCAGCATTATTCATATCGTTCTCACTTCCGACCAATTAATCACAATAACAGACTAATAGACCTAACCACGGTTGAACAGCAAAAAAATAAAACTGAAACAAAAGCCTCTGTACCAGCAGCCGTAAATCAAAACAAAAACAAAAAAAAATAAAAATAATAATAATATTACCAGGTCCCGAACACAACACGCCTGAACTGTGACAGCGCACACGAGTGTGAGGACCGACGAGATATCAAATAAAAATCAACAAGGTGATTAATTGCGTTAAATTAAACTCAAATCTAATTTTGTCTTTGCGCCCAGCAATCCAGATAGCATGGCGAGGAACTCTTCCACGCACAGAAAATTGACAATTAAAACAAGATTTGTTGATAGACCGGGCCGTCGACTGCGACTCCGTTAAGCCATCTTTACGCACCAATACTTTTATTTGTCACCATTTGTGCATTCCTTGCGTTGAATGACGCCTGGGAAATGTGATTAATCTTCCCACTTGGAAGTGACACCAGCAGTGTTGCCTTGGAATTGCTTTTATTTGAATTTTTGCCGCATCGTTGAGTGAAGCCTGTCACGCTGACAACCCCTCAAGCCCCACGCTCTAGGTTATCTCAGTTGCAGTAGTGTATCTCATATCGCACGCAGCAATGTCACCCAAAGCGAATCACATCATACCCTCCTTACGTTTAAGGAGCCAGTGTGAGTCGAAGATACACATACCGAGGGCATGTACACACAGTCGCACGCACAAATGATAGACGAAACTCCTCAACATCAATTAGTCCGCAAGAGGACATGTCATCGTCATGACAAGCAATAGGCGGACAGATACATGACATCAAAGGCGACGATAATGATGCTAGTGATGTCAGCTGAGTCACCGCCGTCAGTGTTGATACAAACTACTGTCACCCGACGGCACCCCCTGTCCCATGGGCTGTTGATAGTGACTCCGCATGGCATATGATGAAAAGTGTTACATTTAATTAATTAATGTCTCTTTTAAGTGCGCACTGATGATGATGATGTTCCGGTGGCGGAATAATTGCCCAACGCACATCATCTTTTTGGCCCATCACTGCGCAAGTGATTTCCCCTCCTCCCCCAACCTATCATGTGAAACTAAGACGGACCACGCAAATTAAGTATCCTCGCTCGTATGGCGGTGATTGTGTCGTCGACGACGGCGGCGGCAGGATGATTATTTTCGGTAAGCCTGTCACCGGCTGTAGTCCAATAAATTCATTAGGCTGATATAACGAATCGTTTTATGAGGCAATAAAAACTGTTCGGCCGATTTCCACGTCAGAGCCAAGCACAAATTATTATGGGACTGGGCCTGTCACTGCGAATTGCTGATGTTAAGGATGAGTGACGAAAAATGTTGGCAGCTGCCAAATTTATTGGTTTCGGTTCGGTCCGGTGGCTCGACTTTCGCTTAAGGGCGGGACACACTGTTGTATTGTGTCTAAGTGAGATGTTTAGGAATCCAAAGACACACGTTGCATTTTTACAATCGGAATCTGTACAGTGTTTGTCAGTTTAAGTAGATTTCGAACTAGTGCAATGTCTTCTTTCGTAAATAGCACTTCTTAGACGATGAAAATAGCCTTTTCACGAGACGGTACAGTGATGTAAATTTTTTTGACAGTTCAATATACATTTGTAGACTACCTGATTCATTTTCTCTCATTTCAGACTGAGAAAAATTCCTGTTTCTTGTACAAAGAAAATCATGCATTTCACTTGAGTATTTTACCCTGAAATTTCTAAAATCACAAAATATAAAGATTAATGTTGTGTGAGGTATGCTCGGGAAAAAGTAGAGAACCTCGTCATAAAATTTGGCCAATAATACATATGTACATAAAAAACCATCAAGTTCGAAATTTGTGACTAGCTCGTCGAAAGATTGAGCAGGGGGTTCAAGTGCTATACAGCGCCAAATTTGTTTTATAATAATTTAGCCTTAGCGAACATCTGACAAAAAAATAGGACATTATAAGTAAGAGACTTCTATTAACCTACGCTTTCGTGATGTAGATATCATGTAGATATCATGTTTTGTCCCCAATCCGTTCGCTGACAGACAGACAAACTGGTAGATGGAATCGACAGTCTCCTTTTTCGACTTCTCTTTCATGGTAATGTCAAAATTGAATAAAGTGACGAGTTCGAAATTGTTTACGAAGCAATATGTGATGTAGGTGCACATAAAAAAACCTATGGATATTTAAGAATGCATCTTATTATCCTCCTATCCTCCGTATCATATAGCCCTTATAAAGTGGGCGTGGCAGCACGGAATTTTTGCGACGAATGGTAGAGAAATCAATTATCTGAATATTAAATCTTAATCAATTTTTTTGATTTGATACAAAATAGTGAAGTTATGAAAAATTGGGCGTAGCAGCGGGCCGATAAACACATAGCATTATCTAACACATTTTTTCAGGTATCTGTGGACTTCTCTGAAAGAATGTAATTCAGTGACAGGGACAAAAATATACCTACTACAAAAAGAAAGTTGGTTGCAGAGGTGTCTCTAAAGCCTAATTAAAAACGTGTTTGAAAAATTAAGAGTGTACCAAGAACAGCTATAGGAGATAAAGAGGCTTATCACATTAAATGTGTATCTATTCTATCAAATTCAATGATTTTGTGTGTTCTTATTGCCCCTATGAGGTTTAGGAAATCGATTAAGGACTTGTTCTTGTAACTTATTCGTAAGTTTCGTAAATTATTACTGAGGTGACAATGCCGACTTTCGTAACTTCATTATATTTTCATTGGTTTTAGTCCACATTTGTCCTCAAAAAGTCAAGAAGGCAACAATTCCAGAACGCTTTGGACTAGTTTACAGCGGTAATGTCTTCTTGAGGCTTGAAGTTGAGCTCATTGTTCTTCGTTACCTCGAAATATTTTAACTTTTATAAAAAACAAATTTATATGCCTTGTTTAGTTGGATGAAAAAATTTCGTTTATGGCGTTATGAGATGGTAACCCTTAGGTCTGATTATGACTTAGTCATCTGCATGGCTTAGAGCTAGAATCTGAAACTGTTATGGTCGATTAGACATGATTTTTGATGGCCTCTAGAATTGAAAGACAAGAACTACACAAGTTTTCTCCAAGGGTGCCAGCATTTAACTTGATACAATCGAGGATTTATGATCGTCGCTGAACTTGAAACAAATGTTTCTTGGCAGTACGAGTATGTAATTTGAAACGAGTTTAATGTTGATTTTGAGTGTCAAATGGGTATCATATAGCAATTCGAAATAAAAAATGATATTCTTTGGGTCAGAAAGTGAGGCTGAGAAGGAGCTAATACTAGAATTAGAAGAAATCATCTATTTCAACCGAAAAGTATACACAGAGTTTCCCAGAGAAAACTGTTGGATTTCTTTCTTGGGCAGTTCCTCTTTCTAAGTCTTGATGCCCACCCACAAAAATGGTTACAATCTCAGTCTGCTTTTCTGTTAATGGACATATTTCTTATAGGTTCCATTTTTTTGCGAACAAAATTCCCGTATACGATCATTATTTTCTGTCGAATGGTTTTTTTTTTTTTTGTTTCAAACGTTGTGTTCAATATTGTGTGGTCACACATCCCCCAAGACAGTCACTTGGGTCCTTTGATTTTCGTCCTTACCACTAAAGATGTCGACTGAATTATCAAAGACCCCTATCGCTCCGTCTATACTGATGACATGACGTATCTTCTACCACCGAGTTTTGCTTTCTCCAAGAAGACCTGAACTGATTTTTCATCTGGTGTCAGAAAAATCACCCCGAACTTAATACTAACAAATGTGCACATACCTTCTTTCCACCACCCCATAGGGACTACTTTCTCTGTAACGAACCTGTTCCGTCAGCCTCATCGTTACGCGATTTAGGTGTCATCTGCGATAGGGAGCTTAGCTTCCGTTCGCATATTGACAACATTATAAATAGAGCCAATTCTGCGCTTGGCTTTGTAAAACGATGGTCTAAGAAATTTTTAGATCCCTACGTTACCAAATCAGTCTATATCACCTTCGTCCGACCCATCCTTGAGTACGCTAGCCAAGGTTGGTACCCTCACTATGTTGTCTACGTCTGACGTATTAAAGCCGTCTTTAATACGTTTCACCTTCCGCGGTCTTTCTTCGGTTGATAGTTTCAATTTGCCTTGCTACTATGAACGCCTGAAACTGATCAACCTTCAGTCTCTCGAAACATATTGCGAAAATGCTCCCTCTTCTTCCAACATTATTTGATAAACTGGCCACATTGACTGCGCTTCTCTCATCAGTCTCACTTAATACCACTCCCCGTAGCCTTAGGTTCATTCCTCTCATCCATCTCAGTACTCAACGTACAAACCATAGTTATAATGCAATCTTGTCTCGAATGATTCGTTTGACTAGCAATATGGAAAACTTAGTTCGACTTATATTGCACCAGCGCACCTTCGGAACATCCTCAACATTGCTCCAATTCCGACTAGCCACTGTCCCACATTAAATGACTTCAATGACTTCACTGAAATCACTGAAGATCGCATTCAACGGAATTAACAATGCATTCAACGGAATGCAATCTTTGATTTCACCAAAATGAATTCCCAATCAGTGACTTCAAAATGAACAGGTATTTCAGATTTTGAAGTTGAAGTCTTTAAGTGAAATCATTATTTAACCTTTTTAAGAGACCAATCATATGAGTTAATTCCTTTACATCTCTGATCGAAAAACCATGTGAATGGAACTAAGTCATGGCTTAAAGGAATCAACAATTGGAAATAGATTACATATGGGTATATGAAAAGCAATTATAAAATATGCGGCTTTATGTAAAGACTCCTTTCAGAACGTTGACAGTTTAGAAGTCCTTTGATTTTTCCCACAGAACTTGGGGCAATATTCGAGCAAATCCAAATTATTTAAATATCAGGTCCTTATTACGAACATATGTATGACTAAAGAAATAACAAATTTAAGCTAACTCAAGACCTACATTTTTGAATTTGATGTTTAGACTATTAATGATATACATAGTTATTACATTTTTCGTTACTGAGAGGACGCCTAATATAAGATTAGAAACTACATACCTCCATCCTAGACATTAAAATGCAGGACTTGGGACCCACGTGGATTTTTTACGATAAACCTCCTTCTCACATTTGTTGTGCACACGTCTGTTTTGACAAGCACATGCGTAGTCTTCCATTACCATTCAAACTGTGGACAAACTTGTCTAAGGACATCTGCCTACACCCGCTTCTACCTGGAACCTGAATTCAATTCAAACTCTGTTATTTAGGACAAAACAAATAGAGCCTTTTCTTCGGTCCAATAGCAATCGTTTACAAAACCTTAAAATTTGTGTAAACGCAAAGCCATACAAGTTTACTAATCTGTCCATTTTGGCTCACACCGATTCGATTCTATAAATAATTCTTTCCTTCAAGTGTAAAGTACAGCCATGTGTGGAAAAACATTTTACATTTTTCCCAGAATCAATTTACCCTAGGAAATTTGAAACTAATTGCAATCCCTCCCATAGTCGACCTCAAGTTGAATTCGTTTATTTAAAGTTCGTTTCGCTCGTTTTCCTCTTGTGATTCAAAAAAAAAAAAAGGAAAATTATCATTCTGGTCTATTTTTAAAATCTAATTCAAAAAACCTTGTGTGCGGGATCGTTTTGAAAGGGAATTATTTAGAAAAAAAAAAAATAATACTAGAACTGCTTTCCAGCATATCCAGGCTGGCGGATGTAAAGCAAGCAACATAATCTCGTATAGCCCTGAACCTCACAGCAATCCTGACTTACACAGGTCCACCCCATCACCCCGGCAGTTCATTTTCGAAATATAAAACTTTTTTGTTTTGAAAAATTTTCATTTGATAAACTCAAAGGACGGGGAAGGGGAAAAGTACGGAGATAAAATAAAACTCCGTCACTAGAGAAATCAGGAAAATTGATTTTAAAATTTTGCATCGCCAGTCGCAAAGAGGTGATACGGTCGTTGGGGTTGGGGCTGGGGAGTGATGTTGGATTATTTATTTTTACGTCAGGTTCGCTTTTGGCCCGGTATTGTTTGGCTAGCCAGCATAAACAGACTCACAGCTCAATTGTTGCCTTGCCAATAAAATTCACAAAAAAAAAAAAAAAGAAAACAGAAATATCAGAGCACTGACTGTCCGTTCAATGCAGTGCCCTGTCAGAGGAGACATCATAATGGGCAGGAATCCCATCCGCCACCACCGCCACTGACGTTTTCAGGCGGGCGGGTAACTTTCATGCATATCGCATTAAATTTTGCATATATTCAAGGCAACAACGGCTCGTTGTAGCCGGGCACAGTTGCAGTGCATTGCATGTATCTCATTAAATCAACCCCTATATGAGTGATTGAGTGTGTTTGTGCAGAGAGATACCACCAGTGTGTGTTTGTGTATGGAAAATGCGCCTAAAGGATTTTAAATTTGCATTGCATGATTGAATTTCGTCTGAATATTTGATATAAGGGTTGATTTTATTTAACGAGCCAACATCACGTACCACTGCAACTGACTGCGGGATGAGTGAGAAAATTAAGGGTGGCGGCTGCACGGCCTGGTGTGCTAAACCCTGTGTCCCTAGCGGTTTGTTGCTGTTGCTACTTAACAGAAGGACCATGTCGATGGAAGTTCCACAGTAAAAGTTGACGGCGGTAATGCTGATGGGGATGAGGGATGATGGTCAATGTTGGTCCACAGCACGATAGCGCAATCGGACATCGGATGGGTTACTGTCGGGCAAGATTCGATGCGAAATGATTCCCCACATGTCGGTTAATAAATCAATCAATAACTAATTCCCCCATGGTTGGCCTTCGGTTTTAGATTAATGATGAATGCATATGCAGATTTCTTGTAACTGTGGAATTTATATTCCGGGCTTGGGCTGGCTGGCTGCAGTCGGACTGCAGGTGGCCTATGCGGCGCAGGTAATGTGTTTGTGAGCTTGGTAAATGCGGTGATGATAATTCATGAGAGGGCGCAGTTTATGCACTCGGGTTTTAATAGCGCTTTTTGTGTGTGCAATTAGTGATAGGCATTTGATTAGAGAGTCGAACCAGCTAACCAGTTGTGACTTTTCGTTTGACATGTACAAATAGTCGGAAGTGTGACAGAGTCAAACATTTTTCGTGTATCATAGTGATTGATTGGTTATCGCCGTCGCAAAGGAGGCAATTAATTTTCAAATTAAAATAAATCAATGCCAAACGTTAGACCGCGATATGAGATGTGTGAAATCCTGTGGGGATAAGCTTTGAAAGAAAGGATTGCAATCAACTGAGCATTACATAGCCATTATTAGTTCAATCTTTAAGATACTGTCAACGAAAAGGGGGTTTAAGACAAGAACTAGATACTTGGAAAAAATAGAATAAGATATTCAGCATCCTGTGTCATAATATAGAAAAAGTGTTGATTGGTCTGTCTGTCAGGTTCAACGAACCGGAATCGTAAAAAAATGTAATTGCTCCGAAACTGAAACAAATGCCTCGGATACGGGTTCCTTGTTCGAGAAGGCATCACGTTCTCTGGAAATGAGCTGGAGGGAGCTTACAACCGTTGCAGAAGTCCGAAGGCCTTGTTGACCCCCTATGCCCACCAATGGATTAAAGGACTTAACTAGCTATTGTATCATCGATCTCAAGAGCTCGTTCCTCATTAGTCGTAATGGACGGGGTTAAGCTAGGTTTGGTTAAGGAGGTGAATGCAAACCAGTCTCACTCGGATCTTGGCAGACATACCAGTTATTTTCCTCAATGTGTGATACTTGGGAGAAGGAGTATCAAATCGTTAGTCCATGTGGGAGTCGCCCTCCAGAACCAACTCGTTTTCGATATGAATTTGAAGGCGGGTTTAGGGGGCATGTTAGCTAGTTCGTAGAAAGGTCTGGTGTCTGGTACTGCTGACACTTTGGCATTCGCAGAGGAAGTGCATCGTGTCTTTCACCACATCAGCCATTGAAACCTATTCTGCCGAGGGTAGCCGCCATTAGGTTGTGGTTTGTGAGGACGCCGATGGGAAGGTACAGCTGTGTTCTATTGAGTCACAGAAGCTCTCTGGTCTTTTTTCGCTGTATTGGGCCCAAAGTAGCCTTGAAACACAGCAGGAAAAGAGTGCGATCCACCTAGCGTTGGCCATGATACTGAAGTCCGTTGAGATTCTTCTGAAAAGGAGGCTAATGGACAGTAGGACCAAGTACTCCTTCGGGATGTTACTTGATTCTGAGGCTATAAGATCCTGGATAAGCTCCTGCAGGCTTCGGTGGTTGGGGAGTTTAATGGACTCTTTCGAAATCCAAGACTCCTGTCAATTCTGATCTTTACCATCATTGGACACTATCCTCTGAGATGTAGCCTTCACAGTTCCTCCTTACCCCCAGAACCTTCAAACTGTGTAAAGAAACGCCTACTCATCTCCTCATAGAATGTGGCTTCCTATGGACATAAAACCGAACCCTGGACTCGGTCCTTGTACTAAGGGACAGTTATGGAAGGGACAGAAACTACCCAGTCAACGTTGCTAAACGGAATGTCCAATGGTACTGTGCGACTGCTGAATAGCCATATTCAAAACCTTAACCAAAACAACTCAAAACTTCAATCATGAAATTGAAACTAATCAGTTCTTCAAATCACCACAAACACCAACGCAAAGTACAACAAACACTAGATTTATACTAAAACTAATAGAATAACCTCAACCCCATTAGAATCGGTCTTACCCCATTATTGTGTAAGGATCTGCCTAATGAACATTTTCACTCATTCAAAAAACCAACAGATTCTCCCATTCACATGTAAATAAAGGAGAAGAGAATTGCAAATCATTGTCTTCCTCCAATGGTGTATGTATCACATATGTACATACATATGGTGTACTCTCATTTGGGTGGCAACTTCCCAGTATACGATTTCTTCCTCCGATCAATTTACTTGGATACACTTTGAAAAAGCCGCAATGAAAACTCAACATAATATTGTGTTACATTTGTAACCACATATGGGGCACAACCACATACACATTCAAATGTAACGAGTAGACACAATTAGAATTGACTTTGGTTGCACAGCAGTACCAGAAGCAGTAGCTTCACTCGACTCGCCGCCCCCTTAACTGGGAATGACTTTCTCTCTGGAATCTTTCTTATTAGGCTAATGCTTTCTTCATGTTAACAGAATTCCATTTTCTCCTTCAAAAATCCACCTCTGCTCTGCTCCACCCATCGGCCTTGAGTTGGCTTTTCATTGAGACTCAAAGTCAGAGGCAGAGCAGCAACACCACTGTACAAGGCTTGAGTATTTAACTACACTCTAATATGCATTGAAATCGAATTTTATTTACCCAAGGAGATTTCATTCCGAGTGCCTATGCATCTCGGAATAATGTCTTTGCTTAACCAAAGGATGAAGGATATATGCATGTTGCATGTGTGTGTGTGTGTGTGTATTTGGACGAACTCAGCAAATGAGATCCGAAAATAAATGCTACAATGAAGGCTGCTTGCATCACTGGGAGCAGTATAGTGGTAAGTTGCAACTTCGTTGCTTAAAATTTTCTTTGAAACCACATGCCACACTTCCTCTTCTTCCTCGTCGTCGCAGTCATCGTAGTCATCGTAGTCGTCGTCGTTCGTCTTATAGTTTTGTCGTTTTAGTTGAACGAACATTTAATTGACAGCCTGAAGGCTGTTTAGTTGCATTTACATCGGGTTTACCCCACCAAAAAATAACCGACAACAATTCGAAAGAGTGGCGCGCGGTTTTCTTCATGACTTTCTGATGCTGTTGTTATCATTTTGGTTACCCAAGTGTACGAATGTACGAAATTGGGAACAAAAACTCATTCGCAGTGCAAGCGTGTGCCATTCAAGACAGCTACCATACAAATAGTAATGAAATTAAATTCCTTTACCAGGACGAATGGGAGGAGGTTGGGAGCAAAAAAAAACCAGCCACGCCGACAACAATGAATTAAATCTCTTGGCATCAACTGCCTTGACATTCAATTTGAGTTGACTTTGCTCGCTCCAACAACGTAACCATTGGGTCCGACCTCCCCCATATCCCAGAGGCATGTATAGAATTTCATCATCATAGTCATCCTTAAATCATTCCTGGATTGGTTTTCTATTTCGGCTGAGAGAATTCAAAATGAATTACAAAAAAGAAATTAAGCGACACACAGTATTCTTCCTTCGGGAGTCGAGGGGGAAATCCTTGATGGAAAGTGAATGAAAGTGAATTCAAGTCTGCCTGTATGTGTACACGGTATGATGTAGTAACAACTGGGAGAAAACCAAAAAAGAAAAAAAAATCGAAACGAAAAATAAGCCACAACTGAAAACCGAAAGCGAATGTCAACAATCTTAATGCCATAAGGATGTCATCTCCTCGTAATGAGATCCCCTAAAACCAAGCTTCGTAAAAAAAACACACACACAAACCACGTAAAGAGACGCGAAAAGGATCAAGGGAAGAAAATAACTGACAGGAACAACAACAAAAAAAAAAAACAAAATAATAAAGAACGTACACTGCTCATAGCAAAGTTTGTTCACTTTGTTGGAGGGAAAAATATGAAAAGTGGTAAAGATTCGTAAAGCCTGCAAGGAACCGTTTTCAAAAGAAGTCAAAAGTTGTACAAGAGTCCCGTCAAGAGGTCATAAGAAAATCTAAGTAGCCTGTCTTTAAGAAAACATGTAAGTAGCTTTTTTGACGAAAATCTTAGAAGAAGTTCTAATCAAGGAGTTCTATATGATAGTCCACTGAACTGATGGATCTCCAGAGTTCAGAGAATGATCAGTCTAGGGCAGAACCTATGCTAAAACTGAACTCATCAAATCATATGTGCATTGCTGGACATAGGGTTGAGGGAGTAGAGAGTGTCCAATACCTTGGAAGTATTATCTCAACCGATTGGATCCACAGTTTGGCGTAGTAGTAATACCACCAAGCTACGTTAAATCCGTTTTGCTATATGGATGTGGTACCGCCACTATCACGAAGAAGCTGCAAACATTCCTTAATAGGTGCCTACGATATATCTTTAGGATTTCCTGGTCAAACCGCAGCTCAAACGAACAACTTTATCAGAGAACGGCCCATGAACCATATGACGACGAAACTGGCAGCGGATTGGACGTACTGGAAAGTGTGACAGGTCCACAGCTAACCACGCAATGCAATGGAACCCGCTTACTCAGGATGGCAGGATACGCGGCGGTCAATGTACGTGGTGCAGAACAGTTGAGAAGGAAGCACGGCAACTAGGAAAGAGTTGGGGAGAGCTGAGGCTCATTTCCAGAAATCGCACATGATGGCCCGTAGACATTGTAGAGGTCCTAGGACCCACAAGATAGATGCAGGATATAAGTAAGTTAGAACTACTTTTTGTAGTTTAGAATCCAAGAGTGCCAAGACTATAATATCCCCAAAACATATCTGCATAACCAGCCAAAGAAATAGTTTCCTTCTACGAGATGAGAGAGTTCGGGAGATGGAAGAAGATGTGATATGATTTCCTTCACTAAATCTGATGGCGAGCCTTTCAATAAGTGAATGCCCTGCAAAGAAACATAATACATTTGTAATGAACGGCTTATTCAGTGTACTAAGATATTTTAAGGGGTACAAATCTGTTTAGTGTCTTGTGTGAATCTCCAGTTGGTCAAGTTAATCATATTGAACGGAAGGAGTAGCAATAGTTGCAGTGAAGGTTCCACTCATGATTCTCAGACAACATCAAAATTCTTTTACAGTCCTACCTAAAGTAAACGTCTGACAAATATAGCAGAGTATAAGTAACAAGCACAAGTATCTCAAACAAAAAGCAAAACACAAACATGGCACTAACTAGAGGAGTGTTTCCATTTACGTGACGAATATAGCATCCTCTATATGAACAGTGGTGAGAAGCTAGTCCCTCGGCACTGTAGGGGTCCTGTCGCATCAAATATTTCTATTTGTATATTTGTATACTGATCCCCTAGCACGTCACTTGTAAAGTGGCCTGCATCGAGATAATGTGAATACTAAATCATATAGCCCTCACTGACATATTATGGCAGTGCCTGCACAATCTTCCACTTGTTAAGCATGTACATATGTGCACATACATAGAGCTCGAAAGTGGAAGATAATTTCTACAGCCCACGTTGGAGTCATTCCGATACAAATCATGACATCCTAAATCTGCCTTCTCGTGGCTCGATTCTACTCAAACATTCTGTTTCTGCTCATCATAAGCACAAACGAGCTTAGCTGCTGCCTCCCAGAGCTTGGAAAAACAGAAAACCACCAAAAAATGTATCAAAAATTTGGTTACGTATACGCCACCGATCCAGATCCTGATATCCTGAATCTGCCTTCTCGTGGCTCGATTCTAGTCAAACATTCTGTTTCTGCTCATCATAAGCACAAACGAGCTTTGCTGCTGCCTCCCAGAGCTTGGAAAAACAGAAATACACCAAAAAATGTATCAAAAATTTGGTTACGTATACGCCACCGATCCAGATCCTGATATCCTGAATCTACCTTCTCGTGGCTTGATTCGAGTGAAATATTCTGTTTCTGCGGAACATAAGCACAAACGAGCTTTGCTGCTGCCTCCCAGAGCTTGGAAAAACAGAAAACCACCAAAAAATGTATCAAAAATTTGGTTACGTATACGCCACCGATCCAGATCCTGATATCCTGAATCTACCTTCTCGTGGCTTGATTGGAGTGAAATATTCTGTTTCTGCGCAACATAAGCACAAACGAACCTATCTACTGCCTTCCTGAATCTGGGAAAATAAAATATTTACGACAGGGACTTACGATTGACCAATTGGTGATCCCTATGCCGACTGCATGTGCTACTAAAAAGCCACTGAAAGGACTTCTGTATGCCGACACTCATTAATTTCGTATTTTTTTTTTTTTTTTGCGCAGAGTATATTCCCGCTACGCAACAGTGTCTCAAGAATAAGTTAGTGTGCGTACCTCACCCTGAGTGAAACAAAAAAAAAGTAAAAAATCGGAGACACAATATTCCATCTTTTTTGCATCTCACAGGAATCTTATGCCTGACAGGTATATCTATCCGCTCGGCAATAAAAAGGTCGCGCATGGAACAGGAGGTGAATCTTTCGTTTTTTCTTTTGGCGGCTTATTTAGAAACAACGAGTCCTCTTTACGACGCGCTGCTGTATTGAAACATAGGAAGGGAGCACGAAAAAAAAAATCAAATTCAATTATTTATGTTTACCTGTAAATGAGTGGTGGGTGGGTGGTCATGTTTTACTTCTACTCCACCCCCACCCTGCGCTTGTCTTTTTTGTTTTCCTCTTGGAGTGCCACACATTTCGGTAGATAAATTAAATTAAAATTCCGTATTTTTTTTTTCTGCCATTTCGCCCTCATCCGCCGCAACGAAATGCCATTAAAAAATATACATGGACCCAAATGAAATATACTACTATGCTACTATTTTCTGTGTGTGTACGTTTGCGTATGCCCCTAGGGGATGGGAAGAAGAGTATTCATTTTGCGTGTAATGTCAACGACAGGAATAAAGTCATTCAGGAGCTCACAGAAAATGCCAACAACAAAAACGTAAAACAAAAGTAAAAATACGAAAAAAAAGTGCCTACTCGAAATAAATGCTCACAGGATCTCGTTTTTTTTTGTTGTTGTTTCTGTCGAGGCGGGGGCGGAAAAGCACCATTGAACTTAACGAAACATTAGTCAAAGTGAAACATTCTCAACAAGTGGAATTTGGTTATTTTCAAGCGTTCCCTTCTTACTTCGTCGTCGTCGCTGTCACCGACTCCTCGCCTTGTCCTATATTGTCCTTTTCCGTGTAGGTATAGAGAGGACAATTCGTGGCATGCCAACGATCCTAATATGAACGTAGATTCTCAATGTATTGTGTTGTGTAATAAACAAGGAAACTGAACGGGACGACGGATGAAGGGACGACAAAACATTTACCCCCACCGCGCTACCAAAAAAAAAAGGAAGAAAAAAATATACAAGGAAACATTTCCTTTGAAGATGTTATCAACTTTAGGCCTTTTGCTCTGCAAAACAACACAAAACAGCAAAAAACAAAAAAACAAGTAAAACAGAACCAATGTTAGAAACCCAACAGGCAAACAAAAAATTTGTCGACAAAATTCATTTGAAATTCCAAATACCTGTGAGCCATGGTTCAGGCAGGAGCACCAGGAACAGCAACAACAGGAGCAATAAGGAGACACTTTTACTTTGCATAATTCAGAGGTATTTGACGCCTTTTCTTGTTGTTGTTTTTGTAATTGAATGCACGTAGCCATTAGGGAGTGGAAAGCAACAGTCAGTTCACTTTGGAAGTCAATAAATGATAAGTAATTTGGAGGGTGGTCGTCCTTTTAAATATCCGTGAGAGAATTAATTACACAGAAGGAGGTGCTGGGGTTTTTTTTTGGAAAAGCTTTAACTGAATATGGTTCGGAGGGAAGTGGTTTTTTTTTTCTAACAAGCACTTTTCATGTGGAAATATAGCCTAAAGTAAGTGGACTGAAATGAACCGGAAATAAGAGATGGATATTCTTCTTTTGGCTTCTCTGGGAAAAAAGGAAAGGGCGCGGGTCGATGGAATAGAGACGTGTTTCTCCAGGAACAATATTCGGCAGTTTTACCAAAAGGAAAACCGGTAACAACCAAGCTGATACCTGGAAAGATGAATAAGGGAATCTCGTAGCTGAGTCAATGTTTAGGATATCAAAAAAAAAATACCTAGAACTAACCATTCAACCGACTAGAGTGAAGTGAGAACAGCAATATCCAAGCTTAAGTCCTATAAAGGTGCTGGGTCGGATTCTCTGTAGACCGAATTGTGTGAGGTAGACAGAGATGACTTGATTCTGAGCATACACGAAGTCATTTCCAAGATCTGGTAGAGTAGGTCTACAAACGACCAAATATTCATTCTGGGAAAATCTCCAGAAGTCCAGAATACTCATCACTTCTTTATCGATTTTAAGCCCTTATATGACAGAGGCATCTCTAGTCATCTCTGAGCCCTGCCAAACTCGTTAAATCATACAGGATGACGGTGCATGCTACGCCATAAACATCGAAAACAATCTTAGCGAGACCTTTAATCTCAAAAAATTATTTAGAGAAGATGATGCGCCTTCATGTGACTCTCTGAATATCCTACTTGAGAAAATAGTCTAAAACTTATAAGTCAACACCAGAGATACGATCCTGACGAGAGTCCATTAATTCGCATATGCTGACGATATTGATATCGTCGGCAAGCCACAACAGAAAGCTATCACTGGTGCATTTGTAAGCATTGGCGAAAAGGGGACAAAATGGAACTGTGAATGAGGGCAAAACCAAGCTTATGCTGTTAACAAGAAAGAACACACACCATCAACGAATCGGACGGAATGTCACAAAAGACAACTGTAACAACAATGTAACATCAAACGAAAGATTAGTCTTGACAATCGCTGTTTCTTTGGCCTAAAAAGGCAATTAAGTACCAGGGCCTTGTCAGCAAACATGAATCAAACTCTATATAACACCCTCATCATCCCAGTTCAACTTTATAGGACAAAAACATGGACGTCAACGAAGACGAATGAAGGTATCTATGGCCTCGTTTGGCTTGACCGGCTTTAGAGACATCACTCGTCTAAGGTGGTTAGGACATGTGGAGCAAATGGACAAAAAAAAAAAAATAAATAAATACTTGGCGCTACAGGTCGATGGGACCCAGGGCCTAGCTTCTCAAAACCATTCGTGTTGTGCGTGTTATATTCTTTATACGAATGGAAGGTGCCTACTGTTTAATGCCGTGTCCGAAGGGCAATTTGTTATTTGAGAAGCTTTCTCAGGACAGTTGTACTCTCGGATGTTTGTCAGACCGTCGCGAGAGGTGGGGCCATGAACAACTTTTTAGGTGTTCTTCGACTGGGATTCGATCTCGAACCACTTGCTCCATAGTCTGACTAACCACTGAGCCACGGCGCCCACTGGAGCGAATGGACATCTCGTCTCAGTTAACGCACGCAAGTGTAAGAGGTCCTCAACCAATTTGGAATATGCAACTGGAGTCATTGGCCGTAGATTAAAAATTATTCAAATTCCAGAATAAATATGTACTAATGTAAGTACGGCCACCTAGTTTGTGTAAACTAAGTCGATCGTACGGCCTTTGAACGCAGCTAGCTGACTTTCAGCCTTAAACTAGTTAAAAAAAATGGCGCTAATGATCGAATTCTTACATGAAGTCAGAGGATCGGTAATCATGCGACAGTAAACCATGTTGATGTTGTCTGGAAGTCAAACCCTGAAATGCTGCACTATAGTCTAATGCCCTAATTCACCTAAATATATGGATTATCCACACGAAGGTAGACAATTCAGAAAGTCTGACAATTCAAATGGGACCGACAATTTTACAAACAATCCGAGGATATCTTCATCTGCCTTCGATAAAGTCCAATCTATGGCGACATAAAGGATGATCATAGTCTTACACTGAATCTAATAAGTATTTCGTGATAGGGCCAATAATGTCCATATCGTCATCACCTTGTCCAAATCTTTTAAGCGGATCTCAATTCTTGTGGATCAAGCAAACAAAGCTGAGATTCTGCTCGTCTGATCAATTTTTAGAGATGAATTGGTCTATACTCTCTACCAAGCCATCTCCAGCTGGTTTAAACAACTCGACATGTGGACCATCAAACCCAGCAAGTTTTTGGATTTAAGCTTAGATATGGCTATCCTTACTTCGGCTTGATCAAATTGACGGAATTCTGCCGGCATTTTACTTCAATCCATGGTTTTCTTGGTGGAAGTCGGACGAAACACAGCACATCAGTTGCGGCATTTCTGACGGAAAGTTCGCAGCCCTACGGCCGGTCTTCGGCACTTGATGCTGGCAACTTAGGAGTCGTAGCGAGATTTTGAGATACGGGTTCGGTAAAAATTCCACTGTTTCCTGAATGCTTTAAGGTTCTTGCGATTGAAGGCTTTCGACGTTATATCTTCTCAAATTATTTCTTTTTTGTAGTGCGATTGCGTAGTGGTCAATATATATACTATAAACTCTAGAAACAAAGTGACTTAAGTTTACTATGAGTTTCTGAAGGTATGCCCAGCAACCAATTCTAATTTCTATTCTGCCTCTATATAACAGAATAAGTACCTGGCGTTACGAAAAGCAATAGAAAATTTGTAAGTTCCTTTGATATCGGAGCAATTTTCCACTTTCATAACTAACTACTTCAGATCCGAATCTCGTTGTCATCTCGACCACCACTTCAAATGTTAAACAATCCAAAAGCTCAGGTGTTACGAAAATAATTTGAATTCTGCCCTTGAAACGCGGCCACTCGACAAGTGTAAGCCAATCGTATAAAACAAAAAAAAAGTACTAACCCGCCAAAAAGATAAAGCTTTCGACACCAAAGAATCCTTTTGCGAAAGAAAAAAAAAATCACAGCAGCCACCATCCAACTGAATGTGGGTGAAGGATGAATGAAATTGAACCACCACTTGCTCTCTGATGAAGCACACCCAAAGGATGCTGTTACAGTCACTTGGGCGAGATGCTGTCGTCACCTACCTACATCTAGTGGATGACTCGCAGATTAAATTAGCCTGAGCACCAAAGAAGTGCGAAAGCACCACGAAGGTTCGCATCCCGACTGCTGGAAGACGTAATTTTCCAGCAAAGCTGAGTGCGAATCCACAGTGAAAGGGAATTCACAAGGGAAGCATGGAAGGACGACACTCACCAGAACACAGATTTGGTTTTTTTTGTTTTTTGTTGGCATGCTACTTTCTTTGAAGAGAATTTTTTTTAGCGAAAAATGAAATTGAAATGTCCTTCCTTGTAGGATTGGAAAACTCATGTCATTTAATATCTCTTGTGAACTATGTTCCTGGCGAAGCTCTTTACAGTGCCGTCCATTTATTCCATATGATATCCTTCAGAAACATAAGAGTAAACATGCCCAAGGGTTTAATTTCATCCAGTTTTTATTTTGTTCCCGTATACAGAGACATATTCGTATATCCTCTTATATGAGGTATGGGGATAAATGCCAGACGAACATAAATAGGATGAAAGAGGGGGGAATCCTTTGCGAAGGAAGCAAACAAGAACAACACAGTGGCAGAAAGGAGCACTATGGTCACCACCATCACCATCACCATCACCATCACTATCACCATCAGCAGGAGCAGTCATAACTTAAAACCATTCTCGACTTAACCGCACAGCATTAGCCATTAAGCTGTCTTTCTTTCGTATATGTGTTTGAAAGCTCTGGGAATTATTATGCCATGTGCTAGTGACTGCCTGACCCAAGGTCACTTCAGGTTCCAATGAGTGAGTTTCAAGGAAGTGAATATTATGGTTTCGGTCCATTGAGATTCTGGTTACAGGATTAAGGGTATTTACATTTTTTTCTTCTACGTTTTGCTCATGTAAAAGGAGGCATTCACTTGATTTCTTGGCTTTCCAGGATAATTAGGTTTCTTGCCAATTTGAAATATATCACTGTGTACTTAGTTACACACGTCAAATGGCACGGGAAGTTTATGAAATCTGGAAACCAAAAAACTAGCTGGTGAGGATAGTGATTGGTAAACAGATTGTGCCAAACAAGGCTCCTTGGGTCAGTTATACATACCAACTGATTGTTTATCAAACGTAGACCATAAAAGTAGGCTACATATAAAAGTATCTGATCATGGACTCTCGATTTCATTACTGTCATGCAGAAGCAATCAATGAGCTCAGAGTGAGAAGTTCTTACTAATAAGAAGAGTCCATTACAGAAAGGGCTACCATTGACTCAAATTTTTGACAACTAATGTTTCCGGAAATGTTAGAGCTCAGAGAGTTAAGAGGCAAGTTAAATTGACGTAAAATTCACTCTAGGGAACATCGTCATACCTTGAAGGTCCCTCCTAGAATATTACCACCAATCTGCGTTATGTTCCGACAGGGGGAAACGGGGAATTTCAACTGAGGTCATGTAAGACTTCTGAAAATACCATACAGTCTCAAGCCAAAGTAAGTTTTTTTTTTGTCATTGTTGACCTGCATCTTTGACAGGTTAACGATGTGAAAACTCTAACTCATGTTCCTTCAGCAAGGTCAGCTAAAAATTCTTCCGTCGTAGATGAAAGTGTGACTGAAAACCAGTTGTGTCTACTTCTGTATAAGGCATGCTTTCAGCCCACGTAGCTTTGAGTTGGCAGGTAACAAGCTCGATTGACTATGTAAAGCTGATTTAGATTCGGGAGGACGATAGACATCACCAGGGTGCTACCAGAGGATCTTTTCAGCGTTTTTAGATACAAAAAAAAAGATTCGCACCATCATAGCATCATATCATTAAAAAGAACAAAGCGGGAAGACTTTATGTCATACCCGGCCTTGTTGGAAGAGCCTATCTGACCGGGAGTATCCCTAGTGACTAGAAAAGGAAACCTTAAGCGTAAAAGGTTAACCTAATGCAGTGCGAGATATAAATATGCATGCTTGCTGCCTATTATGGCTAAAATATTACATATTAGCCGCTACGTTTTCAATGGCGGAAGAGTGTCTGAGAATTTCAAAGTTCAAAGAGAAGTACAACAAGGCTGTATTTTTTAAGCAATATGAAGTCGATGGAGTCATACTTCCGAACTTATGTAAATACCTTCACTACTGTGACGAGGTATGCCTAAGTCTCTCACAAAATAATGAACCTTAGGGCGTGGTTAGACTGAAAATTAATTCAATCAAAATCATTAGCTCATATGTGGATTGCCAGAGCTTCCTTGCCATACTAACCAAAATTTGGCATAACTTGAACACCAAACTACGACAGTTCCTGTACTGGATGGATATCACTATCATGACAAACTCTCAAATGTCCATTAATAGCTTGGTACGCAGTATCTTGACAGTTACACTTTCAAATGTTTGTCAGAAGTTCGCGAGACATGGGGTCGTGAAAAAACTTTTAGGCGTTTTGGCTGGGAATCAAACGTTGAACCCCTTGGTCCAATGTACTACTTTAACCATGGGGTCTAAAATCTGGAGGAAATGGTGGCAGTAAATTTTTACCAATGTTAGGAAATGGGGTAATGGAGCCCGAAGTTTCTGAAGCGATTTTGAATTTGTTCAGAATTTGTTCAGGAACGGCTACGCTACCTATGTGCAGCAAAATGTCCAGTGCCGGGGAGGGAGTTGGACATAGAGCCCCGCCTATCATATACAAGCTCTGCGTTGGACTGTGCTCAGACGATCGTGGTTAGTGCCTTTATCCAGGGTCTTTGTACCCATCTATGTCCAATAGTTTTTGTTGGAGAAACGTGCCACTGAGGGTTTCTTAACTCTTTCTTGGATGTATGGTTTCCAGCTTAGTTTCCTATCTAAGATCTGGAGGTCGATGTCTTCAGGCACCATTACACCCGTCTACATGTAGATAATCACAATCCTTCGTGATCTTAAAATTATTTCTTAAGTCCTACTTTGTCAACTCGAAGTTGAGACTGGTATACACAGATTTTCTCTCTTTCTACAGCCTTTTGAGGTTTGGGTAGAATATTCTGTTCGACTTCGAAGTGGCAATAGATATCCTTTGTATCCAAGAAGTTTCGTATGTTTATGTGCTTAGTTTTCTACCTCATGCTACTCACCTGCTGACAGATGCAGTTAAACAATAAGTCATGGCTATGTATCCAATGATATAGGAAGTACGTGTTCTAAATAAAACAACTCCCAGGCATGTTCTCTTGATTCCAATTGAATTGAACGACTTACCCGGCTAGTCTTCCACATCGATACAATTAATGTATTCTTGTCCCGTTGTCTTTCGCTAAAACATACATTACCAACTCATCGAAAGTTCCAAATAACTTAACGGTTTTCAAATCCCCATCGCGCTTGCTAATCTTGTTTACGTGGAGAAAAATATTCCTCCTTCGCCCGCCGAAGCAAGTCTCTGTGGATTTAACACTCCTTTTTGTCAATCCCTTCGACGATTAAAAGTTCAATTTATTTCTGTCGTTGCATGCACGTTGTGAATACGCGCCAGCTCCAACCATTCATCCTTGCAATTGTATCCATGCCGAGCATTTTTATTACTTCATATCCTTAACGTTCGACAAGAACATAAAATCTGCAGCACTGGCAGTGGGTACACCGCTAACGTCGCCGACCCACGGAGCAATTTCGAAAAATTATTCCTCACCTCTCGTCTTTTAAAAATATCCTTTCGGTAGATGGAATCGGAGGAAGAGAGATAGAGAGTGAGGGGGGTGAATACCGGACGAAAACCGGCGGCAACAGCGGTAGTGGCGAGAATGGATAAATGGTGATTTCAGGATACGTGCGCTTCGAATGTGAAATCCACTTGCAGCACACCGAACCACTACGACAGTCGTCGTCGTAGTCGTCGTAGTCCTCGTCGTCTCCTCAGTCCTTACACGAGGGAAGAAGCGCAATGCTTAATGGTTTATGCTAGAAGAAGCTCTTAAGTAAGTGTCACATAAATTTTAGTGATACGTTACCGTCCTCCACATACCGTATACACAACACATACTGCGGTTTACTGTTTGAATACAAAAAAGTCACTTGCACTGGAGAGCCCACGAAAAAAGAAACGAGAAAGGAAACCACTCCCGAGTGGGGAATGGAAGCAAAACATATTCCCACAATGTTAAGGACTCACGAGAGAGTGTCTACCTCTCTGCTGCCACTGCTGCCAGTGCAAACCGAAGAACGAAAGCCTCTTAAGCATTCACCATACATTATAAATTTTATTCTGTAACGAAATCCGGGCAAAAGCCAGGATTTTGCCACAGCTCCAAGCGTCTGTCATGCCTCCCATGGTGTGAACCATATGTCGATGGTTGGGTGGCACAGACTTCTGTGTCCTTTTCCAAGCAAAACCCCATCTAGAAGTATGAGTGAGACATTGTGCAAAAAAAAAAAACAAAAACTGGGGGTCATGTTGCTCCCTTGGAGACATGTCATAGTGGGTACGTTTCGGAGGCACTCAGATTTACCTCCTTTTTTGCGAAATGATTATAGTAAGTCTTCCTTCTACCTCTGCAGTCTTCTTCTCCGACAAATGCTATACGTCCCGACAAGCCTCACACATTGGTTCTTATATTCATTTCCAGCAACAAAAACAAATTTGGCTAAAACAAAGGAGTAAAAAAGTGTAGACCTTTGTCGCCACCACCTTGTTTTTTTTTTTTGGACTGCTTCTCCCCGATTTGCCTAACTTAATTTGTAGCACAGGCAGTCAGTCCTTGGACAAAAAAAACCCGGTCTTCCATTTGCCAAATGGCACATCGATGCTCAGATCCATGGGGGTGACAGCTTTGTTTTTGGGCAAATTGCCCCGGCTGGAGATATATTAGCAGGCACTTTCTGTATTTTATATTTACTCGCACCCTCTCCCCTTTGTGACGGACCGAGGAACAACAACAACAACGACAACGACGACATCGACGAAAGATCCAAAAGTCCGCAATTGCCGCGATGGCAAAGTAATGGTGACATCAGTATCTGGTGACAACAAATTCTGTGGTAATTTGATGATGATGTTGTCCTTTTGATGGGGTGCAGCACTCTTTGGCGGAGGACGTAAAATGTCAGCCATGATATTGTACATAAATAAGGAAAGGGTGCTCTGCCGTGCTGTGAAAGGGTTCAATTAAGGTGAAGTTAACACAAAAAAAAAGAAAGAATTGATTTATAGAGAGCTTACGAGTGGGGTGTTAAAAGCAATAAATTAGAATCCTTGTTTGGGTTTATAGAATTTCATTAGAAATCTGAAATATGTTCCGAAAGAGTTTGCAGGTTGAGATGGATGGGGTTTTTACACGAAAATAGGTTTTTTTCTTTTCCGAAAACTGTATCCGTGGAATTTTGGGTAGGAAACGATTATTTTTGTTAAAATTTGATAAAGAGTTACAAGAGTACAAAGTTTTTTTTGTGGACCATCAACACCACTCACAGTGCCCCTTGCGTTATACCCCAAATTCTGCAATTCTTTCAATGGTTTTCCAAGGCTCCTTGTCAACATTTCTGCATAACGATTTGATGGGAGTTCTGTACTGCTTGATTGGATAAACGGATTCCATTGTACCGAATGTACTGCAACGAAATATTTTCCCTAGACGAAAAGTTGGCGAGTGCTGATGTTAAGAGAACTGATGGCTGAGGATGCGATTTGCCAAAATGCTTAGGATGATGAGGAAGACTGCAGTTTACGAAGTCAGTGGTACACATTTACTGTATACATATGTATGTAGATTTTATATACTACTACGATTTCAGTTTCGGCGTCTATTTTCAGATGGTAGGACTAAAGATAAATATTTGGTTCATGTTAGTCAAAATTTAGATGAAAAAATTCAAGTCATGTATTCATTTTCCGTCCATACTGGGCACAATCTAACTCAAGGTTATACCAGGAAATAAAAAGGTAGACGACATTAGAAAGCTAAGACTCACGGATGAAGATTTTTGTCGAGATGTGGAGACGAGGAATCCAATGAGGATACAACCCACTTTCTCTGTCGCAGCCCTGGGCCTATCCACCTTAGATCTAGATTTCTAGAACGCTTCTTTTTCTGTGATCTTGAAGACGTATCAAATAGACCAATTAGTGAAATTTTTAATCTCATCAAATCCACAGGAGGGTTTGGTGATCCACAAAAAAACAAATTAGGACTAGTGCTTACCAATTTGCAAGAGCCTTTTCCTCTATGGGTATCACAATGGGTATAGAGAGAATGTACATTTCTTCAACCAGAAAATATATAGAAAAATGTTAAGTATACGACACCGAGCTATGCTTTTACCTCTACCTTCAGGTGATACAATTCAAGACAGGCTTTTATTTTCTGTGCATCCTGGGCACAATCTAGCTCAGCTGGTGCCTTCCTATATAAAGAGAGAATGAGCAGTTTTCCAGTCCGAAAATGTATGGAAAAATGTTAAGTATACGACACCGAACTGTGTTCCTAATTCAACATTCACGCCACACAATTCAAGTAAGTTTTTATTTTCTGTGCATCCTTGGCACAAACTAGCTCACCAGCTCCTTTGCTGTATACAGAAAGTGAACATTTTTTGAGCCAGAAAATTTGTGAAAAAATGTTAAGTATACGACACCGAACTGTGTTCCTAATTCAACATTCACGCCACACAATTCAAGTAAGTTTTTATTTTCTGTGCATCCTTGGCACAAACTAGCTCACCAAGTCCTTTGTTGTATACAAAGAGTGAACATTTTTTGAGCCAGAAAATTTGTGTAAAAATGTTAAGTATACGACACCGATACATTTAAAGTCAGAATTTGGTGGATCAGTTTAGCTAAACGTAGAAAAAAGTCTCAATTTAAACGTTACGATGTTTTCTTTTCAGAAATATGGTACGATAGTCCGTTTCAGGAGTAAGTCACGAACCAACATACATACATATGTACATATAGTACTAAAATACATGCATGACTTTGTGCTTAGACTAGTTCAAGTTTGACAATAGATTAGGGTGCCAATCTACCTACATATGTATTTAACTGAAAAAAATCAGTAGTTACGTAGATTCGTACCATTGTACGTTTGCTTAGAAGATTTCAAAGGGTGGTGGCAATCTGGAAAGCTCCTGTGCTTTATTTCCATTGCGTAATCTCCAATCTACCATTCGCAGTGGCCACGTGTAGCAGTCATGATATCTTTAAAAAATTGGTGTGGCTTTGCATTACTCTCATGGCTGACGTATTCAATAATATCGAAATCTTTTCCTTTGAAATAAATAAGGTGACAGAGTATTCGATGTCTGGATATTTAATAATTTTAAAAGCCGTCCTGCAATTCAATTATTCGTTTGGCTTCTATATCATTTCCACAGAACTTCTAAACAAAAGTCTGATTGCCATCTTGGGCAATTAGAACCATACACTCTTTTCTTTTGGGCATCTTTCGTACATTCATTTGGTACATACCAATATCCAAAAGATAAATCACCCAGCCACAAACAGTTTGTTAAATGAATAAAGAGACCACGATTGAAGAGGGCATTACAAAGGCAAATCTTGAGGACGATTTATATTTCAATCACAAACATATCCAAACATATGTATGCATATGTATGCATGCGTATCCCCATCAGAACAATTAGCCAAATCCCCACTCATAAACTGGCTGCGGATTTTCTTCTCACAAAAGTCCTTAAAACCTTTTAAGTGACTCTAATTTATGACACTATAAAGCACATAGACTTGCGTCACTCCCACTGCAGCAATGAATATGAAAACCACATGCGAATCCTTCCAAGACCATAATATTTCTTTAGATGCCTTCAGACGACAGTCAAGAAACAAGAATACAACACGCACACATAAAACAAACAGCAGGAGCCGAAAGTTCATAAACACCCCCATACACACATGCATGACAAAACGACAACAAATGGAACATCAGGGACATCACTATCCAGTGAATTATATTCGGCTTAAGAGTTTTGGCTGAGATTTAAAACAACAGGACATCGCCAAAGGCCATACAGGACCAACCGTTGGTTCCTACGAAGGATTGTTATAATCAGATTATAACTCAAGTCATATGTTCATCTGTGTGCATGTGTGTATGGGAAAAGTGCCAAATAATTAGCCAAATAACTTGGAAATAAGGTGTGGCACCGCACAACCTTGTCCTATTCATTCATAATTGTGTGATGGTGGCTATGAAGTAAACTTCAACTTCACAGTGAATGACAAATTTGGTGCCTTTATCTTTTGCTTGTATTATTACGCTCCTAGGGATTCCATTTAACGGTCATTTTTCATCTCAAAAGGCAGCGAGAATTCATTTTAAAGATACCCCACTCATAAAACCCGTAATGAAAGAGTTTGAGAGGAAGTTGACTGGAGCGCGCTCTTTAGAAATTTAAATTGCTTATTAGCGAAGTTCGTCGTGTAAATTCTTCGTTATTTATTTTTTTTTTGTTCTTACTTTCATTATGGTATCTCTCCTTGGGGTTGTTTTCATTTGCGAGCCCTATAGTCTTGGAGCTTTTTGTCATTTCCTCCTTTGAGGAGAGCAGGTGGACGGACAGCGGATAGTGGTTTGGGAGCATCGTCGACCGTGGATTGAAGAACGAAATGACAAGGGTCATGTTGTTTTATTATTTTACTTCTTTATGTCCTTAGATTCTGCTTTTTTTTTTCTTTCTTTCATTTAAAGGAATTTGTCACTCATAATGCCTGTCTGGGGGATAAGTTGTGAGCTGTTTATGCACATACACACATTGAAATACTTTAATCTTGTTTGATAAATTAAATATTTTTGACAATAATTATTATAGGATGTTGTACGTCCTTACTGATGGCACTGAGCTACGTCCACGAATTAGAGTTCTATGCAAGAGGATTCAGTGCGTAAGCCTGCCTTTTCGACTTGAATGTAGGTTAGGTTATGTTAATGGATTGATGGGACAAGAAAAACTTGCACCCATCACACTAAGATCAATGAAGATCCAACGCGATGACCTAGGAGTCATGCCTCCCTTAATACAGAACCTATGAAAAACCTAAGAATTTTCAAACCATTCCGAAACGCTTACGAGTTTATGGGAATTTTGTAAGGGCTTGTCAGAATGTTCTGTAACAAATGTCTTGCCGGGTATTTGTTTGTAATATGTATGTTTATGATGCTGTGTAGTGACAGAGGAAGTGGGGAGTATCCTCATGCACCTCCTCATCATCACAACCTTGGTACAAGTCATCCGTGGCAAGTTTCGGCTTCCTGATGTGATATATTAGTTTGTTGTGTTCAGTAATTACACTCACAAGAGAGAGTGTTCCGAAGTGTAACACAGGCGTCGAGCCTTCTTCATCTCTAATTTCCTCCTACTAGTGTTTCTCTTTTCTAAGACGGGAGAGTGGGATATTTACTCTAGTGTCTGCCTCGTTTAAATCAAGTGATAATCATTTTCTAACCAATTCATGAGCTTTATTATTTCCCGGCACACCTTTGTGTCCTACAAAGTCCTACATTGTCCTACAGCGACGTACAGGCTTCGATTATTGGTGCAACAGTTTGGCTTTGGGGGACACCGTTCAAATTATTAATCGTTGCTGTCATATAAAGGACACCCTACACTCGAAAATCGGACGGATGAATCGGACGAAGCAAGAAAAGCCAGGTACACCGTCTGGAGACTAATCTTGATATTATCCGTGAAGAGTGCTTTCACAAAAAGGTCAAATAAAGACTCCAACGTACCACCTAGACTGCTGTCCAAAGCACAAGGCCATGACGCTTACCCTAACTCCTAAAACTTTTTAAAAAACCCATATTCATAAATTCTCAAAAAGAGAACTCAAATTATTGTGTAGCGAATAGCTGGATAGCTCCCGATTCTCTGGGAACCTTTTTGCCCCAAAATGTTTACCCGATGGTTTGAGTGATAGATAGTTCCACGGTTAACTTATCCCTTCACTTTGGATCATAACATTAGTGTTTTAATACTTTGATACTTACCCTGGTCAGGAAAGTGGATGCGAACCCAAACTACCACTGAAATTTTTAACCGAACAGAGCTGTGAGACGGTGAGAGCTCGAAGCCGTAAGAGGGTAAGCTGTTAGAGCTCAGAGGAGAAAACGAGGCGAATTCAGCCCCGTCGAAGAGACAGGCGTCAGGACCTGTTTGTTCTTCAGAATTTGTGCGAAGAATCTGAATCTGAACTTGTTTCGACGAGTCACTTAATTTGATCTGATAGCAGAAAGAGGTTCTTGGCAGAAAACCAAGAAAACAGGACGAGAAGAAGAAACCTGGAACGAGCCAGGACGAGCCTAGAAGAACAATAGAAGAACGTGAAAAATTTCAGCTTTTATTCCTAAAGGTTTTGGTAGTTTTACCTACGGTTTTGGCAAAAGATTACTTGTCGCTCATTGTGTTTCGACCTAAGGAACAGAACCTATACCCTTACATCTTATCCTGGACCCACCTTAGCTGAGCAGTCGGAAATTCGCTGCAACTGACATTTGCTGTGGATGTGTTTTACTCTTTATCATATCATTCGAAATTTCTCAATCGCGTGCGCGGCGGACTTTTGGAGTGTTCTTCGTTGTTTTTTGTTATTTTCTATTGATTTAATTTTGGTATCCCTTTTTTCGCTCATTAAAGCCGTGCGTTTAATAAATCCCTTCAAACGGAAATTGCACAACAAATTGGCGCACAACGTGGGCCAAAACAAGCATGCAACCATTATTCAATGAAAAGATCTGAAATTTGTATCTGTATATTTTGTATCCATAGCCCTTGGCCTAAGTCCAAGTTCTTCTACAAAGAGAATGAAATGGTTTTTCAAGCAAACAAAGATTCTTACTAAGAAACTTCATTTTAAAAACAAACTGTTTTCTTTTGCATAGAATCTCTCGAACAATTACCTATAAGTCTTTTTACTATTAAAATAGATCAAAACAATGATGTATGTATGTACGTACATTCATTTGCTAATGACATTGCCTCTTCAACATAATCACATTAAAATTCCCCCAAACTATAAGTAAGTTTAATTACAAATCTAAAAATAAAATAAAGACCAGAACCCCCTCGTCTAGTTAGTTAGTTCTCTTGAGGCCACTAGCCTAGTAGTCATGCTAATGCATGAATAAACCAACACAATCCAACTCTATTCATATTTTAAAAGACTATTTCAAGGAAGATTAAACATTCAAATGAGAAACTTACAGAAATTTTCCATTTCCTCGTAAATGTTCTTTTATATGTGAATGTGAACAGATATACGACCGACCCTCTCAAGTTCCGAGTGGTATACCGCATGAGTAAGCCTTTTGCACAATTTCATTTTATACATGCATCATATATAAGTAAAAAAAAATAAAAATAAATAAATGGGTAACTAACATAAAATGTTTTTCATGGCACTATCCCCCCCCTAAAGGACCTCACCTACACTGCACATAGAACTTAAGTATCATTGCTTTAAGGAAAGCTATATCAGTTAGCCTGGCCCTCTTTATATTTCATCTCCATTTACTTGTATTAACATAGAAGGGAATTTTTTTCTTTTTTTGATGTTTTGACTCCATGAGACTGAGTTTCATTCATGCAGCTCCAATGTGTGTTATTATTATCCTGGGTGGCATAAAAAAAAAAATAAAGAAAAGAAGAAATCTGAAGAAGAAAACAAACACTCGAGTAATATCCAAGAAGCACAGTCAAGGACTGGACTGAGGAACCCTTTGGGTCATTGCGGTTGAAGCAACCATATATTTGACTTCTTGTCAGGATGACTTTTATTTTTTGTTTGATTTTGGAAAGTGTTATGGCTAGACGGTGCGAAGACTGAATCCTTAGGTTGCTTTTTGGGGATGACCAAATCAGGATGGACATGAGGATGAGGATTTACTTGTTGACTTAAAGTGGAACGTAGGGTCTGACATTAATAGATTATTGCTAGAAAGATAGAAAGACTGGCAGCTTAGCTGTAACTGATAAATCATTTCAGTTTGCAGTAAAGTTCAGTAAAGTCAAATTTAAATACTTTAGTGAAGCATGAGGCATATCAGCAATAAAGGTACCATAATTTATGTAGCTATCATAAGTCCAATTCGGATACACCCATTAAGAGGAGTAAACTTGGCCTAGATGTACTGACTCTTGTATCAACGCCTAGGGGTAATCTTCTTCGGAGTGCTGTAAAGTGTTTGAACTCCCTTCAACTTATTCCAAAAGGTCTTACAGTTCTGCCTTACTCTGTCAAGGGTTTCCACTGTATGACATGGAGTTTTCATCGCGCCGCAGCGTATGCTTAATCTACTTCCACTTCCTTCTGCCTCAAAAGCTCCTCCAGATGATTTTGAAATACATACGAACGAAGGTCTGATGCTTCCAGTTAATAGTGATATCCACCTTCCAAGCACAGTATCCATAAACCAGTACTGATCGTAAGTTGGAGTGAAAGAATCGTTGCTTGATTACTGTGCTGAGAATGAAGCTGCCAGACTTTGACATGCAGCTTCCAAAAGGCATATCCCTGCTCAGTGTCCCGTTAAGGATTTTATCCAACGCGTGGAAATGTTTCTATAGCACAGTGGTACCAGTGAAAGAACGATGAATTTCAAATCGAGACAGAGCAACTATCTTCCAGTGATATTTGAGAAGCTTTTTCATGACAGCTATACTCTCGGATGTTTGTCAGATGCTCGCAGTGGGGACGTGTCTTTTGCCTGGGATTCGAACCTCGAATTCACGTATAACACATTAGTGGGGATTTGGCCAAGGATTTTTGCTGATTCCTGACTGATTCAGTTCTACTATATGATACCGAGTGCTGGACGATAAACAGGAAAGCAGAGTAGATTCCTTCGAGAAAAAAATTTTTCTTCGAGTTTTCAGTTCCAAAACAAAACAGCGAACTCCATAAGCTGTACCAAGATGTGGATGTAGTCTAAAAAGCAAAAACACGTCAACTACACAGCCCCCAGGTTCAAGACGATAAGGAATATCGAAACTCTATATTTAGGATCAAGCGATAGCGTATGCCGAAGCAATTTAGTTTGGATAACTACAAGGAGCGTGCCCATGATCGAAGAGAGTAAAAAACTGACTCGACAGTTGTGAGTCAACTTTCATTGAATCTGAGCCAAAATCTCGGTTATTTTTCAGATGCTCACTAGAAATATGACCTAGTCAGTAATCCAATGCACTGATCTCTGAGTCACGGTCCCCACCAATCATAGCAGGAAGACAACATAAGACTCCATCATTGGCGGGGCAAATTTGTTCTTCAAGGATTCACAAGCATTTTGTCACAAGATTGAAATCTTTGACTCTGGATGGGTTCCACTTAACCTTGACATCATGATAAATGAACTCAACACATAAGGATTTTTCATGACCTGTTTCTGGTTCCTCTTGGTTTTTGGACAGGGCTACTATTGGACTAATATGTATGTGGAGACAATAGTATGCCTTTGGCTCTGAAATATGCCTCAAGCTTTATAATACGAAATGATTATAAGAACTTCAAAAGTTATCCGAAACTCTAAGAGTATTTCCTTTTCTTAGACTAATCTGAATGTTACACATAGAATAGTACTAAGGGCCCCAGGCCTCTATCAATACTTACGTTGGATTTCTACTAACGTGTCTCAGCTTCTAGATCGTTCAAGCTATGTACTTCTAGCAAGCTCATGATAATGGCCTTTCTCTCTCTAGGCTCCAGATAAGGCAATTGGATTATATCGCTAAATATTTAGCAGCAATGCAAGGACGCTCTTTACTCTGCAAATCATATCGTACACAGTATCGTATATTTCGTGGTTTCGAAAGAAAACTTGAATAGAATACATTTATCACTACAATTCCGATCAAATATTTATTTGCATATATTGTCTGGGTCTTGCCATTATGAACGAAATATAATATTCAAATGTCCTTCACAGGATTTCTAGTAGGACTTGATTCTGACAAGGTGATTGTCGACGACTTTTGCCAAAACTTGACGTTTATGAAACCTCCTTAGGTTCCGGATTGGGTGCATAAACATGAGTTTTTGCATTGCCTACAAAAAGAAAGCCAACGACGATAAATCGCACGGTCTTGGTAACGAGTTCAGTGATTTGAATAAAGCCAAAATGCGTCGTGTTGTGTGAGATGTGACACCGTCTTTTTGAATTCACATACATATCTTCCTCATCTATATCTTTGGTTTGAGGCCAAAAAAAAATAAGTTAACATTTGTCTTATTTCGAAGAAAAATTGAGGAATTGAGTGAGTTGAACTTTATAACTACGAAAATGTAAACCAAAATATGTTGTAAGATAAACTCGAATCCTGTCCTGATTTTTAAATCGATAAATTTGGATCTTCTTCAGTATTTTCACTCCATCCATATTTTGGTTTGACATATGTCATTGAAACAGGGATGTCATATCCGGACCATGAATTGGATGACCCTGTATGGGTTAATGAACTTGATCGGATTAATTCTCTGCCTAACTACGTCTTGCAAATTACAAGTGTGGGCCATGTACCATGGAACCCAGGGCTCAGCTTCACAGAACCCATGTGTGTTGAGGATATTATATTCTTAACATGAGAGGAGTGAATGAATCGCGCCTACTGTTTGATATCAGGCCTGAAGGGCAATTTCTTAATTGAGAAGCTTCTCCATGACAGTTTTACTTCCGGATGTTAGTAAGGGGCTGTAAAAAAAATGTTTGTTGGTGTTGTTTGGGGAACGAAACTCGCCTCCTGCTCCTAGTGAAGCTCTAATGTGAAGCCTTAAATACGCGCCCTGGCCCAATGGTTAGTGCATTGGAGTACTGAGCGAACGGGTCGATGTTCAGTTCCACAAAAACCAAAAAGTTTTGCTCAGAAAGTATTCCCAGAAGCTATTGATCCCAATATTTACCATTTCATCACTGATATCCGTTTACAAACGATGAATAATATAAGATTGCCTTCAATCGACAACGTTATGGTGAAAGAGGAGAAGCCTTAGATACATTCGAAGAACAACTCTTCCGAATGCAACCCTCCAGCAATTCATATTCAATTAATCAGTTCAATCGAAACCATAACTCTTAACTAACCACCAAAGGACAGTAAGAGAGTGTCCTCCCTTACCGGAAATACACTCCCCTACTGCACTCGTAAATTGTGTACAGGCGGGTGCATCTGGATGCGATCTCCAGAGCAAATTTTATCATCTCTGAAATAAATCGAACAATGTTCAAGCCACTCACCTTAGGATTCACATTGATTGCTGGTACTGGTGCTGTTGGAATAATCCCATCAGGTGGTGGTGCCGCACTTTGCATGGGAATAAATCCCGGAACGGCGAACGGTACCAATAACATAGATGATGGATTATTGTTGGCTAATGGCGCTCCAATTGGTACACCTGCTGCTGCTGATATTCCTGCTGACACTGATGATGATGTTGATGAGGACTGTGCAAATGATGCACAATTGACGGATGATTGATGTGTTGAATTACTGGGGCCACTGTTTGCCGAGGATGTGGCGCACCTTAAGGAGAGACCACAACTAGATGATGCCACGCCACAGGTGTTTGGCAAAGTAACTGTTACCGGGGGATACAGATGCTGTTGGTGTTGAATTTGCTGCTGCTGCTGTTGTTGGATTTGTTGCTGCTGTTTGTATTTGCACTGCTGGCAGGCTGTCGATGCTGTTGTGGTGAAAGATGGCCCTCCACTGGTAGTGGACGTTTGTAGGATACCACCAGCAGGTATAGCTGCCACCCCACTTACTTGTAGGGCAGCCGCTCCAATCAAAGATGACGGACGTGCACCAATCACGTATGGCGCTGTGGTGCCTCGAGCCGGATTTACGGTTGTCAGCTTGGGTGCTTTCGGTGCCCAAACCGAGCACGGTAATAACCCGACTAAGCGTAGCCCCACAGGGCTCGCTTCGGGTGCGGTCGGTGCGCTTATTTTGCGGGCGTCTCTGAATTCTGCTGGTAAGTGGGACGGCCGAGACGCTTGATGGAAAGTTTCCTTTCACTTCTTTATGAACCAAATCTGCATGCAATTGAATGCAAACTTATACGGATGGGTTGTGTATATCTTTTATTCCCTCTGAGCGAACGCCAAGGACTGCAGGAGCAAATAAAACCAATTGGTTCGCGTTGCAGCAGTAAAAGCAATTTTTCAGCTCAGCGCACTTTAATTTAAAGCACCCTCAACGGTTGCAACCTTAGTCCTGGTGTTCGTTGCTTTTCGTTACTCCTTTATTCAGTGTCTGTGTAATGTGTTTCGATTTGAGATCACTTGTTTTTTTTCCCTGTCGTTGTGTTGTGTGTGTGTGTCCTTAGAAAGGAACCCTTTAGCACTCTTTCGGGAGAGTAGTCGGCATTTTATGCAGGATTTTTACAATCCCCATGTGTCATGTTTGCGATGTCTGTGTGTGGTAATTGTATCTCAACGAACTGCTGCAGCGAACAGCGAGAAAAAAAACAACCAGTGACAAGCTTTGCCGATTTGAATCCAATGGATTCTGAAAGAGTTATATCCGGCAGTCGTTCACTCCTTGTAACTAGTGTGGGTTCTTTTTTTGAAATACGCGTCCTAATCGAAACGATGTTTCAGTACATCAACCAATTTGCGCACGTTATCCTTATGTTGGGGCAATAATCGTCTTCCTTTTTTGAAAGCAACTCGCCCAGAGCTACTTGCCCGAGGGTCCTTTCAGTTGTTTTTTTTTTGTTTGTTTTCGAGCAAAAATATCTATTTGCAGAGAGTCCTTGTTGTTTGGTCGATGACGCGAATGTGTGACCATTTGATTGCGTCCAATTATCTGCGAAAGAAAGAAAAATAGAAATAGAAACATTAAAACCGAAACAGAAATAGAAATCCTGGATTGAAATGCGAATGCAAAATTATTGCCTCGGCAGAGAGATTTAGAGATTTCGGACAAGTGGATAGTGGATAGTGGATAGTTGGCGAGGACGATGCAGAACCTGAACGACAACAATCCCGGCGAACCCGTGGTCGAATGAATTACGCGGATTTTATGGGTCATCCATTGAATACTAAAATGGCTTTGCATGCATCACCATTCATTACGGTTGATGGGTGGGGGCTGGCGATGACGCGCTACTGTGTAGGAGGCACCATAGACCGTTGTATATGCAGTTGTTCGGGGGATTTTTCTGTTCTCATTCATCCCGACGGGGGCTGCATTGTAGCGTCAATCAATGCAGGAATCTGAAATGCTATGAACCTGCCTGTGACAGTGCAACCAGCAAGCGGTGATGATGGTGGCAGCAGTTGGACTTTTATCTACGGATAATGTTGATTGGAAAATTATGCAATGTGTCGTTTGAATGCGAATGCCAGGGATATAAATTGTTCCTGTAGTGTGTTTGTAGCGTAGATAGGATTTTTAGAGAATTAGGAATTGGATCCTTTTGATTGGGGATTCAAGTTGAAATTGATTCGAATTTGCGAGCACTTGTTTTAAAATATATAAATAAATTAGATAAAGTCTGGTGGGTCAAAAAAAAACATCCAAAATGTCCAGATAATGTCAAACGATTACCTGTTAGCTGGCAAGCTATCAAAGGAATCGAACAGAGAACGAATTTCAAATCCGACTGAGCATCTGTCAAATCTGGCTAAATAGAGAAATTAGCCGGAGAAAGTCAGATACGCTACTATGCTTTTAATTCTAAGTCTTAATAGCAGAAACCAGATATATGTACATAGTATGTTCCAGGTCTATTTTGTTCGACCGCTTTTTGGATGTGGATAGCAGTTATTATTAGACTTTTGACACTCGTAGAGTCATCGGTACCTCTCCATCATTGAGTACAGACTTCTACACACTGGTAAAGTACCTCCGTTTTGTGTTAATCTGACCGGCATCATTAAGCCATATATTAAAGATGCTAGAGGCAATGATGTAAGAGTTACTGCTGACTGCTATCGGTCCACGTATGTAGGAGCATTTTCTTTGCCCCAAATTAGATCAATTATGCCTACAGAACATGAAGTTCCACCAAGACACAAATAGCCCTTCCTAAGATGCTACTTTAGTGCTTACGAAGCATGGAATTGGATGTTCAATCCCTAGACAACACCTAAATTTTCTTTCCTTTCTCGAACATCTGACAAGCATCCGAGAGTACAACTGTCCTGAAAATGATCACTCTTGTTATTGTCCTACATAATAGTGACATATTAGGTTCAACTGTCACCTAACCATACAGCCTTCAAATAAACATTTAAATTCTATTGATCTTCAAGATTTTTTCAATCTCCAGTAAAATGATACAAAAGACTGGCATGATTGTACCAAAATTCCAAGTCTTGATATATTACGCAAGACTGTGAACTATACTCTTCTTTTACACTGCCGCTGGTTTGTTACCAATGCCTGCGCAAAAGATTTTTGACATTTGTGACCGACGGTGTTGGAATTATTTTTTACTTGCACCTATACCTATAGGGCAAGTATTGTATTCGTGCAAAATTTGGAACTCGAGATTTTAATCAAACTTTACATTACTATGATGGAGAAGTCCAAAAAAGTAGGTCCGCCAATGCCGTCTGTCTGTCTGTCTGTCTGTCTGTCTGTCTGTCTGTGCACGAGGCTACAGCCTAAACGAGTGGATGGATTTAGGTCAAACTTCAGGGTCTGTGTGATAATCCCTAGAGGCGAAATCGGAATTTTCATTCTAACCTCAAAATTAAGGGTAGTTTACTTAAGGCCGATTTCAGTTAAAAGGGATTTTCTCGAAAACGGCTCTAACGATTTTGATTAAACTTCACATTTCAATTAGTCTAGTGAATTGCAATCAGATGACGTATCGTGCTGCTTACCAAAATTGGCAACAATGGTACTTTACTTATAGCCAATTTGACAAAAAGTCGATTTGTAGGAAAACGGCTCCAATGATTTAGTTCAAATTTAATATTCGGACTAGCACGAAGTAATGCAACATGATGGAGTACCACGTTTTGGTCTAAGTATGATACAACGGTATTTAGAACCAAGCCGACTAAAAGCCGATTTGCTTGAAAACGCCTTCAACGATTTTATTAAAATTTTATATTAGAATACGCCTTTTTAAACCCTATAAGATGGCATACCACGTTTTTGGTTAAACCTGCCTAAAGTTCCACTTTCCTTACAACCAGCTTAACAAAAACACGATTTTCATATCATTATTAGCCAAACATGAATTTTATCCCTACTTCTTCCTACTAACCGATTTTCAAAATTATATACCAAAAAATTTTCCTAGATACAGGTTTTGATTGGTGCGCACGTGCTACTAGATTTGTCTTAAATTCATTTTCATTGGTTAAAAGACAGAGAGAGAAAGAAAATATTGTTACATTTTTAGGGACTTACTTTGGCATATTCACCGGAGTCCAAAGGCAATGAATTTGAGTGAAATTGAAGAAAATTTAACGACGATGCTTAATTTTCAAGAGCTTTATCAAATCTTACAGATGATATCTGACGTTTTTGGTCAATCTGCTTAGAACGATGGTTTACTTATAGTCAACTTACATATGCTTACCTACTTATGTATATATTCGTTTATTTATTTTTACCTCAAATACACACACGAATTTGGGACATATGTAGGTGCAAGTTTGTACGGCCCAGTCGTGCACTTTATTTTATTAATTTTTGCATTAGAATTCAAACAAACAAAAAGAAAACAGAAATTACGGCCGTTAAGTTTTATAGACTTTTTTTTAAAGAACTTGCTGATCCATACTAGCCTTGCTTCGCCTCTCATAAAAATCTGTTTTTTTATGAAGACGTTGCCTAAAGTGAGTTGCAATGGCTAAGCATTTCTTAGCCTACATGGTCTACATTTATTAGGTCTACATGTGCATGTTTTTGTTCGAGTTCAAGAAAAATAGTGAAGTTATGTGAAAGTAGGTGAATTTCAAAAATGTTCACTTCTTCTTTCTTCTTTTTCCCAAAAACCTACTCAAAAACTGCTGACATAAATTCGGACGGACAAACAGACGTGATTAAATCGTCTTCCTTATCGATACTGACCAAGAATATATGTGTATAGGGTGTCCCAGTTAAGAAGGACAATTCTTTAAGTGGAGATTCCTGAAGCTTCGGACAAACCAAACATTTCAGGAATCTTCCCTTTAAGGATTATACCTCTTAACTAGGATACCCTGTATACACACATATACGGATGCGTCGTACGACTACTTTCATTTCAAGTCTGATTTTGTGGTCCGAAAATGATATAGGAGTGAATTAGGGAGAATTTGACTAACTGGCGACGGACTCCCTAATCTTTGGTACAGCATTTGGGTGGCGATTTGTGTGTACCAATGCATCCCACCAAGACCGTCCCAAATGTCTCCTTTTGTTTTATTTCAATTCATATTTTGCACTTTTTCCAGCCTTTTCAGCACAGGACGTTGCGAAATTCTATTAATCTTTTAACGTCTACTCTTTTCAAAACAAGACCATAAACTTATTGAAACCACACATGTATCTAGGGATAACCATTTACTGTTGGGCTCTCTACGGGCCTTATTCCCTCTCTTCTTGGCAGTACGTCTATCATTTCCTGACATATCTTCGTGTCCAAGGACCTAGTAGGGAACAACCTTGTGCTGTGTTCTAAAAATCTTTAACTCTTCACGACAGTACTTCACAAGTTTGGATTTTATTTCTAAAGCAGTAATCGCCTTTCCCGCCGGCCTGTCAATGAAGAAGGTGATAAATTCGCGTGGTATTACCTTCAACTGCTAGGACATCCGCTTGCAAACTCCACTATGGTTCGGAAAGCAGACTAAACTGCATATACCCAGCGGTTCGGAAAATATACCTAAGCCTATGATTATAACCATCTTTGACCCATCTGTGGTGACAGTCTGGCACTCATTGCTACCGAAGATTGAACGTAAATGTCGAGCGTAGAGTTGTTAGTTAGTGGTCTTGTTTGCGAACTCCCATCATACAAGACAACCATACGTTAGAATAGGTCTTAGTATAGCCGTATATTTTCATAGTATAATTTTGGATTTTGGATCCTCGATTGTCGCAGCTCAGTTTTTTTTGTCAAGAACTAGGTGTCTTGCAGTATCCGAGATTCCAATGGAAGTGCCCCCTGTAGAAGGAAAAGGAATTGGTCATCAATACGACATCTTCTGCATAAGCAATGGTCTTGATACCAATGCAGTACCGCATTTAGTACAATGATCCATAGTGTACCTCAAGGGCCTTATGCTTCCATCTATGTATCCTCGTGCTCCGTAATAATATGTCTTTCCTCAAGAATTTCAACAATCCAGTTAGTAAGAGTATCGTGGACCTGAAGATTTGAGAGTGTTCTACCTTCAATGTCTAAGAATGTAGCTAAAGTGTATTCTTTGCCTTTTGAGGATTTCTCAATTGAGCTAACCATACAGTGCAGCAGAGTTTCTTTTTGACCAAACCACATCAAATCGAGTACATCTAAATGCCAGCAGTGTAAGGTTGGTTTTAGTAGGACCTTACTCTGGTAAACATCTATTTTCTTCCAACCATTCCTTTAAAAATACATACAGCGGTCAAAAGGTTTGGATCTTCCGATGCCATTTTTGATTCGTAAGCATTTCTGGTTGAAGTCATTCCAATTCGGACTTTCGGACTTATAAGAATGCCTTGAAGTTCAACTAGCAAAAACAGTCAGTTTAAGGACTGCGTTTTCTCCACCTTCGTCCTTCTTGTGAACCTTGAAGTTCGCCGTAAAACCAAAATATGTTTTTTTTTTCTTCGCGTATGCTATGGAAAACACATGAATCCTTGTATGTTTACCTGTCTGGCGTCATTTCTACGTAAACACGATAATTCCAAAGAAGAATAAATATTTTATTTACCATAAATCCAACTCTCAGTACTTCAAAGTTAGTTAAGTTTACTTAGAACTACTTTTCAACTCATCTTTGGTTTAATCCAGTAAAGCGTGTGTAAGGCTAAGTAGTAAATTATGCTTGTTTATTTGTGTACCCTATAAGACGCGCACAACTCTCGGGCTTACCTGCATTTCTGAACACAGATTAAGGCGTCATCCTTACTTCAGCTACATGTTAATCTCCTCCACGTAGTTTAACGCTCTAATAAATAATTTACTTGTTTGAACATAGTTCGCAGCTACCCACCAACATCCAGGGATGCCCTCCGTTTACTTAAAATGCAAAACAAAACCACCCGTTCTTCAGCCGACCCTCTGGCACACGCACTAAAGTCCTTGTTGCACTATATGCCCTCCTCCACGTACATACGTCGTCGTAGTCGTCGTCGTCATTCTTTGCGGGCTTAATTAAATTTAAATATTTTATCATTCATGAAAGGAGCAAAGTCAAGAGTGAGAGCAGGATACCATTCCTGTATAAGGACGATGCGAAGAAAAGGGTGCGAAAGTCATGAATCGTTCAGCAACCTTTGCCATAGGATTTGCGCTATAAAATTTGCTTCCATGGATAGACGCAGAATATAACATCTGACCAGATGGCTTCAAGTGTCTACGATCCTGAGCTGGTGTTGGTATGAAAAAGGTCGGATGTTATTTATCAAATATTTCCCGAGAGCCAGGAAAAATATTTTTGAATTAATTATGAGGCTCCGTGTATGTATGCGTACGTCTGTGGTGGTAAGATGCGTGGAATTTTATATTTTTTGTAATGGATAAGGACTAACAGGAAATATAGTTGAGGAGGCTATACGAAGGAGTTTAAAGGTGAAGGTTTCCGAAAGTGTGGAATCAATTTGCATGATACTAACCCATTTTGTTACTCATTCATGAAGGATTATGAAACGTTAACCAATCTAAGGTAAATATATGTTTAGGAAAATGAAACTTGAATTTCGAAAAGACCTTGATGTAAGGGGGAGGTTTTATTCAATGGATTGCAATCTAAAGTAGTTGTTTGAGAATATTAAAAGGATTATTTCCTCCACACACAGTCAAATGTTAATGATTACTTTTTGCCAGCTGCTTGCTACTTACATGTGTCAGCCAACTTGTATAGTAGAATTGTAATCCAATGACCAGGTTATAAGCGCAGGGACATAAATACCCGGCACATATTTACATGCCTCCCAAAGAATTTTTTGCGAATTACATAAGTCCCAGATTTTCGTAGAGCTGATATGTATTTAAAAAAAACGGTTCAATATACATAAGCTTGAGAAAGGTGTCCGCTCACGCGACTTCGTCCCTCCGCTGAGAGTGTATTTACAACTGCCAGGCAGGCACCTATAAGCAAGTGTAACGTTTTTCAAGTTTAGGGTGGGTGGTTCGCTTCGCTCGCTTACATGACTTCAAACTTTTCTCTGCAGGGTTTGGGCGCTTACGTGACTTCGTCGCTCCGCTAAGGGTATGTTAACAAGCCAAACGCCTAGAACTTGAAGTTCCCTGAGCAAATTCTTGCAATTTTCTCCATGAGTTAGGTACGACACAAGACCCAATTTCCCAATGCGATCCTAATTCGATTTGAGACTTATGTCCCTATGCCCAGCTTACACTGGTAGAACTCTGAATGGAAGACGAAATCTAGAAACTGTTCGTAGTTAGGTACCTATACTCAGCCTCATCAATCTTTAAGTCGATTAATCCAGGATTTACAGTAGTCAAATTCCACGAACTGGAAAATGCCTTACAACTCAGCTAAGTGCATTCATTCCTCGAAGCAATAAATCGGTATTGATTAACCTCTGTGACTATAGATTTACAAGTTTAAGAAGTGAACCATACAATGCTCCAATCAATTACCAGCATCGTGTAACTTTCAAGCTAAAGGATGCAAAACTTGATAGCGTGGTTGAAACGCGTATCTCTCGTCCATTTTTTGCTGGTAAAAGTGCTATGTTTGCATAATGATGGGGGGCAGACTATTCCAACGAATTATAACTCAATACACTAATTGACTCTTTAACAATGGCACTGTAATGCTACCAAATAAGTTTACTTTTTTTCAATGGAAAAAGTCTATATGTTCCACATTAAGCTATATCTCCAATCATCGGAACATGGTGGATAGAATTCTATGAAATCCATGGAGGAGACAGCTATTGCATGAGCAAGCTGCGGTGCGTGCTATAGTGAATACATTCGAGTCAATATATTCACTACTGAATGCTTCTGTACCAGTGAGACAACGCAAAGTTTAAAGTGCCAAAAATATCACAGCCGTAAGTACTGCAGTTCAATATGAGCCAAATCTGTCAATTTCACACACTAACAACGCTTTGATACAATATTGAACCCTGATAATATTCTGACTGATATGTGTGGATGAGTGGTGCAAATTTGGTTTTTAGATTCATGATTTCACATTAAGACTTTGAGACTTCACTGTAATGCTACTGACTTTAGTTCAAATGTTTGCGCATTTTTTGCTACCTGTAATAAGTGGGAGTATTAATATGACATGTACTGACATTTTCATGTTTGCATTTCAAAGTATTTTCTCGCAAACTTTTGTGTTAAATCTGTTAAAGCAAGTATATTTAGAGTGTGCGTTGCCCAATTTATATATTATATATAAGAAAGTAAGGAACTTTCTAATATGTCATTCCTTAACTCTGCTGTTTCAATGTCAATGGCATTTCAATATTTTTGCCAAGATACTTCGTGATCCCAAATTATTAAATGCTTCTAGGAAGTTTGAACCATTGTCAGTTACTGTTACCACAATATTATTGCAATTCAAGTCGAATTTCGAATGCATATGCTGGATAAATTATTTATTTTCCACAATTGCCACCGGCAGCATGCTGCTTTCAATAAATTCTACTTAAATCCTGAAATTGATCCTGCTTGGACTTTGTTGTTTTGATGAGTGCAGCCTTGGTTTATATATTATCGTTATATGCTTTAGGTATTGTATTTGACTTCTATTAGCTAGGAATGAGGCACAATTACATACGTAGATAACTCTAATAAATTTGCTACAGTGTTTATTTGGTTATTGATTTGTTATCTACCGGAAACAAATCTAGACCTAGGAAATTGTCTCCTCCTAGCTGAAAATTAAAGCTCACAAAAGTGGTGACATACGTACGGGCGGACATGGCTTAAACGCCTTGGATATTGATGCTGATCACATATACTTTATAGGGTCTATTTATATTATTTCTTTATATTACAAACCATCTATTGAACTCTCAGGATAGGGTATAAAAATAGACTTCAATGAGACTTTAATAAGTTGTGTGCATTCAGCAAGACTTGCATTCAACTGACTTCAAATTTCTACTTAGTTCAATCAAAGACTTTAAAATGAATGCTGATTTCATTTTTGAGATTAAAGTTTTAAATTAAAATCAAGGAATGCAATCAAAAAACATTGCACTCTTTTACAAGCTTGCCCATAACTGTGATGAAACGAAATGAAACTTATTTAAGAAAACGAGCCTAAATGCTATTTAAGATGTCCGTTCCAACGTAAACATAACTTTTATATATAGGAACAACAATTTTTACTTGTATTATGGTTAACGAGAAATACCTAAATTAAAAAAAACATGCATGGAACACACACTTTTTGGTGGCTCAAATGTTCTTTGAAAATACGATACATTGATGTCTTTAATATACATAATTCCAGTTCCATTATTTTGAAGGATGATTTTGACTGATTATTCATGAATTCAAGCAAAGTTTTGTTGGAATCTACGGTGAGTATGTATTTCGGAAATCCAATCATCACCATAAACTCGTTCCATCAATTGAAACGATGACATAAACATACTGTCACTGCAGATACATTAACTCCAAATGTCATGAAATGACAGTACATCAGTGAAAGATCAACCTTTCCGATGTAATTTGTTTTCCAATAGATGTCCTTACTTGAAATATCTACTTTTAAAAAATCCTGTATACTTTAGACAGCACCTTCAGGTTCAGGTGAATTGGAGAATGACTTAATGCCTATACGTTTTGGCTAAATATGTTACATATTATAGTATACGACGCACTGTACATTTTTTTGAATATCTTTAAAAGAGTTTTTGGTAACAAAAAAACCATCACCAGCAATGGAATCCTCATCGCCTTCATCTCTGCACGTTGGTGCAAATCGCTAAAATCCATACCAAGACTAGTTGCATGTTTATCTAGACAAAGTTCAGATATGCAATCTTTCAAGAGAGGTCAAAAGCTTGAAGCATTTAAATCCAGCTTAGGCCAAATCTGTTTTGTAGCTAGATATCTACGTTATGGCATATGTCCAACGGAGATTTAGTCTCTCATGACCAAGTTCGAATGTAGCGATTGGATTACCTAAGATAACTTGCCAGGTAAATACTTCCATGTTTCAGGAGTTCATCGGCCCACTATTCTCTATGTCCTGGCTCCTAAGAAAGATAATCTCTAAGAAGGTCGAATTGTAGTCTAGAGTAAATGTTGAGTTAGAGGGATACGATTTGAAAGCTACTTGCCTCTCTGAAAAGATGCCAACACCTGTGTCCACTACAAATTAATGTTTTTCTTGAGCCAAGATAGGACTTCTTCAAACAAATCTGAAATTAATTTTCAAGCGAGTGTCTGGAAAACGGCCGAGATATTAGCTTTTACGAAAAAGCTTATCAAAAAGAATTATTATTCCTATGACTGATTGTAAGAAGAAAGGATTTCGGATCTATATGGCTTCTTCTTCGATAGATTCGAGCGATTCAGAAGAAAGGAAAGAACAGAACAAAACCACAGCCGGAAGTTACGGACCAGCAGGGTTCACAATTTATGTTGTTAAAGTTCCATAGTGTCTTAGTATCTTGAACAAGCCCAAACCAAGTACAAGTTGGAACTCAATAACCGACTTACGAATATTAGTACAAAGTGCATGAAAAAAAATTGTACAGTTCTGAAAGACCTGCATATAAATGTTGTGGTCTGGAGGTCTATTACCTGTTAAGTTACCAAACACTTAGAGTACAAGTTCAAAATAAATAATTTTTACTAACTTTTTGTTGAATACACAATAAAATCTGAAAAACATCGACGCCCTGCAGTTGATTTCCGTCGAAATTCCAAAAATAGTCAAAAAGCGTGAGTGCTTTTAAACCTCAGAGCCTAAAATAGAATTAATGGATAGGTAGAGCGTCTTCCCTTTTATTTAAAAAATCGATAATCTCACTGATCGCGACGGTTGAGTATACCAGCACCACCATCGCAAATTGACTAAACCCTTCATAATTCCAAGGAACCAAATGGAAGAAAAGTGATTTTTTTCAGTCTAAGACACAACCTCTCTTTAGATCCAATCTTCAGAACCTATCTTCAGATCGAATTTTCATTTAAAAATCTGCAGACAGGTATGTACATATATGCACACTGCTTCTTCCAAAGAGTTTTTGAAATAACTTAAAGGACTTAGCTGATTCCATGTCTATAGACTCACATCTTTCCAAGAACATGAATCATGAGAAGGTTTGCAACATCCTCGCATGCGTACACCGCACATGGAATTGATTGTTTCACAAAGAGGATATGTCCTTTGTACGGTATATTCATCCAATGAAATTTACATACAATTTTCAACTATTTATAATTATGCAGATATGTGCGTAGTTCTCTCGAGCGTAACCCACTTTTACAACCGATCCAATATGTAGGTGCATTTGAATCACACTTCTGAGTGAAGAACTTCACCGATGGCATTTAGAGTGGCGCGCATTTACAAACAATCGCGTCACTATACTTGACAGGAACAGATGATGCACAAAACCGCATCCATTACGTTGACCTCAAAATGTGCTATTCTGTACAACCACCACCACCCCCACCCCACCCATCAACGTGCGACTTGAAAAACGTGCATAAACGCACCTCCTTTCATGTGGAACATCAGATTGACGCGCGAGATTGCATTTCCCCCGCACGACCGGGGGTCGCTCACAAATAGACCTACTAATAAGCTGCTATGAACGGAAATGGACACACACCTACACTAGAGGCACATCAACTGCTGGTTGCGTATTGCAGGTGGCACATGTTTGTCCTCCTCGATACAAGACAACAACAATACTCAATACTCAACGCACAACAACGACGACCACCATTCGAACGAACATGCACTCAACCGAAACCGGAACTTTGACTTGCTTCCGCATGAATCTAGCGCCGCGAGGTGGTTTCTTTGAAAAGCACTCTACTCTCCACACACCTACTCACTTTAGAACGCGCGTACAATAACAACTGCAGTGAAACTGCATACAAAATTAACGGAAATTAACCGTTGTTTATTATTTACTATTTCGTATGTCAAACAAATGGAAAAAAAAAACACACTCTATCGTCTTTCACACCCGGAGAGCGAGCGAGCGAGCGAGAGCACGTGAAAATATTCGTCATATACACACCGCTACTGTCGCAATTTAGCACTGAGCACAAATGCGAGTGCTTCGCGTAAAACGGTCACCGCTAATGGTTCGCTCTGTGGTGCCATCTACCACCGCCTCCCCTCGTGCAGCGCCGCATACATACCTACATCATACATACATCAAGCAAAGTACCGCAAAGAAATGTACCACGCGCTGAGGCTCTCGTGCCAGCAGCCAGTTCCATGGATGCCAAATCGAACGGTGGGGCTACAGGGCGTATACGCAACCAAAAATACACAGAGAGCTCGGGAGAGGCGTTCAAGCACGAGCACCCGGCATGGTGCTGACGTTTTCTATTGTAGGAAAAATGCACCACCACCACACCAGCACTGATAGAGAAAGAGAGATATACAACCGCCTCAACCCCACGCACTAACGACTAACACATTGAGCTAGACCATGGTACCAGTACACGGGCTGTAGTACATATCCCTTCTGTCAAAAACAGTCTACTTGTGTGCGCACATTCGAGAATTTCCGAGAACTCTCTTTACTCTCTTTTGACTGAACTGCAGCCAGCCCATCGATGTCGGTGGGACATACCACCCCCACCCCTTGCACCTTTCCAACACAGAAACGTATACGAGTATTAGTGTGTGCGGCAGATACTCTGCATGCACATCAAAGGTGGAGCTTTTTAGGGTTGATTTTGCAGAATATGGGTGGTCCTAGCACCCATTTTGTTGGATTTTCAGTTTTATTTGGTTTTCCATTGATTTCCCCTTAGCCAGATGCACTATATCGTTACATTTATTGTTGGCCAACAAAATGGCGGATGAAATATTTTTGATTTCATTCGAAAAACTATGAAAAACGTCAGTTTTTAAACAAACTGTCAACCCCTCGCAAATTGTTTACGTACTACGCCACTGTTGTTTTGTTTATCACGTTGTTTAGGGATAAATATTTGAGTGTACACAACACAACACAACACCACCCAATAATCCGGTGAGAAATGAGAGCCGCTGAGAGTAAAATTCGTGAGAGTCCTTCGCCTTCCTCATGCGGTGTTGTATCGTGTTGTTGTTGGATTGTATCGCAATATTCCGCAGGGAGTTCAGAGAGTGTACCCTTCCTTGAGGATTTTCTTTTGAATAAAAATGAGTCCTGTTCAGCTAGGCACATGGGCTTTCTTTGACATTTTCATTTTCTTTTTGTTCGTCGCGGTGCTTTCTTGTTGGTGCGCTTTTCCTTGTAACTATTCGAAAGTGAAACTTCGCCTGTGGTTGCGGGGAATCGTGACCTTTGGGCCATAAATTCAAAGAATTTGCGGTAAGAATATGTAGTTCGTAAGGCTCAAGGTATGCAGGATGGCATGCGATTATTCTATTATTATTTTATTCGCCGTCGTTTATGGTTATAGTTGGAAAAAGTCATCGAGATTAGCCATAAATTAAGGACTTCGGTTGGAGACTGTCAGGAAGGGAAACATCTGATTTATGGAAAGGGAGAAATCCTCACCCGGAAAATAAATCGAAACAAGATGGCTCCTTGATTATTGAAAAGTTTTGATGACCAGATTTCAGTGCAAAAGAAAAGAGGTTCATACCCAGTCAAGAGGGTCTGTTGTCATTGACTGAATTTGGAATTCAAATTATTTAGAACTAATCTGTAGTATACTTGGCTTAAACTAAATTCATTTTGCTTGAAGGAAGTCCATTGTTCCTTCAAAGTATGGACTCCTCTTAAACATTACCGCGACAAGAACACTCATAATTCGATAGGCTTTGGTCCAATAATCAGCGGAACAGTTCCAACGATACGACAATCACGGATGTGCGTCTACATACTTAAACGAGAGCTGAAAGAAGTACAGTCCTAGGCAAAGGGAATTCAGATCCTTCTCCAGCATTTCGGTTGGAATGACCGAACTTAAATGAACTCGTCAAAGTAACAATGACATTCAAAACGTCAAAAAAGTTTTTCGAAGAAGTTCGATTGGCTTGGAAATGCAAATGCTTTTTTCTCAACCATCCTTAGTGGTAACAGTAGATCCGTTCAACATGCACAACACGAATGGTTGTGAGAACCTAGGCCCTGGGTCCCATCGTTGCGCCAAGTACTTATTTATTTATTTTTTATCCATAGAGGACGTATCCCTGGTCCTTCAACACACACGGCTAACACAGTCTAAGGCAATCGCTACCCTTGAGGATTTTCTTGAAAAGTCGTTAAAAGTATGCCTTGACTGGGTCTGATGTAACTGAGATTGTTTTGCAGTGCTTCATCAAGGTTGACGGCAAGGTAAGTACGGACCCTACATTCTTAGCTGGACTTATGGATATCTTAACCATTAAGGAGGGTAGTGAATACTTGCATCTGGTCTACGGCGTTCAGAAACATATCACCAGGCCAATAACACTTCTACCAATGGATGCAGGAATTTGGGTCATGTTGGTACTTTCGTCAACACCAAAGATATCCAAGGTGTTTTGAGAAAAATATTAAACCACACATCTCACATCCACATGGTATGAAGTTAATGCCAATCGAATCATTATTTATGGAGTGGGCATGACGTTGTGGTTACTTAAGGTAATACAAAGATAATACGAAGTGGCCCTGGGTAATGAAGGGTTCAGTGTTACAGTCTACGCGGACGACATTACGGTTACGATAGCTACATCGGAAAAGTTCCTTCTTACAATTAGAGGCCTGATGGAGTTTGCTCTGAATAGACTCGTCAAATGGACTGACAGTGTTGGTCTCGGAGTCAACTCATCGAGGACTGAACTAGTATTGTTCACAAGGAAGTAACGTATAACTCCACCTAAAACCAAGGGTATTGAGCTGCAAATGGCAGATGACCCCAGATATCTTGAGATTATTCCCGATAAGAAACTCAGTTAGAAACTGAATATTTAAAACCAAGTTAGAAAGGCCTGGATTGCCCTTTCTTCCTGGGGTCTCCGGCCTCGGATTATACGTTGGATATACTACACAAGTACGGAATGTACGAAGTCCTAGTCTGGAGGACGGCACTGGACAAGTAAAGAAACGTCGCAATACTTGAGAAGGTTCAAAGGCTATCCTGCATTTGCATAACAGGAGCCCTTGGAACCATTCCTACAGCTGCATTGGAAACGAGGCTGATGCAGAATTACGGCTTAGGAAATCCTTGCAAGTTGCTCCTGATAATATTGCCCACGAGGGTATCCCAAGAGGCCAACACACTATTCTTAGTATTTTGGACTATGTTGTCCCCAATCCGGACTTTAACGTCAACTATAGAGTCAGGATTCCTAGTAGAGTGCTTGGGAATCGGTAGATATTCTAGACGATTCTGTGACAGAAATCCACTGCCAGACCACTGTAGCTTTTTTCAAAAAGAAGTCACAGCAACCTGCGACTTGGCAGTCGATCAACTCGATAGAGTACAGCACTATTATTTTCTGTATGAATAGTCATGCTGTTATAAAAGCCTTGGAATCGCCAATAAGTCGATCCAAGTTGGTCGAGCAATGCCGTGGATCTCTCACTGAGATCGCTGTCAGAGCCACAGAGATATTCCAGTCAATAGCAAAGCGGACGAGCTAGCTAGAGAAGATGCTTCCCTGATTATAGGCGAAGCCGTCATCACCTTTTAAATCGATAAAGTTCAAACTATATACCATAGGCATTAGAATAGCAAACAGTAGGTGGTGTGTGGTAGGCAGGCGACCTAGTAGATAAGGTGCTTTCTTCAACAATTTCTGTAGAAGCTGTAGAAACGAAAAGAGGAGGAAACCATGGCATATCTCCTGTGCACCTGTTCTGTCTCTTCGATTCTGTGACGAAAAATCCTAGGCGAGTACTCCTTTACAGATCTCAGCGATCCTGCTAGACTAGATTTAAGCAGAATAAAGGGCTTCGTCGCCGTGTTAAACTGGTTTAATGCTTAATCAGCGAAACGTACTTAAATGTTCAGTATGAGCTTATTCTAAATTCGGATTCCCTGTCTTTTTATCCCAATTGCTGTGATGTGGCTTATTGTTATCAAGAAACTTTGATCCTTTATGAAAGCCACACCATTGATTTGTCTCTGAACTCCATAAGTCCATTAAGTGGCTCTCTTCCTCGTCTATTCTATCCCAAATCCCAAATAACCACTGGGAGTGGAGTTTTTCTTTCCTTTGGCAGAACGAATCTTGTCATCAAAAGATTCCATCAAAACGACTAGAATCAAACTACTGTTCACACAGAATTGACGGACTGAATTTTTTTTTTTTTACTTTTACTGGCAAGGGGAGAAGTGGTCAGGTGACATGTTACGGCAATCTGGATTTTCTAAAATTTTCTGCATTTTTTTGACGTTTGGAAATGTCAATCGCTGTCACTCGACAAAGGGGTGACAACATGATTAAGAAACTGGGAAATTCACTAAGTAAACAATAGAAATATGACAATAAATCAATGTACATATGTATGTAATTCATAAAAATATTTTTTGTTTAAACCTAACCAATTTTATTTGCCACCAACCACTAATACACAAAAAAAATCCGCGGAAGTGTTCAGATAGGACTAACAATCTGAACACGCAAATGTCAAAAAAGTGTAGTCCATGAATTCTGTGTGAAGAGGCTCTCTTATACGGTTATACGATCAACAAAAATACTCACCTCTCTAACGTCAAAATGACGTGACAATTTATCCCAACCTGGTCATGTGGTGTGATCGTCATCGAAAAACTGAATCAACGCGTCAACGGTTGCGTTGACAGCCGCAGTCCAAGTCAATGTGTTCACTATTTTCATTGGACTTGTAATAGGATTTATTCGGATTACTCATCAATCCGTTGGCCCTGTCCTAATGTTGCCAAGTCTTCAGACGAAGTGAACGTTTTACAAGAGGAAAGTCCCCAACTGAGTCATACGTTCTTCATCCTTATGCTACACAAAAGTTCAATTGAAATTCACAGATGTGCGATGTTTGGTACGTCATTTACTTGATGGTTGGCATATGTCATACGCATAGGTGCAATTAAAAACGCAAATAATGTCTTCATTTGTGAAAGAAAATTGTTGTCATTGTACACTCATCGTGCTAATAGTGAGCACCTATCACACCTTTGCGGAAATGTTCTTTCGCACATTTGTGTTCACTTTCTCTATTTGGAAACGTCAAAACGTTATGCAATTTGGACAAAATAATTGTTGATGCGTCATGGTAAAGAGGACTTTTGTGTTAAGTTGTTGCGTGAATTGTACGGCGAAGAACCAGATTTGTAGCCAAATGTTCTGCGTAGGTCGGCCGCTCAATCTAGTTCTGGCGAAGGCCATGAAGCTGCCTCGAAGGTCATCGGTGCTGCTTTCCAACAAACGCGTTGATAGAATTGCCATATTCACTTTTTTTTTCTACATTTTTTTTATAAAAACAAAGCAACAAGGAGGTTAATATTTGATTAAAATCTTTTGTTTTATTTAAGGGACAAATTGTTGGATATAGCGGCTTTGTTTTCTTTATCTACTTATCCCTCTATCCTGAAGCCATGAAGATGAGCGATATCACAACAAAATTCCTATTATTTTTTTATGATTTCTCCATGTCCGACAAGCGTGAAACGTTGCAAGATGGAGTGGCAACGCTTATTGAACATGTTGACAACTGGATGTCATTGGTACCTCTGACAGCTGCTGAACCATATCTAACTATTGGAAAAAGTATCATTGCTATCTGGTCACCCTATATATCGCGTGATCACCAACATAAAAAATTACAGACTTTCGCATCTGTCAAGGGTCAATAGGTCTGTCAATACGCACTGTCAAGTGCAAATAGCTCTGTTCGCGAACTTTTTGCGCCAAAATTCGTAAATTATGAAATTTCAAGGAGTTGTAGTAAAGTCCTTGCAGAGAGAGGTAAAATTACGAATTTCCAAATTTTATTGATACTTAAATTGGCAATATCTTTAAGCTCCTCGAAGAAATACTTTTACTCGCAGGAATGACTTTTTTGATGAGAATAATGCAAGACAGCAAGAAATCTTTCGCCGGAATTTCAAGCCTCAAGGCGTGCTTCGCTAATCTACAGTGACCCGCCATATAGAACCAATGTATTATTTGCGGACGTTCGTCCTACTTGCGCCTTACGGATCTTTTCCGAGCATATAGGACTATAGTGGCCTTAGGTAGGTAGGTATGGCAGGGTGGCAAAATGTGCAGGCAACACTCGGATCACTGGTAGAACCATTGTGAGTCCCTGTCGTGGGTATACATAAAAATAAGTACAATGTTTCTTATAAGCTTTGGAGTAGCTACATGGCCTTCCTGAACCAGCCTGGAGTTGTTACAATTTTCGGAATTGTTGATGGTGGCTTTTCTGCCAAGTCGCCCAGTTCATCGAATTGATATTCACCGAGGGCCATTTTTTTAGTTCTGCATAATCTTGGCGAGAGGATGTGGAAAGTACACTCTACTCCATCTGTGTCGCTACAGCTTCGCCAAAGGTCATAAGTTTCTACTGGCATTCGACTACGGTGGCCCGCTATGAGGTTGTGGCCGGTGATGATCCCCGTGAAGAGTGCTAAGTTTGATCTGCTAACCTCCAGGATCTGTTTGGTTTTGGCGATATCATGCTTCATCCAGAGTTATCTAGAGACACAACAAGATGGGCGTGCGTTCCATCCCTCGTTACCCAGTCTCACGAAAATTTTCTCTACATTGTGTTTAACAAGAGTTACGGACGGTAGAACACAGGTGTAGACCATTCTCGGGTCCTGTTCGGACCCCATTCTTGCTAATTCGTCCCTCAGTTCGTTGCTTTGAATAACGCTGTATCCTAGGACCCAAAGGAGTGCAACATCATGATTTTAACGGTTAGGCTGAAGTTTGCCCATTTCGTAATGATACGATGGTTCGTGTCTTCCTTTTTCCAAAAGTTAGACAGGTTAGGTACTTTGTTAGGGCGGAATGACACTTCATCACCCTGATCCAGGGAGAATTTAAATTCAATCGAGAGGGGCAGTGCACCATAAAAAGACATTAGTTTTACGAACCATCATGGTGTCCAAAACTGAAGGTGGAAGGATGGAGCTGGCTAGATAGCTTTGGCATTCGACGATCAGCTTCAACCGGACCGAAGGGACATCTACTTTTTTGACATCAAAGAACAGATAATTAAAAAAATACTCAATTTATTTACTGATGTTGCATTCGACGACGTCTTTTTTAAGTCTGACCCTCAATATCACGTCTGTTGATGAATTTAACCAACAAATTGCAATTAATTCGAAATGAGCACTAGGTATTTGCGTTAATTCCATTAATTTTCATTTAACTTACTTTTTTTTTGTTGATCAGAATTATTAAATTCATTTGCAAGTAATTTTAAAATTACATTTTAAAATGTTTATTAAATGTTACCATAAATCTTCGGAGGACATTTTTCCTGCCAAACGAATAGCACAACAAAAAAAATTTAAAAAAAAAAACCAAAAAAGAGGACAGAAAAACCAAAGCCACTGCGAGAACTCAAAATGAGGACATTAAAAATATTCCAATGAACATATTCCTCTGAAAAGTAAACAGCATTTTAATTAAAACTACCCGATATCCTTGAATGTCCTTCGAATCATAATATCCCATGCACTCCCTCATATCAGGCCACCATGTCATGCAACCATGTCGTATAAATACAGTGATAGGTATCTCTTCTCGCGTATACACATATATTTTAATTACATTGTCAAGTAATTAAACATTAAAAATACATTTGCCGACTGACAGCACCTTGTTCCATTGGCCGCGGCTGTAAAATGTCGCATACAAGCCCGGCCAGGAGTATGATGGATGGGGTGTTGGATCTGGTGTTTAAATACAACTAAAATGAAAACAAAAACAAAACAAAAAGGAACCATTGGCCATGGCAGTTGTGTTGTCAAGTATCGTTGCAAATGCGTAAAAGTGAAATCGAAGGATAATTACAGAGTTTACTTAGTCTGCGAAAAATTCCTTTGTATTTTAATTAATAGCTTGTGTCCTTTCATTTGATATTTACAAGCTGGACTGGGCTTACACACCGCCTGGGGGTAGTTCTTGTGTGTCTGTACCCATCAAGATTCTTTTCGCTTATATGCTTGAGTAAACCGCCGCCGCTCTGTACAGATGGCCATGTGGTTCTGTTTATCTATGCTACCAGCGTCTGTCAGCTACACCCAGGTCATTCCTCTTCTTCTATTTTTTTTTTTTTTGTCATTTCTTCTAAAAGATAAATTCGCCTGTATATTCCGGTTTTTGTTTAAAGAATTCCAACAGCCGGGCGACACGAGGACTCATCCATTTCACGGTCGTCTTTATCTTAAATTCTCGTAGACACCTCCGTGAGTTGGATAAATATTTACGAAAGACGGCATTTGCATAATTTTGTGCACTAAAACTACCGTACCTACCGGCTTTCTGTAGTACCGAACCCTTTCCTAGAGAACTCTGAAAAGGGTAGTAGTTCTTTGAGTTCTGTTGACACTGTGGATTACACTGGAAAACGAGACGTTGGGGTGAATGTGTTTAGCATATTTTAATTAAGGACATTTTCCAAAGTAGTGAGCAGAAAAATGGATTAAGATGAAAAGTTTTTAGCATTCATAAAGTTCCCGGGGTGAAAGTTTTGATCCTAAACTACCTTGGCGGTCTCTAAACATGAGGTTGCAGACCTTATAAAAGTTTCATTTTAACATTTGTTAAACTGTGTTATGGGTTAGATAGTTTGTATTACATTTTGAAGGAACTACTCGACGAATTTATTGTTATATCTGGTTGTCATAAGAAATATCTTAGCACAACAGGTATGGAGTACGTACTGCAGCACCAGGGATGTTTGATTTCAGTTTCTATACTCGGTTCTCGTAGTTGCTTTCTTATTGCTCATCGATGACAAGCCAACCATCATGATGTCCTCAGAATCTTGAAAAGATTATAAGGTGAGACTTCAGATAGGTCTTATCTTCCTAGTGCTTGATGTTTATTAATTGCAGACCTTCTTTTTTGGAAGTTCATCAGCTCCCCCTTATATATTTGTGTCCAGGGACTCAGCAGACCAGCTTGGACTTGATTTTCCTCCAAATTTTCCTTTAGAGATAACACAGAACGGACATAAGCCCTGCCTCACATCATTCCTTGACATTATCACGTTCTACTGGATTCCGGGATATATGAACTTTGAAGAGAATGAAATGGCCAATGAGCTAGCTAGAAACATCCTTCAAACAGATTCCTATCGCCCCTCAGTCTCATCTCCAAAATCGCTACAGATTTTCACAACATGACCAACGCAAGGTGGAATTCATTCACGTCATGGCGATTTCGAGCAACAAAAAATGAAGCAGAGAACTTCTATCACAAAATAGATCACATCTGCTGTAAGCCTCAAAGGTATCCTTGCGAATTGCAACTTAAATTCCGACTACCAGACATACCTATGTATAGGCTGTGGCGACGGAGATGCATAGGAAGAAATAACACATTTCCTCTTTAAAACTACACATACAACTCTTCCAAAAGTATCTTTTAATGAACTGGCTAACACGCCTCCTGAAACCATCACGAAAATTGATTGGTTCAAGAGGGCCGCTCCCGTCATAGACTAATAATCTTCTTTTATTTCAAGAATCTCGAAACAAAATCAGTCTTGAAATTTTTGTAAATTTTGTTCTATTAGAGTTTTTTGCTTTCGAATTTCATAAAACTGACTTCGAGATTTTTTCAATCTTCTAGCTATCGTCGTCATCCTATAAAATTCCACACAATTTGGGGCAAAGAAAAAGAATGTTATTGGCAAAATGTCATAACTTAAGTGGCTCTATAGCTCGGAGTAAACCTGGGACCTCAATCAACAGGCTTCTCCAGTTAGCGCGGTCTTTGGCTAACTGCCTCCAGTTGCGCACTTCAAGTTGGATGAGATCCTCTTCCACTTCTGCGCGCCACCTAATGCGTGGTCTTTCTCGCCATATGCTCTACATGTCATCTACATGACTAAGTCGATGTCACTGTATAACTTGTACAGTTCGTTGTTGAGTCTACTCGTCCAAAAGCCCATCAACCCAAACGGGGTCGAAAATTTTACGAAGTATCCTTCTCTCGCAAGCGTCTGACAAACATTCGAGAGTACAACAGTCCTAAGAAAGCTTCTCAAATAACAAACTGCCCTTCGGACATGGCATTAAACAGTAGGCCCCTTCCATTCGTGTAAAGAATATAACTCGCACATCACGAATTATTGTGAGATGCTAGGCCCTGGGTCCCAATGACCTGTTGCGCCAAGTATTTATTTACCCTTCTCTCGAAGCTACTAAGGATATCGTCATCCCCTTTAGACAGTTCTTCGGGATAGGAATCTACTACTCATAGCCTTCTCAGCCCAAAGAAACAGCTATTGGTAAGAGTTATTCTTCGTTCTACATCTGTTGAAGTGTTGTTTTCAGAATTGATAACTGAACCTTGGTAGATTAAGTCCCTTACTACGTCAAAGTTATAGCTGTCGATTGTATCCTTCTGTCCGATTCGTCGATGTTGTGTTTTCCTTCTAGTTGTTTGGCAGTTTCCGTTTCAGTACTAGTGAACGCTCCATTGACAGGCCACTGTGTTTTGCCAATAATACCAACGTCGTCGTCTCTAGTAGTTGCACAGATTTTTAAAAAATAGTGCCTCTGGTGTTGGCTTAGTTTCCCATAATTCTTTCAAGTATGATGTTCAAGAAATCACATGACAGCGTATCACCTTGTTTAAATCTTTTTTGATATCAAAAGTCTCGATGAGATCCTTCCTAACCTTGATTGTGCAACGGGAACTCTCCATCGTCATTCTGCACAATCTGATGTCTGTGACAGGAATGTCAAAACTAGACATGGCTCTATGTAGCCTTAAAACGATAAACAGATCGTGGGTATCTACTTGGACTGCTTGGGTTTTCTCCAAAATCTGCTAAATGTGAAGATTTGGTCGATTATAGACTTTCCTGGTCTGAAACCACACTGAAAGGGTCAATTAGGTTGTTGACGAAGGTTTTCAGACGTTCACACAGGATGGCAGATAAGATCTTATATGCGATGTTGAAGAGGTTGTAATTGATTTCATTCATCAGGCATACACTAATCTGACCAGATCTTAGAAATGAGTTGGTGTATGCTCTCTACCAGGTCATTTCCAGCTGGTAAGCTCTCAGATCCTCAAAGCATCCTTGTTAGATGCAAGTTTGGATAATGCTCTCCTCACTTCATATTGGTCAGGTGGACGAAAGTTTTGTCTGTCATCATCAAGGTTTAATGGTTCATTCTGCCTGACAGCGGGATGTCGATCTTCGTCGCCGTTATACAGTCTGGAGATGAAGTTTTTCCATATTCTCAGCAGCGACTGTGACGAGGTTTCTTTCTTCATCTATATACTGCTGTACGGCTCGTGTTGGCTTGTCATGGTCTTTTAACGGATCCCAAACCTTAAGTTTGAAGCATAATGTGAAGTTTGATTAAAATGTTTGACATTTCTCTCTGACTTACTAGGTGCAAGCCAAAATATTAATTGAACCACTTTAAGTCCTTCTCGTTGCATTTAATTAATTTTACCTCCTTTACAACCTGTGTGAAAAAAAAAGTTCTACTTTGCATTTAAAAAAAAAGAAACTCGCACTTAAAGTTCATATCATGAATTTCCGTTTATGGTTCTTCTCAGTTCAATCGCCTGCCCTGAGAAGCCCCTTTACATTCGCACGTCCCATTAAATGTCAAAGTGTTTATTCATCCATTTTATTCGAATGCATACATTCATGCAGCACGTGTGTACATATAAACTAGGATAATAAAACAAGGCTTTCGGTTTCATAGCGCACTTGACAGCAAGAGATGGGCAGACTCGATATCCTACTTGATGTGAGAAGACAAAAACCAGATATACCTCGTTTCGTCCTGACGTTAACCATTCAGCATTATGCTGACGCGGTCCTGGCTCTGGTCCTGGCTCACATATTCGGTTCATTCTCGCGGGCGATTTTATGTGTTTGCATTTAATTTCTCCTCCTTTTCTGTGTCCCTTTCCCGCGAAAAATATTGTTCTTTCATTTGTTTACTCTTTTTTTTTCTGTACTTTTTCTTTCTGTACTTTTTCTTTTGCCAGTAGCCCCCAGTACCACCAGGCCACACAGTGTAGAGCTGGAACATCATAGCGGAACGGTGAACAGCCCTAAATTGCGTTATGGCAATGTTTTGATCGTTTTGAATATTTAAAAAATAATTTGCACCAAACCCCAAGGGGCTATCCGCAATTTCTTTTTCTCCATCTCCCCTGTGCTCCGGTGCCAACCCTCCTGTACAGGCGCCACCCGGCGACCACCCCAACAGCCGACATTTGGTTACTTTTGGTCCGTGTGTTCCGCATATCGTTTATCTTACCGCTCCTGCTCCTGCCGTTTCGGCTGCTGGTGCTAGTTGAACCGTTCTCTGGTGATGGTGGTGGTTATTGGAATTGTTTTTGTTTTGTTTCGCTTTTGGCATTATTTGCTATTTGCTGTTCGTTGTTGCTGCTGCTGGATGGTGGTTATGATGGTTTCCTAATTTTTTTTTTTTTCCTTTTCTCCTTCTCCCATTTTGGTTGGCATCAATTGTTTACTTTTCATCCGCCAAACATATGCACCACACCTCAAACAGCGCGGAGTGGCAAGACAAACAAAAAAAGGATCCAACGATAGTAGGGGGAAAGGATACACATATCAAGTCGATTCTTATTTTTCTTCTGCTGCTATGAGCAAATAATGCTCGAAACGAAAGGAGCGCGAGGACGACGATTCATTGTGGCCGCTGCTGTTGCCAGATGCGGGCATTTGTACTGTACCGAACCAATTGCATTCATCCGCCATTGTTTTAAGGCCAGGGGTGTTTTGTTCCAATTCTTTTTCCGCTGTTTTTGTCCCGCTCCGCCCGCTCTATGCGCGCCAGAGTGCACCCCCATTTGAAAAATAAATTCGCTTTACTTTTTTGCCCCTTTTTTGTTGTTGTTGTTTATTTTTCGCTAATTGCCATTGGGAATTAATACCAGTCGACGTGTAGGTGGCCCGATTCTGTTTGATGTTCGGATGGAGGTCGTGTGCTGGGGATCCAGCTACACCGGTAAGATGCATTATTCAGGCGTTAATAGTATTTAAGGAAATTTCGTGCAATTTATTTACTACTTACTCTCTTTGAAGTTATATACATACATATATGAACATATACCTCTCTCCAAACCTGGCTGTAATTTTTGAGGGGAAAACATAAAAAGGGATAAACCCCGAAGATTAATTGCCCTGGACAGAGGTCAGAGCCATGTAAGCGAAAAGTAAAAAACGGGAATACACGTGCAAGCTGATACATTTGAATGGGCATATGTACATATGTTCATCCCCCGAAAACCAAGCCTGGATTCCAACTGAAAAATACGGCCAACAGGAAAACAACATCTTGGGGTTGGATGTATGTACATACATATGTGAAGGGCTCTTCAATAGGCACATAACAAATTTATATTTTAATACAAAGGCACGCTTAAACTTTACTCATGATCTGTTAGTGTCAAAACGTCAGCAAATGCTAACATTTATGTCATGATAAAGTTTAAGAACGAGCAACGTTTGAGTCCTGACGAAACCTTAAGAGCTCTTACTTCGTATGATCGTCTTACCAGAGACAGCCTCCAAAGCGTCCTAAAGTGGGATAAATTCGAGTGAACGTATTCACTATCGAATGCTCCTGTACCAGTGAGACAACGCACCGATCGAAATACCAAAAATATCGCAGCCGTTCAGGGCCATTCATAGCTAACAAACAGTTTTTAGCACATTTATAAGCACGCCATTGGCAACTTGATTATTCCAAAAGAACAGAAATTAATTTATCTATCGATTGATATAAAAAAACAGTTGAATTTCAATCTGTTTTAGTGAGGAAATTAACAATTCGCTTATTTTTCCGCGAATAGGCGAATTCTTTCGCGAACCAGTAAATATTCGTAGATTCCTACGGCCAGAAAAAAAGTGGCTGTGAATGAAATGTCAAAATTTGCGAATATTCGCTCATTCGCATTCGCTGTTTGCTGAGCTGTGAATGGATTTTAAGTGCTTCACAGAGATTGCGAACCTTTCAATCCATATTGTGGCAAATTCTGCGTAAAAAACTTGCCCTAGCCCCTTACAAGTCTAAATTAACTCAAGAACTGATGCGTCTTGATTTTTAATCGATGACAATAATCGCCATATTCGCAATCGTGCCATGCTGGAAGACTATTTCTGGACAGAATTGAATGGACTTGGCATTAGTGGTAGAGGGTGCCACCAGCTATGCAAATGGTCAGGCAAGTGGTTAATGGTCGTTAAGTCATTGACCCAACATTAGAGGAACTTAAGAACAATATTGAATACCAATTTTTCAGCCTCTCGCTCTGGCACTCTCTGTAGACTCTGCCTACTCCAGTCGTGCTAGGGCTTCCAACGTTGAATTTCTTTTTCTGCGCGGTTCCCAGCTTCTTCTCGTTGGATAGTAGAGCTCTGAATTTGCTTTCAACAAAAAAGTGTTCAGGGTAGACATTTGATCCTCTCCGTCCAGGAGGTCATAAAACTCCTCTTTGATAGAGTATTCAGCTTCGTCGGTAGGGATGTGTGCAAATATTATGCTGATAGTATGAAAACTGGCTTTGAAGCGGATCATAGCCAGGCGATCGTTGATCGGGTTAAAGTCAATTATCATTGCACTTTACCAATTTCCTACAACGAACCATCGCATGTCCTGGATCGTGGTAAAATCTGCCTTACACCGCATGGGGACAGGATAAAATTTTGGAGTAGCACCAGGGGTGCTCAATGCATAGTCCGTGAGCGTTCCGATTTGTGATCCTTAATAAGGGGTTCGAGTTAAATCCGAGGCTAGTGTCGTAGGAAAGTTACCCCAACGGCACAACGCCCAATCTAGAGAGTCAGTTCCTTTTGTTGAAACCGATGTCAGTAGCCCACTTCGGTGATGTGAGTTAAATTTCGTTGAAGGTATTCTCCAAGAGCATGATCCCTGATTTGTCATGTAACTATGAAGAACCAAAGACAAATTTACTTATAGCAGCAGGATAGTGAATAAAGAAGACTGCTTATATCAATGGTCGAGTTGGATAAACGTTTGCATAATGAATCCGCAGTTCTGTCCACATTCAGTACTGATCAAAAACCTTAACGCTCGTTTGCCTTGAAAGCTCAATCCTCCGCAAAACCCATTTCTCCATACTTTCCTTTATTCTAAAAAAAAAAAAATATTTTTCGCAACAGGTCGATGGAACCCTGGGCCTAGCTTCTCACAATCATTCGTGTTGTGCGTGTTATATTCTTTGCACGAATACAATTCTTTGCCGTGTACAGTTCATGACAGATGTACTCTCGGATATTTGTCAGACGTTCTCTAGGGGTGGGGCCATGAAAAACTTTTAGGTGTTCGAACCTTGAACCCCTTGCTCCAAAGTCCAACGCACTAACCACTGAGCCGCTGCGCACCTTATTTTAATAAATGTAAAAAAGCACTCAAGATCGCACCTAAAGTTGAGTTGTCTATGTTGTGTTGTTTCATGTTCATTTGTAGCCAATAAGCAAGTTTGCTCTCCATCTTTAAAAACGAAAAACAGCCCAACCCCATCAGGTCAGTACCATACAAAAAGGACCTAAGATTCAACGTTTTATACAGAGGCCAATAATGAAGGCACCTCATCCAGTCGGATCACTAAAACAGAACGTCTACTTAACTAACAGAATGAAACACTCTTCTTATCTAAGAGAACACGGACTACTTTTCAACTTTATTTAGCTTATCAATCATACATCACTCATTTAACGATATCTTCCCTTAAGCGACCTCACGTCCGTCCAGTTTTATTAGTCTCCTTTAAAAAAAAAAAAAAAAAAAAACTTCAACTAAGGACAACAATCATTTATGCGTAGTGTCATCGGACTACAACACGCGCACTTTGTTTCCGACCCATAAAACGGCCATTAAAAGTGCCTGGGCTATAAAAAATTAATCAGAATTGACCAGAGTAGGTAGTGAGTGGCCAATTCACGGACAAGTGCTTTCTCAAAGAGTACATCAAAGGACATTTCAAAACATCGTTTCCTGAATGTTGATGAAACCCGAAAAGCACACTTTTGTTGTGTGTATATCACAAGATGACACGCAGCCAAAGCCAGATAAGATTTTAATTGAAAACCGTTGCGTAACCAACACTATAACCATTCTCTGTGGCACCTTGTTCAAAGCGGAGACACTTTTTTTGTTGTAATTTTTCAGTTTTTTTCGAAATTGCTCCGTTTTTTCATAAACGGAAATGGGTATGCCGAGGAAACACACGTTTTTGCGATTTTTTTTTTTTTTTTTGAAGAAGTTTGATTTTAGATGTCAACTTCAGTTAAAGCCCGGAAGTGGCGGCCGATATGAATCCGAAATGTCCTTCGAACAAGAACCGGGGAATAGGTGAAATAAAAAAATATAGACACAATGTATAGGTACGACCGACTATGATTGTGCCCATCTGGCAAGGATTACACTTCCGTATAGTCCATGCTTATCGATACTGCCAGTGACGGCGGTGGTTATGACGGCGTCGATATTTGACGATGACGGAGACAGTTCACTGCTACCCTACGGTGAAGTCCTTTTTTTTTGTCAGCCTTTTTCAATTCATTCACTTCTGCATAAACTAGGGGTTGCAAGTGGAACTAAAGCAGATTCTGTGCAGACAATTGAACTGCTGCTGGGAATAGGGTGGTCGAGGAGACAGTCAAGCTTATGTCTAGTCGTCGGGGTTTTCTTTTGCATTTTTCCCCCCACTTTTTTGTCATTGCCTCTGTTTAAGGTGCTGCTGTATAGGGAGTTCCCTTTGAAAGATCCAATCAAAATTATTCTGGGCGGTGCCAGGCAATTCCACTTTCGTTTTCATCCACCACCACCCCCCCATTATAAGCGGGCGGTTTGTGTATGTGAATGCGGTTAGTAGGAGAATTGGTATTGTGGGAATTATTAATAGTACCTACTTCTGTGCATACATTGCTTTCGATGTGCGGTTTTCAAGGACTCCAGTGCAAGCAGGAATGTATTATTAGTTTTGAGGCATCCAATTGGGTATCTCTCTTCGGGTGTCACGTGTGTGAGTATGTGTGTGGTGTAGTGGCAAGAGCCAGGGATCAGATGCACAAAGTGGAATTGCCATGACTTAATTGTTTAACTTAGGGCACGTTCGTCTATTTGCACAATTGTGTCAGGATGTGATATTTGTAGAAGGATTAGAATATCGTTGGCTATTTATTTAGATAGCCGCTGCGGTGGGTTGTAGGATAGTTGATAGCTTGCAAACATATACTCTTGTATGTATTTGTATTTGCTTAAATTGTTTTGAAAGTAACCAAGTAACCACTTGGTATGTGCCTCAGGATAAATCTAGGAATGTTCACATAGAGGACTTAAATCAGGGAAAGATCCCATGTGAGATGTACTTGAATACTACAAGAACATCAAGGAATCTAATAAAATCTCTAAAGCCCCTCCTAACTTACATGAACATTGACAAACTAGCTTCAAAAATGGTTCACCAGATATATCCCTCCAATTGGACAGCCAAATAAGTTAAAAATCCTTTTGCTGTATGGATCATTGATGATCCATTTTTTACAACTCTAATAAGCCATCATGAAGCTGTTGTCTGACAGCGATCTCGTAGAGAGTACCGCGGCATTGCTCTACCAAATCAATCAAACCCAGGTCGCGGCTTTATGGACTGCAGGGACTTCTGCTGAAAAACACTACAGTGGTCAAGCAGTCGTTACGCACATCTAAAGCCCTGGAGAAAACCAGCGCACTTGTTCCAGACGCTGGATCCATTTGCGTGGATTTTTGTAGCAGACTCGCTTAGAATTTTTTCCGATTACCAAGCACTTCTAATAGGAATCCTGGTTCTATACTTAACGTTAAAGTCCAAATAGGGGACAATATAGTCCAAATTATTAGGAATAGTGTTATGACCGTATAGTATGGCTGCGTGGCCAATATTATCAACAGCTAGTTGATACGGCAACAATTCCCTATGCGGTAACACTGCTTTATCCGCCATCAGTCTGCCACAGATATCAACGGGAAGGAAATGAAACATAGTTTCCAATCCAACTATAAGAATGGTTCTAAGGGCGTTCGTTATGCAAATCCAGGATAACCTTTCTCAAGTATTGTAAAGTTTCTTTTCTTGTCCAACGCCGTTCCCCGGACTAAGACTCCTTACATAAGGCTATGTGTAACGACTAGTGTGTATATCCAATTTACAATTTGGGGCCAGAGACCCCAGTTTGGGCCTATATCCTTACTATATGAATAAAGGGTAATCGAGGTCTTCCTAGCAGGCCCTTGAATATTCAGTTTCCAAATGAGTTTCTTGTCGAGAATGACCCCAGATATCTAGGGGGAGTTATACATGGTTTGTTATACATTCTTGTGAGCAAGAATAGTTCAGTCTTCCATGGGTTAACTCCGAGATCAACAATGTTAGTCCATTTTACGAGTTTATTCAGAGCAGACTCCATCACGTCTCTAATTGTAAGAAGCAACATTCCGATATCGTTACGGCAATGTCATCCACGTAGGCTACAACACTGAACCATCATAATCCAGTATTAGGAGTATCTTATACACTGCCATAAGCAACAATAGTGGTGATAGTACTCCGCCCAGGGGTATACTCCAAAAAAAAGTTCCAAAATGTCAGACTTTTTATTGTCCTCTTTGACCATTGAATACATCTCAGTCCCTCCCGTCTTAAACGCTCAGAGCATCATGCTGCGTTCATCTAATTTTGAATAAATCATTGGCATATACAAGCAGTTCTGTCATAGGCAGGTTAATAGTCTATAAAAGGTAATACTGTAGTGAAACACTTTAAATAGGTAGATGACAGACTTTCCTGCCTTAAAAGTTCAGTGATATGATAGGTAACGTTAAGGAGGACTTGCTTTCCATAGTAAATTGAAAATATTGCTGATCCAATCATTGGACATACATTCCTATGACCTATTTTGTGGATAAGTTGGTGCATTCTCTTCAACAAGCCATCAGCTTCGCTGACAAAGGACTCTTTTTCATTTATAGTTGGTTCACACCTTAAGGGAAAATAGGAATTTTCATTCTAACCTCAAAATTATGGGTACTTAAGGCCGATTTTAGATAGATACACATATATAATTCGCCTGAGGGCATATGTATGTACATATATGTATGATCACCGCCCTCTTTTTTAGAGTATTAAAAAAAAGCAAAAAAAATTTTTTTTTTAAAACTCCCAGATACCATCAGTATAATGTTAAAATAGTTCCTTCAAATATGATGAAAGCCACGCCCACTTTATTAGAATAAGACTTGTGCAGCAAGGTGCAAATACATACGACTCAGTCTTGCACTTTATTTTTTGATGCGCTGGATGGATCAGATCCTTTATGAATAGTCAGTAACCCGTTCCCTAAGTTATGACCGACTCGATGCTCCTGGAAGTTTACTTGGCTAGAACCTGAACCCCCACTCACCTAATCCTGTCTTGATTTGCTCTACGGTACCTCCGGTGAATGCATTCCTTCATAGGGGCAGCTTTTCACAACATGATCTGTCATTCTTATGATCCAGGGTTTTCTTCCTCTTGGACTCATGGCGTTTGATATTCTCGCCATAGCTCTTGCATAGGTGCCATGGAGCAAGGCGTTCGCCAAAGCACCTAAAAGTAAAACTGTCATGAAAAAGCTTCTGAAATAAGAAAGAAGCATTAAGAAGTAGGCCCCTTCAAATGGTTGTGAAAAGTTAGGCCGTGGGTTTCATAGACCTGCTGTTGGGCCAAAAATTTGGATTTGGACATTATTACACCTACATAATTCTCAAGCGATGCTGATGAACCTCAGGGTTCAGTTTGCTCTCCAAAGATCGTTCTTCTACTTGAAACGCAATCCTTTTCTTTGCAGACAGTAGGCCTAGGAACCTCAACGACCGAATATCTATTGACCTCAACTCCTTTGTAGATCCAATCAGCCAAGTCTCTTAATCGGGATGGTAGCTTAGCCATACTTAAATCATGAACGGAGCTGATGTTGACGAAATGGATTGTCAATGTTTGGCATTCACGTTGTCCACACCTTTGTTGGAATTATCAGATTTCTGAATCTGCAAAAAAGTGGAGCTTGTCCCGCCCTAGTTGTACAGTCCTGTAGTACTATTTCTACCACAATTATTAAAATGAAGTCCTTAGTTCTATCCCCCCTGTACAGGACCTGATTTAGTTCAGTTCTTTTCCCGTGTATATAAATTTGCGAAACCCTTATTCGGGAGATTGATTCTGCTCCTAAAAACAGGATACTCACATCCTCCTATGACAGGCTGTCTTCACTTTGTATGTGAATGACCAATGTTTAACTATTACTATAGTCGCTGTAGAGTGTACATATAGATCTCAACAACTACATTATAGAAAAAAGTTCGTTAGTCGATGATTTTATAAGTCAAGGATAAAGGAAACCATACCTACTGCTAAGAACAGTAGTAGCCACCTGAGGGTTAAATTGCTCAAGTAATCTTGAAAGCACCCTCTTGCATGAATCTTTAAGTAGAACACAACTGTTGCTGCTGATGATGGCACTAAGACGCAATTCATGTTATTTGCATAAACAATTTCACCATTATCCAACTAAACGAAACATCAACAAACCAACGCAACCAAAGTTTTCATGCTCATAGGCGTATAATCAAACTCGTCGCCAAGGAACTTCTAACCGAATTATTTACCACAAAGCTCCACAAACTCCATTGCAGGCCTCATTACTTTTCAGTTTTCATCTTGAATTCACGTTAATCGTCCCCAAAGCAGTTTTTCCCCTCTCGAATCGCTCTCAAGCCAAATAAAAGTTTTACCAGTCTTTTGTGCATTATTAATCACCACTAAAACCTCATCGCCTTGATGATCAATTTTATTATCTACGCCTGGTACGATGGCAGTCTTTCGCTGGCATCCCCCTGCGGCGGCCTCATTCAACATCACCAAAGGAACCAAATCGCGTTCCATTAATTAATCACCTCATTTATTGCCTCCTGCGAAATCTCCTCATCCACCAGTGAGGGCATACTCAATTCAACCGCAAAAGTAGCAATTCCCTAAGTAGCCTTTTAATTGAGAGAATGGGAGCCAAGGACGCCCACTCTTTAAGTGGCGGCAATTTTGCCTATTACCTAAACTTATTCAAAGTCAATGACTTATTCAAATGCCAGACGGCGACGAACGACAAACGATGAACGACGGACGACGACGGAAGGATAACCCTTCTCTATCGTCAGACCAAACATGCTTAAGTGGCACTTTCCGATGACAGGAAAAAGATATGTCAATCGCACGAAACATACACTTAAATGCATACGCTACAAACAGTAAGGCTGTGTGGTCGTGTTGCTGGTGGTGGTGGTTATAATTCATTGCATGATGGGAGTTTTGTTCCTAAGTGGAGATCCTTTCAGGATCCTTAAAGTGGTGTGCCAGGGGGCGAACGGTATGGTGTTGGAAAAACAAAGAACAAGACAAAACTTTGTGACCGCACAATAAATGCTTTCCCCATACGTGCCGCATACTCTCTGCAAGTTTTTGTCATCTCTTCCCGAAGGACAATACAGCATACAGTGGTTAGTTAAAGGAGCAAAAAACAAAAAAAACTCAACAAAAACTCCGGCAAGGAACAACTTTTCACATTATGAATAAATCATCTTCCATTTTTGGTCCTCCTCAGTCTATATTGGTTTTTTTCTTTCCTCCTTCTTCCTCTCTCTCTCTCTCTCGTTATTCGCTCTGTTGTTTTTTGTAAGGACACTGTGTGGTCTTTTGATTCTACTAAGTTTGTTGGTCGGGCTGGACATCTCCACTTTAATATAAAGTCCATTTTATGAATTTGCCAATTGATACAGGGGGTATACTTTACATTAGGATGTGTCCATATGCGAAACAAGTCATAGACGTCGACGATGCAAAATCAGGGTATTAGCCATGTCCGATATCTATGTATGGATACAGCGCTGAAAGGCATATCCTTTTCCAATATTGCGATACTGCAACAGATACCCTAACGTCGGCCACCTTTGCATGTGGCAGATAAAATTGTTTCACACTTACCAGAATTCCGGATGCAAGTGTCCTTTGGGATGGAGAGAGAAATTTCATTTCTTACCGCAATATGTTGACTAGCAGGACTCCATTGGAAATGATTACCTCGCACAATAATAGAAAACTCATATCTGCCTCGTGTGTCATGGTGAAAACTTGCGCTCGCACTTTTGGGAATAGTATCGGAGATTCCTTGCCGAACAACACATAGCACACATTTCATGACAATGTCCTTGCATAGCATCGAATTGGCACCCGAAAACCGATTGGTAAATTCGATAAGTCCAGGAGACACTCGACTCTCTTTGTGTGTGTCTATGTCCTTCAATAATATTTTGAAATTAGGAAATTTTAGCATGGGATGCAAGTTGTTATGTATTGTTTTTTTTTTGTTCGTCCTTTTGCAAATTCGAACTGGGAAACTTCGAACACATATGCAGAACGCGTGTCCTAGGGGAAATTCTTAAAGTTTGCGTTTTCGTGGTGGTTATCGAGGAAGAGAGAGGAGCGGTACTGTGTGTTGGGTACTTCTTGGACGGTTGTTGGTTGCCTTGTGTTACATCGGTGGAAGTAATTTGTTGCATGGATTTCCTTCGTCCTAAGGGTAATGTAATTGCATTTGGTGATGCAAAGTTTTTTCGTTTGTTGCAGACAATGAAATTAGCTCTGCGGATGCGACCCAATTCTGTAAATGTGTGTCGCTCAGATAAGTTGCGGAAAAATTTTGTTAATTTTCCGAAACGATCCCGGGGAGTTTTGGACACGATGCGAAAGGAGTTTTCGAGTTTAGATTGCATTTTGGTATTTATTGTTTTTAATTTAAATGTTTGCACTGGGTTGTGTCCCATGGTTTTCAGTGGCAGTTTATGGAAATTAGTTTTTGAATTATGGGTTTGTTTGGCAATCGTTTTAGTAGATTGTAAGTGGATAGCCATTAAGGGAGCCTGACTGACAATTGTGTGTGTTTTATGCGTCTAATGGTCTTGTAAAACAGCTAGGAGCATACGAGAAGGGTTTAATTTATCACTTAACTACGAACCACGTTCAAATGAGTTACGAAATCTAGCAATGTATATGAGTCAAGATCAGATGCAGCCGATAATATCCTTGGAGAACCAACGAATAGAATAGAGTAACACAGACTACTTACGGGGCCATGATACCAGAGGACAATAGCAGTAGGGTCACCCATGCTGTAAGGTCTCATCAGGAGGGCCCAAGCTAAAGACTAATCAAGCGATTCCAGCGATAGTGTGAGCGCATAGCAAACCGTGCCAAAGGATGCAAGGATGAGGGTTAAATCAGTCTTTAACAAGCTGCTTCAAATGACACTGGCAAGACTTGTCGAAACAGTGCTTTATCACAGTACAACCGACTTTGCACCGGAAGAATCACAAGGATGGTGGAGAGACAGCTCTACAAGATGATTATCGATGGGAATACTGATGGGTCCATCGTCCTCACTGCCACGGATTTCAATTCGGTAGTGAATTGTATCTCGGAGGCTGCCACCGTAATCACGTCTGCCAACAGGCGGCGTATTGAGGGGGGGCGTTCTACGGATGCAAAAAAACTAAACCCCCACTCGAGAGCGTCTCCTGAAGAAAGGAGGAGCTAACTAGAACGAGGAAGAACATGATTCCGCAATTTGGGTGAGATTTCTTCTCAACATCAAGAGTAGCTAACCTTCTACGATCCCAAGGAAAGCCAAAAAAACTTATCGGTTTATAGGCCCTTCAAGGAGATTGCGAATGATCATCTAGTCTTTGCCATTATTGACCAGAGTGATGACGACGGATGGATCAGTGCGGAAAATTGGACGCACAAGTGTCTTCGGACATCTTCTCCCAATGCCTGGCTAGCCTTACCTTAGCCCCTCCGACCTTTAGGGTAGGCCCCAAACTTTAAATCTATCAGGGTTGCACATAAGGCAGACATTACCACTCAACCGAAGGGTAGAGTTTGGGTACCTCTTGGTCCAAGTGACCATAAGGATATATTTCGACCAATAGGTATTCAAATTTCCTTGGTGTTTTACCCAAAGTGGGCGAAATTTAACAAAAAACTTAACCAAAAAACGTTTAAGGGATGACTTAAACTTTGGTGTACTCAGATGCCCGCTATTTAGCATTTGGGAAGATAATGGGTGAATCTGGCTTAAGTGTGGCTGAAGTCACTGAAAACCCAATATCGTCTCATTTCTCCTTTTCCTATGTGTTTTCACCCAAGTGGGCGAAATTGAACAAAAAACTTAACAAAAAAACGTTTAAAGGATGATTTAAACTTTGGTGTACTCAGATGTCCACTATTTAGCATTTGGGAAGATAATGGGTGAATCTGGCTTAAGTGTGGCTGAAGTCACTGAAAACCCAATATCGTCTCATTTCTCCTTTTAATTGGTATTTTCACCCAAGCGGGCGCAATTGAACAAAAAACTTAACCGAAAAACGTTTAAAGGATGACTTAAAATTTGGTGTACTCAGATGCCCGCTTTTTAGCATTTGGAAAGATATTGGGTGCACTTGGGTCAAGGATCGAGACAGTCACTTAAGACCCAATATCGTCTCATTTCTCCTTTTCCTTGGTGTTTTCACCAGAGTGGGCGAAATTGAACAAAAAACTTAACCAAAAAACGTTTAAAGGATGATTTAAACTTTGGTGTACTCAGATGTCCACTATTTAGCATTTGGGAAGATATTGGGTGAATCTGGCTTAAGTGTGGCTGAAGTCACTGAAAACCCAATATCGTCTCATTTCTCCTTTTCCTTGGCGTTTTCACCCAAGCGGACGAAATTGTACAAAAAACTTAACCAAAAAACGTTTAAAGGATGATTTAAACTTTGGTGTACTCAGCTGCCCGCAATTTAGCATTTGGGAAGATATGGGGTGTACTTGGGTCAAGGATTGATAAAGTCGCTTAAAATCCAATGTCGTCTCATTTCTCCTTTTCCTTGGTGTTTTCACCCAAGCGGGCGAAATTGAACAAAAAACTTAACCAAAAACCGTTTAAAGGATGACTTAAAATTTGGTGTACTCAGATGCCCGCTATTAAGCATTTCAAAAGATATTGGATGAATCTGGCTTAAGTGTGGCTGAAGTCACTTAAACCCCAATATTGTCTCATTTCTCCTTTTCCTTGGTGTTTTCACCCAAGCGGGCGAAATTGAACAAAAAACTTAACCAAAAACCGTTTAAAGGATGACTTAAAATTTGGTGTACTCAGATGCCCGCTATTTAGCATTTCGGAAGATATTGGGTGAATCTGGCTTAAGTTTGGCTGAAGTCACTTAAAACCCAATATCGTCTCATTTCTCCTTTTCCTTGGTATTTTCACCCAAGCGGTCGAAATTGAACAAAAAACTTAACCAAAAAACGTTTAAGGGATGATTTCAACTTTGGTGTACTCAGCTGCCCGCAATTTAGCATTCGGGAAGATATTGGGTGTACTTGGGTCAAGGATTGAGACAGTCACTTAAGACCCAATATCGTCTCATTTCTCCCTTTCCTTGGTATTTTCACCCAAGCGGTCGAAATTGAACAAAAAACTTAACCAATAAACGCTTAAAGGATGACTTAAAATTTGGTGTACTCAGATGCCCCCTATTTAGCATTTGGGAAGATATTGGGTGAATCTGGCTTGAGTGTGGCTGAAGTCACTGAAAACCCAATATCGTCTCATTTCTCCTTTTCCTTGGTGTTTTCACCCAAGCGGGCGAAATTGAACAAACAACTTAACCAAAAAACGTTTAAAGGATGACTTAAAATTTGGTGTACTCAGATGCCCCCTATTTAGCATTTGGGAAGATATTGGCTGAAGTCACTGAAAACCCAATATCGTCTCATTTCTCCTTTTCCTTGGTGTTTTCACCCAAGCGGGCGAAATTGAACAAACAACTTAACCAAAAAACGTTTAAAGGATGACTTAAAATTTGGTGTACTCAGATGCCCCCTAGTTAGCATTTGGGAAGATATTGGGTGTACTTGGGTCAAGGATTGATAAAGTCGCTTAAAATCCAATATCGTCTCATTTCTCCTTTTCTTTGGTGTTTTCACCCAAGTGGGCGAAATTGAACAAAAAACTTAACCAAAAACCGTTTAAAGGATGACTTAAAATTTGGTGTACTCAGATGCCCGCTATTAAGCATTTGGGAAGATATTGGGTGTACTTGGGTCAAGGATCGAGACAGTCACTTACTTAAGACCCAATATCGTCTCATTTCTCCTTTTCCTTGGTGTTTTCACAAAAGCGGGCGAAATTGAACAAAAACTTAACCAAAAACCGTTTAAAGGATGACTTAAACTTTGGTGTACTCAGCTGCCCGCAATTTAGCATTTGGGAAGATATTGGGTGTACTTGGGTCAAGGATTGAGACAGTCACTTAAGACCCAATGTCGTCTCATTTCTCCTTTTCCTTGGTGTTTTCACAAAAGCGGGCGAAATTGAACAAAAACTTAACCAAAAACCGTTTAAAGGATGACTTAAACTTTGGTGTACTCAGCTGCCCGCAATTTAGCATTCGGGAAGATATTGGGTGTACTTGGGTCAAGGATTGAGACAGTCACTTAAGACCCAATGTCGTCTCATTTCTCCTTTTCCTTGGTGTTTTCACAAAAGCGGGCGAAATTGAACAAAAACTTAACCAAAAACCGTTTAAAGGATGACTTAAACTTTGGTGTACTCAGCTGCCCGCAATTTAGCATTTGGGAAGATATTGGGTGTACTTGGGTCAAGGATCGAGACAGTCACTTACTTAAGACCCAATATCGTCTCATTTCTCCTTTTCCTTGGTGTTTTCACCCAAGTGGGCGAAATTGAACAAAAAACTTAACCAAAAAACCTTTAAAGGATGATTTAAATTTAGGTGTACTCAGATGTCCACTATTTAGCATTTGGGAAGATATTGGGTGAATCTGGCTTAAGTGTGGCTGAAGTCACTGAAAACCCAATATCGTCTCATTTCTCCTTTTCCTTGGCGTTTTCACCCAAGCGGACGAAATTGAACAAAAAACTTAACCAAAAAACGTTTAAAGGATGATTTAAACTTTGGTGTACTCAGCTGCCCGCAATTTAGCATTTGGGAAGATATGGGGTGTACTTGGGTCAAGGATTGATAAAGTCGCTTAAAATCCAATGTCGTCTCATTTCTCCTTTTCCTTGGTGTTTTCACCCAAGCGGGCGAAATTGAACAAAAAACTTAACCAAAAACCGTTTAAAGGATGACTTAAAATTTGGTGTACTCAGATGCCCGCTATTAAGCATTTCGCAAGATATTGGATGAATCTGGCTTAAGTGTGGCTGAAGTCACTTAAACCCCAATATTGTCTCATTTCTCCTTTTCCTTGGTGTTTTCACCCAAGCGGGCGAAATTGAACAAAAAACTTAACCAAAAACCGTTTAAAGGATGACTTAAAATTTGGTGTACTCAGATGCCCGCTATTTAGCACTTCGGAAGATATTGGGTGAATCTGGCTTAAGTTTGGCTGAAGTCACTTAAAACCCAATACCGTCTCATTTCTCCTTTTCCTTGGTATTTTCACCCAAGCGGTCGAAATTGAACAAAAAACTTAACCAAAAAACGTTTGAAGGATGATTTAAACTCTGGTGTACTCAACTGAACGCAATTTAGCATTTGGGAAGATATTGGGTGTACTCGGGTCAAGGATTGATAAATTCGCTTAAAACCCAATATCGTCTCATTTCTCCTTTTCCTTGGTGTTTTCACCCAAGCGGGCGAAATTGAACAAAAAACTTAACCAATAAACGCTTAAAGGATGACTTAAAATTTGGTGTACTCAGATGCCCCCTATTTAGCATTTGGGAAGATATTGGGTGAATCTGGCTTAAGTGTGGCTGAAGTCACTTAAACCCCAATATCGTCTCATTTCTAATTTTCCTTGGTGTTTTCACCCAAGTGGGCGAAATTGAACAAAAAACTTAATTAAAAAACGTCTAAAGGATGACTTAAAATTTGGTGTACTCAGATGCCCGCTATTTAGCATTTGGGAAGATATTGGGTGAATCTGGCTTAAGTGTGGCTGAAGTCACTTAAGACCCAATATCGTCTCATGTCTCCTTTTCCTTGGTATTTTCACCCAAGCGGGCGAAATTGAACAAAAAAACTTAACCAAAAAACGTTTAAAGGATGACTTAAAATTTGCTGTTCTCAGATGCCCGCTATTTAGCATTTGGGAAGATATTGGGTAAATCTGGCTTAAGTGTGGCTGAAGTCACTTAAAACCCAATATCGTCTCATTTCTCCTTTTCCTTGGTGTTTTCACCCAAGCGGACGAAATTGAACAAAAAACTTAACCAAAAAACGTTTAAAGGATGACTTAGAATTTGATGTACTCAGATGCCCGCTAGTTAGCATTTGGGAAGATATTGGGTGAATCTGGCTTAAATGTGGCTGAAGTCACTTAAGACCCAATATCGTCTCATGTCTCCTTTTCCTTGGTATTTTCACCTAAGCGGGCGAAATTGAACAAAAAACTTAACCAAAAAACGTTTGAAGGATGATTTAAACTCTGGTGTACTCAACTGAACGCAATTTAGCATTTGGGAAGATATTGGGTGTACTCGGGTCAAGGATTGATAAATTCGCTTAAAATCCAATATCGTCTCATTTCTCCTTTTCCTTGGTGTTTTCACCCAAGCGGGCGAAATTGAACAAAAAACTTAACCAAAAACCGTTTAAAGGATGACTTAAAATTTGGTGTACTCAGATGCCCGCTATTAAGCATTTCGCAAGATATTGGATGAATCTGGCTTAAGTGTGGCTGAAGTCACTTAAACCCCAATATTGTCTCATTTCTCCTTTTCCTTGGTGTTTTCACCCAAGTTGGCGAAATTGAACAAAAAACTTGACCAAAAAACGTTTAAAGGATGATTTAAACTTTGGTGTACTCAGCTGCCCGCAATTTAGCATTTGGGAAGATATGGGGTGTACTTGGGTCAAGGATTGATAAAGTCGCTTAAAATCCAATGTCGTCTCATTTCTCCTTTTCCTTGGTGTTTTCATCCAAGCGGGCGAAATTGAACAAAAAACTTAACCAAAATCCGATTAAAGGATGACTTAAAATTTGGTGTACTCAGATGCCCGCTATTAAGCATTTCGCAAGATATTGGATGAATCTGGCTTAAGTGTGGCTGAAGTCACTTAAACCCCAATATTGTCTCATTTCTCCTTTTCCTTGGTGTTTTCACCCAAGCGGGCGAAATTGAACAAAAAACTTAACCAAAAACCGTTTAAAGGATGACTTAAAATTTGGTGTACTCAGATGCCCGCTATTTAGCATTTCGGAAGATATTGGGTGAATCTGGCTTAAGTTTGGCTGAAGTCACTTAAAACCCAATATCGTCTCATTTCTCCTTTTCCTTGGTATTTTCACCCAAGCGGTCGAAATTGAACAAAAAACTTAGCCAAAAAACGTTTAAGGGATGATTTCAACTTTGGTGTACTCAGCTGCCCACAATTTAGCATTCGGGAAGATATTGGGTGTACTTGGGTCAAGGATTGAGACAGTCACTTAAGACCCAATATCGTCTCATTTCTCCTTTTCCTTGGTATTTTCACCCAAGCGGTCGAAATTGAACAAAAAACTTAACCAATAAACGCTTAAAGGATGACTTAAAATTTGGTGTACTCAGATGCCCCCTATTTAGCATTTGGGAAGATATTGGGTGAATCTGGCTTAAGTGTGGCTGAAGTCACTTAAACCCCAATATCGTCTCATTTCTAATTTTCCTTGGTGTTTTCACCCAAGTGGGCGAAATTGAACAAAAAACTTAATTAAAAAACGTCTAAAGGATGACTTAAAATTTGGTGTACTCAGATGCCCGCTATTTAGCATTTGGGAAGATATTGGGTGAATCTGGCTTAAGTGTGGCTGAAGTCACTGAAAACCCAATATCGTCTCATTTCTCCTTTTCCTTGGTGTTTTCACCCAAGCGGGCGAAATTGAACAAAAAGCTTAACCAAAAAACGTTTAAAGGATGACTTAAAATTTGGTGTACTCAGATTCCCGCTATTTAGCATTTGGGAAGATATTGGGTGAATCTGGCTTAAGTGTGGCTCAAGTCACTTAAAACCCAATATCGTCTCATTTCTCCTTTTCCTTTGTGTTTTCACCCAAGCGGGCGAAATTGAACAAAAAACTTAACCAAAAAACGTTTGAAGGATGATTTAAACTCTGGTGTACTCAACTGAACGCAATTTAGCATTTGGGAAGATATTGGGTGTACTCGGGTCAAGGATTGATAAATTCGCTTAAAATCCAATATCGTCTCATTTCTCCTTTTCCTTGGTGTTTTCACCCAAGCGAGCGAAATTGAACAAAAAACTTAACCAAAAAACGTTTAAAGGATGATTTAAACTTTGGTGTACTCAGCTGCCCGCAATTTATTATTTGGGAAGATATTGGGTGTACTCGGGTCAAGGATTGATAAATTCGCTTAAAATCCAATATCGTCTCATTTCTCCTTTTCCTTGGTGTTTTCACCCAAGCGAGCGAAATTGAACAAAAAACTTAACCAAAAAACGTTTAAAGGATGACTTAAAATTTGGTGTATTCAACTGCCCGCAATTTAGCATTTGGGAAGATATTGGGTGTACTCGGGTCAAGGATTGATAAATTCGCTTAAAATCCAATATCGTCTCATTTCTCCTTTTCCTTGGTATTTTCACCCAAGCGGTCGAAATTGAACAAAAAACTTAACCAAAAAACGTTTAAAGGATGATTTAAACTTTGGTGTACTCAGATGTCCGCTATTTAGCATTTGGGAAGATATTGGGTGAATGTGGCTTAAATGTGGCTGAAGTCACTTAAGACCCAATATCGTCTCATGTCTCCTTTTCCTTGGTATTTTCACCCAAGCGGGCGAAATTGAACAAAAAACTTAACCAAAAAAAGTTTAAAGGATGACTTAAAATTTGGTGTACTCAGATTCCCGCTATTTAGCATTTGGGAAGATATTGGGTGAATCTGGCTTAAGTGTGGCTGAAGTCACTTAAAACCCAATATCGTCTCATTTCTCCTTTTCCTTGGTGTTTTCACCCAAGCGGGCGAAATTGAACAAAAAACTTAACCAAAAATCGTTTAAAGGAAGACTTAAAATTTGGTGTACTCAGATGCCCGCAATTTAGCATTTGGGAATATATTGGGTGTACTTGGGTCAAGGATTGAGACAGTTACTTAAGACCCAATACCGTCTCATTTCTCCTTTTCCTTGGTGTTTTCACCCAAGCGGGCGAAATTGAACAAAAAACTTAACCAAAAATCGTTTAAAGGAAGACTTAAAATTTGGTGTACTCAGATGCCCGCTATTTAGCATTTGGGAAGATATTGGGTGAATCTGGCTTAAGTGTGGCTGAAGTCACTTAAAACCCAATATCGTCTCATTTCTCCTTTTCCTTGGTGTTTTCACCCAAGCGGGCGAAATTGAACAAAAAACTTAGACAAAAAACGTTTAAAGGATGACTTAAAATTTGGTATACTCAGATGCCCGCTATTTAGCATTTGGGAAGATATTGGGTGTACTTGGGTCAAGGATTGATAAAGTCGCTTAAAATCCAATGTCGTCTCATTTCTCCTATTCCTTGGTGTTTTCACCCAAGCGGGCGAAATTGAACAAAAAACTTAACCAAAAAACATTTAAAGGATGACTTAAAATTTGGTATACTCAGATGCCCGCTATTTAGCATTTGGGAAGATATTGGGTGTACTTGGGTCAACGATCGAGACAGTCACTTACTTAAGACCCAATACCGTCTCATTTCTCCTTTTCCTTGGTGTTTTCACCCATGCGGGCGAAATTGAACAAAAAACTTAAACAAAAAACGTTTAAAGGATGACTTAAAATTTGGTATACTCAGATGCCCGCTATTTAGCATTTGGGAAGATATTGGGTGTACTTGGGTCAAGGATTGAGACAGTTACTTAAGACCCAATACCGTCTCATTTCTCCTTTTCCTTGGTGTTTTCACCCAAGCGGGCGAAATTGAACAAAAAACTTAACCAAAAAACGTTTAAAGGATGACTTAAAATTTGGTGTACTCAGCTGCCCGCAATTTAGCATTTGGGAAGATATTGGGTGTACTTGGGTCAAGGATTGATAAAGTCGCTTAAAATCCAAAGACGTCTCATTTCTCCTTTTCCTTGGTATTGGTATTAAAAAACGGTTAAGGGATGATTTAAACTTTGGTGTACTCAGATGTCCGCTATTTAGCATTTGGGAAGATATTGGGTGAATCTGGCTTAAGTGTGGCTGAAGTCACTTAAAACCCAATATCGTCTCATTTCTCCTTTTCCTTGGCGTTTTCACCCAAGCGGGCGAAATTGAACAAAAAACTTAACCAAAAACATTTAAAGGATGACTTAAAATTTGGTGTACTCAGATGCCCGCTAGTTAGCATTTAGGAAGATATTGCGTGAAACTGGCTTAAGTGTGGCTGAAGTCACTGAAAACCCAATATCATCTCATTTCTCCTTTTCCTTTGTGTTTTCACCCAAGTGGGCGAAAATGAACAAAAAACTTAACCAAAAAACGTTTAAAGGATGACTTAAAATTTGGTGTACTCAGATGCCCGCTATTTAGCATTTGGGAAGATATTGGGTGAATCTGGCTTAAGTGTGGCTGAAGTCACTTAAAACCCAATATCGTCTCATTTCTCCTTTTCCTTGGTGTTTTCACCCAAGCGGGCGAAATTGAACAAAAAACTTAACCAAAAAACGTTTAAAGGATGACTTAAAATTTGGTGTACTCAGATGCCCGCTATTTAGCATTTGGGAAGATATTGGGTGAATCTGGCTTAAGTGTGGCTGAAGTCACTTAAAACCCAATATCGTCTCATTTCTCCTTTTCCTTGGTGTTTTCACCCAAGCGGGCGAAATTGAACAAAAAACTTAACCAAAAAACGTTTAAAGGATGACTTAAAATTTGGTGTACTCAGCTGCCCGCAATTTAGCATTTGGGAAGATATTGGGTGTACTTGGGTCAAGGATTGATAAAGTCGCTTAAAATCCAAAGACGTCTCATTTCTCCTTTTCCTTGGTATTTTCACCCAAGTGGGCGAAATTGAACAAAAAACTTAACCAAAAAACGTTTAAAGGATGACTTAAAATTTGGTGTACTCAGCTGCCCGCAATTTAGCATTTGGGAAGATATTGGGTGTACTTGGGTCAAGGATTGATAAAGTCGCTTAAAATCCAAAGACGTCTCATTTCTCCTTTTCCTTGGTATTTTCACCCAAGCGGTCGAAATTGAACAAAAAACTTAACCAAAAAACGTTTAAGGGATGATTTAAACTTTGGTGTACTCAGATGTCCGCTATTTAGCATTTGGGAAGATATTGGGTGAATCTGGCTTAAGTGTGAAGTCACTTAAAACCCAATATCGTCTCATTTCTCCTTTTCCTTGGCGTTTTCACCCAAGCGGGCGAAATTGAACAAAAAACTTAACCAAAAAGTTTAAAGGATGACTTAAAATTTGGTGTACTCAGATGCCCGCTAGTTAGCATTTAGGAAGATATTGGGTGAAACTGGCTTAAGTGTGGCTGGAGTCACTGAAAACCCAATATCATCTCATTTCTCCTTTTCCTTTGTGTTTTCACCCAAGTGGGCGAAATTGAACAAAAAACTTAACCAAAAAACGTTTAAAGGATGACTTAAAATTTGGTGTACTCAGATGCCCGCTATTTAGCATTTGGGAAGATATTGGGTGAATCTGGCTTAGGTGTGGCTGAAGTCACTTAAAACCCAATATCGTCTCATTTCTCCTTTTCCTTGGTGTTTTCACCCAAGCGGGCGAAATTGAACAAAAAACTTAACCAAAAAACGTTTAAAGGATGACTTAAAATTTGGTGTACTCAGATGCCCGCTATTTAGCATTTGGGAAGATATTGGGTGAATCTGGCTTAAGTGTGGCTGAAGTCACTTAAAACCCAATATCGTCTCATTTCTCCTTTTCCTTGGTGTTTTCACCCAAGCGGGCGAAATTGAACAAAAAACTTAAACAAAAAACGTTTAAAGGATGACTTAAAATTTGGTATACTCAGATGCCCGCTATTTAGCATTTGGAAAGATATTGGGTGTACTTGGGTCAAGGATTGATAAAGTCGCTTAAAATCCAATGTCGTCTCATTTCTCCTTTTCCTTGGTGTTTTCACCCATGCGGGCGAAATTGAACAAAAAACTTAAACAAAAAACGTTTAAAGGATGACTTAAAATTTGGTATACTCAGATGCCCGCTATTTAGCATTTGGGAAGATATTGGGTGTACTTGGGTCAAGGATTGAGACAGTTACTTAAGACCCAATACCGTCTCATTTCTCCTTTTCCTTGGTGTTTTCACCCAAGCGGGCGAAATTGAACAAAAAACTTAACCAAAAAACGTTTAAAGGATGACTTAAAATTTGGTGTACTCAGCTGCCCGCAATTTAGCATTTGGGAAGATATTGGGTGTACTTGGGTCAAGGATTGATAAAGTCGCTTAAAATCCAAAGACGTCTCATTTCTCCTTTTCCTTGGTATTTTCACCCAAGCGGTCGAAAATGAACAAAAAACTTAACCAAAAAACGTTTAAGGGATGATTTAAACTTTGGTGTACTCAGATGTCCGCTATTTAGCATTTGGGAAGATATTGGGTGAATCTGGCTTAAGTGTGGCTGAAGTCACTTAAAACCCAATATCGTCTCATTTCTCCTTTTCCTTAGTGCTTTCACCTAAGCGGGCGAAATTGAACAAAAAACTTGAACAAAAAACGTTTAAAGGATGGCTTAAAATTTGGTGTACTCAGATGCCCGCAATTTAGCATTTGGGAAGATATTGGGTGTACTTGGGTCAAGGATTGAGACAGTTACTTAAGACCCAATACCGTCTCATTTCTCCTTTTCCTTGGTGTTTTCACCCAAGCGGGCGAAATTGAACAAAAAACTTAACCAAAAATCGTTTAAAGGAAGACTTAAAATTTGGTGTACTCAGATGCCCGCTATTTAGCATTTGGGAAGATATTGGGTGAATCTGGCTTAAGTGTGGCTGAAGTCACTTAAAACCCAACATCGTCTCATTTCTCCTTTTCCTTGGTGTTTTCACCCAAGCGGGCGAAATTGAACAAAAAACTTAAACAAAAAACGTTTAAAGGATGACTTAAAATTTGGTGTACTCAGATGCCCGCTATTTAGCATTTGGGAAGATATTGGGTGTACTTGGGTCAAGGATTGAGACAGTTACGTATGACCCAATACCGTCTCATTTCTCCTTTTCCTTGGTGTTTTCACCCAAGCGGGCGAAATTGAACAAAAAACTTAACCAATAAACGTTTAAAGGATGACTTAAAATTTGGTGTACTCAGATGCCCGCTATTTAGCATTTGGGAAGATATTGGGTGTACTTGGGTCAAGGATTGATAAAGTCGCTTAAAATCCAATGTCGTCTCATTTCTCCTTTTCCTTGGTGTTTTCACCCAAGCGGGCGAAATTGAACAAAAAACTTAACCAATAAACGTTTAAAGGATGACTTAAAATTTGGTGTACTCAGATGCCCGCTATTTAGCATTTGGGAAGATATTGGGTGTACTTGGGTCAAGGATTGAGACAGTTACGTATGACCCAATACCGTCTCATTTCTCCTTTTCCTTGGTGTTTTCACCCAAGCGGGCGAAATTGAACAAAAAACTTAACCGAAAAACGTTTAAAAGATGATTTAAGCTTTGGTGTACTCAGATGAAAACCAAAATGAATAAAACGAAGTTGAGTGTTCTCAACTCTGGACACATGAATTCGCTGAAATTCGCTCTACTGCGCCTGTTGCTACTGGTTCTATGGCCCTCTTATTGTTCCCATGGTTGCCGTTCCAGGTCATGCCATGATACTGAAAAATACAACCACTATTGGTGGCCTGATAGGAGTCCCAAACTCTCCCCAAAGTTTCCTTTGCAATTGCCCTTTCTACAGCTCTTATCGGTGTCACAGTCTGCGGATATTGAAATAAACCACCTAGATAAGGATTCTAGTAACGTAATCAAACACTTCATAACGCAAATCCAATTTATTTAATTTGCCCCGAATTTGTTTACACAAATTTCCCGCTTCTCTTTGGCTGACAAAAGCAAAAAAAAAAACCGAAAAAGTGTGAGACGAAATCGAAAAGACCAACAACGGTCTCGTTATATGAAAATTTATTGCTAGAAATTGCTAAGAATTGCTATCGCGTCCTGTAGTCGCTCTTGAAAAGTTCTCAAGCAAACTTTCCGGCCATTGAGACGAGTGGCAGCAATGAAACAACCATTCAACCACTACAACAATTTGAAATGATGCCTTTGCCCATTTTGCATATTCGAGCTCCTTCCTTCGGTTTCTTTTATTTTGGTTTTTTTTTTCTTTTTTTGTTGTATTTTTATTTTTATTTTATTTGATAGCCATAACTAGATCCGAGCCTCAGATGAAAACTTTTTCTTCTTCTTCCGCCGAGGACGGGGCTGGAGGAGAATTCGAGGCACGACCAAGAAAAGAATCTGATGCTCTAACGAAACGGCAAAGTTTCCATCTGTTTTCAGGGAAACTTCTGCAAAGAATAGCAATCGAAGTCAACACTACCCTCACCATCGTTGTCGGCGTTGGCGGCGGCGGCGGAAAATATCATTGCCCATCTGCGGAACCATACGGAGAGAGAGAAAGATTCTTTTCTTGCGCGCGGTGTTAGATACGTTTTTCACGAAAACCATTACGAAGATAAAGAGAAAGAGATCGTAAAAGTGAATCCTGACGATGAAGTTATCATGTCAGAGGCAATAAATTGGTGTCAGCACCAACAGGATGACTTGGCTGGCATACGGCCTAAGGGTTGTGAGCGATGAATGCGAGGATGGTCGCGGCACAGGGGCGCGTATCGGTTGGATAAAGTGAGATTGAAATATATTCAAGTGTTGATGGTTTTCGAAAAGTTCAATAGAACTGAGTGTAGATAGTTTGAATGAATGGCAACATTTTAACTTTCTTTCCGTTTGAACGGTTTTGTTTAAAATATTTAAATTGGGTGATTTTCGAATGTTTTAAAAGGGATATAAGGGCTCTTGGGCTTTGCGGAAGGACTCACTAAGCAGCAGAGTTATTGGTAACAAGGTTATTGGGAATCATTGAGATTTGGGAAAACAATTTCAATCGATGTTAATAAACTCAGGTATAATCGGGCCTTATGTTTACTTGGGAAGTTACTTACTGTAGCCAGTCTATGGGATATTAGTTTTGAGAGCAATATAAGCTATGTCAGCCTAAATATAACCGTGAGTCTGAAGATTGTAGATTGAGTTCAGAGGTGGAAGGTGGGTGTCATCTTATCACTGTTGTCACAGATGAATGAAATGTGATTTTCCAAACGGAATTCCCTTATGATACCTTAATTCGTGACCTTTGGTCGAAATAGTAAATATACCAACCTGACAGTGTTCTGCAGATTCTTCGTCCTCATAGCACATTCTGCCTACCCGTCTATAGTCGATCAGATTTGCTTTTGACAATCCTTGTGATGAGTTACGGAAAAGCTTGCATTGTTGATTTTCGAGTTTTATAGTTGGTTGGTTTAGGCTCTCTGTGAGGGTGCAGGTAGACCAGAGAAGGTCCATTGTACTGACAGTGTTGTGTAAGATGGATAGATAGATAGTTGCTAGAGTCATGTCGCAAATCTCTCGAAGGGATCGTTGTCAGATGCAAAGTATCCCTGTGCTGGTTTCCATAATAATAGGGGAGAGCAGTCAGCACCTATTAAATCGATAAAATTCCAACTAGATTCCGCAGCCATTAGAATGGCAAACAGTAGGTGGAACAATGTCAGCACTTGTGTCTCTTCCAAACAAATTTGGTCAGAACTGGATTTCAGGAAAACTAGTAGACTTATCTCTGTCAATAGCACAGACTATATGGTAGGCAGGTATGCCAGTGCTACGATTTCTGTAGAAGCTGAAGAGACGAGGAGGAGGAGGGCACCTATGGTTCCCTATCTGTTCTGAAAAGGAAAACCAAAAACGAGTACTTCTTTAAAGAACTCAACAATCAAGCTTCGTCGCTAGGTCATACATTTTGGTATTCGTTTATACCGAAATCAGAGATCCCATGTGAAGAGTCTTTATGTAGGAGTCTGGTGCTGAATATCCAGTTTCTTCCTATAGTGGTACCACAATGGATTGTCCTCTGGTCTACGTGCTTCCCTGGTGAGAGAGGACAACCACCCAATCCAACCCATCAGTAACTAAGGATTAAAGACAGTCAGCAAAATCAAGGGTCCCCTGCTGTTATTTTCGTCGAAGCCGACAATTCTACCCAGACTTCACTACTCGCTAGGCAAGCATGCCTCTATTTTTTAGGCGCAGATCTATCATATCCTAGTGGCTACCGACTTTATTGTTAAGAATAGGTTGAGGAGCCGGAGTGTCTACGCCTGTTCCGATAGTCAATCCTTTCCATAATTCATAGAACTGATTGAAGTCATTCGCAAGACTGAACTTATCTGGTTCCCACCTTACACTGGTATTGCGAGAATGAGTCCTCTGATGACATTACTAGGTAAGTGAATGATTTCTAAGGATCTGAACCTATGTTGGGTTCCACTTTAGGCCTCCACTAACGACTGGGTCTCTTAAGAACGCACCTGTGTGTGGCATGGCTCTTTAAGATCCAGGTTGATTAAACGTATACCATCTACAACATCTGTGATAAATCAGTGGCATTCTTGTTGTCTGGCTTATTGTCTGTGCCTGGCACTTTCAAAGCACAGGAGTGGAACCACTTCTAAACGAGCAGTCGCTCACTGGATTTGTTTTTCATCCTCATGTACCTGCAAACGAGAAAAAAAGAAACCAACTCCAAACCTCCATACGTGCAAAACCGCACACCACATTTCTTAATTTCTTCCTCCTGTGCATGTTAGTTACTTCAGTCAAACTTTTAATGCACTAATTTCAGTTAAAAAGTTTATTTTCCGCTACCCAAGATCATTTAATTAGGGAACTTATTTAATGTCCTAACTTCTCCCCCTACAGTCAGAGAGAGAGCAAAAAAAAACCGAAAAAAAGAAAACACCAACGAATACAAGGAGAAAAGGGAAAATACACAGTTCACCAGTTCCACCATTTTCCATTCGCAAAGTTGCTATTCTTGCCATTCATCCGATTGGGCTAATTCAACTTCCAACAACTGCAACCGCAATAATTTACTTTGAGCACCAGAACTTTGAAACCATTTCGAGTGCAGTAACTATAAACCACCTACTCTGTGAGCAGAGGGGAGAAGCCCCAATGAACGCCGGGAATGTATCCGAGATTTGAGCAACAAATTAGATCTTCATAAATACTCCAAAGTGTACACTAGTTATCCAATTTCCCGACACTTCTCACGCCAGTCACGTTCCTCTACAGTAATAATCACTGAACTTTTCACGCGCTCCAAAAATCAACAGTAGTGTAGCATCGGAGCCTCCTCCTCCAGCCCCCAACCAGGCGAGGAACAAAAATGTCGGGCCACGCTCCTTTTGTCTACAGACAGGTCTTTTGCAGTTCGCTTTGACTTTTGCGCTGAGTAGGTCCTGTCGTTTTGGGAGAGAGTCTGGGTTCGACGGAAATTTATGCAGATCCACGTTCACGCATTTCGTTTTTTTACGACCACGTTCCCTCACAAGGTGGGACGATGACGAGGAGAGCGATCTCTCGCGGTACTTAGCCAACGAAGAACTACGTACACTGGTGGGGAAATAAATTCATTTCTTTATCCTTCCCCCCCAGATACATCTAGATAAAAGGTGCAGCTAGCCCCGGAATACCCCACTGCGTGTATGTCCGTTTCAGATACAGCAGCTCGGAGAGGATGACTTCCCAAAAAATTATCCCTAATTCTGTTTGGGGGGAGGAAAACCAAAACGAAAAATAAAAAACACCGAAGAATCGTAGAAAGATAGCAAAAAGAAGAAAGAAAAAAAGAAAAAAAGAAAATTCATTCCGCCTGGCTTTTTCGTTGAATGTAAATTTCGAAACCTGTCATAAGCAGATAAGGCTAAGGGAAAATAAACTCTGCTCCCTGATTTACCAGATACTTTTTGCATATGCTAATGAGAGAGCGAGAGACAATACCAAGCTGAAGTGGAATCTACCCTTTAATCAGTTGCAACCCTCCGAATTGTTGGACACACACAATTTTGGAATTGATATGATAATCTCAACCAGCGATGGTTCCTCTTTGTTTCAAGACCACCCGGGCCAGATACCAGAAAAGAGGCTAACGGCTAAAAGCTGAAAGCTGAAAAGAGATATGCAAATCCAAAGAATGTTTGTCTTTATGAAAACTCAAAAGTATTCTCAGATACACTATGCTTGGATTTTCATTCCACTCAGAATTCCTCAGTGACACTTTTAGTTTTGTGCGATAGCAAGGACAACTTCATATCGGTAAAAGTTTTCGCATTTAATTAGGAATTTTTCGACGCCCAGCAACACATGTGTGTGGGGGGCTGGGAGCTGGGGGCTAGGGGCTGGGAGTGTGTTCCCTATTTAGATTGTTGCCTCCTAGAGGAAATTCCTAGAAGAAGAACTGTTGCTAGAGAAGTTCGAGTTATTTTTTCGTATTTGGTTCGTTTATCTAGGATTATCCTGCTTGGGTGATTTTCTTTACTTTTTTTTGTTGTTTTGGCTCGATGAAGAAAGTTTCTTTCTTTGATTGTTTCGAAAATTATTTTATCACACATGTACATGGTTGCATGTAATATTGTTTGGTTCTATTGATTTTGTGGAAGATTTGGTTCTTGAGAATTACGGTTAAAAGTTTTGGTCAGAATTCCAGTGAACAAGACAACTATTGTGGTGTCTTGAGTGGAATATAATCAAGGTTAAACGAGGTTCGTTTGAACACTTGTGGTAGTTTGGTAGGTGCACCACTACGGGTGTTCATTCAGGCATACAGACATGTGTATGTGGAAACAAGGAGTAATGGCGTTTGAAACTACTGTTGATAAAAGTTTGCTTTGCATGATATTTCCTGATTACTGACATTGCAGTCATATGCACCAGGTAGGTAGGTAGAACGAGGATCACTATTGGACCTCCTATCGTGAGTTTACCTGAAAGCAAATGCGATGCTTTGGGATAGCAGCATAGCCTCCCTGAACCCCACTGAAGTTATTATGAATTTCAGAATGGCTGATGGTTGCTTTTCTGTCAAGTCCTCTAGATTTTCGAAATGATATAAGCTTTGGCTTTCGCAGAGGAAGTGAACAGTACTCTCTACTACATTTGCGTCGCCACAGCCTCTGCAAGCCGCCATGAGGTTGAGGACGTTGATAAGCCCCGCGAAAAGTGCTAAGTAGGGACTGTTAAGCGCCAGGATCTGTTTGCTTTTGGCGACATACCTACTTTGTCCAGAGTTTTGTTGGACACACAACAAGATGGGAGTGTGCTCCATCTCTCGTTATTCAGTCTCACGAAGGTCCTCTCTATGTTGTGTTTAACAAGAGGTAGGGTCGGTAGAACACGGGTGTCAACCATTGTCAGTTCGGACCTCTTTCGTGACGCTTCTTGTACTTCTAGTACTTCCACTTGGAACACACTGCCGTGGTTTGGAAGTCTCACAGAGCGGGCAACTTTGGGTTATAATGGATATATGTACATATTCCAGAGCCTACTTCTTCGTCAGTATTTGACCCGTCTGTGAAAATCCTCTCTTGGTACTCTTCCGCCGCTGTGTCCTTTAGGTCTAGCGGGCTTATGACAAGTACGGTGTAAAGGGCTGCGGTCGGTGTTCTTATAGCGCTGGTAGTTCCTATATATGCTAGTCTTTGAATCCTGGTAAGTGCTCGACGGTACGTGTTCTTCTCTGCTGCGGGCCACCAGACTAGGCACCAATAGGAGAGAGTGTGTCTGACTATTAGAGTGTACTTCCAGCGGATGATGGCTATGGATGCTTTCTGTATCCTTTTGTCATGTTTGCTTTCAAGTCAGCTTGCGGTCGAGTATACAACCCAGGCATATCGCTTATTTGAAATTTGGGCGGATCGCAGGGGCTCGATTTATGGGATCGTTTTCGTGTTTCTGAAGAGGACAACCTCTGTCTTTAGGAGGTTAACGGTTAGTTCACATCCTGTCGCCCACTTGTGTAGGATATTGAAAGCGGATTGGAGTAGTTCGGTGATGGTGGATACGAACTTACGTGTCAACATTATGACAACATCACCCGCGTACGCAACAACTTTAACCCCACTTCGTTTTAGTTTCTTTAAGATTCTGTTTTTCTTTTAAACCGCCCAATAGCCTCCTTTTCTTCAGGAACTGTTTGGAATTCCGTAACTTGGCCAGCACTAGGTGGAGCGCACTCTCCTCAGGCCATGTTTCCAGGTTACTTTGGGGCCAATACAATGAAAAAAGGACCAAAGAGCTTCTGTCTCTCAATATAGCCTTCTCATCGGCGTCCTTACAACCCACAACCCTAAAACCACCTTAAAATTCATAACTAACATGGGTTGGTTTAGGATCCGTTGTGATCCAAGTGAGACTGCACACCCCTCCTGGTTTTGCAGTCACCCCTGTAACCTAGCCTAAGTCACCTAAGTAGTTCCAAGTTAATGTATCTCGGCTTGAGCATGCCGGAGTGTACGTTTTGTTGGTCCAATGCTAGTCCTATCAATTCGAATTTCACATTATTTAAGGGTCTGTTGGTTGCAAGGTTGCATGTAACGTGAATTCTTTTTGTTGGATTGAATAATTCATCTCTGTTACCACCTCATCCAGGACTGTCACAACAGATCGGTCTTTATTATAAGCGTCACGGACTTGGGACATATCTCCTCAGCATATCCGTGAAAGAGCGGAACATTGGTCGTCACAACTGTTGACGAAAGTCTTCAGAACTCATTCGGGCCTGGTACTACAATTCTATGTCCTTGACAAGTTCAGCTCGTAAAGCTTACACAATTATTCTGATAAAATAAAAATATTTGCCATCCCTGATGCATTCCTTTAAGTTTGCCACCATACCAGCCAGTTATAAATAAATCCAATTTACTCGAGGAAAAATAACTCAATTCCAAGTTGTGACTTGTGTCACACTACCAACGGCCAAAACTGATGAACTCAAAGCATGCGGATTGCTATTTTTTAATTTCGTACTTTTGCGGAGCCAAAAATTCAATTGCCACACTTGTGTCGCCTGCAAAATTCCATCTATCCATTCGGCCGGCCAGCATCTGAAATCATCATCAGATGACAAAACTTCAAAGGCTTCCTGGATTTTATTTCACATCCCGGGCCATAGAACGCACTCCCTGTCACACATGTGTACGACAGCAGCATCAGCAACATTTCACTTCCTAATACCGGTCTTGGTAATGCAAAAGATTACATATACACAGCCTCAAAGGGAAAAACTCAATTATTGCTCTTAAAAATTCCATTTCATCCCCAGGGACTCGGTTCCAGAAACGGACGCAGTTCATCTCTCTCTCCTTCTCTCTCTCGCTCTCTCTGTCTGATATGAACAGCGCGCAAATATTCAAAGAAATCCAATTGTGCAACGAATGAAACATTGAAATTCCGAAGCGTCCGGATGGACGGACATGCCGTCCGGTAGGGTATGCGAAACTTTGTCCAATTGCAGTTGGGTTAACAAAAGAAGGGCCTTGATAAGGTAGTTGGGTGTATCTGTGTGTGTTGGTCTTTAATAAAACATGAAATTATTACAGCAGCAGTGGCTCTGAAGTTTGTTGGCCCGAAACTGTGTGTACGAAAGAATTGGTTTGGGCTGGTCATTCTGAACCGGACCGGATCCATTTGTGTGAGTTCCGTCAACACCTGAAATTAAAGAAAAACACTTCACACCCGCCCCAGAGTCTACGTTGACTGATGGTCGTTCGTGATGCTGGTTTGGCTCTACACACTTCAATTTAATTTTGTGCAGTCGGATCGTTTGTTGTTTTTTCTGTTTCGTCCTTTTTTGGTTTTTTTTTTTTTGTTTTTTTGTTGGCCAGTCTTTTCTCGTTTGCGTTTTTACACTTGGTAATGGCCAGTTGACGAGATTGGTCCACCGACACCGACCCCCTTTTTATAACATTGACCGCGCGCTGTGTTTGTGCATTTCATATTTTCCGAGTGTGATTGAGGTGGCATGACAGTGTGTTCTGGTTTTGGGACATACACACAGCTCACACACTATTCAGCTGGGATGGGTCTGACTTTCTCATTGTGGGTCCACCGTGTACCGTCCCGAGTGCCAAGTGCCGAGTGCCGAGTACCGAGTCCCGACTGTGTGTAAAATAACTTTGTCGTTTTGAGTTTGTTAGTTTTTAATTAACTTTTAGCTCTAGGAGGGGGAGAGAGACCATATTGCGAACATTTTTAAATACTTTTATACAATTTGAAACAAGGCCGGGACCGGTATCTACACCATTATAGGACCACTGTGAACAAGGTCCGTGTACAGTGTGTAATTTGCAACGCATCGGTTCATTGTGATTTTTTTGGTTTCAGCCCGTTTGGATGCTGGTGGGAGATGGTATACGCCGCCGTAAACGGGGCTGACCACAATCACATTTTCTAGTGACAAACAATTTGGCGAAATATTTATACAGCAACACAATGGAAAGAGTGCAAGTATACAGATCCTGCACTGCGGGTGAATTTTCCCGGTAATTTGTTCAGCTCGTGCATTTCGTCATCAAGTTCGGTTGAACAACATGGCGGCAGACTACTCCGGGTGCAGTTTTACGAAAAGTAATATACCAAGGGATACTGTTGCAGTACACGACCATACATTTGTTGGATGGGTGTTGTACAGTGCTGTGTTGGCCTTCGCTCTATTAATAGAGTATGTTGGAGAAAATAACAGTAATTACTAGGCGGAACACAATTTTTCGCCTGAGTATACAACAAAATGTCGGCGCTTTAATTGCTTTTGAAATTTAAAGGTTCTCGCTGGGTTAAGCGGAGTGTGGTTGGCGCTGATTTTTTTGTACTTTTTTTATATTTAATGATAGGAATTTGTTCGTTCCAGTTTACACTGCTCAGGAGGTTGAAATGATGTCCATTTATGACTCAATTTGCCATGCTAAAGTTCATATCTGGGGTGGCAGGACGAGAAGAACTAAAAAAGATGACATAGAGAGCAAAGAAAGTCAAGTCGGGGAGTGCTTACACATATCGAATAAAATACTGAAAGGAAAACTTTACCCTGGCTAGTCTACAACTTAAAGTAACAACTATACTATCCTTAACTTAACTTAACCAACTGTCTTTACTAGATATAAAACTTATTCAGAACTCTCCGGCTTGAGCAACTGAACCATGGGAGTCATGAGGCCCTTACTGGTCAATATTTGCCGATAATATCCGATATACCTCGGGTTCTTTACTTACTTAATTAAGTGGCGCTACAGTCTGGGGTGAACCGGGGCCTTAACCAATAAACGTCTCCAATTAGCTTGGTCATCAGTTGACTGCCTCGGGTTGCGCACTTAAATTGGTTGGAGTTAGCTTCTAATTGTGTGCCATACCTAAAGCGAGATTTTCATCTACTGCATTGTACCTCTGGGTTGCAATCGAAGACTCTTCGGGCCGGTGCATTGGTCTTCATTCACTCGTCATGTCCTAGCCATCTTAAACGACTTATGCGCAGTTTTTTTACTATGTCCATGTCGGAGCATGCTTGTATAGTTCGTCGTTGAATCTCCTCCTCCAAAGCCCGTGAACGCAAACAGGAAAGAAACTTTTACGAAGAATCCTACTCTCGAAGCGACTAAGGATATCTTTATCTACTTTAGAAGAAATCCACGTTTCAGTGCCATAAAGCAGGATTAGGACTGGGGTCTCGTTAGTTCTTCGGTATTGGGCTCTACTACTCAATTGCCTTCTCAGCTCAAAGAAACAGCGATTGGCAAGAGTTATTCTTATTTTTTTTTTGCTGTGGTATTGTTTTACGAAATGATAGAGCCAAGGTAGATAAAGTCCTGCTTAAGTGTGAAGATTTTGTCGATTATGGACTTTCCTGGTCTGACACTACACTGATAGAAGCCAATCAAGTTGTTGACGAAAGGTTTTAGGAAAGGGATCAGGCAAACCGTGCTGAGATTCCATTCGTGAGGCATACACTCATCTGAATAAGTCTTACACCAAGTATGCTCTCTACCAGGTCATTTCTAGCTGCTTTGAAGCCTTCCGGTCCAGCAGCCTTGTTAGATTTCAGTTTGTATATAGCTGTCATCACTTCATTTTAGTCAGATGTAAGATATAGAAAGAACAAACAATTTGTCAACAAAAAAATTTTTGAAAAAAAAGGTAAGTATACGACACCGAACTACGGGCCTGGTCCTATCTTCTAGCGACACTATTCAAGCCAAATATTCTTTTCCTGTGTCCTGGTAACAGTTGGAAAACTAGAAAAATGTCGCTATGTACAGAGAAAGCAAATATTTTTCAACAAAAAATTGTTTGAAAAAAATGTTAAGTATACGACACCGAACAATGCTCTAAAACCTACTGTTTTACTATTTCTGATATAAATACGGCTTCAGTGTATAGGTAATTCGTCGCACCGTGCAAAAGTTAGCGCTTAAGTACCCTCGTTTGATCTTTAAACTACCAACCAGCAGAGGTCGGTGCAAAATTAAGAAAACATAGTCACCTTCTTCAGTATCGAAGAAGACCCAACAATGTCTGACGATTAGGTGAATTGGGCATCACCTGGCTTATTTTGCGGTTGGATTTAGTTGGAAGCCTAATGACCATAGACAATGCCGTGAATTCGCTAATTGGGAGCTGGAAATGTTGCCCGGAAATCCGAATTTTTTCCAAAAAATTATCTTCTCAGAAGAGGCCTATCTGTGGCTCAGATGATATGTCAGCAAGCAGAATTTTCATTATTGAAGGGAACACAATCCACAAGTGTTTGACCAAGCATCATTGCATCCACAAAGATTGACTGTTTGGTGCGGTTTATGACTTGGCGGAATCATCGGTATTTTATTCGAAAGACACTGTTACCGATGAATGGTGTCAGATATAGAATTCGACAACATCGATATATCCGAGTTGTGGTTTCAACAAGACGGTGCTACATGTCATATACCCGACGCAACGCTCGAAGGAGAAATTTGCCAATTGGTTAATCTCACGGCCAGCGTTCATCAATTGCCCGCCGCGATCATGCGACTTGACATCACTCGATTATTTTCTCTGGGGCTACGTCAAGTCTTTAGTCTAGCTAACAACGAACCGGTATAACGCCGTACATATTGGACAGACTCATCAAAAATTAGACCGACTGCTTGAAATATCGTTAAAGAAGCCAAGATGGCCATTTGAATGATGAACTATGCAACACATAATAGAGTAAATGTAGCTTCAAAATAAAGTCAGAATTGATTGTTAAATCTCACACGATATATCGTCAGTGATATTTTGGCATTGCTAAGATTTTGTCAGGATATTTGAAAGGCCTTCGTAAGGGAGAATTATATTATCGTCATTTGCTTCGATGGCGATTAAGTCAACATTCCATAATATGTGGTTCAAAAATAGATGTGCTCTACTACGTTGAACCATAAGTAAGAAATTCACATAGAGTTTCAAAACATCAAAATCGAGCTTCTCGAAAAACTTTGCTATGTTTGAAGTGACCATTGCGTTAGAGATGCAGCAATCTCTAAGTTCTCAAATATCATAAACGATAGAACCAATTCTTCAATTTGTTAGACCTTGACCGAGCCCAGGCTTCATACAAATACCACTTTCTGTTGAAAACTCTCTAAATGAATAAATAATTTGAACATAATTTCCATTTAACCAAACCACCACATGACAGCATCAAATGAAAAACGACATCAGGCAATCTAAGACAAATAGCCAACGACAATAATTGGATATTTGATGGCGAGGAAAACGTACATTTCCATTGTTTTGCACCTTCAAGCTCATAAATAATATTCAAGGTGCGCACCAGGCCGCATGCAACTACGAGTAAAACAACGAGTCAGCTTCCAAGTCGTGTGTGTGTGTGTGTGTGGTGCACACACATCTTGGTTGCCACTAATTCCAACTCATCAGCAATTCATGTTGGTTTGCATTTCTGGTGTCACCTGAGTGAAAATTTACAACCCCTTCCTCCCCCATTTATCAATCCTTGACTGCCGCAGACCACAATAAGAAACTACAATTTGCTTTCTGTGTGTATGTATTGGGGGGGTGGAGGGTTGAAGGAAAAATGAATTTATATGACACTTTCCCAGAGCTCGGGAAAATTCCGCACAGAAGCCAAAAGCAAAACCCATTTTCCTGGTGTAGGAGGATGCGATTTCACATTCTCTCCACAGGTGAACAAGGACATAGGTGAACAAGCGACTGGGTTGGGGTGGCGGCGATGGGCTACGTGTGCATGGGTATAAAGGAGGCACGAAAAGGATTATGAATGCCGTATGTCACACGGCGTTTAGGGGCGCTTGGAAGCACGTTACGTATGGAAATTGGATATGTTGTTTGATCTGATGAGTTTGTAAATATTGGCACGGTTATTGGGGAATAGTCTTGACAAATATTTGATTTTACCAGACATCACCTAGCAACACCGAAAAACTAATCTCTAAGTCACCATAGTGGTGAGAGGAAAATAAAGCGGTGATAAACTGTCTCTTTGTATGCATGTTCGTGCGTACAAGTGTGTATGTGTGTGTGTGTGTGTGTTGAAGGAATCTACGATGTGATTTTGAAAATAGATTCACCCAAGTTGGAGATAAATGGAATCCAGCTCTAGACCTGGACGGAGATGTGTGATACTGACAGCATTGTGTACACACTCATAAGATTCACAGCACACAGAACACCCCCAAATGGCTGAACCTAAACTAGCTCCATTCTTTAGACACTATATGTACATACATATGTATGTATGTATGTGTAAAGCAATCCCCTAGAATCCTTCGTCAGAGTTGATTGAGATAATGCAGTGTTGCATGGAATGGTACGATATTATAGCGAAAGATTGCACCTTGCACTCCGGCATGCATTTTTAAAAAGTTGCTTTTGTGTTGTGGTTGTTTCAGTTTCTTTAGCGTCGAGGGTGTCTTGCAGGAAACTTCTGTCGTACGTGGTGCAAACTGACGTTATAGATCTCTTGGGAGTGCTTTTAGTGGTTTTTCTGCTTTTTTTTCCAGTTTTCTCTGTGTTCCAGAATATCTTAGAGCTTTAGGTAATCTTATCGTTGTCTTAGACAAATATGTTATATACGAGTTTGCCCTACTTTTGGGAAATGGAAAAAAAAGGATACCAATTTACGGCTATACATTATTTACAGGCTTTACGTCATCTCTCAGTAGTATTTACATTTTCAAAGTTTTAAAACATCAACATGTGAACAGATGTACCTTTATAGGAACATTAATGAAAAAGAAAGGCAGGTTCCAGAGGTGATTTAAAGTTTATAACTTCTTCTGTCGTTCGTGTGTTGAGTAAGAGATTTAAAGTAAGTATCAACAGTTCTAGGGAATAGCCTTTCAGTGCTTGGAAAAGTTGACTTCCCAAAGGGCGTGGTTAGTTTGTTTCCCTAATGTGTATTACTGAAAGTTTCTTACTGCAGTCTAGTGATGCATTTTCGAAAAACAGTCCTCGACTCGACTGTTAATAGATAAAAAGTGGTAAGTTTAGTTCTAAATAAAACCACTGAAGCAAACAACAGGGGGACTATATCTTGAATAGAAAAATGAGGATTGAATAGCTCTGTCGGACTAGTAACTAGGAAATGGAACAACTAATAGCCTCCACTGAATTGCAAGAAATTTGGATGTGCGTAGATTACCCTTCCAGTGGCTTCTTACACGCACTGCTCTGCGTATATTTAAATATTTTACATAAACCACTGAAATAAGCACCGGACTTCCATTAGACTGGTGCGCATTCATAGGTGCAAAGTTTGGTACACAGGACATAACACCAGCCAGGTCCGGAAATACTTACCATGTCGGCTTCATCGGATGCTCTTAGCGTTCAATTATGAAGTAACAGCTTGATCTTGAAGTCAATGCCAACAAAAATAGGTAATATGTCGTGGGAATGTGCTCAGTTATTGAGTGACAGGTTGTTGGTTCAAGTCCTAACCATAGTTCCACCTAGAGTGAGCACAAATGCAAATACAAATTTGTATGCCCCAACGCTTTTATGGGAACCTGAGCCTAACCTAACCATTCGCGAATGGAAAGAGCCTACTTTCTATTCTACTACTACCGAAGGGCAGTTTGTTATTTGAGAAGCTTTCTCAGGACAGTTGTACACTCGGATGTTTGTCAGAATCTCGCGAGAGGTGGGGCCGTACAAAACTTTTAGGTGTTCCGACTGGGATTCGAACCTCAAACTCCTTGCTCCATAGTCCAAAGCAATAACCACTGAGCCACGGCGCCCACAAATACATACACAACCCTACAAATACTGACTGACTAGCTCAGACACCCACCGACGGAGTAATAAAACCTAAACCGTCCTGAGTTTCAACCCTCTGCCCAATAAGGTTGCATACTCTTAGGCCTTCGCATTATAAGTGTAATCATAATCCCTTGAGCGGAAGTGGATTATAAAAAAAAGGAGACTTACTTAGATTTTAATAATTCTTTCTTATCATGGATTTGAGAAAGACCGGCGTCTAGCCATGATCTGTAGTACTAGCATCCAATATCCACTGAATTTCTCAATGCTATTCGAATTCTAAATTCAATACAAAGTCACATACATAAGTAATACGGACATTCCTAATCTGACCATAGCCTTTGTATCTAATTTCAAATTTTTATTAAACAAGAGACTCTAATGTCTCCTGATTATCCGACTGATTGTGCCCCACTATGTGGAACTTTACGATGATGCCTGTGATAAAGCTTCAGCATGACTTTAAGCGAATATTTCTTACTTGACCAATGTCAGAGCCAGACATACTGTTCTAAAATTTTGTATCCAGTAATCTTGCATTCGAGTTTTCCTCCGAATTTTTCACCATTCTTAGGGCCTGACTACTCTAGAATAAAAATCAACAACTACGGAGTGATATTTGAATTTGATTCGCTATCTAAGACTATAGTCTTCTTGAATGGATGTAGAACTAGTGGAGCTGTTTTTGGATTGAAACTAGAAAGATATCGTTTCAGATATACTATTCGTTTAATTTTGGCAAATACTGCCCAGGTTTAATCCATTTTTTAAGGATTCCAAACCAGTTTAGTCTGAAAGCTCTTAGAGCTCCTTGGTTGTCTCCAATATACTCTCTGCTACAGAGCTCAATAGCGAAAACTTCTGCTTGGAAGATAGTCCTGACAATTTGTAACTTGGACCGAATATTCTGACCCCCTGCGCTATCTAAGGAGCGACAATAAGTTGAAATTCTCGGTACATGACTTTCAAAAGTATGTAGATTAGAACACACACAACGAGAAGATGAATGCTCTTTGTTACGTGGGACTGGAGCCAGTGAAAAACGTGTCAAATAAACTTCAGTTTTGCTATACCTAAAGTTAACAATTGTTTGGCAACAGGAGTGAGTTAATTGCACTGCGTCAGACCAAAATAACAATACCATCTCCATGTATCACTCAGTAACCACAATATACCTGTCTAATAACTTCGGTATACATCGAGCAGTAGACACTTTCTGTAAGTCTGAAGGCTCTACTGGATTATTTATAGATACTGTATATTCTTTTGGGTTCTGTCTTGACAGTACCAATACCCAAACTCAAACGTCTTCAACCTACGCGTCTCTAAGCTAATGTGTAGAAATGTGAGGTTTTCACATCCAAGTACATTGCAACATGATGGTTTCATGGAAAATTCGAAGACGAAACAACCCTCTTTCCTCAACCCTTTGTTTCATTTCACTTGACCTATTTATTGAAACCCATTTTGGTAACTCGACTTGTCCGAGTACTTCAGCCATAACACTTTGATATAAAAACTTCAACACAAAACACCCATCATAAGTCAAAACAATAGCCACACAAAGGCTGTCACATGACAAAACATCACACTTTCTTGATTGTATGATTGAAAGGATAACAACATGAAATGAAAAAAAAAAAAGGAAAAACCGGAAAGAAGAAAACTTTCAGTAAAGAACTTCAAATAAACGAAAGGCTTTGTCCTCGTCACGAACACGTATCAAACTGAAAGAAACGAGAATGAAAACTTCACGATGTAAAAATAACAATCCTGACAACAATTACAACTTTCTGCTTCTTTCACAACGTATATATCCTTTTTATCTGCTTGTCTTTCAATTCCTTTAATTTTTTTTTTATTCTCCGCACTGTGTGGAACGTCAAGCAACTTGACCAAAAGTAAAAGTATTCTCGCTTCCACTGGCAGTTCCTGCTGTGAAACTTTTCTTTGATAAACCACAAAGTAAAACAAAACAGAAAAAAAAAATCCAGAAAGATGAAAAACATTACGAAAGTCCTTTCTAGCTTCCTTCGGCCTCACTTTTAACCATCCCCCAAAGGCAAAACAGTACAAAATGCTTAGTGAAAAGATAACCAAACACCAACAACAAAACCAGTAAAGGCAACGAACAAAAAAAAACAAAAAAAAAAATGTGTAAACTTGTCTAACTTTTCCATTCAGAAATTTGTAACTCGTTTAAAAAGTGCCGACAGGATAATCTAGTATCTTTACTCAACGTACCAAGTGCCTAGCATTGACCACACTATGGCAGGATGCGCTTCAAAGTACGATGCGTGGCTACTTTTTAACTGTGAACGAGAAAAAAAAGGAAAAAAAAAAAATCCAATTGCACGTCGTCCTGGCTGACGCTACCAAGTTGCAGTTCCCCAAGCCGTGCCCCATTCCAATCGAAAACTGTTTCAAAGTAATGTCTTCAAGCGGTCAACACTGACAGGGAGCTGCCATTGTTCGTCGAAGGTTGAGAGGAAATGCCAAAGCATAGCCCTTTCGGTCCCTTGGGGGGAAGACATTTTTACTGTCCTGCTGTGTGCTATGTGGATGGGTTTTTGCTTTGACCAATGAAACAATGGGGTAATAGTTTCCGCACTCGCATGGACTTACTCCATGTTGGTTTTTGTTAGCTACAAATGAAACAAAAGGAACTTAACTTTTAGGCAGTGTACCATAAATAGGGGACACCGGGGCAAACCTTATCCCAGAGTGACTTTCTTTGCACTTACTATCCAATTGAATGTGAAAAGAACACCACAACCAACTGCAGAATAATACCATTAAAAGTAGAGTTCCTAGTTGCCTACCCTGTGGCACTCAAAGAAAACTCCCGATTCCGACATGTAAAACTAGAATTTTTCAATTTTTTTCACTTGCAACAACCTACCCAAGTCTCCCCTATCTCTAGAGAAACTCCAGAGATTGGCCATCGAATGCTCCATGGTTATGTTCTGCCCTACAACTGATGTGCATTATCGCATTATGTTTTGACAGCGTCTGCTTGACCCCGGAACTTGATTACAACAATTTTTTTTTCCTTGTTCCGTAGGAGAGTGTAAACTGGCCAGAAGTCACGTTTTGTGTTGTTCTGTAAAAAGTGGTCATTGTTACACTTTCAGGACAAGAAACTGCCATAATTGAATTCTCATTGTTCGAATGAGAGATGCGAATCCAAAGTCATGAAGTGAATCACCAAGCAAATTGTATTTCGAATGCATTTACGCTTTAATTTGCCCTAATTCGTACCTGTAAATGTACGAGTTGTTAACATTCCATTCGCATTCGCATTCACAATCGCATTCACAATCGCATTCGCATTCGCATTCAGTCATACAGCCTCTAAGAATTAAAAGCCAATTAGGAGGTTCTGTTGGCAATTCTGTGAGAAATAATTGGCGTGCATGCTCTTAAAAATTCTAATTTCTTTCGATATGAACAAGGCCTATATGGATATTTAACAATGGAGCAGAAATCTGCATAACTTCAATTAGTCAGGAGGTCAGGTTGTTGCAAAATGCCAATTCTCATTGAAAGTTATAAGAAATAAGCACTTCGAATTTTTAGCAATTACGTACTCATGTTGGGTGTACAATGTAATAAAATCCTTCGTAACTTGAGTAACTAATGACATCGCCTCGATCTCAAAATAATTTTTGATGAATTTGAATAAATGACTAACGACATATCGTCATAACGCGTGGGCCAATTTCAATAATAATTTTGTTCCCTAACTAGTTTCCTAAGCACTTTCATTTCCATATGCCTCAGTACGTCATACTAAAGCCGCAGGTGCATTAAATCCGCATAAAGAACTCCATTATATCTTTGGTCCAGAGTCGTTGATTTAGATTGTTTCGGTAGAAACATACCTATCCCAAGCGGGGTATCTATGTTGAGCTAAAAAAGAAAGAGCCGGACTATCAGCACCGGGAATTATATACAGATTTCCCATGCTGAAACAGAAGGTACACCCAGATGGTGGATCTTAATTCCTTCCTCGCTTTCTACTCCACAACTTAATATCACTAAAAAGCGCACCCAGCTGTCTTTCATATTTGGCTATAGCTACATATGTTTCCCATGAGGATATCCAGAGTTTCTTTGTCAGTTGTATAAGAAATTAAGTCCTTGGCATGGTAGATTGATAGGATGGAGGAGTGACTGCAGCCCCATTTGGATTTCAATAGATCTTTTGCATTCCCTGGGCACTTAAAAAATAGAAAAGAAAAATTTGTCCAACAGATTACTGTACGGCGCAAGCGCCCCTAGAAGCCCATATATATATGTCTCGGCATCCAGCAAAGTCCTTGAGCTTCGAGCTTCTGACCAGTTTTGAATTGGTTGTGATGGAAGTGATGGCTGACTGTGTAAATATATATGTAGATGTCTAAAGGACCATTCACAGCACAGCGAACTGATTGTTGTTTCTGTTGAGAGTGGAAACATCCCTGCAGGCTTCGATACCTTCGCTTAGAACATACTTGCGTGATTCGGGAGTTGTATAGACCGAGCCGTTGGTGGTTCCTCTGAGAAATTTCCTGAGCTAGTGCCTTAGTTCTTTTATGACCTGTGACCCGTGAAGATTGATATGGAGTCGGGGTTGATGACAAATTATCCAAGTCTTTCTAGAGGGAAATTTTGAGTCGAGGTTGACGTTGAAGTCTGTGTAAGGTACTCGGAGGATGTATTGATGTTTGATCATATAGTGGTGGTCCGATATGACATCCTTACCATAACTTAGTCTTGTCGTACACGAAGAGTTCTTCTGCCACTATTTCTTTTGTCAAGATGTCCAGTGGCCAGAGTGCGAGTAATGGTTTCAAGGGTGGCGGTGGGGTTGTCCTAATAGCGTTGGTGGTTTCTGCACATGCCAGACGTTAGATTTTTGTGGTGATGCTCAGGCAACCGTATGCAAGAAGAGGCCTAATGGTGACAATGGCGCACATACTGCTACATGCTTAAGAAGCTATCGACGGTTTATCCATGACACACAAGTCTTTCTGTAAATGAGATTGTGAACAACGGATCTTGCTTGTGCTTCGTGACGAACATCCATTCACGGTTTGCACAATAAAAACGAAACATTTTGCACTATTTATCGTGTAGCCACTTTTGAACAACAACAACCAAGGCCCACATATGCCATCATAACCTTTTAGCCTTTGGTTTGAAAAACAATCAATGTATTCCATAAATTGTCTCGATGAATATCTACAGTATTAGGTATATGAAACATAATAGAGCTCCGCATGGAGGACGACAGAAACGAGCAAAAAATAAAAATAAAATCAAAACAACAACAACAACAGCGGAAAGAACTGGTTTGTCGTTCCATCCCCTACGGCTGAACATTGGAAATACATTAGAGATTAGCTAAGAGGCACAGTTCACCGGGGCAAAGTCTCGGATCAATGTTTTATGGATGCGTTTCATTCGGCTAAATAAACTACTCCCATATCCGCACAAAGCAAAACAACTCTTAATAAAGACACAGGATCCGTACGTACTACGATGGAAAACAATATTTCGCCAGAGGGATGGGTAAAACGATGGTAAAAAAAAAAAAACACCAAGAGTCTCTCCAATGAATCGCGAATGTATACATATACATATTTGAAAAAAAAATGTCAACATTGCCGCTGCCGGTATGAGATAGAAAATTGAATTTTTCATTTTCCAGAATTGGGATTACTTATGGATCCGATACAGTAGTCCCCGCACCCCGTCGATTTTTCGAGAAACAAAAATATTATTCCACAAGGGCTACCTGTATGTTCGATTTGAAAATAAAAATTTCTCATGTTGCTCCTTGCGCTTCATTGAATCGATCCGAGAAATCACTAGAGCGGAACGGTCCAGTGGTTGTTTCCGATTTTGAAGTGAAGATATTCCAAGCAAGAAGATCCAATCTCTCTTTTTCCCTGACCCTTGTCCCGCATGTGAGGACAAAAGTCAACCTCCCATGGACACTGAAAACGACAAGAAGAAGAAGAGAAAAAAAAATCATTTAACAACTTAAGGGAACCATTTCACCCACATTCATCCCACTTCGTCCTGCAGACAGAGGCTTGGGGACTCCACTTCAACCTCTCTCTCTCCTTGTCAACATGTGCGAAAACAATTTACCCCCATTAGGAAACTATAAAAAATGAATTTATGGATTTCGTATGTTCATAGTGTGCCACCTACCGCCCCACAAATGAGTCCTGCTATCCTCAGAGATAGCGGGACGAATTGTCATTTGGCAATGTGGCTCCATTAACACGTGTTGTTGTTATTGTTGTTCCACATGTGTGTTTCGCATGTGTGGTTTGATTTTTGCTTCAGTGTTTCAGTGTTTTTTTTTTTTTTTTTGGGGAGAAAGGACAATCAGTTTGCAGGAAATTTTTGTTGTTATTTTCCATGTTGCTTGTTCAGTGGCAGGATTGTTGTGTCAATGCTAAATGTACTACATACCAATTAAGTGGAAGCGGACAGATGGGTTTGATAGTGCTGGAATTAATTTAACTGTCCTTGAATGGCAGAGGTTTTCTTAAGAAAAAACTGAGAACAAATTGTTTGCTTTGATGTACTAAAGAGAAAAGGGCTGGTTTAGGACTTTGTTCCAAGGAGTTGCGATTATCTTCGAACCCATCTTGTTGTTGTGGGTTACTCTATCATAAGGGCGCGCTCAAGTATCGATATCATCCTGGAATCCTGTAAAGCAAAAGGAAGAACAATGAGTTAGTTCATACAATGAGTAGCCCTTAGTGTTTATTGAAGATTCATTTAACAGGTTCAGACACAAACATGTAACTTAAAACGTAAACCAGAAATATTTCAGAGAATGTGCCCCATCTCTATTTGAAAACAAAAAAATGTTTGCACTCTGCCCTGATAGCAGTCATATCATTTATTTTGAAAAAAATATTATCACGCCAGAATGTTGCAACTTTCGTCACGTTTTTATCACCAAAGTCTGAAAAAAATATCTACTCTACTTGTTGAAGGTTTATCGTTTAAAAGTCGTCGTTATTTAATGTCTGGCATCCGAGCTACTAAGTCCATGTCCATATCCAAGACGGAGAAAGCTCCAGAGTGACTGCCTACGGAGATGAAAAGTTGTGATACTCAAAGTTGAATCTTCTCCTCCAAAGCCCGTCAACTCAAACAGGATCGAAAATTAGATGAAGAATCTTTCTCTCAAAGCAACTGAGTATCTCTTCATCCGCTTTAGACAGAGTCCATGCTTCAGCGCCATAAAGCAGGACTGGGATGATCAGGGTCTTATAAAGAGTCTTCTTAGTTTTTCGTTTCATACCCCTAGGGGCTGGCTATTAAGCAGTCAGTATCCCACCACCGTCAACTATTTTTCAATATCCTGACCCAGTATTAGAGATCCCTATAGACTTGGGATTCAAATAAGTCGAAGCAGCTCATATGGAGGTAAACGCCAGCGTTGATTTCATCTGGATAATTCATTCGCAGCCACCTGTATTAAGTGGAAATGCTCTTGTAAGAAAGCACTCCTCCCCCCTCTCTCGATCGCTACCACTGACCACCTTCCAAAGGGATACGTTACCCGATCTCCAGTCGAGGTACTAGATATCCAACATCCACCACGTGAAGCTCTAGAGCAGGAGTTGATAGGAGGGGTTACGTGGGAACGCTTGTACTCCCATATATTCGCATCACTATCCTTCAGCCCTTGGCATGAAGTCATAAATAGGGTTCTAGACTACAGGTTTATTTAAGCAGTATAATAGTGATTAACAGGATAAAAACAAGTGCAATGGTTCGATTCACACAGCCCCTTGAAATTGTTTATAATTTCGATTCTGCACTTAATTTCTGTGAAATTTAATGACATTTGATTTCAGGGTTCCATTATAGAGGCCAAAAATAATCCCAAACAATTATTGTCACTTGATATTGCCTCAATATACACTTGATCATAAAACTGCTCCTTAAAGCCAACAGCAAAGTATCATCTAACAATTAACCTAATTGGATTTGTGACCGAAATGAACACGAGCATCGACTGCACAGCACTCGATTGGTTTCATGACTTAATATGTGACGGGATTTTAATTAGTGGTACTGCTGCGAAATAGATACATAGATACGTATGTACATGCATCTACACTCATTGTCGATGGTAAGTATGTAGCATAATGGCAACTTTCAATTATAGAAATTGATCACAAACGACGCAACCGATGGAAAGCCATTTCGAAAATAACTCCTTTGTCTGGGTATAGCTTCCTCGGGGCTTTGCAGCAAAGACGCGATGCTTTCACAAATTAATTAGATTTTTTTTTTTATCATCTGTTAGCGTTTAATTCGATCGTACGGTGCATCAATTTTCATTTCATTACTGCACGACTCATGAAGTCGTTCCGACGAGAAAGTTCTAATTCCTCATCTTCACCATAAGTTCCTTTCTCCGTTGTATATTCGTTTTCCACCCTCGTGAAATAATTTTATTTTTACGACTAATTTTTTCTTTGTTTGTTTGTTTGTTTTCTTAGAAAACGACCACCCTGTTGAATGCGGTGCTGCTGCTGTTTTAATAATCACCCCTGGCGCAGAGTTGTTCCCTCCTAGACGTAGCGGATGCGGAATCCAGTTCAGTTATCGTCACCCTCATTTTTCGAAACAGCATCCAACAGGATCTAGTGTGAAGTAAGAAAAGTATGGCATATCCTGGACACAGGCATAGGACGATTTGAATGTGGCAAACAGCAGCAGCTGTTCGACACGGATAGAGGAAATTAGATTTTTCATTGTCTATCACAGTGTAAGCAATTTGTTTAGATTGTTTGTGTCCCTGAAAGATTGTCGTTTTCGTCCTTCTTTTTTGTTTAAATGTATAAGAGGATCTGGCGATGTGGTGACAACAGCTTACTGAAATCGTTTTGTTAGTTGGGTGTCAGACATTTGGATTGAAGAAGGGACCATTAAATGTTGTTATACTGCAGTATAACAAAAAAGAAAGTATGGCGTTACGAGCGAGCCAACTGGGACGGCCTCAATAGCTTCTTTAGGAGTTTTAGCTGGTCGGTAAGGTTCCTCGAAAGCGATGTGAATAGGTGAATAGCTTCTTGGATTCATACCTAACAGAATAAAGAGCATTAAACCCAAGGCAAACTCAAGGTTTAACCAAAGCTGTAATAAGGCTTTCAGATTGAAAAAAGTTAGTTTTCGGTTCTATAAAACCAACAAATCTGAGGAAAACCGAAAGAGGTTTACACAAGCAACATTCGACATGAAAAATTCTTACATGACCAAAAATTGATCCAAAAAATGCTACAATGTCCCAAAGGTAGTAAAAATGTTTGATCATTCGTCAAAAATATTGAAAATTCTGTTTCGTCTGCCATCCCAGCGCTCATTTACAATGACATTCTAGCTGTTAGCTCCTTAGACAAATCCAATCTGCTTGCTGCTTACTTACATGGAGACATGGGACAAGTCCACTTCCGCACTCGTACAGTCGGATGGTATCTCTCCCATAGTTCTGAAAAGGTGTTCTTCCTCGCTGGCAAAACCTCTACGTAAGCTTTGCTGTCTATCCTACACTTCTGGGCTCTTTCCAAGAAGATGGAATCAGCATTTGTCCAGGTCAAGTCTAAAAACGGTGAATCTTGCTCCCAGTCCAATTATCGACCCATTCTACTCCTTCCAAGGTCATTGAAACTCTAATAAATCGTCAGCTTATAAAATATCTTGATTCATGAAAACTCCTCAATGATCGGCAGTATGGCTTTCGTAGCAACAGGTCCTCCTGTGATGTGATTGCATATCTCACCGAGAAGTGGAGCCAATCCCTCCATCACTTCGGCAGAACAATGTTGGTTCTGCTCAATATTTCTAAGGCTTTTGACAGAGTTTGGCTGAAGTCTCTTCTTCAGTGGACTAGAAATTACCTTTCTAGATATCCTGAACTATTTTAAGTCTGCAATCCACCACATCTTTCTCTTTCTTTCTTTTTCATTATAAATGACCTCTTGTCTGCAACTTGTAATCCAATCTATTCCTTCCCTGGTGATTTTACTTTCAGTTTTTCATATTTTTTCCCTATTTCACGTCCTTGCTCTGCAGATTCTGGATAGGATACAGAAACGTACGTTAGAGCTTAAAGGCGATAGAGACAATCTAAACTCTATAGTCTCGCTGAAACACTGTAGAAATGGCTCGTGTTTTTTCCACAACATGAATGTGGAACGATATAACATTGAGATATTCATAGTCAACGCCCTCTTTTCCTTACTGCTTTTGGCCTAATTCACTTAAGGATATTCATAACTTTCTGAAAATAACTTCAATGCAGAAAAACTATAAACAAACGCTTTGAATAACCTAAAATATTATGATAGATAGGAAGGAACTCTTTAGAATGGCCATCTAGCATCACATATGAGGAACTGCCTCAATGAGTCACATACATATGTATCAAGCAGGCAACAATCGACCAACTCTACAAACTAGCTAACAGCCTAACTAGCCGCTACCGCCATGAATTGACAACTTACAATTTCTGATTTCACATTCTTTCAGGTATCCCGCACTGGGGAACCCTATGGATCCGTCGAGATCCAAGTGAGACTGCTTCCTCCTTTTGGTTTTGCAGTCACCCTACCTTAACCTAACCTAACCTATGGATCATCCACAAGTTAAGCTTCTTGGAAATATGATTGTCAGATGCTACTTTATGTGCCCTTCATTTATTGTAAGGAAGATGCCCCCGATTCCTAGTAATTTAAGCCATGAGAAAAAGTTATTCCCATTGGGGGTACATTTCGGGAAAAAAAACTAATAACGACATCATTCGTATCGACCTCGTTAAGACTCAAGACGCCAAACGGGACGCCAAAGAGATACCCCACTGGTTCAAATTTATTTTAATAAAAATCCTCATAATTACCGCTAACCAATGCATCATCTACGCTCTACCCATATCCCCTTAAAGTCGATTTGAAAACTATACCAAACCTCTTACGGGAACTCGTTCACATTACCATGAAAACAAAGACGCGAAAACGCAAATGAAAATGAAAACTTTTTTGAATGTATAATTTTCTGTTGTATTTCCTTTATCTGTGTGTTTTGTCATTTTAGTCTCCGTGTTTAAATCTCCTATTTAACATAGGAACAATGCACAAATTATGATAAATGAGACAATCCTGAGCTCCAACTATCTTGCCAGTTGCCTCGCGCAGCCCCATCGCCTAACCCTTGAGCCTGTTTTCCTACCCCGCTATATTCCCACATAACATCGTCAGAACTTTTCTCGAACCGAATGCGAATGAATAATTTATGTGAATTGCAAAGAAACAGGCAAAACGAAGCCAAAAGAAACCCAAGAGGAGGTAAAATGCGTGTTAATACTTCTGCGAGGAGAAAACTTTGAATATGAATATTACGACCACGACAACGACGACAACGACAACGACACGGTACTGAACTGACTCTCAGCACTCGTCCCCCTACCTACTTCGGTGAAAGCAAAATTTTTCATTTTGTTTTAATTTGTTTAAGTTAAGGAAAACTTTTACAATTTTTCCTTGGAAGCGAAATTATTTTAAGTTTCCACAAGGCTGGCGAACAATTTGTTTTCTTTTAATTTTTTGTGCAATTTTCCACCTAAAAAGGTACTCGTAGGTGCAACATTCTTTTTTGGGATGATGAATCCTTTTTGAATCGCGTTGCACTTAGCCTTGACACCAGTCTCGCATTTAACACCCCAAAAGCAATTGATTTGGATATTCATCCGAATGAATCGCCACGCCCCCTTCTCCCATTGAGAGGCACTCAAATCGAAAGACAATAGTCGTGCGTTCACTTGGAAAATTTGTAATATTCACACAATTTAATTAACAAGGATAAATATTGTTACAGCAACGCCACTGAATAAATAGAGAATACACACCAATGCGCTCGAAATTGTTCACTCACTTCACATGTACTCACTTCACAGATACACAAGCCCCCCCTGGAAAAAGCCGCCCTGTAGAAGATTCATTCAACTTTGAGTTGTGGCTGGTTTGGTGTTCGTTGCCTGTGAATTATTATTCATATCCGGGATGTGAAATTTATTAAGAGCATCATTGTGTGCCGTCAGACAATTCGTTTCACTTTTGACATCCACCCTCCCCCCCCCCCTTAACCTATCCCATTGACATTTGCCTAAATCCTTCGCTAATATCGGCTGTCTGTCTCTTGATTACATTGTTTCTGGAGAGCTCCACAAGACGCCCGTCGCGTCGCGTCTCTTCTGATCTCTCATCTCTTTAGCGAATCATCCTTGTCACGGAAGCAATTTCGTGGGGATTTGTTTGTTCTTGTATTCCGGGCTGATGGGCGTTAAATCCTTTTACCATAGAAAATCACCGTACAATTAAGCAAACACAATTGAAGTGAAGGATTCGGATTTTTTTTTTTTCTCTCTTCAATCTGAGTGTGGGGAGGGATTTGAATTATGTATTGGAAGGCAGACAGTTGTGAAGGTGAGTGTTCTTTAAGTAATACAGGATGAGATCCTGGATAAAAGAATAACGAAAAGGAGGCTTGAGTTCTGACATTGCATATAACTTTCAGGAGGATAATAGTTTTAATTTCGATCTATAGAGTGTCGTGACAATGAAATCTAATGCAATAGCCACGTTGAGATTGGACTTCAGGAAACCTATTTGCTTAAGCACTTGCTTGTGTCATCAACAGGAAGATCCCATAGTTAGGGAGAACATTTTTCGAGGGACATATGGAATCAGAATCACTATTCCGTCTGACATAATTGATCACTAGAATGCTGGGAAAAATGTATTCATTACAGGAGATAGGTAGGTTAAGGGGAGGAGGAAGGAGTCTCACTCGGATCTCGACGGATCCATTGGGTTCCCCAGTCCGGGATACTTGAATGAAAAGAGAAATTATAACTCGTTAGTCCAATCCGAGAGCGGTCCTTCTAAACTAACTTGTTTTCTTTATTAATTTGAAGGCGGTTTTAGGGGGCGTGTCATTAGTGATCAACAAGTCTTGTCGGAAGATCACAGAAGATGATACCTAAATTGGATCGAAGAAGAAGAACGTATACAACTTAAAATTCGCTATTCTGCTGCCTTCCCTGAAAAGAATAAAAGTGAGTGCCTCTGGCGCATGAATACGAGAGCAGCCCTACCTAGTGTGTATCAACGCACGAGTTAAACAAACCGAAGAATCAGTAAGTGGATGCCACAGAAGAAACATGTACAGATTCTCACATTTTCAGATAAGTATCGTCACGTTGTCTGCATGGAGGAGGAAGCTGTGCATCAAAAGAGGTACGAACTTCCCAGTAAAGATGATATTGTTGTGCGAATAATAAAACAGGCTTCACATTAGACTATTTCTCTAATAAGAGTGCTTACTTCGTTGTCTATAGATTCCTTGATTGCTCCAAAGAAAATGCTGGACATTTGGTGACTACTCGTATTACGAAAGCCATAGAAGTATTTTTCAATAGAGACATAACAATTTCGTATTTTAATACAAACGCATCCTTAAAATTTTTAAGGGACTCATTAATATCGAAATGTTTGTCAAGCTTTACATTTTTATTTTAGTGAGGTTTACGAATGATCAACGTTTTGCAAGTTATTAAGACTTGCTACTGAAATTTTAAGTAGAGGGTCACAACTTTAAGATCATTTACTACCGATTTTCATCCCACATAGTGGATAAATTAGAGTCATATTCACTATTGAATATACCTTAGCCAAAAATATCGCTCAGTTCAACATTCAGAAGTTCAGGGGAATTGGGAATCAATAAGTCCACATTGTGGCGAATTTTCGATAAAGATCTTGGCCTACATGCTTTTGTTGAGGAATTAAGTGAAAGAAAGTTTTTTTTTAAGATAATTGGAGGAATAGGTTGAAGAATCACTACGACCTTATAGAAATCTTTAGGGCCAGACTAGACACTGTATTCTGCAAGTTCGTCAGCATTTCATTGCCAGGGATGGCTATAAAGGGTGGGCCATCTAGTGGTTTATTTTTTAATCATAGGTTGACAGCTGTTTCCCGCTCGAAATCTTGACAGAAAGTCAATATCGTATCTCCGCGGAAATGAGTGGCTTTAAGCTTGAACAGCGTTGGAAAATATTGAAAACTAATTTCAAAAAATTACCGCATTTGGGGCTCGGAAAACCAGCACGTTATTGTCGAGAAGCCGATGCCTCCACAGAGAGTGACAGTTTGGTGCGGATTGTCGAGTGGTGGCATCAGGGGATCAGTTTTCTTCAAAAATGAGGCTGGGAAAAACGTTTCGGTCAACGGTGGGCGTTACAGAGCCATGTTAAAAAAAACATGAATTTGGACGGCCTCTGGTTCATGCAGGGTGACGCGCCATGCCCATGCGATCTTTTGCTCATCAAATTCCCTGACAAAACAAGATTTCTGTGGCACAGATCTCTAGCAGAAACCTCTGTTAGATCGATAGAAGTAAAGTATCCTAGTGGCTACTTGTAAATGGGACAAAAAATTCCGACTCCGGCAAGGATCACTATGGTCTTATGAACCTATTTGAGCTAAGCTCTTCTATGATACCCTTTATCATGTTCTTTGGATACATTTGCACTAAAGTATTAAAAAAACAGCTCTATTGTGCTGTGGCCTTCAGTTTTTTTTTCATTAAAACCTGCCTGCACAAATTTGCTTAAAGAAATGTTTCAAATAACTACAAACATTTTTAGATGTATCGCGAGCAAATCAATCCTTTTTCCTCTCCCAAAGCCATATGGTTTCGAAAGCAAACAAATTGCAGGAACATCCCTGGTGGCTAATAAATACGCCGGCAACTTAAACAAACCAAACACCTTTCGCACGATGATTAAACGTAAACATTAATTACGATTTGCGCAAAACCCATTTTCTGATTTTCGCCAAACACCAATATACTATACATTCGTACATATGTATGTGTTTTACCAATTGTTTGCATTTTCCTAACGTTTGCACCCTTTGGGAAATGCAGTAACTCCATTCCGTGAATGGTAACAACTTTCCACGCTACGATGCACGCCCATTTGGCCGTAAGATATTTACGCAACTTGGGCGGAGGAGATGAACCATGAACCGTGTGTGTGCAGGTATGAAATGTGCGTCTCTTTGCGGTGCACCCATGTTTATGTTTCATTCCAAATGCAATTTCTTCCCGGCTATGCGGGATGGAAAAATTCTATTCCCTTCCCTTATGATTATGGTACGACCCACCGCCAGCCAGCTTTCCATTATTTAATAATAAACTCCTTGTGTAATCTCAACATCTAATTTTCTTTTGAATAACTTCCGTAGCTCCTTTCAGTTACTTCCTGAAATAAATTACCCCTAAACGCAAACACACACCAACACACATAGGCAAGGAGCAAACGGACCTCGTATACTTGGTTGAAAGATCTTTCAAAATAATAGATTTCACTTGAAAATAACATTCCATCGAAATGTAAACGCAATAATTATCTTGACAACAATTTCCGGAATTGTATAGATATCCCCAAACTGAACCCGAAATTGTATCTACAAACAAACAACCGCAATACAGGATATACTAGTGCACGCAATCGAAAACTATCCCGTCGTGACCCCCCCGCCCCCCTTTTAGCCGGTCTGATGGTCGTCTTCTGTTCTGTATGCTCAGTACACCGGAAAATTGAAAAATATCTTTTGTATCCAACTTTAAGGACCTCGGTCTCGTACCTAAATCTTGTCTCAGAAAAGATAAGAGATAATTTCAAAAGCGTCAGCTCTCTGCTTTGTAAATCATTTCGAGTGGTGTCTAACCCAAGGAATCTCGGTGTGTGTTTGGTGGTCGCATTTATGTAAATTTTCTGTCTAAACAATCGTCTTGGCCTGGACATTTGTCTGTGGGATTTTTCCATTCTCAATTCCAATTGAGTGAAATTTTATAAAGTCCCACACACACGTTTTGGTAAGTCCCGTCCCCCAAGAGGACCATAAAACTTTATTACTAGGTATGCCACCGGGAAAATATTACAATTTAACCCAGGAATTTCGGATCCGATGGTTGACCCTTAAGTTTTCCTGCCACTGCCACTGCCACTGCCAATGCCACTACCACCAACATTATCATTCGCATCAGTAAGCAAGCAATTATCTGGGCGGCAGCAGCGGTACCAGAAATTCAAATGAAAATCAAAGGGAATCATTATCTCCTCATCCTGCTTAAGTTTCGATTTTAATTAAACAATAGTTCCACTCGAACAAATACACACGCATATACACACTGTATATACACACAGTCGGGAATATAACATTAAAAGGCTTTCGAGCTTGTATTCCGGTTTCCGGGGGCTCTATTGTTCTTAGAGATACATTGGAAGTCCCGCAGCTTAAAATTTTCAAAAACAAAGCGGGAAGTTGATCAGTGATGTTTCCTTTTGAGGAGTTTTTTTTTTTTTTGTTTGCTTTCGTCTTTTTGTCCTGTTTTATTCGAAAACAAGACATTTTGAGGAGAAAATTCATTTTGATCTGTGTATGGGTAAGGATAATGTGTAGAACGGCAACAATGGTAGCGATATTTGGTGGGAATTATGCTCGTAAAGTTTTATTACACGGCCATCAGCATTTTGAGAAAGTTGCTCTACTATTCGGCGAGTACCTCTAGTCGTACACACAACACTTTTGTCGAACGAAGAGCGAGTTGGGTTTGGGTTTTAGAAATTGGCGGCGCATTGCTTTTAATGTCCTTAAAAGGTCTCTAATGAAATTTTAATGTTGCGTAGTCCTTGCTGTATAGTGTGGGATATTTTACTGGGATGCTGCTTCGAAATGGAAATAGTTTGGTGCAAATGGTTGTTTGGCGGGTAATAGAGATGTCTGAAGGTGATTTCGCCAAAGATGGTGTGTATGTGGAAAGGATTACTTTTAATACGAGATGTGCCGGTAAGGTGAATTCTTGTAGAAGTTGTGTCACGTGTGTTTAGGTGAAAACTGTTGGACTTAATGACTGAGTTTGTATTAGTAGAAATCTGTACGTACAGAGGTGTGTATCTTTATGGATCTTGAAGATAGAGCAGGTATCTCTTTTAAGCAACTAAATCCGACTGAATCTTATGAAATAGGAGAAAAGGAAGTGATCAGCCACTTGACTTACATATGCTGGACCTACGCTCCCTGTGTTAGGATGCTTGGCTCGAGTTGCTTCCTAGCTTATCTCTACAAAGATGCAGAATATGACTTTTGTAAGGTACATGTACCAGATCATTAGATATGGTCCGACGAAAGCTTGCACGGTGATTGGACCTTGCGCACCACATGCCTCATCCATAAGATAGGAGACATGTCCACTTACGCTAACTGCAGAGGTTTTAGCACGATGAGCTCCATGTGACCACTGGTGGTACATGTGGTTATATGACTTCAGCCGTATGTGTCCATCTGTGGACACGATATGGATACATTTTATTTATGCCAATCGATTCTTCGATTCTCTTGATAGAAAAACTTTTAAAAAACCAACAAAGTCTTCATTAATCCTCGCCACGTGTAATGGAATGAAAAAAAATGTTCAATAGAAAAATGTATGAAAAAATTACGCATACGCCACCGAAGAAATGGGTTTTTTAAGAACTCGTTGAAAATTACATGTTTTGTCTCCGGTTACCTCTTTTAAATTAGAATAATTGATACCAATTTGTAAAGGACACATCAGCAGGTAATCTCCTGTTCTTTTGAAATTTCCGTATGGCAACGATGACCCTGTGCCTACGCTTAATTCATTGAAGTAAAGGGTTTTCCAATAAGGACATAACAATTTTGTATTTAAATGAAACACAGAATAATTGAAGTATCGGGCTGGAATTTATTCTATGTGTGGTTCACATGCTAAACCCGATCTCGTTCATATAACCAATGCGAGCACCTCTGCATCGAACAATTTTTTCGACAATTTTGCTGTTTTTGAGCTCTTTGTAACATTGTTGCCTCCAAATTGTGGCCGACCCGGCGTAGTCGACGTAGTTTGGCATTTTGCACTGAATCCACATCTTCGCGGTTATATCTTGTCCTCCATTCTTCTCGCCATCCTTGTATACGGGACCAAAAATTCGACAAAGAATTTTTCCTATTCAAAAGTGTCTTAAATCTGGTCTGCCTTCCTGCTTATAGTCCAGCACTTGGCTCCATATAGCACAACTGGCAGGGTCAATGTTTTTTAGAGCATGAATTTCGTCTTCCAAGTTAGGAGACTTAACCCCATTTCTTTCCTCAAACCGAAGTAGCGCGGTTCCCTAGAGTAAGTCTTCGCCGAATCTCCACTAGGATGTCATTTGCAGAGTTGACATTTACTCCAAAGTAGGTGAACTCCTTAAATACCTTGAAGCTACTGATTAAAGTCGATGCAGGGATGGTAAGTCTGGACTTGAAATTCGTTGGTCTTTTGCAGCATTTACTTGGTCAATCATTGATCTGGCGGACCGAAAGCTCCACAGGTACGTGCCGATTAGTGTATTGCAGAAATCCAGACGTTCACACAATACGTTGGATATGCCTCGATAGTTCTTAAAAGACATCGAATCGCCTTTCTAGAAGATGGGGCATATAAAGCTGATAGTTTAGTCATCTAGCATAGCTTCATCCACTTGGTTGATGGTTTGGTACATGCCCCCTACCAAAACATCACCAGTTTGTGAGCGCTCCGCTGGTAGGCCATCAGAGCTGACGACTTTGTTGTTGAACAGCTCTTTAATAGCTGAGCCAACCTCTTCAAAATTGAGAGGGAGGGTGTCTTTTCATTGATTGGACTAGATTTCTTTCACTGTTTCAACAACCCCGCTTTCCCGGCTTAAAGCCAGCTGCCAGTTGCTTAACTTACCTAAAAAACAACCGGGTGTTGTTTGCATCACGAGACTAATCTATATCCTTGAGCTGGGAGACTGCGTGGGCCCTTTTCTTTTTACGCAGGATCTTTTTCTCCTTCCTTCTTCTGGCTCGATATTCTTCCCTTGATGCTCTTATTTCCCGACGCGACGCATTTTCTGAAGTTCGCATTTATTATCATACGAAGGGCTCCTCTTAGGTGGTGGTTGGTAGCCTATGGTAATTTCGGCTACATCCTTGAAGAAGTCGCGATACTGGGTCCACAGTTTGTACGCGTTTATGGATGGTGAAGGCACAGCGGAGAGCCTTCCACTCTAGTGCTCTCTGTAGACACTGGCTACTCCAGTCGTCCTAAGGGTTCCAACGATGACTGTTGCTGCTTCTTCTCATTCTTATCATTGGATAGTCGGGCTCTGACTTTGGCTGTAAAAAAAAGTGGTCAGAGTCGACATTTGCCCCTTTGAACATTTGTGCATTCAGAATGCTGGATGCGTGCCTCATATTTATAAGCCCGTGGTCGATTTGGGTGGCAGTTCGACCACCTGGAGATAGCTAGATTGCTATTACCGCATTTCGAGCTGCTGCAAGGTCGATTAGTCGAAACCCGTTGTGTGTTGTCGTATCATGGAGGCTGTGCTTTCTGGCTAATCCACCGAAGATGTTTTTCTTACAGAATTTGGCATTGGCATGATTCTGACATCATACTCAGGACAGGCTCGATAGGTTCGCTCCGTCCAAGAGATCATAAAACTCCTCATTGATAGAGTCTTCAGTCTTCGATAGGGGCGTGTACGCAGATGAAGCTGTTAAAGAGTGAATTTCTCTTAAAATATGAATTTGCTACGTCTCTATTGAGAAAACCCCTATTGAGTGGCATTAGCTCATTACAATTGTCATGTTCCCTGGTTTCAAGTGTTTCAGACTCCAAATGGTGTTTTAAAAATATTAGAAAAAAGAATTCCATTGAAAATTAACTGAGTTTGACTGAATTATTAGGTTTTATGCAACAATTTACGACATTCTATATAATGGAATCCCATCTGGCCAAAGGTTGCCATAGCGCACAAAGCCCCCACGATACATCTGTCTGTTTACGAAATAAGTTATGAAATTTTAAAAATAGCACTGAGCAAGCAGGGAAGGCATTATGGAAGAACAAACAATGCAATTCCAAATCCGTCTGAGTACACACAGACTACCCAGAAGGATATATGCGTGTTTTCCTTTAGTTACCAGATTTCCATTATCATAGCTTCCCCCTGAATGTAAGTTTCAGACGATGACAACGACACTTCTGCATATGTAATGTATTTGTAAAGGAGAAAATAAAAACCAAGATAGATCCTTTGTATGCAGATATACAGTTATGATTTTTATTTGTTAAAAATTCCACCCATAGGTTACTTGTTACGCTACGATGCGCACGCCTTGTCATATCCTGTGGATCCAACTGTGCACCCTTACAAGTGACTTGAGAAGCGCGCACAATCCACCAGAGTTATGCAATTTTATATCGCATGACATTATATCTGATTAAAGGAAAGCCAGATGCTTTACGACAGAGAATTACGCCAATTGAATGATAAATACGCGAAATCTCCTCGAAATCGCTTTGAGTGGCTTCGAAATCAAAATCGTTTATCGATTAGCCGGATTGGGAGTGAATTAACTTTGGTGGAACAATAAAAAGAGCGCACGATAAAAAGCTAAGCGTACAACACAATAATTCACTTTAAATGGCAAAAAATTAGGCAAATGAGAGGATTTGGAAGAGTCCTTTGTTTTTTTGTTATCCTTTTTTATAATGTGTGCACCCGAGCAAACCGAAATGGATGTTGAATTTGACGTCAAGGCACAACGAGCTACAACGAGCGGAAACAATAAAAAATTAATTTCACAAGTGAACGATTGTTTTATTTTTCTATTTTTATTTTTGTTCTGTTTATTTGTTTTCCAATGAAAAGGATCTCTGCGATTGAGTAAGTAAGCTGGGGGGCGGACCCTGGATGTATTAAATTTTTCATCAAGTTACCGGGAATTGTTTTTCCATTCGAAACTGTTTACCTATTCATGTAGGTACATCAATATTTTTAGAGCAGTGGAATGGATAATCAAAAATACTGGCTCTACGAGTGGTATCGAGTGATTTTATTAAATATAGAGCCATACATGTACCTGCTGATGGGCATGGAAGGAGGTCTTCAAGGATCGACTTGTGAAAAATACTTATCCGAGATGAAGGTGCACTTTGCGGGCAAGTACTTATAAGATTAGTCCTACACTCAGCAGATCGAAGACGATGTGTATGCATCCTTGCTGTAATAAACGTTGGAACGAGATATTGCTAGAGCTGATACCCACTTGAATGTAGCATTTCATCTTTTACACTTTTTTCTCTACATTGGGACTGTAATGGACCTAACCCTCCTTCTCTTGTGTCAGTCCTACTAAACTCTGAGTGACACACTGCATTTTGTATTCAAATACTTTGAGAACTTATAGCTTTTAAGGACGTTACATGCAAAATTTCATGGAAATCGGTTTTTTTTATGAAAACGCCCCTAAAAATTAGGCGTGACTGCATATGGGTGAATCTTAGACAAGACAAGGGCGTCAAGTTATGAAAAAAAAGCGAGTTTAAAAAAATGTTGACTTTATCGGCTTTTGATGTTGGTCCTAAGTTGGTCGTTTTAAGTATCTAAATTATTGGCTTAGACCATTGAATAATTGGAGAAAGCACCAATCTTCGAGTCAATAACTCGGATGCTTAGACCGCGGCCTGGCGTGTGGCACAGTCCTGTTGAAACCACTAAGTCATTCTTTTCTAACTTATCCCGAAAATATTTAGATAACATGAACCTCTTGGCAGAGGTTTGGCCAATGACATATGAAGCATCCATGTGGTACTGCAAAGTTTTGTACTCCTTGATTACTCCTATGAGGAAAGAATGATAGTTTCTTTCTTTTTGTATCCGTCTGTTCGTTCTTCCCACGTTGTAGCATATGTGCAAAGAGAGCTCTATTTTCATTATTCGTGCCCACGATGGGTTATTTCCCGTGCGGTCAGCTTCCTACAGCTCAAGTCCCAAGATTTTCCTAGCTAATTCAGCAGTCCTTTCATTCCCTGGTATATCTTCACGACCAGGGCTTTAGAAGAGTCTTACCTTATGCTGTTTTGCAAGAATAATAAGCCCTTCTCGACAGGACTGTAATGTCACTGGTAGAAGTTCTGCTTGGGAAACACTACTTTACTTCGGAACTCTAACTGATTTAGATAAACAGAGCCGGATCAACAGAGAGGATCTGTCATAAACTTCTGTGATTTCAGAGCTTGGTATCTCTCTGTTTTTAAATTCCTCTCTTGTTACACTGCCTTCTGAAGTATGTGTGTATGGAAATGTTTATCGGGAGATTGAGCTCAAGTTCTACCGTTGGGATTGTCTTTATTGCACTGGTACTACCAATGCATATAAGCGCTTGTACCTTCGTAATGATCTTTATATTAAAAGCCTTGCTGGGACCTTACAATAGCTTTACACATCCACAACACAAAAATTGAGACTTGACTCCCACGTTTTTTCGAATATTCCACAGGATGACCAGATAAGAACAATAGAAGAAAAAAATTAAATAAAACAACAACGATGTGAAATATAGAATTGATTTTGACTTTATTTTGAAGTTAAATTCTTGCCATTTTGTGCGAAATACTGCTTCTCTGGTAGTGCGGTTCAACTTTTGATGATTTGGTTCCGTGTTATTCCGGAAATAGAGTCTCGAATGTTGGCCTCGAGTTTGTCCAATGTCGTTGCCTTGTTAGTTAGGACTACGGACTTGACGTAGCCCTAAGGAAAATAATCGATTCGTGTCAAGTCGACCAATTGATAAGCCCGCCATGAAGTGACCCAGACCCCAAATTTCTTCTTCACAACTTCGATCATTGTGTCGCTTGTATGGCACATAGCGTTATCTAGTTGGAACCACAACTCGAATATATCGATGTTGTCGAGCTCTGGCAACAGAAAATCGGTTAAATCCTTCATCATTTCGAAAAAAATAAGGTCCGACGATTCCGCCACGTTCGGTGAAAGGATTGAAATTGGAATCATTGCTATCTGGTCACCCTATACTACACATTGAGGAAGCTTTCAGAAATTCTGAAACTAAGGTGTTTTCTTCTTGTGCCCCAGTCGCTCACTACCAGTGGTGGCACTTTAGTGGAAAATATTTGCTTGTGACCCGAACTACTCAAGTTCGAGCCCGGACAGAAAACAGCAAGCACAGTCACCAAACCATGTCAGGAAAACGAATAAAATCATAGTTTCTCAAGCCACTGCACCAAAAATCTATCGAATCGGAATCTGAGTGCTTCTTGGATTTGGATTTCCATTTTTCAAAAAAAAAGTAAGAAAGAAATTTACATATCTCAAACAGAACCACATAATTCACATAAGGCTGTGAAAGTTTGAAAAGCAACCGATGACATACAGAACTTCTTGGACAATTGTACATTTCCAGCTGTCATCGTTTTGACATGGGCTGTTCCTACCTTAAACTGAGTTAAGTTCCTGCACATCTTAAACGCTATGTTGAAAAATAATTGCGTAATTTAAAATAAACATTTAACAGGCCACATAACCTTAAAGTACCTTCCATCTAGAGACATTATAAACTTATGAAACGGTTGTCAGTTCATAAGATATCTACATTATGTAGATTATGTAATTGAAAAGGAGTCGAAAGAAAAATATTTTATTACGAAACAGGAGTTCTTAATAAAGAAGCGAAACACTGTCATCTGTATTACTTATACTTCCCCGAGTGAAACTATGAATACTTGTGGCTTTCATAAAAATGTCACTTTCAAGCGACAGTCTACAGCTTTTGTAACGCAAAATTATTCCCTTTTTCTAGACATGCATATGTATGTACATGAATTCATATGTTACATGACGTGTGGTTATATTTTCAGTCTTATACTGTTCCCAACTGAAATTGTAAAAGGTTGATTTATACGGTTCGATTCACAAACCTTGGGACACAAATCTTACCTGTTGCCCCCAGGGGTTGTAGGAATTAAGAAATATTTTGAATCGAAACTGTCGGAGATCTCCTTTGGCATTTGGTTTTGAATAAGATTAAAAGGGTTGCATTGTTATTTCAATAGCTTGCTGTCATGTGAAGTAAACACAATTCATTGATTGATTGAAGGAAATATGGTCGGGGAACTGTTTGAATAACCATGTGTTGTGCCTTCTTTTTTCCTTTAAACTCTCCTAAGTTGATATTTGTTTTGAGGGGGCGAAAAATTGGTTACTATATGATCCTGTTCACACAGGATTGACGAACTGGATTTTTTTTTTTGACGTTTGGAAATGTCAATCGACAAAGTTGGGGAAACATAAATTAAAAACTGGGAAATTCACGAAGTAAACAATAGATATACGATAGTAAATCAGTTTAATTTCTGTAAAAAGCATTATCTTTCTTGTAAAAAGAATTTTTGTTCAAACCTAACCAAATTCATTTGGCCCCAATCACTGATAGGTCAAACAAAAAAAATCCGCAAAGTGTTCAAATCGGACTAACAATCCAAACACGCGAATTCAAAAAAGTTTAAAAAGTGTGCGAACAGGCTTTATTCAGCCGTCAAGCAGATGACAGCTGTCAACAACTGACGACAGTCTATTCTAAATGAAAAATTATTCATGAAATTATTCCTCAACATTCAATATTTCGAGAATAAAGTTTTTAGTCAAAATTATTACCGAATACCCTGACAATGCATCCAAGATTCATTAGATAGAGTTAAACTCATTGCAGAATTCGTTGTTCTGACGTCTATCTATAACCACTTTCTGTATTCTGTTAATTTTAGGAAGATGGTGGGAGAAGTACGAAACACATATGAAGAATGCAATATTATGATCCAAAAAATACAAGTACTTGTCACCACTGTCTATGTATTTTTTTGACAGATTTTGGTTCAGTATGGTTTGACATTTCCTCATGGAAAGGCTTAAGCTAGAATCACACTTGTGTGGTGTGGTGTGCCGTGAAGTTGACTGTTCACACTTAACTTCCGTTGTGTATCGTGACGCGAATCCATGCACACAACAGTATCCGACGCGTCAGAATCAGAACCACACATGTCTCGTGTGTCGTAATGCGCCATAGTGCCAGAGAACCATGGGTCGCAAATCGAACAACAATGGATATCGTTACAACACACCACACTGGTGCTGGAATCATAGGTCCATATTTGTTCAAAAACGAAACCGGCTAGAACGAAAGTATCAATGACACTCGTTGTCGCGTCGTGACATTTCGTATTGACAACAAAAGTTGGACAGTGCGGGCCACCAGTTGGTTTCTTTTTAAAAACACTGTTCAATATATTTGAACGATTTTTGTTGAAAAGCGTAAATATTCGGATTTAATGTGACTCGCCAGAGTCTTCTTGAAATCCAATTTTCCAATATATATTTTCGATGGTTTCGTTCCGTATTCCTTGTTCCTTATACATAGTTTGACCAATATTGTCCTTGAGTGCGTAAATGTTCTAAATTACTTAAATAGCATGGTACGCCAAAAAAAGGCCAAATCACAGCTCAAAAGTTGACACAAAACGAGGAATAATGTTGTCAGACGGTGCTTGTTGGCAACGATTTTTCGACAAGCAGCGTCACTGTTTGGACCCGTTGTTCTGTGTGAAAGAATAAACGTACTGAATTAACGTCTCTAAAACATGTCTACTCAAGTCAATGGATTGACAAATGTCAAAGTTATTTCATGTTTACATACCGACACAAGATATGGCACACCCTATATATGTAAAAAGATTTTTAAATGTCTCCATTTGGCAGAAATGGTTACCAAAAAAACACAATAAACTACAGCTCCTATCAATCTTAATATTTTCTTTGATCATTTCATCACTGCAAAAGTGCCAAACACATCGGCTATATGCACGTTCAATGATGACTTCAACTTAATTACCTATAACGAAGATTGAACGCCTGAAATGGAATCGAGAATCCTTCCTGGCTTCTCTTCACTGCAACTACAACGTAATATTATCAAGCAGGTTTCTTGTGCAGACATAAAGCCACGTCGCATAACAAACAACAACAATATTTACCTTTCATTAGAGTCTAGGGGCCAAGGTATATGAGTACAGAGTACCGCCATGGGAGCAGTAGCACCAAGCACCAGGAGAGCGTACATAACCAGAAGAGAGAAGAAATGCAAACCACAAACTCATGACTCGTACCCGTACGCCAAGTACTCATATATGAGAGCACCTACACTCCATGCACAGAGTTTGGTCTTACTCATCATGGTGTATTTAAGTCCTTGTCTTCAAATGGATGTATATTCCTTAACAGGATCAATATGTGCTTGACACACACAAGAGACCCAGTCAAGTGCACTTGGATCCTTCTATAGTGCCCGTCATCAACACCATTGACTCTGGACTAGTTAGACGAAAAGAGCGAAAGACATGCCGGCATCGTGGATATATCGTTTTTCTTCACATACCGGGTGGTGTTTTTATTCCATCGAGGTAGCTCCTAGCCAATGTTTGTCCTGTCTGATGTACGAGTCAAGTGCATACATACATATGTGTGTAGTGTGTACTTACCAATACACCATGCGTTGTTGCATTTGATATGGTTTAAAAATAAATGTCCTTGACACCTTGAATGAATGTTTGTTTTCAAAAAAAAAACGAAAAAAGAAATGCAATTCCTTGCCATGTGTCAAAGAGAAGTGAATTGCATTCGGTCTGGATAGGAGATGGGTAGGAGTTATCGTAGATTTAAGCTTTTCTTTGGCTTTGACAGTGTAATTGCAAGAGATGTGATGAGATGAGGATGATGAGGATGACAAGGAACACCCAACGCCTTGAACTGTGAACGGCCATCGATTTAGTCATGCATGAGCTTTGTATGCCCATATCGACATAATTGAATTTATGCCAGCAATAAATTTTGTTGACGCATATCCTTCGTCTTTGTTCATCGATACATTTACATAATCATTATTTGTCGGTCTCTCTCTTAGCGACAAAAGGATGAATAGTCCTGGAATTATTCGTACACACAATGGACTTCTAATGGAAAATTTGCTATAATATCGAAAATGGAATTAGGATAAATGTTTTTCTTGCCGGAATTGGCCCTCGTTTCTGACATGTTCTTCTGATCGTCCTCCTCACATAGGAAACCATTTCGTAACATGTTCCTAACAAGGAACTTCAATAATTATTCCATGCATTTTACTTTAGGCGTACTCTAGGACACATGCTAGTACACATTCAAAGTGAACAATGTCGAGAAAGGACATTTTCACCCCCGAAATGGAGTGCAATTATTCAAAACTCTTGTCGTCCGTCTCCTTGCGATAGACCTTTTTGCCAACACGTATGACTACAAATGCCCTTAGGCACACCGTTGTCCTGCACTCGACCAATCATCATCAATGTTGTCTTCAAGAAACATTACAATCATCTTTCGGGGTGATCCTAACCCAACTACTCCTCATGTGTGTGCAGACAAGAAATATTAATAAATCAAATTGAGTAATTTAAGGACTCTCGCTCTCTCTCTCTCTGGATGCACTACAGCGAAGGATGGGTGGTAGGGGCTTTATTGTTCACTTATGATGGCAACCACTCTACACGCCCAAAAGTTGTAATCTCCGATCGGAAATTGAGTAAATAATTGCCAAGGCAGTAAGTTAAATACTCTGTGCACTATCCAAGAATCCTGTGGTCAATATACACACATACCAGTTATGTATCTGATTTATATGCAACAATGGCAGGGTTAACTGATGACGCATCGCACACACACAGTACGGGGTTAAGTTACTTTATTTTTGGGGATAATTTCATAGTTTGCATCACCAACTACGTTTAATTATTTGTTTATGCAATCAACCGAAAGGATATCGACTGTGGTGCGTATCCTTAAGTCTTACAGTATTTGATCCTACATTTGATGTGGGTTCCTGTCAATTTAACTACATTCTACTGATTGATGTTGGATATTATGGATTCAATCAAAGTGCACATGGGACTGGGGTTGATGGGTTTCTACATGTCCGGTTCACAAACATGGTCTTGTTAACCATACACACATACATATGTATACATATATATATATACGTGGAGAGGACAATTAAAAGTAAATCGAATTGTGGAAGATATGTAGATATGAACTTGAGTGCGGATGTATAGAACCGGGAGGCATGGTATTTCAATTATGCTGCAGTTTAATATTGGGACAAGGCTAACCCTTTTGTAGTGATATCCAATATGTATGGGTGGTTGTTCATTACCATTCATTAAGACAAATATTGATACATATTAATTCCCAAAGTTAAATTGTAAAAGAGATGGGATTTCACTGTGCAGAGCGTCAGATTTGACGCTCAAATTCCAACTCGTCTGAAAGTTATATGAAAGTGTATCTGTCTGCCTAAGACCTTGGTACAAACGAACATGATATTGACTGCCGAATCGGTAAATCAAAAAGTCCGTTTTTGTTCAAAGTTTGTAGAGCCATTGAACTTAGTTTCTTTTGCTTAGAAAGACCACCAGTTCCACCTGCGACTTCAAGGGTTTCAGATCAACTTAATTACTTTACCTAACGAGCTCCCGAGCCGTGAAAAGTCTCTGGTTGAGTCACACCGGTCCTTCACGTCCTTCTTCGAATTCTTGAGACCAAGCTCTCTTATATCCTTTGGATATTCTTATCGTCTCGTACCTGATCAAGATCAATGCATTTCGTCTTCCGAGTTGGAGGTTTTGAATTCATTTTTTTGTTGTCGCTTATGCTGATGATGTCGTCATACTAGTGACAGGACAATTCTTGCCAACATTTGCTGACATACTACAAACATCGTTGAACGCCCTAAATAGGCAACACGATGCAGTCTCAGCTTCAATGCTGAAAAAGCCGAACTGGTGCTATTTACAAATAAGAGAAGCATACGCGATTTCGAGCGACCAAGTCTAAATGGAATCTCACTCCAAATATCAGACAAGGCTAGATATCTTGGGTGCATATTGGACCGCAAGCTGAATTGGAAAGACAATATAATAGAACGCACGAAGAAGGCCTCGACAGCTATTTGCGTTTGCAGCAGAATTTTCGGTAGGAAATGGGGTCTCAATCCTACCACTATCCAATAGATGTATACTGCCATAGTCAGACCAATTCTTACTTACGGATTTCTGGTCTGGTGGCTACTAGCGCAATCAGGACTGCTCCGCCTGCTGCGCTTGTAACCATGCTCCGGCTATGCCCACTGGATGTTTTCACAAAAGAAAAGCAGCAAAAAGCGCCCTTTGCTTGCGGCAAACCAATATGTGGTTTCCTGGTGAAAATATATGGTATCATCGAAGCCTGCACAAGCTTATCGACTCTGGAAAATAATGAGCATATTGACATATACAACCAATTCAAAACTGATCAATCAATGCAGAAAGAAGCTCAAATCACACTATGCTGGACCACGGGACATGGATCTCCAAAGAAACGAAAGGGCCGATCGACTAGCGAGAACGGCCTCAGACTCCAGTGGTATCGCAACAGACCGTCCCTCCTTTCCTTTCAGGATCTTAACGGACTTCCGTCGCATGGCCAACGCTAGATGTAGCAGACTCTCCTTTTGCCATGTTTCAAAGCAACTTTTGGCCCAATATAACGAAAAAGGACCAAAGAGTTTCTGTCTCTCAATGGAACACAGCCAGCCCTTCTCATTGTTGTCTTCACAGGCCACAACCCAATGGCGGACCACCTCAGTAGAATGGGATTCAAGGAGTCAGACCTATGCAGTGGCTGCAGCAAGACTGAGATGTGTCGCGCTCGAATGCCCAAGTCTTAGCAGAATCAGACACCAAACCTTCGGGAAAGTGTTCTTCCATCAACTCTATGAACTAGCTAACACGTCCCCTAAAACCATCTTAAAATTGGTAACAAAAACTGGTTGATTCAAGAGAGCCGATCCCACCCACTTTTCGCGATCATATGACAAAACCTCCGAGAGTGTAGCTATCAGAACAAAGTTTCTCAAATACTAAATTGCCTTTCGTACACGGCTTTCGCGGAACTATTACCTCCACCAGTTATGTCCATTTCCATCAACCTATTCCTAACGGTTTTAAAGACCTTTAAAGCCCTGTTTCACACCTAAAATTAAATCTCTTTGTTCCTTTGATCCTAAAATCATCAATTGAATCAATGACAAGTTTGACAAACTGTTCCCAGCCCGGCAAAGTTCAACATCTCTCTTAACTTGTCACTCCTTACCCCCTCCCACCGGGACAACCCACTTATTTCTGTCTTCAATTAACTTCCATTTATTTGGAGATTCAATTCATCCAGAGAATTCCCCAAACGATTTCGAAATCAATTTGAAGAAGAAAAATTGAAAGGATCACCAAATGGCCAAAACGAACAGACAAAAAAAAATAGAAAAAATAAAAATACTTTCCAAAGACTTAATTTGAAAGTACACTCGTACAGCCACTACACCATACTGCCATTTCACGGAAGAAGCATCTTCTTACTGTATAAGGAGTAAGAGAAAAGGAAAAAGACAAAATAATGTCTCGAAGTGGAAAACAAAAGGCAAAATAAGAAAACACAAATTAAGAAGAGAAGCAACAAAAGTATACAAATATGTACTTAAGGATGCGATGCGAGCAATTTATTGTCGAAACAAAGTAGCGTTCGCATCCTTAAAACAGATAAAACATCGATTAAACTTCGATAAGGACCTGTGGGAGAATGGATGGTAGTGTAACGACAACGATAGAGAAACAGGTGAGGGCGCACAGGATCCCAACGAGAATGTCCTCACTCGTTAAGTAAACGACCCGATACAAGCTCAATTCGTCGAAGTGATGGCAACTATGACGACATAAGATTGTGTGACTTCTCGTATTGAGAAGAACCTAGAGAGCGTCTAGGGAATCGACCGTCAATGACAAAAAAAAAACACAAAAAAACAACTACAACGACAATAATGATGTCGACGACGACAACGACGACGACTATAGAGGGGATTCGCTTGCAAAGGACACCTCTATTTTATTGAAAAAGCATTGCTTCCTGTTTCTTTTTTTACTCTCAAGGATGTGTGTTCATGTTCATACATCGAATCGAACGATTGTGCTTCTTGGTATCTAATGCACTTTGTGCCATTGGGAATGGATCGTTTTTTTTTTTTATGTTTACGACCTGGAAGGTACACATTAAGACATATTACCGAGATGATTTTCCAAAGGTGGCTCTACTGTGTTGCTCCTTTCTTGTTCTGTGATTGTGTTAGCCTGCGTTGACATTTTTTTTTTATCCTAAGTGTGAGAGTTTTTTTTTGTTTTTTTTCGTCCTTCGGGACTTATCGGACGATTCACTAACGTAAATGAACGTAGGGGGATGTGAATGGAATATCTATTGTTAATACTCTTCAGTTATGTATGTGTATACCGAGAAGTATCTACGCATGTAAGGGAATTACATTTTTATATTTTTATTGCAGATACTGCTCGTCTAATAATATTTTGTGATTTCACTTAACTTAATGAAATTGAAAATTGAGTTCAAGAAATAATACTGAGTTTATGGATATCACGCAATGTATGTATGTTACTCGATTACTTAGTTAGTCGAATGAAAGCGGTTCGTAGAACACTCTCAAATCTTAAGATCCACGTTACTCTTACCAACTGAATTGTAGAAATTCTTGAGGTAGGAACTATTATTACGGCACACGAGGGTACAAAGACGGAAATATATAAACATATGCCTCTAGAGGCACTTCTCAAGGTGGAGTAATCTCCCCACTACTATGGCTTATTGTACCAAATGAGGTGCTGTCGTAGCTCAGGTGCTGTGGTATGAAGACCATTGCATATGCAGATGATGTCGTGTTGATGTCCTGATTAAGCTATTGAAACACGCATTGAAGATCCTACTCATCGAGTGCGAGAAATGTGGACTAGCGGTCAATCCCCAGAAGGCCGTGCTGGTATTATTTACCGACAAGAAGGAAACTCCTGAGTTTACTTTACCTTCTATAAGAGACAATCCCCCTGGACTTTCGGACAGCGCATGATACCTAGGACTTGTTCCATGCGTGCAGTAGAATGTTTAGGAAAACTTAGGGTCCAAAACCCAAAATTATACTATGGACCCACACGGCTATAGTAAGACCTATTCTGACCTATGGTTGGCACTTCGCAGTTCTCTTACGAGCATACAGAGACTAGCCTATATTGGTACCACAAATGCAATGTGAACAACACCTACTGTAGGCCTGGAGGCTACCCTTAATATGGTACCGCTGGCCATTTTCGTTCAAGTATCTGAACAGCTGGGTATGTTCAAAACAGTCCGTCTTCCGAACTATAGCAGTGTTTTTCAGGCAGAGGTCCTAGCAGTGACAATAGTTGCTCGTAAGACTGCATTGAAGGCAATGCCACAGGAATGCCACAGGAACACAGATCAGGGTTGCCCTCTACTGGGTCGCTAGACACGAAGGAATACCAAAAAATGAGAAGGCAGACGAACTGGGTCAGAAGAGAAAAGGGTCAGAATCAAAATCACAGCATGCAAACTCCTTGGATCAGGGATCAAGGCCCTTATAAAGTCCAACAGTAGATTGTCCACCCTAAAGACAAGACATTTATGGGCTTCGAAAACTCATCTAATGCGATGAAAGTCATGGTGAAAAATTGGCTCCAAAGAATCTATTGCTGCAAAGGAGTTCGCAGTGGTCAAATGAACCAGAGACGTTTTTTGTGTCATTAAAGATGGATGCTATGTGAACAATCCAGCAACAAGTGCTGATGGACAATGTTGGTCAAGTTATTCGTGAAATTCAAATAAGCAAATATGTACAGATCTGGCGTGACAGGTCTATGGGACCCAGGTCCTAGCTTCTCACAACCATTCGTATTGTGCGTGCTATATTCTTTACACGAACAGAGGGGTCATACTGTTTAATGCAGTGTTCGAAGGCAGTTTGCCATTTTAGAAATTTTTTCATGACAGTTATACTCTCGGATGTTTGTCAGACGCTCACGAGAGGTAAGGCCATTAAATAAATTTTATTTGTTGTCTAGGGATTGAACTTGGAAGATCTTGCTCTGTAGTCCACTGAAATTCGTGTAACGGGACAAAACTACCGAAAATGTGTTGAAAAATTGGGTTGACAGGATGGCCTACTACCATTAATTAGTCGGAAGATGTACTTTTTTTAATAGAGCACAATCGTTGAAAAATATTAAAAGTTATTTTTTTTTATAGCCTTTTTTAAAAGAAACAGATGGCTCACCCTTTAACTCGAAATTACCTATAGAATGTGTAGTTCACTCCTTATATGTTTACTACATCGAGCGTTCACTGTATGTTCGTAGAACTTGCCTGCCATCCTTACAGTTTGGCATCGTGTACAACATCCTTCCGTTTACCAGCTACCAGGTAAGTTATATTGTCCCACTCATCCTCCAATTTTTTGAGTTAATATTTTGTTTTGCAAAATTTCACCCTGAATATGGAAAAGTCTTGTATTTGAATGAACAATGTAGATCCTAAACTATAAAGGATGTGCCAGTTTCGTTACCCTTTTTTTTTCTTTTGTGACTTTCAACTCGGTAATAGTTGTTGAACTATTCTTCGATGACGTACAAAAGTTGCTCCTTTGAATTTTTGATCCCTTCCAATGGTTTTTGAAGCAGGACATCAGGTCCCACATAATGAAGGATAAACATTGGGAGTTCCTTTTCCTGAATGTTACATGAGGCGATTCATTTGTACAAATAAGAGTGTAGACATCATGTTAAGGAGATTGTCATTATCCGGGCGGAACTGAAGTTTGTCCATTGTTGCTGGCGGTGGTGGTGGTGGGGCATGATGTGCCTTTTGTATTTTCGAAATGTACAAAACTGAATGATTGATGGGCTGAAGACAATGTGATGAATTTTTAAACTGTGGATGTTTTTCTCATGTTGCCGGACCGTTTTAAAAGGAAAACTCTGAAATATTCATATCAATTTTGCGAACGAAAGGACTTTATATTCGGGACGTAATTTGTTGCAATTACTTAGATGACTCCAGTTGATGGGTCCAATTGATGTTTAAACTTTTTATTTTTATCTAGCAGAGCACTCTATTTTGTTTTCAAACATTCGTTCTATTGTATCTAACTTGGAGTATTATAGAGAGATGTTTTGTGCCATTAAGTATTAATTTTTCTTCTATGATTATCTCGACCTTTATATCTTATGAAGGTGAGTGCAGCCCACTTGTAAGTATCCCGCGGATATGTTGGTCCTATATAGTCCTTTCATCTTGGTAGTTATTTTATCCTTACATGAGGTTGCAAAAGCCAGGAATGCTTTTTAGTGATAAGGTGCTTACAGTATCAGCAGCACTCAATGCATGATCTTTAAAGACCTGAGACTCAAAAGCAGAACAGTCACAAAGAAAATGATCAATGTTGCATGTTAGCAGCTGTATTATATCGGCTTGGGTTTCCGAGTACTCTTCTCGATTAGAGAGCAGCGGGGACTACGAGTAGTACTCACCTTCCTTTTATGATTTTATTCCACTTGACCTTAGTCCATAGTAAGTAAACGTTTTGCAGATTTCATAGTTTTATAGTCAACCGGGTACGAGGATATTCTCTATCTTGCCGCGGTTTAGTACAGTGAAAGACTACCGGGAGTTACCTCCTTACAGGAGACCGAAGCCATAAAGTAGTCATGTCCACTTCCGACATCTAACTATCACACTAACTTTCCTCAACTCGACCCTTCCTATGGGGTAGCTCAAGGTGTCGATGATGTCAATTGACCACGTCTTCGCCAGCTATTCGTGGGATCCACAAGTGAAATCAACAAAAACATTAATAATGTTCTCGGAATCTGGAGGAGGGTTCTGGAAGAAAATGACTTCAAGTCCTGTACGAGCTCCTATTGGGACAAAACTGAAATTCTTGTAGGCACACGAAGAAGAGCCATAAGAGATCTTGGCCTCTATGTGGCCTCTATGATCTAGTCATCCTCCAGTTATCAAAGAGCAAAAGTATCGTTGCTTTACACCAAGACTGGTTACTTTGCCTATTGTCTCGTATGAGACCTTTGTAGAATCACAATGAATCTTCAAACTCTCCCTGACCGGTGACACCTATCGAACCCAACCTATCCCTTAGAGTGAGGCAGGGTGACCTAAGGCTCCAGACCGTCGTGCACATTGCTGAGGACTAAGCACACCAATTAGTCTGATTCTCCGACACTCATTATCACTTACTGGAATGCTGCATTTCACATTTTCATTGTTTTTAAGAGAAAAAAAGCAGTCACTGAAAACAGGCAGCGAAACGCTAAATATGTTAACTAAAACTAATTACAAAAGTTCATTTAGCAATGAACGCTCTCCTTCTCAGGCTATGAGTGCATTCAGCGTATTTTACGTGCCATTATGGTTCTTTTACTCATAGTCCAACCCATTCAATCCTGGAATTGAGCCCATTAACACGCCAACTAAAATCCGAACCTTTGCAAGGATTTTTTTGCAAAAACAAAAAAAAAAACAGAAAAAAAAAGAAATTAACTTGTATCTAGGCAAAGCAATTAATCACGGCACAGACTGAGGGATTTATTACAATTTTATGATAAGCAATTCTCTGCGCATGTACCCTACAAAGTATCCAAGAAAAACAAAACTTGTATAGTTTTGCAAGAAAACAACACAAGGACCTCATCTAGAAATATGTTTTTTTTTTTCCCCAGAAAGTGAAAAGCGTTCCCTAATTGCAGTCCAACTAAAGTGTTTAGCACATTTCAAAAATTTACTCCACAAGCTCACAAACACATTTCCTCGAATTCATCATCGCTTAAGTACCATTGTCGGCTGTTTTTTTTTTTTTGCTTTAATTTGGTTGTTCTCCTTCTTTTTTTTTTTGTACATTAAAACGCAAATTTGCATGACAACCCTTGGACTATGCACAGAAAAAAAAGCAAAAAAAAGCAAAAAAAAGCTGAAAAAAACGAAAAACTTCATTACAAGGCAGCGAAAGATTAATTACACCATGGCACGAAGCAACAAGAAAGTTAAAACCCTCGAATGAATAAAAATTCCACACAAATACACGGGCGCAAGTTAATACACTCGCAGGACATTCCAGCGTCGCACTATGTGCCAATTTTCGCTGTGTAATACCGCGAAATATGTCCACCAAGCAAAAGAAAAAAAATTTTGTACAAATGGGGGTGTGCATGCACCAAGCCCCGCATGTGCACCGGGGGGGTGTATACCTTGTAAATTCCGATTTTAATTACACCCCAATTATTATAATGTATTGTATATGGATTTTGTTGGACCTTATCGTCAGGCCGTAATCTCCACGTAAAATTGGTATGCGGTTGAAAGGGACCGCGGTTTGGGGCCGCTTCGGGGTGGACAAAAGTGAACGTTGCATGTTGGAAATGACCACGACGTGCATATTACAACGCGAACCGCTTGTAATTGTTCACATAGGTCGCGGGATAAAAACACGTTGACCCGAAAAGCTGTGCCAGGGATTAAAGATATGCCAGCAATATATGAAGTGGTTATTTTTAGGTTTTTTTTTTCCATTTTGTTTGACTCCGATATCCGACGAAATAAGATACGCATTTCATGTCAAAGCTGCGTAAGCTGACCACTTGTATTAACATGTCACAAGAATACAAAAAAAAACCAGGATTGCAATTGCTAGATGCGCTGTTAATTAAGAGGATTTCCCTTCACTGTGGTTGCGGAAATAAGCTCGTTAAAAAGTGAGGTCTGCTCAAAAGTCAGCTCTTGTTGAGGCGAAATCAGTTGGGTTGTGGGTGGTCACTGGAGTCGAATCTCAATTATCCAGGTGTCGAATATTGGCCTCGATAATATAAAATTCTGGCTGAAAGTAGTTTGGCAAAATATGTATATTCCAATCGATTAGCTGAATAACTTCGTTTTTAATCAGAACCTTCAGTAAGGGTGCTAGATATTCCTTTTGCAGGAAAACCTATTCTCTTGTAGAAGCCCTCCCCGGAAACGGAAGAAGGCCCCAAATAGATTCAGGTCCTAATATGAAGATCTTGGGGCCATTTGAGGCGCCAGATCTTGAGTCCCATTTTTGTCTTTTGGGATTTATATCCCATCCCATGGGGGAATACACAAGTTCGAAATTTTCATAGAGCTTTTTAAAAACAAAAATTGGTTCAATTTAAGTTTAAGAACGGTGGCTCGCTTCGTTCGCCAACAGGATTTCACTCTTTTTCTGCAAGATTTAGCCGCTCAGTCAATTTCGTCGCTCCGCTAAGGATATATCAACAACTGCCAGGAAAGCGCCTATATGCAAGAATAATTTATTTCAAGTTTAGGGGGATGGCTTGCTTCACTCGTTAGCATGACTTCACCCTTTTCTCCTCAGGGTTTAACCGCTCACGCGGGTATCTCAACACTTGTCAGTCAGGCGCCTATAACCTAGATTTCTCTGAGTAAATTCTTACAATTTTCCCCCTAAATTTGTTTGGGTTTTATCTCCAGTTTGGAATGTACTTACTTTTTCCATGCTCTTCTGAATATTTGAATTCTCTTAGCTTAGACCCAAATGCGGTGGGACATACATAGGTCCCTAATTCGATTTTGGGACTTATGTCCCGATGGAGTGGAACATAAGTCCCGAAAAAAATGTTTGGCACTTATGTGCCTGTGCCACAGATCTCATCGATCAAACCTGGTTCTTGTGCCCATGTGTGATGGATCTTATAGTATAGTTCACCCTTTTGGATAGATGGCATAGAAATTAATCCATAATGATTTACAGCTCAGCGAGCTGCGAATCGCTTATTTTTCCGCGAATGCGTTTTTCTTTCGATATACATACATACGGTTCGAAGGCCTTATACGCTGAGCATCTATCCAATGGGTCCAGCAACTATTGACTTTCTAACGCCCTCATTGTCAATAGTGCCGATTCTTTTCTTCAAAGTTGATCTGTCCTTTTAGTACCTGAGATCCCACGGTACCCAACATATGGTCACAGGTTATATCGCTTAGCTTAATAGTCATTACTCCAAATAGTAACTCAACCCCAAAGAAGCGAGGAGAATAAGATCTTGCATAAAAAGAAAGGGACCCACCCAGTCTCCTAGCTCAAGAATATCGAAGAGTCTCTCGACAGGAACAGCACCCGGTTGTTTTTAGGAGAGCACATTAGTTGCTAGCTAGATTTAAGTCCAGAACGCAGGTTCTGCGAAATAGTGAAGCAAACCCAAGGGAATAATAGATATATTTAAGGAGCATTTTCAGGAGCAACTTAATGGGCATCAGGTAGGGCAAGAAGAGAATCCGCATTCAGCTAATGAAGAAGCCATCTGCCCTCCCAGTTTTGAAGAGTTTGGCTCAGCTATCAGCTCAGCCGCCGGCTCCGATGGCCATCAGCAGAGATTTTCAAACATGGTGGTGATGTTTGAGTGGATGACTACATGCCCGATGATCTCTGTGTCCCATCTTCAAGAAATGGGATTCTATGTCTTGCAAGAGCTATCGAGGCATATCCCTGCTCCTTGTCCCATATAAGATCCTATTTATCGTATTGTGTGAACGTCTGAAACCTTTCTGCAACACACTAAGCGGTACGTACCAGTATGGCTTCCGCCACGGCAGATCAATGATCGACCAATTCACTCCAATCCTAGACCAACGCATTTCAAGTCGAGACTCACCATCACTTCATCGACTTTAAAACTCCAAATGACAGTATTCATCCTCTTGAGCTCTACAAGGGGATGGCCGGATTCGGGATCATGGCAAAACTGATCCATGTGCGCCACGTGAAACTAGAAAACACGCGGTGATATCTGCAATTTGGGAACAGTTCCTGTGAACCGTTCTAAATATGCACCAAGGAGATGCGCTCTCATGTGATTTCATTAGTCTTCTGCTGGAAAAAGCCAAAGCACGTCCACTACACTCTCTCGGCCACAAAGAGCGAATGGACAATAATTCTCCAGCAAATAGGATCTTAGAATCACACCCCAAGACTAGAGACGAGAACGAAGATCGAATCTCCGTTTTAAGGATCAAGCTATCCCAGATGGTAAGATGCACTTGGTTTGAACGACTTAAGGCATCGTGTCTATTCATGGATCAGCCTCTGAAGTCCTGTTATAGTCCTTATAAATCCACACTAGCCTAGATTTAATTACTGCGCATCATAGCACTTTGACTATTGCTTTATTGTTGGAGTGCCTCTTTCGACAATGTTGCTTATATATGTAGTATTATTAGCTTGGGTGATGGCTCCAATCTTACTCTTAGGAACTGTGAGATAGATTCTTTATAATTGACTTGGTATTCACTTTGTTGAAGGCACCCACAGTGTCGAGAAACCGCAGTGAACTGAATCTATTGATACATCTTTTATTTTGACGTACATTTTTCTCCCAAGTGTATTAATCCCAGAGAATCCTTAAAGGTACTCCACAAACATTGCCCTGACATGGACCCCTTATTGGATAGTATCCTAGAACTCAGGTTTTTCTTAGCCGAGTACATCCTTTAGTAATTGATACAAAACTAACACACGTCACAAAAGGACACACAGCCCCACTACACATACAAACTATATGACCGATTAAATTTCCACCTCATTAAAGTAAGCCTCTTTCACAAAGCCCATCCCATTGCGATGGTGTTGGAAACAAATTACAAATCTCTTCATATTACCAAAAGGCAACCACTTCCTTTTTGCAAATTCAACTTAAAAGTAATCTTTGACACGAAATGAATCCCACTCCTCCCTTGTTCCCTTGTGAAGTGGCACTTCCTGAAAAACGTAACTGACACCAACGACCATCCATCACACTCTTTACAAAGGCTTCCGTATCAGGTGTCACAATTATTTATCGTCGTTATCACAAAATGACAAATCCCTTTGAAATCGCTCTTCCACTTTTCACACTCCATCATCTGTGCTGCACACCACCACCATAGCCAGGCACACCCAGGGATGATTTCAAATAAACAAAATACTTGACACTACTGTCCGATGTCCTCTTCGGTTGAGGCTTGAGTTGTGACATTTCAAAGACAACTTATTGCACATTCCTCGTGCCGAGGAAGATTTTGATTTCATTTCTATTCATCCTGTTCGGTGTAACCATGCCAGGATATGGCAGTGTTGTTTGTTGTTCTTGCATGTCAGTCAAAAGTATATTCATTCGTTTTGTCATTGTCAGTTGGAGAGGCTTGCAGAGGAAATGGCTAAAAGTTGGATTTTCTTGGGGATTCGGTTTTTTTTTCTATTGCGACATTTAATCCTTTTGCTGCACAAGAGTATTTGTATGACCGATTCAAGTTGCTATTGTTATTTCCTATTGTGAGTATTCCTTTGGCTTTGGTTGTACCTCTCTGTGTGCATAGACTTTCGTGGAATATTTTTATGTTACTAAACGGTAGCCTGTAGCGATGTGGGGATACTTAACTGCTTTGTAACTGCCCTCGATATGGATGGAGTCCTACTGCAACAAGTGGAATAGAGATCCTATTGTTATAAAGGATAAGTTGTTGAATCTATGGATATTCTGGGTCAAAGTATCCCCTTGAATACCAACAGATTTCCTTAAACTGGTTACCGATGTTATTCGTATTACTTAGTCTTACTACAGTATTATTTTGTTTCCAAGAAGTTATCCTTTTAATTAGTTACAGGACGCGATGGAGCTTCTTCTCCTTGGAGCTCGAAATGCATTTCCTTGCAATGCATTTATCAAGACAGGAAATTTTTTAACTTCTTGTTGGTTGAGGTCCCCTTCCTAATTTCTTCCTGTAGTACGTGCGTCGTTCCTCCGACTCCGGCCTAAATTCGAAGACTCTCCGTGTCGGAGCATTGTTGTCCATCCGCTCTACGAGATCCAGCTACGCATTCTACTAACTAGGTTTAAGCCACAATACAACTCGTACAGCTCGTGGTTAAACGTTAAACCACCATTGATTCCATTTAGGATATTTTAATGTTGCCGTCTGGAATCAAGAGGAAGCGCCTTAGTGAGACTTGCAATTGCGGTTGCACTTGCAGTTGCAGTTGCAGTTGCAGTTGCAGTTGCAGTTGCAGTTGCAGTTGCAGTTGCAGTTGCAGTTGCGCTTGCAGTTGCAGTTGCAGTTGCAGTTGCAGTTGCAGTTGCAGTTGCGCTTGCAGTTGCACTTGCAGTTGCAGTTGCAGCTGCAGTTGCAGTTGCACTTGCAGTTGCAGTTGCAGGTGCAGTTGCAGTTGCAGTTGCAGTTGCAGTTGCAGTTGCAGTTGCAGTTGCAGTTGCAGTTGCAGTTGCACTTGCAGTTGCAGTTGCACTTGCAGTTGCAGTTGCAGTTGCACTTGCAGTTGCAGTTGCAGTTGCAGTTGCAGTTGCACTTGCAGTTGCAGTTGCACTTGCAGTTGCAGTTGCAGTTGCAGTTGCAGTTGCAGTTGCAGTTGCAGTTGCAGTTGCAGTTGCAGTTGCAGTTGCAGTTGCAGTTGCACTTGAACTTGTACTTGTACTAGCACTTGCACTTGCACTTGTACTCGTACTTGTAGTTGTAGTGTTTGTACTTGAACTTGGGCTTTCTTTTGTACATTTAAATACGTACAAAGTCAAACTTTAATTTAAACTTGTACTTGTATTTCGATATTGGCCTTGATATTGGACTTGACCTTGAACTTGTACTTGAACTTGTACTTGGACTTGGGCTTGATCTTGCAGTTGTACTTGTATTTGCCCCAATTGCAGTTGCAGTTGCAATTGCAGTTGCAGTTGCAGTTGCAGTTGCAGTTGCAGTTGCAGTTGCAGTTGCAGTTGCAGTTGCAGTTGCAGTTGCAGTTGCAGTTGCAGTTGCAGTTGCACTTGCACTTGCAGTTGCAGTTGCAGTTGCAGTTGCAGTTGCAGTTGCAGTTGCAGTTGCAGTTGCACTTGCACTTGCAGTTGCAGTTGCACTTGCACTTGCAGTTGCAGTTGCAGTTGCAGTTGCAGTTGCAGTTGCAGTTGCAGTTGCAGTTGCAGTTGCAGTTGCAGTTGCAGTTGCAGTTGCAGTTGCAGTTGCAGTTGCAGTTGCAGTTGCAGTTGCAGTTGCAGTTGCAGTTGCAGTTGCAGTTGCAGTTGCAGTTGCAGTTGCAGTTGCAGTTGCAGTTGCAGTTGCAGTTGCAGTTGCAGTTGCAGTTGCAGTTGCAGTTGCAGTTGCAGTTGCAGTTGCAGTTGCAGTTGCAGTTGCAGTTGCAGTTGCAGTTGCAGTTGCAGTTGCAGTTGCAGTTGCACTTGCACTTGCAGTTGCAGTTGCAGTTGCAGTTGCAGTTGCAGTTGCAGCTGCAGTTGCACTTGCACTTGCACTTGCACTTGCACTTGCACTTGCACTTGCACTTGAACTTGTACTTGTAGTATTTGTACTTGAACTTGTACTTGTAGTATTTGTACTTGAACTTGGGCTTTCTTTTGTAAATTTACTTGTATTTGGATATTGGCTTGAACTTGTACTTGGACTTGAACTTGTACTTAGACTTGGACGTGAGTACTTGTGCTTGGACTTGGACTTGCATTTGAACTTAAAGTTGCAGTTGCACTTGCAGGCGCAGTTGCAGTTATACTTGGACTTACAGTCACACTTGTGTTTGTACTTGTATATGGATTTGGACTTGTACTTGGGCATACATATGTATGTATGTATATACATATGTAAATATGTATGACATAAATTGGTACTTGTACTACACAAGTAAACAAAATTTAATACTTGGGAATTTACTCCATGTCTCCAGACAAATAATTTTACGTAAGAAAAATGGATGTATGACTCATTGCTGCAACAACTACTTAAACGATGAATCCCTCTCCTGAAAGTGGAACTATTACTGACTGTCGATGGGAAATAATTTCACTGTAAAAATTTAGTTTTAATTCCCACCTTGATATTATGTGATCCGAGAGACCATTCTCTTACAACAATCTCCCTTCGAATATCTCTTAAGAATTCCTTCTACAGATAGTCGTTTCTATTTACCATATGTTCAGTATATAATGAAAGCCCTTGACAAAAAGTAAGAACTTGCGCCGTCTTAATTACCGAACATCCTGTAGGTGGATTAACCATCCTTCGATTTCGGTACTTCTTCTTAGCCTTAAAACACCTGGAATCAAGATTTACCACGTGGGGAGCACATGTGTTCATTGTAATCTATTTACCCTTACTTACAGCTGAAACCGCCAACCTTATTTCATTTTTTTACAAATAATTAATATCTCATAATTAATACCGTAGGGAATTACGTTCCCGGGTAATCTTCTTCGAAGGATATTCCTAATCCCACAGCTACATAAATGGAAACGCTATTCGAAGGAGGAGCAAAAATAAAGAAACGTAAAAACCGAAATAAAGAAGAAATTACAGCGTAATAACCACACATGTCATTAGCGTAGCAAAGTCTGTAATCCGTTGAAAGCTGCACAAGAACTTTCACTCCGTTCCGACGAGTTGGCTTAGGAGGAGGACAAGAGCGAAAAAAACACACCCACACATGTCCCTTAGCAACCACACATCTGTGCTTGATATCTAGTTGTCGTGGTCCACAGGTTGAAGTGGACCCTAATACCAGACGGGAAAGCTATTAAATTTGTATACGACGAGCGAACACGCAGGATGGATAGCAGGAGTTTTCCTCCACAGGATCTTCCAATGTGTCTCTGCCGGCTGTCATCACCAACAGTGTGTGATGCGATTACGGTATTAGTACATGCAAATGGGTGTGAGTTGCTAGGTGTGAGGTTGGAGACTGTGGACGAAATGAGTGGTCGATGTATTCTTTTGGCGATTGCCAACGGTAGCAACACACTTATGACACTCATACGCCGATTTCATGAGTGTCACCCGGGTTAATCTGCTCACCTAATCTGATGCTTTACCAAGGGACGATGGTTTTTCTTTTTTGTGTCTCTTTCTCGTTTAAGGTCCACACAGCAGGGGGATCAAAATCGCATTCGCATCCTGGAAGAAAAGGGAGGTAATACACTCGCTGGCGGAGGGTGTGTAAATATTTCATTACATCATTTGGAGTAGATTTTTAGAAGCTTAAATGCTAAAGAGCATCATGTGAGTAAATAGAATTTTATGGCAATAGTTAGAAGGATAATTATGACGACGATAATGTTGGAGGATTAGCGAATTGATTTTACAGAAAGTTCTATTTGCTTTTCATTTCGCACTCCTTACAGCGTTCTAGGATGGTACTGACTCCAGTAATGGTGTTTTGTGCTTACCAAGGACTTAACGTATCCACGAAAATTGTAAGTCACTTTATAGGTTCATGTGATATTTCCGTGTTTGAAAACAAAAACTCATGGACCGTGGTTCGACAATGTTCTTCTTCGATTGTAACATTAATTTTATCATAATTTTTAGAAAATCAGAGGTAAGAGCTGAAAACTGCACCAATCTATTATTTTTTATGGATTCAGTGGTGTTGCCAATATCTTTTCCGAGTTTCATGAATCTATTGAGCCAAAAATATACCTGATCACTAAACAAACATTTTCGACTATATAAACAGTAAATTGCATGCAATTTCCTGTGCGTTTCACTTCCTTTCGAAGTAAATTTTAACGATTTTGAAACGTTGTTAAGGCGTTCTTTTTCTCTATAATAAAATAGCATACTGTATTGAATATACAATCAGCTACCATTTGGCAACTGACGGCCAATTTGACAGTTGGCCCAAGTCGAAAAATCTATCACTCCGAGAAAAACACTCGTTATTACCACTAATTAGGTATATTTTGGTTGGTCTACACATTATGTCGGAAGTAGTTCCTGGAAAAGGATAACTGGGAAACGTGCACATGGGAAATTTATGCATTATTGTATAATGTCAGACTCAATTCTTGATATCGAACAGGCTAATGTTTACGCCTGTTCCCACGGATCTTAACAAATCACCCTACTAAGCATAGTAGTTCTCAACGAGGTGCTGATACTTTCCACTGTATTCGTACCTTTTAGAATCTCAAAATTATATTAAACATCTCCTTTACCAATCGATGTCAAAAACGCGTTTGCCAGTATTCAAGACGCCAGACAGCAATTAGACATCTACTATGGGCACCAGCGATGGACATGGAAACGTCCATGAAACGTACATGAAACGCAGAAGTGTGCTGTGCATTTAAAAATTTGTCAGTGAAAGTCATAGGACTATCTAGGCCAGAATTCCAAAAGGTGAAACATATTGTGATGAAATGTCAAAAGCATACCATGTCCAGAAACATTTTAGAGAATAATCAGAGTATGCTAAAAATGGGGATATATCCAAATCAACCCAGCCAATATGCTTAGGGAGCACCTCGATAGCAAGAGCAATCAGTAGCAGAGGTATTGAAGATTCGACCTGTAATCAATAAATAAGTAAGTGTGTTCCCTAGGATGAGAGATATCTGGCCTCTTATGGTCACTTATTACCAACAAACTTCTAGTCTACATCGCTATTGATTATGCTTATGTCTTGGCGATCTTTATTAATAATTAGCAGATACCAAGGCCAAGAAAAAGGACACTTTTCAATCTCAAACCTATCATCATTAAAGGCACTGCATCAGTTCATTTCAGTTCGGTAAACTATTTCGATCTTCATACTCAAATAAATTAACTGAATTTCGCCCTGAAAGCAAAAAGGGATAAGTCGGTCAGCAGGCCCCGATTCAACAGAATTTAGAGGCTCAATCCCAAAATGATACATAGGTTGCGCGTAATGGTGCTGATACCTATTATCACGTGTGGTAGCTGAAAGTCATTGAATGGGCAACGACAATTAAGCTGCAGAAACTCTAGACAATTGTCTGTCAATTGCCCCTTGGATACATGTCCATAGCAGGAGATCTTGTAGGACACCGAAAAAAATCTCTGCTCTATGCCCAGAAGGAATATATTTTGCACTATGCTCGACCTCAACATGAGGTATAGGACCTAAGCCAGGTTGCGGTATGAGCTTCTGCAAAGGATGTCAAACGAAGCGATCCTCACATAATTACAATTTATGACTTTATCCAAAGGAATCCACCAACTCTTTGACTCTTCCCTGGGTCGCAGGTAACACTGGGATTGGGGGAAATGAGAACTTGAACTAGTGGTGGGTCTCTCACGAATGCAGGCAGACTACCACGTCTGTAACAATTCAATGGCATTCTTTCTGTCTTATGGGACACTGACTTTTATCCTGCTTTCGCTCGGACGAGCTGCCAGATCTTCGGTACTGGTGAGTCCTGATACTGTAAGGTTCTCGTAGAAATTCCAGTAAACTGGGTAATATTGGATTTTGCTTTCTAGTAGTACAACTGACCAGTTCCGTTTGAGTGTTCCACTGATGTGATTCCTAACCCGGCAAACAAACGTCCCTAATAGAGACGTATAGACGTAGTAACGCAACGTTAATAACTGCAGTATCATTTCCTCATCTCGAATTCATGGTTATCTTACCATCACTTACCCATGCATACCTAATTTATTATTATTTTGATTCCACGTACAATGATTTCTAATCAGTCCTCCTTTTCGCTTGGCCTATTTCAAAATCTGTTAACAAGCAATATTACGACGGATCTAACCAGCTTACGATTGCAAGGGATTACCACCTCGAGCTCGACCACTCTTAGGTGCACTTTCAATATTTACCAAGCCATCTAACAGCACCATTAAAACATGAATAGCCTATCAACTCTGTCAACTTCAGTGCATACAATAAATATTAAGGGATTATCCTTGTGCATTTAAGCCAATCGATGCCCCGCAAAATAACCTTTGGTTATCGTCCAGCCCCATCATCGACGTCATCCACATCATCATCATCCTCATCATCAATAGCATCATCTCCAACCAAAGCAAAGCACTTGGCCAACGATATCTTTACCGATTAGTCCTTGTTAATTTGAATCTACCCAAAAACGACACAAAACACAGGCTTTCCTACCTGCAATTGACACCCAAATCCGTTGCGAAAAGAAGAATCCTCTTTCCGTATACACAAAGCCTGGTGCACAAGTAAACCAAATCGAGGGTAGCTCTAGGTTCTCAGCTCTTAATGAATGCAGCGAGTCCAGCCTCTAAAGTGATCTTAATACCCACTTTGAATTGAATATGAACAGGAAGAAGTTGTTGTAACCCAAAAGGGATACAGGAACGAATGGGGGATATTGTTATGTGTATGTAGCGCACGTGTGTATCAACCCTTTTTGGCCCACAAAACATATCTTAGCAATAGTTGACTTGTGGTCAACCACTTGCCAAACATAGTAACAAGTCATTTTATGCACCATTAACAAGCGCAAAATTTACACAAACCCCAAAAACCCATTACCATCACCACTCAAAGAACAGGCCCGGGCCAACTCTCTCTCGCTCGCCCCCTGCGTCCGCAACCCTTGGGACTAAGACTGACCGAGCTGAACTGTGAAACCCCGCCCCGTTGTCTCCCCTCCATTACATTGCTTAATCTCTTGATTTTCATTCAGGATATTATGTGCAGTAAAGTCATCAGGACTACACCCTAAAGTGCCTCTTTATTCACAATGGTGTTGGGTATAGTTGTGGCAGCAGAGAGTGGGGACAAACGTAGATGATATAACCAGAAGCACAAGAAGCCTTCCACTTCATTTCTGAACTTGCTTGAAAGTATCGTACAGTGTGTCTGACAAGGTGTGGTCAGAGTTTTTCTAACTTGGCCAAGTCAAAGGTATGTGTGCTTACAACGAATACTTATTGCATAACATTTACAGGTGAAGAGGAAGGTGTGGAATACGTTACGTAAAAGCTAGGCTCGATATAGACTTTTTGCACTAAATGCTTGGTTTTTAGTACGAAAATCTATAAACGGAGAATCTGTTTGGAGTCAGACAAGCATCATTAGAAAGCAAATGATAAGCTGGGCTAAAACGAATAGCCGTACTTTTTTTTTTTGTTAAACCTCCCCAGTCAGACGTTCCGCAGTCAGAAGTTCATGCCTCAGGTTGGTACTCGTTTGTATGATTTTGGTAACGCGGCTTTGTTCGTGAAGTGCAAGACCTCATAGAAGTAATTTTTGTGTGTGAAGGCTTTTTCAATAAGGACATAACAATATTCTCTTTAAATAAAAGACAGAATAGTAAAGATATCAACCTGAAATGAATTCCAGATTCTTGAACAAATATCAGATTTAACCATCGCAAACACGTTTGTAGCGATCGATTCCTTGACACCAATTTTGCACACTTTTAGACATAAAGGATGGACCATCTGGTGGTTCCTTTTTAAATCATAGATTATTTTGACACTGACAGCTGTTTCCCGCTCGAAATATTGACAGAAAGTCAGTATCATACCTCCGCGGAACGAAATGAGTCGATTAATGCTTGAAAAACGTTGAGAAATATTGAAAACTTATTTCCAAAGTGAGTTATGTGAAAAGAAGTTTTGTCCGAAATGAAGCACCCACCGCTCCTGCTGTACGCAAGTACAGCACTCATGGTCCCCGTCGTCGTACTCAATTTACATCAACTTGCCATCGATCTCAACAGCTCAACATTTCACGCACTAGCCTGAGGAGAATTCTGCACAAAGATCTCGGATTATTCGCTTACAAGGTCCAAGGTCCTCAGCAATTGAAGGCGAACTTCGTTATCACTTTGCAGTTTGGGCCTTAGACAACGATTTTGGGTGAAAAATCATCTTTTCTGACGAGGCGCAGTTTCATCTCGGCGGCTACGTTAACAAACAAAATTGGCGCATCTGATGCCTCCAGAGAGAGTGACAGTTTGGTGCTGATTGTGGAGTAGTGGCATCATTGGACGTTTTTTATTCGAAAATGAGGCTGGGAACAACTTTTCGGTCGACTCTGGGCGTTAATTGAAGACATGAATTTCGACGACCTCTGGTTCATACAGGATGGTGCGCCATGCCTCACAGCCCATGCCACAATCTATCTTTTGCGCTCTTAATTCCCAAATCGTGTTATCAGCCCTCTTGGCAAAGTCAATCGCCTCGGAACTGCGATTTGACCCTAGTGATTTCCAAGTTAAATTTCACAATGGAAGGACTTGACTTATTATCCTGAGGTTCAGGATTGAGAGATTCGGGAGTCTTTCGATACAGGGCCTAAATTAAAGACGTGCGCCAGTTTAAGTGTAGAAACAACCTTCGTCGATGCATTAATATCGCATAGTCCAAGGAACAGATGGTTTCACTTGAAAGATCTGGGTTTATCCAATCGTTTGTGTGTCATGTTGTGGGATAAGGGATAACTAAAAATGCATTTTGTACAAATGTATCAAGACAAACCATCTGTTTATAGAACATAAATTTGGTGGCACTACTGATAGTTGTCGAAATACCCTTAGCGGGGGTATAAAGTCGCTAGACTTACGCCTCGGATAAAATAAGTTAAGTGTCTTTAAGTATATTTGTTTCTTGTCGAACCCACTGTTTATTTGTACTCACAAGGCCACCTTCGATGCTTGTCCATAAATAGCACTGAGGTTAAAAGCATTTTCACGCTAAGTGGAAAACAATTTACAACCCATGCACTGCAGCAGTATTCATCGGGATACACGTACTTGCACTTCTCAACATACCCGCACCCGTTGCGACCCGGTGTGATATTTGTCGCACCGCAGAGCAAATGTGAAGGTGGGATGGGTTAGGGCTTGGGCTGCAGATGGACCAAACGCATCGGCCATAAACGGTGTTATTGAAGCTGGCGGTATTCGGCACACTAGTGGCAACTCCATAAAGTATAAATTCCAAAAACCGAATCGATTGAAAATTTGGTCAGGCTTGAGTGTTTTCGGTTAATAACGGCCGATTGCATTATGCCATTAGGTTAATTCGCCTTGGAGTTTAGTTGGTGGTGACGATGACGGCGCCGGGGCGCTCCCTTCTAACCTGTGAACTGGCATATGCTTTCGGAATTGGAATGCGAGTCTATTTCATTGGAATGCGGTAGCCATCCGTTAATGGCTTAATGCAACGATTTAGACTCTCTCAGCATGGTGGTGGCAAGGCTGCAATTTGCCTAGGCTTTGTGGAATTGCTGTGCATTTTACGTTGAACAAGAATGAATGGATGAACAAATGCATACGGCGCGCAAAGCTTTTAAAATTGCATTGGCCCGGCTAGAGCGTATGAGAGGTAGTTTTTTTTTTTTTTTTCGATTCGTCCTGCGGGGACTGTTCGCGACCACAATTCGCACAAGGGTATTGCAGAGCACACCGTAGGCGTACATTGTTCTGTGGTAAATTAAATCCTCGATAGTGTTGCAGCATTCTGGCTGGCGAAACGAATAGAAACTGTTATGTGTGTTCCTCTTTTGGTCTTAATGATGATTTGGATTAAAATAACTCAGAATCCGTGTGCAGACGTAAGAACGAATCGGCACACAAGCGGATCAAGTTTAATTGAGAGACTATTTGTCTTGAAAATATTACTTCTTCGTACAATAAATCTATGAGTAATTTACTTACTTAGGATCAGCTGCAGACTGGAAATTCAACAATAGACTAAGTATTCACTCTTTGTCATATGTGCGTACTACGGTCAACTTGAAAAGCACCATAAGGAACATAAAAGGATTACTTACTTATTTACAGGCCCCTTCCATTAGGTTGGTCCTTAGCTAAATGCCCCCAGATAGCTGAGTACTACCTTATCCGTTTTATTACCTCATTAGTTAGAACTGCCTACTAAGACCTCGATGTTTCATCTTCCTTCTCGTTAACAGTATATATATATCTAAGTACTTGGTTTACTCCGAAACTTATTTTGGCAGCGAACAGGTCCTCAACAAATACAGAACAATTCAGCTAGTAGAAATAGAGGGAAACGATTTCGAGTCCTAGGCCTCAAGTTGGTGAACACATCGATTCAAACACCAAGTAACCGCAGATCCAGGGATCAGCGTATCTCCGAATGATGAGGTTAAATTACTTCTTTGAGGCTAAAGCATGCAGCCTGCAACATGCACAACGTCCATTGTTAAGTACCTGCTGAATATTATGTTTCGCAAACATGATTCTCCTTGGTATGAGATCTTTAATTCATAGCCGAATAAATAGTATCAAGCCAAAGGTAAATATGTACTGTAAAAAGGCTATCTTGTTAAGGATGTTATGTTTTCAGTGCTACCAGACCCAATTGCGGAAAATCGGAAAAAAATTTGTTGATCAACAATTGATTCAAAAACTCCTACATTGTCCCAAATGTCAAAAATACAAAAAATTGTGCAAATGACACTTCAGCTGCAGAAGATATGAACCCTTGTCCAACACGTCTTTAAAAATCGCGAAACTTCTATGTCCCTCCAACTACCAACCCATTGCACTTGCAGACCTTCTTCCAAGTTCATAAAACCCCTGATAAACCTTCAACTTAAGAAATATCATATAATATAATATGTAGCAAAGGAGATTTAATAGTACCATAGTTTGACATCAAGCCCTTTCGTCCAAAATGTGTGTATTTGGCATCGATGAATATCTTGTTCGAATGCTCATCAGTTTACCCTGAAGCCTATCTTCGGACGTACAGCCCAATTTGCATAGGAACTCTTTCCTATACCGTACAGCATGAAAGTATAATGAAGAAAGTGAAAAGTGGAATTTCTCTTTTTCCCTCAAATTATAATCCACAAACATTTAAAACCAACTAACCCCGCGCTAGCAACAGCGGGCGGGAATTATGATAAAAAAAAAACCTATTGACCTATTAACCCTTTTAGGTAGGAACTGCTTTATACGATCACGTGTTAGAAATCAATCGACATGACAGTAGATCTGGAGTGGAACCTCTAAGACTAAAGTTGATTGTACTCTTTTGCTCTCTCTAAGGTGAGTAGCATGATCATAATCAGCGTGATCATCACATTTTTGTTTGACAACGCGAATGTTTTTGCTGCGATTTCCATCAATTTTTTGAGCGTATAGCAACGATTTCGGCCTTGAGCTCGTCAATAGTCTGAGACTTGCTGGCGTACACTTGACTTTTCAAATAACTCCACAAAAAGAAGCCCGGAAAGGTTAAATCTGGGTGGTCAGCCAATGTCGCCTTTTTTTGACAGCACACGACCAGAGAATTTTCGGGACATAAACTACATTCTATGTTTTGGAACGTGGCATCTTGTTGAACCTGTTTAGGCCTTTTTAACACTTTTGTGGGCAGACAGATTCCCATCGACTGTTTCGCCTTCTCTGAGGAAAAATGGTTTTGGCCCAAACGCCGGCCCAAACAGCCACTTTTTGGTCATGCAATGGTGTTTCATGGATCTCGTGTGGATTCTTTGTTCACCGAATGTTGCAATTTTGCTTAATAATGCCGCCAGAGAGTGTGAAATGGGCCTCGTCGGTTATTAAAATTTGCTTCCAAAAATCTGGTTTAGTGTCAACCATTCGACGACTGTTTGGTCGTATTCCAAACGACGTGGACGGTCTGCAATTTATAAGGAAACAAATGCAAACCATTATCGAAATCCTCCGCAAGGTGGTTCCATTGTAGCCAAAATGCTGAGCGCGGTCACCATTGTGAGACGGTGCTTGTTGGTCATGATATTTTCAGCAATATGCACGTTAAGTTAAGGTAAATCAACACCCTTTTTCAATGTACAGTGTCACTACATCGACGCGATGTTTAGGTATAAAGCGATTCATGCTTAAAATTGTACTGAATTGATATTTTAAAAACATATCTACTCATGTCAATCGGTCGATAAATGTCAAAGTTATTCCATGTTTGCATACCGAAATAAAAGATGGCGCACTCTGTACATGAAAAGACGATGCCTAACTATGGGTAGAAAAACTGTTGTACATGCCTAATCCTCCCTCTAATACGGATGCATTGTCAAAGAGATATGTGTCGTGCTGAGACCCGGAAAAACAATCATCACTATATTCTGCTCATAGTAGGCTCACTGCACACTAGGCCTGCCAATCCGTCCCTGGTGGACAATTCTCTATTCCATTTACGACCGTCCTAACACTTTTGTGGGAACCAGAAAAACCGCGGTTTATTTCCAACTAAAATCCCATCTATGCTTTTGGATGTGTCCCAGCAAAAACAAAAAAAAAACCCATCTCATTCAAATTGGACGGGATACACTTTCACATTCCAAACTATTCACTCACCCATTGCATTGTCAAATGGTGTGTCCTCGCTGGGCACCCTCCCATTAGACATCTAAAACTGGTGACCAAACTATGAGTAAAAATTCCATTATACCAAGCGTAACACCCTCGATGCTGAATGCTGGATTTGTGTGGCAATTTTATATCCCACTTTGCAATTTTATTTTACATTCTAAATTGTGCAACTGAACACCACCAACACTGTCTATGTGTCCCTCTCCGAGAAAGGGATAATGTCATCGGATTCCCTGGACCGGCTGCTCGCACTACACTACACAGCAACACACGAATACCAACGACAATCGATACGGAGATACTTTATTGCAGTTGAATTGCGGACTATACATTAAAATAATTCTATTTATTTTATTTGCCAAAAGAAACGAGAGATAAAAACACATTTTTGGTGCTGTTTTTGGTTTGTACAACACACACACAGCCAGAGCGATCCCCTGGGGAGGGGGCGACACAAATGAAATGTAAATTGTGACCCCCCTCGGTGTGTGGACGAGGGTGGAGATGAACTCTCCATAAATGTTGTTGCAATTGGAATTCAATTAATATATATATTTTTGTTTTGTTTTTTTTTTTTTTTTTGCGTTGCCTCTCGCTGCTTTGTGCATGTAATCCAAGTCCAACAATTGGGGGTGGCCTGTGTCCAAAACTTAAACACATTGTGTCAGTTGACATATTGTTTGGAAGGGGGTGGGGGATGTGTTTGTTTTTTGTGGATGTTCCACTCTTTTAAGGACGACGACTACACAAAAAACTGCAATTAAAATAAGCATTTGGATTTTGGTAGTTGGTTTCCGATACGCGCTGCTCATGCATATTCATTGGCAGCGGGCTGGGCTCTCTTACGATTCGTATTTCGGATGTACGCCATGCGATACGCGTTCGACGGTATGGGGTTGCAGTATTTTTTTTTTTTTTTGTTGAGTGGTGACCCACAACCCAGCACCTGGAGTGGGCATCGATCAATATCAAAAATTTAGAGATTTTACACAAAATACATTATTAATTCGGGCGCTTTTGATAAGGGCCATTTGCCGGATGGGAGAATGAAAAATTAATTTCTGCGGCAGCCCAGCGGGATTTGGGACCCAGCGCCCGTGTTTGGGTGGAGATTATTGTTTTTGATGAATAAAATTTCAATTTATTTGCGGTGTGATTTGCACTTTAACATTTTGTACGAGTATGGCAACGCCCGCTGGGGGTGGCTGGTTAAATTCGACCGACAACCGATTCGCGGGGGCTTTACAATATCAAAAGTTGTGAATTAATAGTACTTTACGAGAAGTTAGGAGAAGGGGCATTACATTATCACCTTGGGAACTGAGTCTTTGTTGAGGATAATACTGGATTTCCGGTGTCAAGTTCTAAACAACATTCTGTAATTAGCCAAATGTAAAATTAGCGATTTTAAAATTCCACACAAGTGGGAATTTACTGCGTTTGTTAGTGGATTTTATGAAAAAAGCAAAATGTTGTTAATATTTGATGCGTTTTGGGGTTTTTGAGTACTCGCCGAGGGATGGAATTTGTGGTACAGCTCTCATTATCAACGAGCATTATAGAAGGGGAACTTTCAACGAGAAAAATCGTATATCCAAGCCTTCAATGATGGATTAAATCTGTCACATGGACGCACTGATGAGACCACTAATCATAATCGATGACTCAAACGTTTTGAAGGAAGAAGGCCATCGTTTTTGGTCAAGCAATTCGTAGAACCTCTCCATCAACTTGATTCTTATATATGACCCTTGCATCGCCCCCCTAATGTTTTCAATATTAATGACATCAGCAATTTGGCAGGTAATCGGTGTGACGATTTGACTAACAGGTGGCAGAACAACTACGTATGGTTTATGTCAATGATAACATCTGTCAGCTAAAGATAGAAGATAAAAATCTGTCAGTAAAATCCCTTACAACTTTTGTCTTTCGTCTGAAAATGAAGTTTTCAATGAATTTTAATGTGAACGTGCTCCAAATCAAACGGTTGAAAGATCAGCTTGGCGTTGGCAATTTTATTATTTAAAAGAGGAGAACTTAATTTATATTTCCATTGATAAAAAACCTTGAATTTCAATTAGTTTTAGTGAAGAAATTAACAATTCGCTTTTTTTTCCGCGAATAGACGAATGCTTTTTTCCGAACTGTCAAAGTTTATTCGCGTTCCACACAATGTACGACGCAATCCACATTTCGCCGACTAAAACATTCGCACGAGTTTAACCTCACAATTCGTTTGCTTTGTGCTTCATGGTCTGTAATGAAAAGTAAAATTCGCAGACCAGAAGAAAAGTTGTGAATGAAATGTCAAAATTGTTTCATACATATATATTTCGCTGATATGTGAATGAACGTTGGTTTGTTCGTTTCAAAAGTGGAAGAACAGAACAAAAAAACCGAAGATGAACAATTGCAAGCATAATTAGATGAAGACTCGACGCAAACATGAGATAATCAAGCACACTCATAGGAATTCAATTATACAACTTTTTTAAAATATACATACATTGAAAGAGTTATCGAAAGGCTAAAAATCATTTCAGAAATTTTGCTTGATTGGCACAAAAGAAAAAATTTGTGTGTCAAATTCTTACTGGCGATGAAAAGTGGATCTATTTCGACCATCCCAAGTGCAAAAACCATGCGTTAACTCAGACTAACCATCGACTTCACAACTATTAAAAAAAGATGAACAAAAAAATCGACATTTAATATTCACACACCTATTGAATACACAGAATGTTTCCAGGATTTTTAGTGACAGCGCAAACGTAGAAATAATTAAGAACCCTCTCAGGCCTTGCAGAGACCACGAAAAAGTCAAAAGGTGGCACAGATTTCAACGACCAGAAGTAGTCGAAACCAACATACATAAGCTACGCAACATGTCCAAGAAGTACTTAGTCCAGTAAATGTTTGTCGACCCCGCTGGCTCTAGCTTCCACCATAACAGCCATCTTCGAAACAATTTTATCGGATGTCCCTTTCTCTATTCCTATTTTTAAGTCCCCTTCTACAGTATGAGGAAGCATTTTAGAGTGACGTTTTCCTTGTAATAGCAGACATTTTCTTATAAACACCGGAACTTTCACCAATTACGACTACATGGTGGCCCAAAATGTATCAACCAATCGGACGATGCTATAACTTTTCCAAATGGTGGCAACTGTCATCTGTCATTCGTGACGTTAACATTTACACGTGCACAAACAATGAAAATGTATTTTTTTACGGATTTTTTTCAATTCAACGAAAATATCAGCGCTCTGGCCAAAAATGTCCCTGATAAGCCATCAGCGCCAACCAGACGACGTTCGTTTTTGCAGCAAACCACTAATCGCGTCTAAACTACGCTAACGCTCGGAATGGATGATTTTCGGCCGAAATTCATTACGCACAACGACGTATATTTCTATCTGAACGAAAAGGTAAAAAAACACTGCGAATCCACGTCATTTACGAAAAGCCTCTACATGGTGCGCCATTTATGCCGGAGGTGTCATCGAGCCTCATTTTTTCGAGAACGCCGGAAGTAACGCTGTAAGCGACACTTGACCATGATGGACAAGTTTTTATTGCCGATACAGGACGGTATTGATGCATAACATGTCTCATTTTGGTTTCGCACTAACCGCCAAGATCGCCCGTCTATGAGAACAAGCTACAGACTCTTGAAACGGGCAAAAAATTCGAATGACCATCAGCAATGGTGGCGGCCACTTGACCGATATCATATCCAAAAAGGAATGGATGAAGCTTACACTACCTTTTAAACATTTTAAAAAAAAACTTATGGAATTGTGTCGTTTTTGGGCCACTCTACGCTTCATTGGGTTCAACGAATCTTTGTACCTACCTTTGTAACCTCCAGCATACTACATCCTAGTCCCAATCTATCCTTCTATTTGTGAGACACCCTATATTCAACCCAAGCATACACTGAAGAATAGACAAATTCCTTTGCCCTTACAGCACAAAAAAAAAATATTTAAGAACCTACACGGGTTCGGGTTGTGACTTGTGATGTATTCTCGGAAGTCAGTAGCTAAGCCAATGCCAAAGCCAAGTTATCATAACAAGCTTCCTGTTGTTGCTATTGCTACACTCCAGCGTTGGTGGAATGGGTGGTATACCCAAAATACAGCAGCAGCAGGAAATTTTGTAAATATTCATGTGAAAGTTCTTATGGAATCCTTTTTCAATTTCCCTAGGGGTATTCCGATCAAACAGGAAGTGCTTAGAGTTTACGCTTTCGTCTTGTAAATACATTAATGAAAGCATAGGACGGGTGCTCCCTGTGCGCTATAGAAGGAGCTACGTTCGTCTTTAAGATACCTGTGTGTATGTGTGTGAGAGCGTGCCCTGCTCTTTCGGGTTGGAATTTCACCTTGAACATTGTTGCTTCTGGCTTCTGGCAGAGGATTTTCCCTCTCAAAAAGAACTTTCTTTTATGGCCCGGTTCGGCGCCCTCCTTTTTGTTCTCGTATCCTACCAGCATCGCCAAGCGAAAGTTAACAAATTCGTGATTGATAAATATTTAAAGGATACCAACAAAGCGAAATAATTGAAATAAGTGAAGCGTTTCGCAGTTCATGAAACGACACGGTGGTGCTTTTGTTTGTGCTCTTGTTGGACGTTGTTCCCAGATGTCTGACTGCCTGCCTGCCTGCCTGCCTGCTCGGTTGTCTCTGACGGATGGTTTGGGGCTGACAGGCGAAAGCAGTGATGCGTATCATGCTCTCGTTCTGAATGAGAAATTACAACGCACTTGAGACAGTTGATAAAGGTTGTTAAAAGTGGGAGCGCACTTTGTTGCGAAAGGTGCGGCGGCGGTGTCAGTGGCGGCATCGAATAGACGACATGAAACTTGTCCAATCCCCAATTGATATTTCAGCCTTTCCCCTAAGGCTGCTGGTACTTGTTGTTCCTGTCGCTCTCATGAAAGTCCTCTGCCCGTGCGTCGTCAATGGATCCTTTTGTGTCGTTTACAAGTGAATAAAGTTCACAAAAGTAGTTCGTCCTTGTTAAAGGAGTGGATCCCATGGAAATTAGTTTACTGGGAGGTGGGAACTAAAGTAGAAACAATGTGTAAAGGATGTTTACAAATATTTAATGCTGAATATTATTATTTTCTATTGCTTACACTTTTTTTTAACGAATACATAACCAGAGCTTACCCCATTGGGTGTGTCAAATGAATAATTCAAGACTAAGTCTTAGGTGCTGAGCCTTTTCTCATTGTTCCGTAAAGGCAAGTGTGTGAGTAAAAAGTATCAACTCCTTCAGTAATTTTCCTACCATATGGCAACACTTTTTTAGTGCTATAGGTTTTCCAATAAGAACATAACAACTTTGTATTCAAGTAAAACACAGAAAAAATAAGATATGAGACTAAAATTTATTCGAAGGGTAACACTTATGTTGCATTTCAGTATGGAACTTATAGCAGTCGATTTTTTGGAGCCAATTATCCACTACTTTTCCACACCTATCGGCTGGAATATTGGTAATTCTGGTCACTTTTTTTGGGTACGATTGAGTCTTTTGAAGCACATACTTCCATTAACGCATATTTTGCTCAGAGATTCATCTCTGAAGGTGATTTTTTGATGGAATCTAGAATTTTGTTCAAACATTTGCAGAACCAAATTGGATTAGTTTCAGCACTTTAAATTATTAAGAGGCTTCATTTCTCGAATTAATTTGATCTTGTAAGCGTGTACGCCAAGATCTTCAAAATGAGGACCGAGAGATTCCCGAAACAGTAAGTCTAACTTGAATAGAGCCACGAAAGGGCAGATTCAGGATGTCAGTATCTGCTTTGGTGGCGTAAGCCGAAAACAGTTTTTGTACAGATTTTCGGGAAAAAATTTCCTATTTTTTCAACACTCAGCGAGGCAACAGCGAAACTCGTTTTCTTCGTGTTCCGCTCTACGTTTGTATGATATCTACAATAAAACTGACAGAACCTACAAACTGCTTAAACAAATTTGTAAAAAAAATATTGGAAGTTAGTCAAGACGATTTCGCGGAGATTTCGAAGTGTCAGTCATCCAGAGTCGTCGGAAAATTTTAGTTCAGTTCAACCAAGAGACACCGAAAGAAAAATTAGAGCTTGACAGATTATAAATGGAGTTTAAAAATGGGTCTGCATTAGAGCACGAAATTGTTATGTCTCTATTGGAAAACGCTATATTTTTCAGAGTTTCTACCCTGTATGCAGACTTTTGTGGAACACTGTTAGGGATACCTTCACCTAAATAAGACGATTTATATTTCTTATCGCTGGCCATGTAGATAAGCTTCCATTGCCATGAACTCAGGTAAGTCTATTATTAAATCATAGCCAAACGAAATCCGCTTATCAAAGCACAAGAAATCTCACAGTCTCACTCAATTACAGACGAAAGATAATTATTTCCCTGTGACTTATAATTACCGAATGCACTTCCCCTTAGCCCGAAAAGAAAAGGTGAATAATATCAAACCCTAGCGTCGCCTTTGCGGGTTACCCTACTCCCACTTTGTCTGACATATGCAGCAGAGGCAGTAGTAGCATTCTAATCCCACCTCTGCAATGCCACAGAAAAATTCTCATTTTTCATTTCTCACCCTCCTCCCAAGAGAGTCTCGGTGTCGGTGCACCCGACCGCCCCAGCGAGAGCACACACAGGTCCTGATGGATGGAAACCCTTGCCCGAAAAGTTAAACAGCAGAAGCTGCAAATTTGCATTTCAAGTGCTAATGTATGTTAATTACAGGGTTCCTTGAGTAAGGCCACAACCGCACCCCTTTCAACCAGCCAGTCAGCCAAGTCAGCCAGCCAGCCAGCCCCCCAGAAGTCTTAGCCCCTTTCGGAAGCATTTTTTCTCATTTGGATTTTAAGTCTCCTTCCTCCACTTTGAGGGGTGAAGGTGGGGTGGGTCGGAATTTTAATTAGAATACATGCCATTGTTCCATTTTATGTTGCGTCCCAAATGCGACATCCCTATTATTTTCTCATTTGCAGCTAAGGTAACTGTACCCAATGCGGTATGACTGAGATTCAGGTTCAGACAGTGCAATGGAATGGACTCCTTATCAAATTATTTTCTATTTCAAACCCAGATACATGGATTCTATTCTTTTTCCTGTTCATCCTGCGGCTGATGGTGGGAAACAGCTTTGAGGTTAGATCCGGAAGACCAATGACCAAAACCACTCGAATTGCACTTTGCTATACGTACCTTAGGGCAGGTCGCCGCCGGATGAAAATGGGTGGTTGATGTTAAACGAAAAAATGGCGGGTGTTGTGTTGTTCAAAGGTCGTCGTCGCATTCAGCCATTTTGTTGTTCTTCAAACGACAGATAGCAGTGGTAAATTTTTGTTTTTTTTTTTTTTTCGTCTTTAAACCCCTAATGAGGATATACGTGAGAGGATAAACTCAAACTGAATACATGAAAAGGAAACGAAAAGAAAGAAACAAAAACCTTTTGTAATTATGCGGTCTTTTCAAAGTCATCATGGGAGAAGGGACCCAACAAAGGATACGAACGCTTCTCGAGGAGCATTAAGCGTTTTCCTTTTTGGCATACATTATGTGACGTTGTGTTGTATTTTTGCATTTTTACGCTAAGTTTTTCGTCCAAAAAGGCCATCATTTTACGAAAGTGTAAAGTTTTAAGTCGTTTGGTGGCGCAAAAAAAAAAAAATAAGAAACGGACGCGCGCTAAGTTTGCATTGTTGGACCGTAAAGATGAAAATTGCGTTCATATACATTCATTAGTGCGGAAAAGTGTGGTAAGGATTAGACGCCATTTTCCTTTCGGCGTCTTTTCAGTGCAAGTTTTTTAATTAATTTTTTAAGTGAAAAATTCTCAAACATATTATAACAAAGAGGTTTTTTGGGCAGCCGGCGTTATAAAGAGTTGTGTGTTATAATTGCCCAGTTGAATAGGTAAAAAAAAATCGAAGTTAGGTGGACGGTAATTAGAATTATGCAATTCTTTCAAGGAAACCCATGAATGCATACAATTTATGTGATAAGGGGGGCAAAGTTTACGGAAGGACCCATGAAGTTTCATTAACGAATACCTCGGGAAGTTCCAAAAGTAAGGGAGTAAAGTAAGTAGCTTCGAAAGCGATAAAGTACTTCAGTAAGTTTCAATCTTTTAACTTTTTATAAGGTCAGCTACACTTAAGTTGCTAGTGCCCTAATAAGGCTAATTAACTGAAGTAAGAAGTGTTATAAAGTACGAGAAGAAGGGGAGAAGGTATTTTTTACCCTACCTTCGCTAAACAAGAATGTATGTCTCGAATGAGGATGTTGTCACTAACAGACCTTTAAGTCAAATACAAGGAAATGACGTAGTTGACTCCCACCCACAGTAGAGGATATGAAAAAAACTACTTCAAAAGACCCAAATTCCACTCGCCCTTGAACTAAGATGATGAAAAGCAATACCCGATGAGAAGTGAGGATAACAATAAGGCTCCTGAATGAAAGAGCTTACTAGCCGAGTTATTTTCCTTAAGATTGTCGGCCGTATTGTGTACACGCCTGACATTTGTCGTCAACGTCTGCCAAACTTGCGAGGTTGTGCAGAGTCATGGATGAAGTAATCATTGATCTCGGTTGCTTGACGAACTTTAGAGGAGGAAAATTAACAACGCATCAGTCGTCTATACAGTAAATGGATATCAACATTTCGGCCCAAAAAGTATTCGAATTTAATCTGGTAGGCCTGCACAGTATAGGAGGAAGGACACAGCAGCATTCAAGGAAAGGAACTGACGGATGTATTAATAAGAATCTGCAGCGGAATTTTGGTCATCATCGCAGTTATACAAAAGTAATCTTTCTACATCCTCTGTATCGACTGCATTTCTAAGGTTTCTTTGTTCATCTCTGCATGCTTCTGTTCGGAGTTCGTAGCCTTGGCATATTCCTTTTACCTTCTGGTAAAACCTCATTCTTTGTGATCTCTCTTCCTTATGAGGGATCCCTTTCCCTAATTCCTACTGCTCGTAGAACCTGCGAGCAGCTTTGGTCCTTATATGCAGCACCGCTGTTCTTGTGCATTTGCCGGTACCCTTCGTCAAACCGGGTATTTCTTTGTGGTAATGGAGAAAAACCCAGCACAACAAAAGCGGCATCCCTGATGATTTTTTGACATTGCAGGCACACTTCTTAAGAGCTAGTTGCTGGCGCTATAGTGACCTTGGGAGATTAAGGAACACTCGATCGGAATAGGTTCTGGCGATATCTTGCCTTCCGACGTCAAAGTTTCTTATAATATTTCCTTGCCTATACAGTCTTCTGGATATCCACATCTGTCCAACGAGTTAGTAGTCTGAGTCTACGTTTGCTCCTCGGAACGTTTAAACATTCATCATACTGGTAGAGTATTTTGCGCCATTCGCAATATGTTTTGACCTTTAAGGAGATCTGACTGTCCCCTTGTGAATACTGAGATCTTGGAACCGTGTGCTAGCTATGACAAGATTTTGCCTCACTTTAAAATCGATTAGCCTGAGTCCGTTGTCAGAGGAGTTGTCGTGGAGGGTATTATGAAAGATGCTTTCCCTTCCAAGATAATTTTAACATCATAGCTGCTCAAAGATCTTGTTCAGGAGCGCATAAAAGCTTTCGTTCTTATTCTCAAAAAATATGAAGTCGAGTACTGCACGATAAGCAGAAAAGTAGAGCGAATTTTGAGCACTTTCGAGAGAAATATTTTCCGTCGAATTTTCATGAAAAAGATACAACCTGAAGCTCTGGCTGGACCACATAGAGGGACGACAAGGAAGACCGAACCTCCGTTTTAAAAACCAAGCCATCGTGGACGTTTAAGAATCAAACTACTCTGTCTGGACAACTGGAAGCAGCGTGTCAGTTATCGAGGGGAGTGGAAGGTTGCTGTGTCTCAGACAACACTCCCCATAGTTCGGAAGCCCGTTAAGTACCAGAACGTTGTCACAAGGTTTGATAGAAGTCCCTGTGTTTCTTGGCCTATTCAAACACGTATAGTCGTGTAGTGTGTACTTTTAACAAGGATCCCCAAATCATAATCATCACCAACGGCGATGCAGCTTTATCTTTGTAAATCTACTAAAAGATTGTCGGGAACTTGTGACACCGACCCTTCTCTGGAGAAGAAAGTAATAATCTGACACCTCAGCAGTCGAACAAACGGTGTCTAACTTCACTCATAGCCAAAAAACCCTATTAGAAAAGTTGGGAATCCAATTGCAAAGCCTTGACATTCAGTTCAATCATTTTAAAGAACAGTTCCACGTGGTACAAAACGAATACCAAACTACGTACAAAAGTTCAAAAAGTAGCCGTCTAGTCCCTTTTATTTATTCATTGTAAGCGCCAGTAAGACCTCTCTAAAATCCCAATAAATGTGGCTTTGTTTCCTACAAGGCAAAATCACTTAAATCAATCTCCCTCTCTGTTCCCTTCATTCGCATTATCCGCCAGAAATTATCATTAAGTAAATCCGCAAAAACCATCAGTCAATAAATTTGAACAAAAAAACCAAAAAAAAAGTCAAAATATCACAATATTCCCTAATCGGTGATTTAAATACAGAAAAAAACCAGATCAACCGGATGATTCGCATAAATTCCTTGATTATTCGGAGCCCTGGTCCTTACTGCGTTCCATTTGCAGTTCAATATCATCTATGAGTCGCCACAAAAAGCACACAAAATTTCACCCCATACTGCGGAGGGGCTTCGTAGAATTCCAAGAGAGAACAGAGCCACAGTAAACCATCAAAATGCAAATGCTGAACCCGACACACAAAAAAAGCCTTCTTCCGGAATTTGTTCGACGAAAAAAAAAAGGACAAACGGAAATTGTCCCAAAAAAAAGACAGCAACTGGCAGGACCCGAATAAAGAAAAATGTTAATTTTCCAAATGCATCAATTTATCTGGGCGCGCCGGAAGGATTTTGTGGTTGAATCTATTTATTGTCTGCCAATTGAATTGGCGACGCGGTTTTATCTGGACTTTGGCGTAATTATGCACGACGGACGTAATTACATCCGAAAAAATTTAGAGACAGTTTTTTTTCATTGGATTTCGGTAAATGCGTAAGTAGGCAGAGGGAACGAAAGAAGAACTGTCACAGCAAACACTATTGGAGACCTGAAGCACAATTAACGCCAAAAGAACTGTCATAAAGGCTTGACATTTTTCCGATTTCCCAATTTAGCAAAATGGACCTTCCACAGAAAGTTCTTAGGAACGAAAACGAAGCTAACCTTCGGTGGATTTACCTAGTATAAGCAGACTGCCTTGAGAGCTAAGAGGTAGACATATTTAGCTGGCATCTATCATTAATGAACTATACTATAGGTGATTTGTGGCCTCTATTATGAATATCAGTGAGAGTCTCTATAGTTTTGAGAACAAGAGATATTATACCCAGAACCTCACCAAGCCTGTTGCCTGGTTAGGGAACGAAGATTTCAACAACAGTTGACAGGTGAGCTACAATCACCGTCCTCTAATACTTCTCTCACAATTGTACCTCCAATAGGTTAGGTTAGGTTCGTGGGTAGGTAAGTATAAAAATGTTCACGTCTCCACCCTGAAGTCAGTACAAACCCATTGTGATACCCATAGGGGAAAGATGTCCCTTGTCCATTGGTTAACCCTAGTCTGACAAATGTCTTCCGCATGAATCGTCAAACCATCCAGTAGATCTGATGAAGTTCGAGATGTCATCAATTGGTCTCTTGGATAATTCTTCCAGATTACAGAAGAAGTGTAGCCTGAGAAATTTAAATCTTAGATAAGTGAATGAGCCCAGGACAGTGACAGAGAAAGTGGGTAGTGTCCCTCTTTCCACATCCCCGACATATGTCTTCTTCTGTGAGTCTTAGTTTTTCAAGTGGTATGTAATGCTTTTCCATAATACTGCTTGTCCTACTCTGGTCAAAACAAGGCCATAAACTTCTTGTAACCACACAGGTTTTAGAGAAGGACCGTCTACTTTTGGCCTTTCTCCGGGCCAAGGCGGGATGAACACCGAGGTGTCTATTTGTTGTGATGTTGATTTTGAACCTCTTCTTGCCAGTTCGTCTGCCTTCTCATTTCCTGGTTCCTTCGTGTCCAGATATACAGCAGAGGGGAACCTGGAGATATATCTAGGAAAAGTTCATACCACGGTTTCTATATCACAAGCTCGTTCCCAAGCAGAGATGAATGGAAAGATGGTCAGCCTGCCAGTGCACGTGTACGATATAGGCTATCGAAGTAAAATAAAGGCGTAGGCTCAGACTTATTTTCTGAACAGCTGGGTCCGATCAACCCTCCTTCCGATTCATAGCAGTGTTTTCCAAGCGGAGGTCCCAGCAGTGACTATAACTGCCTGTGAGACTGCGTTGAAGGCAATACCTCAGGAAGGTATCACCTTTTCCATTGAGAGTCAGGCTGCGTTAAAAACGATTCCTGCAACCTTGTGAAGTGCTTTCATAAAGGGCTTAAGGTTCTTGGAATATATTTTCGTTTAAGACTTCTGGTTCTTTGAATAGTTCTTTGAGTACCAAATTAATCATTCTTGTGGTGCTCTGTAGCATGATCAATATAATCCCGTCCACCCCTGGTGATTTGGAAGAGGAGAATGGTTTAATTGGCCATTCGAATTTCTCCTCTAAAATCAAATCTGGTGGTAATTCATATTCGGTGCTCATATATCCTCTTGAGCTATCCATAGGTTGGGTTAAACTTCCTAAGAAGTGCGAGCTGATGAGCAATTTCAGTGAATCCGAACAAGATTCAGTCCAATCAATTACCGTCGGGATCAGTTAAAAACCTCTTCCAAGACATTGGTGACTTTCTCGTTTTTGCTATTGATGTCCGAGGGATTCTGCAAGTCACATTCTTGAAGGCGTCGGCAGCTCTTACGCAGTATTTTACTGAAGACCCAATTGGTCCTCCTGGGATTCCTGTGCTCGTTAAGAAGAATAGCGACAAATTCAACAATTTTATGATCAGAGTGTGATTCCACATCTTAAACTTTCCATTTCTCTATGTTGAGAGAACTAGAATTACTTGCTAAGGTTATGTCTATTCAGACTTATAGAATCCGTACTTCATTCATATCGGCGGGGCAGTCAAACCAATGTCCTTGTAAAAATGGTCTTCACGTTTCTATAAAGAAAATTTCAAGCCGGTTTTTGTTTTTCAAACTCCCTGCATTCCCTCTAGCTCGTTACATACATTTCATAACAGATGTCGACCTATCTATACCCAACCTACCCCACTAAAACCCTCAACGAAAAATAAAAGTAAAAACAAAAAATAACAAAAATATTAATTAAGTCCTTGATGTAGTCCATTTAAATCTCCTCGGCGCCCCATTAGAAAAGCAAACTTTCAATTTACGACTACAACGTCGACTGAATGAATTATAATCTTAAAATATTTTATTAGTCACAGCTCGCGCTGCCGGTGCACTCCCCCAGCGACTCAGCGACTCAGCGACTGGCAGAGCTTCTAAAAAGCCAAATTTAATTTTAATTAACTAAAACAAAAAAAAAAAAGAAAGAAACCCCCAGTTTCACGCACCGTGTCGTCTCAGGTAATAATCAAAAGGTATGGCACTCAGTCGTAAGTAAGTTCCCAATTCATTGCTGGGGACTCACTAATATGTCGTCGCATAGATGTGATTTATATTCCCTTTGGAGCCATTTATTGCGAGAGCGAGGAGTGCACACGATAACTTTACTTGATGGCGACTAATTTGAATGGAGAGAATCCTCCTTTAGAATCAAATAATGGTCCTGCGGAATCCTGAACAGTTTGCCACCACCACCAAGCCATGGCGCGCGCCCTGTGAAGCTGTGAAGCCACTCAAGCGCCAAAAGAATATTAATTATACAACGTAAGATGTTAATCTTGAAGTTCTGTCTTTTGCACGTTTCATCCGAATCACCGTTGTCTTTACACACTCACACACACAGTCTTAGTCTTACCCGACACCGAGATAAACGAGCGATTAATTTCTATCCACCCACATGTATCCTGAGAGTTTTGTTTGACGATTCGGGTAACGATTTGGTTGGAGTGTGAGCAAATGCCATAAACACTGTAGCCACATCGACCGTTACCACCAACACATCTCATTTCTCCAGCCCTGCTCCAGACTGACGATGCAAAACCCCAATCTCTCACAGAATTTATCCTGCTACCCTGTCATCTTGACGAGAGGAATAGATTTGAGTGGGTGGCAGTGCTATTGTGGCGGGTGATGGAAATCTTTGAAACTTTGATGCGGTTAAATGGAAACATTTTTACTTTCACGCTCCTTAGATGCAGTTCTTTGTTCCTGTTTTCATGCGCCATCCTTACGGGATTAAACGTGGCTTCAGTCTGATTAAAAATATTTTGCTTGCCTGCGTTCTTAAGGCTCGTCTCAGATCATACTGCTCTCTTGATGTGCATGCAAGCCAGAAGCTGATGCTGTATGAAAGGATCCAAAGGAAATTATTAGCAAGGATAAGTGATGATGTCTTAAATTCATACCGCAGGAAGAATATAACACAGACCTATACTGCGGCTGCTGCTTCTACTGCTGCTTTCGCTGCTACTGCTCGATGATGCCAGAGTGATGAGAGGCATTAATCTTATAACACGTCATGTGTATGTAAGGCTATGAACGCGATGGCAAAAGACAAAGGACGACTACAGGATTAGTTTGTGGCTGAGTGCAAAAAAAAAAAACTCTTAGATTAGTTTGTTCGAGTTCGAGCAGGGATGCATTCGAATGTGAGAGCTCTTGGTGGTGGAAAGTAATTAACAAAAAAACAACCAACTAACTCTGATTAAATACTAGACAAGGATATTCATTATCCCGAGCAGGATACATTGTAACGAAAACATTTCGGCTATGTTTAGTTAATATCCTGCAGGGGTATTAGAATTTCGCTAAAAGTTAAAAAAAAACTTCTGCTCTTGACAAGGACACAAATATTTTTGTGTACACATATTACATACTGCCCTATTTTGGATGGTAGTTTGGTTGGACCAATAATTGACTGCGAAACATGTACTAAAGCGTTTTACAAAAATAGTTACTGTTTTTATGACAGCGATTGCTGCCATGTTTAAAAAGTTTTTGAATCCATTTTCTGGTAAAATTAGGTATTCAATTTTCTGATTACGATATTTTTGGTAAATTTCTCGGGCCTTAGATGAAATTACCAAAAGTTAGTGCTGTGCCACAACTCGTATGGAATTTAATTGTCCTGGCTATTTCCACAAAACATGATGTTCAAGGATCAGTTAATTTATTTGTGATTGATTACTACGAGTATTTTCAAATCAGGATCTAAGAATAATATTCAAAACTCCCGAGGTAGCTTTTTGAAAGCATTGCTAAAAAAAATAAAGTGCACGACTGGGTCATACCTACTCAAGTGTTGTTCTAATAAAGTGGGCGTGGAATTCTTCATATTTGAAGCAATTTATAATAGTAATAATGTCAAGTTTCATTTAAATCTCGAATTCGAATTTTCCACGAAACCAATACTTGCCCTATAGGTATATGTAGGCGCAACTAATTAGATTTCCAAAGAAGCACATATCGGAGTTTCAGCAGGATGTTACGTTGCCGGTATATATCTACCTACACTGACTTGAGCAAAGCCATTGATCATGTGAATCACAATATTTTATCAAGGAAATTGGTAAACGATTTGGTTTTACTTTGAAATGTTAATGAGGATCTGCTTATTTTTGGTGGGTAGACTTCGAAAGGTGTATCTGGATAACTGGTGTTCAAAATTACTCTCTTTCATCGTTGGTGTCCCACAAGGTAGCCATGCAGACACCCAGCTTTTTCTTATTTTTATTGAAAAGTAGTATTGTAAAAGTAGTACGAAATGAAAGGGAGTAGGTAAGTAGTACAACACTATTGTAGTCCTTCGAACTACATTTCTCAACCCAAGAACCCCTTATTTGACGAATCAAACACATGCAGCTCTCTATAGCTGTAATGTCAACAAAACGCTTACAAACATAATCATGAAAGTCAGAAGTAGAATTGACTGGATCTCGACTGTGTTCTCAGAGGTGCCATTGACTTCTATACAGGTTTCATTCTTTAGTTTCTTTGGTGTTATAACTGGTGCCAACTTAAGGTTCCATAGTGCGTTTCCTAGGCCAGTTGATAGGTTTTCACTAAACCACCGTAGTAGTCGATGTACACTTGCATCGTCAGCTCCACCTTACTCTATGGAGTGCTTGTATGATGGCCTATTATAGAAAGAAAATACGCTTTTTTACTCGTCTTTTCACGTCCAATGTAAGCCTTCTCCATTCCTTAATTACAAAAGCCTTGGCTAAAGCCTAAGAGCGACCATTTCATAAGGAATACCATTAGATTTCCCAAACGCGAAGATTGGTGGCAGGCCTCTATTGTTCCAAACAAGTATGGAATAGAAGTGATATGGATGGAGGTTGACTGTACCAAAAAACATTTTGCTTTTCTGACGAGCTTCAGGGTTTTCTTTCGAAATTGTAATCTGTAACAACTCACCCCTGCCAGGACATATCTTCCAGGTGTTTCTGTCTTATCAGTCTTAATGTAGGGCATTCGCAGAGCATGTGCTCGACGTTCTTTTCCTTCCACCAGTCCCACTCTGTAAGCTTGTTTTTTTCAAATCTGTAGATTGATCATCTGTCCGGCCTAAGTCGAGTCTCTTCTTTGGTTGACGGTGGCAATTGCGCTCCGTTTGCAGTCCTTTTCACGTCTTTTTATGAGGTATTTGGAACGAGTTGGTGTATGCGGCTTTAAGAGCCTTTAAGGCTGATTATAAGGTTGCACTTAAGATTGTTCATCCGCAGTTTCGTTGTCTACAGTAATGAGGTACTCAAGTCGCGTTGACTTGGGTGAAGGTTGTTACTCTCCATCTCCCTTTTACGTTTCTCTATCATAAGTGTATATAAGACCAGGGTCATCCACATACTGAATTATCGAAAATTAATGAAGATATCCTCGACCGTTTCTAGGGAAAAATCCTACGTTAAATCTTTAGCCCCGTTCGCATTGTCAGAGGAAATTTAAAAACGAATATAGACTGTCCAGTACAATAGACCCAGGCTATGACTTACGAGCAAGTAAAAGTGGCCGTCGGAGCAAGGGGTTCAAAGTTAGAATCCCAACCAAAACATCTAAAAGCTTTTCACGGCCTAACCTCTCACGAGCATCTGACAAACATCCGAGAGTACAACTGTCATGAGAAACCTTCTCAAACAACATTCGTGTAAACAATATAACACGCACAACACAAATGCTTGTGTAAGCTAGGCCCAGGGTCTCCTAGAGGTCTATGCGCCAAAAAAAACTTAACCGACTCGCAGTACCCACCTGGACACTTTATTGGTTCCCAAGCAACTACAAAATATAGTTTTACGTTAGCACAACCATCTGTTTACTGGCGAAAACTTAGCTTATTTGTATGCTACTTATTCTGGCTATGTACCCTGACATGATCTTTTCTCTTTCCAGTGCAAACTGTATTCTGCTGTGAAGTGTTTCCTGTTTTTCTGGCTTGAAGTCTTTTATAGTTTTTGTAAGTAAGGTTCAAGGTCGTCTTTACAACAGAAATGCACTTATTACCAAAGTCAAGGGTCTACTTTACGACCACCCAGATACAATCAGACCTTAATTCCAAACGAACAGGATACAAATATTTGCTCTGGAATTAACACCTACTTCATAGATTCAATTTAATTCAATAAAATTACATTATGGTTCGATATCAGCTGCAATAAATCATTCTTATCGCGAAATGCAATTTTTTTACACCGCTGCGCTTCGCATGGATTTAAAAAGCTCCCATGTCTTATCGATTGACATGAAGATTGTATCTATAAATATAACAGGTGGCCTATCGATGGATTGCATTTAATTCGCAGAAAGAGACATGAAATTCTACGGTATGTACTTACAAAAAAGAAATGATAAAACTTTGTTTAACATATTTTAATTTATCCACAGTTGCTGTCTTATTAATGACGCTTAGCCTATGCTGGGCCAATCACATCCATGACGATGGTCAACCAGGATGCAAAACCGAGAAGGAGCTCCAAGTTGTGAATTACAGAAATAACTGGGATCCAACCACTTACTGGGTGTGCGAACAACTGGGTCAGCCTGCCAGAGCTGTGCGATGTCCTGACGGCGAAGCTTGGCTTGAAAGCAGGAAACAATGTGTCGAATGGCACGATTGGGTGTGGGAGAAACCCATTCCCCCTGAGAGCAGGCCTTAAATGGATTTTTCGTGTGAATTCTATTGCAGAATAATTAATGCAGTGTTGCTTCGCATCGAAAAGTTGTTTTTTTTTTATTTAATTTTACCAAGGACCTTTCATCGAAGACATGAATTCCTTGGAGAATCTCTCTTCTAGGATATAAAAGAAATATCTGACATCAAATCCTTTTGGGAACTGACAACTAACTGATATGCGCTAGAGAATGAGTCTTTCTGTGACCTCATCCAAAGTCCTGGACAAACTTCTTACATCAATTAAGAACAAAAAAATATTCAAACAATAAGAGGATATACATTGGAGACTGCAAAACTTTTTATACATATGTCCCAAAAAAACAAACGGAATTCCGTTGTCACTCAACCGTTTATTGTATTTAAATAGTAAACGCAGACCATACAAATTCAGGTGCCATTGGCGGGTAACACAAAACTGGTAACGCCAGGTTAAGGATTCGTTCGTGCCATGTCACATCGTGGTCATCTGATGAAATGTAGCAGGATGGCAGATATTTCTCTTCTTTTTTTTTTTTTTTTGTTTGTATACCGTCAGACAGTGCCGACATCCGTTGCTCTTTTGCGAATACCTAACCGGAGTTCCGCTGAAGCTGAGCATATAGGCATTCCCATTCACGTTGATAGTGGTCATACGGTGATGGAAAGTTGTTGATATTTAAAATGAAACCTTTTGTTGACCTGAAGTGTCCTAATGTTCAACAGAACGTGCAATGCATACGCTACCGTGACCATGTTATACAGAATTGTGGTCCTTTTTTGAAATTTATAGTTTTGCTCTTATCTGTCTGCTAATGTGTGTGCTCTCTGAACTGGTTGACGGAAAATGGAATTTCCGTACAAAATTTCAGATTTGTGTAATGTTTAAACAGATGTGGAAAAGTGGTCACACGTTGATGGATGGAAAATATTCTGTAGAAATTGAATTCCAAAATTCTACGGGTGAACAGGTGAACGCTCATCTATGGGCGAGTAGTGAAATTAGCTGACGATTGTATGTGTTTAATTAGTGAAAGGATAAAATGACTATGATTTTCAATTTTACTAAAAAGTTACCGGTTACCTTCCTATTTTATCTCCGTCTTAAGGTCCTTCGCTGTTGGTCTACTAAGTCATGAGTTGTAGAATGATTTCAGTTAGATATGAGGCATGAGACCGTGATAAAAAACAGCTTTGAAATATAAAGGGGGATAAGATTGATACAAGACTTTAGTGCACTGAACAAAACTGAACAAAAGAAGCATAAGCAATGCATTCGATGCCACTCTTTCCTGCTATGGCCCCAGAAATTATGAAACATAAGAATACACTAAATCTGGTGCAGAGTATCCGAAGAGGAGTCAAAGTGCTCCGAAGATCGAACTGTGATTACATATGTATATGAAAGACAGTTTCCACATCTAAAAGTATGCCTTTATTCTAAGAGAAATTTAATAGGAAAACCGCCTAGAGGTATGTTATTTGCCTTCCGTAACAGATGTTAAGATAGCTTAAGGGTTTTTTAATTAGTAAATAACAATTTTGTATTTAAGTAAATTATAGAATAATTGAAATATCAGGCTGATCCTAGCCCCAATGACAATCTCGAGATTGCACGATTACTGAGCTTTTCTTTCAAACAATCTGACCAGCTGTGTGACATATCATCTTGTTGGAACCATATGTCAGTGATGTCAAATCCATCCAATTCTGATCAAAATTTGTCTTCTTACGTGACAAATGTCAAAATTTGCAAATATTCGCTTATTCGCGAATGGTCCATTACAGTTGCAACTACCGACTCAAAATTTCCATTACCATACTAAAAATGTAAGCCATGGCTGACGTTTTGACGTTGACAGATCATAAAATAAGTTTAAGTGTCCATCAGTGTTGAAACACAAAATTGTTATGTCCCTCTTAAAAACCCCTTCACAAGCCTTTATATGTTTATAAAGAAAAAGAGCACAAAACGTGTGCAGGATATCCTTTCTCCATAAGATTCAATGGTGTTGACCAATAGCATACTAAAAGAGGAATGAAATGATCTTGTACGTAAGATCGAATATTCCATCCATAACAGGGACTACACACTGGTCGTTTTCTTGGATATGGCAGGCTTTTACAATGTAAGCACATCAGAGATCAGAGATCCACTGTCAGGTCACTTAATATGTTGCTAGAAAGTCAGAATATGGGTGATCTGATCTAAACAGTCCAAATGAATTCCTGGAAAACTCTTTTAATAATTTAACGAAATCAGCAATAGGATGTAGTTTGGGAAACGAAACTAATATTCTGCACCTCATGAAAACAGTTCAGCTTGAGGTAGATTGGATTGCAATCATGGGAATCACAAGGAAATTATTTTCGTATTGACTTCAATCATATGAATATAATATCATACTTCAACTTCAAAATCTGAAATACCCGTTCATTTTGAGGTCACTGATTGGGAATTCATTTCAGTGAAGTTAAAGATTGCAATAGGTTCAAAAAATAGTACTTCATGTTCCAGCAACAACGAACGACGATAACGTTAGCTCTTTATTTCTTCTTTTCCTTGCTTCGACAGTTTGTTGGTTTTCTTTTTTCTCATTCCATTGTGATTTTAGAGTCATTGAAGTCATTTTAGAATAACGAAATCATTGAAGTCTTCGAAGCTATTTTGAAGTCACTGCTGTAGTTTTAATGTTAATGTATGGTTCTTACTTTAACTACTTACAATTGAATCCAAATAACTTCAAATTGACTCCAAAAACTTCACTGAAATCACAGAAGATAGCATTCAACAGAATGTTACATTCCACGGAATGCAATCTTTGACTTCACTAAAATGAATTCGCAATCAGAAACTTCAAAATGAATGACTATTACAAATTTTGAAGTGGATGTCTCTACGTGAATTCATTAGTTCAACATTTTTGAAGATCAATTTATTGGGTGATATTCTTAAATGATTTAATTCCTTTACATCCTTGGCTAGGTTCCTGTATCCTATCTTCCATAAGAACTTCACTGATTTCATCTTAACCAGTGGCACCTCAACCAATAACCAAGGAAGAGGTACTAACAAATAAGTACACTCCTTCTCCCGTTTACATTCATATCAATCTAGAGCCTGTTGTTCTTATAGTTCCAGTAAATTAATTGCAATTAACGTCGAAAACGATGTCAATAGCCGCAGTCTTTGTATGCGGTTTGCAGAGTTTCATTTGTTATTCTAAAATTACACTTTCCCCAAGTCGTAGCATCACTCTTTGTTAACTTGGATAACGTCAAGAAGTCGCAAAGAACAATGCAACAAATAGGCCTTCTGTTGTCCTTATCCCAATAGCCCACTATTCTGCGAAGGACATAATGAGAAAAATTCATGAGGTAGAACAATCACAATGGATTCTTTGTTTTTTTTTCCTCGTTCCACTTTATACGTCCTTTTTTTTCGTAAACAGAGAGTAGCGCATTTTTCTCATCATAATCAGTGGGCATATGAAGGGCTCCCCCGTACACTAAAGAGGGCCAACCACCATCAGTGTGCGCCATGCGCCACCACAATAGTCCTTTATTCAGTTGAGTGGAAGAAAAATTACCACGAGGGGAAGAGGATTAAGTAAATTTCTGTGTTGGATGCAATTAAAATTATCCTTGTTGTGTCTTAATGCTTGATGGGTTCACTCACTAACTCGTAGAACTGAGAAATGAGGGCGATAAACAACACAAAAAGAGATGTAACAATGCTGGTGCTTTGTCACAGGTGAATGGCTGGCAGAGGGATGACAATATGCCTTAGATACTCGGTTATTTTTTTGTCTGTCCTAATTCTTGTTAATTGAATTCAGTTGAGCGTGTATACATGTTGGGGAATATTTGGTTAAGAGTCATTGAATGTCAAATGGCATGGAAGTAATGTGCGATGGGAAAATTAATTTCTCCTGTGAGTCGCTACGTAATGGTGGATAGGGGAATTAGTGGTGATTTGGTTGTTTGGCAGTAATTCTGTATTTTCAGATGAACAAACTTTTGCTATTTTATTTAGCTGACCCTCTTTTGATTTATTGGAGTCTCTGGTAAAATTAGTCCCTGGTTTATACTCGGAGTTACGTGCAATTGGTTTTTTTGCTTAAAGAGGACATAATACGAAGTATACTCCTGGTGTGTGACACATATTTCTATTGGGTTACTAGTCGGCTGAACAAAAAGGAATCTATTTGGTTAAACGTCTGGAATGAGGCCCTGAAGATCTGTCATCTGATCCGAGCAAAAGCTGGGCCTTCTCCACAAACGTCACAGACAGAGTTGCCCCTTAAGCACAGCACTCTAAAGTAGTTACAGTACAAATGTGCCTCATTAAAATGGCAATACTGATGTGGCCTGGGACCCAGACAGGAGCCGATAAGTTCAGTCTTGCTACCGACTTCGAGGATTTCTTGCTCGAAATATTTTTGAGCGTATTGCAGGGTTGACCATAGTTAAGCGTAGCTTGACTGCCGCTGCAGACGTAAATACTCCGACCCTTCCCTCCTATTTTTAACAATATATTGATATACAGGGACATGTTTGCCTAACTTGTAGTGAAGCCTATTGTAGTCGATGTATACTAAACCTTTGATTTTGAGCCATCCGTGAAGATTCGACTACGGCCCAATCCAGGCCCAAAGTCCAGCTGAAGCCAGTCTTTAGCACAGCTATGCACAGCCGCCTTAGTTCTGTTGTCATTTCATGAGACGCATATCTATGGAACCAGGGTCCTAGGTTAAGCATCTGAGACAGTAGACATAGTAGACATAGTAGACAGAACGAAGCCCGGGTGTACTCGTTAAAATTCGCGTGTAGCTAACAAAGGCCGTTCCTTGGAGTTTAGTGCAGAAGGCATAAGCCATGTATACCGAACAACTGATGCATTACGTGATGCATAGTCATACGTGGATTTTAGACGCCTCTTGCTGCAGGCATTCCTACCTTAGGTATATTCTAGCCTCTACTCGAAAGAGAGGTTACTTCTGGTTTAATTATTTAAGTTTCCCAATAGCGCTCATAAGTTACAGTGTACAGGGCACTAGTATAGTATAGTAAGTCAGGCAAAGATGCATTACCCAATGCTATGCCTAATTGCCTGAAGTTTCTTTCCACTTAAGTCTCAAGCTAATGATTACCGGTCTACAATCTCTGTTAACATGTTCAGCATTTGGACACCTTAAGGAGTGTTTTCTTTGCTTTGAGGTAAATAATTTATTTATCTATCTATCCTGCACCGATACTCTTTAATACACACCAGTACCTCACTTTATTTTCATGATTTTAAAATAAGAATAAATCCCTTTCCCAAGCCCTACTCCTTTTGCCATCCATACAACCATGATGCGGCATTCAATTTATTAAAGTTCAATCTCGACGTGACTACATCAATCCAAATGGAACACGGGTGCGCAACAATAGAAGTTCCTTGTGCTGCGCTAATGCGAGCCGTATTTTCTCCAGCATCGGCAGCCCATCAGCTGAATTGCAACTTCCTCCTGGGAATTCCTAAATACATACATATGTGCTCCAGACCAACCAAATACTGCATTCGAAGCACGTGCCCTGTTCGAGGTAATAATATGCCTTAAAATTGTATATTTTATCGTATTTGCTGCAATTGTGATATTTTCTTTGTACGCAAGGATGCGGATGAGATTGTGGCCGCAAAAATGGTTGCCCACACCCAGTGTCTGGAGGATGGGAGAATTATGTGATTTGCTTTGTTCATTTTTATGAAATTTGTTTTCGAAATCACTTGGTTGAGTAACTCATTAGAATGGTGTGTAGGGTGAATTGTCAAATAAATAGGGGTTTACGAGGAAAGGATTGTGAGCCTCTACTGCCTACTTGGCTGGTGGCTGCTGCCTATGTTCAATAAAGAAATAATGTTGGCGTATGCACGTTTTACGAATGGGAACACGTGCTTTTGGTTAGTAATTTGCATGTATTATTGAATGATGCGTGGTTACGAGTAAAAGATACGCATCTGATGATACAGATACAGACGCTATCAGATTCCATGATTTTGTATTAGCTTTTGGAAATTGGAAGTGAAACGCTTCAACACGTTCATTGTTTGTTTACAATTTGAAGGACCAATTTAACTTTTCATTTTGGCAATACGTACATACATATGTAGGAATGAAGGTATCTGTATCTGTATTTGTAAATTGATTTGGTCTGTGTGGATTCCTGCTTTATAGAATGGTAGACTATCCAATAATGACAAAAATCTTTCAAGAAGAGGTGTTCGTTCTGGAGTAAAGTTTTTGTGAACGACTACTAGTATTCTGTCTGGTCCAGTACCATTCCTGTGTTCTAGATTTTTGTGTATGTACCAAATCTCACGCAGCAAAACTTCACCTCAAGAATCAATGTGTGGTATCCTCACTTAATTACTTAGTTGCGCTAAGAGACTTCTCCAATTAATCCGGTTCTTAACTACATAACTGCTTTCAGTTGACGTCCCATTTAATTTGTGCGTAGCACCTAAGACGAGGTCCGACACTGTACCAGCCGAAGCATTTGTATCCATCCACCCTACATCTCTCAGCCATTTTAGCGCATTTTTCTGACCAGGTCAATTTCTTTATACAGCTCGTATAGTTCGTCGTTTAATTTTCTCCTCCAAAGCCTCCAAAGCCTGTCAACGCAAACGGAAACGGAACGGATTTGAATAGAGTCGAAACTTCAACCCTATTCAGCAGCACTAGGATGATTATTTTTCAGAACGTCCTTAGTAATTCGGGATAGGGGACTATTACTCAATTGCCTTCTTAGCCCAAAACAGAAACAGCGGGTATCGATCCGGACTTCCAGGATCTGTCAGAGTGTGAAAATCTACTCTAATCTACTCTGGACCTTCTTGGGCTGAAGCAGATCTCTCAGAGTGTTGACGGAGGGTTTCAGGATCTTGTACGTGATGTACAAAAGACTCATCCCTCTGTTATTGATGCAATTCAGGCAATCTTCTGAATCTTCTGTTGCGAAACCTGCAAACCTGCTGCGTTATTGTTTTAGACCTGCATCTGTACTGATAGAATTCTTTTGCCACATTACAACCAAGCCACTTAGCAGCATCAAGATTTCTGGAGGTGAATTAGACCGTGTTACTACCTCAAGAACGATTTTGTCGAGACCCAACACTTCATTTTACTTACTTCTAGTAAGTTACTTCATATACCGATTAAAATTACGTTTTACTCAGTAGATCGTCTCCCTCTTCCCAATCACAGTAGCGTCTCTCAGGCGGAGATCATGGCGATCAAGGAAGATACGAACATTCAACTCCAAGATGGCTGAACAATTTAACATTCAACGCATCTAAGTGGCGAGACCCTGGCATTCCAAGGTCCGATATGGCGCTGATTAGGCTGCGCTGAAGGCAATACCACAAGAAGATATCACCTTTTTCTTTGATATTCAGGGAGGATGGAAAGGGATGCTCTCCATTAAAAGAAAATTTTCTCCACGGTTAGTGCATTACCATTACCAACATTTTACGGTTGAACACCTTGCCTGGTGTTTCGCCCTGGCCCAAAGGTTAATTAGGTGCTCTACCATTTCAGCGAATAGTTTCGAACAAAAGAGCTCTGAGGTTGCTTTGCTAGTCAGTCCCTATTTCATGATTTCATTTCTATAGGAGTGGTATAGGAGTGATTCGGATAGACAGACAGAAGCTCGAACCAAAGATTAAGACCTTAAGGAGAGCAAAAATCCAATGGCCCTCCCTAGACACTTCTGTGACCGCGAGAAGGGTATGGTCTTGCTCCGAAAACCTTATGCAAAAGCATGAAATATCCCTTTCTCCACTGACGAGGACACATCATTCTTCCTCTATTAGGGTTAGGTCTCATCCACCTCAGTTATAAATTTTTTCGGTGATAGTTCTTGCAAGACCCACAAGAATTATCCACTAGACCAGTAAACTGAATGGATTTCAAGTACATCACTTTAAGAAGTTCAACTAAAAGGTAAAGGACATCACTACCCACTATGAACATGGAAGGGGCTAATCACCAATTTACGTAAATTTTGGAGAAATGTTCAGCATCTTGATTGAAAGAAGAACAGATTTGGAAACACAATGTCTCATATGCTTTACCCACATTGATTTCTGATTACTAACTTCTTTGGATATACATATCACACTCCATGCCAAATGCCATTGTTTCTACAAACTAATCCCTTAACTACATACAATGTATGTATGTACAGTTTCAGCTATGTTTATACTCCAATATCTGGAGCACCCTTGATACTAGAAGCACAAAGATTTTCTGTAACGTTTTTAACGCTTTCAAAATCAGAATTAAACCAGAGTGGCAAGAACACCTTCCTGCTCTACTGTGGTATAAGTGACACGTCATCCGTCGCCCGGGTAGCTCAGTCGGTAGAGCGTTGGACTTTTAATCCAACGGTCCAGGGTTCAAGTCCCTGCTCGGGCGTTCCACATTTTTTTTGTCTCTACCCAACCACTGTTTTTCTTTTTGAGTTTTTTATTAAATTTATGTGCAAGGGATTATCAAACTTAAGACGGACATATTTTTGAAAATTGCACTCTAATTCACCGCCTAAAACTATGCAATACTTCCACCATTTACCACACAGTAAAGGCAATAAATCCCCACCGTCTTCTGCAGCTAACTTCACGTTATCATCTATTTAACTAAAGACATTTTCAATTGTCAGCAGAGGCATTATAGTAAATGAAAGAAAACAAGAGAAACAAAAAAATAACTGATGAAAAATACTGTCTTCAATAATAAAGAGGAAAATATCAATTTTCGCTCTGCTACTCGTACCAAAGGAGGAAACAGCAAAATCTGATATAACACACATACGAGTGTAATGAAAAATTAATAAAGAGATAAGAAATCAAAACGACTCAGCACATAACGTTCGCTTTTGTTGTGTACGTCTGGCAGAGGTGTTCATGTATCTTGTCCCTATGCTCGAGTTATACCTACATACATGCATATGTATGTCCATCCATACGTCATCAAAGATATATTGGTATCGGAGAGAAAAATCTATCAGGAGTTCTATTCTAGCATTTTCCGGATTTTCTCTTTATTTGTATGTTTTCTTGGTTTCTTGTTTTTTTTTTGTGATGACTTAGTCTGCTTTTGAATGGCTTTTGGGTTTTTTTTTTCTTTGATATCCTTTTAGAGAAAATATATGAAATAAAAGAAAAAAAACCGATGATCTGTTGCACTACGTCTTTGTCTAATGTCCTTAAATCCTTGGAAGGGTATTGATGTAAGGGATGAGGAAAAGGAAATGTATCCTTCAAGTATGTCCGATGGGGATGAACACCAATAAATTTAGTCTGGTCGCAAAAAATTGGCGGTCAGATATTTTATTTAAAGAGATCATGGACATCATAATCTACTTAATAACACTTTCCTCTGGCTGTTGTTTAAGGGGTATTCTGGTTCCTTTGTTCTTTACACGAAAACGTAGATGCTTGTGTAAGCAATAGCAGAGAATTGATTGATTACCAGAATGGAGAAGAGGCCACGACAAGTATCAATCTATTAATCATTGGCGAGTCTCAATCAAAGTTGGCACAGAGTTTTCACAAACAAAAATATGTATTAGGGCTATTAAGTGGGATAGTACACCACCGAAATCTAAAGTATGGAACTTCAAGATGTAAGAGAAAAAACTCTCTCAAGAATGGATCAGATCAACCTCGATGGTTTTAAGGGAAATATCTTGGGTCTTTGAAATACAGTGGAAGTCGCTTGAAACAATGGTGAAGGGACCTAGAAAATAAGGTCGTTATAACCGATGGCGCTAACGTTGTGACTGAATAATGGAAAAAAATATGATGAAACCAAGAAAAGGAAGGAAAGTGGACGTTATAACCGAGTGATCGTACAAAGCGAAGTCGTTATAAGCAACTTCCACTGTACAACCATATGACTTATGCGAGATGTTACCACATCGACTTAAGTAGATCTGAATAACTTTCAGATCATTTAGTACCTGTGCAATTTATTTTAACCACAATGACAGGAGTAAACTAGAATGTAGGTACCACGCGATTCCTACACAAACAATTAAGATCGAAGCAATCAACTCACAAGAGATCGCCAATTTCTTTTCCGATCAAATGTTCCTATAATCTCTTAAGGGTCCCGAGTGGTATTGTAGACAAAACTTGTTATACATATATGAACCGATTCAATCTGGACCAACATCTCCGTTTATCCGGCCTGGACGATGATCAAGCTGAAATGCAATAAAGCTACTAGACCTGAGGGCATGGCTGGAGGAGATAGCGAAAATAATGTATCCCTGATCCTCCAGCACCTATGTATGTACATACATAGTAATAATTCTCATCATAGTCACTTTCAAGATCTTATTAATTGTATTGTGTGAGTATTTAAAACGCTTTATCAACAACTAGATTTCATTAGAACCAAGTATACCCCAACCAAACCGGGATATTGGCCATTTTTGAAAACCTTAAAAAAATAGTCAGTTTGAGAAGATTTTTCATGACATTTGTGCTCTCGGATGTTTGTCAGATGCTCCTGAGGGGTAGGACCGTGAAATAAATTTTAGCTATTGACCTGGAATCCCTTGCTCCAAAGGCCTCCAACGCCAAAACCACCTAAGCGACGGCGCCCACCAAAATCCAGTCCCTAAACAAAATTATTTTAGAGCATCTTACTGAGAGTTTTTCGAATAATTAAAATGCCAAGAGAAAAATTCCAAATACCATATCAAATTTTCTACTACACGGTTGCAACGCAGGTGTCGTTTCTGAACATATGGTTTGCAAAAACTGTGATCGAAGATAATGCTAATGCGGTTCAAAATCGTGATTCTGTTTTCGAAAAAATTACGTGTGCAGTTTGCGGTTAAGAACATTTTACAAAAGCAATTTTGACACAGGTGACGTTTCCGAAAACAGGAAAGGTGTTGTCTAGACGGAAGCGGAATAAAAATAGCAAATGAAATCGAGGTCTGTGGCAGACAATAATGTACAATTTCAGGGTAATTAAAGGTTTTGTTATCCTAGGATTCATTATCAATACAGATGCCCAATCTTATAGGACAGTTTATTCGGCATATTGCACATTGGTAACCTTCCCGACGCAAATCGGAATCTGCTCATATGGAATGGTTTCTTAACCCATGAACCATTTACTAACAAATCGGGACGCAGGTAGTTTATGATCCCCTCTGGCGAGTAGCCCTACCAATATTCTGTACCATCCGGAAGGTACCAATTGAAATATATAAAAATATTGATGTTATAAATCAATATTGTACATTTCGGAGTGAGTGGAATTTGTTGAGAGTAGCTTAGGGTCACAATGGCTGTAACACCTGGACGAACATACGATATTCCCGTCGATCACTAGGTAGCAGTGATTCGAATCAAATACTCAAAAAGAACTCGTGAACTCATATGACATGTTCACTTATTTTTTGTTCATATTATAACTTATCAGCACATATTTTGGGTAATAATAAGTACGTGTGTTACTCAACCAAAAAAGCTTTCCAGACTCACCGTATCGCATCTCATACATGTATTGGGTGCAATTGTTGTTTTTTTTTTTGTTTCCCTCCGTATCTTTTTTCGAATATACAGTTCGGTATTGAGGGATTCCCTCTTTGTCTATTTCTTTATTCTTAATTCTTTCAATCATGTTTCGCTGAAGGGTGAACGTTTTTTTTTTTCAATTATAATGTGTGAATCTTTTATGTACCTACCTACCAGAGTTATTTGTGGATTTTGTTAGCTACAACTGCACCAACTACAAACAAAACAAAAGGAATGCATACATGATTACCAAAATGTATTATAATAATTGGATACCCTACTTTACGAGAGCAAAATATAAAGTAAAAGGGAAATACTGAGTGTAGTCTAGGTAGATTCTGCTTTTGAATAACTATTTCACAAATTTCACAACCTGAAACCCTTACCTGTATATCTCTACTACTTTGTGCTAATCAGTGCTGCAGTAGCAATTGCATTTGTTTGCAACGAACTAGACTCTCGAACCAACTAAATTTGTTCAGCACCTTACGTACACATACACAGACTCCTAGCAAGTTGACAACATCTCTATAAAAAAAACTCGGCTAAGAACTGAATATCCAAGATCGTGCTAAGAAGGCCTCGAATGCCTTAGTTCATGCAAGAAGGCTATAGGCTATAGGCAAACTGGGGTGCCAGCTCTGGTTTGTCCACTGGGAATCTACGATAGAGATTTACGCGTTATGGGAACAAATACGGAAGTTTACCATAGTGCACAAAATATTTGTATCACCTGTGGACAATTGTAGTGTTTTTCTAGCAGAACGCACACCAATTAGAGGAGTCGCGCTTTGGTTTTGAATTACCTCAACAGTCAAGCAACGATAAAATCCTTGAAATCGTCAACCGGGGATGCTGGGTTCCAGACCATATAAATATTCCAGGCACATGAAAAGTGGACGAGCTGGCTAAAGAGGGTGTTTTCCGTTACCTACCTGACAATAGCGACAAACCGTCATGTCAGCACCTATTAAACCATCAGAATAACAAACAGTATGTAAGAAAATATCAAAACATGTTCCTCATCCAAACAAGTCTATTGGTCAAATTTAGACAGTCATGCTAGAAAACTTGGTGTTCCTTATAGAGAGGACTTAAGCAAAATTTAAAGCTTCTTTGTCGGATCAAATTGGTTTAGTGCCTTAACTGCAAAACATACATACATACATATGTACTTCTACGGCATGGGTGGACACTGAAACTGGTTGCTATACCCTGTACGAAGTATCCATGTAGTCCGGCTTCCCACAATGATATTGCAATGGACCTTTCTTTGATCTAAGCCTGTCCCTGCCCAATCCTTCGGAATTCAGCTTACATCTGACCCACTAAACGGGTCGATAACACAGTTAAAGTGGTCAACAAACAACGGGTTTTATTTTTCATTCATGTATTTGTTGGAATACTGATTTAGGTTGTTGCTGCCCGACTGGTTATTCGGTTCTTTCATCGGTATAATTAAGTCAGTGACGACATCAGTACCGGTGTATTTTGTGTTGGTTCTCTCAATTACGATTACCACAACAATAAACCAGCGACAGACTCAGATGTTTCCAGAACACCTTTCGATATCGAATTCAATTTTGTTGGAATTTCTTCAGTTATACAATACTGTCCACCTACATAGGATCAATAAATTTATTCTCTTTCACTTGTAACTTCTTCTCCCAGCGCGTAGGTAGACAATCAACTTTTCGTTTCAGTTTTAAAAATCGATACCTCTACTTCTTGGTTCCAACATCAGAATCTGTACCTAATCAATACTCGTATAAACGCCAAAATTCGGTGCGCATCTACGCATGTAAGAATCGCCATAGCTACGCACTTTTATTCTGTCCACTACTGTATGACACGCAAGCCAAGCCAGTTTGTGAGGAAAGTACCAGTACGCCTAATGGTTATACTATATGTACCCACGCCAATATGATCTCCCAGTAAAAGCTCGATGCTACGTGATCATTTCATGATCATTCCTCGAAAAAGCTTCGAGCTTTTTGCTGAGATTCGAAAGAAACATTTTCCTTCTCCCCTCCGCATACAGACCGATGAACATGTTCTCGTCGTTTCTTCGTAACCCCCCCAGATTCGAAATAAGCCGGCTGTACAAAAATACAATATACCAATGCGTCAAGCGACAAGCAAAAGTTAATTGAAAGCAAAAAACCAGAGAAGGGGTAAATACCGGCCGTTAACAAATAGAGGAATAAAAAAAAAGAAAAAAACCTACAAAAAAATTTCGAACGTTCGTCGACAACGACGAAGACTCTCACCGCCGCATTGGTCTCTCAGATTATTTTTATCGACTTTACAGACAACTTCGTTCCGTCGTTTCGTCGTTGTGTACAGTATCCGCCGCTGCCTTGTCGAATTGACTGTTGTAAAGTACCACGTACATCGTTTCTCTTTTTCGTGTGTCAGTATTTCACAGTAATATAGAAAGCAAAGAAATTTTCCATTTTCTTTTCGGAAATTCTTAATTTCGGTCGCAAAGGCTCGCTAAAAAGTGTAATTTAACTTCGAAAATCGTTCGCGATAGTGCAAAGTGCGAGTTATAAGCGAAATATCGCAGTTTTGATTGAATTTGAGTGGAAGTGATTTAATAGAACACACGCAGCAGCAAATATGAGGGAAATTGTTCATCTACAAGCCGGCCAATGTGGCAATCAAATTGGATCAAAGGTTCGTAGCCCCCTGCGCCTTCTAGTCGCATTTGTAACTATCCCGATTAGATATGAGTGATTTTTGATTAGAATTGAAATATGTACTATGTATGTAGTTGGTAATTTTTCGGGCGGGTGATTTGCATGGAAAAATGCCGTCATAAGGCCATTTTGTGTGTCACCCTTGCTTGGTCTGCTTTGTGGTTATTTTCCGTCTTTCCCTGCCCTCTTCGTCTTCTTATTGGTGTGTGCTGCTTGCCTCTGTTCTATTTTCGAATTATTTACTCGTTTTCGACATTCTGTGTTAGTTCCTTGTTGCGCCGCAATATTCCACGTGGTGATGGTGTTTTATGTGCGAAAACGGAAAGCTTTGCCTGCTTTCTCGAAGAGCTTAGCTAAGTGCACAGGGGAGGGGGAGTGGACCGGTGCTGTTGCGGCGAGTGGGTGGTGGTGTTGGTAGTGGTGCCGAATGCTGATACATTACGTAATAGCATTTTTTGGTCTTCTGGTCGTCATCCGTCGTGTATAACCTCGTTATCACATCGGACGCGCGAGAGGGCGCAAGTAATGCCATTTGCAGGGCGAACGTATGGGACGCCTATAGTCTGTATGTTGTATCATCAACTAGTGGTATGTCTATTTACACATAGCAGAGAGGGTTGCTGTCAAATGGTCGGCTAACAATTGATTTGTTCCCTCAGGGTTGTCTGATAATGAATTCCTGTCTTCTGTCTGCCGTTAAAATAGAAAAAAGGGAATTAAAATTTATGATTTTTCACTTTTGATTTGTTGGATTGAGAGCACTGTGTACCGTTTTATTGTTTTGTTTTTATAATTAGCCTTGTGTTAGCCGGTTCTCTCACGTCTGGTGGTAAGAAACCGGCTGCCATTGACCTTATGAAGTTGATGAAGTGGAAGGCAAGTAGAATTTCTGAGAATGGGAATATGGATACTTCCGGGGAAACACGTTTTTGGAGTTTAAGTTGATGAGCTGAGCATTGTCTAAAAATTTTGACGTTCGGCGGTGTAATTATTGTGAATGCACCACGTGGGATGCTATAAATGTGGACACTATGTCCACTCAATAAAGTCTAAACTCTTTCAGCATGCCTAGCTTTAGATATTTTGCACATTTATGCTAATCATTTGGAAACATAAACATTTCTATTGTTTTTTTTTGTTCAAAGACACACTTAACCTAAAAATGCAAAGAAGAGCCTGTAACTGTCTCAAGAGACCCAAACGATTTTTTTTTTAACATTGCTGATCGAAATCTGTCGATCTGTTTTTATCAAGTGAATCTGAACAGTCATGACGCCCCAAAATAATCACAAAAGACGTAATCGATGTGTCACAATAGGTCTATTCCCGTACTAACTACTACTATGTAAAGTTATGATTTTCTACCAAATTTGACCAAAATACGTACATATGTACACACATACATACATATATGAAATCCCCTTACCGTACATCAAAATTTCGTAGAGAATCTCTTCACAGAAAAGAGATCGAGAGAGAGTAAGCAATTTCCCGTTTGTTTCGCAAAAAAAGAGCGGTTACGGCTCAGTAAGAAATTTCTTCTACCTGTGAATTTCAGTAGGTAAGTTGCTAGAAATTTCTTTAGAAAATTTATGAAATCTGTCAAATTTGAAGTTGCGTTTGGAGGAAATGTATTTATGACAGTCTTTATATGTTTCATATGTTTCTGACGTTCAAAAAGCGGGAATATTTTTGATCTTCACTTCATTGCGTTATTTGGCTCTTTCTGAGAGTTTTTTTTTACCTTCACTCTGAGAAATTTGACAAACATTTCCTTTTGAAGTATTGGTATGTGTAGCTTGACGAAATGTTGAGCCTTATTAACAAGGTGGCTACAGATCCTACTGGGATAAAGAACATACAAAAGGGAGTTTCTTTAAGAGTGTCACAGCTTATTTTTGACAGTTGTTCCGGTGTACATGAGTCATAAATGAATGACTCACATTTGGCCCAACAGAAAGTAAGTAGAATAGCTTAAGATCTTTATAAAGGGTGCGTTATAGTGATGATTCAAGTGTGAATCGGCGTTAAATTTCAATCATGTACATATTTACATACATACATATGTACCTATTCGAATTATAAATCATCAGACTAGGTACTGACTGATAGACGGATATGATCGCTTCCCCTTATGTTATTAGTGATGACGGTGACATAATTAGAAAATACAATATCTGCACGTATCAATTCACCGACATGTGTCATTGTAATGTCCAGTCACCATTTTTTTTCAGAATGAGTACCATTTCTGTTACTGGTTGATTGTATCGATGACTACTTCTCTGGTCACATTACTTCCTGTCAGAGATGACAATGTGTGATGAAATGGCAGGTTACAACTTAAAAGAACAATTAACTCAAAGTTTGAAGCAGATTGATCTACATATGTAAGTTAAACAGTGGCCTCTCTAAAGCACGAATTGTTCATTGCATGGGTGCAATTTTATTCCGAAAGACAGCAATCACACTCAATATTAACCCTAAATCTCAGCAACCACATGCTTTGCTAGTCTTATTATTATTCGCTTGAGTGAAACTACATCCATGCATAATTACTAGGGTTAAAGACCTTTCTAAGGTGAATAAACCTTATTATATAAATGATCTGCTTATAGTGAACAATCTGTGTTAGGTATTGCTAATTACTATGCACAAACCACTCCATGTCGATGGACACACATATTACTTAACACTAAGCGTGCAGATATTTCTTTGGATATGTCTAAGCCGGCTGACCATATTAGTAAAGCTTAAAGAATTGCAAATTAGCCTCGAACAGAATACGTTTACTCATTTGTTTTGTTATGCAATCGTCATTCTTCAGTTTTGGTTATAATTAACAGTCATACGTATAACTACGGTGTTACCACCAATTTAAGTCTTATCCCACATTTCAAGGATAATAAATCCAGCGACAATAACAACGCCCACAACGAAGTTACACAAAACCAAAAACCGATCGTCATTTATTATCATCGTGATCGTTGATCATCGTGGTTGCTAAGACATCGTTCAGATCGCGCCCACTGTATGATAATAATACTTGCACACTCCGGTACACAGTATGTCCTTTGTGTGTGTGTGTGGGATTGTATTTATTTGTTCATTTAGCTCGATCATTAAAAATCGCCTCAGCATACGTGTACATACATAGGTATGATAGTTTCTATAACATGCACGTAACCCTGCTTCAATTTTGGACCGACTGCGCAGTACAAGAATTATTCGTCATCTTTCGTTTGAAACGTATTACCCGGCAGAAAAATGTTTTCGTATTTCGAGAAGTCGTTTGAGAAAAACAAATTCATACTATACACATGCATATGTACCTATGTATGCATGGCAGTTGATTGTTTTCGACAGGGAATCTCTCAGTCCAAATTGTTGCGAGTTTTCTGTCAAAATCTTAGCCTACATCCTTATAATAATAATAGAATAAGCCTCTTGATCATTCGAAGGACCGAAACTGGACGGCAATAAGTCCACATGTCCGTCAAGAGAGTCCTTTGCATCCACAAAAAGTAACCGTGAGGTGAGAACATTTTTGTCGAAGGAAGACTATTTTTGCCCGAAAATTGATAAACTTGACATCATTGATATGTGGTTCCAACAAGATGGTGCCACATGCCACACAACTTGCCAATTTGAAGAAATAGTCCGATCGATTTCCAGATTTCTTTTTATGGTTAAGTCAATAGTTTACGCCAAACAAGCCAACTATCTTAGTGGATTAATATCAATAACAATATCGAAAGCGAATTTGGCTAGTTTATGCGAAGTTACATTGGACGCGTTTAGTTTATGTAGACCTAAAAATGCTTATGCATGTCGTGGTCTTCACAAATCATGACTTGTATATTGTTATATTCGGTTACAATCATTTTTCAAACTGACCTAGAGTTTTCTAGAGGAAATCTGCAGTCACAGATGCGATATATTCGACAGTCGCTTCAAAAACCAAAGTTCCATTTGAATTCGTTATGACTAATGTACGTAGATACTTTGTAGATACCTTGTATGTACATAGATACCTCTTCTAGGTTTTGACATCTCAAAGAGATACTCCAAGTCGTTTGATCGTTGGGCTGAGGACTACGATATTATTTATAATTCCTATTTCTGTGAAGTCTTTTTAAGTATAGTGTCACCAGCGAGAAGCCAAAGCAAGATTTTAAGTATGCCTCACTTATGATTATGTTATTAAAAAACCCATTCATCCGTTACAGTAGAAACCTACATAATGTAAATATTTATATGTACCATGGTCATGGACAGAATTAATTGCATTTGGAAAGGATTTCTCATTTATATTTACTGAAACCATTGTCTGAACTTCTATTTGATGAATGCATTTCAAAAATCATGACCACTTCGCGTTTTCCACTATTTGCAGAGGGGAATATTACCACAGCCTCTGTAGAGATGAACTTTGCTTCATTTATTATAGACAGAGTACAAATTAAACCCTGATTAATTAAATCCAGGATTGTAATTATCTGTTGTTAAAGCCGCAGCTATAGCCACTGACAAGTATGCACAGAAGTGAATATATGTAGTCGTATTGATTGCGATGTGGGTCCTTACTTTGATACATACACTTGGAACAGATACTTTTGGATAATTCTATGATTTGTCATGTCATGCCATCACATCAATCTCGCGATGAGCTTCTTACGAAATAGAAATCGTAGGCAGAATTACAAAACCGGAACGATATTGAGAAGTATGTGCTGAACTTCACACAAATTGGAAACTCAAAAACCGCACATGCGGCTATGAGATTAGATAATGCTTTTGGTAATAGCTGTTATTTCAGTTTTATCGATCTACATCTTACAAAGTAAACAACAAACCACCAGCTTTATGTTCTAAGCTTACAAAGTATTTATGAAATTCATATCTCGCCCCTTTATGGCATGAAGCCTAATTAAGTCGGTTTGGCATTCGGGTTTTTATGAAGTCTGTTCTACGAAAAGCGCCCTAAGTTTTGAGACAGAATGGAGTGATCGGCTTTTTGGAACCTCTCTGTCATAGTAATGTTAGGTTTGGTTACAATCTCGAGTTTGCACGTACCCCAACCTTATCCTGCTAAAATCCGTCCAGAACGGATCGTATGGTACCTATCGTGTACACTTAACCGTGTAGCCCCTAAATGTCGGTTAGTCCGTAATTTGACTCCCAGGCAACACCAAATTAATTTGTAACCATCTCACCTCACGAACGTTTGACTAACATCTGAGAGTATAACGTGTAAGATGTATGTATGTTTTGCGGACACGGGTACCGTACAGACTTGCCGTGCTTATATACTGACATTTTGAAGATAGAGAAAAAAAAAATCCGAAAGAATCAACTAAACTACTTGGTATTATACCATTTTGTGAAACACCAGGGAAAGTGTTGTCTGCTTCCGGTACGCCGAACAACAAAAAGAAGATCATTGTCGTCTATTTCGACATTTTGTGTTGAATAGTAACAATGCCTTTTGTTCAAGATCACGTGTGAAAAAAGAGCAGTTCTCGAATAATGTCACATTATTAGATTCATTATAAGACGTGTGGTTTCAATTCCAGTAGCAGTGATATCACCGTGATTCATTTGTGTTCTCCCATTTCTTCTCATCATTAAGCCCCCACAATGTTTCGCCGTAGGCAACGTGATAAACTGAATTATCACTAAAAACCCATTCATTAACTTTCTGCAACCATCTGGCTGATGTGATTCAACTGTAACGCTGAACAAACTTTTCTTTGGCACGAAACCGATCATTTTTGTGTCTGCCATCAATCTACGTCCAATGTTTTAGTGCTTAGAGTGACAATAAACCTAAAACTACATAAAAACCAATAAGGTTATCAGCAACATTCACAACTTCGTGCGTTTTTTTCTCAGTTTATGTCGGTAAAAACTGCATCTCGCTTGTAATACCATAATGATCGATTGCTGGTTTTAAAAGGCTATAACTATAAACGGAAAGCCTGCACCTTCACTGTAAGTGAAACTGCAAGACGTTATGTATGTAGAAGATGAACAAAATGTTTATTTAGTTTGGAATGTACATATGTAAGTAAGCAGTCAAACAGAATATTAATTTATGTATATGAAACGATCTTACTTTTCAAGTGATATCATTAGGTTCTCACACGACACAAGAGAATTATGAATGAGAAACCCCCCAACAGAACAGCCATCCATTGTCTTGTTGTGAGAAAATTCGTATCTATTAACTTGTACATTTGAAATAGCCAACTCCGAGGGTCATTACTTTAAGATTAAGACCAACAGATACACATCTCTTCGGGGGCATCACTGGAATTTACTTTCAAATATCTCAACAGATACAGTTCAAATTTAGGTCAATGACATTCCCAGTGCATAACATACAGATAAGGGTCCACTCCAGCAACCACTCTCCAACGTAACCAAATTCCTTATAACTATTCCGATTCCATCCCAAAAGAGAACTCTTTCTCGCGATCACGATCGCATAGAATTCTTAATTGGCCAGAGGGGTCTAGAAAGTGTGAGTCGGAAAGAATATAACCAAACCAAAAGACATGCACATTCTCTAATAGAGAAAAGAAGAAAAAACACTATCTATGTACAGTAATAAAGCCGGATTGAGGCCAGTCTTATTTTAAAGACGACGACCGACGACGACGACGCCGATGCTGCTTCTTTCTTTCATGGAGCGTGCAAAATAATTGTGTGTGAAACAGGTTCTCTTGGATTCAGTTGGTGATACGACTACGAGTACTTTTCCATAGAACGTGTATCTCTGGAATGTTCAAGAAACTATTATTTTCTTCGCACTGTTTGTATATCCTAGAACGAGCATAGAGACCAATCTCTGAATGTCCATTGAAAAAGGTTGAAGAATGAAAATGGAAGAAAATGGAAAAGAAAAAAACGCTGACACACTTCGTTTTGGTTGATTTCGACTAAGTATAATCCGAAACGCTGTATATGGTGCGTATTCATCGGATACACAGTATCTATAAGCTCTAGCATCATCGGCTTATGTGACAAAAAACCTGTATTTTCATAGTCGGTGATCCGATTGCCTTTAAAGACACACAACTCCATGAATAGTGGAGTTAATTGCCTTTAAAATTATTTTATTTATATGGTAGACTGAACATACATACTATACGCGTATACTCGTAGTTGCTTCTCCTGGTGATGGTGTATGATGATGATGTTGCTGCTAGCATGAATTCCCTTATGCTATGAATGGATGGCATTTGATCCAGTGCAAGGTGAGCTGGCAAATGACGTCAACTGAATATGTACATATTATAGTTCTGTTCTTTTTTTTTTTTTTTTTTGTTATTTTGACGTGTGAATAAAATGATGGTTGCGTGAGGTTTTGGTTTTTGGTTGAGGGAATTCAATGGCTCTTGTTACTGGCCGGGGTGGGGTGGTGCTGAGTATGATATCAGTTCAAAGGTATTTGAACAATTGAGGTCGAACACACAAGCCAAGCCAACCAACCAACCAACCAACTGTTGAAATATAGGAAGTGCTAGTTTGTGGAGCACGAAAAACTTAAATTTAAATATTTAATGCATTTTCAAGGTTTTTTTCTCTTTTAACTGTCGTTTTGTGGGATAGATAATTATGTGAACGATTTGAATTTATTAGCTGGGATTGGAATCGGTGGATTTTGAAAGTATATAGCAGTAATTTTGCATTATTAGTGACAGCGAATTCGGCTTCTTAATGACTTTGATGGCTGTCATGTTATATGATATACATAAGTCGTAGCTCCATCCGAGTGTTCTTTAATTAACTACGAACTAAGTTAACAAAACAAAACGAAGACTTAATGTCTTGGCATATGATGTAATGCAGGCAAAAATATGTTGTTCCAACTGTGTATGATGGCATATCAATCACCGTACTGGTGATGTCATTGTAAGTGGAATTGTGTTAAACAGCTTGAAGGGCAGCACCGGTGTTGAGTGTGAAATTCCATAGCCATAACCCTACCTTGTGACTTTCGATATCAGATAACGCACAAGGAATCGTAATACAATGTGTTTACTGGGTTAGGCACATTTCCCTTTGAATGCGTTCCAAGAAATAGCGACACAAATCGAGTATCGAAAATACAATTTCAATCTCAAAAGTCAAAAATTAGTTTCTCTGAAACCCCAATTCTTTTAAAACTATGACTTAACTGTCAAAAAACATAGAAATCTTCGACTAAACTGTCATTTAAACTTTATTTTCAAATCTAAACGTTTTGACGTTTGAAGATGTCAATCGCTGTAAACAACAGAAATACGACAGTAAAGCAATTTAGTTGTTGCGACAAGCACTAGTTTATTATAAAACAAATGTGTTGGTGAAAGGCAAATCAATTACGCTGGCGCCAACAACCTATACGTCAAAAAGAGTCTCAGGAGTATCAATCAAAAAACATGCAAATGTCAAAAGATCCAGTTCGTCAGACCCTTCTGAACTGAGTTTAACAGTGAACACAGCCCGAGAAAGACAATAACATTTTCATAAATCTTTCACAATTAATTACTACGATGAAATGAAAGTCTTAACTAAAGTGACAGTTAGCTGTACTGTGCTTTTGACAGATCGTACATTACTTACCTATAAAAATTTCTTTGGAGAGAAAATGTGAGTAACACGTCTCGTGTGATCTCTCTTTTATGATTCTCTTGTGTTAGGGAACTAGAATTCCTAACAATCCCTGCAAATTTGAATTGCTGCCTTTTTTGCTTGTGTCAAATTTTTATACTGAATGTTCCGTAAGTCCACAGAAGTTAACGAAGAATTGGCGAAACGGAGCACAACTATTGGCTTGTGAATCCAAAAAATCACCGATTGTCCATAAGTATGTATTCTTCATATTTCTGATGATTTGTCGTATGCTCACTACCAAGTTACTTATAACGACCAAGTTTTCTAGACTAGGAAGTTCTTGAGTCCCTAAAGAACGTATCCACGAGCGAACTGCAGAAATTTTCAGAAGCGAACATCGTTTCAACATCTCCATATATCAACGTGAAACGAAAGAGTAGAAATCTAGTGTACTGATAAGGTCCTCAAGACCTCTCACACCAGCTTCAGTTCACTAATACCATCTGGAGGATAGATTCCTTAATTTTTGCCAGTATACTGTTGGCAATGACATTTCAATTGTCGCGGCCAAGGCTTTACTCTGTAAATGCGGGAGGGGCATATTTGTTTTTAAAAAATTGTCTGAAACTAGAGGGTTTGCACTTCGATGCAACAGTAGACATCAGCAACATTTGTTTTTTTTAAAAAACTCCTGTTGCTTCATCTCGTCCTTGGGTAACTCGATAGGGGTAACTGGAAAAAGTTGCACATTTGGTAAAAGTCAATTCAAGTCTTGTATCTTTAAAATTAAACTCAACATCACCAGCACCACCCAAGCAAGGAGTGTTACTAGAGCAGTAAAAGTTAAAAACGAAATCAATAAACTCTTGGTACAGATACTAAGATACGAATATTTGGCGCAACAGGGCCAGACTTTTCACAACCATTTGAGTTGTGCGTGTTACATTCTTTACATGGATGGCTGGGGTCTACTCTTTTATGTCATACCCGAAGGACAGGCTTTTTTCATGACACTTACACTCTCTAAAATTTGTCAGACGCTCGTAAGAGGTGGGGTCATGAAAAAACTTTTAAGTGTTATCTGTGAACGAACCTCGAACCCATGGCTTCGGGGGATAACGAAATGTGCTTCAAGAGGTCATGTAGACATGAAAAAGAAATAACATGTAAATGCTAATGACCACGGTTGGAAAATGCACTGTCAGCTCTATTGCTCCCTCTTTTAAGTTTGTGCTTAGCCATGGGTCAAGTTCAACAAACAAAGTTTCAAAAAAATATTCAAAAACTTCTCAAAAAAAAGCCTTTATACTTTCTTCTTCAAATAATGACAGGCATTAAGCAACAAATTATCCCTAAAAGCCATCATAACACACGAAACACCACAATTTCGAAATACGACACTGCACAAGGCACCGCACCGCTGTACGACACGTAATCACTTCCTTTCAATGCATTTCCAGTCCATTAGGCCAAAGTTTCAAAGTTAATCATGCAACACTGTAAGAAACGAAATAATCTTATCCTGCGCCCCATCCCTCTGATAAGCCAGGTTTCCATCCTCAATCCCCAAAGGCTCTCCACAAAAACCAAACTATGCAAAGGAAAAAAAAAACACCCAATGGTTTTTTTCAATTTCACCCGCGCGCTTCTAAAAAGGAAACGGAAATTCTTTCAGCTATCATGCATTATTTACTTAAAAACCAATTTTCACTAAATCACTTTCCTGTGCCCATATTGTGTGCACCAGTGTCTTCCCCATCTATGGGGCGCATTGAAAGCGGCCAAAGGATGAGCAACCATTATTTTCTACATGAAGGGTGGTGGATCATCCGCGCCGTGTCGCTCCAACTGTTTGTGCATCACACAACACAACAATTGAATTCTGCATCGTTATACCGTTCATATCCTTTTTACTTGAAATACAAAAAAAAACGAAAAAAATTACACAGCGGGTAGAGACAAAAAAAAAGTCCTCCTTGAAGGCATCATCATTTTTAATTTCCCGATCCCCCTACAGAGTCAGCCCCCCATCCAACGCCTGACACCAAACTTATCTTTACTCAGGGAAAAGCCTTAATAATAGCATCAACATATGTATGTGACGTTGCATATGGATATGCATTCTCACTATATGCTCACATGCTGGTCTATACGAACGCGAGAGGGTCTATAGGGGTTTAGGACTTGCGTTACTCGACTCCTTATTCGATGCACATTAAAATAGGAGCAACATAAAATAAGGCAAAAAAAAAAGAAGAACGAACCCAATGGGGGTTGGGGAAAGTGAAAAAAAAATCGCGTGTCATAAATATGGAAATTGCTTTCTTCATGGCCTGACCCCATTTGCAATATATTTCCATGATATCTTCTCCATATCGCATTTACATTAATTTTCCTTTGGTGTTTTTTTTTTCTCTACACATACATATATATGTATGTTTCTGCATTCTTGTTCTTGTATCCTTACGATGGCCCCAGACTGGTGAAAAAGTTTAAATTTGTTCCTTTTCGACCTTTTGAAGAGAGCACTTTAAAAAGAAATTGTTTTCTTAAACAACACAAAAAAAAGGGGCGAAGTTTTGAAGGATTCGATGATACTTTGGGTCTTAAGTGGTTTCTTACGGTGGTGGAGTAGGAACTTAAGTAGCAGTCATACTGTAGAAAGAGTCACAAAACGATTTTTAGTTCATGAATGAAATTCTATACTTTTTGACACACATTCGAGCCTATTTGACGAGCTGTGGTCTCAAATACCATTTTGTTCTTACTCGAAATTACAGACTTTACCCCAGCTTGTTTTGGACGTTCCAATTTACTAAGATCTTGGCTTCTTTTTAGAATCGAATTAGCCCCAAAACGACGCTTTTAAGATTAGTCCAAACAGATACTTAGTCCTGCCTACCTTCGTTTCATGTAGTCCCCGACGTTGCTTATGAATTGGATCGACGGACTTTGGCGGCTTTCGAGTCTTGGGGTCAGCGATTAGAACAAATTCACAAGAATTACCTGTGTTTAGAAATTTGCAAGTCCTTTCTCCGGCTGAACTTTATTTTGTCACGGCACTCTTTTCGTAATCAAGCTTATTCAATACGAAATCTCCAACCTAAAAGTTTTGAGAGCCCTTTCACAGAGTTACATATGTAAGTGCAGGCATCCAATAATACTCGAAGGTAACTACCAACATTTTCATAGCCGATGCTCACCTACGAACCTTACATCATGGTTTGTTGTAGCCCGTCATGGTCCTTCGAGTCGGATGACTATGAAAAAGAATAGAAATGTAAGGAACCTATCACTTTGACTCACAACTGACATCTTTCAGCTTTCGGGTCATCTCCGAAAAATACCTTATTTTAAAAGCCTGCATTTACTTACTTAAGTGGTGCTACAGTCCGGGGTGGACCTGGGCCTCAACCAACAACCCTCTCCAGTTAGCGCGGTCTTTGGGTAACTGGCTCCAGGCGAAGTCTTCTACTTTTGTGCCTCCGGGTTTGATTCAAAGACTGTGCGAGCTCTACTTGTCTTAGCCACCTCAAATTAAGCAGTTTTTTTTTTTGACTAGGTCGATGTCGCTGTACAGCTCGTATAGTTCGTCATCGAATCTCCTCCTCCGTCAACGCAAACGGGAATGAAAATTTTGCAAAGACTCTTTTTCTCCAAGCAACTGAGGATATCTTCATCCGCTTTAGACAGAGTTCACCCTTCAGCGCCATAATGGAGGACTGTGATGATCTTCCTTAGTTCTTCTCAATAGCATTCTTAGCCCAAAGAAACAGCGATTGGTAAAAGTTATTAACGTTTTATTTCTGCTAAGGTGTTCTTTTTACAATTGATAGCAGAACCGAGGTAGATTAAGTCCCTTTATACCTCAAAGATATAGCTGTCCATTGTGACGTTCTGTACAATTCGTCGATGTCGTGTGCCCCTTCTTGTACCCATTTTGGCAGCTTTCGTTTCAATACTAGTGAACGCTCCAGTGACAGCTCGCTGAGTTCTGCCAATAATGTCAATGTCGTTGGCGTACGCTAGTAGTTGCACAGACATTGAAAGATTATGCCTCTGGCGTTAAAGAACTCACATGACAGCGCGTCGCCTTGTCTAAATAATTTTTTTACATCAAAGGTCTCGATGAAATCGTTACGCGACCTTGGTCGAGCAGTGGAGATTCTCCATCGTCATTCTGCACAATCTGACGAGTTTGGCAGAGATGCCAAAACTAGACATGGCTCTGTATAGTTCGCCTCCATAAATGCTGTCATACGCGGCCTTAAAATCGATAAAAAAGATGCTGGGTGTCATTTCGAACTTCTTGCTTTTCTCCAAGATCTGACTTACTGTGAAGTTTTGTTCTATAGTGGACTTTCCTCGTCTGAAACAACACTAATAGGGGCCAATCAGGCTGTTGACGAAGGGTTTCAGACATTCACAGGATGGCAGATAGGGTCTTATCTGCGATGTTAAGGAAACTGATACCTCTGTAATTGGCGCAATTACAAGAGGGTCTCCTTTCTTGTGGATCCTTTGAAAGCCTACAAGATGATGTTATTTGAAACGTTGCTTATGTCTCAGGGTACGTGTGTTTTTCTTTTAAAGTCCTTCTCTGGAACTTGTCTTTTGGAGCACGCTCGGTCTTCAAAGTATTCAGTGTATGTCCTTTGTATGAAAGGCCAAAGCCTTTTATTTTTGAAATCCTAATACCCTTTTGATGCTTTAAATTCAACACCTGTTGCTGTAACAAATAATATTTTCGGCTTATACGAACTATTTTAAAATTCAATTAACAGTAATCTTTTACTAAACCTTGTTTCCATTTCATTAATGACCCTTTAAATATTCCCCGTTTCCATTATAGAAAAGCAAACAAAACAAAAAAAAAGTGCAATTTTAATATTAGCTTATTATCCAAATGCATATTTTAATAATAAACTTTAATTAGCAACATACACTAATATTTATGTGAAAAATAATGTCATTTTTATTTTAATTTTCAGGTAAATTGACTTCAAACCGAATGCTGGAATTACCTAAATAATACCGCACAGATGAGAAACATTATTCTTTAAACAATTTAAATGATATTAATCCAATTACATAACCGGTCACGAAATATTGGTAAAATATACAATATTGCCAACATATTTTATTTATTGTTCTACCAAAAACCAAAAAAATAAAAATAAAAAAGATGCATTAATCCAATAAATCAATTGTCATCATTATGCGATATCTGTAACACGATAGTGCAACTTAAAAAGTGCACACACACGACCATTGAATATAAAAAGATCGGACGTCCCCAGCAGAATACGCAATTACCATAGTTAATTTAAATTCTTTGATATGAAACTAATTAAAATTTCTCATTGAATGGGCGCTTGTAATTTAACAAATATACGTGTGCTTATTTATTAGTTCAATGCGTGATTAAAATTTAATATATATGTAGATAAACTTTTTTTTTTTTTGTTTCATTATTATTTTGTCACAGAAAAGATATTAAGCATACAAATAAAAACTATTATACAAATGGCATGAAAAGCCGGGGCTATAACATACATTTCAAGTATGTAACTAAATTGGAAAATATTTTGCACATGCATACAAGAATTCTCTTATTAGTTTTTTTTTTTTTTTGGTTTTCATTTTGTCAGTTGAATGAATTTTATTATCGAAATGCGATCTAAATTGTATTAACCGTGTGGTCGGACGGTAGATTTTATCAAATATTGTTTTTATTTCTATGATTATACATGTGTTTTTTTTTTTTTTATTTCTTTGAAAATGTTTGTTAATGTGTGGTTAATTGCCTGAAATATTTGAAAACGTTTTTTTAAATAGTTTTTTGATGAAAGGGCAAATTTTCCGTACCAATAGAGACGAATGTTTTGTTAATTACAACAAAATTGCTAAAATACAAAAAAAAAATAAATATATTTTTCATTCATATTAGGCTTTTTGTTTAATTATCAATTTTGCTATTCAGCGAGAATATGTAAAATATAATAAATAGTCACTATTTTCATTGTTAAGTACTATTCAGCAATTTTTATGTATTATTGTTGACGTGGTTTTAACATTTATCCTATTCAAGATAAGCATATGTATAGCAAAATTAAAATTATTACAACTGAATCCAAGGCAGGAAACATGTTCCATTGAATCGAAGGACAAATCACCAACGTACTCAAAATATACTTCAACTTTAGGAGTCCTCTTTGAGCAGCAATACACCAAAAACTTATAGAAAAGCTACAATCTTTTCCTATCCTCGTTATTACATAAGTATGTAACCCTTGGAAAGTAGTCCGGTGAATTCAAAAGTTTGTGGATGTTTTATGCAAAATTTCATCAAAATGGGTTTTTGGAAGAAAAAAGTCTCTAAAAAGTGGGAGTGGCCACATATGATGTACAGACGAATTGTAGCATCTAACTCGATTATTTATTTACCTTTAGGATACGGTATAAATATAATAGAAACTCACTCAGACAACCGACGATGCTCGGTAGACGTTTAAGGATTATTCAACAATTCCTTCAGTTGAGAACTGACAGTCGCTCATCGCTTTGTAGTGAAGGTATCCAATGGTGCCAAGACCCAATGTACCTTCTGATCATTTAAACAGGATATTATCGGATAATATCGGACAGGATATTAAAGGATAAAGATTCGGATTTCGACAAATATTGCAGTTTTAATGTTTGCTGCCAACACTATTTCAAGTGGCAATGTCAAAGGCAGTCTTTCAAAATTTCACGTGGTAGCTGGTTCAAAATCTAAACTGGAAATCTCATCTAAGCAGAACCACAGAAAGTCGTCTTTAATCTTCTGGGAGTGCTTGTCTTCTCTTCAAAAAATTCAGCTTCACCGGCAGTATGCAATTCATATTTCATTCCCAATCGCCACTTCAAAGTTATTGCCTCGAATCGCATATAGGAATGTGATATCCTTCAAAGTTTTCGGTCCTAGCTACAAATTAGCACTATTAGGTGCGTAGGGACATACATACATACATATGTATGTATATATGCACTTACATCCAATTTTTTTTTTGTCGTATATGTACATAAGTCCCAAATTTTCGTACAGCTAATATCTATTTTAATGAAATTAGTTCAATTCAAGGTGGTTCGCTTCGTTTGCTAATTAGATTTCATCCTTTTCTCCGCCTGGTTTAGCCACTCTCGCGACTTCGTCGCTCCGCTAAGGGTATGTCAGGCAGGCGGCTATAACTTGTATTTCTCTGAGCAAATTCTTACAATTTTCCCCATAAATTTGTTGTTTCGATTTTATTTATATTTTACGATGTACTTACATACTTGTTCCGTGCCTTCTGAGTATTTAAATTTTTTAAGCTTACAACATATTTTGTTAGGACTTATGCGATGGGATTTCGATTGGAACTTATGTATGTCCCGATGAAGTGGGTGAAGCCATCCAGTTCTCTGTGGCAGAGAATGCAACAGTTGAAACCTTCGAAAATCACACGAAAATATTAAAGCCCTAAAACCTCTCAAGAATACCGATAGATAGTAAATTTTAAAAAATGGAGGTATTATTTGAAGTCTTTTAGGGTCGGACCTATTGCTGACTGGTCCAAATGGGATAATTTGGGTTCTTAACAAGGCCATCTAGAAATGGGCTTAAAACTTCTCGCAATCGAACTGAATTTTAGTTAGAAATTTGTTTGATTTGCAAATGCTTTTGAGATGCATACTGTTCCATGGTTAAGTAGCAAGTATAGACGAGTTGAAACGTCAAGCAAACTGCAGCTAAGTTCCGGCAGAGAAACAATATTCTTAAATCCTTCAGGCAACTCTGCCACAAACTAAGATCTCTTTTTTGGAATTTTTGCAAGTACATACGGTTAAGCGTTCTTACTCTCAGATAAGTCCATAAAGTGGTCACTAGCCTCCGTGATGATTCTGTGCAAGTGCACAGGTATGTTAAACCTTATGCCACCTCATAGCCCCAAAACCTAACCACTTTCAGGATAATTCAATAAAAACTCTTTCCATTAAAGACAACTTCCATATCGAGTATGGATACATATACATACATATACCGTGTGTAACATTTCGTCGGTGACTCATCAAAGCGTGACGATGCAATCAACCGGTCACAATACACAAAACTCCCTTGCAATACAACAACGAAAATCGTCCTTCATTGTCAAGTAGAACAAAATGAAATGTGATTATCCATTGAATGTTAACACCATCCATCCATTGACAGATTTAACGATTGAAAAACGTACAGCTGCCACGTAAAAGTCCAAAATTCGCGTCCAGCACCAGCGTCCAGCTTTTAACACCTTTGTAAGTAATACACATTGTATAATGCAAAGTGAAAGCTGTGCGTGTATGATTGCATTGTTGTCCTTTCAACAACTCGTTTGTCCTTCTTTCTCATACTCTTGGTGTTTTTTTTCGCGTATCGATAAGAGGACATCGGCCCACATTTAAGATTTAATATTGTAAATATGCCCACCACTCCACAAATGGGTTTTTATGTAGTTCAAAGGACCAAACACTCACCGACAGGCTTTTCCCCGTATCGCTTTCATGATCGCGTATTCTGTGGTCATAGTATACCTTTACTTACTTCGTAAACATACATACATGTATGCATATAGCTCGCATTGTACAAGGAAAAAAAAAAAGTGGACGCTAGACGTTGACAAAAGCATATGGATGGTTTGTTGTTAACTTTTTTTGTTGATGGTTCATGGTTCGTGTTCAACCTCGACACGACCTTCGAGTAAATAAAAATGCACTTTAACAGATTTTATTAATTAATAATGTTGAAAGCCTCGTCATGATTCGCCTTTGTGTAATAAATTATCGATCGGCTGTAAAAGTATGTAAAGTAAGCAGAGAATCATTGCAAATTTAAATTATTACTACATTGTTAAACAGGAGGTGTCGTCGATATGTTTTCCTGTCACTTTGTCAAGAATCCCTACAGTAAACACAGAACCTTATCTGCTCTTGTCACATACGGCTTCAACAACGCCTGCGTGCATTTTACTCTTTACTCTCTCAAGAGGATATCCAGTCTGAGTGGAAAATCGCAATCGAAGTTGAACAGGTTTCTGATTCTAGTTTTATTTTTTCCTCCCATCGAATTTAATGTTTCTGACAAGTAGTTGTAGCTTTTGGTACAAGGTGTTCTCGAATAGAAAAAGATAGGGTGCTATCATCCAGCCTTGTAGTACACCGTTTTCGACTTAAAAGTTCTCGATTCACCTTGCGATTATACAAAATTTGATTAATACGTAGCCTCTCATTTCTCTAAAAAGACCAACAGAAATCATTACCAAACGCTCGTTTTACTCTTTTAAGAACCTTGTCTGGGACTTGTCCACTATGAAAAGTCGGCGGATGGTACTCGAAAAATTGCTAAAGTTTCATGGGACTTGCTTCTGCAAATTCATTTCACCATCGTGGGTAGTAAGTGTTTTCCGTATGGCTTATTGGTTTTGAAAAGTTGCTTGTTCGGAGTTTTTTAGGTCCACTTTTTGAGTTCCACGACTGGGCTTCTGGTATTAACCCCTGTATGCATCTGCATTCCTCAGAGTTATTTTAGTGTTCTTACCATTATCTTAAACAATTTGATTTCACTATGGGACCCATAGTACCAACGTTCTCCATTATCTACCACGAATTGTATTTTTGCCATAACGCAAACCACATCCCTCTTGAAACACTGAAATGATGATATGCCTTTGAGCTTAATGATTTATGCGGCTCATGAGTTATTGCCTTATGATATTATCAACATCAACTTACTCTTTTCGCTAAAAATGAAACAAGTCATATTCCACCTGATATTCTACTATGACCTTGTAGTGGCGTTTACAATATTTATGATAAAAAACTGCCCAAATGCTTGAGGTAACATTTCGGATTGACATTGTAATTTGGCAATAAATGGTGGTGACCCCCCACTCTGATAGGATTGACTTTTACATACATATATTCTTCCTGCTTATATGGAATGTTTCTACCAACTTGTTGCCGAATTATCCTTATAGTTAGATAGCTTATCCAGTAAATTCCACTATCTTGGTCTTCTTGAATGAAGCGTAGCATAACATCGTATCCGATATTGCAAAGCACTGGCCTCAGTAGAAAACCCTGTGGTGGCATTTTTTGGATATTGAATCTCTCCTTCCGAAATACCGGCTGTATTTTCCAATTCACTTGCTTAAATTGTATCATGATGGCATGGAAATATGACAAGTTAGGCGCTTAAATTGCTCGCTGACCCCTGACACCCTAAACTCTAAACCTCTGACTGTCCCCTATGAGGTAAAAGTAAATACAAATTTCAATAAAGCTCACCTCAAAATGTAAACATAGTGCATAAAACCGCACACCTCTCTGATTGTCTCTTCCAAGCGCTTAAATAAATGCTCATGAAAAAGTTATGAACGAGACATGGTATAAAAAATCAACAGCAACATCAAACCTCTACCACAACCCCTATCTTTCAAAAAAAAAAAAAAAACCAATCCCTGTATCGATACCCTCAGACTATCATAGCCAATGTATGTGTGTGTTTTTTTTTTTTTTTATTTCCTTGTTTAATCCCACACACCTTCTCCTTTGCAAGTTCCCCCAACGCCAACACTCGTTTTCATTCGGTTTTACAGCCTTTTTTTTGCAATTTTACTTTGGCATTAAAAATTGATGAAAATGCACTTTGGATAAATTTAATTCCACCACCACTCCACGAGTGGTCGTGTGTAAGTGTGCTGGCTGTTATAAGCCACAACATATACCAGCCGTGACAAGGCTTCGCACAGAGCTAGACAACCTTCAGGTGGGTGGGTGGACGTTATATTGTTGTGCACTTTTTTTTTTAACTTTTTTATTTTGCCGCCTCCTTTCATTGTCGTCCTTTTAATAACATAATAAATTTTCACAGACATGTTATGATAGGCGAGGAGAATATGGCGTTTCTAGCCAGTCAACCGCTATCACCTTCGCCACTCTATATCCGTTCAATAGACTCACACCGAACTGACAATGGACGCTTGGTGTGGTGTGCTGCTACATGAATATTTCAAAAGTGTAATATTTAAAAAAAAAAAGATGATTATATGAGTTTATGGATATGCTCCATGTTTGTGTGCTTACCGCCTTTCGGATTCGGTGTCCTTTGTACTGTTGCATGGAGACTTATTGTGACATGGGGGGCCATTACATCAACCTTTATGGTGTTGTTTTTTAAACGTCTTTCACAATGAACCTGGTTACCATGTTTCACACTTGGCTTTTGCAATCTTGCAAGTTGATCTTAAAAAACAAGTACATATCACAGTAATTGAGAAAATAATAATGAGTTCGGGAGTAGCAAGGAGGACTTTCAGTTTTAAATCTGTGAAAGGATTTGCTAATGGAACTTGGATCCTTTCCTGTCTCGTATAAGATGGCGGAGTTTAAACTCGCACTTTTTAAAGGTTGATAATTTATGTTGATCTCAATGGATTGAAGCTTTGATTAACCTGACTGCAGCCTACTTGAATCTCAGTGAATCCATTTTATTCCCCAGTGTGGAAAGAATGAGAACCAGAATTAATCGAACAGACTAGCTAGCCCATGACAGTAGCAGCACTCCTGAACCAGTCCGTTTTTCTGATGAATTTTAGATGACATGTTAGCTAGTTCGCTGAGGTCGTTAAAAGATACTCTAAGAAGAATTCTAAGAATCTTTTCTAGTTACTGATCAGTGATAGGCTTGTGAGCGGTGAACTAAATTGAACTAAAAGCACGAACTAGTTCACCAAACAGAGTTCAATAAGTGATCACTTATCACTTTTGCCACTAGAATGCTTGCCGTGATTTTGTCCCTAGATGGAGCTCATTTTAATGTTAGAGTTAAGAGTTACTTAAATAAATCAAGTCAGTTCAGTCTGAAGTTCTAGCCTACTACACCTTACTTTACTTTAGATGGCGCTACAGTCCGGTTTTAACATAGGCCCGCACCACCCATGGAGTAATGAAAACTAATATCACGCGAGTTTCAAACCACTTCGCAATAATTACTTAAGAGGGCATACTCTTAGGCGTTCTTTCGTGAAAAGACGTTAGTTATATTTTTTAGCTTGCACTTTAGATTCAGGTCCTTCTCTAAACGACAAGTCGTCCATTGGGACAGTTGACATACATACGTAGACAGGCTTCCTCTAATACTATTCATTTATCAGTACTAACAGTCCATGTAAATATATTCACGACAAGTCATATCACAGTTCGAGTACATGTTTTTTGTTTGTGTATAAACACGACTACTTGCTTATGCATTGATTTAAGTGTCAGCAAACATCTCAAATTGAATTAAAGACCTCTTTGTGAATCCACTCGGTGCCGCGTCGCCATTGTAATCCCTTTAAAATTCAATACCTTAACCACCGTCAAATGCGCCTTCCCACATTTCCGTTTTCATTCAATTTTACGAGAACATGCACATGCTAATGCTGCTACCCTCTAATAAGGGTAATAACAAGGGAACTCGTTTCTTTTCTTTTTTTCTTTTTTTTTTTTTTTCCTTTTCCATGTCGTCTTCGTCTTCTAACCGCCATCCACCCGTCGTCGTCACACTATTCGTTTTGTGAAATTCGCGTGCATCCATATTAAAGTACCTAGCGTCGCGTCGCCACTCGACAACATTTGTTGCTGCTATGCATCTGCACGGCTTTGTTCAAAGAAAAGAAAGATATTTTCTTTTTGCCCTTATACGCCCTTACTATCCTGTATTACCAGAGGGGTGGAATGGGGTGCTTTATTGGATGATAGATCTCACATCAGTGCATTGTGCATGGCTTCCGACAAAACGGATAAGTTATAATTTTCTCTGTGTCATAATCCCATTGACGTTGTCGGTAGGTATCCTTGTATGGTATTATATGCAAAGTGTAAAGCTAAACAGGCACGCCATAGTATCTGTTGGTATCTACTATATCCTGAAACTATAAAAACCATTAAAATATGGTCACATGTTCATGGTCTAACATCAACCTACCTTTTTAATGTGAATTTCATGATTCGAAAAAAAAAAAAAAAAAAACATGTCCACCCCGCATCCTTGCGCCGTTGGTGGAAACAACACACTAGCTCTCAGCAATTCAACAAATTGTCGGACGACCGAAAACATGAATTTGTCCATTAGGAAATTGGATATCAGCTATGCCCCATTCACAAGTACCCAGTATGACAGTGTTTTAGAGTTCATGATGCCCTTGTTTGATGGCGATGACTACCGCCAGTTATATTTAAAAGTTTCCAATTTATTTCAATAAACTATTTGATGGCATTCTCGCTTGGCATCGGACGCCAGGCTAGGGACGACAGTCGTTTGCTACTTTTAGGGGTGGCACGGCTCTGGCATAAAAGGGTGAATGTATAACGAATTGACTTCATAATAAAAAAAAAAAAAAGGAAAAAAAAGCTCCTTTTTAACAATCACTATAAAATGTCTGATATTTATTTGGCCATCACAAGCAACCCCCGCCCCCGGGAGCGGGAGTCGAGGGTTGTTGTATCCTCCGAATCAATTCATTTCGGAATGTTCCACGACAGATGTGAATTTCTGGATTATTTTTCCGGTTTTTCGTTTCTGTTTTAGACAGGACTGGAAGGTGTATTTGGAAATATTAAAAACAAATGTGGAGAGTGGCAATGAATATGTGAAAAGTCATTTGTTGAATGAATAAACATATTGGGATCAGATGTAGCCGAGATACGTGTGGGTACCTCGTCGTATGTGGTGGACGCAGAATTGTACACTTCTTCTACTCGTATGTACGTTGTCACTTTTTCGTTGACATCATAAATGCTTGCAAGGTATGGGTATGGGTACGAGTGAGTGTATGCCAGGATATATGGGGTATTGGCAAGTGGCAATTTCAATATGGTTTATAGCTTTTATTGATGTTTGTTATTTACCCAGTGCGCGCGCGGCGAATGATGAAGTGAGCAATGAAAAGCGCTTTACTGTGTTGATAGGGTTTTGTTTTTTTTTTTTCTTATTCTGATCAGAAAGACCATTAGGCAAGTAAATATGATGTTGGAAATGGATTCGGAACAATTTAACATATGAATGTTGCTAGAGAAACTTCCTATTGTGGGTAAATATAGAGGGCTTTACGGTTGGAATCAAGGAGGTAAATCAATTGGATACTAATTGGATTGTCTTCGGGTGGGATACGTCCCATGTAATGTGTGTATGTACATTGATATTAAAATGTAGTTAGTTACATAATGTTATGATTTATTGTCGTCCACATAATGAACTTCATAACCTTACCCAATCTATTGTAATGAGTTTATGTCTCATGTAAAGCGCGTTTTAATTTAACACTGCTTTGCCGACTAGCTGTCAAACATATGTACATACATACATACAAAGATAGAAAGATGTAGAAATGACAGAAGAGTAAAGCTGAGGATTGTCAGATCTCCAAATGGAAAATGTCTGCAAAATATCTGACAATTGAGTGAACTACCAACTTTTGTCTGACAATTTTCTAGCAAAATAACTGTCAGACAGCACAGACTTTAGCCTGACAATAAATGTGCAGTTATGTACATAAGTACATATATGTATGCCAATCGGCTGAATACTCTTTTGTATAGTTGCCAGACATTTAGCACACTTGCGGATTCTTTGGATATTTGTAGAAATGCGAAGCTTACAACAATTGCCTCGCTTAAACGTCAAACAGCGAAAGAATTATTGTCAATGGTGATGACAATTTCTCAGCATTCTTTGAGTTCCGAATCATAAAATGTCGAATTCACATAAAAGGCGTTTCGGTTTTTCACCGAAAGGTTTCAGCTATGAAAAGAGACTGTATGGTAACTTGACCGAGGATGTAAGAAGTGTTAAGGGCTTGTGTCTTGGTTTTGGCAATTATAAACCCTATTATCGGATGTAAAAGTAGCCAAACATCAGTGTCACCGTAGTAGAGATGCTTAAATGCTGCATGGAGTACATTGTGAATAGTCACCAGGAACAACAGCAGTATTTAGCCCTGACTTACTCCATTTAGAACTTCAAAATTCTCTAATTCTAATCGTTGTGTAAGATGTTTCACTTGCTCCTCACATACTAGGTTACTTAAAAAGTTTTATGCGATTTGCCAATTCGTTTATCTCATTTCTGGAGGGTGTTCGAAAAATGGATTCGGATTTAACGCTTCAAAATATAAAACACCCACTCGTCTGCCAAGTTCCTAGTGTCTGCTATTTGTACCATTGTCAATCGTTTTCTTAAATGTAAAGTTGCATTTTTTGGTCCTCCAGGACATGGATCATCATTAACACCTGTACGACCACGTTCAACCTCTAAAGTCCATCTATGAACAGTCGGAAATAAAGACCATAATCCTTTAATACTACTGGAACCAACTTGGTATAAACTACCTAAAACATAAAATTTTGGACGAACACTGGACAAATTTTTGACAGCTGTCTGAAGAGAACAATTTGATCTGTCAAGTTTGACGTTTATGGAGTATAAAAATGAAGAATGGAGTTTTAAAATGATTTATAGGATTTGTTGGTTTCAAAGAATGCCCTTTCACTACTTTTTAAGTAACTTATGTACATAATATGTAGCTTTAATGTTAAGTATGAGATCTTCAGAGATATTTCTCTCCCGCGAACCTGACCAGATAGCATTCCGATTTCAGCTGTCGAAAACTTTCATAATTTGGTTTGATTTCTACCTTTTTATCACGTTTTTGTTGAACAGAGTTTTTGCTCGTCTGTAGTCTGTAGCTGTCAAACTACATTCTGGTTTAAAAAGTTCTCTTCTTTTAACAACGTTTCCCCAAAATATGACGAACGACGTGGCCCTAAGCTTTCGAAATACTGTAAAGGAAAGTATGAAACGCAGAGTTCATACTTTAAGTTCAGTGGTCTGAATAGAAGTTGTATCCTTGCTCCAAAAAGTGTTCCTTTACATCTTCCACCCTCCGCCTTCTTGAATGCAAATTCCGCTGTATCTCTCGACCAAATATTTGCTTCATTAACTCTTTTTTTATATTCGTACCCCCGTTGCTAATGCATATATCCGAATCCGATCCCTTAACTCTGCCATAAGGGTGGTAGAAAAAAAATCTTCAACACACCATAATACACACACTAATGATACCTTCTGACTACATCAGGACACTAATGTGATGACATTATGTGGGTTACGATGTGAAACAACTATAACCACAATAACGAAGCACTAACACACAAAAAAAAACAAGTAAAAATCCAAAAATGAGGAGAAAATAATGAGCTTGGCAAACTAAATGTTAATAACACCGCAAATTGTGGACATTACTCGCAGCGGCGAAAAGCAAAATAAGAAATAAAAAAAAAACAAAAAAGGACATCCCAGGATAATACCTCCTCGACTACAATTAGGTAAAATTAATTACACAGTACGATAGATTGAGGCCAAATTATGAAATTATGAAAACAAAAACTACACTAGCTCTCCGAATAGCACAAAAAAAAAAAAACTGCAAAGGACGAAAATAAATCTATAAGAAAAGGATGAAAACTTTTCCAAGCAAATTTAGTATAGGTAGATTGTATGTGTGTATGAGTGTGTTTCAACGTTCCAACGTTTAAAGTTAAAATTAAAATTCCTGGAGCGCTTCCAACCCGACAAAAAACTTAAAACTACAAAATTATCCCCGAAAGCGGTGGAAAAGAAAGAAACCCATTGGAAAAGAATGATGAAGAAAAATGCCAAATGAGAGAAACAAAAGGAAAAATCATACATAACGTTCTCGCGAGGTCGTCCTCGTCATTAAAATAAGGGTCCTCGATCCGTCGCTGTTTCTCTCTTCTCTGTTGGGGCACACTTTCTGTGTGTGTTCTTGTTTCTTTTTTATTTTTTTTTCTGTTCCTATGGCAAATTGAAAAGTTTACACAAAGCGATGGAAGAAAGGACGAAATGTGTATAAATGTATGGATGTATGTCTACACACTAACAGGCGGCACGGCACGGCACAGTGGCGGTGCAACTAAAGAAAAAGACGCAGATGAAGGAATAAAAGTTATAGGTGTAGTAGGTAGTAGGGTTCAAGGCGGCGCGGCAGTGTGTGGCGAAACAAATGAGGGAAATGCATAAAATTACATTATCGCTAGTCGGTGCAGCAGGAAGAGAAAGGATAGAAATTCAGTCTCATTAACATTTCTGTTTTTCTTTTTTTTTTTTGGTTTTTTTTTTTTGCCCCAAAGTCAAATCCCGAGGAAAAAAAAATAACGTTCACCCAAACGTTGCAAAAAAAAAAAAAAACAGCAAAAAGGACGAAAGATCAACTTTAGCAAAAGGAAACTTTTCTTTTCGTTTTTTTTTTTTTTTTGCAGTGACGCTTTGGTTGCATCTGTCTCCGGAGACTACGACAACGACGTTAATGATGATGATGACGATGACGACGATGCCAATGTGTTTTGTACAAATGAACACACATACACGTGGTGTGTACAAGGATTTGGATTAACAAACACTTAACCCTAATGAGAAAAATTCCACTCTTTATGCAAATGTCTAAGAAAAAAAAAACTCCAGAAGTACTTGGTTAACCAAGTGTCCTTGTGCATAGTTGTTTTTTATTTTTTTTGTATCCTTTTTTGTGCAGTCATTCCGCAGAACATTACCAAAACCGTTGAGATGATTATTTTGCACTCGAGCATGTCCTCTAACAAGGATAATTGCCACTGCAATTGATTTATGTACATTTATACAGTTTTTCTTTTTTTTTTTTTTTATTTCCACACCGCTGCCGATGCAAAACGAATCATCTCACGTAAACATAAATAATTTGCAATTATGTTCTACGAGCCGAGAATTTCACAAAATATCCTCTCCCAGTGTATGAGAGGTAGGTATGTACCTGTATGTAGGTATCCTACTTGTGAAGGATATTGAACCAGGGGGGATTTGTCAGCAGCGGTAAATGGCTGAATATTGGAAATTGGCAATTAATGCATTCGTGATTATGGGTTGTCTCTAATTGTTATTCAATTTCTATCGGGGAAATGAAATAAATTATTTTGAAAGGATATTAAGCATAAAATTATTATTTAATATGCGAAACGGGAAAACGTTTTTGAGGTCAGTCAGGTGCAATTGTTCTGGTATGTTGTTTTTATGTGTGTAGTATATTTTTCAAATGCCAGCACATGCATATGATTATAATGAATGTTTGCTTGCAATTGAAATGCAGATGAATAGCTCTGCTGCTGCACCTCTGTGTATGTTTGTATTCAAAAACAAAAAAATAATAATAATAAAAAACACCTAAAATTAATTTAGATTGTATGCTTAGCGGATTGCCTACAGTTGTGTGACTTTGAATACGTTGCTAGGATCGTAAATGAACTTTTTAACTGCACTAAAGAAGCAAGTGAAATATATTTTTTGGTGACACCTTCGAAACATAAAAATGTATGATCCCAGGCCTTGGTTCAGTAGGAATTGTAAATGGTCTTTCAAAAGTCGTGCCTTTTAGAACATTGTGTTTAAAATAAGTTCATTTAAATGTCCGCCACGAACACGTCTGCAGGCTCTAATAGGAACATCAAATTTTTTTTAAGGACACGCTAAAATATTACCGCATTTTCAGTTGATTTTGGTCTGAATGTTGTTTTTCAGCTGTGCAGTTACGAAAAACCCCAAAGAAAGTAATCTAATCTAATCGCATGATCACGGTGCCCAGTTTACCACGGTGTCACCATTACGTAAAATTAATCGCCCGGAAGCTTAGACCGCGATAGTTTATTGTTTTCACGTGTGGTGTGATTCGTAGCTCCATTCTGTTGAAAATAAAGATCGTATGTGCGTATTTCTTCAGTTTGAGGCCACAGAAAAATCTTCAAACATTTATCTAAGGCGCTCTCCATTGACAGTGACAGCTCTTTCATTTGCATTTTCAAAGAAAAATTGACCAATAGTTCCACTAGCCCAAAAACCACACCAACCAGTACATGTTTGTGGATTTTTCTGAAATTATCCGAGGATTTCCTTCTGCCCGGATGTGATAATTTTATTTCTTGACGAATGCAGGAAATGTGAAATGAGCTTCATCACTAAAGGTGATTTTGTGTGGGAAACTGGTAGCATCATTTTGTAACAACCTATTGACGAAAGTTTTGACTTGACTACGACGTAACTATCTGTGGTTGAAATTGTACATGTGTCAAAGATGACATAGAGAAAAGGTAGCGTTCAGAAAGTATTCCGAACTGACATAAATAAAAGGTAGAGTTCAGAAAGACTTCCCTGCTGACATGGTTGCGTTCAGAAATTGTTCACTAGTGACATTCAAGCGCAACTTTTGGAAGATTCTTTATAAAAAATAATTTATGCTAAACATTGATTAGGTGCCACAATCGAAATCGTTCGTTATCGTTATTTTCTACTTTGTTAAAAAAATTTGTACGAACTTTTGGCTTAGTAGATCCCAAGCATATACTTACTTTACTGTACTGGACCTGAACCTCAACCAACAATTCTCTATTCAAGTTGATCTTTATCCAGCTCCCTTAAGTTTCGCACATCGAGTTGGTTGAGGTCCTTTTCACATAAGCGCGCCACCTGAAGCGAGATTTTCCTCTACTGATGTATTTCTCCGGGTAGGCTTCGAAGACTCTCAACCAAATCTAATACTTGACGGCAATTTCCCACCTTATGTTGGCCTACTTAATTTCTTGCCACTTGAATAATTGTTTACTTGTAGCAAGAAGAATACCAAGAATCCCTCCAGAGAGTTGCCTCCTCATGTCCAGCGCCTAAAGTTAATGAATATTAAAATATTCTACTAGACATGTGAGACGATCAGCCTGATTTCATATCCTGGGCATCTACTAGACCGATAAACTTATTCGTTATTTCCAAGACCTGCCCAGAGTTAGAGCAAACAATTGGTGCCACCAGTATCTTTAAGATAATTTTCAGTAGACCTATGACCCTGCGATATTGTTTTAGCTAACTGGGATGTTGACCAGACATAACTAAATGCAAGACTCGCATTAAGATACCTAAAAGCTTATAGCACTCGTTCCAGGGTCTGCAAATAACCTTATACTCTGAAGACTCCCGCAGTAGTAATTGATGTTAATTTACGATGAGATAAGAGAATAAATATCATTAGTTACCAAAATGAAGGACCGCACATCTTTCTACTTAAAAGCCAAATGTATTACCACTTCACGGTTGCTAGCCTACCTGCCCCGCAAGCACAAGTTTCTGGATGTTTGGTCATGTTGATGGAAGCCATGTGTCTGCTCATCAATCCATAATTTGAAACTTTGCTTTCAGACGATATAACATGTAGGACTAATGTTCGTCTCCTGTAACCAGTTAAACGGGCACAAATAAAAGGCTTATCTTCTTCTAAAACACAAAAACCCAAAAAATCCTCAGAAATGAGTTTGAAACCCTTCCATCTAATCGTATATCGTATTTTCACTAGAATCGAGATTTTTACAACCCAGGCATTTGTGCAAAAGTGTACCTTTGCAGGATTGTAGAACCTAAGACCCCATTTGTCGCTCTGACAACTTGGTAACTCATGATGGAACCAAGTACAACAAATGCAGATTTTAAGTAAAAATCTACTTCAAGCCACCTGATGCCTGATGTAATTTATTTCGATTAAAATCCGAATAACAATGACCATGCAATTATTTTATTGATCAAAAATGCATCTACAATGTATGCATACCTGTTCCCTCGAAATTGTTCCGAGAATATCACAAAAAGTGTTTTTTTGTGTCCATTTTTTCTTGTTCCATGGACAATACTTCGTATCCATGTGTCAACCCGGTTAGCATAGCAATTCAACTGAATTCCATTACCACTTGAATATAAAAAACAACGAAAAAAAACTATATTTTTAGCTATACGAGTACATATGAATAATGGCATAATCTTGTTGCATATTTCAACCTCTTTCAGCCCCCGGAGGAGACTCAGTGATAGGAAAACAAAAAATAAAACAAAAACATGAATACATCGTTTTCAGTGTTAATCAATATGGATTCTGAAATTGTTTTCATTTCTTTTTCCTGCATCGCAGCGATATGCAGGTGGACAAATTCATAAATTTCCCAAAGCTCCTCAGTACATGTATCTCTATGGGTATTCGTGTATTGAACGGATTTTACCCGTATTCGGATGGGCTATCTGAAATCTCCATATGTACAGGCGTCATTTGCATCAAGGATGTTCAGCTATCATTTAATAGCTTTCGGTAAATTTGTCATGTTTGTAAAAAAAAAATCAGAAACAGATAGATAAAAACAAAAGAACAAAAAAAAGGAAATGAATTAAGCGCGGCAGGGATTTATTTTCATACCCATCCGTCCTATACACGAAAAAAATTCCATTATTGGTGAGTGAGCTTGTTTTTAGGGTTCGTATCAGGTTTTTGGTGGAATTGTCCTAATTAACGATTTTGAAAAATGACGAAGTTTGCCAAATCACAACACTCACGAATACTTCATTTATGAACTACTAAAACGGTGAAATCCAAAGAATTTCTTAAAAACCAATAGTTGGGGGGTATTGAACTGGGTCATATCCAGGCAGTAGTGGCCCAAATACTACTGGAACAGAACACAATAACTATTGAGTAGAGACCGGGCATATTCCTCGATTTTTGGCCACTGCCCCATTGGAGTACATTCCAGCGCCTTTTCAAATATTTTCACTACGTCGAGAATTGCCCGCCCTGTAGGACGATTAGGGTGTTTTTCTTTTTTATTTTCCAGCAGAGTCTGAGTTGGTGACAAAAATGTATGTGTTTCGAAGCACCGTGTTTCTTTTTTCGTTCAAAGCGCACTCTAAGGATGCTTTGTTCCGAAATCGTTGGATGTGTTCAGACTCAGTTCAGAGCTCTGCTGTGAAATAAAAAAGCGGAATCTGTACCGAAATTCACGCTGCCCTTAAAATCACTGACGAATGATGACTTAAAAAAGTAGTCAGATGGAGTATTTCTCAATCTTAAGGATTATAGGATTCCATAAAACAGTTGCCGATATTTGCGAAATGAAAATTATAGAATCTTCCGGTAGGGTGATTCATTTTTGGCAACCTTGTAGAAGGTCTTCAAAAATTATAAATTCTTACTGCTGTAAGTGGTGGAGTACCTTAAGGATCAATTATTAGACCGACTCTGTTGCTAATACGTTTTCATATATTCAGAGATGCAAACTTACGAAGAAACGCATCAAATTTGAAAGTCTGATGAACTCATAGCCAATGAGATCGTGCATCACCTTGAAGACAATCAAGTTCGATGTAAAGATGACACAATCATATAGCAAACATAATAAATCTTCTTCAAAATACCCTCAAGAAGCACTACGACTTCATAGATATATTGAGTGTTATCCCCTAAAAGATACTGTGCCTACCAGCGGAACAGGAGGTGACAAAAAAAAGGCGAGGCAAATACTTTGTGGGACTGTTTAAGCTTGGTCCAAGTCTTATTAGACAAAGAACTAAAATTAAATGAAGTCAAGACTGGCAATACGACAGCTGGGCGTCCACCAGAGGGACCTTCCATAAAAGTTTACGAAGAAACGTCAACATCTCTCAAAATTGACTATAATGCAGATCAAGTGAACTCCTCAAGAGAGGGGCTATTTAAGGGTTTTCCTGACTCGATACCAATCGGTGGCGACAAATTTTGTATCCTATTTAAAGAATCCTCCTCGAGACACAAGACTGTTGTGAGTTTTACATTTGCCTGAGCGGAGGAGGAGAAAACAGGACAGAGCGACAAATGAGTTCGAAACAATTTTAACGGACGGTTTAAGAATGGACTTCTATGGTAGACTCTTCAAAGAATCCCTCAACATTTCTATGTCTTGCTGGTTTCCTGACATATGCGGTGTTTTTTAAGCGAAAGTTCTCGCTCTACAGAAAGCCAAAGCACATAGACATCCTTATTAGTAGTCAAGTAGCTACAAACTCGAAACTAGTGCAAGAGTGCTAGGTCATCGGCTCAGAAACAGTCTGCTTTGGTTGCCGGTTCGCAGTAACACCAAGAGAAATGAGTGAGCGAATGAACAAGGCGTGGATCTGCCTCTGATGATTCTTGATTGAATCTTTGCGCACTGTCTATTCAAAGCTTATAGAATAGAATAGAACAGAATAACAATTGTTCTGGCAACTGATCCATTGAAGTACATGTGACCAGAATAGGGATCCTATTTAATATATATTGTCGCAACTGCATAACAAGAAAGAAGCAATTCTACACACCCTACGCGAGTGTCCCACTCTAGAAAGCGCCTGACACATTATGCAGATCATATTTTGACAACCCAACAGAGCTAAAGGTGGTTAGCATTGGAGACATCATCAGATTCATCAATGTAGGAGGATGGATATCAGTTAACTTCATTCTACATTCAATAGGTGACTCGAATCGTGATACTAAAGCTGCTTTTCGTGTTAACTATGTTTCAGCACGGTTTGCCGACATAACCACTTCTACCTACTTACCTTCATCCTCTCCACTAACCTACCTGTAATGGGTTGTTGAGGGATTCATGTTTCTCTATTGAATTTTTTAAATAAATACTTAAGTTGCAACATTTCCAAAACGTGTTCAGTTCAGAGACAATTTTTATTCCGCAAACGGACTCCTTTTATTTATTAAAAGGCTCCTAATGTCAGCCTCGCTGCGTGACTCGTAAGTGTTCTGCAACTACATATCCTTAAATTTCATCACATTATCAACACCTTTTAGTGAATACAAATGCCTATTCATAGCAACCCTTTAAACCAAGCACACAACCGAAAATATACTGCACTCAATCACTATCAATCATTCGATTGAAATTTTTATAGTCAAAGATGTTCTTGCTCTCGTCCTCGTCGTGCGTCGTCTTTGGATGAAGACGACGATGAAGGAGGTGGGTGTGTACGCATTCAGCCGCATCACAGACACAACAAATTGAAATAGATTTAGAGTCCTTTTAATATTCAGATGTTGTTCCAGTTAAATCTGTTTGAAAATGGGAAGAAAATGCAGAACATCAAAATACACATATCGAAAAAAACATCCTTTTTTATGGACTACGGAAGGCACATACATACACAGTACTGGCAGTAGCGGGCAACGCGGTGTCGATGAAGTGAGAAAAACATATGTAGCACATACACATGCATAAGCGTTATCCTTAACGCTCTCTTTGATATTCTCCAATCACTCGGAATGAATCTAACGACCGAAATGCCTAGCGATAAGTTTTAAAATATTCATACGGAATGGGGTGAAACATTTTCGAGAACAACAACGTCACGGTCGGTGTGGCGTTAGAGGACGGGGGTGGGGGAGTCGATCCAAAAGGACGAATGTATGTATATTGCGCTATGCGATTGAGAACGAAGTGTGAATGATACTTACAAATTCATAGATTTATGCGAAGGAATCCTTGTTTTTTTTTGTTTTTTTTTTTGCACACTCCCGCGCTGCCAAGGGGAATGCATACATTTATGAATTGTAATATTGTGGTGATACTCCTAAGGCTTAGACGGAGGAGCGAAGGCGCTATGGTACAGGAACGATCCACGGAGTCATACATATGTTGGAATAATAAATAGAAAGCAGTATGTGCGCTTTCATCTGGCAAAATGGAATGAATTTGTATTTTTATTTGTCGGGCTAAATAGGCTTTTGAAATGTTTATATGTGATTTGCAATAAAGTTTTAAATTATGTACTTGGGATCTGATACATATGTAAATTTATATAACAAATTGATTTGCGGTATCACATTTACTACGTGATAAGGATATTTTCTGTGTCTCGCACAGTGCTTGCTCGCACATACAGAGGGTGGAAGGACCTAGTTTTCTGACAGTCTTGACCGTGCTCTGAATGAGACGGGCACACAGTCATGCTGCCTATTTTTACGTGAACAATGTATCCACTACAATCACGAGAAAGTTTGGTACCAGGTGCCTACACAACATCCTAAGGATATTCTCGTCCAAATGTTTCCCGAACGAACAGTTTCACCCCAGAATCGATCAGGAACTTATGCGCACAATGATCCAACGACCCAAGTGAAAATTGATTGGTAGTATGGTCCGAAACAAAAATTAAATCCCTTAGCCCTGAATAGTCAAAGACCTGAAAATACTAAACGAACATGTCACAGATTAATCGAAAAGGCGGGATGGTACCTGGGGAATAGTTAAGGCTAACAGCCATGAGCCCCAACACAATACAGAACGAAACGAAGAACAGACCCTTTGAAATAACCACACAAAAATAGGTCTGATATCTTCGAATTGGATGATAAAGTTCGACAAACCATGTAGGACGGTTCGTACCTTCATTATAATAACACTTGTCAATCAATATTTTGAGATTCCAATACGTTTCGTTGTTCCTAATGAATTTCTTGTCAAAACAGACAGTTTTTAAGCTAAAGTATACAGAAACTTGGCAACAAATAAAAGTAAACCTTCTTAGGGTCTTCTCGTTAACGGGTAAGTAGGAGCACCGAGGAGTTTCAATGTGAAGCAATCTAAAAGTAAAAAAGAACTCCTTAAACAAATCCATCACCAAACAGGGCACACATACCCCGAAGAAGTAATAAGTCCTCCTTTGCTACATAAGCTGTGGATAACAGAAATAATCTGCGAGACACAAGCACCTTAGCAAAAGTTACCTAACTAAGCCAAGTAACGAACTCCTGCAACAAGTTAATCGCACCAATTACCATATGAAGCATCTGATTTCCATAAACTCATCATTTCCCAGTATCTTAATGGAATCACAAGAACAAGAAGAAAAAAAATTGCTTCGTTTCTGCCCCCCCCCCGCAAACAACAATCTGTTTTTAACTCCTCAAGTACATCAAGGCACATCGTCTTCTCGGGTGTAACTTAAATTAAGTCTGAAGGTTGTATTTCAAAGAAAACGCCTTTATGTAATCCGCATGTTTAATGTGAATATGACGACGACGATGACTCTTTCCTGAGTTTGCGATGAAGGGCTAGAGGAGGGAGTATAACACACTTGTGGTACTGCTGACACACCGCCATACTCTGCAGTGTGTGCTCTTGGAAAGATGCTTAAGTGTCTCGGAACGTCTCATTTTTCACTTTGCCACCTAATCTTGTACAAAAAGCCTGCCTGCTTTAGTTTTTACCCAAAGCACGGGGTAGGTTTACTCGTACTTGTAGTGGGAATGATGACAGTTGTTTATGCGATTATTGGTGAATTACACCGCTTCTTATGTCCTTGAAGGAATGCACCTGAGACAAATTTAATTATCAAATACCCTTCGTAAATAGTTCAACCAAAGTGATTACGTGAATTTAACTTTCTTCAAGTGTGTTTTGTCAGATGAAATTTAAAAGACAATGTTGATGTTAATTGATGACAAGAGGTAGAGGGTTTTGTCAGATTGTTTTGAAAGAAAACTTAACCACTCGAGTCATTCGACCCAATTCTGTTGGCAGCACTGTAAGTCAATTAACTGTCAGATAACATATGTTTTCGAAGTGTCAAATGTTAGTTTTCATCAACATATTGACAATCCACAAACCACGCGTTTGAATTGTTATTTTTTTTACTTTTACTAGAGTTTTAGAAATTACACAGTTCTGTACATAGGTACAAGGTGGACCAAAAAATGTAACACCCTATCGGAAAATTCTGTAACTTTTGCAAATGGTGGCAACTGTCAGTTTTGTTTCGATATTTGTGACGTAAACAGATGGAGAACACACATCTTCGTCTACGAATCATGGAGCAATATACTTCTGAAGATCGCGGAATAATGAATTTTTTGAAGGGCGAGTTTCCTCATTTTAGTGATTTCTACTAATCGACAAGATCGCTCGCTGTGATCTCTTTAGACCTCTTTCTTTGGGGTGTTTTTAAGTCACAACACAATAATACACAGACTCTGAAAGCTCTTCAACAGAATATTCGACAAGAATTTAACGCCTAAAGTTTTCGACAAAACAAATTATGAAATTATGTCGTTTAATTTTAAAGATATAGCAATCGTGTGAGTGTTTTTGGGCCACCCTGTACAATCCTGATGAGTATTGTTTTGTTTTATAAAGCTTTGTAACCTACCCGACTCAATTAATCTGTTTAGCTTTGTTTAGGGCAGCAGATGATGTGGATTGGTGGATACATGAAAGAAAAATTATAAAGACAACCATTTCAGCTCAAAATATCTGCTCATCAAGAGGATAATGAATTCTGAACAAATGATGTTTAACGGAAACTGATTCCCTTGTGATTCTTTTTGTTAGTGACTCCTACGCGTTTCTATAGCATTAAACAATAAGACCTTATAACGTACGCGATTACGTACAAATAGAATAAGACAGGTTCCTTATTTGAGCCCTGTGGTACTTCTTGTCTGAATTGGTGATCCGGAGAGATTTTCTCATGCAACACACTTTTACATGTTAGTGGACGGAATGACTCAATATTCAGGAACGGATAGGTAGCTAGGAAGGTAGAGTAGACAGAGTCGTAAGGCGTAAGAACTTTTGCCAAAATCTAAACCTAATTGACTTCTTGAAACGACTGCATTCACGTATCAGTATTGTGTAGGTTTAAATTTTAGGCAGTTTTAATTTACCGCATAGAAGTTAAGTAGGAGTGGGTGTGATTGGATTGGTAAGGCAGTAGAATGATGTCATTATAAGTATGTTGGTGTTAAACTATATTCAAAGAAACATGAAAACATGCAAAAGCATGAAACTTTTGCTGTTGCTTGATTTGCATGACTAAACCATAAACACTCATTTCTAATCATAAATCCATTCACTCATAGCTATGAGAAACGATATGATACTCTAATGCAACATTATTCTTTTTGTATAATTTCAGTTCTGGGAAATCATTTCCGATGAGCATGGCATCGATCCCAATGGCATGTACCATGGTGAAAACGATTTGCAATTGGAACGCATCGATGTATATTACAACGAAGCAAACAATGGCAAATATGTACCACGCGCGGTTTTAATCGATCTAGAGCCAGGTACTATGGACTCCGTTCGCATGTCACCATATGGTCAATTATTTAGGCCAGACAACTTTGTTTTCGGACAATCTGGAGCCGGTAAGTGCACTTTGATGTCGCTAATTTTCAGCTTCAAAGCAAAAATTCAGCAAGGAACATACCATGGTCATTTCCACCACTCATCAACACATTCAAACAGGAGTAAAGGATAAACGACAAAATAAAAAAAAAGCTTTGTAATTTTGGTCATGTATACTAAAACCTTGCACACCCACCTTGTACTTGTGACGGCAGAAGTTCAGCCCCAAAACGAAACAGGTACCATCTATGAGCAGGATAATAATGCCCCTGGTTAGTTAACTCCAGGCGGTAAACTTGTCCACTGCAAAGAACATGGCAGGACAATTACACTGTGTGTCTTGTTGTTTGTTGTGTACACACTGTCCGCATCTGCTTAGTAAAGTAGTGAGTTGGGCATATTGGTCAATCCTAGTACTAGAGAGGAGGAGGTATACTTGTGTGTGTGTGTGGTATAAAGGTAACGGTGATGATGGTGGAAGTGAACATGTGTTTCCTTAACCATGGTACTATCTTTCTCTGTCTGTCTGTTATGAAGGAGATTCCAAATTTGTCCTTGTCAACAAGAAAAATTTGAAATCTTCAATTAATTCTTAACAAACTCATGTATGGCTGAAAGGTACCTACCTGACTACCTGAAAATACGTAACATAAGAGAACAACAAAACTTGACAATATCAATATCCTTTGGCAGGTAACAACTGGGCGAAGGGCCATTACACGGAGGGTGCTGAGTTGATTGATTCCGTATTGGATGTACTTCGTCGTGAGTCTGAAGGATGCGACTGCCTGCAGGGCTTTCAGCTGGCACATTCACTGGGCGGTGGTACCGGTTCTGGTCTGGGTACACTGTTAATATCGAAAATACGTGAGGAGTATCCCGATAGAATAATGAATACATTCTCTGTTGTTCCATCCCCCAAGGTGAGTTGATAATAATTTCAAAAGATGTATCTACTGTTTCTTTGAAAATTGAAACAAATTATTTATCTTTGATTATGGTTTTGTCGTTTTGTCCTTCTGTCGATGGATTGTCTTCGGTCTTGATCTGACTGTAGTATATATGTACATAGTATTTTAAATTAAAATCCTTATCAAAACAAAATGAATTCAATTGAAGCGTCACCAGCTGCAGATACTCGTACAGTGTACATCCTGGAGGATAATCAACGTTCGTTGTCAATTGATTGTTTTGTTTTAATTTAAATTCAATTTTACCATCAAGAATAACGCATTGAAAATTGTTTTGTTTTAAAAAAAAAAATAAAAAATAACTTTGTTTAGCTTCTTGTGAAACCTACTACTAACAATTAAACATAAATATTTATAGTTCATGTTAAGTTTTTTAGGTTCTTCTTTGACAAGTTAATGGAAACTACAAGACTGCAATTTGTTAGACCTCAGGGACTCATTTTAAAGAAAATATTGGCTTGACTATCTTATAGGGGGAAATTCTAGATCTATATCAAATCCATGATTGAAGAACACAAGCTATTTAACCGTACATTCGATGGAAAACAATCTGAGACTAGGAACTTACCAATACAACTACCGCCTGTGTGTTATTTATTTATTCACAGTCAACCATATAAGACTGGAAATCTCAAGTCCAATTCTGCCAAGAGTTTTTCTTTTCTGTAATAACATGCAGACTCACTTTCTACCTCGTCCCTGCAATTTTAACGATAGTTATACAGTATTCCGAGGCGCTCCGCATGAATACCAATGGCACAGTGTCCAGTAATTATGCCAAAGAGGACAACTGAACTTCACCAGAGAAACACATCTTTTCCTTCTTAGAGTCGCCCAAACCATCCAGATCTACATAGTTGGATCGCTTGGGGAGACTAATCGCTTCATTTTCTAATTATCCGTTAAGCACCATCTTGGGATTGCAACAACCATTGCCAAGTTCATTAGCTCTTCCGTTTCCTACGACATCCATATGCCCTGGTACCCAACAAAGAGTCAACATATTAGATATAAATATGTATATTTTTCAGCAGTGATTTGTAGGTACCCACAAGCTTCGATCTAGAGCCCAGACCCTTAACGGCTACCTGACTGTAGGCAGTAGTCGTTTTGCCAGCAATACTGCTCCGTGAAATGTTCTTTTTTTAAAATTTTGCAACGGATTCCAGGCCATGTTCCGATGTCTATCTTGGAATCGTCAGAATAGAAGGCCAATTCCATTCCAGTAGGCTCTGTCCAGAATTCGGATGGCAAATCTACATTCAAATACAACGTCAAGTTCATGTGATCAGTTAGCTCTAATTGGTTGGTGGTAGCCTCCCAGCAAGATAGTATCGATGCATGGCCGTAAGGGCTCGATGATCATGATAGTACTTCGTTCAGTCTTAGAGAAGTTTTGGCCGCTAAAGATACCATAACACCGATCCAAGCTCACCTATGTGAACCTTAGGCTTAAGCTGGTTTAAAGCCTTACTGAATGCCTTATTGATGATGCACTGATTCGTTCATCGATATTTTTCTTGCAATTTAATATGAAATCCAGATATCGCACCGACCTCGAAAATCTGAGTTCAATTTCAGTATTTGTTAGGTATTCCCTTCTGTCCTCGCAAGCATTCGGTGAAAACTTAATTTCACTTGTGTCCAGACTTTCCCCCAGAAACCATTTCTAATTACAAAAATACGTTTACAAGTGTTATCATAAACAGTATCTACCAAACCCTACTTTTAGCTTGCAAATATAAAAATTCGGCTACGACCTCTGGCCAAAGTCAAAAAAGTTGATACTTTTCGATTGAGTTAAGTTCCTCAATTTCATTTCCTTGAATTTCAGCGACAATTTCGTCTGATCTTTGATTCATGCATGCCCAGTTTTAATCTGCTATAAACACGGATATCGATTGTCCAATATGTTGCTTATTTATGGCCCAAAAACCGTTTTTAAACATCGTATGCTACTCATGAACTCCACCATTCAATAAACAATCATCACCATAGACCTGGATTGTCAATTGAAACGTTTTGCCAATACAAGTTCTCTGTTCGAAGTTTATTTTTGTACCAATGGCACAAGCATATTGTCATTTTTGACAGTTCGTCAGTGAAAATCAACGCATGGTTGTGTCAAAATACTGCTTGCTTTGGACAGTACCATGTGTATCAACCCTAAGTCATTTTTGCATACGTAAGTACAATAACCGTAGATCGACCGCTAGTGTCATTTTCCAGGTTGTCATTGTTGTTGCCATCTTAAAGTCAAAAAAGCGGTGTTACCAAACTAGAGTTGATTTTGGTGGTACAGATACAAATAAAAGAAAACTGAGACTTGAATTTTTTAAATTTTGACTGGAACAATCATCATCTCAGCTTGAGACAAGTTTCTTCGTTATGATAACCCTTATCCCTATTAACGCTAAGGTTAAGTATAACTTCAGTTTCAATTGAGGCAAATATTTAAATTGCATCACTAGTTTAAGAGGTGGTGGCGATCTTTATGACTTCACACCGCGAATAATAATTTTTATTTGTTTATTCTGTGAAATAAATACTAGCATTATCGCTTAACTTTTGTTTATTTAAAGCCACGATTGTCGTTAATGCTGTCATTGAATATTTTTAGCTTGTCCGGCAACACATGAATAATCTTCCCACTGATAACAAAATTGGCCAACATACACATATCTAAAAGGCACTAAAACATGTGTACTTACTACCCGTACATATTTTGAATGCATGATGATTTATAGTGCGGACCGCATAGCGTTACCGCATTTTACCCTTCATCGGTTACAAATGTGTTTGGTAATTGTAAAATTTGTTGACGCTAAATCTCATACGACAGGTGGTGGTATAGCGATAGTAAATGAGTGTAGTGGTGTGCCTAGTGACCGTAATTTATTGCCTTCCCCATGGATTGTCCATAACCCTGCAAATATCGACAACTGCGGACACCATAAAGACATCGCTGTCCGTTGATCCCCTTTCTTCGAAAGTGACATTGCTTGGTCGGTCGGTATTGTGGTTACGTAAGGGATGCGTACTTCATAAATCAATTGCAATTAACTTATCACAAATTGTAAGATTTAATGTTGAGCTACGTTGGCTGCCTTACGACGAGTACATAGTACAAACAACACAGCGTTCCCTGTCGTCTGTTCGTCGCGCTGACAATCGTGACACAATCAATTTAAGACCTTCTCAATGGCAAGTCATAAAGTTGGTTATTTAGACTACAATGTTGCATCATGGTATTGGTGGTGGTGGGCTGATGGGGGGTATTTCCGGTCTTGAGGTATGCGGAGGGACATGCGTGTGGTCGTAAATCATCGTTTAATTCAATTAGATAAAGTGTATACTGTAGGTTAATTGAGGGATAGGTCATAGTTAAGTAAATGGAGCGTGGAGTGACTGAATGACTTTAATGGAATGGTGCAGCACAGTGTGCATACGAGTACATATTTCTTCTTTGGATTTGGACAGATCTCTCGAGTGACCTATTTTAGCGTTTTGTTTGTCCCCTTAAACTAGACAAATCAGCTAGATCAGAGATGATGTTGTTATTTGCTGAAAGATTGAGTTAAAGTGACTGCGATGACGTCAGGGTGAAGATTGGTGTTTACGAACGCCACAGGGGCTATAGTTTTCTACATTTCGGTGAGGCAATAAGTTTTTATTAATGTTGATTGGAAGTAAATATTTTTTTTTTATTCAATTGGAGAGGAGGTCCAATTTTTGACCAAAATCATGGAGCATTCGATTTTGTTAGATGGCCCAGTCTAATGGAGTTGATTGATCAGTTTTAAAACACGTATCTCATCGAGCTGCTTTCACTAGTTGGGCGCGGTGGCTTAATGGGTTTTACTTATCAACGGAATGTGTCAGGTTTTCAATTACAAATTGGTATTGATTTTGTATCGATTTTTGAGCTAATAGCTTACGGCCTAAACACACGTGTTACGAAGAAACTTCAAGGTAGTAGAACGCAGACACATTTTTGTGTCGCATTGAAGGTAAAACGATAAAGATTACGTATTGGATGAAAGATGTTTTGATGGTTTACGTAAGAAGCGAGACTGTTGTTTTTCCGATTTAATAGAGAATTACACTACATTCATCACATGCACTACCCGCCCTCTTAGGACTGACGTTAGGGATTTCTTTGTGAGATGAGCTTAGTGTTTGCCTGCACTATTCCAGGCTCATTCATCCTCCGGTTTAATAGTCTGTGGCTTAATTCTTTCTGAACTTTAGTCCTGTGAAAAACTTTTTCGGTGTTTCGACTGGGACTCGAACCTCGAACCCTTTGCTCCATAGTCCAACGCACTAACCACTGAGACACGGCGCCCACAATGGGAGATGGGGATTGTAGGAGTTTATTCTGTTGGTCCATCTGATTTTGTCAGAGTAGTCTCAGGTTCAGAGTAGCGTGGTTCTTCTCATGTGCTTTATTTGTCAGACATACGCCGCTTCATATGTCTTTCTCATTCCAAGCCCAAATGCGTTGTCATTATTCCATCTTCCCTTTGTGGGAAGTTTCAAAGTGTTTCAGAACTCTATTGGTGCTTGGACCCATGCACGTTAGCCAATCTTAAGCTATGCTGGTAGCTTCATTGTAGTCAAACTTTGGCTCTTAGCCATATCTCTCTGAAGTTTTTTCTTACTACAATGTACAAGATTTCAACATATTTTTTTGAAGAAAGTGAAAAGTGGAAAGTGGTCATAATTATAGAATAAGTCCTCGTAACGCGCCTTTTTTTGTAGTGAAGTAGGCGTGGCAATAGAGCTATAAGAACTACTTCAGTATGTTATTTTTTTTTTAGGATATTTGTCAACATCTCGGAATATTTCAACAATGTATTCATAGCTAATATTTCAGAACTTAATCAGTTTTCGCAAAATATTTTTCCAAACACTCCATAAAATTTGAATTTTTGTTCTTCATTCACGCAATGATTTCTGGCCAATATCCAATCGACCACAATATAAACAGAAGCATAGCTTTCTCTATGTGGTGGCAGTATGCCATAAATATCAACCTCATTGCAACCCTCAATCTTCTTTATCGACGAACTTTTCGACGGTTAACCCAAAACTGCATATTCACACACATAAAATGGCAAATTATGCAAAATGCGGATAAGCTCGATAATTGAAATTAATTACCGTAGACATTTTCGTTACGTGCGAATTGAATATTTTATGCTTTGTATGTGCACGCATAATTTAATTACGTTATCTAAATTGACCGCCATCCGTAAATGAGTGGTGGCACGCGGCAGTTAGAGCGGCAGGGATGGCCTTTATCATTTTCAGGACACCACCTCGAATTATCCCTCTTTTGGCATACCATATCTCAGGAATCTTTATTTTAATTTTTTATTTTTTGTTTGTTTTATTTCTCCAAACTAAATGAGGGCGTGATATTTTCTATTGTTCGTTGTATAATTTATTCAAATCACTTTGTCCTATGGTGTAGGGTGTGCCACTGTTTTTGAGGCACTTTGGAACATAAGTATTTAGGTATGTTTGCGATTGACTTGACTTGAGATCTTGTCGCATGACATCACTAATTGCACCTAAAGGTAAAGGCGAACGACAGCGTTACTAGTCTGGAATTTTATCTATTTTTTATCTTCTGAGCTTCTTTCGATAATTTTTTTAAAATGGAAGAGTTTTACGACGATTTTTTCATCCCCTGCCCCATTGCATTATGAGATAACCTAACTACAAAGGATAGCACTGCTTCCCCAGTGTCCCGAATTTTATAAAATCCTTCCAAGACCGTACGCCTAAATGTATGCTCCAACATTTTGATGTTTCGATGATTGATCTCCTATCATCCCTGACCGTAGTGAATGAGTTACTGCTTTCTTTCCTGATTTCCAATTTTGTCCACTTCTACACGGACGGCTCACAGTCTGATGAAATGATGCTATTTTACTTCAAAGAGTGCTTTCAATTGGGGGACAGTCCTGGAGATGTTTCACCTTGACCTATGATGGGTGCCGGCTCACTGATACATTGCAAGACTGAGTGAGACCCACAGGATCCTGCCGAAACAGCGGAGCCTGGGTATGCCCCTCGTTACAGGCAAACCCTTGCTAAGACTGGACGATTAAGGTTTCAAAACAGATCTGTCCTGAGCTTGATCTAAGACATTATGCGTAGTTTCTTTTATCACAGATCAGCCTTCGATGTTTACACTAGACATTTTCTGATAAGGTAACATGCCAAAAGGGTGAGCCTTTTTTCAAATGATTTCTGCAGAAGCTGTAGAGATGAGAGGAGAAAGATTCTACTCGATCTCCTCTAATTCTTTGACAACCTAAACGAACTGGTGTCCCTAGGCGTCACGAGCTTCATCCGCTTTATTACAAGCTCTGGTTGATTTAGTAAGTCCCGGGTAGTGGCGACATCACAATGGACCTTTACTGGTCTTAATATGTTTACGGACACCCACTCTAACCTAACCCTAAACCATTAGTTTGATATTTGAAAGGGTCGAGTACTATAGCGAAGTGTAGGTAGTTCTTTGAGTAGATCTTCTTAAGATCCTTATACAATCTTCAAGTTTGTCTCATAACCTATGAAAGCCACGCCCACTTTTAGAAAATAATTCAAATTTTAAAAGCAAAATCCGTTGAACATTCGACGAACCATTAGACCTGTTTTTAGTACAACAAAATTTTGTCTGCTTTCAGTAGGTTTTGTAGGGTACACTACAATTCTTCTTAGGTGCATCGTACCATTCCTGTACTCGTTTTAACAACGACAACGAATATTAGACCATAAGGGGTATGTCACGTTCGCAACCACTATGTTTTAACCACAACCACTGGACCAATATTTAGTAATTTATTAAAGGAATTAGAGAATGTCAAATTAGTACAATTAGTAATTTTGTTAAATTAAATCAAATCAATTGTGAATAGAAATTACATGGATGTGTTTTAATTACATTTGTCGAGAGAGAGAGAGGGGGGTTTAGTCACTCGACAAGAGCACCGAGAACAAGAGAATAAAGAATGACTAGCATTATTTTTAATTAATTTTTGAATATGTAAAGAGTGCTGTTTGTCGGATTACATGGTTTTAAATTAAATAAACTGCAGGCAAGAATATTTAGATGTGATAATACTTGATGCATAATGTACATGTGGTGCATGATCCTTTGACAAGACGCTGTACTAAATCCCTTTTACGTCTGACTGCACATCACTGTTTAATATTACATATTCATATGAACTCATATGTCCATTCCATAACCCATAAAACTGCCCGCCCAAAGTGTTCATGTTCGAAATATACATCTTATCACATCAGAGGCGTAATCTCTATGCAAACTTATTCAAATGTCGTCCTGGGCGAATTCCATCTCTCAATTAGTAGTACACCGGCTAACACGATGACCATTAGGAAATTATTCAAAACTTCATTCTAGCATTCAAGCGTTGTGGTGTATTTCTGTTGGTTTAACACACACTCAGACGATAATTATTCTACTAGTACACAATATCTCACATGGATTGACCCTTGCACATCATCGTCGCTACAAGACCACTGTTTGTCTTACATGGTTGCGTTAGTGATGGTGGTACCAACAAATTGACAGATACAATTGATCAATGGTCCGACAAACATTCATTTTCGGATTTTCAAGTCTAGATGCATACACCAGAACATTCGTGTTCATGAACATTACAGGGAAGGTGCAGGACGATGACGGCGGCCACAGGTAAAGGTTATCCCGACGAGTGCGAGAATGACTGGTTAGTACAAGTACTAGTAGTGTCCTGCTAAATTATTTAAAATAATGAGAGCATTGAGTATCGTCGAACCCATGTACTACACTCACTCGGACTGATGGTGTGTCATCCTTAATGCTTTGGAAATCCTTTAATATCCTTTGGTTGATGATGTTTTGTGGTTTTCCTTTGATTAGGACGCTCTGGCCTGATGATATTGTGTAATTTGACACGAGTGCATGTAAATGATTAATAACGTCATAACTAGATGATATGAAATGGAATTTTCAATATAATGACAGTATTACTGTGTATAGGATATTGCTTTTTCAATAAGATTTTTTCTTAGACTGTTTATTGAAGGACGAATTCGATCATCCTAATTCATATTTCAAAGGACGCTGTCTGTATAAGTTTGTTGTCTGTATGAAGACTAAAATTATTCACATTAGTCAGAGACACAATTATGTATATGAGTGAGGACAGAATTGTAGACATTGCATGTTTAACGTGGAGAGTGAGGAATTCTCTATAGAATAGGTCCACACTTTGTTAATAAAAAAAAAAAGTCGAATTCTTTGCGTTTTAAGCCATATTTTGCATCCACTTGTACTTCATTATAACTTTCTTTTAAACTTTTCTCTGGCCTAAGTGCCTCTCTACCTTTTACCAATTAGACTTCATAAGAACTCTCGAGACCAAAGTCTTGGCAATAAAACACAACTATGTACATATGCTTGACTTCTTTGAATTTTATAATAGTAATGCACAGAGTGGAACAAAGTCCTGCCATGCATTCCCTGGGGAACATGTTCTGAAGCGCAATCTCACAGGTTTTTTCACTCGCATATTCGCTCATCCTCCAAGCATGCCTTTTAGCAGATGGATTAGTCTTGAATCAGGTTTTCAAAGGTAATGAACTGATGGGCTGGCAGCCATTCTTCCCAGCATCATACTTACAATATTCAACGTACGTTGTGTGTAGGAACTCTCAGAAGCTGTCTTAATGGTTTTATTCTCTGATCAAGGCTTGAGATGGTCAAAGTTTCTATCAAGTGTTTCGCAAGACTGCCTCTAGTTATACCGATTCAAAAGTCGTTTACTTGATTCGTGAATAATAAAGTCGCCCTTTTTGATTCTCATAGATTTGTTGGGGTTAGCTTATAACTCCAGCTAAGTAGGTACTATTATCTATATAGTCGTAGCCGATGTTATCAAGGACAAATCAGTGAATACAGTTCTTGTTAAACATACTCCATATCATCAAGAAAACAACCAAAGTTAGTTGCAGGGTCTACAGATTCATCTAAGAGGTATTGAAGACCTCAAAGAACGATGGTGTGCTAAACCAATGAATATTGATTTCTACCGGAAAGGGTATCCCGGGTTAGTTAGTTATTTTAATGAAGAAAAATGCATCTAGTTTTATTTGAATAGATACAATTTGGGTGACAAGAGTAACAGGAAATCATTTTTACGTGAAGAACCTTATTAAAATATAAAGCAAACGAGTCACATCACACGACTCAAACTTGGGACACATAACTTTAGTTGATGACAACCATCTATCTATCGGTTTATCGGTCCAAAATTTATGAAATAATTACTACCACTATTTGGGTGACATAGCAACGACGTGCATGTTAGCATCTCAATGCTTCATCTCACTTTATTTGGTTGCTATTCAAGAGAACTGCTGCCATAAAAAGAAGAACTAACTAATGTTTTCCAAAATTCTACTATGAGCTCATTCGTTTCTTTACCCTGACTATGTTGGGAGCATGACATAATATTTATCTTTCCACACAATTTCTCTGATAACTGACACCGAGGTTTGTTATTATTTTTTTGTACTTTTTTAGCTTGAGTAGCCTTGTACGTGTCCCGTTGATAAGATAACTGACTGATAGTAAAATAACCAAACTCATGCAATTAACATTTACCTACCACACCATCTGGCACTAGCAATTCATGTCAAATGGAATTTCTTTCCCCCCACTAACTAGCGTAGCGTAATCTTTTTCAGGTCATCAAGCACCGGCAGCACGCAACAGCGCGTCATTAAAAATAAAAATTTAAAGAAAAAAAATAAATAAATATGTATATACTAACCAGCAATGCTTAAACTAACCCACAAATTACTATTTGCCCTGATTACAGGTATCCGATACAGTGGTCGAACCATACAATGCCACATTGTCCATCCACCAGCTCGTCGAGAACACCGACGAGACGTTCTGCATCGACAACGAGGCTCTGTACGACATCTGCTTCCGTACATTGAAGCTATCATCACCCACCTATGGTGACCTCAATCATTTGGTTTCAGTAAGTGAAAAAATGAAAACTCATTACAACTCTTGTGTGCTTACTATTTGCAGGTATCCGAGGTGGTAGTCGAACCGTACAATGCCACATTGACAGTGCACCAGCTGACAGAGAACACCGATGAAACGTTCTGTATCGACAACGAGGCATTGTATGATATATGTTTCAATCGGTTGCGTTTACCAACGCCCACCTACGATGATCTCAATCATTTGCTATCAGTAAGTTGAATGAATGTTTGGCCAAAATCTTGCTGTGCAACTGAGCTTAGCTTGGCTTATGTAGCTTCTAATTGCCGGTTTAAATGAGAAGAATGTGGCAACGATTTGTCACTCCTGCTATGCGACTAATTCCTATCGGCTTTGTTGTTAGGCAGCAATTTCCTTTTTGTTTTATTGGATACATTTGCGAGGAATACATATTTCTGTTTCATTGATAACTAGAATGCCAGCAGGAAATGTGGTATACTTTGCAGGAGAAAGGTAAAGATTTTGTGAAGCAATTTTGGGCTTTGGGTAATTGAAAGAATTTTCATATTAAGGTTCGAGAATTCGAGTGAAATACTTCAGCTATATAACTTCAAGAGAACGTCATGTACATATTTTCGATTAAAAGATACGAGGAAATTAGTGGAAAGGCATGCAGTTGATTGCTTGCAAGAATCTTCTTCATATGAGTTTTTTTTTTTGTTTATTGTTGTATGCCAATGTGTGAATTGTGTACGTTTGCCTTGTTTCCTACTAACTTTTTGTTTTTGTTTTTAAAGTGGCTGTAAATGCCAGGAAATAGGGAAGTAAGTTATGTGCTTGACTTGATGCTATCACGGTTGGATTACGAAATCGGCATATGCGTGTATAGAGGTCCAATTTTCGATTCAAAAATAGCACTAAGTGCGTGTCTATGTCACTTATAGAATGAATTGTATTGACCTTCAGTTTAATTGTTTTTGGTTTCCTGGATCAAACCAAACTTTTTGAGGTAGTCACAGGAAAAGTTATCAAACCAGCTGATACCTTCGTTTTAAAAAATTATTTAAATTCTGACAGTATTGGAAATACATGTACATATTTAATATACGATGTGCAGTGTTTATACAAAAACGATAGCTCCAAGAACCTACAAGTCTTCTCTGTTGGTGCTTAGCCACCTGTTTTATGTTCTCTTCCTCGAAGTAAAAGATGCCAATTATACCTCCAAGACTAAGTCTACAGCACAAACATTTTTTCCGCCCGATTAGGCAAGCCTTGTCGTTAAGACCACCACATACTACGCCTAGCAGATAGGTGCTTCCAGCAAGTACAGATGTCGAAAATTTATAGACTTAGCACATGTGGAGGCTTATTGTATAATATTCAGTTATATTGTATAGATGTTATTCTTAGGCCTGACTACAAATGTAAATTTTACAATATGTTACATTTCTTGTTGATCAGTCAGATGAAGAAAGCCTATGATATGTAGCCACAAGAAAACATGTGCTTTTGTAAGCTAAATAGGTTTCTGATTTGTCGAACAATGGAAGATTAAGTGCAAATTCTTGGTCGTATGTTCTTGCACATTTATTCTGAAGACTTACGAGTATAATTTATGCAAGATTGAGGGTCAAGTAAACTAGTCAAAAGTCAGAAACGATTGGTGTGATTGGTAAACTGATCGCTCTTTGAACTGAAATGAAATGCACAAGCCTACTTATGATAGCATATAGCCAAACTAACCTAAATTTAATTTTTTTGTTTTTTTCAAAATCTGTTTTCGAGAAATTCCATTTTTATTGAAATTCCCGAATGGGGATTTGGAGTGTGAAACTAATCCGTTCAACCGTTTAGACTCTATTCTTAGTCAATGTCAGAATTGATGAACCCATGACAGAATTTGGACTTATCCATCAAAGAAATGTCAGTTTGATTAAAATTTCGAGTTCGAAATTTTTAAAGAAGCCTGTATTTGACGTATAGGTACAAATATGTACGAATAATGAATAAAAGATACTGAAATACTGCGTGAATAAAGCGAAAAGAGCTAGATCTATTTACAAATTCCTTAAATTCCTTTATTTTTGAATTTCTTTTTTTGTGGCAGTAGTAAGTAAGTGTTTAATGTCTCTAAGTGGAAGCATCTAACCGCTCAAAGCTATGTAGGTTTGTACCTATTTGTATTTTTTTTATTTTGTTTGTAAGTGCCAAACTGTTTTTATATTTGAATGTGTACTATGATTTTAAAATGCTTATAAACATAACTTTCTTTTGCTCCTCTCTAGTGTTAGCACCAGCTCAGCAACGTTATCAACTTACTGACAGCAAATGATAAACTAATGATATAGCTCAGCGCATATGTTATTATCGCCGATTGTTACTCAAATTTTAAGCACACAATGTAGTCTTATTTATTTATTTATTTATATATGTATCTTTCTTTCTTACAGCGGTTGTTTTTGATTTCAATATTTTATCTTATCTTGCAGTTAAATTGAAAGTTATTTACACAATGAAAATGAAAGTGAATTATGAAGTGTTTTTATAAATCGTTCTACTGTATTCTTTTGAAGAATCAAAACGATTCACTTTATCATCCGCTGGTGGAGTAATTTGCATGATTTTATTTTGAATTTCAGAGTGTGCTCTCTTTTAGACCACAAGGCTTATGCAGCCAAATCAAAGAAATCCAATGCTAACTCTTAACGTTATGCACTTTCAGAAAAACTGGGCGAGTCAGCTAGGTCACAGAAAGTTTTTGTGGTCGGGTAGCCATGAACTCAGAGAAATTCTTTGAAAATTGGGCGGATTTCTGTTCCAACCTCAAGTAAACACCTAAATGCATTCATTTGTGTGAAATTCGAATACATTTTATGTTCGATATTTTAAATATCTATCCCAGTTTATATATGAAAACTCACTCTTTCGACTCAAATCTATGGAAGGCAGGGATGTTACAACATTCCTGCAATCAATTTTTAGCAAATCTTTTTTGTCAGTTTTGACAGTTCTCCAAAGATTCTGAAATCCTGTCAAATTAATCATCATTTCCCCGCCATTGACATTTTCAGTGCCAAGTCAATTTAATGAAACACATATTCGTGTTTGTACTGTGAAAACAATGCCTGACGGTTAAACTGGTTTTTACATTACGGCCGATTGATTGATTAAAAAAATTGTGTCAACGCATAAGCCACAGACATTGATTTGATCTGTGCGAGCATTGTACAAATCAACATGTGCACAGCGACACATGTAATATCAAATTTCAACGTTAAACTGAAAGACAAATCGCATTACATAATGCACAATACTATTGAATACAAAAACAACCGCTCATAAAATTAAATGAAAACCTTAATTAATAAATTTTATATAATTCCCGCATCCAGATCACAATGTCCGGAGTTACAACCTGCCTTCGTTTCCCAGGTCAATTAAATGCAGATCTTCGCAAATTGGCCGTCAATATGGTTCCTTTCCCGCGTCTTCATTTCTTCATGCCCGGATTTGCTCCGCTCACCGCTAAGGGATCACAACAATATCGTGCCCTTACTGTAGCTGAATTGACACAACAAATGTTCGATGCCAAGAACATGATGACCGCCTGTGATCCTCGACATGGACGTTATCTAACCGTTGCCTGCATATTCCGAGGTGAGTAATTGTTAAGTTATTAAATAAACAAGGTAAAACCAAATAACATAAACCAACAAGAATACCGTTCAAACAAATCAGTCAAAACAAAGGTAACGTAATTAATTAGGACTCGTAACTAGTCTCTTAAGCAACAACCCTGTGTGTAGGTGGGTTTACTTCCGGTCAGTCGGTAATTTGCCGTTCGGTTGATTTCGTACAACAAAACGTAATTTTGTCATTAATTTCCCCTGATTAATTAGCGTAATTTGGTTGATTAAAATCTTGTGTTGTGATGGCTTCCACCCTCCCAGGGACCGGGCAGCCAGCGAGCCAGCCAGACATCTGTATGCCCGCTCAACCCTTCAAATGAGTAGCTTGTTCCTTACACAACAGCCATCCGTCTCCGGTTGAGTGTGGAAGATCTCTCAGGGTAGGTGTATCCTGTTGCGTTGAGCCCTTTTTGCCACCTTTTTTTTTGTTTTGAGTCCTTGCCAGCCCTCACAAATATTTATCTCACGGCTGGCATCTTAGCTTGTTTGCTGGGTAATTTATTGTAACACAGCGCCTATGCTAACGACCCTGTCTTCCCTTCACATCGTCGTCGCCGTCGTCGTAGTCGTTGTTGGTCGACTGGCATTCCTATTGTACAATTGTCAACAGTAGTGGCGTTTATTTTTTCATTTCTCCGGTTCATTAATCATTTTCTATTTAGGGCATGGGAGGGAACCGCTCTGGCGGGTTTGGTTTATGGAGTACACACCCTTGCTCCCTCAGGTGGATACGCACTTAACAATTTGACTGCATCAAATTGGTCTCGTGATGATGATGATGGTGGCGGTGGCGGTGAAGGTGAAGGTGGCGGTGGTGGCACCAAGTGGGTGTGGGGGTAATTGTAATGACCACTATGAATGAGAGCGTGAAAAATAGGGGCGCCAACGTGTAATGGTTTGGGGCCTAAGGACTAATCAACTTGAAAGAAACTGCGTTCTGGTTCCGCGCACTGGGGGCACGCAGGTATTGTTTTGTTAATTACGGAGAACTTAAGGTATCGGAGGGGTGGCCTTATTGATTGCTGTCGTTTGTTTAATGTCATCATGTCCTCGGGTGGCACGTGAGAGGACGTGACACATGATATTTTTGAATGTGAAAAGTGGTTTTAGTAATTGGGAAATGAGAACTCAGCACGGGGGGGCTAGTAAGCCAGGAAGTAATTTGTCTTTTTCGTTACATTACTGTTATTGGTTTAACAAATGGAGTCTTTAGTGAAAGTTTGCCGCCGTGTTATACTCATTGGTAGTCTCGTGTTTGGATCTATGCCGCCATGTTTGGTTTGAGTGTTTCAGTCGCTTTTGTATATCCTTCATATCCCTAGCTAGTCATGATCAGAAATTATGTTCCAACTGTTACCAGAAGTATATGAAAACTCTGGTCATGATGCATTGGGCACACTAAGTTTGATTTTTGTGAACTTCATGCAATAGTGGAAGTCGTGCTCGCTATTACTTGTACTCTACAGAGGTGGGTGTGATCTGAACATTAAGATGTTTCCGATATTCGATGTAGTCTACGCAAAATAGACTCGAGTTGTAAGCTGTTCGATACCTCATGCACGCATGAAGTCAATCTGTCCGACAATCCTGCAATTAATATCCAGATCCAGAAAGTCTGGTTGGTAGTTGTGCAACCGTTTGTCTGGAAGACTCACTTAAATGTCGACCGTGTCTGTGTTTAGCACACCTGAATTTCCCAGACTCTTAGATGCCTGACTTCTTTATCAGATTAAACTTAACTTGTGCTTGTAGCTTCACTTCAAGATTCTAAAAGTACATGTTTGTTGTTCTAAGATTTAACATACCCTGAAGTCGATTACACGTTCCCATTTCTTCACTCCTAAAACAATCAATTAGATACTGATTTATTAACTGCGAATAAAATGAGCTCCCAGCTATGTTTACCATGAATCTAAAAATGACTACAAAGCCCCCAAGGCAACAAAAACACACACACTCTGTTGTTTATCGCTCTTGTAAGTCCCAGAACAGAAAACTTTCTAATCCATTACAACGTGGCCGTGGTATCTTATCCGCACGTGTGTGGTTAGCATAAATTCTAAATGAGATCCTTCGGGGCGAATCTACACGAGGCCCTTTGCCAAGTTTCCATTTCCAGGTTTCTGAATTTTAACTTGACACAATTTGATCGCCCAAAGCAATACGCATCCTTGAAATTTTATACAAATCTCATACATGTTTATGCAGAACCTCAGCTACGGCATTTTCAAAAGATTTTCTGGAAAACTTCCTGCTACAATAAAACAGCAAAAAAGAAATGTCCTAAGAATTCATAAATCTCTGTTAATTATTCCAAGAACATCCTTCAAAAGTTCCCTGAGTTGTGAAGAGCTTCCCTCTTATCATTAGATAATAATGATTAATTCAAAAGCTAAACATGAATGGCAGATTTACTGCCTAACTTGTCCTCCAGGAAGACTTTTGCATACTCCCTTTTATCACGGTCATTAAAGCGTTTTTCAATTAATTTCCTCCGCCCCATCGCCACAGCCGTGCACCTGTCTCCCCGTTCCTCTTGTCTCTTGTGCCGGCAAAGACCAGTAGCACACCAGCTTAAATTAAAAACAAAACAAAAAACCTACATTTACTGCGTACAAAATGTGTAATAAATTTAAACTAAAACAAAATATGGGCGGGGTTCTTTCGAGCCGAGACTGTGAGCACAGAGCATTACATGAATACTTAAGTGAGGACCTCTTAATTAAAAGCGCGTCGACTGATTGAACGCCAACGAAAAATGTTCATTAATTATTTAGAATATTTTTTGGACGCGCTACTCCTCGGATGGATGTAGGTAAATGGGTTGTGGTAGGAGTTTAGCATATTTTCTTAGAAATTTTGCTAATTTTTTGGATGAGGGGCGCAAAATTTATATCCCATGTCATGGGAAAAATCTTTGGAATTTAAGACGTCGACCCCAATCGTGTCGTCGTCCGATGGGAGTACGTATGTATGTATGTATGGATGTATTGTACATTCGAAGAACATCAATCTGTGTATGTGTGCACGGAGCCGAATTGTCCTTAACAAGTCGAGTGGAAGGTAATTTAAATATTTTGATTAATTATTTTTCGGCGGTGCAGGGATTTTGTTTTGTACACTGCGCGAGTTGAGAAATGTTTTCATAAAAGTCTGAGACAAGCCTAATCCCACTGGAAAATATGAAAAAGATTTTCCCTGCTGTGTAAGCAAAACAAAACAGAAAAAAAGGTCGAAAGGATTAGTGTACGACTTAGTTCGAAAGAAGATATGTATGTATGTAGGGTAATGAAGTATCCTCTGAATGGAGGGGGTAAGCCATAATTTTAATTTATAATGAATGGGTATTCGGAGGGTTATTGAAATTAGGTGTGGAGTTTCAGCAGAAATATGAAGCTATTGATCAGTACGAGGTAGGAATTATGAAAGGAAGTGTTTTTTTTAGAATTATGTGCTTTAAAACTCGCTTAATATTAGTTAAAGAAGCAAATAAAATGAAAGAAACAATGATGTATAATTTTTTAGCTCCAACCAATTTTCTTATATGGTGTAGGTACATGTGTAGGTCCCGTTGATCAAGCTAGAAATTCGAGCTTCGATCCCAGACTTCCAGCCTACCTCTTGCGAACGTCTGAAAAACATCGGAAACTATATATGTAAAAGCTTCTTCAATAAGAAATAGCCCTTCAGACACGGCATTCAACAGTAGGCCACTTCCATTCGTGTGAAGAATACATATGTATACCTATCACGTACAACACGAATAGTGGGAGAAGTTAGGCCGTGGGTACCATGGACCAAATATTTGTATTTTTTGTAATCAATCTGCATCTGTTTATTTGACAAATATCAAAACAAAACTGACAGTAACCGCCATCCGATGTCCGAGATCCAAAGCGCAATTGATTAGGTACGATATTGCACGTACATATTATGCAACCAAAGGTGTAAAAACCTCATTCAACTTGAACTTCCTAACACCCCTGAAAGTACGCAGATGACACATGTCAAATTTAAAACGAACAGCTCTATTGTCCATGTCGTAGACTAATTTACTTTAAACTTCTTTATGTCACAAAATTGTAATCAAAACTTACTTACACTCCATGATCCTTATTCCATATATAATCTGTCATAATGCATAACCTTTCCCTTACGAATAGGGTTGGCCTTATAAAAATGTTCCATTCATTCTCTTTGTTTTTTTTTTTTTTCTATAGTTACGGCATTGCTCTTCCCCTTGTTTATGTCTTCATATACAAGACTGAACAATACATTGAATAATATTATTACATGATCTACAGGTGGCTGCTTCTATTCTCAATCTTAGAAAGCCAAAAACGATCCCTTACCACCTCCCCTTTATAATCTATACCAGATTAAGCAACTCTATAATTCGAACAAAGCAAAGTAAAGAGGGAAAAAAAATTACAAGGGAAACATTTAAAAGAGAAATTCCATTTCCAATAACTTATCAATCCTCCCACTCTGGAATCTAACTGTGCCTGAAACCATAATAACGGGTATCGTTGATTTCCGTTTAAGCGAAACAAAATTCTGTTATTTAAACATACACATTCCCGCATGTTATTATTTTCTCTGTTATTTACCCTTAAAGGCACACCCAACGACACAACAACGATGACAAAGTTTGTCATTGCTCTTCGCTCAAGAAATGGAGACGATGTGGTTTTCTGTATTGAGGGGGACCGCATGATCATATCAGAGTACGACAACCCCTGCAACTTTGCTGTCATCCAACAATCACCTTCTTGTTTTTTTTTTTATACATATAGTATATATAAATACAAAGCATACGCTCGAATTCATCGCTGGAGGCTGCGATTGTAACAAAAGTGGAGGATTTCATCTTTACATGGCGGCGGCGGCGGTGGTGGTGACATAAGGCGAAATTTTGTGCGCCACTTGAAAAAAAAAAAATCCGTTCCTGATTACAGGTTCTGAAGTGAAGAGGACCAGATTGGGGATTCTCTTTCACATTGCCCGTGGAGAAATTGAGAGTTGTTTTAAGAAAATTGAAGATTTTTTTTTCTTAATCTCATGCCTTTGGGCTTGGGACAATATTGGATGGTTTACTGAATATGATATTGTATAAATCATTGAAATATTTGGACAGGTTAAGATCGATACCAGTCATATCTGTTGCGAAGGCACTTGCTGTGGGTTCAAATCCCACGCTGATTAAGGGGATCAGTTCTACGAATTGAACTGATATCCGTATGTATTTAGTATATACCCATTTAATATGTATATTTTGAAGAATTATAAATGATGTAGGCTTCCGGAAGACTCTTCTTTAACCAGCGTGTATTGAAAACTAGTGGCGTAGTTTAAGATTTAAGCTGTGTTCACGGTCAAGCTTTTTACGCGATTTCAAGCGATATCGCTACTAGCGAAATGCCAAGCAATAGTGTTTATGACAAAGCGATTTCGCTTAGCTTTGTTCATATTTTGACAGTTGTTCTCGTCGCTCAATTCGCGTTTCGTCATATGTATTTGTGTAATTGGTCGCTAGAGCGGATCACGATGTTTTTTCACGCGATTTTCAGCAAAATCGCAAGCGATTGAGTGTTTATAACACACCGGTTTCGCCTAGTTTTATTCGTATTTATTTTGGCAGTTGTTCTCGTCACTCGCAGTCGCTCGAAGTCGCCCAATTCGCGTTTCGACAAATCGCTACGCCATGAACATGCTTTAAATTCTGTTTTCATTTGCGGGAAAACTACCGCTATTTGCTGTGAATTCTTTTCGACTAAATTGTGTTATATTTCAGTCGATCGGCTTCTCTGCCGCCCTTGATGTACAGCATCTATAGATCTATAGAACTGCCTTTGACTCACGTACATACGTGTGAATTTCTCAAATGAAAGGAAATGTTATTTCGATTTTGAATTCTTCTCACATCTGTAATACTTGTAAGTTTATTTGGTATACATAGTTATCCTGCGTAAAGTAAGCCAAATAGTGTGAGTCGACACTGTTGACTTGGCAGTCCAAGCGCAATACAATAGCTACTATGGAAAGTTAAACTTCCCTTGTATATCCCCCCGTCTTCACTTCCGCTTCAAAGTAAATTTTTACCAAAAACAGGCTTCAAGCTTATCAAACTTGAATGTAATTTTAAAATAAACTACAAAAAATGACTTCAAAGACCTGTAGTTGCTCAGTACCCGATTCTAACTCTTGCTACTAACAATAGCTCAATCAAAGCAATTCCTGGTCGAGGTTTAATTGATCTATTTTACCAAAATAAGCCCTCTTGTTCCTCGATCGTCTGGTTTTTCTATCAATATGGTATCGGTTTTACTATGACAGGCCAACATTACCTTTCCAAAATCAGCATTCCAGCGATGATTGTTGTAGAACTGCCTATTTAATTATTAAACAATGGTAACGCAGTATAATCGTAGGACCTTGGAATTGATCTGAATCAAAATAAAGCCACTTCACTTCCTAAACTTGACATGTGTAGTCAAATTAAAGAAACTATTTCTATATATTCAGTAAAAGCTGACCGATTTAAAAAGATTTATTTCCATTAAAACCGCTCCCAAACCTGTTTGAATTCTCCTTCCAAGATTTCTTTCACAAATATAAAGAAAAAAAAACCAAAATCTGAACAAAACCGTTAAACAAGAATGATGAAGGATATTTATTTTTCATTGAATACCTTCTGTACGACATCTTAGACGAATTGCTTGAAATTACCAATCGCAGTGAATAAAATCTTGACTCGCAGGAAGGGGTATAATACGAATACCGTCATAGTGCAATAGGGTTGCGACATCATTCCCCTCCCCCCTGTGTCGGAGACATTATTATACCGCCTCCTTCCGCACAACGTAGGAAAGTTCATTTCTTTAACACACTTTTAGTTGTCAAGCATATTAAATGATTGCTGAACGCGGGGGTGTTGGGCAAGGAAGTTCTCGTCCTTTTTTTCCACGGTCTCTTGTTCCATGATTTTTGTATTTGAAACTCGTCTAGTTGGGTGTGAGTCGTACCGGGTATGGGGTTAAAGTTCAATTGAGAGTCTAACTTGTGATTGACTTATTCGGGTGGAAATCGAAATCGTCGTGTTCCTTTTTTTCTTCTCTTTTTTTTATTCGTTCCAATTCTTTCACTGTTCTATTGTGTCTCGGCGTTCTCGACAGACGTCTGTGCTGGTGTTTCTGAGACAGAGGCAGCATATTTTTTTTAGGAAATGGTTGATGGAGAAGACTCGCGCGACCGGGAAGGTAAACAATTTCCAAGATTGATCCTAGTTCGTTCAATGTTGTGTCGCTCGCTACGATTGTTAAAAGGATGTCTTACGATGAAGTGACTGGAGTTAGTTCTCTTTTTTTCGTTCTCTGAAAATTACACGCGCGCAAGAATCGAAGAATTATTATCATTCATGAATTTGTCGAAATGGGTTTTTTTTGTCGTTTTCTTCGTGAAAGATTTAAAACATCTTCACGGTAGACTATCGTAAATAAGACTTTAGGATTAAGGATGCTCAAAATTAAATCGGAAAAATCAATTTACCAAGTGATTTCTCGAATGTAATCCTTGAAATGTAGTGACATCGCTGGTATTTTGAAGTGAACCATTTTCTGTCTGGAGAACAGAGTAGTTGCAATCGGGTGGATAGATTAAAATAGGAGCTTACATGATGTACCTACATATGTATAAAAATATTTTTAATATATGTCCAGAGTATGTAGAAATCGGTGAGACTTTTGGCTGATATTTGAGTACATAAATTCACTTAAGTGTCCTCATCGACTCAACTATTCTTGGGCGTGGTCTCGTAAAAAAAAGGATGATAAAGTCTGCAGCTTAGTGAGATCTTGAGGCTTTAGGCTTGTCTTGACCGAATTGCTTAGCTACATCGAGACGAAAATGTCAGCAGTGTGTTACTTCCAAAAAGTATTAGAGTCGACGGAAATAGAGAAATAGAATATCATTCTAGATGTGTCGCTTATGTGTATCCTAACCGCGATGACAGTACCTCGAAGTATTGTGGAATGATACAGTCTAGACTTATAATGAAAGGACAACCAAAATCCCTTAAATTTTCGATTTTAACTTTCCCATTTTAAAAGCAACACAAATATGCCCAATCCTGTATTTCATTTCTTAACCAGTAATCTATGTTATTCACTGTTAATTTCAGATTCATACTCATATATCAAAAGCAAACAGAATTTCTCCCCGTTTACGAGACATATTCTTATTACACAAACAATGCTTTTGCAAATAATTTCTTTCAAGTGTTTTTAATTTAAATTTTATCCTTCCATCTTCTATAGGTCCAATGTCAATGAAGGAAGTCGACACTCAAATGTTCAACATCCAGAACAAAAACAGCAGCTACTTTGTCGAGTGGATCCCAAACAATGTTAAAGTTGCCGTTTGTGATATTCCTCCACGTGGCCTGAAAATGTCAGCCACATTCATTGGTAACACAACCGCTATTCAGGAGATTTTCAAGAGGATATCTGAGCAATTCACTGCAATGTTCCGTCGTAAGGCTTTCCTCCATTGGTATACCGGTGAGGGTATGGACGAGATGGAATTCACTGAAGCCGAATCGAACATGAACGATTTGATCTCGGAATATCAACAGTATCAAGTAAAGAAAATACCACACACAAATTTATTTAAATGTAATTTTCTTTTTAAATCTTTTTTTTTTTTTATTTATCTCTTAGGAAGCGACAGCTGAAGATGATGTGGAATTCGATGAGGAACACGAGGAGAACGATACCTTCGATGAGAACATTCAGAATGGCTTGTAAATTGGCCAATCCATCGTCTCATGCTCAATTCCCCGTTCATACTCGTCGTTATTCCAGTGTTCATTACGGAGAACTTCCACCGTTTTATTCGTGTGTGTGTGTGTATGTGTGATATGAGTCGATAGTTAAAACAACAAAAAAAAAATATCAATTCGTGTCGCCCTTATAAATTGACTAATTTTCATCTTTTTTTTTCCTTAAACAGTAATTACCTCAATCAGATGTAATTCTAAATAGAACAGTTTTATATGAAATGGATTAATGAAACAATGTAATATATTTATGTTTTTCCTAAGACATTGGCCCATATTTATTAAGTCAAGTTCCATGCTCCCCCGAGCCTATCATTGTATACTCCCACTCTCCCTTCCCCAATCGTACAGTAATTTGTCAGTAACCATGTTTATTGTAAGGAGTTTCTTTATTTTAAAAGTTGTTAGCTACAGTGAAAAGGTTAAAGTTTAAAAAAAATAATATTTTATATTATATGACAAGAAAAATGGAGCAAATAAAACATTTTAAAATTTAACGCAACTGTTTTTTAATTGCATATACCGGTACTAAATAGCTGGTGATTATAATTTTGGTTTTTTAGTAGATATCGCCGATTCTTAGCAGGTTTTTGCGCACTAGTCCGCGCCATCCACCACAAAGCAGTATGTTTCTAAATATCCACACGCACTTATACAGAAGAATGTAAAAATATTCCCGTAGGAAAGAAAAGTATTCCTAAGAGTTTGAAAGCGTGGACTTGACATGGATTACAATAAACACTGATGATCCTTGCTGCTTTAAAGGCACATTTCATCCCGTCAAACAGGGTTTCGAAACTAATGACGAACTTCCAGCCAAAGCAGGTTAGACCGTTAATTGTAGTGACCATACGTATGGTAAAAGAACTATGGCCGCTCGACGAACGTTCAGGACTCTAGTAAAAAAAAGCCTTAAAGAAGTTGAATGGAATCTTAATGGTCATGCTCAAATTTATACATCGCCGCAGCACGTATAGAAAATATGTGCTACGCCGATCGTTGTCATCTGTAAGACGGGTAGAGCAATACCTCTTCTCAACCCAGGAAAACCAACCGACCATATTACCTCATATCGTCGAATTTTCATGCTATCTCCTGTAGCAAAAATACTTTAGTTTACTACAGCTATTACCGAGAACACAACATAAATAAAGTTACGAAAGCTGTAGAATTATCTAACGATTGGTACTATGGTTTCAGAAATATAAAAGGGTCCTTTTATAAATCATCATCAACCATTACATGGCGATATATCGTTATATTGTTACCATTTGACAACACCCTAGAAGTTAAAATGTCTTCATATGTCGACGGCTGGATCATAGTACCATCAGAAATGGCATACGACCCATCTGCAATACCGTACATTAAAAACAATAGGAGACATGCAGAGTATTGAAACCGCCTTTAGCGAAATACTCAGTTTAACATTCCGCACTTCTGTGGTTTTCTCAAAATAAGCGTTAAGCCTCGAATGCTGATCAGTTTATCTTCAAGTCTTGCCTTTTCTGGGCCATACAAAACGAATGTAAAATGCTCAGCCAGGCTTTACTCTAAATCCTTTATAATCGTTTGAAATCTATGTATGTCCTTTGATATTCCTTCGAATTGCATTGGCGTTAGGGTTACGATGTGACATAAGAACAGTCATAAGTTGAATCAATCCAAGAAGAGAAGATAAATCTTGTAAGATGACGCTGTGCATATTCTACAGAAAGCTCTTTCCTTTTGGGAAAACATTTTTCCCTTTAAAACTTTATATTCAAAAACCATAATGCTTTCTGTTAGCTTGTGATCGATTAATCTGCAGAGATGCCTATTTTGTAGTATTACTACAATTGCGTAGAGATTTTATGAAGGTAAAAAACATATCTTTCTGAGTAGATAAGAGTGTTTTTGTTAGAGAAATCTCATCCGAGAGACCAACATATATCAATATGAAACAGTGCTTAGTATCTAATTGTAGCTAGGATAATGCACCAAGGAAAATAGTCAAGAATTTTGCCTCAATTGTTCTGATAAAATACAACTATCCGCCACTAATGCTACCCTCAATCTTTAAGGGATCCAAGTGAAATCTACACTTTTTTCGCTATGGTGAGGTAAAGCAATGTCCTTACCTGACTAGGTTATCATTGCCTTCTATCCCCGAAAACGTAACATAGAAAGGAAAGTTTTAAGATGGGTCTAGGAAAGGATTCCGGTTGTAAGTACACAAATAATAGAACGACTCACTTTCAGTCTTATAGCTATATTCAGCAACGGTAATTACCTTACCACTGACTGTTACATTTCAAATTTTCGCCACACATGCATATAGTATGTGCATATCCAATCACAATTGTGGTTTAACCATGAATTGTAGTATGTATGTATTATAAATGCAAAGTATTTCATTAACAACATCAAAATGAAAATTGAATAGTAATTTATGCAGTGCAACAACAACAACAATACGATGGATACATAATGAACACACAAACGCGTGACCTCGTGAAAGCATTGCTATACAAATTGAAAAATATTTTTCGCAATCAACGCCCGCAAATTAAAAATTCCTTCATTTTCCGAATAAGAGAAGTAAAAATGGAAAAAATGTTTCACCGAAAGGAAACATAAGCAGATGCATGTGCGTATTAACGGTCGTAAAATAGCGACCATGATATCTCATAGGGACCAGGCTTGACGGGGCTGAAGTATAAATTATTCACACCTAAAGTGCTATTAAAATTGCACTTTAAAAATATTTGCATTTTTATTCAGGTCCTTGTTTTATACACACGTGTGTATGTATGTACACTGTTTTTTTTTTATCATACTCTTCCGTTTTTGTACACGTAGTTCAATCAGATTGATTACAACCAGCGAATCCAGGACGGCCATCTTTTGTGCTCTTGATTTCCGGCTGTGAGCAAGCTCATGGGGACAGCGGTATCAACGGATTAAACGCCATCATCAATTTCGCACGGTTTATTTAAAGTGTTAACTCGTCAGGGAAAATACAACAGCAATTAATTATAATTAAGATCCAAACAAACATAAAATGACATCCTCAGTAAATGGTGTAAGCTGGAATATCCTTCATGCGAAATATGATATTTATTAGTTTACTCGATTACAGCTTTTCGGGAATTTTTTTTTTTTTTTGCATTAAGTTTTTACAAATTGATTCGTTTTAAAGAGTCGGTGATGTTTAAATATTCGGGGTCCTGGCTCAAGTGGGTACATCTAAGCTAAAAGTTTTCTTCACAGCCTTGCCTCTCACGAGGGTCTGAGAAACATCCGAGAGTATAACTATCATAAAAAGGTTTCTCAAATAAAAGGTAGTCTCTTGAAGACTCGTTCCATTCGTGTAAAAAAGTGAAGACTCTCTGCTAGGGACACGGCAGCCTTTCACTGCCTTCGAGACCGAAAAGTCGACGAAGGATTTTTCCCTCAAAAGTACTTAAAATATACAGTAGTACTGGCAGGATCAGTGATTTGTAGAGGATCCATTTCGTCTTCCGAGTTAGGAGTTTTGAACTCATTTGTTTCGCACAAACCGAAGTAGCAGCGGTTTCCTAGGGTAAGACTTCGCCGAATCTCCCCTAGGGTATCATTTGTGGAGTTGATATTTATTCTGAGGTAGATAAATTCCTTAACCAATTCGACGTTTTGTCCTAGGTGGTGCTTGCTTTTTTGTTTGTTGACAAATTGCACATTGCACTACGTGTTTTCTAGCGTCATGCGGCACCGCTGGATTAACGAAGAATGTTATCATATGAAGTCGATAAAAAGATTATACATAAGTGTCGACTTGAAAATCGTTGGTATTTTGCAGGATTCGTATTAAACCATCATATTCGGCGGCTTTGTTGTGCTTCAGTTTTTCGATAACCGAGCCAATCTCTTCAAAACTGCGAGGCATGACTTCTTCATTGACTGGATGCGGGTTCTATTCTTTCTCTATTACTCTCTCTTCCTGAAAGTAGCTGCTGGAAATGCTCCTTATATACATATATCTATTCCCTGCGGTTGGGTGACTCGGTTTCCTTCGCTATTTCGAAGACCCTGCGTTCCGGGCTTAAAGCCAACCTAAGAACCATTCGGATGCTGTTCTTAAACATCCGGAACTCGTAGATATCCTTGAACTGGGAGACTGCGTGCAACTTTTTCTTTTTACGCAGAATCTTTTCTCCTTCCTTCTTCTGGGTCGATACTTTTACTGCTCTTAATCAACCCACAGCAGATCATTCTCGCCTTAGTGGACAATGGCTTCTAACTAGTCCAGAAATACGGAAAAACAGATTCCCTGTATCCAAAGTGAACAAAGAAGCACGTTGTCAGCAACCAGCGCTTGTTTTTGGATGTGAGAACTCTTTGACTACTATTACCTACAGATCTTCACCAAACACCCCACAAACCCAGACATCTTTAAAAAAAATTGAAGACTATTAATTCCCTCGAACATCCCAGAAATATTTTATTTTTTTTTTACACACAGTGCTCCAGCGAAACAGCCAGTTACAGAAAAGAAGACACGTTCCTTGAGGGACAACAATATACGGCCGGTGATACGCTTACTCTGACCGGCATCACATTTGTAGCCACCATATCGTCCTACGACCTTTCTATTTCCAACATCAAGTACCCCAATGTGACCAAGTAGTCATACTCCTTCACGGTGTGACATTCGATTATAACCTTAACAAGAAGGCCACAGAAGAATTAAAAAAATGTTTCAACTAGATTCAAGCACATAACTTTAGAAAATAAAACACTCTGTGCTGAACTTTCACGTATTTATTTTAAAATGCATTTAACACGTTTTGTAATCAAAAAAATAAACATTTACTTGACTTAAAAATTATTTATTTACATTTTTCAAAAATATGTTAAACATACATCAGTTACAATTACAAATTTACTCAATAAAATTCTATCCTTCTTGAGAAGGTATTCCTAATGTACAAATATTTCAGCCGATATTCAAAAAAGACATACGAAACGATAATTCAACTAAATTCTGCGACACATTTTGTCCAAAACAAACGTAGACCTCCTTTAATGGGAATGAAAACAGACGACCAACAATAACAATACTTTCCTTAACTCCAAGACTATTTGCTATATCAACCGAAATACTGTGTTCCTTTACGACAATAACACTTTTATTCAAACTCGAAGCCGTGTCCTGTAGTTTCTTTAAATTCGAATTGATCTGCAGTATGTCATGGATTAAGAGAACATATTCCTTTATGACGCCCAACTGCAGATCTGAGCACATAGGTCTGAACGGTTGCATTATAACCCCATCGGCAAAATTTAAATGAAGAAAATATTTCATCTCATTCGACCAACCTGAGGTCAAATTTAAGGGCAACATATTTTTTACTTCACTTGCAAGGGGTTCAACATAATGGCAGCTTTGATCCAGTTCTCTGTATTCGTTTTTATTACCAAACGCCTGCCAGTCGAACGAACTCTCAACCTCGCCCTTAGTTTTTCTGCCACCTTCCTCGCTTTGTGGCCGACTGTGTGGAGGAGAATCGCACAATGGATAATTGTTATCAACAGTATCGGACGAAATGTCCTTTTGGTGGGTAAATTTAAATTTATGTCGCATCTGGGCATTTGATTTGTTTAAATTCATGGAAGGACGTTTACTTGACTCGACCCAAAACTGTGATATAGACTCTATGCCACTTGAAATTAAGTAGTCAATAGTATCTGTAATTTCTTCCATATACGACACGCAGGATACACTGGACTTTGTAAGCAAAGTACTTTTTAGGACTACAACTAACAGCAAAGAGTTTCGAATGCATATTGCCAAGAAGTGCTGATTTTGAGTATCGAATTGTTGCATTCTCTCCCAGATGTACATCTCCTTGACATTTTGCAGTAAGACAAAATCTATTATGCCTCGTAGCCTAAGGCAACGCTCGACATTCGTTCGAAAACCAACAGGCAAGTTAGACGACAACAAGTACTTATTGTAATACAGTGCAGTTCCACAAACAATGAGATCTCGAGACGTTTGTTGTGATTCATTCCACTTTTTATAGTCCATAGATTCCAATTCACTCAATGCATCGCAGATCCTAAGCTGTGCCTCTTTGGGCAAAGCGATGGAAGGGGATGCACTTAAACAAGCCTCAACACACAAGTTATACTGGCAGTTATTTTCGATATTAATTTTCAAAATATCGCAAACATGTGTCAAGTATTGTTGCATTTGCAAGGAACGAAATTCCGATATGTTGAACTTTAGGAAGTTCAAAAAGTCATTGCCACTGGACTTGGCAGCCTTTTTACTTTGATAGCAAGACGAGAATGCACAAACAACTAATGCTCCATTGACATGGCCATAAGTAATGTAATACGTTGTACAGTCAACACTGATTGTACTCTGTATCGGCATTGAGTGCAGATCGTTGTTTATAACAGAATCCAAGGTAAGAAAACTGCCCTTGGCCTTATGAAGGAAATTGTTTGGGGTAAACGGATAGTAGAACATGCATTCTGTATTATCAGTTTTGAAATATTCTCGACTAATGATTAACGTTAAGAAACCAGGAGCCGCCTGCTCTTGCAACTTAATCTCATTTTGAAAGGAACTTTTATACACGTAAGCAAACTCATCAAAGTTGTTGACCTCACGGGAGGCGGTTTTTTCCTCGCGTGTGGTTTGATTACACGATCCTCGAAATGTTAGTTTGACCTTAGTTGCTCTGGTATACTGCAGAAGTAGTTTATCAATATTGCCCGACCTTACTTCTATGTTCTCCAGGGACTTAAACCAATCACCTTCCTTAATAAATGGATGTTCCGCCTTAATAGAATTATCAATAATATTGGCAACCATTAAGCACTCTACATTATCCACAAAAGGAATTACACCAAAGCCCAGCATTGATTCGATGATCGATGATCTGCGACCGAATCTGTAGCGATCCAATGGACTTACTATCAAATTAAGTTCTTTCAGTTCCTCGTTCTTAACTGCTGATAGTTTATATCCACTTTGTGATTCACTGCTGGCTTCAGACCATCCGTTGTTCCCGGTTTTCTGAATGTACTTTGCATAGAACAGACTTCCATTTTCAGAGATCACACGTTTCCAATTCGTCTTGCTACTGCAGTTGCTGCAAGAATCCGATAACGAAGAAACAGATGTGTTGCAGTTTTTAAATTCATTGGTCTCCACTTTTTTGGACTTTTTCATTGCGTTGTTATTAATGTTACTTACTGCACAAATAAACGAATTATTGGTGTTTTGACTTATAAGCACTGTGCAAGTTTGTTTTGTTTTGCCGGAGATAAATAGCTCCAACTACATAGAATGTCGACTTCGTTTGATAAAATGGAAATATCTGTCAAGCAAAGAAAGAAAGAGAAAACCGTGACAGTGGTAAGTGGATTTCTTTCCGAGAGGAAACAGGAGAGGTGCGCCTGCGTAGAACTACAATAAAGGGTGTCCCAATTGGCAGGTACTTTTTCCTAATAATTTGTACAGTCAGTATCCGCCCACTATTTTACGTCGTGTAATAATTTAACGGAAATATGTTCGAAAAATAAACAAAAGACCAACATTCTCATGATAGGAGAGAATAAAAATTGCAGGAATTTTGCAAAACAATGACTTTACTGACATCTGCCGATGACATATAATTTTTATCTCTAGACTAGGCTTATAGCTACAATTATTTGCCTTCGGGACACTAAACTTAAAGATTTCCCGCTGGTTTATTGCGTGGATCGTTTATCATATTCAAAATCGTCAATATGAAGTTATTTTTAGATCCTCTATATCTGATCCCTTTAAATGCCCCTCAGGTGTCCCTCAATGAAGTCATCTTGGTTCCCTGATTTTTGTTTTGTCAATTAACGATGTTGATTGCATTAATAAATATTCCTGTCTATCAATTTATGCGGACGATATGAACATTTTCTCACACATTTTCAAAGTGACTAGAAAAGGATTTCTACTTGGTGTAATAAAAATTTTCTAGAGTTGAATGTGAACAAATGCCAAGCTGCTAATTATTCCCGGAAGCGTCTCCCAACAGCCCCTAGAACGTACTTACGTCATCTGCGACGAAACTGTTCCCACTGTCACCTTTCTGCATGGCTTGAGTGTCTATGCGACAGTGAACTCAATTTTCGCAGCCATATAGATAGCGTTATTACCAGAGCAAATTCTGCGCTAGATTTGTAAAACGCTGGTCCAAGGAATTCTCAAATCCTTGCGTCACGAATTTCTAATATTTAACCTTTGTAAGACCCATTTTAGGTCTGGTCTCCCTATCATGATACACGCAGAATTGAGGTTTATTCGCTTTGTATTACGCGGATATTCGCTTCGGTGGCCCTACGGCTATAACCTTCCTTTCTAGTTCAGGCCATAACTTGCTGACCGATTGCTCTAAAAATGCTGAAAAGTCGCCGATCTACTATTTTAACATCAGCTATGAGCAGTTACATTGATTGTAATGAGCTGCCTGTGTCCCGAATGCTACGCGTGACAAATGACTACCATCTTTTCGATTTTCAGTGTAGCAAAACCACTTTAATAACGCCCTTTACGAACTATCGAGTGAAGGGAGAGATAAAGTAGGATAAGAAGAATATGGGGCTATACTGAAGGATCTTGCGAAGACTGGCTTTCCTGCAGTGATCGTCAAACGAATTGTCCACGTTGTTAGGCAAACGAAGCATAAAGGTGCGTTATGACCATAGTTGACACAGTGATTACTAAGACGAACGATAGGAATGGACCTTAGACCGACGTTGAACAGAGCCAAGCGCAGAATTGGCGAACGGAAATTAAGCTCTATATTACAGATGACATAGCGCAACGCGAGAAAGTAGTGCTTGAGGAGGAGGTAAAAGGGGTTTGTGTAATGGGTTGACATTTGCTAATACATATTAAGTTCCAGATAATTTTTTTGACACCAGAGAAGAATAGTTGTTAAGGTCGTGTTGGGAAAAGTGAAAGTCGGTGGTAGAAGATATGAATTTAAAGATTTTCATGTCAACGGCATAGACAAAGAGTCCTTGAAAATGCAATCGACGAAAATTAGACGACCCATTTAACTGCCTTCAGGGACACCAGGCCATAAAATGGTTAGAGACGTCGTACTGTCGGTTTTCAAGACTGGTTCCATCTGATAATACCAGCTTGAAAACCGAGAGCCTTAAACTTAGGAGTTATAATTTAGTGAAAGAGAGTATCAAATGAAATACAGTGGGTATAACACCGATTTGACAGTCGTCTTCAAAGGCATACAGTGCAAGAGAATAAAATTCTATTAAGGGGCTGGTTGTTGATCTAGCTTTGAGAAAACAGTGTTGGTTAATAGAAATAGGGATTTACAAAAAGAACTCCCGAAAAGTTTGGGTATAGATGAAAGTTTGGATATAAGTTCGATAATTTGGCTTTTTTCTGAATTGGTATGATAAATAATTTCTTCCAAAGGACGGGAAACGATTCTTGGAAAATGAACAAGAGACAAAGTGAAGTCAAGGGTTGGGTAAAGTGTGTGACGCGAGCAACACGTCGGGTGAGTAGTCACTCTCAAGTTTCTGAATCTTCTGTGTAACTAGTTGCGAGGACATTTGGGCTCAGTTATCCATATAGGAGTAGTAGTCAAGATCGGGTTCGAGCATAAGCACATTTTATTTATTTATTTGTTTGAGGGTGATAGGCAGGGATTTAATCTTTCGACCAGAGTAATATCTCCTGTTGTATTAGCTTGAGAACCTATTCATGAAATCAAGTTCGTAGATGAAGCTAAGGATTCTTTCGGATAAACAAGAGGTGGCAGGGGAAAGTGATTGAACATGTATTCAGCCAATCAGCCAATTCAACAACAAACAGTTGACAGTCAGAAGTGAACATTGCCGAACAGGAAGTCAAGAAATTTGACAAATTTTTTTCGACACTTGGTGACACCGAATTGGATATGTGCGGACCCAGCGCAGGTGAAGTCACCAACAATACCTGACTTCGACTTTTCAGCTAAAAAGTACTGCTACTTCCCTGCTATTTTTATAACTCCCCTATTGATTTCACTTTTATTTCAAAATCAACTGCCTTTGCAATCCTAGATGCGACGAAAGGTTGCAACAACTCTAAAGTCGAGTATTTCTACTCTCCGAGAGATGGCAAAACACACACAATTTTCTTTTTTGCAACGAGCACATGCACTTACCACAAAAGAGCTTTTTCGAACTTAGCCCAAAACCTTACCAAGTAAAAGTAATGTTCAGGCGAGGAGTTTCAACTAAAAACATTGTTTGAAAAATCTTTATTTATTCCTACATCTAGAGTGGATAATTCAGAAGCACATCTTGTCGTGCCAACTCAAGCAACATAGGATCATCGAAGAACTTATTAATCGACACATCTTCGGACAGTCCCTTCCTCCTTCTTGTCTTAATCATAAACTCTCGTGCTAGATGTGAAGCCGCTTGAGGTTCCAATGGTCGGATGATAATGGATTTATCCAACGGATCTCCTGGCACAATTTGCCAATGATGGAATACAGACAAACAAAACGCTTGTCCCTGTGTATGCGTACGCAAATCGGTCTCAAAACCAAAGGAATCTATCGCAGGAATGAACGCTTTGATTGTGTAGATTGGAGAGCCCGAAACTGGTGCATCTTGAGTCACGTGGCCTCTGTAATGATTCAAATGAATGGAAAAACTAATAAACACAACGAAAATCGCGTCATACCTCCTTCGCGCTAAGACTGTATAAACGGCAGAAACGCAATCAGCTGGTGCTTGCACCTCCACAAACAGATACGGTTCCATGAGCCTAGGTGTCGCCATCAAGAAGGCAGAGTATGCTACACGACGCGCTGTTGGAATTACCTGCCCTCCACCTCGATGCAGGGCTTCACTCGCAATCACAGCGTCGAGTATTTTAAATTTCACATTTCGAATAGGCTCCTCACAAAGTGGACCTTCTCTGGTACCCCACTGGAAGCCTTGTACAATTGAGTCCTTCACTGATGTGAGTAAATTCTTGTCCACCTCCGATGGCAGAGTGTCATCGACAAGAATGTTTGGCCCTGTTGAATCGGGTCCAAACGCCCAAATTGAACGAGCCGCTAGTAAATCCCAGTCGTAGTTGATTTGGAAGAATTCTCCCAAGCGTTTCTTGTTCCAATTGATGGAAACTACCTCGTTTTCAATGTCCTCGGCAAGACCTTTCTCTAGCGGCTCTGAGATCATGGTAATTTTATTCTTTTTATTCGGCGTCTCAGCGAAGCATTTCAATGAAGAAGTCTCTACAACGGTTTCACAGAAGGCGACGACCGGATCTGCTACTTTGATATCGATCTCGGAATACATTTTACGCAAGTCGTGCATCACACAATCTAGGTAAAGTTCTCCCGTGCCGAGAATCACATGCTCTCCGGATTCTTCAACACGAGTGGACAGCAGCGGATATGACTTGTTCACTTTTCTCAAACCGTCGAGCATTTTTGGCAACTCCGAGGGATTTACTGGTTCTACAGCGATTTTGATGATACTCTGGGTGTTGAACTTCAAGGGCCGGAAGATGTAAAGATCCTCTATAGCGGCAATATCAGCGATAGTCGAGGTTTTTACAATGCACTGATCAATACCTTCAATCAGTACCCAGTTACCAGCAGGAACTCGATTAAGTTCGACTTTGTAACGAGCTTCATACACCCACAAGCGGCCAACTTGTAGGATACGAGAATCTTCCTCATCTTGAAGGGTGTAGTTTTCACCGAGCACCCGGACCTCCTGCCCGGCGTGAAGGGTGCCACTTACCACCCTAGCAAGAACCTGAAAGAAGGTACAGTCGTCGGTCGGGTACATTTTCGAGCTATGAACCATCAGTGTTCCATTCTGATTGCAATTGATCATGTCCTTGTAGATGTCTCCTTCTTTCGGACCGGTGTAAATGTGATCTACCTTTTTCTTTGCGTTGTCCAGTGGTGATTTAATGTGCTCTACGCACATGTCAACGAATCCACTAAAGTCACTGATAAAACGATTGCACACCAGGCGCAACAATGGGCGAATGTTTGTTTTCATCTCCTCCTTTGTCACACGAACGTTGAGCTCAGCAAGGGTATCGAGTAGAGTCGTATCTACGTCTCCCACAACTTGAGCGATAAGTTTATACATCGGCTCGAGGATGAACTCAACAAAACTACGCTGAGCCGAGCTGTGCGGTGGCTTTTTGGTGAATTTTCGTCTAAAATTTGAAAAAAGTAATTTGGCTATTCTCTTACATCTCGTTCTACTCACGATTTGTTATGGAAGTACATGTCGCCCCAAAGGCGTTTGGCAAATTCCACATAGTTGACTCCTTCATAAGTGTCGGCATAAAGTTTTGCGAATGATTTTAGCGTGAAACAGAAACCATAAAGGGAACTAGCAAAGCACACATTGCCTAGAGTTGGTGACACCACAATAGACTCGTCACCATCCGAATAGACACTACATATAGGGAATATTAGAGAGCCCGAGCACATTTAATTTAATGAACTTACCTCAGCAAGCTGTTGACTTCTTCGACAATGTATTTTAACTTGAAGTAGGCATCTTGTGGCGGTAGTTTTAACTCCAGGATAAGTCGGTCAATCTGAAAACATCCAAAGAAAGAAGTGTAATCTAAGTAGTTCGCCGACCTATATACAAAGCCTGCTCTTACCTTGTTGACACAGATAGTGATTCCCATCTTCTCTTGCACTGCATGCTTCAGTAAACGTTCCGTGTTCAACATAACTCCCTCTGCAGCGTCGATGAACACTACGACACCATCGCACATACGCATCGCTGCCGTGGCTTCATCAGAGAAGTTTACGTGTCCTAAAACGATTATGGTAATAAAATTATAGAAAAAAAAATTCAATTTTCTACATACCAGGGGTGTCGAAGATATTCATAAGGTAGCTCTTATGCTTAACATCTGGAAGGACCAGAGTAATAGGCGTTGCCTTAATGCTAACCCCGCGTTCTTGTTCCGTGAACAGCGTGTCCGTATAACGAAGAGTCCTCTCTTCTGTCGTATCAAACTGTGGATGTGTCTGCCGGATGAGACAGTCCACAAATGTCGTCTTGCCATGATGCAAATGACCAATTAGAGCGACATTCCTAATCAACGGTGGTGTGTCCATCAAATCAGCCATGAATCTGAAAATAATTTGTCAAAACAAGATTTTTTTACAAAGTCCAATCCATACTCACTCCATTTCATAGTTAGTTTCAGGTAGTTCCTGTTCCTTAAGCTGAAACTTTAGCTTTTTAATTGGTTCAATCAGTGGCTTATCCAAAGGCTGTGCATCCTCCTCTTGAACTATTGTCTCCACATCAGGACCGTAAACCTCCACAGCTGTGGGATAGTATCGTTTATCTTCGTGCAATACCACTGCTGTAATTTCTTTGTCTTCGTCATTTTCAGGCTCCTCTTCCTCCATAGCATCATCCTAAGAAAAATGGGATTCTAATTGATTGTGTTCTGTGTGATGGAAGATTCCCCACTTACATCGTGATCATCTTGTATATCTGTTTGGCCATAAATGCTCTGATCATCGTCATCGTCACTGTCCAGATCTGGGCCAATGTAATTACCAAATTCATCATACAAATCAGAGTCCATGGTGCACTACTGGAAAAAAAAACGTTTGTAAATGTTTTCTCGCGCGCATGTAAACATAACCAAGTCAGTGCTTACTTGATGAAAAATTCCAGCGAAATATTACCGAAACTGCTGAATTGTATTCTTATTTCGAGAAAGAAATGTTTAAATGGTGATTTAAGTTAGAAAATTCGCAGAGAAACTCGGTTAATTACTTGATTTTGGGAAAATTAACTTAAAATAAAACGATGCGAGTTTTTATTTGACAAACGCTGCTTGTCACTTTGCTTGCCGGCTGTCACTTTTCTGATGATTTTTCGAAGTCGAAATCGAAATTTTTCTATTCTAATACATTAGCGAGAGGGAATTTGTAGTAGTTCAAACAAGAGATAACTCCACACATCGTAGAGAATTTCACGGAAAATGAAAAAGGTTTTAACTAGAATTAATCTACGAGAACAAACGACTAGGAAAACTGACCTCCACATTGAGTATTTTTTTTGATCAGTTGCAGTGGAGTAGTGAACATCTTGAAAGAGACACTGATGACAATTTTTGTGTTTATTTACCGATTAAAAACAAGGTCCGCTTCCTTGCCTTCATTTTATCGAGTTTACCGTTATATACTTCATTGAAAATCATTACGTTTCTGCATCTAACTATGTTCTAGTAATCCTCCGACATTATCATCCAGATGATGTTCCTCAGAGTTTAATTCTTCACCTATTTCACCAGAAGCAGACGTTGATCTTCAGCGCACCGCGAATGGCGCGAATAGTGACACATCACGTGCTCCAGATCTGCGATCTCATACAGATCTTTACAAGTTGGACATTTGGGGTTGCGTAGGTCTCAAACAGTGGTCCTCAAACAAGCATATCCTGTTAACATTTGTGTCCGATGGAAGTTTATTTCTCCATAGTCCTGTAGATTCAAGTTACTGCACCGGCACACAATTTCGTTAGACCCTGATTAGACAGCGGTTGTATATTTGATTTGTAATTAAGAGGAGTATCTCTTCTCTTTAGCCCTTATGCTTCCTAGCTAAAATAAATGATAAAGTTTTATTTAAAAGCAATTTTTTTTAAGCACTAGCATTTTAACTACTTACCCGTATTCCTATTGATCTAGTTCGCCATTCGTTCTATTACATTTCAAATTTCATGACAACCCTGCATTTCTCACCCGGAGCTCATCAACACAAATTCTGCAGGGCATTTTAAATTGATTGTGGTTAAAAAATTTTTTGTGATTAAAAATGAAAAATTAATTAAATAAGCAAAATGAGTGGCAAAATTAAGCTTCAAAGTAGCTTAAACGCAATAAATGCAAAAGCAGCTGCCGGCAAACGAAAAGCGTTGCCGAAATTGAAAGTCATTCTCGCAAATCCCTACAAGCCCCCCAAGTAATTTTGTTATTTTTATTTTTTTTTGTTTTAATATTCATTTTATTTTACATTTTCAGTGATACTCTTTCGTTAATAGAAACATGCGAGCTTAGGGAAGCAATGCATTACGAAGTCATTATGTCTGGTTTGAATGGTAGAGATTATGTGAAAGAAAACAGAATCGCTTTGGGACTGCATAGCTCACTCCGTGCAATCACTGAATTGAAAACGTCCTGCGTGCTCATCTCGGAAACAATCAAACCGAAATACATCATCAATCAAATAGTGTATTTCGTTAAACAAAAAAACTTTACAGTTCCCGTGTACGTCCTTAATAATTTGGGAGCAATATCTGAGTCAATTTATGGCACCAGAGCGTTAGTGATTGCATTTCCCTTAAGACTACCACCCAGCATATCAGATTGGATTGTAAAACGTAACCTCCTAAGGACGAAGCCTACTGTGAAGAAAACCAAAGTCGGTTCCAGAAAAGCCCAAAAGAACACAAAAGTACATACGTTTGACCTGAATGATGTTTACCTGCACAAAGAGCCGGAGGTTAAATGTGCCTTTGTTCCACCGGTCGTGGTGAATAATGCAAGGCTAGGGCCAGCAATGGAAATAAAGGAATGGTCCGGAGACTACATATCCTTTTCAGGGACGGCCGGATCCGAAGGAAAGAATAAAAAGCATGAAAAGGGTGATTTTGAGACAGAAAAGGCAAAAGTCCTAACAGCATTGCATAGCTTCACAGATAATGTCAAACCCAAAGACAGTGGCTACGAATTGCGAGTGCGAAGGGAAGCACAAGAAGTAGAAGAAAAACTTAAGAAATTGCCCAAAATTGTATACGAGGAGAACGATGACGCCGACTTTGTGAAAGTGCACAAGAAGGTCAGGGTTCATAAAATTCAGCGGAACCCCAATCGGAAACAGACAAAGAAAAAAAATGAAGAAAAAAAAATTATTTCAGCCCTTTTATAACCAGTTTGTAATCTGGGTGAGATCAATAATAACAAAAAAAATGTGTTTTATAAAAAATAAAAGAAATGACAATAAATATGTTTAAAATAATGAAACGATTGCTTAGTGAATTTTCATATAGATATGTGAGTTGGGCGAGTACATTGCGATTCAAAAGTTTACGTTATACGTTATATCTTTAGGATTTTCTGGCCAAACCGTATCTCTAACGAACAACTCTATCAGAGAACGGGCAATGAACCTATAGGCACAACAATACGAAGACGAAAGTGTCAGTGGATTGGACATATTTTCCGAAAGGGTGACAGGTCCATAGCTAACCACGCGATGCAATGGAACCCTCTTACTCAGGATGGCGGGATACACGGCGTTCTTAGGAGTACGTGGCGGAGAACAGTTGAGAAGGAAGCACGGCAACTGGGAAAGAGTTGGGGAGAACTGTGACACATTTTCAGAAACCGCACACGATGGCGCGTAGGCATTGTCGAGGCCATAGGACCCACAAGGGGATACATCAGGGGGGACTTAATGAACGTGTTAATCTGCACAAATACAAAACTCAATGAACTCTTTTGATTAGATGTAAAGATTATTATCAAGCAAGTGTTAGGTGTGACGAGAGAGTCAACCGATTCGGAAATCAAAAGAGCTTATAAGAAGCTATCATTGCAGCTGCATCCGCATAAAAATAACGCACTTGGATCCGTGGAAGCCTACACAGCCTACATATCTTGTAGGAACACACATTAGTTGCAAGGCTTAAGCAGCCTAGACGAAGGCATTGTCGAACTATCTCGGCATGTAATCGTATCTGAAGCAAATGCGAATTCCTTTATACAACGAAAGGAAATATTGTGTCGCTGCTGTAGGGGTCTAAGTGAGGCGCAAGTTTTTAAAATGCCGCTTATTACAGGACAAAGCTTTAGTTTCATATAATACCATTCGATCAATCTGTATGAATGAATGAATGAAAAGTAGACAGAGAGATCAGAGACAGGTTTTTCTTGCCAGGTCTGACACAGATCCTCGATAGCTCGTTCTACAAGTCATGCCAGACTTCATGCAACTGCATGTTAACGTGGCAGAAATACCCCGCTATTTACACTCCATACGGATTATTCCTATGATATCGCCGGTCAAGGCACTAACTAAGAAAGGCCACGGCGGGATAGCTCACTAGCCTACCTAACTAACTAGGAAATCTTACCTAATCGCATGCATCTGCTGCGCCACGGTGGCCTTCCCTCCACAGTCCGTAGAGGAGAAATAAGCCTAGCTCACTAACCTACCTAACTAACTAAGAAATCTAACCTAAGCGCGAGTATTTGCTGCGCCACGGTTGCCTTCCCTCCACAGTCCGTAGAGGGGAAATAAGCCTAGCTCACTAACCTACCTATCTAACTAAGAAATGTAACCTAATCGCGTGTATCTGCTGCGCCACGGTGGCCTTCCCTCCACAGTACGTAGATTGGAAATAAGCCTAGCTCACTAGCCTACCTATCTAACTAAGAAATGTAACCTAATCGCGTGTATCTGCTGCGCCACGGCGACTTTCCCTAGCAAATCTAGACCCTACGCTACCCTGTAAGTGACAAACCTCCGTCAGTCAGTATGGGGAGCAACCCGTCAGGAGAAAGTCACACCTAATCCTAACTACTACCTAACTACCTACTATCTCACTGAAATTACAGTCCCTATCTAGCAAGATATGAGATATAACTAACTAACTAACTAACTAAACCTACCTAACGAGCACAGCTAAGCCCTACACTACCCTGCAAGTGACAAGTCTCCGTCAGTCTGTATGGGGAGCAACCTGAAGGGTTGTCCCTCTTACAACCGTTCGTCAGGAGAATATCACACCTAATCCTAACTAATACCTAGCTACCTACTATCTCACTGAAATTCTATCTAAGCCGTCCCTATCTAACAAGATATGAGATATAACTAACTAACTAAACCTACCCAACTAGCACAGCTAAACCCTACACTACCTTGCAAGTGACAAGTCTCTGTCAGTCAGTATGGGGAGCAACCTGAAGGGTTGTCCCTCTTACAACCGTTCGTCAGGAGAAAATCACACCTAATCCTAACTAATACCTAGCTACCTACTATCTCACTGAAATTCTATCTAAGCCGTCCCTATCTAACAAGATATGAGATATAACTAACTAACTAACTAACTAACTAACTAACTAAGAAATCTAACCTAATCGCGAGTATCTGCTGCGCCTCGGTGGCCTTCCCTCCACAGTCCGTAGAGGGGAAATAAGTATTGCTCACTAGCCTACCTATCTAACTAAGAAATCTAACCTAATCGCGTGTATCTGCAGCGCCACGGTGGCCTTCCCTCCACAGTCCGTAGAGGGGAAATAAGCCTAGCTCACTAGCCTACCTAACTAACTAAGAAATGCAACCTAATCGCGAGTATCTGCTGCGCCACGGTGGCCTTCCCTCCACAGTCCGTAGAGGGGAAATAAGCCTAGCTCACTAACCTACCAAGCTAACTAGGAAATCTTACCTAATCGCAAGTATCTGCTGCGCCACGGTGGCCTTCCCTCCACAGTCCGTAGAGGGGAAATAAGCCTAGCTCACTAGCCTACCTAACTAACTAGGAAATCTTACCTAATCGCGAGTATCTGCTGCGCCACGGTGGCCTTCCCTCCACAGTCCTTAAAGGGGAAATAAGCCTAGCTCACTAGCATACCTAACTAACTAAGAAATCTAACCTAATCGCGTGTATCTGCTGCGTCCCGGTGGCCTTCCCTCCACAGTCCGTAGAGGGGAAATAAGCCTAGCTCACTAGCCTACCTATCTAACTAAGAAATGTTACCTAATCGCGAGTATCTGCTGCGCCACGGCGACTTTCCCTAGCAAAGCTAAACCCTACGCTACCCTGTAAGTGACAAACCTCCGTCAGTCAGTATGGGGAGCAACCTGAAGGGTTGTCCCTCTTTCAACCGTTCGTCAGGAGAAAGTCACACCTAATCCTAACTACTACCTAACTACCTACTATCTCACTGAAATTGCAGTCCCTATCTAGCAAAATATGAGATATCACTAACTAACTAAACCTACCTAACGAGCACAGCTAAACCCTACACTACCCTGTAAGTGACAAGTCTCCGTCAGTCAGTATGGAGAGCAGCCTGAAGGGTTGTCCCTCTTACAACCGTTCGTCAGGAGAAAGTCACACCTAATCCTAACTACTACCTAACTACCTACTATCTCACTGAAATTGCAGTCCCTATCTAGCAAAATATGAGATATCACTAACTAACTAACTAACTAAACCTACCTAACGAGCACAGCTAAACCCTACGCTACCCTGTAAGTGACAAACCTCCGTCAGTCAGTATGGGGAGCAACCTGAAGGGTTGTCCCTCTTACAACCGTTCGTCAGGAGAAAGTCACACCTAATCCTAACTACTACCTAACTACCTACTATCTCACTGAAATTGCAGTCCCTATCTAGCAAAATATGAGATATCACTAACTAACTAACTAACTAAACCTACCTAACGAGCACAGCTAAACCCTACGCTACCCTGTAAGTGACAAACCTCCGTCAGTCAGTATGGGGAGCAACCTGAAGGGTTGTCTAATATATACCTAATCCTAACTAATACCTAGCTACCTACTATCTCACTGAAGTTCTATCTAATCCGTCCCTATCTAACAAGATATGAGATATAACTAACTAACTAACTAGGAAATCTAACCTAATCGCGTGTATCTGCTGCGCCACGGTGGCCTACCCTCTACAGTCCGTAGAGGGGAAATAAGCCTAGCTAACTAACCTACCCAACTAACTAGGAAATCTAACCTAATCGCGAGTATCTGCTGCACCTCGGTGGCCTTCCCTCCACAGTCCGTAGAGGAGAAATAAGCCTAGCTCACTAACCTACCTAACTAACTAAGAAATCTAACCTAAGCGCGAGTATCTGCCACGGTGGCCTTCCCTCCACAGTCCGTAGAGGGGAAATAAGCCTAGCTCACTAGCCTACCTAACTAACTAAGAAATCTAACCTAATCGCGTGTATCTGCTGCGCCACGGTGGCCTTCCCTCCACAGTCCGTAGAGGGGAAATAAGCCTAGCTCACTAACCTACCTAACTAACTAAGAAATCTAACCTAAGCGCGAGTATCTGCTGCGCCACGGTGGCCTTTCCTCCACAGTCCGTAGAGGGGAAATAAGCCTAGCTCACTAACCTACCTAACTAACTAGGAAATCTAACCTAATCGCGTGTATCTGCTGCGCCACGGTGGCCTTCCCTCCACAGTCCGTAGAGGGGAAATAAGCCTAGCTCACTAGCATATCTAACTAACTAAGAAATCTAACCTAATCGCGTGTATCTGCTGCGCCACGGTGGCCTTCCCTCCACAGTCCGTAGAGGGGAAATAAGCCTAGCTCACTAGCATACCTAACTAACTAAGAAATCTAACCTAAGCGCGAGTATCTGCTGCGCCACGGTGGCCTTCCCTCCACAGTCCGTAGAGGGAAAATAAGCTTAGCTCACTAGCCTACCTAACTAACTAAGAAATGTAACCTAATCGCGTGTATCTGCTGCGCCACGGTGGCCTTCCCTCCACAGTCCGTAGAGGGAAAATAAGCTTAGCTCACTAGCCTACATAACTAACTAAGAAATGTAACCTAATCGCGTGTATCTGCTGCGCCACGGTGGCCTTCCCTCCACAGTCCGTAGAGGGGAAATAAGCCTAGCTCACTAACCTACCTAACTAACTAGGAAATCTAACCTAATCGCGTGTATCTGCTGCGCCACGGTGGCCTTCCCTCCACAGTCCGTAGAGGGGAAATAAGCCTAGCTCACTAGCATACCTAACTAACTAAGAAATCTAACCTAATCGCGTGTATCTGCTGCGCCACGGTGGCCTTCCCTCCACAGTCCGTAGAGGGGAAATAAGCCTAGCTCACTAACCCACCTAACTAACTAAGAAATCTAACCTAAGCGCGAGTATCTGCTGCGCCACGGTGGCCTTCCCTCCACAGTCCGTAGAGGGGAAATAAGCCTAGCTCACAAGCATACCTAACTAACTAAGAAATCTAACCTAATCGCGTGTATCTGCTGCGCCACGGTGGCCTTCCCTCTACAGTCCGTAGAGGGGAAATAAGCCTAGCTCACTAACCTACCTAACTAACTAGGAAATCTAACCTAATCGCGTGTATCTGCTGCGCTGCGATGGCCTTCCCTCCACAGTCCGTAGAGGGGAAATAAGCCTAGCTCACTAACCTACCTAACTAACTAAGAAATCTAACCTAATCGCGTGTATGTGCTGCGCCACTGTGGCCTTCCCTCTACAGTCCGTAGAGGGGAAATAAGCCTAGCTCACTAACCTACCTAACTAACTAGGAAATCTAACCTAATCGCGTGTATCTGCTGCGCCACGGTGGCCTTCCCTCCACAGTCCGTAGAGGTTAAATAAGCCTAGCTCACTAACCTACCTAACTAACTAAGAAATCTAACCTAAGCGCGAGTATCTGTTGCGCCACGGTGGCCTTCCCTCTACAGTCCGTAGAGGGGAAATAAGCCTAGCTCACTAGCCTACCTAACTAACTAGGAAATCTAACCTAATCGCGAGTATCTGCTGCGCCACGGTGGCCTTCCCTCCACAGTCCGTAGAGGGGAAATAAGCCTAGCTCACTAACCTACCTAACTAACTAAGAAATCTAACCTAATCGCGTGTATCTGCTGCGCCACGGTGGCCTTCCCTCTACAGTCCGTATAGGGGAAATAAGCCTAGCTCACTAACCTACCTAACTGACTAAGAAATCTAACCTAAGCGCGAGTATCTGCTGCGCCACGGTGGCCTTCCCTCCACAGTCCGTAGAGGGGAAATAAGCCTAGCTCACTAGCCTACCTAACTAACTAAGAAATCTAACCTAATCGCGTGTATCTGCTGCGCCACGGTGGCCTTCCCTCTACAGTCCGTATAGGGGAAATAAGCCTAGCTCACTAACCTACCTAACTGACTAAGAAATCTAACCTAAGCGCGAGTATCTGCTGCGCCACGGTGGCCTTCCCTCCACAGTCCGTAGAGGGGAAATAAGCCTAGCTCACTAACCTACCTAACTAACTAGGAAATCTAACCTAAGCGCGAGTATCTGCTGTGCCTCGGTGGCCTTCCCTCCACAGTCCGTAGAGGAGAAACAAGCCTAGCTCACTAACCTACCTAACTGACTAAGAAATCTAACCTAAGCGCGAGTATCTGCTGCTCCACGGTGGCCTTCCCTCTACAGTCCGTAGAGGGGAAATAAGCCTAGCTCACTAACCTACCTAACTAACTAGGAAATCTAACCTAATCGCGAGTATCTGCTGCGCCTCGGTGGCCTTCCCTCCACAGTCCGTAGAGGGGAAATAAGCCTAGCTCACTAACCTACCTAACTAACTAGGAAATCTAACCTAAGCGCGAGTATCTGCTGTGCCTCGGTGGCCTTCCCTCCACAGTCCGTAGAGGAGAAATAAGCCTAGCTCACTAGCCTACCTAACTAACTAAGAAATCTAACCTAATCGCGTGTATCTGATGCGCCACGGTGGCCTTCCCTCTACAGTCCGTAGAGGGGAAATAAGCCTAGCTCACTAACCTACCTAACTAACTAGGAAATCTAACCTAATCGCGAGTATCTGCTGCGCCTCGGTGGCCTTCCCTCCACAGTCCGTAGAGGGGAAATAAGCCTAGCTCACTAACCTACCTAACTAACTAGGAAATCTAACCTAAGCGCGAGTATCTGCTGTGCCTCGGTGGCCTTCCCTCCACAGTCCGTAGAGGAGAAATAAGCCTAGCTCACTAGCCTACCTAACTAACTAAGAAATCTAACCTAATCGCGTGTATCTGCTGCGCCACGGTGGCCTTCCCTCTACAGTCCGTAGAGGGGAAATAAGCCTAGCTCACTAACCTACCTAACTAACTAGGAAATCTAACCTAATCGCGAGTATCTGCTGCGCCTCGGTGGCCTTCCCTCCACAGTCCGTAGAGGGGAAATAAGCCTAGCTCACTAACCTACCTAACTAACTAGGAAATCTAACCTAAGCGCGAGTATCTGCTGTGCCTCGGTGGCCTTCCCTCCACAGTCCGTAGAGGGGAAATAAGCCTAGCTCACTAACCTACCTAACTAACTAGGAAATCTAACCTAATCGCGTGTATCTGCTGCGCCACGGTGGCCTTCCCTCCACAGTCCGTAGAGGGGAAATAAGCCTAGCTCACTAGCATATCTAACTAACTAAGAAATCTAACCTAATCGCGTGTATCTGCTGCGCCACGGTGGCCTTCCCTCCACAGTCCGTAGAGGGGAAATAAGCCTAGCTCACTAGCATACCTAACTAACTAAGAAATCTAACCTAAGCGCGAGTATCTGCTGCGCCACGGTGGCCTTCCCTCCACAGTCCGTAGAGGGAAAATAAGCTTAGCTCACTAGCCTACCTAACTAACTAAGAAATGTAACCTAATCGCGTGTATCTGCTGCGCCACGGTGGCCTTCCCTCCACAGTCCGTAGAGGGAAAATAAGCTTAGCTCACTAGCCTACATAACTAACTAAGAAATGTAACCTAATCGCGTGTATCTGCTGCGCCACGGTGGCCTTCCCTCCACAGTCCGTAGAGGGGAAATAAGCCTAGCTCACTAACCTACCTAACTAACTAGGAAATCTAACCTAATCGCGTGTATCTGCTGCGCCACGGTGGCCTTCCCTCCACAGTCCGTAGAGGGGAAATAAGCCTAGCTCACTAGCATACCTAACTAACTAAGAAATCTAACCTAATCGCGTGTATCTGCTGCGCCACGGTGGCCTTCCCTCCACAGTCCGTAGAGGGGAAATAAGCCTAGCTCACTAACCCACCTAACTAACTAAGAAATCTAACCTAAGCGCGAGTATCTGCTGCGCCACGGTGGCCTTCCCTCCACAGTCCGTAGAGGGGAAATAAGCCTAGCTCACAAGCATACCTAACTAACTAAGAAATCTAACCTAATCGCGTGTATCTGCTGCGCCACGGTGGCCTTCCCTCTACAGTCCGTAGAGGGGAAATAAGCCTAGCTCACTAACCTACCTAACTAACTAGGAAATCTAACCTAATCGCGTGTATCTGCTGCGCTGCGATGGCCTTCCCTCCACAGTCCGTAGAGGGGAAATAAGCCTAGCTCACTAACCTACCTAACTAACTAAGAAATCTAACCTAATCGCGTGTATGTGCTGCGCCACTGTGGCCTTCCCTCTACAGTCCGTAGAGGGGAAATAAGCCTAGCTCACTAACCTACCTAACTAACTAGGAAATCTAACCTAATCGCGTGTATCTGCTGCGCCACGGTGGCCTTCCCTCCACAGTCCGTAGAGGTTAAATAAGCCTAGCTCACTAACCTACCTAACTAACTAAGAAATCTAACCTAAGCGCGAGTATCTGTTGCGCCACGGTGGCCTTCCCTCTACAGTCCGTAGAGGGGAAATAAGCCTAGCTCACTAGCCTACCTAACTAACTAGGAAATCTAACCTAATCGCGAGTATCTGCTGCGCCACGGTGGCCTTCCCTCCACAGTCCGTAGAGGGGAAATAAGCCTAGCTCACTAACCTACCTAACTAACTAAGAAATCTAACCTAATCGCGTGTATCTGCTGCGCCACGGTGGCCTTCCCTCTACAGTCCGTATAGGGGAAATAAGCCTAGCTCACTAACCTACCTAACTGACTAAGAAATCTAACCTAAGCGCGAGTATCTGCTGCGCCACGGTGGCCTTCCCTCCACAGTCCGTAGAGGGGAAATAAGCCTAGCTCACTAGCCTACCTAACTAACTAAGAAATCTAACCTAATCGCGTGTATCTGCTGCGCCACGGTGGCCTTCCCTCTACAGTCCGTATAGGGGAAATAAGCCTAGCTCACTAACCTACCTAACTGACTAAGAAATCTAACCTAAGCGCGAGTATCTGCTGCGCCACGGTGGCCTTCCCTCCACAGTCCGTAGAGGGGAAATAAGCCTAGCTCACTAACCTACCTAACTAACTAGGAAATCTAACCTAAGCGCGAGTATCTGCTGTGCCTCGGTGGCCTTCCCTCCACAGTCCGTAGAGGAGAAACAAGCCTAGCTCACTAACCTACCTAACTGACTAAGAAATCTAACCTAAGCGCGAGTATCTGCTGCGCCACGGTGGCCTTCCCTCTACAGTCCGTAGAGGGGAAATAAGCCTAGCTCACTAACCTACCTAACTAACTAGGAAATCTAACCTAATCGCGAGTATCTGCTGCGCCTCGGTGGCCTTCCCTCCACAGTCCGTAGAGGGGAAATAAGCCTAGCTCACTAACCTACCTAACTAACTAGGAAATCTAACCTAAGCGCGAGTATCTGCTGTGCCTCGGTGGCCTTCCCTCCACAGTCCGTAGAGGAGAAATAAGCCTAGCTCACTAGCCTACCTAACTAACTAAGAAATCTAACCTAATCGCGTGTATCTGATGCGCCACGGTGGCCTTCCCTCTACAGTCCGTAGAGGGGAAATAAGCCTAGCTCACTAACCTACCTAACTAACTAGGAAATCTAACCTAAGCGCGAGTATCTGCTGTGCCTCGGTGGCCTTCCCTCCACAGTCCGTAGAGGAGAAATAAGCCTAGCTCACTAGCCTACCTAACTAACTAAGAAATCTAACCTAAGCGCGAGTATCTGCTGCGCCACGGTGGCCTTCCCTCTACAGTCCGTAGAGGGGAAATAAGCCTAGCTCACTAACCTACCTAAATGACTAAGAAATCTAACCTAAGCGCGAGTATCTGCTGCGCCACGGTGGCCTTCCCTCTACAGTCCGTAGAGGGGAAATAAGCCTAGCTCACTAACCTACCTAACTAACTAGGAAATCTAACCTAATCGCGAGTATCTGCTGCGCCACGGCGACTTTCCCTAGCAAAGCTAAACCCTACGCTACCCTGTAAGTGACAAACCTCCGTCAGTCAGTATGGGGAGCAACCTGAAGGGTTGTCCCTCTTACAACCGTTCGTCAGGAGAAAGTCACCCCTAATCCTAACTACTACCTAACTACCTACTATCTCACTGAAATTGCAGTCCCTATCTAGCAAAATATGAGATATCACTAACTAACTAACTAACTAAACCTACCTAACGAGCACAGCTAAACCCTACACTACCCTGCAAGTGACAAGTCTCCGTCAGTCAGTATGGAGAGCAACCTGAAGGGTTGTCCCTCTTACAACCGTTCGTCAGGAGAAAGTCACCCCTAATCCTAACTACTACCTAACTACCTACTATCTCACTGAAATTGCAGTCCCTATCTAGCAAAATATGAGATATCACGAACTAACTAACTAACTAAACCTACCTAACGAGCACAGCTAAACCCTACACTACCCTGCAAGTGACAAGTCTCCGTCAGTCAGTATGGGGAGCAACCTGAAGGGTTGTCCCTCTTACAACCGTTCGTCAGGAGAAAATCACACCTAATCCTAACTAATACCTTGCTACCTACTATCTCACTGAAATTCTATCGAAGCCGTCCCTATCTAACAACATATGAGATATAACTAACTAACTAAACCTACCTAATGAGCACAGCTAAACCCTACACTACCCTGCAAGTGACAAGTCTCCGTCAGTCAGTATGGGGAGCAACCTGAAGGGTTGTCCCTCTTACAACCGTTCGTCAGGAGAAAATCACACCTAATCCTAACTAATACGTAGCTACCTACTATCTCACTGAAATTCTATCTGATCCGTCCCTATCTAACAAGATATGAGGTATAACTAACTAACTAAACCTACCTAACTAGCATAGCTAAACCCTACACTACCCTGCAAGTGACAAGTCTCCGTCAGTCAGTATGGGGAGCAACCTGAAGGGTTGTCCCTCTTACAACCGTTCGTCAGGAGAAAATCACACCTAATCCTAACTTATACCTAGCTACCTACTATCTCACTGAAATTCTATCTAATCCGTCCCTATCTAACAAGATATGAGATATAACTAACTAACTAACTAACTAGGAAATCTAACCTAATCACGAGTATCTGCTGCGACACGCTGGCTTTCCCTCCACAGTCCGTAGAGGGAATATAAGATTAGCTCACTAGCCTACCTAACTAACTACGAAATCTAACCTAATCGCGTGTATCTGCTGCGCCACGGTGGCCTTCCCTCCACAGTCCGTAGAGGGGAAATAGCTCACTAGCCTACCTAACTAACTAAGAAATCTAACCTAATCGCGTGTATCTGCTGCGCCACGGTGGCCTTCCCTCTACAGTCCGTAGAGGGGAAATAAGCCTAGCTCACTAACCTACCTAACTAACCAGGAAATCTAACCTAATCGCGTGTATCTGCTGCGCCACGGTGGCCTTCCCTCCACAGTCCGTAGAGGGAAAATAAGCCTAGCTCACTAACCTACCTAACTAACTAAGAAATCTAACCTAAGCGCGAGTATCTGCTGCGCCACGGTGGCCTTCCCTATACAGTCCGTAGAGGGGAAATAAGCCTAGCTCACTAGCCTACCTAACTAACTAAGAAATCTAACCTAATCGCGTGTATCTGCTGCGCCACGGTGGCCTTCCCTCCACAGTCCGTAGAGGGGAAATAAGCCTAGCTCACTAGCCTACCTAACTAACTAAGAAATCTAACCTAATCGCGTGTATCTGCTGCGCCACGGTGGCTTTCCCTCCACAGTCCGTAGAGGGGAAATAAGCCTAGCTCACTAACCTACCTAACTAACTAAGAAATCTAACCTAAGCGCGAGTATCTGCTGCGCCACGGCGACTTTCCCTAGCAAAGCTAAACCCTACGCTACCCTGTAAGTGACAAACCTCCGTCAGTCAGTATGGGGAGCAACCTGAAGGGTTGTCCCTCTTACAACCGTTCGTCAGGAGAAAGTCACACCTAATCCTAACTACTACCTAACTACCTACTATCTCACTGAAATTGCAGTCCCTATCTAGCAAAATATGAGATATCACTAACTAACTAACTAACTAAACCTACCTAACGAGCACAGCTAAACCCTACACTACCCTGCAAGTGACAAGTCTCCGTCAGTCAGTATGGAGAGCAACCTGAAGGGTTGTCCCTCTTACAACCGTTCGTCAGGAGAAAATCACACCTAATCCTAACTAATACCTAGCTACCTACTATCTCACTGAAATTCTATCTAATCCGTCCCTATCTAACAAGATATGAGATATAACTAACTAACTAAACCTAATTAATGAGCACAGCTAAACCCTACACTACCCTGCAAGTGACAAGTCTCCGTCAGTCAGTATGGGGAGCAACCTGAAGGGTTGTCCCTCTTACAACCGTTCGTCAGGAGAAAATCACACCTAATCCTAACTAATACAGCTACCTACTATCTCACTGAAATTCTATCTAATCCGTCCCTATCTAACAAGATATGAGATATAACTAACTAACTAAACCTACCTAGCGAGCACAGCTAAACCCTACACTACCCTGCAAGTGACAAGTCTCTGTCAGTCAGTATGGGGAGCAACCTGAAGGGTTGTCCCTCTTACAACCGTTCGTCAGGAGAAAATCACACCTAATCCTAACTAATACCTTGCTACCTACTATCTCACTGAAATTCTATCTAAGCCGTCCCTATCTAACAACATATGAGATATAACTAACTAACTAAACCTACCTAATGAGCACAGCTAAACCCTACACTACCCTGCAAGTGACAAGTCTCCGTCAGTCAGTATGGGGAGCAACCTGAAGGGTTGTCCCTCTTACAACCGTTCGTCAGGAGAAAATCACACCTAATCCTAACTAATACCTAACTACCTACTATCTCACTGAAATTCTGTCTAATCCGTCCCTATCTAACAAGATATGAGATATAACTAATTAACTAACTAACTAACTAGGAAATCTAACCTAATCGCGAGTATCTGCTGCGCCACGCTGGCCTTCCCTCCACAGTCCGTAGAGGGGAAATAAGCCTAGCTCACTAGCCTACCTAACTAACTAAGAAATCTAACCTAATCGCGTGTATCTGCTGCGCCACGGTGGCCTTCCCTCCACAGTCCGTAGAGGGGAAATAAGCCTAGCTCACTAACCTACCTAACTAACTAAGAAATCTAACCTAAGCGCGAGTATCTGCTGCGCCACGGTGGCCTTCCCTCCACAGTCCGTAGAGGGGAAATAAGCCTAGCTCACTAGCCTACCTAACTAAGTAAGAAATCTAACCTAATCGCGTGTATCTGCTGCGCCACGGTGGCCTTCCCTCTACAGTCCGTAGAGGGGAAATAAGCCTAGCTCACTAACCAACCTAACTAACTAGGAAATCTAACCTAATCGCGAGTATCTGCTGCGCCTCGGTGGCCTTCCCTCCACAGTCCGTAGAGTAGAAATAAGCCTAGCTCACTAACCTACCTAACTAACTAAGAAATCTAACCTAAGCGCGAGTATCTGCTGCGCCACGGTGGCCTTCCCTCTACAGTCCGTAGAGGGGAAATAAGCCTAGCTCACTAGCCTACCTAACTGACTAAGAAATCTGACCTAAGCGCGAGTATCTGCTGCGCCACGGTGGCCTTCCCTTCACAGTTTATAGAGGGGAAATAAGCCTAGCTCACTAGCCTGCCTAACTAACTAAGAAATCTAACCTAATCGCGTGTATCTGCTGCTCCACGGTGGCCTTCCCTCTACAGTCCGTAGAGGGGAAATAAACCTAGCTAACTAACCTACCTAACTAACTAGGAAATCTAACCTAATCGCGAGTATCTGCTGCGCCTCGGTGGCCTTCCCTCCACAGTCCGTAGAGGAGAAATAAGCCTAGCTTACTAACCTACCTAACTAACTAAGAAATCTAACCTAAGCGCGAGTATCTGCTGCGCCACGGTGGCCTTCCCTCCACAGTCCGTAGAGGGGAAATAAGCCTAGCTCACTAGCATACCTAACTAACTAAGAAATCTAACCTAATCGCGTGTATCTGTTGCGCCACGGTGGCCTTCCCTCTACAGTCCGTAGAGGGGAAATAAGCCTAGCTCACTAACCTACCTAACTAACTAGGAAATCTAACCTAATCGCGGGTATCTGCTGCGCCTCTGTGGCCTTCCCTCCACAGTCCGTAGAGGAGAAATAAGCCTAGCTCACTAACCTACCTATCTAACCTAAGCCCGAGTATCTGCTGCGCCTCTGCCTCTACAGTCCGTAGAGGGGAAATAAGCCTAGCTCACTAGCCTACCTATCTAACTAAGAAATGTAACCTAATCGCGAGTATCTGCTGCGCCACGGCGACTTTCCCTAGCAAAGCTAAACCCTACACTACCCTGCAAGTGACAAGTCTCCGTCAGTCAGTATGGAGAGCAACCTGAAGGGTTGTCCCTCTTACAACCGTTCGTCAGGAGAAAATCACACCTAATCCTAACTAATACCTAGCTACCTACTATCTCACTGAAATTCTATCTAATCCGTCCCTATCTAACAAGATATGAGATATAACTAACTAACTAAACCTACCTAACTAGCATAGCTAAACCCTACACTACCCTGCAAGTGACAAGTCTCCGTCAGTCAGTATGAGGAGCAACCTGAACGGTTGTCCCTCTTACAACCGTTCGTCAGGAGAAAATCACACCTAATCCTAACTAATACCTAACTACCTACTATCTCACTGAAATTCTGTCTAATCCGTCCCTATCTAACAAGATATGAGATATAACTAACTAACTAAGTAACTAACTAGGAAATCTAACCTAATCGCGAGTATCTGCTGCGCCTCGGTGGCCTTCCCTCCACAGTCCGTAGAGGAGAAATAAGCCTAGCTCACTAACCTACCTAACTAACTAAGAAATCTAACCTAAGCGCGAGTATCTGCTGCGCCACGGTGACCTTCCCTCTACAGTCCGTAGAGGGGAAATAAGCCTAGCTCACTAACCTACCTAACTAACTAAGGAATGTAACCTAAGCGGGAGTATCTGCTGCGCCACGGCGACTTTCCCTAGCAAAGCTAAACCCTACGCTACCCTGTAAGTGACAAACCTCCGTCAGTCAGTATGGGGAGCAACCTGAAGGGTTGTCCCTCTTACAACCGTTCGTCAGGAGAAAGTCACACCTAATCCTAACTACTACCTAACTACCTACTATCTCACTGAAATTGCAGTCCCTATCTAGCAAAATATGAGATATCACTAACTAACTAACTAACTAAACCTACCTAACGAGCACAGCTAAACCCTACACTACCCTGCAAGTGACAAGTCTCCGTCAGTCAGTATGGAGAGCAACCTGAAGGGTTGTCCCTCTTACAACCGTTCGTCAGGAGAAAATCACACCTAATCCTAACTAATACCTAGCTACCTACTATCTCACTGAAATTCTATCTAATCCGTCCCTATCTAACAAGATATGAGATATAACTAACTAACTAAACCTACCTAACTAGCATAGCTAAACCCTACACTACCCTGCAAGTGACAAGTCTCCGTCAGTCAGTATGGGGAGCAACCTGAAGGGTTGTCCCTCTTACAACCGTTCGTCAGGAGAAAATCACACCTAATCCTAACTAATACCTAGCTACCTACTATCTCACTGAAATTCTATCTAATCCGTCCCTATCTAACAAGATATGAGATATAACTAACTAACTAACTAACTAACTAGGAAATCTAACCTAATCGCGAGTATCTGCTGCGCCTCGGTGGCCTTCCCTCCACAGTCCGTAGAGGAGGAATAAGCCTAGCTCACTAACCTACCTAACTAACTAAGAAATCTAACCTAAGCGCGAGTATCTGCTGCGCCACGGTGGCCTTCCCTCTACAGTCCGTAGAGGGGAAATAAGCCTAGCTCACTAGCCTACCTAACTGACTAAGAAATCTGACCTAAGCGCGAGTATCTGCTGCGCCACGGTGGCCTTCCCTCCACAGTCCATAGAGGGGAAATAAGCCTAGCTAATTAACCTACCTAACTAACTAGGAAATCTAACCTAATCGCGAGTATCTGCTGCGCCTCGGTGGCCTTCCCTCCACAGTCCGTAGAGGAGAAATAAGCCTAGCTCACTAACCTACCTAACTAACTAAGAAATCTAACCTAAGCGCGAGTATCTGCTGCGCCACGGTGGCCTTCCCTCCACAGTCCGTAGAGGGGAAATAAGCCTAGCTCACTAGCATACCTAACTAACTAAGAAATCTAACCTAATCGCGTGTATCTGCTGCGCCACGGTGGCCTTCCCTCTACAGTCCGTAGAGGGGAAATAAGCCTAGCTCACTAACCTACCTAACTAACTAGGAAATCTAACCTAATCGCGAGTATCTGCTGCGCCTCGGTGGCCTTCCCTCCACAGTCCGTAGAGGAGAAATAAGCCTAGCTCACTAACCTACCTATCTAACCTAAGCCCGAGTATCTGCTGCGCCTCTGCCTCTACAGTCCGTAGAGGGGAAATAAGCCTAGCTCACTAGAATACCTATCTAACTAAGAAATGTAACCTAATCGCGAGTATCTGCTGCGCCACGGCGACTTTCCCTAGCAAAGCTAAACCCTACACTACCCTGCAAGTGACAAGTCTCCGTCAGTCAGTATGGAGAGCAACCTGAAGGGTTGTCCCTCTTACAACCGTTCGTCAGGAGAAAATCACACCTAATCCTAACTAATACCTTGCTACCTACTATCTCACTGAAATTGCAGTCCCTATATAGCAAGATATGAGATATCACTAACTAACTAACTAACTAAACCTACGTAACGAGCACAGCTAAACCCTACACTACCCTGCAAGTGACAAGTCTCCGTCAGTCAGTATGGGGAGCAACCTGAAGGGTTGTCCCTCTTACAACCGTTCGTCAGGAGAAAATCACACCTAATCCTAACTAATACCTAACTACCTACTATCTCACTGAAATTGCAGTCCCTATATAGCAAGATATGAGATATCACTAACTAACTAACTAACTAAACCTACCTAACGAGCACAGCTAAACCCTACACTACCCTGCAAGTGACAAGTCTCCGTCAGTCAGTATGGAGAGCAACCTGAAGGATTGTCAATCTTACAACCTTTCGTCAGGAGAAAGTCACACCTAATCCTACCAACTACCTAACTACTTACTATCTCACTGAAATTGCAGTCCCTATATAGCAAGGTATGAGATATCACTAACTAACTAACTAACTAAACCTACGTAACGAGCACAGCTAAACCCTACACTACCCTGCAAGTGACAAGTCTCCGTCAGTCAGTATGGGGAGCAACCTGAAGGGTTGTCCCTCTTACAACCGTTCGTCAGGAGAAAATCACACCTAATCCTAACTAATACCTAACTACCTACTATCTCACTGAAATTCTGTCTAATCCGTCCCTATCTAACAAGATATGAGATATAACTAACTAACTAACTAACTAACTAGGAAATCTAACCTAATCGCGAGTATCTGCTGCGCCTCGGTGGCCTTCCCTCCACAGTCCGTAGAGGAGAAATAAGCCTAGCTCACTAACCTACCTAACTAACTAAGATATCTAACCTAAGCGCGAGTATCTGCTGCGCCACGGTGACCTTCCCTCTACAGTCCGTAGAGGGGAAATAAGCCTAGCTCACTAGCCTACCTAACTGACTAAGAAATCTGACCTAAGCGCGAGTATCTGCTGCACCACGGTGGCCTTCCCTCCACAGTCCATAGAGGGGAAATAAGCCTAGCTCACTAGCCTGCCTAACTAACTAAGAAATCTAACCTAATCGCGTGTATCTGCTGCTCCACGGTGGTCTTCCCTCTACAGTCCGTAGAGGGGAAATAAACCTAGCTAACTAACCTACCTAACTAACTAGGAAATCTAACCTAATCGCGAGTATCTACTGCGCCTCGGTGGCCTTCCCTCCACAGTCCGTAGAGGAGAAATAAGCCTAGCTCACTAACCTACCTAACTAACTAAGAAATCTAACCTAAGCGCGAGTATCTGCTGCGCCACGGTGGCCTTCCCTCCACAGTCCGTAGAGGGGAAATAAGCCTAGCTCACTAGCATACCTAACTAACTAAGAAATCTAACCTAATCGCGTGTATCTGCTGTGCCACGGTGGCCTTCCCTCTACAGTCCGTAGAGGGGAAATAAGCCTAGCTCACTAACCTACCTAACTAACTAGGAAATCTGACCTAATCGCGAGTATCTGCTGCGCTTCGGTGGCCTTCCCTCCACAGTCCGTAGAGGAGAAATAAGCCTAGCTCACTAACCTACCTATCTAACCTAAGCCCGAGTATCTGCTGCGCCTCTGCCTCTACAGTCCGTAGAGGGGAAATAAGCCTAGCTCACTAGCCTACCTATCTAACTAAGAAATGTTACCTAATCGCGAGTATCTGCTGCGCCACGGCGACTTTCCCTAGCAAAGCTAAACCCTACACTACCCTGCAAGTGACAAGTCTCCGTCAGTCAGTATGGAGAGCAACCTGAAGGGTTGTCCCTCTTACAACCGTTCGTCAGGAGAAAGTCACACCTAATCCTAACTACTACCTAACTACCTACTATCTCACTGGAATTGCAGTCCCTATCTAGCAAAATATGAGATATCACTAACTAACTAACTAACTAAACCTACCTAACGAGCACAGCTAAACCCTACACTACCCTGCAAGTGACAAGTCTCCGTCAGTCAGTATGGAGAGCAACCTGTAGGATTGTCAATCTTACAACCTTTCGTCAGGAGAAAGTCACACCTAATCCTACCAACTACCTAACTACTTACTATCTCACTGAAATTGCAGTCCCTATATAGCAAGATATGAGATATCACTAACTAACTAACTAACTAAACCTACCTAACGAGCACAGCTAAACCCTACACTACCCTGCAAGTGACAAGTCTCCGTCAGTCAGTATGGGGAGCAACCTGAAGGGTTGTCCCTCTTACAACCGTTCGTCAGGAGAAAATCACACCTAATCCTAACTAATACCTAGCTACCTACTATCTCACTGAAGTTCTATCTAATCCGTCCCTATCTAACAAGATATGAGATATAACTAACTAACTAAACCTACCTAACTAGCATAGCTAAACCCTACACTACCCTGCAAGTGACAAGTCGCCGTCAGTCAGTATGGGGAGCAACCTGAAGGGTTGTCCCTCTTACAACCGTTCGTCAGGAGAAAATCACACCTAATCCTAACTAATACCTAACTACCTACTATCTCACTGAAATTCTGTCTAATCCGTCCCTATCTAACAAGATATGAGATATAACTAACTAACTAGGAAATCTAACCTAATCGCGTGTATCTGCTGCGCCACGGTGGCCTTCCCTCCACAGTCCGTAGAGGGGAAATAAGCCTAGCTCACTAGCCTACCTAACTAACTAAGAAATCTAACCTAATCGCGTGTATCTGCTGCGCCACGGTGGCCTTCCCCCCACAGTCCGTAGAGGGGAAATAAGCCTAGCTCACTAGCCTACCTAACTAACTAAGAAATCTAACCTAATCGCGTGTATCTGCTGCGCCACGGTGGCCTTCCCTCCACAGTCCGTAGAGGAGAAATAAGCCTAGCTCACTAACCTACCTAACTAACTAAGGAATCTAACCTAAGCGCGAGTATCTGCTGGGCCACGGTGGCCTTCCCTCCACAGTCCGTAGAGGGGAAATAAGCCTAGCTCACTAGCCTACCTAACTAACTAGGAAATCTAACCTAATTGCGTGTATCTGCTGCGCCACTGTGGCCTTCCCTCCACAGTCCGTAGAGGGGAAATAAGCCTAGCTCACTAGCCTACCTAACTAACTAAGAAATCTAACCTAATCGCGTGTATCTGCTGCGCCACGGTGGCCTTCCCTCCACAGTCCGTAGAGGAGAAATAAGCCTAGCTCACTAACCTACCTAACTAACTAAGGAATCTAACCTAAGCGCGAGTATCTGCTGGGCCACGGTGGCCTTCCCTCCACAGTCCGTAGAGGGGAAATAAGCCTAGCTCACTAGCCTACCTAACTAACTAGGAAATCTAACCTAATCGCGTGTATCTGCTGCGCCACGGTGGCCTTCCCTCCACAGTCCGTAGAGGGGAAATAAGCCTAGCTCACTAGCCTACCTAACTAACTAAGAAATCTAACCTAATCGCGTGTATCTGCTACGCCACGGTGGCCTTCCCTCCACAGTCCGTAGAAGGGAAATAAGCCTAGCTCACTAACCTACCTAACTAACTAAGAAATCTAACCTAATCGCGTGTATATGCTGCGCCACGGTGGCCTTCCCTCCACAGTCCGTAGAGGGGAAATAAGCCTAGCTCACTAGCCTACCTAACTAACTAAGAAATCTAACCTAATCGCGTGTATCTGCTGCGCCACGATGGCCTTCCCTCCACAGTCCGTAGAGGGGAAATAAGCCTAGCTCACTAACCTACCTAACTAAGTAAGAAATCTAACCTAAGCGCGAGTATCTACTGCACCACGGTGGCCTTCCCTCCACAGTCCGTAGAGGGAAAATAAGCCTAGCTCACTAGCCTACCTAACTAACTAAGAAATCTAACCTAATCGCGTGTATCTGCTGCGCCAGGGTGGCCTTCCCTCCACAGTCCGTAGAGGGGAAATAAGCCTAGCTCACTAGCCTACCTAACTAACTAAGAAGTCTAACCTAATCGCGAGTATCTGCTGCGCCACGGTGGCCTTCCCTCCACAGTCCGTAGAGGGGAAATAAGCCTAGCTCACTAGCCCACCTAACTAACTAAGAAATCTAACCTAAACGCGAGTATCTGCTGCGCCACGGTGGCCTTCCCTCTACAGTCCGTAGAGGGGAAATAAGCCTAGCTCACTAACCTACCTAACTAACTAAGAAATCTAACCTAAGCGCGAGTATCTGCTGCGCCACGGTGGCCTTCCCTCCACAGTCCGTAGAGGGGAAATAAGCCTAGCTCACTAACCTACCTAACTAACTAAGAAATCTAACCTAATCGCGTGTATCTGCTGCGCCACGGTGGCCTTCCCTCCACAGTCCATAGAGGGGAAATAAGCCTAGCTCACTAGCCTACCTGACTAACTAAGAAATTTAACCTAATCGCGTGTATCTGCTGCGCCACGGTGGCCTTCCCTCCACAGTCCGTAGAGGAGAAATAAGCCTAGCTCACTAACCTACCTAACTAACTAAGAAATCTAAACTAATCGCGTGTATCTGCTGCGCCACGGTGGCCTTCCTTCCACAGTCCGTAGAGGGGAAATAAGCCTAGCCCACTAGCCTACCTAACTAACTAAGAAATCTAACCTAATCGCGTGTATCTGCTGCGCCACGGTGGCCTTCCCTCCACAGTCCGTAGAGGGGAAATAAGCCTAGCTCACTAGTCTCCGTCAGTCAGTATGGGGAGCAACCTGAAGGGTTGTCCCTCTTACAACCGTTCGTCAGGAGAAAATCACACCTAATCCTAACTAATACCTAGCTACCTACTATCTCACTGGAATTGCAGTCCCTATCTAGCAAAATATGAGATATCACTAACTAACTAACTAACTGGGAAATCTAACCTAATCACGAGTATCTGCTGCGACACGCTGGCTTTCCCTCCACAGTCCGTAGAGGGAATATAAGATTAGCTCACTAGCCTACCTAACTAACTACGAAATCTAACCTAATCGCGTGTATCTGCTGCGCCACGGTGGCCTTCCCTCCACAGTCCGTAGAGGGGAAATAGCACACTAGCCTACCTAACTAACTAAGAAATCTAACCTAATCGCGTGTATCTGCTGCGCCACGGTGGCCTTCCCTCCACAGTCCGTAGAGGGGAAATAAGCCTAGCTCACTAACCTACCTAACTAACTAAGAAATCTAAACTAATCGCGTGTATCTGCTGCGCCACGGTGGCCTTCCTTCCACAGTCCGTAGAGGGGAAATAAGCCTAGCCCACTAGCCTACCTAACTAACTAAGAAATCTAACCTAATCGCGAGTATCTGCTGCGCCACGGTGGCCTTCCCTCCACAGTCCGTAGAGGGGAATTAAGCCTAGCTCACTAACCTACCTATCTAACTAAGAAATGTAACCTAGCAAAGCTAAACCCTACGCTACCCTGTAAGTGACAAACCTCCGTCAGTCAGTATGGGGAGCAACCTGAAGGGTTGTCCCTCTTACAACCGTTCGTCAGGAGAAAGTCACACCTAATCCTTACTACTACCTAACTACCTACTATCTCACTGTAATTGCAGTCCCTATCTAGCAAAATATGAGATATCACTAACTAACTAACTAACTAAACCTACCTAACGAGCACAGCTAAACCCTACACTACCCTGCAAGTGACAAGTCTCCGTCAGTCAGTATGGAGAGCAACCTGAAGGGTTGTCCCTCTTACAACCGTTCGTCAGGAGAAAGTCACACCTAATCCTAACTACTACCTAACTACCTACTATCTCACTGGAATTGCAGTCCCTATCTAGCAAAATATGAGATATCACTAACTAACTAACTAACTAAACCTACCTAACGAGCACAGCTAAACCCTACACTACCCTGCAAGTGACAAGTCTCCGTCAGTCAGTATGGAGAGCAACCTGAAGGGTTGTCCCTCTTACAACCGTTCGTCAGGAGAAAGTCACACCTAATCCTACTAACTACCTAACTACTTACTATCTCACTGAAATTGCAGTCCCTATATAGCAAGATATGAGATATCACTAACTAACTAACTAACTAACTAAACCTACCTAACGAGCACTGCTAAACCCTACACTACCCTACGTTACCCTGCAAGTGACAAGTCGCCGTCAGTCAGTATGGGGAGCAACCTGAAGGGTTGTCCCTCTTACAACCGTTCGTCAGGAGAAAATCACACCTAATCCTAACTAATACCTAGCTACCTACTATCTCACTGAAATTCTATCTAATCCGTCCCTATCTAACAAGATATGAGATATAACTAACTAACTAACTAACTAACTAACTGAGAAATCCAACCTAATCACGAGTATCTGCTGCGCCACGCTGGCCTTCCCTCCACAGTCCATAGAGGGGAAATAAGCCTAGCTCACTAGCCTACCTAACTAACTAAGAAATCTAACCTAATCGCGTGTATCTGCTGCGCCACGGTGGCCTTCCCTCCACAGTCCGTAGAGGGGAAATAAGCCTAGCTCACTAACCTACCTAGCTAACTAAGAAATCTAACCTAATCGCCTGTATCTGCTGTGCCACGGTGGCCTTCCCTCCACAGTCCGTAGAGGGGAAATAAGCCTAGCTCACTAACCTACCTAACTAACCAGGAAATCTAACCTAATCGCGTGTATCTGCTGCGCCACGTTGGCCTTCCCTCCACAGTCCGTAGAGGGGAAATAAGCCTAGCTCACTAGCCTACCTAACTAACTAGGAAATCTAACCTAATCGCGTGTATCTGCTGTGCCACGGTGGCCTTCCCTCCACAGTCCGTAGAGGGGAAATAAGCCTAGCTCACCAGCCTACCTAACTAACTAAGAAATCTAACCTAATCGCGTGTATCTGCTGCGCCACGGTGGCCTTCCCTCTACAGTCCGTAGAGGGGAAATAAGCCTAGCTCACTGGCCTACCTAACTAACTAAGAAATCTAACCTAATCGCGTGTATCTGCTGTGCCACGGTGGCCTTCCCTCCACAGTCCGTAGAGGGGAAATAAGCCTAGCTCACTAGCCTACCTAACTAACTAAGAAATCTAACCTAAGCGCGTGTATCTGCTGCGCCACGGTGGCCTTCCCTCTACAGTCCGTAGAGGGGAAATAAGCCTAGCTCACTGGCCTACCTAACTAACTAAGAAATCTAACCTAATCGTGTGTATCTGCTGTGTCACGGTGGCCTTCCCTCCACAGTCCGTAGAGGGGAAATAAGCCTAGCTCACTAACCTACCTAACTAACTAAGAAATCTAACCTAATCGCGTGTATCTGCTGTGCCACGGTGGCCTTCCCTCCACAGTCCGTAGAGGGGAAATAAGCCTAGCTCACCAGCCTACCTAACTAACTAAGAAATCTAACCTAATCGCGTGTATCTGCTGCGCCACGGTGGCCTTCCCTCTACAGTCCGTAGAGGGGAAATAAGCCTAGCTCACTGGCCTACCTAACTAACTAAGAAATCTAACCTAATCGCGTGTATCTGCTGTGCCACGGTGGCCTTCCCTCCACAGTCCGTAGAGGGGAAATAAGCCTGGCTCACTAGCCTACCTAACTAACTAAGAAATCTAACCTAATCGCGTGTATCTGCTGCGCCACGGTGGCCTTCCCTCTACAGTCCGTAGAGGGGAAATAAGCCTAGCTCACTAACCTACCTAACTAACTAAGAAATCTAACCTAATCGCGTGTATCTGCTGTGCCACGGTGGCCTTCCCTCCACAGTCCGTAGAGGGGAAATAAGCCTAGCTCACTAACCTACCTAACTAACTAAGAAATCTAACCTAATCGCGTGTATCTGCTGCGCCACGGTGGCCTTCCCTCCACAGTCCGTAGAGGGGAAATAAGCCTAGCTCAGTAACCTACCTAGCTAACTAAGAAATCTAACCTAATCGCGTGTATCTGCTGCGCCACGGTGGCCTTCCCTCCACAGTCCGTAGAGGGGAAATACGCCTAGCTCACTAACCTACCTAACTAACTAAGAAATCTACCCTAATCGCGTGTATCTGCTGCGCCACGGTGGCCTTCCCTCCACAGTCCGTAGAGGGGAAATACGCCTAGCTCACTAACCTACCTAACTAACTAAGAAATCTAACCTAATCGCGTGTATCTGCTGCGCCACGGTGGCCTTCCCTCCACAGTCCGTAGAGGGGAAATAAGCCTAGCTCACTAACCTACCTAACTAACTAAGAAATCTAACCTAAGCGCGAGTATCTGCTGCGCCACGGTGGCTTTCCCTCCACAGTCCGTAGAGGGGAAATAAGCCTAGCTCACTAGCCTACCTAACTAACTAAGAAATGTAACCTAATCGCGAGTATCTGCTGCGCCACGGCGACTTTCCCTAGCAAAGCTAAGCCCTACGCTACCCTGTAAGTGACAAACCTCCGTCAGTCAGTATGGGGAGCAACCTGAAGGGTTGTCCCTCTTACAACCGTTCGTCAGGAGAAAGTCACACCAAATCCTAACTACTACCTAACTACCTACTATCTCACTGGAATTGCAGTCCCTATCTAGCAAAATATGAGATATCACTAACTAACTAACTAACTAACTAAACCTACCTAACGATCACAGCTAAACCCTACACTACCCTGCAAGTGACAAGTCTCCGTCAGTCAGTATGGAGAGCAACCTGAAGGGTTGTCCCTCTTACAACCGTTCGTCAGGAGAAAGTCACACCTAATCCTACCAACTACCTAACTACTTACTATCTCACTGAAATTGCAGTCCCTATATAGCAAGATATGAGATATCACTAACTAACTAACTAACTAACTAAACCTACCTAACGAGCACTGCTAAACCCTACACTACCCTACGTTACCCTGCAAGTGACAAGTCGCCGTCAGTCAGTATGGGGAGCAACCTGAAGGGTTGTCCCTCTTACAACCGTTCGTCAGGAGAAAATCACACCTAATCCTAACTAATACCTAGCTACCTACTATCTCACTGAAATTCTATCTAATCCGTCATTATCTAACAAGATATGAGATATAACTAACTAACTAACTAACTAACTAGGAAATCTAACCTAATCACGAGTATCTGCTGCGCCACGCTGGCCTTCCCTCCACAGTCCATAGAGGGGAAATAAGCCTAGCTCACTAGCCTACCTAACTAACTAAGAAATCTAACCTAATCGCGTGTATCTGCTGCGCCACGGTGGCCTTCCCTCCACAGTCCGTAGAGGGGAAATAAGCCTACCTCACTAACCTACCTAACTAACTAAGAAATCTAACCTAAGCGCGAGTATCTGCTGCCCCACTGTGGCCTTCCCTCCACAGTCCGTAGAGGGGAAATAAGCCTAGCTCACTAGCCTACCTAACTAACTAAGAAATCTAACCTAATCGCGTGTATCTGCTGCGCCACGGTGGCCTTCCATCTACAGTCCGTAGAGGGGAAATAAGCCTAGCTCACTGGCCTACCTAACTAACTAAGAAATCTAACCTAATCGCGTGTATCTGCTGTGCCACGGTGGCCTTCCCTCCACAGTCCGTAGAGGGGAAATAAGCCTAGCTCACTAACCTACCTAACTAACTAAGAAATCTAACCTAATCGCGTGTATCTGCTGTGCCACGGTGGACTTCCCTCCACAGTCCGTAGAGGGGAAATAAGCCTAGCTCACTGGACTACCTAACTAACTAAGAAATCTAACCTAATCGCGTGTATCTGCTGTGCCACGGTGGCCTTCCCTCCACAGTCCGTAGAGGGGAAATAAGCCTAGCTCACTAGCCTACCTAACTAACTAAGAAATCTAACCTAAGCGCGTGTATCTGCTGCGCCACGGTGGCCTTCCCTCTGCAGTCCGTAGAGGGGAAATAAGCCTAGCTCACTGGCCTACCTAACTAACTAAGAAATCTAACCTAATCGCGTGTATCTGCTGTGCCACGGTGGCCTTCCCTCCACAGTCCGTAGAGGGGAAATAAGCCTAGCTCACTAACCTACCTAACTAACCAGGAAATCTAACCTAATCGCGTGTATCTGCTGCGCCACGTTGGCCTTCCCTCCACAGTCCGTAGAGGGGAATTAAGCCTAGCTCACTAACTTACCTAACTAACTAAGAAATCTAACTTAAGCGCGAGTATCTGCTGCGCCACGGTGGCCTTCCCTCTACAGTCCGTAGAGGGGAAATAAGCCTAGCTCACTAACCTACCTAACTAACCAGGAAATCTAACCTAATCGTGAGTATCTGCTGCGCCCCGGCGACTTTCCCTAGCAAAGCTAAACCCTACGCTACCCTGTAAGTGACAAACCTCCGTCAGTCAGTATGGGGAGCAACCTGAAGGGTTGTCCCTCTTACAACCGTTCGTCAGGAGAAAGTCACACCTAATCCTTACTACTACCTAACTACCTACTATCTCACTGGAATTGCAGTCCCTATCTAGCAAAATATGAGATATCACTAACTAACTAACTAACTAAACCTACCTAACGAGCACAGCTAAACCCTACACTACCCTGCAAGTGACAAGTCTCCGTCAGTCAGTATGGAGAGCAACCTGAATGGTTGTCCCTCTTACAACCGTTCGTCAGGAGAAAATCACACCTAATCCTAACTAATACCTAGCTACCTACTATCTCACTGAAATTCTATCTAATCCGTCCCTATCTAACAACATATGAGATATAACTAACTAACTAAACCTACCTAGCAAGCACAGCTAAACCCTACACTACCCTGCAAGTGACAAGTCTCCGTCAGTCAGTATGGGGAGCAACCTGAAGGGTTGTCCCTCTTACAACCGTTCGTCAGGAGAAAATCACACCTAATCCTAACTAATACCTTGCTACCTACTATCTCACTGAAATTCTATCTAAGCCGTCCCTATCTAACAAGATATGAGATATAACTAACTAACTAAACCTACCTAACGAGCACAGCTAAACCCTACACTACCCTGCAAGTGACAAGTCTCCGTCAGTCAGTATGGGGAGCAACCTGAAGGGTTGTCCCTCTTACAACCGTTCGTCAGGAGAAAATCACACCTAATCCTAACTAATACCTAGCTAACTACTATCTCACTGAAGTTCTATCTAATCCGTCCCTATCTAACAAGATATGAGATATAACTAACTAACTAAACCTACCTAACTAGCATAGCTAAACCCTACACTACAATGCAAGTGACAAGTCTCCGTCAGTCAGTATGGGGAGCAACCTGAAGGGTTGTCCCTCTTACAACCGTTCGTCAGGAGAAAATCACACCTAATCCTAACTAATACCTAACTACCTACTATCTCACTGAAATTCTGTCTAATCCGTCCCTATCTAACAAGATATGAGATATAACTAACTAACTAACTAACTAACTAACTAACTAACTAGGAAATCTAACCTAATCGCGAGTATCTGCTGCGCCACGCTGGCCTTCCCTCCGCAGTCCGTAGAGGGGAAATAAGCCTAGCTCACTAACCTACCTAACTAACCAGGAAATCTAACCTAATCGCGTGTATCTGCTGCGCCACGTTGGCCTTCCCTCCACAGTCCGTAGAGGGGAAATAAGCCTAGCTCACTAGCCTACCTAACTAACTAGGAAATCTAACCTAATCGCGTGTATCTGCTGTGCCACGGTGGCCTTCCATCCACAGTCCGTAGAGGGGAAATAAGCCTAGCTCACCAGCCTACCTAACTAACTAAGAAATCTAACCTAATCGCGTGTATCTGCTGCGCCACGGTGGCCTTCCCTCTACAGTCCGTAGAGGGGAAATAAGCCTAGCTCACTGGCCTAGCTCACTGGCCTACCTAACTAACTAAGAAATCTAACCTAATCGCGTGTATCTGCTGTGCCACGGTGGCCTTCCCTCCACAGTCCGTAGAGGGGAAATAAGCCTAGCTCACTAGCCTACCTAACTAACTAAGAAATCTAACCTAAGCGCGTGTATCTGCTGCGCCACGGTGGCCTTCCCTCTACAGTCCGTAGAGGGTAAATAAGCCTAGCTCACTGGCCTACCTAACTAACTAAGAAATCTAACCTAATCGCGTGTATCTGCTGTGCCACGGTGGCCTTCCCTCCACAGTCCGTAGAGGGGAAATAAGCCTAGCTCACTAACCTACCTAACTAACTAAGAAATCTAACCTAATCGCGTGTATCTGCTGCGCCACGGTGGCCTTCCCTCCACAGTCCGTAGAGGGGAAATAAGCCTAGCTCAGTAACCTACCTAACTAACTAAGAAATCTAACCTAATCGCGTGTATCTGCTGCGCCACGGTGGCCTTCCCTCCACAGTCCATAGAGGGGAAATAAGCCTAGCTCACTAGCCTACCTAACTAACTAGGAAATCTAACCTAATCGCGTGTATCTGCTGTGCCCCGGTGGCCTTCCCTCCACAGTCCGTAGAGGGGAAATAAGCCTAGCTCACCAGCCTACCTAACTAACTAAGAAATCTAACTTAATCGCGTGTATCTGCTGCGCCACGGTGGCCTTCCCTCTACAGTCCGTAGAGGGGAAATAAGCCTAGCTCACTGGCCTACCTAACTAACTAAGAAATCTAGCCTAATCGCGTGTATCTGCTGTGCCACGGTGGCCTTCCCTCCACAGTCCGTAGAGGGGAAATAAGCCTAGCTCACTAGCCTACCTAACTAACTAAGAAATCTAACCTAAGCGCGTGTATCTGCTGCGCCACGGTGGCCTTCCCTCTACAGTCCGTAGAGGGGAAATAAGCCTAGCTCACTAACCTACCTAACTAACTAAGAAATCTAACCTAATCGCGTGTATCTGCTGTGCCACGGTGGCCTTCCCTCCACAGTCCGTAGAGGGGAAATAAGATTAGCTCACTAACCTACCTAACTAACTAAGAAATCTAACCTAATCGCGTGTATCTGCTGCGCCACGGTGGACTTCCCTCCACAGTCCGTAGAGGGGAAATAAGCCTAGCTCAGTAACCTACCTAGCTAACTAAGAAATCTAACCTAATCGCGTGTATCTGCTGTGCCACGGTGGCCTTCCCTCCACAGTCCGTAGAGGGGAAATAAGCCTAGCTCACTAACCTACCTAACTAACTAAGAAATCTAACCTAATCGCGTGTATCTGCTGCGCCACGTTGGCCTTCCCTCCACAGTCCGTAGAGGGAAATAAGCCTAGCTCACTAACCTACCTAACTAACTAAGAAATCTAACCTAATCGCGTGTATCTGCTGCGCCACGGTGGCCTTCCCTCCACAGTCTGTAGAGGGGAAATACGCCTAGCTCACTAACCTACCTAGCTAACTAAGAAATCTAACCTAATCGCGTGTATCTGCCGCGCCACGGTGGCCTTCCCTCCACTGTCCGTAGAGGGGAAATAAGCCTAGCTCACTAACCTACCTAACTAAGAAATCTAACCTAATCGCGTGTATCTGCTGCGCCACGGTGGCCTTCCCTCCACAGTCCGTAGAGGGGAAATACGCCTAGCTCACTAACCTACCTAACTAACTAAGAAATCTAACCTAAGCGCGAGTATCTGCTGCGCCAAGGTTGCCTTCCCTCCACAGTCCGTAGAGGGGAAATAAGCCTAGCTCACTAGCCTACCTAACTAACTAAGAAATCTAACCTAATCGCGTGTATTTGCTGCGCCACGGTGGCCTTCCCTCTACAGTCCGTAGAGGGGAAATAAGCCTAGCTCACTAACCTACCTAACTAACTAAGAAATCTAACCTAAGCGCGAGTATCTGCTGCGCCACGGTGGCTTTCCCTCCACAGTCCGTAGAGGGGAAATAAGCCTAGCTGACTAGCCTACCTAACTAACTAAGAAATCTAACCTAATCGCGAGTATCTGCTGCGCCACGGTGGCCTTCCCTCTACAGTCCGTAGAGGGGAAATAAGCCTAGCTCACTAACCTACCTAACTAACTAGGAAATCTAACCTAATCGCGAGTATCTGCTGCGCCTCGGTGGCCTTCCCTCCACAGTCCGTAGAGGAGAAATAAGCCTAGCTCACTGGCCTACCTATCTAACTAAGAAATGTAACCTAATCGCGAGTATCTGCTGCGCCACGGCGACTTTCCCTAGCAAAGCTAAGCCCTACGCTACCCTGTAAGTGACAAACCTCCGTCAGTCAGTATGGGGAGCAACCTGAAGGGTTGTCCCTCTTACAACCGTTCGTCAGTAGAAAGTCACACCAAATCCTAACTACTACCTAACTACCTACTATCCCACTGGAATTGCAGTCCCTATCTAGCAAAATATGAGATATCACTAACTAACTAACTAACTAACTAAACCTACCTAACGATCACAGCCAAACCCTACACTACCCTGCAAGTGACAAGTCTCCGTCAGTCAGTATGGGGTGCAACCTGAAGGGTCTTCCCTCTTACAACTGGTCGTCAGGAGAAAGTCACACATAATCCTAACTACTACCTAACTACCTACTATCTCACTGAAATTGCAGTCCCTATCTAGCAAAATATGAGATATCACTAACTAACTAACTAACTAACTAACTAACTAAACCTACCTAACGAGCACAGCTAAACCCTACACTACCCTGCAAGTGACAAGTCTCCGTCAGTCAGTATGGGGAGCAACCTGAAGGGTTGTCCCTCTTACAACCGTTCGTCAGGAGAAAATCACACCTAATCCTACCAACTACCTAACTACCTACTATCTCACTGAAATTGCAGTCCCTATATAGCAAGATATGAGATATCACTAACTAACTAACTAACTAACTAAACCTACCTAACGAGCACAGCTAAACCCTACACTACCCTGCAAGTGACAAGTCTCCGTCAGTCAGTATGGGGAGCAACCTGAAGGGTTGTCCCTTTTACAACCGTTCGTCAGGAGAAAATCACACCTAATCCTACCAACTACCTAACTACCTACTATCTCACTGAAATTGCAGTCCCTATATAGCAAGATATGAGATATCACTAACTAACTAACTAACTAAACCTACCTAACGAGCACAGCTAGACCCTACACTACCCTGCAAGTGACAAGTCTCCGTCAGTCAGTATGGGGAGCAACCTGAAGGGTTGTCCCTCTTACAACCGTTCGTCAGGAGAAAATCACACCTAATCCTAACTAATACCTAGCTACCTACTATCTCACTGAAATTCTATCTAATCCGTCCCTATCTAACAACATATGAGATATAACTAACTAACTAAACCTACCTAGCGAGCACAGCTAAACCCTACACTACCCTGCAAGTGACAAGTCTCCGTTAGTCAGTATGGGGAGCAACCTGAAGGGTTGTCCCTCTTACAACCGTTCGTCAGGAGAAAATCACACCTAATCCTAACTAATACCTTGCTACCTACTATCTCACTGAAATTCTATCTGAGCCGTCCCTATCTAACAAGATATGAGATATAACTAACTAACTAAACCTACCTAACGAGCACAGCTAAACCCTACACTACCCTACAAGTGACAAGTCTCCGTCAGTCAGTATGGGGAGCAACCTGAAGGGTTGTCCCTCTTACAACCGTTCGTCAGGAGAAAATCACACCTAATCCTAACTAATACCTAGCTACCTACTATCTCACTGAAGTTCTATCTAATCCGTCCCTATCTAACAAGATATGAGATATAACTAACTAACTAAACCTACCTAACTAGCATAGCTAAACCCTACACTACAATGCAAGTGACAAGTCTCCGTCAGTCAGTCAGTATGGGGAGCAACCTGAAGGGTTGTCCCTCTTACAACCGTTCGTCAGGAGAAAATCACACCTAATCCTAACTAATACCTAACTACCTACTATCTCACTGAAATTCTGTCTAATCCGTCCCTATCTAACAACATATGAGATATAACTAACTAACTAAACCTACCTAGCAAGCACAGCTAAACCCTACACTACCCTGCAAGTGACAAGTCTCCGTCAGTCAGTATGGGGAGCAACCTGAAGGGTTGTCCCTCTTACAACCGTTCGTCAGGAGAAAATCACACCTAATCCTAACTAATACCTTGCTACCTACTATCTCACTGAAATTCTATCTAAGCCGTCCCTATCTAACAAGATATGAGATATAACTAACTAACTAAACCTACCTAACGAGCACAGCTAAACCCTACACTACCCTGCAAGTGACAAGTCTCCGTCAGTCAGTATGGGGAGCAACCTGAAGGGTTGTCCCTCTTACAACCGTTCGTCAGGAGAAAATCACACCTAATCCTAACTAATACCTAGCTAACTACTATCTCACTGAAATTCTGTCTAATCCGTCCCTATCTAACAAGATATGAGATATAACTAACTAACTAACTAACTAACTAACTAACTAACTAGGAAATCTAACCTAATCGCGAGTATCTGCTGCCCCACGCTGGCCTTCCCTCCACAGTCCGTAGAGGGGAAATAAGCCTAGCTCACTAGCCTACCTAACTAACAAAGAAATCTAACCTAATCGCGTGTATCTGCTGCGCCACGATGGCCTTCCCTCCACAGTCCGTAGAGGGGAAATAAGCCTAGCTCACTAACCTACCTAACTAACTAGGAAATCTAACCTAATCGCGAGTATCTGCTGCGCCTCGGTGGCCTTCCCTCCACAGTCCGTAGAGGAGAAATAAGCCTAGCTCACTAACCTACCTAACTAACTAAGAAATCTAACCTAATCGCGAGTATCTGCTGCGCCACGGTGGCCTTCCCTCCACAGTCCGTAGAGGGGAAATAAGCCTAGCTCACTAACCTACCTAACTAACTAAGAAATCTAACCTAAGCGCGAGTATCTGCTGCGCCACGGTGGCCTTCCCTCCACAGTCCGTAGAGGGGAAATAAGCCTAGCTCACCAGCCTACCTAACTAACTAAGAAATCTAACCTAAGCGCGAGTATCTGCTGCGCCACGGTGGCCTTCCCTCCACAGTCCGTAGAGGGGAAATAAGCCTAGCTCACTAACCTACCTAACTAACTAAGAAATCTAACCTAAGCGCGAGTATCTGCTGCGCCACGGTGGCCTTCCCTCCACAGTCCGTAGAGGGGAAATAAGCCTAGCTCACTAACCTACCTAACTAACTAAGAAATCTAACCTAAGCGCGAGTATCTGCTGCGCCACGGTGGCCTTCCCTCCACAGTCCGTAGAGGGGAAATAAGCCTAGCTCACTAACCTACCTAACTAACTAAGAAATCTAACCTAAGCGCGAGTATCTGCTGCGCCTCGGTGGCCTTCCCTCCACAGTCCGTAGAGGAGAAATAAGCCTAGCTCACTAACCTACCTAACTAACTAAGAAATCTAACCTAATCGCGAGTATCTGCTGCGCCTCGGTGGCCTTCCCTCCACAGTCCGTAGAGGAGAAATAAGCCTAGCTCACTAACCTACCTAACTAACTAGGAAATCTAACCTAAGCGCGAGTATCTGCTGCGCCACGGTGGCCTTCCCTCCACAGTCCGTAGAGGGGAAATAAGCCTAGCTCACTAGCCTACCTAACTAACTAAGAAATCTAACCTAATCGCGTGTATCTGCTGCGCCACGGCGACTTTCCCTAGCAAAGCTAAACCCTACTCTACCCTGTAAGTGACAAATCTCCGTCAGTCAGTATGGGGAGCAACCTAAAGGGTTGTCCCTCTTACAACCGTTCGTCAGTAGAAAGTCACACCTAATCCTAACTAATACATAACTACCTACTATCTCACTGAAATTCTATCTAAGCCGTCCCTATCTAACAAGATATGAGATATAACTAACTAACTAAACCTACCTAACTAGCATAGCTAAACCCTACACTACCCTGCAAGTGACAAGTCTCCGTCAGTCAGTATGGGGAGCAACCTGAAGGGTTGTCCCTCTTACAACCGTTCGTCAGGAGAAAATCACACCTAATCCTAACTAATACCTTGCTACCTACTATCTCACTGAAATTCTATCTAAGCCGTCCCTATCTAACAAGATATGAGATATAACTAAATAACTAAACCTACCTAACGAGCACAGCTAAAACCTACACTACCCTGAAAGTGACAAATCTCCGTCAGTCAGTATGGGGTGCAACCTGAAGGGTTGTCCCTCTTACAACTGGTCGTCAGGAGAAAATCACACCCAATTCTAACTAATAACCTAACAACCTAATACCGCACTCAATACCTATCTGCATGTATCCTACCTAACTGGATGGAAGAAATCCTAACAAACTAAACTATCCTAACCCATGGTAACCGAAAACAAACCTAGCAAACTAAACTAACTAAGCAACCTAGAACAGCGCGAAAGTTATAGTACGAGCTAAACTATCTCAATTACCTACAAAACCGCATATGTTGTATAGCTTAATGATATCCCGTCTGCCTATTGCAGCTATCGCAAAGTCTAGCTACCGATCTACGTCACGAATATTCTCAAAATCGCTCTTCTCGCATATAGAACTGATGTAAAGTATTTTAAAATCATCACACCGATTCAGATAAATGTAAAATAAGTAAATGTAATATAAACCTTCCTACAGTTCGCATGGGGGGAATAGAAAACTCCTAAAAGCCTCCCTACAGTTCGCAGGGAGGGAATACAGACACCTAAAATCCCTCCAACAATTCGCTGGAGGGGAATAAATGTTTCCTGAAAAGAAAAAGAAAGAAAAGAAAAGAAATTAAAGGTTCTAATATCCTATCACTATTCCCTTGCAGTTTGCATGAAAGATATTGTATCTCTTATCTATAGCAACGAAATTAGTTGTACCCCCAGTAGAGCAAATGAAAATGAAAGTATCTATTTGCATTGCACTTAGATAAATTGCAAATTAAGAGTGAGTACGACGCGATAGAAGGGTTTGGTGTGAATAAGTTTAAAGGTTAAGCCGACATAGGGCCTGTAGTGGCTTGTATAGTAACCGAGATTATAATTATTACATAGTATAGAGCAATAGACTAATAGGAAGCCATAGTACAAAGTATTTTATATATACAGAAACCAACCCAACACTTTGCAGCAAGGGAATACCCTAAAAGCCTCCATGCGGGTCGTAGGAAGGGAATAAAAAAAAGTGGTGTGCCTAAAAGCCTCCTTACAGTTCGCAAGGAGGGAATACCTAAAAGCCTCCATACAATTCGTATGAAGGGAATAAGAATATATGGAGATGTGCCTAAAAGCCTCCTTACAGTTCGCAAGGAGGGAATACCTAAAAGCCTCCACACATTTCGTATGAAGGGAATAAGAATATATAGTGTGGTGCCTAAAAGCCTCCTTATAGTTCGCAAGGAGGGAATACCTAAAAGCCTCCATACAATTCGTATGCAGGGAATAAGGAGAGAGGTTCCCCACGTTGCGTAGGGTATGCTTAGCATTGCTAGTGGCGCTTGGTTAATGGCAAAGTAAATGAAAATGAAAATAAAGACTAACATTTTTTTTAAAACTCGAAAGGTTGAATGCTTTTCGCGCTGATATTGTGGTTAGAGTCGTTAGTAGGCGATCGCCTATTCTGTCTAGAGATACACGTATTGGTTTGCTCAACGTTAAATGAGGCTGTACAACTCCCACTGCAGAATGCAGACGTGATTTCGATACTTCCGACCGTCTTAGGGTGAGAACTGCAAGTAAAAGTCTATGTTTGTATAGCCCGGGACCATGCTTCCAAAATGAAAAATATTAATCCGTACTAACAGTTGCCATTTTTGAAGTTATACACATCCGATGTATATAGTCCAAGACTATATTTTATACATCGACTGTTAAGTGTAGTCTGTAATCCAAGAAGCGTGGTAGCATGTAAATCACATTAGAAATTCTAAAGCGTCGTCTAGCATTGACCAAAGACAATTCGACTAGACAGGATAACAACTCTACCAGGGCGAAAAGTATTTAATTTGTGCTGAGACGCAATGTGTAAGACTTCGGTAAACATACTACGTCAACAGATACGTGGCAATAGTTAAGATGTTCTAAATCTTTCGAAACTCTTGCAAGTACTATGCATAGGGCATACTATGGTAAAGTATAATTGAATTTAGAGAAAAAAAAGTTAGACTGTCGCATTGCAATGCAAGCAGGGATATTGGTATAAAACAAATAGGACTAACTACAAAAACTCAAGCCCTTCCAGAATACTTTTGTTTGTTTTTAGAAAGTTTGTTGAAAAGTCCTGCAGAGATTTAAAAGTTATTCAAGAAAAGTCGGTTAAAAATTCAAGCTTCAGTTAAAGCAAAACTAATGATCGCATCTAGATCCGAGTTTTAAACTTAAAGAAAGATTTGAAAATGAAAGTATATTGGAACTCAAGTATTGAAAAAGGAATGGATATTCAATTGAGTAATGTTCAGTTAGAGTTGGATGTATGAATAACTTGTATTTCGGAAAGGGCTGAGAGGAAAATAAAATGTACCTTCACTCCCTTATGGTTTGTTCAATATCTGGTTCTCCAAAATGTATTCTGGTCTGGATACTGGATGCTGAATACTGGATACTGGATACCGGATACTGGATACAAATGTTCAGCATGCTGCAACCACATATCACACGCGACGCAGTACTGCTGTACCACGCCCGAGACTCAATCAACAACTCACAAACTGACTAACCGACTGACTAAATGACAGACTAGAAAACAAATTGATGAACCGATCGATCAACCCAACCATAGAGTCCGAGAGTCGAGAACCCGTCGACCGCCGGACCCACGTCACGATGGACTAACTCAATGAAGACTGAAGGAAAGACCAGCAACTGCTCACATCGGAGTACCAATAATGACTGAGGATCCCCAGATATGGATCAAGCCACCGACCGACGGAGTGACTAATACCATTGAGCAAGAGAAACCGTTGACCACCCACCCAAGTCACGGCGGACTAACTCAATGAAGACCGAAAGACAGACCCACAACCATTCACGACGGAGCACCAATGATGACTGACGACCCCCAAACATGGATCGAATCACCGACCGACGGAGTGACTACTACCATTGAGCAAGAGAGGACAGATGAGAGAGAAACCGTCGACCACCCACCACCCAAGTCACGACGGACTAACTCAGTGAAAACTGAAAGGTGGACCATCAACCGATCATGTCGGAGTACCAATGATGACTGAGGACCCCCATATATGGATCAAGCCACCGACCGACGGAGTGACTAATACCATTGAGCAAGAGAGACCGTTGACCACCCACCCAAGTCACGGCGGACTAACTCAATGAAGACCGAAAGACAGACCCACAACCGTTCACGACGGAGCAGCAATGATGACTGACGACCCCCAGACATGGATCGAATCACCGACCGACGGAGTGACTACTACCATTGAGCAAGAGAGGAGAGAGGAGAGAGAAACCGTCGACCACCCACCACCCACCACCCACGTCACGACGGACTAACTCAGTGAAGACTGAAAGGTGGACCAGCAACCGATCATGTCGGAGTACCAATGATGACTGAGGATCCCCAGATATGGATCAAGCCACCGACCGACGGAGTGACTACTACTATTGAGCAAGAGTGACCGCCGACGACTCACTCACTTACCACCCACCGACGTCACCACGGACTCACCAATAGCTGTGAGCAGAGACCCACACCCGCTCAGCGTGGAGGTTCGTGGACGACTGACCACCCGCTCAGGATGGCATATCTCATGCGACTGAGTGCGAGTGTGAGAAACCGAAAAATACTCATAATTGAGTATCGTGAGTGTGACACCTCTGCAAGGCGAAAAATTCTCAACTAATTCCAAAAAATAGAAACAAATTTTTTACAATATTTTTTAATACCAATGAGGAGAATTCTTAAAATAAATATTTTAATACAATACAATTCTTGGTTTATCTACTTAAAATATTAAAACACGTCTAACGACTAAGAGTTCTTCAGTATTTTACTCGACCAAATCTGGAATGATTCTCAAAAACATCTGAAAAGGTAAACTTATTAAATTTTTGATTTTTTTTCAAAACATAATTTCAATTTACGTATCAACGAATTGAATATTCCACGAGTGTCCTGACGCCCATTAAGAGAGCGATTGACTGCCTTGGAGAAATCTAAGAAAAGTAAATTTATTTTAATTTTAATTTTTTTTTTTCAAAATTTCTCAAAAATTTTGAACTCACTTGATTTCGAAGTTTTTGGTCTACGCGCGTCCTGAAGACTGTTAACAGAATGTCTGGGGGAAATCTACAAAAGCAAATTGATTTCATTTTGATTTTTTTTTCAAAATTTCTCAAAATATTTTGACTTACTTGTATCCCAAGTTTTCGGTCTACGTGTGTCCTGACTGATCATAGGAGAGTTATTGAGTGCCTCGGAGAAATCTAAGAAAAGTAAATTTATTTTAATTTATTTTTTTTTTCCAAAATTTCTCAAAATATTTTGATTTACCTGATTCCGAAGTTTTCGGTCTACGCGCGTCCTGAAGACTGTTAACAGAATGTCTTCGGGAAATCGAGTTATCGACGGTCTCGGAGAAATCTGAAAAAATTAATTTATTTTATTTTTAATTTTTTTTTCAAAATTTCTGAAAATTTTTGAATTTCCTAGATTCTGAAGTTTTTGAACTACGTGTGTCTTGACGATTGATAGGAGAGTGAACAACGGTCTCGGAAAAATCTGAAAAAAATAATTTATTTTATTTTTCATTTTTTTTTTCCAAATTTCTCAAAATATTTTGATTTACCTGATTCCAAAGTTTTCGGCCTACGCGCGTCCTGAAGACTGTTAACAGAATGTCTTCGGGAAATCGAGTTATCGACGGTCTCGGAGAAATATGAAAAAATTAATTTATTTTATTTTTAATTTTTTTTTTCCAAATTTCTCAAAATATTTTGATTTACCTGATTCCAAAGTTTTCGGCCTACGCGCGTCCTGAAGACTGTTAACAGAATGTCTTCGGGAAATCGAGTTATCGACGGTCTCGGAGAAATCTGAAAAAATTAATTTATTTTATTTTTAATTTTTTTTTCAAAATTTCTGAAAATTTTTGAATTTCCTAGATTCTGAAGTTTTTGAACTACGTGTGTCTTGACGATTGATAGGAGAGTGAACAACGGTCTCGGAAAAATCTGAAAAAAATAATTTATTTTATTTTTCATTTTTTTTTTTCAAAATTTCTGAAAGTTTTTGAATTTACTTGATTCTGAAGTTTTTGAACTACGTGTGTCTTGACGATTGATAGGAGAGCGATTGACTGTCTCGGAGAAACCTAAGAAAATAAATTTATTTTAATTTGAATTCTTTTTTTTTCAAAATTTCTCAAAATATTTTGATTTACCTGATTCCGAAGTTCTCGGTCTACGCGAATTAAATAAAAACTCAAGTGATTCCGTTTAGTGTCTATCGCTGACTGACTTTTATTATTATTTATTCGAGAATTAATAAGTAGGTATCAAATATCAAATGCATTAAATTTTAGGAAAGTGCATTTCATGCAAATGGAAATGCTTTTATGTTAATGAACTTAATATGATATGTAGGTACAATTATGCTGATCTAAATGGAGCAACGACTTAAGGTTGTTGCTATACATGTTTACTGGTGGGGGTCACCATACAAATATGTAACTTCTCCACCCTTTGTTTTAAGATTCTCCTGAATCGTTGGAATCTCAATTTTTTGAATTTTTGGTTCTGACTTGGTAACATTATTAATTTTTATTTTTAGTTCACGATTTGTCTTAGCTATGCAAATAATTACAGTTATTATTACTATGAGTATTACGAACATTGTTATGTTACTAGCATAATTAATTATTCTATGGTAATTCAATTCTTCAATATGTTTTAAGTTTTCAATTTGCTGTATTGATTCAATTTCTTTAAAGTTTAATTTTTCCGTTATGTTAATTTTTTCTTCATCTTCATAATGAAATTTTTGAATAAATTCTAATTGGTAATTTACAATAGTTACATTTAGTATGTTAATAGAGCAATTGTTGATATTTATTATAAAGTTTCCAGTAAGGTTTAATTGTCTATCGTCGCATTGATTAATTACATATTCCTTTTCTAAGTTTATACATATAATGGTATTATCATCAATCTTAGTTATTCTTTTTACTGCGTTATAGCGATAAGTACATGCATTTTGTGTTATACATGAATGGCTTAGATTTAGTTCTTTTAAATAAATATTATTAATATTGTATTCATATTGTAGGTTATTTATTTCTATAAGTTGAAACGCTTCGATGTCTATTTCTTTTTTCTTGTCATTTGGAATGGGTATAATCATTTTAAGTTGGGTCGTAATGTAGTCTTTCGGTAATTTTACAGCTATGATAACTCTATCTTGGTCGAATCTCAAAAGCCCTATTCTAGCATATTCAAGTTTATAAAAGTCTATATGTGCTATTTTTAATTCCATCCCGGTCAATATACTTGGATGTAGTATGCCTTGCTTAGCAGAAGCTATATTGTCTAGTATGCTATCTATTTTACTTTCTAATATTTGCAATTTTAGTAGTTGCTCGGTAATCAATTGTTTCCTTACAATGTCTTTTTGGTTAGATGCGATACTTTGGTAGGTATACGATAATGTTTCCCTATCTGTTTCTATTGTTTTTTTAAATTTATTTAATGAATCCATGAACTGCCCATTAATTTTAATTTGTTGATTAAGATTTGTTATTGCTGCATGATTATTAGTATCTACAACTTTCATATGTTCGAGGATGTCTTGTCTGTCATTGTCGTCCATTGTCCCAAACAACCATTTTTGTGTTGTTCCTATAAAGTTTAGAAGTCCTCTTTTCTGTCTTCTGAGTGGTATAATTGCATGAAGTTTTGCTTTGATGTTAAATATTTCGTTCTGTATTTCCGAATTATTTGTTAACTGTAGAGTTTGTAAATTTAGTTCAATTAATGCAATTGTTGAAAGTATTTCCTTAGTGTCGATTATATGCAAAATTGTCTGGCTATTATTTATTACTTGGACTGGCCCTAGGTTCAGAGTGGTGTAGCCTTTACCTGTTTGTATTGGTGTTATTATAAGAGTTGCTTCCGCTGTCGTTATCGTTAGTATTGCCATTATGACCGTCGGCCAATAGATTATCTGCAAATTGATTTGGTCTTTTAGTATTTGAGGCGTGTACATTTCTTAGATTATGTTTTCTGTAATATGTTTCATTCTTATGTCTTAGGTGTTTGTAATTTCTTATATAACCTTCACTACGTTTTTCTACATAATTTTCCCTTGGAATATTTCTTTTATTTATTATTTTTTTCTTTTTCTCTTCTAGTTTGTTCTTTAAGTTTACCGGCTTTGCGTTCTCAGCCTGATTTGGAGTCATGCCTAATGTCGAATGAAATCTATTGTTGTATATTTGAATAGCCTTATATATTTTCCTATTGGTTGAAATGTCTGTGTCTTTTATGGTTAGTAAAATTTCAAGTAACGTTGAGTGAAATCTCTCTATATCTGAATTACCTGTATGAGAGTTGGCCTTTGTCATATGCATTTCTATTCCTTCCTTCCTGAAGTGTTCTTTTATGTTTTCTGAATTGAATTCATTGTCACAAACTATTTTTCTTGGTTTTCCGAATTTTGTCAATTGTTCATCTATGCATTCTAACTTACTTGTCCAATTTTTACTTGTCAAACTATATCCGTAAGCTTTTTTAGTAAATTTGTCTATAAATGTCAAATATATTAATTTATTAAAATGATAGATATCCATGTGTAATATTTCATTTCCTTTGTTCGGAGTTTCGGTCAGCTTGAATTTAGGCCTTATTGGTTTTCTGTCATATTTCCCTTCCTGACAAGTCTGGCAATTTCCTATTACCCTTGATATTTCTGTTATCAGTTTTGGAAAATATATTTTGTATTTTAATTGATAGTATGTTTCTACTACTCCTGAGTGGTTACTTTCTTCGGTGTGATAAAGAGATATTTGTCTATGAACATCTTCAGCTTTTTCTAAATCTCTTGCTCTCTGTGTAAGCTTATAAAATATAACTTCTTTATTATGTCCATACATTTCGATTAATACTTTCTGCACTTTATTATATTCCCTATCTTCTACTTCAGAATAAATACCGATCTTCCCTGCTATAATTGTTCTATTGAATAGATCCCTCCAGTATTTGTCATCTTTTGTCATGTCAACCTGAATAATTCTTTTACCATGCAGTGTTTTTATTTCATTTTGAACTGAGTAAGTTAGTATTAACTGAGTCTGATATGTATTTATAATTCCCTCTTTTATTGGTATATGATCTAACAATTGTTCATCTACTGAGTGTGCAGTTTCCGAGGTTTCGTTTATTTCGTTTGGAATTCTGCTTAGGAAATCTGCAATTTTATTCTCCTTGCCTTTTATATACTCAATGTCAAACTCGAATTCTTGTAATTTAAGAAGTCCTCTTTGAACTCGTTGACTGAATTCTTTTCCATTATATTTTTTTGTTAAATATTTTATGGGCATATGATCAGTGATTATTTTGAATTTTTGTCCCCAAAGATATGGTCTAAAATATGAGGTAGCCCAAACTACTGCTAAGAATTCTTTATCGGTTACTGAGTAATCTTTCTCATGGTCATTTAAAGTTCGAGAGGCATAACATACTGGTTGTCCTTCTTGAGTAAGTACAGCTCCCAAAGCAAAATTACTTGCATCAGTGAAAAGTGAAAATTGTTTATTAAAGTTTGGAAATTTAAGTATTGGATGCTTAACCAGAGTTTCTTTTAATCTTTCAAAGGCTTGAATATATTCAGGGTCATTGCTATTGATTTTCATATTCTTTTTTAAGTATTTTACCATCGGGTATGCTATTCTAGCGTAATCCCTAATAAATTTTCTATAATAACCAGTGCTACCTAGAAATCCTTTCAATTGAGTTATTGTCAAAGGTAAAGAATATTTCTGAATTACTTCTACTTTATTCGGATTTGGTTTCATTCCTTCCGAAGTTAGTATGTGACCTAGGTATTCCGTGTTGTTCTTAAGAAAAGAGCATTTATTTAGTTGTATTTTTAGATTATGATCTGCTAATCTTTGAAATATTTTATTTAATGATGATATATGTTCTTCTAAGGAAGTGGAAAAGATTAGTATATCGTCAAGATATACTGTACAAATTTGTCCTATGTACTCTCTGAGAATATCATTCATTAGACGTTGAAACGTCGCTGGGGCATTTTTCAGTCCGAAGGGCATTCTGGTATATTCATAAAGACCATTTGGCGTAACAAATGCAGTCTTATGTATATCTTCAGGATGTACCTTTATTTGATGATATCCCTTGGCTAAATCAAGGGTAGAGAAATACTGTGACCTTCCTAACTTATCAAGAATACTCTCGATATTTGGTAGTGGGTATTTATCATCCACAGTTATATCATTAAGTGCTCTATAATCAACACATACTCTATACTTAGTTTTTCCTTCGCTATCAGGTTTCTTGGCCACAACTACTATTGGTGAGGCATATCGACTATTTGATTTTCGAACTATGCCCTGCCTTTCCATATCGTTAATTTGTTTCCTGACTTCTTCTTCATGTTTTTGAGGAAGACGGTACAGTCTGGCATTTATTTGTTGATCCGTGGTTAGAATTATTTTATGCACTGTGCTGTCAGAATTTGTGAGTTCATCTCCATCTTTGTATAGGAGGCTTTCATATTTTTGCAACAGTTCTTGAATTTTCTGTTTTTCAAAAGTTTTTAAATGGTCTAACTCTACTTCATCGTTTCCCCCTAATTCGTAACATTCTATATACGGTTCAACTTCAAAAATCATTGGAATTATGGTTTTATTTTGTAACAACACTTCTCTTTTTTTTATGTTTATGCTTTCTACCATATTACCTATGACGTCCATACCTAATAAAAGACTGTATGATTTTTCCCCCAATGACTTGCCGTATGCTTGGATAAATACATTAGATCTATATCCAAATTCTTTAGGCACTGGGACTTGATAGATCTTTAATCTTTCGGCAGTCTGATTATTTACTGTCGAAAGTTTTATCGTTACTTCGTTAAGAATATTGTATGTACTACAATCTATTCTACTTGTATTAACGATTGTCATAGTAGATCCTGTATCTATTAGGCATATATGTTTTTGATTTCCAATCGTAAATGCTATTTGTGTCTTTCTACCAGTGAGGCTGGATTCAGAAAAACCGGAGCTTCTATTGAATGGGCTTCTTCTGGAATGTTAATGTTATCGATATCCATTTTCTCGTTATTTTGCCTATAGTGTAATTGCCTGGAGTTACTATAGCTATCAGTACCTCGTTGCTGCTGGTTGGTTGCAGAGTTATTATAATTAATTTGTTGCCTTTCTCGATTGAATTGTAATTGTCCCGAGTTATTGACATAAGTATTTCGTCGCTGTCCAGGGTTATTAAGATTATTGTTTTGCCTTTCTTGTCCAGAACTAATAAGATTTGGATTTCGTCGTAGTTGGTTGGTCTGTCGTGGGTTATTGTAGTAATTGTATTGTCTATCGTCATGGACCTGTTCAGAATTATTGAAGGACGTATTTTGTCGTAGTTGGTTACTAGGTACATCTCTTCTTTCTTTATATTTGTAACTAGTATATGCCCGATTACTACTTCGTTCCGTTATTAAGTTACCTTCATCAAACCCTACATATGAATACAATATCATTTTTATTTTATGTAAATCATATTCATCCCTAATTTCTCTAGCTAAGTTCCCTCTTGCTAGTTCCCTAATCTTATTAACTACCAAATTATACAATAGCGATTTTAGACTATGCTGCTTATTTTCATACATTATTATTGTATGAATATCGGTTAATAAGAACTCAATTTTATTGTTTAAATCTAAAACTGAACTTACCCTTAAATTATTTATTTTCCTTGTGATTTCTCCCTGGTCGATTATTGGTCTAAACGTCAATCCAAGCAGGTTCCTCGCTTCATCCCACGTTGTTATTGCATTAGTCAGCAGTAGCTCCTTTGCTCTTCCAGTCACCTTGCATTGTGCTATTGCTGTCCATGTAGTGGGTCTTCTGTCCTCCGGTGTTAGGCTAATGTGGTTGTCCACCACATTTATGAACTGCGTTAGCTCTTCTCTATTTCCAGAGAATTCTTTTATGTATGAAATCTCTCTCATTAGAACTAGGGCTCGGCTATCAGGTTGTTGAGTATTGGCCTCTAGTCTAGCGAGAATTTGCGCCATTGTGGCCAGTATGGTATTTGGGTCAGCTGCCATTTCGGTTTCTTCCTCTTCCGCTTGTAAATTTCTTCTGGAATCGTGGAGTATTTGTCGCGAAATGTTGGTGTCTTCGGATATCACTATTAACGGCACTTATATCTTTCTTTTCTGTGTGCTGCGACTGATTTTTAGTCCGCAACAATCACTTGAATTCTATTTTTATTTTATGTCTTTGTTACGACTGATTTATAGTACGTAATAATCACTGCACTTTTTCTAATTAATTGTTTTCATTAAAGACTGATTTGTAGTTCTTTAATGTTCAATGTGGTTCGTTTTTTTTTCTTTTTCTTTCAAAAACAACAAAAAAAAAAAAATCCGTACGACTGCGCCAATTAAATAAAAACTCAAGTGATTCCGTTTAGTGTCTATCGCTGACTGACTTTTATTATTATTTATTCGAGAATTAATAAGTAGGTATCAAATATCAAATGCATTAAATTTTAGGAAAGTGCATTTCATGCAAATGGAAATGCTTTTATGTTAATGAACTTAATATGATATGTAGGTACAATTATGCTGATCTAAATGGAGCAACGACTTAAGGTTGTTGCTATACATGTTTACTGGTGGGGGTCACCATACAAATATGTAACTCGCGCGTCCTGAAGACTGTTAACAGAATGTCTGGGGGAAATCTACAAAAGCAAATTGATTTTATTTTGATTTTTTTTTCAAAATTTTTTAAAATATTTTGACTTACTTGAATCCGAAGTTTTCGGTCTACGTGTGTCCTGACTGATCATAGGAGAGTTATTGAGTGCCTCGGAGAAACCTAAGAAAATACATTTATTTTAATTTGAATTCTTTTTTTTCGAAATTTCTCAAAATATTTTGATTTACCTGATTCCGAAGTTTTCGGTCTACGCGCGTCCTGAAGACTGTTAACAGAATGTCTGGGAGAAATCTACGAAAGCAAATTGATTTTATTTTGAATTTTTTTTCCAAATTTCTCAAAATATTTTGATTTACCTGACTCCGAAGTTTTCGGTTTACGCGCGTCCTGAAGACTGTTAACAGAATGTCTGGGAGAAATCTACGAAAGCAAATTGATTTTATTTTGAATTTTTTTTTTTAAATTTTTCAAAATATTTTGACTTACTTGATTCTGAAGTTTTTGATCTACGCGCGTCCTGAAGACTGTTAACAGAATGTCTGGGGGAAATCTACAAAAGCAAATTGATTTCATTTTGATTTTTTTTTCAAAATTTCTTAAAATATTTTGACTTACTTGAATCCGAAGTTTTCGGTCTACGTGTGTCCTGACTGATCATAGGAGAGTTATTGAGTGCCTCGGAGAAACCTGAGAAAATACATTTATTTTAATTTGAATTCTTTTTTTTTCAAAATTTCTCAAAATATTTTGATTTACCTGATTCCGAAGTTCTCGGTCTACGCGCGTCCTGAAGACTGTTAACAGAATGTCTGGGGGAAATCTACAAAAGCAAATTGATTTTATTTTGATTTTTTTTTTCAAAATTTCTCAAAATATTTTGACTTACTTGAATCCGAAGTTTTCGGTCTACGTGTGTCCTGACTGATCATAGGAGAGTTATTGAGTGCCTCGGAGAAATCTAAGAAAAGTAAATTTATTTTAATTTATTTTTTTTTTCCAAAATTTCTCAAAATATTTTAACCTACTTGACTCCGAAATTTTTGGTCTACACGTGTCTTGACGGATGAGAGGAGAGCGATGGACTGTCGAAGAAATCTAAGAAAATAAATTTATTTTAATTTTAATTTTTTTTTTTCAAAATTTCTCAAAAATTTTGAACTCACTTGATTTCGAAGTTTTTGGTCTACGCGCGTCCTGAAGACTGTTAACAGAATGTCTGGGGGAAATCTACAAAAGCAAATTGATTTCATTTTGATTTTTTTTTCAAAATTTCTCAAAATATTTTGACTTACTTGTATCCCAAGTTTTCGGTCTACGTGTGTCCTGACTGATCATAGGAGAGTTATTGAGTGCCTCGGAGAAACCTAAGAAAATACATTTATTTTAATTTGAATTCTTTTTTTTCGAAATTTCTCAAAATATTTTGATTTACCTGATTCCGAAGTTTTTGGTCTATGCGCGTCCTGGAGACTGTTAACAGAATGTCTGGGAGAAATCTACGAAAGCAAATTGATTTTATTTTGAATTTTTTTTTCCAAATTTTTCAAAATATTTTGACTTACTTGATTCTGAAGTTTTCGGTCTACGTGTGTCTTGACGATTGATGAGAGAGTGAACGGCGGTCTCGGAGAAATCTGAAAAAATTAATTTATTGTATTTTTAATTTTTTTTTTTCAAAATTTCTGAGAATTTTTCCGAAGTTTTTGAACTACGTGTGTCTTGACGATTGATAGGAGAGTGAACAATGGTCTCAGAGAAATCTGAAAACAATTAATTTGTTTTATTTTTAATTTTTTTTTTTTCCAAATTTCTCAAAATATTTTGACTTACTTGTATCCCAAGTTTTCGGTCTACGTGTGTCCTGACTGATCATAGGAGAGTTATTGAGTGCCTCGGAGAAATCTAAGAAAAGTAAATTTATTTTAATTTATTTTTTTTTTCCAAAATTTCTCAAAATATTTTAACCTACTTGACTCCGAAATTTTTGGTCTACACGTGTCTTGACGGATGAGAGGAGAGCGATGGACTGTCGAAGAAATCTAAGAAAATAAATTTATTTTAATTTTAATTTTTTTTTTTCAAAATTTCTCAAAAATTTTGAACTCACTTGATTTCGAAGTTTTTGGTCTACGCGCGTCCTGAAGACTGTTAACAGAATGTCTGGGGGAAATCTACAAAAGCAAATTGATTTCATTTTGATTTTTTTTTCAAAATTTCTCAAAATATTTTGACTTACTTGTATCCCAAGTTTTCGGTCTACGTGTGTCCTGACTGATCATAGGAGAGTTATTGAGTGCCTCGGAGAAACCTAAGAAAATACATTTATTTTAATTTGAATTCTTTTTTTTCGAAATTTCTCAAAATATTTTGATTTACCTGATTCCGAAGTTTTTGGTCTATGCGCGTCCTGGAGACTGTTAACAGAATGTCTGGGAGAAATCTACGAAAGCAAATTGATTTTATTTTGAATTTTTTTTTCCAAATTTTTCAAAATATTTTGACTTACTTGATTCTGAAGTTTTCGGTCTACGTGTGTCTTGACGATTGATGAGAGAGTGAACGGCGGTCTCGGAGAAATCTGAAAAAATTAATTTATTGTATTTTTAATTTTTTTTTTTCAAAATTTCTGAGAATTTTTCCGAAGTTTTTGAACTACGTGTGTCTTGACGATTGATAGGAGAGTGAACAATGGTCTCAGAGAAATCTGAAAACAATTAATTTGTTTTATTTTTAATTTTTTTTTTTTCCAAATTTCTCAAAATATTTTGACTTACTTGTATCCCAAGTTTTCGGTCTACGTGTGTCCTGACTGATCATAGGAGAGTTATTGAGTGCCTCGGAGAAATCTAAGAAAAGTAAATTTATTTTAATTTATTTTTTTTTTCCAAAATTTCTCAAAATATTTTAACCTACTTGACTCCGAAATTTTTGGTCTACACGTGTCTTGACGGATGAGAGGAGAGCGATGGACTGTCGAAGAAATCTAAGAAAATAAATTTATTTTAATTTTAATTTTTTTTTTTCAAAATTTCTCAAAAATTTTGAACTCACTTGATTTCGAAGTTTTTGGTCTACGCGCGTCCTGAAGACTGTTAACAGAATGTCTGGGGGAAATCTACAAAAGCAAATTGATTTCATTTTGATTTTTTTTTCAAAATTTCTCAAAATATTTTGACTTACTTGTATCCCAAGTTTTCGGTCTACGTGTGTCCTGACTGATCATAGGAGAGTTATTGAGTGCCTCGGAGAAACCTAAGAAAATAAATTTATTTTAATTTCAATTCTTTTTTTTTCAAAATTTCTCAAAATATTTTGATTTACCTGATTCCGAAGTTTTCGGTCTACGCGCGTCCTGAAGACTGTTAACAGAATGTCTGCGGGAAATCGAGTTATCGACGGTCTCGGAGAAATCTGAAAAAATTAATTTATTTTATTTTTCATTTTTTTTTCAAAATTTCTGAAAATTTTTGAATTTACTAGATTCTGAAGATTTTGAAATACGTGTGTCTTGACGATTGGTAGGAGAGTGAACGACGGTCTCGGAGAAATCTGAAAAAAATTAATTTATTTTATTTTTAATTTTTTTTTTTTCAAAATTTCTGAGAATTTTTCAATTTACTTGATTCCGAAGTTTTTGAACTACGTGTGTCTTGACGATTGATAGGAGAGTGAACAATGGTCTCAGAGAAATCTGAAAACAATTAATTTGTTTTATTTTTAATTTTTTTTTTTTTCGAAATTTCTCAAAATATTTTGATTTACCTGATTCCGAAGTTTTTGGTCTATGCGCGTCCTGGAGACTGTTAACAGAATGTCTGGGAGAAATCTACGAAAGCAAATTGATTTTATTTTGAATTTTTTTTTCCAAATTTTTCAAAATATTTTGACTTACTTGATTCTGAAGTTTTCGGTCTACGTGTGTCTTGACGATTGATGAGAGAGTGAACGGCGGTCTCGGAGAAATCTGAAAAAATTAATTTATTGTATTTTTAATTTTTTTTTTTCAAAATTTCTGAGAATTTTTCAATTTACTTGATTCCGAAGTTTTTGAACTACGTGTGTCTTGACGATTGATAGGAGAGTGAACAATGGTCTCAGAGAAATCTGAAAACAATTAATTTGTTTTATTTTTAATTTTTTTTTTTTCCAAATTTCTCAAAATATTTTGATTTACCTGATTCCGAAGTTTTTGGTCTACGCGCGTCCTGGAGACTGTTAACAGAATGTCTGGGAGAAATCTACGAAAGCAAATTGATTTTATTTTGAATTTTTTTTTCCAAATTTTTCAAAATATTTTGACTTACTTGATTCTGAAGTTTTCGATCTACGTGTGTCTTGACGATTGGTAGGAGAGTGAACGACGGTCTCGGAGAAATCTGAAAAAAGTAATTTATTTTATTTTTCATTTTTTTTTTCAAAATTTCTGAAAATTTTGGAATTTACTTGATTCTGAAGTTTTTGAACTACGTGTGTCTTGACGATTGATAGGAGAGTGAAAAAATTAATTTATTTTATTTTTAATTTTTTTTTTTCAAAATTTCTGAGAATTTTTCAATTTACTTGACTCCGAAGTTTTTGATCTACGTGTGTCTTGACGATTGATAGGAGAGTGAACAACAATCTCGGGGAAATATGAAAAAATTAATTTATTTTATTTTTAATTTTTTTTTTCCAAATTTCTCAAAATATTTTGATTTACCTGATTCCAAAGTTTTCGGCCTACACGCGTCCTGAAGACTGTTAACAGAATGTCTGCGGGAAATCGAGTTATCAACGGTCTCGGAGAAATCTGAAAAAATTATATTATTTTTCATTTTTTTTTTTAATTTTTTAAAAATTTTTGAATTTACTTGATTCCGGAGTTTTTGAACTACGTGTGTCTTGACGATTGATAGGAGAGAGAACGACGGTCTCGGAGAAAGCTAAAAAAATTAATTTATATTATTTTTTTTTTTCAAAATTTCTCAAAATATTTTGATTTACCTGATTTCGAAGTTTTCGGTCTACGCGCGTCCTGACGGATGATAGCAGAACGAGTGACTGCCTTGGAGATACCGAAGAAAATAAATTCATTTTAATATAATTTTTTTTTCCAAAATTCTGAAATTATTTTAACTTACTTGATTCCGACGTTTTTGGTCGACGCGCGTCTTGACAACTGATATGACAACGATCGAGCGTCTCGGAGAAGTCTACGAAAATAAATTTCTCGTAATTTAAATTTTTATTTTTCAAAATTGCTAAATATATGTATTTCAATTTACTTGATTGTTGTGCTTATTGCGATGTTATAAAGCAGCCCTACTATCCATCAAGTCAGAGAAAGAAGTCGCAGCATCTAAATCGCTGGGAAACTGGTAAACAAAAATAATGTCTGTGCCCCATTGACAAGCAAAGTACGCAACTTACAAAAACGAGAAATAATTATACATATGTACATAATTAGCTTACGTGGCTTTATCCAATAAAAAGGAGGGTATCTCCACTTACAAGAACATTTTGAAGGATAAGCGCTTGTTGGAAATGTCATCGCAATTAACGTTCCAAGGATGGTACGCAAAGTTCACACCACTTTTTAAAAATCCTATTGGATTGACTCATTGCCTGGATGCGTCGCATTCTTTTGCTGAACGCACTGCGGCAACTGACATATCAATCAGCTGTTGAATGGGGTTAAGTTCAAATGTTTTCATAACAAAATTTTTCTGGTCTCCACAGACAATATTTTAAAATGTTAACAAATAGGTTTCTAACTAATTTTAAACATTTAAGTAAATGGAAAGTGCTTCTATTATCACATAGTAAATATCCTTTGTCAATTAAGAATAATGTTATTCAGTATAAAGCTTCAATTTGTGAGGTAATGTCGCCGGCTAGGTTAATTACTACAAGTAGTGTGTTGGATAAATATAATAAGCAATCGTCTAAGGATGAGGTTAGTACATGCTTTATCGAGGCTCCTATTGATTACAGCTCTTTATTTCAGGACTCTGATAGTGACGATGATGATAAGGATCCAGATTTAAAAGACGAACGCGACTCCAAAGTCGTTAAAGTCAAGGTAAACTCATTGCGAGCGGATCTCCTATTGAGGGCTGGACTTTCGATAGCTAGGAAGTAAGTTGTGGGGTCTCTTAAAAAAGATTAAATTAATATTTTATATCTTTCAGTAAAATTGAGGTGATTTTCTACGAAAGTAAAATCCGAGTAAATGGCCAGAAAATCGGCAAAAAAAGTGCTCATGTAAGTTAGACTGTGGATCTTTTTTTATAGTTTAGCTCATAAATAAAGCTGAGCGAATGCAGCTCATGAAAGACAATGTGAGCAGCTTAGTTGTGGTCTGCTGGTACACCAATTTGTTTTCAAAAAGTATGCCTTGCCTACAGTTAATGTTGAGTGGAACAGTTTGCGTTTCATTTCATTTCTGAATGAACAATGTCTCAAAATAGAAAGATCTTAACAGCAGAATAGGAGAATAAGAGGAACTCCACAAATTAACGCTTAATTTCCAATGTATGGTGTCCTCATACCGGATGCACCTTCCTTTTAGATTTTACATTTTATTGTCTGAAGTGACGGAACAAGAAACAGAAATTCAACAACAGAAATTTCTCGAACAGTCCAGTACTTTGTGCTTTGCTTCCTCGCTTGATCCAAAACCGGGCATCTTGAGAGGTCGTGCAAAGGCTGCATATGTCCGATTTAATTCGTTTAAGCTATGAAGCTTGACAGCTGTGTCTAGTTTTCAATCTTAGCAGTGAAACTACTTCCTAAGTGCGTGGGATATTTTCTTGTGAAGGTCATGCATATTTTCGAAGCACTTTCCTGCAATTGCCTCTTGTTCGTTACTGACTTCTTTATGTATCAGATGTGCTTTTATTGATTGGAATTTACTTATCAGTGTAGTTTCTTGTGTCCTTCCGATGATGCTGGGTCCATTCCTGGCTAATTTGTCTGCTGTTTCGTTTCCCAGTATATCGACATGGGCTGGTATCTACTGTACTTTGATGCAGTGTCCTCTTTGTTCTAGGAGGTGATATATTTGTCGAATGATTCTTTTTAGTTATTGTAGTTGTTTAGTGATTGGAGAGCGGATCAGTATACTGTGGCTGCGGGTTCATCTAAAATACTGTCGAGTTGGTTGGTAATGCGGTTGATTGTACCTCCGCCGATGCTGTCTTCCAATAAATATCCGTCAGTGTACATTCGAAACCAGATGTTGTTTGGATACTTTTCGTTGATTGTTCTTAGTCTGATTTGTTTTATGTCTTCTGTTGTTGTGTGGTGTTTGTTCACTGGTAATACAAGGATGTTATGTACATCCATAGATATGAGGATATAATACAGGGGACCTGTCCACCGGTCTTAAGGTGAATATTAGTACAGTTATTCCATCACGGAAAGTGTTCTCTTACAGTTGTACTACTTTTCTAACATGCTTTGTTGTTATTGTCGTGTTTTATGTGAATTATTCTGAGGACATTATTCAATGCTGTTTCTGGTTTACTCATGTCAGTAGCTCTGCTCCGTATTTTGCTAGAAATTATTGATATGTAGGTTCTAAATAGTCCCTTAGAATGAAATATATCACCAGTAACACACCGGTAACTCCTGTTCTAATCAGAATGAACGACTTGGACTCCGGTAGAACTATCAGAACCATTCTAGGTCACACTAGTTTTAAAAGTTTTAATCATGCTTGTAGTCATTGGTACGTTCTCTTAGAAATCTTCGGTACGACCTTTGTTAGAAAGAATATTCTTGGCGAGGACTTTCATTATTCAATTGATCGGTAGCTAGCGTTCCTGAAAATGCGTGAAATATCGCATAGACCTCGTTCTATGTTGTATTTTGTCTATTTCGGTTTATTCAAGTGTTCCGCACGGTAGTGATATTGGTCCTCTTTTATTTATTTTATTTCTCAATATCCTCGACCCCTGCACAATTGTGTTTTATGCTGATAAAGAAAACACATTCATTTCATTCGAAGTATGCTACAGACCTATTCGAACGAAGTTGGGCAAATCAGTTTAAATAAAGTAAAGTTATGTCCTACCACAGACACATTCGTTCGCCCACTTATTATAAAATCTGTTCTGTTTGCGGTCTCGGAGTGGTCTATTGATTCGGAGTTAAGTCCACCGAGCGTATTCTAAGAAAAATTTTATAAAATTTGGTTGTTGTGTTCATTTTCTAATTATTATTCTTTATTTCAGCTCAACGTGGGGGATGAAATCGATGTAATCAAAGGCTTTAGCAACGTTAATCCATCACATTTAGTCATATCTCGAGTAATTATTATTTCGGCGAAAGAAAAAGACGAAGCAATTAGTGTTCACATGAGACGTTACAGGACTATGTTGGTGGAAAATTACACCGGCATCAATGCTTTCAAATCTTCCGAATCGACCGCATAAACAACCGAATCGACAACAAATAAACATCTTATATCAATGAAAGGATATTGTTTTTAATTAAACAAAGATCATAGCAAATAGGTGTTGAATTGTGAGGAAAATAAAATTATTTTAATTCCTTTCTAGCTGGTAGTCGTAAGTCATTCAAACTCTTTAACCAACCTGGCAGATGTCAATCTGTCTGCAGTATTGGTACTTGCCAATAGTATGCAAAATATTCCCAGAGATCACGTATCATGCAGAAACTCCTTGTTACTGCAATAACAGAACGGTTATGGCTCTAGTCTGGAGTATGACATTCGTCCTGGTTATTTTTTTTTCTTTTCCTTCACACTCCATAAATGGCAGGAAACTTTCCTGAACACATGATTTGAATAATAATGCAAGGCAAAAGGTGAGGGGTGGTACGTCAGTAAAAAAAAGAAAAATGCAATCGATTTTGAATGCAGACTGCGATAGACAAGTCGGTAACGACGACGACGTTGATATTATTTTTGGCAACAATTTCTTTCACCTAGGAAAAGGGGACAATTTGCCTATAAAATGCATTTGGTGAACTTTATCACGATTTCGATGATGACTTCATGGTGTAGACTGGCTAATGTAGAAGACTTCATGACGATGTTTTTGGACGTAAAGCTTTAAAGAAATACTCTTCTAGAATATTACAGAGCGGTAAAACTTTAAGGTGACTGAATGTCACTTTTATAGAAAATTTTTACGTATAGATATCGGTAATTATGGGAATGACATGGCTCTGGGTAGTGTTGCTACTTTGCTGTCCGACTAGATATTGATTTGCCTAATCTCGCTCTAGTTATCCCGTAGTATTACAACAGATTTTAATTTAACAAAGACTACAGTTCGGGCTGAACCTGGGCTTCAACAAACAAGCCTCTCCAATTAGTCCGATCATTAGCTAACTGCCTCCAGTTGCGCACGGATCATATGCCGGATGCATTTAACATTGGACATTTGCGTATTTTATAAACTTTTGTGTGTTTGACTTCGCTCTTGAACTAACCGAATTTTGTATGCCTTTAGGGTAAGATCTTTTCGCAAAGGATTTGACATAGAGAGCGGACTAAAAACCATTTCCTGGGTTGAGTCAAAAATTGGAGTGCAAACAAAAATTATTATGTGTTTTCTCCTCGGAAAACGCATGAGATTTATCGGGTATATCACTCAAAATATGTGTAGTAATCTTTAACAAAATTGATATCAATCGATGATCGGAATCGATCCTATGTAGGTCGTTATTCCTTATTCGTTTCGCCTTACGAAGTCTTTTTTGGCCCAACCACTATAGTCTATTACCCTACAAGCATTGTTTGAACCTGCTCAGTTTACAACAACGCAGAAGCTAGTTATCCGAAACAGACATAAGTTAATGAACATTCGTACGCTTGCCATCAACTAGTAAAATTGAAACAATGAAGTTGGTTAGGACAATAAGATATCTGGGGATCACGATCAACGACCACTTCGTATGCCAAATCTTACTTTATCGCTGAGACATCTAAAACTACAAGTTCCCTTCCAAATCTTACCAACAGGACCGATGAATTGAAGCTTACCCTACATGATGCTCTTCATGAAGACTTAACAACAATCAACGAGTCGATCTCAAGTCACCCACTAAAGACGGAATCGGCTCTCAAAATGATAGCTCAAATGGAATGCCTCGAGAAGATACAGACAAACTGAATACTCTGAGGGACAATGCCCCCTTCCACCAAAAATCCAAAAATGATCATCATATTAAGTTCGATGCATAGCTTGGAATATAGAGAAATAATCGATATAGAACTTCTAAAGTATATATATACAAATATATTCGTGATCAAACTATTGACCCATGACCGTCTCTCCTTCCATTGAAATGTTACCAGATTTTGGGCCTTAAATGGGAGTTAGTAGACTGAAATTTGTATATCTGGTGTTTTGAACAGAAGCAGTACACCCTTAGACTTTTGTCATTCGTCCAACGCCACGCCCACTTTCACTTAACTTTACTAAGAAAAATAATGAAGATCAAATATGGAAACTTTCAAGAACTAAGCCATGTCCACTTTTTGGAGAGGTTACTAAGGATTTTTGAAAAAGAATCAAGAGTTGAAAAAACTTTTGAAATTCCCCCAAAGTAGGCGTGGCCACCATCACATAACTTCACAAGTTGGTGTTATACAAATATTTAGGTATTGAAACTCTCAACTCTCACTCTCTCAGAGTGAATTCGTACTTCGTTTTAGCCACGTCCACTTCTTGAAGGCGTTTTCTAAATAAAACAGACTTGTACGAGTCAGCTAGTGTACCTGTACTAATTCATTCGACAGAAATAGATTGGACTTGAGTAAAAGCTGTGCTATATGTGGTTCCAGTCAAGTGCATCTTATTATTATCGCCAGTGTGATAACATTTATGGAACATTAAAGTTTTGTATACAACAAGTTCAATGTCAACATGTTGAGCAAATATTACCAATAATGTATTTACTTTGAATGATAAGTACGTAATATGCACTACATACATATTATCACTCAGCAAATTATTTTACAATTAAACGATGAAGTTTAAAATTTGATAACAAATTGAATAACTTTTTGTGGTACGATATTTCCTATAATGTTTTCCGATCTTGTATGAACGAATGCAGGTACAATATAGCGGAAGGGCGTAATTTATAGTCAACAACGCGCAATATTATCATGAAGAATGTGTAAAGACACTTAGACAGAAAAGTCCGTCATAATTAAATTAAAAATATTACAATATGTCTTATTTTAAGAGGCGGAACTTTGGTAAGATTATAACACTGCTGTGAAGGAGTGTACTTACAATTAATGGACTTGACTCCAAGCCATGCTTAAGCAAGAACTCTTTATTTGAAAATTATCAGCCTAATAGCTGCAATACGATTATCCTACAATGATGCATAAGTATTTACATATTTAGGTAGAAGTAACAACTAACTGTTGAGTACATCCCTAAACTTTGCTAGACCTGTTTTAAGTTGGTAAGTACAGTAGCCCTATACACAAACCGAGTCGAATGCGAATCAAAGGCATCTTCCCTAATTTGCGATAAAAACGCTGTCTGCTACAGAAATTAAGACAAATTGAAGCATTGCCCAGCATAGTGTGAGGGTCTACTGGGTCCCTGTGGATTCTTTGAAAACTATTGTAACGATAAGAAAAACATGTCATTCGTTCAATAAAGCAAAAATGATCTGATACGAACACAACCATCTATGGTGTCATATGAAGACACTAAAAATAATTAAAGAGCTCTCAGAACTCACAACCTACTTTTTAGGGGCGGTAATTTGATGCGGTAGGCAAAATTGTACTATAAGCTACATGTGGTGCCTGAAGAATAGCTAATAAGCGAACGTTGAGTATGACTGTATACGTGCAGTTAGCCTTTTGGATCTGCGTAATCGGTCGTCGGCATAACATCAGAAGGAAACATGCTTCTCAGATGTATGTATATTGAGCAATTTTTAAAAAGAGATCATGTAGCGAAGGAGTCTAGATGAAGAAATCCGAAGAGGTTAGGGGATTTGATAATTTTTTCGTCAAACTTCGTAGTTTTTCATAGTTTTGGACAGCACGGGAACATACCTATTATCTGTCAACCGTGTGAACTGCCATTTTTTGATTTGACAGTATTAGGTCTGCTCGCGTACTCTCCCAAAGCGACCAAATCCTGTTCGAGTACGCAAAAGTTTCGTAGTTTTTCGTAGAAGAGAGCCCTCACGAGAGTAAAAAATTTCCACATGCAACAAATTTTAGTGCAGGAAATTTCTTTGCACTAATTTGCGAAATCTGTCAAATCTGTCAGATACCTGTAAGAAATTTTTTGTTGTTTGTGTATTTGCATACATTTGCTTTTGACGTCTAAAAAGTGAGCGAATTTCGTAGCTTTTGCGTTGGTTTACTTTTGTGTGATTTTACTACTCTCTGAGAGAATTTTACCCCCACTCCTTGACATTTCTCTATCTAAGACTTTGGAAATTTCACAGAATTGTCAACCTGAATATCGAATGGTTAATGATCGAAGCCTTTTTATTCCTTTAAAACAGTTTGTTTTCAGTTTTGACACCTTCCTACATCTTATTGCTAGGGTCTGACGACGACTATATTTTGTGCGAACTTCTCGCTCGAACAGTGAACGAATTCATTTGAATATGAGAACTTGACGTTTTGGTATAACTTGACGTTCTTGAGTTGTGTATCGCTCCATGTTAATCCCCCACTTTTTACACTTCCGATCTGTCAGTTCGATATGGTCATTTTGATAATGACAAGTTGATTAACATCAAAGACTTTATTTAAGCCCACCCTGTACGAAAATAATTTACTCATTAAAAAATTATCACGAACTTTTTCTATGTCATTGCTTTCTTTGTCTGTTAAATTTATTTCAATTGAAAGTTAACCGACTCAACTCTGAATCTAATCCGTTTGTCCTATCTCCATGGGCAACAATGAGAAATGAAAATCCCTCCACAGATGACATCCGCCAACAAAAGGACTCAATAATGAAGAACAAAAAAAGAAACAAAAAAAGAAGCAAGATTCTCAATAGATTCCTTGGAGAGATTGGCAGTGCACATTATCGCACAAGGTTGCCTGGATGACTGAAAACAATGAGGAATCAGGTTAAATGCACATCTACACTGACAAATCGAAGGATATTCCCACTTGACTCAATGCCCTCACCGTCAGAGGCATACCATCGCAAGAGGATAAACCATTCCCACAGCTTTCAACCAGGAAGTGGATGGCAGTGGCGTGGGTGGAATCATTCCTCATGCTGGAGGTGCTTTTGTTGGTGCAGCACTAGCAACATAGCACATATCATTGGCCGAATACTTGTAGTAGTGGTGGAATGTCGAAGAACCTCGTTAAAGTCCTATCATGCACTTCCGATGGACAATTTCGATATTTCCTGGTAAAGGAACCAATTTCTCTATCTGCCATGATGGGGTTCGAAGTATTGGTTGTGTCTTTGCGAGGAAAGAATCGGGTGCCGGGGAGTTGCAGTTTTTTCTGTAACATTCATGCTAGGGTTCCCATTGTTTTCCTCACTTGGGTTTCTGGACTGGAAATAATGTTGTTTTTTTTTTTTGGTAAAATTGATTCTCTGGAATGTTTTCTCCTGGTTTTTTGCTGTCGATGGCGGAATTTCAGTCATTTTTTTATGCCGTGCCTGGTCATCTGTTCATGGTTTTTTCAATTTCCAGAAAAGTAATAACACTTGAGTGGCAGACTGACCAAGAGATGTAACTGCGAGGGAGTGCCGTATGGGAAGAGAACTTTAAATTGGATGACGTCGGTTGATTGATAATGAATGACAAGAAGCTTCCCATGGTTAGATGACACATGTCCAGGGGGGAATGAAAAATAAATATTTCAATGTTTTCATTAGAATTTGACTGAGTGAATTGGAAAAAACTTTAAAGTACATAGATATGTGCATAGATGAACTATGACATCATTGAAGCAAATTGGTTCATTGTTTTAGTTGTCTTAAGTTCTTTACCTTAACAACTTTAAGAAGTTTAAAGTGCAAGCTTGCTTGTTGATTTAATCTTACGTAGATGTAGGACTTCATTTGGATCCCCCCGACACTATTCTAATAACTCATATGTCATATGTCATCTGTTAAGTCAGTCATGTTTGACAACTGTCATATGAAAACTTAGTATTTATGACAGATGAGCGTTGGACTTCGAAAGAATGTTCCAGGTCATGTTGGAAAGGACAATATTTCCAAAACTGGAAATAAGATACATTTTCACAGCAACAGATATGTCAACGCGGGAATATCATGCAATATCTTCCCATGTATTTTCAGAATGTTATGTAATCTGGACAATTGGCATAGATGGGACAGGCCAGTGAAGTCTCTGCCTCTGTGAAGCGTACGCTAAACAATGATCTCATTGCAATGCAAGTTAATAGGACTCTAGAATTGGAGATCAAAATTGGTCACCCAGAAGTTGCAATACATGAACTTTACCAATCTTTACTCCAAAATTTCCTCTAAGCTTTCGTCGATTCGAGGAAAGAGAAACTATAGATTGATCAAACAGGAGACTTAAAGTTTGCTGAAGTGCTTAAGTGTAGCTTAAGCTACAGTGCGTCGTTTGCTCTTACCAAGAAGAAGGAAAGTAGCGATGATTTCTGCATTGATTTTCGGGAACTTGTAAATAAAGTGAAGGCAAAAGGAATATTCCTTAAGTCCGTGGTCGAGTGAGTGATGGAGCCCCTAGTTGGAAACGAGTTTTTCCTGACATTGAATCTAGTTTGAATCTGAGTTGACGGCGTTAGGAACCTTGGTATGTGTAGATGAAGTTCATTTCGGATCATATTGTAGGGAACTGTAGGGAATCGCACCGGAGCTAATTGTATGGAAAAAAACGACTGTCTCTAGCTGGAAAATAATATCGACCCTAGCAGACGGCACAATAAACATATATGTCTGTACTTACAGTGGACACAATCTTTATTAGTTCAGAGATTCTTTAGTTTGTTTTTCTTACGCAACCGCAACTGTGTAGACATTACTACAAAAACTTGTAGCAACTATTACGAACCCAACTGTAAGGTATCTATCGGATACCTAAAGCCAAATATGACAACTAAAAAGATAAGAATGTTCTTATTTGAGCCTTTTTCTCAAAAATCAAAGCTGCGCCTTGAAAGTGTTTGTTCACTTCTATGTTCTCTTAGTCTATGTCGGCGAACAGTAGCCTAACCTCTTCACAGTGCATTTTATGTCCATACATACATATATACATTATCAGATAATAATTACGAATACAATTTAAATATTTACCAAGTACTCGAACTGAAAAACTGCATCATGTGGTATAAATATCTCCACAAGCATCGATGCATTGTCAATTGAATCACAATGAAGGCTTGCAGTAAGTTAACTAACTTATATCACAACGGATAGATTTTTTTTAACCTAAATATACATCTTTCTATAGTTTTGGCAGTATTCCTTGCTATTGTTGGTGTAGCACTTGGTTTTACCGATCTTCGTGACGGCCGTCCAGCGTGTGCTACAGAACTTGAAACCCGTGTTGCTTACTACAGGAATTTATGGGATCCTACTGCATATTGGAGGTGTCAAACACGTAATGTTCCAGCTAGTGCACTTCGGTGCGAAGATGGCGCATTCCAGGATAAATTGAAGAAATGTGTCACTTGGGACGAATGGGAATGGGAGGATCCTGTAGCTCCACCATCCAGGGCTCAATAAATACAATTTTATGAAAAGTGCTAATACATCAGGCAAACGAAAAAGGATCTGCTAAACGGTATAATTTTTATATCTTTGTGTCTGTCTATGTACATACATATATGTATCAATAACTAAATTTATTACGTTGCTAAATAAATTCGGAATATATACATATGTATATATAATACAATGTGCTGACAATTAACAATTCAAAAAGTTGTTGTTTATCTTTCTTAATTATTAAAAGAACTACAGTGGATGTCGCTTATAATGACCCTGAAGGGAGCGAGGAAATAAGGTCATTATATCCGACCACGTTATATCTGACGCAAGAATAGCCAAAAATATTTTAAAAGCAACCAAATGAAATGAAAGTGGACGTTATTAACGGTTGGTCGTAAAATCCGAAGTCGTTATAAGCGACTTCCACTATATTAGAAACATATTGTGGAGTTATGACGGTCCACATCAAACTTACGGTGAAGCTTACAAAAGGTAGACGGATAGCATAGTTGTGAATCGTAAAGTTTAGGGATTCAAGGAGAGGCCACGGATTGGCCGCCGAGAGATTCCAAAACGTCTTGCAAATTTGGTCAAAAGGTTATACGAGATTCAAACATTGACTAAGACCATGAAACAGGACGAAAAATTAACTGAAGCTGAAGTATATTAAATCGTTGTCATTGCATTACTGATGCTCAAGAACTACGTACATACATATGTATATGTCGATTAGATGTTTCGACAGAAAGAGTCATTCCTCACTGAAGAAGACCTTTATCAACTTTATACTGCAGGCGAAAACTGTCTACGGACGAAACTAAGAGCATTATTATGAAGTTGAGGGTCTGGAGATAGCTGGAGCTAATTCAGAGTCTTCACTTGCGTATAGCTAACCCACAGTAGAGAATGACCATATTGCCATCCATAAGTAGGAGAAGTTGGAACCATGAAAATTATGTCTACTCTATGTTCTTTAAAGAATGCATTTATTTCTGCTGTCACCAATTTGTCAGACTAACTTTGGATACTTACTCAAATACTCAACCAACAAGCCTCTCTGGCTAATTGCTTCCAGTTGTGCACTTCAAGTTGGTTGAGGTTTTTCTGCCAATTGTAGGTGCCACCTACGGCGATGTCTTGCGCTACTGCGTTGTCCCTGTGGGTTGGAATAAAAGACAAACGCAAACGGGTTCAAAAATCGTTCGAAGAATTTTGCGCTTAAAACAACCAAGAATATCTTCATTTGGCTTTGTAAACGACCATGCTTCTGTGCCATAAAGCAGAACTGGGATGATGAGGGTCGCCTTTGTGTTCCTCGAAAAGACCTTACTACTCAATTGTCATCTTAGATAAAAGAAACAGCGATTGGCAGAAGTAATTCTTCGTTTGATTTCTGAAATTATATTGTTGTCACAATTTATAGCGGAGCCGGGGTAGACGAAGACCCTAACTACCTCAAAGTTGTAACTGTTTATTGCGACGTTCTGTCCAATTCGTCGATATTGTGTGTTTTCCTTCTTATACTTGGTTTTGCCTTATTCACAGCTAAACCCACAAAGTGTGCAAGTGCGGACTTTTCGAAAATTGTACCTCCGATATTGATTTGTGAGTTCCGCACAGTTTTCTCAAGTATGATTTTGCCTGAATGCTTTTTTGACATCGAAGGTCTTGGTATGATTGTTTCCGACCTTTATAAAGCAGCCAGCGTTCTACATCGTCATCCTGCACAATCTGACGAGTTTGACAGGAATGTCAAAACTAGACATGGCTCTGTACAGCTCGTCTTTATCAATCCTATAAAATCAATAAAAAGGTGGTGAGTATTACTTTGAACTTTTTCGCTTTTTTCGAGGATCTGTCGTAGTGTGAATATTTGGTCGACTTTGGATTTACCCGGTCTAAAACCTCACTAATAGGGGCCAATCAGTTCTTTAATAAATGGTTTTAGGCGTTCACACAAGAGAATTGGCGTCGTGCCAAAGGCACAAGGACATATGAAAGTGTTCGGAAGTGATATCGCTTGAAAAGCAATTGCTTCGCGCGACGCGATTTCGTTTGACCGTGAACACAGCCTTACATGCAATGTAAAGGAGACTCATTTAGCTTTTAAAACAAATTCTATGTGTCGAATGAAATTATGGAAAATAATATTGGCACAACCCGAGGTCACATTTAGTACATATTTACAGAGCTGCGTTGACACGTGAGATGGACAGGTTTGGCTCACCGATTCTTCATTTGTTTTTATTACGGCTCCGCAACTGTGTCGACATTATTGTTTACTATAGCACAGCTGGTAGCAATCATCACAACAGTATTTATAGGGTGCCTAAAACAAAGTGCAGGAAACCTAAACCTGTGTGTACATATCATGGATCAAGTCTGTCATAACTTGTGGAGTTTGCTAAATCGAAACCACTTCTCAGCTTAGGGCTTTTTATAAACTAGTGATTAGTGAGAATCTTTTTAGGAATTCTCATAGGTATTTCGTAGGTTCTACTATACAGTCCACTGGATCGAGTAAAAATGCTGAAAACTTAAGAAAATATTGGATCGAGAATAAGGACACCGACCGTAAGAATAGGCGTTTGCGTGGCCACGTAAATAATATTATTGAACATGCCCTTAATTTTGACTTTAGAATGAAAATTCCCATTTCACTGGGTGTGACCCCAGATATGAAGTTGAAGTCAAGTCCCTCCACCCGCTCAAGCTACTGTCTTAGACAAGTAAGCAGAATTGGCCAACCCACTTTTTTGGACTCTCAATTTAGATTAAAATTTCTATAAATTTCCAAAAATATTCTAGTTAATCGGTTTTTTTCACTCTGTCCGTATTTTTATGTCTGCCACTGTACATTACTGGAATTTAATGACAAATGTGTATTAAATACTTAAACAGAACTCAAACTGAAAAGCTGCATCGTGTGGTATAAATATCTACAAGTCTACAAGCATCGATGCATTGTAAATTGAATCACAATGAAGACTTGTAGTAAGTTCACGGAGTAATACTATGTATATCAACTTCTTACCCTAAATATCTTTTTTCATAGTTTTGACTGTATTCCTTGCTATTCTTGGTATAGCATTCGGTATCATCGATATTTATGACGGTCGTCCAAATTGTACTAAAGAAATTGAAATGCGTGTTGTTTACTACAGAAATTTCTGGAATCCTACTACGTACTGGGAGTGTCAAAAACTTAATGTTCCAGCTCGTCTACGTAAATGCAAGGATGGCGTATTTGTGAATAAATTGAAAAAATGCAGCCGTTGGGAGGATTATGAATGGGAGGAGGATGTTCTTCCACCATCCAGGGTTCATTGAATGCATGAAAAAGGATCTGCTAAAAGGTATAATTGTATACATGTGTATATGCATATATAAGTATGTGTATCAATAACTAAATTTATTAGGTGGCTAAATAAATTTTAAATATAAAGGGTGGGCCATCTATGCAGTGGTTTCTTTTTAAAACGTAGGTTATTTTGACACTGACAGCTGTTCCTCGCTCGAAATCTTGACAGAAAGTCAGTATCATACCACCGCGGAACGAAATGAGTCGCTTGAACAACTTTGGGAAATATTGAAAACTTATTTCCAAAGTAAGTGCTGTGTAGCTCAAAAAGTGCATTATTTGAAAAGAAATTTCGGCCGAAATAAAGCACCCACAGCGTCTGTTGTAGTGCACAACACTCATGTTTTCCGTCGGCGTACGGTGCGTACAGACGAGCATGTGGCTGGTGTAGCCGAGAGTGTTAGACTCAATTCACGAACATCAACTCGCCATCAATCGCAAGGGCTCAAGAGAATTCTGCACAAAGATCTCGGATTATTCGCTTACAAGGTCCAATTGACTCAGCAATTAAAGGCGCATGACAATCCGCTTTGTTATCGCTTCGCAGTTTGGGCCTTAGAGCAGCTTCAATTGGACAACGATTTTGGGGGAAAAATCATCTTTTATGACGAGGAGCAGTTTTATCTCGGCGGCTACATTAACAAACATTGTCCGCATCTGGGGCTCGGAAAACCCGCACGTTATTGTCGAGAAGCCGATGCATCCACAGAGAGTGACAGTTTGGTGCAGATTGTGGAGTGATGGCATCATTGGACCATTTTTCCTCGAAAATGAGGCTGGGAACAACGATTCGGTCAACGGTGGGCTTTACAGAGTCATGTTGTCGTAGGCAGATTGTAATGCTTATCAGTGATCAAATAGTCACTGTAGTACTGAGAATCCCTACTTCTTACTTCTTAATGGTACCACTACAATTCGGAGTTAATCAGGGACTTAACAACTAACCCTACACTTGGACACGCGATCAAATATTTTTCAAGCGGCATTGGTGCTTGCTGCATCATAAAGGTAGGAAACATCTTACCAACAGGATCCATATTCTATATTCTTCCGAAAATCTGTACAATTACTTGCATACGTTGATGACATCGACAGGACACACCGAGCTGTGCGTGTGGGAATAGAAGCGGCTATAATGGGTTTAGCTGTAACTGAGGGCAAATTGAAATATATACTGTCATCGATGAATCGGACAGACAGACTCTGACTTGACTCAGCTATTTGACAACAACATAGCTTCCGATATCAAATGAGGTATCAAAACCTTGTCAAGGAACGTCAAGCAGAGTCTGTTAAGACTCTCATCATCTCAGCTCTTCTCTATGGTGCAGATGCATGAACATTAATGAAAATGGAATGAGTATCAACTCTCCGACCCGAAGAAGACAACACAGTAGAGAAAGACCTCACCAAGTACGTTTGGAGTGATCATTTCTTTGAAGCCAATTTTTCACTATCAGCCGAAATTTGGCGTACGATATTGTTCCTCACTGTCTCTAACGATAATCGGTTGTTGGCTCAAACCAACGACTTAAGGTCACCCCATAAACAGAGTTCCAACGGCGTCTCTAGGTAATCATTCAACTGGACCATTTCTCGAGATGACATGATTCTCTTTCCCCTTTAATAGATCATCTTGTTAGAACCATTCAATTCTGGGCAAAAATAGTCAATATAGGGATGGAGTCTCTTGAAGCACATGTGGGTTTATTATTGTGTCTCCAGTAATGTTTATTTTGCTTATTGACAAAGCCAAAGGTGATTTTTCGATTAAATTCAGGATTTTCTTCAAACTTTGGCAAAGACCAATTTTAGAGAAGTTTTGGCGTTTCAAGTGATCAAGAGAATTACGTTCGTGAGTGGATTTGATCTTGTAAGGGTTTAGGCCAAGATCTTTACTCATAGTTCGGAATGTCGACTATGTGGATGGAAATCATTTTGAACTAAAGGACGTACAGTTGGGATATTTTCGACTGGTAAATTGTCTCACTGGCAGAGGAACATAGTGAATATGTTGACTCGAATTTATCCACAATAGCATTGTTATGTCCTTATTAAAAAACCCTTCATGAATGTAGGAGCTTAGACACGGATCTATAGACATAAATTGCGACGACCCGCCTTTTTCTTTTATACAGTCTTAGGTTCAAATCAATGAATAATTTTCGAGCTCCAGGCTTGCAGTCTAACCAACTACCGAAAGAACGTGGTTTGGGGACATCGAGCCATTTGCGAATCTTTGCTGTTTATTTACATTTGCCATGCTTTGTAGGTACGTACGTTGGTCTTAAAAAGACTATGAATCTAAAAACCGTAAAATTTACAGCGAAAGTTTTAGGATAGTCATTGAGTTCCCTACTCATCGCTTTCTAGTTCCAGAAAAACCAAAGCCGAAATGTATGGAACCAATTTCAGGTCTGCAACTGAAGGTTATATTCGTTATAATCTTGAACTTGTATACCTTGCTGATTGTGGTTGCTTCTTGGCATTTTTCTACAACATGCTATCAATTCCGCAACCAATTTGTTCTTTTCTGAAATATGTGCTGACTCATTACAGTGCCTATCTGTTGCCCCAATCTGTGGTAGCAGCTCATGTAAAACAATTACTTACTATTCCAGGTTCTCCTGTGAACATCGCAACGTTTTTGATTTGATTGATTTTGTAAACATGTTTTTAGCGAGATTAATTTTCTGGCAAGTCTCGCATAAAACTGACGACAACCATAGCCGGTGTTTGTCAGTTCTTTTGTAGCTCGTGCCAAGTAAACCTGAAAAGTCGAAGATAGAAATGTCTGAAGGTGCAAACTAAGACCATTGCTCTTGTAGTAAGAGCTTAATTAAAATTCTGTTTCCTTTCAGTGCTGACTGTATTAACAGTGTTCGCTGCTGTATGCATCGGCGTAGTGTTCTGTGGTGAGTGTTTGTATCAAAACCTGGTGTGGGGAGAAGCAGATCCAAGTATCTTCTACTATTGCAACGTATCTACAAACCAATCAGAAGTCGTAACCTGTCCTGTTGGCACAGGTTTTGTGAGCAATGCAACTGCTGCGGGATGCATTCCGTGGAGTGACTGGAGCGATGAATGCGTCGATAAGACCCAGTTATCGGCAATCACTTGTGAAAATGATACATATTTGAGGCCTACGGGATCGGGTAATCCTGGAGTTTTCTATTTGTGTCTTGCACAGAACTCTACACCGGTTGAAGTGGACTGCGAATCGGGAAAAGGGTTCTACGGAAAGAACAACTATTTGGGGTGTTATCCTTGGGCTATGTGGAGAAATATCACAGGATGTTTACTTGAATAAAAATTATGAGTTCAGAGAATACGTTTCGGGGTTTTTGTTTTAAACAAAGTCGACATGCATGCGGCTGGGATCAACCAACCATAGGACTTTGCTCTACATCCGTGTTCTAAATCCGTGCTTTTCTTATATGCTGGAACTGAGAATGCAGATCTCTATGTGCATATATTGTCATTGTGAGCAAAACGGCCTAGTTTAATCCCAATGAGTGAGATACTCAATAAAGTAGAACACTTGCAACCCTGTGCTTCTGGACCTAGTTTCTGATCATGGTTGAGCCTGCAAGCAAAGCAATTCAATGTGTGGACCTAAGGGACCCAGATCTTAGGTTTTCACTATCATTCGCATGGTGCATGTTCATTCTTTACTTCGTACGTAGTCTGTTTGAAAACAGTTTGATACCATCTATTGTGTAGCAAGCCGTACTTTGAATAGAGATCGCTACTAAACCATGTTGACTGAGAATTTTTACAAAAAATGGAAACAGTATGACGGAGCATAGGTGGTTCAATAAGATGCTGCTACATGTCATAAAGTTGGTGCCCTAATATCACACAAATGTGATTTTACGCCTCTGGAACATGTCAAGTACAAAGTCTATGACTAAAGTTCACCTTAGAATCAACATCAAATGCCATATTACCGACTTGTCGCTCGATATGGATGTGTCTTTCTCCAACCCTGTGTCGCCGCAGGTTCTGCATAGGTCGGAGCCCATTCTTGTGAGGTGGGCCACCATTGGGTTGTGGCCTGTGAGGCTTCCACATCTTTTGGTCCTTTTTTCGTTATATTGTGCCTAAAGTAGCCTCGAAACACGGCACTTGGAGAGTGTACTACATCCAGAGCTGTCCATGTTGCGGAAGTCCGACGAGAGCATTGAGGCTAATTCTACGCTGTTCTAGCCATGCCCCGGGACTTGTTCCCCTTTACACCTCTTGATCTGTTTTCGTTTCTTGTAATGGAAGTGGTGGCTTTGATGGCTGCCTGTAGATGTCCATTTACTTGTTATTTTCCTAAGTGGATAGGCTTCTGTGGACCTCGTTGATATCATATATTTCCGCCTAGAATGCACTCGTGTGGTTGGGGAGTTTTTTTCTCACGTCGATTTGTGGTTCCTCTGAGAAAATTCCTCACTCTGTGCCTTCACCGTGTTTGACCCATGTGGATATGCAGGCATGGTTCCCATCATTTGTCTAGTTCTCTCTGGAGAGAAACTTGAAGTTGAGGATGAGGTTGATATCTGAATAAGCGGGAAGGAACCCATCCCGGTTTGTCGTAAGCGAAAGCCCCTTTTATTGCTATTTCTTTTTGTAAAAATGTCCAGTGGGCAGAGCCCAAGCCTGGTTTCATGGGCAGCAATGGAATAGCCACACCAGTCGTTTGATTTTTGTGGGGGTGCTCAGAAATCCGTAAGTAAGAATAGCTCTGAATATGGCACATCCAGTGGATAGTTGCGGGTTTGGGGTCCTGTTTTCCACAGAAAAACCTGCTGCAACATTAAAAAGCTATCGATGGCTTCGTACGTTCGATTTTGTTGTGCTTCCAATCCAGCTTAGAATCCAGTATGCACCCAAGGTACCTTGCTTGTTGGCCCGAATTTGGGTATGTTGATTATTTTTATACCAAAGAATGCAAAACATCATCAATTGTTTTTCAGGGAAACCGATCTCGACATTCGTTTTTCAATGTACTCGATACGTAGTTATGAGTTGTACGATGCGTGATGCGAGTTGTACGATGCATGATACGAATTGTAAAATGAAACCTGGGACTCTAAGGTGCTAAGCATGAAGGACGTATCGATTGAGTTACAACAGAAATTCCTAACAATTCTCTCACGGTATATGTCTAGTCTATCCAGGGTCGGATCATATTATTTGCCGCCTGATTTCGTTTTTTTAATAGAGCTCTGTACATGTGTACATATATCTCATTTGAATCATTACCAGTAGTTTCGAATATTCTTATTCAATATTCACTGAATTACAACTAATAAGTCTGTCTAATATAGGCTCCGCGGTAGCCTACCCAGATTTCAAATAGTCTACACTGATTGAGCTATAAGCGCAATAAGCAAATATTGGCACAGACTTGGTATTAACCCAATAAATCTAAGTTTGTAGTTCCCTCATAAAACATTCATTGAATATTGCCCAATCCTCTAGTAAGTCTTATCGCAAAATGCAATTTTGTAAAACCGGAGGGGGGTTTTTAGAAAGCGCATTTGTCTTATCGATAAAGATAATCGTTCTAGATTTCACGTATAAATAGGATAGTTGATCTTGTAGCTAACGCAGAAGTGTATTCAGTTTGTGCTAGTAACAAAACAACATGAAATTAATTGGTGATTAACAATACAAAAATCGGTTAAATATTATTGTCCGTAAAACAAACAATTTTTTTTTTCATTTTTAGTTGCAATCCTTCTCATAACGATCGGTCTTACTTGGGCTGCTCAGGTACATGACAATGGCCAGCCGGGATGCAAAACACCGACCGAACTGACAGTTGTGAATTATAGAAATACATGGGATCCAACTCGCTACTGGGTATGTGAACAACTGGGACAACCGGCTGTGGTCGCAAAATGTCCGGGCGGCACCGGGTGGCTTGATAGTCAGAAAAAATGTGTTGATTGGGACGACTGGAGATGGGAAGAACCTGTTCCACCTCCAAGTAAACCTTAAATGAATTTTGTTAAATAAATATTTGTTGGTTTCTCTACTAGTGCGTTTTTAAATTGGAAGTTTGCAGAGAACTAGCCTTATGTCAAAGAGTTTGCAGTTGCAGTTACAGTTCAAAGATAAATATCGACGTGGCTTTCTTATGCCTTTCATTCTTTCTTGCTCAACGCAATATCTTTTTGACACAAATTTGCATTTGGTGATTAAATGTTCCCCATCCGTCAAAATTGATGTCATTGCAATGACGTATTTTTGTGTGTATAGCGACGACATTTATGAACATGACATGCTTTGCTGAATACTTCTTCAAAGTATGTATGCTTGCTAATGATCTAGCAAGCAAGTATATAACTTTTCTCTCCTTTCATTTCAGGCCTAGACGTCTAATTATTATCTAGACATGATCCTTTAACCACGCATGAGTAATCTTCATATTGGTTTGTGGTGCCGATTTTCCATCTTTTTTAATCCCTGCTTGAGCGAGGAAGTTAGTCTCTTACCTGTCAATGTTCAGGGTGGGCCAAATACAAGTTTCTTTTTAAAAATACAATAAAATTAACAAAATTATTTTTTTCCATTTTGGACCATGTTCTCTACAAAATTTCTATGATCTTACTATCTAAGGTTTGCTTGGTGTCTCAACAGGGTTCTCCCATTCCCATAAATCCCATTCAATGCATGATCTTCGACTGTCCATGAAACCTGTACCAAGGGGACAGTGACCAATACTGGCAGGTTTTCCTTGTTCAGTACATATCCAGTAGATTGTTGAGTCCCATAAGTTTCGATAGTATTTTACTTCAATTTCGGTCTCAGTTTTGCATCCTGGCTCGCCATTGCCGTTAATAATCGTACCAGCCAATGATACACCAATTGTCATTAATAATACAACAACTGTAATACACAACAAAAATATTATTTACAAATAACTTTTATAACAGTTAATTATAAAATTTACCGCAGAGTTTCATTTTATTGATTCACTTATTGTATACCAACTAATGAGCTTAAGGATCGATTGACATATTTATAGGTAAAATGTGATCATATAGTGATCGATAACATGGTCACTCGAGTTCCCAGTTTGACATGTCCGTAATCCTCTTGAGTACAAGTGTACCCACTTGTAAAACATGTAATTGCATCGCAAATTTTAATTAACTTTCCAAGTTGTTCTTAAAGGGTTTTTCTTACTATACAGGCATACAGACATACAGGCATACATACATATGTATGTATTAACTTTTCCAGGTGTAGTACCAACGTTAAATTAAAGTATGGTCGACCTCCACAAGTACGTTTGCAAAGATCGCAGCAGGTTAGCCAATTATTCACCTCTCTTCCACACATGCCGGCCCGAATTTTGACAATTTCGCGTTCGACATTGTTCCTGCGGGCCTTAAGATTCTGCCGGACTATTTTTCAAAATTTGCACGATCACCTAATTTCCTATTTAAAAGAACTGTTTGTTGACCACCTGTGTGGCATGTGGCATCATCTTGTTGGAACCACATATGAACACCAAATTTTTGGTGATAAACTTTGTCGATATGGCAAAAATTGTGTGCTTTTGGCTTGAGTAACCATTTTTTTTTGAAGTAAGTTATACATATGTATTATCTACTTACCTAGATGGCGCTACAGTTTGGGGTGAACCTGGTCCTCGGGCAACAGGTCCCTCGAGTTACCCTGACTCTTAGCTAATTGCCATCAGCGAGCTGCATATCGGGTGAGCTTTTCCTCTTCTGAGTTGTCCCACCGGGTTGGCTTTCAAGACTCTGCGAGCCACAGCGATACTCTACATGTCTTAACCAGCTCAGATGAATAGTGTGCAATATTTTTGAAAAGTTCAAAGTTGCTGCTGCACAACTTCATTGTTGGATCTCCTTATCCAAAGCCCGTCAATGCATGCGGGACCGAACGTCATTCAAAAAATGTTTCCTCTTTCGTTAAGTTCATGCTTCAGTGCTAAAAGGCAGAACTACGAGAATTTGGTGGTTCTCTCTTAGTAAAAATAATGAACGATTGCTAAGGTCATATTTTATTTTACTCCTGCTAAGGTGTACCTGTCTATTATCATGGTCCGATGGTTCGATTAGTCAACGCCATTTTGGCAGATTTCATTTCGGAACTATAGTTCTAGTGACTGTTCTGACAATTATGTCAATATCTTAGCCTCCTCTAGTGCTTGTACATACTTTTTAAAAACTTTTCAAAAAATTACAAAATTCTTTTACGTTTGATGTTAAAGAAGTTTCTTGTCATCGAAGGTCCCAGTTGTTATCGTAAGAGGGAGCATTCCATACCATAATTTCGTGTATGGATAGGTTCAAGCAGTACATGCCTCTGCACAGCTCTTCTCTGTAAAAGCTGTCATGTGATAGATAATGACAAATAAGATAAAATGTGCTGGCAACACGGGAGTCATTGAAAAATTTTGGGATATGTGTTCGGTGAAGATTCTAGTGGTGTCTTCCGTTAAAGGATTATATTTTCTTCTATTTTGGTGGCTCGTGGGATAATCAGTATCGAATGTTGTCTGTAAAAAGATAGTGATCCGAATCTAGGTTGGGTGCTTGGAAGGTTCGAACGTCCAGACCGCTGAAGATCTCCCTTAGGTCCATTGAAAGCTTTTTGTTCAAGAGCCCGGTATGTCCCCATGTGTGCATTAAAATAAGGAAACGTATACTTGCTTTAGTGACATTTCGTCTCCTACTAAGTCAACAATCCAAAGTCTGTTGCTTGACGTGATGTCTGTAGGTTATGCTTACCAACTCTCCCACCAAAGATATTCTCCTTTCCTATCATCTTGGGCGATTTGAACGTCATAATTGTGACACTCCTCTTTTGTTCTGTCAAAAAGCTCATATAAACTCTCGTTTAGACGAGCCATCCTTGTTGTTGTACGGAACAATTTGCAGAGGAATGACAGAATACTTAATTAACAATTGGTCTGCGGCGGAACACCAGAGAAGGTGGTCAACAGTGGAAGGTTGCAGGCAGGCAAAATTGACTGGTAAAATGCCGGTAAGCAGCACTCAAAGAGAGGTTCTAAAGTTGGGGCGAAAAACACTGAAATGGGTTATCGAGTTATCTACAGGTCAAGGAAATTTCGGGAGTGATCTAAACAAGACGGGTCTTCTGGAGGATGACGGGACGGCAGCACATAGTATTATATGTATACTGTATCAATATCCGGCATTATCTAGCAAAAGAAAAAAGTTATTGCGAAGCCACTGGGTAGAGAGCCAGATTTCTGTTAAACATATCCCAGCGCTGGGACAAGAAATCAAAATTCGAGAGGAATTGTGGAGAATTCCAAAGAGTCTCTCAGGCTAAGATGGTTCGTGAAAGGGAGACAAAACAGGGCTCAATTCCGTGATCTGGTTGTCTGTTGATTGTTCGGGTATACGCGGCCTAAGATTCTACACACAGATTCGAAGGTCACTGTCCTTGTTTCAATTGATCGAGATTGGTTTTCTTGTGTATTTTTTTCCATGGTAGGAAACTTACTTCACAATCTGGAGTAACTCTTAAGACAAGGAGCCGGCTTCACCGATGACATTAGGTAACTTCCATTGCATCCATTGTACACTTCTGGTTATATAAGCCACCATTCATAGGATCTAGGGAATTCCACCACTATTTGTACTCCTTCTAAAGATCTCCTGAGATACATGTCTAATGCACGTCATGTGTCCCAGTATCCAGCTTCACGTGTACAGACAGACTAGTCATTATTAGATAGCAACGCAGCAGGCACTGGAAGGAGGTGATGATGCCCACCAGATAAAGCCAGAATGTCAACTTGCTCACAACTCCATTCCGCCCAGTATAGTACGCATTTACGTTAATATATACATTTTTCCTGCCACAGAAGCTACTTAAAGGCAAAGCCATAATTTGCATCTACTTTCTGAGCACTGTGCAATTCAATTGCTTATGCTGTTGCACATTTTCTGTAAAGGGGGTGGCAGTTAAAAACACCTGAAGCGTTCGTTCCTTCTTTTTCTCCTCTCCTCAGAGCCAATTACTTTTAACGAGGTGACTTCAAGTGTAAGGAGCTTTTAATGGCTTCCAATTAGAGACTGTTTTTTATTTTGGTATTTTTCTTTTACCTAATATTTCCTTAAAGGCTAAAATGAAACCCTACATCTATCGTTTTGGTAATCTTATGATCTCAACGCCAATGGTCTATCAAAAGGATTTAAAAAAATAAAAATAAAAAACAGGAAAACAATCCAGCTAATAGTAGTTGTTAAGTGCTTGGTTATCCTGATGGGATATTTCTCAAGAAATTCTAGAGGACCTATGGAAGCACGTAGACGACGGAATGCAGCGCGACGTGTCACTGGCATGCCAGTATGAAAGGCAACTTAATTAAAGTAGTTGATAAAAAGTTAATGGCACCCGGAGTTGTATAACGATGACGATGCAGTGTTTCGGAGAGGATGTAATTAAATTTCTAACGGTGCAGTGGACATATCTTAAAGGACTACCATAATGGTCTTTAGTTTTCCGGTGGAAGGTAGTTTGGGATAATATTTTCATTGTGGGTGTTACTGCATTGAAGGTTTATTGCGGACGTAGAAGGAGATGACTTTTTAAAGGATTTTTTTCCCTTTTGAACAAAGAAGAACTAACAGCCCTTAACGATTATTAAGATTAGTTAGTTAGTTTCATAGAAAGACGATGCAGGGATGTCATACGGTAGGCTATAAACAAAAGTGTTCAATATTTCTCAACGACTGTTGCTTTATTAAAAGGAGTAGGACTTTCTAATTAATTGTGGAATAATTTTATTTTTATTTTAAAGGACTTAACTCCTTTAAAGTTATAAGTCCAGTGATGGAGTGAAAGGAAAGCTGATCGGAAAAGGAAATGTGTCGATGTGCGTTGACTTTAAATCGTTGTAAATCATAATTCAGCGGACTGTCACTGTGGCGTTCACTAGTATTGAAACGGAAGCTTCCAAAGTGGGTTTAGCGGTAAACGAGGGCAAAACGAAGTATATGCTGTCAACGAGAAGGGACACACAACATCAACGAATTAGACAGAACGTCACAATCGACAGCTACAACTTTCAGGTAGTAAGAGACTTTATCGTACTCAGCTCTGCTATAACCTCCAAAAACAAGATCTTAACAGAAATAAGACGAAGAATAACTCTTGCCAATCGCTGTTTCTTTGGGCTAAAAAAGCCATTGAGTAGCAAAGCCCTCGAAGATCTAAGGATACTCTCTATAAGACCCTGATCATTCCAGACTTGCTTTATGGCGCTGAAGCGTGGACTCTGTTTAAAGAGGATTAATATATCCTCAGTCAGCTTCGAGAGGAAGACTCTTCGTGTAATTTTCGGTCCCGTTGGCGTTGACGGATTTTGGAGGAGAAGATTTAATGACGAACTATAAGAGCTGTACAGCGACATCGACCTAGTCAGAAAAATGCGCATCAGTCGTTTAAGATGGCTAGAACATGTAGAGCGAATGGACACCAATGCTCCGGCTTGTAAAGTCTTCGAATCAAACCAGGAGGGACAATGCAGTAGAGGAAGACCTCGCCTTAGGTGGCGTGCACAAGTAAAAGCGGACTTTAACCGATTTGGAGTGCGCAGCTGGAAGCAGTTAGCTAAGAACAGGGCTAACTGGAGAGGCTTGTTGATTGAGGCCTAGGTTCACCCCGAACTGTAGTAAGTAAATAAGTAAATCATAATTTGTAGGAAATATTGAGGAAGACACGTCTTCTTCTTATAAATAGGTTTCAGTAGATAAGGGTGGGAGGAATAGACCGCTCGTGTGGTACGATTGAACTGACGGGCAGGCGAGACACAATTATAGATTTCATCTGAACGACTATGGTGAAAATATCGGTACATGACCGATAAGCATCCAAGATTCCGACGATGCTCTAGCGAAGAAATTTGATCACAAATTGATAGGTCACCGATAAATCTACATCCCTGACGCTGAGCACGATCTATTAAAATCACAAAAAGTTGCGGGAGATAGTATGGATAGTAGCCAAGTCTGCAGGACTGAAAAAATGTTTACACCTCTTGATATAAGGAATCCAAGGCACTTAGCGCCTCTTTTGTCAATTTTTCAATACATTCTCGATGGTTTCGGCCTCTATTTTACGAAAGCTTGACCAATCTTGCTGTTGAGTGTCTGAATCGTCCTTGTAAGCGAATAATTGAAGATCTTTATGCATACAGGACAAACACGTGAAAATATTCGATTATCAATCAACAAACCATATGCTTTCCGCATGCTTTGGTGGAGCTTAGTTGAAGTTATTCCTGAACCTCGACGTCAATATACTGTCACTATAAGGTGAATAAGACAAAAGGCTGTCTCAAGCTTTAAGGGCACGATACCCCATATCCGCGAGTGATATTTGTTGTTGCCTAATCCTAGTGATTTACAATCATAAAACTCGCACCCACCGCGATTGCTGTATGCAAGTTTGTGTGAGACTGGTATGCTAGTGGACAACACTCATGTCACCATCGTCATACGATTCGCACAAACGTAGCCAAGAGTGTGAGACTCAATTCACGAACATCAACTCGTCATCGATCTCAACAGCTCAAGAGAATTCTGTCCAATTGAGTCAGCAATTGAATGCGCACGACTATCCACTTCGTTATCGCTTCGCAGTTTGGGCCTTAGAGCAGCTTGAATTTGACAACGATTTTGGGCGAAAAATCATCTTTTCATCTCGGCGGCTACGTTAAGAAACAAAATTTTCCGCATCTGGGGCTCGAACCGCCCTCACGTTATTGTCGAGAAGCCGATGGAGATTGTGGAGTGGTGGCAACATTGGACCATTTTTCTGCGAAAATGAGGCTGGGAACAACGTTTCGGTCAACGGTGGGCGTTACAGAGCCACGTTAACCGACTTTTCTTTTTACTGAAATTGAAGACATGAATTTGGACGACCTCTGGTTTATGCAGGATGACGCGCCATGCCACAATCGATCTGTTGCGCACCAAGTTCTCAAATCGTGTTATCAACCGCCTTGGCGATGTCAATTGGCCGCACTTTTAAAAGGAAACTTGTATTTGGCCCACTCTGTAGGCGGGCTGAAGGCTTTCGAATCCGAAAAGCAAACAACATTTCCGAGATATTTTCAGTTTCTAGTGATTCATAACATTTAGATATCGAAAAACTTGGCAAGAGTGGAGAACACTATCAAATCAACGCAATTATACTCAGTGACTGCCCTTCGATCACTTCCTAGATTCCAATAATAACACTATCTAATAAATAAATTGCTTAACTAAGCCAAGACCACGTCTTCCACTCGAAAGATATCAGCGATAAGGAATCAGCGCAGGGGATTAAAGGCTCTGTTCTAAGCATACTTATAAGTAGGCAAGCAGTGCAGCCCAGACCTTTAGTTTTATTTTGTCCGCCAAATAACTTAGAAATGAAGTTAATCGGTAAATAATTTTCACCTCAACTCTTGGATTCACTCAAACAAGTCTATTTTTGATTTCGCAGTTCTTGTCGTACTCTTCGGAGTAGCCCTCGCTAAAGACTCACTCGTTCACCACAACGGTCAACCAGGATGCAAGACGCCCGACGAGTTATTGGTTCAAAAATATCGCAACAATTGGGATCCCACGTCGTACTGGGTCTGCAATGTACAAAATGTACCCGCTGTTAAGGAAAGGTGTCCACCATCGTTGCTCTTCCTTGATGCACAGAAACAATGTGTTGATTCCTTCGATTGGAAATGGTCAGAACCAAAGGAGCCACCAAGCAGACCATAGAACGAATTGCAAAACATAAAATAAAATTTGAAAAAACCGTTGTGCTGTACTTTGATTTGTTACTCCGTCTGGGCATACCCATTTCACGGCCAGAGATTCATTGCAGTCACTATTATAGCTTTTCAATTGAGATAAACGGCCAATAATTCATACGTCCTGCGAATATTTATGCAAGGATTCTCTTTAGTTATTTCATTCGTCGTCTGGTGGGTTGTGGAGCTAGCTGGCGTATTTCATGGAGAATGACATGCCATGGTGCTGATAAATTATACACACACAATTCTGTCGTCCTCCTAGTTTAATTAAAAATCTGAAGGACATACAAAAAAAAAAAATCTCTCAAAGTTTGTTTTCGTTTGCCTGTTTGCGGAGAGTTTCTGTGATGTTGCACAGGGATTTCGACGAAAGTCCACATAATTGAAGCAAATCTGATGATTTGCTGTTACAAGGGTTCTTGTTGTCTCGTTATCTGGTATTCGCCTGTAAGCTCTGCCATCGACACAATCATTTAAATCCTTTCTCCTTATTATAGTGCAGACATGGGAGATGCAATTCTTGCCTGCCACCCACAGGCATAGAGGTGGTCATTTTACCGAAACCTAAACCCCAGATGCATCATGATGACATGGAAACGTATTGTAGCATCGCTTGGTGAGGATATTGACATGAAGCCGTATACACTGGTGCTGAACATTTTGAGTTGACTTAAAATGTAGTCTCTTATCAATCACCGAGCAAGTGTTTGCTCTTTTGTATTTCCTGGAATAGGGATTCAATAATACTTATATGTATGGACTCTGGACGCCCTAAACGTTGGGCTTCTTGAAAATATTTTCAGTTAGGGTTTTCATCTCTTGGATTTGGGCTTTAATCGAAAACAAACAGATGAAGCATTCGATTATCAAACAGTGTCAAATGTCATTTACGAATCAAACATTTTACGAAGAATCTTTCTCTCTTTAGATAGAGTCCATGCCTCAGCGCCATAAAGAATGATTGGAAGAATCAAGGTTTTATACCGAATCTCCTTAGTTGTTTGGAATAGCGCTGTATTCCTCCTCAGCCTAAGAAAACACAGATTGGATAATTTACAGCATAGCCGGGGTAGACAAAGTCATTTACTAACTCGAAGTTATAGCTGTCAATTGTGACTTTTTGTTCAATCTTGTGTTGTCATTTTGCAGCTTCTGGGGACTGTGAGTCGAAGATCCTCTTTGCTGGAGCATTATTGTCTATTCGCTCGATGTGGGCGAGCCAGTGTAGTCGACCATATCTTTTAAAGGGATCGAAAGTTTACCCTGCACCGATCCCAGGCATGGCCGAATATACCATGAAACACGTCATCTTTTCAGTTAGTGAAACAGTGTAAAGAAGAACTCGCATCATTCAAGATTAGTCTCCTCTGACAGTCAAAAAAGTTGCAGCAAGGTGACATAGTAACAAAGTACTTAGTAAGTAAGTAGTAGAAAATTGGATTAAGTACCGCTGGGAACCCTTTTGGGTCCTCTTCCAAAAAATGTTTGACTTTCAGAATGACATCCTATTTGGGAACTAAGTATAATATTTTAATAACTTTTTGTAACCAAAGGAATGTCACTGAATCTAAAGTTTCTAAAGAACGTCATCGTGAATGTTAATCCCAACATAAGTCCTTTCGGTTGCTTTTTAAACACCAATGTCCGCAGGACATATTTTAGCCACTACACGAGCTGGATACATATCCTTTCCAGAGCAAAGACCACGTAATTAACAGAAATGCTAGATTCGTGGCTGATAGCCATGAGAACTGAAGAAGGGGTGGTTTCTGTCTGTCCTGTCCTAGCGCTTAGTGCATACGAGTACAAAAATAACACGTTAATGTTCCGCTGTTGGATATTAGTACCCAAAGGAATATTACACACTTCTGGAATGGTTACACATCTAGTACGCGACAGCAGCAGCGGTTTGTTCATTCTTCTAGTGCCACCCTTATGGCAGGGTTATTTACATGTGTAGTCGTGTTTCGGTGGTATAGAATGAGGATCCTTTGTTCCAGGAAATTGACCAGATGCACATGGAATATTTTCGCAAAATAATCTAACCTGTGTCGAGTCCCTGCTGTAGCTTCTGACGTGCAGCGTATGGTGACAACATTTGGGACGTGTGTGTCCTGTGAGGTATAATGGTTGAATATTGTTTGCCCACAGGACGGGTGCGTTTTAATTCCATTCGAAACAAATTGTCCTGTCACGCTCGCGATGTATTTAAAAGGATTCCGTTTTAAGAGATGTTTTGCATTTGATTTTGGGAAGGACTAATGTTTTCTTTCTTGTCTTTGTGGAGCAACTGGAGTAGGTATGGTCTTGTTCTGTGTAGCGCAACATGAATAATGACTTGTTTGATGTAGATATAGGCCTCCAGAACATAAAAAAATGCTTACGCTGAGCATTTAAAAGACCTAGACCTTACTTTGGTGGAATGGGTTCAGGGCCTAACAGCAACGACATCATGGCTAAATATACCATCTGGTCTTTGGGTATTTTCTGCCAGTATGTGGAACCTATTGCTCGAATTCTTTTTACAGTGTCTACACTTAACATAGAACGTAGTTGGTACCTTCAGGAGGCTATAAGAAGCACGGTGGCTCAAATAAATAGAATTAGAAACCTTAAGGGCTGCACGATTTCTTTACCAATGCTTTAAGACGTTCAACACGTCCTGGAAGTTTCATGTTATTGCATTGATTTTACATAAATCAAGAAATCTAGACCTTAGACATTTGAGACATTGGAGGTGTGTACATATAGAAGTACCTATGTATGTCTTGGAAATTCTGCTCTGTCTCTCAGCTTTGGTTATCTTTGATGAAATGGAAGTACAGCATGAGTGTTGACGGTTTGTCATTATTAGCGAAGTGCCTTGAGTTAGAAGGGAAGAGGTCCCACGGTAGCTGGAGAAAGCTTAGGATGCTCCTCCTCTCTAGCCTTGTGCTTGTCGGTTCATAAAACTTCAACTCCATGTAGCTACACGCAATAGTCACAAAAATGATGTCGATTGCAAGTACAATGACTTTTGTTCTTGATCGAATTAGTACCTTGAGATCATCCCTGTTATACTCATGACGGTCGTTTCGTACAGGCCTGGTGGAATTATTTGGTTAAACATTGGAATGTCCATGTGAAGAGTAGTTGCGGGTCGCCGGGGAAATAATGTTGTGGTGATGCTCTCGATAATAATGTGACCTGTGAGTAGATGCTTTCAGTCTCATTATAGCGATACTCTAGGCTCGAGTTTGAATTACACATCCGTTAGCTCCAGTGCTAAATCCTGATCTGGTCGAGGCTACTTGTTCGGTTGCATCTTCGGTCTTGCTGCTCCAATCTGAAGTTTGGAGTCACTGGTAGTAAGTATTTTAGCTTTTCCTCCATTGTTGACTACAATGTCATATAGTAGGTCCTAATACTTCCCAGGTGTCACACTAGGTATCAATGGATACTTCTTGATTGTAAATCCAGCTTAACAGATTTCCTCAAGATAAATACGCTGCCTGATATGCTTAGTGCCATAGCAATTACTTGGCTACTACCGAATTATAGGACCAGCTGTTATTTAAATCATGTCCCTAAGTCCTGGAAAGAAGTAAAAGTCATTCTGAAAATGAGCCGGCAGGATCATGAACTTACATGAACATAGCTTATGCTCTTTTTTCCTGAGCATGTCTATCCTTTTTTCCTGAGCATGTCTATCTTCAACGGTCAGTCTACTAAGACGGTTCTTTATGAGGTGGTGCGTTCAGTAGAATACGTTTCTGGATATAGAAGGAGTCTTTTACAACACTTATAGTGAAAGTAGCCAAGTGACTCTCACCGAGCTAGATGTAGAAGGTTTTCTTAGTCATTAGATTGTGATAATGCTTAGAACTCGAATAATTCAGGAGCATTAGACAACAGCATTGTAACTAAGACTGTCAGCAGAGGAACCCCAGATGGAGGTAATATCTCTCCTTTGCTACGGGTCAATTAACAACATTTTAGTGAGACTTGATAGGGAGGGTATTAAGGTGGTTATGTAAGCAGATAACATGATTAAAAAGGTGTCAACTCATGGAGAGTGCTCTGAAGTAGTGGCTCATAGGCCAGGAGCTGTGCGGACTAACTTCTTTGAGCGTGCTGACGATTTGGCCATACAAGTTTCGCCTTTAACAGCTTAATAGCGGAAAACCTTCATATTCCGCTGGGTACAGTTTAGGGCAATAGACGTATAGGTACAAATTCACTTTCTCCAGCTTCCAAATCACGCGTGGAACAGCTTGACTAGTTGTGTCATACCAAGAAACACATGATCTGATTACATTAAACCTAAGTCTTACTTACTTCGTTATATACATATCCCATTATTTTTATTTTGGCTCGCTTCACTCGTTAACAGAATTTCACACTTTTCTGCGCAGGGTTTATCCGCTCACGCGACTTCGTCGCTCCGCTAAGAGCTTGCCAACAACTGGCAGGCAAGCGCATATAAGCAAGAGTGACGTGTTTCAAGCTCTTCTGGGTATTTGAATTTTCTAAGCTTATCAAAAGAATGTAATTCATTTTGGGACATATGTCCCGATGGAGTGGGAGATATCTGAGTCCCGAAAGAAATATTTGGGTCCCTGCGCCGTAACATACTCTAGGAACTCTTCTTCGTGGATCTCAGCTAGATACGATAAAATAGGATAGAAAAAAGGATTAAACCCACAGATTGGGTCGAATCTCTTTCTTACATTATTTAGTAGCGAATAGCGCCTATCGGTTTCTTTGACCACTCCACCCACCTACCTGCCTCAGTTTGCTGCCCATTACTACTCCAAACTATGGCATAAGGGTCTCGCTATGGTTAGTGAGTAGAATAAGATATCAATCTGAATCCTTGGACACTCAAGTTTCAGTACGTGTCCGTTACACTATAAAGTTGTGCAATAGAATACACTTTCGAATCGTTTTGGTGGCTGTTCCACGCTCGAGTGAACAATTAGGGTATATCCCTTGCAATAGGTGCTTCCCATTTCTGGAACCGTTTTCCAAATGTAAAATGGTGGAACTTAAAAATTCATTCCGTCATTCTTTACATACTTCAGCCACAAACTTCCAAAGTAACATAAGTTTCATTCGCACTATATACGAGTAGATACCCCTTCCGACCAACCCTTTCCCGATAACGATCGTTAACACCTCTTAATTGAGAAAGTTTTAAATAAATATTCCTATCGTTTACACCATCGAATGGGAGCAAAAAAAAGTCCGTTCCTGTCAACTATTTCGAAATCGGTGAGTAATGGATTTAGTTTCAGAAAAAAGGTCGACAAAAAACTTTCCCTATTCCATAGAAGTTGGAACGCTTCATTGCCCCTAAACAACAAAAAAAAAAAATAAACTATTTACCCTACATCGACTTTCCTCGTTATAACTTTTCCCAGTATATGCATTCGAATAAAATTGAAACCTCTCTGGCAGTAATAATGTTGCAACATTTATTTATTCCTGCCCTACACCTCCACACCAAGGAACCACAATCGTCTGGAGAACTCCTCCTCGATGGAAGAAAGATTTACTCAACGGATTTCGGAGGGGGTGGCGTAGAGGTTGGTTGTAAGCATCGGATGCAAATGAGTGTTTAACCTGCTTTCTCCCGATATTCAGTACAAAGCAGTGGCATTAGTTCAAGAAGCTTGCCACACACACATTCAAGGAGACCCTTGGCATGGATTTTACCTCACTCTGGAGTCTCCTCACACATCCTCGTACACCCTACTAACAAGTCGAAACGTCCCCGTTTGTGGGATTTATTTGTAGGGAGTGGATTTTCTATGGCATCATCGAGATCCTGAAACGTTTGCATTCAACACTTTTCTTTTCTCGTGCATTTATTTGGTTTTATGTAACGGAACGGTCCTGTCATAGCAATATATATGTACATCTACCGCCGCAGAGGATGCTAACGATTTATTTCAATAGAGGAAAGAATTATTATTTAACTTGAAAGCAATTCAAAATAGGATCAGTGGTTCAGAGGAGAGCGTATCCTTTGGATTCCTATGAAATGTATACAATTGAGATATCAGGTTTAGTGTGCTGGCATGCGAAGGGCGGACAGAACAGGAGGGCTTGGGTGAATGATCGAATTATTCTTATACTTTAGATATTGTCTACTAAAGTCTATGAGAACAAGAAGATATTAAGATATTAAGTATTAAGCTGCCTCCAACTCATTCCTAAAGAGCTTGGTGTCTCCTGAACTGTTCTCTGTCACAGTTCTGTTTGCATGGGAGCATGCATGATATTTTTAGCAATGGAGTCATGTCGTAGGGTATGCTTAGTCCATTGTCACTTTCTTTTAGGCCAACAAATCGTTCAACCGACTTTATTCATCTTCAAAGTACTGCACCCATGTAGCAGGACCAGGTTTAGTTCAGTGCCAACGTTATTGTTGAAAGCGACACATGCCAGACATAAAAAAGTTGGTTAGGTTAGGTTAGGTGCCCTTGTTGAGGGAAATCGAACCAACTAAGAGGTTATTGTTTTCAATTATAAGACTCCTAAGAACCTATTTTGACTCTTCGACGGCCACCAAGATGAATGTCTGAATCTAAGGAGTTGCTCAACTCTTAGATGGTCCAGTTCTGTAAAGAAATGACCAATGTAAGGCCCTACAAGGAGCTTTAATGTGACCCTGCCCTAGTAAGTTTATTCGGTTTTCTATTACCTTAGATATCTATGTGGCTTGGTACCTAATCTTCAGTCTTGTGATGCACATTTAAACGAGTTTGAACATTATTGATGCTGACTGTAACGCAAGAGACTGGTTGTAGTGCCATAAATATTTCCCTCGATAATCATGCCCGCTGCTTGTTTTATTGCAGTGACTTCGGCTGCAGTGCTATCGTCCTTAAGTCTGAAGAACAGATTTGTACTTCGAGATTCGCAGTAGACCCGATATAAATAGATAGCTAGCTCTTCCTTCATACAGCCTGAACCGTGATCACTCCTCCCTGCTAGGAATACTTGTAGTGAAACTTTGACTGCACCACCGCAGTCAGTAGCTTTCGAGTTGCTCCAGCAAATGAAAGAAGGTACAGTATTGTTTCCAGTCCTGGTCTGGGCGTTGATCTCATCGATCCTGCTACATCCAGACACCCTGCTCGTTAAATGCTTGACTCTCTTTCAAAATGACACTTCTTGTCGAGCGTCTTCCACCAAACAATCGAACCATTAGTTAAAATGGGTTTTATCACTACAATGTACAGCCCGTATAGCACTTAGGGTTTAAATTATAGGTCACATCAGACCGCATTTTACTTTTCAACTTGATTTTATGATGGAAACACGTGGAAAGTTGGCTACTTACTGTTAGCTCTACTTTGTCTAGCCCAGGATGAACGTAAATTCTTAGGATTTTTGCCAACCGCAATGGACTCTCCGAAAGAATTCAAAATCATTGAAAGGAGTCCTGGGGTTTTAAAGGATAAGCAATACACTCTTGATGACTTTCTCAATGCTAATTACTTTGCCGAATGGGCTCCGGGCCAATAAATAGTCTTTGCCTGATACACTGTAGTCCTTCACTCTATTCGATAACGGGGTACTCTGCTTCCTGTTGTCCAGGCTAAGTGTTTAAGGATCCATGGTAGCTTGATCTTTAAAAAGTAGGTTTGGTCTTCTTTGTCTTCTCAAACCTGGAGGTTGTGATTCGAAGATCCTCTTTGCTGGAGCATTATTGTCCAATCTCTATGTGACCAGTATGTTCAACGTATTATTGCTTTTTCAACCAAATCCATTCTCCCTTCCTCCAATACTGGAAAATTCGACAGTAACTGTGGACAGACTTCTCTTTGCTTGTTAGTGCCTTCATTTAATGGCTACATCCACCAATATTCAAATGATTTGACACTAAAGGTGCGCCCAAAGTTCATTAAGAGGGAAATAGAATAAGGATACCTACTCTCTCATACTATAGTAAGTCTGAAACAACTGGCAACATTCATGTAAAACTAAGTAAACGTCTCAGAACCCGAGACATGTAGATCCAATGGAGAATTTATTTGAACAGAAGGTAATTATCAGCTTGACCTTCAATGGAGCTCCTATTAATTGCCATATTTTCAGACCCGGGTCCAATTCTTGACCACGATCGTCCATCACTTCCATCACTTTTCAAGCATCTCGGGCGGCATAGCGATGATTTCTTAAGCTAGTCAATGGTCTGAGGCTTGCTGACGTAGACTTTCAAATAACCCCACAAAAGAAGTCCAAAGGGTTCAAATCTGGAGGTCTGGGTGACTAGTCAATGACACCATTTTTTGACAGGACACCTTCAGGGAATTCTCGTTGCAAAAACTGCATTGTTTGATTCGCAGTGTGGCATGGCGCACCGTCTTGTTGAAAGTCTTGTTCACACATAATGAGCCTACATCCACCGATATCGATTTCCATCGACTGTTTCGTCTTCTGTGAAAAAAAAAATAGTTTTGGTGCAAATGCCGGCCCAAATAGTCACTTTTTGGTAATGCAATGGTGTTTCATGGAGCTCGTTCCCTAAATGCGTCAATTTCCTTGTTAATGGCGCCAGAGAGTGCCGTATTCCAAGCTACGTGGACGGTCTGTCGGGAATATTCTTCAGTTCATTGGAACGCCTTGGGCAGTGATAAACGGCATGTCGACGAATGACACTCTCTGTTCCACACGTCAAACAAACGAAGATGCTTGTTGGCCACAACTTTGAGTTCACACAACTGAACGACTATTTTCAATGTACAGCCTTCAGTTTCAGTGTGAAGTAATTGTACTGAATTGACGTTTCAAAAACATGTCTACTAAAGTCAATCAGTTGATATATGTCAAAGGTATGCAAAGTTTACATACCGACATAAAATATGGCGCACCCTGTGTATCCCCATGTACGAGCACAGAAATACATAGTACTGCGACATACATACGAGTAAGCTCTGACTCTTACATAAGGATTTCTACAATACTTTGCCAGTATTTACAGCCTCATCCTTATCGTCACCTTAGCCACCTTCCTTCAAAGCAAAGGTGACCCAAAAAAGGGAGTTTTTTTTTGTTCACCTTCTCCATTAGATATATTTTGCGAGCACAATCCTACATAAGCCCCAATATCACCATCGCAATCTTCTTATGTTAAAATAAAGCTCAACATGAATATGACGACTTTTCAAATTGTCCTTGGGTAAAGAAAAACAATGGCAGCCTGCAGAAGATCCTTAAAAACAAACCGGGTCGAAGCAGGGAGAAGGGGATTCAAGAAAAAAAAAAAAACACAAAAAAGGAGAATAACATTGAATAAAACATGGAATTTGATTTTCGCAGGAAATTTTTATTGAATTGTGGGTGCGGGAAGCGCAAACAAATGCTACGTAACAGGTGCACACAAGCACAAGCGTTCCTGTGTTAAGCCTTGCAGCAATCTAAAAACAGAAATCTTTTAAAGGATTCACCCACCCAGCGGTATGGTGTGGAAGAAAAACGAATTTCATGAAGGCCCTGGAACGCTGTTCAAATGCTGTTCAAACAATTCGAAGGATTAAAACCCAAGGATATGGTAACGCAGTCCACACAGGAACCGCCCGCCAACCCCAAGGCTGGCATCCAGCAGCACCCAACAGCCAAGTGTGTAGCTCTACACAAAAGTTATTGATTTGAATAATGCCGATGAAATTCACCTGATTCCCTTTGTTATGGGAGAAGTTAGTAGGTAGAGGTATTATTTCTTTTTTCGTTCTGGCCTTTTAGGCACACATGTCGAACAAGGATACGTAGCCGTTGGTGGCGTCGGATTGGTAAACACGAGGGCGGTCTGTGGGGTTAAAAAAGTGTTCAAACAATTGGAATGGATTTCGTTATAAGCTGAAGTTTTAGGGAGGTTTACTGCTGTTGTTTCGCGGCTGAAATTGTTTCTCTTGGTTTATTTTTGCAGCCTTTCTTTGGTTGTTTTATGCAAATATCGGGCTAAGAAAACAAATTCTTTGCAATCCTGTAGTATTGACATTAGAGATGGTATGTACATATGTACATACATATGTACAATGTGAAAGGTGTGTGTTGACTTGTGTTGTAGGCAGAGTGTAGAACCAACAGCCGTGTTTGTTTGCAGTTAGGAGGAAATCAATTTCGCGAATGAAGGTTTTCTTTCAATGGTTGGTGTGGCAATTGTTTATGCAGGCTTTTATATGCCAGTTTTGTACTTCAACCGCAATATCCGGTTTCGAACAAATAATGGTAAGGCAGTTGTGTAACTAAGTTAGGTTGATGTCGTTCTCTTAGAGTTTGGGAACGAACAAATCCTCGAATATCTATCGAACTGATAACTGGGGAAATAGAAAACAATAGCAATAATGTCCCTTGAGAAAATTCAATTGGAGGCATCCCTGTACTTTAATCGATGCCCTATTGTTAAGTCAGGTTAAAAGTAGCTGCTACCTACCCCCAGCACACTTAGACCAATCACATGATCCTCCATACCTACTAGTGAAACCAATTGAAGCTTCTAATGAACCATAGTACCCTCTTAATGTCAATGTTAGTAAGATCAGCAAGATCATTGAAGAAAAAGGGTCCTAAGTAAAGTTAAGATTTTCTTAATTTTGAAAAGATACGACCATCAAGAAAGGGTATATAAAGGGTTTCAATAAGGACATAACAATGTTGTATCAGGCTGAGACTTTGTCCAGGTCCACGTGTTAAATTGATCGTTCGTGCGATCATCATGAACAAGTTTACAGCGACTGATTCTTTGGAGTCAATTTTCTATCAATTTTCCACCACTCTTCCGTTGATATCGGCCGGAGTGTTGGCAACTTTAAATTTGACATTGCTCCTGAGCTCCTCTTACGTCGTTGGCTTGTTGGTATAAACCAACGACTTGCAGTAACCTTATAAGAAGAAATCCAACAATGGCCATTCAATCAGATCATTTCTAGAGATTACACGATTACCGAACTTCTCCTTCAATAGATTAATTGGTTGAACAGCTGAGTGGCATGTGGAACCATCTTGTTCGAGCCACATGCCAAGTTCAGTTTTGGCATGAAATCCGCACTATACAGTAATTTTTTTTCGGTACAATGAAGTCTCTTTTGCTGTCTAATCATCGCTGCAGATGATTTTTCTATGAAACTAGGGATTGTCTTCAAACCTTTGCAGTACCCAATCGGCTCTTTAAACGATCAAGAGTTCAGTTCAGTTCTTGAGATGATTGGATCTTGCAAGGAAGTAGACCAAGATCTTTATCCAAGACCTATCCTTATTTTGAACTGAAGCACTTAAGGGCCATTCACAGCTCAGCGACTTGCGAATACCAATGAAGGAATGTATGCAAAATTTTGACATTTTATTCACATCCACCCTTTTTCTGGTCGAAGCACTCTGCGAATTTTACTTGTCATTACCCGTCATGAAGCACAAAGCAATCAAAATGTAAGGTTAAGCTCGGGCGAATGTTTTGGTAGCAGGAATGTGGATTGCGTCCTCCATTGTGTGGAATGCGAATATACTTTGACAGCGAATTTTTAATTTCTAAAACTAATTGAAACTCCACATTTTTTATATCAATCGATAGATAAATTAAATTCTGTTCTTTCGAAATAGAACAATGGTCAATGGTGTTCTTATTAATGTGCTAAAAACAGTTTGTTCGCAGTTCGCAGTTAGAAATTATGTACTCATTTGGAAGGACTAAGTATGCATTCGGCTACTAAACCTGGTCCAAGCACCAACTGGTTTCAGTTTAAATAATAAACACCTCGAAACCACTTATATTTTTGAACCCATGAGCGAAACAACTCGACCAGAAATATTTTCACTTTTGAGCTGGGTTGGCAGTGGACATGGTGTTTTGTATGCACTGATCTGACCAATACAAAGGTCCATATGGTTGATCCTGCTATTAAATTCAATCAAATAGTGTGGCATTGCATGCGCTCATAACATTGAGCAGTACAGATAATTCCTTTTAGGAACCCTTTTGTACTTTATGTTGGTTTTTCAACGTAAAGGAAGACCATAATGAGTAGTTTCCCAAGAAGAGTAAGGTACACACATACATATGTACTATTGATAGACCAATACTATCACGCTTTAAAACTTCTTGTAAAGTTGACCGACATTCCCAGCTACTTAAGGAGTCTATGCATCCCTCCTTCCTCTCCAATCCCAAGTATAAACTCATTGTCAAAGGAAACGTAACGCGTTTAGCAAATATGCCGCCACCCCCAAGCACCACCGACTTACATCCAAAGACAGAATTCCATTCGTAAATTAACCCCAACTAACATTTAAATCAAATGCCAATTGCTTACTTGAAATACTCTAAATATTCATGATCTCCAATGCTAACCTATCTCAATTCCTGACAAGGACATGTGTACACTCTAACATGAATCCATGTGTGTCCACATGTATCTTCCCTTTGTGGAGAGACCACACGCTGCCGCGGCAATGTGCCTAAATCCACATTAAATCGGAATCTCTGTTCTCGGATGTTGTAAATGCTGTTCTTATCTGTTCAACGAAGATACCCACTAAATTTAAGGATATTTATTAGCCCAGGATATAAAATACATAATTCACTACATGACTCATCAATTATGTAGGCAAAGTGGTAACCTTTTGCCCATTTTCCGGCAGATACCACTTGAAGCTTTCTCCGTCTCCTCCGCCCCTCATTGTTATCAGCAAGTATTTAACATAACATCCTGCCTGACGTGGTGCCCAGACAAAACCCCACCACCACCACAACTAAGGGAGAAACACTATAATTTGTAGAGCCAAACATCCATGATATAATATGCTTATGTGTGTGTCTAGGCAGCGAACAAATTTTGTGGTCACTTTGGCTTTAAACAACTAATTAATTCAATACCTATACGTATGTACATACACTGAGATGGCAAATAGGGAGATTCCAAGCACAGATACGCGCGCTTATGGCTTGGAGGAATTTTCGAAAATATTCTCCATTCATTCCTGGAGTATGTGCCAGTGTGCCAGGGTGGGTATATGTTAACTAATAAATTATTCACCAGGTCTATGATCCCGAAGGATATTAGGCCAATACATTGGTCAGACATTCTCACCACCCACAAGCGAGGACTTTGATAATATTTTCTGAAACGTTTTGCAGGAAGTGAGAGGATGCCACGTCTATGCATAAAATATGGTCGAGTTTAGTTTTGTGCTTGCAATTTAGTTAAAGATTTACCCGGCCATTATCCTTACAGTTTAAGGTAATAAACATCATTTTGACTAAAAGCATGGTTATCAGATTGCAGGACATCGATTATAACGCATCGTACTTGCAATATCCCGCCGTGGATTTGCAATATAGTGTTTCATAGAGCACCAGTCCACTCTAAGCTCATCAGGCTGCACAATCAGCAGTCCATCCTTCCCGGATGATAACTGTTATGGAACCAATACATTCCATCACAACGGCAAGGATTTCTGAAAACAGCAGGATCAATACGGTTTCAGGAATGGGCGGGAAAGAAAGACAACCAGAGGTGTTTGCAAACTTTTTTGCAAAGGTCCCTCTGCAATAAACACGAGAGGAAAATCCAACAAGGCCTCAGACCAACAGAAGTTATCCAGACCGTTGTGCAAACTAGGCACAATACGGAATGTCCTGGAAAGATCTGCTCGTGACAAACTTGACCAGTTCATCGAAGGAGACAACCCGGCTTGCTAACTCGACCAGTGTTGGCTAGCTTCATCGTGTAAATAATTACAAACTATTTCGAAAATGGAATCCTTTTCAACTCTCCGTACAAAGGACCAAAAATATACAAATACAAATATTTGACGCAAAGCACATCCATTCAAGTTGTATGCATTCTTCACACAAATTCTTCTGTTTAATGGCGTGTCTAAGGTCCAATTTGTTATTTGAGAAGCTGTTATACCTTCGGATGTTTGTCAGACCCCTGCGAGAGGTGTGGACGTGAAAAACGTTTACGTATTGCCTGGGAATCGGAAACCTCGCTCCGCTATCCAACGGTCGAACCACTTGAGCCACGTCTAACGCAAACAGATCCACATGCAATTCAAGGAGGAGTCAAACAGGAACTAGTTCTAGTCCCAGTTATATGATAGGTGCAGCTTAATAGCACTTGCGTCAGCAGTTTTCATTATGTAGGCACTATCCAAGCGATTGTGCGAACGTCTGAAACTTTCTACAACACACTAGTGCCGATTAATACTAGTACTAGTGTAGACTCCCGTCCGGCAGATCTCCGATCGATCTAATGTTCCCACTAAGGCAATTCCTGAAAAAGATCAACGAATTTCAAGTCGAGCTCACCATCTCTTTATCGATCTTCTACAAGGTAATGGCCGAATTCGGATTCCTGGGATTCCTGCAAACATGCACGGGATTTCGGCAAGGAGATGCTCTGTCCTGTGATTTCTTTAGTCTTGTGCTACAACAGATAGTTTGCAGTGTAGTTTAAGTACGTCGGAGTCAAATGGACGAAGTTGAAGAAAAAACTTAACAGAAAAACGTAAAAAGAATGATCTAGACATTGCTGTAGACAGTTCCCTGCTATTTAGCATTTGGGGAGAACTTGGGTGTACCTGGGTCAAGAATGGAAAAAGTGTCTTCATGTACTTCAAATACAATATCGTCGCATATCTCCTCTCCCTCAGCGTTTTGGGTCAAATGGACGAAATTGAACAAAAAACTTAACCAAAAAACGTAAAGAGAATAATTTAGATGATGGTGTAGTCAGTTGCCCGCTATTTAGCATTTGGGGAGAAGTTGGGTGTGCTTGGGTCAAGAATGGAAAAAGTCTCTTGATGTACTTCAAATACAATATCGTCACATATCTCCTCTCCCTCAGCGTTTTGGGTCAAATGGACGAAATTGAACAAAAAACTTAACCAAAAAACGTAAAGAGAATGATTTAGATGATGGTGTAGTCAGTTGCCCGCTGTTTAGCATTTGGGGAGAAGTTGGGTGTACCTGGGTCAAGAATGGAAAAGTCTCTGGATGCACTTCAAATACAATCTCGTCGCATATCTCCTCTCCCTCAGCGTTTTGGGGCAAATGGACGAAATTGAACAAAAAACTTAACCAAAAAACGTAAAGAGAATGATTTAGATGATGGTGTAGTCAGTTGCCCGCTATTTAGCATTTGGGGAGAAGTTGGGTGTACCTGGGTCAAGAATGAAAAAATTCTCTGGATGCACTTCATATGAAATATCGTCACATATCTCCTCTCCCTCAGCGTTTTGGGTCAAATGGACGAAATTGAACAAAAAACTTAACCAAAAAACGTAAAGAGAATGATTTAGGCATTGGTGTAGTCAGTTCCCCGCTATTTAGCACTTGGGGAGAAGTTGGGTGTACCTGGGTCAAGAATGAAAAAATTCTCTGGATGCACTTCATATGAAATATCGTCACATATCTCCTCTCCCTCAGCATTTTGGGTCTAATGAAAAAACTTAACCAAAAAACGTAAAGAGAATGATTTAGATGATGGTGTAGTCAGTTGCCCGCTATTTAGCATTTGGGAGAAGTTGGGTGTACCTGCTCCACGAACGCCATCCAAGTGAAAATTGGGATTTTACCCTAGAAAATAGCTTCTACAAAATGCATGCTTTACAAGATATGCATACATCGAGTACTAAACGATAAACAAGAAAGCAGAGCACATTTTGAGCTCTTTGTAGAGAAAAATGCGAGGACGGCGAATGGAAGAGAATAACCGCGAACTCTATGAGGAGTTCCAAGATGTGCATTCAGTGCAAAAGGCCAAAATATGACTATTACACTGGATTGGCCACATTAAGCGAGTGAACAAAGAGGATCTTCAAATCACAGCACCCATTTGCGGACAAGGAAGACCGTTTTAAGGATGAAGCTGACACCGGAGCATTGGCCTGGACAACTGGAAACATCGTGCCAGCGGTCGAAGAGAATGAAGGTAAAGAATCTTCACGGCTCGGGTTAAGGATATCAAGGCTCCATTTCGATAGTTATGCAGAAAGTACTTAATTTCTGGATCAGAATCCACTGTGTAGTAGGAGTGGCTTGCCAAATGTAAAAAAAACTCTGCCTCCTTGACTACAAGATACAAAGCCGACCCTCGGCAACCATACCCAACAGGAAGCTTTGAAATTCTTTCTTACTCTGCCTCCGGCTACAGTCCGTTCCTGTTATCCGTGCAGACTCATCGCTTGACTGTTCCCAGAAAAGCGGTACGTATCCTTAGGCAAATATTCGAAATAACTAAATATTAATTTAACATGTTTTTCGTCCTGCCAAACCCTATAAGATAAATTTGATATTTTTATCCTCTGCTGAGTTCCACACAAGTTCCATAACTTCGTAAGGTGAACACTGTACCTAAATTCCCCCAGGCTTTCCTTTATTGTCAAACAGAACAAATATCAAATATCCTTCCACCTCGAAGGTTAAACAAAAGAACAAAATACCTACTCACGTCTCTCTCTATATATCATAATATAAAAGTTAAACTCTTATAGGATAACATATGCTACAACTTTATGACTACAAAATACAAAAAAAAAAAAACTAAAAAAAATAACAAAAAATAGAAGAAAAACTGTAAGGAATACGAACAAGTAGGTGCACCTCCTTCCAAGGACAACACAAGAGAAGACAAAAAAAAATCACCACATATGCTATGAAAATTCCATGATAAGGAAGAAAACTTGAGCGGCACTCCTTGTTGGAATTTTTCTCATGAAAATATTTCGAGAAAAACTTTCATATTTGCCTGCTTCCCGCCCCGTTTATCATGGTCGTTATTATTTTTATTGATTTTGTGGCGGTGGGGGGGGTTCCTCTGAGGGTATACTTGCCGGTGTGTGGTTTGACAAGCATATGTCGAATTTTATTTTTAGTGTTTTAACTTTCTAGCAGAATCGACACTTGGGGCTTTGAAATAACTTATCATATTAAGAACTAGTAACTCGAGAGTGCATGTATACATGGCTATGTGGGTTGACTTTGGAGGAGGAACTTGGTTGTTTAGACAGGGAATATGGTTTTGGCGTGGAGGTTGTGTCTATTTGGAGGAACTTTGGATAGTTTAAGGGACTGAAAATGTGATCGTACAATGTATAGAATTAAAAATCTATCAGCTGCTGACGTGGAGGCTAAAAGTAGCAAAGCTAGGGTTTTTGTTTTTTTTTTTGGTTCCACCAACGAATGTGCAATCTTCTAAAGATACCAGTAACCCGGGCTACTGGGATGCACGATCCGTAAACCTGAATACTCGATGCACACACCCTGAATGCTTCAACCATTTGGTATTATTTCGCAGGGCAGGTTAGCACTTTATGCTCTTCTTTCCCTGTTTGACGTTTCTTGTTCCGAGGGAGCTGCTGTTTGGGTTTAGTTGTTCGCCCTGAGTCTTTGCAGCCTCCGATTATGCTGCGGTGTGTGTCACAGCATCCTATATTGCTCTCGATGTCAACATATGGTTCAGAATGATCTCGGGAGTTGTACATATATGATTTTGCCTCTTTGGAGATTTCAAGCTTCAGAACCCTATCATGCATAAGGTTCCACAGGAAAGGACATTATTCTTCTACATTCAATATCGTTTATTTACCTTTATTCATGTAGGAAGGCCATAGACCCAGACTAGGATATCCGGCCTCGGATTGTACGTACATTGGATATATACGATAGCCGTTAGACCCATCCCTATGTACGGAGTCCCAGTCTAGTGGACGGCACTAGACAAGAAAGGCAACGTTGCAGTACTTGAGAAGGTTGGCCCCTGGAAACTATGCTCCAACTCCTTCCTGTTGATATTTTTGGGAGACTAATGGCGGCTAAAGCAGCATTACGGCTTAGGAAATCCTTGCAACTGTCTCGTGATAATATGGGCCACGTAGGCATCCTAAACGGCCATAACACTATTCCTAGTAATTCGGACTATATTGTCCGCTACCTAGGTCCTAACGTCAAGTATAAAACCTGGATTCCTAGTAGAAGTGCTTGGGCATAGCGAGAAATTCTAAACGAACCTCTGTAGCGCTTTTCAAATAGAAGTCACAGCAGTCCGTAGCGCTGCGACCTGGCTTTTGATTAACTCGATAGAGTGCATAGATGGTCAAGTTGGTAGAGCAATGCCGCGGATCTCTCAACGAGATCGCTGTTAAGTGTGGCCTATCCATATGCCAGGCCACAGGGATATTCCTGGCCATTGTAAAGCGGACTGGCTAGAGAAGGTGCAGATCGGAACCTCTCCGAAAATAGGGGGATCCATCAACGCCTATAAAATCCTTAAATTTCCGACTGCAGAAATTAGAATGACAAACAGTAGGTGAACCAATTTATTTGGAACAGAGACAAGTGATCAGCACTTCTAAACAAATTTGGAGCGAAAACGCGAAACAAGTCGATGTACATGCAGGCCTCATCTCATTCTCTGATCCTTGTTTAGCAATCTCATCGGAGATTTCATTTTCCGCAATTTCAATATGACCTGGGACTCAGATAATAGTCAAGAGTTCAACCGTGTGACTGAATTCAATGAGCCGTCGACTGGGTTCAGCAAGTCCTGACTATCATTTTAGGCGCAAATACTCCGACCCCGTCCATCTTTTCTTTAGGGCTTAATAGGTAACCGCTTAAGAAACAGAGGCGTACTTGCCGAATGAGTACTGAAATCTAGTGCTGTCGATCTCCACGAATACACATGCTGTTCCGAGCTCAATGTCTCCCTCTCATTACGATCCACAAACATTTAAAACCAACGCGCACTCGGGTCTCCTTTTTCTTTTTACAATTTTCCATTTCTTTGTCTTATCAAACCCACAAATCCTGAGTTTTATCTATCGGATGATGACGGGCATGTCTTGACGCGTCTAAGGTGGAAGGCAACCGCAGCCTGATAGTCAGACTTATTCTAATATAAACGATAGTGCTGCCATGCACAAAAGTCTTACAAAGCCACAACGTTAAGAGAGTTGGAAGGGAAACAAATATAGCCTTATCTGATAAAGAGATGTTTCCTGGAACTTGTTAATGAAAATGGATTTTTCTAATTCTCGTCCTGGTGAATAGTGTAGATTGTTCCGATCAAACTATATGTTATCAATAATTTTCCTATCGGCTGTTTCGAACAGTGGTCGTAGCACATGTTAACCATCAAGACAGTGTACTGTTTCGGGTCGATAATTAAACATTGTTTTCGGATGTAGATGCACCACCCGATTGCTGGAGAGACATGTCATAAGTGTGATTGCATGCTCTGGGTGGCGCTTTGCGCTTGTCTATATATAAAACCAATCACAACTCACCTTGCCGTTCATACTTACACTTGGAGAACAGGGAACCTAGTTTCGAAATGCTTAAAGGTACCTCACCAACTCTACTCCGATGACACACAGTCTTATTAACTTTTTGGTTCCTTTCAGCGTACTACACATCATGTGCACTCGCTGTGCTATGGATTACTTTGGTGATGTGTCAAGATTGCAAGTACCGGACGGAGTTGTGGGCAAATGAGAATCCAACAAAATTCAACTACTGTAATCCGTACACAAATCAATCGGCAGTTGGAGACTGTATCTCGGGTTCAGGCTTCGTTAGGAATAGCACTGTTACGGGCTGTGTTCCATGGACTGAGTGGAATGATGCATGCGTCAATAAGATTGATGTTGCTACGATTACATGTCAAGGAGAAACGTTTTTAACACCTCATGGAGCTCTCAGTCCCGAGGTCTTCTATCTTTGTATCGAGGAGAATGCAACTGCTATTCCGTTGAAGTGTGTCCAGGGTAGAGGATTCTACGCAAAGGATCAATATTTGGGCTGTTTCCCTTGGCCAATGTGGAGAAATCTAACTGGATGCGTATAGTGGATGATTTGCAAATAAATATTAAATGTGTGTGATAAGAAATATAAGGGTATTTGGTTCAGCTAAGTTTTAAGAATTCATTTTTGTTTAAATAGTAATAGCTCTCAGTGCTATTGATGATGTTTTATCTTTATTTTCGTGGTTTCAAGTTGGTAGCGCTGTCATTTGACACCTGCCAAACTCAACTGTTATTTGAAGTGTCATAATATATATTAGCCGAGACTTAATGTCCTCAATTGGGCACAAATAATTGGTGAAACCATTCTTCCTGAATCGGTGTGTATGAAATATCTTGCGGATCTACTAGCCTAACCACATTTCTAACACAGAAGTTGATTAATAACTGATCAACATCTTATGTGTATGTCAGGAAATGAAGAATCCCCAAGAGTCTAAGCTGAACACTTAATTTTAATTTCGAGATTCATTTGGCACTATGGACAGTAGTAGGTACTCAAATAAATCCGGAAGTAGTACGCATTCGAAAGAAGGCACACCAACAAATTCAATCAGATATGGGTTTGAATGGAAGCAGCATGTCTTACCAACATTTTTTAGACCTTAAAACTCTAATCTGTTGTACGTACTTTTTTTATTGAAATATGTGGAATCAGCTGCAGTAACTATTAACTAATGGATTAGTAGGTTCAATGAATCTTGGCAACTCTACCCCGGGTGCCATGCTTTCTTTATAATAGTTCTGTGTCATGAACTTGTCAGACTGCCAGGTCTTCTTAAGTTAGAAAAGAATTAGCTTGTGTGCTTACGTCTAACCAGATTTGTTTAGGCTAGGCACTGATACATTACATCCCATTAACATAGTTTAATTCACCAGCCCCCCAATAGGCACACTCTTTTGCCGACTTATCCATTTTGCAGCTACCTTGAAATACGAAACCGTGAACCCCTTATTCCATAGTCCAACGGACTAATCACCTGAGCCATGGCGCCCACCTTTTCCATTTAAATATTCCAACATTTTGATAGGAAACTGGAAAAATTGTTTGAGTGAAGTTGGAAGTCATACAATTATCTACAATTCATAGGAACATCATAGAGAACCACGGCCACTTTTCAATATATCCCAGATAACATCCATTACAAGCTATGTCTTAGCTAACTCAAAAATTCAGAATGTCACGTGCACTTTATTCGGCATAATACACCAAATAAGTTGATAATCTTAAGCATTGAAATTTCGATCTTAGTTTTAAGAAACATAAGACCTAATATAGTTATACATTTTTTATGGAATTATAATGTATTGATTCTATCTTGGCGATTTCACGATACATTTTTATTTTTTAAGAAAAGTGAAAGCTTTCCAACTTTTTTTTTCAATTTTTGGTAAAAATTTCAAAATATTTTTTATTTTTTTGTAAAGTAGGTGTGAAAAATAGAAAATTTTCAAAAGTACTCCTTTAGAGAAAAACTTTATACGCAATCTATTAGCATACATTCATTCAGAATCTATGGAGACCTGAGGTTTTTAGGTTAGAACAGACAAGTTAGAGAAACAGTATGAATTTTGAACTTCTCCATTTGAACTCCATCAAATCTCGAGTTCTAAATTTTGTAGGTAATCAATGCTTGGCCTTTAGGAAGCTCTTTCATGACATTTATACTCTCGAATGTTCGTCCGATGTTCGCAGCATCTCGCAATTTTGAAACGACCCTGGTATTTTTTTGGAATCGAAAACGATTCAGCGTATCATGCAAATTCGCTGAATTCGACTTTGGGGTCTTGAAACTTGTTGTCTAAAGAGGGTGGACGAAATATAGTGCGAAGTATGTTTGGACAGGAATTTGAAGAATTTCATAGGTTTAGGTGGAACTTGCAACGACAGAAATCAAGATGCTTAGATAAGTATTTTTGAATGTAGGGTATGATATGCTCTTATGTCAGTGAAAATAAGTATTTAATGACGAATCGAACGGTAATGACACCTAACCGATGAGGATAACTGATAGATTGATGCATGCCTTGCTAATAGCTTGATAGCCTTGATGCAAGAAACCATCACAAAGATCGTATTGAAATAATTCTAGGAATTCCGCAACTGGATTTATCAAGGTGAGATTGGGATAAAGAATTCAAAGTTGTAAAAAAAAAGATAATGAAAAGAACTTACAGAGAATGCTAGCAGAGTGACAAAACTTTCAACACCTAGGTACATATATGTAGGTATATCTTGTGAATAATCCAACCCAAAGCTATCACGAGTACAACTTACTTTGTGACCAGGAGCCAAGTATGAGATCTTCTCTCAAAGTAGGATTTCATCAAGAGAATAAAAATAAGACTAAAAGCATTGAATCCTTTAGATATAGGAAGGTTCCTAAAGAATTTATTTCTTCGCTTTTCAAAGATATTAAGATAAATTTACGTTTAAAGAAATAAGTCTCCCTAGTAGCCAAGTTCTACAGCCTTTCGGGATTCGGTCATAAAGAGTAGGCCCTGTTTGATTGATGATCAAAGGAACCACCTACTTACATTGGTTTAGACACCAAAGGAAAAGTCGGTGCGCGTACCGATTGAAATGGTTATGACAGAATAGTTCAATAATTTCAATAAATTCATATAAAACACCTAACCTAACCCATGGCCAATATTCGATAAAGGTTCTATTAACAGTGTTCTTCAAATGAACCTACCGTCTTATTGCAAATATTGAGACATGAAGGACTTAATTCTTGCCAATCATTGTTTCTTGATCTAAGACAGCAAAGGACTTAGTAACCAGGTCTTAGATATACGTATCAGTAGTCTTAGATGGCTTCGGCCTGAAGAGTCTACAAATCCAACAGAAGGTGAAAGAGAAACTAATCCAATTGGAGTCCAAACACCACGTTTACTGGAGAGGCTTTTTGATTGGGGCTCAGGTTCACCTTGGACCGCAGTCTCACCTAGCTAAACTCCTGCCAAATGGAAATAATGTTTTACTTAGATGACCAACAGATGTTAAACCCAAATGATTTCAACAATATGGTCATATGGATTCGGTATCTCTTGAGACAGTTATACAAGACGGTCGTCTTACCTCACTGTACGTAGAGTTTAGCCGGTCGTGTAGGATAGGCTTTCGGATAGCCTAATGTCTCGTTTTGGCGATTCGTATTGGCTGGCAGGGACTTTGGGGTTTTTTGAAGTCACGTATTTTTGAGAACCTATCGCCCGAAGTTCTCTCTCGTTAAGACACTTAAATTGTCTACACAAACATATCATCGAAAACACTCTGCATCAAGTTACTTCATCGGTCGTTGTCACTAAGCAATGTTAACTTCATCAGCACTTAATATCCGCTGACTTGGGGCTTAACACGTTACGTACATACGAATCGATGTTTCGGAAACACGGCACCGAACAATCCTAAAGATAAATCAAGCCATGTTCAGTAAATTGAATTCGATTGGAACCCCCTACAATACCTCTAATAATCATTGCTTTATCTCACCAAAAACGTTTGTTAATACATCAAGGTACTATCAATGCCATCTGATACTCAAGTATCTGAGAATTAAAAAAACAAATCAGCGCAGTGCAACAAAAATTAAGATTATACCACTTCCGCCAAAGACCTGCCTATAAATTCCTCCTCCCAAATCGGGACTAGGTTAGTGTATTCCAGGGAATCGCAAGACAATCACACAGTCATGGGTAATACCGTTGTCTATTAGTCCAGTTTCGGTCAAATTTATTTTTACTTTTTTTTTTCAAAAACTTTCAGCTCCAATGAATATAGTCGTGATCTTAGTCATTCTTGGTGTAGGCCTTACTGCCGCAGCTCCCTGCGGCACCCCATGCCTATTCTACGACCGACTGTGGGGCGATGTGGATCCAAATGTTTTTTACTTTTGCGATCCTAGTACTAATACCACTGTTGAACAGGCATGTGGATGCGGTCGTGGTTTCCTTAACAATGGTACCTATTCAGGGTGCGTTCCATTCTCAGAATGGCCGGCACAGTGTGTCACTCAAGTGAGCCAACCACCCAGCTGTCAAGGAAACAATCTTAATCAACCAACAGTGGCATCGAATCCGAATCAGTTCTATTTGTGTTCAGCAGAGTGTGCCACCCCAGAATTGCTATCATGCGAAAGCGGAAAGGGTTTCATCTCTGATGGTAACTACTTGGGTTGCATGGATTGGGCTGATTGGAGGGGAATAAAACAGTGTTATATGAAATAAAAATATCCTCAAGGCTAACCTACCTTCATATGTATATACATGTGTTTACTATTTAATTATTGCGACTTTGGGTACTGAGGTTCACAAAAGGTTGCGGTACCAGACCTACAATTTTAGACATAAAGCTGAAGAAATGGAAACAGTTGTACGGTACTGTTTCTTTGTACCTTGGGAGACGGGGACCTTTTGAAGATGAAACTAAGCAACAGTGTCGTATTCAGCCCATTCGTGCTGTGTTCGCCGTCCCTATCCAATGTTTGTCACGGTGTCACTAACTGCCAAGCCTCTGTCCCGATCTGCATTTGTTTTTTCTCACCTAGTTTAGTGACTTTAGGGTGTCGTTCTAACATAATGTGTTCCGCATATTCCACTGCTTCCGTGTGTAAGCATCTGGGTTCGGTAGAAATTCAGCTTCCGATGCTTCTTATTAATTCAAGCGTCTATATTGGGGAAGGAGATAGAGTGATACCATCTCTCCTGCCACTCTTCGTGACTTGTCTTTGGTACTACCTCAGTATCGTTGTAGCACGGTATTTTCGAAGTGCTTCTTTGGTAAGAAGGTGCCATGCCACCTACCATACACGCCTTATTCCGAGGTTGTTCGGAATATACTGCATACTCTAGCTTTGATTCTGTACAATGCTTCATTGATCTTCCTTTAGTCTTCATGCCACCAACCCATATCTGGAAGCCGTAGTGCATTATTATTTGGCATGAACCTTACTACAGCAGCCATTGCCTTTGCTGCTTTTTTCGTTGTATACTGTAGGAGTGGCGTAAAGGTTAGACTTGGATACAAAGTAATGCCAGGTACTTCAACTTTGATTTGAAAATTTTATAGACTCCATGACTCGGCTATCGCTGAGGTGAACTACTTCTGTTATTTCTTCTTGCTGTATTCCCATGTGCACTAGTCAGTACTGGACCATCCCGATAGTTTTATTGAAGTCCTGCTCAAGCTTTTCGAGGAGTTTGGTTACTACAACAATTCCTATGTCGACGGAAAAGCTTGTTTTAAAGATCTGGGAATTCTAAGTCTGAGAACGTCCTCATGCATTAGAATATACAGTAGCAGACGTAGTACCCAGCCTTGATGAACGCCCTCTGTGACGTTCTACTGCCTCGTACCATCGTCGGTGATTTAGCTCAGTATCTTACTTCTAAAATAATTTATCAGCATCTTCTGGAGGTGCTCTGGTACTCTATTGGCGGTAAGAGCACCCTGGATGGTTCTCCAGTTTGAGGACTTGTATCTTTGGCGAAGAACTGTGGAGTAGAGACCTAAGGTAACTAAAAAAAGATGTCTTGAAGCTTTATCTATCGAAAACAGGCAAAAACTCTGGCTAAAATGATCTGTACAAAAAACGGGTACAATGTTACAAAAAAAGGTTGTCTGATTCAATATCTTTCGACGTCAGGGTGGAGCTCTACGAAGAGTGTTTCTCAAAATCAACATAAATGTAAATACCCTTCGCCACCAGGCTCCAATTTTGATTTGAGAGTACCCATCTCCGCCCAAGATGAACTGTGGAAAGATAACCCAAAAACGTGGTCTAATTCAAAAACTTTCGAAACATATATTCAAGTAGGTTTACAACAGAGATAAGCATTATTAGTTTATTGCCACATTTGGGTAATAAATGATACTGATTGGTATTGCTAATTACCAAGGACAATAAGCTGTCCATTCTGGCCACGACTTACAGCCTAGATTGGCACCTGATGGCACATATCCCGTTCCATCGGGACAAGCCAATACTTGAGGATCGTTAATTCCTTGACAAACCCATGTTAAAGCTGGCGAAACATGTGGAAATCTTAAACCTTGTTGTGCAGCAGTACAAGCCGGAGGTCCAGCCTTGCTTGTGCAATCCCACAGCACCCATGGTACGCATCCTTCCAGTGTTCCATTGTTAATGTATCCAGATCCCTCCACACATGGGAATATCATCGGAGTGGTTGGATCACGGCATGTGTAATAGTACAATGGTGAATTGTAAGCATACAATGTCGAGTTCAAAGAATAGGTTAATCCAACTTTTGATTGAGAACAATCCAAGTCCGGTATTACCGCCTGCTGTCCATAGCCAGTACTTGCCATGAAGGCAAGCACAACAATTGTGGTTAAGATGTTTCCTAAAATAAAAAACGCAACAAGTAAGTGTACTCGTATCGAACTGAGTGAAGTTAAAAAATCCACCAACTTACGGCACATTACGGTCTAGTCTCGAAATCGCAATATAATAAGTAAAAATCCAATTAGACGTGGTCTTATATAGATTTGCCCAAATCCGACGGGGTATGCTGATAAACCTATCTACCTACACCTTCACTCGTACACACGTATCAATTGATCTGTGATTACCTTCGTTAAAAAATAGAACAACGCGGTTTTGATAATTTTAATTGACTTTTTCGAGTAGAGGCGGATAAATTTGAAAATAATAATAATTTAATCTGCTCGTGCGAATTCTACAAGGCATTCTACAAGGCACCTACATAGGAAAGCAACTCCTATCTAAAATGAAGGTGCCACGCATCGACTTAGCGATGCAAGCTCTAAATGTCCGCTGGATTTGGTTATCGAACTGATAGCCGGACATGTTGGTGGTTATTTTGGACGAGTGATGCAGTTATTGTTATAAAAATATAAATTTGATAAAACTTTTAAAAGCGTCAGAAGAAATAACCAATACTACTACATCCTCGGATGTGGTTAACCTAGGTTACGTTCCAGTGTTGCTGATGCAGACCATTGGTGCCATTAACTATGGAATACAACACCATCTACGGGAACACTTCCATGTCAATTTTATTGACATTTATTGGAAGCGACCTTGGACCTGACATTGCCCGAAAGATAATAGTTCAGAGACGTCAAATGAAATGAACGCTGGGGTCACTTCACTGATCCATTTCGAAAGATATCATGAGCTTGACTTCATTAGCACGATTGTTTGGCCAGTTGTGTGGCATTTTGGGTCGTCTGGGTCTTGTAACTGTAATTGTGTTACTCGAACCACTGAGGAAGGAGTACGACCCGTTCAGCATCCAACTCGCAGGTTCAGGTTCAGGTTGCTGATCTCTTCCAATGCAAAAAATTTAACTGCTAACCCTTCTGGGATCTAAAAAGTTGTTACAACAAAACGCCACACTTGATGAAGTATTTGGATAATTTGCCTGAAGTTCTTCCCAAGAAGTACAGACAAATTGTGTCAAAATCATGAGAACCGCATCTAGCTTCAGTCAATTTGACGTTTAGTACCTTTCTGTTATAATTAGTGTCAAAACCGATTTTGAAATATTCACTAACTTATTTAAGACCATAAATCTATAGGGGAACCTGCCAAAAATATAGTATAAGGATCGCAGAAACCGATTTCAAATTCTCAAAGTATTTCGTCCACTTGACCCAAAACGCTAAGGGAGAGGAGATATCGACTTTTACCATCTTTCACTGTATTCCCCTACATTGCTCATGAGTTGGAACGAGGGTCTTTTCCATCTTTGAACCTGGTACTCTGCATTGAATTTTAAATTCCTAATAGCGGCCATCTGAGTATAACAAAGTCTAAATCATCCGATTTGCGTTTTTTGGTTGAGGTTTGCTTGTTGAATTTCGCTTATTTGACCCAAGAAGCTAAGGAAGCGGAAATATGAGAAGGTATTGCATTTAAGGTGCACCCATCGACTTTGACCATCTTTCTCTGTGGTCCCCCATTACTTATAGAATGTTAAGAAGCATGCAACTGAATACACGAAATTCTAAATCATCCGATTTGCGTATTTTTGATTAAGTTGTTTTGTTCAACTTCACCCATTTGACCCAAAACGCTAAGGGAAATGAGATATAAACTTTCAGAGTAAAGGTGCAATCTCGTCCGAACCCGTCCTCAATGACAGATGACAGATGAAAAGTCAAATCATTTTTGAATTCTAACGACTAATGCAAACTGTCTCTTCGTATAGTAAGACAAATCTGTGTGCACCTCTTCTTGGATCTAAAGCAAAACCAGTTTTCGAGTGTGAAATCTTAAAATCGATTTATGAATGCAATCTAATTACCAGATATGACGTACTTAGTAAAAATCGACATCTATTATTAGTTTCTCGGTGAATTCTAAAGTATTTCAATTATCTCGCAATTTTTTGTCATTAGACAGTACATTCTACACACCATTCATTATTTCAAAGAAACCAGTTAACACAATGATAAGGCCAATGCCGTACTATCCCACCTCGAGTACCATATAAACATATTTCTGGAAATTAATTAGAAGCGATAACCAGCAGACTGGTAATACTTGTTAAGAGATAATAACCATCGATAGCTTTTCTTGGAGAATGTATCTCATTGAATGCCACAGACTGTGTGTGTTTGTATCAATTCCTGGCTTCCAATTGATTTTTTTTTTAAATGGATTCATAACCACAAATGCCAATGGGGGCAATCCTGCCGAATGAATCCCCCTATCCTATCCTTCCTATCTGCGTTTGGGTTCTCATATCATTGGGAAATGTGAATATTCTGCAGGATACTAAGGATCCACAAAGGTAGTTCTTTTGGGGCAAAAAAAAAAAGGTTTAAATTTGCATTTAAATTGTATCCTTTTGTGGGCACACACACACCCATGCCCATATACATTTGAATTCTTCTCAATTCTGCTGCAAGTGATAACAAAGAATTGCTATAATTTTATTCACCGCACGAGACGATGGTGGGGCTCTAAAGGACATCTCTTTGAATTGGTAATAGTTTTTCCTTCACTCAGAGGTAATTTCATTCCCTAATGGGGTTACGTTGAATATACATAGATAGTGTCAGCCTTTGCGTGGAAGAGTAAAAGGAAATCACTTTTGTGTCGATCATACTTTATCTGCGACACAACAAAATCAATTCAGTTTTGTTTGCTTTTTTTTGCAACCGGAAATTAAATTGATAACCGATAGGTGGTTGTACTATACGAGTATTTTGAAATTTATGTTGTGGCGTAAGTCTAGAGGAGTATTTGGTTATAATGCAATGGAGTGTCGGACCGATTGGCTATGCTAAGACCCATTGCATAACCCCAGAGGCACTTACAAATGAGAAGGTCGTACTATCAGGACTCCCCGCATCAGCACTGTGTCGTTTGATGCAATGACACCGAAATTTCCACTGCTGGGATGGTTTTAAGTCGTTCCTTGTGTTCATGACTGGTTTCAGGCAGAATGTAAGCCCGGACTCGATTGTAGTCCATTCTTCATGGATGTCCTGAAACTAGTCAAGGGTCCTCGGTACTAGAGTTTTCATGAAGACAGACAATCACACTAGTGAGTCTCCGGTTTCCAAGATAAGATCTATGGTAGGTAGAGGGATTGGAGTATGCAGCGCCAGTAAGACTGCACTTTAAACCTAGTTCAACCCTGTAGCCCGTTCCAAAATTGTTCGCGAATGCAAGAACTCTATGAATTTTGTCGCAAGTCTGAGATTTTGTAATCTTGTTTGGGTTCCAAGTCACATGTTCCAAGGGGTAGTGGACAATGAGATCTCCTACGAGACTGTTGAACAAGGCGCAGAGAATTGTGTCTCAGGAGCTGAAACTGTGTTGGGTTCTCCCGCGACTTTGCATTGACGATTGGGTCTCTTCAAGATGTTGATACCCTTAACTTCTCATCACTGAAACAATGATGATTTGCATAAATGGACAGGAAATTGTTGCGACATACTGTACTTATAATAATTTTCCATATGAAAGGTCTTTCAAAAGTCGCGGCGAGATGTCAGGAGTGAAGAATTTCTGAACGCTACCTTTTTTGTGTCATCTTTGACACTGTGCAGACAGGACCTTTAAATTGTTTATTTTTTTTATACGTTTTCAGGCGAAGGATAAAGCAAAGGGATGACATATATGTAACAAGAATTAGGACTTTCAGATTTTTTGATATACACTCGGTTTTTGTTTGACGTTTGGAAATGTCAATCGCTGTCACTGGAGAAAAGACTGAAAGAAAAATTTCAAAACAATGAAATTCACGAAACAAACAAGAGAAATACGAAAGGAAATTAGTTGAAGTGACGTAAAGAGCATAAATTTTGTTGTACAAAGAGTTTGTTGTAAAAATCAAACCAATTTTATTGCCGTCAAAAAGAGTCTGTGGAAGCGTTCAGACAAAACTGTCAATCGGAACACGCAAATGTCAAGAAATATCAAAGGACGACTTTTGAAAGATGAAGGATCGAAAGACTGTTAAGTCTAATAAGCCGTTTCTCGTTGCAGGCTTTGGAAAGATAGCCCAGCTTAAGCAGTAAACACAACTAATCCTAAACCTTTACCAAGTTAGACATATCTACTGTGTAAAATATGTATATCACGTATTTGATATATACGCATGTTTCAGTTTTGAATTTACCTCCTTCAATGACGCATTCATAGAGTAGAATCCTCCATTTACACATGAGCATTTCAATCTCAGATATCCTGTCAAATTAACACAACCTACTGGGAATACCCACCACACACCCCAAAGACCTGACACCCCCTAGGATCCCCCATTCAATTTAAAAGCCAACAAATGAGTCTCTTCAGCAAAACAGCAGAGAAATATTGTAGTCACCTCATGGCAGTATCCAGCAATCTACTATCCACTGAAACGATACGAAGCTCAGGGAAGACAACACAGCCGAGCCAAGCGTGAAGATTTAATATCGCAATTTACCACGAAAATTACGTGTTTAGCATTACAAATGTCACCTTCCACCGGCACAAGATGGCTGTGTAAAATGTTGCACCTTATATAGGTAGCTGTGCACTCTATAAATAAACGTAGAAGAAAACATCAGGTGGATGGATCCGTGCGGTTGACTTTCATCGACAGGAACTAAGTATCTATGCCACTGCACCACTACTGTAGTCACTTCAACAGAAGAGACTCATGATGCTAAAGCTTCACAATGCCGCAAGACAAATTTTGTGTGCAGCCAGACTGTCTGAGTGCAACCCAACTGCGGAGTCCTTAAAGGCGATGATTAATGATATCATGTTGCAATCGAAAGGTGCTTTTAGACATTTAATGCATTTACAGTGTTTAATCATATTCTTATCTTAGATCCAACCATTTAGCCCTTAAAGTATGCCACGCGGGGGATGGGGATGTCTTTCGCCCTTAAGGTATGCACTGACACACCTGAATCACGTAAAAATATCTAATCACGTAAGAAGCGAACCGTGTTAGTGCTGTGATGAAACTGTTCATATCGTAGATTGCTTTAAGATTTACTACTGCCACACTGGGTCGGTGGGTGGAAGGAAAACTTTCTCCTCCTCATGGACTCGGTCAAATGTATCATGCAGCACACCCAGGTGAGTGGAGTTTTCTAATCTTTTAGTCTAGAAAGTGAGCACCAGCAGCAGCAGTAGCAGCAGCATGGGAAAGTACTGGGGATGATGTGTAATAAATCATTCGACTCGTTCGTTGCCGGTGGAGACGAGGAAACTTATACTTGGCTTCCTGCCTTTCGTCTACCGAATAATATCAGTTGGATGGCAGGAGTTTGCTGGCGTCAGGAACTGAACTTTTAATCCAATTTTATTTTCAGTAATTGCTAATTACTTTTGAGGAATCGCATTGGATTTAAAGATGTAAACAAGTTTGTGGGGAATTTTTGGGAAACTGTTAGCGTTCGCAATACGTTGTTTGCTCACCAAGGACCTGGGTAACTGAGTCAAGCTGCGAGTTGGAGATTTCTTTAGCAAAAACAAAAATACTGGATGTCTAAATCATCATGACATCGAATGTATCACTAAGTCGGCTGTCACTTCACTGTTAGAAGGGCATAGGAAGTGAAGGTTAGCTTCTCCTGCATTTGTTACCTGTGATGATCCCTATGAAAAGTTCAAAATTCGTCTAATGAGGAATAAGATTTCCTTGGTTATGTTCTCCACAGTTTTTTAAAGACACAAGAAGATCAGAGTGTCTTTCATCCATCATTGACCATGACCAGTCTCAGGAAGTTTTGTGCAGATTTAACAAGTGCTTGGGGAAGAAGAACATTGCTCGTTCATTCCCTTGGATGCCGATGTGCCTTGGAACTCACCACTAAGTGTTATGTAAGTGAATGAGCTGATTTTTTCGCAGCTTGTAGAAGTGTCGTTTGTGGATTGTTTTCCTGCCTCTTCTACGATTGCTATAACTTTCTAACTACGATTGCTATATAATGTTCGGATCTAAGTTAGGCCCCTAAGGTATGTGACCTTATTTTCTGCGGGACAGCAGAGGAGGTATATAGGAGATAGGTGTAACTAAGTGACCCTAAACTGTTGAAACCAGTCAGGTTTCGGTCGACTTTATAATTTTATCTGAGATTTTAAGTTAATACTATTGAATAAGAAGGCTATTTGTTGCGACTTCATGGTCCGCATATGTAGCAACTCAGAACCCACTGCATTCCAGATTCTTTAAAATGACGGTAGCTGAGCAGATAGGACCTGTCCGTGCAAGGTTCATCTGGAGACCAGTGCTTGTACTTGGCTGACTCTCAGTTTTCAATTGATGTGACTCGCATAGAGCACATTCAAGCCAGTTTGTTAGTACTGGATCTTCGCTTCTAGTCGATTCAGTATAGAAAGGCGGGTAGCTTTAATTCTTTAGATTTCTGATGCCACTTTACGCAGGACAGTCTCAACAGATTGGCCTTTAGTAAAACTATGTTGGGCTGGGGACATATCCTTAGGACTTATTACTTAGGACAAGACTTTTTAAAGGTCTTGAGGAGGCACGAAATAAGGCTTATCAGCCTAAAATGTGTAAGGCTCCTATGTGAAGATATACCCGCTTTGGAACTGAAAATAACTTTGCTTTTAAACAAGCAATCTTTTTTCGCCAAAATCTGGTGTTGTTCGGCCTTCCTAGTAGTTCTTGTCCCTTCACAAATGGTCCCACGCAGTGCCCCTGACTGTTTGGTTTTAAATTCGATACAAAATTGGATTAATGGCTTCGCTGACATGGAAGTCCCCTCATGACGAGCTGTAAGCTCGGTATCTGGAGATTACTTAAATCCTGGCTTGTAATATCGGTTGACTGAGCTCAACACAGTTTCTACGACTTTTAACTTCTTCATTAGCTTTCCCCAATGTGTCCAACATGCACAGCTAGCTGCCTATATGACGACGGTGGTTAAGGTGGTTTGTTAGCCTTTAGGATTAACACTACCCCCTCGCCGATCCCATAGTTCGATCGCTTAGGATTGAATCAATTCTTGGAATCATGTCAGTCTTTCAGAGTTTCAGCTTTTAGAATTTCCTCAGCAGTAATGGGGGTACTGTTTGACCTTCTAATTGTCAACAATTTTGTATCAAAGTTACGTTAGTCCATTTCTGGCAAAATTGTCCCATTTGGGCAAGTCAGAAACCTGAAGTAATTCTCGAAATTTCTCATCAAAACTTATCATGCTGGATAAGTTGGATTCCGGATATGCATTGTTTTGATTTTTGATGTATTGATAATAGTATCATTGTTTCAGTTTGGTAAAACTCGGCTTGGCCAATCCTTAATACTTTTCCCTTTTTTTGGATCCCAAACTTATTGCTTATTCAATCCCCTTTTGGGATCAAATACAAATTTTTGGCGCAACAGGTACATGTAACCCAGGGCCTAGCTTCTCACAACCATTCATTTTGTGCGAGTTGTATTCTTTACACGAATGGAAGAGACCTGCTGATTAATGCCTTGTCGGGTGTTTTTCAGACGCTTGCGAGAGGACCGTGAAAAAACTTCTAGGTGTTTTGGCTGGGATTCGAACCTCGAAACTCTTGCTTCATAGTCCAACGCACTAACCACTTGAGCCACGGCGGCCACAGTGGATCAAATCCTATATTTAATTTTGGACGACCTATCCAACGATCTCCTCGATAGATGTCAAAATTGCAAATGGACAATTGTTCTCGGACTGTTTTTAACTACCAGCCTTGTATATCGGTCGTATAACTGGCTCCTTTAGTTGCTCTGGCACCGTGGAAGTGTCAAAGCGTTTGATCTAAGATCTGTGATTCTAATATCATCTGCCCCTGATGCCTTTCAAACGATACCCTCCACGTCCTTTACACCTCAACATTTGTTTGAATACCAAGCATTCGAAATTGTCAAGGAGTTTCCCGTACGATATTTGCAAAATTCCACTTGAGATCCGAGTACTATTTCTCTACGAATTCACCAAAAATTTGTCAAGGAGCAAAGTAATATATTACCATCTAACAACTATCTTCCATTTGTCACAAGTGGAAGGGAAATAAAGAAAAGAAATATTTAAATATAAAAGTTCAACAGGACAAATTGCCACTTAATGGCATTATGTAAATTTGAAAGTGCAGCACACAATAAATTCTGGAAAATTCGTAAGTGTCTTCTCTCTCGGAATTGTGTAAGTTCACCGGTGTTACTCGTACAAGACGCACATACCCATACACACACAATAGGATCCTTAAGGAACATTCTGTTATGAACCGAAGAAAAAAAAAAGAAAGAAAAGGAAACGAAACTTAGCTTGAAAAGAAAACCAGAAGAGGAAACACCAGAGTTAGGGACTCTTCAAATTCTGGGAGTGGATAAGTTCTTCGTTCCTCGCCCTTTACACAATGATGTTGACGACGACGACGACGACGACGACGATGACGATAACGATGATTGTGACACAGAATGATGCATCAAGGAGAGACAAATGCATACGTTGGAGTCATAACAAATTTGAATCTAACACTGATAGTGATGGATATAGTCAGTCGTGGCGTGTTGGGATACAATTCCAACTATGCATGAGCGATTGCCCCATTCTCCCTCGAGCATGTACAAATGATGTAAACTAATGAATGGTTTTTTAAGTTTTCTCCTTCACGCAGGATCTTGTGCGTTCGAATAGATGGCATTCTTTTCGAGTACTTTTTTTGAGAATGCAATGGAAAGTATTATATACTTTATAAAGGGACTTTTAAAAGTCGCGTCTAGAGGTGTTTTTTTTTTTTTAAACATATAAGGACCGGGATACAGTCCCTCATACGACACATTTATAAGGAGTCGCTCACACATAGCCTCAATAAATTCATCAATTTCGGCCGAATGTTGTTGACGTATCCAGGAAACCTTTACTTTTCAAAAAATTCCAAGGAATTATGGTGCCTAATCGGAGGATCTAGGTGCCCAGTTTATGTCACCATTATGCAACACTAATCGAGTTGCAAACGCAGGTCGCAATAGCTCAATGTTTTTATCTTTTCGTGGCACTAAACTTCATAATTTTGAAAATAAATATCGTTCGTGCCTATTACTTGAACTTGAGGCCTTAAAAGTTTTCACTCATGTGTTTGCAGTGCCCTCTATTGAAAATCTACACAAATGGGTCTAGGACAGGCGAGGGCGTACAAGCTGAACTGTTTATACTCACTCCTGCAGCCACCACGTCTTTTAAGCTGCCTTACTTTTGCATTGTATTCCAAGCGGAGGTTGTGGTAATTACTGAAGTCACTGACTGACTGTCAATGGAATCGGTATCAAGTACGGACATTGTCATTTTCACTGACAGTTAATCAGCTATCGAAGCACTCGAAAATTAAGATCAATATTGGTAAAATAATGGCCACTTCTAGCTCCAGGAAAACTATAAGACCAGCCACACTACCAAAAGTGGAACAAGAAACGTCTTCTCGACTGTCATTGCAACAGGAAGATACAACATCTCTACATTAGCTCTGCATCAGGCAAATGTAAGGTGGCGTAATGTTAAAACTTATAATCACGCCAGGCAGACGCGGGCGCAGGACAACAGGTCTACTATACATGGGGGACTACTTCTTCGATCAGCTTAAAAATTTTGTCGATTCGGATATCAATAAAATTTCGACATCAACCGATAAATCGGAGTTGTTCCAGAAGCAGAAGCAACTGACTCGTGTGATAGTACAATGGACCTGCTCTGGTCCAAGTGCGAATCCTATTGTAAGCGGATTATAGCCACCGAACCTTTGAAGAAAAGTATTTCCAAAACCCACACTCCATACAAAATAGTACGTTTCTGTAAATGTAATGATTTTTCTATTCTTTTGCCCAGATGCGACCAATTTGTTCATTGACGAACTATATTTTTTTTACGCTTAAATGTCAATAGTTGCCACTCGACAAAAGAGTGAAAACATAAATCAAAAATAGTCCTTCAATCCTGTCTAAAAATTTGCGTTGGTTATGATCTAAATAGATCTGTTCGCGTACTTTCTGCACTAAAAATTCATAGATTTTGAAATTTCAAGGAGTTGGGGGTAAAATTCTCTCAGAGAGAGGTAAAATCACAAAAAAGAAAACGAACGCGAAAGCTACGAAACTTGACCACTTTTTAAACGTCAAATCCAAATGTTTACAAATATCTGAGAGATTTGACAGATTTCATAAATCAGTGGAAAGAAATTTCCTGCACCAAGATTGGTAGCATCTTACTCTCTTGTGAGCGCTCTCTTTTACGAAAAACTACGAAACTTTTGCGTACTCGAACAGGATTTCGTGACTTTTCGTAGTTTTTCTTGAAAATTCGTTTTTTGGCAGAGTACGCGAACAAATCTACTATCTATGACATGTGTCTCCTTCACAAATGTCAAAGATGACATAAAGCAAGGTGGCGTTCAGAAATTGTTCACTGTTGACATTTCGACATTTCAATGTAGCCTACTTAGTGATTCTATGAAAACTAATTTTTCATTGGACATAAACCACTTTCGTTAGTTCTTCAATCCTATTGTATTCAGAGCACAGACAATTTATTTTATTTACCTTAACTACACATAATATCCCGCACATCATTCCACGCAAGAGTACCAGCGATATAGGAATGCCAATAAACATGTGGATACAATCCTTAAGAATGCCATCTTCTCCATACTTAAGCTAATAAAGATTTCCAGTACACATTCAGGGAATATTTCCTACAAGGACATTGGAATCTTATTAAAGTGTATGATTCAATATGCGAATGAAGTAGACCAAAGGAGATGGTACTTGTGACGTCTGCTGCACTGCAACCAATAAGTACAGTCGTAGGGAAAGAAGGAATATAGAAGACAATGCATGAACCTACTTAAGTATGTCGTTGTAAATTTTCATTCTTGTAGTTTCCTTAATATAGAACAAGGACACGAATTAAATAAGATTTACATATCACAGAAGGAAGGAATGAATTTTAGAAAATATTTTGAGAGATTCCCATTTGATGAAAATAGTTCAAATGGATTAGAAAATGGAATAATGAGGTTCAAGGGACTTGTGCTGCATTCTTTTTTTTTGTCAGGTTAGGAATCGCATCATTGGAGCACTCAAAGTTCCACCTAATCCGATCAAAAGCAGGACAATAACAAAGGAAATAATCCGGGGTATCGTCGCCCCCTGGACAGCTGCAGGAAACAGAGGTATCTCTTGAGCCTAGCACTGTTGAGAGACAGCAAGAAAGCCGCTGGTTTCTTACCGACATTCAAGAGCATTTGGCACGTTTAATCTGTCTGCATCTGTCGGCTGGAAAGTCAAGCCACACACAATTGTGCTCATAAGCTACCCACTTGATAATGGGGGCCTGATCGACGGCAAGGAAAACTCAACGCAGGTTCTGGTACTCGGAAATCACCCCCTAAGTCTTGCTTAGAAATCTCACAGGACGGCTGAACTAGACCTTAAGCGAGCCCTCCATCTATTCTTAACAATATAGCCGGCAGCCATTAGAATAGCATAGACCTGCACTTGAAAAACAAAGGCATGCTTAGCTAACGAGTAGTGAAGTCTAGTGCTATCGGTCTCCATAAAGACACCAGCACTAGGCCGCTCGACTACTTTTAGAACCATCTGAGAACATTCGACTATAGTGCGATCCAAGCTTAGGCTGAAGCTAGTCGGCAATCGGTTCTAAATTTGTACAACAACCGAGATCCTGGTGTCATTGAATCAGACGGTATATTCAGGGAACAAGGGTGATATGATAAATATCGCGCAAGATTTAAGTTCGGATGGACATTATGCTTTGATAGTGCAGTCGATGTAAAAATACGACGCGGAGACAACTCAAGCAGAATATCTAGAGCAGAGCGCGGCGTACTTAAAATAGCCATTCCTTGAAATTTAGTCCAAAAAGCAGTCACATATACATACTCGTATACATGACGCTTAAGCTAGAAAAGGTCTTCTCGTAGCCATTTGGATACGAAGGACCCTTTTTGGTGATGAGCCCCGTGTCTTGCCAAGAGCCCCCTTACACTGCCAGAAAATTGAGAGCGCCTTGGACCTCTACGACTTGACATGCTTAGCCTAGAGAAATTTCTTATCTAACATCAGTCCCAAATATTTCGCTTTATCGGAGATCTGGACAGTGACGCCCATTAGCATTGTCTGGAGTGAGATTAGTCACAATCCTCCGTCTCGTAAACAACAACAACTTCAGTCTTTAGAGTATTGACTGAGAACCAATTCCTCGAATATGTCTAAGGCTATCTGCGCGTTAGCATAGATAGTCTGGAGGCGTGGCTCGACCGAAAGTAAGGATGGATCTACAAGTAGAGACGGAAGCCTACTTTGCGGACAACCTTTGGTAAAAACTGTCAAGATATGGGGACCACAGTTTGCATCTACAACCAGAGTTCTATTCATTACCACTGCTCTGATCGACAATACCAATCTTTCATCTTCGCCATGTTGTCTATCAGTGTCGCACATGCAGTCAAAAGTCGCATTGTCGAAGGACGCCCTCTATGTCGATGGATAAGGAAGCGCAATCTTATAAGATGTTTCACGCTTTTATGTATGTTGGATCTCAGATAAAGGGTTCATCTTCCGTACATGCCTGCCTATGTGTATCTCGAATAGTCTCTCCAAGGTTTTCAGTAACAAGGAAGGCAAACTTATGGCTATGAAACGAGGGACCAGCCATTTTTTTCGATTTCTGGTATAAAAGCCTCCAACCAATGCTCCACTCAGTCCTCTGTATGCCTCTTACAAATTATGTATGTATATCCAAACAGTCAACAGGCGAAAAAAAATCCCTTCAAATGCCAAAACACTTTCCACAGTCCAATTGCCCATCACAACCCTATATCCATATCCGGAACAAATATAAATGAAATCCTAATCCCAATTCGAACTACTTGAACCCATTTCCCACTTCCTACCCGTTTTTATCTCCTTTGCAATCAAAAATTCATCTCTCGAGGAACTGAAACCTGTCGCTTTTAATAAATATCCCACTCACCCCAACACGAAAAAAAGGCCAACCAAAGAAACGATACAAATTTCCTTCGTTTACCTTCGAATAAAAAAAAAAGGAGAAAAAAAATGGTTATCTCATACGACCCCATTCGTTATCCTCTAAATGGTCCTTTCGGAAATAAACAGAAGATCAAATTGGGTTACTTACACAAACTTCATGCCCACCCGCATGTGGAGTACACCCACTCGGCATGGACGAGAGGCAATCCCCAAGAAAAAGGTCAAATCATTTTGCAAGGATAACTGATATATGGTCCAATGGGATTTTACATAACCTCGCTACACACACTCGTCAATACGTACATTGCCTCGCATTTCATATTCACAAATTTAGGCTGCCGTTCCTATTTATTTACACAGCGTGCGTGAATTTATGCGAATTCCTTTCAATTTTCCTTTCACTGAATCGAGGATAAGAGGATGAGGTGAAATTTATTATACCTTCATAGATGCAGGAGCGTACTTCAAAGAATAGCCAAATCAAATGTCGGGTGCTCCCTACGTCTGAGGAATTTTAAAACGACGGAGAAAATGAATCAGGTTTTCCAAGGACGAAAAGGACGTATTTTTACGTTGCCAGTGCCTTTTCAAACACTGTCGTCATCTTCTTCGGCATATTTAATACTAATATTAGGTTCTACATTCCTTTGAGAGGAGATGGTGTACATTTTTTTAAAGAGGTCATGTCGCAGTTCACGGTCGGTGCTTGTCTGGAAAGTCGATGGGAATATAGGAATATTTTTAATTTTTCGAAAAAGAATTTCTCGAAGGAGTACTTTAAAATGGTCATCAAAACTAGCTGGTTCAAGCATATAGCTTTACCAGTGGGCAATTTAATGTGGGAATGTATTTAGTTCAAGGAGACATAATTTTTTTTACAAAATGCGCACTTACTGTCTCTGATTATAAGGACTACTTTGAGTTGTTCTAGTTCTTTTCAATCGACTCATGGGTGGAGGTGAACTTTTGATAGAAAGCCTACTTATTCTTGTAACTCTAACTCCTTTTCGGCCAGGCAGACACTACTGGAATACAACGTTACTCTCTAGGATGACGATCTCCGGAGGGTACTTTGTCTATTATTGGAATTTCTGATGAGCTAGTTCTTTATTTCAGTTCATTTAGTTCAGTTTAGTTCACTGCTCAGCAAATTCAATTTTGTGCGATTCTAGCACGTACGTACTCTTTATATAAACTAACCCAATGTTGTAGTCTAGTAGAACAGACGAATCGAGCTTCAAGAAGCCTCAAATTCAAGTCTTTCAATGATGAAAATCAGAGCAAAGACTTATCTGGGTATACCAAAGATAATACCAGGAACTGGGTAGTATTAATGCTTATTACCAACCCTATTGTTAACCCTCCTTATCGAGGATTGGTTTGGCCATTCACAACAGTCCCAATTCTTCTCTCATTACTTCCTCTTCCTTTTCTAAACTCGACTTTTTTGCTAGCTCCCGTGTCGTAGCATTCTTTCTTTCCAACCATTGCTATGCTTTCTCATATACCCGTCTTCTACACGAAACGTTAAGTCTTTTGCTTTCCCCAAGTCAACATGGTTTCCTCAAAGGCAGGTCCAGCACAGCAAACCTTGCCCAATTTGCGTCCTCTACCCTTTCCTCGTTAGAAAACGGCACCGATGTTGATGTTTAGTAAAGTTTTAAACAGTCTGCGCTCGGCATTGAACTTCTTACTTACTTGGAAAACTCCAACTTTTTCAAATCGATTTTTTCTTCCTAAGAGTCTAGTCTTCCTACACAGCACATCGATAGGTTTTCAAACTGTAGCCCTTAAATATATGTACCTAGGAGCTTAACAGAGCCAAATGCCAATCTGGATACAGTTTTCCCCGAACCTTTCTTCTCTGCGCCCAACCTAAATCCTTGTTTTCTGGATCTTAACATAGAGCTCTTTAATGAGATAATTCGCACATTGATGAGAGAACTCCTAAACCCAACTTATGACTTGATTTTGTCAAACGATGGTCAAAATAATTCTCCAAATCTTACGCGACCAACTCACTCCACGCTGCTAGTCAGCTAAGGTAGCTAAGGAAGAAGAATTTTGAGGAGAAATTGCATTAAACGTGCACCCATCGACTTTGACCATCTTTCACTGTGGTCCCTATTGAAATTGAGCTCTACACTTTACCAACATGTATTTTTGTTTTTATTCTTCGCTCAGTCCGATGAAAACTGAGTCAATAACTGAGGTAGTTCTAGAGGTATCTAATAGTTGATTACGAAAAACTGGTCTTAGCGCCTGTATAATATGATTAAGACTTTGGCGTCCTCAGTTTGCCGCTATCTGGCATTCGACAATCAATGCGGAGTACCACGGTCAAAGGTGGAAAAAGGCCCTCGATCCAACCCATAATCCAATGTGGGGGACCGCATTGAAAAATGGCCAAATTCGCTCGATCCAACTCATAAGCAATGTGGGCGACCACAGTGATAGATGGCCAAAGTTTCTCGATCCAATTCATAAACAATGTGTGGGACCACAGTGATAGATGGCCAAAGTCGATTGGTCCACTTCAAATGCAATATCTTCTCATATCTCCTCTCCCTTAGCGTTTTGGACTAAATGGACATAATTGAACAAAAAATTTAACCAAAAAACGTTTAAGGTATGATTAAGACTTTGGCGTCCTCAGTTTGCCGCTATCTGGCATTCGACAATCAATGCGGAGTACCACGGTCAAAGGTGGAAAAAGGCCCTCGATCCAACCCATAATCCAATGTGGGGGACCGCATTGAAAAATGGCCAAATTCGCTCGATCCAACTCATAAGCAATGTGGGCGACCACAGTGATAGATGGCCAAAGTTTCTCGATCCAATTCATAAACAATGTGTGGGACCACAGTGATAGATGGCCAAAGTCGATTGGTCCACTTCAAATGCAATATCTTCTCATATCTCCTCTCCCTTAGCGTTTTGGACTAAATGGACATAATTGAACAAAAAACTTAACCAAAAAACGTTTAAGGTATGATTAAGACTTTGGCGTCCTCAGTTTGCCGCTATCTGGCATTCGACAATCAATGCGGAGTACCACGGTCAAAGGTGGAAAAAGGCCCTCGATCCAACCCATAATCCAATGTGGGGGACCGCATTGAAAAATGGCCAAATTCGCTCGATCCAACTCATAAGCAATGTGGGCGACCACAGTGATAGATGGCCAAAGTTTCTAGATCCAATTCATAAACAATGTGTGGGACCACAGTGATAGATGGCCAAAGTCGATTGGTCCACTTCAAATGCAATATCTTCTCATATCTCCTCTCCCTTAGCGTTTTGGACTAAATGGACATAATTGAACAAAAAATTTAACCAAAAAACGTTTAAGGTATGATTAAGACTTTGGCGTCCTCAGTTTGCCGCTATCTGGCATTCGACAATCAATGCGGAGTACCACGGTCAAAGGTGGAAAAAGGCCCTCGATCCAACCCATAATCCAATGTGGGGGACCACATTGAAAAATGGCCAAATTCGCTCGATCCAACTCATAAGCAATGTGGGCGACCACAGTGATAGATGGCCAAAGTTTCTCGATCCAATTCATAAGCAATGTGTGGGACCACAGTGAAAGATGGTCAAAGTCGATTGGTCCACTTCAAATGCAATATCTTCTCATATCTCCTCTCCCTTAGCGTTTTGGACTAAATGGACATAATTGAACAAAAAACTTAACAAAAAAACGTTTAAGGTATGATTAAGACTTTGGCGTCCTCAGTTTGCCGCTATCTGGCATTCGACAATCAATGCGGAGTACCACGGTCAAAGGTGGAAAAAGGCCCTCGATCCAACCCATAATCCAATGTGGAGGACTACATTGAAAAATGGCCAAATTCGCTCGACCCAACTCATAAGCAATGTGGGGGACCACAGTGATAGGTGGCGAAAGTTTCTCGATCCAATTCATAAGCAATGTGGGGGACCACAGTGAAAGATGGTCAAAGTCGATTGGTCCACTTCAAGATTGGTCCACTTCAAGATTGGTCCACTTCAAATGCAATATCTTCTCATATCTCCTCTCCCTTAGCGTTTTGGACTAAATGGACATAATTGAACAAAAAACTTAACAAAAAAACGTTTAAGGTATGATTAAGACTTTGGCGTCCTCAGTTTGCCGCTATCTGGCATTCGACAATCAATGCGGAGTACCACGGTCAAAGGTGGAAAAAGGCCCTCGATCCAACCCATAATCCAATGTGGGGGACCACATTGAAAAATGGCCAAATTCGCTCGATCCAACTCATAAGCAATGTGGGGGACCACAGTGATAGATGGCCAAAGTTTCTCGATCCAATTCATAAGCAATGTGGGGGACCACAGTGAAAGATGGTCAAAGTCGATTGGTCCACTATATGCAATATCTTCTCATATTTCCTCTCCCTTAGCGTTTTGGACTAAATGGACATAATTGAACAAAAAACTTAACAAAAAAACGTTTAAGGTATGATTAAGACTTTGGCGTCCTCAGTTTGCCGCTATCTGGTATTCGAAAATCAATGCGGAGTACCACGGTCAAAGGTGGAAAAAGGCCCTCGATCCAACCCATAATCCAATGTGGGGGACCACATTGAAAAATGGCCAAATTCGCTCGATCCAACTCATAAGCAATGTGGGCGACCACAGTGATAGATGGCCAAAGTTTCTCGATCCAATTCATAAGCAATGTGTGGGACCACAGTGAAAGATGGTTAAAGTCGATTGGTCCACTTCAAATGCAATATCTTCTCATATTTCCTCTCCCTTAGCGTTTTGGACTAAATGCACGTAAATGAACAAAAAACTTAACCAAAGAACGTTTAAGGTATGATTAAGACTTTGGCGTCCTCAGTTTGCCGCTATCTGGCATTCGACAATCAATGCGGAGTACCACGGTCAAAGGTGGAAAAAGGCCCTCGATCCAACCCATAATCCAATGTGGGGGACCACATTGAAAAATGGCCAAATTCGCTCGATCCAACTCATAAGCAATGTGGGGGACCACAGTGATAGATGGCCAAAGTTTCTCGATCCAATTCATAAGCAATGTGGGGGACCACAGTGAAAGATGGTCAAAGTCGATTGGTCCACTTCAAATGCAATATCTTCTCATATCTCCTCTCCCTTAGCGTTTTGGACTAAATGGACATAATTGAACAAAAAACTTAACAAAAAAACGTTTAAGGTATGATTAAGACTTTGGCGTCCTCAGTTTGCCGCTATCTGGCATTCGACAATCAATGCGGAGTACCACGGTCAAAGGTGGAAAAAGGCCCTCGATCCAACCCATAATCCAATGTGGCGGACCACATTGAAAAATGGCCAAATTCGCTCGATCCAACTCATAAGCAATGTGGGGGACCACAGTGAAAAATGGTCAAAGTCGATTGATCCACTTCAAATGCAATATCTTCTCATATCTCCTCTCCCTTAGCGTTTTGGACCAAATGGACATAATTGAACAAAAAACTTAACCGAAAAACGTTTAAGGTATGATTAAGACTTTGGCGTCCTCAGTTTGCCGCTATCTGGCATTCGACAATCAATGCGGAGTACCACGGTCAAAGGTGGAAAAAGGCCCTCGATCCAACCCATAATTCAGTGTGGAGGACAACATTGAAAAATGGCCAAATTCGCTCGATCCAACTCATAAGCAATGTGGGGGACCACAGTGATAGATGCAACCCATAATCCAATGTGGGGGACTACATTGAAAAATGGCCGAATTCGCTCGACCCAACTCATAAGCAATGTGGGGGACCACAGTGATAGATGGCCAAAGTTTCTCGATCCAATTCATAGGCAATGTGGGGGACCACAGTGAAAGATGGTCAAAGTCGATTGGTCCACTATATGCAATATCTTCTCATATTTCCTCTCCCTTAGCGTTTTGGACTAAATGTACATAATTGAACAAAAAACTTAACCAAAAAACGTTTAAGGTATGACTAAGACTTTGGCGTCCTCAGTTTGCCGCTATCTGGCATTCGACAATCAATGCGGAGTACCACGGTCAAAGGTGGAAAAAGGCCCTCGATCCAACCCATAATCCAATGTGGGGGACCACATTGAAAAATGGCCAAATTCGCTCGATCCAACTCATAAGCAATGTGGGCGACCACAGTGATAGATGGCCAAAGTTTCTCGATCCAATTCATAAGCAATGTGTGGGACCACAGTGAAAGATGGTCAAAGTCGATTGGTCCACTTTAAATGCAATATCTTCTCATATTTCCTCTCCCTTAGCGTTTTGGACTAAATGCACGTAAATGAACAAAAAACTTAACCAAAAAACGTTTAAGGTATGATTAAGACTTTGGCGTCCTCAGTTTGCCGCTATCTGGCATTCGACAATCAATGCGGAGTACCACGGTCAAAGGTGGAAAAAGGCCCTCGATCCAACCCATAATCCAATGTGGAGGACCACATTGAAAAATGGCCAAATTCGCTCGATCCAACTCATAAGCAATGTGGGGGACCACAGTGATAGATGCAACCCATAATCCAATGTGGGGGACTACATTGAAAAATGGCCGTTTTCGCTCGACCCAACTCATAAGCAATGTGGGGGACCACAGTGATAGATGGCAAAATTCGCTCGATCCAACTCATAAGCAATGTGGGGGACCACAGTGAAAAATGGTCAAAGTCGATTGATCCACTTCAAATGCAATATCTTCTCATATCTCCTCTCCCTTAGCGTTTTGGACCAAATGGACATAATTGAACAAAAAACTTAACCGAAAAACGTTTAAGGTATGATTAAGACTTTGGCGTCCTCAGTTTGCCGCTATCTGGCATTCGACAATCAATGCGGAGTACCACGGTCAAAGGTGGAAAAAGGCCCTCGATCCAACCCATAATTCAATGTGGAGGACAACATTGGAAAATGGCCAAATTCGCTCGATCCAACTCATAAGCAATGTGGGGGACCACAGTGATAGATGGCCAAAGTTTCTCGATCCAATTCATAAGCAATGTGTGGGACCACAGTGAAAGATGGTTAAAGTCGATTGGTCCACTTCAAATGCAATATCTTCTCATATTTCCTCTCCCTTAGCGTTTTGGACTAAATGCACGTAAATGAACAAAAAACTTAAATAAAGAACGTTTAAGGTATGATTAAGACTTTGGCGTCCTCAGTTTGCCGCTATCTGGCATTCGACAATCAATGCGGAGTACCACGGTCAAAGGTGGAAAAAGGCCCTCGATCCAACCCATAATCCAATGTGGCGGACCACATTGAAAAATGGCCAAATTCGCTCGATCCAACTCATAAGCAATGTGGGGGACCACAGTGAAAAATGGTCAAAGTCGATTGATCCACTTCAAATGCAATATCTTCTCATATCTCCTCTCCCTTAGCGTTTTGGACCACATGGACATAATTGAACAAAAAACTTAACCGAAAAACGTTTAAGGTATGATTAAGACTTTGGCGTCCTCAGTTTGCCGCTATCTGGCATTCGACAATCAATGCGGAGTACCACGGTCAAAGGTGGAAAAAGGCCCTCGATCCAACCCATAATTCAATGTGGAGGACAACATTGAAAAATGGCCAAATTCGCTCGATCCAACTCATAAGCAATGTGGGGGACCACAGTGATAGATGCAACCCATAATCCAATGTGGGGGACTACATTGAAAAATGGCCGAATTCGCTCGACCCAACTCATAAGCAATGTGGGGGACCACAGTGATAGATGGCCAAAGTTTCTCGATCCAATTCATAAGCAATGTGGGGGACCACAGTGAAAGATGGTTAAAGTCGACTGGTCCACTTCAAATGCAATATCTTCTCATATTTCCTCTCCCTTAGCGTTTTGGACTAAATGCACGTAAATGAACAAAAAACTTAACCAAAGAACGTTTAAGGTATGATTAAGACTTTGGCGTCCTCAGTTTGCCGCTATCTGGCATTCGACAATCAATGCGGAGTACCACGGTCAAAGGTGGAAAAAGGCCCTCGATCCAACCCATAATTCAATGTGGAGGACAACATTGAAAAATGGCCAAATTCGCTCGATCCAACTCATAAGCAATGTGGGGGACCACAGTGATAGATGCAACCCATAATCCAATGTGGGGGACTACATTGAAAAATGGCCGAATTCGCTCGACCCAACTCATAAGCAATGTGGGGGACCACAGTGATAGATGGCCAAAGTTTCTCGATCCAATTCATAGGCAATGTGGGGGACCACAGTGAAAGATGGTCAAAGTCGATTGATCCACTTCAAATGCAATATCTTCTCATATCTCCTCTCCCTTAGCGTTTTGGACTAAATGGACATAATTGAACAAAAAACTTAACCAAAAAACGTTTAAGGTATGATTAAGACTTTGGCGTCCTCAGTTTGCCGCTATCTGGCATTCGACAATCAATGCGGAGTACCACGGTCAAAGGTGGAAAAAGGCCCTCGATCCAACCCATAATCCAATGTGGGGGACCACATTGAAAATTGGCCAAATTCGCCAAATTCGCTCGATCCAACTCATAAGCAATGTGGGGGACCACAGTAATAGATGGCCAAAGTTTCTCGATCCGATTCATAAGCAATGTGGGGGACCACAGTGAAAGATGGTCAAATTCGATTGATCCACTTCAAATGCAATATCTTCTCATATCTCCTCTCCGTTAGCGTTTTGGACTAAATGGACATAATTGAACAAAAAACTTAACCAAAAAACGTTTAAGGTATGATTAAGACTTTGGCGTCCTCAGTTTGCCGCTATCTGGCATTCGACAATCAATGCGGAGTACCACGGTCAAAGGTGGAAAAAGGCCCTCGATCCAACCCATAAACCACATTGAAAAATGGCCAAATTCGCTCGATCCAACTCATAAGCAATGTGGGGGACCACAGTGATAGATGGTCAAAGTTTCTCGATCCGATTCATAAGCAATATGGGGGACCACAATGAAAGATGGTCAAAGTCGATTGATCCACTTCAAATGCAATATCTTCTCATATCTCCTCTCCGTTAGCGTTTTGGACTAAATGGACATAATTGAACAAAAAACTTAACCAAAAAACGTTTAAGGTATGATTAAGACTTTGGCGTCCTCAGTTTGCCGCTATCTGGCATTCGACAATCAATGCGGAGTACCACGGTCAAAGGTGGAAAAAGGCCCTCGATCCAACCCATAATCCAATGTGGGGGACCACATTGAAAAATGGCCAAATTCGCTCGATCCAACTCATAAGCAATGTGGGGGACCACAGTGATAGATGGCCAAAGTTTCTCGATCCAATTCATAAGCAATGTGGGGGACCACAGTGAAATATGGTCAAAGTAGATCGGTCCACTTCAAATGCAATATCTTCTCATATCTCCTCTCCCTTAGCGTTTTGGACTAAATGGACATAATTGAACAAAAAACTCAACTAAAAAACGATTAAGGTATGATTAAGACTTTGGCGTCCTCAGTTTGCCGCTATCTGGCATTCGACAGTCAATGCGGAGTACCACGGTCAAAGGTGGAAAAAGGCCCTCGATCCAACCAATAATCCAATGTGGGGGACCACATTGAAAAATGGCCAAATTCGCTCGACTCAACTCATAAGCAATGTGGGGGACCACAGTTGTAGATGGCCAAAGTTTCTCGATCCAATTCATAAGCAATGTGGGGGACCACAGTGAAAGATGGTCAAAGTAGATCGGTCCACTTCAAATGCAATATCTTCTCATATCTCCTCTCCCTTAGCGTTTTGGACTAAATGGACATAATTGAACAAAAAACTTAACCAATAACGATTAAGGTATGATTAAGACTTTGGCGTCCTCAGTTTGCCGCTATCCGGCATTCGACAATCAATGCGGAGTACCACGGTCAAAGGTGGAAAAAGGCCCTCGATCCAACCCATAATCCAATGTGGGGGACCACATTGAAAAATGGCCAAATTCGCTCGATCCAACTCATACGCAATGTGGGGGACCACAGTGATAGATGGCCAAAGTTTCTCGATCCAATTCATAAGCAATGTGTGGGACCACAGTGAAAGATGGTCAAAGTCGATTGGTCCACTTCAAATGCAATATCTTCTCATATCTCCTCTCCCTTAGCGTTTTGGACTAAATGGACATAATTGAACAAAAAACTTAACCAAAAAACGTTTAAGGTATGATTAAGACTTTGGCGTCCTCAGTTTGCCGCTAACCGGCATTCGACAATCAATGCGGAGTACCACGGTCAAAGGTGGAAAAAGGCCCTCGATCCAACCCATAAACCACATTGAAAAATGGCCAAAATCGCTCGATCCAACTCATAAGCAATGTGGGGGACCACAGTGATAGATGGCCAAAGTTTCTCGATCCGATTCATAAGCAATGTGGGGGACCACAATGAAAGATGGTCAAAGTCGATTGATCCACTTCAAATGCAATATCTTCTCATATCTCCTCTCCGTTAGCGTTTTGGACTAAATGGACATAATTCAACAAAAAACTTAACCGAAAAACGTTTAAGGTATGATTAAGACTTTGGCGTCCTCAGTTTGCCGCTATCTGGCATTCGACAATCAATGCGGAGTACCACGGTCAAAGGTGGAAAAAGGCCCTCGATCCAACCCATAAACCACATTGAAAAATGGCCAAATTCGCTCGATCCAACTCATAAGCAATGTGGGGGACCACAGTGATAGATGGTCAAAGTTTCTCGATCCGATTCATAAGCAATGTGGGGGACCACAATGAAAGATGGTCAAAGTCGATTGATCCACTTCAAATGCAATATCTTCTCATATCTCCTCTCCGTTAGCGTTTTGGACTAAATGGACATAATTGAACAAGAAACTTAACCAAAAAACGTTTAAGGTATGATTAAGACTTTGGCGTCCTCAGTTTGCCGCTATCTGGCATTCGACAATCAATGCGGAGTACCACGGTCAAAGGTGGAAAAAGGCCCTCGATCCAACCCATAATCCAATGTGGGGGACCACATTGAAAAATGGCCAAATTCGCTCGATCCAACTCATACGCAATGTGGGGGACCACAGTGATAGATGGCCAAAGTTTCTCGATCCAATTCATAAGCAATGTGTGGGACCACAGTGAAAGATGGTCAAAGTCGATTGGTCCACTTCAAATGCAATATCTTCTCATATCTCCTCTCCCTTAGCGTTTTGGACTAAATGGACATAATTGAACAAAAAACTCAACTAAAAAACGATTAAGGTATGATTAAGACTTTGGCGTCCTCAGTTTGCCGCTATCTGGCATTCGACAGTCAATGCGGAGTACCACGGTCAAAGGTGGAAAAAGGCCCTCGATCCAACCAATAATCCAATGTGGGGGACCACATTGAAAAATGGCCAAATTCGCTCGACTCAACTCATAAGCAATGTGGGGGACCACAGTTGTAGATGGCCAAAGTTTCTCGATCCAATTCATAAGCAATGTGGGGGACCACAGTGAAAGATGGTCAAAGTAGATCGGTCCACTTCAAATGCAATATCTTCTCATATCTCCTCTCCCTTAGCGTTTTGGACTAAATGGACATAATTGAACAAAAAACTTAACGAAAAAACGTTTAAGGTATGATTAAGACTTTGGCGTCCTCAGTTTGCCGCTATCTGGCATTCGACAATCAATGCGGAGTACCACGGTAAAAGTTGAAAAAGGGCCCTCGATCCAACCCATAATCCAATGTGGGGGACCACATTGAAAAATGGCCAAATTCGCTCGACCCAACTCATAAGCAATGTGGGGGACCACATTGAAAATTGGCCAAATTCGCCAAATTCGCTCGATCCAACTCATAAGCAATGTGGGGGACCACAGTAATAGATGGCCAAAGTTTCTCGATCCGATTCATAAGCAATGTGGGGGACCACAGTGAAAGATGGTCAAATTCGATTGATCCACTTCAAATGCAATATCTTCTCATATCTCCTCTCCCTTAGCGTTTTGGACTAAATGGACATAATTGAACAAAAAACTTAACCAAAAAAAGTTTAAGGTATGATTAAGACTTTGGCGTCCTCAGTTTGCCGCTATCTGGCATTCGACAATCAATGCGGAGTACCACGGTCAAAGGTGGAAAAAGGCCCTCGATCCAACCCATAATCCAATGTGGGGGACCACATTGAAAAATGGCCAAATTCGCTCGACCCAACTCATAAGCAATGTGGGGGACCACAGTGATAGATGGCCAATGTTTCTCGATCCAATTCATAAGCAATGTGGGGGACCACAGTGAAAGATGGTCAAAGTCGATTGATCCACTTCAAATGCAATATCTTCTCATATCTCCTCTCCCTTAGCGTTTTGGACTAAATGGACATAATTGAACAAAAAACTTAACGAAAAAACGTTTAAGGTATGATTAAGACTTTGGCGTCCTCAGTTTGCCGCTATCTGGCATTCGACAATCAATGCGGAGTACCACGGTAAAAGTTGAAAAAGGGCCCTCGATCCAACCCATAATCCAATGTGGGGGACCACATTGAATAACGGCCAAATTCGCTCGACCCAACTCATAAGCAATGTGGGGGACCACAGTGATAGATGGCCAATGTTTCTCGATCCAATTCATAAGCAATGTGGGGGACCACAGTGAAAGATGGTCAAAGTCGATTGACCCACTTCAAATGCAATATCTTCTCATATCTCCTCTCCCTTAGCGTTTTGGACTAAATGGACATAATTGAACAAAAAACTTAACCAAAAAACGTTTAAGGTATGATTAAGACTTTGGCGTCCTCAGTTTGCCGCTATCTGGCATTCGACAATCAATGCGGAGTACCACGGTAAAAGTTGAAAAATGACCCTCGATCCAACCCATAATCCAATGTGGGGGACCACATTGAAAAATGGCCAAATTCGCTCGACCCAACTCATAAGCAATGTGGGGGACCACAGTGATAGATGGCCAATGTTTCTCGATCCAATTCATAAGCAATGTGGGGGACCACAGTGAAAGATGGTCAAAGTCGATTGATCCACTTCAAATGCAATATCTTCTCATATCTCCTCTCCCTCAGCGTTTTGGACTAAATGGACATAATTGAACAAAAAACTTAACCAAAAAACGTTTAAGGTATGATTAAGACTTTGGCGTCCTCAGTTTGCCGCTATCTGGCATCGACAATCAATGCGGAGTACCACGGTCAAAGGTGGAAAAAGGCCCTCGATCCAACCCATAATCCAATTAGGGGGACCACATTGAAAAATGGCCAAATTCGCTCGATCCAACTCATAAGCAATGTGGGGGACCACAGTGATAGATGGCCACAGTTTCTTGATTCGATTCATAAGCAATGTGGGGGACCACAGTGAAAGATGGTCAAAGCCGATTGATCCACTTCAAATGCAATATCTTCTCATATCTCCTCTCCCTTAGCGTTTTGGACTAAATGGACATAATTGAACAAAAAACTTAACCAAAAAAAGTTTAAGGTATGATTAAGTCTTTGGCGTCCTCAGTTTCCAATAATCCAATGGGGGGGACCACATTGAAAAATGGCCAAATATGCTCGATCCAACTCATAAGCAATGTGGGGGACCACAGTGATAGATGGTCAAAGTTTCTCGATCCAATTCATAAGCAATGTGGGGGACCACAGTGAAAGATGGTCAAATTCGATTGGTCCACTTCAAGTGCAATATCTTCTCATATCTCCTCTCCCTTAGCGTTTTGGACTAAATGGACATAATTGAACAAAAAACTTAACCAAAAAACGTTTAAGGTATGATTAAGACTTTGGCGTCCTCAGTTTGCCGCTATCTGGCATTCGACAATCAATGCGGAGTACCACGGTCAAAGGTGGAAAAAGGCCCTCGATCCAACCCATAATCCAATGTGGGGGACCACATTGAAAAATGGCCAAATTCGCTCGATCCAACTCATAAGCAATGTTGGGGACCACAGTGATAGATGGCCGAAGTTTCTCGATCCAATTCATAAGCAATGTGGGGGACCACAGTGAAAGATGGTCAAAGTCGATTGGTCCACAATCTCAATATCTTCTCATATCTCCTCTCCCTTAGCGTTTTGGACTAAATGGACATAATTGAACAAAAAACTGAACTAAAAACGTTTAAGGTATGATTAAGACTTTGGCGTCCTCAGTTTGCCGCTATCTGGCATTCGACAGTCAATGCGGAGTACCACGGTCAAAGGTGGAAAAAGGCCCTCGATCCAACCAATAATCCAATGTGGGGGACCACATTGAAAAATGGCCAAATTCGCTCGATCCAACTCATACGCAATGTGGGGGACCACAGTGATAGATGGCCAAAGTTTCTCGATCCAATTCATAAGCAATGTGGGGGACCACAGTGAAAGATGGTCAAAGTCGATTGGTCCACAATCTCAATATCTTCTCATATCTCCTCTCCCTTAGCGTTTTGGACTAAATGGACATAATTGAACAAAAAACTGAACTAAAAAACGTTTAAGGTATGATTAAGACTTTGGCGTCCTCAGTTTGCCGCTATCTGGCATTCGACAGTCAATGCGGAGTACCACGGTCAAAGGTGGAAAAAGGCCCTCGATCCAACCAATAATCCAATGTGGGGGACCACATTGAAAAATGGCCAAATTCGCTCGATCAAACTCATACGCAATGTGGGGGACCACAGTGATAGATGGCCAAAGTTTCTCGATCCAATTCATAAGCAATGTGGGGGACCACAGTGAAAGATGGTCAAAGTCGATTGGTCCACAATCTCAATATCTTCTCATATCTCCTCTCCCTTAGCGTTTTGGACTAAATGGACATAATTGAACAAAAAACTGAACTAAAAAACGTTTAAGGTATGATTAAGACTTTGGCGTCCTCAGTTTGCCGCTATCTGGCATTCGACAGTCAATGCGGAGTACCACGGTCAAAGGTGGAAAAAGGCCCTCGATCCAACCAATAATCCAATGTGGGGGACCACATTGAAAAATGGCCAAATTCGCTCGATCAAACTCATACGCAATGTGGGGGACCACAGTGATAGATGGCCAAAGTTTCTCGATCCAATTCATAAGCAATGTGGGGGACCACAGTGAAAGATGGTCAAAGTCGATTGGTCCACAATCTCAATATCTTCTCATATCTCCTCTCCCTTAGCGTTTTGGACTAAATGGACATAATTGAACAAAAAACTGAACTAAAAAACGTTTAAGGTATGATTAAGACTTTGGCGTCCTCAGTTTGCCGCTATCTGGCATTCGACAGTCAATGCGGAGTACCACGGTCAAAGGTGGAAAAAGGCCCTCGATCCAACCCATAATCCAATTAGGGGGACCACATTGAAAAATGGCCAAATTCGCTCGATCCAACTCATAAGCAATGTGGGGGACCACAGTGATAGATGGTCAAAGTCGATTGATCCACTTCAAATGCAATATCTTCTCATATCTCCTCTCCCTTAGCGTTTTGGACTAAATGGACATAATTGAACAAAAAACTTAACCAAAAAACGTTTAAGGTATGATTAAGACTTTGGCGTCCTCAGTTTGCCGCTATCTGGCATTCGACAATCAATGCGGAGTACAACGGTCAAAGGTGGAAAAAGGCCCTCGATCCAACCCATAAACCACATTGAAAAATGGCTAAATTCGCTCGATCCAACTCATAAGCAATGTGGGGGACCACAGTGAAAGATGGTCAAAGTCGATTGATCCACTTCAAATGCAATATCTTCTCATATCTCCTCTCCCTTAGCGTTTTGGACTAAATGGACATAATTGAACAAAAAACTTAACCAAAAAACGTTTAAGGTATGATTAAGACTTTGGCGTCCTTAGTTTGCCGCTATCTGGCATTCGACAATCAATGCGGAGTACAACGGTCAAAGGTGGAAAAAGGCCCTCGATCCAACCCATAAACCACATTGAAAAATGGCTAAATTCGCTCGATCCAACTCATAAGCAATGTGGGGGACCACAGTGAAAGATGGTCAAAGTCGATTGATCCACTTCAAATGCAATATCTTCTCATATCTCCTCTCCCTTAGCGTTTTGGACTAAATGGACATAATTGAACAAAAAACTTAACCAAAAAACGTTTAAGGTATGATTAAGACTTTGGCGTCCTTAGTTTGCCGCTATCTGGCATTCGACAATCAATGCGGAGTACCACGGTCAAAGGTGGAAAAAGGCCCTCGATCCAACCCATAATCCAATGTGGGGGACCACATTGAAAAATGGTCAAATTCGCTCGATCAAACTCATACGCAATGTGGGGGACCACAGTGATAGATGGCCAAAGTTTCTCGATCCAATTCATAAGCAATGTGTGGGACCACAGTGAAAGATGGTCAAAGTCGATTGGTCCACTTCAAATGCAATATCTTCTCATATCTCCTCTCCCTTAGCGTTTTGGACTAAATGGACATAATTGAACAAAAAACTTAACCAAAAAATGTTTAAGGTATGATTAAGACTTTGGCGTCCTCAGTTTGCCGCTATCTGGCATTCGACAATCAATGCGGAGTACCACGGTCAAAGGTGGAAAAAGGCCCTCGATCCAACCCATAATCCAATGTGGGGGACCACATTGAAAAATGGCCAACTCATACGCAATGTGGGGGACCACAGTGATAGATGGCCAATGTTTCTCGATCCAATTCATAAGCAATGTGGGGGACCACAGTGAAAGATGGTCAAAGTCGATTGGTCCATTTCAAATGCAATATCTTCTCATATCTCCTCTCCCTTAGCGTTTTGGACTAAATGGACATAATTGAACAAAAAACTTAACCAAAAAACGTTTAAGGTATGATTAAGACTTTGGCGTCCTCAGTTTGCCGCTATCTGGCATTCGACAATCAATGCGGAGTACCACGGTCAAAGGTGGAAAAAGGCCCTCGATCCAACCCATAATCCAATGTGGGGGACCACATTGAAAAATGGCCAAATTCGCTCGACCCAACTCATAAGCAATGTGGGGGACCACAGTGATAGATGGCCAATGTTTCTCGATCCAATTCATAAGCAATGTGGGGGACCACAGTGAAAGATGGTCAAAGTAGATCGGTCCACTTCAAATGCAATATCTTCTCATATCTCCTCTCCCTTAGCGTTTTGGACTAAATGGACATAATTGAACAAAAAGCTTAACCAAAAAACGATTAAGGTATGATTAAGACTTTGGCGTCCTCAGTTTGCCGCTATCTGGCATCGACAATCAATGCGGAGTACCACGGTCAAAGGTGGAAAAAGGCCCTCGATCCAACCCATAATCCAATTAGGGGGACCACATTGAAAAATGGCCAAATTCGCTCGATCCAACTCATAAGCAATGTGGGGGACCACAGTGATAGATGGCCAAAGTTTCTCGATCCAATTCATAAGCAATGTGGGGGACCACAGTGAAATATGGTCAAAGTCGATTGGTCCACTTCAAATGCAATATCTTCTCATATCTCCTCTCCCTTAGCGTTTTGGACTAAATGGACATAATTGAACAAAAAACTCAACTAAAAAACGTTTAGGTTTGATTAAGACTTTGGCGTCCTCAGTTTGCCGCTATCTGGCATTCGACAGTCAATGCGGAGTACCACGGTCAAAGGTGGAAAAAGGCCCTCGATCCAACCAATAATCCAATGTGGGGGACCACATTGAAAAATGGCCAATTTCGCTCGACTCAACTCATAAGCAATGTGGGGGACCACAGTTGTAGATGGCCAAAGTTTCTCGATCCAATTCATAAGCAATGTGGGGGACCACAGTGAAAGATGGTCAAAGTAGATCGGTCCACTTCAAATGCAATATCTTCTCATATCTCCTCTCCCTTAGCGTTTTGGACTAAATGGACATAATTGAACAAAAAACTTAACCAATAACGATTAAGGTATGATTAAGACTTTGGCGTCCTCAGTTTGCCGCTATCTGGCATCCGACAATCAATGCGGAGTACCACGGTCAAAGGTGGAAAAAGGCCCTCGATCCAACCCATAATCCAATGTGGGGGACCACATTGAAAAATGGCCAAATTCGCTCGATCCAACTCATACGCAATGTGGGGGACCACAGTGATAGATGGCCAAAGTTTCTCGATCCGATTCATAAGCAATGTGGGGGACCACAATGAAAGATGGTCAAAGTCGATTGATCCACTTCAAATGCAATATCTTCTCATATCTCCTCTCCGTTAGCGTTTTGGACTAAATGGACATAATTGAACAAAAAACTTAACCAAAAAACGTTTAAGGTATGATTAAGACTTTGGCGTCCTCAGTTTGCCGCTATCTGGCATTCGACAATCAATGCGGAGTACCACGGTCAAAGGTGGAAAAAGGCCCTCGATCCAACCCATAATCCAATGTGGGGGACCACATTGAAAAATGGCCAAATTCGCTCGACCCAACTCATAAGCAATGTGGGGGACCACAGTGATAGATGGCAAAGTTTCTCGATCCGATTCATAAGCAATGTGGGGGACCACAATGAAAGATGGTCAAAGTCGATTGATCCACTTCAAATGCAATATCTTCTCATATCTCCTCTCCGTTAGCGTTTTGGACTAAATGGACATAATTGAACAAAAAACTTAACGAAAAAACGTTTAAGGTATGATTAAGACTTTGGCGTCCTCAGTTTGCCGCTATCTGGCATTCGACAATCAATGCGGAGTACCACGGTCAAAGGTGGAAAAAGGCCCTCGATCCAACCCATAATCCAATGTGGGGGACCACATTGAAAAATGGCCAAAATCGCTCGATCCAACTCATAAGCAATGTGGGGGACCACAGTGATAGATGGCCAAAGTTTCTCGATCCGATTCATAAGCAATGTGGGGGACCACAATGAAAGATGGTCAAAGTCGATTGATCCACTTCAAATGCAATATCTTCTCATATCTCCTCTCCGTTAGCGTTTTGGACTAAATGGACATAATTGAACAAAAAACTTAACCAAAAAACGTTTAAGGTATGATTAAGACTTTGGCGTCCTCAGTTTGCCGCTATCTGGCATTCGACAATCAATGCGGAGTACCACGGTCAAAGGTGGAAAAAGGCCCTCGATCCAACCCATAATCCAATGTGGGGGACCACATTGAAAAATGGCCAAATTCGCTCGATCCAACTCATACGCAATGTGGGGGACCACAGTGATAGATGGCCAAAGATTCTCGATCCAATTCATAAGCAATGTGTGGGACCACAGTGAAAGATGGTCAAAGTCGATTGGTCCACTTCAAATGCAATATCTTCTCATATCTCCTCTCCCTTAGCGTTTTGGACTAAATGGACATAATTGAACAAAAAACTTAACCAAGAAACGTTTAAGGTATGATTAAGACTTTGGCGTCCTCAGTTTGCCGCTATCTGGCATTCGACAATCAATGCGGAGTACCACGGTCAAAGGTGGAAAAAGGCCCTCGATCCAACCCATAATCCAATGTGGGGGACCACATTGAAAAATGGCCAAATTCGCTCGACCCAACTCATAAGCAATGTGGGGGACCACAGTGATAGATGGCCAATGTTTCTCGATCCAATTCATAAGCAATGTGGGGGACCACAGTGAAAGATGGTCAAAGTCGATTGACCCACTTCAAATGCAATATCTTCTCATATCTCCTCTCCCTTAGCGTTTTGGACTAAATGGACATAATTGAACAAAAAACTTAACCAAGAAACGTTTAAGGTATGATTAAGACTTTGGCGTCCTCAGTTTGCCGCTATCTGGCATTCGACAATCAATGCGGAGTACCACGGTAAAAGTTGAAAAAGGGCCCTCGATCCAACCCATAATCCAATGTGGGGGACCACATTGAAAATAGTTTCTCGATCCAATTCATAAGCAATGTGGGGGACCACAGTGAAAGATGGTCAAAGTAGATCGTTCCACTTCAAATGCAATATCTTCTCATATCTCCTCTCCCTTAGCGTTTTGGACTAAATGGACATAATTGAACAAAAAACTTAACCAAAAAACGATTAAGGTATGATTAAGACTTTGGCGTCCTCAGTTTGCCGCTATCTGGCATCGACAATCAATGCGGAGTACCACGGTCAAAGGTGGAAAAAGGCCCTCGATCCAACCCATAATCCAATTAGGGGGACCACATTGAAAAATGGCCAAATTCGCTCGACCCAACTCATAAGCAATGTGGGGGACCACAGTGATAGATGGCCAAAGTTTCTCGATCCAATTCATAAGCAATGTGGGGGACCACAGTGAAAGATGGTCAAAGTCGATTGATCCACTTCAAATGCAATATCTTCTCATATCTCCTCTCCCTTAGCGTTTTGAACTAAATGGACATAATTGAACAAAAAACTTAACCAAAAAACGTTTAAGGTATGATTAAGACTTTGGCGTCCTCAGTTTGCCGCTATCTGGCATTCGACAATCAATGCGGAGTACCACGGTCAAAGGTGGAAAAAGGCCCTCGATCCAACCCATAATCCAATGTGGAGGACCACATTGAAAAATGGCCAAATTCGCTCGATCCAACTCATAAGCAATGTGGGGGACCACAGTGATAGATGCAACCCATAATCCAATGTGGGGGACTACATTGAAAAATGACCGAATTCGCTCGACCCAACTCATAAGCAATGTGGGGGACCACAGTGATAGATGGCCAATGTTTCTCGATCCAATTCATAAGCAATGTGGGGGACCACAGTGAAAGATGGTCAAAGTCAGTAGTCTGAGGTCCAGGAGACTGCTGAATACAGTTCACCGTCACAGAGATACCGAAAATCGCATGTAGTAGGTCCTCAACAAAAAACTTAAACTTCCCAAGTCGACATAGTACTAAAAATAGTAGCGCCTTACATCAACAAATCCAAACAATTTGTTTAAGACCATCTCATACGAATCAAGGATACCGAAAATCCCCAGACAAATCTTCAGCAATTAAGCGAAATGCACTTAACATAAATCCATAGATAAATATTCAACAGGCTCGAATCCAACCCTAAATGCATTTGAACATGAAATCAGCTCGTCTAATCCCCTTAATTCAAAACTCCATCATCCAATCCACCCTGAAATGCAACAGTTACACGACTCCCGCGAGACTCGTTTATTTATCAAGTAATCTAATAAATTCTCCCACGTGCCCACTAATTCCTCGAGGAGCACGAGCGGCATTCGTAATCATCCAGCCGTCTACATCGTGCCCAACTTTCCATGAGACAGGAATGCCTCCTTCTGTTCGATATTAATTAAAACGGAGCACTTTTCTACATAAACAGGGGAACCCCTTCAATCAGAGGACGATCTTTCCCCCCCATATACAGAGGTATGTACATCTACACACCCACACTGGCCGTGATCATTGTGGAGATGTTCCATTATCTAAATGACTAATTTATGGAGCTGGCCAGAGCTGCTTTTCAGTCGAAATCAATTCAGATTAATGCCAGTCACTCACGGTGAAGATTCCTTAGTATCTGCTGCCCAACTCACGGTGTCTATAGGCAGGGATTAAACTCATCAATTTGCTTGTTATCATCAGCCATTCCCAGGAAATCCATCAATAGCGAGTAAAAAAAAAACATTTCTTTGCTTTCATTGAATTTATTCAATTCCGTTTGTTCGGATGAGTCGAAGGATACCGGGACGACTTCGAAAAGAAAATCAGCCAATCAATCATCCAATCACGTCGCCAGTGCTGAGCCACCCGAGCCCGTCTTTGCCGGGCAAGAAGTGAACTTCAAGCAAGTTTCCTTCCTCATGGCTTTCATCCCTCTTCTGGTGCTGGCAAGGACTGGAATAAGTGAATTGTACTTTTCTATTGAGGCCGCATTACCGCTTACAACAGCACCTTGAGAAAGAGTGATGGAAGGGAGCAGCAGTGTGCTATCCTTATACAGTACCTCGACGTCCTTGTTAAACTTCAATTTCATTGAATCCAATTGGGAATTGAAAAAAAGAGACAGAGAGAGAGAGAGAGAGAAGTTGTCTTCCTGTCTATCCACAAAATGTGGATGGGGACAGAGAAATTACATGGCAGTTAGGTTGTCCTCGGTTTGGTGATTGATCTTCAGCAGGCGGATGCTGTCGGATTTGATTGTCTACTTGGTACATCGAATCGAGGAGTTTGATTTCGATTCTTGTCAATGGTGGCGCAACAAATAGGCGACTCTCTCTCTCTCTCTCTCACTCTCTGCAGGGGTAATCTGTTTCGTGCCGATGACATTTTTCATGTAAATCAGTTTTTCTTGAAGGACTTAAATTGATGTTGCCTCACGGCATGGCTTTTCGTTTGGAGAAGGACTGCTGAATGCCTTTGGTTGGGAGTGTGTCCGTGGGCAAAGGAAATGGCTGTCTTTTGTCAATAACGTAACGGTAATTTATTTTGTTTTTTTTTTTTTTATTGGAATGTCGATGAATGACAGGTTTGGTCGAAATGGAGTTTTTTGTTGCAACCATCGTCCTTTTCTTTGAGCGTCAAATGAATTGAAGGCAATTTATATATACATAAGAAAAAGGTTTGTATTTTGTATGTAAAAAACAGAAAGGATTACCTTTGCGTTTGTCCTGCAAAGACGATATGGCATGTATCTATGGCTGATTACTAATCGTTATTGCATTTGAATGAAGGATATACGAGTATAAATAGCTTTTTATGTTTGATTACAACTGTCCCGAATCTTTGATTTGAATAGCTGCAAATACCCTTGATGTTTGGTCTTTGTCGACAGTACCTCGAAATCATATCCTAGAGGATGTCTTTTCGTACAAACATGAATGCTAAACGCATGTTTGTTTGTATGTACATAGAAAAAGTGAACAGAAATTTTCAAACAAAAAGTCGACACAAATGTTGCTTTGGTTAACTTTGAAAAGGTTCTTGAAACTTTGGCCTAATAAAGAGTGACCAGATAGCAATTATATTTCTTCCAATTGTTTTTTTTTTTCCAGGAGCTTTCAAAGCTACCAATGACATCTAGCTGTCAAAATATTCAGAAAGGTTTGTCATTTCATCATGCACCGGTGTACCCAAAGTAAGGAAATTATTGAAAATATTTTCGAAATTCATGCTCAATTGTAAATTTCGTCGTGAGGTCGGTCGTCATCATGGCTTCAGTGTGCAGACAATTCGTCTCACTGTGGAAAAGTTTGAGTGCAAGTACATTCGTTTGGACCTTAGACCACCAACAAAACAGACATTGGTGTGAAATGAAGAAAACATTGTCAGTGTTGAAGAAGACACAGAAATGTCGATTATGCTGAATAGGGCATCGCCAGGGAGCCAACCCGGCATATTTTGCGGTTGAATTCAGGTCTACATCCGTATAGGATAGAACGACCAAAGACAATGCCTTGAGTTCGCTAATTGGGCCTGGAAACTTCGGCAAAAAAAAAAAAAATATCTTCTCGGATGAGACCCATTTTTGGTTCAGCGACCATCTCGACAAGCAGAAGTGCAATTATTGGAGCGAACACAATCCATAAGTGTTGAACCAAGCATCAATGCTATGGCATGACAGCATCATCGGACTTTATTTCGGTGTTAACCGACTTTCTGTGGCCAGAGCTCGACAACATCTTTATATATCCGAGCTATGGCTACGTCGTTTTTGAGGCTACGTTAAGCCCTTAGTCTAAGTTAACAAGCTAATCAGTTTGGACGAGCTCGAGGTCAACATTCAAGATGCTATTGCACATATTGGAACGCCGCTTGGATCACTGCCAGCGAAGCCGTGGCGGCCATTTGAATGATGTGCCAGAATCAAATAGGAAAGTACAAGATGGGCGATGCAATTGAACTAAGTCAGTGGGATTTCTCAAGAATACTTAGTCTGTGTTTGTAGAAACTGATGTATGAAAACATACATGAAGTGATACCCAGTTCCTACCTAAGTGACATGTGTCAATAATAGCAGAGTGATCCTCAACATCCTCGCATGGACCACCCAGAAGCTAAAATTGTATTCTTAACGCAAATGTATTTGCACTGTTTCATAGAAGTGCTTAATCATACAAAGGACGACTGATTGGTCTCCGTGTTTGAGTACCCAAAATTCAAGATTTTTTACGAATCATCACCTCTTGATACTAATCTGTCGTCCAAAGACTACAACTATGTATGTATGTTTCCAAGCGAGGGAGACTACATAAGAGCTGCTTCTATGGGGACAGTCAGTGCCTCTTCCACAGCTGCCTAGTCTGGTGGCTGCAAAAGCTACAAACCGAAACACACAAATACAACGGTCCAACGTCTGGGGTATATCAGGACCACCAAGTGAATAGAATGCCTGATGAGCTGGCTAGAATAGGGTCAGAATCAAATGATCCACCAACAGATCACTTACTTTTAATGCCTGTCAGTCTCCTCACATCTGGTATTACTTTGAACTTCCACAACATGCCCAACGCAAGGTGGAGTGCCCTCTTCTCGTGGTGCGTTTCAAAATTACTTTGGGGACAGTGCAACAAACCCTACTCATTGTTATCTAAGGCCGCCCCACCTTAGAAGAATAGGAATCAGAACCAGATCCCTACACAGAGGCTGTGGCGACACGCAAGTAGAGGGATACGTAACACACTTGTTCTATCTATGTATATTAGGTGTCCCACACCGGGGAACCCAATGAATTCGTTGAGATCCAAGTGAAGCTGCGATCACTCCCCCAATCTATGTACCTACCTAAGGACCACTAGAAAGATAACGCTTTTTCAAAGGTTTATACTGCCCAGAGCTCTCTTTGCTGTAGGTATGCATATTAAAGAGATATTCTGTTAAGGATAGGATAGGATCCTTGGTTCGCATTCCGCCACTGGTCACAACTAGCTGTGTTTTTGTAAGAAAGCCTGCTAGTCATATAATAGTATGCTTTTTGAAAATCAGTTTTGACTCTGGTCCTGTCAAATAGTCGTTGCCCATATTCCTGCATAGGTTTGATATCAGTACTTTCCCCCACTACCGTCCAAATAGAAAATCAAATGGTTGTTAACCTGTACAGTCAACAAGTCTCAGTAGCCCCACAGAAGGCCACAATGATCTCAACATTTGTGTTCTTTCGAATTGTACCCAGTGTTCTCTATTTTTAAAAGCTAAAATCACACCTAGAAATCAAAATTGAATTTCCAAGTACAACCATCACGTAGTGGCGCGTACTTGTCTAAACCCTTTCCGATCCCTAACTCGAACACCGCAACAATTAAACAAAATTTACGTTACCCGTGCACCGTAACGTACCACTTCCTAAGTAAATTCAAAAACCAAATTCAATGAATTTTATTTTACAAATCCTCATCTCATTCGTTTAATTGAAAAATAATGTTTGCACCCAAATTCGAACGTGCCGGCCTGGTTGAGGTGGATTAACGAAAGGACCTTCACCTGCTAACGATTCCTATCACACACGTTTCGTCTCTTAAATACGTGATTTCAACATTTAATCCAAAACAAAAAGGAAAAACGTACACGTGTGTGTGTGTTTTATATTTTCTAACAGAATTTCCCAAAACAAAACAGATTCGGTCATTTGGTCCTCGTCGTCGTGGCTCGGTACAAAACAGAAAAAAAAAACCTTCAAATCCATTTTAACGTCACGTACTTTCCAGGTAATTTACGTGCGAACACACAGTAAGAGCATTTTTGAATGAACCACCTTAGGATTGCTGAAAAAGTGGAAAAGCAAACAAAACACTGAATAGAACGGAACAACGTGCCAACCGCTGAGCAAATTCGTCGGGAGTGCTTCCGTAAGGAACGAGCAATACATCTATGTACCTGTCCAAGGATATGTGGATAGCGAGGAGGATCAGCTCATTGATGCAGCAGCGCTGTGACAATGCAAACAGTGCAGCGTTCAGTGTACGTGACTTGGTGGACGCTGTGATTTTCTTTCGTTTTTTTTTCGCTGAACGCCAGAAAGAGGTTTGTCACTTTAATGTGGCTCTTGCAGGACCAATTCTTGGTGATTTTCGCTTTGACATGAATCCGCTGAATCGGATACAAATACGTACTCGTACAACTATGAAACTGGATGCACCCAAATATGCAGATTTGGTGGTGATGCCATGAAATGATTTGCTCGTTGACAGGTGTGCATTCATGGTACCGACAGTTACTTTAGCCGCTGTTGTTGATGTTGTTGTTGGCGCTGTGCAACTACTGTCAAAGTTTGCCATGCATGTGTGAGCTTATGCGGTACATGATTAGCATAACAAAGACGGTTCGAAATGATGACAGCAATTATTTTCGTATAGGTAGTCGTGCCAAATTTGGGATTACATTTGGCTTTGAAGCCAACAGTACCAATGTCGATATTGCCTTGGCTGGGTTCGAATAAATAATAAAGACGACGGACGGAGCTATAGCTAATGGATAATCTGATAGATCTGCTCGTGACTGTGAGTGAGTAAAGTTGTGCTTTATGGTTTGGCGAAGTGGAAATATTATCCTTCTTTGTTGGAAATAAACGTAGTAGTAGATTGGGGTTGCCTGACATTTGTCTGGTGTTTATTTCTGTCATTTTGACAGATGTGGTAATGGACTATCGTTTTTGCAGTTACTGAATTTTACTTTCGTTAATTGCTTTTCATTAGAAACTACCAAACTACTTATTTCAATAAAACTATTGGTTCCACGAAGAATGGCGGAAAGTACAAGATGTGCACAGACTTACACACCGTCATTCAGAACACATTCAGATCTTCTGTGAGCCTTTAGGCCTAAAACGTCAATATTCGATACATTTTTAATTCATTGGGGGTTCTGAACTGTTTTGTGGATTTGGCAAGGTAAAATTTTTCAAAAACTACTTGCATTTGTAACTTAACTTAAAAGACTTAAGTGGCATATCATCAATTATTGCGACAAAAACTGTCAAAACTGGTTGAGCGTTGAACGAAGGCAAACCCAAATCGGGGGATCAACCAGAAAATGGGTCAGCCAAGATCGGTGGATCAAATAGAGAGCCAAGTTATAGATTGTAAGGGCCAAGGGACCGCTGTCAAGGTCGATAACAAAATCTTGTTAAAAATAAAAAGAAAGTATTTGATCTTTATGAGTATGGTCCAGGCTTCAGGTCCCCGAACACCGAACTAAGTTTGAAATATAAATCTATTCATTTACTAATCGACCTGGAAGGAATAGGATGCAGATTGATTGCTACTACAGATGACATTTCTTGTGCAAACTCAGGACACTGTCAAGAAAATCTTCTAATATGCTCTCATCTTGCTCACCAGATAGTTCTACAAGGTGCAGATTGGGGAGTTAAGGTTCTCGTGATTGCGATGTGCAAAGGAATATGTTATGAAGCTCAACAGCAGGCAAATCTTGGGATATGTATTCACAGTCTAAAGGCGGGCATACAGTAGACTAAGACTTATACAGATGAGTTGGGAATCGAGAAAGAAACTGGTGCACGAGTGTTTGGGCAAAAAATAAAATATTTCAAATTCTTCAAAGAACTACCACTATCCTGAAAGTTGATATATTACAAGCCGCAGACAGATATGTCAGACTGTGAAAACAGACGGTGTTGCGATCCTTCTTTGTAAAGAAGCTGTAACTGTAAACAGGTTACCAGCGGAACCCAACACTTGCTAACAACCGAATGGTTAAGCCAGATGACAACGCTTGGAGGTCCGTGATAGGTTGGTAAGTACTCTTAGGTAGGGAGGCTGCTTTAGCGACTACCACATGATTCCATTGCAAACCCCTCGTGGTTAGGTAACCACAAACGAATACAAAAGTCTAGGTCAGGAAGTCTAGGTCTCCGAAGTGGTATTCGATCCGGGCAGTTTTCATAGATTTAGATTTGACAACTCTGGATGAGATGACTGTCGATATACAGGTGAACCCCATAAAACAAAGCTTATTGTCTTCCTTGTCGATTCTCATACCATCAATACCATAACTTTTTTCTTTAAAAACAGTGAAAGATACCTTAACCTTACATCATTCGCTGGCTCTAAATAGGGCTACTCACCGCAATCTTCTTTCTAAGGTGGAAACGCACATATGCATAGCAGCGATACACTGAGAACTTCTAAGCTGCTAATGCAGCAATCCGACTCAAAACCTCCTTACAGTGGTCCATCTATGAGAAATGACACTTCTCGACCATTAATTTCCTAAATTTTAGCTTAGAAGACACCGACTATACCCCGCCGGACCTAATCGGGTGTAGAGCAGTTACTTGTGGCTGGTGGTGGTCCCTTTTCTTGAAGACAGTTCAGATCACTTCTATACGAATGGCTTCGAAATTGATGACGGGGTGGTCAGTGACATTTTCCGCCAAGCCGTTTGAGCACATTTTTTTTAACAATTTAATAGATTTTCATTATTTTGAATGTTGTGGTTAGTTTACTAGTGTACAATTTTTCCTTAAAATACCCAATAGGAAAAAATGGAACAATCAAGAGATCTTGGGGACCTTTTGGGGTCTTTTTGGCATTATTCTCCCAGAAAATGTTTTCTCAAAATGTGCATCCTTGCACGACCTGTTTCTAAAGTGGCATCACAACACTTGTTTTCCAGTTTTGAGAAAGAAAAACAGTATAAGTTCAAATATTTTTGAAATTCCCAAAATACCCAAAATTCACTTAGCGATTCGTGGGTGGCTCATAGTACTGAGAACTCTGTGATCACTATTGCTTTCGGTCATCTGAATCTTAGAAGAGGCTCACTGGAATTATTAAGCTATCAGCAAGGACTTCACTAAAATGTAAAAGAATAGCAATACCTTCCTTAAACTTGAAACAGTCTACAAACCAAAACAATTGCTTCATCATCTCCACCATAAGTAGAATACAACTTAAAAGCTTTCCCTCGCCGTTGCCCGTCACAAGGATACACTTGAGAAATCAACGAACATCTCGGGAGAAATGTAATTACATAAATTTACAGTGCTTACAAACGTAATTAATTAATTTTCAATTTTCCGCTTCTCATTAATTATTGCCGAGTTTGCAAAACAATTCTGAACTTGAGGGCTCCCAACCAAAAGCCATCCGCATCGGCACCCACACAATTACTCACATTACGCTTTGCCAGGACCCTGCTAGGACAATATACTCGTACATACATCTGGTAAAGCCATCCTGGGAGTAAGTGACTTTGTATAAAAAAAAAACTGAAAAAAAAAATACCATTCCAGCTGGAGAAATATCATTTCATTCATTTTCATTTTCATTTCATTGTTGTGCTCGAAAGTGTCTCCAAGAGTGTAACAACAACTCCAACCAAACGACAGGACGACGACGGGACGCAATGTTTACTCCTTTATTGCACCCAGGCTTCCAAACTCGGCGCGCACTGGTAACATTACATTTCGAGTGGTTAAATTTAATTGAGCCAAGGCAGAGCACAGGAGAAGGAACAGCAGGCTCAAAACAACACCAATAGGTCCTTGTGTATGCTTGTCACAACAACAAATATTATATAAATTAATTGGATTAATTTTAATTAGCGAAGCAACGAACGACTTACTCTCATTTATCGTCTCAGCGTTGGTTAATAGCACTGCAGTTGTTCTCATTTTCTCAAGCTGTGTGACACACAGTCCTACCTACCCAGCACCCCCCGCCCACACTCATATCGGATTCTGTTTAATTAAAGGAGCGGTACTCTGATTTATGTTGCCGTCGCCCTGATGGAGTTTTGATTGAACGGAAGACAGCTTATATTAACTTTTAATGATCATGCTGAAGGCCTTTGTTTGCCAAGGGATTAAGCCCTGCCACCCCAACGTAAACACACACAGCCAGACATAGCCACAACCGAACGTACGCATACTTAACACACACACACTGGAAGTTTTGCCTCTCAACCAGTTCACTAATTTTCAATTTCACCGACCGACGATTCACCCAAATTCCCTGCTCCCCAGAGGACGTGGTGAGGGAAACTTCAAAGTTGAAAACTTCTTGGTAAAATCTCACCCAACCTCTGCTGTGTGCTGTGTGTGCATCGTTTGGTTACCTGTAGAGCTATAAGCTTTACATGTTTTCGGCTTTGAGATGTTCTTGCTTTGGAACAAGCCGAGAACGTTTAATGGGGCCCCTATTGCCTTGGGGCGGGAAATAGGTTAAAAGATTCCCCTGAATGTGAGTGGGAGACAAGAAGCTCAGACGTAACTGCTGATGAATCAATTTACCATGCAGTTCCACTGCTTGTGAAGGGATTTAAGTTTGAGTTGATACCTTGTAACAGACAGGCACTTGTCATATTGTGTATACGAGTAGCTGTGTGTTGGAGGGCTTAGCTCCCACTCCCAGTTCTTCTAGGCTTTTAATTAACGCAGTGAGAGATCACGGTGCCAAGGTGAAGGTGAAGAGATTACAAGCAAAATTGATAAATGCCTTGAGTCTATGGATATATTGCGTACAGGACATGCAATTTGCTATGGAGCATGTGACAGGTTCGGTGATGGGAACCATAGTTTTGGGTGTTAAACATATGTTCTCTTGAGTTTTGGGTATTATATAGGAAACTCTATTAAACTATCGAATATCTCAGAACTCTTTGGCCTGGTTCGATAATTTGAATCAACTGAAAGCAATTCGAATTGGAGAAGGCAATTAGGTAGTGGAGCAATCTTTGGAAGTGTAATTACACAACCCGTAACCCTAGTCTACTTTCGGAGCGTAAATGACGTAGTATGTCCACCTGAACTCTTGGTTCAGGATACTGAAGAGTCGAATAGAGCAGATAATTTGAAAGAAAAGTTTTACGGATAAAATTGCCAACATTCTGAGATGCAGTAATCAGGCGGATTTTTGATGAATACTGCACAGATGTGGAATCACTAAACTTTGAAAAATCTTACCGCAACCCGTAAAGAACCGACTGGGAGCATTATAAACGTTCACTCTGAGCTGGGCACGATGTAAAGGTACTTAGTTCAGCCCTTCATTCAGTCTTTCGTATGTCCTGATTCATTCTTAGGGGGACGAACTTAGCCAAGAGCTTGCGGAAAAATGTCCAGAAAATAGACAACGTGGTACAAGAAAGCATAGATATTTTCAAGAAAAAGACTATCTAAGTCAAGAGGGTCTCAAATTCTGCAGTGGACTCTATCCAATAAAGTTGCAGCTAGGATCTGGAAAATCCTTCCAAAGCTACCCACAGTCACGGAGAAAACTCTTATCATAGGACAGTCAGTCCAGGCCACTTCTTGGACAACCTGGTTGTAGACGAAAAGAAGATCAACTTTAACACCCTTTAAGGCACCCGGACCTGATAGTATTTTCTCAGACCCACATGAATATCCCAAATATTCCAATCCGACATATGTAGTTTTCTCCGCGGCTAGCGTGGGTGTGTTCATAACTTCCCGATTCCTTAAGCCAAGAGAGAAGTAAAAGTCATTTTTGTACCCAAAGCGGATAAACTCTCAAACGAAGTGAGGTTAAAGTTACCACATATGCGTATTATGTGGTCACAATGCCAAAGTTCATACCCATGATGGTGGGTTAAGCCTCTGAAAATAAAGGTGGTCGGGTTGGGATCTGGACACGCAGTGGTACAACGCTTCAAATGTCGGATAAGGTGAAATTCTTGGGATGTATACTGAAAACAGAGAAAGCATCGAAACCCTGCTTCGATGCTGCAAAAACTTGATTAACAAATGAGGGCCAAACCCACCATCGTCCACTGGATGTACACAAACATCGTCATCCTCCTTAGTCTGGTGTCTCACCGAAGACAAGACCCTGACTGACTACCAAGTTCGTTAGTTCTTGAAACCATCAAATCTTTGTCTAAAGAAAACAGCTGCTGAGATTGTCCTAGGATTGAAACAGTGCAACCTTTGGGTAGAAAGGAGATACGGGCCACCGAAACATTGCCAGATGGGCGCACTTAGATATCGAAACAGACCATATACCACAATACCACGATTTTAGACTAAACGTAAAATTAATCTTCCCCTCAAAAAAGGTTTGGATTCACGGTTGGGTCATCAACTCTAATAATATCGCGATTTTTTGGAACATGTCGAAATCTGACGAAGGAGTGAGCTCTGTACACTCATTTCAACCGGAAATTGTCTACTTTCTCAGACTTTCAAGCTACTGCAGTGTGCTCCTTAAAAATCGGAGAAGCGCCACGAGAACTCTCCATGATCCCACTCCTGGAAGTGAATCCACAAGTATTCAAGGTTGGCAAAATACAAGTTTCTGGAATAAAACCTTCCTGTGGTATTACCTCCACTTTTCCAATCTTTTCTACTCGGGAACGAGCTTGTGAAGGAGTCTTCGTATGGAGTGGTTTAGTCCGTGGTATGAAACTTTCCTAGATATTCCTCCAGGATCATGAAATGACAAGTTTCATTTTGTCTCCAACTATAATTACTCTCGAGGTTTGACTGAAAATGTCCAGCGGTGGCAGATTAAGGATAGCCTCCAGTCCTGCAGTCATAAGCCATAAGTGAAAGCACGAATGATTGGAGTCAAAAGTTATTCTGTATTTGTTTGACAAAACATGTAGAAAATTATATGTTTTCCATGTAAATATTATGGCTTTATTATTAAAACCAAACATTCCTATTAATTATGGAACACAACGTCGTTCAAGTGGCTGCCTCCACTGGCTTCGCAGTAGCGCATTCTGTCACTCCAATTCTCCAAGACCTTGTTGATAGTTTCGGGCTCTAGCTTACGGATTGTAGCTCACGGATTGATATTGGCCTTAGGTGCTTGAATCGTTTTCGGATTATTGGCATAAGATCGGTCCTTCACGGTTTCCCACAAAAAAAAGTCCAAAAGGGTCAAATCGCAGCTCCGAGGCGTCCAATTGACATCGCCAAGATGGCTGATAACACGATTTGGGAATTTGGTGCGCAAAAGATCGATTGTGGCATGGGCTGTGTGGCATAGTAGGAAACAGCTGTCAGTGTCAAAATATCTATGATTCAAAAAGAATCCACCTTTTACTAATTCCGTTTGGACTGTAGGTCCACTATAAGTTTCTTCCAACTTCAGATGGGAACCAGTTCTTGAACGAAATTTTTGTGTTCTTCATCCGAAAATCTAAGGCCAAAACCCACAAGTTACAGGTTCTCGTTCAAAGATCAATCTGAAATAAGGTTATGTTGGACCAAAGGAAAATATGTCTCAGAAATGTTTAAGTGTCAGGCTTTCGATGTTGTAAGGACGTTTGGTGAACAAAACTAAAAATTGGCTCATCATTCCTGGAGCTAGTGGTCTAGCTCCCACAGCTGCAGAGCATGTCTAGAAAATTGTGGCGCCCCGTACATCCATATGAATTTTTGATTTCATTTAAACGAACCACTTCAGGTTCATGCAATCAAACCACAGCATCACCTCTGTTAGGATGCTAAATAATTCACATGGGTGATATTGTGATGTTATTAATTGCTGTTAATTTATTAACAAGTAATTATTGCACTATTTTATTTGACACAGCGATAATGTGATTCGCTCCACCGAACCCATGCCAATAAATTTAACATCATTATCTCCTGTGTAAAGCATGCAAAGGGGACATAAGATCTTATCGTGGGTCGTTTGGCCGAGTACACACACAGTCGCCATGCATGCCGCCAGGAACCATTTTGTAATAATTTCCAAAACAAATACCATATCCTCACGCTGCTAGCCCACTATTTAGCAGCATAGTATCCCAATCCCAACTCATTTGCAAGCGCAAACAAACATTACTACAACCGTTGGCATATTTTAATGAATGGTTCCATGCGGGGCTGTGCACACTTATGTGCAATTGTTCCCTGCGCCGGCAGTATTTCAATTCGTTGTCCGTCGTTTTCTAAATTACTCCTAACGGCAATGCTGCGCAAATTAACAATTAAAATTCAAGCCCAGCAACAGTCTCCAACCGCCACACATTCGAGGACGCGCCAGTCCTCATATTTCAATTTAAAAGTTTTCATCCACCAACCGCCGCGGTTGGAAGGACACGTCGTTGCATTTCGAAACGCAAAACACATAAAAAAAAAAACAACAATAATCCTGGCGCTTCGCATTGTCCTGACACATCCTCTTCACAAACAGAAATGGAAATGATGAACTGGTCTGGTTCATTGGACTTGCTTGGTCTGTGGGTGTGTATGCAGCGTTCCGAACTTGAAATCTCAATTCAGTGCACAGTCGCCCGAGGACATTCGGGAAGCTCGTCCTTATTCTCCACATGCATAATGTAAACTTCATAAGCTAAGCTTTAGTGTGTCCTTTTTTTTTGTGAATTTGTTGCCATGGCTCCAAGGTACTTACCCGTATTTCGTTTCATTTGGGGAAAAGTTCGAGCCAAATGGGTTTCCGCTGTTCATGTGGGAAATGTTGCTAACTTATTCATTACCAGTGATGGGCGATAATTTGCTGCAACTGTCTCACGAGTAAATCCATTGCAATGGATTTGGTTTTGGTTGTTTTTATCTGTCGGAGTTGTGCACCAGCCAGAACTTGCTCCTGAATGAATTTGTATACACATTCAGTGGAACTGTCAATCCAATCGAGGAGCAAGGGAGTTCCAGTTTACTGGGAGAATTCGACACAGTGAGAGCGTGAGTTAGAATCGATTGTAATCCACTTTGGGTGAGTCACAACACTACTCCCTTCCTGACAGTGGCAGTGGCAGTGGCAAAGAGCTAGAGAGAGAGAGAAATTGGCAAATAATGTAAGTGGTTTACCCATCACCACATCTTGTGCATTTGGCAAGTGGATCATTGAAGTGAAAATTTCCTGATGGCACTTGGGTATTGAAATCAAAATATTGGCATTTCCCTGTGGCTGCCGAGCATATTTGTTGAATCTGTTTTCGATTTCCGCAGAGTAAAGTGGTTGTTCCAGAAAAGGTAACCATTTGATGATCATTAATTTGAATTACTGAGTTATGGTCCTTAGGATTTGGTCTACATGTCACATGTTGTAAATACTTTATAGCCAAACTGATGGAACAGAATACAATGGAATTAAGAATACTAGGAGAATGGGAAAGGTACAGGAAACCTATCAGAAGAAACATACCTCTCAATTAAATCCAAAGATTCAAGCTTCCCTGAAAAAAGAAGGGAGTATTCAACACAATAGAACTGACTAGCCCATCACAAATGCTTTCAGAAAACTAAGGATCAAAGCTAGGACAAGCCCTGGATCAACCAAATTCTAGTCAATAAAGTGATCAATTCAAAACTTGACCAATGCAAATACAGAAGATCAAAAAAGTGGGTCCTCACCTTAGGCCAAGCCGAGGACCTACGACCCAGTATTATGCACAAGTTTTGTGGCCCGCTCTGGAAAAACATTCTAATTTAACCATATTGGGAAAAACTCAACGACTCGCTTGTCTCAGTATTACTAGTAAACTAAGAACCTCTTCCACTGCCGCGCTGCAAACTTTACAACACTTACCCCCAATCGACATCTTAAGAAAAAAACTGTCTGCCTGCTCAAGAATTAGGCTTAGGAGTTCTTAACAATGGAAGGACATGGCATGCCAGCATACTATTGATGCATTGTGCTCTGCCACAAGTTACAGATCACTTGCCCGCCGAACACAACTTCAGTAAGGGCTACACACTTTCGATACCCAACAGGATGGAATGGACTCAACGTGAGATCTTGTTCCCCGAATCCCTGTCAATTTTTTCGTATGGAAATCGGACATCGAGGTGCGGTAAGAGTGGCCAATTTTTGATGACATCGGCTTGACCAATGCAATACCGGTAGACTGCTCTGGCTGACCATAAACGAAAACAGGAATGGCGGACTCCTAAAACACAAGAAAGGAACCCTCTCCAAGATATTCAATCCCCTACAACGACTTCTGCAGAATTTGTAGAGACGAAGAGGAAGAGGAGACCACCTTTTATGTACATGCCCAGCAGTGGCCAATATCAGAAAGGTCACACTAGGTAAACACCTTTTAAAGGATCTCAACGATCTGAACACAGCCTGCAATGTTGCAGGTTAGCTCATTCATACAAAAGAGCGGATGGTTCCCCGCAGCACAATGAACCTTCTCTGATCTACATGCATCCTTACCGAGGACCGGTCTTAAGCAACCAACCAACCCTGCATTTATAAAAATTGAAAGCACGGACTACGTTACCCCGTTGATGGGTACAAGACAGGTGAGGGAGAAGATCTGTCTACTTTCAGTCTCTCATGCTGTAAGCATGTCCTTTAGACTTTTGCATTATATATTTCAAGCGACGCTTATGCCTATCCATGGAGCCGTTCGTCATTTACACCGACAGTCAAGCAACTAACAAAACAAAAGATTAATCACCACTTCACCTTCTCTGCAGCTGATCTGCATTAATCTTATTAAAAAAGCAGATACTTCCTCAAGGATATATATTCTAGAGAATATATCCCTTTCTCCAGCCATTTGCCTATAGTCCCAAGCTCAGGGTCCCAACAACATTGACAGAACTCAAACCCAACCATTAATTTCAGTTTCAGTTTTCCATCAATATTCTTTGCTCCTTCCTTGCATCGAACTATGTCTGGATCTATAAAGTTCATAGAGTTTGCAGCTAAATTTTCTCCTCGATTCATAGTCTTTGCAAAATCGACCAAACATTCGATTAGGTGGGGGAGCCCAAAGTCTCAACGACTGACTATAAGATCTCGTCTTATTAACTGGTGAAACATCTACACCTGTGGTTAGATATTTCGCAAAGAGTTTGTGTCCAGGACTTGAAGTTTCATCTAGTTGCTTGGCTTGTGCTTGTAAATAGAAATATTGCATTCCTCATGGGACTCTGTATTTCGCTTTTGGCACCTTTTGCCGACCCGTGCTTAGAGTCTCCATCTTGTCATGATGGTGGATAGTTTTGGCTTATTCATACCTATAGTGTTTGGATCTATTTGTTGAACTTAAGTCCTCGAACCATGTTTAGGGTACACCGAAATTTATTCTCGATTGATACTCAAGCTCTAAAGTCCAAGTGGGCAAATGTCGGCCCTGCTAAGGACATCCTACCAACGACGTTTCCGCTTTCTATCAACGAATCTGCATCCCAAAATATGCAGCATTTCCAGATCCTGTGTAACATATCACCTGGATTGGGGTACTATTTAGATGTAGACTCTTAAATCAAACTCCACCTTCCAGTTTAAGTTACTCCCACATGCTGGTTCACATCTCTCCTGATCCTTTGAATCTGTTGCTTCATAGTACACCATTTCAGGATAAATAGTTCAAGTAGTTATCAATTTCCTCCGAGCTCTGTCTACTGTCGGTTTGGTAAGTCTTCTTGGAAACCCATGATAAACACAAATGTTTGAAAAACAATCAAGGACATTACGCCCAAATATTTAGAAACTCTGCAATCGGCAATCACACTTGATGGCGCCAGCAATTTGTGCAATTGAAACACAAAAACCTCCCCAGACGACACAAACTACAACCGTAAACGACACCAGCTCATATTCCACAATGAAATTGTATTCTCGCCTTCTTCGTTTGGCTAAACAAATCTGCAGGAATATTCCTTGAAACCCCCTTGACCACAAGTGTCCCTACAATTTAGTGTAATGACAACCCGGCTAAACACAAACTCGCACACACACACACGCCATATCCACACTCAATGGGATTGTAATTGACATAGAAATGTCCTGAAAGTTAATTTTCGAAATAACCTCTCCATTGTTTTGCGTTTCATTTTGTTTTAGTTTTTTACCTTAGAATTCTCCGGTTCTCCAGTTCTCTGGGTTCGTCCTTGGTCATCGTAAAGATTGTCTACAAGCATAAGTGCTACATACCTTGGATGAATTTCCCCGGGGGTTTTCCTCCTAACATGCTGAGCGTTGCTGTCCGGGAAGCTAACATTCACTTAGAATCTGTAATTGTTGAAATTACGATGTGGAAGGTATCCTGCCGGCAGACCGAGACCGCCACATACTCTCTGCATAAAATGAATGTGGGTCAGGCGGGGACGCATAAGGATCATAAAGAAACACATGTGTGCCTTCTTGCATACAACGTATGGTTCTGGTAGTCTATGCTTAGCCGGTGAGTGTTGGCCGGACGCGAACGTGAAGGAATGTTTCTTTTCTATTTTCAGTTTGTAATTCTTGACTCCTTTGGAGAAGTATATTCCTTGTGACAGGACATTTTGTGGTTCTATTTTTGGAAATTCTACATATCGCTGGTATAATAAATATTTTTTTTTTTTCTTCTCTTCTTCTCTGGGTATTTTAGAGGAGGAATATGATTTGTTTTTCGCTGTAGGGACGGGAATGATTTGTTCGGTGTTCGGTGTTTGGTGTATTCTTTGTGACAAGTTGACAAGGCAAAGTACTATTAATGGATCGGCTGCGAGTACCATGGGACAGAAGCAGAAGGAGAAGTTTACTCCTGGATGGCTGCGTTAAATACGTTTTTTACAATTTAAGTTTGACGTTAAGTTGACAGTTTTCTAATTTATTTGTTCTGTGGGGAGATATCGTTTGGAACATTTGATCAAAGGAGGGGCGGGAATGTGAGCGCAAGGAGAAGTCTATTTTTGAGTAATTTCTGAGAACAGACAGTTTTTTGAAAACAAATTTTTAATTATTTTTGAGTGATAATATTGGTTGGGTGACTTTAAATTTAGAATTGTAAAATGGGGAATGGAATGATCTATGAATTAGGGAGTGTACTTAGTTAATCATCATTTAATCTGTAGTAATTGGTAGATGCCAGCTGCATTATTGAAATGTATGTAGGTACTCCCTCAATCATGAGGACTGTTCTCGAACTAGGAACGAAAATTCTATTTAGGTGGGGATTATCCTTACCATTAAAAGGGCTCTGATTCCAATTTAAGACAGATAGGAATCATATGTCGTAAGACTGTCCTCTCTCCACTTGGATGTCTGTGGTGTCTTTTTAAAATTGATTGCAACATTGGTAGAAATTCCCGAGATTAAGTCAATCACCTCCCAACTGGGATTGTTATACAGTAGGACGCAATCTTGTGACACAAAATGTTCGTTTGTTCTAATCGAAACTACTTTTCAGCGAAGTTAAATGTTTCACATCCTCCAAAAGTTCTATAGAGAAATCTTCGTCAATTTCATGTCAGCAGTAGGTCTATTAATGACTGCATTTTAAACCCTGATGACCACGAAAATAATTCAGTAACTAATGTATTTAACTTTGAAGAAATAGATGCAGGCTTTGGTAACCTAGGTGAGTTTGAAGTAGTAACGGAGGCTAAAGTACTTTCCGCAATTACTCATATTAGGTCTATTAGATCATCAGGCTTTAGAGCCAGCCATAGCTACTCTTCGGCAAATAATGGTAAATATGTTTGATAGTATGAGACAAGAGTTTTGTGACTTTATTTTGCTTACTTGATCTCTCAAAGGCCTTTGACAAAGTTAATCCTGGTATTCTTTGCTGGAAACTAAAGCACTTCCTCGACTTTAGCGATAGCATTGTAAAGCTGTTAAGATACTCTTTTTCCAATCGATTTCAACGAGTACCTATTGACAAAAGATATTTCACACTTAAACCTATCAAACAAGGTGTACCTCAAGGGTCAATTCTATGACCTATTCTGTTCTGCATTTTTATAAATGACCCTTTTTCGGTATGTGGTTACTCTGCCATCCATTTATAAGTATACATATATGCTGATGATGTCCAACTTTATTTTTCGCACCCTATTAAAGCATTGCAGAACGTGTGGCACTTCTTAATGTGGAGTTGTCAGGAAAACCAATTGGGCAGAGAGAAATGGACTTGTCTTAAACCCTGCTACATCCATGGTTATCCCCATATCTAAGAAAGGTTTTGAGCTCAACCTAATGCCTGAAATATAGCTGTTGAGTTCCAAAACAAAGATGGTTGGGCATGCTAAGAGCCTTGAATTTGTAGCCTATCATCTTACAACCACGTTCACCTTGTCATTAGTCGCGTCTCAAGTGATCTACGACAGCCTTGACTTGAACTTCAGATAACATTTAATACCGTAATTCATTGACTTCGAAGCTACGAAAGAATATAAGTCTTCACCGGCGATTTCTTGAATGCACATTGCCTTTCAGAGATTATTACCTCTCAGTTGCCTTGACCTCCTTTTCACTTCTCATGCCATGGTGATTCGTGTTAAGGGGTTTTCAATAAGGACATAACAATTTTGTATTTAAATAAATTAGAAAACCTTTGATATATCCGGTTGAAATTTATTTCCAATACAGTACACATCTTAGATTTAAGTGTGAAACTCGATCCCGTTCGTATGATGATCGCGAGCACATTTGGATCCCAATTTCCCACCACACTTACAAACATCCCATTGGTACCACATATCACTGATATCAAGTACAGCCAAAAATAGTCTTCCAACATGGCACAATAAAGAACTCCATTGATTGCAAAAAGGCTCTCATTTTCATCTCCTAAAAAATATGGTCCAATCATACAATGGATGCAATGGTTCTCTTGAAGAACATATGTGTTTTTTATTGTTCAATAATGCAAACTATTGCAGAGGCTAATTGGAGAAGTTTCAGCGTTTCAAATGACCAACAATTAATATGATCTTTTAAGAGAGTAGGCCACACGCCACGATATAGACCCAAGTCCTGTGAACAGTGTGGAAACACTTATAGTACGCACAGACTGTCTGGTGGTAACTTTGTTACGATCAAAAATTGGAGTAAGCGCTCTTAGCGTACGATCATAGACTTGGAATTTCGATAGAAATTTTTATAAATTTTGAAACGCTGCTCGTTCGTAAACTTTGCTATTATACAAATGTGAACTTTATCTGATATTTTGACATTGACAGTTCTTAAAAACAACTTTTAAAAGGCGATAGTATTAAAATACAAAATTGTCATGTCCCTATTGAAAAACCATTTAGATTAATAAAAAGAAAACGGTTCTCTTTTGACAACCTAAGCTATCCAACAGTTATGAACTTTAGGAGCATCATACTTACCTCTTGTCATAGATTCTCGTGTGTGCAATATGTCGCAGTCACCAAAGTCCCCCTAATTCAATCCATCAAACCTCACTTGAACACGTTTTGATATTTTCGGTTCTGTTGCAATTGAAAATTCCTTTGACGTCCAATAGATGGAAGATATATACCCTTTCTCCCGGAGAGAGATTGATTTAAAAATTCAAGATCACAGAGCTATGTATATTTAAAGTACAGAATTAGAGCGAAGTTTTATGACTATTGCCTGAAACCATTAGTATATCTGTCAGTCTTCGTGAGGTAAGCTAATTGCTTCTCCTCGGATTACATTCTACTCACATCACGTCGCATGGAAGATTTACCACAAGATATAATAAATCCAAAAGAAGTAATCCTTGCACCAACCCCAGCCCTAATGACACCGTCTTTAACGTAATGCCATTCATTTTCGGGGCCCCTCCAACTTCCATTACCGAATTCCACTTAAAATGATTCGTAATTATGATTGAATCTGAAAACTAGTCGGAGGGTGGAAAACTCTAAAAATACCTCCCCCTTCTTGAAAAGGATTACCATATATCTACCTTTTCCAAAACCGCTTCGAGCCATCTAAAACGACTGCCACGTGGTATTAGCATTCCCATTCATATCTGCCAGAGGAGCACCGTAAAAAGAGATCTCAAAAAACAGAAAAGAAATTACTTCGTAAAAATCAAAAACCACTTAAATCATCTCCAGATACCGGAACCCTCATCATTCACTTTCCTCCTCGAGCAGATGCTAGATCGAAGAGGAGGACAAAACGGGGGAAAAAAAGGAATCATGAGTGCCTCCTCTGGTAACACTCCTAGGCTCGCAGTCAAATCTCATTTTTATGACACACGAGCCCCGGGACTCATTGAAATAAAACACGCCACTGCCTCGCAGCCCTCATTACCTTTAATTAAAGTTACGTCCCCCGACCGACCGACGTTTGATGTCGTAATGAAAAAAGTTTCTACGAAATTTTCTCACCCTCCTCCGGGGAGGGGGAGTCGGAGTCGTGTGTGTCACGGAAGTATTTGTTGCAAGAGATTCCACTCCTCAGATTCACCTCATTATCATTAGCGCACAAATCAAGACATCGGGCGGTGTTGTCATTTCCCGAAAATGCCTGCTCGGTCGAAGGATAACTATTAAGTGCTTCCGGGCGCAATTCACCGGCGTGATTCAATTAGAGTAGAAAAAAAAAAAAAGAAAACAAAACATAAAGTTCAACTCATCAGTTGCTCGGCCAGGTGAAGGGAATTTCAATGGAACTCGGTGCTCCCGGTGCATGGGGAAATTGTTTTCTCTGTTATGGTCGCTCCTTCTATTGAGTATAATGTTTAATGTCTTTCTGATTGTCAGGAACTAAGTCGGCATTGGGAGCCACGTTGCAGGTCATCTGCGAGGCAGGATACTATACCCTGTCGCCGCTACTGGAAGAAAGGAAGTTTAACCTCTGGAATTTTATTTTTTTTGTGGACTCTCCAACTTCTATTTCCGGAGCATCCTTTGCGTGTGGAAGCAACCACAATAATTTCTTCTCGAAGTTTACATTCCTGGCGAAGTTGGTTTGGTTGCTGCTCCTGGCGGTGGCCGAGATGAGTTCTATTCTATTCTACTCTTTCGTCTCCTCTCCTGTGGCGTGGTGGGGGGATGGCGGCGGCGCTTCTGCTTTATCGCATAACCATTACTAGCGGCACACGAACACAGTGCTTATGAAGTCGTAAATATCCGCTTCTCGGGATTCCTGCTGCTGTTGGTGTGGTTTATCCACTTGAAAATTGTGGATAATAGAGGATAGCGTGCCCGGGTTGTATCCTCCTTCGTGGCATGTACTTTCAGTTAATTTCCTTTTTTTTATCGTTCTTTGCTTTCTATCCCTTCTATTGCATTCTGACGGAAAAATAAAAAAAAAAAGAAGGAGACTTTAATACTTTGCCTGGAGGACATGGAAACAAACCGATGGAAGTTCACTATGTAGAGAGCAAAAGTTTCAATTATGATCAATTTTCTTTCTCGCTGTGAACGGGATACAAAAAGTATCCTTATTTTCTATACATATTGAGCATGCAACAATGCGGGGTAATTGGTTGACTGGTTTTCTTTTGTGCAATACTTTGCTTTGAATAATTTTACTTCACAAAAATCACTATTGAATGTCGGAACAGCGAGGTTGGGTATTGTGTGGAAATTCACAGAAAAATGAGTATCTATTACGTTTGGATGTGCAGATAAAGTTGTAGTCTGCTTTTAATCGATTGAAAGCAGCCCTTGGGGTAGGAAGGACTTTCATGAAACGACATGTACATGGAGCAATGAATAAAATGAACAAAACGCGAGGACCTGTCAAAGAAATCCGAGGGAATAGTAAAACTTAACCCGCTTATGTATATAGGACATCGTATGAATATTGCTTTGTATTGCGGGCTAGAGCTAGGTGCCTAAGATGAGCAGACACAGTATTTCGACCACCAATCATATTTTGTACTATCCCTACCATGTGACAGAGACTTCCGTTCTTCTCAACGTACAGGTCAAGACGAAAAGTTCGAGTCATAGTTTGAGATGGTTCGGAATCTGGATTGAACGAAAGTCAATTTCTAAAGGGTTTTTCAATAGAAACATTACAATTTAGTATTTTAATATAAACGCACTTCTAAACCTTTTTATATGATCTGTTAATGTCAAAAGATTAGGCAGGGTTTATATTTTTATTGTCGTGAAGTTCATGAACGAGAAATGTTTAAAGTTATTGAAAATTATTATCGAAATTCTAATTGCAAAATTTAGATGGACCTAACATCAGTGTAATGTAGTTCCAACGAGATGGTGCCAGATCTACACTACTGGTCAAACAAAGGGTCTTTTGAAGAAAGAAGTTTGGTAATCATATAATCGCGAGAAGTGATTGGGTTGAATGGCTACCATCGGATTTGTTATTCCCAATGTGTCGGCCGATATATTCGGAAGTGTGTTGGGAAATTGCCTTCAAAGAATGGATCGCTGCAAACGTTCTCGGGGTAGTCATATAAACGAGATCGAATTCCATACTTAAAGCTAACATGTAGAATCAAAAATTTGCGTCCCAAGACCCTCTTCCTATATGTTCCAAGCCAAGGTTAAAGGTCTATATGCCAGAGAAGAATCCTGTGCTATCATCTCCTCCTCACCTCAAACAATCCTAAGCTTCATTAAGGGACTTGATTTCAGTTAATAGGCAAATCCACTCAGCCTTTTTAAGAGAATGCCACAAAAGATCGTTTCGAGGTTACGGTGTTTATTAAGGCAGGTCTATGGGACCCAGGGAATAATTTAAGGAAGTTTAAGTAACTAAGTAACCGCTTAATAGTCCCGGTCTGTCTCGCTTGTTCTACTGTATAGTTAAGATGATACCATCAACTGTATCGACTCCAATTTTTGATTTTAAAACGAACAGGTTGCCAGTCACAACACCAAAAAGGAAAAACAATCCTTTTCAAATCTTAGACTCGCTGAAAGAACAGAATTGACGCATTCCCAACTTATCTATAAAAAGTGAACTACCACGGGTATGTATTTGTTCACTAATTAAATAGTAATGATAATCTTGGGCCTGAATCCGGAACGAACTATCGAGATAAATTTTAAATTTCCCAAATGAGGCAACTACTCAAAGGTTAATGAAATAATTTTAAGAAACTGGTTATGTCGAGGATTGAAAAAGGTCTGGTAGACCAAAAAATGGGGTTCTACTGAAAACATTGCTGAAGTTTAACATCATGGACACTAGTATCACGTCGTTCTGAAGCTTTAGGCATTCATCCATCGACTGTATACTTAATGTCAATCAAGTGTTGCTACTATGCCTTACAATCAGTCATCTGAATTGAAGTCATTAGGGGTTTAAGTAGTAACAACTGTCTAGAACCTCACTAGGTGTCAGAGTTGTAAAAGAATGCAATCAATTTGGACTCCATTTCTTACAGTCACAAGGAAATATTCTTCGTATTGACTTCAATCATATAAATTCAATATCATACTTCAACTTCAAAATCTGAAATACCCATTCATTTTGAAGTCAATGATTGGGAATTCATTTTAGTGAACTCAAAGATTGCATTCAGCGGAATGCATTGAACGGAATGCAATCTTCTGTGATTTCAGTGAAGAAATTCAGTGAAGTCATTGAAGTAATTTATCAATTGGGCTAATGGCCTCTAACTCAATGTTGGTTCGGTTCGAAAGAGGATGAATCATCAGGATCGTTTCTCTGTGAACCCCTGGCATATGCTGTTTCGTATCTTCCATAAGGTATAGGACATATGCATACTGGACTTTATAACGCAGTTGATATGCAATAAAGATACTTTCACATTCATCTTTTTAGGAACGATTTTGAATTTATGTTCGTTGTAATACTCTCTCTTCCACGTGTAATTGAAGGGGCTGAATTTCCGATTACCCTTTCCCAAGATGGTTGAGGAGTCCACAAGCCAGATTTATAAAATTAGACACGTTTCCAACGATAAATAATAGTCAAATCACATTTCCAACTACACGCACTAAGGAGATTTATTTTTTTCTTTTTATAAAAATAATACGAAGTGATTTATTTTTTCCAATTTTATCCACTTTTCATAAAGAACCGAAATAACTTTTCCACGAGAGCAATAAACACACAAAATCGCACATAAAAGCCTCAGTGATTCCCTCAGTCAAACCACATGAATGGCGACAACGTCGACGACCCATCATCGGACTACATCTGTCTTACCATTTAAGCTATAAATCCATCACAATCGCAATAGCCTACAGGGCAAGACAGATATAGTCTGACGACATTTCCCACTCATCATGTTCGTCATAATTCCCATTCCCATTCCCAATCCCATCCTCCGGCAGTGGCACGACAGCCGCTGGGGCCAGGGTGCTCCCTTTTGGCCGTATAACCGAAACAAATCACGAAACGAATCCCTTTCTCTTCGACGATGCGGATTGAAATTGGAAAACACTGTGAACTTATCCGCCGCGGGGATGTCTACTCTCCAGTCACACTAGGACAACAGTGATGACACTTTAGCGACGAGCAGCGATGAACTGTCGTTCGCTTGGAATCACTTTGGTGTGCTTTTCCAAATGGAATTCATATTTTTTTTTTTTTTTTGTTTTTTAATTCGAATCTCCTCCAAATGCGTCGTCATCGGCCAAGACTTCACAATTAGTTGGCACCTAGCTCACGTAGCCTCAACTCATTTGCATATGCTTAGAATTTCAGTCAGAGATGCCAGCATAGTAGTGGTTCTTGGTCAAAGCCATCAGAAGACCGTGGCTCTTCCAAATGTGGAATTTGATTGCTGTTGTCCCAGTCCAAAGAAATCAAAAATGAAAAACTGTTCAATTGCCCCCGAAAAACTGTTTAAGTCCGATGAACTTTTTGTGGGAGATTCTTAAAAAAAAAAAAAACAATCTGTCAATGCGGGCCACGAGAGGGCTTCGGGTGGTAAGTCTTCGGATCTATGTATGTATTTCTCTTGTAACTTTCTTCTGGGTATTAAATCATCCGGAACAGGCATCTACGAGTTGAATCGAACAGCCCACAAAGCACAGATATCGTTTTGGAACTTCTGAATGCGAAGCGCGGGGCAAAGTTTGACGATAAGTTTCCTCCCGCTTTGTGCGGATATAGACGCGTATGTGGTGAATATGTCACCCAGAAACTTTTGGCCTAAAAAGTCGATCGATAAGTTGATTATCCAACTTTTTGTGTTCGAATAAATCCCATATGTGATAGCGGGAATAATAATTGTGGGCTTATTTATTGGCGCACAAATGTGTTGGGAAGTTTGTTTTGATGCCATTTATAGGCGATACGGGACCTGAGTAATGGGGGATGATAAAAAGTTAATGCAAGTACCGTAATTTGATATTACAACGAAAGATCCAAATCAGGTTGATTTAATTTTAAAGGGACATCAGATAATGTTTTATAACTTTCTTAACAGCGACAGATACAGAGTTATAGATACTTTGGTGCACGAACCTACGCAGAGGTTGTGGTTTAAATTAAGACTGGATTCTTAGACTGAAACATTTACAGACAGAGATCTATTCCAGATGTATCACAAGCGTCACTCAGCAGCATCTTGCTGGTAAATTGATTCAAAAGTTGAATTGATTGACTCTGTATAGCAGTTGTACGATACTCACTTATGGGTACGCTAAACCCTCTTTATTGACAAGACCAGCACCTACATATATTTGTAGAAATGAAGGGGGAGACCTCCTGGTAGAGTCACAGTCGGCGCTGGGAAATATTTCTTCTGGAAACTGTATAAGAGCGACGAAGAATGTCAGTCAGAATGAACCATTCAATCTAGGCGATGATAGGCAAAACTTCCTTACACCTATCCAAAGCCAAGAAAGAAAAGGAATATTCAAGCAAAAGTCCAACAAGGCTGCTGGTCCCGATGGCATATAGGCCGAATTCTTCAAATCAGATGCAGGTGACTTGGTGACAGCATACACCAACTTATTTCTATAATTTGGTCGCTCGAATTGCGCACAGAAGTATCAGTGTCCTCCACATCGCTTTCAAGTATTTATCTGACATCTTGTGTGAATGTCTGAAGTCCTTCATCAACAATTTGTACGAGACCTTGATCATGCCTGTACGCTCAAGGTTGGACTCTATCTAAAGCTATGTAAATATCCAATGGCAGTTTGCATTTCCCGGGTTCACTGATGTTCATTGCGGGCCTCACTCTTCCCAAAGAGTCCGGCTTTTTGTTACTTTCTACGTACATATGTACATTGCTGTGACCGGTATTCTAGCATAGTTTTACCGAATGATGTCTGATAGTGATTAGTGCATTTAAATTTTTTGTCAACTGCAGTTTTTCTTTCAACTTGGTACATTATGCGCTGTTTACTCTACTGCCACGCCCACTTTCTGGAAATATTTGCGCGCACTGAAGAATGTAGGTGGGTAGCATAAGGTTATAATGTTATAATAAAACATGGCAGTCGTCACATCGTGAATTATAAACAATCATCACGGTAATAGACCTAAACCTAGATCTAAGCCATCTCGTCCATGCATTTGCTTCAAAATATGCACTCGCAGAGTAGATGTGAAGGTCACTTCAGTACCGACTTCATATACCTACATGTATATCGGTATTTGATAATGCTAATCTCATGGCATGGGTCTTCGGAAAGCAATGATCAGAGAGAATGACTACCACTCTTCGTGGCTTAGTTAGTTTCATCACATCTCCATATTTTCTCTAGTCAGACCATTAGATTGGTGATTTTACTCCTTCCACTTAGTACTGTGGAAGTTCTGGTCCTTTCCCAATACGTCGAACATTTCGTCCCCCTCAATCGCATTGTCCTAGTGCCTAGCATAATCTGACACAGCAGTAATTCCTAAGTGTTCCCGATTTTATGGTGTTGGATTGTAGTCCCTTAAGTGCAGCTTGACTCTGAATGTGGATGGCGATGTTCTTGTCAGATATTCATCTCAACTTTAGGAGTTCCACAGCTTTGAGCATATCCTGAACCACTGCTTGGAAAACACTGAATGTGTCCGAAAGTCTCATGGCCACGTAGAGGCTTATGTCTCTGGAGTCCCCTAAGAATGGAGCTTTGTTGGTTTTGAAGAATTATACTTGCCCGGAGTTTGATTTGTAGTTCAAGTTGTAACATATGCACAAACATCTCGAGTGTAGTCGTGGCCGTAATGCATATGTATAGCATCACTTTAGGAAATACGGGCTTTCTTTGTACCTTGGCCAACATACCTCATGTATTTTTCTTTATCGTGGCTTGTCATCATACAGGAAGCAAAAGAATGGCTCCAACTATCATAATACATATGTATCAAAAGTGTATGTAAGCCTGCCGAAGTCTTCCCTTTTTAAACCTACCGACAACTTACTTGAGACTAACAGTCGCATAAGGCGTGAAGATCCTTAAAATTCAAGTCGTGCTTGATTCATATATTTCATCTAAGCCTGTTTCGAAGAATACCCATGAGAATTATAGCAACCCTTTTAAATCAACATAATTGTCTAAAGAGCTCTTAGACCATGTGAACCTGATTTCGATCCAACAAGAGTAGTCTATGACTCAATCCTTACGAATAGTTGGCTCAACTAGGCATAAGCCTGATGCCCCATTATTTAAAAAGAACCCAAAAATATATATTATTCAACAACCATTCACGATCGACCTTGAGTTCCCACAAAGTTCTCTCCAAAGGACAAATCAGAAATCCTCAATATCTATCTCCTTTGATTGAACGCAACCAAATGAATGCACAATCTAAATGGGAAGACAACAAACGAAACCAACAAAACCAACAAAAAAAAAACAAAAAGGATGCTCCTCATCCTTAACCAAAACGATAAGTTTCCATCTCATCAGTAATGATGTCCTTCCTTCTCGATAACACTTTGACACTCAACCAAACAAAAAAAAAAAAAAAAAGAAGAGGAAGAGGAAAAAGAAAAGGATATAAAAGAAAATCCATCCAAAAACTTCCTCCTCTATCATTGTTTTTCATTTTTTTTACCTCCTGCGAGCTACTAAGATGAAAAAAAAAAGAAAAATTGTCCTCAACATGGCAAGGCACTAGAAGACAAAATGATGACGGTTGCATTGAAACTGAATTTATTGATTTCGTGGGGCAAAATTAAATCCTGTCAGAAGCTAAATATCCGGAAAGTTGGCAGAAACTTTTCCGTTGCCTTCCCTTGGGCGAATCTACGGCGAAATATAAACAAAAGGACCCAACAGACAGAGCATTGGCACAGAGGAAACTACAAAAAAAAACCAAAAGTTTCAGGAACACTTTTTTTTTAGTCCACTGTCACTCTGTTTGTTTTAGTTCCTTGGATATTGGTGGGGGGACACACCAACAGCAAAGTCTGTACACAACCAGAGGAACACAATAACAGTGTGGAAAGTTCAAAGTAAAAACTCCAAGGATTACAAATTTCCAAAAACTAAAACAAAAAGTTTTGCTTTTTTTTATTATTGTTTTTGTTTTTTTTTTTTTTTTTCTTCGGGACGAATTGCTGCGATCCTTTGATACGCATGTAGGAGGACGAAGAGCTGGGAATTAAATTTTCTAATACTCCTAATGAGGATGACAAAATAATATTAAACTCCTTGCTAACCAAGTACGACGCAGAGTGGTAACATGAGGAAACTTTTGGAAAAGTTCTTGTATTCCCTTGCCAGTTCTGGTCCAATCGTAGTTTTTGGCTGGGAAAGTTTTTACTGGTAATTAAAACGGCATCTGATGATGGGTATGTTGGTTCCGTGATTTTGAAAAGCTTTCACTTTGGTTTGATTGAAAGGCAACGGATATTTGTGATGGAAAAAGATTGATGACGGGTGGTGTTAGCAGGATGAGGTCGTGTTTTGTGAATTTTGGGTCAATGGTTTATTAAAAAGAGCAGTAGGTCTATGTGGGACGGGTTTTTTTAAGTATTTTAGACAACAAGACAGAAGTGTAGAATAGAACTGAATTGCATTACATACATCGTTCGATGCACTTACTTAGGTGCCGCTGCGGTCCGGTTGGACTTGGGTCTCAACCAACAAGCTTCTACAGTTAGCGCGGTCTATGGCTACCTCCCTCCAGTTAGTCCACGATGGAATGTGGGCTAAACGTTAACCCCTTAAAGACAGAGGTGGTCCTCTTCACAAACAAGAGAACGATACCAAGTCTCAGCGGTACACCCCTCCAAATCTCAAATAAGGCAAGATAGCTGAGTTGTATACTGGAAAGAGAACACGACGGAAAGGATAATGAAGGCATCCATAGCCTTTTACACATGCAGTAAAATTTTTGAAAAAATGGGTGCTCAAGCACGCCGTCATCCACTGGATGTACAGCGACATCGTGAGCCCCATTCTATCCTATGGGTGCCTAGTCTAGTAGCCCGCAGCAGACAAAACCACGTACCTCCGACCAGGATACAAAGACTAGCATGTATAGGGATTACAAGCGCTATGAGAACCCACGCCGACCGCAGTCCTTCAAACCACATTTGCCCTAAGTCCGCAAGGCCTACATCTCTGCTTGAAGCAATCTAACTTTTTAAAAGAGGGAGACAAGGGCCATCGTACCAATGCGAAATGGGCACACCTGGGCACCGAGGCAGATTGTATAACACCATCCCACGACTTCACTCTAGCCGTAGAAACAATCTACGAGATGGAACACACTTCCATCTTGTTGTGTCCACATGAAACAAAGTATGTTGTCCCCAAAACCAAATGAATCCTGGCGTTTAACAGACCCAACTAAGCACCTTTCACGGAATCATCACTGGCCACAACCTCATGGCGGCCCACCGTAGTCGAATTCAAGTAGAAATTGATGACCTCTGTCAACAACTGATGAGGCTGTGGCGACACAGATGTGGTAAAAGGTACTTTGCGAATGCCCAAGCCAATGTAGAACTCGAACAACAGACCTCGGTGAATATCAGTTCGAGGACCTGAGCGACTTATCAGGAAAGCCAAAATAAAGATCTAATGAAACTTAGTCGCAGGGATCCTTAACGGTTAAATGCTGTTACGATGCACTACAATCTCTTGCTAGACATAATAGTGTGGTACTCGGATGGGTTCCAGGTCATCAGGGGATTGCAGGCAACGAATCTGCAGATGAACTAGCTAGGGCTGGCTCAGGATCTGCGTTCATTGGACCTGAACCTTACTGTGGCGTCAATTGGGCTAATGCCACAGCGCTGATTAACGCATGGGAGCATAAACTTCGCCTAACCCACTGGGAAAATGTCCCGGGGTTACGACAATCCAAGAGGTTAATCAAGCCATATTCCTATAAGGAAATTCTAAACTTAGACAAAGAAAATATTAGGAAGCTGGTGAGCTTTCTAACAGGTCATTGCGGCCTGAGATATCACCTCAATAAACTCAATCTATGCCCAGACATAGAATGCAGGTTCTGCTCAGAAGATGACGAATCATCCGAGCACATTCTCTGTGAATGTCCAGCTCTGCATTGGTTGAGGTGGCGCATCTTCCGCAAGGTAACATGCTCGCCGGCAGATATTAAAACCTCTGCAACTAAGGACGTGCTTTCCTTCATTAGGGAGGTGGGACGTCTCTTAGAGTAAAACTACACCCTAAGATACAATAGATCTTTTAGGTCGCAGAGTCAGCCATATGGGCTAGGGTCCTAATGAATAAATAATAAATATAGTCGCAGGGATATTAGCAGATATGACAAGACTATCCTACGAGGATACACATACTTAGATTCTATTTGTCACTTGCTATATGAATGTCCAGTATTTCCAACCGAAAGAAAAGACTTTCTAGGACATATTGAGCTGAACAAACTAAAGAGATTCATACACGCATCTGGATGTTTTAGTTTCGTCATCGTTATTCCAAATGAGCCAATAACACTTTCTGTCAATAATGGCACCCATTTACGTAATCTAACCTAAGATTGTCAAAGGTCTTTCGAATATCCGCGAATACGATGTTTTTGCTTGATAATACGCAAAACTGGCCTTCTTGTACAGGTGCTACGATGCTATAGCTCAAGACCAACGATACCCGGTGGAAAGGACTTTGAGTAACACTGAGGAACCAAAGAAATAATGTTCATCAATTTTAGGTGGATAGAGTGTCTTAAAACACTAAATTGTCTTCATTTGGGAGCTCTTTTACGAAAGCACAGTTTTACGAAAGCCCTATGGTACCTTAAGGCCTATCTAAAATGGTAAATACAATTAGTCGAGGTATTCGACCAGAAATTCGAATCTGCCGTAGCATGGTATAAAAATAAACCTCTAAGGATAACCCTTATACATCTTGCTGTTCAAAACAAAATTACACTCGTCTCATTCTCAAAGGGACAAGGGCATCATAGAATTTACTTTACAGACACTGCGACTAAACTTAAAAAAAAGAATATCGACTCTTATACATACAGTTCTAACCATTACGTGTGTGTGCCTCGTTATCGTCAATGGACTTAATCATGGTTAAAGCTAAAAGACCTCGCCCACTGGAGGTTATTCTCTGAGAAATTTGACAGATGTCATTGCTTTCTGCCTGGTGACTTTATAACCATTTCGCAATGGCTGTCGGTTGTCCTAAACTTCATCCACCACAAAGGCCCAAAGAAGATGACAGAACGTAGCCCTGATGTTTTTTCCGTCCAACTTTCTTTTTGATGCTCATGCGATTTGAATCTTATCAGAAACACCGATATAAAACTTTACTTGAGAAATGCTAGCTGTTTTGCTTATGATAAAACTTAGAATCAAAGAATCAGACAGGTGTAATTTCATTTTTATTACTCGAAAAACAAATAATTACCTACTCGTGCTATGTACAATACCAGACAGTTCTTCATTAAGCAAGCACGTTCATTTGTTTGCCATCCGTTCACACCCTTGGATGGATTTCTTTAAAACTCAATGAACTGGACTTAACTAGTCCTTTTCACCTTTGTCGCTGTCAGGTGCTAATAAGTTATCACACATTATGACAACGAATTTATTATCGACTTATCTCAAATTTTATCCCCGATACCTGTACAAAACAACTCAATCAGAATCAGGTTTTGCCCTTTCTTTCTTCTAACAAGTCACGTTCTTTTGTCCTGCACGTGAGTTCTGAGTGTCCATGTGTGTTAATGTTGTGTAAAACTCTCCCTCACGATTTTTTATTATTTTTTCAATCCGATTCCAGGTAGAAAGTCATTCGGGTATTTGTGGGAAAAGTCAAACTGTAGACACAAACATTGAACACATTATCTAGTACCAATCTCAAGTACCGACTGCAGGATACTGATATCCGCTTACACACATGTCCAACATATTGGTTTGGAATTGGATTCCAAATAAACTGAATGCAGTTTCCTTTGAAATCTATTTTTTATCCTTAAATCGTAAAATGTTTGAATAATTCTGCACACCAATGTTGGCCCATAAAGTACTTAATACTATTGTTCTCTCGTGATAGTTTAATGTCAGAGAGAGAAACTGAGTAAATTCCGTCTGTAATCGGTGTACATCGCAGCGTAACGCACGACAACAATCCGCTCTCTGAGTGCACTTGTGGAGGAAAAGTGCTTCCTGAAGGAAGTAAACAAAACAAAAAACCGGCAAATGTGTTGGGTTAGCCAGCCAGTTTGGAGCAACAATTGAAATGCAGTGTTGTTGTGGTCGGCCAGGGGAATGTGTTTTGGGGAAAATGAATTGTTTGTGTGAATGCAAAGGTTCGCACTAGGGGAAGTATTGGAGTGTTGCCAACGGCGGGTATACTACACGTTGTAATCATTCATGGATTGATTGTCTAGTACCTCCTCGACTGGATTTTAAACAGTCAAGCAAAGATTGTTGCTCACCGCAGTTACAAGGAAGTGTGCTTTTAGTGCCTTTGGAGATGTCACCGTATTCGTCCACTATTTTACGTCTTTTAGATGATATAAGAAACTCAGATTAATAGTAAAAACAAGTCTCTTTAAATTGTTGGAATAGCTGTGAAAGCATCGGCTTTTTACAAGAAACATTTCTCGACATCTGAGTTGCCTTAAAGAATCATTGAAGCGATAAAGAAATTACTTAGTACGTACAATTAACATCGACAGATTAATTTATTCTGATATTAGTAAACCCTTCTTGATTTAGGTAAACACAATGCGAGGACATAGCCTAGCACGGTTGAGTTCTAACAATACCGATGATACAATAGATAGATACAATTTCTTAACACTGTTCGGGAGAACCATTCATGTGAGCTTGTTGTACAAAGTATTGATCTAAACTTTACCACGGGATGTGGAAGTCAATCCAACCGAGTATATAACCAGAGTTAACTTTAAAACTAGGACGGAGGGGAAAACAGGCAGAGTGTCAGAGTGCCAGTAAGGTAGGCCGGACATCTTTTTTGGTTCCCTCAACATTTCCATGTCAAACCGACTTTCTTACTCTACAAGAGAAAATTTCTCGCTGTACGCGAGCCATCCCGTATACTTAAGCAAACCACACCACTCCTTAAGAACATAGCTATCCTCACTGGAGCAAGATGGTCGGTAACTGCATATTCGAAACTAGAAAAACAGAAAAAAAAAATGTTCCTCCTTTGAGTGCCGAGTCACAGTAATATCACGTGAAATAAGCAAGCGAATTGAGGCCCTTAAGGGTAGAATTTTTGCGGACTATCTGTCTAGAGACTGATAGTAGATGCCAGGGTTTGTGGAATTGTGTCATATCTCGGCAGTTGCTGCCCAAATGATACTGGAACGAGCACCAGAACTATTGAATAGAAACCGAACGGATATTGCTAGAGCTTTGGTAATCAGTACTAGCCACTGGCCAGGCGACTAGGGGTGGTAAACCAGCATTTTCGCCCTAATTATGTTTCAGCATAGCGTTACCCTAAACTTGTACTGAAAGCTAGATTCGAGACAAAAATGAGAAACGTCTCCATCATTAAGCGTCGGACTTCCTTAATACCCCCAGACTAAGAGGTACATAGCATGCAAAAATCTTGGATAGGGATCCGTGAATATGGAGACATCAACGTTAGTTAGGACATGCCATGAAATATCCTAGATGGGATCCAAGTATGTAGTTTTCTTTATTTTAGTATAAAGAATGGGCCTCTGATGGCTTCTTTCTCAAAGGCATTGTTCACTAGTTTTCAACGATTTTTGCTCCATTGAAAATACTAAACCATTCGATTAATTTTTCATTCAAATGACGGTCATCTGACCGTAACAATTGTTATGCAGCTTGTGTGGAACATAACTCGGCCAAGTCCGAATTCTTCATTTCTAGCCATAAAATCGGTTATCGTGCCTCAGTCGCGCTCTCTATTGATTGTAACGTTCGCTCTATTGTTCTTTTGGGGGTAAAATAGGCCAATAATGTCACCATTCCAAAAACTCTAACACCCGAGCTGTCAGTGTCAAAATAAAATAATGATTCAAAGAGAAGACCCACTCCTCACATATGTACATACAATTGGAATTTTGCAATACCAATCGGTACTACACGATACTCCACGGCAACACCTCTGTTTGCTTGCCGAATTCCACGCATGACATGCCATGTAGCAGCTCTGCCTCTGAGGAGAACCACCAACAGTGGTGGCTAACGAAACGAAACCTCTCTTTTTTCCATTTTCATGGCACACCATCGCATTTATCTGCATATCCCTTCCCCCGCTTTCGCCGAGCCCAGACAACGACCTTTGTTATGCGTTGTGTGACGGAATTCAAACCGAGCCACCAACTTGCGATGTTCTCCGTACATGCATCAGTTATCATCGGGTCGTCGCTGAGAGTGAATGTTAGCGTGCGAGACAAGAATCTCTCAGTCGGGAAGAATTTTGTAATCTCATCAACCGGTTTTGCGTGTTTTTGTTTTTGTATTTTTGTTTCTGCCATCAAACGAAAGCCCAGTCTCAATACATTGTCAACACTTGTGGAACCAAAAAAATAAAAACAACACGGGAATAACATTCCACGCCTGTACGTCATTTATACGTCATCGTGATACCAAACGTGACATGTCTACAACTCGCCTATAAGCTGTCATTTGTTCAATTAAATATTAATATTCCTACTACTGATTAGCATCTGCTACTTGCAACTGACCATAGTAATAGCGCGGAAAAAATTTCCATTATTTAGCATTTTCCGAGAAAGTGTCTGTGTCTCGAGATACGTAACGTTCGTCGGTCGGTCGTTAGGGTTCGCAGTCTTTGGATAAGTGTTGGGGCCGCCATCAGCAACACTGGGGATGGATTTATTGGTTTTTGGCAAGTGTCATGCGATTTTGACCAGGTTTCCCGCCTTTTGTGAATCCTTAGCTTGATCCTGATCAGCTTCTGGAGAATCTGCCTATGTACATATGTCTTCGGAGGAAATTTGTTATCTCTGTAAATATAAACTGTGACCCAAGATAAGAGTCTGCCCTAGCGAGCTAATCGCGAATTTATTTTGTTGTTGTTGACAGCGCTGTGAGTTGATAGCCTGGTCTGTTCAAAGTCATACTTAAACAACGTCGCAGAAAAAGCTTCACCCATACCTACGCTATCATCGGAGAGTAAAAGCGTGTGTTTCACGATCGTTTCGTTTTCTGTTTCCATTTTTTTTTACTTGTTTTGTCATTGTTCGCGTGTGTAGTGTAAACGGAAAATAAAATATAAGAAAGAAAGAAAAAATTAAAAAAATTTGAAAGCTTAGCTCGGTTAGTGTGTGGATTGTGGTGGGGTTTTTCGGGGAATTCCTAATCACCACTTTGATTTCTGCATTGGGTTTTGGATATTCAAAAATCGAAATAAAAAGAAGGAGAACTGGATTTTAGAAAGAAGTCTCGTTTGGACTCATCAATAAACTGAAACAGGTAGGTCGAACGAATGTTTTTTTTTTCAGTTTTGGCCTCAGGCCCAGAGAGAAAGAGACAGAGGGAGAGAGGTAGCCTGAGTCATAACTGTTGTGGTTTCTGAGTCGGATCTTGTATTTAGGTTGGTTGACACAATCTAATGTTTTGATGTTAATTATCTGTAATTGGTTAGTACCAGCAGAAGTAAGTTGTGAATCCGATTTGAAAATGTTCATGACTACGTTGCTAGATTAGAACAAATCCAACTCGACCAGAAAATGCGACGCAACTGAAACGCCAGATGTCTCAAAGAAAGTTGCCGACTCAAGGCAAAGCAAAAATATAATCAAGCTTGAATTAAACTACGGAATAATACTCTGCGGAAATAGCAGAGTAGTATCTTATCGCTCCACGCAGCCGTAAAATGTTTAACACAAGCTTACATATAATACCCATGGCTTTTAATACTCATCGCCGCTGCTGTGGCAACATAAGTTTTTTGTATAAATTTATTATATCTTTGCGGTTTCTTTCTGGCATTTAAACTTAAGACTCAGGTTCGACTCACGAGCGTAAGTAATAAGTTCTGACAGACGAAAAATTCGCTGCAGGCTATCACTTTTTAGTACAGTTTCATGCAGAAATCTATCCATTCCAATCAGTTACACAAATACTGTATGTCTTCATACATATGATGGTTAAAGTAAAAGGTCAGGTTTCACCCAGTCTTTGTACCTTTTAAATTACCTAGATCGGCCTCGATTTTGGGATTTTAAACATTTTTTCCATTCTTTTTGAAGATGATATCGGTCAAGTGAGCGCCTCCATTGTTGATGACTATTTTAACCCCTTTTCGATCGTTTTGGCGGGAACTTCGATTTCGACGATAAGTTCTCACACTCTTGTCGTAAATAGAAGTCTATAGTGGTCAAATAGAGCGATCTTGCCAGCCAGTGCAAATGCCAAAAAGGAAATATAACGACCTGAAAGCGCAGCCTTCAAATTGTCCATTGTCGCCCGAGTTGTGTGTACGGTTGTAACGTCCTGTTGAAATCACATATGCTTCAGTCCCAATTCATCAGTTTTGGGGAAATAGAAAGTCATGGTTGATCATGGTTGTGTATCGCTCAACAGTCACAGTAACCGAGATATCCTTAGCGTATTCTATGCTTGACAATACACTTATAAGCTTTTATCCCCTAATGTCGTATCAAGCCTCGCTTTATCCAAAAAAAGTGATGCAAAACTAAAGGAAAAAGTGTAATACGAGCTTGAATATTAACCTTGAAAAAGCTTTTGACACGATATGGCATGATGGAGCTATATTTATTAGTTTAGACACCCCCAAGCAAACACTTATACATTTTGAAAACTATTTCAAAAGTGGAGACTCAAAATCCTTTGCAAGTGGAAAAGGAAACAGTCCCTATCTAGCGGTTAAAGAAAATCAATTTCATTCACTAGGTATCTAAACAGGGTAAAAATTGTATCTTTAACTTAAGGAAAGGAAAAGGGTCAGGGAAAACTAAGATAATGATGTGTAAAACTCTGATTAGACCCATTTTCATGTATGGCTTTTAAATTTGCTTTACAATATCTCTTATTGCAGTCAAGGAAATGAAAATTTTTTTGACGTAATTGAGATTTTGGTGTGGAAAATTCAGAAAACCTAACAAAAAATGGTTTCATAATCAAATCATATATCAATCAACAAAATTAGAACCCTAATTATATACCAAATTAAATTTCTCTTTAAAAAAAAATGAAGCATATTGCTCGATATTTATGGAAGAAATGCATACCATTGCGACGCATAGAATAAATATTGCTGCCACCAAAAGTTTGCCTAATTGTCTGAAAGATAAAGTAATTGAAGTCAAAAGGACGGTATTCTTATCGCATACCAATTTGAACTTAAGTAGCTCTACTACTTCAGGCATATCTAGTATGCTCTCTTCTAGTCAGCATTTCTTTGTTAAACTGGTTCTGTATTCATAGAAAAATACAAATCGGTGCTAAGGCTATAGTACTGAACCAAGTGGGCTTTACGCTCCTCTGGACTTGTTATGGAGAAACAACATCTTCTATGACTTCTGCGTATTGTCGATAGGCAGCTCATTTTGTACGGAAATGGTTAGGATCCCAAGCTCTCCTTAGTCAAGCGCTAGGAAACACTTCAAGAACATCCGACTAACGCAAGAGAGTATTATTGTCACCTCAGTGGTTTTTAGTTCCCGTTCCACTGCGTTGATTTAAATTGGTATAACAAAGTGTTGACCTAGACTGATGAGTGGATTTGTGATAAACATTCTAAACATCACTGACTCTGAGGTCAGGGTAAAGTTTTTAAGAGTTCATCATAATCTTTAGGTAACTACTGAGTAAAATAGAGTTAGATAAAATACAGCTCCTGGAATTACAGTAGGACTAGTCATATTTCTTGTATTGTCTGAATAGCAGACCTTGTATCGTGTAAATAAACTTGGTTGGTATATCTAAAAGTTCATTTGTAACCAGAGCCTAAAGTAGATGGGAAAGTACTACTTCTCAAAGTATGTTGCTAAGATTAAATTGACTAGAGCTTTGAGAAGGTTTACGGATTCGTTCAACTTTTATGTTGGCAAGATGTGATATAAATATGATTCCAGTATCCATCCAACTAATAGGAATGTACATAGTCTAAAAATAGGCTGGATTGGATGAAACTTATAAAAGAGATATTTCCTACTCAATCCTAAAAAAGTTTTAGTTTCGTTACTTTTAATAAAAGATTTTTAAAAGATTCATGTATGAAAAGGTAGGTGATTTCCCGCCCCTTTTTATGGCGCTTTAACAATCCCATTTGAATTTGTGAATGACTGTTCACAGAAATGTATAGCGAAGATGTCGTATCTTAAGTCACAACAAGTCATTGCGTCACCTCGCGTAATTTATGAAAGAAGAGCTTTGTATAAAATTGTTGTAGATACATGGCATGTATCACTGTTTGATGTTCGTCATCATCCAAGTGCCAATTGAAACTAATTCTGGTGTAAAATATTGCATGTAATGCTATTGAATTATTTACTTCATAAGAATTATGAGTCGGCCCAAGTAATTGCGGCACAAATCATTGGCATTGAATAGGAGAGAGTTGGCATACTTAGCAGTACTACGAGTACTGAACCCAAGAGCCATGAAAGACTCAAGACTAGATTTTCTGTGCAGACAGTAATTAAGTGCAAAATGATAAATTCCCAAACACTTCATGGCATCACGTCATATACAGATACTTTCTGAGAAACTTGAAGATGCAGCATTTCTCAGGTATCTCAATAGTAATCCGCTCACCAGCAGTGCCGAATTCCGTAGAAATAATAAAAATAAATCTACCAGCGACATACTAAGTATGTACATAAGTGCTAATCTGTCACACATGTGCTCCATTCTTTGGAAAGTCTTAACGCAACAGAATGAGATACATGTTTATTGCCGTCAACTGAGTGTCTACATTGTGTATCTAAGTATCTAAGTTGGAATGCAATACAAAGTACGATTGACTGCCGAGCTTTGTTTGAGTCATTTATTAGTTAATTTAGTTCTCCATTCGAAATTAAAATTTTATTCTCTCTGAAGTATCTAGTACAAGTACTTCATAATTAATTGCATTTGGGTACCTTTCACTGTGTTTACGTAGAGAAGTCGTCTGCTGGGACTTCCTCAGACAATTAATCCCAACATCTTGATGGGATTACCTTCTTGGCATGGTAAATCCATTCGTTCCGCTGATCTAGCGTGCAGTGAATCTATTCCCATCATAAAATTAAGTATCTCGAGGCGCTTATTGTGATACCGCGACTGATTTTATGGTAATGCTTCGATCCCATTGTTGACTGTCACTTATCAATATTCGTTTTACTGGTTTCATTAGTTCAATACCCAGAAGTATCTAGGCATACTTATACCAGAATTATGCATTAAAGTCACAAGATTTAATTGCGATTTCAGTTGCAATAAGCTGTTTACTTAATTGTAAGCAAGTGTCTGTAGAGCCTGCACTTACTAACATGCAACTGCACCGAGAATATCATTCGCATTTGTGTTTATCAATCGTCACTAATGATGGCTGCAAATGCAGTATAATTGAAGAAAATTACATCCCACTACTGAACTCTATGGCGTCAGTGTCATGTTATGTGTTGAACTTCCTCGGTTTTTCCTAGTTTTCAATTGAATCTTACTAATGATGCTTGCATTGGGTTTTGATTTGCTTAGAGTGGAAGGCGGGCTTTCCACTTTACGATAACTATGTACATACGGATGCTGATAAAATTGTGTTAAGTCTTGCTTATAATTATTTATTTTTTTCACTTGTTAATAACTTGGCGTTATTGGTTTACTTTTGTGATTAAGATTGCAGACCGTAATACTATATTTCCCTTTAGGGTTTTTCAATGTCGGAGAAAGGCTGAGTAGAGCCAATTGGGTATGGGATTACTTGCAGGTAATGAGGTCGTTATTATGGTCATACCTTCTAATGATGTTGCCATTTGGGTCTCCAGGTAAACTTGATTTATTGGCGTAGACGTCATATGTAATGCAGCCCTGAGGGAAACATTATAAATACGTTTTGCGAAAGCCGTCATTCATTACCGAAGTTATTGCATTTAGAGATGTGAAAGAATTAAATCTTTTGAGAACGCAATGTAAATTAATTGAAATCATTCGCTTTTGAACTCATGAGTTCACATTAAGACTTCAACTTAAAAAATGAAACCAACATTCATTTTGAAGTCTTTGATTGGGGAATCGTTTAAACCAATCAGAAACTTGAAGTCAGTGGAGTGTAAATCTTACTGAATGCATACAATCCATTAAAGTCTCATTGAAGTCACTAGCATTCACATTGAAGTGTCTAAGACTTCACTAGTTTTATTGAAGTCTTTTGAGACTTCAATGCATTTTATTGAAGCCTTTGAGACTGCATTGTACGTCAAAATGATTGTGAAAAATTGAGTGGTATTAAAAGCAGAGATCCACTTATGTTTTGCTGCCGAGAATCGCGTCATGCATGTCGCACGTTAAGTGGAAAGAGTGAAATGTTTCTACTTAAGTTTTGCTGCCGGACAGAGCATAAAAGCGAGAATCGCGTTATCCACGTCCGCGTTAAAGGGAAGTAGAGATTCGCCTGAACTATTTCTCGAAATATCGCCTTGAATATAGCACTTGTGTGACCAGCTGCGTGGCATGTGGCATCATCTTGTTAGAACCACATATCACTGATGTCTAGCTTATTAAATTTTGATAAAAAAAAGTGGTCCACCATGGCACGATATCGAGCTCCAACGAAAAAATACGGTCCAGTCATACCTCCGGCATGCAATCCACAGCTCACGGTGACTTGTGTGGAATGGATTCTCTTTAAACACATTTGCAGTACCCATTTACGTCTGCGATATTTTCGGCACTTTGCTCAGTGCGTTGTCTCACTTGCACAGGAACATTGAATAGTGAATATGGTGACTCGAATTTATGTACTATAGAACGCACAGCCAGTCTCGTGGGATTCTTACGACAAAAAAATGGAAAAAGAATGCGGCCGGCGAGTCAGAATTTCGGTGATATTTTGAAAAATTTTCAAACGTCGCCCGTGAACTTCACCATGATAAAAATGTAAACTTTAAATGATGTTTTGACATTGACGGACGATAAGACAATTTGAAGGGTCCGTTTGTATTAAAACACAAAATTGTTGTGTTCCTGTTGAAATGATCTTTAAATAAGGTCTATCTGAAGTATCTATGTAAGCAATTTCTCCGATCAGATGTCGAACTATGGTCTTAACGCAATCAATAAAATGTTCAGTAACACGCAACTGTAATACCATTTTGCGAAAAATTTCCAAGCTTTCTTAAGACTCTAAATATAGAAACAGATTGCGAAGCCTTACTCAGTTTATTTCTTGTTTACTATCAATTTTTCTGCTTCCCCAAGCTTTCATTAAAATGTAAAGACTTATGCAAATTTATTGTTTTATTTATTTCAATATCTGCGGACGTTGTTTATACAGACAAGATGATGGGTTTTCTAAACTGCTTCGTACAAAGGCAGTAATCCGGGAGGCAGTGATTCCCCCATAGGTAATTCTGAAATTAATACGTTTTATTGACTTTAGTAACATTGGACGCCTTGTGGTTCCTTTTATAAAACCCCCGATTTGCTCTTTAAGTGTGGAGATCTTGGTTCTGTCTTATCAGTCGACTCTCCATCCAAACAATCCGAACGCACAGATAACGTTGCAGTACCAATACCCACAAAATTTGAACAGAGCGTATGCAAATAATTTTTATTTTGATAAGACTGGTCTCGAAAATGCCTACATGATGTACTCATGTGTACTCGTATGCTATCGCTGTTTTCTTTTTGTTTTTTTTAGGAAAAGATACATTGGAGACTGATTTGGGTTTTGTAATCTTTTTGTTTCCTTAATTCTTTGGTGGAAATGAATATTCTGTGTTTGGCTCTTGAATTGATTAGCATTAATTGGAATAAATTGGAAGTCGGGTTCTTTTTCAATTTTTTGTGGATAACTAGATAAGCTTAACGGTCTATTAATGAGTGTTAAAGTATTGTAATTTAAAATTTGTCAAAGAGTTACATTAATGCATTGGATTTGCGTTGCTGAGACCCACTTAACCATGTTGGCACAGATACATAAAATCACGAAATTAAAATTGACAAAACTGCGGACTGTGATAGTTTGCCAAAGGGGGTACAGGGTCCCCCAAAAAGTGACAACTGACCTGTCAAAGGTTTACACCATTTTGGATTATTTGCGAGTATGAATGTATCTATCCATTGAGCATTGCAGATGCTGAAAGACTCCTGGGTCTATTGGATAGTGGGGCTATTTCTCAAAATGGGATGATTTGATGTTATTTGAGAAGTTGGTGTATGGTAAGATTGGCAAGAATTACCCCTTACGACGAGCTGGTTCAAGGATCCACAAGCATCGCACAGCCCATCTTACTTGCACCAAAGATATCTTCTTGGTTTTAACGTCACTCGTACAAACACTTTGGATTGCAGTCATATCTCATCACCATTATGACAAACGTGATAAGACACGTCTTAAAATGTTGGTGCAACCACCCTGGCCAAATCCAGTGAAAGCCTCTACAGAACGTCCCATCCTGTTGTACTCTTTCGTGTTTGTCAGACGTTTACGAAAGATGGAAGTCGCTACTCTAGCTACTAAGCTATGGTGTTCGCATTCTTAACAATTTCTTATCATCTGTATGTCAAGACATCCGTCAAACTTTATATTTTTATCATGGTGAAGTCTACGAACGAACAACGTTTGAAAATTATTAAAAAATTATCACCGAAATTCTAAGTCGGTGATCGCAACTTGAAGAACTCTCACCAATTTTCGGTCATAATAATCGTACCACCAGATATTTCGTTCCTGCTGTAATGAATTAATTCAAGTCAACATATTCACTATTGGAAGTTGCTGTACTAGTGAGACAACGCACGGGTCGCAGTATCGAAAATATCGAAGCCTTAAGGGATTCAATGCAAAATAAATGAAATCAATCGATTCCACGCCGTTCACAGGAATTAAGAATGTCTCAGGCCACATTGTGGGGAATTTTGCATAAAGATTTTGGCCTATACCCTTACAAGATCAAATTTAGCCAAGAACTGAAGCTTCTTGATCGTTTAAACACATATTTTTCGCAGCTTCTCACAACCATTCGAGTCATGCGTGTTATATGCTTTACACGAATGGAAGGGGACCTACTATTTAATCCCATGTCTGAAGGGCAATTTGATATTTGAGAAGCTTTCTTATGACAAGTTATACTCTCGGATGTTTGTCAGACGCTCGCGCTAGGTGGGGCCGTGAACCTTGGACTCCCTGCTCCGTAGTTCAAGGCACTAACCACTTAAGTAAGCACGCCCTTAACATCAGAGGAGCTCAGGAGCAATATCGAATGTGAAAATGGCAACGATCCGGCGAAATTGGCTATAAAAACAGAATTGGCTAGAAAAGAGTACAAAATTACGTCCTTATTGAAAGACCCTTTATATGTCATCGACATGTACAAAAAGCCAGAGAGGAACAGCACAAGAAGCAAACCCGAATAGTTAAAGATCCCTTCAGTGGATCGGGTTTTCCACTATGCATATTCATTAAAACGCGGGGGCACAGATACTAGTCATTACCTCTAGTCTGTCTAGACATACGCATGTGTCTGTAAGTATATATAGAATTCTCCAGAAACGATTTACTTTTTTACTTTTACTTTTTTCCCATCACGTCTTGCTACCTTTTGATGTTTATTAATTTACATGACCTTGAACCAGGAGACAGCACTCACGTTACTTAAATATACATGTAGCCTTATAATAGAATTGAACTTCTTGATAATATTGTTTCGCTAAGAAGCTCTCTCATCACATCTTCATCTCTAATCCTCCGTTCGCAGGATATAATCGAATATATTCCCCCAAGAGTCTTTCGACATTTCCCTAAATTCGTTTCTAAATCGATTATTCCTCCTAAAAGCAACAAACGAGACACATTCTCAAAAAAAAAAAAAAACGAAAAACTCCATCTTCCTTTAAAATTAAATTCTCCTTATTCATAGCCCATTTCAGGGGTCGTTCGCTGGGGAAAAATTAAATTAGAAAAAATAAGGATCCAGGAAGAGATGAGGAGAGGAAGAAATAAACACAAAGATGAGTAACGATGTGAAAGTCTCTACTTATGTGCCTACAACACCGTGATAAGCAACAACTTAAGTCAAAGTACGTTTACATGTACGTGCACACACGCCCTCCACACGATATTCCGCTTCCCAAGATAAAGTAAATAGAAAAAAAAAAAACAAGAAGCCTTCGTCCTGACATTACTCCTTGCGTTGTCGTTGTCGTCGTACGCCCAGACCCAGGCATAGGCCATAGGGATGTGGTACTTCCAAACTCAAAAGTATAAATAATAATTTCGATTTATTTAACTTTGAACGCGTGCTCGAAGTTTTGAGATGATGGAATCGGGTTCTCTCAACTGTAAGGGGGTGAGGTTCTGCAAGGTGCTGCGCTAAGGGAGAGCAATGTAAAACTACCTCGCTAACATCTGTGTCGGGCGGCGGGGGGACAATTTAATTGGCAGCTGGAAAAAGTTTCAGTTTTTTCTGCACTCATTCCTTTACCCTTTCATCAAAAATGTCGACGTGGAAAAAGTTTTTGATTCATCCAAAGCGCGCCACAGACGGTAAACTTCAAAATCAAACTTTTTCCAGGATGGGAAGTTTACTGCTCTCCGGTGTAACCCATCGTTCCACCACTGACTGCTCTGACTGGGCTTGACTTGGGCGACGCGAGATGGGTGTTAAATCAAACAGATTGCAATGAATTTATAAATTTTGTGGCACCTGTTGTGACAGGTGGATTGAACGTCATGGTGAAGAAGGAAATGACATTTTCACTAGGAGAGAGCGACCCGGGACACCTAAGAAGGACCATTTCCCACACTCTGTGGCTGTGTGTGGGTGAAGTCAAGTTAATTTACGATTGAAAGTTGCTTGTAAAAGATTTTTTTCTTATTTTTGTTTTTTTGAATTTTTAAGGATACACCACGGAGCGTATTTGGATCTTTCTAATTTGGTTCTCCACTGTGTGGATGAATTTTATTGCGTTGCCATTTTTATGAGATGAATAAAAATTGAAAGGAATCCTTTTAAGGGAAATTGAAATTGGAGACGTTTTATCGATCTCGCTGGTGGAAAGTAAAATAGAAAGGAGTCACGAAAATACATCGTAAAATAGAAATTACAGAGAATGCGAGTGTTTTTTTCTTCATCTCCCTGCTTCTGCAATTGACACTTGTCTGGTTGTTAGTGTTCTGCTTTTTTTCTTATCGTGCGATTACATTTGAATAAGTCAGGATCAGGAGTTGCGCGTAAGCCGGTAATCCTGGCTGAGCTCTTTTGTGCTGTGTTCTTCGAGTAAATATTTGTGTTTCTTTCAGGGTCAAAGGATTTTAAGAAGCAAACAAACAAAAACAGGACAGGATGCTGTTGCCCTTCTTATAAAAAAGCCCGAACGGGTGACCTTTTAGTTTTCCAATATTTTGACTGCAGCCAATATTTAAAGTATCTAATACGCATGCACACAAACCCTATCAATATGTCCTCTGGTAGCTATCTGGACTCGTTCGCGACTAAGGTTATTCTTAAAAACCCCACAGCTTGATTGAGAACGAGTTGTATGACGGTCCCAAACGATAAAGGGACTCATGTCGCACCTAACATATTTTTTTTAGAATCCAGCTTAGGGAATTCAAATACCCAGAAGAGCACGAAATGAATAAGGACATCGTAAAATGGAAATAAAATCCTAACAACAAATTTATATAGAAAATTGTAAGCTCAGAGAAATTCAAGTTATAGGCGCCAGCCTGACAGTTGTTGACACACCCTTAGCGGAGTGACGAAGTCGCGTGGGCGGCTAAACCGGGAGGAGAAAAGGGTGACATCTTATTAGCGATCGAAACAAATTAAACAATGAACGAAAATTTGGGACTTATGTTCCATTAAAAATCTAAACTTGTGTCCCGAGGGGGTGGGACATACTAAGTCCCTAAACCCCGAAGAAAAAAATATGAGACACTGTAATAAATCTACTGAAAAAGAAAAATAAGGAAGAGGAGGGTAAAAGAAGGAAGAACAATCACATATGTACCTCTTAGGAACGGAGCACGCACTGCTTAGAAAAAGTATGGCTCGAGCAAGATGGACTCGACCTCTATGTATGTACATGACCATAACAGCTACATAGATCCATTTCTCGTTTTTGTATCGCTATTGGTTGATGAAAGAGAATATATTCTGCTCAATTAAGCTCGGAAAAGACCATACCGAGATCTTTGATGGAAAAAAAGCAAGTCAACTTTAGAGACAAAATCGTTCCAATCCAAAGCATGTAGAACTGCCTGCATATGTACGTCCATGAACCTCTCATTTCTTTTCTTTGGATTGGAGGCATGGAAGTATGTCAAGAGTGGATGAGGTGACTTCAAGTGACCTTTTCCATAAGTATTTGTTTTGCAATCCTTTCACCCACATATCAGAGCCACTAGCCCCTCACAAATTAGCAATGTCATGTCAATTGTTAAGTTTAAAGATAAAATCTGGGATTTCCTCTGTTTTGATATTAATACCTGTCGTTGTTGCTTATAGATTTGCGGTTATGAATCTAATTAATAAGTTTATTTATTTCATGTAGAAGATGACTATTTACGGATCTTGCTCGAAGGCTTGTGTTAACAATTATAAAAGTCACACATTTTTTCCAAGCCAAAATTATACAAGAAAAGATAATCTGGTTTTACCACGAAACGGTGGCAACTGAAATATTTGCATATAATTAAGAGACATTGGTGATAAAAGAAAAAGTACACTTAGCCGGGTTTTAACTGAAAATAAGAATAATGTAGGGTCCTAAGGTTGTTCATGCTCAGATTAACAACAAAATTTCGAGTTCTCATCTGATGTATTTCACCAGTTTTTGGGCCCCACATTTTGAGCTAAGAGGATGAAATGATATGTGGGCTTCTAAGAAATAGAAGCAGTAATAGTGTAAACATTTTTAAAGCCGCCCCCTGCCACGCCTACTTTAATGAAATCGAACGATTTTATTAAGACAAAATATTTAAATACTAGAACTCTCCACAGTTCGTCATTACATCATATGTGGCCATGCCCACTTCTAGGGGGGGTGTCTTCATCAAAACCAGTCAACAAACATTAGAAGACTTCGTAATTTGACAAAAAAAAATGCCCACTTCATAAGGGCTGCATGGAAAAAAGATATTCTTCTAGACATGACCAACATTCATGACAGAGTCCGGACCAAGTGAAGCAATCTTTTTCTTGCGACTCCTAGACATACCCAAAGAAAATGTTTTGTGATCTCTATTGTTCGCAACAGGTTGGATCTGAGGTTAAACTCCTTATGAGGGTTTTGGAAATATAGAATACAGTTTTGACAAACTATTTCGCTAGTCTTAGGCACTGAAGATGAGCCCTGTTGTCAGACGTGTCCCTCGATCTTCACTGTTAGGTGCTACCGCACAACAGGGCATAGAATTGAGAGCCAATGGAGTTGTTTGAAACTTTGGAAACTCTAATGTGTTTAAATCCTTTGATCCTAGGACAGCTTAGACCCAACCGTATAGGATTTGAAGGAATATGAATATAAGGTTCTTTCCGAACTCTGTTCAGTGGAACTACAACTTGTTCTGTACTTGGATCTACTTTCATAACTACAGAGACACCACGGCACTTACATGTTGATTTTGTGTCGCGATAATTCCATAAAAGCACAAACTGTCTTCAGTGGTTTTTAATGTGAGAAGCGTCTATCTACCTATATTCTATCCTAAGGCTGAGTCATGAAAATGCTTTATAGATCCAAAAACAAATGCATATACTTCCTCCTTTCAAAACACTCGATGACGAGAAAAGTCATTGGCTGATGTTCCGTGAAACTAGCCGAAGTGAATCTAATGTCTTAAAGGATATCTCCCAAAATTGCATAACCGTTTCACTCTACTTACCAACTCTTTAAACAAGTCCTTTTGTATTCCATACATTGCCAGTTACATACCAACCATATCCTCATAAAAAAACCGCCTTTATCCTTTGTTAATAGCAAAACTACCCCATACTATGGCCATAAAAAGAGGAGAAAAAAAAACTAAATAATAATTCACCCTTAAACTCGGTCATTTCTTTATTGCACGGCATCACAAAACAGTAAACAAAACCTACATTCTTTTATACCACACTTCTCACCTACCCACACACCGACGAACGAGCGCGCGCCAGCAATATAAATAAATCATAAAAGAAAAGCATTAAAGCTGTCTTCGCCCTTGTGAGGTTATTTCCTAGGGCCAGGGCTTCTCGGTGTGTCGGCACATTCCAACGCATTACCGCTGGACGTGTGCAAAAATTTATGACCACTGCAAACGCAACGTTAGCAAATACTGGCTTACAACAACCAACCACCAACCTTCGGCCACTTAACGGATTAAAGAAACACTTAAACGGATCGCATTACATTTTTATCCCTTCGCTAACCCTTTTCATTCGAACGGAATGAATTAGGATTTATGAGTTCAGCTGAATTCCTTATACCTGCAGTTAAATCATTCCATGCCATCCATGGCGGCCGCCTCCTTCCTCTTCCGAACGGGACAACAATAACCGATGGAAAATAATGATTTAATGAGCGACCTCTACCGGTGCAGTCAACGCAACCAGCATGGGGCTCTCGATGTGGCAACCGAAACGCCATGTGCTCTTGTTTATTTTCTTGGCGTATCCTGGAAATGAACATAGCTAGAGAGACAAAACTGCATGACGCGTCATCCATCATGAAGTTGGCAAGTTTATCCATTCAAACCTACCCAGCCGTCTCTCACCCACCGGCGGCGGCGGCGGCAGCATGAGTGAATTCCTTTTTATTCCTTTTTTGTTGTTGTTTTTGTTCTCCATCAATGGTAACACGTCCTATCCAGGGGTGTGTCTGAGGCGAGAGAAAAAACAAAAAAGTGTATATAACTCGACTCCTAGCAAGGGATAACACACACCGCCGACTAGTTGTTTTATTTCACTTTAATTTCATTTTTACCATTAAGGATACCATCATGGATGATATCCTTAAGTGTTTGTTTTTATTTCCGGTTACTAGAACTCTTGTTGGTTTTGTTTACGTTTTGACTTGGTATTTGGCCAACACTTTGAATTAAGCTTTGTTGATTCAGCGAAGTGTTTTGGGGAGTAAGTACAGTTAAATTGCATAATATGCTAAGCATCCAATTTATTTCAACTCTGCCCTCGGTTTCCTTGCGTATGTGTGTGTGTGTGTGTTGGTGTGTGACAATGGACTACTGGCTGGAGGGTTGGCGAAGAAGCCTGACGACGCATCGTTGCGGAAAATGGGAAAAACTCCCACGGACCCATGGCTGGCTGGGTAAATGACAGACGCGGGAGAGGTTTAATTAATTTTGATATTTTCCAAATGGGTTTTTCGAAAAAAACATATGCAATGCGGCTACATAACCACAAATTGCCTAGCGTTGAGATGACATTGTGATGGCAAATGAATTATTTCCGCAAATGGTAGGTAAATATTAAATGCAGGACAATGCAGACTGGATATTCTTATACTTGATTGAATTCGTTGCGACAGAAATTCGATTGCGAAAAGTATTTGACAGAAATGTCAAAAATAACAAATATTTACAGACTTACATATATATGTACAAGGTGGCGGAATTTCCGATCACCCTATCGGAAGATGCTATAATTTTTGCAAATGGCGGCAATGTCAATTCTACTTTGGCATTTGTGAAGTAAACTGATACAAAATAAACGTCAACAAGACATGAATTGCTATTCTGCTAAAGAACGCGTAATAAAGCAAAACCAAATTTTTGTTGATTTCTGTTGCATATCTAGGATAGCGCATGCCAAACACAGATGTTGCCTTGCTTATTCTGATGGCTATATCCTGTTCAGTTCCGTCCTCAGTCGAGACGATATTTTGATCGATCCCCATTTGAAGTAAACTCAGAACCGCCTCAGGTTTTCGCCAGTTGATCTTGTCTACAGAACAACCACCAGTCCCTTGTTTGATGAGGCTCCTATGTACATACATACATGCTTATGATTCCGCGAACAACACGTTGTATAGTATTATGAATGTCCCTTGTGTGTATTCAATAATTGGACTAACTACTCCTGGAGTTCGTGCTATACGCGCTTATAGGTTTTTGTTCCCCTGATTCTTCCTTGTAATCTTCGGATAATATCTTCCTCTTCACGCATAATTTTTATTTCAATATGGTTTCTCGAATATACGCGAAGTTAGCTGCGATTTATTTCACATTGGTTTTGCAGAATGAATACCTAGTTTGTCGACTCTAACATTTGTCCAAATACGTGCATTTCATTGACATTTGTGAATTTTTCCATTGAGAACACTGAAATGATGTTGCATTCTGTAACTAATCACTGTCAATGGAACTTTAACCCGAAATATATGTTTTTATTCAGTTTCGCAGTATCATTGGATATTGCATCATTAAATCTTAAAACATTTATTTTCACTGCTGATTTCACTAAACATAAGTATTAATACTATTTGCTTTTTTCTTTTCAGGTAATTGACACATAAAATATGTCTTATCTCAGTTCCGGGACCCATGTAACTTGTGAGCTATAAATGCATGAACGTATTTATGCATTTGTTTTCAATATTTTCAAATTGTACTCGAAAATCTCGAATGATTTTTCTTGAAATATTTACTTAGCAAAGGGTGGAATTTGTTTGAGTTCAAAAGCATTAAAAATTAAAAATGCTTTTGACATCCATCTACAACATCGAAAAAGAAAGGTACTATTCGATATTTAACCACCTGCACCACAAGGTACCCACCGAAACCTTAGAGATTTCACAACATATAAAAAAAAAAAAAAAACATATTCCGTCTAATTAACGCAATTGGATCTCTTGCCCTCACTATGTGCTGCAGTATTTGCAATCTTCGCTGACTGAACCGATAAGACGATCATCTTAAACGAAATGCATTCGCAAACATACACTGAATAATGCACAGTAATAAACAGAAACTATTTTTTTATTTTTGTTTGAGGAGGATTTACTGTGGCAATTATTCTCTCAGATGTTTGTCAAGCGTTTTAGAAGATAAGACATACGACTTTTCTGGTTCATAGAGCATATTAAGTGTTGTCCACTGCGACTCTGTATAGCAGCCTTAAACTCAACCATTTAAGCATATTCTCAAAACTTTTGGTTCTTAAACAATTTTCAAAAAATTATGTTAAACAACTTGTTCACGTACAATTAATAGGAATTGAAGTAAAAGCAATTTTTTATCAGATAAAAATATAGGTAGTGGATTATTCATAGACATTTTTGTTTGGTCTGGAAAAGACCATTTTAGGAACAGTTTATGAAATGTTTATAGGAATTGTTCGAAGTGCCTTTCTTGGATTTGAATACACCATCGGGAATGCCCAAGGAAGAGCGTAATTTAGTACGATTTTCTTTTGCCTGAACTTCAGGCATTATACCTCTTAAGTGGGACACCCTGTACGTATGTATGATCTAAAACTTATTTTCTAATTTGAATGATCTATTGCACTGTCTCACGCTTATCAGTTGCTTATCAATATGGAGGTTTATTAGCTTCAAATCGGTTTTTCCATTTCTTTAATAGTTAGTCTGTTAAGTTTTATGTACAATTAGCTGATCAAATTTTGACTAGATTTGAAGAAAAATTGAAATGCCTGTGTAAACCCCCTTACTGATGCTGATGTCAGGACGAGATGTTGTTTTCTTTCTTAAGTGGTTGAGAAGTTTTACAGTTCTCGTAAAAAGATGAAATTTATGTTCTCTTAGGTAAACTGGACATCCACTCATAAATGCCGGTTACGCAGGCCTCCTAACCTGTGCTTTTGACTGTCCATATGACCGGACACACCGGAAACGGAAGCATGTAATGGCAGTTATCAAAACTAGAGTTAAAATAGAGTCTAAATTAAGTGAATTTGAGGAATGACATTCATGAATAATAGGTTGGTGAAGCGAAAGAAATAAACACAACGAGAATATCGTTCATAAGTGACCATGGAGTTTTTTTTACTCAATCGATTTTCAGATATGTGGGCGCCGTGGCTCAGTGGAGCAAGGTGTTCGAGGTTCCAATCCCAGTCGGAAACACCTAAAAGTTTTTCTTGGCCCCACCTCTCGCGAGCGTCTGACAAACATCCGAGAGTACAACTATCCTGACACGGCATTAAACAGTAGGCCCCTTCCATTCGTGTAAAGAGTATAACACGCACAAGACGAATGGTTGCGAGAAGGTAGGCCTTGGGTCCCATCGACCTGTTGCGCCAAGTATTTATTTATTTTGATTGTCAGATATACATATAAATATTGTCAATTCTGCAAATGAAAAATGCATCCGAAATATCTGACAATCGTGTGAACTACCCATTTACGTCTGACAATTTTGTAAGCAAGTCACTGTCAAGCACTGTCAGATTTGACAATGAATTTCCAAGTATCTGCATAACGTGTGAATACCCTTTAGTACCATTGCCGGGCCATTGTCAAAACGGACTCATTGGAAATTGTCAAACATTTGTAGCTTATGACTATGAATCTGACAATAGTGAAAGAAAAAAACCCCTTGTCAAATTGACATTTAACGCCGCAAATTTGTTTGTCATTATCAGCTCATTGACAGCGATTTCGAGCACATTTCTAGATCAGATAACATGATGAGAGATGTCATTTTCAATATACAGTCCAATCTGTCAAATGACTAAACTCACATTTGAACAATGCTACCAAGTTATCGGAATTTTCTTTAAAAATCTTGACCATCGTGATAGATTGGTGATACCAAACCTAAAAAAACCCTAAGGATGCCATGGCATACAAGTTTGGTACGATTTCCATGCTGGTGACTTGCCGAACGGAGACCGAATCTATAGGCACCACACTTGAGCAATAAATTCGATTTGGAGAAATGGAGCTGTCAGTTGGGCTCTAAAATCATGTAACATGGAAACTCTTGATTATTTTCGGTGGGTCTGGGATAGTCATTGGTTTATGGTGATTGCGATGTTCACTTTAGTCAGTTTGCTCGAGGAAGTAGGCTTTTAGGTGTAATTGTCTTCGATCAGAAGGAGGTTGGCACGTGCAAAGTCGTTCATACAATTTGGTAGAATGTAGCTATATAAGGCCTGAACCTTGGGTGTAAGGTGACTATTGGCTTTTTTAGGCCCCTTGTTGGGACACAAATTAAAATTTGGATGAGTTTTTGGGTTAAAAGTGGGAGATTTCAAAGATTTGATTGCACTTAATCCCTGAAAGGCGCTACAGTGTTTGGGGGACAGAAGCGAAATGTTTATTTAAAGATGGAAAACCTTTTCCTGAGATCCTGTTTGATACATTTGTATTCTCTTCGATATGCTTCTAAAAACTGATTTGTGGAAGGGTTAAGTCAGTATAGTCGCTGTGTGAGTAATTCCTAGTGCTCCGGTGATGCGCATGCAAGCTGATCTTTTCAACTGTCTAAAATATTGTCGAAAATATACATACATACAAATGTATGTCTAATGTCCAACAGACAATGTCTTTCAGATTACCGGTCCTTTCTACTCTCATCTACCTAGCCTTACCTTTTCAAAACTATTATACTTGATTTATGCTTATCCTCTTACCGCGCCCTTATGTGACAACTTTCATCTCTAAATTATGTTATGATTATCCAATCCAACAAAGCGCCATTCGTAACACTTCTATCTTTGTACTTTCGTTTGAATAAAATTATCTTAATAACCCAACCTCATTATTTTGTCTTATTTATTGTCAACGCAAACCATTTGAGAACCTGTCCCATTAGGAACCCTCCAAATTGAACCCTTAATCCTTAATACCACAACCACCGTCACCATACCGCCACCCAAGATGACAACCTTGTTGGAACAACAAAGCAAATCAATAAAGATACCACGTTATCGAAGACTGTGTGGAAAAAAACAAAGAAAAAAAAGTAAACAAATCCCTTAGCCATCATTGGGATCAAAATCTATTCAATGGGATAGTGGAAATCTCATAATTAACATGTTTCCTGAAACAACTCCATTTGCCTCCACACAGCGAGGACGAACGAATGAGCCACACGGGGATAACAAAAGAAAAACCTGAACAACACCTAATCTCTGACCAAAAACTCTTTTAAATCCCCAACGATCTATAAAATTAAGATATACACATACACCCGCCGCCGCCGATGCTGATATCCTTTTGTTTCTTTGCCTTACCTCCTGTCGACCATTCAATTTGGATGCTGAAGGTTCTATGCCAACGTTAGTGAGCTGGACCGCAGGCCTTTTTTTTGTGTTTTGTGTTCTGTTCCTCCGCCAATGTATCATGTTACATGTTCTTCGTTTGTTCTCATTCTTTGGACACTTTTGGTTTCGTTTCTATGAGTACCTCGATGTACCCGAAACGTCGTTGTTCCATTCAAACGTCGAGTAGAAGAATGTCCTCCCGGGGGACCTTTTATGAGCACTGAACGTTCTCTCTTCTTCTATTTGACTTAGTTTTTTTTTTTTGTTTTGTTTTTGAAAGGATGAATAAGGGGAACTGGGGGAAGCAATACATACATTTGATTATGCCATTCTAGGTCCTTGTTTACTTTTCCCATCGGATCCACCACCACCGCCGCCACCGCCGCGTTCTGTCAGCCGCATCGTGTCGTTTTTTTTCTGGCAACCAATCTAATCTGCGACATTTTTTTTTTTTTTGGGTCTAAATGTGTTTTCGTGATGGAGCAACAATGCGGGACTGATGAAGCCACACCGCCATGAAAATGAAATGTCGCATCATTAAAGGAAAAACGAACTAACAAGGCTAACAAGGGACTGTGCGTTCGAGGTTGGAATGAGGTGAACACCTGAACAGGATGTAATTACATCCAACAATTTAATGTTCCTAGGCAAGAACAACCCGCCACCGCCGCCGGTGGTGGTGGTGTCTACTTTTTTCCTCTGTGTCCTGTCTGTTGTTCTTGAGAGGTGAGGGCGAAAAACAATTTTCGTGAGTAGGCGAAGGAAACGTGCTGTAGATGCAGGAATTTCCCAAAAAATAAATAAAAAAAAGAAAAAAACAAAAGAGTTTTAAGTTCACTTTTTCCCATTCGTATTCCAGATAAGAACTCTTGGGGAATTTACAGCCCAAGAAGAGAACAAAAAATGGGAAACAACAAGATGATCAGATAGCAAATGTGTATTTGAGCTGAGAAAATTCATTAGAACACTACTTTCTCGTTTGCACTTTGTTTTGTTTTTTTTGGTTTGATTTTTGTTTGCTTTTGGTTCTTTCACAGGTTGTTGGTCATTGTTTTGCCCCCTTTTTTTTGTGGTCTTGTTCCGTTGAGTGATTCGAAAGATACGTGGGTAGACCGGGCGCGGCGTGGTGGTACGCTTTCGGTTTAGTACGTGGTTATGTTGTGTTTATTTTGAAAGTTGTAGATGTTGTTTTTGTTGTTTTTTTCTTCTTAGGTTGATTTGTATCTGAATCGCTTAATAATTTCGGTTTCTGTTTGCATAGTTTTTAAGTAGATTCTGGAAATGGCTGAGTGCCGCAGGGGAGACATTAAAGGCCGCGTTTGTACTACATATTTGATTGTAAATCTGATATATGGGTTTGTTGTTGTTCACTTAAAATTTCTATGTCATCGGGATAAGGATCGTAATTAGTTTTGTTATCAAGGAAGTAGGTGATGTTTTCCAGTCCTTAAAATGAAACGGAAATGACAGTACGTAGTAAATATTTTATAGCTAACCGCGCTTCGTCACATTTCTTTTATGTTAAGTCATTCATGACATGCGGGTAGATTATGAGTTCCAGGGAAAATGTTTTGAAATTTTCTAACTGCTATGCTGATACGTTTGCGTGTACTTTGAGCAATTTTGTTGGAATTTTTATGACCATTTTTATGTATCAGATACATAAAGGCTTAAATTTGTTTACTGTGCACAGATACACCTGGAAAACACAGGAAGAGGATAACGAAATGCGTTTATTTAAGGGACATACTCAGAATAAAGTTGCTTAAGTAGGCAAAGAGGTCTGAATGTAGGCAATTTGGCGTTCGATATTGTTCCGGAGCTCCTCTAAAGTTGTTAGCTTCTTGGTATAAATCAACGACTAAACGGAAGCCAAACAACATAAATCAAATGGCTATTCCAACGGACAATTTCTTAAAATTACACAATTACCAAACGTCCCCTTCAATAGATTAATTGTTTAACCAGCTACATATGTGGAACCATCTTGTTGGAATCACATAGTATCACTGATGTCAAGTCCATCAATAGACTTCCAAGATGGCACATTAGCGAGCTTCACTGACCGTAACATGGCAATCTTTTCATCGCCGAAAGTACCTCCGGCATGAAAACCAAACCACGTGGTCCCTTTTTGTGAATTCAATTAAGTCTCTAGAACGACATGTGGCTTTGTTGCTTTTGCTGTTTAATAACGCGTATTTTGCTTGTTGGCAAAGCCATTTTCGTAAAACTTTGCCAGAGCTCAATCGGAGAAGTTTTGGGACTTCAAATAATCAAAAGGCTTCAGTTCTTGGATTAGTTCGATCTTGTCTGGGTGTAGGTTAATATGTTTACCCTAAATTCCCACAATATAAACTGAGAGATTCCTAACGCCTGTGAAGGGCATAGAATATGATATGGCTAACCGGTGCGTTGTCTTAATGCCCCAGGAACAGTCAGTAGTGAATTGAATTTATCTACTACAGCCCGCACAGCAACTCTTCATAACATAAAAATATGGCATAAGACGGGGCGATAATCTAACTTACTTCTAGTATCTATTACAACCTCTACACCCAAAGCTATTTTAATCCAGTTTCTGGTAGTTATGACCACGGCCTGCATGTATGAACGACTTGTGTTTGACTAACCGATTTTTGACACCATTCGATATCTTTATTATTTCATTGTTAAACAATATTCCACAGTAGTGGTCTAAACACGAAACCCTGTGGGACGTCTTCGGCAGTTTAAGTTCCTTAAGACATACCGTCGGGCTTGCGCTACATAGAACTTTGTTCTTGATTTACGCATTTATCCATAAGCCCTCTGCAATTTCAACAATCTAAACTTTTGTATCCGGGGATTGCTATTGTCTATAAGGCAAGGTTACAGGTGGCACTGTTAAACGCATTTTTAATGTTTAGCATTATTAAGTCTTTGAATTTTTTTTATACTTCACCTGTTATAATCATTCTGTGGTTCAGGATGCTATATCTTACTTTGTCAACATATTTAATTTGTTTTGTTAAAAATTAAATAGTTTTAGTCCTGGCACTACCGATATACTGTAAGTTAAGAATTATCATAAACATCGTTGCAGATGTGGTTTGGATTGCTATTAAGACTGCTTGGCTGTCAAACTCTTGTGATACGTCCAAGCATCTTGCTCGTCTAGACTGCGACAGTAGATTACAGCTTCTATGCTGCAGCAGGCATCTCTACCAATTTTAGTGGGACTCGTGTCTTGTTTTACACGTTTGTCTCCATAATCCCTCACAAAGACCGACTAGAGTGGGCCTCCTAAATCGAGTTTGAATTTTCGTGAGTCCATCACTAACCCTAACACTAGCTTGATAGTTCTTGTTTAAAGTCCAGCGACCTACAAATGGCAGACAAACCGTTTTTAGCACATAAATAAGCCCGCGATTGGCAACTTTACTATTTGAAAAGAACAAATCTTAATGTATCTATCGATTGATATAAAAAAAGTTAAATTTCAATCAGTTTTAGTGAAGAAATTAACAATTCGCTTATTTTCCCGCTAATAGCCGAATACTTTTTGCAAACTGTCAAAGTTTATTCGCATTCCACACAATGTAGGACGCAATCCACATTCCCACGACCAAAACATTTGCAATAATTTGTTTGCTTTGTATTTTATGGTCAATAATGACAAGTAAAATTCGCACATTCCTGCGACTAGAAAAATAGTGGATGTGAAGGAAATGTCAAAATTTGCGAATATTCGCTCATTCGCATAAGCAACTCGCTGAGCTGCGAATGGCCCTTTAGAGTTAATTCGAACAAGAATTTCGAAAAATCTGCATCAAGAAATGTTATGACGTTGTATTCACAGTGGGAAACTAAAAAACACAATAATTTAATTGGGTTGCTTACAGCAGTAATGCTAAGCTAGAGACCTTGGCTAAATCGACACTAAACGGGTTCTTTTAAATGCCGACAATGAACCCTGAAGTGTTTTTTCCACAGACGTGTGATTACGATGCAAAATTTCCCATAATTTGTTCTGTATCACTGTAATCGGACATCGATATGGATACGTGTACTTTTAAACGATGAACTTGGAATGTCACTAGCTGACACCTGTCAAATATACGCCAGATTTTCTTTCTGTCAATTTATACAGAGATGTCATCTTCAAGCTGCGAAAATGGCGCGAAATTCGAAATCCTTTCTGCTTTTGTTCAGATACCTTGTACCTACTATAAGTATACCACTAAGCTCGAAAATTCTGTGTCCCAAAACCTGTTATCGGGTTTTCGGACATTACCAATTCCAGTAAACTGTTTATAGATGCTAATCGATGTTTGTAAATTTTCTACATTTCTAATTGCTGCTGCATGCAATAAATTATTTATTTAAACTTATTCAGTCCAGGCATTGTTTCTAAGCAACAACATTTGAAACGCTAATAGAACATTAAACCCATATTATTTACCAAATTAATTCACGATCGTGGAATACAAATAATCTCATACAAATTAGCAGACAGATACTCCACACTGTATCGCAACCAGCTTCACATTATCTATACAAATCTGTATCTGTAATAAATTCATTTTATCATTGTAGTTATGGGGAAGAACCTGATTGTTTAATTAATCATATTCCCGGTGGGGAGGGCGCAGCTTCTACTTCCAATCAATAATCGAATACGAAGAAAGCTTTCTTATATCGTTTCCCCAATAAATTATCATTCATTATACACGCTGGTTATTTCTACGAACAGGTTATTTATTTTTATAAATATTCCTAGTCTAAGTTCAGTTATAATTACATACATATGTGCACATTCATAATGAAAAATTGTACTGTAGATACATTTTGAAAATTTGATGAACATTGCCCATAAGATTGCAAAGCGCAGCTTTGTTTACATTTGGTAAATGTGTAAATGTTAAACCCACAGATACACTCTATAAACAGTGTCTGATGGTGTGAGTTAAGTACAACAAATCTTATGAAAGCTGTTTTTGTGCTCGCACGCTACTTATGCCAAACAAACAGTGGCTTTAACCCCGAAGAGAAACTTTGAAGGCAAGCAGACACAGCGATTACTCATTGACATTTATCAATTTATCTTTGTCTTAGTTAAGCACTGGTGTGTATCTGCTGAGGTTTTTTCTACATTACTTGACAAATTTTTGTTTTTTCGGGCTTAAGAAACAAAATCGTGAACTATACGCAAAAATGTTACCACGGTAAGGCCTCAATGGTTTCTTTGTATCTTTGTATCTACAATCATCAGTTGGTGCCTTGGCAGTTACTTCATATTGTTTGTTGCTTGTTTTTTATACAATCTACTTCCCCTTTAGGTACATTCGTAGTTATTTTGCAATGTGTTCAACTGTCTGTCTGGCTTATAACATCGTTTCTCGCTTTGCACACATTGCCTGGCGGCGGCCACATGGTTGTTATACTGTGACTTGCCCATAATTATCTGTTGGATACCACGTTGGAGATACAATACTAAAAAAAAAAGTAATCACGTAACTGGATGAGTGTAAGTTGACAAGGTAATAATTGAAAAAACGACCAACAGCAAGGAGTGACGTTCACTCTATTTTACACAGACTTTTGTTCGTCACGTACCTAAAAGGCTTTACAACAGTAATGCGTGATTTTATTACTTTTACATCAAACACTTGAAGTGAAGTAAAGTGAAGTACACTTGGCTGTATGATGTTACTGCTCGTGACCGATGCACCCAAGCGAGTGTAGATACGTGTTCTAACTCATTATTTGGAACCACATCCCACATAGAATAGAACCCATAAAATACACAACCTTTCTGTGGCATCTGCCACTAATCTCTCAGCCCACACTTGTGGTTCTTTCTTTCCAAATCTTTGGGATGAATCTCTAAGTATGTTGACCTAAATTTGTGTCCGGGGGAATTCAGGTGAACACCATAGAAACATCAATCGAATTCCTCCACCGTTCCGCATAGCTCTTGAGATACACAACGTGAAAAATCTTTCGAATGAAAACAAGAAAAAAAAAGAATTTAAATCTAAGAACTCACCAGGAGATCGTACATTGGCGTTACGTCTCGCTGAGCACACTTCCTTGTGGAAAACAAATAAAATAAAAAAAAAAAAAAACAAGATACACGACGAAGAATGCATGGCACACACTTGGAGTCGTAAGAGAAGCGAATTTACAAGTTCTTATGTGGAACCTCTCGACGTTGGGCTACTTAAACGTGTGCAGTGGCACCTATGCTCCAAGCAGTCCATTGACCTGTTGAAGCCAAGTCAGTGAGTAGATGGGCGCCGCCGCTCACCTGGGATATTAGTTAATGACCAGACTCATATTTTATTTTCCAGATTTTCCAGACGCCTAATGCATTTTTATAATAGCCGATGACCTTTTGTATGCAATTAGGTACAAAGGACCGACCTACGCGAAAAGCTTTATGTCTCTTAGACCTTAGACAGACGACCACTATGTGTGCTGGAATTCTATTCAAATTAAAGTGCGGTTAATGGACGTGTGTTTCCTGATTACCGCGCTGATGAATGGTCGGGGGAGGCGACTAAATAAGGAAAAAAAAGGCTTAGAGTGCCATGTAAAGGCGATGGGACGATAAATCTCCCGCCAGCATGTCATTGCCATTTTGAATGGATGCACTTGAGGACGGTGATGGTGGTTTCTATCTTTTTGTCTATTTTTGTCGACTTGAGAGCGTGGATACGAGTACGAGTATGTATGAAGTTAAATGATGAATGAAGTACGCGACAGAATGCGGCAGTAGACGGTGCTTAGGTGCCGTGTCGCTTATGGTGACAGTGGCTTATTGGTTTTAAAAGATAGGCTTAGTCTGTTTGGACGTGTTAGTCTTCCTCGTTTGGAGGTGGATTATGAAATAGAATTAGGTAACGTGTAATGGAGTATAGGTTACCCATAAGTGTGACTTGGACAGTTCTCATTGATGCGAGACTGTACGTGTCGGTGCACTTTAATTTTATATGGTAATGGAACTGGTAATACAGAGACTTAGACTCAGGCGGTTTTATAAATTGCAATCGAATTGCAGTGGCAGAGGATAACCCTGTTGAAACTGTAGAATTTGGTCTTTCTAGCGTAGATCCACGTAGGATTCGGCAAACGATGGAGTTCTTCATGGATTCAACCTTTCATCTACATTATTTCTTCTTCATCTTGATCACAGTGATTGCAGTTGACCACCTTTTGCATGGTCTTAGCAGATGCAAGTAAGTGCGCCTTCAATTGAAAGCACCAGTTGGGCCGGTTCTAGATGGTTGTATTTTTGTGATACCGTCTCTAAAGTATCTCTGTAGCCTCAGTCGAAACTCTGTTGCAATGCGTATTCTAGTAAAGAGTTCTCCCTGAACCATCTCCTGTTCAGAATGATTCTACAGAGACTTAGATATGCTTATAAACTGCATTTTTTCCTGCTCTCTATCCATGTTATCCCCAACCGATTCTTTCTTTCAAACTTTGTCGCTATTATGCTCTGAGGTGCTAAGCTATCTTCAAGAAATGTTAAGCGCTGGTTTCATCTTCAAAAAAGGCAATCCCATGTCTTGTAAGAACTGCCGAGGCATATCCGTACTAAATGTCGGATATAAGGTCCTATCGAACGTACTGTGTTAACGTCTTTTCCTACATACTACTCGACACGTACCAGTTGAATCCACACTGCCTCTGTAGAAGATAAATCCTGGAAAAATCCAAAATAAATCAAATCGAGGCTTCAGTGACTTCAAAGCCACATAGGTAAATGACAGGATTCAATATGTTGAGCTTTTAAAGCTAATGGCGAAATCGGGGATCCCGTCTAACCTGATTCCACTAACCCGCGTGGTATTGAGGAACACGCGACACAATGTGCAAATCGGGAACAGTTCCTTAGAACAAGCGGAACGAGTTAGTCTTGAAGTAAATGAACTCAACATACCATAAAATGTGTGCTATAAATTCGCAGTTCTCAAAATTATAGCCACTCGGTCAGCTTACATATCTGGCGAGATCAGTTGGATAGACACGGCGTATCAGTTTCTGATGAAATAGTAAAGATACGAGATGAAAGTGAAGAAAGTAAACGCTCCTTAAAAGCAAGTGCAAGCATCTCAAAGATCGAATCTAGGTGTTGGAAATGCTGATGTCTTGATAGAAGCAGTGTCGCATATTTGACTTTCCTGCCTTTTCGTACGAATTTTAAACGCGACTAAAGCACAAAGCATTCAATTAGACCACTTAATGGCGCATCAATGCAATAATAGCCACAACACCCTAAGTACCCTGCTATTTGTCGGTTTGTTTATTCTGCACAAAAACAAATACGCCCCTTTTGAGAATACCTAACGAACTAAAAATTTATGAAATAATAATAATCCCAATGGGACCTTTTTTTCTATCTGTATGCGTATGTTTGTGAATAATTCTATAAAGTTATCCGATGAATGGCAATCTGTCTATTGTGCTGAACAATACGCTGCGAGCCTAAAGTGCGGTGGATAACAATAAAAACCACTTCATCTATACATTTACAACATTTTCAAAATACTCCCACCAATTATAATGAACTGCAACTGCAAACAAAAACCGCACACATCCACTTGTGTAGAGAAATTTTGAAGTACAATCGCACACCGAACTCAGTGCTGCTAAACCGAATCGAATGATTTGTTGCAAAACAAAGCGCACCCTACTCTATTAAAGAAATAAAACAATAACGAAGGCTTAAAAAAAACTCGAAGGGGGCTATACAACAATTACCTATAGCTGGTGCCGTCAGATAGGGAAACTAATATCCTACAGATCCCTGTGTGTTTGGCAGCACCCCATCGTCACTAGTTGTGGGGACTCTCCTCTGAACGCATTCATTGTGCCCTGTTCCCGTGCCTCGTACTGTTGGTTATTTTGTTGCGATAATTCCATAAGCAGAAGTTGTCATCAGGCACTCTACGTACATGTATCTATGCAATCTATTAGCAGAAAATAATGTTCGTCCTGCTGTTGCTTTTGCCGCACAAGATGCTCTCAATTTTTGATTAATACTACCGCTGCTCAGCACCCTCTATCGTGTCGACTACACCCTATAGTCTCCATCGAAGGCAATATCTTCTCTGTTTTGTAGTTCTATAAATACGTAGCAGAAGCGGAGTGTTTCGCACACAAGTACGTGTAGTCATTTGCTTGCCATAATTCTATTTACCAACATAGACATATCCTTTATAGTTGCATCCTTTTTTGTGGACTGTACGGAACTATAATGTGTTTGATGCTATAGTTGTATATAAAAGGGTTCGTTTGTTCAATTGTTTGTTGAAATTTTAGTATCTGCAACATGCCACTCGTATTATCCCCCTTTCTGCTGCTATCCATGGGTTGAATGGCGGCGTACATAAATGTATCCAATATAATGGCTTTAACTTTATAATGGCAATAGACAGGGTGTTTCAAAAAAATCTGAAATCTAAATAGTAGTTTTAGAGGAAATTCTTGGATACACTTTGAAGTAGAGCACTAGCAGTACTCGGTTGCTTTTTCTCACTGGCATTCTTGTTCACTTAGAAGCTCCTTTTCCTCCTTACAAAGCTAGAGTGGTTTATTTGCGAAAAAAAAAACTAAATAAGTAGAAACGGGCCAACTTTGGACTCCTGCGGCATTCCACCTTTACTATTGACTTTTACTGCTTGACTTCTGCATATATAAGGGACGGGTATCTGTCAATCTGTCTTATGCATCAGTTGTAAGTTCTACTCTGTATGCACTTAATATCATCTTCTTCGAATAACCCTAAGTACCCTTAGCACTCAATTAAAGTCAAGATAGATTTATTGCCTGGAAAGAAATTATGTACAGTGGAAGTGGCTTATGACGAGGGTGAAGGCACTGAAATTAGGTCGTTATAACTGGTGGTCGTTATATCCGACAACGCTATATCTGACGCAAGAATAGCCACAAATATACTGAAACCAACCAAATGACAGAAAAGTGGACGTTATAAGCCACTGATCGAAAAAACTCAGTCGTTATAAGCAGTTTCCACCGCATATACTAAAAAACTTTTCAAATGGAGTCCCTACTTATAAAGATATGCATTGCGTGTTAATTTAAAAAAAAAAAAAAAACATTCAGCTTCTCAGTTCAGGTTGAGCAGATCGACCATAACAGAAATACTCGGTTGCAGTTGGATCGGCCATCCTACTCCGACATTCTACCTACCCGCCACTAACTGAAGTTTTGCGTACCTCGTTTGCCTATTCAAATGTTTTTGGAATCACTGCGAAATCTTATGATCCCACCTTTGTCGTGAGAAAAGTAGAATAGTCAACAGGATTTTTCCTAATCAAAACGTTGGATTTTGAGATAAGTTCTGCGCTTATTGGTCCATTAGACTCCACTCAAACTAGTTTTACCACGTTTAGTCAATTTTGAACTGGGCGATTTACCCTTGGTATCGTTTAGTTAAAAAACGATTACGTCAGTCGGTGAAAGTTAATACCTCAGTGAACGATATCCATCAGTGAGTACTCATAGTACAAAGGCCTCAAAATCATACCCTTTTTCATTATTTTCTCGCGAGCATCTGACAAACATCCGACAGTACACAGTTTTGAAAATGTTTCTCAAATAACGAATTGCCCTTCAGATGCGGCATTACACAGTAGGGTCTTTTATAATAAACCCGCAAAACTATTAGAAGCCCGTTTGTCCACCTTTTAAGAAAATAGTGCTGACATGAAAGTTCCGTGATCTCATTCGAAAAAAAAACCTGCGTTATCGGGATGAAGTTAACTATGATCATCAGCTGTTGGCTCTGAGTAAATACACATGTGAATCTCACTGAAAAAGTGGTAAGCGAAAAAGCGAAAAGCTGGTTCAATATAGGATACCCTTAGGCCAGATGTCATCGGTCACCTTTACTGTATTAAAAGTCTCATTCTTAGTTCCTACGGTTTTATTTTCTGGTGAATTTGCAGTTTCTGTGATTATAAAAATTTTAATTTTTACTTGATAAGGTCTGAACCTAATAAGGTAAACGTCATCCTATCACATAGTGAAACTCTTTCTATGATCTTCGGGAAAAGATATGTATAACATCTCGGTATGACTACTGCTACCAACATAACGATAGATACTTTAGCACTCGTTACGCCCTGTTCACACTGAACTGACGGAGTGGATTTATTTTGACAGCAACCTAGATTTCCTGGTTTGTTTTTTGACGTTTAAAAATGTCAACCGCCGACATTCCACAAAAGGATGAACACAATTTAATAACTAAGAAATTCACGAGGTAAACAATAGAAATACGAAAGTAAGCCAATTATGAAGAAGTGTTCAGATAAAACTCAAATGTCAAAAAATTGCAATTCGTCAGTTTTGTGTGACAGAGTACTTAGATGTCAGAAAAATTGAACTTGCGAATTTTGACACAAAAATTTACATCTGGTAGGTTGCATTCAGAAAAGGCTACATATTACCCGCTTTGCCCTTAAAGAATTGTTGTAATTGCTTGAAGCTGAATGTCACATCTAAATGTTTACTATTTTCCAAACTAAATACTCGCCATTATCTACACCCTGTAAATACAATAAATATTTTATTATTACTAAGAGATAGAAGGATGAAAATTTAATATTTTATCTGGACATTGCTGTGAGCTTAAACTTGGCTATAGCTATCCTCTATTCGCTACTGTTCACGTTACGGCGTTGCTCTGTTGCTTTCTGTCAATTCATCGATAAGTGCCAGCCATTAATAATGGGTGCTGATCGATTAAAGTATCTACGAGAAGCAAATTGAGTCGTAAAGTGTGGTTGACACCTGCAGCAGCAATAGCACTACAAAGTTACTACACCCAAAGCAATATAAAGCACCAACACTCACAATGAAACCAGAACCTTAGTATCGGTGTATGGAAGGGCAACATTGTATATATCACAGACAATGCGAACAGATGGATTTTGGCTTTAGGGCTGATAGGGGGTGATGCTGCAACCTATAAACTGAAGCTTAATACGAAAGGGAATAGAAATTGTCAGACGTTGTACTGACAGACAGAGCAGCAGCACAAGAGAGAAACTAGGACTCGGTACGACAGAGAGTTTGTAATGTAATTTCAGGATAATTGAAATGAATAGCCAACGACAGTGTCATGCTATAAATTTTGCTGATTATAAATTGAATATTACAGGGATTAGACAGGGATTTTGATGTAATTACTAAAGTCCGTAATGCAAAACAGTTGAGTGTTTCGTGTTTCATTAAAGTTTCTTATTAATGTTTGAAATAGAATTTGGAATACTAATGTTTAATTTATTTTATTTTTTTTTTCCTTTCAGGTATGTACAATGCACAGGACTTTTTGCGGGGTCAATAGGGTGTTACGTCTTCAACAGAAGTGAGTTCTTCTTCCGCACCTGGCCAAAGTTTAAAAAAATATTTAGAAAAGAATACGACCGTTCTATTGAAAGTCTTTCTTCAAATTTATACTATCCCATCTATCGGTACTTATGACTAAATTATATTCCTTGAAAAAATTAGAAAATTGGCATTTAAATCTTAGCTTAAACTCTTACACCTTAAAGTCGTTCAGTACTTTAAAATTCTCGGGATTAATTTGATCCCGGTTGTCTCTCCTGGAGAAGTGTGAGCAGTTCAGCATTAACCTAAGCTGGGTGTTGGGTGAAAGAGACGTTGCAGGAAATCGCAAACTGACGAGCTCTCCAGACTAGCTACGACCCACAGGATCTTACCGGAATGGAGGAGCCTGTGTATGATTCTCCCTACGTATAATCTCTTGCTAATAGAAAAATCTCCTTACTTCCAATATTTTAAGACAGATCTGCCCTAGGTTTGATCTGAAACATAGTACGGAGTTGGCTTGTTCTCATTTCTCATGACTTCGGCAGAAGGTCTAGGGATGAGGAGAAGGAAAAAACCGTTCTCCACCTCTTAGGCACTCGCCAGCTCTCGGACGATAGTCTTGGACAACCAAAGCGTACTGGTTACTAGGCATCATGAGTCTCCTTCCACTACAATAGATTTTTAGTACTCTAAGTCATTCTAATCTAAACCTAACCTAATGCTCGACGACAATGGTATAAACTTTAATAAATATGCTTGGTGCTACCCTAGATCTTACTTAATCATTATCACGACAACATATGACTGCTTCCGATTATCTCAAGGGTTAATAAGTACACCACGCATTGTTGATTCACAACAGAAGTAAACTAACCACAAGATTGTCCAAGTTTAGTCATTTTAACTGAACCCGCAGTTAGAGTAAAACATTCTTCGGTCTTCCTATTCTCATTGTTTGAGTCGACAGTTCATTGGTTGGTATTGCCAGGCTCGTTGGGATCCTGTGGATCCTGCTATTTTGAGGCACAAATCTAGTGCCTCTTTACTTTGTGGATCCCGCCGGCCAGTAGTTAAATACTTTTGGTTGCATTTGCACTGACATTTCTGTCAGTCCCACCTCTTACAAGCATATAAAAGCCATGATAAGGCTAATGAGAATCAGCTGCGGGATTTACCATTTTGGTTAACAGTCTCTAGCTTTATAAAATTGCTGACAAACACCTTTTTGGTAACATCTGTCTAATGGTCATTCAATCAACGAAAAAATCGTATCACGCCACCATTTTTCTTTAGCGCCATTTGGTTTTATAATGACATAAACGTCAGTTGGGGAGGGTCTGTTCGACGGATATGGACTAGCCGTGTAAAATTACAATGAAATATGAATACAAAGCAAGCCCTGCAATCATTACAATTTCCCTGTAAAATAATTACAAATATTCTGCGGGGTTTTCGAAGAAAATGTCATAACGCGACCACTTAACGTTGTTTCTTCAACTGAGTACAGTACGGGCTCAGATGCGTATGTCGTTTACGGGAAAACCAAGATTAGCCCAAGCTGATTGCACATGTTAGAGAGATTGTTGTACAATGTTGTGATTTGTGAAGTAATGGTGGGCAACTTTTAAACCCAGTTTACGCTAAATATATCGAAAAAAAAAAATCCCAGGCGACAGGACATTGTTCATACAATGTCGACGCCTTGTAAGAACTATATCCTACAGGTAGTGAAAAATTTGCACTTATATCGCCCAAACTATTAAGGGAAAATGTAACCACAACCTACATGTGAATATATCACGTAGTAGGACAACAGTCCGGTCCAACAAATCACTAGTTATCCATTTCAGTAATTAAAACTTTTTTCTACCTATTAGGCTACACATATAGCACATATCTCCCATCAGGTAATGCAACCCTTATCTCACTCAGACAAAGTTCCTTTCATCCGTCCTCCAAACATTTTACATCCTTTAAATCCCTTCAACAAAAAAAAAAGGATACCGTGCGAATGATTTGAATGAAATTCGTACCAACAAAAGCAGATACCATCTCTAAATAAATCGCTCTTCCCTTTCACTCTCAGATTTCACAAAGAATTCTACGCCGAAGGACGTCAGCCAGTCCTACATACATACCTACGTATACAGCATACATTTCGAAAGATAAATAAAAGCCCAAAACTCTAATCCTTTCATAATTCGAGAGAAAAAAATAATATTATTGAAAAACAAAAAACAAAAAAACAAAAATAATAATTTGCCTGCAAATCCTCGCCGTTGACCAAAAACCCGTTCCTTTAATAAATACAGAAAAAAAATAAAAGTGAAAATTCAATTTTATTCATGAGCTTTTATCCAAGAGCTCCACATAAAAATGTGCCAAACAGACTCATATGAGAATTTATCCTGGCTACCTGGTGGTTTGTGGATATTTCAACTTGAAATACCTCTGTATATGGTTCATACACAAAAATCGGTCAGGAGGAGGAGTACAGGAGTACAGGAGTACAGTGTACACATGCCAGGATGTGTGTACGAGGACGAGTATATAAAGAGATTTTGTTGAACAAAAGGAAGGACTATGAAGTGAATATGGCCAGAGTGGCCCCGGTACTACGAGCAGAGGGTGAGAAGGAGGATACCATTTATTTTTGGAAAGTTGAATAGTACGTTAAAGCCGTTTCGTATACATTCATAGTTGTATGTACGCACACATAACGTTATCTCTACTTGTTTATATTTATGTGTATACTTAGTTTTTAAGGACATGTGATGTGACTTAATGAAAATAAATGAATGAATATTATTTTTAGGCTTATTTCGAGATATAAAACATCACAGAAGCTACAGCAAATGGCTTTGGATTCACGTAAATGTAATCTCGGACTCTCTATTTAATTGACCCGAATGGTTCATTTAAAAATTTATTTAAAAAATATCTTATGCATGTGTATATTCGATCTCATATGATGGATGTAAAAAGGTTTTTTCAAAATATTAAATCCGGTTCGTTGGTTTTAAAAAACGAATGAAATGGTTTCGAGTTTTAATGGTTAATTATTACTTTTTTGTAATCCGACTTTTGTGCATTCCTGCGTATGGGTCAGGACAAAAGTTTGAATCCGCTTTTTTAATAACTTTTTGACAAATATGCGCTCTATCTTGTTACCTCAAATTAGAATCAGGAGCAATACTGTTTTCTGTGCCGTAAAGGCGTACCAAAAGTAGAGACAATTTGGGAAAGATAACCTACATGTATCGGCTATGTATCCTTGAGATAAATATGCACGACCATACAAATGTGTCATTTCAATAACTAAGCAGCAGCTGAGCAAATACGTTAGCTACTTCCATGTCCAATTTCTAGTGAGGATTAGATAAGAAGTGTGTTTCTCTGTGGAATACAACAATTTGAGCAACATTGTCCTAGTCCTTAGCTTCGAATTGCAAATTGAATTTTTTCACGGCTGATGCAAAAAGTAGTTTTAATGACAATTATACTCTCAGATGTTTTTCAGACGTTCAGGATTCGAATGTTAAACCCCTTGCTCAGTAGTACTATGCACCTATCCCTGGGATTCGACATTCACAGGTAGGGAAATCTATTACATAAAGCAAGTGTGTTAATCAGTTCCTACCTTAGTAGGTCAGTTAGGGGTTCGAATCCCGCAAAACACAAAAGTTTTTTCATGACCTACCTCTTGCGAACGTCTGAAAAACATTCGAGAGTATAACTGTCATGAAAAAGCTTTCGGATACGGTATTAAGCACTAGGTCTCTTCCATTCGTGTAAAGAATATAAAACGAATGGTTCTGAGAAGCTAGGTCCTGGGTCCCATGAGACCTGTTGCCCTAAAAAAATTTCTTGTATTCGCAGAGGAAATGTGTTGTGACTCTCGCTGCCTCTGTGTTGTCACAGCCTCTCCATAGGTATGTGGGGCTGTGAGGTTGGTCTACTTAGTGATGTAGTTCTATTGTCCGTTTCTGTTCATATGGACTCCAAAGTATTCTCGAAGCGCGGCATGAGTTGTTGTACTCCACCTTGATGACTTCTTCTCTCTCTAGAAAGAAAAGTAGAGTCGAGCTTGAGACTCACCCACATTGGGGGTGAGGTAGTCAAAAGGTGCATTGACGTTTAACCATTTAGTGATGGTGCTGTGCGATATACATCCAATGAAAAGTAAGTCTCGTATATAGATGCACTTACGTTGGGTCTAATGCTGTTCTAACTACCACAGAAATGTGGTATGAATTGTTCTTAAAGGTGTACCTTAGGGTTCTATTTATTGGCCAATGCTTTTCTTCTTTATACTGAAACTTGTTAGAATAGTAAAGACAAGTTCTCCTGTGGCTGCACTTCGATGTTTTATAAGATTTGGGGCACAGAAAGCCCTACCTTCATGCTAGAACTGTCGGCAAATCCTTGCTATTGACTCTATCTTATTGCCCCTTTGTCGCATATAAACTTTGACCAGTCAATTAGCCCAACAATCTACTCCAACTCATAGTCGAGTAATAAACCACTAATCAATGTCAAGCACATCAGCAAGAAACATAAAAACGTTCCAATCCCATCCAGATCTCCATTATTTTAATCCGTTCCTCCATTCGTACAGAACACACGAACAAGAGTCCCACAAGTAATGTCAAAATCCAAAAAGCAATTTCAAAATAGAGCCAAAAATTATGCAAAGTGCTGGCATCCGGAGCGATGATAGCTCTTCGGTTAACCTACAAAAGCTCTTCAAAATGAATTGAAGTGTCTTGGCAATGAAATTCATCATCATCCGCACAGCAGGACAATTTCGAACAAGAGACTCCATATATCTTCGTCCGACGTCAATTTCCAGAGCCAAAAAGTGTTTTAAGTTATTTACTTAAATCATCATGGGGCAATCATAATTTACCTAACTCCCCCTATCTCGACCCTTCGACCATATCGTCTAAAAGTTCAAATGAAGTCCTTCTCGTTCCTTTTTTGGTTTTACCCAAAGGACACAATCTTCTGCCAGGGACATATGCCATCTAACAAAAAAAAAAAAAACAAAACAAAAAAAACGAATAAGAAGAAGGACCCTCTTCTGACATGGACAGTAGAATATCTCCCACTGGGGGGTGTCTTTCTGCTTTACAAATAACCGGAAAACAGGAAACGACGATACACAAAATATTGCCTTTACTGGTCCGGACTGCAGAGTTCAAAAGGACACACACTCTCGTTGAAAATCCCAAAACAAGAAATTGGCCCTTCTAACTATGTGTGTATGTGTGTGTTTATCCAACAACTGTCTAGACAAAATACTTTACGGATTTCAGGTCAATTCAATATCCTTTGCTCTTGTGGAAGCTCAGGGACGACAACGTCCACGATGGAAGCCGGGTGTGTAAACAGGAATAGCAGCAACCAGTAGGAGATGACAAAAATGCGAACTCAGGCCAAGATAGAGAGAGAACGAAAGAGAGAGAACAATCCCATTTCTTGGGTCATTTGTTTGCCTCATTGGTAGGACCAATACGGCGGTGGTGGTCTTATCCTCCCTGAGGGATTTAATCAGAAAGTTAATATTCCAATGTCCTTTTCTTTTCTATTTCTTTTTTTTAACACTATTGGACCGTTTTCAAAGTCATTGATTGGTATTTGCCTTCTTCGTCCGGTCCGGCCCCAAGGGTCAAAGGCAAAGGAACACCATAACTCTCGAATAGAGTCAAATTGGATATATCAGTGTTTCAAAGTGGATTTGATGAAGAGAATGCGATGGAGGAAGGACGACAACTTCCCTCGGTGGGCCATCGATCAAACGTGCTTCTGGAAATTGTTTTGGCAAAAGGGACATTTTTATGGCCAGCAAAATATAAGTGCGATGGTTTAGTTTGTTGTCCCTCACCACTCCACCCCCTCATTCGTTCGAAAACTAAGGACCCTATGCATTATTAAGTCAAAATGTATTCCTAATCCACCCATCTCCCCCCCAATATCATCTTGAGAAGTGGGATTCTTATTCGTCCTCTGAATCACTGTTAAATCTATTGATTGGCCATTTTGGAAGCCGGTTTTATAGCATGACATCCACACTCTTTGAACTTTTCCCTCTGGTTCCTGTGTTTATTGGAATTTTATGGCCCATTTCCTCCTTCGGACCGAGATTGAGTTATTTATCGATAGAAACAGTGGTTTGGGGGTCCATATCCTTGGACAACACTGGCATCTGTCTGTTACATTTAAAATAAAAAAAATAAAGAAACTTTAAACAATTCGATTGTCGTTCTGATTAAGTTGAAAGCAGAGCGCAAAAGGAAGAACAAAATAAAATAAAAAAAATTAATTGCAAGTTGTGACTTCATTTGGTGCTCCTTGAACGCAGTGCGAGACCGCAACCAGAGCGGAAAGCGGAAAACCACCATCATGGTGGTTAGGATAACAAAAAAATGCGTCGAGATTGTAAATTAATGCTCTGTCGTCTAACATAAGTAGCGTCACGAGATGAGCTCATTTGACCCGACAGTTGCTTTCGTTCTTTCCACCGATTAATGGTGTTGCGGTGTTGATGGTCTTGGTCTGTTCAGGACATGACCGCCATCCAACCGGCATGTATGATTTTCGCCTTTAAATATGCTCTCTGGTACAAGAACCATTGCTATTTCTTTGCGCGTTGATTTGACGTTAAATAATAGAGAAGGAGACTGGCAACTGAGATTAATGATGTTCGTCTTGTGTGAGTGTGCCTGTGCGGATCAAATATCACTTGCAGTGGTACCTCTGTTGGACGGTCAGGCAATGGTCGAGATTAACGACCCTTGTAGTCATTTATTATTGCTGGTCATTATTTTGCGCTGAATTGCTTTTTAGTTTTAATTATCTAATGCAATTTTTGACTAAAGCCCAGTTGTCATTAATCATTTTGAAATACATTTCTGAAATGCAAACGCGTTTAGACTAATTGGTTGTGAGGGAAATGGAGCTCATCGTACGGGGAAATGGGCTCTGATCTGTAGGACAGATAAAAATGTCAAATTGTTGGTGGAGTTATGACCGCACATAAATTTATGCTGTGGTTTATGTCAAAATTTGTAAACTTACGTCCGGTCTTTCCTTTTGACCCAAATGTGTTTGGTTTTCATACTTGGGAATAAAATAAGAGAATTACGAGCAGTAGAATGCTGCACACTACAACCGTTGAGTTGGGCTTTATGAATAATAAAAACAAGTAACTGGTGAACAGACTTGGTCCACGGACAGACCCCTGCGGTACACCAAAATAAGTGGAAACCAAAAGAGAGATGTCGACTAGATTCGAGTTCGAAGAGCATAAAATTTTATGAAAGAGATCAATATGAACCATTCAACACTCGTTGCATTTTTCTAATAAGAATACGATTTGGAGTCCCCTGTACACCGCTGTTCCCAGAAACGATGTTGATAGTCGCCGGTGAGAAAGAGATTTTTAGGGATTTAATTTTCCGTATGTGACTGTAGAAAAGAAACCGCTTTTGTAAAACGTCGATAATCACCTGATAATCGTCAATGGTATCCGAAAGTGCGTTGACATCTAATTTCTCTCAACGAGATTTCCCTCCTTCGGTGTCAACGTGTTCACACACAAAACGTTGACGATCAGCCGACTTGACAACTTCCGAACTCATTGGCCGTTGAAAACGAGGTGACAGGAGTAGAGATCGGTAATTTTTCGGGTGGGCGATCATAAGACGTTGACAGGTTGTTATGTTTATGTATATTTGTTTATCCCAAATATTTGTGCCAATTCAGCTGTCAACGGAGCCGTAAACTCTCGATATTTAGCACTTTTTTGCAGGCTCGAGAGTATTTTGAACGAAGTTTTATGAGTATCTTGCAGTGCCTGGGTAATTATTATGCTGAAGTTGCCCTTAGTCCAGTAGATGAAGCAAGACTGATAGTCAGTTTTTTGCAATTGAATAAATCACGGAAAGTTTGAAGAGGCATACCTGGAGGTGTCTGCCAGCTTTTGATTGGTTGGTTGGTGTTGTTCTTGTTTTTAGGTTCTTGTGATGATTTGTCCAAGTGATAGTTAGTTACACGTCGACTATACCACTGGTCTTAGATGATTCTAAAATATTTGGGAATAAAGTTGTGTCTGTAGAATCACCATCTTCCATAGCTTAATGCGAGCTAACCTAGAGGAGCTTTGGAAGGCTGTAGAAACTGTCTAACAAAGTGGACACTTTCAGAAAATACCTATAAACGTATGGAGCATACTATACAGCACTTACAGTTCAAATTGCAGCATCTTCACCTGTCTATAGAATCACAAAGGTGCTAATAAGTAGGCATAACTTAGGTCAACATCCAATGAAGACTGTGGATGAAGGTCAGCGCAGGAGATGGAAAGGGCATTTCGTCACGCCACTGTCTGGATGAGGAGGTTGAGCCACTTGCCCAGGTTTGTTTTATAAGGACTACAAGGAGCTCCTTTGTTTGACAACCAAGGGGACTAGAAATTACAACCATCCAGCGCAGAAGAGGTGTTTCTAAGGAACATAAAAGTTGGAGGACTTTAAGATATCCACCGAAGTGCGACAAAGCTATATAGTATCACCTTTGTTTTTTGGAGGTTATAGGCTATGTCCTCTAAGCTGCACTGACAACTTGCTTTCGCTTAGAACTACAAACTTCCACCAAACAGCATTAGAAGCTGAAGCTGTTGAAAACAACGGCCATGAAATCCAATAAATTGATTTATGAATCGTCATACCCTCTTCGCATACATAAAAGCAAAACCAATAGCAGAGCTACCTAAAGAAATTAATTAAATTAAAAACACAGCTTCCCTTCGCAATTAAGACTCTCCAGGATCTCTCATCTTACTCAAAAGCGTTGTGTTCCAGTTCCCGAATCATTAGCACACCTCCTCTGTTCGAGCTTAAAATCATTTAAAATTCATTAAAAAGAGAATGTCCTGCCTGCCCATTATAAAGTCCCACTTCCTTTAGAAACAGACAAACAACAAAAAAAGAAAATATAGACCTGCCACTTTTTTTCTTCCTCTAAGGATTCGATAAAATCCATCAGAGAATTCCTTTCTCGACCCCGCTTAGGTCGTCATGGTAATTGAAATTACACTCTTAATCGAAAACCTCTCCAATGACTTTTTCATCGACATCGTGGCATCATCTCTCCATCCTCCGCCGGAGTCGTTTGTAGATTCCCTTCGTTTGGATCATCCGCGCGCGTCTGCTATCCATCTACCATCCATCCGTTGTCCGTCGTCTCGGCAATCGACATGAGAGAGGATAGCGTTTCGTTAATTGCAATGGAAATCCAATGATTTATTCTTCCTTTTTCTATTTGTATCCATCCGCTTCGCAATGTTCTTTCTTCTGGCATGGCTAAGGAGTGCTGGAGGCCACTCCCCAAGGGTTATACAAACCCAACCAACAAAAGGAACAAACAAAATAAAGGGGGCAAAAAAACGTTTCTTCCTCTTTATGCAATAATCCTTGCTGCTCGTACAAGATAAGATAACCACCGGGAACGTCTCGCGAAAAGTCCTGCTCGTCGCTCCTTTGTACAATCGATTATTACCTCGTAATATCCTCAGCGATAGCGATAGCGATTGTTCTATTCTTAGTCGTATATAACGGTGTGCAGGTCTTCCTTCCTTGAAGGAGAATCCTTGTGCGCCTTTTAATTGAAGCAATTTAGCATTCAAATGTTGCGGCAGAAGGATAATTGTTCGTTTGTGCCTTTGTGTGTCCCTCTCAGAACTGGTGATGGTGGTGGAATTAATTCTCGAAATCGTGATGAAACATAATTTCTTTCTCTGCTTTTACTTTGCGAATTTTATATATTTTCGTTTTTTTCTTTTTTTTCTTTACGTTTTCCTTCTGAGTTGGTCGACGGAAGGATTCTTAATGAATTCAAATCGTCGTAAGGATTTTCTTTAGCTTTTGCAGCTAGCTGCTTAAGAAAAGGATTAGAGGTATAATATTCCGGAATTATCATTGTAAAGTCCCAATTACGGCAAACGTAAAGAAAGTGTCTACCTGCAAGGATACCCCCTTGCGGGCGATTAAATTTATTGTCGATTGATATTGCCTGCAGAGGCATCAGCTTATAATGACAGGCTTTATAGGAATTTTCATGATTTATTAAGCGATTCTTATGCCGCAGGGGTGTATTTTTGTTTTTTTCTTGTTCGGAAATACATTTGTTGAACATCCGCTTCCTGCACGCCATTGTGATTTATTCGATTCGCACCTTTGCGACGCGACGTTTCGGCTCTAATCCAATTTATACATTTGAATATGCGTTAGGTGGTGCTGGGAAGGACTCGTTTGTTTGTTGTTTTTTCTTCTTTATTGCCTCCTTGTTTATTGCTCGTTGATTTTCCTTTAATTTTCTTTTGTTTACCTTTCGTCGATTCTCGATTTCCCCGGCGGGAGGGCGGGCTGACGCGATGGTGTAACCTTCAGCCCATAATGGGTGGCAATGAAAAAGGCATTTAAAGGAAATTTCTGTTTATCTTTTTAACACTTAATAATGTTCTGATCTGTTTGAGAGTGGAAATTGTATCTTTTGGTGTGTGATTGCCTGGGTCCTTTGCGTCTTTGGATAGGCGGATAGGAGGCTGTTCGGCTTGGAATGGCGCGCCGCTGTGGAGTCATTGGGTGTTAACTGCCTTCGGAGCCGAAGGATTAATGAAAACTTTTTGTCAAGAGAAACGCTTTTAAATGTAATTTAATGCGAATGATTTAATTAATGAGCCTCATAAATTTTGGGGCTTATTCAGTTTTAAGTGCCCGATTATTTAAGGGTAAAAGGGATTGTAAATGTTTTTCGTGCGCCGCGCTTTTGTTTAGTCTTTTAGTCTTAAGTCGTTAAATGGTTTATTCTTTTAATCGTTTTGAAAGTGTCTTAAGGGATAGAAGTTTTCTTTTTCTGGTGTTTTTCTTCTTTTTTTTTTTAATTAAATTTTCTAAGAGACCACTAAAATATTTAGGCTTTTTGGAGAAGTTTTGAAGTTGTTGAGAAACGTTTGTAATTATCGATTCTTTAAACTTCGTTAGGGCCAGGAAAAAAGATGTGCCTTCTTACCTTTTAGAATTAGCTGATACTAACCCACTGGGTGTACAAAGAAGAATGAAACGCCTTAATCGTTAAGACTTTCCTGTGCTTTAGAGCCTTTGTACTTCATGGCTTTCACATCCTAAAAGAAGAGGTTTTTCTTCGTTTGAAGTTATTGTTTTCTATTGCGACGTACGGGCCTTCAGTAGATTTATTTAATTTGTCCTCGTCCTCTACTGAATGCACTATGTCTGTCTGAATTGATGAATGCATTTTTGAAAGTTTGTGTAAGAAATCTCAGAAATGTTCAAAATTACCCAAGTCAATCGACTTCACGTTATTGGGAATCACTCAGTCCACATTGTGGCACATTTCTCATAAAAATGTTAACCTGATCTGTAAACGTGAATACATTAATTGAAGAACCGTAGCCTCTTGGTCATTTGAAGCGCCCAAACTTCTTCAATAATTGGCCTCTGGAAAAGTTTGAAGAAAACAAATGATTCATGCCATGAGCTTGTTAAAAAAAACAGTGCAAGTCTAGAAACTTTTGAAATCCGACTATTGGCACGCCCACTTTTTCATAATATCACTATTTTACATCATCATTATCCACAATGATGGAACGTAGGATTGATTGATTGAACAACAAATCAGAAAGCAAATTAGATACCTTGTTTAAGCTTTCTCCTGGTTCGTTCAAAATTATTTTTCAATCTCAATACTCAATGTAAAGGCGTAGAAGATCAAAAGATCCCGATTGCCAGAAAGCAGACTGAGGAGAATCGGACTACGGTCGAGACTGTACTCTTGTTATAAATCGATGACAGTCTTCTGGTTTACTAAATGGGACGTCTATCAATGTCAATTGTTCCAAAACTTTTTCTGGCAAGTGCCAGAAACCTGACAAAGAAGAATTAAAAATGGACTTCGGTCGAGACTGTACATGAATCTATTAATCAAGCAATGACAGTATTCTGGTTTCCTAAATGGGACGTCATTTAATATCAATATCCCACTGACACTCCCTCTGTGTGAATTGAATGAGAATATGTATCGCCCTGTCAAATATCTTTGCTAAAACCAAATGGATTGGTTGTATGTATAATGATTTATTACTTGCAGTCACTTTGAGATTGACCTGTCAAATTCTATGGCACCTCTGACGCAAAGGACTGATTACACAGTTGTGAGAAGTAAATGCTCAACACAGCAGTGAAGTTTTCAAAAACCTACACAACATTCCTAAGGGTTTATCCAATAATGTTTATCTTATTAGTTATTCCTCTTCTAGTAGATTGCCCATCGAAGACCACTTATTCAAATAGATGTACTGCAGGTGCAGCACATTGTCAAGTTCTCACAGACTGCAGTCATGCTTGAATAATATGGAATTTAGTACCCCCTTTCTCTTTGTACATACTATACATGTATATATATCGTGAAGTTTTGGGGAAACTTATCGATATCAAATATCTAATGTGAAAGGCAATAAGGTATTGACTATCACACTGATTCAGGCATGCAGGTGCTTTCTCTACAACGAAACGTTTCAAGCCGTTGCACACACTCTCGCCATGTATCCATCTCTACGATTGCAATCGATATGCAAATATCCACTCAGTAGGCCATTGTATAATGGATGTATTACATGGTACTCACTATGAATACAATAATCGTCTTACAATATACGGCAGGCAGGAGGAAACCTAACTTACTATGTATCTGTATGGGTACAACGACAAAAATATCCATTAGTTATTCGACCTTTCACCCAGTATAAGCAAAAACAAACAAACAACATCAATATTCGTAGATACGATCTCAACTAATCGCTCTGCACCCCAAAAATTAACCCATTTCGACACATTGCAAGTCAATTGAGATCGCATTCGAAAGATTTCGAAATTTTCAACACATCATCGCCAGATACACTTCAGCACTTTCTTATCGCCTGTCATCTGTTGACCTATTCCCCAAGCGGCGGCAGCGGAAGCAAACACCGCCCAGTTTAAACAAGTCGAAAAGGAGAGCACTCTTCTATTTGAATAGATTTCAGATTGCAATTGCAGATTACTCGGACGTCTTTCAGCTACGTAAACAGTAATGAATCAACGGACTGGGGAGGCTTCAATGAAATGAAAAGCACCAACTCATCTGCAGTTTATGTCCTGCAGAGGCTTTTAATAAATCTCACATTTCTCTCAGCCCATGGGAATGGAAGGGACACACAGACAGTGCCAGGAGGACCGATAAAAGCAAAGGAGATGTTCCCAAAGTTTGTCTTCTTTTTTTTTTTCGTTTTTTTTGTGTGTTGTACCCCCCGAAAGTATGCCAGTTATAATTGTCGTTTCCGGTTGAAGAATCCTTTGTGTAAGCGAATCGAGTATCTGTCTGTCATTCATTGAAAAACCCATTTAAGAAGTTTTTTTTTCTTTTTCTATCCACTTTTAGGGTTCTTTCTTTTCGTATTCAAAGGATACTCCTTTCTTCGTGTTTTTTTTTATTTTTTTAATTTTACTCCTTTTATCCGTCAGGCTTTTGTTCAGCCCGTCAATTCACGAACAAAAAGAAATTCGCATTTGATCTTTTGTTATTACTTGCGTTGGTATCTGGAAACTGGAAGTCCTTGTCGTGTAGGGAGAACGAAAAAAATTGATTTAGGGAATAAAATTTTCGAAATCCTCAGATGTCATGGCATGCTCCAGGAACGCGAAAATTGTCTGTTAGTGTGATATGTGTGAAATTTGAACGAAAATCCTCGCAGAGAAAGTGAAAACACTGTGCTCACAGGATGTGTGAATTTGAGTGTAAGCTACAAGACGGCAGAGTCAAAGGACGAGTAATATTGAATTGTGGCATCCCATACACACACAAGTGTGTGTGTGTGTACCTAGGTGGCGGAGCACCACACGAGAACATTTCGAAAGGAGTTCACTTGGAAGGGAGTGAATGTAGCTCACCGAAGCGAAAAAGCGAGTTGCGTTAAAACAAGTAAATCAAAATGAAATCGATTGAAATAAGTGAGATGAATTGAAGCGAATTAATAGGTGAGTCCTGAGTACGGGAGAAAAGGACGACTGGGGAATTAGGTTAACTAGGCGAAATAGGTGCGGCGAAAGTGAGTTAAATTTGGGGTAAACGGATGATCGGATAAGGAGAAGAGTTTTTGGGGGAAATTGTTGATTCCAGGTAATCAAGTGATGCGAGTGAAGTTGGAATGAAGGTTCGTGTAGAACAAAAGAGGGTAGGCTTTAGGTGGGATTGTGTGTTTTGTGGAAAACATGTGGGCAAACAAAAAGTTTATAAAACTTTGAGAGCTCTTTATCCCGTTGGGATGTGGATTTTCGGACGGGGCCATGTGGGGCATATCAATTTACTAATCGGTTTCCTAGTCCGCACTGAGCGCTCCTAATGGAAGGGAAACTTCAACTGGTAGGTAAATCAACACTCAGCTAGATGGCACTCCAATCGGTAAACGGTTGTCTTGTTCCATCTTTTGGATGAAATGTCAGTCGGCACTAATATACGTAGAGTGGCCACATTTTTGCTAAAAGATGGTAAAACAGTTGCAGATTGCATGGCAAGCATCATTTGCTTTCAATTAGGACCTCCAGGTATTCCAATTTGACTTAGACAGTCTTTGAGTCTCAGTTTGCACGCTCGTTATAAAAGAGTAGATCTCCAACCAGTTGTTCTCTGCATTTATCATACTTGAATCTTCGGGGTTGGTAGGTCCATTACCTGCTTTACGTCTTCCTCTTCATCTATAGCTATCATGTCCAAATCTGAGGAGATACTTACGATACCCTAAGTGGGGGGACAGACTTTGCGTGAGGTGGTAGTTGCCATTGTGAAGGATTTCTTTTTGGGTTCATCTGCCTTCTGCCGTGTTGTCCCACCAAGCATGCCACAATCCTACAGATGTTGTTCTTTATTCTGTTTTTCCTTCCGATGGCCTCTAGGCATTTCGCAGTTCGTCTAAGATGAGGGTCTTTGCATCTCTTTGGTGACAATAGGGATCATTTCTGCTATGACACAGACTTCTTTATTCGAAATTGTCCATAAATCTTCCGATCTTCCACAGAGCCTGTATGCAGACGAGAGCTTAATTATTGTGTTCATTGCTCAGAACTCCTGCCCAGACCGGAGCACCGTATGAAAGTATAAATGTTAACACTCTGGTACGCAGAATCGTCCTCGCGTATCCAGGTCCACCGATGTTTGGTAACATCCTGGAAAGTGCTACTTGGATCTGTAATAATTTTTTACTGCAGTACTCGACGTTAACTTTAAGGACTGCATATCTACAGTCTCCTCCGGACTGGTTATTAAGACTGCCTCGGTCTTGTCGTCAGATAGTTCTAAGTCCGCAGACTCTAGCCAATTTTTGATACTGATGACCACTTCGTTCATGCTGAACTCTACCTTTTAGATATTTTGCTGATAACTTTAAAGCTAGATATCGCGAGTAGGAAAGGATTCACCTTCCCCCACCGGAGCGTAGGAAAGTACAAATGGGATACAATTTTGGGCACACAAAAGAAATTTAGGTTCACAAAACGGGTACTTAAGGCAGATGCCTACTTTTCAAAAATAAAGTTCAAAGGAAAATTAAATTTTTTCTTTGAAGTCGGTCAAGGACAGGATCACTAGTAGCACAAATGTCGTGCCTTGAGACTTTAATAACAGCAACAGAGGTACCTCTTCAGCTTCCAATATCGCCCAATCCGCCTGTAATCTGAAAGATCATGATCCATAGGAACCCGTAATATTCTTTGCATTTCCTATAGAAACATGGACTGAACTTTACAATCTAATAGGACGGTGGGAGTTAAATACCTGTAAAGATCTACTTTGTGTTTGTGCACAGATTATCTGTCCCGGAAAGATGAAATACTTCCATAGATCTGTCATTCCTTCCGCTTGGCTCCCACATGCGTACAAATGCATTCAATTCCTTTAGACCATCTCAAACGGATTATCACTGCAATTCAATAGACCGAATCCTTCGCCTCATGAAATGCGAATGCCAGCCCTGAAAGTACCATCCTTCAATATCCTCTTTCACAGCGTAATTGAATGCATATATCCACTCCTATTTATTTCATCAATTTTCTATTTTTATTTATCCTTCCACTCGGGTCGTTGTGGGTGCTGCCGCCGCCACCGCCTGTGCAGGATATGATAGTGTCACATCATTTCGAGTTATTTAAAAAAAAGAAATAAAAAAAATGAAGCTATCTGCGTACTTGAAAACACTTGAAGTGGAATAAGAAATGAAACCATTCAGCACGCGTCCTTGTCATGCTCACACAAATCCTAAGTAAAGGATACGAGATTCCTTGTACCAACAGCACTACTATTTGATGGCAAATGGAAATTTCATTGCTAGTACATAAATAGAGAGATGAATCCCCTGCTTTGACTATTTTCTTTTTTTATTCACACACAAAGCCCGGCAAGGCAATATTACTAAATTGAGCTTTTTTTCCTTTTTTTTTTGTTTGGTAGTAGTTGTCGTCCTTCCTCTCAATTCATCCCATTATTGTCGCTTGATGATGGTGTTATTGTTGGTTATTGCGGTGGTACATGTGTGCGGTGTGTATTGCCCCCAAATGTAATAATCTGTGTGTTTGTGTGGTCGTTTCTCTCTCATTGTTATTCAAAAGTTCACAGGCTGTGTGATTAACTTTAATGCTCTTATCCTGTTTCCATTCACCGACAGAGAGAGGGAGAGTATTCATTTTGGCAAGGATATGCCAGAGAAAGATTAAATAAAATGAAAATAAAATTTGAATTCAAGTTTTGCCATCCTTTTGCTCTTGGAATGGAGAAAGCGAGAGAGAGTCAGAGAGTGAGTAAGGACTGTGTTTGGCATTGTATGTATAAAGTATAAGAAAGGGTAGCCACAGTTTGACTGAAAGGCATTCCTCTCCCCATCCTGGACACTGGATGTCGGTTTTGGTATGTGTGGGAGGGATTGCTTGCGCCCAGCTGCCCGGATAGATTTGCTAAACTCGTACTTATGGAAAATAAATTGCAGATGTTAAACTTTTCAATTGAATTCATAAAATAGTTTCAAAATAAAATAGATGAAGTGTTGTTTCGAGTTGTTTGTTGAGAGGGAATTTTATTGCAGTATGCCGAAGAAGACGAGTGGGTGTTTATAATATTTTTCCTTTTTTTTTGTTCCTTGTTGTTTGTACGAATTGAGGAAAAAGGATTTTGCGGGAAAATTTTACAATTTTCAGCATTTGTAGGGTGTTTGCCATAATGAGTTGTTGAAGTAAAGTTTCGTCCTTGGATGGATCAGATTCAGAGGTGTGACTGGGAAATTGCTGTTTTGAGTTTCAATTAAAATGTACTGAAGTATTAAATCGGTTCTAAGAAGATGTAGACTAGAAGGATGTTGCTTAATATCCTTTGGCACGTGGTTTTCACAGTGTAGAGATTAACCCACTCTTTCATAATCTTGCCTTTGGGATAGATGTGGGAAAAGATTGGATCCTGAAACCGATGCCTTTTTTGTGTAAATTTTACCCATATGGCTTACAATCTTCCCTATCATGTGGAAAATACATTACCTTAGCCAATGTAATGCTGGGCATTTACAGAGAAGGTAGGCGAATAACTCGTTTGTTAAGGTGATACCGCAAGCCGCAATAAACAGAGTGGCCAGATGTGCAGCCAACATTCGGATCACTGGTGGAGTCATTGTGAGTCCCTGTCGTGGGCTTAGAACTCTGTTAAAGTTCACCAACTTTTGTAATGGGTTTTTCAATAAGGACATAACAATTTTGTATTTACATACAACATAGAATAAATGAGATATCAAACTGAAATGTATTCCAGGTATAGTACACATGTATAAGTTTAAGAATAAAATTCGATCTAGTTCACATGACCACTGCAAGCATATTGGCAATGATCGATTCTTTGGAGCCAGTTGTTCACCACTCTTCGACACATTTTGGCCGAAACTTTAGCAATTGATATTGTTTCTGAACTTCTTGGCATAACGTGACTTCTTGGCATAACGTGAACCCATACGAAGATATCCAATAGCCAATTTCTCGAGATTACAGGAATACCAAGATTCCCGTTCAATAGGTCAATTCTTTAACCAGTTGTGTGGCATGTGGAACCATCTTGTTGGAACCACATATCACTGAATCAAAAATAGTCTTCCAACATGGTCTACGATAGTGAACTCCATGGACCGTAACATGGCAATAATGGAGTCTTTTGAAGTTTGCAGACCCCAATTGTAGAAATTTCGACGCTTCATATAAACTATAGCTTTAGTTCTTGAGGTGATTTGATCTTGTAAGAGTGTAGGTCTTTACGAAAATTTCGCCACAAAGAGATTCTCAATTCCTGTGAACGACATGGAATCGACTGATTTGGGTCATTTTCAACTGAAGCACTTACGGCTGCGATATTTTCCATACTTCGATCGCTGTGCTGTGTCACTGACACAGGAACATTCAATAGTGAATATTTGGACTCGAATTTATCCATTGCAGTAAGCACAGTCTATCTGGTTGGACGATTGTTACGACCACAAATTTAAGTAGGTCTTCCTACAAGTTGTCAACATCGACTCAGAATTTCGGTGGCAACTTTTATTAATTTATAAACGTTGCTCGTTTTTCAGCTTCACCATGATAAAAATGTAAACCTTGACTGATGCCAATGTAACAGCTCATAAAAAAAAGTTTAAGGGTGGTATTCCAATGAAATTCAAAATTGTTAGGTCTCTATTGAAAACCCCTTTACAAGGGCCAGACGTTACTTTTTCTTTCCAAAAGGACAAGTCTCCGAAGAATCCCAGGAAGAGTGTTTATAACGTCCGCACCTTCGAGCCGAAAACAACTACAAAATATTACATAAGTTTTGGTAGACCAAAAGCATTAAAGATGTTTGTCGGGTTTTCAAAAGCAAATGGTCGAGGATGACAGCAATATTTCTTGTGGTAGGGCCTGCGTTCTACATACAAATTATTAAATAGAAAAATTCATATGTACTTATGTACGATTCGTATGTATGGATACGTAAAAAAATTAATACTCCGTTTTGACAAAATATTGTATCGTAAAGGTTTGGAAACGTCTTGGTGGTTTCTTTCTTCCTCTCGACGGATCTCAGATCAAACTTAACAACTGCTTACAGCATCCAACAACCCAAGTTTATGAAAAAAAAAACAGAAAACCCACTCAGAGTCCAATCAATTTAAATTTCAACCGAAAACCCCACCACAGGGCCCATACGCGTGTTAACCCTATCTAGTACCCCACCAAGCCACACAACAAAAAATTTGAATTTCCAATAAATTCAATCAACCGCAAACGCAAAAGATAAACTTAACCGCACTCGTATATAACCAAATCAAAATCTCAAATATCCTCCCACAAAAAAAAAGAAAGAAAAACCTGATCTTGCTGGAAAATTACAATAATTTACAAAAAAAATGGGGTTTGCTATGAATTATGGCCCACAACCAACCCCCTGTTATAATACAATCTGTAAAACGCGTTTACTACGCTCATATCTCAAATTCCAAATTCACTTGAAGATGACTCCAGATGCCACAAAAAAAATGAAGGGAACAGCAGGCACGGGACAAAAAGAAACCTGGAATGACTACCTCTAACCACACACGATGAAATTGCAAACGACATGACTGCTGTGGCGGCGAAGGTGGCGGAGGCGGAGTATAAAATCGCAGCTTAAATGTCACAAGACGGGTGCTGCAACCCCAATTTTCAGGGTGCTGCGACCACATTTACGCGAGTTAAATGAAACGTGAAGATACAAACGTGCACAGTAAACGTTCTGTGAAATATTTACACCTCTTTGGAGCGTAAGCACACAAAAACAAAAAAAACAGAAAAAAATCACCAAGGTAATTTTCTTCATATTTTCGCGCCATGGGGGGTTGGGGTTGGGTTGGAAATTGCACTGTTTATGTGTGTGCCTTTGCCATCTAACTTGAGAAGCCACATCGACTCGTACTCGCACTCGTTTATATGTGTGTGGCTGTGTACATGTGCGTATGTGCTCTGCTTATCGTCCTTAAGTGGCAATAAATATTTTCTCAGCTAGTAAACTTCTGTTTGGGTTGGTAGGTAGGTACTTGGAACAATAATTATTATATGTTGGCATCCTCCATCGTTTCAGCTTCCGTTAGCACCAAAGCGAAAGCGACCAGCCTGCCTTCCTGCCCTCCTTTACCCTTGAACAAAGGAGGATGGGGATTAAATTAATTTCAGGAAATTTTCTTTGCCACTTAAAAGGTGAAAGGCTATAGAAGGAAGGAAGGAAAACGCTGCTGTAGAGAAATTCTACTTAGTTTTGCACTTAAGATGGTCAAAAGGATGGCGACGATGGTGGTGGTGGTGGTGCGAGTACTGGCAAAGGGTTGTGGCGCGTATGCTCAGCTGAGCAATGCGTCACTTGAATCAGGGGTGACATTTGAAGTAGGTCGAAGTATTCGTTTGGCAAGCTGGTTTTATGGTTAAGTTGGTAATTTTTTTATTGGTTCTCAATATTTTTGTTTTTCTTTTTTGCCAGTTTAAAGCAATTCATGTCATTGCAACACGTTGCCGGGCAGTAAAATATTAACATTCACACCAAGCGGGGGGATTGGGTTACTTTTTGGAGAAACTTTGTATTGCGGTGCGGCGTGGGTTGTAGGTTTCTACTGCCAGAAATGTTTTAGGTTTCATTGACTAAAAGACATTTTTTTGATGAAATTTTGGGGAAATATCGATGAAAGATGTCCAAGGACTAGGGACGAACTATAGTGCCACCCAATTGTAATGGTAATGGACTGTTGTTTGGACTGTTATGTGATTTATTTTGTTCGACGTTTGTACATTTTTCCTTTAATGAAATCTAAGAAAATCTCCCGAAAATCATTTCAAGCCGCAACAGTCAATAGAACGGGATTTAGACCCTTAAAATCTCTTTAGGAGCCGAGTTTCAATGAATAATCAGAGTTCTAAAAGAATTAAATCTGTTGAGAATGGAATTCAAAAGCATTAATATATTTCGTTTTTGAATTTATGATTTCACATTGAGACTTCAACGTAAAAAATTAAATCAACATTCATTTTAAAGTCTTTAAGGCTTTGATTTGAACCAATCAGAAATTTGTATTCAGTTGAATGTAAATCTTTCTGAATGCACTCAACTTATTAAAGTCATATTGAAGTCTTTGAGACTTCACTAGTTTATTGAGACTTCACTGTATTTTATTGAAGTCCTTGAGACTACCCTGTATTTTATTGAAGTCTTTGAGAAGCTTACCATTGGGTCCCATAGACTTGTGGCGCCAAAAATGTGTCTTCAGTTTAAAAACTGCAGGCGTTATGCGAAAAACACTCAAATGATTAGAATATGCGTTACCTGAATGCAAAACGAAATGGAAAAAGTGGCACATGCACTGATATTAGCTATAATGATCCTTGGGATCAAGATGAACTGTGGTCTAAAGATGTAATGTAATCGAAACAGGTCTTAAAGTAGAATCTACCGAACACAGGTATAAGCTGTGGATAGAGTATGTCTGAGAAGTGGTGTGATTCAATATCTTTCGAGAACATGAAGGCACGTTACAGAGAGTGCCCTTTAATATCAATATCCATACGTTGCAACACCATGCTCTAGTTTGGAACAGAATGTCTCAGTCTTTCACTATCGAGCGTCCAGACGTTTAGAAACTCCTTTTAGTGCCATAAATTCAATCAATCGTCTTACTAGATATTTTTTTAAACTTAAAAACAAAACTTGATAAATATTTGACTGAATACTTATAAAATAATTTTTCTTTTCAGGAATATTCCAAATATCAACTGGTACTCTCGTTAAATACCCTTTATTGGTGAGTACACGCAAATTTATTAATGACTGTGACACATGTAGTACCGCTCGCATGATCATTTCCGCCCTAAGAGCAAAGTCTTTGGGAATTCCACTTTCAGTTAATTGAAAAGTGTATCACTTTCTAATGCGATAAATCTAACTAACTGAATTAAAAAAACACTTACAAATTGCGTCAGCATTCAGCGGCAGGGTACCGCATGATATGGCGACTTTTTATTGGGATACGGTTTGATTTATTATGGCGATCGTTTCAAAACAGAAGCGTTGATTCCTTTGGTTTATTAAAGCATTTCTGCAGTAGACGATCGGAGCTTTATTTATTTTTCCTCTATACTGCCGACAGTTTTTTTTCGAAGCAAGGACTATTACTTTTAGAAATGAACCTCGTTGTTGGTAGGTGCGAATACTCGTACCTAACTTTTTTTCTTAAACATATTTATTTCGTTTTTGGGGCTCAATGTTAGAAATAGATTTAGCTACTGCAGTAAATCTAAAAAAATCGAGCGTGATATTCCATTAACTTTCGCAGGGTTTAGCTTCTTCACATGAAGGTAGAGGACTGACGTAAAGCTTTCTTATTACAGTTTTACTTTGTCAAACCCTCACGAAATATGGAATTGTGGAAAAACTTCCTGGTGTAGTCCTGGACTCGATCCTCAAACCTCAAGCTCAATAGTCCGACCAACTGACCACTGAGTCGGGTCGCCCCTTAACGTCTTACTTTGCCGTGTTCTTGGATTTTGTTATGAGTATACTTCATACATGTACATACATACGTAATAGTGGCTAAGAGAGAAAAGCGTTTGAAGAGGTTCTCTTCGGGACTCCACGAAATATGTCGACTGGAAACATTTAACGATTCTTTTATGTATTGCAACAGAATCTCACTTGAACTTTTCGGCGCAGGGACATCTAAGTTATAGGCGCCTGTCTGGCAGTTGTTGAAATCCTTTTAGCGGAGCGACGACGTTGCGTAAGCGGCTAAAAAAATGGGCCTTTTGTCCCTGTATCGAATTTTGCCACTTTCTGAGACAGATTTTCGTTGATTTGTTCAAAACTTTGTTAAGAAAACTTATCAGTTTTCAGTTATATCTCGCATAGAGTCGAGTAAGCAAATTAGCTGGTATTACTGGGACAGCGACTAGTTCATGAAGTCATATTAGCTACTTATTCTAGGACGTCACCCTAATCAGATGGCAGAACTACCTCTGTTTATTTTCAACATATTTAAGGTTAGTTTGAGGTCCGTTTACGCTTCCCCTCTGGAAGAGTTCGCCGATCTTAATATCATCTAGGTACTTAGAGCACCAGCTCGATAAACCATATTGTTTGAAATAGTGACATCGGGATAGAAGAAACACTCTCCTATTTTTTACTGATACAGTGGATGAGATAAATATTAAAATCGACGTTCACCTGGTGGGTATCAACTTAAAAGTCGTTAACTCATCAACGTGGGTCCTTTCTTGCTCTACAACATTCTCAACGGTACTGTGAGACTGACTAACTACTTCAAGGAACCTGCTTTCAAATCCCCTTTCATCCAATTATTAAAACTCCATTTATGTAGGAGAATTGCTAAAGCTTGTTGGATCTTTGGACTTTCTAATATAACATTAAGGCAGGGAGTTTTAAAACGTTGTTTAAAACTATGGGAAAGGCTTACAGGGTACCCCATCGACCTGCTTGCACTCCCTGACAAGAGATCATTTCTCAATTCTCGTATCTCGTGAAAACTCATTTATTTTAATATTTCCACATCCGTTCCATTGATTCTTATCGAAATAATATATTTCAAGGACTTAATTAAAACGGATTTCCTCCAGCCCTATTTCCACAAAAAAAAAATTAAAAATAAAAGATTAACCAAGCACCGTGTGATATGATTAATTTTATCCCGTAGCTGTATAAAGAAATTTTTCCGGGCAATTTAATCACGGCTTTTATTTACTTTGAGTCGCCACATCCTTCCTGCACATGAATATCCTTATTCATATCCCTCTTATACCTAGTCCCCCTTTTTTAATGGATTGATCAAAAATGTAAATACAAGGATACGCCATAGCGAGTAGCACGCACTCCCCTCTGTCATCGAGGCTAGCTGCTCCATTCATCAGCGTTCGATGAATGGGTGTGATAATTAAAAATATTACAAAAATATGTAAAAAAAATTAAACACAAATGAAACAGAAATACTCAGAGTAACACCAGAAGGATCGAGCCAATACCAAGCGAGGCCGTATGCGGTGATTATGCGAAAACCCAGGACATTTATGTAATTATCGAACGCGGGCAAGCAGAGAGAATTTAATAAATTTTGGGCAAATATTTTTAATTTTTTGTTGGTTTTGTTATTATTTTAAATGAAATTAACGGGAAAAGTGTGGAATAAATATTATTTCCTGGATGATAAATTATTATTGATGTTCTCGCTGAAGTGTGCGAGGCGCATCGCATCCAGATGTCCTTTGAAAGCGATTTAAACAAATATACGCTGGCAGCATCGTTTTAGGCAATTTTAGCTGAGGGTGGTATATTAAATAAATTCAATAATTGAAATTACGTTAAATTCAAATGGCTTGCCGTTCGTGAAAGTTTGTTTCCAACACGACACGGGGGTGGTAATGGGGAGATTTGAAAGGTTTGTTTGGGTTGGATTTGATTGTGCCAATTTAGAGTGTTGGTTGCAAGCACAAAGTAATTGTTGGTTTGGCTAGGGAATCCGAATCGTTGATTATAACAAGTGGAATATTTAACATCTAAAAGTGATGATGCAAATAATGTCATTTACTTGGTATAAAGTGCATTAATTGAAAGCCACTCAAAATGATGTAATCTGCACTTAAAATATGTTGCATTCCATGCTTTCACAAAGCTGTACACCTAACTCAATTAGCCTAACCTATGCATTGCTCATATTGTGGAAAAAGGGCATCCAAGCCTCCTTTCGCTCCGCCCTACAAAAAGTGCAAAGACTCGACTGTGTAGGAATTACGGGGGCAATGCTTCGACCTCAACATGTAAGTATTATGAGGACCGCTGCGACATGTACCATTAATCTATCCTTTCCCATATGGACGAGAATTTTGGCTATCATTGTCTATGGTTCATTCTCCTTGTCGGCTAAATATTAGTCTTCGTCGCCATTATACAGTCTGCGGTCCATATTCTCTGCACCGACTAGCACCGACTTCTACAAGCTTTTCAAGATAGGTGCATATGTAAAGGGTGACCAGACAGCATATTCCAATGACATCCAGCTGTCAAAATATTCAGTAAGGTTTGACATTTTATCGTGCATCGTTCCACGCTTCTCAAACGTGCGAAAATTAGTAAAAAAATATTATCAAAATTCCGGCTCAGTTGTAAATACGCAACGTGAATTTTGTCGTAAGGTCAGTGTGGAGACAATTAGTCGCACCTTGGAAAAGTTTGGACCTTAAGCTACCAACCAGACATGAACAAATGAAGATTTGGGCCTGAAGGTGGACGACCATAGAAATGTTGGCCGGAAATCCGGATTTTGGGCAAAAATTAATCTTCTCGGACGAGGCTCATTATGTTTCAGTGGCCATGTCAACAAGCACAATCCACAAGTGTTCAACCAATCATCAATCCACAAAGATTGATTGTTTGGTGTGGTTTATGGCATGGCGGCATCATCGGGCCTTATTTCTTTCGAAATGAGGAAGGTCAATCGTTCAAAGGTTTAGGTATAGAGCTTGGCAACATCGATATATCCGAGCTGTGGTTCCAACAAGACAGCCCACGCTATATGCTATACAAGCGACGCAACGCTCAAAGTTGTGAAGCAGAAATTTGGCGACTGTGTCTTCTCACATAGAGTGTTCATCAATTGGTCGCCGCGATCATGTGACTTATTTTCTCTGGGGCTACGTCAAGTTCTGAGTCTACGCTAACAAGCCAACAACTTTGAACGACCTCGAGGCCAACATTCGCACCGGAATAATTCCGCGCATGTTGGACCGAGTCATCAAAAATTGGACCGTCGCTTTAAGCACTGCCAACGCAGCCGAGGTGGCCATTTGCATGACATGCTATTCTAGAAATAATAGCATAAATGTAGCTTCAAAATAAAGTCAGAATCAGTTTTATATCTCGCACCGTTATTATTTTATTTAAACTTTTTTCCCATCGTTCCTATCTGGTCACCCTATGTATTTTTAAAGGAATAATTCGTACATCCTGGATAACCGACAATGTGAAGTCGACTACGCTTCCGTTTGGTCTGGACCTCCTAAAATAAAAAGGGCTACCTCCACATAATTATATATTTATTGGACAAAAAAAAATCCGCGATAATTAATGAGAGGAAAGCAAATATTGAATTTTGCAATTTTAACCGGAACACGGACTCACCCCTAAAGTGTGTGCACATTAAAAATTCATTGTCCACTGTCTACCTCAATATCAATCCATTGTTTCCGAGTTTTTCCTTTTTTTTTTATTTTTGTTGTATACCCCCAATTGAAACTCAATTAGAATGATAAATGAGAAAATTAATTTCAGATTGTCGGGTCGTTCAACACCACCGTCATCATTGACTCCTGTATACGGCCTCCTACGCCACGCACCAAATAAAGTTTTGTTTATCAACCTCCTATTGTGTGTGGCAGTGGCAGTGGCTTTTCATAGAGCCAAGGCTCATCTAGTTATTTATTTATTTTTTTCTCTCTCCCAGCAAATACGATGGAAATTGTGCCTTTTGTTTGGTTTTTGTCCTGCTCCTTTCGGTATCATTAATAATTCATAAGGTCTTGAGCAGGGACATTCGCAGTTGGTATGAGGGCAATGCTGCCGGGATTAACGTGTTTCAAAAATATCGTAAGTCATCTCCATCATTGTTGTCATCATTGTCGTTATCATCATCAACAACTTTAGAAACATAAAATAAACAAAAAGTACAAAATGGAGGAGCCACCACCATCACCCCCATCACACCATACAGCAAAAAAAAAAAAAGGAATAAAGGACGAGTTTCACTTACACTTGAATTGTGTAAAATCGATAATTTATTTTAAGCAAAGCGAAGTAGGAGACATACACAGTTTAAGAGTCCAATGCTCCTTTTCGGTGGAATACAATTTTATTTTAAGGAAATAAAACAGAAAAAAAACAAATCCCAATCCGCTTAGGGCCTAAACGTTAACTTTTCCATCCCAGTGCGACACACAGGGGAGTTGTAGTCTGATTGTTGTTTGGGTAAAAGTTTGTTCTGTGTGCCGCGGCAAATCTTTTTACGCGAATTGAATGATTTATGGACGCTTTGGGGTAAAAGTTTGGAGTTTTTGTTGTTTTTTCTTTATTTTTGTTTTGGTTTTATGAGGCTGAATAAATTTTCCAATTAGAAGTGTCAATTTCAATTTCATTAAATGAATGATTTTTTAGAGCTATTTGAACTGGGGTCAATCCATTGAATTTATGAATTTTAAGGATCAACTAATCGCAAGTGATTCATACAAATTCGGTGGCCATGTCCTTGATCCTATGCATGGGATGTGGTGCTGGAATTTGTATGGAAATTAATTAGGAGTTTGTTGAAACGAGAGTTTAAATATCACATGGATTAGGAGTAAGTCCTGGTGGTATCCTGCCCTTTTCTATATTAATAATAAGTGCTCTTGCGATATCCATATTAATGTTCCCCCATCAGGTTGTGGTAGTACAAGAACTTTTGGGGATTTAACCAAAAGTCTCACAACAGGGCTTAGTCGATTTTATATGCAAATTACCAGATAAAATAAACTCTACAGGGTACTGTAAAGAAAAATAGCTATGTGGTGAGAGTTCTCTGCGGAAGAGGGATCTAAAATATACAAAATAGCAGGAGGTGTTCCTCAAGGGTCAGAGTTAGGTCTGATCCCATTCTGTTAAACATGATGTGTGATGCTATACTGAAAATAGAGATATCAAATAATGTTATGTTTTCGGTTCAGGCACTTTACACTTTAAATATTTGGCAATGTTGCTAGACTTTTGGCTTTATATGAAAGAGGACCTTATATACAAATGTGTGGGTAGTAGTGTCAGACCTTATCGTTCATCAACTAACAGCAATAAATTAATCTGTGTGTATCCGTCAAGCAGGTGCTGGGCTTTTGGAACGTTGTGAGCAACTAGTGTAGTTTTTGGCTAAATGCGTTCGAATTTCGTTCGGATGCCAAATGATACACTGATGTCTAAACTTTCCATAGCGTCTAGAGATACAAGAAATACGTTGCTACATTGTCGATCACCTTTTTGGACAATATATACAAATATATACTCTTCGCACAACTCATAGTTTTTATAATTCAACTTTGTTATATGCCTTCTTTCAAAGCTACCCCTTACATGCTCGAATTGTCTCTAACACTCTGCGCAATATATGTATGTAATTGTTTTGTTGTAGCGTCCTTCTCTTCGGATTTTCTTGAGAGGTTAATTCTCAGAATTTGCAGTTTCTGCTATCGACAAACAATTTTTCCTAGTTTTCTTCTCGTTCAGTTAAAAGTCAAATATGCCTCCTTTTTGATTCTCATCGAAACGTGTAATATATCCCAACAGAATCGAGTAACGATGTTGGTTCCATTTCTGACCATAATTTCTTCCTGTGATCGTCCCAAAAACTACTGCCCGTTTGGAATAACTCGGGATACGTGTTTCCAAACTATACAGTGGACTACATATCTTGCGGTATGTAATGTAATTTTCGGCACTTTTAGTTTCTAATTTAATTTCTAGCTTTCCTTCTAGATCTCAATGATGTCCCGTTGAATGAACATGCCCACATGGCATAAAAACCCTTTAAGAGTTTGTACGTTCTCCGGAAACTAGTCTAAGATTTTAATCTATGAGACGGTTGAATGCTTACTCAGTGTCCATGAAAATGCCAGAAAGCCCAATATGAGGTCTAGAGCACTGTACAAAAAGTGTCTTCCCTATTGCCCTGCCTTTTTGATTGATGTGCTACTTGTCGTGAAGACCCACGTTAATGTGTTAATAGAGATCTCACTAAAAATAAGGACAAACTGAGTTTCTAACACATTTTGAAAGGTCATAAGGACAGTTAATCCAGCAACCCAATGAAACACCACATCTGTATCAGTACCTACCGAGCCTACCTCAAAATTAAAATATTAAACTATCTGTCCTCCCCGCCTTATTTTCAACAGAAAAAAAAAGATAAATAAAGAAAAACCTCCTTCACAATCAATTTTCATCATTTCAAGCAATGAAAACTGCCCAACACACAAATTTTATTTTTCCTCATGAATAAATTTTCCACTCAAAGCTGTTGCTTCATACGCCCGTCCATGCAACAAACAAACTGTCCACCAGAACAGAAACTGGCAGCGTTCCAAACGCTGTACCACACATAACGTCCACCTGTTTTACACGGAACGTCGCTTGTCTGCTTCCGAAGGACATCCGACACACATAAAATAACAAAACGCTCGTTCGCTCTTTATCCACCTACATGTTACAATATTATATGCTGCCTTAACCCCATTGGAAACCCGTCCAAAATGAAGGGACACCACATAGCATTCCCTTTTAAACACGGAGTCACTCACTCACATGCAGTGCAGTGCTTTGGTCAGCTTGGATATGCAAAGTTTATCCAATTTTAAGCTCAACATTCATCGAATAAATGCATTTCCGGTATAAAAAGGAGGAAAATTTTGTTCCGCCTTTTTTTTTCTCTTTCTCTCAGGGACAGGCGGAACAGGGGGGTGACAAAGTTTATACGGTATCATGATCCCTACGCAGAATGTTGTTTATCGTTTGTTTCGACTGAGCACGTTCGGTAGAGACATACACACACACATATGCAGTATGTATGTTCAAAAGGACACGAAATTGCAATTTTCGCTTCGGTGTGTCCTTATAAAAACAAAGCAAAACAAAATCCAAACGAAATGGTAAACAACAAGGATGCGATGAGCAGCTACTGATACAATTACTGCGGCGGACGAGGAAATGCTGTTTGCTGAAACGGATATTAGATTTGGGGTGAACTTTGCAGTGTCATATCATCGAGGTTTTTCGGAAATAAACTAAAAGGAGTGTATGTTCATATGACGACGAATTCGTGTTCGTATGTGTTTGTCCTTTAAAACATACTTTTTGATAATAATTTCACTGCTTGACTATACCACTATACGGTGGTGACACAATTCTGTCAACCAGGATTATTGCAAAAGCTATGTTCGTCAAACAGGATATCCTTGAACATTTGGTCGATATTAGATGTGGATGTGGTATGTTTTTCGTTGGTAAGATTAAAGAAGGATGATTTGACTGTGATAGATCTTGAAATGCTACGAAGAAAGCAAGGTAATTGAGAGCAACTTATGGTGAAATAACCTCCGAAAATTACTCTGTAATATAAAGGCCGAGATTCCCCTAGTTTGTGAGCATCACACTTGGTTTCTCACATGCCTTTGTGGACACTGTATGATAAAGTGGTCAAGCTTTTGCCAAAGGTCGACTACCTCACTCTGGTCTTGCAGATGTAGCAGTGATACTCTCGGATGTTTCTTAAATGTTCTTGTAAGCTCAAATAATTTGAAATGGATTGTAAGGCCTTAAGCACAGCTTGACTATCCCTACACACCCATATACCCCTCCACTTATTCTGTATAATATTTATAGTCGATAGCTAGTTGAATAGCTTCGATTTGCCAAGAGAATACTTACACTGCCAGAAAACTGAGAGTGCATTCAGTGTCTTCGACTTGACATTCAGGATGTCACTATCTGGTTCGGTGTCGTATACGTAACACAATTTTCATACATTTTTTGGTTCAAAAATTTTCCGTTGTGCTGAAGGAAGTTTCTTATCTAAGATCACTCCCAGATACTCCATTTCACCGGGAGATCTGGATAGTGATGGCCAGTCACAATTTCCTTCTCGTAATGAGAACAACCTCAGATTTCAGAAAATTGACCGAAAGTTCATTCGTAGGATGTCTATTGAGGATGTCTATCGCGTTGGCACAGACAGTCAGTAAGCATGAAGCGACCAGAAGTATGGCAACGTCATCCACGTAAACGTGAACTGAAGACAGATCGTCACCTTGCCATGACATGACGGCCACAGTCCACATCTGCAACCAGAGTTCTATTCATCGGCATTGCCCGGATCGGCAATGCCAATGTCTCATCTACTCCGTAACAGAGTCTCACATGCAGTCAAAAGCATTTGTCGAATCTTCTCGATACACAAACAACTAAGCTACGCGTTCTGTTGTTTATCAGTTGTCAGATACTCCTACTCTGTGTATTTTCTCTTAGTCGCATTGACCCTGCAATGGTGCACTCCCAGCACATTTCCTTAAAAATTATTTTCACAAGTTAACCTCTCTTCCTTTGCAAGAACTTTTTTTTTCAACTTCAAATTGATTCAATGTGCGAGTGTTACCTTGGGCGGAAAAAAAACTTTCCACTGGAAAAGATTTAAGAAGATTGGTTCCCCTCTACCCTGGTCATGTCAAATGGTTTTCACATACCAGTCACGTGCATGCTCCCTAAAGGAAAAAACCAACTCATACTCGTACATGTGGACTCATGAATCTTCCTCAAATAGTACGAATGCAAGTACGAGGACTCATTCCCTATTCCACTTCGGGAAACGCATTCTTTTTTACTCTTAACTCCTTTATCCCGTCTGTGTCGGGACAAAACCTAATATGATTTTTTGACCTCTTGATGAAAGGCAGGACATAAAACCCGACACGAGTTAGATTCAAAGTGGAACTGTATATGAACTTTTTACTGAACTCCCTACTCCCTACCCCCCTTTTGCGTTGCTGATGTGTATGAACGATTCCACAGAGAGAAAAGTATTCGTGTCCTTTGATGAAGTTTATTCGCAACAGGCACTGGGAGTGCATGCATATAGCTAAAAGTCAACTAACAGAATGGATATTCAACTTGATTATAGTTTTTCTTTCCTTTTGCTGAATTCGTTTTGAATTTGAAAAGATGCTCGTACATCTATCCGTGTTCTGCGTGTGGTTAAGGGGGATACACAACACAGTGTGCAATTAATATTTGGATTTCTCGAGATGGAAATGGTTTTTTTCCTTTTTTTTTATTGTACAAGGAGATGTATGGTTCTGGTCGGAAGGTTCCTACTCAGGTGTGGCTGGATAAATATTTCCACAGAGTACATACACGTAACCGGATATCCACACATGGCTTGGAATGCCTTCCTTCTGCAGACATTGCATGCGATATCCTTAAACAAGAGGTGTAGGGTTTCCTTGAAATTTTTTGTTTGTTTTTTAATAATTTTTTTTTGTTTTTTTCTATCTTTTTGCAGATTTGCTCCTCACCGCATTATTACTTCAAGAATAGTGCGCATCTGAGGTTACATTCATTACGCTTGTGTATGGTGAGTTAATTAATTTTGCTTGAGATAGAATTTTCTTCTTTTTTTTTTGCGCTTCTCTACCATCTGCAATCCGAGTGAAATTATAATTGCCTCCCTATATCATCAAGTGCACAGCAATCATCTTATAATGGAACCGCAACGAGATGCAAAAGGGAGCACTCCTTCGACTCTTGTGGTGCAGTGGCACTGCACTATAGCTGGCTGGATAGCTGGCTGTTGGGTACTTAATTGACTCGTTTATCCAACATCTTCTAATAGTTGCACCATTTGAGGAAATGCCTTAAAGTCATTCGCCATTGAGTAGATTATTTGCATGCTTTTCAATTATGCTCTTGTGGATGGGCTGTTGTATGGTCTTTCGGTTGAGGGTTGCATGTGTGAAAAGATTAAGTGATTCGGTTGTGTTAGCCTCTGTCCTTTGAAGTGCACCGACACGCGTGTGCCGTGAACGTCGACGAGGTGGACAATGATAGGCACTGTCTTGTGTGGATGTTTGATTTGAGACCGTGCTCGTAGCCTTGGTAATGGAAAAGCAGTGTGTGTGGTCCTGTTGCAGTCCTTGGATCTCGGATTTGGTATATTGTATGTATGTATGTAGATATCTGTTCATCTTTAAATGATTGCGATACTAATTGATATTTGAGAGATACTGAGTACAGTATGTCTTAAAAGTTGTTGAACTTTCTATTCACTAATTGGATATAATGATCTAGCTTGATTGAGAGGTCATCAGTTACTTCGTATTGTACAAAGGCCTCAACCTCTTAACGAATTGCGCAAATTACCCCAACTTTTCTAGCTTGTAACCTTAAGGCAGATCCTACTACTTGCATGCATCCAGCAAAGTCATCATACAGCAATACTACGGCAATACGATTCCGGATCGCGATTTTATCTCCAAAAAGGGTACACACAATACTGATAAGTCCCACAAGGTTCCATGCTTTGTCAGACATGTTCTTCGCTTAATCCTTGACTGCCTTTACTTCGAAGTCCGTGTTTACTTTAAAACTCGTTATCAATAATTGTTGAAGCGGCACTACCCAGAAGAATTCCTTGATCGAAACGTTAAAAAAACCACAGGACTCAACTTAAGATTTTCCTGTCACATGTGACTATCTCATACTTTTTATATCGTCTTCTTTGAATTGATCCTCTTGGGCCTATGCCTTGGATGGTGGAGTGGTTGAAGCCATGGATGAAGCTGTGGTTGTTTCCTAAATTTTCCCCAAATAACCTGCGAGTAAGACATGCAAGTTTCGCTTTAGTCAGAGATTCAATCTTTAATTTGTAAGTAGAACTGCTCCTTTATAGTTCAGACTCATTTCACAACCTTTTGGTAAATATTTAGCAACCTTCTGATTACGTCCATCTGTCTACAAGGCATTTTCTTTCCTAGACTCCTGAGTCCGTCACGTGTTTCACAGGATTTATTTCAGTTTTTTTTTTTCGTAAAATGTAACTTCTGTTGTTTATGAATCATTAGTTCTGAAAGGCACCCAACAGAACTATGTATCTCCTATACCCAGTGTTTATGGCGAGGCTTGCAGTTCTTCTTCGTTAATCCTCTCAAGTCAGAGCCACCTATCATTCGATAGAAGAACACACCCTATCACAGATAAATTACTTAACTTTGTCCATCATCCCATAATCCAATCCGTTTATAATTACAACCTTTCAACCTTATAACAATGTGCACCTTGGCATGTTATTAAGGAAAAACGATCACATAACACCATTTGAAGAACTGAAGCGAATCCTTCTTAACCCAAATCTATCACTCTTCGCATATCTAATTCACGTGTATCCCTGAAATGGAAAAATAAAAGGAGAAAAACACTTACACAACACAACACAAAACCTGATGGACCGTGCATCGTGCGTGTGCTCGAATCCTGGGGCACCTTCTTCATAATCATTTGATACCGAAATCTTTATGTATTATCCTTGTTTGGCCCACACTCAAAACCCAACTCTGATGGAAGGTCACAACTGTCATAATAAAGAATCTTCCAACAGAGAACTAGTCTATCGGTTTATCCCCGAAAAGATATCCTTGCGTATATCCTGCTGCTGTTGCGTGCCGGTTACTTATTACTTTTCATCTAAAAATACATATCTCCTGTTTTTTTTTTTCTAATATTTACGCATATTAGCTTCATCACAATTCAAGTATGCGTACACACTTGTACATGCGAGTTTAGCTGCGAGATACTCCGATAAAGGGGGGGATCCTAAAAATAATTGGGTGCCAGGACGAAGTTTTTTTCTTTTGCGTCTGCTCCCTCCCTCCTTGCCGGCGGTCTCTTTCCATTTTGCTTTATGAATAAGTTGAAATTTTTCTACTGTGAGGAATAATTGTATGTCAAAGTGAGGCCATGGGTGGGATGGGTGCAGGAGACTGGGTATAAGGGATTTTTTTTTTCTGGCACTGAATTAATTTCCAATCGAATGAATAGCTGAGAACGTTTATTTTCAGAGAAATTGTGAATTTATGAATTTGATTGCTTCCGATGTGGTTTTGATTAGGGTAAGAAAACTTTTATGAGCTTTTATTGCTAATGTGGGGCTTGAGATACTTCCAATATATTAGGATATTTTTTTTTATTGCCTCTTAGCATTGGCGGTATATGAAAAATGCTCCGGAAAAAGGGAGTAGAATGATGTAATGGGGCATGGAGTTACTTTTTTTCCTTATTACGAAGGGTAAGTCATAATTAGGATTAATATTTCAAGGATAGAGAAAAGGGAAGGCAATTAATGGGAAAATTAAATTTTTAGATTTAGATTTTGACCGTCGGATAAGGGAATTTTTGAATTAATTAAAAAGCAGTACTATGTAAAGCTCTCTACTAAATGACCTAAAGGTACACTCGTCAAGACGTACATAAATTTCTAGTCAATGTCAACAGTCGACAGTTCTTACATCTTTCTTTTGATTTTCAAGAAAATGTTTATGTTTTACCCAGTCAAGACTGTACTTTCATACTTAGGGTCCACCACCGGGCGCCATTTAGCATTATTTTTGTGCATCGAGTTATGAGTCAAAAATCTCCCTGATTTGGTCAATATCGTCAAAATGAAATTTGAATTGGTAAGATTCGATTGAGAGGATGCAACAAGTGCAAATGTACTTAGGACATAATAGGCCCATTGTGATCCCGCTAATATTGTTCTGATGAAGTATCTCTCTAGTCTTATTAAATTCTTGGATAGTTTCAGATCCATCTTGGGCCAGAACTGTTATGGAGCCTCCCATACCACCCTCCTAGTAAGATCTATAGGGTATGAATGTTTCGAAATTTTTGTTGAATAGGAACTGGAGGAGGGTGCATCAGTGTATTTTGAGATGATAGTGGTTGGTTTGAAGGCTGGTCCACGGAAGGATCGCTTCCACGTCTGCAGCCACTTGTCAGCAATACATAAGTGTCAAGGCGGAAGCATATGCAATAATATATCTATACCTGAAGTTAGAGTGGTTCAGACGCCATACGTACCATGGCTAAACCCGTGGTTGTTCCATTTTCATGTTTTTCTTTAAGAGCGACATTTCTATTTTTTGGACGTCATACTGCCAATTTGACATTCAATATTGCCCTTCAGGTTGTCCATAGAGCATGGTCTTGACATAGCTCTCAAGTATAAATCCAGTGGCATCAAATCACACAGTCACACAGTCATCCTCTTCTTTTTCCATGATAAAAGAAAAAGAAGTTGTAGCTAACCTAATGCATAGCCGAAAAATCACATTAGAAAGGGCATCACAATTGAAAAACGTGTGTACATTGTGAAATATTATAGTAATACGTTAAAACTACGACTTACTGTCCTCACGGATTAATCCCTGATAGATTGCTAAGTAGTTTTCTTCTAAAGCCATGTATTATTCCAATCAGAGGGACAATAAGTCTCATATTCGCAATTGGAGTATTACATATCAGAACCGAGAATCTAACGTGGTTCTGAGCATGAAATCAGAGACACTCAGGACATGACACTTTTAGGTCAAATCTGAAGAACCTGACAGGCAATATCTGGAGATTTCCTGAAGTATCTGCCTATTTATTTTGACTCAGACGACTCCTAGGCAATAGTCATCATTGTTCTCTAAGAACCATTGACTTTTACTCTATGTATTGGAAGTTTGAGGAATTAATGTAAACCAGTCCTCCAGAAATTCAATCATAAAGTCAATTCCCCTGGTTCACAAGTACTTTGGTTCGTAATCTTTCTTACACACCAGGAAGCAAATAGAACTCCAATCTATTCTAATCCTTACAGTTCACCAGTGTGAACACAATATCTTTTCCTCGAAGTGCTTGTACTGGCTTTCATTCAAATCTACCGTTGTCGATGCTACAATTGACAACTAGGCCAATATAGGCTGTAGGCAACAGCTCCCCCAGTAAATCTTTCTGCAAACAAACTTATTAAGCTTACAGATCTTCAGTGCAGAAGTACCATTTGTCCGCCTTAAGGACTTTAACATGCAAAAAAGCAGAGCCCCACTCACAATGCATTATTAATATCTTCCAATAAAGGAGAGACACAACACACACCCATGTGTGTATGTATATATGTATGAATGAAAAACAAGGATCGGAAGAGTGGAAAACTTCCACAAAAGTCTTCACTTTTTTTTGTGTTGTTTTTTCTATGCCTGCAGTTATGTAAACCCTTGATAACATCATGTTACAGCTCAACAATGTCACTTGTGATTTGCTGGCCTCGTTTCACCCTTTTGTAGTATTATCCTTGGCACTTTGTTTTTTTCTTTTTCTTCTCATTTTTTTGTTCTTATTCTCTCTGTTTGCCAAGGGGACAACTTTCATAAAGTGAAAGCCGCCCTTCTGCTTTGCGGGTGCTTACATTTTTGGGTCGCAAATTTTAATTATCCTACATAATGAGTGACTAAGAGTTGGTAAATGAGTTTGAAATGTTATTAAAAAAAAGAAATATAAACAATTATTGCGGTCCTTTTTGTGTGTTGGAAATGAGAAAGTGGAATCGTCCTCGGTCATATCAGAGAACTTTCTCGATATTGATTATAGTTCTCTGTTTGCAACTCGTACAGGCAGTTCTCATAGTTTTACAACTATCTTCCTGTTTGGGTATCTCTCTAGTCAAATGCATCCTTACGTTCGTTTAAACTTTTCTCATTAAGTGAATATTTATCGACTACCCCCTACCAAACTGTGGACATTACTTTAAGTTTATCTTTAAGCAGGGAGGGAGTTTTGAAAACCCTCTCCTATGAGCCACCCTGTTTTCTAATGTTAACATGTACATCATAACATCGTATTAAAAATGAATTCATTACTTCAACAGAAATCGTTAGGCGATGTGAATAGCTTGGTTGTGGCACGCAATGGTAATATAGCCTTAGAGGCACGCACATGTGGCATTCCATGGGAGAACAATAAAGGATTCGGTTTTATCCTTGTGTATTGTGTTCGACGTTTTATGAATATTTTGTGCGAACAATAGCTTAAGGCAATTTATTGGGGTAATGGACATGAACACCTGAACCTTATTGGGGCGCGGTATAATTAGATTTAATGCCAAGGGACATTGTAGTTAAGGGTGATGGCTTTGAAAATGGCTTCTACATAAAATATGTCATTTTAAAGCGCATGGAAATCTAGTCAATGAGTTTTAGTTGTCTAAGTTTTTTCCCACAACGAAATAGAACGATAGAATAGCCAAGATTACGTTCAGCAATATAATATTTTTCTATCCGTTTGCAAACCAGGGCATAAAAATAGCCAATATACAGCTTAGACTATTATATATTACTAAGTTCGATGAACAGAAGACAGCCAGTGTTCGGGGTTTAATAGTAATCCGCATACCATTCTAGTGTTCGATACTGTACAATCCAAATTGTACGGATTTACAGTTTCAAATTCACTAAAAAAAAGGCACTTCGGTAAAAGCACGGTCGAAAAGACGTGGAGCGGTCTTCTTGGTACAGGTTTCCCCCTCATTTTTGGTCTTTGGAACTTCTGCTCAAGTCTCTAGAAAAAACTTTTACGATGTTACTCGCTTAATCACAACCAACTCAATACTACATTTTCTATCTATGTCCTATATGTGATGGATCTGATCGGACCATCATATCAATTTTAAAGAAACAACTCCGACGAAAACGACATCAGAACTGCCGTTCGGTACGTTTCTCGATGAATGTCGAAATATGTCGAGCTATCTATTCAAGTATTCAGGCACAATCTAGAGACATTTTTCAATTCTCACAGACTGGGCAAAACATTACCCACTCGTCTTTGTATTTTTTCTGAGCCACTCTTCTCTGGTGAGAATCAAGAAGAAGGGCGTTAACGAAATCATTGCATTAAGACATCGGTAAATGTTTGAGCATGAGTCTTGGACACCAAACAAATGTGACTTCGTCATTTCATTGTCAAACCCAGTAAACTACGAAGTATGCAAACCTCCGATCTTAGAAGCAGTAGACGGTCATTTCCTATTGGGTTGCCCTAAAGGATAGATAAAACGCCACTTTACCACAATGACATCGACAATTGCATCTCTGCCAGATGTTGGATAGGTTACGAAATGGCATCAAATATATTTCAAATGCTAGTCAACATCACCAGAATACCTTACACACAATTCATTTTACTTTCCTTGGAATACCTATCGGTAGTTTTGGACCACCTCTTGCACCTTTATGTGTTTAAATCACCTGCAGTTCAGTCAACTAGACCTTTCCCAATCGAAAATCCGAGAAAATCAAATTGTCCTCTGCATTTCAACAAACTAAGAGTATTATTTACCATTTCTTTGCCTTTTGTTGAACTATTCCCAGCTTATGCTTGCATAACTTGGTAAATTAAATTAACAAAATGCCAGCTCCGGGTATAAAAGCATCCAAACATTTGCCCTTATTCCTCAAAAGCACATTCTCAATGGTAATTGCATATATGAAACAAATCTTCCGAGCATCACTTCAAATTAATCCATTCAAAAAGCTAGCTGCCAGCCGCCCAGTCAGGAGTAAAATCCTGTGAACCTTTTCCCAACCATTTACATTCAGAAACAGCCCTGGAATTGATTCACTTTAAAATTCATGCGGCTGTTGAATAAACAAAACACAAGAATTATCACACCAAGAAACCACTGTCTGAGATTAAAGTGATTTCCATAAGGAACACACAAAGATACATACAATCCGGACAATCGTCATCATCATCATCATCAACATGGTCTTCGTCGTCGTCACAAGCAAGCAGCACCAGCAGCAACAGCAGCAGGAGCAAGCTACAACATCATCATCAACATATCTAATGTAATTTCCTTTGCCTTTACCTTAAGAGATTACAAGACTACGACGACGTTTCACATTGGAATATGCAAAATTTCTCCCAGAACTCCATCTGCAATTTTGAATTCCATTCGAGGCCGCACACAGCCCACAGGACACCCAGTACACATACATAAGTCCTCTTGAAATTTTCGGTGTACCATCACCGATATGAGCATCCAAAGGATGGCTACAAGGGACTAGGGGGTTTCCAAGGGGAATCTCTTGTAAATATGTGCGCATGTAGTTATCCTTGTTAATTCGATTCACAACAAATCCTTTGTGATACACTTAGTTGCTTACTTAAGGGTTACTGTTGCAGGCTTTCCAAGTAAACTCTCTCTCTCTCTCTCTCTGCTCAGCGAAAAGTTTTAAGATTTGCTTATGCTAATGCAAGTTTCGAATGCACATACCGTACACCCTTGGCACTGTTGCGGTAAGGAATATAAGGTTTTCCAAGAGATAGAAAATGAAATTGATTATCCTAGTTGCGTGGCGGCTATACAGCTATACAGAGTGAGAGGTGATGGTGAATGCAGTGTGTGTAGGTATATACTCGTATAGTCCTGGTGGTCAGTTGGGGCTCACATTTATTCATAAGATCCGTTGCTATCTGGATTACAGGAGGCTTTTAGCATTCAGAGCGGATGTTCGAATGAATGAATGAATCATTTTGTATGTGTGTGATCCAATTAAATCAAAGGATTTGCCTTGCATTTGTATCCTGTCCTGGCTGTCATAGGACGTTTGCTTTCGAGCAAATAATTTCATGTAGACCTACACAAGCACATCCACATATCAAGACAGTTGGTTGATATAGCCCTTCATCAATTGGATTTAGTTTTGGGATAAATCCTGTGGGAATTTTCTCTCTATGTTCCCATTACAAGCACGTGTAAGAGTAAAAAGTTTTATTTCGGTTGCTCACTTGTTTGAAGTTTCATTTGCCGATTGTCCTGGGTTTCGATATTTTTCGGGTCGAACACTGGGAATTGTATTTGCATTTTTCCATGATTGGCATTTGTCCTCTGTGTATAAAAATACGGGAAATCCTTTCGAATTTATTAAAAGTTATTATTGGGTGTGCTTGAGGCCAACTCAATCCCAATATAAAGGTTATATGTACTTTGGATCATCTTAAATTTTATTCCCAATGGTTCATGGTACATAGACTCATAGAACGTCTTCAACTTTTCACAAAAAAAAAAGAAGAAAACAAACCATTCTCTCTATTAATAAAGTATCTCTTGAAACCATCTCGACATACGATATCATAACAACACCCACCGGCCGAAATACTGCCTTTGTATCGAAAGCACCATCTTTCCACACGATTCAACTCAATGGGTTCATTGAGTTGGAAAATTGCACACAAAAACCAACTTTAATAAGTCAAGCAGCTTAAATTATAAAGCACTGACCCTCCTCTTACCACTGACCCTCCTCTTACCACTGGCCCTTCTCTCTCGATCGGTCGACTTTAACAATCCTCGGTATGAAGAGAGAACAAAACAAAATAAGAAGAGAAGTAACAATAGCAGCAAGCAACCAATATGAGCGACTGGCCTCAATAATTTCTGCCTTAGGCCAGTGAAGCTTACTCACCAAAGTAACGAGCCAGTTGAGTTTGAATTCCTCCGAACATCAACCCCCCCTCAAACCATTTCGGTTAGGACGGGGAAAGCACCACCAGTCGGCCCATAGACAATAACATGCCATTTGGCCATTCTTAATGTCTTAATTTATTTTATGCTACCCTGGCCTGTCGTGGTTCATGTGGCCAGTGCTATTCGAGCTCCCGGAATCGTATCGCACACTCGTACCGTGCACATGCCTATAAATTTACGCTCAATTTGTGTTTCATTGCCTTGTAGCAGTCATTAGGGTTAACAAACTGCAACTTAGTCGTAACGCGTTGTGGGTGGCTAGACCGGGCGACGACGGGTTTCGGGACCACACCGCACACGACAAACATTTAATTTCTCAATCAGCAAACTTTTGCTAGCCGCGAAATGCGCGAAAATGCACATTTGCACGCCAGGCGCACACACACGCAACGCGCCGGATTGACACCCTTCGTGTCACTTGTGCAAATTGAAGGGTGGCAAAGCACACCCTGAAAGATTTTAATACCTCGATATGAATTTATGGCTGTGAATGGAAATTAGGACTGCACTGGGTCCTGGATGCGGGTCGTTATGTGATTATAATTGAATAGCGCGCGGTGTAGCGACAGAGTGCAAGTGCATGCCTGCAGCGTGTTGCATTGATTCGTCATGTGTGTATCCTGGCAAAAATTCCATCAGGATAAAAAGCTGGGAGTAGGGGGCGGCATAGCAATGCCATTGCCATTGCAGTGCTGCATATGCGGGTCGAAATAATTAAGTCTAATCGGTTTTTAATTGCTGCTCCCAGAGCTGTCGCCGGTGCTATGTTGACGCTACAGAGCGCAGCGCTATGGGGCGGCGGCGTTGGAGGAATTTTGTGCAATTTGTCCGCTCGTTTGTTCATACAGGCGGCAACGGATGACACTCCTCTTTTGAACAAAGATGAATGAGGGTGACGCACCACTCTGTTGTTGCTGTTGGATTTGCTATTTTTTATTTTTTCCTGCCACCCGGTTTCCGGACGTCATCGTCGTCGTAGTTTTGCCTCAAACTCCGGATAGGTGTCAACAATGCAGTTTGCCGATGCTGTTGGGTGCAATTTTCAACATTTTTCATGCAGCCATAGCCGTAGCCATAGCCATACAATTAATTACGTTTTTATTTGTGAACGGCTTTAAGGACCATCAGCCTGGTGGTTTGGTATTTGTTTCGCTGTGAAGGATTGCCGTAATTATCGGAAAAATGATGACAATGAGAGTGTGGTGTAAAATACTTGCAGCACTTGAAAATAAATCGTTTACGTTTTTGTTGTATGCAATTAGGAGATGGTGAGGTTCGATGGGCATTCCACATGCGTGGTCCTGCAGTGCAAATATGTTGTATCTTTGTGTAAATCACTTGACAGTTTCCTCAATCCATACATTTGTGTTTGTAAATACCCTATTGTGAATGCAACTCATTGTGTAAAAATGACAGATGCCATTTCTGACAGATGTCATAGACTAAAAATATTTGTACATGTCACGGAAATGCGAATCTTGTGAAAATTTGTGTTTGAAAGGATTCGTCCATCGGAAATTCCGAATCTGATGCTTATTCTAACTAACATTACGATGGAGATAGGGAATGATAGTTTTTGGTCATTTTGTCTTGATGAGGATGCATTTTTCACTGAAGGTTTTTGAAACCCCAGACATTTTAAACATTTTAGGGATACAATGGTCAAATATAAGTTCTTAACATTAATGTGGAAAGTGACAAGTGAAGTTGATAACTGTACACTATTCTCCTTCCACAACTTACAAGGTATTTTCTGGCAGGCATCGAAGCTTTTGCTAGCTAATGCAAAACTAAAAATATTTAGCGCGACGGGTCCTAATATGACCCAGAGCCTAGTTTCTCACAATCATTTGTGCTGAAAGTGCTAAAGCTTTCTTCTGAAAGATATACTTTCTTGTGTTTGCCAGACGTTCGCGAGAGGTGGGACCGTGAATGAATTTTACTTTTGTCCGAGGATCAAACCTCGAATCTCTGCCTCAGTAGAGAGACGCTTGGGCATCCGTAGAGGATGGGAGTGCACTCCATCTCTCGTTAGCCAGTCTCGCGAAGGTTCTCTCTATGTTGTGTTTAAGAAGAGCTAGAGTTTGTCAGGTCCGTTTCGGATCCCTTTCTTGCTAATTCGTCCGCTAGTTCGTTCCGTTGAATGGCGCTGTATCCTGTGTGTCCGAAGGACTGAAACGTCATGGTTTGTCGTGAGTGCTGTGAGTTCTTCACGATATCATTTAAGCAGTTTTAACTTGACGACTGTGGATGAGATAGACTTAATGGTCCTTGACTGTCGATACAAATGTCGATCGTTTTTCTGCAGTTTTACTTCCGCTTAGAACACACTACCGTGGCTTAGAAGTCTCAGTGAGCGGGCAATTTCGGGTTCTAAGATGATCTTTAATCCAACAAATGCTCAACTATGTAGAACGTAATGAAAATCTAGTACTATGTTACACTATGTATCCTACTTGATACTTAAGGTTCTGATTAAGTCACCACTTTTAGTACACAGCACCTAAAGAGGCGTTGAAGCTTGGAATCTTCTTTCATTCTTAAAAAAACATTGCATAAAACATGTTCAAAGCAGTGTTGGAGTCTTCAATGTCAGATAAGATTGTATCAATCCTTGTTGCGCTCTATTCTTCAGAGGGCTACGAATGGCCATGAACCATTTAAGACGACAAGTAAATCCAAAGAAAACAAAGGAATCACAAGTGCCACTTGCATTACCCACGACAATATAACTAACACATCGTTGTTAACACCCACCCTAAGTGACTAACATTCAATTAGTGTAACCCCTGTGTGTAAATTGCATTTCCAATTACCCCACATATAAACTCGTTTGTAAGTCGAATCTGTACAACTAACTTGTAGGATATTCTCTTGTGGCACGATAATCGAAAAAGATTATTCAATCCAGTAAACCTCAACATAAACCATTACCCATCAGCAACAGCAGCAGCAGCAGAAGCAGTAGTAGGAGCAACATCACTATCATCATCGTTACCAGGGCTTAATGTGTCATTAGTATACACATACATGGCTTGGCTGTCGCCGCCACACATTCATTACAATCTGTGACTAATGTTATTAACTTGAGAGCATCATATCTCGCGGGCTTCCATTGTCGATGCCAGTAACAATATTCCCATGAACGCACACTCACACAAACATAGCATTTACACTACTTAAGGGTTCAATCAAGCAAGACGCCTCAGCAGATATCACTGTCATCGTCATCATCACCATTATCATTATCATCGTCACCTCGCCGACATCTTCCAGCTACAGACGAGTATATGCAGCAACCTCAACCAACTTGCTCTCTGATCTAATTCCCAATCGGATCGAATTACAATGTGAACGACCCAACCGAAGAAGGAGGAAACAGAAAACAGAAAAGAGTTAGTAGTTTGTGAAATCCATACCAGGTAGGGGTTTTGCCGGAGATTATATATAGTACACAATTGGTCCTGGTTCGGAAACCAACCTGTAGACGCAATAATTACTCCGCTTATTCATAGTCTCTGCTCCTGAACCAATAATTCTGGTAAGACACTCCGATTTACGGGCTCACAATGCAAACAATACCCGGCAAAACGAGTGAGAGATACTCTCCAAGGGCTCCATAGATACGTTAGATATGTACATACATATGCGCTTCATGCGGGAAGTATATTTCACAACTTCTGGCGTATCCGTGTGTCGTGGCACACCGTGTTTATTTGTTTGTGCATTTGCATTTTTGATCATGTGTGAATGGGAGTGGAAATGTGATATTATTTTTCATTTTAGATTGGATTTGGATTTCCGTCATGGCATCGGATGGTGCCTGGCTGCTATTGCTGCTGCTGCTGCTGCTGCTGCTGCTGTTTGAATGTATCTAAAGGATGTGGAATGCAAAATACCTGGGTGTTGTTTGTAGTTTTGTAGTCCTTTCTGTTGTTTGTGCACTTTGCTCGGGTTGGAGGGGTTTTTCATAATGTCACAGCAGTAGCAGTTGCAGGAGCAGAAAGATACATACACACATGGCAGTCGGCTGCCATCCGCGGTAATAATTAATGGAATTTGGCTTTTTCGGGAGAGGTTCACCGACAAACATATGGATTTTTGGCTCGGTCCTGTTGTGATAATAATTCGTTCACACCATTAATTCATATTTATTGCGGTTTCGCATCGATAAAATATTGAGACAGATGAACTTTTTGTTTGCACTCATGTGAGTTATAGTGGGTCCCCAGTGAGAGAGTGGTATGGCAATTAAATTTCACGCTGACATTGTCTGTTGACAGGTTCTCTGGATTCGGATGGGTGTACACTGAGAGGCATTTAGGATTAAATGGGAATTCATAAGACCAATGACGTTTAGGGGATAACTATTTGGAAACAGCGCTAGATGATTGTTATGAAGTCATTTATGAGAGTCTAGCAATTGGGTAATACTTACCAGTACTCCGACTTGGGAGATTGATCCTTGTACTCGAAACTCTTATAGCATATTTGCTATTTGTACTATACAGACCTGTGTGTATTCCTAATGTTTAGAGCTAGGTCTCCGTCAGGTTGGAAAATATGGAACCCTTAGCTACCAATCCGGCAAAAGAATAGAGCCAGCTGGTTGCGATTGAAGCTTGATCGGAAGCTTAGTAAGGCGCAAATGTTGCTGAAATCTCCTTGGTAGTTCTACTTGTATATATGTATGTACATATGTATCTATAACTTAATAATCTAAAAGGAACAGTGTTTGGAGATTCAAAATTCCTGAAATCTAGGAGGTTAAGATTAAGGGCAATGAAGAATGTCTGGTGTTTGGGAAGCTAATGGTTCTTGTGATTGTAATACCATGGTTTTTCAATAAGGACATAACAATTTTGTACTTAAATAAAACATAAAATAATTGCGATATTGACATGAAATCTATTTCATATGTACGAAACACATGTTAGATTTAAATAGCTAATTCTATCTCGTTCGTGTGATCACTTCGCGCCTTTGGAGCGATCGATTCTTTGGAGCCGACTTCCCACAACTCTTCCACATAAATATGTCGGTCGGATCGTTGGCAATTTCGCATTCGATATTGTTCGTGAGCTCCTCTAACATTGTTGGCTTGTTGCATAAACTACCAACTTAACATAACCCCATAAAAATAAATTCTACAACGAGGTTAAATCTCATGAGCGAGGAAGTCATTCGACCAGACAATTTCTCGAGATTACACGATTAACTACCGAGACTCCCCTTCAATAGATCAATTGTTTGGACAGTTGCATGGCATGTGTCACCTGTTTGTTGAAACCACATATCACTGAGTTGAGTCCACCCAATTCTAGCAAAAAAACACACAAATAGTTGTCCAACATGGCACGATAGCTAACTTCTTGTACCGTAACATTTCCATCGACGAAACCACCTCCGGCATGAAATCCACACCACTTTTCGTGGACGCAATGCAGTCTTTTGAAGCACTTGTGACAATTCAATAATACATATTTTGCTTTTAAATAAAGCCATTAAGCCAAAAATAAGCTTCAGCGCTGAAGATGATTTTTAGGTCTTTACGAAAAATTCGCCATAAACTGGATTGAGAAACTCCCAACTCCTGTGAACGGCATGGAATCGACTGATTCGGTTCATTTTGAACAAAAGTACTTACGTCTGTGATATTTTCGGTACTGCAACCTGTGCGTTGTGTAACTGACACAGGACTATTTGGAGTCAAATTACAATTTGCACACGTAATGAACGTAACTGGTTAGCGGCTAAGTGTATCTTTTTGTTAATATTATGTTGGCCTGTATCCTCTTTGCTTAGGCTACATCCTATTGTGGTAGCTTAAAAGGTGATCTGTTAGGTATTATTGTATTCTAGGCTCTCTTAAAAGATCAGTCTTTTCCTCGATGTAATAGGATTTACTGACTCTATTTTGCGTCCACACAAGTGGACTTTTGAATAGTCAGCCCACCAGCCCACGGTTTCATAAAGTATATCAAAACGTATTCAAACATTGATCACTTTGGAGCAACGAATAGTGTTCACCGCTGTCATCACGAAGCATGTAACACACTTGTACACTAGCACAACGAACTAATTCAGTTCTCTGAAAACCAGCATCCACCATCTCGTAACATTTGTTTGCGAAAATGTTCCCACATTTCGACTGAATCTTATTACAAACTGCCCTTTCATCTGCAGTCGATTGCTTTGCTCAACTGACGATGCAAATTTTTTGTGAAATATTAAACCCCAACCAGTGGTTCGTTTGCTCTTTGGGTCCCGGTCCCGGTCTCATTTCTCCACTTGGGACAATAAAGGAAAAAAAGTTTAATTTTTTGCTTCACCAGTCGACCGTTAATATCAGCATCCGAATGCTCCAGATCTGCGCTTTGTCGCCAGCCATTGTCCATTTGGTTCCACAGCGACAAGTACTGCTTTTGCTTTTGTCTTTACCACTAGCAAATGAGAGAGGGCGCTGCACCCCTTCTCAGTGCCCCTCCAACACGGTTAAGGATCTGTAAAGAATACGAAAAAAAAAAAAACAGAAGAAATCACTACAGTCAGGGATACAAAAAATTAGGGAAGCATATCATTTTGCTGTTCGTTACGCTGAAGAGTTCTTTTATCATTCTTTCTTCTTGTTCGCCTTCGCTAGTAGGAGTACCCCACCAACCCCATGCTACTTTCGCCCTTTTTATGCATAACTGTCACACAGGAATAAATCAAGTGTATAGAAGAAAGAACGAGGAAATGTTACTGCCACTGCAGTCATAAATTCTGCGCATAAGTATCTGCCATGGTAATAGCGATGAATGTGACGAGTATGTGTGCGGTAGGAGTTATGACGGTGTCGGGGGTGGACGGGATTTGTTGTTTGTTCCGTTTTGTTTTTGACGGAAATGAGAACATAAGGACGCATTTGTGTGTGGTGGACCTTTTTTATGTCATCAGAGTGGCAGCATTGTCTTAAGTTAACTTCTTTGGAAAGTAATTTGCTGCCAGGATTTATGAGGATAAATGAGATTCAAAGAAATTTATTTGTCATTTTTTTTTCGGTCGGTAAAAGAAGATTGTTAAGATTACATCAAGATTTTGGGGAGTGTTGGCGCACCAGAGGACGATGGGTTTTGTATAAGGCTTGTGAATTTCAAAGGAATTATTGAGTGGACTGCGAGGGAGAAAGCTCAATAATATCGAATGTAGCGTCTAAAGTGGCTCATGCATATTTGTACAGACTACTTAACTTTGCCATGGGTTCTGATTCTGTAGAGAGGAGCAAAAAGGTCTAGGAACCAAACCTACATTCTTGTTGTTGAATCTTTAAAAGTACTCAATTATGATAGCTCTTAGAAGTCCTTCAAAGAAGAAGTAAGGATGCTGAAGTATGAATAAGAAAACGTGCACCTAATACTTACAAATTCAATAGTAAAGTGTCTTTCAAAAGTCACGCCTACACGTTTTTGTTTTTTAAATAAAATATGCAAGTACTTAGATTTAATCGACCTGTAATCGATCTAAAACAGCAATAGTTCAACGTTTTCACGTGTTATGTGACTCGTAGCTCCAACCTTTTGAAAATAAATATCGTCTGCGTCAAGTTCTTCAATTTGAGGCCACAAAAATCTTCAGTCATTTGTGTATATCGCTCTCAATTGACGGAGTAAAACTCCGAAAGAAAAGAGGGCGCTCCATTCCACATGTAACTGAAGGGTGACTCATTTGTTGTCTATGGATTTATTGACAGATGACGCGTGAGTCGTGTCATAATACTTTTGTTTAGTTTTGCTTTGACGTTTCACCATGAAAAGTCTTAGTTTGGCACAGTGTCTACAAATTTTTCAGCTGTTTTACGAAAATCAGCGTGTTTCGTGAACTTGGAGCATCTTATGGTCTACATAATCGGCCTACCAAATGCTTGAATCGCTATACTATCGAAACGTATGAAACCCAATTTTTAGTATTACACATACAAAATAAAAAATACAAGTGGCAAATCGGATACAACGCGAACTGGTCTGACCATTAAGACCGTTTTTGCTTAATGGAATTTATTAAAATTATGTTCAGTTGAGAGAAAGAAAAAAAATGTTACGTATACGCCTACCTGTGTCAGATAAGGGTTATCAATATTTTATGCAATCACTGCATAAGGGACTATCAAGGGTACAATGGTTAAAATTCATCTTAAAATCAACTCTGGTAGAATGTGACTTTCGAAATACCGTGCATGTGCATCCCAATTCACCCATCTAGATGTCCGCTTAGCTGTCACTGAATGACCGCGAGGTTGTCCTTAGAGTTGTCATCTCGACAAGTGACCAGTGAATTATTTTTTGAATTTGTATCAGTTACGTACATAAATAAACTTGGAGCGATAGCTGAATGTACTCACTGACCACGATGAATAAATTCGGAGCTATTCGTAACACCTCGGTTTATCGTATTCAAGTCCTTGGCGTAATTTACGTATTGATCTGGTTAATAGCATACAAAAATAAGCTTGTGCAAGAACTAAAGCAGCAGGACCGAATCGTCGCCGTTTCAGTCCTTAGAGTCTTGAAAAGCTTGAAGAAAATCCAATGTCTTAGACAAAACTTTCTGGCTTAAAATGAATCACCTTTAAGGGATTTGACACTCAAGCCTCTAGTAGTCCAACGCACTATCCACTGAGTCACGTCTCCCATTAAACAACGAAGAAATGAAATTAAAACAAATGTGACAAGTCAGTGTTTTAATATGGTTTACTGACCGACTTTTGTAAAACTTTCTATAATCGCTGATTTGGCCTTAATCTGCTGAATATGGATCTGTCTATTCTTTCAATACCAAACAGTTTACGTTTCAGAAAGAAAGAAAAAAAAATAATCAACTAGAACAAAATACTACTTCATGTGCCAATAATGACGAAGATGATGTGATGCAACGCAACTGGCTAACATGCAATCGCACAGAATTACCATAACTATCCCATGACCATCATAAACAAAGCCAAACACATAGAATAGATCTTCTTAAACAAGTCGCCTCTCCGAAATGACTTAATTACCCACCTTCCCATTCACCACCAAGCATAAAGCATACCATGCTCATCAGTGCATTGCACATAATTACTCCTACCTTGCTCCAGACATCACCAATTAGCAGCAAAAGAATAGTTCTCCTCGTCTCCTACGGCATGAAATGAAATAAAAATATAAAATCAGCGCTCCACTAACCCGATGGCATCAATCTCCTATTCCATGGGAAACAGCGTCTTGGGTATCTTTTTGCAGTACCACTGTTTGCTTACGACCAAACCAGCATTAAAAACCAACACAAAACTGGTCATAAATCCTCGGCAAATTGCTGACTTGAGGTGTACGAGAGCGAGATGTTACGGCGAAAAAGTTACGAAAAAAAATATAAAAACCAACCATTGTGGGTGGAAAATTAAACGATGCGCGAAAAATGTTAATCAAAAGAAATATGTTGAAATTTATTTTAATTTTCCCCACCGATAGAGACAGCATAAAAACTCTGAGCTCGGGCTATGGTGGTGGCCGATTACCTCGGCAAAATGGCCAACCAAACGCATCACTGATTCCCAGATAGCTCAACACCGAGTGTTCTTTCTGAACTAATTTGTATGATAAATAGATTCGTTTAAAAACTGTTTTCATTTAAACTTTGGCATGGGGCAGGGTGAAAGCATATTTCTAAGTAACTTTAAAAAACAAAAAAAACTTCTAATAATAACCGTTTGCATAAATTTTGCAACAAAAAAAAATCAAAAGAGAAGAAAACATCAAAAGGTTTTGTGTGCTCAGCCAGCTGATAATGATAATGATGATGATGATGTAGGTGAACGCTTTGTTAGGTGTGTTGGCCGACACAAAAGGGTGCACGACCGGCATGAATATGCAAAAAAACAAAATAAAAAACGTTGTGAGAAGTGGAAATGCTGGTTTGAAGTGCTCTAATTCGCACTTTACACATGTCAAATGGCTTCCGACCGGAAACCCTTTCAACGAAACGGCGAGAAAATATGAGTTGGTGGTTTTTTCACGACTCGCGTAACAATGTGATGTTTTCGAATGACAGTTGGATGTGTATCTACTGCTAGTTTGACATGTACAGTTGTCCTGTCATTTGGATAAACAAAAAAAAAAGTTTGAAATCAGAACGACTAGGGTGGTGAGGAAATATGTAAATTTCAGTTCATAGACCCTGCGACATAGAGACCAAGTGATCGAGTACGTCATTTGACGTAGAAAAATGTCACTTGTGCCCTGAATTCACTCCTGCGTGACATTTGATGCGAATCACACTTCTTCCCTACTTCTTGTGTTTGGCGTTCAAAACCGGTCCATCGTGTCTACTACTGGTTGATGCGTAGGAAGCATACGATTTTGAATACTTTCGATGGAAAGATAGTTCATCGGATGGAAGTATTTTAAACCAGAACTTCGTCAGCTATGCCAGGATGATGAGGAGATCTTTGAATTTTAGTTCATCGACATTAAAACCAAGTGATCACCCAAATAAGGGAAGATCTGCCATTGAGAAATGGAAGCATCACACTTCTGATCGGCTTGCGTCGAGCAAACTTGTTGTTGTTAAAAGCTATTAAACGAACAGAGCTACAGTGGAGTTATTAACCTGCGCCTGTACTGAAAGGGTGTGAAGATAGAATAAATTTGGGTGAAGGGGTTCCAAACTCAGCAGTATGCAGCATGATGTACCTCCATGGATGGTGTCCGCGTTAACCGGTTTAAATATCTATTACTCTTGGCCGAAGGAATTTGAACCAACAACCCTGCGGAGTATTATCTTCCCACCAAATGGATCCTCATGTATGTACATACATACGTAGTTTTGACGCAAAGGCCAAAATCGGCATGTCTTTCGCTTCATGTATTCTGCTCCTTATGCTGAAATAGGAGACGCGGATGCACATTGGTTTTGAATGTTTGCAGTGTATATTGCGGGCTCTGAGAGCATTCAACAATCGTATTATCCACCTTATGAAGGACATATTTAGTACGTCCGTCTTTTAATCAACGCACTAAATTATTCTACATGAATAGACTTCGAGTAGGAATGTGATGGATGTCACCATTCAACGCGGATTCCACGCTTTTATGACTTCACAACTTGAAAAATTCCCAGCTTTAAATAGAATTTGGAATATTACGTGCTTTGACTGCATTAGCTTTATCAGTATTCAGACTGAGGCGTCAATTAAAATTACTTTCAGTTACACTTTGAAACCACTTTGAAAGAGTTAAAAATTTCATTCCACATTCACACTACTTCTTACGGTAATTGACTTGTGATATGACAAAGTCCTGTCTATGTCCTGATAAATTCCCCAACAAACTTCCTTCATCATATTTTGAACACCAATTTAAAATTTCATCATTGTAAAATGTAGACCACTTGAACACTTTCATTCTGAGAGATACCTCAAATATTTTACGAGTACCTCAAGTCCCCAAAAATATGAGTTCAACTCCCTACCCTTTCGACGAACTAGCCCAAATTTCAATCGAAAACCCCACCTCGCCACCTTATGCCTGCAGTCAATGTTTGAACATCATCTTATGACAACATTTTCAAAATTAACTTAACAAGTTTCCCTCTCCTGCCGAACGTTGCGCTGATAAAAATCTAATAACACAAAATAGAAGGACAAAAAGGATGAAAAAAAATTTCCATTCATCATTCTTACAAAACGCTCTCGTCAGCAGCCACCATTCCAGTAACGTGGAGCAAAGTAACATTGTCAAATTTTGCAATTATAGAATAATTCCCTTAGGAACATTGGACTCGTTGTTGACACCCTCACACTTGGATCCCGAGACAACAATGCCCAGACCAGACTGAGACTCGAGGATGTTCATTAATTCAACTCGTGTCCGAGAACAAGTTTAATATTAAAGTGACAACCAGAGAGACAGACAGACGAAGAGAGAGAGAGAGAGTGAGGAGCAGAGCTCGGCAGAAGCTCCATCTTTTGAGTACGTTTTATAATTTAGTTATAACTCGAGGCGTTCCAGTTTTCCTTTTGGTCTGCATTCCCTGTGGTGGTGGGTAGAGAGGTGATTGAAAAATAAACGTGCACTGTGCAGACAATTCCAATTAAAGTTTCACCTGTGCAACAGAAGCACCCGTAGAACCAAAGTCCTTATGGCTACTAGGACTTTCGATTATATGATATTCTTAATTAAGACTTTTCCCATAGAACACAAGAAGTTTTCCCTCGCAAAGGAAATCCTGCGACAAGATATGTATGTTTCTTTCACAGAAAAGAAAAAAAAGAAGTTCTTTTCGGCTCCTTGGTTCCATTCTTGTTTGAATGAAATATTTCAAAGGACATTCTTCCAAGTGGGTTGAGTTGGCTGAGTCTGGTTAGTTGGGGGGAAAAATGAATTCTTCCATGTTAGTACGATCTTTTTTTTTTCTCTTCTTTTTTACATATTCATAGTTGAAAGATGATAAAGACGACGGCAAATAGGCAGACAGTGTGAGAGAGTAAGAGCAAGGAAGAAAAAGTCCTTCGCGTCATTGAAATAAATTAAATTTAATCAGAAATGCAAAGGAATTTCCTACGAAAGGAGGAAATTTCTCATTCAATTACCCAAAAGTGTTGCATAGCGATGAGGGAGTCTAAGGACGAAAAAACAAAAAAAAAAGAGTTGGGAGTATAAGGAAAATGATTCTGAGTTGAGTTGAGAAAATGGGTGAAGATAGATTTTAAAGGATCATGAGGAAGAGAGCACTAGGCAGAGTGTAATGGAAATTCGAGTTCAAATTGCATATTCCTTGAAATAATTGATGCGGTTTTGAAGAAAGTGTGGAGGGCGGTGAAAACTTTTTCCTGAATAGCACTCAAGTTCAAGACTATTGTTGAGTTGGAATTTTAGCTTTGCACTACTATCATCCACAATCCGTACTCCACACTCAGTATTCAATAGTGTGGGCCAATGGAATTCCTTTTCTTGTAAAGACTTGCAAGTGGATTTCGTATTGAGTGTTCGAAGGAGGAATCTTTGTATTAAGTTAAATTGATTTAAAGTTTTAGGAACTTTTTTTTCGTAGTTTAGACGAGTGTGGATAGTTAAGTGAACTTAATTAATTTCAGCTGCTAAGTCCGTTAAAGACTAGATATTGACTTGTGGAGTTATTGGATTGAACACGATACTTAGCTTATCCTTGCTGAACTAAAGTTTATCTAAAGGAGCCTAATCCAAGGCTGTCAGGAGAATAATGGGGGATAAAGCATCCATACTGCTTTGATTCTTGACAGAGCTATATACTCTACAGATTAAACTATGCATCTGCATTGACTGCCACTGCCCCTACGAAAAGGTAAAAAAGAACGTGTTCAGGCAACAAGACCCGAATAGAGAAAGTAGTAAAGTTACAATCGGTATTGAGGAACAAATTTAGCAGGCCAGACGAAAACGCAGACACCGACCAAATATTCACACTATAGCGACTCTAGTTTACTACAAAAACGTTAGAAGTCTAAATCGATATTCATCATCTTTTTATCGATTTTAAGGTCCCATTTCACGGTATTAAACAGTAGGCCCCTTGCATTCGTGTAAAGAATATAACACGCACAATACGCATGGTTGTGAGAAGCTAGCATTTGGGTCCAATCGACCTGTTGCGCCAAGTATTTATTTATTTTTAAGGTCACATTTGACAGCTGTTATAGAGACGACCTATACAGAGTCATGTCTCGCTTGGAATCAGTCGTCTAAAACGTCTAGTACATGTAGACTGAATAGACATCAATGCTTCAGTCCGAAGAGTCTTCGATTCCGACAGGACTATGGACCTCGATTTAAAGCTTGCGAACGTGGTTCCTCAATGGTGCTTTTGTAAGCGAACTGCCGTTCAAAAGTTTTTGATTATTTCGCGATAGGTCCTTCATTGGCTCTGGTAAATAATCTTTGGATTAGGTTCACCAAATGATCACAGCCTATGAGAGTACTAAATACACTAAGTCGTGTACAGGCTACGAGTTCTAGAATAATAATAATCACTCCTAATCGGGTTTGTTTTCTAGGCTGTACTTTGAAAGTTTGAGGTGTAAAACCAGCGAAGTTCATCACATGACTGACTGAAAATAGTCCAATTTAGATGGGCATAGGTTGCCTAAGTCCTAAGGCCACATTTACTCTGTGGCTTGACTTAAACATTTTTGACAATTTACACGAAGTTGGGTCTGTACCAAATCAGTGGTCTGAACCAGATCAATGAGGTAGTAAAGTTATGCAGGGGGATATCAAATGCATGAGAAGGGTAGAGAAGAGAATCGCCAAATGAGTTCTGCAAGAACTTATGTAAGTAAATTCCAAAACTCATCTCGTATTTAAATTTTCCCTCGAATGTACTCTCGCCTTCTTGTCAAATGTTTGCAAAGAGGTGGAAATTTTTTGTGAATATTTCTCGACAAACTACAAACCTTGTATGAATTACCAACATTTTATACCCTTTAATTGGAACCCTGGACAGTGGGCATTCACTAATGAATCGTAAAGCCTCTTTCAATTGAAATGCATTGAAAACTACTTAAAGCGAAAATGTAGGCCACCTCTCAATAGCGAAACTCCACTCCTAATCTCCAAACTTCCTATCTATTCAAAACCAATTCAAAACTAGTTAAAAAAAAAGAAAACACACATAATTCGTATTCCTTCTCATTCCAGGCACATTATCCGGTGGAAGCCACCCAGAAACCAAACTACACGGACCATTTGGAAAAGCCATGAATAGAATCCAATGAAAGAACAAGCTTCACACAAAAGGTAAGCGCATCAAAATGCATACAGCGCGGTGTCAAGTTCCGCTCAACAATTTATTAGTATTTTGCCCCAACAACGAACATAGATTTTTTCAATTTCCCAACCATACGTACACCTGGTTGTTCATTAGACCATGATGTGTACACATATGCTACGCGAAATTCGATTTCCTAATTCTTTCAATTCATTTTCCGGTGTTGGCTTGGGCAGCAAGAACAGAAAAAACGACTGCATGCCATCACTCCACATGATGCACTCTGGCATGGAGGCTGGAAAACCATTTAACCGAAAGCAATTTTTGGCTAAATGCGCAAAAAACGCTAAAATGGGTTCGTCGTCAAATAAAAGGAAATTAATGTGCGACCCGGCACACATGTGGGTTACATATTCAAATCCGCGCAATGGATAAATGTATCACATATCCTGTTCTCTAATATGAATTTGCAACCAAAAAATGTACGAAACGGGGGCGCAAAACAAAAATGAGCAAAAAAGTGTCCACAACTTCCTCTCGACGGAAGTACCTCTTCTGTTGCAGAACGTATCACATTCCGGACGCATAACGTTGAAAATAAAATTAAATTTACGCCTCCGTGCGTTGCATGTTACTTGCCAGGTCCCCGTTGAGGGTAGCGTACTCTCTCTCACTTCAAAACATTTCAAATAATATTAATTTTTGTCGTCTACAATGTCAGCTTTATTCTGGCTGCCATTTCGCATCCTTTTTTGTGGGAATTCACATTGCGCCAGCATCCGGCGTGTCGGCATGTGCGGTGCATCCGAAATTATCCCTCGTGTTACAATGGGTAGAAGATACTAATGGCAGAGCGTCGTGTTTAGTTTTGATGAAAATGAAAACTACACACATATACACAGTCGTGTGTAATTAAACCCTTGCCAAGGATGAGAAACACTTCTCCTCCGCAAGGATCCAAAACATCAAAAACATGGCATTGTGTTTAACTGCAATTTCGGGCGCAAATGTTTTAACCGTCCCTCCGTGGCACGTACCACCGGATGCGTTTACATGATGCTTTGTTTGGTTATCATTCTACTCTCTCGGTGTCTCGGAGGATGTTTTTTTTTCGGTCTCCATTTTATAATATTTTTCGTGAATTTTAATTATGCTGGCTGGATGGCTGGCTGACGGTAGTGCTTCGCTACATTTGTTTGTTTGCTGATATGAGGAACACACTCTAATTGGATCGTATTGTGTTAGTTAATTTAATTTGTACATTATATGCAAAGTTAATTCTGCAGATGGATTTGTTAACTGCTGTACGCGCTCTGTTGGATCCTTTCTTCGTGCACATTGTGCCGGGTAGATTCTTATAACAATGAAGTGCTTAAAATGGAGAACAATTCAAACTCGTTTTGACTGATGAAATTTTTATGCAAACGAGGATTAACGTTTGTTTTACAGATTGTTTCATAAAAAAAATTGAATTGTCTTTATGCAAAAGAACGAGAAGATGGTGTTGATGTGAGTTGAACAAATATTTTCGAGACAAATACTGAATGAATACGATTAGGAATCGACTTCTCTCTTCAAATAACTGGATGCTGAGCTAAATACCTCTCATTCGGTTTGAAACTTCTAGCTGTCAACTTTGACCTCTCTTGTTGCCATCATCTGGTTATTTGGTTTTTACTACTAAATCCGATTTGATAGCTTCTGTCACACAATACCCGAACAAATCCGTAACAGCTGACTCAATTGTGGCAGTTATGTTAATGTATGTATGTCTCCTTACGTGTTGACTTGTCAGTTTTGCATAGTTGGTTTAAGTTGAATGTTTCAGAAGATAGCTCTTCACCTCGGCTAAGGCATTACACATCAAAAGCCTCTTTAAGGTCAGTTGGTAAAGCAGCAACCATTCTTCATCATGATCATGCACAATTGTTTAAGTTTGCTCGTAATGTCTAATTTTGATGTGAGCTTTTTGGTTTTCACCAAGGTAGTGATCGATGCTTCTCTTGCATAAAACCGTCCTAATTTGAGCCCAATCTGGTTGCAGCTAAAAGACGTTAGTGGTAACACGACCTATACGGCGATAACTGGGTACTACTCCAGTTCTATAACTAGGTTTCCTTGCTCCATCTTGAATCCTATTTAGTTTTTACTTGGTAAACGTTCAGTATTAGCTATTATTTTATTTTTCGATCGCCCGATCCTAAAGCATTTGCTTATCCTTTTGAAAACATTTCTCTCTGTTCTTTTTCTCCACTTTTCCTTTTTAGTGGCCAAGAGAATCCAAAATTTTTGACAATTGATCATATGTCATCTTGACACTGACAGCTTGCTCCGAATGGGCTGAAAAAATTGACAGGATTTACAATTAAACAACGTTGGAATATATTGCAAAGTAACTTCCAACGGGGATGCTGTGCGAATTTGGAAAAGAATTTCGGTCGAAATAATGGGACAACTGCAGCTGGTTTAACCATGTTTTGAAACTGAACATATTTCTGTGTTCGCCCATGCGAACAATTCAGGCACTCAAGAGCAATATATCTAGGAATTGGGTTGACAGAAGAAAAGCTTTCTGCCAAGGCAGCCTAAGGAGTTATTTGAACGAAATAATATTCTATACTTAATCGGAAGGTTCGTTGAAAAATATTCAGTAATGTTTCGTGTATTGGGTTTTAAAAATGAACCCAACAGGTAATAAAAAGGTTTAGTTGTCCGACCCCGAACATTTGAAATTAATGGTTCCCCTTCGAAATGGTTTACATATCAGTATTCAAGTGAATGTCATCACACTGAAACTTCACCAAAATGTCTTGAATATCGGGATACAGAAACATATCGTGCTAAAAAACAAGCATTCATATATTTTGAGTGTTCCTAAAAACAAGGCTGATTTGGGAACCTTTTTCGTGACAGTTACACACATATAAGTCGAACTTTTACTTATGGGGTGCTAGATTCGTTAATATTCTCCGGCCCAATGTCGATTACCATGAATCTGTTCATGGTCCAGGCACTTTTTGAAAGTTCTAGTTCTAAAGCCAGTCCCCTAAGAGAATTTTCATATCAGCACTTTTGCACTGCTTGTGTGGCTAAACTCTTACCTGAATGTTAAGCAATTTTGAAAATTTAGACTCAAAAGATTAATTTGTCTTCATTCTTCATTTGGATTATTATTTTCAATAAAAAAAATCATGAATTTTACGAAACGCATTGACATGACATTAAAAAAAGGGAAGCGTTCAGAAATTATTCACTAATGACATCTAGGAGCGACTTCTGAAAGACCCTTAACATATCCTGCTTTTACTGATGTACCCTACAATCTGAGAAAAAGTTTGTCCTTCCATCTATCAAACTTGAATATTTGCTAACTAATATGCCAACTAATGAACGAATCCTCTGGGTATTTTATTTCGAATACTGATTTCCCAAAAACTCGTATCCATCGACTACAGATCATGTGCAATTCCAGCAAATTTTCCACACCTCGAAATAGTAAATAAAAGCACTACTCAACATCATAAACAATTCAAACCAATAAATTTCATCGTAGCTTTTGAACTTATCAGCCGTTTAAATTACTGCCATCACACATCATCACCCTTTACCCGCTCCCGAGCACTTCCCGGAACCACAACCACAATTGAGACTCTGAAATACATAACTCCGGATCTGGCCCGTTTTTCGAAAAACTAAAGCACAGCACAATTTCATTTTACACCACAAATAGCCACAATATACCCCTCTCTTCGGCTCGCGAATTTCAACACTAAAAATCGCATCCTCATCGTCCCTACACCCATATAATCGACAACGAATCGGCCCAGTGCATTCGCAAAGCGTTGTAATTCAGTGATAATTTGCTCTGTCAGTTTCGGGTGCATTGCAGGAATAACGTGTACGCCAACATGACAACAAAACCAAAAAAAAAAGCAAAAAAAAACGGCTGACTATAAATAAAGCCCTGTGCACCAAATCAGCAATTCAAATGTGAATTTATTGACCCAAAGGGTCATCGGGCACTGACCAGATAGACAGGCAACGTTCTCGGACACTTCCGCTTACACACACACAAACTAACGCCTACATATGTAGCCTTGCTCCGACCGACCGACGGTACAGACATCAATTGAATTTCCCGTGAAATAATTCGCCAAAGCCAAAGTGTAGCAGCAGCGGTAAAGGATGATCCTCGTTCCAGGACTTAGCGTGCTTTTTTGCTGGCCCACAGTCTCGGTGTGTATTTGTGTTAGAAAAATTTCGGGGGCGTGGAACATTAATCTCCCAGTGAATGGAGCTGGGGGCAAAGGTTGCTCGCCGTAATTGCGCTTTGAACTGAAGGGTATCTGTAATTTACTATAAAATTGTGCAGCTGACTTTAATGAGCCCGATGTGCAGTCCTTTGGGTGTAAGTATGAAACATTGACCAGTGGGTAGTTAATCCCACTGCATATAGTAGATACACACAACAGTTGAAACAATAACTCAAACGTAACCAGGGGCAACCTGTCTCTTTGGTGTATTTTCCATTCGTGTTGCTTTGACAACTGGATATGTATCTGGCGGCCTTGCAATTACCCTCGAATCAACCCTTATCAGTGGGTGAGAAATGATGCCAGGAGAGACGAATCGTATCATGTTCAGTTTTTAAACTTTTTCAATATATCTGATCAGGATATGTGTGCTTCCGATGTCAGGATGCTATACACATACGTGCGGTGGACAGTCCTCCGGCTAAATATATATATTTTTTGTCGAAATAAATCGAAAAAAATCCAGTGGAGGGTAATATTTCCGGCGGAAATGCCAGACAAAAGGATTAATCCTATTTGGTGGTGGCAGTGGGAGGTGGTTATTATAAACCACCATGCTGTGCACCCACACTCGCACTCGCACTCACATCCGCGCATTTAATAACATACGACTACGTACGGATTACATTTTTGAATCATACGTGCGTGAATGCGTTTGACAGACATTTTGTCGTTATTTAAGATGTATGACAAAACATAAATTCTCTCCGATGTCAAATGGAATTTATTGTTATTGTTAAGTCAATTTCGCCATAGGATGGGACGAGGGTGTTGCGGGTGTTGGTATTTGTTTGCTCTTTATCCTTTAATAATGCGAATTAACACTTGTCTATGTATGAGCGTGGGCTGGCCCAGGACGAGTATATTCTCGTATGTGTATGCTGTTGGATGTGAAATTTATTTTCAGTTGAATTTTTGATTTATAACTTATCATTGAATACAGTGGAAATGAATTGCGGGGCAGGCAGGGGGGGAGTATACACTTCTATAAGAATGACTGCTTTTGTTGACAGTGACGAAACAAATTGAATTTTAAATGTAAGGCGAGCACGATCTGACATTGTTGAAGGTTTTTCTTTCTTGTGCCATCCTTTTGGCAAATTTCATTTATCTATTTTTGTGGAGCCCACGTGGGGCCTACAATATGTTCACAGCCCACGGGATTGTTGATTTGAAAGTGGAACTTGAATGCCGGAAAATTGTGAGTTAACAAGGACATTTGTGTCTATTTTTGCAGGCTTTTGTCACGGTTTGCTTGTTTCGCGTGCTTCGCACTGACTGGAAGAATTTGGCAAAAGTAAATGTTTTCACCAAAAAGAGTCCCAACTAGAGCTTGCAAGTTGGCAAAATGCTTTTAAGAAACTATGAAACGAGCATAATCAAGTTTTACCAAATTAACCCTGGATAGCCGTAACCTGAACTGACTTACTGAAGGCTTTGGAGGCTTACTGAAGGCTTTGGCTTTGAAGACTTCATCAAAAACTAACTACAAATTCTTGACTTATCTGATCGGTGGCTCGAGCAGTCAAAAATGTGATTATAAAAAGGACTACAGTCTTACATATTCGTCCCTACGTTCTGTCTGATGCATTATTCCTTCGTCAGTTTCTGTGCATGTTGGGCTGAAAGTACTCCAAAGTACTTTATCTCTCAGCATTATAGTCTCCATTCAAAGACTCAACCAGTCTTGAATGATCCTGATAATTTAACTAGCGTCTATTCGAATTCCATCAGAAGTTTGACTACTATGTCGTTTTCAGTAGACAGCACCCCTAGTACAGAGCTTTGGAGAACATTGGTGATATTATACTTCATTTCTCCACCTTGAGGCACTGGAATCTCTATTCTTTTGGCGATGAGTGACAAGTTAAAAGTATTCTTTAGCGCTATTGTAATGATAACGCTCAAGATTCTTCGATTTCGTATTTCTACTGACCCGTTCACCAAGAGTTCATTCGACAGACCCGCCTCTGGTCGAGGAATTTCGGGATAAAAAGAGCTCTGCAAATCTCATAAAACTTACTTCCAGCACTACCCATCAAAATTAAAAAGGCGGAACTCCATGATCTACGTGATATTAAGTTGAGCAAACTCCTGATCCTCTTATACCCATCTGGGTGGTTTAGTTCAACCATCGAAGACTAAAATGAACTTTTAATTGGTCTAAGCCGTTGACAAACTTCGTCAACAACGGCACCCATTTACCTAACCTTACCTAGATGGCGCACACAAGTAAAAAGACTTCAACCGACTTGAAGTGTGTAACTAAAAGCAGCTAGTTAAGGACCAGGCTAACTGAAGAAGTTTGTTGATTGATCGTTTCAAAGTTCTCCGAGTTTTAAGAAATTTTCCAGGTTGTGATCTTTTGGAATTATTTGGAATTCCTCTTTTAACGTACGATCCATTGTTCTGTCGCATGGTTTATGATCTGTAACGTGTTTTGTTCATTCCCTTAGTATGATTTCTTTAACATGGTTGCCCTATACAGCTTAACATTACTATCATGGCGAAATCCAATAAGTTAGTCCACCAAATCTTATGTCTATTGCTGGAAATTGGAATTTTGATGATCGCCCAAGAATTTCCCATATTTTCCTGCGATTCAATGACAATAGCTGCCACTTAACCTTCGCAATCACAGCTCCTCGGACACAACATCTTTTAGTGTACAAGGTCTTCCTTTGTTTACACAAAACAAAGCTAACGACTTCTTTCACAGAAGTTTCATAAAGATGCTGGAATTCAACGTAAGCCTTCACATTTCCCAAAACTAATTAACGGTTTTAAATGTCTCTTAAACCCACCAAGAGCATCCCCACTTTGCATTGTATGCATGTCTCTGTATTCCCCACTCTCTTCTTCGCGGCCGAGTGACTACCATCGTGTCGTTTCGCTTTGATACTCTCGACTTACTGCATCCACTCGAACGTGTGATATCAAATTTAGTGAGCGAAAGCCAAGACAAAAACAATTATGTAAAAAAAAAAACTGTGTACACAACATATTTTTTTTGTTTCATCATTTTATTGTTTCTGCCAGTGAAAATGGACACAAAGCACCACCCTGTGGCACGGGCTCACATTTTCACTTGGTACGAGGCGAACACAGCACATCCATCCATCTCACCTGCAGGCCAATGCGACCGAATGAATGTCGGATCGGAATCCGAGCCCAAGTCGATGGTATCGGGTGTCGAACTGCAACCTGAAGCTTCGAATTGTTTTATATTTTTTTTGTATCTTTTACATCATCTTGTTTTTTTTGTTTTTCTTTTTGGTACACCGACGCGTGGTGTAGATCTGCATTTTACCATTTTTTTTTGTTTGTATCTCTTACCTTTGCGCCATGGTTCGATAAAGGTAAAAACAGAAAAACGAAAAAAAAACTTTTGATTTTCTCGTTGCAACAGTAGTAGGTATTCGTATGAAGATACAGATAAATGCAATTGGTTTGCGTTCCATTGGCCGGAGATTATCTGCTAGATATAGAACTGAACAAAATGGTTCGCAGGGAATATCTTAATTAAGATAATTTGCACAATAGGCAGCTGATGCCAGCCCCGGTCAATGTGCCTACAAAACGAACTCAATTTCCTCACATTATGCATGGCCACTCCAGTGGAAAACATTAATTTCCCGATGTTGGTGCTGTCTTCTGTTCTGCTACTCCCGTTGAAACTCACTTGTTTTACTGAATAAATTAAAAAACCTCAGTCTGCAACAAATGAGACAAAAGCAAACGAAGTTGAATGTGCAGGAAAGCGAATTAAAAGGGAAGAAGCGCCCTTCCGTTTTGTCTTTTTCTTTTATTGTTTCTTTTTTTTTTTATGCAATTCTGTGTTTGTTGAGAGTTGCCAATGGGGTTCTTGGTAAGTTTTTTTAGTATTGAAATACATTTCATTCTTTCGTAAACTGGTTTCAAAACATTTTTAGCTATTAAACCAAAAATAAAACCGATTTTATGGAGAAGATGTTCTCATTCATTAAAGCTTATGCTTGGCTGCATTAAGAAAGAAGACAGAATACCTGGCCAGGTCTAGGTTGTTGCAACTATTCACATGCTAGGTTTTATGAGTGTAAAGATTGTGGTAATACTTCAAAAAACTTCCTGGGAACCAGTAACGAGACAAAAATAAATTGCTGACCTAGTTCAAACCATCCATAAGTTATTTTGACACTGACAGCTATTAGATATGTGTCAAAAATTGACTTAAAGAAATATTGCAAAGATACTTCCAAAGTGGATGTTGTGTTATGGAGACAGTGTACATTTTGAAAAGAAATTCCAAGATATAGTTAATCCACCAACTGGAGCTGGTATATGCAAGTACATACATATACACAGCAAAAATAAAGTTCCTCAGATTGGTTTGCTTATTGAGAACGGAACATATATTTCCGTGTTCGTCCAGCGCAGTCAACGATGAACATTGCAGCTGTTGTCGAAAGTGTGCGTCTAAGCCCGAAAACCTCAACTTCCCAAAGATCTCAGAAACTGAACATAAGTCGCACTAGCCTAAGGATAATCTCGGATTTTTCGCTTACAAGGTACAAGATCGATTCTATGCGAACAACCACTCAAGGAATAATATTGGTCTATCGTGAAATAAGGGCCGAAACCATTATTTAATCAAAATTATGTAGGCAGGATGTGTTACTTCTCAAATAGTCCCGGAGTCATATATTCGACTTCTCTACGCTTATTTAGCACGATCAGGCATTAGTTTAGTCCTATGGCTTTTAGCGAACTCGAGCTCCACTACCCACACTAATTTCTGCCTTTTCTTCTTTGTTGATACCTTGTCCATCTGTCCATATGTAGCAAAGTCTTGTTATCAGTTTTAGTCGAAAAATTTGTCCAATCATTACTAGGTCTACAGACATTGACAAATGAGCTGACAGCGACAAGTTAATTTGCGGCGTTAAATAGTATTTCACACAGTTGTTAGATTTTGTCCCAATTCCTGACAATTGCTCCGCCAATTTTTTTAAAAATTTTAATTCACACGATTGTCAGATATTTGGGATAAATTTTCCATTTGCAGAGCTGATACTATTTGTAGATCTCACATCTGAACTTAGTGTTGTTCTAATCGATCCAAGCAAACCTCTAAATATCGTTGATACTCGAAAGATTATATGAATTCCAAATGCCTTCCACTATAATGAAGGCTAGTGCGCGATAGTACACAGCAACTGGTTTAAGGCGCACAAAGGTGTAGAAGACCTGTTTTTCTGTTCCAAGTGTTCTCAGCAACATATTATTTTAATCACATTTCCCATTGTACTACCCCTACCTTTCTCATACTTATGGCAACTCCAGCCTATTCCCTAAAAGTGGTAGTTCATCTGTATGACGACAACGGATGGAAAACTCAGCGCAAACATTCAGCTGAGTGCATGTTACTTTATAGCTTCCTTTTCTTTTTTCTCTCCTTTCTCTTCAGTTTTTGTCCAAACAACCATTGCCTTTCACTGTTTTCCTTGAACAATTTCACATTTTGTCTTCCTTACTTTTCTGCACAAACAAAAACAAAAAACCACAGAAATAATAGTTACCATTGTAACGTGATGTCTATCCCAACCCAAAGTCAACGCCAACAATCCATCCGTCCAATGCACTATTACACGGGTCTATTCTATCCTCACACAATATAGTAGTTTTACTTATCCAACCGCCAGCAGTAATCCACAATTGAATATTCGTTGCCAAGGAAATGCGTCCTCTAAAGATGGCTACCAGCGACAGCTGGAGCACACTCCAGACACTGGCATCGGCATCAATGCCAGTAGCCGACATCATTAGGTTCAAAGAACTAGAACTAATTCCAGAAGTCGTACAGATTAACGACTGGCGAATCGAAACGACATGCGGATAAATGGGTGGCTTGCCGCTGCTACATACTACCATTGCCATTGAAGGATACTGAGCAAAAAAAATAACCAAACCCCAAGAACTGGATATGTATCTTGGAATTGTTTACACCAACAATCTGTGCATCCATAAACGCACTCTGTAATGATGGGATATTATTGTGTTTGTCGTCTCGTTTGCTTGCTTTAGCATCAATACCATTTCAAGTAGAGTCTGTCAGTACTCCTGTTGTTGTGCTCTTGTTATCCTCGTCATTCTATTTAAGATGTTCACCGCTGTTGTAGTTTTTATTTTCTTTGGCAGTGTACACTGTTTAGTCTGTACAGCCCAAGAAAACTACAGAAATTATGAAAAGAATGACGGCCCGAAGTGGAGTGCGCCATTTATAGTCGGCCTGTCATTATGTCTTGTTCTGGATGAAGTTTAGTTCTTACACGTTCTATTGTCATATAAGGGACTGATGTTACTTTTGTGTGTTCCTTTTCAATCTGAGACGATGATATTCTTCGGTTGGTATTTATCCAAGAACTGGTTGGAATTTACGTTAGTGAGCAGACGTGGTCCCTTAAAAGGAATCGATCTTGATCACTATCATTCAATTTTACTAGCTTCATGGAAAGTGGCCTGAGGCTTTACATTAGTTATTCACATAACGAAGGAGAAGAATCTTTAGCCTGATCATTCATTGTATACATATGTATTTCTATACGATATACTGCTACTGGTTCTTTAACTTGCTTAAGCATTTAGTGTAGTAGCAATGGAGACAGATAAATCAACCCTAATTCGATTCCGACTTCTTGGAGAACATTATATCTGAAGAAAGAACATCACTAAAACTAACAGAGGTAATAGTATGGACTTCCAGCTGATATAGAACTTTTTACGATGTGTAATGTAAGATTTAGTAGTTTCGTATCGAACAGTCATAAGGAGTGAGTTTCCAGTAAATTAATACAAGCTGCCCTCTACGATCTTTGCATCTACATATTTGCCGTCCAAACGGTAGAGGTCCTTTCTAAATATGCATGTCACCTTTACTTCGTTGACCTTGCGAAGACTAAAGCAGTCCGTGCTCACGTTCTGAACTGAATGACAATTAACTGGACTGATCCTAAAAGTCAAGAACCATCATAAAACCATAGTTCAGTTCAGAAACGAATTTGATTTATTTACTGTTTGACCCACTGTCAAAAATTCTGAGTGAACAACATCACGTATTTAAAAGGCCCTTAATAAAACCAATGAGAGCTCAGAAAAGGTTTCAAAAGAATACGACTTCTACGACCAGAAGAGAAACTAACTAAGGGCAAAGCCATTGTGGGGGATTTAGACAGATCCCCTTTGTTATCGCTGTTGGGCAGAAAGAAGGCTTTTTTCAAGACTTTAAAACCACTGAAGGCGCGTATTAAAAGTGAATGGTCCGAAGAAAGTATACCCGCTGAACGGATTCGTTTGCTCATTCCAGAATAAAGGCATCCTTCCTGCAGTTACTCGTAACAAAATGATTGTTCATTTATCAGCCGAAGAGTCTTCGACGTCATTCTACCGAGGTTAAGGAAGGCTTTAACTTCAATGGTACGTGTGTGCGGAAAGGAATAGGAATCTCAATTCACTTTAATGTGTGAAACTGAAATGGGCTAGTTAAGGCTAAGATAAGGGATTTTGAAGATAACTGCCTTTTTACCTGAGTCCTTGATCCACCCAGACTGTTTCCCCATCTAGAGTCAAAACAAATTGCATAAATATGTACATATTTCCATCACCACTTAAAGGTTCACAGCAGTGCAGTCAACAGTTCAATAACTCCAGTCAGAGCAACTCAACCATAGGTTAAGTGTCAGAAAGGTTGGGCATAGACGAGCCATGAATCATGTTTAACACAACACAGTAGTAGTTCGCAATAACCGTCTGAATTGTAATTACAAAAACTGACAGAAACCAGAAACGCATTAACATACATGACTCCCTTTTCATATCCTCGTCAATAGAAATTCAAATGAAAAATTTCAAATTATACCGATACCCCATGCAGCCGAATGGAATTTTCACAAATTGAAAATCAATAAATCACTCTTCGCCCGATGTATCCGGATATGAATCACACACATACGCCAAAGCACACCCCCTCCGCCCATGTACCGTACAAAGGACTCCCATTGCTGCAGTTTTCCTCTCTATCGCCACCATTCAACGTCCAGAAACAGTAGGATACCGAACCCAACGTCAAAATCATTGCATGCCCCGTCAATTCGAATTTTCTGCTGATGTGTGTGCATACATACTTATGTACGACTACGTTACAACAGTCAAAAAAAAAAACAAAAATCTTTCAAATTGCTTCTCGTTAACTTTGAAAAGTTTGCGGGATCAGAGATTGAAAAAAAAATCGCAGTAGCTCAACCAAGTGTTATTGATGAAATTGGAAAATTGCTAAAATTCCTGAATCACTCTATTGGCTAACCAGAGGACATTAATCGAAATGGGAAAACATTTTTAATTTCATCCGTGCGTCGTCGTATGGACTGCAACGACTACAACGAGAGTCAGTGTCGCACAATATCCCCGGATGACGGCCGGATGGGGGTGGCTTCGTAGTTGGATTTCTCATTTTCACAGGAAAAATTATTTTAATTAGAAAGTACGTAGGTGCTGGAGAAAATGAAAAAGAAAAGGAAAACGAAAAACACCATCAAAGATGAAACACACACACATCGCTCCCAGAAGCACAACACCAACGAAGGGACGACCGGGGAAAATTATTTCCCATTTCCTTTGGCTTTGCGTGCCATATTTGAAAAGGCATTCGTTTGTCAGATAATGAAGAAGGAAAATATGAAAGAAATCTGATAAGCAACACGGACCAGACCAACACAAACGTTGTTGGTGTCAACGAATTCCTTTGGTCTGCATTTCCGTTCGATCATCTCAAGCAGATACGCGCGCACACTACTGGTGCACACAGAGACAGTGTGTCAAAAGAAAATCAGTCGGGAAAATTGAAAAGGAAAAGTGAAAGAAAAACACCAACTGCGTGTGGGTGTGTATGTGTGTGCGAGCGCGGGGAGAAAGAAATTTATCTTGCTTTGGTAAATAAGCCGAAAAATAACAATGCGAACGAACAGAATGCGACATCTTGTCTTGTCAGTTAATCTTGGAAATAATTACTTTTTTGTTTGACGAGGCGACTGACGAGGAGTTGATGATTCTTGGAAAGACGGGAGAAATGCCAAGTTAACTTGAAGTTTTTTTGTTTTTTTTTATAAAGATGACAACGACCGACGACGACGGTGGGAGTGTAAGTGTGGGAGGCATTGTATTATATTTAAAAAAAAAAAAAGAAAATATAATTATTTTTCAGATGCTTTTCACTTTTCCGAGTTAAACTTTCGACTTGAGCCATTTTGGGCAGAATTGACAGAACAATTAAATACTTAGTAGTTGCGTAAGGTTTGAGTTTGTTTTGGGTGGGCTTTCTCCTAAAGCCTTCAAATAGATTGTAATGAGGGAGATAAACTTCGTGGGAAGGCTAGTATATAGGGGGTAGGTAGATAGGTCGGCTGGGAGGTGACTGCACCCTCACTCGGATCTCAACGAATTCATTGTGTTCCCAATTCGATTAGTCTATGGCGGGACCGGCTCAAGTGGTTATTGCGTTGGCCGACGGAGAGGTTCGTGAATCGATATCTAACACCTAAATGTTTTTTTTAAAGACCCCACCTCTCACGAGCGTTTCACAAACATCCGAGAGTATAACTGAAAGCTTCTCAAATCTCAAATTGCCCTTCGCAGACGATATTAATATGCCCTTTCCATTCGTATAAAGAATAGATCACGGATAGCCCGAATGATTTTGAGAAGCTAGGCCCTGTGTCCAATGGACCTGTTGCACCAAATACTTATTTTTTTCTATTTGGAATAGAATCTCCTGAACCAGTGAATTTTAGGGTGGTTCTAGGTGACGTGTTAGCTAGTTCTCCTTAGTTTATAAAAAAACTCCTATTCAAGTGGTTCTGTGCCTAGTTCTGTTAAGGCTTAGGCATTCGCAGAGGAAATGTGTCTTGTGGTTCCTCTATATCTATGTCGCCGAGGTCTCTACAAGGATGTGTGCTGATGACTCTCATTCTATTTTCTGGAGGGTCACCTGTGATCTATTTAGCCCATCCACCTTGCATGAAAAGACTGATTTAGGACCAAGTGATTTGTTAGTAGGTCGTTTGATTCAGCTCCTCGAGAATTTCGTTCCTATTATTCTCGACTGAGAAATGCTTTGCCACCGCAAATAGTGATGCCAGTGAGTCAACGTACATTAATTTTGTACGTTTCGGAATTCATCCAAACTCTTCTACTCCTCAGTTTCTGTATTACGTCATACAAAAAGGTTGTCTAAAGAGGCCCAGTCTTCTAATACAAAGGGTGGACATTCTGCTTGGGTTTATTTTTACATCATTTGCTATTTGGACACTGATTTGACGACGTTGTACTTTTTTGTGACGTGCCATGAAACTACACAACTAATCCAGAGACGATTTATATACTCAAGAACAATATTCGTCAAGCTATTCGTGAAATAGGGGTCGAAACAACGCAAATATATTGAAAAATTGGGTTGACATGATGGGCTATTGTAAATCCAGCCGATGAAGTCATTACAATGAAGTAATTTTCTATAAACAAATAAATAATCTTTTTAATAAAGCAATAATAGTTGAAAAATGCTGAACAGTGTTTTTTTTACAGGCTTTTTAAAAATAAACTATTTAACCCCATTTAATATGAATGTCTCCTCTTCTTGATTCTCAATAAGTCTACTGACCAAAAATATTTCGTAAGCAACGTCTTCGGTATTGGATTTTTCTTCGAATTCATTCTGTTAACCTTAATTCTCGACTAAAATGCAATTTATTGTTGTCTGTGTTCTTCGTTTTGAAATACATAAGAAACTGTTCCAATTAGTGTCCCACCCTCTCGTCTGTTAGCCCCACTCTAATTTTGAACATCTAATGCAACGTAGTTTCCTAGTTTCTTTTTTATATTCATTACACGCTCTATTATAATAAAAAACAAAGCCAAAGCAAAATGAATCCGAAAATCATGGCTTAAATCAAAAACTTCTACTTTTCGTGTTCCTGTCAGTGGTTTCCCCATCGGTAAACATCGATTTCAAAAGCAATCCATCCGCATGAACGAGAAATTTCTCAATTCTCTAAACAAACTTTAAAACCGTTGGACGACGAGAGTTAGGAAAATTCAGCAACTCCAACTGCAGCACTCCACACTTCAAGGCAAAACAGGCGAATAGCTTCTTCGGTGGAAAAACATTTCCTCTTAGTATGAAATTGAAAACTCCTCGTCAAGAAAAACCTAAAAAAAGTTTTCCTGCAACAAACAAAGAGCAACGAAACCGAAATGAGAAAAGAAAATACCCAGCGAAATGGAGCAAATAATCATTTGGAGTCTAGCGCTGGTGCAGCGGAATGCATGCATCCGGTGTGTATGCACTTGCAATTGTACCTACCTCCGAGGAGTAGGTAGGTCCTTGGTAAAATGAGAATGAAACCATTACTGAGGAACACAACACAGATGGGACACCGAAATGAGCACTATATGCACTCCACTTCTACTGTTTCAGTGAATCCTTCGATGTCATCGTCTTTGGTAGAAAAGGAATCAAAGCTCTCCATATGCAAGCGTACACGGTTTAATGACACAAGGAGGCAAATCCAAGGAACGAGAGGAGGCGGCAAGGATTGTAGCAACAACCCCATTGGAAACAAACTAATTCCAATTCACTTAACGTACGCCCGTACATCGTGATCCTTTTTTGATAACTTTTGAATTTCTCAGCGAGGACGAGGACGATGAAGACGGCAAGGATCGCTGAAGTAAATGAAATGGAAACTCGACTTCATCCAATGTACCTGCATACATATGTACGTACACATCATGACTCAAGGGTGGTGGTAGCAATAGCACCCGTGTTTCTTAATGCAGACAATGCGAGCAGATACAATACCCTGTGTGTGTGTGTGCGGATTAAAAATGGAAAATCCCACATCCAAAGACGAAGGTGACTACGAGCAGTACCCGAACTGATCCTGATTTTATATTCCTTGTTAATGCCAAGAAATGGATTCACTGTGCTAATATCTGCTTTCAATATCTTAGAGCACCGGTGTGCCACTCCTGCTGGTTGTGACTCTGAATATTAAGTTTTATCCTTTCCAAAGGGTCGAGAGCAGGCGATGTCCTGGGTGGTTAGTAATGTGTGCAGTGTGTTACTTTTTGTGTTAGCTAAGGAAATTGTAATTTCCGTGTTAATGGTCTTCTTAATTGAACAAGAGTCGAGAAGGGATTGAGTGAAATGAAATAAAATACTGTCGTCGATGGCGGAATTCGAGAATGAGGAGCGCCTCGAGTACGTTGTGCAATTGAGCTTATTATAAGTTACTACAAATTGAATGTTTCGTTTGTTTTATCTGCTATGGCGATGGAGCTGCATCAGCACTTTGTAAGGGGACACACAGAGAGAGGATAAGCGATTACAGGTCAGTAGCTGGAAATAAATTTATTACTTTAGCACACACATTAAATTACATGTACGAGTACATGGATTCGAAAGGAAAGCTGTGTTTTGCAAAATGCTGACGACACGTAAAGGGCGAATGATTGAAGAACTAATGGAAATGGTGTGAAACGTATGCAGGGAATGGAATCTGCTCTGTAAATTTCTTCAAATTGATTTTACTATAACTTTAAATGCAGTATTTGGAAGTAATACATTAGGATATCTGGCACTTATATAGCTTCTTCTAGGAACTACCTCATGATAGGGATTGCATTCCGAAATCTACTTGCTTATGACGGCTCTACAGGGTCGGAACAGAAATATCAAAACTTGACTCCAACTCCGTATAATACCTTAAAATTGAAAAATAGTTGTGTGTGTCGATATGACGCTCTTGGAAGGTCGTCCAGCCTCGCCGTTAAACACCTATTTTACTGGAGCAGTTCCTTCCGCCGATTTCAAGGCATGGTCATTCTCTTCTGTAGTGACATGTGTACAAATAGGACTTGGATCTATAAGTCTGCTGGTTCTAACAAGGGGTAATTTGATACTGGTAGAGGAAAGCACCTTGGGCGTCGTGGCTCAGTGCGTTGGACTATGGAGCAAGGGGAGGTTCGAATCCCAGTCGGAACACCTAAAAGTCCAAAAGTACAACTGTCCTGAAAAAGCTTCTCAAACAGTAGGCTCCTTCCATTCGTGTAAAGAATATAACACGCACAACACGAATGGTTACGAGAAGCTAGGCCCTGGGTCTCATCGACCTGTCGCGCCAAGTATTTATTTATTTAGAGGAAAGCACATCAATGGAGACAGTTGTCCCACGCGGCCAAAAGTTCGATGTCTTTATTTTGTCTAAGACTAGACAAGATTTATAAATATTAATTATATTCCATTGTACGCAAGTTAATCTAGCGTGCTATACCCAACCCCAATTCTTGGTTAGAATTTCTAAAAGACGAATAGACCATTACCAGCATGCAGACTTTATTTATGCTCTTGCCACCATTTTTTTATGCAGGTAGCCAAGTCGTCAAATTGCTCTGGTTCTATGGTTAGTATTTCGAGTTCCGAAGTTTAAAACTCAAACAACACCAAGGGTTTTTTAACGCTTCCACCTCACGTGAAACTCTGACAAGCATGAGGAATATAACAAAAAAAATCAAAAAAAAAAACGATGCAAATGATGTTTGGTGTCATTTCTGCTTTATTTTACCTTTAAAATATTTTCCGTGAATATTGAACTGTCACCCGTAGTACAATTATTAAATTTTATGAATTGTACTTAACTTGTTACACTTTTTTGTAGAATTGCAGAAAGAAAGTGAAAACATCATTGCACCTTCTAAAACGTCATGATTCACAATGCAAGAGTTTTCAGAACGCCTAAATGTTAGAAATTAGTAATTTTCGATATTTTCAAATTTGCACTCTGGACAACATTGGCAATTCAGCTGTCTGTGCGTTTTTTGTATCCCCAAACTTTATTCATGACGCTCACACCAGCCATCTTTACATATGAACATGCTCCAAAATAAATGGTAAATGGAATTATACACATTTTCGATCTGTTGAAACTGCCCAAAATAATCGAAAATTCATTCTACCACAAAGAATTCAGACTCAGACAGCCACATCAACTCAAAACTCGAAAGCAGCTAAGTTCATGCACTGGTCATGCACAAGGAATTGACTTCTACTATAGATTCTGATCGCACACAAAATTTTGAAGAAAATTGAGGTTCAAATTGTTCCCTATCCATACGATAATGGCGACATGTTCCTGCAGATCATCACCGGATTACTACAACCAGTCCTCAGTACCCTAAACGAATGATCGCAAAGGTATGGATTAAACGTTATCTCCCTGACAAAGAACTGAATCTCTTGACTTAATATTGAATATACCACAGATCAGGCCATTGAAACCCAATGGTACACTCGACCAAAACCTTACTTTTGTATAGCGTTCTACACAAAAAATTGGTGGTAAAAAATTAGGTCAAAGCCTGCCATCATCCACTGTCACTACCATACCCAATCTATCATACGCGTCACGTACCTTAAAGAACTGACCAAGGTTGACAGATTAGCATGTACATAAATGGTCAAATAATGGCATTAGAGCCAAATAACCATTTTAACAGAACATTTTTTTCAACTTTGGCAACTTCTACTGGAATTCCAGAATTCATTTAATTTCCCAAAATGTTGATACTTGACGTTTCTGTCAATATGTATGTCAAAACCGTTGATATTGCAGTATCTAAAGAACCACAATTGTAAAACAGATACAAATCAAGAACTTTTGAACGAGATCTTAGGACATTTTTGTGTTCAATCGTCGCGCACTCTTGCCATTCGAGGTTTCCCTCATAAAAAGTCAATCACTAGTCTTTTTCATTTAAGTACTTAGGTTTATTAAAAATCACAATTAAAGCTCAAAAAATACAGGAGTGGCAAAATACTTTTTCTTTTACTCAAATGTGTTGTTCTCTTGTGACTGGTTGTCCTCCATGAATTTCGTCCCGCCCATGTAGTTATATATCATTTTATTATCATATAGGAATTTGTATTTTTCTTTTTTTTTGCTTTTTGTTCGTATATATATATTTATTTATAATTAAATCCACTTGTCTTTGGTTGTAATTCCTTAGCACGTTCTATTTATTTTTTTGTTTACTGTCACTTAACTATGTCCGCCTCTTAAACAGGGAAATCAAATTAGCACTATAGTAGCATATCATCGTCGCTATCTGTAAACTGGCCATTCTGATCCAAAAGTAAATTTGCTTCTTCGTTCGACTCCACCTAGAACAGTAACCTTTTAGTTGCAAGTAAGAGGTAAAATTTTGTTTATCTTACCCTTGAATACCTCACAGCCGAGGAACTCCTTCGGAATATCCTAAGCACCCGGTCTCTACGCTCCGGTGTACGCAACAGTACTCCAAGCAATAAAGCAAAGCACAAAATCGAGATGACTACTACTAAAATCGCTGCAAATTGAAAGGAAATTGAAAAAGTACATAAAAGGTTGGAAAAAAAAACTATCCTTTGTAAAAACTCACTTGTAAGCGATCCTGTTTTTTTCACCACAGCATCTGGTATCCCTGTTGTTGCGGGAGCTTTTGTGGTGCTAGATGTGGTGCTACTGGTGGTGGTAGCAGGTATGGCAGCAGGTGTACTGGATTTCGGAATTTCCAATCCCAAAAACTTGCAAATCTCCGGCGTATGTTGGGTGTGGATCAAATTGCACTGGCTGCCCTATGTAACAGAAAAGAAAAGAAAAAGGTAGAACAAAATCTTTAATCCATCACTTTATGAATTTCAATGTGCAAACACACAAAGATGTAGAAGCGGAGAACGGGTACAAGAAATAAGCTTCCTCTCAAATGGTTTTTACAAATTAAATTTTTAATCTCTTTCTCACGGCAGCACATATGTACCGCTCTCCTCCAGGTGCTAGACACTTTTAATCCTTTTCGAACAAAAGCAGGATAAAGTGTTTCCTTACACACACACACAGAAACACACAACTTATTTCGCACAGAAAAAGAGAATTTGGTTTGTTTTTTTTTTCCTTTGAAACCATATCCTCGCGAATAAGCTGCTTAAGTGGAAAAACTTTGATCTAAGAAAGGGAAGAGAAACAACTGCTATACATTTACCAAAACGAAAGAAAGTGGAACAAATCGAAAAATCCTTATTTTCTGTGCTAAAATGAAAATTCAATTTACGGGAACAAAGCAAAAAAAAAAAGGAAAATAAAATAAAAAAAAAACAGTATTTTTCCGGGAAAGCAAGATTAGAAAAGCATAATCGGTTGTTGTTTTTTTTGTTTTAATTTTATTTTTCAAAGAATGCGGAAAAAAAATGTTCAAAGGATAACCGCACACTTGCCTCCCACATAAAAATTAAAAACCAAAAAAAAACAAAATCCTTCAAGGCATTAACGTGGGACGTGTACAGAAGGAAATATTTGTTGCCTCTCTGTGGGGAGACAAAAACAAGTAATTTAGTAATTTTTTCCGTTTTTTGTTTTCCTTTTTATGAACACAAACATTTCAGACTGATTTTGACGTCATTTTGTTGATGCTTTTTATGGTGTTCCTTGGTGCGTGGAAGATAAGATTAAACGCATGAGAAACATGAGTATTCTTTTTGCAAAAACGTTTTTGAATCCCAGTTTGGAGTAACTTAGATATAGGCAGGAAAGGCTCATATATATACAAATTTACATACTTAGATGGGGTCCCACAAGTGTCAGTCTTAGGTACTCTGCTATATACTGTAATAAAATGACAGATAATGTAGTCAACTGTAGTGAAATTCGAACAAAAACCATGCCAGGTACCAGATTATTCGAATCCTAGAACATTGGCTTACATCTAGTTCGTAAACCTCGGCAAAAACAACGTTGAATATTCTCAATCCTGGACACATAAACTCGCTGAAAAGAGGCTTGGCTAACTCTATCAAGAAATGGGCGCATGAAGGGAGTATGGAATGATTTGGTCACGTAAGGGTTGGAGAATTCTTTGGACCAACGTTTGACAAAACCAACCCATGAGTTGGAAATTAACTACAAAATGCCAATTTCACAAAGAATATGAACTACGAGCATAGGATGCTCGTGGAGAAGATAAAGTCGATGGAGAACTGGTTGAGCGGTAATACTATTTTTAAGCCACCAGTTCCAAAAACCTACAATATCGTGTTAAAAGAGAAGAAGAAATTGATTTAAAAAATGTTGTGTTATCGTCGTAAAGGGAGGCGTGGCAGTGTTGAAGGATCCGATCTAAATCGTTAATGGCCAGAATGAACAGAAGAGGACCTAGATAATTGCCTTGAGGGACCCGGGATGTAGCTGAAGCTTCTGGAAATTCGTTAATGTTGATATTTTTACTACTAACTGAAACCAAACATTTTATATTTTACGTGATTACCCTCCATCTACCAATAAGGATACTCAACTGAGACGATAATATAAAAAAAAAGTCAGTAGTCATTTGAAAGTTTCTGATGGGTTTCATTCAATTAAGTATCGACATGTGGAGAACATCATCCATTACGCAACTGTCAAGGATAGGAAAGATATAAACTCGAGTTGAGCGAGACATATAATTTCAACGACAGATGCACAGTCAACTACGGAAAGGTGCAGTGATTATACCCGCTATCCGGTTTTAATGCAATCAATGTCATTCAATTGAAGAATCCAATATTCTCGGAAAAAGAAAGATCCAATCAAGAGTTAAGGTACCAAAAAGTACAATCGAAATCGAAATTAAGAAAACGTCCTCAAATCGACAAAGCAGAAAGTAGGGAAGAGTCGGCGATGAGTGGGTCTAAATGAACACGAAAGAACGCACAGTCAGCTACAAGTACTATCGACTGCTCTCTTCCATTGCTCATATGTTCCTTGCTCTTGAATTTCGGGAGAACTATCTATCCAATATTTAATAACTATAAGTGTTCAACCCAAAACATACACCGCCACAGGCACGAGGAACTCCAATGTACATAAAATTCATCCTTAAACTTATGACGTCCCGTTTTTCAATTTTGCTTGCTCTTGTAAACACTTTCAATTCACAAATAACTATTTCCACTTTAAACATCCCCAAAAAACCAATATTTACCCTCGTACAAACTTTACACAAAAATAGATTCCCAGTTTAAATCGAAAAATATCAAGCGTATCTCTTCTTGGAAAAAGATCGCTTGAAACAGCAATTAAATTGCTTCCTTAGAACATAGTATGCAATTAAATCGCAAAAGACTTCTTACTACGAAGGACGTAATGAAACGAGGACGAAGAAAAACCCCCAGCAATGCCTTCACATAACAAGCATCCCATTCAGAGTCTGGCTTGTGGAGAAGAATCTCACCGCCACCTATGAAGGAGTTTTCCATCCAATCCACCCACCCACATTTTGTGTACGCCAAGCAACTTTAGCTTTCCACTGATGATGCACATCGTGAGTGAGTGATTTTTTTTTTTTTATTTTAAATTTAATACCAAGAAAAGAAAGGATGCCAGACAGAGCTCTCGGCTTCATTCATCTTCTCTGTGCTTGCCGAAAATGAATTTCATTCCAAAAATCAGATTTAAAAAATTCAATGGATTTTCAAATGAGTCAGTTGTAAATATGATGTACGTACTTGTGTGTATATTTCGACAGAAGGAGGGATTGTTCTTATCCTAACAAGATACTGTCTGCTGTGACACAGCGTTCCACTAAAATGAAATGATGAAGCGACATACCTCTCTGAGTCCTCGAAACAAAAAATAAGGTGCTCGGAGAAAATTTGATTTCACCTTTGATGTGGGCTTGTTTGAAGTGAAGCAAATTTAAATATTATTAGCAATATTCAATTCTCTTAGATTTTTCCTTTTTATGTATCCATTCGACATATGTACATTCTAAAGCTTAAATATAAAACTAATATCTTTTTTCTTTCTTTTTCAGGTACGTTGTCATTATATAATCAAAATTCCATTGGTAAATGCTTGATTATATTATATAAATATTAAATTTGAAAAATCTACTAACTATACACATATTGGCAACTATCGTTATAAATATTAAAAATACAAAAATATTTTTTTTTTATTTTATTTGCTATCGATTTACATTCCAATTTATCCACAGGACATAGACCAGGAATGGTTCTGTTTTACAGTCCAGCCATTTATATTCTCCTATGAATTAAAATCAATTCAATTGTTTAAACATGTCTATCAAAACGAATTGGCAGCAAGTTGGCTCTCGCATGTCCGTCTCTGTGATATGAATATTGAATCGCGTATGCATTTAATTATAAAATTGATTTCAATTAGTAATTATTGTTACATGGATGTAGTGTTGTAATAGTATCGAAGGAATCATGGGTCGGATGTGTTTTGGCAATTTCATCCACAATCAGTGTAATGTTAACGAAACAGAGTCTAGTCTTTTCCAAAGGGATTGATACTTTAAGCCAATTCATTAAGCTACATGCCACCCCAGTTCCAAGACCCTAATATGAAATAGGCCACAACTACACCATCATCAATATTTAAGGCTACTAGATGCTTGCAGTCCCTAATCCCTTATATTTAAAAAAAATCGACGAAGATTAATAAAAAATAATCTATGAATTCTATGTTTCGAAAGTACGATTTCGCAGTGCGGTATAGATTCGCCAATATTTTTGTATGGGTGATCGGCAATACATGTACCAGGGCTCAGTTGGAATTACTAAGCGAAATGGTTGATTCCAAAAAAACTGACAGTAGCTAACTATGCAATGTGAAAGGTGGAAAGTTCTTTAAAGATTCTCTAAGAATCATATTTAGACAATGGATTAAACGTCGATAACGATACCAACTCAGTTCCTTAGGAAACTACGTGAAATCACAACAAAATTACTATCGAAATCGGTAGTTGCTTACTCCAATTTCTGGTTGTAAAAATCGTTCCACCAGATAAGGTGTGCATGCAACATATTCACTATTAAGTACTCCGTACCAGTGAGAAAATATCACAGTCGTAAGTGGTGCCGTTCAAAATGAGGTCAAATTTTGACGAATTTTACGTAAAGATTTTGGCTTTTAAGATCAAATTAAATCATAAATCTGAACCTTTTTTAACCTGTAGGTACAATTGATAAGATTGTACTACAAGAGTGTATACTCTTAGGGGCAAGTTATCAACTTTTCCAATTAACACATAAATATAGTTAGTCTAGATAATTGTAGACCAAAAACTGTTGAAAGTAGTAAAAAGCAAATCTAAGTGAATCAAAGAATAGAGGAGTTGATCACATCTTGTCTTCATGTGAATACTTACCTTCAACTTTACTTTAAGATTCTCCTGCTCTAAGTTTTAGTGGAGGGTTATTTTCTAGCTATTTGGGTGAATGCCACATCTCGGTTTTTCCCAGTTGCAAGGTATGGATCTTATCGAAAAACTACTTAAGTCTTATGGCAGCCCCAGTTAAATGGTATCAACAGATAGGTTCAAAAAATAATTACCTCTTACGAGTAAAAGATGGACCATCTGTTGGAATCATGTGTTATGTAAAATATGTGCCGAAAGCTATAATTATTCCATAACTATTCGGAAACTTATCTTTTTTCAAAAAAGCTAAATTGTTGAAAAATATTAAAGAGAGTCTTTGTTATAGCCAACAGATGGCCAACCCTTTACTTCCAGCTTTCGTGCCATATTTTGTCGAAATATTGCAAAACTTGGAGAAAATTTATTTTCCCTCTTTTGGCACGTTATCTGCTCATATTAGACAGGTCTTTCTATAAACTTTAAAAAATGTGACATGCATTTTTTTATAACTATTTTTAAAAGTAACGACCCATTACAAGCAATCCTAGACACTTTAATCGAAGCCCTTAATACAGGGATCCAGAAGTACAACAAGGATGTGGCTTATGATGAAAATAAATTTTAAAAAACCAAGAAACCGCATACTCATCCATTAATTCGTGTGTCAGCAGAAGCACTTAACAATCTCGTTCAAAAAACATTTATATTTGTGGCTTCCGATTGCAATAAATTGGAAAAGTTAACTTACATTGGTCAGCCACACAATGAAAGTGCCAACCAGATTTGATTAATCCATAAATTCTTCCATTCAATATTCAATGAATTTCAAAAAACAAAAATCCTTTAATGCATAAATTAAAATTTGTATCATTCAACCCTACCATCCGCTCCATATAACTAACAAACAGTTACTAGTACATTCAATTTGGAATACTCGTAGCCAGATAAATCCTAATTAAGTTTGAAATTAATTTTGAAAAAACTAGAAATGTACAATTAACCAAAAACGATAAACAAAACACAAAAACCAAAAACAAATGCAAACATCTGCACGGGAGTAGCCTCCAGGCGATCGGTTAGTCTGTTGTTTTCGGGGAGAGGGATTTCGTTTCTGGAAAATTCCAACACCAAACAACATGAACTTAGAGGGAAGCATTTTTAATCTCTCCCCACCGAAATCGGTTTTTTTTTTGGTTTTTTACACCAAAAAAAGGAGATTTTTCAATTATACGTCAAACAGTGGCATGTGCACGCATTTTCATTTTAAACGAACGAAAGAATGGACCATGAGCAACTCTCACAGCACCAACAGGTGAGCATACACAATGGCGGTGGTGAAGCAGTAAGGATATAACACACATATCCTTTCTCTGTTTTGTGCAATTTCAAGCGGATAAACTTTTTCCGCCCCCCCTCCGACCGCGCCATGAGCTTGTCATCCTAGCAGAATGGAAAAACTTCTCTTTCACATCCCATTGTTTGGCAGCAAACAGAAAACAAAAATTATCCTCCTCGCCAGCTGATGTGTGGTCGTGGAACTTTATCGTTTATGACGATATACACACAACCACCGGCAATGTACTTGGTTTTTTTTTTTCTTCTTTTTTTTCCTGCTACCTTAATCAGGAGGTGTACGAAAGGGGTGTGTCGGATCGGGTGTAGATGCAATAAATTATTTAGACTCCTCTAGCCAGACTGCGACAACTTCCTTTCTCATTTTGTATGTCCGATACATACTTATAGCCGTACATGTGTACGTAAAGCGGCGACGCATGTTAGAGCCACAACATGAAGGATAATCAACAGGAAATACGGCAAAATGTTCAAACTATCATATCATTTAAACGTAACTCTCGGTAAACTTGGCCAAGTGAAAGTTTTGTTAATTATTTGGGATGGTATAGACCGAAGCAACATCCTCTAATATCCTTTTTTTTTGTATCGTTCGAGATACTTTGATGGTATGATCATTAAGTGGTAAGAGGATGGCAGGAATGCTGTGTTCCAGAAATGTATAGCAATCAAGTTTTTCAGTAGACAGAAAAGTTTTGCAGCTTCTCCTGCTCCGGCTACATAGTGGTGGCGGCAATCATAATTAATGCGACGTCGGTTATGGCAGCTTTTAGCAATTACATCAGTGAAGAGTTTTAATTGAAGGGATTTCTGTGGGGTTTTTCTTTTTTTTTTCTCTCTTCTTAGTCTTCACTTCGATGGTAGACATATCAGTTAATTATAATTGAGAGCTTAGATTTGATGGGTGAAAATGGAATAGGGATGTATCGCAACATGTACATAATTGGATTGTAACTTACACCGCAAATAGGTCATTAGGAGGGAAATGTTGAATCTAGTAACAGGATGTTGTTATAGTATGAGATATCTGGTTGGCTGTTCTCGGGATCCTTCTGTATGTTTCTATCCTTCACTGAGACCATCTATTGCTAGTGCATTCCGATCGCAATAAGGCGAGTGTGTATCATGTGTTTCAGCCACCAGTTGATGGTATTTGTTTTTGATTATTGGTGTACTGGACGCACTTATTGTTTTTTGAAAAGCTTGCTTTACGTCGCAAATATTTTATATGACAGATAGTCCCATTGGATGTTTTGAACTGACTATAGTCAGTTCAATGTTTTGTAACTTTTTCGAGCATTTTACACTTTCACTCATAGAGGGTATAACTTCTTCAATAAGAATATTTGGTTGACGTGTTGCTGGCTCAGAGTCAAAAAGGGTCAATGTGGTACAAATTTTATCAACTTTATTGCTGCACGATTCACGATTATGTCGACTGTACATTTTATGTTATTTCCCATTAGTTTCACAAATAGAACGAGCCGTTGTTGACTCGTGCATCTTTCAATGACAATCTATGCGACATATAGTGTCAGCTGTCATTTAACATCTGACAGTCTATTTGACAATTCGTTAAGAAAATCAGAAATCGTGCACCTTTCAATGACAAAATGATAATCTATGCGAAATAAAGTGTCAGCTGTCATTTAACATCTGACAGTCAATTTGACAATTCGTCAAGAAAATCACTTGTTAAATTGGACTTGCACTTCCGTCAAAATAAGAGGAGCGACCAAACACAGTAATGAAGTTGATTTTAAAAACTCTCAGGACTGGCTTAATGCGGTTCAAAGATGTGTCCAAGGTAGTTTTGTACCAAGGAGTTTTTAAACGTCTGAACTGCATTGCAAATCAATGGACTTAAGCCTACTAATTGCATCCGTACTTGTCAGCAAAAAAAAAAACATTGGACTTAACCCCATGACAACTCACGATCGGTGAATGTCTCAATTAAAATCCATTTTCCTAACTTGAAAACTTCTCTAATTACACTCTATTTGTGTTTCGGCGCCAAGGCAACGTTCACAATTGCACTTTCACTAGTTTTTTGTTAGACAATTATACGATTTAATGAGGCTTACAAGCAAATCGTAAAATGGTAACAGCGCCTATATCATTAAAAGTCACACATGAGACCTTCTTTCGCTGCCATTAGACTTGCTCTTACCATACGATTTGTGCATATAGTATGTCTGTGCGAAGTTGCTTCGCAAAAAAAAAGAATAAAAAAAACAGAAAACAAATGCAAATAAATTGTACAACAATAGTTTCATCTTCAACTATACGTTTACCATTGTCGTTGCGAAAGGAAGAAGAGTTTCCCAGAGTCCATTCGGACGTTGGGACAAAAGATACTTTTTTTTTTCTTGTGCATGTGAAAAGGTCTACGTCTGCGACAGAAATTTATATCCGCAACTTCTCATGACTTTAATTAATTTAATAAATTTTATGTATTTCTCTTTTTCGCTCAATTAACACGAATAGCGACGCTATTGGCTTTAAAAGTCCCTTAGCAGCAGCAACACAATCGAAAACATGGAATCTACACACAGCCCTCTGGCGCCAGACAAGCACAGAAAGGCTGCGTGAAACTACTACCCCTTCGTTTTGGAGCTACAACTTTGTAATTACATTTCGTACTTAAAATCCAATGTGTAATTCCATAATGTCGTAATTAATGTTTTCGAAAGTTTAATGTAGTAAAAACGCAGGAACGGTTGAGATAGCAGTGCTACGAGGAGGTTACCATTTCCACTTGAGACCAGGCGACAAAACTTTCAGTGCATTTTCAATTTTCCAAAGCACAGCCTTGCAACTGGGTGTGGTGGTGTATGTGCATCGCCCACATACATATAGTGTCCTTATGTTTTCGTGGTTCCACTGTTGAGCACAACAAAAATGGGGAAGCAAACAAATTTAGGAACGGTGTAGCATAAAAGTTTATTCCTTAAGAAAATAGCCACCGCAGAAGCTGTACTGCACCATACAACCAGCTCTCGGTTGTCGGCTCTGTTTGAGATGTTGTGTGCAACAACAAAAGTTGTTGCAAAAGTTCCTTTGGGGTTTCCTTTTCATTTTTTTTTTCGTTGTTTTGTTGCAATCTCTGACTTTAGATTTGAATAGAAAAGCCTGATCCTGGCGGTGGTGGTGTTGATTCGGTGGTAGAGCTGGAGATGATGGTTGGGTTTGTTTTTTTTTTTTTCTGAGAGGGTGATGAATTTTGGTCTTTGTGGTTGCAGAATAAACTTTCGAAGTACATTTCCAATGATAGAAAGTGTTTAAATAGTTTGGCCCGAGGGAAAATGGACAGGATTTAGAGTCAGTGCGTTCGTTAACTTTTTACTTGAAGATTTTCGGTTTAAAGATAAAATTAAGTTACACAAAGCCCTCGGTGACATTGTTTGGTTTTTATGGTTTGTGGGTTATTCACATAAAATTAAAGACAGACTCGATATGAAATGGATCGTTCGGTACCGTCTTTTGTTTTTAAAAGGGACATCGATCCGTTGAAGACTGTTTTAGTACCTCTTGCAAATAAATCATGCCTCGTGTCTACTTAGAGTGAGATTAGGTCAAACGTCACACATAGAGTAATGAAATCTCTGCAGTTAGTTCAAACTAGACTATTGTGGACTTTCTGAATGGACTAGTTCAAAAATAGCCGGTGTGAACCGGCTGTTCCTAATGTTATCTTATTTCAGTTCATTTAGATCAGCTCAGTAGTTCAATATTTCATTCAGTTCAGTAGTTAAATAGTTCATTAAGTTCAGTAGCTCAACAAGTTCAGGTATACTCTGCATTCATGTAGTTCAGTAAGAACAACTGAACTAAATTGAGCAATTTTTGCTTAACCCATAAAATAGCAGCACGAACAAGTCGTTACGTTGGGTTATGTAAAGGGAATTTCACAAATATATTTATTCGAATCGCTAAAAGCCAAATTTCCTGAGCAGAAAACTAATCTGAACTAAAAGAATGAACTAGTTCAGGAAACAGATTTGAACTAAACTGAACGGTCTATGAACTGAATTGAAGTGCACAAGCATAGTTAATAGAATCTAATAGATCCCACCTGTGGGCTTCCTTACTTAATCTTTTTTTTTTTGGCTTGCTCTCTTTCTCTCACTAGATTGGATTAGCTTACTTTTAACCTACTGGTGTAAAACTTAAAACATCAACGTTTTCGAAAACGTTAAAATAAAAAAGTCACAACTCTTTAACACCACCTTGCTTGAATCTTGAATACCTGCATTTGATTTTGACTGAATTTCTTTAAACATTCTATTTACAGCCTAACTGGCGGATTAATTTACATTACTTACTAGGTTTTGGAAACAACAATTAGAGCGAGCATGTCCATTTGACACTATCGTACCAAAATTAACTGATTCAGATTCAAATCACGAAAATGTTTCGCATTTGCAGGAATAAGTTTCAAGGTTCAAGCATTTGACATGATGAATTGAAATTCAGGTTTTGGGTCAGAATTTTTGCTACACTTTGTGAATGAAGCAAAACTCTGTCAGTTTGCACAAAGTTTACCCGAGTGAAGCCTAAAACGTGGCATATTGTCTACAAATCGATTTTTTAGATTATTTTTATAAAAAAAAACACTCCAACACGCAGCCTGTTACCGTGTCAAATAACTTTGAACCGCAAATCCTTCGTCAGTATGACCCAAATTTCCTCCTACAAAAGACAGAAAACTGGATCACCAGAACGTACAAAAAAAAGAAAAACAAACAAACAAGATAAAAAGAATACATCCTTCCTTCCACTGCCAATTTAAATGCAAATACTACACCGACTAGCGTTTATCCTGCAGCACATCATCCTACCTGTCAATTAAATGGAAAGAAAACTTGTCTCAGTTCGGTGTTTCAGTTCTTTTTTTTTCTTCTTTATTTCTCTCCCTTTCAAGAGAGTGTCTTTAGAAAAGAATTCTGATGATATTCCTTGAACAAGCAAGAAAGTCTCTTCAAAAACTAGTGCATACAGAACCTAATCAGAGTTGTTTTATTTTTGTCCTTCAAAGCAAGTGCCATCTCACAATGTGACTCTTGAACACGCCTATACACTCCAGCATTGCAATCATCATTTTTCATCCTTTTTCCTACCATATGGAGTGTAAATAATCCAAAACAGAACGATTTAGGTATTTAAATACCTCTACATACTTGTCCTGTATCCGATTTTTAATTGCAAAGCCTAATTAATACAATCCTTAATTAAAATTTCGAAACAAAAATACAACTCATTAATAATGCGTGTTCACATTCCATGCGTTAATTTTCCAGTTCATGCCAAATCACGGAAAAATATTTAAAATGCGTAAAAATGACCTCGTTTACCACAAAGGAACACCCGGCTTTAATAATATTCATTAGCAACGCGTGGGATTCGGCCACGAGGAACGGACGAATACAAAATGAATTTCTAAAATGGTGCTTTACCTGGATTATTACCAACTAAAGTAGAGGGATGTGCAGATTTATTTAAAAACAAAAAAAACCCCACACAAACACAAAAAAAAATGTTTAATTTTACTATGGCAACAGCAACAGAAAAAAGGCCCTAATTTCTTTCCCTCAAAATTGCCAATTTGTTTTGTTTCTTCATTATGCTGCGCACAGAGGGCGAAGAACAAAAATAATTAAAACTAAAAAAAGGACCACGGTCCGGTCAAAAATTATACCGTTTTCTTATTTTAGTTATGGTGAAATCTTTTTTTTTTTCTTTAAACAAAAACACACAGAGTAAATTACGGTCTAATTATCGCAGGAAATATGGCCAAAGTAATATGAACAGGAAGGCGCGTAGCCGCCTTAAAAGTGTGGGGGAATGAGAAACCGAAAAGAAAAAAAAAATTTAAATTGCAAAAGCATGGTAATGAGGAAAATTTTTAGACGTGCTTGTAATAACCGATAAACAATTTTAATTTGCCAGAATATTCTAGGGATAATTATTTGCGTAATGAATTTTCATTAAAGGACTTTTCAGTGAGTGAAACTTTCTTTGAATTTCTCTATCTTTCTCTCTCTCTGTCTAGGTGTAGATGCTTTTTTTTAAGGAAGTCAATTAAACTCTGTCAGGTATGGGGTTAATAAAATAATTGGGTATCTATGGCAGAAATATAAGAATGGTAGAAGAAACGAGGGATGCTCTTTTGTTGGTACATTCTGTTTTGAGAAACTTCTGAAATTTCATAGATTTATTGTGTTTTGATCGAAAATACAAAAAGTTGTACTAATTTTCTGCACTTTGTTATCTGTTATATTCAATGATAATCGATTGACAGTTGATTTAACGACTGTCATCCTAAACGACCAATTTGATTAAACTTTCCGATCTTTTTAGAGCTCTAAAGTATTTGTTCCGCACTTCCTATTAGTATACTGAAGAAAGAAAATGTATTTCAGAACATACTGCAAATCCAGCGAACTCGCCTTCTCATTTGACCCTTGCCACCCGTTCTATCAATAGCTTTCTTCATTTCAATCTCTTTTCAAGTACAAGTCCTAGATATTTGACACTTTCGCTGAAAGTTGTTTCTGCTTTGGAGAATCATTTCGACGTTGCAACCAGTAAGAACTCTATCAGTTAATCGTCTAACCTTCAGCACCTAAGTTTTTCTGCAAAACTCCTTTTCATTTAACATTTCAAGTATCTCTGTCCATTGTTTCATAGTAAACCGATTGTTCTCGCTATGATGAGATCTACCTAAATAGATCTTGACTCAACGTCATGATCAAACATTTGTCATTAAATTTTTCCTAGATTTTAGAAATGGACTTCGGTAGGTTATAAGATTTTCATCAGAACACAATACGCTGTTTGAGCTTTGCAATTAAATTGATTTGGTCAAAAATAAATCAGAAAAATTTCAGAAAATCTAGATTGTCTTATCATGTCACCTCTCCGCTTCCGGTAGTCGTTTTTTATCATCGGTACAGAACATTTTACTGCCGTTAAACTTGTTCAATTCATTTGAAGAAGTATCACAGAAAGTTATTTGGTTAAACCTGTCAAACTTGAGGTATTTTTGGAGCCACTTTCTGAGCTTGAAGCATTAAGGTTCATGCCGCAGGCTTAAAAAATGTTCGTAAACATTTGGTGTAATCACTCCATTCTTGAGGATTTAGATTTTACAAAGAAAATGCCCCCAAAAAATAGATCTAGTCTTATAACAGCGGGAATAAAAAAAATGACGGAAAAAGAAAATCAAACTTTACAACAGTACTCTAAATAAAATCTTATATTCACTTCCATCCTTGTCAGATTTATTGCCGGAGTTGTATTCCTTATTATCATCATTTGACATCGAACCTTTCTTTAAGCTTTATGTGACTTTCATCAACAACTTAAAAACTTCAGCAATATTTGGACCAACGACTATTCTACACATAAATTATTAAGTCAACCTTGCATATTTAACAATCCAAGAATCCGTACCTCCCAGAAATCATTGGACTTTATATCCTTGGTCGTCAAAAAAAAATACTTCTAAACATACTCCCCCTGTTTGACTTTAAGACGAACCCATTTCAACAAAGATCCCAAATTACCATTCACCTCAAAGCCACTAGTCAACCATTAAAGAAGGATATTGCCCAACAAAAGGCATCCACAAAAATTCAAAATAAAACAAAAAACAAATATTCCACATTCGACACCCAAATTATTATCAGACAGAGCAACAAAAATCTCGTGACAAGGATTTAGAAAACCGACAAGCTTAATACTCTTTTATGGCGAACATTTCCTGCACACCGGTAAGAAAGGTGCAATACATCTTCTCCATAAAACAGGTGAAACCTGCCCGAAGCAACACCAGAAGAAATAAAAATCCCAAAAAAGAAAATGCACGGAGCAAGAAGAAATCTCCCCTTATTGGCGTATAAAAACGAAACGACACGGTATTACACAGCAAAATCCCATTTTATTGTCCATTAAAAAAATTTTGAAATGAGGACGAAGAACTCTCACACTTGCATCGAAGCAGAAATTCTTGTTTCATCTTCGCTCGAACCGCGCTCCAACAAAATAAATAACGACACTCAAAAGGGCTCCCTTGCTGCAACCAAACAATACTCATCATTGGATTCAAGAACAGTTCCGCCAAACATCCCTGTTTGTTTTAGGCCCGTAGGACGAGTTCCGGCTGGGGTTATAGAAAAATAAAACGAAACTAGGAAAATGTCATAAAAATAATAATTAATGGCAATTTAAAATTATTATTTAAATGGACCATTAATATACTATACAGAGGGGGCATGTAATATTGTGTCCTCGCGTATTACCTTCCTTACTGGCTAAACACAGCCACTGACATTTTTTTATTGTCTACATAGACTTATAGCGGTTGTGGGGTAAATTAAATTGCAACTGACAGTTGACAATAAAACAGAAATTGTAATTAAAACTGGAAAAGCTCGATTGTCCCTATTTTACTTACAACTAATGAAATTATATTGTCTTTTTCATACTTTTGGCCGTTAATGATAAAAATAAAAATCGAGGACAGGGAGGATTCGGAAAAAAAATACTTAGCAAGAGTTGTTGCCAACTTTTTATGGATAATAAAAACAAACAAAAAAAAACTTTTTTAGACAGTTTTTCCATTGTTTTTTTTTTTTTGAATTTTAATGGATTCTTAATGAATTAACAGCCTCCCCATCCACTATGAGTTTTGGTATTATTTTAAGCTTCTTGTGAAGAAAGTATCCTATAAAAGCAATTCGAATTAATTTGTTGACATAGACTGTATTGAGTGTGAGATTTTGATATTTTAAGAAGCAAAGGAGGAAAAGTTTTGTCTACAAGTCATAAAGGCCACGCCCACTTTAAAAACCTGTAGAACTGATTTGTGATTAGATTACTACGAATATATTTCCGCAATAGCAAGGTTGATATCCAAGTCTAAGTCCCGCCACGTACTGTTCTGTCTTAAAAGATTAGGGACTGTGGTTTCCACGCCTATGTGAAATATACCCCTCTCCTTCTAAAGTAGCTTTAGGCTGTGTTCACGGAGGTATTCATGGCATAGCGATTTGGCGACCCGCGAATCGATCGACTATAAGCGACTTCAAGTGGCTGCGTGCGGCGCTCTGCTGTCATAAATACTCTATCGCTTGGGATTTCGCTAGTAGCGATATTCGCGCTTGGTCGTGAACACAGTCTTATTCTCAAGATTTCCCCAGAATTGGACAAATTGCTGGTGCCACTAATCCCTTCGAAATAAACTGAACGAGCCAGTGGATGGAAATGGAACAGTTGTGCACAATTATGCTGTCATAGTTGAACTGAACCAAAGAAACACATTATTTCTTGCTTTTTTCAATTTCCCCTGAGACTGTATTTTTTGTAAGAGGGTCATGGTTTAAGTAAGGTTTTGCTTCCCGGTAGTTCGATGCACAATAGCGTCTAGGTGTTCGAGTAAAATGTCCATTTGCATCCAGTGATTTACATATGTACGAGTAGTGCGAAGAAAGTAAAACGATGTGTTCCTCTTTAGATTAAATCTCCAATTCTGCTCTACCGTCTGTGGTATCCCTTTCAAATTACAGATATTTTCGCATGAGAAATGTATGTATACGTATTATATATTCACATTATCATACTTATTTTGGGTTCCATTCAAGTTCATCGAAAAATAATCATATTTTGGGAATAAATTTGCACTGCTTCAAAAACTGATTACTAACAATTGCATGATATATATGTAAAAAAAAACGCAAACACAAAATGCACGCACATGGGCGCGTTAAAAAATGTCAGACGACACAATTCGTGACGCGTTTCCAACACAATTCCAACGTTTTCCGTTTAAGTGATTCAAAGTATAGACGTTTATTAATCGCAGCTACATAAAACGAAAAATGAAACCATGCATTTCGGCTGCTGTACGCAAGTCGGTCAACCTCAAAAGTCTGGTAGTGAAATGGACTCCGAAAAATATAATAAGATTTATAAATACATCGAGGGATATACAAATCTGGAATGTGAATAAAAATGATAGGACTTACGCAAGCAGCAACAATATATAAATTGAATTTCTAACATGCAGCAGGAAAGGATCAACATAAAATGCTACCATCAATCAACATCACAAATGTACAAGTCTGTCAATAAAAATTAAAATGGACTCAGGAAATCCGAATGATTGTCCATTTTCGAAGGGAACTGCAAACAAAAAGCTCTTGAAAACCATAATCCAATGTAAAATCGTAAAAATAAAAATTCGACAAGATCTGCTATGTCTGGAACCCAAAACAGGATCGGCGGCATTTTTCCAAATTTACATGCTTACATTACTCATATTGATTAAACCCATTAGTGGACGTTTTTTTGCTATCGAATTTCGAAAGCGCAATGCTAGTCGGTAATCGTTGGTTTAGTCTCGACATATCTGTTGTTTCTTTCTCTTCTTCAACTTGACGAAAATATATGATGTAAATGTTTGATCTTATGGTCTTCAGATAAACTTTGTACTATATTCAAGCCCTCATTCAGGACTTGTTGTGCCATTTTTCTACAGGCACTGTGTGCAGTAATAACAATCGTTAACACATTCGTCAATCTTCTAAACACTTCTAAAATCAGTTCTCCCTAATATGACCTAACAAGCTTTCAGTTTAATGCAGGATCTATACCAGAATCTAGTAAATCAAATCATTTAGCCTTAGGATTTCCTATGATTTACCAAGGGGGCCTTTTGTGTGAAAAGGTTGTTGACAATAACACGAATCAAATTTTTGTGTTTTTCCTTCAGTACGTAGGTCTACTACAACTACTACACTTAGTCAACTGAATAAATCAATTTAAAATCTATTATTCATTCGTAATATGAGTGTTTAATGTTCCCCAGGAATGCAGAAATACTTCAAAGATCTACATTCCTATTCGAAATTGCAACACCAACAATGACAGGACCCACACCCAAAGCCCAGGCCTAAACAAAAAGATTAAATCAAGGAGAGGCGCTTGTTTATTCTGTTTTCCTTTTTCCAAACACAAAGAAAGAACTGAAAAAAATACTTCCGAATTTCAATTGGCTATTAAATCCCCTCAACAGGATACTGTCTGCCACGAAACCTGTTTAGAGGTATAAATATTCAATTAGTCCAACATTATATCAAATCAACCGAGTAAAGGCGGATACTCAACCAAAAAGAATGCAAACCCAAAGAATATTAAAATGAGAAATGGTTCGAAATAACTGGGAATAAGAGAATTTTCTTAATTAATTGTTTAAAAGGATACTATGCTTGGTTGCGCAAACGAAATAAAAAAAAAACGCAAAATGACCGCACAGAAGGTTCGAAAGAACCTTACTTAAATTGTAGCTGAAAGACTATAAAAGGTCAATTGAATGGAATTAACATTAATTAGGTAGAGTCAGTTGCACACAACTCCATTAAGGGGAATTCAATTTTATTATTAATAACACCGACACACAGCAGAGCATACAGTTATTGTTACTGCTTTGATCCTGTGGTTTTTGTCGATGGCAATTTGTTTTTTTTTTATCGGTTCAATTGCGGAGGCTAACCGCGTCCGTAGGTGGATAGACAGAATGTACATTGAGTTGACCACAAACCGTTGATTACTAAATTCCGCACAAAATGTAATTCTTTTTTTTTCGTTATTTGTGTATATGTGTACGATATGACCACAACATGGTTGCCAATATATGTATGTAAAGTGGAGGGTTTACAATTGAAATTGATTTTAAGGATTTTTTTTTTCTGTTTTCTTTCCTTCCATTTCCTTCAGATTGCAGAAGCACTGAATCACACTACAACAACACAGAATTGGAAGACTTTCAAAAGAAAAAATATTTAAAAATGACTCAGGACCGCTGCATCAGCAGCAATCTGCTGCTCTTCGGTCTACTGCTACTGACAATTGTTGGCTTAACAACAACCAGCTCATCCTCACAACTCGCCTTTACAATGAAAATGCGTGAAGACTGCCAAGAAATGTCGAGTACATCGCAATGTCACTGTTCACCTGTACTTATTGATTATGAAATTGCCTGCCCTGGTCAAGGAATTGATCCTAAGATAATGGTCAGAATACGTCAGAACAACCATGTGCAAATCGATTGTCATCACATAGATCCTTCTGAGTTTAACCTTTTGCCAAAGATGAATATTGGCAGTAATCCTATGGTTCAGATTCGCCAGTGTCCGTTGCCACCATTGCAACCGATACAGAGTATTTTGCAAAGATTGGGAATTACTCAGGTGAATGCGCTGTTATTTGAAAGTGGCGAGCTCGGTGGATCTCTGACGCGTCTTCATTTTAAAGGACTACACGATCTGGGTCGCCTGCGACTTAGTTCCAACGGTCTGTCCGTATTGCCGGAAGATTTATTCGCAGATCTAAAGAATCTCACGTGGCTAGATCTTCGTTCGAATAAGGTAGAACTACCGCAAAATATTTTTGCCTCGTTGGAGAATCTCAATTTCCTTGAATTGGGTCATAACAATCTGCAAGCTCTCCCGCCTGGAATTTTTCGAAATCAAAAGAAACTCATCCATTTGAATCTTTGGAGTAATAATTTGACAAATCTCAGTAAGGAAGCCTTCGAGGGAGTGTCCTCGATAACTGATCTTGATCTGAGTGCGAACAACATTGTAACTTTCCGTCCAGATGTGTTCTCATTGCTAACCAATCTCACGAACATCAATCTTAATGCGAACAACTTTCAATCGTTGCCAGTTGGACTATTTGCTGAAAATAAGAATCTCTCCTTGTTTCGTTTGAATAACAATCGAGTGCCATTGAAGCAGTTGCCAGCAGGATTGCTTTCCGATTTGCCAGTCCTTAAGGAGGTTCGTCTTAGTTGTGATTTAGAGACCATTCCTCCAGACGTCTTCGCCAGATCAACTGCCATCAAAAATATAACGATTTCCGGCAACGACCTTACTGAGTTGCCATATACCCTACTGGCAGACCAAGTGAGCCTTATTGATTTGGATCTATCAAGAAATGCATTAGTCGCGCTGCCAGATGATATATTCCAGAACACAAGGAACTTAATAAAGTTACGCCTTTCCTACAACCGCCTAGAGAATATTTCAAGGTAAGTTGCACAATCACATTCATAATCACATCATTTCTAACTCTTCTGTTTCTTTATCCAGTTTGATTTTTACGTCTTTGGCAAATCTGGAAATTCTCTACATAGACAACAACAATCTGCTGAGCATTAGTCCTGATGCCTTTACTTACGCCCAGAAGCTAACCTACATCAACATGGAAAACAATCAAATTAGTCTACATGAATCTTCAAGCGATCTACTAGAACCTGGTTACCAATTGGACATTAGCTCCCCGTTCCAGAATTTAAGAGAAATTAGGACGCTTAACTTAAGAAATAACTCAATTCGCGATATATTTGACGATTGGAGGCTAAATCTTCTCAAACTTTCCACACTAGATCTGAGCTATAACAACATCACCATGATCACTGGCGCCGATCTACAATTCCTGAGCCGGCATATCTTCATTAATCTGACACACAATACGATTCGCAGGATTAGTTTCGTGGAAATCAACCTTCTTGACCTAGACAAAGAAAACCAACAGATACAGGTTGCCCTTGGACATAATCCACTCGACTGCGACTGTGAGTTGTTATTCTTTATACAATTTTTCAACGGAGAAATCGGCAAACAACTGAGAGATGTACTAAAAGTATCTGCTCAAGATCTTCAATGCAACACCCCAGAGAACTTAGATGGTCGATTCGTAACCCAGCTATCTCCAATGGAACTTCTCTGTCCACTGGATTATGAGTCTTCCTCGCAGAAATTATGCCCAATTGGTTGCTCATGCTGGGTACGATCGTATGATCGTATTCTGATCGTCAACTGTTCAAATGGAGAGTTTACCAAAATTCCGCCACTACCTAGGGTGACGCCAATCTATCTAAATGGAACTGAGTTGTACGTGGAGAATAACAAACTAATGAAATTACCACCGGCTACAGCCCCTGGCTATGAGGACGTTCTTAAGCTCTACGCCTCCAATAATAGTTTGACTACAATCTCAGTCGATAATCTGCCAAAACGTGTAACATATGTTGATATTTCAAACAATAATCTACAGGCACTGAACACTAGCGTGCTGAAAGCGTTTAATGAAAGTCGATGCACATTAGGTCTAAGCCACAACCCATGGCTTTGTGATTGTACATCGCAAAACCTATTACAGTTCGTCCAGTCAAACTACAAACTTATTAAAGATCTGAAAGAAATGGAATGTCCAAATGGGAAAAAATTCAATGAACAGTCACCAGGAACTATTTGTCCGGTTAATCAAGGGATGATCATTGCACTCAGTGTTTCCATTTCGGCATTTGGGCTTTGTGTGGGAATATTGGCCGCCTTGTACTATAAATACCAACAAGAAATCAAAGTCTGGTTATATGCACATAATATGTGTCTGTGGTTTGTCACTGAAGAAGAGCTGGACAAGGATAAAAAGTACGACGCCTTTATTTCATATTCCCACAAAGATGAAGACTTTATCACGGATTACCTGGTGCCAGAGTTAGAAAACGGTCCAACACCTTTCAAGCTTTGTCTTCACATTCGCGACTGGGTTGTGGGCGAATTCATACCGAATCAGATAGTGCGATCTGTGGATGACTCTCGACGAACCATTATTGTTCTCTCGCCGAATTTTATTGAATCCATCTGGGCGCGAATGGAATTCAGAGCAGCCCATACCGCAGCCTTGAATGAGGGTCGAGCAAGGGTAATTGTTATTATTTTCGGCGATATAGGCAACATCGATACTTTGGAGCCCGAACTGAAGGCATATCTTCAAATGAACACCTACGTAAAATGGGGCGATCCATGGTTCTGGAATAAGCTGCGCTACGCTATGCCACATCCGTCAAACAATCTGTCAGGACTTGTTAAGACTGCCCTTAAGAGCTCAACGGATGATAAACTGGAACTTATTAAACCATCGCCAGTTACACCACCTTTAACAACACCACCAGCTGAGCAGGCCAGTAAGAATCCCCTAATGGCACACCTAACTAATGGAGCACCAAATGGAAATATCAGTCAACCTTTTTATTTGAATGGAAAACTTCCAAATGGACACAATGGACACATTAATGGAGCTTTCATTATCAACACAAATGCCAAGCAAAGCGATGTATAGGATAGACAAAAATTCGGACCCTACCATCCAGAGTTGTGAAAGTATTCGTAGTAAATACCAACTAATACGGAGAGAGAAAGAATTACAAACACGTACACAAAACAAATGGACACAAACTATCGTTATCCTTGATGTGCATTATTTACAAAATATGAGTCGTCGTTGCGAACCCTTCAAATGTTCCAAGGAGTAAAACTTCAAGACTCTTAGACGCTTCAAAAACAAATGAAATTAGCATCGCATTATCCAAAATGAAAAAGAATAACCCTTTTACCGATACCGTGTCGCTTGATGTCTAAAAATGTCTTTCTAACATATATATATATTTTTTTTACCACATAAGTCGCAAATTCTTATATAGAATCGTTATTTTTTAAGGACTGAAGCTCAAGCATATATTTTTTATTCCTATGTTTCCGAACTTTTTAGTTTTACATTTTTTATGCGTAAAATTTTAAATATTTTCTTATTTTTAGAAATATATAGTAACATACATTATGTATGAGCATATATCGTGTGAATCTCATGAATAAAAAATATATATACCTAGATTGTAGTAAATAATAAAATAAAGATATTTATATACGCTCCTAGATTTTCGAAATTAAATCTCGAATTAAAAAATCAATATAAATAAATCTTTAATTTGCATTTTGTTTTATGTATTATTAAAACTTTACTTTTAGCTATAAATAGATTAAGATTTTTAATGTTTTTTTTTTTTGTTTTCTTTTAATTGTAAGTTAAACAAAATGTAAAACATAATGGTAGAGCGATGGAGAAAAGATAAATGGCCTTTTTTATATCGAATATTAGTGAATACGTTTTCTTGTAAATAAATAATTTAAAGACTAAATAAAATCGATAAGTGTAGGAAATATGTAAAAAAAAAAAAAAAAATATTGGGTTTTCTTCTGTTTTTGTCTTGATTCTTTGTGAAAAAGTTTTTGCATGGAGAAGATTTGGAGAAAGCCTATTGCTAGGATTCACAGTCTGTTTAGTTGTTCAGAAGATGCAGTAAGTTCCTTCCTTCAATACTATTGACACTTTTGTCTGTCCTACCTCAGGTGAAATCTAGCTAATACCATTCATTGGGCACATCATGTAAACTATTGTTTTTGAAATCTAACCTTCAAGCCAGTCATAAATACGCTCGGGGGTACACAACTGAAACTGGTCATTTTTTTTTCAGGCTACATAACAAACCTGGAGGTATTAATATGAAAAATGGATCAAAAATGCTACACCATGAAATTTGACCATAACTCTAATTCTGCTCAAAATTGTTCAATTAATAACAACCAACTGTAATAACATGTCCAAGGTATCTAAATGCCAATGCACTCCTACTCCTTACTTTGAATTATTCTGTGAAACGGATGACATCAGTTCTTATTTTAGGGCCACCAGTGACAGTTACGTTCGAATCGACTGCCGCATTTCAGATCCGCAGAACTCCGGCTTTCTACCAAACATGACCATCGGGATTATTTCAACAGTACAGATTCACCCATGCTCACACTCGCAACCAATTCAGGATATTCTCCAAAGGCTTGGTATCATTCAAGTCAAAGTTGTGATGATGGAGAATGTCCAGTTCTGTGAATCTCTAGGAAGAATTAGTTTTAAGGGCCTCCAACACATCGAGGAACTGAATCTCATCTCAAATAGCATTACAACACTACCAGAGGATACATTTGCGGAGCTCAAGAACCTCAAAGTGTTGGATCTTCATTCAAATAAGTTAGTACTATCACAGAATCGATAATTACACTCAGTGTTTCCATTTCGGCATTTGGGGTTTGTGTGGGAATATTGGCCGCCTTGTTCTATAAATACCAACAAGAAATCAAAGTCTGGTTATATGCACATAATATGTGTCTGTGGTTTGTCACTGAAGAAGAGCTGGACAAGGATAAAAAGTACGACGCCTTTATTTCATATTCCCACAAAGATGAAGACTTTATCACGGATTACCTGGTGCCAGAGTTAAAAAACGGTCCAACACCTTTCAAGCTTTGTCTTCACATTCGCGACTGGGTTGTGGGCGAATTCGTACCGAATCAGATAGTGCGATCTTTGGATGACTCTCGACGAACTATTATTGTTCTCTCGGTGAATTTTATTGAATCCATCTGGGCGCGAATGGAATTCAGAGCAGCCCATACCGCAGCCTTGAATGAGGGTCGAGCAAGGGTAATTGTTATTATTTTCGGCGATATAGGCAACATTGATACTTTGGAACCCGAACTAAAGGCATACCTTCAACTGAACGCCTACGTAAAATGGGGCGATCCATGGTTCTGGAATAAACTACGCTATGCTCTGCCACATCCATCGAACAATCTGCCCCGACTCATTCAGACTGATCTCAAGAGCCTAACAGATGGTGAATTGGAACTTGTCAAACTATCACCTGAATACGCTAACACGAATCTTCTAATAGCACATCTAAGTAATGAAGCAGCGCATAGAAAACTTCCAAATGAACACAACGGACATATTTATTTCATTATCAACAGAAATGCCAATGTAAAGGATGGACAAAAATTCGAACCCTACCATCCATCCATCCGACTAATACGGAGAGAGAACACGTACACAAACTATCTTTATCCTTGACGTGCATTATTTACAAAATATGAATCGTTGTAAACCCTTAAAATGTTCCAAGGGGCAATGCTTCAAGACTCTTATAGTCTGTTTCAAATCAATTGTCAATTGAAAAGATGCACAGAGAGAGAGCAATTGAAATTTTGCTGTTCTCTTAATTTTTGAAGCCAAAATTTAAGTTTTTCTCTTATTTGAGAGAAATACACGTTTGGTTTGAAACAGATTCTAGACGCTTCGAAAACAAGTGAAACTAGCAAGCTTATATTAATTATTCATAGGTTTTCTAAATTGTTAGCTTTACATTTTTGATGCGTAAAATTTAAAATACTATTTTATTTTTAGAAATATATGAATAACATACATACATATAATAGAAGTAATAATTAAATAAATTATGTATTTACATATGTGTATTGTGTGTATCTCGTGAATAAACAATGTATATACATATGTACATATACAGCAGAAGCTCAATTCCCAAGCGTTTTTATTTTAACAGAGGAGAATTTATGAAAAAGTGGGCGTGGCGGTGGGCAGAATCCTTATGCTCAGATGCCAAGATATGAAGTTTCATCCTCCTAACTCAAAACTTATGGCCAACAAATTATGTAACAGACGGACGAACATATACTCTGCAAAAAATTTCCCAAAAAACACAACACTCGAATGGGAAGATATTAAGGACGTATGTTTGAAGTGACGATATACACAAAAAAAATAAAGTCCAGGACATACTGATGCACTAGAATTCACACTCTGTTTACGTGTTCTCGTAAGATATAGAAACCTCCATCCTTTAGTCACCACCTAGACAAGGATTTAAATTCTGATTAACAATTAAATGTCTTTCTTTGTAAGTATTTTTTAATCTGACTCCAGTACTTACGCCTTTTTAAAGGTGTTTATATTATTTAAAATATATGTAAAGCCTGTGTAAATATCCAACCATTATTTCTAGAAAAAAAGGACTTCGCTGCAGTAATAAGCATAAACTCGACTAAATTTGAGTATATGTACATTCAGCACACCATTCGGTTTTTCACGCGAATTATTGTTTTCGAAATCTAATCATGCACTAATCACCCATTCAACCCCGTCATAGATACGTTCCAGGAGTACACAACTGAAATTGGTCCTTTTCTCTTTCAGACTACTTAACAAAACGAGAGGTATTATATCAAAACTGCTACACCATGAAATATTTGCTGATCGTTACTCCAATCCTGCTGACAATTGTTCAATTAGCAACAACCAACGCAAATTTTGCAAAATTTCATCAAGACTGCAATGAAATGTCCAAGATATCAGAATGCCGCTGCACTCATACATTTGAGTTTGAAATATTTTGTGCAAGGGATGACATCGGTCCTTATTTTAAGGCTGCCATCCGACATAACGATTACGTTCAAATCGACTGTCACATTGCAGATCCACAGAATTTTAAACTACTCCCAAACATGACCATCGGGAGTATTTCAACAGTACAAATTCATCCATGCTCGCCCGTTCAACTTATTCAGGATATACTTCATAGGCTTGGTATCATTCAAGTTAAAGTTCTAATCATTGAAAAGTTTCAGTTCGGTGATACTCTCCGAAGAAGTTATTTAAAGGGCCTCCAAAACATCGAAGAACTGAGTGTCATCTCAAATGGCATTACAACACTACCAGAGGATACACTTGCGGAACTCAAAAATCTCAAAGAGCTGAACCTTCGGTCAAATAGATTAGTACTATCACAGAACATCTTTGCTCCATTGGAGAACCTTAAATTTATTGAATTGGGTGACAACAATCTGGTGGATCTTCCGCCAGGCATTTTTCACAATCAAAAGAGCCTCAATCACCTGAACCTCTGGAGCAATAAACTAACGAATCTAAGTAAGGAATCCTTTGAGGGTGCTTCCACATTAACCGAGCTTGATCTCAGTGGGAACAAAATTGTAGACCTCCGCCCAAATGTGTTCGCTCTTCTACCTAACCTCAGGAGCCTTAATCTCAATGGAAACCATTTTAAATCTCTGCCAGTGGGCTTATTTTCCGTGAATAAAAACCTTTTCAAATTCCGTTTAAATAATAATCGAGTGCCAATGAAACAGCTGCCCCCGGGTTTATTCTCTAATTTGCCAAACCTAAGAGAGGTTCATCTCAGTTGTGGTTTACAAATTATTCCCGAGGATACTTTTGCTGGATCGAATAGCATTCGTATTATTACAATCGCTGGAAACAATTTAACTGAGCTACCCAACAAGCTCTTCCAGGACCAAGTGCAGTTGTTAGATTTGGATCTATCTCGAAATCAATTAGTTTCATTACCAGATGAGATATTCAAGAATACGATAGCATTAGCTTCCCTGCAACTCTCCTACAATCGATTGGAGAATATTTCAAGGTAAGTTGCCTGATCATAGCAACCATGAATCGTTTTCCTAATTAAAGCGTTCTCTTTATACAGAGTGTTATTTGATTCAATGCCAGACTTGTCGATCCTCTATATGAACAATAACAACATAATCCACATCGAAAGCAAGGCCTTTTCTTCCAATTGGGAGCTACAAATACTGAACTTAAAAAATAATTATATTCAGCAAATGCTTAGAGAGCATATTATGCCAAAGCTACGTATTCTGGATCTGAGCTATAACAAGATCAGCATGATTGCATCAGATGACTTGAAGTTCCACAGTCGATCCATCAATTTAAATTTGTCTTACAACAGCATCCGGACGATAGATTTTAAGGCGATCGACGAGTTGAAGACTGAGAAGATTCGTATTGCGATTGGCAATAATCCTTTGCACTGCGATTGCAAGCTATTCGCATTCGTACAGTTCTTACGTAAAATAGACGAAATACAAATGAATGGTTCTATCAAAGTTTCCAGCAATAACCTACAATGTGCCACTCCCCCGGGCTTAGAGGATCGCTCAATTACAACGTTATTGCCCAATGAGCTATTTTGTCCGCAGGATAAGTTCAGCTCTAACAAACTATGTCCAATCGAATGCTTATGTTCAATACGATCATTTGATCGTACACTCATCATGAACTGTTCGAATGGACAATTCACCATGATCCCATCTCTGCCAATAGAGGTAAATACGTTATGGGACAGAACAGAGTTGTATGTAGAGAATAACAAACTTTTTGAGTTACCACTGGCCACAGAGCCAGGATACAGCACCGTCAATGAAGTATATGCTGCCAACAACAGTCTTACAACCATATCGGTCGATAACTTGCCCACGAATATAGCGTTCTTAGACGTATCATACAATAAACTACAGAGACTGAACACTAGTTTGTTAGAGACTTTTAATAAAAGTCATATCAGGGTTGCCTTGAGCCACAATCCATGGATATGTGATTGTGGATCGAAAGATCTATTAGAGTTTGTACAGGCTAACTACAAACTTATCCCCGATCTAAAGGACATGCAATGTGAGGGTGGCAAAAAGTTTGTCGAACTCTCTTCTAAACACATCTGCACAGTTCCGCCGGGTTTGGTCATTGGAATAAGTAGTCTTATTTTCGTGATTAGCATTTGTTTGGGAGTTTTAGTAGCACTGTACTACAAATATCAACAGGAAATAAAAGTTTGGCTGTATGCACACAGGATATGCCTGTGGTTTGTCACAGAAGAAGAATTGGACAAGGATAAAAAGTACGACGCCTTTATTTCATATTCTCACAAAGATGAAGAATTTCTCATGACTTATTTGGTGCCGGAATTTGAAAAAGGTCCCACACCTTTCAAGCTATGCATTCACATCAAAGATTGGGTTGTCGGAGACTATATACCGGACCAGATAGTGCGATCTGTGTGCGACTCTCGACGAACAGTTATTGTTCTCTCGCCGAATTTTATTGAATCCATCTGGGCGCGAATGGAATTCAGAGCAGCCCATACCGCAGCCTTGAATGAAGGTCGAACAAGGGTAATTGTTATAATCTACGGTGATATTGGTGACATTGAGACTTTAGACCCAGAACTGAAGGCATATCTTAAGATGCATACCTACGTTAAATGGGGTGATCCATTGTTCTGGGATAAAATACGGTACGCAATGCCACATCTACCAAACAAATGAACAAATTAAGTCATCTAGGCCCTAGGAACATCAAAGTTATCTATTCCTACAAAATAAAAACTTGTATAGAAAACAATATTAATCAGCAAGGATAATACGGTAGGTATCTCAGAACTTTCAACTTCAAAATTTGGATTTTTACCATTGACTGCAGTCTTAAATTTTAATCGTATTTATGTATCTACTTTGATAAAACCAATTGTATTTTTTTATATATACATATACATATGTATGTATACTTATTCTTAAAGAAATAAAATAGAAAATAAAACGAAAAAATGTTTTTTTCGCAGCTTAGATAGAACTCATAACAGATAAATATTTTATAGAAATCTAGTCATCGTACACATCCAAATGTCATCAACGTTGATCATGGGGAATATTTCTAGTCTGGACATAAAAAAATGCAACGCACAACAACTTGACATCAGTAAAGTCAGACACATAAGTTTAAAAAATGTCGGTTTTGGTTAATCTCTCCAAAGAACTTCTTTTAAGGACCTTCAATACTTTCTCTTCAACCGATTTCACCACACTACCAGATGATATATTTGTGGAAATTAGATAGTTCTCTCTACTATCTAGTTCTCTCTACTATCTAATTTAAAACACATCGATCTTAGATGGAACTGCTTTAAATCACTCCCTACAAGCTTACGAGTATTTTGTCTTAAAAAGATTTCAATGAGTTCTTTTTAAATAGCAAAGAGTGCAAGTGATTGAGATACCTACCTCTGTTCTAGATTCTATACACTCTAATTCTAACAATCGACAGAATTTAGAACTTTTGTCTGCTCTATAAATTCTATGAACTGGATGCTCACATTTGCTACGACCATTTTCTTATACACTAATCAGGAACAGAAAACAGTATTTACGACGACGCACGTTTGGAACAGATCATAAAGCCAGAATATATGTCCACTATTTGCCCTGGAAACTAGATTTTCAACACAACTAGATTACATTCAAGGATATCCTACAAAAGTTTTGATTACACATCTATAATAATTTGCTGGAGAGTTTAGAGAATTTAGAGATTACGGATGTGTCACTGGATTACATCGAGGCATAACCCAGTGCTCTGTACATCGAAAAATCTATTAGGGTTCGTCCAGCCGGACCTGCAGGACATACATGCAGGAATAGAAAGACATTTTAGGAGCTCTCTCTTGAAGTCAGTAACTCCCTTTGGATCAGTATTCTAATTGGATTCAACGGTATTTGTTAAGTAGGGCTGTACTACAAACACCAATATGCGTTCTCTCAAACACTAAGCCGTTTAGCCCCTCGAATCGAAGAATCTGGAATAACACGTGACAGAAGAGGCGAGGTACTTTTCTTCCGACGCGGCGCCGTGGGTTACACACTTACTGTGACTGATGAACGATGCAGCACCATGATCAAGGAGTTGTTATTTCTGCAAATTGATGAATTGGGACTAGAGGACATGTTGTTCCAAAAGGTTGGTGCGATCGCACACCCAAATCGGACGTCAATCGACATTTTAAACGGCGTGTTTCGGTATCGCTTGACGTCTCCTTTTGCAAATTGGCACCGACCGTCAAGGTTCCACGATTTGGCCGCTCCAGACTTCTTTCTTTGAAGTTTTTTGCACCTAAAAACTCCGGAAGAGTGCGAGAACTTATTGCCCGAAGTTTTCGCAATAAAAAGAGTTCAAATGGTTAACACCATCTTCAAAAAGCAACACAAAACACGTAAAGATCTAAATAAACATTTAAAAAAAATTATGAAATTATATCATTTAAGCAAGGTGAGCCATCTTTTCGTAAAATACCTATAAACCCCCTGCACCTTGTATGTCCATTGATATTCAACAAAATCTTAGAAAGTAATATTTTTACATTAGGATTAGTTTAGCTTCGTATAAAGCAAGAAACATTTTATTATATATAGCCTATTTAAAAAGAAATATGTTAAACGATCCCAAGCATAAAAACTCTTCAGAAAACATACGGACAGTATAACCACGGTAATAGAAAAAGCCAGCGAACTTCGAAAAGTTATATTTAATTGCCTAAACGACGATGGCACAGACTTTCTTAAAGAAAACCATGTCTGCTTAGAACTTAAGCCTAAAGTAATCATAAAAGCTATGTTCAGAGGATTGGCAGATCTGCAAGTGAAAAATGTGTATCAAATATTTTGAGACTACCTACTTTTGTCCGACAATTTTGTAGCAAATTATTTGTCAGACAAATTCCGAACCAACCATTTAACAATATATATGCAGGAATTAGGACAGATCTAACAACTGAGCCGACCATTTAACCCTACAAATGTCAGCGAGATTCGGTTATACAGGATGGCCCAGAGTTATTAACTCGACTATATGCATGTACAGATTCATGACTTTATTTTCACTTCCAAGTTACGGAATACGGGACTACACAGTAGGAACCCATACGTTCATAAAAAGGATATAAAGCTAGCCTTTGTATTTAAATATAGTCCACAAACGAGCATCTATTGACGAAAACCTTTCCAAACTACACAGGGACGCTTGTCCCCGGTAAATATCTTGTATACACGGATGAGATTTTTTCAAAATAAAGAAATTGACAGTATTTTCTTTCTTCTGGCTTAAAAGACAAGAGACAAAGTCCTTTTCCACCAAAATGGCATCGACAATACACTAAGTGCATTATGTTAGATAAAACTAAAATTAATAAAAATCTACACTTAATGGTTTGAGGGAAATAACAGACTTTAAGGTAGATTAACTGGTAGATATACTATACAAAACTGTTTCTTTTCTTTTTCAGTCTACTTAACAATTGCGCTAAAATAAAAAACAAACATAATGCGACGAATCAGCTATTTAAGCGCAAATTTGCTGTCCATCAGTCTAGCCCTACTAACAGTGGTTCAGGTAACAACAGTCTACTCATGGTACCCTAAGATGGTTCAAGAATGTTATAAATTGTCCAACACATCACAATGTAAATGCAGAGCAATGCAAAATGATACTTTCGACATTGTCTGTACAACTGACGAAGTTGAGTCTTCCCTAACGGCCCGCATACAATATAACACCAATATTCGAATCGACTGTCATCAAAAGAATTTCAGTCTTCTTCCAAACATTACCATAGGAGCAATTTCAAAAGTATGGATTGATCAATGCTCAATTACCCAAGTCAATACTGTGATTTTTGAAAATAGCCAGTTCAACGGTTCTTTGAGTCGTATGCATTTTAAGGGCCTTCAAGATGTCATTGATCTGAGTCTGAACTTGAATTATTTAACTACAGTAGCAGAGGATTCTTTTGCGGACCTTAAGAGCCTCACACGCCTTCATCTTCGTTCGATTGCCATTGCACTATCGCAGAACATCTTTGCCTCGTTGGAAAACCTCACATTCATCGAATTGGGTAGTAACAATCTGCAGGATCTTCCATCAGGAATTTTTCGTAATCAAAAGAAGCTGAAAAAATTGAATCTCTCGAATAATAACTTGACAAATCTCAGCACAGACGCATTTGAAGGCGCATCCGCAATAACTAGACTTGATTTGAGTGAAAACAACATTGTAACCCTTCCACCAGATGTTTTCACTATTCTAATCAATCTAGAGATTATTTTTCTCGATGGAAATAACTTTAAATATCTGCCAGTGGGCTTATTTTCTGCGAATAAGTATCTCAACCTATTTAGTTTGTATAACAATCGAGTGCCAATGAAAGACCTACCGGCAGGTGTACTCGCTGATTTGCCACATCTAAAACAGGTTATCCTTGGTTGTGGTTTGGATAACATTCCCCAAAATATATTTTCTGGCTCTAACGGCATTCAAAATATTACAATTGCTGGAAACAAACTAACTAGATTACCAAATAAACTCTTTAAGGACAAAGTGGACCTGAAACATTTGGATCTCTCTAGAAATCACTTGATATCATTGCCAGATGATATATTCCACACAACGGGGAACAATCAGATGCAAAGGATTTCAAGGTATGTTGTCATAGCCAAAATGAAAAATTTTCTAAATAAACCAATGTCTCTTTATCCAGCGATATATCGACCAATAACAACAGACTGTCCGCAATATCGGTCAGTAATTTAACAAGGCACATAGTTTTCCTAAATGTCTCATATAATAAGCTACAGCAACTGAACAGTGATGTGCTGAAGGTGTTTGTCGAAAGTCAAACAACAGTCGTTCTTAGTCACAATCCCTGGATCTGCAATTGCACATCAAAAAATCTAATCGAGTTCACCCAGACAAACTACAAGCTTTTTCCAGATCACAAAGACATGAAATGTGAGAATGGCAAAACGTTTTCGGAACTGTCTCCTGAAGCCATCTGCCCCAATCGACATAATCTAGTTGTTGCAGTTAGTATTCTGATTTGCGTGTTAGCCGTTTGTGTAATAGTCTTAGCCACTCTGTATTGCAAATACCAAGAAGTAATAAAAGTCTGGCTATATGCACACAATAGTTGCCTGTGGCTTATCACAAGAGAAGAGCTGAACAAGGATATAACATACGATGCCTTTATTTCGTATTCGAACAGAGACGAGAACTTTGTCTGGGACTCCCTGCTCCCGGAACTAGAGAATGGTCCGACACCTTTTAGTCTATGCCTTCATATCCAAGATCCAGTTATATTAAACATCATACCGAATTATATAGAGCGAGCTGCGTCTGATTCCCGACGAGTCATTTTTGTTCTTTCGCCAAGTTTCATTCGAATCATCTGGGCACGAATGGAATTTAGAAAAGCTTACGTTGATGGCTTGATGAAGGGACGAACTAGGATAATTTTTATTATCTATAAAGATATTGATGACTGTGACACCCTAGAACCCGATTTGAAAGCATACCTTCAGAGGAGCACCTGCATCAAATGGGGCGATCCGTGGTTTTGGGATAAATTACGTTACGCAATGCCACATCGACGTAACAATTCAGAAATTATTAGATAAATATTTCACAACGTTTTAGGTACAAAAATTGTAAAGCTATCGATTAGTGCCGTAAGCTATCCGAGGACTTCATGTGTTTGAAACTCTATTTTTCTCCTCTAATTTTACCCTGACAATTTTGCTGACATTTGTAACATTAAATTAATCTTAATCATAAAAACGAATAATCATTTTTGAAGTTTCTTGAAAAAAATAAAAACCTATTTTATAGTTTTAAACAAAATAACAAACTGAGATCAATAAATTCATGCAATAAATATAAAACAAAATAAATGCATTTATACTAATTATTTCGTTCAGACAAAATAAAATTTAAATAAAAGTTGATTTCATATTTAACAGGATATGGAATGACATGAAGTTCCTATAAGATAAATTTGTAAGTAAAACAGAAAGATGTTATCAGCACTGCACAGAGTTGGAGCGGGTGTCTTTGGACCCAAGACTCGATACCTATGGGAATCTGTGACACCGTTTTACAGGCTTAACTCCATGCCATTGAGATCTTCGCTAGGTTAAACCGTAATAAAGTTATCAAAAGCGCTTGGATTACATATTTTCAGATACCCAGCCAACACTTTAGTCCGATTTAGTGGACTCATCTGTTTAAAGCAGCTACGATGCACTGCAATATATTCCTGGTTCCCAAGTCATTACAAAGTTGTAGATAACGAAGCACCAGATAAACTAGCTAGGGTTGACTCAGAATCTGCGTTCATAGGACCTGAACCCTGAACGCTAATAAATAATTGGGAACATAAACTTCGTCTGGCCCAGAACGTTTAGGATAATTATTGAGATAAACAGAAAGAGAAAAATTTCAGACGTACTACACAACTGCAACACAAATGACGTTTTCGAGTATAATACATATGACTTGTATATCCAGTTTTATAAAGTGGCGCATATTCCATGACACTCCTCAGCAGAAATAAAAAACACTTTGGCTAGAGATGGTACCACACTTAAAATAAATCACGCCCTTCGATACTGTAGATATTCTCGGGACGCAGTGTCAGCTAGAGGGGCAATGTCTTCCTAAACAAAGAAAAATCAGCACTTTTACAGAACTTAGATTATTTGTCGTAGAATTGAAATGAATTTTTCTTTTTCTTTTAACTCTTTTAAGATAACGATAATGGATTCCAAACTATGGAATCTCTACTTCTCCCCTAGCCGGTAAACCTCAAGCACATCAGTTCAACAATCCTGTGTGAACGGCTCCATGACGTTCAGATAAACTTTTCATGAAAATAAACCCTGGAGCAAGGGGTTCGAAGTTCTAAGCCAAAACACCTAAACATTTTTTTACGGCCCCACCTCTCGTGAGCGTCTGGTAAACATCCGAGAGTATAGCTGGCTATGAGAAAGCTTCTCAAATAATAAGTTGCCCTTCGGACACGGCATTAAACAGTAGGCCCCTTTCATAAGTGTAAAGAATAAAACACGCACAACATGAACGGTTGTGAGAAGGAATTCTCTGGACCCCTTCGACCTATTGCGCTAAATATTTATTCAAATCCCCATCAGGGTAGGGGAAAGAATAGCCCTGAGGTAAGGCATGCCTGTCGTATGAGGCGACTAAAATCCATCGAACGGAAAAGAAAACCAAACAAGAAGGAAAATCCGCCTCTTTGATTCAAAACTTTCTGATTTATGGTTGAAGGTCTGCGTGAATTTCTCGTACACAGAATCACAATTCTCGGCCAAATGACCTGTCCAGCTGAACCAGTCTCTTCGAGACATGCGGTTCGGAACTGCATCTTCCACCAAATCTTTGACGAAACGAAACTCACAATTTTACTATGTTTAGGAACACATAGATTTCCAAACGTCCAGGGACGCCATTTCCAAGAATCATACACTATTTTCAAAGCAATAGCTTTATACCTTTCAATAAGTCGCCTACCAGATTACTAAAAATATATTTTTTCTCTTCTAGGCCAAATGACAAGCGGAAATATATGTATATGCTTACAAAATGCCACGAAACAGATACCCAAGAAAATATTTGCTACCCACCGCTCTTGTTCTACTCTCAATTCTTCAATTGACAACAACCATCACAGATTTCTATAGGTTTCGTCATGACTGCGCTGAAATATCCAAACCATCACAATGTATCTGTACAAAAAGGTTAGATTTTGAAATTCGATGTGGTTCCGATGAAATCTACATAAAGATCACCATACGATACAAAGAGTTTGTCCAAATCGACTGCAATAATACGGATCCCAAATTGTTGGGACTTCTGCCAAACATGACCATCGGAGCTGTTTCAAAAGTACAGATTTACCGATGCTCCTTGTTACCAGTGCAACCAATCCGAGTTATTCTTCGAACGCTTGGCATCACTCAAGTCTATACTATGATCATTGAAAGCGAACATCTCGGTGCAACTTTAAATCGGATACATTTTCAAGACCTTGAAGATATCATGGAATTGGAACTCAACTCAAATAGCCTAACCGAAATACCAGATGATACTTTTGCGGACCTACGGAGCCTCACACGGCTTAATCTTCGTTCGAACAAGTTACAACTATCACGAGATATCTTTGCTCCGTTGGAAAACGTCACGTCAATCGAATTGGGTAATAACAATCTACAGGATCTTCCATCAGGGATTTTTCGTAATCAAAAGAATCTCAAACAACTGATTCTCTGGGGCAACATCTTGATAAATCTCACCAAGGAAGCCTTCCAAGGTGGATCCGTAATAACCGACCTTGATGTGAGTTTGAACCAGATTGTAACGCTCCGTCCAGATGTGTTCTCCCTTCTACATAACCTAAGAAGTATTAATCTCAATGGGAACTACTTTGAGTCTCTGTCAATAGGTTTATTTGCCGAGAATAAGAATCTCACGCAATTTCGTTTGAGTAACAATCAAGTCCCAATGAAGGAGTTACCGTCTGGATTACTCTCTAATTTGCCAAATCTAACAGAGGTTCGGCTAAGTTGTGGCTTAGAAATCATTCCCGAGAATACTTTCTCCGGATCCATGGGCATTCAAAATATTACGCTTGCTAGAAACAACTTAACTACTCTGCCACATATGCTTTTCGCGGATCAAGTCGACCTCTTAGACTTAGATCTCTCTAATAATCGGCTAATTATATTGCCAGATGACATCTTCGCCAACTTGAAGAACTTAGTGGCACTGCGGCTCTCACACAATCGGTTGCAATACATTTCAAGGTAAGTTGCACGCTCATAGCCTTAATAAAAGACGTTTAAACTAAATCGTTCTCTTTATCCAGTGTTATATTCAATTCCTTGCCACATCTGAGTCTCATTTATATGGACAATAACAATCTTCGGAACATTAAGCACGAAGCCTTCTTCTATAACCGAAAGCTAGTGCACGTCAACATGGCGAACAACCAGATCAGTTTTCATGAATCGTACTTCAAGGAAAACGCAAAGTTTCGAAAGGTGTCTCCATTTCAAAATTCGATTACACTGAAAGTTCTGAACTTACAAAAAAACTTAATTCACGACATTTTCACTGATTGGAAGCTAAGCTTGCGCGACCTACGTTTTCTAGATTTGAGCTACAACAATATCGGGCAGATCTCGACGAGCGATCTGGACTTTCGTAGCAGACAAATCGATGTGGATTTGACTCACAATAGCATCAGAACGATCGATTTTAATGGAATCAACTCCCTACGTTTAAGTGATCAGAAAATCCGCATTGCCATTGGACATAATCCTCTCAACTGCGATTGCAAGCTGCTCTACTTTGTACAGTTTTTGAGCGAAAAAGTTGGAACACAATTACAGAGCGTCGTTAAATTCTCCACCTTAGATCTTAAATGCAGCAGTCCTCAGAGTTTAGGCGATCGTTTAATTACCCAGCTTTTGCCCCATGAGCTTCTCTGCCCACTCGATAGTGAGTACAGCCCTGAGAAACTCTGCCCAGCCAGATGCTTATGTTCGGTGCGATCGTCGGATAGTACACTGATCATGAATTGTTCGAATGGGGAATTTACTAAAGTCCCTTCCGTACCAAAATTGATGCCAATTTATTGGAACCGGACTGAATTGTATGTACAGAATAACAAACTTGCGGAGTTACCACTGGGCTTAGACTACTGGAGCGTTAAGGAGCTGCACGCCGCCAACAACAGTATAACTAAAATATCAGTCGATAATTTGCCCAGTAACTTAGAGTTTTTAGACATATCATCTAATAAACTACAGAGACTGAGCAAAAGTTTGCTGGAAGCTCTAAACAAAAGTCAAATCATTGTATCTCTGAGCCAGAATCCGTGGATTTGTGACTGTTTAACGAAAGATCTTTTACAGTTCGCCCAAACAAACTACAGACTCATTCCAGATCAAATGGACATGCAATGTGAGAGTGGTGAAAAATTGTCCGAACTATCGGCTGAAATCATCTGCCCTATACGACATGGTCTGGTTATTGGCCTTAGTATTGCTATATCAGTGCTCGGCATTTACTTAGCAACCCTTGCTGCATTATACTACAAATACCAACAAGAAATAAAAGTCTGGCTGTATGCACACAACATGTGCAAATGGTTTGTCACCGAAGAAGAGCTGGACAAGGATAAAAAGTATGATGCATTCATTTCATATTCCCACAAGGATGAAGACTTTGTGACGGACTACTTGGTGCCAGGATTAGAAAATGGCCCAATGCCATTCAATCTATGCCTTCACGTCCGTGATTGGATTGTGGGTGACTTCATACCGAATCAGATAGTGCGATCTGTGGATGACTCCCGACGAACTATTATTGTTCTATCGCCGAATTTTATTGAATCCTCCTGGGCGCGAATGGAATTCAAAACTGCACACACCGCTTCTTTGAACGAGGGACGAACAAGGGTAATTGTTATTACCTACGGTGATATTGGTAACATCGACACTTTAGATCCTGATCTGAAGGTGTACCTTCAGATGAACACCTACCTTAAATGGGACGATCCCTGGTTCTGGGACAAACTACGCTACGCTATGCCACATCCATCTAACAATGTATCAACTGTCCGAAATCGCATAATCGATAAATTAGAACTTACTACACTATCACCGGTTAATCCGTCGAACACCACTTCACAGGGTGATGAGATCAGCAAGGTAGACTCAGTAGCCAATGATATTAAAACGAATAGAACCGTTTTATAAAGAGAATCACCCAATGGGCACATTAACAGAAATTCCATTGTTGTGTAAATGCAGCTCAAACTAATTTTTTTTTTTTTCATTTTAAGTTTAATTTTGAAACTTGTGCACACAAAATTCAAAGAACATTGTACGTACATGCATAAAGGATTTTTCAATAGGCACATAACAATTTGGCATTTTAATACAAACGCGCCCTTCAACTTTGTCTATGATCTGTCAATTTCAATATGTCAATCAAGGTTTACATTTAACCAGATTCGGTATGCATGCTAATATCTCAGCTACAAGTGGTTCAATTCAAAATAACCCAAATCAATCGAATCCGCGGCGTTGGGAAGCTCTTAGTCTACATTCTGTAAAGATCATGCCCTTTACACTTCAAATAACATTAAAAACTGAAGCCTTTTGATCGGTTGAAGCGCCGAAAATTCACGGATTGGGCTCTCCAAAAGTTTACGGAAGATCCAAAATTTCATCGAAAAAAACATATTCGGTAGGTGGATCGTATTTTTCCGTCGGTAAAAATGATCGTCGTGTTATCGTCAATGGAATTCGCGATCGTGCCATCTTGCATGATTATTTTTGGCCAGAATTGGATGGACTTGATATCAGTGATATGTGGTAACAACAAAATGGGTCCACATGCCACACAGATAGTCAAATGAGTGGTCCGGCCGAATAATCACCTCGCTTATGCGATTTACCAACTTTGGGATTACGTTAAAACATTGCCAACAAGCCAATGACGTTACAGTGGGTCTGAAAGAATATCGAACGCAAAATTACCAACGTTCCGGCTGATATACATATGTACATATGTGGAAAAGAGGTGGCTCAAAAGAATCGATCGCCCCAAACGTGATCGCCGTGGTCAAATAAAAGAGATCGAACTCCAACCTTGAATATTTCTGTTATGTCCTTATTGAAAAATCTTTTATATAACCCAATATAAGTTACACGAGTACATATGCATGTAGATTTAGATAATAATAATTTTGACCAGCCATACATGTTTTTATTTTTATGTTCTATTACTTAATAAGTATTTTCTTTTCGATAATAATATGTTTTTATGTAAACATTTGAAAGATCAACACATCTGTGAAATTAAAAAAATTGTTAAAAATATAATTTGTTATACCCTATTTTATTGAAAATGTCTTTTTCTTTAAAACTGAACTTTCTTTTAGAAAGAAATGACCTAAATGATAATAATACGATCTTATTCCACCCATTGGACCTTTCAGTAGACTACACATTGATCTTGTTTAGTTCAGAGCAGCAAAGCAAAATGGTACACAGAGCCTGAACACGTCGAACACATATAAAACGCGCTCTGAACGATCTGGTTTATAATAAAGCCTGGAACTCTATCTCATTTGTTTCCGATTTTGTTTTTTTCATTTCATGTCAACAATCGAACTCTCTCAGATAGAGCGCGAAAAAAAAACAACGGATTCAATGCTCTGAACTAAACAACTAAGGTTCAGCACTGAAACGTAGAGATAAGATATGGGTGAAGCTAAGGCAACGAGGAATCCCGGAAACCTACGCATGGTCGCAATAAAACTCGATATTGACCAAAAAAGCATCTTCAGTCGTTTGCTATTTATTGCAGTCCTTGATTATCTGCTTGAAGAAGAGTGACAGATCCTAAAGGTGGATTCTATACTATACTAGGTTTTCAGTCTAAGCTCTCAAAAGGGAAAGGAAATCTAAAAAGAGAAATGATCTGAAATGTTTCCTACAGTTCCCTACAATCTACAATGGTCTCCATGATATACCACTCTTTAAGACAACTTCCTACAAACCAAACTCCACCATCCAACCATCGTCCTTATAACCAGGATTTATTATACCACAGCCAACCTCTAACAATTCAGAAGTAATTAACATCATTATCATTTTCCCTTCAGCCAAACTGAAGACATTGTCTCCGCAATTAATTCCAATCGGCTATACCAAGTATAATTCAATTTCAAAATGTTCACCGGAGCCCTGGCCTTCAATAAGACTTTTGCAACATTAACCATAGCCTTCTGGCGCCAAACTATTCAACTGAGTTCAACCGTTTGCCAAGAACTTGCTCAAACTGCCACTCAATGACAACAGTAATTTTATATCAAACTAATAACATCTCTAATTAAAGGCACATAACACCCACCATAGTGGGGAGGATTGGTATTAATTGAACGATAACAGATGTGAGCTCCGTCACAGCTACACCATCTTCGAAACAATGAACACCCTCATTTCATGCAACGCAGCGACTCTATGTTGCTAAACTAACAATTTAGCCCCAAAACTTAATTTACCCCAAGCCATACTATAACCAGACGATTCTCTTAACACAACTTGGCTACAGGTCTCCGTACCGACCGCACTAAGAGCAGCAATTAACGTTTGCATCCAGTTTCGGGTTTTGGGTTCCTGCCCGTTTCACATGTTCTCCACGTCTGCTTATATAAAACGAATGCGTATCATTACAGTCCACTGCCTGCAAGGACTATCACGACATGCAGAATAACATGTACCAGACTCTGTTCATTTTCATTTTCCATAATTTAATTAACGAGGACCTTAAAGTCTACCAATGTATCCTTGAATATGCGTGTACGCGTTCCACAGCATGGCGGCCTGTTGGTCGGCTGCTCGATTGGGCCGTTTGGTCGCCTGTGCGTCCCCCTTTTCATAAACAATGCCAAGTTTATTGTAATGAGTTGTAATTTATGCTGGTGGAAGTCTCTTTTTTTTTCCGACGGGAGACGGCCCGCGATCGCACCCAGTGGTCGACAATATACAAATCCTCATTTAAGGCATTCATTTATTTTCATCAGCAACTAGCGCGCCCACCAACACGTAATGCGTATGAATGGACTTTAAATGGAGTGAAAATAAAAATAAAAATAAAAATACAAGTGGCGAATCGGATACCACGCGAACAGCGAACTGTGTTCCAGAATAACAATGAGCATAAGTTGTAATTGTGGGAAAATCGTTCCCAAAGTGGTCTGGCCATTAAGACCGATTTTATTTAATGGAATTTATTAAAATTATGTTCTGTTGAGAGAAAGATACAAATGTTACGTATACGGCTACCTGTGCCAGATAAGGGTTATCAATATTTTATGCAATCACTGCATATAGGGATTACCAAGGCGTAAATTATTTTAAATTCATCTTAAAATCAGCTCTGGTAAAATGCGAATGTGACTTTTGAAGCACCACTTAACCCGCTCGCCTAACTGCCACTGGCTGACCGCGAGGTTGTCTTCGGAGTTGCCATTTCGACAAGTGGCCCGTGAATTATTTTTTGAATTTGCATCAGTTATTTAAGTTAACGCATGCTCAACCTCCTGGGCGCAAAAGCGTTTGTAGTAATATTTGAAAAATCAAACTCATTCTAGTATATCAGTTCTTTATGGTAGGTATTTATTACCCCTGTATAGCCCTATTTCATGAATAGCTTGATCGATATTGTTCTTGATGGAATGAATCATCCCTGGAACTTTAAAGGGACCCCGCAACTCCATGGCGGTTAAGCAAAACCACCAAAACGATTGATTACACGATTACTTTACGACACTAAGTTCAGTAAACCTTGCTGGAACCATAGCACGCCTTACGAACAGGGGAATATCTTTGGATTTCAATCATTAAACCAGTCTCACAACTTGCATACACGGTGCAGTTGCTGCATTACTCCGATCGAAATTTCTTTTCAACATTCGCAATGTTTTTGAAAAAAAAACCCTGTTCACACAGGACTAATGAAAATTGACATTTGGAAATATGAACCGCTGTCACTCGACAAAAAAAATAAAATACTACGAAACTTACGAAACAAACAAAAGAAATACGAAAGCAACCCAATTTAATTGTTGCGGACAGCATTAGATTCATTATTGAAATGCAAACCTAACACAAATGTCAAAATAATCCTGTCCTTCAGCTATGCACGAACAGAGTTTGTCAATTTTTAGAGCGCATACGAGCTGTCAGTGCGAAAATGACATATGATTCGAAAAGAAACCACCAGATGGCCCATCCTTTAGGCTCCCTACTGTGGACACAGATGTATCAGTAACCAATCTCCTGCAGAAGTTAAGTTAGTACTCTAATGTATCGAAAGCCATCAAAATATTTCAACCCAGGCTGACATGCATTGTTTTATAACTTACAAAACAAAAGTCGGAAATGACGCCAAGTTTGAAATCAACCTTCAAAAAAGATCAGCGGCATACTGCTAACCAGGTAGCAAAGCCAATTTCTGACAAATTTTGCAGACTCTTGCAAAACTAGGTAAATTTTTCTCACAAAATACATGGAATCTAACGAGCTTTAACAAACAAAATCTTATCTAAATCAAAACATGGTTTTGACGCTTGGTGTTCCAAAAAAAGTACTGCCAATTCGTTGGTTTCTTAAATCCGCTCCTCATAATGGTGGCCGACAACACAACCGAACATAGGTTGTCAGATGGAGAAATATTGTTAGGTCTGCAAATGAAAAATTTGTCCCAAATATCTGACAATCGTGTGAATTTTTGGAGCAAGACATTCGTCAAAATTGTGGTTGCTAATTTGTCATTGTCAACTCATTTTAAGCAACTGCCAGCACATTTATAGACCTGTCAATAATCGGATCCAACAATTGTCTGAACATAGCTTGACTTATCCTTTCCCATCCCATTTACCACTTCCATTACGATTTGCACTAATTTTACTTCATATCTTCATTAAAACACGGTTGAAGGAAAAAAAAACAAAAAGTATTCATCAAATATTGCCCACATAATAACTTTTAAAAGTCATAACTTCAAACTTTGTCCTTATTATTAACGGCAGGAGCACTAAACCAATGCGAAACAGCAAACAATCAAAACAGCATAACAGCCACCATCATAAAGCGTCTTTATGTGCGCCTTTGTTGAGATTTAAGACAGTCAATTCCTAACTGAAAGAGCAGACTGACTCTCCATTTTAATCGCAGGAAATCATAATTTTCACTTAATTACAGTCATTCCGTCTGGTGAATGAATACCAAATAACTTTCCACTCACAAAAGTTAGATCCTTTCCACTTGCGCAATACAGCAGCATAAGTTATCTTCTCCCCATCAAAGTGCCAATAGTCACGGCAGGATATTGCGACAGGTAGCAACGCGAATACAAAATAAGAAATCATTTCTTGCCAAGGACTTTTCAGTCAGCCGTCTAGAGATAGAAAGAGAGAACAAAAAAAAAGAAAATAAAGCAAGTACACGACGATTTACGAAATTAGCGATTCCATTCCTTAGTCCTTTAAATGTTCCTTCATACATACATACATACATCCATATATAGAATAGGTAGACAGCTACTCAAAAAAGGGGGAAGGATAGAACCATTGGACTTTATTCATACTTGTGTCCTCATTGTGGTGAAATATATGACTATGTTCATGCCATTCGCCATTGAGGAAAGGACGACAACATCAGTAGTCTATTCTTACATTCTATAGCCTCTTTTATCACCTGATGGCATTCATGTGGTCTGAAGGCCAAAGTTACCTTCTCGTCTATACTACCTTCCTGTTGCTAGTAGTTGTCTGCCGCTTCTGCTTTTGCTGCAATCGTCAATTTGAAAATGGGAAGAAGCTAGAACCAGACAACTTTTAAAGTGGAAAACTTGGGAAAATATAATTTCTACCCTCCGCATGGTACCTTCCAGGACGAAGTTTTTATATATTTTTTTCACATTTTTTTTTTTTTGTTTTTTTTTTTTATTGCAGAAGTTTCCTTACTCTCTAACTCCGACCCGTGTAAGTCGCTCTTTTTTTCCTAAGCAAAGGAAAGGGAATTTATTTCAAAGCAACTACTTGTGGATATGCCATTTTATAAATTACACGAAATTGAAGGTATTCTTTATTTGTTAGTACAAAGTTGTGGCACGGTTCGGTGGGCCGAAGGAGGAGCGAGTCCAGGAGAGAAAAAGTTTCGCAATTTACCGTCTTTTTTGTGTGGATTTTTTTTTTTTGTGTTACATTTTAACATTTTGATAAAACTCCTCAACACTTTCGAATAAATAACGAACACTTGTAAAGTGGCTTTTAAGTTGCTTCGCAGAGTGTAATTTGTCTCTAGAGATGATGGTGGTAGGTATATTGCTTTGGGGAGCAGGAGCAAAAACTGGTTGTGAATGTAAAGTGCCCCTAAAGAGGATCAGGGTGTTAAGTCGTCGAGAAAATGCAGGTTAATTTTCTTATCGCGACATGCTAATCTGCTGAATTAAAAAGTTGGTTAGAAGCGAAAATCTCAGCGATAAGAGGGGGGTTCTTGCGAAACGGATCGAGTGATGTAAGAGTGATAATATGTAATACAAAGTGTGTACATGTGTTTGAAATATCATTACTTTAAGGACTAATAAAAGGTATGTTCCTACATATACAGAAGTGATCTATGAACAGCAGTGCAGCCGGCTAGTACTTCGAGAAGGCAGTGTCCTATGCGGTGGACAAATTATACTTGTTTTGCACCATGAGGCCGATATTCTTATTTTGATTTATATTTTTTTCCCACTAAGGTAGGTGAACATCTTTTATAGACAGTATAACCCCAAAGTTGTAGATCCACACCTGCTTTAGCACTTTCTTGTATAAAAGCAGATTGTTCTCTGTACTGAGCTGGGAATGTTTTCCGAGGAACCACGACATTTCTCTATATATTTGATTTCGAATTTTTTACGTTTCATATTCACGAGTGAACCCCATTACAACTCTATGTCTAGTTGCATTCCCAGGTTATGATTTCTTTTCCAATTATAATGAATGTTTCTACAAATTAATAGCAAAGACTGAACCTGCCTACGTCGTTCGCGTATCCCTAAAGCTGGATTGACTTCGGAAAGATACACATGTATGTAGTACCGTTCTTCTTGACACCAGCTCTCTGCGTAAAACTCTCACGAGTGAATCCCATTATAACTGTATGTAGAGTTGCATTCCCAGGTTATGACTTCTTTTCCAATTATAATGAATGTTTCTACAAATTAATAGCAAAGACTGAACATGCCTTAGTCGTTCGCGTATCCATCTACTAAATAGAAGTAATACATGCATTTGTCACCAAAACACGTTTGAAAAGTCATGTCGGTAATAAATCGAGGCTTGCAGCTTTGTTGTACTTATTTGTACTTTATCGACTGACTATAAGATCAATATAAATGGACATACATACATATGTAGTTGCATAAAGTTTTGACACATATCCCCATGTTCATAAACTGGAGGACTGCGCACAGACCTACAGCAGAATCACAGCCAGACGATCGGTTATAGATCTCAAGTCAATGACAGGTCTATTTGCCTACTGAATGAGTCCAGTGTCCGAGGGCGTCTGTCATAACGAGTGTTGTGACTGCACAAATTGTCAAATTCACTGTCAAATTCTAGCTGTCAAATGACAGTATAGTTTGCCATTTTATCATAGAAAGCTCATGTTTGGCTTTATGAATTCGTAAACAAGCAAAACTATCGGTTTTGGCGGGACCATCGGTCGTTACTTCTTCAGAAATTATGTTGAAGCCGTTGTGACAGTCAATGGAGAACGTTATCGAACCATGGTCAACGCGATCTTGTTTTCAAATATGGGAATGAAATGTAGTTATAACGAACATGAAACCGGAAATGCTCGAAAAAATTACAAAACTGACAGACTATAGTACGTCTGGGACAGTCGAGGTGGGCATCTGCCCGAAATCATGTACAAATATTAATGACAATAAAAACAAAAATTTTGTTTTTTTTTACGTGAATACATATGATATGGAGGTGGACTTAAACTTTGGTAACAAAACTAAAGTTATGCGACTACTGGGTAGCATCAAATAGAGTGCAGAACAAAGTATGCGTTTTCCTTCTGTGGGTAACATTGTTATGCTAGACGAACCTTTCGAGCGACCGCCATCGACTACTTAGATCACCATTTTATTGCACCGAAGGGACGAATGCAAATCCAAATCAAATCAATCAGGTACCAAAGGTCGGTAGCAACGATGTCACTACACCATCATTGCAGTTAGTTCATATTGCAAATATTTGGCAGGAAAGGTACCTACGAGACCTAGGGCTTTACCACAGGAATCGTTCATTCAGTTCATTCTGTGTGAACTAAAAATAGAGCTCACCATGTTCGGCACATAGTGAAAGAAACCAAACAAATCTTATAATATTCATAAAGGAAGTAAGCACATCTCCCTTAAGTGTACATATGTATGTACATCACGTTGTTAATCTCACGCTCCAAGACTTTCTATTAAAATAGTCAATACGTTTGTAATGAATGGAATTTACCAAGCCTTCCATTGGTGTGAACATGAAAACGTTCAATTCAAATTTAACCCCAGCCTTCCCCCACCAATATCCTAGTGCAGTTCTCATTTGCAGTTTACTATTTTAAATTCAAAGGACACGCAGTCGGATTCTCCATTTCGCCAAATGAATGGTTCACCAGCATTTGAGGACAACACAATAAGGAGAAAAGGAAAATACAAAAATATCCCCAAAGGCGAAGGAAATAAAAATGCGCTTTGTTTTATCCTGTTCCTTTTACTTTACGCTTTGCATTTCTTTTTTTTTTGTTTTCCCTTTGCATAATGTCAGCATCTGATACAAAGAAGAGAAAAGGATCTAAATAAAAAAAAAAAAAAAACAACAACGAGGTTGAGGTTGTAATACACCCAGAGGGAGAACGAAAATCATATTAGGTTAGAATAGAGAAAATCTCCTCTCTGCAAGGATAACAAAGAATGGTGGTTTTTTTTTTCTTTTTCTATTCTTTTCCTTTTTTTTTTGTTCTGTTTTCTTGACAGTGTCGTCTCTTCTTCGGTATTGTTGTGTGCTTTTTGCAATATGAGGAGAAAGAACACATGTACCATTATCCTTTTATTTCATCGGTTCGCCTTTTTTCCGCATCCACACATACGAGCTGATGGAACTTCTTTTTATAATATTCTGCTCCTAAACCTTTTAATGGGATGCTTTATATCGTTCAAAAAGGAGCATCCAAATGAGAGGAGCACAACGAGCAAAAAAATGGAAAACAAATGGTGTGCGCGTCGCACAACACCTCATTATGCTAAAGGGGTCCCATACTTTTTCGCCTGCTAAAATAATAAGGACGAACATGCACTATCCACACACACAGCCATGTGGGTGGGAAGGGTAACTTAAATGAGAAGGATATAAGTACTTACATCACTTGATGAGGAAGCATATTCAGTCTCGCCGCACACAAGTCGAAGTTCAACATTAACCAATCCTGTAGAATGGGAGAGAAAAGAAAAAAAAAACAGATTAGGTGAATAAAAGAATAACGATACAGCAGCACGTGGTTAAGATAAGAACAGTCTGTCAGTGTTTTTGTTTTTTGTGGGTTTTAGGGAATATTATAAGCGCATGTGGAGCAGTTGCACATATTGGAGGGATTAAAAGTTGTGACATTTGCTGTAGACGGGTTCGTCCTTACGCCCTTAACTAAATTTAGCGGTTTCTACATATTTTTTTTTCTTTTCCTCACATACACATGTCTGTATTTGACATCTCTCTCAGTTGGTTGCGTTTTTACAGAAAGTTCGTGACACTGTCAAATGTATATGTATACAAGAGATTTCCGGAGGACAGATGGGATAAAATAACACTGAAAGAGTAATACTTGTTGATGCTTAAAGGATTGTTTTGCTTTTGTGTGAAATGAATTGGATTTAAGCAAATGAAATAGTTGTCAGTTACATATTATTATGTGCGACACATTTAAATTTAGTTTATTTGCGAGAAAACTTTTTTGACATTTTGACATTTATGTGGAGAATGTGGGAATGACATTTTCATTGCTTAAGCTGTCATACTTTTCACATATTTTGTTGTTGGTAAAGATAGTTTAGAACTTTTGTTTTGAGAAGATATGACAGACCTTATTCCTGCCGCGTTTCAAGCTTACAATACCCATACTGTCTCTTGCCTTTTACCATTTTTAGGATCGGGTCTCATTATTGAGTGTCTTTCTCATATTGACTAGATTGACTAAACCTCTATTCTTCGTGTGGTCGGGTTTAGGTTGAGACGTAGTTTTTGTATTGGTTTCGTCTGGCGTTTAGTATTACGTCATTGAGAGTTGATGATGACAGAATATGGTGGTAGAATATGCAAGGTTTAGACGATATTTAGTTGTTAATATACAAATTTTAGTCTGTTGGTGGGCTGATGTTTTAATTTGCCTTTCATATAAGGTTTAGCAGAGGATTCATTTGCAATCAACGTCTGATGAATGACCTAGTGCAGGCAATCGTCGGCTCTTTTGTTTCGATAAAATGACCATGAGCTTGTGCCTTATATTATGCAAAACATGCATAGCGGCCTTTACTAAGTCTTAGACTGGTGTACTAGAGAAGCGCTTTCAATTAACCTCAAAAAATCATTTCAAATATCTTCTTCCCGACTTTCAACTAAGGATTCATCATTGTCACTACTAGATGATAAATTGATCCCATAGGGTATTTCACGAAGAACTTGAATTTCAAATCCAGCGTCATTTCCGTTTGTCAGTAACGTTTGACAGCTGTCATATGAAAACATAGAAATTAGTTAGTTTCCATAGCACTCTTCAAATAACCATGAACACCCCAGGGATAATAACAGTGACGAAGCAAGCCATTATGGAAATCTCAACAGCAACATTTTTGCTATCCGAATAATTATCAGATGTTTGTGAGAAATTGGGCCGTAAAAATCTTATTAATATGGTTTAGGATTCAAGCCGCAGACCTCCGAAAACTGGTCACCGAGAAATTGGTACTTAACCTATTTGTACATTTTCTTCTGGGTTTGTTTCAAAATGAACTGTTTTTAGATTATTCATAACAAACGCTCGAAATCGTTTTCCAAAATTTCTTTCGATCCAGAAAGCGAATTAAATATCGATGTTCCAATGATTTGTGCCAGTTTTTGGTAGTTATTGATTTCCTTCTGTCATAACTAACAAACGTCAAAATCAAACTTTAAATAAAGTTGCCTCAATTAATTCTAAAGAGGAACGAGAGTCCTGACAAAACCATACGAAATACTCTCTGCTTGTCTCCTGTTGGATACGTATAAGCTCGGAAACCACTGATTCGTGAATAAATGAATGGAATCGGCTTGGATGGCGGCGCTGAGAATATGTGTTATTATTTCCTCGTAAATACACTGCACAACCGAAAAGATTATTCCACCACATTCGTCTGAGACAAAAGTCATTTGCAGGCAAGTATATACGTAGGCTCTTGTTTGGCTGTGCCAGCCAACGTGAGGCTTTTGAGTTTTCATGGAAATGAAAATCATTAGTTTTTTTCGCCTGCATTAAATATTCATAGTCCGCATTGGCGAAAGGTTTTTCTTCCCATTATCCCTGGTATTTTTTTTCCATTCTGCCAGCTTTTGTTTTGTGGTCTTATCTGTATTATGGTATGTTCTTGGTTGGAGTCCTTAAGCCGGCATATTGTGCAACGAAAGATAATAACAAGCGCATTGGGAAAATTGCCAATTCAAATGGTTTTCTTGGCAGGATAAGCATGAGAGATGGCGAAAGAGCATCTTTTTTTTATATTTCTATTCGTGTGAACGTTAAAAAATAACAGACGTTTTAAAACCCCTTAAACATTAATGTGGAAACTTTTAACAAAAAGGAAACCAAGAGAAGGTGTAGAGAATGAGGTGATTACAATATGCTAAGATTTTTCTCGGGATGGTAATAAAAGTATCTACCTACTGTGCGTGACTAGGGACGCTATAAAGTGCTTTACGTTGCAGTAAAGCGAAATATCTTCACCTAATCGCTTCGCGTGGTCTGAGGATAGTGCCGTATTAAGTGAAAAAAAGAATATTGTTGCATTATTCTAAAAGAAATTACAAGAGTAAGCGATGCGTAGAAGACCATTACGGTCTAAGTTAAAAGCACCAAGATAATGATATTTTAGTATCTATTAAACAAATTTAAAGAAAGGTCATTCGATTATGTCCATTATGGAGTGCAATAAGAAGTATAAAACTTATGGGACTTGCAGTCATCCTTCACTTTCGCTATTTATGTGTGACTGTGCACCAAGGAGCAAGGAGTGAGAAGGCTAATAAAGGGATAGAAAATGGTTGGAATGACAAATTGACAATAACTTGTGGCTTCTTGACCTCTGTATACCCAAGTCCTTCCCAAACACCTAATAGCGGGCAGCTGACTGCACCAAAGTCTAAATCATCCGATTTGGGTTTTCTGGCCAAGTTTTTTGTTCAATTTCGTGCATTTGACCCAAAATAATAAGGGAAAGGATGCCCATCTTTTACTGTGATCCCCACATTGCTTATGAGTTGGATCGAGGGCCTTTTACCAAAATTGGCATTTGTTTCATCGATGACATCTTCAATCAAGCCAATTCGCTTACCACCGAGCCACTTCTTCATGTTTGCAAATAGTCTCAAAGAGCTAAATTTGAAGAATATTTGGGATGACGGAGCAATTCATAACCTAAAACATAGAATTTCGCTGTTGCGACCGCGGACTTGTGTCTCGGTGGGTTGTCCTGGTGGATGAAAACTCTTCTTCTCGCCAAATGGAGTGGTTTTTGATTTAAATCGCGAATGTCAAAACATCCAGGGTCGTAGATATCTGTTTCAAATAAATTATTTGACAGGTCTTTCTGAAAACTCTTTTGAAAAATGCGACAAGCAAAATCTTTGATTTAAGGCAGCGCCGTTTTTTTTAGTTTTCAGGGAATTATAGACGCAGCCTCGCAAAACCTACGACAATTCTTTAGGACTACTTTACTATAGCTACATCAAAAGTCGCCACGGAGATGAGTATGCATTTTTTTACCAGGAAATACAGTAATCTTCCTTGTTCGTGTCAAAGTCAATAACATTCAAAAGTTTTCTATTATTTCACCAAAATGTAAGGTCATTTAAATGAATATTCAAATCTGCATACACTGAAGAAAAAGTCGTTGAGGCCTAATACTCGAACCTGTCCAATATTAAGGTCCATAGTCAATAACAATTGTAGCTTTTAAAACAACAACAGTGCATTCTTCTAATCAATTTCCTTTCAACTGTCTGTGGTTGATTAATTCCCCAGAAAAAATACCGCCAATTATTCCAAGTCAATTAAAATCCCCATTCAGTCAAAATAAAAAAAAACAAAAAACAGCGACTGTTATCCTAACTACCCATTTTCAACCCAAACTCACCATCGATTCCACACGGTCCTTCGGCGCTAAAAAACACTTTGACTGTGCTTTGTGAATAATCAGTTAACGCTTTGCGGTGGTCACCGCAGACATCGATGGTAAATTCCGTCGGTCCTCCAATCTGCAAATAGACAGAATACACCGGAGCTTAGTTGAATTCCTATTGGTTTAGGGCCTAAGTAATAAACGGGCAATGGGGTTGGAATGGAATGTATTGGGATTTTGCGGCTACACTGATCGCCGTTGAATTGGGGATAATAGTTTTCGCCACCGCAATATGGAAGCAGATACAGTGCGCGGTTTTCCTTTCAGACTTGAACTATGTTGGTTAGCTGTATGTTTACCATTCCACCACTATCGTCACCACCTAACCAACCGAACGTTATTTTCGATTAATTGTAAAATATTCACTAAGGGGTGAGACACACACACTGTCTACCAATTAACTTTACCTTAATTTTGCCTTTATTCGTGAAGCTTGCACTTCGCACGCTGTAGCGTTCGTTTAGTTGCTCATTAACTATTTCGCAGGTGTTGACATCGAATTCGCACAAATGCGCTGGACAAATCAAGTTGGTTGGCCAAATAAATAGGTAATGGCAATCGCTGATTATGGATTCCAGAACTGGGGTACCCTATGAAACAAAGCAAAAAAGCTTGAATTAATAAATATTTGATGACAAATTTTAAATAAATTGCAACCAGCAGCATTTTGACTTAAAACCACACACACAATGTGTAGAGAGTAAAATGTTGATGTTAATTTGGAAAATGTTACGCTAATGAATTTGTGGTTTATTAGTCAGGCGGTGTTGACATTTATTGCACATATTGCATTTTGCATTTAAAGAATTGCCGCAATGCGAACAAAACCCAAGATACGTACTCTTCCCGCGCTAGCGTCACATGTAAACTGTATGGTTGACGAGAGTTGGGTTTTTTTATCTGTCGGACATGGACTGCCACGTAGATACTTTAGCTCGGCACTAGTTTTGTTGATGCGCGTGAGGGAAACATCTGGATATCCGAGACTCTAAAAGTAGAAAAAATATATATTTTATTAGAATAGTACTATGTAAAAGAAAAAACAAGGCACAGAAGAGTATTCCTAAAATTTTCATTTAAATCTGCTTCATTGCGCAATGATATATCAAAATTTCTCGGCTTAACGGACTTGGTGAATTCTAAATCAGAACAACAAAGCGTTCAATGACAGTGATGATAGAACCGTACTTATAGCCATCAGGATTATGGCTGAGATGTATGTATAAGTAATATTTCTGATTGATTGTCAGCATCCTAACATGGGAAATTGGTATAAACGGTCGCTGGTTGGCATCATTGAAAAATCTCTAGATTGTAAGGAATATACTCGGGTACCATTTCTCGACTTTGAAAGTGATTCTAGCAACGATGAACCTAGGGCTTTACGCGGGCATTTAATACACAGGGTATCAGCTCAGACCTGGGGAATCCCATAGGATTGTAAGTCGAGACATGATCCAGGGCTGGGATGTAATTGCTTATGCAAATGTTATTGCTATACCTCTTTCAGGTAAACACCTAAAAACGGTTAGAGATCTTTTGTAAAACGGTCTCTCTAAGATTTTTAAATGGAGTAAGAAATGTCAGCTTACCGTCAACTATCAAAACAGAATCTGTCCTCTTCTAGGAAACACAAATATCCATAGTTCGCCCCTTCGAAACATTGCCTAGTTAGCCCCATACTTGATAGGAAACTCAACTGTAAACCCAATATCCAAGAAAGCCACTACATCCCTGTACATTGGGTTTACAGCCTCGTATTACATATTGGACATATGTATCCGTCATCAGGTTTATATTAACATAATTGGTGATCGTCTAGTGAACATCTTTGCAAAAAGCATGTTACCTAACTCAACGCTGTAGAGTGCAAAAATCGACTTGTCTTTGCACTAAGAACCCCCTAGCAGCGGATCTAAACATGCAATTTTACTTGCTATTGGTTTGAAGTCTGCATCTCTTATCAATCTTGAACTCCTCCCGCAAGACACTGACTATGTACTTCTTCAACTTTCGTTCGGTAAGAACTTTGATTGAACTGTTCCAAGTTCAATCCCTAGACAACACCTAAAACGTCTTTCACGTCCCCACCTCTAGCGAGCGCCTGACAAACATCCGAGAGTACAACTGTCACGAAAAAGATTTTCAAATATCAAATTGCTCCTCGGATACGACATTGCACAGTAGGTCCCTTCCATTCGTGTAAAAATATAACACGGACTACACGAATGGTGTAGAATTTAGGCCCTGTGTCCCATAGACCTGACGCTCCAAATATATATTTTTATTTTATTTTTTTTATCTTAAGAAAACAAACACTCAATCCACTAAATTCCTGGCAAAGAAATTGCACAAAACTTAAGCAAATCCACCAATGATAGTAAATCATAAAGGATTCACTTCCGGCATCACAGACACTGACACAGAAATGTATATATATTTTTAGCACCACCTTCTCAGCCCCAACCGTCCTCTTACCGACCAAAATCCAATAAATTTCCAATTGCTTTAGCGTATTCCTTAAACAAAACAAAACAAAAATACATGTATGTATCTACCCCACATCTAAATCATCGAGTACCCTATCAAGCACACAATCCGTATCTTTTCGCAGAACAAAAATCAATAAGAAATCATTTTGGTCAACCGCAAACAAAATCTCCCAAAAGCAAATCCCCTTCGCAAATCCTTCCATTTTAACACCAACCTCCCCATTTGTCCATTGCCAGAAGTACAGAGTACAGAACCGCCGCCGCCGTATCTTTGAAATTGTGGTTCGTCGTTCATCCTGGACAAATACCATATTAGACAGTATGGGGCTAGCTTTCTCACACCCACCATTGGATTGAATTTATTTGTTTGTCCTAAGAGGAATATCCTCCAAATATTGAGTATACGGTTCCACCGGCCACATTATGGTGGTCATATCTATGGATGGGGATCTTTAGAATATTCTTTTGCCCATTTCTTGTCTGTGAACTAAGGGCTGAGGGATTGTTTGCTCTTAAATGTTAAGATTGAGCAAGAATATGTTGATCCTTGGGATAATAAACAAGACAAAAGTGGGCGGCGATTTATAAACTACGGCATTAAGTAGGATGCTTTAATATGGATTATGAGATATCAGAGGACGACGACCTTTTATTTACATTGTTGACAATAGAATTAGGAAATGTGTTGTTCTGGAAAAACAAAAGAGGAGCTTCTAAATCAAATGGGGTTATTATTGTTTCAAGAGTTTGTGGTAGTTGGTTACCTACTGAGCTTATTGATCTTTACACGCATAAGCAATTGTGCAAACACCATATAGGAAATCGAAAAGGTGTCATGTGATCCAAGTGCTTTAAAGAAGGGTGTCCATAAATTCCCTCAAGAAAGTAATGTTGATAGTATTGATTCATAAAGTATACAGAATAGGGTAGGTAGAACGGGGTGGCTACATGTGCGGTCAACAATCGGATCACTGGTGGATCCTTTGTGAGCCCCTGTCGTGGGTTAACCTAGAAGACAAATACAAAGGTTGGTTATTATCTTTGGGGTAGTTACAAGACCACCGTGAAGTTGTTATACATTTCAGAATGGTTAATGGTCTCTTTCCTGACAGGTAGCACAGGTCTTCAAATTGATATTTACCAAGGGTCGTCTTTCTAGTTTTGCATAGGCTTGGGCATTTCCAGAGGAACACATCTAAGATTGCTGAATATGCGTTTTTAGGAAAATCATTTCCAACTGCAGATATTTTCTGTTAGTAGCTGATGGCCAAAGAACTCGATGTAACCTGATGAACCTGCGTTGGATAACTTCAATCGGGAGAGAATGAATGTCAAGGTAGAAAGACCAAACTGGAGAGAGTGGTGGAAGACGTTTACAGGAATATGTCATAGGCTGACATTGATAAACATTAAGTTGAAGTATGTTTTTTTTTGGCACCATCTTGAAAAATTATTCAGATTTACTTGGAAAACATGAAAGTTCGCTTGGATTGATATTTATTTAAATATGTTCATGTCATCAGCGTAAATGGATATATGTATGTATTTGAGATACAATCACTGTCGTAAACTCCCAATATTAAAATCAGCGGACCTAAGTGGCTACCTTGAGGAACCCTACAGGTGACTGTAATGGGGTTTGAATTAATGGGGGGATCTTAATAGCACATGGTATTATTGTGTTACGGGGTACAATTTAGTCCACATAATAAACGAGGATATCATTCTTGGGGCCCTTCTTGTTAAGGCGTATTTTGTAACAACTTTTCCAAAGCATTCCAAGAAATCGGTTAGGGGTTGGGCGAAATCTTCCATCCATTTTTTTCAAGACAATAGCGGATAGATTCTCAAGCCCGGCTATTTTTTGATATACCTACTTACTTAGGTGGCTACGGCATTACCTAGGCTTCAAGACTACTCAAAAGCGGCTTTAGATTCATGTAGTCAGCTTTCCGGAAGCACCACTAGGCCTCAAAATATAGTTTTATTACAGCAGAAAACAAAAGACAAAGAGAAGACTTTCATCGAAGAAAAGCTAAGTTTGAGTTGTGTTCCTAAATTATAGGTAAACCCACTAGAGGCCAGAATTGGAAATACAGAAATACAGGACATTTAATTTTTCAGTGATGAGGGTCATTTTCCTTTTGAAAGTTAATAGTTTTTTTTTTTTTTTTTGAGAAACAAATGCATCCAAAACGTGTGTTAATTGGATCATTTTACTTTGAAAATCCATGAATTACAGTCAGTTTTTTTGTGGCCAAATTGCAAAATATGGATGTGGACTACATGTGGTTTCAACAAGACAATGCCTCATGCTCGGTCGTGTAATTTCCTGCTTTAGTGATTAGAATTAGGGATTTAACGACGTTGGACCTTTTCCCTGGGGGTTTTCTAAAATCTATGGTTTATGCCAACAAGCCCACGACCACCCATGCTTTGAAGGAGCAAATTGAGTGCGTATTTGAGATCAAAGCTGTGGAGGGAATTTACCCGATCGATGTGCGTTCATTAATTAAGGATCCTGATGGGTTCAGCTTAAACGAGTTGCTTCACTTTGAGAAATGCACTGACAGATTTAGCGCCAAAGTCATTTGAAGTGAAAATGAACGGAAGATCTTGATAACTAAATCTTGAACTAATTTATTCAAAAAAAAAAACAAAACACACATGAAAATCCTTCACGAATCCCTTAAAGCTCTGTACATAACCATCAACACTCCTTAAAATCTTCCACTCAATACACTCAGACAACCGAGAGCGAATGCAAATACCATAAAATCGATAATATCGAAGTGCATGGAACCTTGCCTCCGATACTTAGCCGGAAGAACAAGCCGGCTGGCTATAGAAGGTGCAATAGTAATAAAAAAATGGTGTACTCTCTCCCTTACACGACACACGGGTGAATTAAAGTGTTTCAAATGATTTGATTCCAAACTGTGAACTCCAGGAGACATACCAACGTCTCCTTGCTTATGAAATACTATTGAATACATTTTACACTTCATTCACCGATGCCGGAAGCTCCGCCATGTCCTTGCGTTTTATTGCAAAGGGTTCGCTCATTGACGATTCAGCGCACCACATTGCATCGTAAATACCAAAGAGATTGAGTATTGGCGAATAGCACTAACACCAAGACCTTTCGCTTCGGCTTTATGCTCTTCCATCTCCGAAATTGCCACAATTTAAGTTGGTACCCCTCTGCGCTCTAAATGCATGTAAAATTCATTCATTTCCTGCGAGATGCACCCTCGAAAGCGATTTTTACGATTTTCACAGCAGATACACCGGGAAAAGATTTTATGCAACCGAGTGGAGTGCATCCAGCTGAAGTGCTGGGGTTAGTTCGCTCATGAAATATGCACTGGTACGTGGATGTTTTATGAAATCAAAATCTGCTGCAAGTTTTTAATACCCATAGAGAAGGAGCGTACACAAATGCGAAATGAGGGTTGTGCGAAACATAAATTGAAGTCTGGCACACATGGCCGCAATAACCACGAAGCGTTCGAGACAAATGGAAAGCGTATACGGTAGAGTATGTGAGAAATAAGCTGCCTCAATATCTGTCATAATGGCGATGGATGAGGACATATTGAAACAAAGTAAAGGAAGAGGTTAGACTGGTCTGTACTCAACGTATTAGATTGTTCCTTAAACCTGAAATGTGAATGACAACAGACCAGAATAAGCACTCAGTGAATACCTACTTATTCTACACGACTGTGCACAAGTTCTAATATATCATACGTACACACATGTATCCTTCTCTGCAAAGGATTCGGGACAATAATCCTCTTGATATTCGTTAGATATTTTGGTAAAACGAATTTTAACGTGTGCCCCACATACACAAAAGTGAATAGTGTCCAGCACACGTGGTTCATTATATGAACTTCGAGTATAAGTCGGCACATTCTTTGGATTTAATGATATTCATCAAAGCTAAAATGTTGATAAGAGACTGTTTTTCTAGAACTACGACCTAAGGTGGATAAAATAAGGTGCACTTCTTTCTGAATATCATGTTCACCTAAAGAAGACAGCTGTTCAAACCGATAATATGTTTCATGAGTTCTAAAAGGAGTAGATTTCATCATTGTGGTCATAGATGTTCAACTATATAGCCTCTTTCCACTGGCTGCGACGTTCACCACAGCTTGGTACTGTGGAAACTGATCTACACTAATACCCTTAGGCTAACATTTTTGAAGTCATCAAGTCGAAGTAATTTGACTGACGAAGTACATACATAATAGTTAGTCAGTGCTACTGTTGTAGCAATTATGACAGAATTCCAAAGAGCCTGTCAGAGCAGAATCGTTCCGGACTGGTTGACATACATACATGGGTTTGCAGTTGACAGAAGAAAAGACCAAACCTGAGTAGCACGAAATTTATGGAGACCTAAATAATAATAATAATGCTTAGGATTAAGTGCTCAAATGTTAAATCAACACGAGTGAGTGAAGAAAGTATTATTGCCAGACACGCCATGCCTGGTCACAGGTCGTCTAAATGCACCGTGACCCAAAATGGTTTAAGAAGGATCTAGACAATTGGGCGTACTGTTTAAGGCATGATAGTTAGACTCTCGGATGTTTGTCAGACGCTCACGAGAGGTGGGGACGTGAGAAAAAACTTTTAGGTGCTGGCTGTGATTCGAATTGCCCCGTAGTCCAATGCACTAACCACTTGAGATACTATGTTGTGAGCATAACACCAAACTATTTCACCAAGTTAAAAACATCACACTTCATGAATAATATCAAAATCTTTTTGAAAAAATGGGGCGTCACAATTAAAGGGCAATAAATATGGACATGTGTCCACAATTAATGCATTATCAAAGGCGTTATGAAAGTCAGATTCTATACCTGATTTTTTTTTTATTCTCCACAAGTCGTACTTGTCTTTGCTTTCACAATACACAGTTCCTAAATGAATAGAATGGAATGGAGGCTATCCATCAAATATAGCGCACAACCTAACTTCCTTGAAGTTTTAAACTTCAATTGAAAATCTTTAAAAGAACACAAAAAACCAATGACTAACCTGTTCATCCTCTGGAGTTGTTTGTCCCATAACTGCCATACATGCAGCCGAACCACCAGGACATCCTAATCCGTACTTTGGTACCAACGGTCTGCACACATTCAAATAGAACTTGAAATAAGAGAACAAAAAAAAATACAACAAAATAAAAACCCACAAAATGTGGTGTCAAAAATGTATTGCTCGATGGGCATAGAAAATCCAATCAAGTCACACGTACATACCTTCATTGATTTGCCGACTTGCGATTGAGAAATTGACGAACTGACTTTCGCTTCATAGTTATCCGTTGTACTTATCAGGGGTGTCAAGTCCATGTCATGTGCATCGGGATCTGTATCCTCGTCTATCATGGAAGTCGCCGATCCGTAGCCCCTAGTTTTGCATGTAATCTGATTTTGACATGCCAATTTCGTCTGATAGTGAATCAGTAGTTGACAATTGGAATTTTCAATTATTTTCGGTCCACTCGATGATGATGCCGCATCAACAGCAGTCTGGCTGGTGCCTTCTTTCGAATCTGACTCTGTGCCACCACTACCGGCCGCACAGACAAATTCAATTTTCGTTGACCAAAATGTTGTGGTCGCTGTTTTGTCCTTTGTCTCCATTTGACATGATGCACCGGATTCGTATAGTAAATACGGTGAGCCGGTTTGATTAAAACGCAAATTCGAATTGGTCGTGCCAACTGTATTTGATTGGCCATTGAAGGTTTCGCAGGCACCTGTATGAGTGGAATGGAAAAGAGGTATGAATAAAAAAAAAAGTAAAAACAAAAACCAAAGAACTATTGGATTATGGGAAACAATTGTTGTTTGGTCGATTCATTTGTTTGTTTGGTTAGTTAGGTCGGTTGGTTTCCACAATTCCGATCAGCATGATGTCTGAAAACGGCAATACGATGCAAGGACATCGTTTAAACAAAATAGACGAACATCGAACTGAAAGTCTTAAATAGGCTCTGGAATAGTGTACCGGGGAATTTAGGTCCTCTAGTCCAAGCGTGAAACATTTATTTGATTATGTGCACAAGAGTTGTCGATAAAATGACAGCTTTTGGTGGAAAGCCGACTATACATGGCAATACATGGCATCAGTGAATTCTTCGTGTACACCGATGCAGTTATTAACTCAGATGAAGGACTTATTTATGATTGGTTAGTCGTACATTTTAAACATGCACTTATGTATTTGCCTAAACACAAGAATTATGAGTTGGTTTCAAGAATAATCTCATAAAGATCCGGACGAAAATTTGGTAAAATTTATCGGAAATCGGGACTCAGTGTTGCCACAAAAAATCATGATTTTAAATAAAAAATAATCATGACTTCAGTGGTTTTGTTGACCTTTGTGTATGTACTAGAAACATTAAAGAGTTCAGCTTTCTCTTATCATCGTGTAAACTATCAATTTTTATCTGACAACGTTGTAAGGCAATAATATTGGCAAACGTTCGAAGTTATCTCGTTCAAAGCAGTGCTTGAGTTGTCAACAAAATATTTGTGTTTCTTTTGTAGTTCAGAGCACCAGCTGTTTGTTTCTTTCTTCGTTCAGAACGTGACTCAGCATAACTTGACTGAGCATCCTGACCAAAAGTCAAACACAGTGAATTTGACATTTGACAGGAGATGAAGCAATGGTAAAGAAAAATCGAAATCCAGGCGCCCATGGTCTTTTTTCTAATTAATTTTTATGAGTTAATAATTAAAAATTTTTTTTTTTGTCTTTTCACTGTTTCAGTGCTCCAGATGACCAAAAGCATAAATCTTCGATTTTTGTTCCCAATTATATGAGAGTTTATTGTTCAATCGATGATTTTTTAATAAATCAAACCTGCTTTGTTCAGAGTGCTTTCGAAGTGTTCAGGCTTTGAAATAAAAAAGAAAAACGTCTTAAGTCAAATGTGTGGTATACTCACAACCAATCGCATTGTGCATGTTCTATTCTTCACACAAATGGAGGGTCGCTGCTATTCAATGCTGTGTCCGAAAGTTCGTTTGTGTGGATTCAGAAGCATTTTTATGATATTCTCCCATATTCGTCAAGGTTGGTGCAGAGGTGAAAATCTTTTTGGGGTTGTTTGGGATTCGAATTTCAAACATCCAGTTCAGAGGTCCGACAGACTAGTTACTGAGCCACGGCGCCCATGAAATGTTCTTATTCGCTTATGAACTTAATACTCTTATTTGTGTTAGAAACAAAACTTTAAGACACTCTACCTTCGCGTCTTCCATCGCATCGCGTGGTTTTCTGCGGAACCCTTACACCTTATCGAAGTTTTCATTAATTCCTTCCTTATCCTTTAGGGTCCAAACCAGTTCTCTAGTTCAGCTTTTTGTTTGAGACATGATTCGGGCTTAAAATACTTTTGTGAAAATGGCGATCACTTTCCAGGTGCTTCTCTCATACACTAGCACGGAGTCAGTACTGGAGTGGAACAGTTTTCCTTTGGTGCCTAAGCTAAGTACATTCTAATGGCTTAGTTTTAGCGATTCGACTTCTGGCATCTTCTTTGATTCCTCGATTTGTTGTTATTCAATGGAGGTCTGGAGATTAGGCACACTGAAAACGTCAGTAGCGGTGAGGAGCACAACAACTTTGACAATAAAATGCAACCTTGACTGACTTCACTCTGAATTTCTAAAGTTATCTTCAGACGTTTGTGACATATACAATTATAGTCAGATTGCAAGTGTCAAGTTCGGAAGTCCAAATGTCCAAAATGCCTAACAAGGTGTTTGTGTTTTATTACGTACACACATCTACTACATATATGTATTCCAAACAACAGAAGCCACCAAAAACAATTTCATGCATCAAAAATGTTGCAAAGTTGTTTCACAGGCGTTCTCCCTTTCAAGGGCATTCCGTTCCAGGCCTTCTGTATCGACCAAAGGTCATTCAATAACAATACTCTTTTTAATTAATATCCCTTCCTAAAAAAGGAAATAATATATTAACATTTCCCAATTGAGAGGTTAAACTAAAATCGAAAAATCATATTTATTACTTCACGGTTCACTGACGCGTAACACATTTAATCACTTTTTTTGCAATCACGTATAGGTTCATTCGAAATTTCATCCCTTTCAAAGCCATAAAGTCCTGTAGCGCCCGCTACCACCCTCTGAACTTGTTGGTATCGTTTAAGCAGGATTTCCAATTGCCAATTCGTGAGAAATCTGCAAACCGCCACAACAGGAGGTAGTAGCTGCAATAAACTTTTTAAATGAATGCCATACACATGTATTTTTTCCAATTCAATTTTTTTTACCCGCAACTCTATGCGGGGATGATGCACACACACATATAATAGAGGGAAAAATTGGTTTTCTAAAAATTTAATCCCAATTTAGGTTAATCGACATCGAATTCGTTTATCTCACACGGGTGTATGGAGAGCGTAGATACAGTATTCGTAGGGAGTGAGGTTGTTTTTCTTTTTGTTTGTGTTTTTTTTTGTGGACCTCTATCTGAGATTGCGAATGCTGAACACGTTTCAACAATTTCGTATCCCGACCAAAATATTTATGGGGTTTTCAATCGAAGTTATGTGCAATGATATTAAATGAAATGTGTTTGCTAGTTGGCTCTTGGTTCGGAGAGGATTTTGATTTTTTCCACCACTCATATGGCGGGAATCCGGAATGCGGATGCTGTCAATGGATAAAGTCTCGCCCTATTGCTCATACTTTCCCTCCATATGGCATGCAATAACCATCGAACTGTGAAAAACCCAATAAGTTGGCAATTTTGTGCAATCAATCGCTGTTTTTTTTTCTTCTTACTTTGATATGAGATGCTCGGTTTATTACATTTTATTACATAACATCTGTGGAATATATACATATGTACATATGAATGAGGCGTATTTTTGGCCTCAGAACAAGGACAGGAAACATGTTTTCGTGCATTATTTACACATATGTACATATGTATGTATATTGGTTTTTGTAGCACAGGTAAACAGAATCGCAATTTTTCTCAGCTGTTTTTTAGTAACTTGAGGTTGCTTATTTTAAATCATCCCAGGCGATTTTAACGTCAAGATAGGTTAGGAAGACATCTTTGGTCGGACAGCTGGAAAGGCATAGACGACACCACGTCTGCCAACGGACTTAGGCTCATTGACACTGGGGCGGGGCGAAATGTTACTGTACCAACCACACAGTTATCTCATCTCAATATTCACAAGACATGACAGTCTCCAGATTGATCACATCGCGATCGACGCAAGGCATGCCTCCATTATTCTGGATGTCCGAACCTTCTGAACATCTTACATCGACTCGGCTGTCTACACGCCACAACAGAGAAAAATAACTGTGAGAAGATATGACGTCAAAAAGCAGCAATCGCAAGAGACGGCCAGAACCTTTGTCGATCGCGTTTCGCGAAGTCTCGTAATGACTCCTGACCAGTCAGCATCAAGTGCCGATGACCAGTTGCTATGAGAAGTGTAGCAACTGATATGCTGGCTTTGAACCGACCACCACCAAATAACCCCTGTTTTGACGACAAGCACGTACAGCTAAACAAGAGGCATACAAAGCGGCGCTAAAAAAAAGGACGAGGGCTGCTCATGAGCTCTACGATCTCTGGAGAAGAACATCGGCTTCTGCGGAGAAGAAAGAAAATGCATGAGAAGCCCGCGGTCGAAGATATAGGAAGTTTTACGAACAAGTAAAAAACATGAAGATGGAAACCTCGTAGTAGAGTCATAGTCGGTGCTGATAACATGGATAAACTTCTTCTCCAGACTGTATTGCGGTGACGCAGATCAACATCCCCCTGTCACCTAGACGATGACAGTCAAAACTTCCGTCCACCTGACCAAAATATAGTGAGGATGGCAATAATCAAACTTAAATCCAATAAGTCTGTTGGACCTAACGGCTTACCGGCTGAAGTGTTCAAAGCAGCTAGAAATTACGTGGTAGAGAGCATACACCAACTCATTTCTAAGATATGGTCAGATGAGTGTATGCCTGATGAATGGAACCTTAGCACCGTTTGCACGATCCATAAGAAAGGAGACCCCCTCAACTGCGCCAATTCCAGGGGTATCAGTCTCCTTAACATCGCGTATAAGATCTTATCTGCCATTCTGTGTGAACGTCTGAAACCCTTCGTCAACAACCTGATTAGCAACTTAAGTCCTTTGACCCCTTGGGGGTATGCGTGCCAGCTTGTTTAGATTTCTGCCACGCACTTGAGCTGCCTCCAGCTCATTCCCAAAAAACTCGATTCTTCCGCAACTATTCTGCGCCACATTTGCCTAGTGAACCCCCTGTTCTGCCTGCTTGAGTGTGCGGCACTCAGTACTGATTCTAGGTTGGATCGGAACAGCAATAACATTGCTTCTCCAGATGTATAATAGTATTTTGAACCAGGCCTTAGCCTATTTCTTTGCCACCAAGATTTTCCGAGACAACACTTCCATGTTATAGAAAGTCGTTCACCTTTTCGACCACCTTACCGGCAATGTTGAGTTGAACGCTGGTGTTTGAAGTGCTCAGGGCTGCGTTTATTTTAAGCCCCACTTTTATTGGCTCAGCTTCTAGATTGTTGGCCATTAGTTGATGGTCCGATGTGAAAGTAAACAAACATAATCAAGGTGTTTAAGTCAAGATGTTATGATCCAACGAATTCCGCAGTTACCTTCCGTCAATGCTGCACGCAGTACATCACTGATAGCCATCAAGAGCAATAGTGGTTACAGTATCCACCCCTGGTGTACTCCAGAGTAACGAAGGCGACCGACTCTGCTAACACAATGGATCTTTCCTGGCTCAAGTATATTCTACTGTGAACGGAGTATAGCCACTTAACCTAAACTTAAACACATTGATTTGTCCGTTACTAAGCATTTTGGTGTTACACGACACCAATAGTTGCGTCAAATGAAAAAATGTATCTTTCTCATTCCCAACTTCACAGAAAAACAATATAAATGATATAGACTCACCAGCATGTTCTAAGCAAGGCGAGCCAGCATCAGAACAAATTGCAAAAGTGTAAGTTTTACCACCAACTTCCAAATTGTACGGTTTATTTCTAAGGCTGCTCATGTTGTACCTGAAAAACAAACGAATAAGTTAATTTGTAATTCGTTAAAAACACTATTTAGGCTAAACTTACTTAAAACCAGTGATAGGATTAATAGCCACACATGGATCCATGGTATTGCAAGCCATCGAATTTAGCCACGAAAATTCAATAGTACAGCCTTTTCGTCCCATGAAATCCGGTCGTCCATACTAAAAAATTTAATATAATATATAATTAAATCTTTTAAAGAAAAAATTATTGAACAAACCTTAATGTCCGTATCACAATGGAAATAGATGATCGAGGTATAGTTGTGAGTGGCATTGCAAACCGTATCAGACTTGTGGCGAACAAGAAGTTGTTTACCCTCTACAACTGGATTGGCTTCCACCGTGCCGTAGTTAAAAAACCTTAAAAATTAATAATTGATTATCACTATTTCTCAACAAGAAGCCGCTCTCTATACATTTTCTTGTAGTCAGATGCATTCATGTCAATAAGGCACACACTACTTCCCGGTGGACACATAGCTGCTTCTGCATAAAGAACTGGCTTACATACATTCATCACAAAAATCGAACCATTTCTATCCGATGTCCTAGAGCAATACAAAAAAAACATTTAGTGTCACTTGTAATCCATTTAGTGTCACAGAAATCGTACCTGTAGTTGTAGTCGCTTAAAGCTAGTAAGTCATAGATATATCCTGATGATGGATCCATGACGGTACACGTATTCGACTTAACCGCTTCAGGTTCAGGCAAACAAGCTTTTGGAGTCTCCAACATAATATAAAAAGAACATTCACCATCGGCCTAGTATGCAAACGAATCAATAAAAAATAATAAACCTCATATCACAATCGACTTACGTAGGGAGTAACCTGTGACGGATACATATCCAAAGTGTAATCACATCCAAGCATCACATGCAACTGGTACGGAGTTCCATCTTTACACTTTGACCCATTCATAAATGTAAAGAACATTTTCCCATTTTTATACGTCAGCTCATGGCGAGTTCCTAAAGGAATAGGATTCAATTTGGTTGTGCAGTTCAAAGCTTATCCCCTTAAGACCAGCATCAATTGGGTTGTGTCCAGGACACTCACTTACCTAAAACGTATTCTTTTTTGTCCCGTTTCAGGCAAGCAGCAACATCTTTTTGACCATCACATGTTTTTGTTAGATTACCACATATATTGAAATCGAAAATATCACCACGATTGCTAATTACTGAGTGGGCCAAGTCCGAGTGCAGTGAAGTAAAATCGAACGTGTAATTGTAAATGGGTTCAACGATATAGCATTTATCTGTGGTTGACTCCTAATTTTGCCGTAACGGGAATAGAATTATTATTGAAATATGAATTTCTACTCAGACTATTGTAAGCCAGCTTAATTACTGTCCAAGCATAAGCTTTAATAATTCTAATACGTCTCTAAATGATTGGCACAAACATAAAAGGAAAAGAAATGAATTCAAAATATCATATTTATTAGACCTCTTGTTGGGCGCCAAATTATTTGGGCAAAACAGTTGGTAGGTGCAGATACCTAAGCTCAACAAATCTTGACTAAATAGTAAAAGACACAATTTTTGTTAAAACTTGTATTTTTATTTTTTATCATTTTCTCCTCGCACCGCAACATAAGTTATACAAGTTGGGACAACACTAGGCGTGTTTTATTGAGGAATCTGTAGGAACCTCAGTAATTCTTACACACAAAGCAAAAACCAAAAAATAAACGTAGATAATGTGATCCGTAGACGGCGTTTATTTTTTGTACAAAAGTATTTGTTTGCGAAACGCCGTGATTAGATGGGGCTTGTTATATCGATTGTGTCGACAGTTTTCTGGATAAGAAGAGTGCGGGGTGGACATTTTACTAACTACACAATCGCCATCTAATCAAGGTCAAAAATTGTATGTCTATGACTCAACTTATCAACTGTTTTTGGACTTATGAACAGTGCTGTCGTTATTCGCTTCACTAGCACTCCCGTTTTTATCTATTATCACAGCTCTTACATAAACGGTTTCTACGATCTAGGAAATCATACTTACTGATTTTGAACTCAACGGAAAAAATCCTGACGTAAAAGGCTCGTAAGGGGACAACTTGCATTAAGTAGATCACTGGAGTTTCATGCAGTGCAAACCATAGAGGTACTTTATTAGGTCTGTTCGCGTACATTTCCCCATGCAAATATTTCAGTGCATTAATTTACGAAATCTGTCAAATCTGTCAGATACCTGCAAGAAATTTTTTGTTGTATGTGTATTTGCATACATTTACTTTTGACGTCTAATATCTAAACGAATTTCGTAGGTCTCGCATTAGTTTACTTTTTTGTGATTTTACCACTCCCTGAGAGAATTTTACCCCCACTCCTTGAAATTTCATAACCTACGAATTTTGGTGCGAAAGTACGCGAACAAACCTATTGTCTCTTGATCTTGACACTAATGTCACTACCAGATGTCAAGTCACATTTCAAAGCAAGACCTTCTTGATAGCCATGATTTCTCCCTGAAAAACGCTACAGTGACCTGGGATGTGATAGGAAGTTTTCACTCAGGTCAAAAGAAATCAATTTTTTTGACAATTCTTCTTTGTAATGGCAACACTTTAAATGACATAAGATGTTGACAGCCCTAATTTCACTATTTTTGTGCTTCATCAAAATCTACTCCTAGTTCCCTTTCAAACTTTGACTCCTCGGACATACTAAATGCTACCGCAACTATCTTTATAATTATATTTGCAAGCAAAAACTTTTAGTTAAATCCATTTAAAAAGCTCTTCCAACTTCTCTCTGACTCACTGCACACAAATGTCAAGTCAAAAGCAAGCGCAAAACACTCGATAACACCACAAAGATACTGTAAAAGCAATAAACAAACAATAAGGACTTTGAACGAATACCCAGAACAATGGAAATAAAACAAACATATATATAATGGAACAAAAAAGAATAGTTTTATTAGGACTTTATTTATTGTTATACCATTCTAAACAAACAACCCTCACGCCAGTACAGCATAAGCTGTCAAAAACATATGACAGCATAGAAAAAAATAAGAAAAAAAAACAAAAACAAAAGTTTCCCCTAAGCAAAAAGGGAAAAACACCAACGCAAAAGAAAATGCAATTGGACAGATTAAACCAAAAGCATAGAAAAGAAAATATTTACCCAAGGGTCCACAGATGCAACGCAATTACCAATAAAAGGAAAAATTAATGTTAAAAACAAGTTAAACGCCCTATTGGCCATAGTGTCGGACACGACTTGAAATTGTTTTAGTAGCGAAATCACTGGTCTCACTATTTAACTAGATTAGAAGGATATTAATTTCACTAAAGCCTTAGCAATGCACTACAATGTATTAATCATCAAATTGTTATCTTGGGTGCCGATTACTGCGTACAAACGAATTAAAATTAGACCGCGGCGATCGACAACGATTATTGCAAATTGTCAACTGAAGTGTGTACGTTCGTTTGATGAAATCATTTTATGGCAGTCAGTGGTTTTTGGGTTTGTTTGCTTTGTGCAAAATGGCATTTATAAATTATTGAACACTTCAAATAAAAGCTGTGTCATTGTGAACTTGTACAGGTGAAATCTATTCCCGTAGAACAATTTTTCATAAAAGTTATAATGATGTCATTGGATCCAGGATTCGTATCCTCAGTCCGACCAACTAGCCAAAGACTTGAGATAATTCACTTTTTTTCGATTTCGTATGTCACTACGGAGCATGAATTTCGAGGTTCAAATCTCAGTCAAGACACGCAAGAGGTGGGACTTTTAGAGGACATGATGAACTTTCAAGGACCGAATAGGTATAAATTAACCGAAAACTCAAACTTCTTGGTCTAACCAAGAAGTACTAGAAACCGAATGTTCAAGATTATTCCAGAATTGTCCTATTTACATGTAGAATGGTCCTAGAACTGTGAACTCGAGTGTATTGACAAACTCCTATTGAAACCTGTATAATGTGATAAATAGCACCGGTGTTCCGCTCAACGATTTTTATAGTGACGGAGTAGAAAGAAGGAAGAACAACAAGCAACCTTCTGCGCACATATCTCTTTCAATCTGATTTCAACAAAAACGTTTGTGGAATACAATTTCCAAGGTATAAATGATTTAGTCCGATCGGATGGAAAAAATGATGGAAGCCTTTGTCATACATAGATCCACACCGAAATAAGCTACAACATAAACCTTTTTTACATTGCATAAAAGTTTCCATGTACATCCGTATGGTAGTCTTTTGGTGTCACAAAATATTTTTCCAAACTATTTGCCACAAAACATTTGGAAAATCTTGCATAAATTACTAACACTTCACGTTCAAATCCATAAAACATGAAAGTAAAAACTAATCAATAATTAATAATATTTTAAGAAAAATTGCACAAATCAAAATAACACAAAATTGAAAAACTAAGGAACAAAAAAATAATTTTCTCAAATAACTTTGAACGCTACCTATAATTACTTCCGAGTTTTGAGCTCAAATATCTTCTGAACGAGTTCTCTGCACGAAATGTCAAATTCACTTCAACCTACGCTTTTTGACTGACCAGTGTAAGTAAACGCATTCCATGTTTGGACAACAAATCGTGTATAAACCTGTTACGTGTTTTGGTTACTAATCCTTTCTTTCCCGACAGAATATCTAATACTCAATGGCGGCCGCAACCGAACTTGATTCATCGCTTAAACAAGCATTAAACTTTCTTCACTCGACAAATCCTCAGTCGGCTGAAGATATACGCAATTGTTTGGACGATATAATCAAACAACGCTATGGAAGCTCCAAGATGTTGGCAAACACAATCAGTAGAAAACATCTTGACGAAGAACCCCAAGCACCAGGAACCATTGCAATACCCATTGAGGTAGAAGATCTCACTCTCACTCAGTCGCCAAAAACAATTTCTGACTCGCCCAACACAGTCGCCGAATCGGATGACATGGGTGGCACGCTAACGATTTCCGAAGAAGTGGAAAATCTGAAGGAATTTGGTGATCTCAAGTGTGTGGTCTGCGGTGAGATGATAGTCACTGCGACAAATCGACTAATAGAGTGTTCCAAGTGCGTTTCGCTCTACCATCAGATGTGTCACAAGCCAAATATCACAGACGAGGAAGCTGATGAGCAGGAACTCTCATGGACATGCACGAATTGCCAAAGTAAAACAGTGTTGACAAAAGTGGCCCTCGAAGACTCTACACTGTTGGTGAAAACTAAATCATCCTCAGCATCTTCGTCTAGATCGTCATCATCGTCTACATCGTCATCTCCATACTATCGGCAGGAGCACTCTTCATCATCATCGAGTAAGCAAAACAAGAAGGTCAGCACATCAACAAAGTCATCTTCCTCAAAAGAACCTAGCGCTGCTACATCGAAGTCTACAACTTCGTCGTCTTCTTCTGTTGTAACACCTTGCATTAATGTAATTAGCGCCGACAAGACATCGTATTCGAGCAAAAAGTCATCACATTCGAGTGGTAGTGGCAGCAGCAAATCGAAAACGAAGCATCATGAAACCAACAGCAGTAGTAGTGGCGGAAGCAGTAAAAGAAAGTCAAGCAAATAGATTAGTTTATTTGAATAAAGTGACAACTTTTACTAAACATTTCTAAATTAATTGATAGGCGTAAGAATCTGTAGGTAAGTGCAGGAATATAAGGAGTTAGCATACCTCAGAGTAAATTAATCAACTCTATGAATAACGCTCAAGTTTTAAGACTTAACCTAGAAAACCCCTGCTATTTCCGTTTAGCGAAACAAATGCATTGAAGACTCTCGGAAGATGAAATGCATACCAAACATTGTTCTCCGAACCACTCCTCTCAGGTTCGCAACGACAACAAGAAATCCCAGACTTTCGTTTTTAGAAAGGAATATTTGAAGAGAGTAGAAATGTCTCGTATCTCTGGCAAAACCTCTTGACGGATCGGGGTCCCATTAAGTAAGTAAGTTAGTAATACGTGAGTATATACACCAAGTGAGTGATCCGGATATACCTACATACATAGAGGGCTGTCCTAAGACCCACAATTACACAATCTATTAAAAATATGTAACACTTAAGCTCAAGTAAGAGACCGTTTTTAGACCGATGGCAGAAGCAAAAGTCGACTTTCAAAAGATTGGTCAATATATTACTCACTCTGTGGGTCATAAGTGACATTTCTGATCATTGTACTCAGAACTGCCTCTGGAGGTAGTCATCTAGGCCATTAGATGATTCTTAATAGAACCATTAAACATTTCCACGCCTCCCTTGACCCTGATGACAGCAGTCCATCGATAGCTTTTTGCTCTAGTGCCTTAGAAATAGCTTAGAGCTGAACATCGTCAAATCCCAATCTATTATTTTTTTCGCGGAAGTCCAACCAGACTCCCCCTTGACTTTAGCTTCTCCACGGCCAACCCATAGTCTATTTTCTTCGCAACCTGGGCATTTTGTGTGATAGGGAGCTCAACTTGCACTTGATGAGATAATTCTTAAAGCCAACTCATAACTTGGTTTTGTCTAAAGATAGTTCAAAGAACTCTCCAACGCTTACGTCACCAAATCACTCCGCACTGTCTTCGTTCGCCCATACCTTGAGTACACTAGTCAATCCCTTTTCAGCAGATTCATGCGTCCAGAATTAAGAACATTCAGCGTTGTTTTCTTCGCTTTGCCCTTCGAGGTCGACATCATGCCTCGAGCTGACTGCTGCGCCTAATTTATTGAGAATTTATTGAGATGGAGTGGAAGAAGGAATTGATGGCCACATTTTCTAAGGTTTAAACGAATCAACAAAGCCACTGTCACTGGTTAAATCACATGGTCAATAACCATACGAGGCGACGAGCCCCTATGCAATATCCAGAAATAAGTATGCGCCCAGCGATGTTATCTAGTCTCATTTAGCCAACACCTGTGTGAACCACCGACGGTATGACAAATTCAAAAACACCCTTGAGTACGTATTTGTGATAACAACATATGTAATGTAAATTTATTTTGTCTTTCTTTTGAACATAAACAATAAAATACAAAATGTTTACAATGTTAATATTATTAAATAGAGAAAAAGTAAATAAGAGCAAAGGAAACAGAAAAACCCGAGATCTTCCCGAAAGATAACATAAAAAATAACAAACTCGTCAGTCAATTGGAATTCTTCGATCGCGGCGTTGGTGGCTTTCGGTCTGGTGTACTGGACTCCGTGTTGATCTTTCTAACTCTCACCCTTGGTCGTGGCGAATCTTTACTTTCATTCACTGAATGTGAATCAGTCGATGGGACCACAGCCTTTTTCTTACGCTTAATATTGACGACAACATTAGCGTCCATGCTAACGTCTAACTCAAAATTAAATTCATAAGTCTTTCCACTTCTGGGATTGGGAGTGAGATTGTCATTGATGATAGTTTTACCTGGTCTACGCGAACTGCCTGGTGTCCCAGATGCGGTTTTCCTAATTGATACCACTGGACTGAAATTGATTTTCGCTGAAATAGGAGTGTTACGAGTTGATGATGAATTTCTCATAGAACGCAGTGGCGATGCTTTGAGTTTCTTTTTCAGGGGAGATTCAGGACTTTCCTTACTACTGCTTAATACTTTGCGCGCCCTAGCGGGAGATTTTTGATTCTTGATTGCCTTAGAGGTCTTCACTGTAGTCTTACTTTCAAATATCGCATCGCTGTCTGAGTCATCGTCGTCCTCTTCCTCAGACTCCTCAGGAACATTTGCCTCTCGCTTTTCCTTGGGGTTTGGTGTGGATTTTAATTTAAAGTCCAAATCCCCTGAATTTGGGACTTTTAATGCTTTCAAACCAGCTAGAAATATTTTGCGACATTTTTCATAGTCTGGGGTTTCGTTGTACTGTAGTTTGGCCACATATTTCATAAATTCCAGAATTGGATCTGAAATCAAATGTAAATGTTGAATATAAAGATTATTTCGAGTAAATACCACTTACTGGGCACTCCCTTGGGATAGAGTTTCTTTAAACTACCACTGACATCTTCCATAAAGGCTTCTTTGGATTTTTGTACTTTCACTGGGGTCTTTAGGAGGTTTTCCTTCTCCCAGGGCAACATCGTTCCGGACCAATCAATGAGGTTGTACCCAAGTATTTCAAAGTCTCCCCGCATTGTGGCTACGCCCAGATGTGCATCCCTCGATGTATACTCGATTGTGCCGTTGTGCATTTTCTTGGGGTCTGGTTTGAAATCCTTTTGTGTGTAGTGACTTGCTAGACCAAAGTCAACCAAGTATGCTTGGCCACCACCGCCCCTGCCATAGCCTAAAAGAATGTTTGCGCCTTTTAAGTCCGCATGTACATAAGTCCTTCCGTGGATGTACTCATAAACGTCCAGCATTTGCAAGGCCAAGCGATAGATCGTATGTTCAGGAATTTTTCTTCCATTTTCCAGGAAGAACTTCCAGATGTCTGTGCCATAGCGAGGCATTACCACAAAACGATGCTTCTGATCGTTGATGTCATGGGAACCACTGCCTAACAAGTAGGGCATTCCAAGGGATTTCAAACCATGGCTCTTCTGAAACTGGTTGATGTTCTCGAGTTGAGCATTACGCATGTAAAAATGCATTTCCACAAAAAGCGTACCATTGCCATGAGGTTCCTAGGATAAAAAAAAAAGTAAGAAACAATCTCATACAAAAGGTATTTACTTACAATTTTCACGACATACTGGTAGTCTGATGGTTTTTTTGTTGGACTTGAAGTCTTACATGCCGAATAAATTTGGCCAAAACCACCTTTACCAATTGCTGGTCCTATTTTCCACGACGTCTTGGAGATATCCGTGATGATTTCACCCTCTGATACGGGTTCCGGCATAACATGATCATTTTTCTTCTTTGCGGCGTTTTTCCTTTTAATCACCGGCAAGCTTGCAGCGGCTGCTTTAGGCTTGGAAACGCGGGGCATCTTTATATGAATAGGATTCTGGAATTTATGACTGCACCCTACGTTCCAAGGTGTAATTTGAAGATATCGAATTCCTGATAATTCTGTTTTTGTTGAAGATTACAAACTTATCGCGCCTTTGGAATTGGTTGGGATTTGAAGTTTGTTTTTATTTTAAGATATTGGTTAGAAAAGGATAGCGGCCACACCAAATGTTCGTTAAAATTCAAACAGGAACCAAAACAAAAATGATGCCAAGCTATAAACTAATTTGTAAGGGTTTATACCAATGGCACTTGGCTTTATAGATAATTTTTTTAGTTCCAATAAGTGAAAGGAAGTAATTGGAGCAAATACCCTGTCGTTACTATTTCCCTATTCCAGAAATTTCCATATTTATGCTCATTAAAAGTACAATTCAGCCAAGAAGACTCTTTAGCAAAATCCGCCTTTCGATAACTACCTGCAGTATCGCTTTCTATTTATGTTGATTCAGATTTTTTTTATATTTTGAAGTAGAAAGTCTGGCTTTAAGAAATAGCAATGTTCTCATCGTAAGTAGAACAGTCTTGAATATGTGCAAACATAGTCCTGGAAGTTTGGGCAACTTTATGATAAAAGCAAGGGTTTGAGTAGACTTGTTACATCAATCAAGTCCGTCGAGGACTTCTTCTGCCTTCTTCTCTTACTTTTACCAATCCACGCGCTAGGTCTTAACGTCGTAAGAATAATACCTACTCTCTTGGTGTGGCGCCTGAGTGAAGTGGTTTGTGCATTGGACCACAGACCAAGGGGTTCCAGATTCAAGAGGTTATAATTCAATAGACAGAAGCCAGATTCTTCCATCGCATATTGTTGCTATTATTTACGGTGAAAGGCACTCTGCTTCAATAGTCCTGCAATCAGTTTACAGCTCATAAACACTGGTCAGTTTTTTTTGTACTTGTTGTCGTTGAATCAGACAAAGTCAACAATTTTAAAGGTTGCCTCGACATAACATCAAGGTAAGCTCAGACTTCGTGGTGAGAACCTAGTTAGTAAGATCCAGTACTCGCGTTGGCAAAATATTGAGAATATTTCTTAAGGTCAACCCTTTCTCCATGGTGCTGTCGATGTAGTTAGTTGAAAATCATAACAACACCAGGAAAGCCAGTGCATTCCATCAGGTATCTATCATGCCCTTGACAATCAACTACGTAACAGATGTGAGATTTATAGACCAGTCTAACCATCTTAACTACAAAACTCCCTAACTTTCTTTACGAATTTGAACGACTGTAACAAAATTGAGCTGAAAACCGTGATAAGTAGAAAATACACGATAGATTTGGTGTTGTATGCCCCAATTCTATCGTGTGTATCCAACCGATATTGTACCCATATTTTACGCCCGTAAGTTCTTGAGCACACAACTTATACTAAACTACCAACTTTATACTTAAATAGTATGTAATACAATCCTCATTATTGTTTGTTTTTATTTAAAACCATCGCAAGACAATGACACTGTTAAAAATTAAGAAAATCTAACATTTTGTTCCTCAAATATTTCTTATGATCACTTCCAATACGTCTAATATACATATTTTCCAATTACTCCCTCCTTAGTTTGGCATCACTCAAGAGTTGTACTCAACGAAACATCATTTGGCGGCCAGCAGCAGCCATACTCGTTCGATTACAATCGTGGCGTCTCTCTCCAAGTCATTTATAAAAAAAAATTCGTACCGTACAGAACGTCGATTGTTTTCTCTGCAGCAAATTCATTCCAATTTGAAGTGAACTATATTTTATATTGCTCTTATAATTTCAATTTCGACTACAACTATCAAAAATGGTAAATAAATAAATTCCTCCATATACTTGTGTAAAAATCAATCAATTGCAAATGTAAAATTCCACTTTAAACAAAAGAACTGGACAAAAAAAAAATCAAAAAAGCAATTTCCCCTTGTGAACTTAACCTAAACACACTTCTTTCTGCTCTTTTCCCTTTTTTTTTTTCTTTTCGCTGTGCGCCCGCAACAACCATCGCTGACGATGACGGAAACGAAAAAAATCTACAGGCAGGAGGAAAAGCTGGTAAAGATTCAGGAAAAGCTAAAGCGAAGGCTGTTTCACGATCTGCAAGAGCAGGACTTCAGGTAATTTCCCAAAAAATTGAACATAATCGCATCGATTTGTCCACTTTGGGCGACAACGGGGCGAGCTATTTTTGGCGCCTTTTTCTTTTCGCCCGAAATGATAACACGCTGTCTCTCCATCCTCCCCAACTCGACTCGCGCTTAATTATGTTTTATCATTTCTTTTACAGTTTCCCGTGGGCCGAATCCACAGGCATTTGAAGAGCAGAACTACAAGCCATGGACGCGTTGGTGCTACCGCTGCTGTATATTCTGCTGCTATCTTAGAATATTTAACTGCTGAGGTGAGTGTTTTACTGACATACCAAATGGAAAATTGTGCTTTTTTTGAATTTCCCTTCAGACGTTAGTTTGGCGCGCATTGGTTTTGGGAATTTTCCCTCCTTGTTTGTGTTTGTGCGTTCGTTTGCATTTTCTTACATTTGTGTGAGTGTGCGTTGTCTTCGATATGTTGATGTGAACGTTTATTTTTCTGTGGCGTCACGCCGCCATTTTATGTATTAGAAAAGTGCATTAGTTTCTGTTTGAAAATAATGCGTGTGCGTTTGATTGCACTTCAAAAAGACTACACAAACAAAAACATGGTAATATCCTTGTCGACACTGTGTACTACAAGACTAGAAAATGTCGCGGGGTGACGTAATTTTATGTAAAACTTGAATTTGTTTTTATGACCAATTGGAACAACCGTTGAAGGGTTTGGCGCGTTTACAAGACGTGTTTACTTAAGATGTGAAAGATTTTACTGTTTTGATTACATTGTAAACTGATCCGGCCTTTGGCTGCCTGTCTTCTGTACGTAGGCAAGTGATAGTTAACACCCAGTATTTTCGAACGTAATTTTGAAAATATGCGCCAGATATGTATTTGATTAGATAATAAATGTTTTATGAAGTGAAGAATGCTTCCCCTACGTGTTAAGCGAATCAAAACACTCACGTGAAACTAGGAAGCCTTACTGGATATTCAAAGTTAAAAGTGACGCAAACGGCAGTTATGCCAATTGTTTTCTTTGCGTAGCCCTTTCTGGTATGCAATGTTGCCATTGCTATACACAACACCATTTCAAATAACTGCTTACTTTCTTACTCCTTATGTAAGTCATGAGAAAATATGTTATCCAAATTGTAGAATAAACTCCTGCCGATTTCTACTTTAACGACACAACTCGTTCGTAATCGGGCGTTTAGGGAGAGATTACAACGTAGTACTGCGCTTAGCATTGCAACCTTGCAACCCAGTGTTTCAAAATAAGTGATGTGTTTAGTTACAAACAATATTTTAGCAGGAAAGATTACAAGAAAAGCTTTTTAACATTACGCGTAGTACGTACCTACAAAATTATTCGCACAAGTGCTGTTTAGTCAATTTTTGTTTTTAGTTTTCGATGTGAAGAACTATTTTTTATATAAGGTATACCATGATTAATGTTGTCCCGCAGAGCATTGTTCCTTTATAACGTTGGCAACGAATTAATATACATACCTCGCTTAGCGCTGTAATGTCGTTTCAAAATTTAATATTTGTTCCTATTAGCTTATAGAATGAAATAAAATAAGTTACATTTTTTTCGAGGGTAATCAGCCTTCAATGTTTTTTTTTTTTTATACCCCGTACACGTTGTTTCGCTTAACGTAGTGGTTCCAAGAATGCATTAATGACACTAACTAACCGAGGTGTGCCTGAATTGGTACTAAATCTCCAACAAAACACCTAACGTCAGGTTTTATTTTCAAGTAAGCACTGACTCGAAACATGCCGTCCATAACCTAAATATGAGACTACTTGTTACTGCATATCGATCCCACCGTTGATCTAAAATAAATAAATATTTGGCGCAACAGGTCTATGGGACCCAGGGTCTAGCTTCTCACAACCATTCGTATTGTGTGTGTTGTATTCTTCAACTGATTGGAAGGGGCCTACTGTTTAATGCCGTTGTCCGAAGGGCAATTTGTTATTTGAGAAGCTTTCTCAGGACAGTTGGATGTTTGTCAGACGCTCGCGAGAGGTGGGACCGTGAAAAACTTTTAGGTGTTCTTGACTGGAGTCGAACCTCTTGCTCTATAGTCCAACGCACTAGAGCTGAGCCATGGCGCCCACGACAAACTATACATATTTGCGAAAAATATTTTAGATTTCCAGGCGCAAAGTAGATTGAACTCTCGCAAAATGAATCAATACCTAATGTACTTGTATATCCTGGAACTAAATCTTCAACAAAGCACAGCGAAATTGTATCTAACGTCAGGTTTTATGTTCAAATAAGACAATGACCCGAACCCATCCTGTCCATAACGTAAATTCGTGGCTACTTGTTACTGCATGTCGATCCCATAGAACACATTTGATCTAAACTTGAGAAAAATATTAAAAATTAGGGTAACCCCATTCAAATTTCCCTTACACCGTGTCTTCTCGAGCAAAACATAGCTTGCTATGTGTCACTTCTCATAGGAAAAAAGAAACATTGAATCCCATACAATGTAGAGTGGGCATTTCATAGTTTGCTTATTATTTCATTCGTGAAATCATCCGAGAGAATAGCACTTAAATGTGTTCTTCCATGAGTTCTGGGTGAATCCATTTTTAGAAAAAATAAATTCAACAATCGAATAGGAAATACGCGATCATCAAACCATAACAGGGAGAGGAACAATACATAGAATCTAGTCTCCAAGAGCAATTGAATTCAAATAGGACTGGTAAAGAAACACTCCAGCAGGAATGGGTATTTATAAGTTCAGATTTCCGTAAAAAGTTGTAGAAAATATCCTCGAAGCTATCGTTGGCTCCATAAGTAGGAGAACAGGAAATCGTACGATCCGTTCCGGACGAATTGTAACTTTTCTGTATGTTTTGTAATAGTAGATCATTTATCTACAGAACTCCATTCTATATTCCACAACAGCTCACCTATTTAAGGCATCTTACGTAGTGAAACAAAAAATACGAATAACATTTTCTTTTTTAACTTTCAGGTACTTGAATTGGCTGGTAACGCATCAAAGGATTTAAAAGTAAAACGTATTACCCCTCGTCATTTACAATTGGCCATTCGTGGAGATGAAGAATTGGACAGTCTGATCAAAGCCACTATTGCCGGTGGTGGTGTCATTCCACACATTCACAAATCATTGATCGGAAAAAAGGGAGGTCCCGAATAATCAGTCTAACGAATTGATTATTTAATAAATTAATTTTGATTTTATCCTTTTTTTTTTAACAATTCGTATAAAACAAAAGTAGTTAGTCAAAACTATTGTAAAAAAAAATAATAGTAGTCACTAAAAATTATTGAGACTACAAACGCGGTAATTTGTGCAATGAATTCTCATTCGTCCCGCCAGTGATGTTATGTAGAACATTTTATAAAATATCTACTTCACTACAAAGTAGCAAAGTACAATAAAAAAAAAATGTTTTTAAAAACCTTTTACTGCCTATTGTTTCCGTTCCAACGTAAGCGGCCACAATAGTTTAGTTTCGTAGTATTGTAGCTTAGAAAGAAATGCCATTTTTTATAACCTTGCAGTTTTAATTTTCAACATTTTCCTTTTTTCGCTTTTACAGGAAGACAATGTTCAAGATTCTCAGAGGAAAAATACTGTCATTCTGTCCCAAGGGTATTAAAGCTAATTTCCGTATTGTTATGATAAAACTAACGTACTTTTAATAATTAAATAATATTTTACATAAATATTTTTTATTTCTAATGAAAAAAAAACGACCACAATCACTTCTTTTTTAAAAAACGATTGAATAAATAAATAAATAAATTTAAATGTAATTTTTTTGTTTGGAAAAAAACTTGGCGTTTTTCTTTCCCCAATCGTAAGGGGAAGTTTTAGTAAGTTGATACTTTCAGGTTTACCTAGTACGCTGAGATGCATACTTTTCTGAGATTTAAAACTAATTTATACGTCCGTACAGCTTAAAATTTGCGTATCACATGTAATTGATCACACCCTTATCCATAGATGGTGCCTGTTTTATTATGATATGCAAATGATTATTTATGATCACTTAAGGATAGCTTTGAACATGTGAGGAAAATCCGTTGTCAGAAAACAATTTAATAGAGAAAAATAGTTATATTCATCTTATAAACAAATTGGGGCTACACTTAGGAGAATACCACCACTTGCATTTATTGCTTAAGGACGGTTTTTTGAATATTAACGAATCACTCCTTCCGCTTTCAACTATGTAACGTATAAAATACAGTCCACTTTAAAATAATTAACTTTTTGCACTCCACCTTTGATTTGTATTAATTTTCGACCATATTCGCACTTGCAGTTGCAACTCACTGCACTAAATTTAAAATTGTGAGCTCCCGCTTGTAAAATTTGGTTACATAACAACAATGCTCTGATAAAATACACTTAATCATCCTCGCGCTTCTGTTACTCACTCGCCTTACTCCACAGCTCTGAATAGGGTATAAGACGCATTTCGTTCATAAGGTCGTAATCAGAGCGATTCACTGGTAAACAGCGATATTGTTGCATGAAGTTTTGTACTTAATTCTAAATGTACATATTTGCCTCGTTGATTTTGAAGTGCGTCCGTTCGTTTTCCAATAGCAGCTCTAGTTATTGGGATGTGAAGAGGAGCAATTTCTACAAAAATAGACGTTTTCAGGAGAAAATCTTTTGTTACTTTGAATAAATCTTTTATTTAGGCGAATTTCTTAGATGAGTCAACCCATGAGTGCTTCTCTGAATGCTGCAGCCATAATCAGTGATTATATTTGCATTTGAGTAACCCGCGTATGGATCTTCTATAGTTCGAATGTCCTGTCTCCTTGCTCTTCGCTTAAACTACGCTGATTTTCAGCACCACGATCTAAAGAGCTGAAGAGGAATTAAGGGTTATTACTCATGTTACATCTAAAGTTGCTTAAAGTACAGCACTGTTTGCTTAATGCTTTAATGGTATTTTCTACTCAAACGAACTCATTCCACGCAGATTTTTCAACGACTGTCATGCAATTGGTGAAATGTGAATCATTTATAAAATTTCCTGATCTGAGGACCATCAAAAATATCAGCTTTTGGCTTTTGAAACATTTATGTTATGACATTGGTTATCTCTGTTAAGAGTTTTTACATAAAGTGCTTCATTGACCCTAATTGAATATGCAAAGAAAGCAATATTATATACGATCTCTTGACGCTCGCGCATAAGTTGTTTTACAAGCATATAGGACAGGGGCGTTTCCTTGCTGACACAAGCGGAAGTTTACCATGTAGTTTATTTCTTTAAAACTAAGCATATCGTAGGGTATTCCCCTTTATCTTCAGTTGAATGTGCAAAAGACAAAGAACCCAATTATTTTACTTTCTCCCATGTTTGTCTATTCCTCTACAGATTGGGCCAAAATACTAGCAATATACTTGCAACGATTAACTAAACTTTGGAACTTTCTGATGAAAGAAAATTTTAGTCTTACTTAAGTTTTGTGAAGAATTAAACGCTACTCCGGTGTGAGGTACTTCTTTGATTGAAACCAATGACTTAACGTTCATTATCTGATCGCGAAATATAAAGTTCATGAGCTTCAATTGTAGTGCTGTGGTGTGGACTGTTTAAACCTTCTTTTGAAACAATGGCACATTGCATATAGAAGGCTTTTATATCGGATTATTACGATTCATTTACTAACAACCCTCCGTAGGGTGTATAAATGTTTTTGCATTAACAATCCTATCTTAGTGTAACTTTTGCAGTGGCTATTGCAATATTTTCCACAAGCGCTCTGTACAGACCAATTAGCATCTAAAGCAATAAGAGGAGAATACATTCGGGAAGTGGAGTCAAAGCATTCTGTAAACCGTGCCGTCCAGATCAATTAGAAAATAAGTTCTGCTTCTGGAAGAGGGTTTCACTAATGCTCGGGTTGTATCCTGCCAATTTGACTCCTATTTTGTTCCATTCTCACACATTTCCCAGCAATTCAGTACAGATTGACTTAGTAGACTTCTGTTAGAACCATATTAGTATCATCTGATGTTGTTAGGTTGCCTATGTACATATGTATGTTGCCGAACTCATGCTCGGACATTTTTATTTCAAAGGAAGCTATGGGAGTCCAAAATGGGTAAAGAAGTTTAAGGTCTATAAATAATACGTTCTTCCCAGTATTCAAAGAATATCCTCTCCATTAACGAACCTTTTTATATAAATTTTCGTATGTTCCTATTTCTAACAGCGACCATAAATTAGTGCAAGAAAAACCAACACAAAAGTTAATTGTATTTAGAAATAATTATTTTTTTTACAATTACAAAATTACAAACTTATTTTTACAAAGAAATGGCGAGCATTCCGCTTTGGTTGATAATTAAAATTTAAGGGAAGATTTTTAAACTTTCGTTTCGTATTATTTTCCTTTTAAATTATAACTTAAACAGAAATAAATTGTTGTGATTGTTTTATTAACCCAACAGATGAGGAACATTCTTCTGGATATGATCACACCTTTCGTTGAGTTCATCCTAAAGAAAATTAAAAATTTTATTTTCATGAGAATATGTTTTTCTTTCCAGAGACAATATTAAACCCTTACCTCTTCCAATTCTAAGCAATTGCCCCATTCGATCAATGTCACCCTGTGATCGTTATTTTGATCGCAAGATTCCAAGAATGGTGCAATGCAATGTTCTAGACTAACAAGTGGCGCACGAATGGGGAACAATTCGTGCCGGGACACAGAACGATCAGTATCACCATCCAAGTCACACCATTTCCATACAGCAGCATTTGCCCAGCGACGAGTCATATTGGTTTCAGCTTCCATTTGCATTTGCATGTAGTGTTCGGTTAGTTCATCACGTTCAGCCAAGTCACGCATGACGTTGAAAAGCCAGTCACGCATACGACGTGGGAAGTCCTTCTTTTCTTCATCAGAGCAACCCTACACATAACATATGGATGTATGAAACTATGAACATTTGCTATTTATAAGAATTCTTACAGGCAACTCTTGGCAAGCTCCATAGTAGTCAATATGCAAATGGCTATTAGCTGGATCTTTACAACGTGGGTCCTTAGTGTCACAGAAGCACCTCTGCTGATAAACGGAACAATCAGATGGCCAAGTAACGTTCTTGTTGGTGCAAACATGACGACGAGTATCAATTTCTTCAGGGCACTCCTGAATGCAAATACATGCAGCATCCTCACCGTTATTCTGGCATACACGTCCAGCACCGCAATGCATTTTCTCGCAAGGATCAACTAACACAACCCTCAGTTAGTTGGATGTAATAAAAATAAAAATTGATAAGCTTTCTACTTACTCTCCAGCACTGGGCTCAGTACGTTATTGATTTCTCCAGCGATTTTTGAAGCCAGTTCATTTTCACGGTCAAGATCTTTGGCCTGTAATTACTGTCATCAATATTTCATCTGAAAAGCGTTTACAAAAAGAAAGCTTACCAACTGCTTTTCTTCCAATTCTCTGAGAAGCTTCTCATCGCTGGCATCAAGATCGTCGAATTCCTCCAAATCAATATCGGCTAATTCAGGGAACTCCTCGGATTTCACCTGATTATGGAAAGAACCCAGTTATAGAGTTTCCCATTTTAGGTCTAAGAACAATATATCTTACCTGAGCGGCAATGGCGAAAATGCCCAAAACTAGCAGCAAGCTCCACTTCATAATGGTGCCTGAAATTAAAATAAAACCCAAATGAGAATGTCTACAGACTTTGGTTTTGAGTGGATTATTCTGAAAGCGGAAAATGAGTTGCGATAAGAAATGTCGCAAATGTTTGACCTCGTCTTATCGTTGTTTAGCGTTTGAGGGACGACAGGAACCAATCTTTGTTCCACTTTTTATGTGTGTGCGTTTCGATGAAATTTATTTTTGAATATAGAGGTCAAGATTTTGAAACTATTAGCTTAGCAGCAAGTTTCTCCAAATTGTGTACATTAATTTCATTCGAACGCATGTATTTCCATTATTGGAACAGAGTTGAATAAAAATCGTACAGAGACAACGAATGATTCATGTAAATGCCATTTTGAGACAGGCCCAGAGACAAAAATTTTAATTTTGAATAGATCACTCTAATGTAAGGAATAAGCCAAGGGTAGCCTTCTGAATATAACGGAGCAGTGTATACCAGAAAGTGGATCGGTAATCAGAAGGTTTTCGTCTTTCTTGTTTCTTAGTCAATAATTGAAGCGAGCGCGTTTACCTATCTCCTCTGTAAGGGCGCCAATTAAATAGTTTACGGAAATAAGTCTTCTCAGTCTCTTCCAACCCACTTTAGATCGTATATCCCCTTTACCATAAATGATGCGACTTATACCATTTTTAGTCATAGAGTCTCTCTTTTAAATGTGTAGACTATCCCTGCGAGCTCAAAACCAACGATAGATACAAAAGATACTTAGCGTGCAAAAGAAATCATTAGCCATCCTTGTTGAGAACTTTTATAGTGATTTAACTCTACGATAGCTCAGTCATCTACTGCATTAATTTAAAGCCAAATCGTATTGTTTCGGACTGCCTAAATAATCCACAATGATTCGGCAATCGTGTAATTATACTGATCTCCGGTACACTGGGGAAGACTCTCCTATTTAAACCAAACGACGTCTTATATTCATTTCCATATATTTTTCGCCGACTCATCGTCTTGTCTAAGAATTGTGGTTTTGATTTTGACATGGTAGTCCGTATAAGGGACAATGATGTCAATCCTATTAGTAGGAATAGTACGTATGATACCGACATGAACAAGCTCATCCGACCATCCTTCTCAATCGCAGTAGCGTGCTTTGTGGCAAAAAGTTATGCTCCGAAATTGTGTATGTTGTTGGTGGTGTTTCAATAACTTATTCGTAGGTAAAAGTATTCCTTGCCTAAATGAACCTAACCAGGACCTAGAGTTGATCAATACGTTTATAGAGAATGTGAACACATGTGCTTATGTGTCTTTTCCAACAACTCTATTTGGTTTTAAGAGTTATCATTACATCCCTTTTTCAGAACTCCAAATATGTAAATCTAAAAATATGTACAGATCTGACCTCCGAATATGTTAGAGTTATTCTTAGTACATGTGTACATATGTATGTAAAGGTTGTGTGGTATTTAATGCATTGTATATTTAAGGACATTCCAGAAGCTATTTTTTTGTTTTTGATATCCAATAAAAAGCTTAGAAAATTTGTGGAATACCATTGAACTATTGAGTATGTACTATTGGTTGTAGCATTCATATACTTCTGTATTTATTATTTGCCATTCCTATGTATCAGGTATGCAGTGTATTTTTCTTCCCATTGTATCCATACAGTGAAGTTTGTTTGTTTGCCTTTTCTATTTTTGGCTCACAGGGAAAAACCAACCATTACTTTCGTATGCACATGAACATCTTGTAAATGAGAAACTCTTATAGGTTATATCCCCTAAGAGCAATACAATGTATCCGAGTTTTCCACTCGAAATTACTTCTTCATTTATTCTAAGGAATTTAGCGATATCTTACCATGTGGTAAAAGAGTTACAGTCAAACATTATGCGAAAAAAAACTCTTAAGGAGAAAAGACAACAATGAATCGTTTTATTTATGACGTGTAGATGAAGGGATGTTAGCAGCTCTTTATACAAAAGACTTTACTTTAACACATTTTATACATTGGTTTTCGAAATTATCTCTGGGGAAACATTATTTTCGGAAGATTCGCTTTTAGTTAGAATCTGCCTAAAAGGGTCTTATGATCCTACAATGAGCGGGGTAGGACTGAAATTCCTTTAGCTAAAACGCGAAGCTTTGAATGTTGGACAATTACCACTCATAAGTATATGTACATACATACATACATATTCGATTCGTTTGTAATAATGGGACAAGTCTGGTTATAGGGTACAAATATGTATATAGAGATGATGTCTTCAACGTTGGCGAAGACAACGTCTCAGAAGTATTCAAGTACTAAGTGTTTTTTTTTCACCTTTCCATGCAGAGGAAACACAACTTTAAACAAAAGTCTTTTAAGTGGCATATACACATTGATCAGTGCCGAAAAACGAAACGCCATTATAAAGCGTATGATCGCTACGTGTCTTTAGAGCTCTGGATACAAAACACTAAAAAGAGTCTTTCCTTGTGGATATTATTGGACTACGGCTGTGTAAGTGACTACGGTATAGTGGCGATCCAATCGGCTATAGTAAGTTATGCTTTCAAACTTCACCCACAACCATTAATTTTGTACAATTAAAATGTCCCTACAGCTCCATCTAGAGTAAAACCTACGAACTATTAGCCGAATGCTACTTTCTAGCCTGCTCAGTGTGAACACTACTCATAGTCCACACTCTGTAACAAACTAATGACACCAGAGTTTCGAGTCAGCTCATCAGAAAATACATACATACATACATATGTATGTATGTACATTCGCCTCGTTTTTTCAAATTCCATGTTCGATGGTCAAAAGATTTTGATTCTCGACAAGCTTCGACCAAATGTCCCGGATTCTCAAATGTGGTATACGGAAGATTCTCAAATAATAAATAGGAGCACGGTTTCAATAGCGCGGTTAGAAAGTTAGAAGAATCAAAAAAACCCACATTGGTATCTTTTTAAATAGTCAACCAACAATATTGATTTATAAATCATATATGATAAGATTTATTCTTGTCTAGTCAAACATCTTCCATGCTGTTGTCTGGATTCCTATTCAGATCTATCTAGGATCTATGATAGTGCAAAAAGTGCAAAATTTTCAATCTTTCTATGATCTTCTCAATGTCAACTGTTAATATTTGATTATTCAAGCATGTCTTTACTTGTAACTCGTTCTCACAGTTTCATTTATTTCAATTGCCTGCAATGATTAAACCTCGTACATACATATATGTAAATAAGTTCTCCCCCTATAGCAAGAGGACTGCAATGCATGCATCCACTCACGGGAACAAGTAGTGTAGTGACCATATCAATTACATACCGTCACTCACATGAAATAGTGCACACAGACAATGTCGGCATTATGTTACGAAAACAGAAGATTCATAATCATTGTGTAATTGTTTATATTTAAAATGCTACAGTCAACCTACAGTTGTGCACTGGACTTGAAAGAAGAGTACCGGGAGTAGTTCCAGTAATTTCTGCCAACCGATATTGTTTGTAAAGTCTTGTCGAGCAAATGTCCGACAGCAGAACGGAAGCTTTCGTCTCAGATAAGTTCCAACATGTGTCACAAAGGCCTTTGACTGCGATCACACTGTTCATAATTTTTTTTACAGAATTTTGCTTGTTTTATTTTTAAGAGCAGAGATATGAGATTTCTACGCTTACGGTGTCAGGGCTGAAGTATATTTTTCTCAAGCGTAGTAACTTACGAATTGTTTTAATCGCTTTCATGAATCGCGAGAGATTAGCTACGGAATTTGAAAAAAATGGGTAATGTGTCATAGTTGATGAATATTAATCTTAAGTGGCACTGGAAACAATACTATATGTACATCTTTTAATATCATAAAGGATGTGAGGTACATTACCTTGCATCTCAGCACGTTTTGTAAATGTATGTACATATGTATTGAAGTATTTAGGTATGGAAGGGTTTAGAAACAAAATTGTATTAGCAGTCCAAATAAAAATCCATGAAATATTATGAGCCGCCTGGACAATTACAAGATTTCCATACAGACCAGGTTACGTTGAGTCTTGCATATGGTTCTATGTGCCTTACTATCTTCCTAATCAGAGAGAAAAAGTTGCTTATTACAAATTTACGTATCAAGTGTCGTTACAATGCAATGATACATTTCTTATTCTAGGCACTAGGTAGTCAAACTTTTCTATGCGGTCCATTTTTCGCACTTAACACCTCTGTACTTGTATCTAAGATACTCTTGAACCAAAAGCTTGAACTCCACACTTTAACTAAAATCAAAACTAGAAGTGAGTACGCGAGTTATGATAACTTAAGTGTCTTTTACTATTTTAGTCAGCAACTTTATCTCTTACCCTAAAAAACTAGGCTTAAAATCTGAAAAAGGTACGTTCCTCCCTTCAAATGATTTCTTTAAAAGCTCGTAGAACAATCTTCCACTGCTTTATGGTCTTTTAAACTTCAATTTTACAAGCTGACCTGATGGAGAGCGCTTTGAGTACACTCTGAACGAAAAAAGAAACACGTCGGGGCTCTAAACGTTTTGAACTAAAACTTGAAATACACACATATTATTGAAAACTCAGGTTTTGCTCTTAACTAAAAAGGACCTTCATTGGGGTGAGTGTAGCTCAGTGATTAGTGACTCGGACTACTAAAAGTGAGTTTGAGGTTTAGACTTACAGGCATCCACTTTTTTGAACTTCTTTATCATAGTAGTTTGATTAAAATCTCAAGTTCAAATTTTTGCAGGAAACCAATACTTGCCTTATGGGTCCAAGTAAAGAGTTACATAAATATGTATTTACATCAGGAGGAAGGATATGAACGTCAGCAACCTTACAGCACCTTTCACAAAACACCGCTCAGGGCTAGTCTATCGGAACAAATTTTAGAATCAAAATGATGTGAGTCAACTGATTTTTCTGCTGAGAACTTCTGGTCACTTTTGCATGGTCAAATCTGAGAGGTGACGAAGAAATGACGAGTGTCTCAATCAGAATCTAATCTCCTGATAAGGTGACCATCAAAAGTATTGCATCTGTGTATTGAAGAAACAAATGCCAGTGGTAGGATATATTAATGGAAATACCTACATATGTACATACTTGGAAGTATATTACAATTTGTAGTTAAAGGTCTGCTGTCCAAATTGTATGCACTTGCTTACTTTTTTAATAAAATTAATGATTAAATCACCTTTCTGATAGTAAAGTACACGCATAACCCTAGACTGTGTTCTAAATTGATTACAATCGGCATTCAAATAAATTAAAATCATTGTTCGAAACAGTTTCATTCTTCTAACCCAGCAACACAACTCGATTCATGTCCCAATTTAATTTCTATTTGATTGCAAACTCATCTCACCATCAGAAGTTGGCCTTGTATTATAGAATGCATTCATTCTCGTTTGTTATTTCCATTAATTGAGTGTGGGTTAAAAGCATAACAATGTTCGAACTATCCATAATGTGTTTTGAAGTTTGAAGGTTTCCCGGTCGAAGTACTGCATGGTTTTTGAATTTACAGGTCAATTGTGGTAGGAAGGATATAGTTGTAGAGTTGCTAAATCTATTAAAAATACATACATGTTCACATACTCATATCGTTTAAATGACTGCAGAGAAGCATACATGTCGTATATGCTTATCATCAACTAGGCACGAATTAATCAGCTTAAAAAATAGGTCAGAGGCTATCAGACATAGTTTAAAACAATACGTTCTTAGAACTATAGCCAAAATTTTAATCTTAAAACAAATTATAAATGTTTTGTATTTTTTTTTTTTCAAATATTTCTATGATATCATGAATCATTTTAAATCATTCACCTTACTACAGTCTAAAGTTTAATTGTACATTTGATCCAAAATACCCGATGTGCGCCAGTATCAAATAGCATTATGAGTCCAAATCATACTTCTTGCCAGCTTATTATGAAGTCATTCAATTGAACAAATATAAAATTTTGCAAACTTAAGCATATCTTCGGTTGACCTCTTTGAACTTACACAAAAATGATTGCGTGTATAAACATTAAACGCTTATTGAAGAGATCTGAACAGATGCCATTGATCTAATTATAGAACGGACGTAATTGAACTGCAAAGTAAAATTTTCGGTTTAATAGAAGTTAATTTAAAAATTTATTTTGTTGGACACATTCATTGTTTTAACTTTCAAAACGCAGTATATGTATGTACTGTACATACTAGAGTACGTTATTGGTGAATTATGTACGGCATGGTGCTTAGGTCACACACTATGTACATAAGTACACAAAAGTAGGGATTAAACAAAATGTGCCGCGTAAGGTAGTGGATGTCGATATAATCCTGCACAAATGGTAGGCACCTATACATATGTACCGTATCCCACATAGTACACATCTTATCTAAACATTGCCCTTAAAAATAGCACTGATTTTGTGTATAGAGTGTATAAGTGTCCTCTTCCAGGAAAGTTAAGACCATTCTAGCCTTCTTTAAGTCTTCTGAATCTTAATCGTAAACACTTTTTCGGGCTATACTAACACCAAAAAATAATGGGCCAATATTGTAGTGATCTACTTGTAAATATTTACACCGGAAGAATCAGCTGGTACTTATATAAAAAGTGATCCAAAATCGAATGCTGATATGTTCTTTTAGGACCGACGACACTTGATTTTAGTATTCAATAAGCAGACTCTGTCATAAATGCATCTGTCTTCAAGCGGAGATGCATATTATCTTGAGTAGGTGGAGAGGAGTCGGAGTGCCTGCGTCTCTAAATCTGCGTCTCAGTTTACACTTGAGGTTTCTAGACAAGGCTCAGAGAATAATTTTTCGGGACTTAAACCTATGTATGTCTTCCAAGATTCTCGTCCAGGGTCTCCATTGACGATGGAGTTTCTTCCTTAGATTTCTTTGTTGGTTTGGCTTGGGTTTCCAGGATACTGTAAGTTCCATCAATCATCATAGAATTGATTTTCCGACTTTATCTAAGGCTGTAAAGCTTACAGTTTCCTAATAAAAAAAACGAGGACACCAAAAATTTGCAGACCACCCAAAAATTCAACTCGACCATTTGGATTTCGACTTTGTGACCTTCCTGCAAGCTTGTCTATAAACTTAAACTAGTATTTAAACATCGCAGTATTTGTATCTGCTTTGAAACAGCTCACAAATAATACGAATTTGAAGAAAAAAAAAATGTGTTCCTCGAAACAACTAATTACACATAAAGCTTTATATTGTAGAGCATCTAGAGAGACCTATTTAAAACAACAGTTCTCATTTTTTGACTAAATCTATTTTTTTTTTTTTGAATATAGGAATGATTTATTTTACCAAACATAGGCATATGTAGCACCGGCAAACAGTATTAACATAGTTTTGTAGGCCATTCTCGGCGGAAACCATTTTTTTTACGGTGCGATATGAATATACATATTTGTATATCATAGACATAGATTCTCAAAATAGCCAATTTTTAAAAATATGTACTCCATAATTTTCCAATACACATTGAAATGCAAAACATCGAAAAACAAGAAAAAATTAAGACTGAAACACACTTGGTGCAAGCCAGTTTTGCATCAGGAAACCGATGAACGACCAGTATTCAGAGCACATCGAAAATAGCAGGTATTCAGATGGTTCCAAAAGTAGTACGCTTTTGTAACAACATGTTTAACACGTACATGTGTATGTAGACATGTGTACCTTTGAAAATTATATTTACTAAGTCATTTTTAATTTAAAAGTAAACTAGAATATTTGGACCCAACTACATCAACCATAGATACGTTGTAATATCAGCTGTTAGAATAAGTCAGAGTCAGTCAGTAATGAGTAGAATATTGCATTGAGTCAGTCTGAAAATCTGTTTATCCTGCAGATGTCGCCGAACTTATACACATAATCTTCTTGCGTACTTTTTTTTTACGTGAGAATTTCATTTCCTATTTAATAAGGGATACGTGGTTTATAATCCGATCTAAAGTAGCAATAAAGTTTGGAAAGACCTACGTAGATACAAGGGCTTAGAAGTACTCAGCGTATAGGATAGTTTCTAGAAAGATACGATCTTGGTACGGAGGGGAATCACTTGTAGTGCTTTCAAATCAAAAGTATGTTGCCCAGAACTGGTTGCATAAGCTGATGGGCTAGCCAGGAAGGAGTCCTACTTCAGAGCCGCACCAGCCAATTCAAATTTGTTTTAGTTCTGAGATACATATGTCAGAAAATGGTGATCAACGTAAGTTATTTGCAAACAAATCGTGTAACGATATTTTAAGGTTGTACATGAAATTGTACTTTTTTTTCAATATCCTGAAATACATATGTACATATGTATGTACAATTTGTACATACACACATAAGTAGATATGTTCCTATATTGAATACATGTCAAAACACTACTATGGAACACTACTATCAGAACCCGAAACAATAGAATGCTCATACTGCAACCCGAAAACTGACAACGTATAGATTTTATTGCACAGACTTCATGGATGTTGGACGTACATTATGTATTTATACTTTTCCAATGTGCAATTTCGATTCATAGATTTTTCAATTGCGGTAATAGTTTATTTTAAGATGAACTGAAACAAAGATGAAGGTGTGGTCTTCAGTATTTTTTCACTTTTAACACATACATAAATAGGAAAAAATAAAGGCAAGCCATATGTGCACAAATTTTACTCAATTCACAGAGCAGGATGTCTTGGAGTAAATAAACATTTATCGATCATAATGAACATAATTACAAAGTATATGAAAGAAAAATGTATAACGTATGAGCTACTTTCAAAAATCGAAATACACAACACATGGCAAGTGAATAATTTCAGTACCAGGAAATTTGATTTACACTTACTCGTTTTCTTCGTCTCTAGGACCAAGCCAACACACAAATGCGTAGCCGATTTAAAAATAAAACAAGATCCTCCTCACAAAACTTAATCAATCACCTTAAGTTAGACACGATCACTGGGCAACTTCGCTTCTCGACGCGTACTGAATTAAATTGACTTCCAGATCTACAACGAACCGAACTGTGCGCCTGTCGCTGGAAGAGCACGAATTGCTAATCAAAACAAAAAATCTCCACTTATAGCGTCATCGTTTCTGCAGAAAATAGTAACAAAAAGAATAATAAAAAACTAGCCCCAACAGAGTACTTCCTACAGGCTCTGCTGAAGATGTGAGAGTTGATAGCAGTAGCAAGTTTCCGTTCATGCAATATTTCTTAGCTATGTACATATGTTCCTCTGTTAGTCCCCATGTACTGGCCATTGTTAAAAATCACAAACTCGATGAAAGATGAAAGTATGATCTTCTGTTAGTATGTACATAAGCATATACTTTTATATTTTTTTTTCTAAGATCTCCTTTCGCTGAAATTAGTTCATACTTACGGATGCGTCTACACCCCGTGCCAAAGAAACGTTGCACTATGAAAATTTTATGATTTTTGACTTCCGGGTGGGTTTCTTTCATATGTTACATACATACATACATACATATATTCATGCATATGTAGGTACGATTGAAGTTTTCTATAATCTGTTTATTTTGTTGATGTTTAAAAAAAACTCAATTCGAATCACTAGTGCTCTAGACCTCGACGAAGTCTTTTAGGAACAGTTAAGGGGCTTTACGATGGTTTTGTTCAAAACAAGCAAAGCGTTTAACGTTCGAATCGCAGATGTTGTGGGATTCCAACTTTTGAAGTAATAAAGCTCGTCGAAGATCAAACTTCAAAAAAAAAAAAAAAAACAACGCCTAAGAAAAATGTAAGGTTGAAGCGCTCGTTTCTGAAAAGTCGGTTTCCAACTTCCAAGGAATCAAGAAAAAACTTGGACAGCACATAGAGCGTTCAACGCTGGCTAAATAAAATAAAAACAAAACAGGAGAGTCTTTCTGATCTGCAACAATATAGAATAGAAGATTGATGTGGCCCAAACAGCACCGAGAAAGGAGAAATGTCTTACTTTTTGGAACTGATTACACAAGTCTTCACATTCTTCATCAGAAAGAACGCAACAAAACACCTAAGTATAAACTAAAGATATAGTATATCTCTATGCTACGAAGGGTCCAAGGTGTCTAAGGCTAGATGTGGTTCTACAAGGTAGTAAGGTAAAATAAAAACTGGACTTCCCGTAATAATGACTATTAGTTGAAAATAAGTGGAAAAAACTATTACAAAAACTATTTGCTGTTTTGACGCGCAGTGCCTTCAAAATTAATTTCTTATACCTTGTCTTATGAAGAAATGTCTTACTTTTTGGAACTGATTACACAAGTCTTCACATTCTTCATCAGAAAGAACGTAACAAAACACCTAAGTATAAACTAAAGATATAGTATATCTCTATGCTACGAAGGGTCCAAGGTGTCTAAGGCAAGATGTGGTTCTACAAGGTAGTAAGGTAAAATAAAAACTGGACTTCCCGTAATAATGACTATTAGTTGAAAATAAGTGGAAAAAATTATTACAAAAACTATTTGCTGTTTTGACGCGCAGTGCCTTCAAAATTAATTTCTTATACCTTTTTCTTTTTTGCAAATCAGTAGATAGCCTTAGGAAGTATTGAGCATTTCACCCAAACTTTTAGAAAACGTTTTACCAAAACTTCATGAGTGCGGTGTTTTTTTCTTGACACAGGGTGTAAGTGTGGATATATACATAAATGCACATGCACACAAAATAAACAAACCAAATACATAATGTGGTATTGGATAGTTGGAAGATATCTTTGAGATAAATGAATTCAGTTTCGAGAAATTAAAGCATGATTATGCAAATGATTCGAAGTAAAGGTTCTGTGGTTGAATTCGTTTCTAAAGAACTTATTAATATTAGTGCTGACTTGATCAAAGTCACTTTTATTTTCTGCATTTGCGCTTTTGATTCTCATGGATTCTATAGCCACCATGTCAATGAAGTAGTAACTGGAAGTTACGAATTATTTATGAACATATGTAGGTATCTAAAAATTTGAGGATGCTTTCATAAGGAGTAGCGCATGCTGATGATAATCGAAAATGCTTCTCTATATACAAATTCAGCATTTTAGTCATTGATACTTGATGCAGGTGTTAGCATCTACTTGCTACTACATATATAATATACATATGTTTGTAAGTACCATTTATGTATGTAATTTTATAATTCCTTATGCATGCTGTGAATAATTTAAAGGGATGATGCAGGAGAATAAAATGGGACACATGTACAAAGAATTGCAATACTTTCTGACCTGAGACCGGTTACTAGTCTCCAGAACTTAGGGTTTTGATATGAACTCTCTTCATAGCAAGTCATCGATATAACAGGCTATACTTCACAGAGTAGAAACGACATATGATATCAATATATTCTGGTTAGCGCAGATCGTATTTGTTGCACTGCTGCTTACTTATCAGAATTTACAGGAATTCTGCCTTGAATGAAAAAGTATGTTTACATAATGTATACGCACACTTCGAGAATAGAAACATAAGGCTTACGCTTTTTACTATGATCATTAGGATAACCCTACGCTATATTCCTCTAGCTTGACTCCTCCTTGGCTAAGGTGGTTTTAATATCTGTCAGGCGAGGGTGCACTTGCTGTTCTAAAGACGTATAGGACGGTTGACTCCACCACAATTTGCATACATACCTTTAGTGAAGAGTTCAAATTGAAATATGATGGTGCTGCAAGTCGGTACGCGATCCAAGTAATCATCTTGTGCGTTTTTTATTCCTCACACGAATAAATGGGCATTTTTTTTCTTTCAAAAGTTTCTTAAATCAGTTATACTTCCGGAAATATTGTGTCTGGAAATCAAACCTCCCACTCAGTAATGCGACGCATTAACCACTTGATACTTAAGTTCATAGTTGTGCAAAGTGAGCAATAGGTGTTTTGATACAAGATATACATATGTATGTAAATATGTTGTTTTTTTTTGTGCCTAATTACGTTGTCATCCCGTAAATATCATACATGAGGTTCAAAATGCTAGCCAAATTGACACAGGCATACATTAGACTGGAATATGTATGAGGGCAGCACTCCTCAAAACGTATGTGCTCCCTGGTGCAATGCCTAGCTTGCTTAACACAGAAAAAACTAAACTCCCGAAAAGGGGGTATGAAATACGATTATTAAGTGCCTACATAATGTAGATTCGTTTTCAAAGAATTTTATGTAGAATACCATAGCCTCATACATATATTGGGGGAGTAATGTGAGAACATTGTCACTCGCTTCCCGAAATCACAACCCATTTGATAAAAATCACTCAAATCTTGTAGGGTTATTTAAAAGGATCATAGTAACTATGCGATAGACTAGAAGGAGATGCTTGAAACCCTACTTCAGTTTCATTTCCTAGGTCCTTACTTAATTGATGCCGACTAAACCAGTCTACGCCTCTCTACGGCACTCAAGTCAAAGCAGCTCAAAAGATAAAAAGAGACACTACACCAAACTCGAGAGAATCAGTAGAATAGTGTTGGAAAATTCTACCAACCAGTGGACAGTCCTTATTTTGATGCTCGAAAGTCAAATAATTATTTAGTTTATCTTCAGAAGGAGTGTAGAGTTCTGTAGCTGCAGTACAAGTTAGGTGGAACTTTACTTTTGCTACTATAGATCTTTCATTGAGAAATACATATGTATATGCGAATAGAAAAAAATTGTCGGATTGCAAGCTATTTTATATTTCGTCTTCCTTAAATCAAAGTTTGGTAAATAACAGAGGCCCAGGTTCAGCCCGAGATATACATAGTAGTACTGACACGCATCCCCCTTTTTTAAATCTGAAAAAAACCTAATTATCATATAATATAGTAATATAAAAATAGTTTTGTAATTTTTTGTATGTAAGTTTTATTTTTAATTAATAAAAACAAAAAAGACGAACTAAACAAAATAAGGTACGTATATATAATATATATATATTTCATCTTTTGACCGTATAAGATTTTTTATTTACTTTTCTTATTTAAAACTGAATTTTCAAAAATTATTGTGTATGCGTTTGTTCGTAGAATATTCCATTATTCACTAATTGGGAAAAAAAGTTGTGGGATTGGAATAAGAAAAAAAAAACAAAACAAGACAATCGAGGAAAAAAAACGTCTGAATTACAAAATATTTTAATAAATAATTTCACACTGCACACTGGTGCGAGTACATTTTTGTATTTTCTTTCTTTGCTCTGTGTTTGAAAGAATTCTTTTGTTTATTTTTTTTTTTTAATCCTTGAAATAGTAGGGCGGGCGGCACTTTTTTTTTTATTTTTTATTGTATTTTTTTTTACAAATTGAGTTGTACGTTCTTCTTTTTAATTTTTTTTGTTTCTTTGTTTATATGAAAATGTTTACGTTTTAAATTATTTTTTCTATTATAATTAGTTCTTAGATATAAACTTAATTGTAATTTTAGTACATAATTTTACTTTAAGACTAAAATTGATTTCCTTTTAGTTTAATTCATTATACGTTAATTGTTTTTGTTTTTTTTTTTTTTGTTATTTATTGTTTTTGTTTTGTTTTAAATAATGCTTGCATTTTTTTTTTATTTTTCATTTTATTTGTTTAGAACATTTAAAGCATTGAGAAATAAATTCATTGATGTTATTTTCTTTAGTAATTTTGTCGAAACTCTATGAATTTGAAGATATACTTCGCGCGTGCGTGCGTGTTGTAATGAAAATAAAATATTTTCAGAAGATATCCATACATATATTGAGAAAAGAAACTAATTAAGTTGAAAAATTATAGATTTTGGCACTAGGTAAATAGTATTTATGTATTTTTCATGTTTTCAACGGAAAGGTGGAGCATAGCATACTCAAATATTGATTTAATTAGAAGTTAAGGTTACATATGTAATCGTAAAAAAACTTTACTGAAATTTGTGTTATTTTCTTACCGAATAATTGCATTGTGGTTAAAAAAAAAACTTAACAAATGAAGCTAGAATCTAGAAATTTAAATAATACTTTAAATTTTAGTGCCGTTTCTTTCATTATTGTGGTTGAATCATGAAATGTGAGTTTTACATTTGATATTTTAATTTGCCTTAGACCGGCGCATTCCTTCGATAACTAGGGCGGCTAACTACCAGGTATTTCCTTCCTCCTTTTTATTTTTGATACAAGTGATCACGGATAGAGTAAATTATACATAAGTTCCAAAAATCCCAAAATATCCATCGCTTTTAGGAAACATTCATTTCAATATCAAAAAATACAAATCAACGCACACGTGACACCACTCTTAATTAGAAAAACGTTGCGAACTCATTTCCGTTTTCGTTCATTCTCACAAAGGTTTTTTATATTATTTTCCTCGACAGGACACTAGTTAATTTCAATTTCAAACAACATTAAGGGAATTTAAGATTAGCTTTTAGGAGAACTAATAACTGGCTGTTAAAGCGAAAGTTTCGATTTCCTTAAGGGATTTGTCAATGAATTTATGAAAACGTCTGTCATGATTCGCGCATGATTTTTCTAATTTTAAACTTTTATTACAAATTGAATATGTTTTTTTTTAGAAAATCACTTACGATTTAAGCAACCGTGACCGGCAAATGATTAATTTAATTACAAACGAAAATATACTAGTCACTTACAAGACACTGATATTCACCTGATTCAACTCTCACTGGCAAGTCTTCGTGCGTACGTTGCCTGTGGCTTTAGTCCGCCCTCTACCGCTTTGACTATGGGATGATGGACAAACTTGTTTTAGGGAGGCGGCCAAATAAGTGCAGTGTATGTATATTAAACAAAATATCTTATTATTCATCTCTTCTACAAATTTTCAAAACCGTTTTATTGATTGGAAATAAAAATAAACTTTATTCTTCAAGTTTCTTATTCTTTTCAAATTATCGAATCATAAAACCTCGAACAAAATAACAATAAAAAAAAAAGTAAAACCACAGGTATAGTAAGAAAGTAGGGAAAACGAAATAAATAAAAATGTTGTGCTTAGATAACATATACAAAATAAAAAATAATAAAAAGGTTTTGCCAATCTTTTAAAAAAATTAAAAAAAAAAATAATAGTATTAATAAGGACAGTCTCAGCATAGTTAAGATACAACTATAAAAAAGTAGTTAGAAAAAAAATAACAGGATAGTTTATTTCTACTTCCTACAGGCATGATAAAAATTTAAAATTTTGTATTCTTCTGTCGATTTGTTGTAATTGCTTTTATTGTTTTTTTATTAATGTATTACTATAGCTTTAAATTGATTTTCTAAATTATTAATTTTTTTTCTGACACACTCACACCCTTTTATTTTGTTTGTCCTGTTGGTTTGTTTTTATTATTATTCTTCATTTTTTATATAAATAACCTTTTATCGAAAAAAAAAGTTCTAGATTTACATATAATTTATAACTTAACTTTCACTTCCTTTAGATAGACTATCGTACTAAATTACGTTTCCAAGTTTTCTTTTACTCTGTTTGCATGTTTTTTTTATTTGCTTTAATTCATTATTTGAAAGAGAACTATGTATTAATAGTTGCAATTATTTTTTCCATTTTTCATTTTTTACATTTTTTTGCATGTTGTTTATGTATTTTTTTTTTGTAAATGTTTTTATTTTTTTTTTAATGTATATATAAACGTACGAACAATAAAGTTTACAAGTCTTTATTTTGCTTTTTTTATTGCGTTTTTTTCTCAGTGTTTTTTCTCTTTTTTTTTGTTTTTGTTTTTTTTTTGTTGAAATTATTTTATTTTTTAAATGTTTTGATAAATTAAAATTACAAAAAAAGAAATAATATTATTTAGTTAAACAAAGAAAAATTAATAAAAAATTATTACCGCAATTCATTGTTTTCTTTTTCTCTAATATTTGTTTGTTTTTTTTTTAATTTTTGTTTAAGACCAACCTTGCTTCTTTTTTGCTGTTTTCGTTTTTGTTTAAATAAAATTAGTATTATTTTTTTTTATAGTTTTATTGATCTTATAAAGATTAATGTGTGTAAATGAAGATTAATGGTTAGCGTCGGTTGTAACTGTTACCACCGCCGCCAGAGTTGGAGCCTGAATTATTTCCATTACCGCCACGTGATTGGGGTCCACTACCAGGTGGACCTCTGCTGTCGTTGCGATTGAAACCGCCTCCCATACGCGGGCCGCCGCTTGAGCCACGAGAGAGACTATTGTTACCAGGATTGACACGCATTATAACGCCAGAGTTAGAGAGCGAACGGTTCGGACCCATATTTGGTCGTTGTGAGTTACCCATGTTGTTGCCGTTGCCGTTGTTGCCTGACATGTTATTGGATTGACGTGGTGGCAAATCATTGGGATTACGTAAACGGGGCTTCTTCTCTTCGACATTGAGTTTCTGACCATCGGGAGAGTTTTCGGGGTAGAATAGCGGCTGAAATTTTATAAGGTTTTCATTAGGTTGGCTTAAGGTTACAAAACTAAATACAAATTATCAATGTTATTTATAATTTATTCTTTCCATCATATAAATCATTTCAAGTTTGCTCATTTCTAAGTGTCCTGTGGACATCGAGAAATTATAACTCAAGGATAGAAGTCTAAAAAATAGGATTCCTTAGTTTTACAAAAGAAGAATTACAAAAACAATTCAAAAGTATCGTTATTTTCTGAATTGTTGATAATGCCAAATATTCTGGGCAAATTACTAAAAGTTAAGAGTTACTTAACCTTTGATATTCTTTTCAGAGTCGAATCACTTGACGATTGAATACTGTCTTGTGGGTGCCAAGTGCATGGAAAGCGAAACAGACTTAAACGTAAACCTTCTCAGAACTTTTAAGCCTGAAATATCGCCGTAAAACGACACTGATTGTCTTGAACCTCTAATTGGGTCGCCACATCAGAATTTGTGGATAAAATTCATGCTATGACGATGAACGATTGAAGCATTAAAATATTTGAAAGTCTGTAGGCATCTCAAATGAACAGATGCACAACATTTTAAACAATTATTTGTATATGAGGAAGCTGTCGGTGCATCGGGTGCCCCGATTGCACAATTTGAATCAAAGGGTACCACTAAAACCATTTCGCAGCAGTACTTGGATATTTTTAAGCACAATCTAAACGAGTTTCTTTGGCGTTTCCATGGTAGTAATAAAAGAACACTCAAAACAATAGATTTCCATTCGCCGAAAAGGTCAAACCACTCTTGTTTATGATTACCGAGGCCAACTATGCAAAGATATTGGACAAGTACCTTGCAGGGTACGACTAATGCTATTATGTAAAATAAAAATCTTTATTTTTTCTACTTACGCAATGTGACAAACAATTTTCAACGGATTGGGGATCCTGATAAGTGATGAAACCATAATTTTGGGGATTACGGATTCCTGGGACTTTTGGGCCAGGTTTCGAATGAATTCTCAAATCCATTACGGGGCCAAAACGACTAAACAAAGCTTTCAATTCATCTTCGGTAGCATGGTGAGGCACATTACCCAAGAAAAGTTGATTGCTGTCACTGAATTGTTGAGTGTTGGTGTTACCTGGGCGTCTTTGCTCGAAATCTAAACAAAAACATATTGTTAGTAATGTACTACTGGGTATCAGGTTTGACTGAGTTACCCTTATTAATCCTCGTTGTATTCGTCCTTTGTGGTAATGGCGCCGGTCCACTGCCAGCTGTTTGCATGTTATTATCAATCATACGGGAATCATTCTTATACACGGACGAGGATGAAGACAAAGATTGTTGCTGCGACTGCTGGTTAACGTTCATTGGAATCTGATTGACAGGAGGAAGAGGGACATATCCACTACCAGGTGAAGATGGATTGATGTTGGCGCTGGATTTGAACAAGTTGGCATAGGTCTTGGGTTCGTTCTGGTTGGATTTAGGTGCTGAAAAGAAACAAAAACAAACATACAAGAATTTGAAACATAAGCATATCCTAGGAATACAAACCGTCATATTTCTCCTGATGCAGCTGCGGTTGCTCGTCAATGTATTCCTGACTGCCGGTTTGATCGCTATAATTGACCATGTCGTCATCCTTCATGCTAACGCCGCCACCACTCATGTTGCTGTTTCCTCCCATTATTCCCGAATCAATCGGTTGGATATTGGGTATGGGACCAGCTCCTTGCGGCACTACTGGAATTCCCTGACTCATCACGGGCAAAGGTGGCGAAGGGGCCGAAGGAGTTGGCATACTTGGCATTTGAGCCACAACTTGTGGTATGGCGCCGGCAGTCACGACTGTGACCTGAGTTGGTTGCTGTGGGAGCACTTGTGGTGAAACAACAGACACAACCGTAGGAGCCACATTCGGCTGTACTGGTGGTGGCATTTGCTGCTGCTGTAGCGGTTGCTGAGCCTGCACGGGTTGCTGTTGCTGCACGGCTTGTGGTTGCATTGTTGTAGCTAACATATCTTCGTGCACCACACCTCCGTTCAGTTGAGTTTGCTGAGCAGCTGCAGCTGGGAATTGAGCCAACGGGACGGTCTGCGCAATAACCGGTACAGCACGTGGAGCACCTGCTACAACGGTTTGGGGCATTGAGTAATAGATTGCCTGCTGTTGACCCTGAGGCTGAGCCACCACAACCTGTTGTTGTTGTTGAGGTGCCTGCTGCTGTTGAGGCGGAACCTGCTGCACAGCATTGGTTTCAGTAACACCACCCAAGTTATTAGTGGCAGGCGCTACCTGTGGCTGTTGTTGCTGCTGCTGTTTCTGATCAATTTCGTGCTCTTCATCATTCTCGGAACGACTTTCACCGTCATTCTCTTCGTCAGAGTACATATCCTGATAACGGAAGATATCGTTGTGCACATAGTACTTCTTGGGCGATTGCGCTGCCAACACAAAGGTCTGAGTGAAACGTCTCATTGGCTGACCATCATTAGACAGCTCGCCGGTAACTTGAACGACAACACCATTACCCAATGTAGCTTGAGCATCAACTTGACTAATCTTTGCATGACAATCGCGGAAATTCAGTTGCTGGATACGATTATGAATGTTCTTCTGTCCAATGACCAAAGTCGATTCACCGTGAATGAAGCTCGAATTATTGTTGTAAAAGCGATGCAAGTGACTTGGAGCCTTATTCAAAAGGGTATAGTATTGTCGAACGAATTCTCGTCCTACAGATTGTGGAGACGGTTGTTGTTCCTCCATTACCATTTCTTCCACGATAGAGCGTGAGCGTGCTTTCGTTTTCTTATATAAATAAAAATTGGAGTTTGAAGTTTTGCAATATTGCTGTTTGGTGTTCTTTGTGGCTGCGGAGGTTTCCTAATACTAGATGTGTGTGTTATTTTTTTTTTTCAATTAAGAGTTGCTTATTGCAAAGAAACAAATTCTGGAAAGAAACATAATATAAAATCATTAAAATGTAGATAGATTTATTTTTGTTTTTGATTAGAGTGAATGACGACTGATTCATACATATTTCAGTTTAAAAATAATTGCAATAAATTTCAAAAGAAACAAGAATATCGAAACAAAATTCATCTTCACCATAAGCTATCACTCAAGAACTGATTGGGATACGATCGCCGTTAGAATGAAAAACATGTAATTATTAGGAGTACCCATTAATTAGTTAACGCATAATTAAAGAATATACTCCATCAAGGACTGAGAGGATATTACCAAAGTCTTCAACACAACCAATAGTTTTGGGTACAGTGACTAACTTTTGAATGGATTTCTCACCCTGGTATTTCGCAAATAGTAATCATTAATGAATATATTAAAGTGTTCCATCAATCGTGATGACAGGGAAATCCACCCGAGGAATGATTTTATAAACTACAAGCGGCATACTAGAAACTAACTTGCACAAATGAGTCACTTTAGATTTGTGCAAGGTACATACATATGCATGTTTATATGCAGGTAAATGAAATCGGAAATCTTAAAGAAAAGGCTCAGTTATCAAAATTGTGTTCCATCTTTTTAGAAGTGTGCGGAGGTTCATCTTGAAATCGGATCCCCATAAAAGTGAATTCCTTCTTCGCCTTTTTACTGTAATAAAACTAATTTTCGTATATAAGTATGCTGCTTACAATCTGAAAGCCAATTCATCATGAGAAACTATCGGAGCGTGCGTAGTTATCGATAAATTTGTCCTGTCCTGTCTATGAAAAGGATGAATTCTCGAAATATCGTTCGTATGATTCATGTTGATAAAAAAAAACAATCTGATTTGGTACCACGAATAAATTCGAAAAGAATATCCATCTCAGTGAAATGTAACCTTCCTTAGTAGATCTAAGCTATCTAAAAGCTTTGCCAAGATTCTTGTCGGAGATTCTCAATTGTTGGTTAATCCTATACCTCATATCGTTTTACAAACGAGGAGAAGCGCAATTACTTATCAACAGCTATACTACCTTATTAATAAAAAAAAATAATTTGAAATAATTGTTATACCTATGTAAGCAAGGTAAGTAACTATAAAAAGTGATTTCATACCGGCCAATCTCACTTTAGTGACCAGCCAATCTGATATTGTCAAACATTAGAAATAAACAATCGAGAATAGACCAAGTGCATCGTATAGCTGATGTTATAGACAGAGCACTAAAAGACTTTGGTTTTGATAAAGCCTAGCATAAGTCAGGTTCTTGAATCTTACACAGCAAATAGATTCTTTGGAGTATGTTATGGAAAAGCGTACTCTGAACTCAGAGAAATGCAAGCAGGTGTTCCCAAAGTGAGTATTCTAGAGCCAACACTGTATTTATTATACACTATCCACATTCGCAAATGACACTGTCATCTTAACAGTACATGAGTGGGTGTTCGAAGCAACAAAGTAACAAAATGCAGTTAACAAGATCAAAGTTTTGACGCAATTATGGCTAATCAAATCTAGGTATAAATTTGGATGCCAAATTAAAATGAAAGGAAGATGTTATAAAAACGTTAAGGAATTAAATACTAGCTACAGAAACTGTATTGGTTATTATCAATTAGGTATTAAAAGCAATCTGGACATATGGTATCCAGCTAAAAAAAAACAACCCAAAACAGTCTAAAACAATGTTCTTCGTAGAATTGTTAATACACCTTGGTTTATTAGACACAAGGAGTTGCATCGAGATTTGCAACCAGATTGACCTGCTCATAAAGAACTCTATACGTCAGAACCAGCGATTGCATATTAACTCTTTTTAAATTTACAATCGAGTATTGGATTAAGGGGAACAATGCCTCACGAACTCAAGTGAAAAATGTTTGATTAAGATTTAGGAGGTTTTTAAGTGCGGTTAAGATACCACAATACTTTGGGTTGGAAATCCCTTAGTGTATTTCGAGATTTTAACGTTCATTACCAAAAAAAATTATATGTATGTGACATAATGAAAAACAAAAGTTAGACAACTTAGGAGTTTTTTTTTTTTTTTAATTTGAATGCAGAAAGTAATAAATTTATCATTGTTCGTGATAAATTTTTTTTGCAAAGACTGATAACAGTAAACGTGTTTATTGCAAAAGAAGGGAGATCCCGTGAAACAGAGATATCTGTAAAAGAAACAAGTTCTAACTCAAACCTTAAAAACTGGAAAAGAAGTAAGGTCCCAACACACTGATATAATGGGGAAAAAGAAACATATTTACTAAGGCCACAATCAATTATTTACTCATTTCCAAAAGACTATAAACACATTGTAGATAGGGAAGGTAAGAGTCATTGGAAACAAGTCATAAAGGAGTAGAGAAATTACAAGAGGGTACTCCCCCCGATTTTGATAAAGTTTTAGTATCGTGGTAGATAGTTTTGTTCTGAGCATTTTGATATACACATGTACAAATATATGTAGGGGCCACAAAGAAATAGTTAACGAGATATAGGCTAAAAGGTTTTAAGTTTAAGTTTTTACAAATAAAGCTCTCTACAACATACATATAACATTTTATCAAAATTGGAGGTGTACCTCCCTTTTGTAAAAGTTTACCAAAAAATTAAATTAAGATGAATAACACGTGGTCAATTATTACAGACATTTTTTCAATTAACTGGAACGTCAACGAAAATCCATACAGATATAAAATTATACATTTGTTTGCCTTAGAATTAGATCTACAAAACGACTTTGTGATTTTGTTTCATTGTTCCGATTATAGGAAGTTCTTGGACTAAAATACATATAAGAGATCGTTCGGATTATTGAGAGCTTACTGGGCCGTAACAACCATTAGTGGTTGAATTCGGAATCCCAGCAAAATAAATCTAGCTAGACGAGCGTGAAGCTGGAAAACAACCGGTGTATTGTGCAATTCGGAAACAGATCGTACGACAACAACATGGTCTACAGGTGAATTCTCCAATATGTTAGAACAGCGATCCATCAAATAGGTCTTTATGGGCTTAAAGTAAATGAAGATGAAACCAAGTACGTGTTGTCAACAATAACTTCGTGGAGACAGGAGTTTACCTACCACGGAACAAACAATAACTCCACGAATGGCACCTTAATGGAGATTCGGCGCAGATTTTCGAACGATAGGCAGGGAAGTATACACTTTTGAAAGAAAATTCTTCGTCTAGTGTTCGGAGAGAAGATACGACCGCAAACTCTTTAAACTGTACCGAAACACATCAAACACAATCTGCCGACCACATCGAGCGAATGAGCAGTAATGCTTCAGTAAAGAGGGTCTTTGAATCACAGTCCCCAGACTCGAAACAACAAGCAAGATTCGATTTAAGCAACCAACTATCGCGGATGTCAGAGCGCTTGGTCTAGAGAGCTGGAAGCAGTGTGCACGTGATCGAAAAGCGAAGAAGTTTGCGGTGCCTCGGCCAGAAACGCGTTGAATAAGCATAAATGTTATTCCCTTATCCTTCGTTTATTCTTAAAAAAACAGAATAAGGTACATCTGTATGTTCGCACCAAGTTCTTAAAAACATTCAAAACATGTCCGGTGCATGACTAAGGTTAGAACGCAAATTCAATGAAATCCCCATACAAATCTGCCGCCGATTTACCACTGCATGGAGTATAAACTTTTCATTACAATGTAACACAATAGAACACGTGGTAATTCGCGCGACAGGTGTAGGGTAATAAAGAACAGCGTTAGTAGGGCGGGCGCACTATTAGGCGATTAGTCAACAAAGGCACATTGTTGCTAATTCAACCAAAATTGTATAAATAAGTGAAATACTAAAAAAAAATCCCACCATCAGCAAATTTATATACCCAAGTTGTGCTACAATTTTAGTTTTTAAAGAAACAAAAAAGAAAAAGATAATCCGCAGCCACCTCCGCCCTTTTATGGATTAATGTCATTTGCAGAGGAAGGAAAGAAGAAAAAAAAAAACAAAGAACCTAACAGCGATATTTATCGCGAATAAGTCGCACCATAATTTTTCCAGCAAAAGAATTTGTAGAACTTTTACGATAGTTTCGGCAAAGAACGCATAAAACCTCCAAAAACTCATTGTAAAATCGAAATAAATATTTTTTCGCACCATGAGGAGGGAAGCACAATCACCGCCTTTAAAGCTGCAACCACACGGATGGCACTCAACATGCTGCCAAACTACCGCTCATACAACCATCTCCCTCTCACAGCATTCGCGCAATAAACAATGGCAACAATCTACCGAATTTTTTAAATAATTTTCCATGGAAATAAACAAAATCCACATTATCTATTACAAATTATCCAACGTATCAAATCAAATTTCACTTGGTTTGCTAAAATCTCAGCCAAATTGCAAACAACCCGCGTGGAAGCGGGAGCGCACGATCTCCCTCATGGCGTCGTCTGTGGCGGATCTGCAGCAGGGATTTTGCACCATGTCGGGCAAAGGCAACGTAGACGAAACGAGAATAAAAAAAAAAAACTCAGAGGAAATCTAGAACTTTTCAGACGATGTCTTCTACCTCATGACAAAGGAAAGCAATTTTCCATGCGGCAAACCTTTCACTTTTTTTTAGCGTATCAAATCTCTCCGCAGCACAAGCAAATTTTTTAAGGTTAATACACAATTGAGACGAAAATCATCGAAAGGAAAAAAAAAAAAAGAAAAACCCCCCCAATGAGGTTACATTACCCGAAAAGGAAAATAAACTTTTTCGCTGGATAACAAAAGAAAAGACACCACGCACTCTTACCTTTTCCAGTCGGCGATGGCGAAAAAAAAGAATTCGTCGGCTAAACCTTTTTTTCTTTTCTTCAGCTTGGTTATTATCACTAAATGTTGCGGCAAGGCTCTCGATGGATGATGATGATGGATTTGTAGTGTAAAAAATACTCCTTCTCTCTCTCGTCTTTCTCTAATTAAATTTGCTTTTGTTTCTTTTTTTTTATTTCTAAACAAATGATCACAGATTTTAGATTAAGTTTAGGGTTGTATTTTTTTTTTTTTTTTGCTTTTCGCTTTTTTTGTATTATTGGTGTATTATTTACTTGGTTAAGTTTCGGTATTAGGTTTATATATTGTATCGAAAGAAAAAATGCGAAAAATTGCAATTTAATTGTATTTTGTTGAGAGAAGTGCTATTCTTCTTTCTTATTTTAACTCCAGCAGAGTGTGTAGAGAAGAGGAACAACGATGAAATTTTTTTTCTTTCTAACCAGACATGGTACACCGTTGGTGGAGCAGTAGAGTGGGAAAGCTAAAAATTCGATGTTTTTTTTGTGGCTACTGGACTGGTGTAGGTTTATCTCTTTTGGTCTGCTTGTGGTGTGAAGATGAGTGAGGGGAATAGGTATAGGTGTGGTGGGCAATTTTTGCACAGTACAAATGAGAAGGCTATATTGTGGTGGTGGGTGCTATTTTGACGCCGGCACGAATTGTAAAAATGTGAGCTACAGAATAAAAATGGCGCCATTGGATGATTGGTATAAAACATAGCATTGGTAGTGCCAATCGAAAGGGCTTATTGTGTTAAACCAAGGCATACTTTAAATCAATTTACTTTTTCTTACTTGTTTGGGTTGGAAGCGTGTTTCTCTGGTACTATAGCATAACATAGGTTGTCAGGCTTAAGACAAGGATCTTGATCTAAATAAAGTAAGTAAGTAACCAAATATACTCGCTCGGTGTATATTATGAGAACTCTTGATCAGAATCATTCTAGGAATAAAATTAACTCACCGAACATTACCTGAATTCTGACAAACTTAGTAAATGGCATTTTGTCCTATATTTTCTACATTTTAGAAAGTTTTTTTCATTTCAAAATCATCATTGTCTTCCACTGAAACGCAGTTTCATCATTCAGCCTTTAGGGACACTGTTTGGAAACTAGCGATAAAGGAACTTATTCCAAATCTTAAAAGAGAGATGCTGTAAGGAGAAATCGCCTATAAGAGTGATGTCGCACAATGTTTAGGCGTTCATAAAGCCCTATTTCTGCCTTTGTAGATAAGCCCCCTACGCAAAGAATCTGTTGATCCTGCTGGTCATATAACATGCAACTTGAAAGTCTTGAAAATTGAATTTGCACTTAATACTTTGAAGCATCTGGTTCAATGCATTTTCAGATGTTTCATCTCTCGGAGAAAGGGACCATGAGTTTAGTCCATAATATACTTAGCAAACTTATTTACTTGTGCAATGAGAAGCTACGTCTTGTAATGTTTGTCCACACAAAAACAGAGTGGAATTTCCACAACAATTCAACAATGAAGCAATTCTAAGTTTTCATAGGAACTGGTGTCTTTGCATAAGACGGGTAGATTAGATTAGATTGTTTTCTATTATCTGAAGATATCAAATTATGTAGCTACGCTATGTTATATGCATTAGGTTTCCCGTCTTCTCTGCTCTATGCCATGTATGAACAGGGACAAGAATGTTGAGTTTGGTCATTTACAAGAATAATTCTGCAACGAGGTCAAACATATACTCTTCCGATCAGCCAGACAAACTTATTAAAAGTCAACATTTATAAATCCCTATTATTAATTACATCTCAGACTCAACATAATTTATTCAACAATGCAATCGGTTCCTTATTCACCATTAATTATTCGACCATTAGCTATGTGCCCACCATTTTATTTTTCTACTCATCACACTTTCACCCAGAACTTTTTTCGCATCGCGTCTCTTCCGGCCATTACTGCAGTCATCATCGCGTGAGAGCGAGTGAAGTTTTTTTTCATATAAATTTTATATTAAATTTATCAAATAAATTTAAGAAGAGTAGTTATTAATATCTAAGTTAAGCTCTTACATAAATAAAAACACAAAAAAATGGCCGATAATAAGAACAACGATTGTGAAATGAACGGTGAGGACTTCTCCCAAGATGTTAGCACCAATGACCAACAGAATCAAGAGGAAAATGGTGCCGGTACAAATGGCAATTCCGCCGAATCCCACGGACGAGATGACGACAGGTAACTACTTAACTCTCATTTATTTACTAATAATTCATTTTCAAATATATTTAATTAATTCTGTTACGTAAAAAGAACCAAATATGTCTACATTTAGTGTGTACAACTGTACGATGAGAAGCAAAAAAAAAAGAAAAAAAATCGATACTTTCGCGCCACCATTTTCTTTTTTACCCCTCGAAATTTATGTTGTATTAGTTAACCTATTCAAAATGAATTTCCTAATCCAAAATCATCTGCCCATAATTCTGGCTGAAATGTTTTCAAAGTTTTTCTATTTTTCTGTTGCCGAAGCATTGCGTGCATAGTAGCACTTAGTTTTCACTTTTTGTTGTGCTTAACAAGAAACAAAAAAAAAATAAAAGAAAAGTAAAATAATTGTCTCGTGAGTGTTAAAAATTTTTTTTTTTTCTGTTCCCAATGTCAAAATGGCGGGTGCTGCTGCAACAGCGGCGGAACTATGCGTATTTCTTGTCAATTCCCAAAAAACGCCGGCTTTTTCCATTGGCCGTTGCCGCTATTTGCCGCTACCGGCATTGTATTTGATGAAAAAAAAATATATACATAGAAATTCATTTCGCTTTCTTGATTATTTCGAAATACAAATTGTTTATAAATTTAAGGGTCGTTTGTTTCTAAAAAAGAAAAGTTCATATGTTCGTACATTCATCCGAATTTTATTTGTTGGACCTTTTTTTGTGTACATACATTAATTTTTGTTTGTATTGCTTTTCTTGAATTTCTCGACGGATGTGGCGTTTAATTGAGAAGTTATTACTTTCGTTTCGAGTCTCGACGTATGGATTAAAGTAAATTTTTATTTATTTTGTTTTTCTATTGATAATTTATAAATTAAGCATACGTATCTACGAAGAAAAACCGGTTTAGTATATGATAATAAAATAATGGTACAATGATTGGATTTGGCGGGAGTTTTTTTTCCTTTTCTTTTTGAAAGTTCAAACAACTTTGATATGTATTTTATAAGTAAATAATGAATGTGCAAAGATGACGTAATGCGAGGATGATGCGTAGTGTTAAAAATTATATTTTTAGAATATTTCTCTCTCTTTAGACTTAGTAGAGAGGTGATATGGTATCTGATTCAACTGCGTACTAAGTGCTGATCTGGTTTTAGTTTAATAACCTTTAAGGTGTGGGGAACTTTTTGTTTTTGTCAATTTTACGTTCGTAGATGGACAACAATTCTAGTCGTATGTTGAAAAAGAAGTGTGGGAATTCAATTATGGTGGTGGGTACATACACTTTTGACTCATCCGGTTTATTTTTGTAGAGCAAGAAAATGTCTTTAAATGACATCATGGATTAGGGTATAGTGGAAAGACACGTTATACTTGCTTTAACATGATAGACTGACGACTGAGTAATAAAAATCTTAAGGCTATTGCCTTCTAGTAGTCGATCTTGTGCTATAACTTGTCGGACTTTGCAGCGTTCTGTTAAGGAAAGCCTAAAAGTATTTATTTAATGCAATGTGTACTAAAATTTTCGATTATTCCTTGGAACACCTACTTAAAAGTTCTTCAAAGGAACAAAAACTTGGTATTATTTTTGCCGCGTGCTCTATTTGTAAGACAGATGGGTAAAATCAGTCGAGAACTCAGGAGATGTTAGGTTCACATTTATCACAAAGAACGGGCCTAGTACAAATATTTTATGAGACAGATAAGCAGAATAAAGATAATAAGATCTGGTAAAAGCTATTCTTAAAGTGTTTAAAGTCTTGAATAAAGCTAAACACCTTGATCGTTCATGTCGAGGTTGCAATTAAAAATTAAGTTACATATTGCGTTTGTTCGCGTACCGAAACTGTAGAAATTCACCAAATCGTGTTTGAGTACCCTAAAATTTCATAAAATGTTCACGAGACTAAAAAATTTCTCAATACTACGAGCATTTGCATTTGACGTTAAAAACTGGTCCAATCAACATATTTCTGGTTTATCCCTCCCATCCTCTCAACGTTCGACTGTCGAGAAGTCACATTTCAATTCAAGCGAGTATCGTCTGTTTTGGTCATTCTCGAGCCTAATTCTTGATCTACTTCATCTCAGAGGTGCTGTAGCAAGAAAAGTGTGTTTTTAAAAAAAGATACAGTCAGCATGTCAAAACTGCTTGTAGTTTAGCATAATTTTTCAGAGTAGTAGAATGTAATGTTAACTAGGGCTTTAGCAAGAACAGACTTGATGTGTATATCAGGCTGCAACACAAGTATTGCCCAAATATTTGCAGATTTCGTAACAAGTGAAAATTGTATGTTGTATATCTCGAGAATAAAGCTGATGCACAGTTTTTTTCCAACCAGAACTGCTGTAATATTGTGCATGTCGTTCTACCTGTTATGAGCGCGTGTCTTGTTCTGATGGAAAAGTACACGCATTCTACTAATTTGACTCGCCACCAGTATCGACTTTAATTTGCACATTTGCAATTTGGTGGAGTACCCGATTTACCGACGCTAATAACACATCTTTTAGGTGTCGTACTTGTGTTGGTATTTCTTTCGACGGTGGATTTAAGGAGCTCATTATCTAGCTTATCTGGCATACCCGAACAACTCTAAGAAAACACTCAATACTTATGAAATAAAACCTTTTGTCATCTAAAGAAAATATGTACATTCAAGAGATTAGGCTCTTTTAAGCTGTGCATGCTATATTTAGTGACAAATCTGACCCTAACCCCGAACAACAAAAGTTAAGTTAAACCTAAAACGGGATCCACGTAATCTAGTATTTTTTTTAGACCAGTCTACTTATTGAGTTGTTCTTCTTACTTTGGCTAAGCGAGATAATCAGTACCGAAGATAGGAATTCAAATAATTTGGGAGTAGTTCTAGGTCTATTTCAATTATTAAGAGCCATAATATTTTATTTTTATGGTTTTAATATGAATTTTAAAAATGTAAACCGTATTGAATCGTAAATCTTGGAATATTTCTTATATTAGAGGTTTTTCTCTCATTGATTGGTTCAATGGGTCGAGGATGAGTACCGCGTGACTTAGGCAATTCGAACGCTTTCTATTTACGTCATCTCGCACTTAATTTTTAATAGTTGAATAGTTTTTATCGAACCCTAAGTCGGATATGCATAGATATTCTGTAATTTTATTAAGAAAAAAAAAAAAATAAAAATTCAAATGTTTTGTGAATACATACTTCAATTATCTCAACTAAGTATTAAGTCACTATAATCAAATTAAATTGTTGTAAGAACTATGTGTTTTGTAATTTAAATAATAATTGTTTTGTAACGAAGTTAAAAATAAATCAAATTTGTAAAAATACACCGTTGTTTTAATTGCCTTGCCATTTATTGCCCCAGGAAATAGTTTTATTCATTAAGATTCAGCGTTTTTTTCTTTTGTTATTTTAAATAAATTAGTGTCCAAATCCAATCATTGCGCCGCTCACAAACAAGTGGCTAAAAGTTAACTGAATATCAAGAGGAACTCTATTAAACTATAGCCGGGTAAATTGAGTTTTAATTTACATAATTTTAAATCAGTTTATTTTCTTAAATTAATTTTGCGTTGTGTTTTCTTTTAGACCTTATTTTATTTACTTAGTGTTAAAGCGGAGAAATTACAAAAAAAAAAATCAAACAAATTTGAATTAAATACAGAACCTACTTTGGATAAAAATTTGATGCCAACTTACTACTACTACATACTTCTCTTCTCTTCCTACACAACACGATCGAATCTCGAGATATAAACTAAAATAAAAAAAAAGTAATAAGTAAAACTAAAAATAAAATTACTTGCTAGTTTTGAAACGGACAAACATCGGATCTCTCGCGGATGATTTACACACTTTTTTGCAATTAAAAAAAAATATACCTAAATAAATATCCGAATATTTTTTGCAAATTTAAGAATCAGTAGAAGTAAATTTGTTTAACAAAAAAGAGTAAATACCAAAATTCGGGCAATTGATCGATGACGATGACAAGATGAATGTGAAACATTTTTAATTTCAAATCAAATTGCTTAGGGAATCCTGTTGTGTATAGAGCGAACTAACCTTGTTCCTCTCCGGCAGGTATGAGTGAGAAAATGAAAGCTCTCAGAGAGTAGTGGAGACACCACCACCGACCCTACCTACCACTACCACTGCCACTGCCACTACTACTACTACTACTACTACTACCACCACCAATGATTCCTCCTCTATCTAGATCAGTGTGGAGACCCGACGCAACGGAAGTGGGAGAAAGAGAGAGAGAGAAAGAGTGAAAGAGACGATGTGATGGTATTTATTAAACACAAAACAAAATAATAAAATCTATATAAAAAAAAAAATATACAAAAAACAAAGAAAAAATTGGATTTTTAATAGAAATAAAAATAAATACACTGATCAAACTAAACTCTAAATAGTATATTCATATATAGATATATATTCTTATTGTAACTTGAGAAAATTCCGTTAAAGTAAAGCTTTGTGTTGTTGCCTTTTACATTTTATTGGAAAATGAAATACTACTTGAAAACTTTCAATCTAATGAGATCATCTTTGAAATTCTTGGCCATTGTTGTTTTACTGTAAAGAAAGAACAAAATTTTTCAAATTGAAAATTCATTCTTGCTGTAGCTTATTCCACTATTCGAAATATATACTTACTTGTACTTGATTTTTTCTTATAGTAGAGATTGTTCTTTATTGATTGTCCTTTTGTCACTAGTGGAGTCAAATATTTGAGATAAAACTTTGCTTAAACACAAATTTTGCAAAATCAAACATTGAAAAATGGAAATTTTTTTCTTAACGTAACGTAGTAGATTTTTTCCAAATATTACTTGAACGTTTTTTTTCTTTGCAAAAGTAAGAACAAAAAAATAAAAGTAAATTGTAAAAAAGAAAAAAATGAAAGAAAATGAAAAAAAGAATTTTTTTACAAAAGACCCTAAAACTTGAATTAAATCTACTCTTACTCCTCCACAGCTGGAAGAATTGCTAAATATTGATTTGTTTGTTTAAATTTTTTCAGAAAACTATTTGTTGGCGGACTTAGCTGGGAAACCACAGAAAGTATGATTTTCACCCCCTGAGTGTATGATTGTTGATTGATGAAACTAATTTTATTTTTCGTTTGATTTCAACAGAGGAACTTCGTGAACATTTTGGCCACTTTGGTGAGATTGAAAGTATCAATGTAAAAACAGACCCACAGACCGGCCGCTCAAGAGGATTTGCCTTTATTGTTTATACATCTGCTGACGCTATTGACAAGGTCATCGCTGTCAGCGATCACATTATCAATAACAAGAAAGTTGACCCCAAGAAGGCCAAGGCCCGACATGGAAAGATCTTTGTCGGTGGTCTTACCCCTGAGATTAGCGATGACGAAATCAAAGCATACTTTAGTCAGTTTGGCAATGTAAGTTTTTTTGTTTTTTTTTTTAATGAAACAGTATATTTATTTATATTATTTGTTTTGTTTTATTTTTTAGATCGTTGATGTTGAAATGCCATTCGACAAACAAAAGTCACAACGCAAAGGTTTCTGCTTCATTACATTCGACTCGGAACAAGTGGTTAATGAATTGCTAAAGACACCAAAGCAAAAGATCTCTGGCAAGGAGGTTGATGTAAAGAGAGCGACACCAAAACCAGAAAATCAGCAGATGGGAGCTATGCGTGGTGGACGCGGCGGCGGACCTCGTGGTGGTGGTCGTAACACCTACCGTCTAGGTAATTATTTAAATCTTAAATAGTTGTGTGGAATATAATTTCAAAAAGATGTTGGAAATTATGTTTGTTCATTTGCACGCAGTCAACGTTTTTTTTTCTCTCATTTTGTTGATTCTTTTAAAAAATGTTGTAGTACAAACAATACGTCTTTGCTGCTTTAAAATCAAACATCATCATTTAGTTTTATGCTTTAAGATCATTTTCATAATCATACAAAATGTCGGTCATAAAGTGTTAAGCCTCTGTGTGTTGTTAGTAGTAGACCGCTGTATCAGTATCCAAGTGGTTTCGGATTTAAATGCTGATTTCATAAACATTTCGATGCATTATTTGGGGTAAATAAATGTTCAAATACTATGTAAAACTTCGCAGAATTTATTGTGGCAACCATTAGAAATGATTTCCGTTTTAAGGTATTCAGGATTTTTACTTTTTTTTTAGATGATGTGTTAGATATATTGACGATATTAAAAAAAATTGTGCAGAGAGGTTTCCCTGTTTTCGGGACCGAGTAAATGCGACGTAAATCGAAAATTAAATTATCCAACACAAGTGTGCGAAATAAGAATGAAGAAGATGGAATTTTTGCGAAATATTTGTGTTCAGAGAAAGAACATAATTCGAAATAATGATGTAAAATGCCGGAAAGTGTGTGGTCAGTCCGCATCAAGTCATGCTCGTGGCATAAGGACAAACAGCTAGAGCCCATATTCTAATGTAAATGATGAATCAGGCACGAAGGAAAGAATCTGTGTTTAGTTGTATGCCTCAATGAAATGTATTTTTAATTCCAAAGAGTCAAAATCTTTAGTTTTGTCGAAAGAGGATGAGTCAACGATTGAAACTTTTCTCTTAGCATCTACTGTCTAGACGTTATGTGAATACCAGTTGTTTATTTCACAGCCTTTCCGAATTGACTGGCATTGTCGCTTAAGCTCTATTTAGCTCCCTCATTATTTAAGCCGTTATATAACACCATGATTTTGTTCAAATTATATTTTGTGAATCGAAAAAAAAATATAAATTTCAGGAACTGTTTACAGACATTTGTTATATAATATGACGAACACATTTAATATTAAAAACAAGGAATTCGAGGAAATGTTATTTATGTTTACCGTCTACTCGGTATCATTTTCTTCATAAAGTAAACAGTTTACAATAAAAAAACATTTGAGAACTTTTTTCTTAAGGTACGCGGTGATTATAGATTAAAAAGAGTGGATATATGTAGATAAGAATCAAAGATTATATAGATATACATTTGTACATACAAAATGTGTTAGTTTTGAATGATCGCAATTTATAAGTTCCTCGAAATTCTGAGAGGCAATTTTTACTATTTGTGGTCATGCTCAGTTAAAATTCCAATAACACGCGATGGAAGTATAGTTTTTAGCTATACAGTTCTGGGTGGAGTGCTGACAAAATAGACTAAGCGCCTAATCTACATATATAGCTCATGTCTAAATCACAATGTAGAATTCGTCGTAGAAAGAGTGAAAATGTGTTTTTGTGTTTAAATAGTTCATATTCAAGATTAACAATTATGGATTACTCTGGTTGTTTCAGTTCAAAAATAGTGTAATGTCAAAGGAACTTAGCTGTCAAACGTGCAATATAATAGCTAGTAGCTCTACTTGTGTTGTACCATCAGTTAAGATATTTACGATAAAAAAAAGCTGACCTAACGTCTGAGATAACATTTCGAATTACTCCATATGCTCGCTACATTGTGATTTGAAATATCTGATTTAAATAATATACCCATCACGTCCACATTCAAAAACTTCTTATTTTTACCAGAAAGTAGACATTTCCTTTCGAAAATCGGCTATGATGAAATGTGGCATGTCAAGTCTCAATATTACATATTATCGTTTTATTTCAATATTTAGTTTGACACGCCCACTTTATAAGAAATAGGATAGGGTAGGGTATCGTACGATCTGTTCTATCCGTGTTATTGCAACCAACACTAACACTCACTCGAGTTTTCGGTTCTTCCTCTGTTTTCTACGCAAACAATGCCGAACAGAGGCGGTGTCTGCTCGTCACTATGTGGCTAAAGAAAGAAGTCAATGTTCCACCACTTGTAGGGCCATTGTACGGTCTATCAGCGCTTTTATTAATACATATACAAATTGTAATGTGAGAGGCGCTAAGTAATTGCGAATTTCTTGGCTCATTGACGTATCAGTGAAATGTTTCTTGCATCTTTGTAAATAACTTAATCATTGAGTCACTCTATACCATTAAATCCATTTGTTCGTGTCTATTTTCTTATGGCCTTCAAATAACTAATGTTCATCAGAACCAGTGAACCAGTGACATTTTTTAAATAAAAATTTAATGCCTGCATTACTAAGGGGATGAGTTAGAAGAATGAATTGAGGTAGAATTTCTATGTATTTTATAAGTGCCTTCGCGTTTTGTGAACGTCAATTAGAATGCAACAAATTTATCTCTAATTGGATCTAATGTCGCACTCCAAATTGATTGTTTCCGTCGATTGATGAATAGATTGAAAGTAACAAATGTTTCTATCAATACAATTTATCACATGTAAAAGCGAACCCTTAAGCGTCTGATGGAATGAAGCTAACAAAACAGGCTTCTAGTTCCTATTTTGGCTTTCAAGCTTACACTTTTTTTTGTTGTTTTAGAGTAGATAAAGAAAATAAAGTTCAGTTGTGTTGACTGCTGTAAACAATTTTTTTCTTTGAAATTATATTTTATATCTTTATATTCACAAACGAAAAAAATATGAAAAATCTTTTAATGTTAGCCTCGAATTCTTATTCCTCTGAAGGTTATCCCCATCAATGGTCCGGCCAAGGCGCATACCCAGCATACGGCTACAGCGGTGGCTATGATGCCAGTCCTGGTTATGATTACTACAGCGGTGGCTATTACAACGGTTACGACTATGGCTATGGTAAATACACTCAACAAAATACCAATCCCCAATCTACTTCTAATAATTATTATAATAATGCATCATACCACAAAAATAATAGCTATCATCACTAATCAAAGTAAAAACTATAAGAATACTGTACAAAACGCCAATCACTACTACAGCAGTAATTTAAACAAGCAAAGATTTCAAACTAGGCAAAACACCACCTTTAATTACAACAACAATAGATCAAGACCAAATAATTACAACCACAGACAACAACAACAATCACAAATACAACCACAACTACAACAACAACAATTACAATATGATGAAAGCAATTTTCAATAGAATTTTTTTTTGTCTTTCTCAACAAAAAAACGAAAATAAAAACAATCGATAAATCGATATATTCTTTTCAAAATTTTCTCCCCCACTTGCACTTTGCAATTTGCAATTTAAATTTTCTAAATTTTGAGATATCCAGACCTAACACATAATAAAGTAGTCCCCCTGACAAAAAGTTAATCCATATAATCAAAAAAAAAAAAAAAAACAAATACATTTTTATTTTTTTTAGATTTACTCAATATTTTATTAGTTTTTTTTTTATTTTTATTTTTACTTTGTGTAACTTTTTTTCTTAATGTTATACACACAAGATGTAAGCAAAACATTAGATAATTTTGTATTTTAAATAATAATAGTGTATGACTGGCGAAGAGTGTGTTGACTTTATATATAAACAAACAAACAAAAAAAAATAATAATATTTGCAAACAAAAATTTTACCTCATCCTCCTACCAATGAAAATCCCTCCCCAACAAAACGAAAAAAACTGCATGCACATGCACGAAACACGCACCTACACACCCACACACACACAACACACGCATACTCGTATGTCGAAATATGTATACCTCAAGTATAATGCAACAGTTGGACCTGCAATACAAGCAATTTATAAACTGTGCCAAAAACTACTATAAAGAAGTTATCTTGAAATACGTTCACGTTTGCTTTCTTTGCAATATAAAAACAAAACAAAACGAAAACCTTTTTTTCTTGCGCATGCTACTCATACTTTTCACGAGTCACAAGTCTCGTCCTGTTGTCCCTGATAATTAGAAAAGAAAAAAATAAAAAAGAAAAGAAAAACGTTTCAAGATTAACTTTTTCATAAGTCAACTTGTGCCTTTTTATTATATATATATAAAAAAAAGAATAAACAAAAACCGAAACTAACAAAACGAAAAGAATCAGAACACATCATGTATGTATGTATGTGTATTTAAAAAAAAAAAACAAAAAACAAACAATGACTGTATTTAGTCAAGCCCATAGAAGAGCTTATTATATATACACAACTATATATGATATAATATAGAGCTATATGCATATATTTTCGTATGCAATATTTATATTTATATATATATATATTATATTTTTATTTTAAACATACTATTTTTATATAGTATAAGGAATAGAGACCAGGGTGCTGTTGCTTTTGCACAGTTCACACCTTGTCGTCGTAAAAGAGAAGACAAAAACCGCCAGTGTGTCCCTCCACGCTGGTTACTTCTTTTATTTGCACGCATTTGTTTAAATTTTTACAAAAAGCATTTTTAAATTTTTTTTCCCAAAATTATTCACACACAACACACACACACGCCACACGTGTTGAGAGAAGCAGACAAATTTTTGTCGAAATTCTTCCTCTCGCCGGTATGTTGTTTGCTCTTCTACATCTTGTGGTAGAGCCAAGAGATTTCTCTCATTACATTTTAAACATACAATTATTATAAAAACACACTTCGTCAAAGATTATTTTTTTTTTCAAACTTTTCGTAGCTCACATACACGTAATACAATTATTATTAAAACAAGTAGTCTTATATATAAAGTGAACAAAAAAAAACATTTTTTGCTGCATGTTTCTCAATGTTAATATTTCCTTTATGACTTTTTTTTTTTAATTACGTATTTTCAAAGTCTTTTCCCATATATTCTATTACATTATTATTTTTTTAATTATAAATTTAACATAGCAACGATAATTATATATATTACTATTTTTTTTTTTCTTAAATTTGAATATATGTAATATAATTTTTTTGTTTTGTGATACCGAGTTTTCTAATGTTTCGCCTCACTCTTTGGATGATATAATTTTTTTTTCTTTTTTTTTGTATTTTATATATCTCTACTTTGATTTGGTTTTGCAAGCAAAAACTTTTATTCGGATGTTGTTTTCTTATATTCTCAAAAAGATACATTCAAACCAAGAGAAATTTCAAATCTCTTTCCGTTGATGATTTTTCGTTAAAAAAAAAAATAAAATAAAAATATAATACAAGAGCGAAAAAGTTGAAAATTTAGTAACACTTGGGCTTTTTTTCCTCTCAAATAATAATCAGTAGTAGTATACATATAGTAATTTCATTTAAATCAATTTTTATTCTACCTTCCGCGTGAGGTGAGGTGAGACATTACAAGTATTAAATTGCCAACGAAAAAGTTGTGGAAAATAAGGTAAATAAAAAATTTCAATATATGTGGAAATGCATTGTGAAACATGAGAATTATTTCTATATTTCTTTTGTAAACAAAATTACTAAAAACAATTTATAAAAAAAAAGAAATCATCAAATATATATAACGATAATGGTAGACAAGCAAAAATAAAACATAATTAAAATGAATTTGCTTTTGGTTAGTAAAAGAAATAAAAAAACGAAAGAAAATAAAATGGAACGACAAAGTAATGAAAGCTATAAACAGAAAATTATATATAACAAAAAAAAATTATACCAATGGTTATGTTCTTTATCTAAAGAAGAAAACAAAGAAAAGGCAAATAAAAGAATCAAAACAACAATGTGTTTCTCATATATTTTTTATTTACCCTGTTTTCCAACGATGGAGAAGAGTTAGTCATCCGCTTTTGTAGTATTCGAGCTGTAGAAAATGATCGTCGACGTGGCTTAGTACGAGCAGTTTGTTCAAGTTCTTTTTCTATGTGTTTTTTTTTTATAAGTTGTGGCCTTTTTGTCTGCGCTATATTGCCTTTATTTTTATTTTTTATTCTTCAATTTTTTGTTATTTATATTTGATGTTAGGAAGAGAGATTGAAATGTTTTTTTAAGGCTTACGCAGAATATGTGAAAAATTAAACACATGTTAGTTTACTAATAGTCATACTTGCAAGTATGTTGGGGACAAAGCTGATACTTTTTATTGTTTTTTAAGTGAAGTGCATAGATTTATTTGTGATTCGCGTAGTGATTCGATTTTGGTGTCATTACAATAAGAGTTGTTACAACTTCATCCTCGTTAGAACTAGACAATACAAGGCAAACTTAAAGACCCACGCTTTTGTGATGTACAATCTTGATGCTTTGACTCTTTTATATTGGTATTTATTTTTTGTATTTTTAACGTTCTGGAACTGTAGACGATGCTTTTGTGAATTGGAATAACATTCCATTTATTAAAAACAAAAAAATAACTCGCCACAGGCATTCATGAAGAGATATTTGCGCAATGCCGGTTTTGTTTGGATTTTGGAAGGTTAGACGTTGCAGTATGTGGTGGGTTTCAACAGATAGACACACATTCAAATAAGAGAAAAGAATAATCGATGCAATATTTTTGGCGTTACTTGGGCCTGCTGTTGAGGTGTTCGAAGCTTAAGTTTTATTTCAAAAGATTTTGCATGACTTACAAATAATCGGGGATGCTTATAAGACACCCGTGAGAAGAAATGGTGAATCGTGAAAAATCGTGAATTTCACACAGTATTCCAATCATTAACCAATGAACCGTGTAGTGTACTGAATATTTGTTACGTAAATGTATAATTTCTTTTGACCTGTGCATTTGATGTGATCAGTCTTTAAATATGTATAGTCTAATTCCTCTAACTTCCTCCGAGTTGAATTTTCCTCTAGGAATCAATTTCTACGGCTTTATTAGGGTACGTTTATGTTGGAGCTATGATAACCGGTAAAAGGAAAGTGAAAAGAAGTAAGAACATCCTTGGGATAGAAGTGGTTTAATTGGCATAAGGCTTAGTAAGGGATTAAGAAAGTTAAGAGTATGAAAGTTAAATTTTTAAGTATGTAAAGAACTTGTTAAGTCTATTCGACAAAATGTACAATTGCTCTGAACTCATGTTATTTGTTCACAAACTATCATTTCCAGAGGTCGTTTTTTCACAACACATTTTGGATTCACATCAAGGAGAAATGTAAAATCTTGAGGTGAGATGCAGTGAATGGTAAAACAAATCAAAACGTGGTGAACGAAATTGTGTATACACCAAATTTGAATGTGCTTTGGGTTGGGTACACAAACAGCATGTTTCGATTATACATATAAAAGTAGTCATTCGCTGTGTTGCACTCCTCATAGAGTTTTGATTTTCTTCCAAAAGTATTTGTTTATTCCTAAAATAATATTCCCATAGGTTGTTTATTCATCATAAATTTACAAATTAGCCTCATTTAAATAATATGGGCTGTTCGTGAACTGGTTACTCATGCACTGATTGCTATACTCCTTTAAAACGACGTCGAAAACTACGAATTGGAGCGAAAAATAAGGAAAGCTCTTAATCGAAGAAATTGTTTGTTTTTTTGAAAAAGTCTTGAAACTTTAGCTTTAACGTTGTTATCCTACTTAGGTGCACGAATTTTGCCGACTAATCTTTGTAATGTGAAATTTTTGGGTTTCACTTGCCTTAGTGAAAACGTAGTTACTCTATTGAGAACTAATCATGGTGTTAAAGAATGGTCGTAAAATTTAGAAAATGTAACTACTATCAGATTAAAAGATCTGGATCGGACAAACGATGTTGAGATTTCTTTCATCGGGTACACTTCGTTCGCTCAGATATTTGAGAATAGGTTCTCTCCAATGCATGAGTCGGAGAAGTCGGATTCGGTCCGAGCAGTTTTTACCTCTGCTGTTTTCTACGAAACTAAATTTATTCGTTCTTTCAAAATGATCTCTAATTATAATTGCTTAAGAACGTCAATCGATGTAATCGTAAATGGTAGGAGAACTTATGGTCAACTCCACGGAAATATGTCGCATATGTTGCAATAAATTAAATTCATTTTGAAACGGAATAGGTGTTAGTATCATCGTAAAAAAAGGAAAGATAATTGAAATAAACCCATGGATTATGTTGGTAAATTAAATAAGTCTCGATTACGTCCTCGCACGATGGGAGGCTTTTTCGTCCTAAGACAAATCTGCTCGCAAGGGGAAGTTAGTAAATATGCATTTGATTTCATTTCTTTATTCGATTTTCTTTGAAATTTGATTCACTACATTGCCGTAGGTCTTCATTGGGTTTTTGATTTTGGATAATGTGGTCGCTGTTCGTTTTTCTCTGTTACTAGGATATCGTCCATCCTCTTGCAGGATTTAAGATATCATTAACATTTGTTAAAGAAAAAAAATATCTTAAAAACGGTAAGCCAATGAATCAGTAAGTAAGTTCGTACGTTATCGTGGAGATGACCAATAAATGCCATAGTATTATCAAATCATCATTGATTGCATGGGATTGTAAGTGATATGCACAATTCGAGGAATTTATTTTGTTTTGATTAGAATTTTTGGAATTCGTACAGTGTTCAGATGTTGAAAAACTTGTTTAAACGTTGCGCTAGACATTGCAATGTATTATTTACAGTCAGGCAACTGTAATTGATTACCGAAACACCTTAGATTAATAAACATTCATGTAAAGAAACAATTAAAATATTTTATTTATCATTCATAATTGCATTTAATTAAAAATAAATCAATTTTGCGGGATATAATTTTTTGTAATACAAAATAATATTTTGATTAGTTTACAACTCTTATTCTGCGCCAGCCACATTTCATGATTTCAATCTCTTTCTTGTAAGAATTTATTAAAGTAAACATATTACGTATTCATTACATTAAAAAAAATCTTATTGCCCTCAAGTCCACCACCCAAGTCGATGTTAAAAAAAAAAATCGTATATACGAGTAGAATAACTTACTACATAGTTTTCCATACTTGCTGATAATAATCTTTTTCCTTCTCTTATCTAAGTAAAGTAATTTGATGAAAATATTAAATAATTAAAACAAATATGTTGTGATAAATTTAATGTTCAGACTACGGCTATGGAGGTTATGACGGTGGCTACGGTAGCGGATACGGTAGCGGCGGTGGTCGACCTGGTGGACCACGAGGAGGTGCCAAAGGTACTACACACAATTTAACTTGTTCTTTTTCCATAAAAAAAAACAATGTCGGTTTCTATTTTTTGTTCAATCATATAAAAATAATAATTTCGAATTGTTTTGAGTGATCTATGTAGAGTAATAATAATTTTTCTGATGTGTGCACCACCTATAGCGTAAATTTGTCAACAATTCGAATCGGAAGTAAAGATGTTTTTTTTTTTACATTAAATTAAAATAGTCGAATCGATATAAATTTTGAGTTTTTTTTTTTGAAAATGAAATATTCAAAGCCGGGTGGTGTTCAATGTTATTTGATTTAGATTTTTTTTGGAATTACGTTTTTTTTTAGAATAATTTAATAACATGAGTGTAGTCCCCTCGCATGCTGTCCATTAGAAGTAGGAGTTATTCAGCTTTTTCATTTATTTTTGGATTGTATTTGATCAGAACGAATTTCATAGTTATTTATGTATGTTATGTATGTAATATTTTTATTATTGTTAAACGAGTGTTTTTTTAAGCGATATTGGTAGCGGAGAGGTTTCTAAATGCTATGCGTGTAATTTTTCGACTTTAGTTTTTGTGTTTCCGAATCTGTTTGTTTTAGCTTCAAAATGGATTGGTCGTCTGGAGTATTTAAACCTACTACACCTGAGTTTCGAACTACATATTACTTATTTCATGCAACATAGTGCTTACACTTAGGTGTAAGCTATATCTACAACTAGCGCAATGTTCTACAATAAATTATAAGGGTATTTAACACGTCACAAGCGTAAGGATAATATACAAAAAAAGTCAGACAAACTGACACCGAACAAACGTGTTTCAACTTCATAATCGAATATCCAAGATGTGCTTGGGAGCACACTATTCATTGCACTACAACTAGATCCCCTATTTTTGTGCTGTTCTTCGTCCCGTTTTGTCCTTCAGGTTCAAAAAAACCCATTGTGTTGGATATTTATGTGGTAAAACTAGTAAGTAGATTAAAACGGATTCATTATTATCTGTAACGTGATAGTTGGACTTCCTTCAAATTTTATAAATAATAATGATGCAATAGTGAAACCGGATTATAACAGACAACTCAGTGTTCATAGAAGTGAATATCATAGTATGTAAATACTGTGGTCAGAGTAATTCATGGAGTGGAATCCTCTAACATGATAATTATGATCGAGCGTCACACAAAAACGAGAGCAAAAATGTGATCACGCTGATGGTGACCTTATGCATCATACTATCACTCTAGAGGATTCAACTCCTGGGTAGTTATGTACATGCAAACATGTATAAATGTTTTATTCAAAATATTAAAAACACTGCCTGCGATTGAAGACAATTGACTGCAATACATGTCTGCAATTGCAACAAGCCAACAGAGATGACCATACCATTTATTTTTAAAAACTTTTTGTCAATTTACATGATGTCAGGTTGCATAAAACAATGGAGTCTTGATTATTTTTTGTTAACAAAATTCGAAAGTGTTAGAGAGTCGTAAATTAATCAAATTATATAGAAAGAATTTATTTGTTTTATTCAATGTTTCAATGATCGCTGAATGATGAAAATTCAGAAAAAAATTTGGTACCCACTTAGTAAATCTTAAAACTAATGGTATGGAGTGCATAATACCAAAGCCCTTCTAGGAATAAATTTATTCTACATTAAAACTTCTATTTTAAACATTGGCTGTGAGGGTAATTTCGTCCATAATTGCACGCAAGGCTGGGGAATTTAAAGACTCGTTTCAAAATTGCAAGCTTTGGTCAGTGCGTACCCTGGAAATAAATAACTTCGATCTATAGCCTCATGTTTCTCCGATCAATAATGTTATGCCTTTTATTCGTATATGATGAGCAAGTGTTATGAGTGTCCATGGAATGGTTTTTAAGCACTTCCTAAGTACGCCACATAAAAGAAATGTTTTCTAAAAACATTCAACTTCGTTACCAATTTTGCTACAAAGAAAAACACAAAATCGCACTGAAGAAGTATGTAAATAAATATGATTTTCTATCTGTATCTGTATTAAGTTTTATTTTAAAATTTTATTTGCTTGCTGTATCGAACATAGTACATAGTAGAAAAAAAATCATGTTTTTTTTTCTTTTATTTAAGATGTGGTTTTGTAAATGCAGGCAATACTTTCTTTTCCAAATTTATTAACTAACTCAGTTTTAGAAAATCACTTCGGACATAGGTTAACAGCGGATTGTTCTATACCAATTCTTTCTTGTGTCATTATCAGGTTCCTATCAGACAGGCAAGCAGAGGGGGACTGGCCGTCAGCCAAGGCATCAGCCTTACTAAAGTTAAATAATCGTATTGCCGTAATTTATAGTTTGTTGTGGTAAGTTCAACGCCCAAAATAAAATACTTTACTTCTTCACTGATGGTTTATTTTTCATTTACAGCGTACTTTTTTAAAAATAATATACACCATTTCACCATTTCATACAAATAATACAAAGATCAACAATTACAACATAAACCAACAGTTGCGAATTCATTCATCTTCTTCCATTCACCATTCCATTTGTTTATGAAATAGGAAACGAATTAATTAAAAGAATTCAACAAAAAAGTAAAAAAAAATGTAATAAAACAAATAACAAAAACAATTATCAAAAGGAAATAGACACAGAATTTGGAAAAAAAAGAAAATGCCAACAACCACCAAGAAAACCTTACTACATACATAAAAACGCAGAACGGTCGGGGTATTAATCAATAGAAATATAATAAAATACCACAAAAACGAAATATAACATAGTACGTCTAGTAATATTTATAGGGAACACATATTTTCCGTACCAGGATGAGGAATGTCAACTTTTTTTTTTATTTTTTTCTTTCGTACAATGTTATTTCTTCTGTAAAAGTTGGAAATGAACAAAAACAAAGAAAACCTTAGGTAGAAGGTGATTCACCTTCTATAGATTAAAATACGTTACATAAAGTAAAAAAAGAAAACAAAACACAAAAAACCATAAAACAAATTCTGTATGATCTTTATCTTAAACTTAATAACAACAAACAAAAAGAAAAAAAAAACACATTGCTTAACAAATTCTGATATTTAGTTATTAATTCTAACAGTAATACATAGATCTGTATGTATTTATATCTTAAAAATCATAATAAAAAAAAATATAAAATGTACAAAACAAAAAAGTAAACCTTAAAAAAAAAAAATAAATAAAATTTTGTTGTTTATTTAAGTGTACTATATATGATGATATTTTGAGCAGAGCGTATATAGGTAATATAAATAAAACAGAAGAAAAGAGAGAAACAATAAACAAATCAAACTTTAAACAAAAAAAAAAATAATCCGAATGAGATGACTTTTTGTTTTATACGAAAAAAAAAACATTAGTTTAGTTTTCCGTCATTGCATTAAACATCTTTCTTTCTACAATCTTTGTAAATTACTGACTGATTAAAGGAAACCGATAAAAAAATCAAGTAATTTCTTTTTTGACTTAGTCTAGAAAAAAATAATAAAAAATAAAATAAAACCGCAGAAGAAAGAGATGATTAATATTTACATGAAAATTTATATATATTTACATTAAATAATAAATAAGTCATGGAGATTAGAACAAAGAGAAACTCACATCAAGCATACATAAGAAACATACACAGCAGGCACATTCATTTGAAGGATTACTTAATTATTTTTTTTCTTTTTTCTGAACAAACTTTACAAAGTGAAACACAAAATATTTTGTTTTTGTTGTCTTAATTCTAATTTTTTTTCAGTACAGTCAATTATGAAAATCAAATCTCTTTTTTTAAATTAATTATAATTATTTGTAGTGTAATAAATTTAATTTTGATAAACATTTCAAAAATGAACTTGAGTTGTTTGATTTTGTTTGGGATATTTTTTTTAGGTTCACAAGGGTATTTTATTTACTGATATTCTCGTGTGATGAAACATATGTATGTATGTATACATGCCATTTTCAGGGAGGAGCTAGAGTATCAGTTTGAACTGCTATTGGAGTGTTCAAGCTAAAGGTAACTAAAAGTCTTTCAGAGGCCATGCCTATCTTTGACTTAAATAAATTGTACCATTATTTGACATCCTGCCCCACACGCCAGTGTTGTGTTTTCTTTGTGTTGAGAGAATGTTATGTATCTATGTCCTTTTTTGCCATTGTTAACTCAAAATGGGGACAATATCAAGTACATATGTACATATGTACGTATCATTATTCGAGTATTTCCCACTTTCGGAAACTTTCAAAGAAAGCCGAGAATGCATTTCAGCGATTGTTAGCTTATAGTATCAGCACTTACCACATCAACACCGAAGATCTCCCACCTGATACGACCGAAAGCAGCATGATAACAAAACAAATACTCCGGAGTTAGTGTGGCCTCTGCATAAGCATCGCTGACAGACCCTTACTTAGAAATCTCATCGGAGATCTCTTTTCCCGTGATCTAAGTGTGACCTGGATCCCAGACAACAGCTAAAAAGTTCAGCCTTGAGGGATTGAGCAAGCCTTAAGGACAGTTTGACTGTCGTTACTGATGCAGATACTGCAATCTCTCCACCTATTCTTAACAATATAGTCGGTAGCCATTGATTAGGATAGGATCTTCGCTTGAAAAACAGTGGCATACTTGTCTACCGAGTAGTGAAGCAAAGTGTTGTGAACTCTTTTCTGAACGCAGGGAAAATCCACTCTAAATTTCCACAGTTCGAAGTTATAGTAAAATTGCATCAGACAGCATATTCTTGGAACTAGGGTCGTAGGATAAATGTTGCGCAAGGGCATTGAAACTCCAGTGCGGATGATACCAAAAGCTACACCGTCTAAGACGGTAGATTGCTTTGATCGTTTGTCCTTTCTAAAAATGCCCCAAAAAGAGAAATAATGAAAACCATTTCATAATATCTGACTCATTATAGATTTGGAGTACAATATATCTACTAGTTTACGTCTTCCACGTTAAAACATTTTTTACACATATATTTAAAAGCTGCACTGCTAAAAACATACAACATTATTAGAAGTTTCGTTTAACTTGTCCAGTTTCATATAGAATATTCAATACATCAAGGAACGATCGATAATCAAACTCAATATGCAGTCCTTTAAAAAAGAATTCATTAATAGGATGAATCTATAAATAAAACCATATTCAAAGGACTTACCCCTCTCATATCCGAAGCATTTACAAACAACTTCAAACTCTCGACTACTGATCATATTATGCATATCTCGGACAGTTAATGCACGAAGGAATTGATTCTGGGTAATAGTACCACAATTCGATTTGTCGAAATCTTTGAACAATGACTGCAAATTGGAAATTTGATCTGGTTTCCTTGCTAGTTTTTGCAATGCCTTTGAAGCTACTGTTCGCTCTTCAAAGTTGAGGAAGCATTGCACGCAGTCCACACAAGGGAAATGCTTTATAGGAGTTCCCACTTTATCTTCGGCTGATTGTCCTTGAATGAATATCTCATCGAGTGCGTTACAGAAATCACGATACCGAATGGTGCAGCCACGATAATGAGAACGAAATCTGAGTAATGAGTTAAGAAGTTATAAATAAGATTAAGGATTCCTAAGGCATACATACATTTCGCAAATTATATCGACTTCGGGAACTAAAAGTTTAACATTAGCATTGTCCAAACCACGTCGGAAGTCCGCCTCGAGTATTTGATTTTCACGATGATGATCATAGTCCACAAAGAAGTCGATAAGTTTAACATTATTGACACTGATTTGTTTTTTGGCTTTGGCCAGTGCATTGATAATGTCTTGTTCGGTTTTTTGACTTTTCTTGAGACATGGTTCTGGTGGCTGATGAGCTTCTTTAAGTGGCGCAGGTTCTTTGAGCTGAAAGGATATACATATTTTATTAAACATTAGAGCTTTACTAAAGAGCATCATTACTTTTGGAATGGCATATTCAGCTGGGTCTGCATCCTCAAGAAATCTCATATAATTGAAACCCATATCATTAGTATAACGATTGGATAACGCTGCAAATTCATCTTCAGAAACTAATATGCTGTTACTTAGCAAAGCTTGGAAGGCTTGCTTCGGTATTACATGACCCTTGTTTAACCTAAAATGCAAAAGTGTTTTACTTTTTATTTAAATTCTGACCAAATAATGAAATTTGACTTACTTGTCGAAATTTTTGAAAAATGGATGCAAATATATACGTCTTTGGTTGATTCTTTTTTGTATCCTTATAAGCGCTTCCTCACATAGATCACGAGTGGATTCATCCTGCTCTTGCCAATTTTTTTGTCCCGGCTTTGGTAAAGTCTTTATATATTTGAGAGGAGACTCTACGGGCAGTTGGGGCTGTTTTTCTAGATTTTTCTCCGTAAAAACTAACATTTTTTTTATTTACTCATGATTGAAATAAAAGATAAACAAAAAGTTACCTCTATCGATTTCATCGACAAATACCTTCCATCGAATGTGATCATGATCGACGTGATCAGCATATCTTGCACAAATCAATTCAATTTCCCTTTGACTAAGTTTTAAGCGACTAACACCGGATATACCCACATTATCCAACCCACGAAGGAATTGATTTCGCGTTATACTTCCACAATTGAGAAGATCGAATCGTTCCATAAATTCTGTTAAACGAATACGATTCTGGTGAACATAACGTTGAATTCGAAATATCGTATTGCAAACGGCATCTGGTTTTTCGTGTAGATCAAAGGTATGAGTATGTTTGTTTATGCCTTCGGTGTTGGGAAATGGTAATTCAGGGAATTCTAGATCGATAAGTTTGCCGGGGAAATTTACTAATTCCTGTAAGTTAGAATAATTAGTGGTATACAAATGTTTATAGTCTCAATTACATTTGTAATATCACGTAATCCATGTTCTTTCAAGTAACTTATTACTGCGTCCACATGTGCAACAAATGCTACATAATTAACGGTGTACGAGTCCTTCATGTAACGCTTTAAGAGTAGTAAAAAATCTTTTTCGGACAGTTGTAGTTTCATGAAATGAAGCACTCTTGAAAAGTGGGCTACAGTCACCGTGCCGATATTGCTGGCTACCTTTTAAAAATAAATACGAGGTTGAATATTAGCAAGAGTGTGAAATGTTTTGATAGTGTTTGATGAATACAAATGGATGCAAAGTCATAATCGCATGAGATTATTAGTTGCTCTGGTTCTGGGCGATGTTCGTTAATGCCGTACGCGCCCACATTTTGAATTGTTAAAGTAAAGTTTACAGGATAACATGTCTGCGCATCCACCAATATTTTCAAAACAAAATAGTTAGATTACCATTTCATAATCTTGAAAGTACGGCAATAATGGTATAGCACTTGTTTTGGCAACTTTCATTAGCAGGAGGCATAGCTGACGTTTTTCGTCATCAGTTATGGGATTCACATGCATTGGATCGCTCCATTCCAGACCGTGAGCGATGTCCTTATTTTTGCTATGATCTTGACCTAATCATTGAAATCAAATTCAGTAGATCCAATATTATGAGTTTTTCTATTTTAAATATACCAAGCTCGCATATTATTTTGTTGAATTGCTTGTAGGCAATCCTTCCATCGCGAATGCGAAAATAATCCGTGACTTCACGAATTTCTAAATCCGATAAGCCAATAATTTTCTTATATTTGCCCAGGACATTGCCAAATTTTGATTCTATATTTTTCGGAGCACAATGAGACAACAGAAATAAAAATGTTTCTAGATCTTTAAGATTTCTAAATCTAATACTTTACCAGCTATAAGGCCATGACATTTTGGATCATAAGCGGTTAGTTCGGCATTAATGTTAAATCCATGCTTAAATATTGCGGCTTGAATTTTCCGACATGCACGCCATACCTCGTTTAAATTTACGTTCAACTAGAATATACAAAACCACTAATTAATTGAAGATCCTTCGGTAATACAATATTAAACATACTCTTCCGTCATCATCCATGTTGGAAATTATAACAAATTGAACCTTTTTATAATTTTTTTTTACTTATTCAAATTTCTATATTCAAGGAAAAATATTTATGAATTTTTGTTTATTAAACATAGAACAGATAGATTATAAATATAAAAATTGAAAAGAGAATATCTTTGTATATATGTATGTATGTATTGTAGGATATTATTAGACTAGATTGAATTTTGAAAAGTGTTTTTGTTTTTGCACTGAGATATAATAAGTATTATTTAAATCACGTTTATAGCGTACAAGGACGACGGTGGATATGTATAGTTTTAATTGCATTACGCTTTGAGAACAAAGGTCTTAGGGAATACTCTTCTGAGTACCATCAACTTTTATCGACAGTTCTTTGAATTTCATAACTAAAATAACGACTTTTTATTTCTTGTGAATTAAAACCGTTTGGTAATACATATGTACGTATCTTCTGGAAGTGAATAGCAGATTGTAGTTTGTGTAACAAAATACATTTTTGACCGCAACATGGATCAACTTGTTTTCTTATATGAGAAGAAGTTTTTGAAAATACATAGTTACTAGTCGGGAAGTTCTTGTGTATTCTGATATTGGCAGTAATATGGAGAGCCACTGACATTATGACATCTTTTATTCTCGAATTCATCTTCTGTGTCCCGGAGCAGTGTGCCAATGTTTTATTCCTTGAGAAAATCCATCAGATAGTCTGATCTACATTGCGAGCGCTACAGATTAATTTTTACGAATTTCAGTATTGATTTGGGAGAATTTGGTGAAGCGAACGTCTTGTTGAATCGATTTAAGAATGGGAAAGATTTAAGCAAGCCAGTAAATCTTTCCCAAGGATGGCCAAAACGAAATGGAGGAGTCACTGCTTTGATGATTGACTTATTGTTCATCAGGGCAACCAGATGGGGCCTCTGGGTCTCTTCGTTAAACTTCAACTAAAATTTATCTGTCCTTTGCAAAACTTGATCCTCTTCCTCTTTTCTTTTCTAGTCGGTCACGTTAGTACACCTCTGAACTGTCCCAATTGCGTTCAGAGTCTTTGTGGTTAACCAGTGGTCACTATTCAAGCAACACTGCAAGTAACATAAACTTTAGGTTATCTTGGTGGTGAAGTCAGCGCAAAAACTAAGTGGAGTCGAATATACGCTCGCTAGTTGCTGACTATATAAAAGTTTTTTATGAAGCAAAAGCAAGCCTAATCTAAGGGCAATCGCACTATTTGCAAACAGTACATATACCTGACACGTATGCGGCTAAACCGTTAGCGGATGTATAAACATATGTAGATTCATAGGTATATCAACTCAAAAACGCTCCCATTTCCCGGATCTAGGCAGCTGTTTAGCTCCAATCGATTAATTTGCTTTCATTGTTCAAAGTTTAGACTTTGAAATCCGAACGATACCTTTGATGAATTTTGAAACAAAAAACTCTATGAAGTGTTGCAAATCAGACTCAGGTTTAACCACCACCCGAGCACCATCTTTTTTTTCCCATCACAAGTTAAGTAAAAAACGTTTGTTGTAACAAAAATATTTTATTTTTAAAAAAAAGTAGTTTTTAATCTTGCTACTCTTCTTGTAACCGAAGTCGGTGTTGTGTTAAGAATGCCACATCAAATATCGCCTCCTGATTGAGCAGTTCATGAACTTCATACTTCATGCTCTCCTCATACGCATATAAAATACTCGTGTCATAGAGGACCATCTTACACTGTGACAAAGCCAATATGCAATTGCGTAACCTCGCAATAACTTCTCGATCAGCTCGAGGAATAACTTCCGATAAATTCTGCGTAAATCCACCGTCAACTTCGGTTTCAGTGTTCGAGGTTGGTGATATCCAAATAAAGCCATTGTTTCCGAGAATTATCGACGCTCCACAAGGTAGGTTGTGAAAATGAGTTTTTCTCCTCTTCACCAATGAAGGGAATACTTTAACAAGAATCCCTTGCGATAGCTTTCCGTATTTCAAACTTCTCGTGTAAAGTGAAAGTGTTCCCTCGTCATAGATGTTCTGCACTTCAGCTGAGATAAGATCGCCCTCTTGTAGGTACTTCCGCATCATTTGTTCATCCTCGGCAGATCGACGACGTAATTCTCCTCCAGGCAAATTAACTGATGACAAAAGAAGAACCGAGTCTAGTCTCGAATTGGTGTCCACTTTCCAACGCTTTTGCTGCACTTCTGTGATCCGTGCAACAACTACATCGCCGATTTCTCCAACATATCTACTCTTGAGTGGTTTAATGGATATCAGTCTGCTAACTTGTTCCATAACACCAGCAACTGATGCTTTGATGTCCTCGCCTTCCACGTAGGTACCATGTCCTTTCATGAAGCCTTGCTGTGCGGTTACCACCTCGCCGGGTGTAAACAGACGGGGTATCCGATTTTCGTTTTGCGAAAGCAGGCTCATGTTTACTCGGTCTATGGCCAAACGAATATTTACATTTGTAGACATGATTACATAGATTTTAAGTAAATAAAAGCTAAAACCTTCGAAATGCACGATTATTGTTTGGGTTTATGTCAGGTTAAGGCTGAAATGTCAAACTATTGGACCGATTCACAATTGAACATTTCACTTAATGTGAGTTACAATAGCTAATTCTGTTAGAGTGAAGACTAATGGAAGGTTCGCACTTCAAATATGAAGATAGGCGCCAGAGTCTTAGGCGAACTCGTACATATTACTAATTTTCTCAAAGAATGGTGTTTTTTGTGAAGTAGCGCAGTTCCCATTCCGTTAGCTATGTGCAGTGTTTAAATCGATTTTCACCTTAAAAGTCTGGGTTTGCAGAGCTGAAACAGAGAGCTGGGTATTCGCTACTGCCACCAAAAGCGTACGTTGTGGGGAAGTTTCCACGAATAACGTATTAAGGAAAATAAATTCGTAAAAGCACAGGTAATAACATCCCGATATCAAAGACAATAAGTCCAGCGTATTTCAACGAAAAAAAAAAAAAAACATTCTTAATGCTAACAACAAAATGATTACTTTATTTTACCACTTTACAAAAAATTTGGAACAATTATTCTTTTCTAATATCCAAATTTGTCGTTTAAAGAAGTAATTCCGTCGCCCGATTGATTCTCCGGCGGAACCCATTTTGAATACTTTTCAGTATCCTCATACTCCTCCTGATCCTCAATATCCACATTTTCGCGTTTGCCCCGAACTCTGTATCGCGGTCGTTTCTTTTTTGATGACGTTGGACCTTCGTCGGTATTTAATTTTGCCGTTGTTTCTGGTTTTTCTTCGACTGAAGTGGGTGTCTCATCAATTGGTGGTTCCGTTTTATCGTCAATCTTTTCATCCACATCCACTTTCTCCTCAGCCACCTTTACTTTAATTTCTTCTGGAATAAATGCTGGCCCATATAGCTTCGTGGATTTTTCTTTATTCACATCCTGATCTATTTCTTGTGGTGGTTCCTTAGCTACAGAGCTTTGCTCTTCTTCATCTTCGACTTCTTCTTCGTCGGATTTAAGTTCTTTTTCGACGATTTTTTCCTTTAATTGTGCTTTATGGGATTTCAGCGTTTTAAATGAAAATTGATTCCGTTTTCCAATAATTGGAAGGGGTTTGGTTTTTTTTAGGGGCTCTGTAGCTGCTTGAGATTGTGTCGAAGGTGTGATTGCTGGCAAGTTAATGGGTTTAGCTATTTGAATCAATCTCTTTATTTTTTGATGATCAGCATGCAATTGCTTTTCTTCGAATCGTAGCCTGCGTATGTCGGTTTTATCCAAAATTGTTGACTCATCAGTGAGGTTTTCCATGAAGGAGTCCAAGTCGTCGTCTTGTCGTTCCTTGGATTTCTTGACTCGCTTCGAGAGTTCTTGATACTCGTTAATTCTGTCCTCTACGTCCTTTATTTTGGCCAGAATTTCTGTTTCTTGGGAGAGCTGAGATGAGGGTTGTTATTAGTATTTCAAGTCGATCCGGAATAATCACTTCTTACCAAATCATCATAAGTTAGAGCGACACTAGTGGTAGGGCCAGACTTCCGCATTTTTTTTCGTTCCACATCGCCAGTACGGTCAAAGAAGTCGTCTTCATCGTCAGAGTCAGCTGCTTGTACCTTCCGTTTCAGGGGTTCTGCAAAAGAGGAGTCAAACTGAGCAGTTTTCAAAATATCGATAAGAAAGTATCTTTTAAACTCACCATGATTCGCCTGTCGAAGGACCCCATGTCTGTCTAGAATTCTACACGCTTCCAAGGCGCATTGCACCACACACTCTTTCTTTTTTCCTTTGTGACATACCTCGGCCACAATTTGTCTGCCATTCAGATCATCTACCGGCAACTCGATACGACAAACAAAAGTCCCAATCGACATCTCGTCACATTTGTATTCCAAATCCAGTCCCTCACGCTCAAAGAAACCCCGCAGAGTTTTCTTTGGGTCGTCCAGAAAAAGATCCTCATTATTAGTAGTTGCGTAAGGATTCACCGAAAGATCGGTCTCCTCATCGGCATCTTCAGCCATTCCCCAACTAATACCCTCCTTCTCTCTGGCTTCTAACTGCATTGCAGCATTCTTCTTCTTCTGCTCATCTGCATTCGCTCGCATTTCCTTTAGTTCAGTTACCGACAGCTCTGACTCAGGTTCTTCATCAAAATCTGGTCCTTGGAGGATAAAATTTCGCATGCTGGCACCCAGTCTTAACATGTGACCGACTTTTACACGAATATAGGCTTTTGGCGGGATTCGCATTTTGTTGAGAAACGTCCCATGAGTGCTGCCCAAATCGTAGATATACCATCCCTCTTCGATTTGCTTCTTGTTTTCAATGGTATCGTCACCTTCCAATTTTGGCCTATATTGAAAAATCGCATGAAATCGTGAGACTGTCGGGTGAGCCATTTCGATGTCGTTCACCGGAAGACGGCCAAACACCCAGAACGGTTTGTCTTGTAAGTTTTTCACTTCGTCGATTATTAGTCCCGTCTTTAGAACTTCGAATTTGTATTCGACACCTTCCGGAGGACAACCAGACCATTTCGGCTCCTTGTATGGGCAAGTGGCCCCAGGTGGAGGCGGTTTCGAAGGAGCTTTCTCTTCTGGGGGCTTGTCTTCCGACGGAGTAGGTTTGTCTTCCGCCGGTTTGGTAGGGAGCTTCGAAACTGCGCTTGGTACTTTAAACTCGTTCATAGTGTGCTGTAGCTATTAAATATTTATTTTCAATTTGTTTGGAATAAATGTAAACAAATCGCAAAACACCGAAAATGAATGAAAAGTGACAAATGTCATATTTGACCGATGACCCTCTTGTCATATGAGTTCAGATGTAGGTGGCGCAGCCATACACATTTTTCGTCAGCCATTGCGTGAAATGCAGACGGTTACAGTTTGAATAAACTATTTATTTGCATTTGCAAACTTTTTGAAATCGTTCTCCAGAAGAAAAGTGTTATACGTGCAGTATTTCTCATTTAGAACACAATTTAAGTGTAATCAATCCGACAAAATTCAGGTCCTAGGAAAAATTTGGAATATAAATGTTACAAGATGTGACGCTGGTTTGTAGTGTCGAGTAGATGGTCTGAATGGCAGACAAATTGTGGCTGAGATATGTCCAAAAGGAAAAAAGGAAGAGAGTGTGACGCAATGCCCGTTGGAGTCTTTTCTTACTTACCAAGAGGGACTACAGTCAGCCCATCCTGTTAAAATTCGCTTCTACCTGTGGGCCAGCTCTTACTCTACTACATTGTTCCTTTGAGCTCGTTTCTAAGACTCTGCCAGTCGGACCTCTAGTGTCCCTTTGTTCTCTTGTTCCAACGATCTCCGAAGAATGAGCTGCCTCCAAATTCCGTCAAACTGAATGGGATATTCACCCCTATTTGCTCAGCATAAGACTTGACAACCCTCCAGGAACACAGACTGGGAGGAGTTTTTTCTCTGATGTGGTGTTATTATCAGAATTAATTGCAAGTTTTCGGTGTTGACTTTTGAGTTTTACGCAATTCGTTGAAATAACCATACCTATGTATGTAGATCATTAAAATCGACAAGAATCTAGCGGGCATCGATTTGCCCTTCCTTAGTTTGTTCCGGGTTATGGGAAATACTAAAAATATGATGGATTGTGGACTTGACAAACCTGGATTCAAGGATTCTGGGTATTCACGAAGTGAGGTAGATAGACGCTCTGCGATTGGCGCAATTTTATTCTTTATTTATTTATATATGAAGAAGGGGCATGTGTCGTATGCACCAATTGTTGGTTTATTGTGTTCCTTATTTACGTCTTTGTGGAGTTATGTTCTTTGACTTTAGCTGACTCATTAATCAACAGAAACTATTTTAGTTATTCCTGTTTAAAAGTGCAGTCTAGTATGCCATAGGATTTTGGGGCTTTCTTTTCTTGGAAGAGGGTTTACCGATTCATTAATCTCCATACCCACATGAAACAAAGCGTTGCCTTGATTCTTTATCCAGATTGCCATTACTACACAAGTAAATATTTACTACCAGCTTAGCTATCTGACATTGTTGATATGTTGGAAATGGTGTGATTTTGTCTAGATTAATTTGGATGTATCTATCCATGGTATATATTTTAGCCTGAAAGATGTTAGTTCCTTTGCCCATAGAATTGGGTCGTAGGTTTGAATACTCTTGGTCCAGTTCCTCCGTGTAGCTGCCAAACCGTTTTGTTGTTAAGTTTTGTATTTCTTTTTTTAAAATTTAATTTAATGGTGATTTTATGTTTTATGGAAAGGTCAGGAGTGATAGTATTGTGAGTAGTGGATCGAATTGCTTTGGTCTTATACGCTCCTATTATTTCTTCTGCCATTATAAGAAGTATCTTTGTTGTGCACTCCTCACCCTTCCCGGGGCGAAGGAGTCAGACCCAGTAGTATCTCTATGGTTTTAGTTGTACAATTGCTCAGGGCCCCTCAGAGAAGTCCCAGACTTTTTCACTTTGTTGAGTGTGTTTCTCGTCGTAATGAAATTGATTATCGATGAAATGTAATATACATACATCTGTATATCCATCTAAGAATGTCAGCCTGGATCCCTGCTACGTTCCTACAGATTACTCAATTTCGGATGACTTTACTGCTTATCTTTTCTACGTGCTCTTCAAGATAATTTCACTATTTAGGTGTAGTCCCAGATATTTAAGTTATTTGACTTGTGTCAGTTTTATACCCGATTAGTGATTTTTGTTCGATTTAGACTTAGCACATTCTTTCATTCTCGAGTCCTTTTAAGTCTCCTTTGTAGAATTAATCTCTGCATTCGTAGTAGGCCCGTAGTTTTTTGGAGAATAATCAAAGACTCCGCTTCGCCGATCCTTAGCAATTGTCGTAAAAATTGGTACACAAGTACCTAACTTACATATGTAAGTTGGAACACACACTTTTTTGTGTCCCGATGCGATGGTGCACAAGTCCATAATTCAATTGTGGACCTATGTGTGTTTTATTGGAGTGAGTTCAAATGTTTGTTATCCTAGCTGCGGCCGTAACTTTTCTTGTCCTTTTTTTAAGTAGTCCTGGTGTAAGTGCATCTGGCGACTGAAAGGGCTGAAAGGGCTGAAAGGGCTCCTCACGGTCCTAGTATCAGTGTTTGGAAAGCTGCCGAAAAGATGAGTCGTGTTCTATTTTTCTCGTTTTCAGCGTAGTTGTCATCTGGTTTTTAGTGCAAATCGTTAGTGCCACTTGTAGTTCAGCCTACACGTTTTGGATTTTTGGTTTGAAAAATTGTGTCTCCATCATAAAACTCTATCCCCTCTACAGCACTTTCTGGCTTTTGATAGTGATCTAGATCTTGCAGTAGGTTAGTAAGAATAAAGTGCGTGTTTGCCCGAACTCTAAATGATCGGATGTGAACATCGTACATCTATACAATACGAATATATAAATGTAAGTATGTACATACATAGCTCTACTTGCGAGAAGAAAAATGCATACGAAACGTAGAAGAGTAAAATTCAAAGAGTATTCAATAAAAATATTAACAAATAAATTTACTCGTAATTAGTTGTCTAATTAATTGTATGTATGTATCGACTCATTTGCAATCACAATAATTATAAAATAAAGTATTCCAATCAGAGTGTCACAATGAATGCAATTTTATTCATTATAACATTGTGTCCATTTAGAATTATTTTAATTTTACATTTTTTTTATTATTTGCGCGTGCCAAAGGGGTTATGAATACCCATGACTGACAATCAGGGCAAGAACAGTTAGGAAAAGGCGGAAGAAGGAAAGAGGAGGTACCGGTTGACGATGACTTTAAATGTTTCAATATTGTAATGATAAGGAATGCAGAGCCTGGGAGATTGTTCTACAATCCTGTTGTGCGGCTTATAAATGAATCCCTATATTTGACAGTACGTTCGAAGTTAGGCGTGAGGGTGAAATGATGTGGATATAAATGTTCTATTATTCAATTCTCATAATGAATTAATACATACTTCATACACAATCTACCAAATCCAATCAGAAAAGTTTATGTTCTCTGTATTTATTAATGCTCTGCATGAATATTTATCGAACAATTTAATATTGTAATAGAATTGGATAAATTAAATAAAATCAATTAGAAAAGTTTTGGCACAAGCGTACTCGACTTCTATATTTCACTTAAAGTTGTCTAACTCCAACGAACATGCTGACACAATGGATAAAAATTAATTTTCTTAAATCTGCCATGAATGGTTTTTTTTGTATTGAATGCCTGCTGGAAAAACTTTGTCCTTCGCATTAAAAAGAAACACCGAAAAAGTTTTTTTGCAAATCATTGTGTGGTAATGGTTCAGAAAATACAGGCAAATTGCAAATTCGATAAATTTTGGTTGTGAACTTATTACATTTTTAAAATGAGGAACAAATTGATGTACGTTGTAGAATAATTTAAATCTTAAACGAAGTTGATAACAAAAATAATTCTGTTTTGCTTGTAATGTAATCATAACCATAAACCAAATTATTACATTTTGTTAGTCTTGACCTCAATCGCCGCCACAATAAGACCAGTAGATTAGTAAAACTTAACATAGTAAAGTTAATTAAGCCAGCCTTATCTATGAGGTAGTAAGGGACTTCATCTACCTCGGCTCTGCTATAACCTCCGCAGAAACCTCAGCAGAAATAAGACGAAGAATAACTCTTGCCAATCGCTGTTTCTTTGGGCTAAAAAGGCAATTGAGTTGCAGAGCCCTATCCCGAAGAACTAAGGAGACTCTATATAAGACCCTGATCATCTCATTCCTGCTGCGGATGAAGGATGAAAGATTCCCCAAGCCGAAGTCCTTGAGACGAAATGCATTTTTTTTCGAAACATTTATCCTGCTAGTTCTACTATGTATATGGAACCGAGTGCTAGACGAAAAGCAAGAAAGCAGAACAGAACTTGAAAAGTTTCGAGAGAAAAATTCTTTGTCAAATTTTCAGTCTCGTATGCGAGAAGGGCGAAGGAGGCGAGGAGCCTCCATGAACTGTACCAAAATGTGGATGTAGTCCAAAAAGCCAAACCACGTCGTCTACATTGAGCAAATGAACAAAGAGGATCTTTGAATCACAGTCCCCAGTTGAGTGCCTTTCAATAGGATGTCGTGTGACCTTTAATTCATGCATATGTAGGTACGAACATATGAGCTCCTCCTCCATTCATAAGTACATTCGATTATTTCTTCTGCAAAGATAAAAGGTCCTTGTAAATTACATGTATTTGAGCCTCAGTAATTTCACATGGCTCGCTTGAGGGTGCTTATAATTACCTTTCAATGAGGAATATATGTATATTTTGTGGTACTTAAAGGAACATAACCTTTGATCAATTTTGGGACTAAGTAAGAGTAAAGTATCTCCTTAATTACACATTAGCATGTAGATACAAATGCTGGTAGCATTTTACTACAATAAAACGTACGTGTTACTAACAATACTCTCGCTACTGTACGCATAGGACAATGGTCCACTAGGTGTCGCTTTAATTAAGTAAAATGAAACTTGCTATATCTATCCTAATTGTGCGCAAAATATGGTTTAATGAGGACTTTCATTCACCATTTCCACAAAAGGTCTGGCAAACGACAATGTCCTTTAATTTCATTCACAATTCACAAAGCTCGCTTACGTCATGTGGTAGAAAAAGAACAACGAAACGCAAAACAAAACGTGAGGGACAAATTAATAAAATCTAAAATTTCCTTCTTAAAACTGCAGTCAGTGCGAGTATAATAGAAGCCACAATCTGTGACGTTGTTAACAAATTTAAAATAATTGCGGCTATAAACTATGGGACATAAAAAAGAAAGCCAAGGAACATACATACATATTTACCTACGTATGTATGTATGAGAACCTAGTATTAGACGTAGCTAAAACCGCATGACGGTGGCTACAGATCGATTTATTTTTTATTTTCGGCATGTTGCTCTATCGAACATATGTACATATAAATTGCGTGGTATTCACGACCATCTTTGCAATGTAAATTACCACAAAACCAAACTCTGTATATGGGTAAACCTTACGAAAAGTCCTACCACCCTCTAGAGCGCACCCCCTCTCGACCCTTCTACGAAAAGAGCGCACACTTACGAAAACTAATTTACATGGCCAATCAAATGTTTCTATGACGTCATTAAATGTAATCAATAGTCGAAAATAATTATACATGAATTCACCACTATTTAAGGCCAGGGGGGCGTGTTTTTTCTTTTATTTTTGAACTTAACTGGGGAAGGTTATAAGGGGTAGTTATGTGCATGTTTGTGGGGATAAAATTGATGTGAGCTTTTAACATGGCCCTCTTGAACTCCCCTTGTTTTAGACTTTGGTGAGAAGTTTATTTAAACTGCATTATATAGTAGGGTCGACTCGAAAGTAGGGTAGTTCTAAAAAAATAAATCTTACATTCCAATATACCTACATACTATGAGTATGAGTGCGGGTGCGAGTGTGAGTTCTGCGTGATTTTATCAATTTACTGATAAGTAGGTTGCTAAATCATTAGATTGTTGTGGGCAGTGTTCATTTGTAAATTATGCCCAACAGTTATCATGGGTTTATAGGACTTGAATTATTTCGAATTTCCGTGACATGAATAATCTAGTATATATACCTAGCATACATATGTATATGTATAAGGATATACATAAGGTAGGTACAGTGGCATAACATAAACGTGATGTAACACCAAAGTGAGGAAATTTGAACTTATAAGATTCTAACTGGAGCACTGCCTACTTGGCAGAGAGTTTGTCAAACTCACAATTTATACACGAGTGGCATCAGACCTCTTGGTAAAATAAATGGAAATAATAATGATTATATCCTTTTAGGACATGTAAATCAAATCAAGTCAAATCAAACTGAGGTAACACACAGACGAAGCTTTGTAGAACGCACTAGGGCTATAACGAAATATAATCACGGCAATGCGTTCCACCGGGAAAAAAATCATGGCAATCCGTTCCACAGGGAAATAAATTCACGGGAACTAATTGCACAGGGGAATTTATTCCAAAACTAAATGGAAACATGTAAATCCACTTTTCTAATGGTGGATTACTTACCTGAAATGTGATTTCTGTTTATCAGTTAGTACATTTTGATAGTGAAGCTTCTCTCCATGCTATTTCCTTGATGCGGATGTTGATATTTAAGTGGCGAAATTTTGAGGAGATATACATATATGTGACGATATTGCATCTGAAGTGGAAAAAGAGATTTTTTCCATCCTTAACCTCTGTACCCAAGTTCTTCCCAAACGCTAACAGCGAGCAGCTGACTGCACCAAAGTCTTAATCATCCGATTTGGGTATTTTGGTCAAGTCTTTTGTTAAATTTCGTTTATTTGACGCAAAACGCTAAGGTAATGTAATTCAACCTCATGTGGATTATTACCGGCCTGAGTGACCACTGATGAAAAATGCGTGTAACTACGGAGTAAGGAATTCGAGGTTCAAATCTCAGCGAAAACGGCTAAATTTTTTGTTGATTTGTATCGGGGTGGTTCAAGGAAGGTACTTTACTATCCCAAACCAACCAACTATTTATTGTCTTCGTGTTTAGGTTACCCACGAATTCCCAATGGATCCACTTCTTCTGGGATCCCTTTTCATTTTCAATCGCCATAGTGGATTGGTAGCCAACTTTCATAAAAAAGGAGAATTTTTGAATATATTGGAAACTTTTAATTTGACGACTGAGATAAAGTTTTACTTGAAGTTATCACATCACATCATAGCCAAATCTCCTTAAAGTAGATTATAGAACCGTCTATTGGCAACACTCACAATGTGAACGGACTAGAAAACCATCACCGCTAAATCCGTAAATCCTTCAATTATAAAGGCCATCCACCTATGACCGCTGAAAATATTCCCCATCACTGGCACTCACCAGCAAAAAAACCTAACCATCCAACATACCCCAGGTCAGACTTACCCCTGCTCAGTTTTGACTTCAGGTGTATCGAAAAGCTTCCTTATATTCTAAACGCACCACCAACGCATGCATCTCTACACATACCAGTGTGAATGAATCCAAAGCTCTTCCAAACCCCCCCATTTCGAAAACGACTGAGTGCCTTTGTGTGTGTGCAAACCAGGATACCGTTTCGAAGGGCCAGCACCATTCTAAATTTCGAAAATCGTTGGCATTTCATCAGTTACAAATTTACCACTGAGCCTGTTAGATCGGTGTGGAAAAAGCTCGCTGCGTGTAAAACACTCCGCCGCTATCTCATCATCGTCGACATCTCACACTGACCTCCACCTGTCTTGTGCGCGCTCGTTTCTCTCGCTCTCACATTTAAAAACCACCCTTCTTCGTCGACACCCGAAAAAGGGATTCGCGCCCTGTCACCCCCAATTTTTAGGGATGATCACACAATCGAAGGGAAAATAACAGCCAATCGAGGAATATCGTGTACCATTCACTGAGTGGAACTGATTTCAATTCGAATTATTTTAATTCAAAATAAAAGAAGAAAAGTATATTTCAGTATCAAATCTCAAGAAAATTCTAAAACTTAATTCCACACGCAGTTTAACCCAAAAGGCTATTACATAATTCGAAACACTTATCCCAATACCGACGGATGGTCAGAAAGCATCACATTGAAAGGAATTGAAATACTACTCCCTTTAATGTCGTCGAAGATATTGAATTTTCGAAAACCAATTTCAAATCGAATGAATGTAAATTCAATTGTTTTGCGAGCACATGTGCGGGTTACGTTTTAAAACGCGAAATAGTCCGTCTCAAAAGACGTCCTTACGCTGGGGCGACAGTTGTTGGTGCGTGTGAACATACTCGTACAAATCCCATACAAATCCCAACAAAAACCGTGTTTTCGAAAGAACAAATCAAAACAGTTTTCTACACACACAGTTCTACTAAGCAAAAAGTGACAAAACTATAAAAGTTTTTAATATATTTTGCTACATATACATATATAAACAGAAATAGAAAAAAGTTTGTAAATAATGTCTGTGATGTGCTTTAGTAAAAAGATAAGAAAAATTTAAAAAACAAAGTTATTAAATAATAAAACATATACATACATATATATATATTTTGGCCACTTGTGAAGGAAGAAATTTTAAGCGCAGAAAGTGAAATAAAAAAAAAGAAGAAGCTTTTCCTATTAGGTAAGTTTGGTTGTACCTATAATTCCCTACCAATGTTAACATCCCCTGACTTAACCGTTGAATGTCGGTCGAAAAATTCAATTGGTTTCCCCTCCTTCGAGGCGGGGTAGTCGGGAGAATATTTCTGAATGAAAGCGTTTCAATCAATTGTTTGAGCGCGTCTCAAGAGCTTTAAGTAGTTTACATACTTAACGATAAAATTGAATAAAGCACATTTATTTGTATATTCGATATGGACAAAATGTTGGTCACATGGTTTCGGAGTGCGCGTGGTCCTGTCTTTAGTAGGTGCCCTTGTGTACCGTGTCGGGATATGAATTTCACATTGTGTGGAGGAAGGTTCTGCGCAGTTACACAAATGTTCGAATGTGTATAGTTTGAAAAAAGCAAAATGGTGTCATCCTGTTTTGTCCTGCTCCTGTGTGTATGTATATTTCATATACGAAGGAATTAATGGTAGACTATTGTTTAACTTCCATGGACGATTTTTTAATAATTGATGGACTTATTCGATGGAAAGGCCGTTTTCAAAATAAGCTGCTCATCACTTTGTTGTGAGGAGGATCGTTTGTTGTTGATAGACATTGGTTTATGAATGAGGGTCATATTGGAATAGAAAGAAAGAATATTACCAGGAAGGACATGCAGCAATTATTGTGTGTATTATTTCGTGGTTTTAAAGGTTAAAGTAAATTTGATTGACATAGGTTTCTTTTACTGATAAAGGTGCTGTCATTCTATAAGAGGCTTCTGTATCTAATAAATTATTCAAAGACAGTCGGATGGTTTTAAAATCCTTTCAAATGTGAGGCAAACTTTGCAGGATAATCTCTTAAAAGATACATGTACCTACTTATGTATGTATATGTACACTTGAACTAAAAAGTTCTCATGTATTTTCAGTTGATAAGATCAGAGATCTAAGGAGATTCGTGTTGTGCGTGCTACTTTTTTTGGAAGAATAAAGACTCTTATATGTATTGTATCCGAAAGGGCAATTTGCTTTTTATTTGACAAGTTTTTTTATTGAGCGTTGTACTCTTGAATGTTTGTCAGAATTTTGGACAAAAAAGCAAACTTTGGTGTTATCTGACACAAGTTTGTATCCAACCTCGGACAAGTTTTTGTTAAAAGAACCAACTAACTTGTGAGTTTGATTCAAAATCAGCTTAAAACCGAAAGCTTGGTCCCAAATTTTTAGGATTTTATCATGATTTCTGGCGGAGACAGCAAGCGTTGTGACTTGGAAAGAGGAGCTATAGCTACGAGTTGTATGATCGTTAGTAAAATATGGTCATTTTGGCATGAGCCAGGAGTTTAAACTTTGTATTTGGTTTCCTGTGCATTATGTAACACGATCGCGTATTATTTTGTTTCCTGGACAGTAGCAAGGATCAAACAGCTATACACATATATATATACATGTGTAGTAAGTGGGGTTAGGCTTTTCCGTTCAGTTTAGATCTGGGAAATCTGCACTTGTTTTGTCAGTTAAAGTGATGGGTCTTTCTAACGTTTATATTCGATATCTTATCTACAATGATGAACGCTTTTTTCTATACCTTGAGCTAGCAAGAGTAGATGAAAGTTTGGCCCTTCCTTTTTTACTCAGCTTCTGCAGAAGTCATTAGGATAGATAAAGTGGTTTCCAATGTGACAGTGTCCCGTGATATTAAAAAATTTAACTTTAGTTCAATCTGCCCAATAATATGACCATTTTCCCACATCATGTAGGTTTCTTTTATTAAGTTATTGTTATTAATAAGCCTTCTCTTGAAATCCCTGACACTCGGGACAAATGAATGTAAAACCATGTAATTAAGGCCTATTTCATAAACGGTTTACATTATAGTTGGTTGACTGTCACTGACAATCCAAAAAAAACCACTATCCCTTCGTTCTTTTTGGCACTTGTGTAGAAATCCATGACTTTGGAGCCGCTATCCATTAAATCCATTGCAGCTGCTTCTGTTTCAATGCTCTCAAAAGAAAGATTCCTTTCTGATGTTAAAGAAATCGCATGACACCTGGTCGCTTTCACAAAGGTGTTTCCCGACCTTAATGAAGCAGCGTACATTCTCCATCGTCAACCTGGACAACCAGAGAAGTTTGACGGGGATGCCAAAACTAGACATAGCTCTATATAACTCATCTCTATAGGAGCTGCCATTGGCGGCCCTAATGTCAACAGAAAAGGTAAGGGGTATCGATTCGAAATTCTTGGTTTTCCAAGGTCTATCATAGTGTGAAAATTTGGTCGATGGTGGACTTTTCTCGCCTAAAATCACACTTACTCGTATACAAAACCAATCAGGTTGTGGCAAAAGGTTTTGGCGACGCTAAGGAGACTTATTGCTCTATAGATGACGTAGTTTAGAAAATCGGGCAAACAGTGGAGAGGTTCCATTCATTGCCATACTTTCGTCCAAACATATTTTGAAAATGAATTGGTGCATGATCGCGCCATTAGTGATGCCAGTTCAGCTAGGTTGTCAAAGAAAGGAGCTCCTAGATGGAATTACCTTTTATGGGACTCAACTGGACAAGTGCATAACTGGAGCCTTTTGGCATGTTTGTCAATCAGAAAGTGTCGATTGCTGGGATTTGATCGTCGCTTGACTGTCAGTAAAAATGCTAACATTTCTTGGCAAGGCTTTCTTCATTGCTAATATTTGCGCTTAAATAACGCTACAATACTCTGGGAGGTGGACGGAGTTGTTCAGATCGAATTTGGAGAAAATACCGCCTTAGTCCCCTAGCTTCATAGATGGTTTATGTGAACTTGTTGCTTAAGTAGAGTTTGGGAATTGATGTATGTCCCTGCAATAAATTTATTTGTTTTTGAAACAAGATTCTCACAATTATTTTCGATGAATTATGTCCAGATAACTCACCTAGATCTAAATATGTAACGTACATACATGTATTTTCAGTGCAACAAAACTATTACACAATTTAAAGTTGACTTATATTTTCAAAGAGCTGATTGTTTAGGTTGATAATACTAATTACAAAACATTTAACCACAACAACGCATGCTAATCGATAGGCGTTTCATTCAACATTTGAAGCTGAACAGCAATTATAAGGCACCGCCGACGCACGGTGGAAAACCCAAGAAACCTATCATTATTCTTAGTACCCAGTCGAATCTCGAAACGTCTAATTATAATGTTTATTTTTAAGCGATAAATAATTCAAAACTTACGTGTAAAACAATTCAATTGTTACAAGTGCTGTAGGTTTGTATGTATAGTATGTATTCAATTGCATTTGTTTAAAGCGCTCTTGCTTTATCATTTTTGCAAACAAATCAGTCTTAATTGAAAGTGCATTCATTCAAGAACTTTTATTCGTGTCTTACAGTTATTACAATGAACTAAATTTCAATCGTATTAACTCAATTTATTATAAATAGTAACAAAATCATTGACTCGAAATTGTAGTAAAAGACAGATTTTTGGCTACTTTTTGGCTGTTAATTGTTGTGAAGTGGTGTTAAAATGTCTCCATTCGAAATGAATAAAATTGGCATAGTATTTGGCACATATTTCGTGAGCACCTTTGCTCCAGGGTTTTATTTTAAAATCGACCTGTTTGGCTGTGTACTCGTACATTGAACGTCGGTCTCTTGGGTGACCTTTCAAAGGTAAAAGTTGGCAATAATGATCAATCCTGATGGAAAAATAAATAGCTTTGTGGATAGGATTGTTCTAATCCTAACAAGGATTTCTAACAAGGTTCTTTAAGTATTAACAATAAAGTTTAAGCCGATCCTCTGCACAAGAAAAGATCATACTTAAGTCTGTCACTTCGCTCCAATGGCAAATAGACTGAAAAACGTTTGTATATATACATAATTCGTGAGTAATCAAATCCATCTATAAATTTTTTTCACGACCTGCATATGTTTAAAATACATCTGTGTCTGTTACTGGAAAATATTGTAGTGCATTCGATATGCTCTTGGTATGATCTTTATCATACTATTCTTCGGATTTATTCGGCTCACCTGTTCAATACTTAACGTCACAACACATGGCCTTGAAGTCTCGACATCTCATGTTGAATTTAGTAGATTTCATGACTCAGTAGGTATTGTCACTGTTTAAGTAGGTATAGCATGTCAGAATGCATAAAATACATTTTTCAGGGTTGCCACTGTCATAATAATTGTTATCAATGCTAATATTGGTTCTGGGAATTAGTTCTCAATCTCTGGTGATTCGGGCTTTCAGAGAGTAATATGAGACTGGTTCACTAGATTCTAGACCAAGTCTATTATTTCAGAGGTTATCATTAAGTTAATTAACTATTATGAGAGTACGCGGTCAACTCTGAAGCTAGATGGCTCATTTTGCGATTTGATTAATCTACTGTTGAACAGTCAGATTGCAAACTCGAAGCTGGTTGATTTCCCTGCAAGATGATACGTCAATAGAGGCACCCCACAAAAAGGCGTCCTATCCTCTCTTCTCTGGAATTTGATGATTTGTAATCTACTGATACTTCTGGAAACCGAGAGTGCACGGGGACCACTTATACGGATGACGATACTAGAGTAGTTTCAGACCACAGAATGAACTACCCCCTTAATAAATAGTGGCTCAAGTGGTTTGTGCGTTGGACTACGGAGCAATGGGTTCGAGGTTCGAGTCCCAGCCAAAACACGTTATACTCTTTTACGGACCCATTTCTCGGGAGCATATGATAAACATCCGAGAGTATAACTGTCACAAAAAAGCTTCTTAAGAAAGAAATTTTCCTGCGGACACATTAAACAGTATGCTCCTTCCATTCGTGTAAAGAATATAACACGCACAACACGAATGCCTGTGAGAAGCTAGGCCTTGGGTCCCATAGACCTGTTTCTCCAAAAATTTTGTATTTGTAATGAAGCAAGGTACGTGGGTCTTATCTAAGATATGATTTTGAGCTGGAAACCTTATATTAAAGAAAGCGTCAGAGACTGCAGTTGCACTTTTCTCTTGCAAAAATGCTATTGGCAGGAAATGGGACTTGCAACCACGTATAACTCACTGGCTCTACATTTCGGGATTAAGATTGATACTTACGCACTGGGTGGACTGCCCTAGATAAAGCTTCAAATCGAAATAATCTAAGGAAAGTTGAACGATTTTCTGTGCAGAAGTTCGCACAACACAATCCCTTGCCATTGTGGGGGTGTTCGTCTCAAAGCAATATCTCAGTGGTCCAATAAAGATTTGGCCACGCTTCCATTCTGTACATTTAAAAAAAAAAATTTAAAAAACGTAGATTACACTACTCTTAAGTTAAGCATCGACAAAAACTTCCGGGTAACCATCGCTTCGAGGACATGCTTAAAATAGACTTAATTTCGGAGCTTCGTTATGTTTTGCTAGTATCACGTTCCAGGTGAAATTAATGGCGATTAAAGAAATCCTATCATGGCTCAAGAAAAACGGGATATCTACTACAGATATTCATAGCAACCTTTAAATTTCTAAAATATTTACTACACCACTCATACTCCCCTTCAGACCTTAGCTTTATGTTAAAGTTTATCTCTTTACGTTGTCTGTCTTCACAAATGTCGAAGTTGGGTACGTTTTGTATGTCCGTTTGCTTTTCAAAGGAGATATATATATCTTCTTTCCGCTCCGATGATATTGGTCAGATTTTGTTGTTATTTCTTCTACTTTTTGCCCTGGGATTGAGGTTGATTTGGTATTTTGAAAAACTCACCGATGCAGTCCTTTGCTTTGTATCCCTTAAGGGCGAACTTGAAGTAGTACTCCGAACAGGTATCGCAATGTTTACAAACTTTTAGAGCTTTATATGTCAGATTATCTGTCAGATTAGGCACGCATGACGTAACTTAAATCGAAAATCTCTTTATAAATATTTACATACTCTCTTTGTGTAAATATAATTTTATGTAACAAGATAATCATATAAAAATATTTACCTTAGCACAGTGGAAGGGCAACATAATTTGTAGTGGTTCCATGTTAAGCACTACGTTAATCTGTTCCATTGCATTCAACCGGAGACGATTTTTTATTTAAATATCCATTAAATCGAAATTAAACTCCAGTAATTTGTAACTACTAATTTTGGAAAGCATTTCCCTCTATAATTGCGTTTATACCAGAGTACAGTTATCGGAATAAATGTGCTTATAGCCGTCGAGTTCGTCGTTTATGTATCAGAAATTTTAATAGGAAAAAAAATGCTTAATTAAGTCAATGCAACATTAAATAAAGCGATCATTTGTAATTTGTATTCATAAAGGGGCAATTGTGTGACAAGTAATTTTCTTATCATAATAGCTCTACGACTTTTTGGCAGTTAAAACACCTTTAAAGTGCCTAAAAACCTACAAGAAAATTTGAAATACCGTGAAGTATGGATACCAATGTATAAGGCACCATTGCAGCTTTAGAATGGGTGATAGTTAAATCGTAGTAGGCTTTTTATTATACAACATTTTCCAGCATTTTTCATGGTATGGCTCTGAGATCTCAAATATCTCTTTCGATCGTATATACAACATACCATTTCTATTCCGAAACTTATGACCGATCCTCGTTCCGATCCGATAAAATCGAAATTATTTAAAATGACACTCAAGGCCTCGTAAAAGTATTTTATTTGCATATAAACACTATTTCAGTGCTGTAGAGGACTAAAACGAATAATTTTCAATTTATTTGGGTATAATATGAAAGTTCACTTTCACAAAGTATCTGCAAGTAGCGCTACATTCACATCTGCGGACGAAACCGATCTATGTATGTACAGTAAAGTTGCTGTCAAGTGTGAGGAAATTATTATTTTTGTATCGATTTCCGCCAGTTCTTCGAACTTTTTATCACTCAAACGTACATATTTGTTTATTTAACAATTTGGTCCTACATTTGTTGTTAAAAACAAAACAAAAAATTTCAGATAAGGAAAATTGTACTGAAGGGTGATTCATTTAGAGGTACTTTGTTGTCTATGGATTTCTTGACAGATGACGCGTGAATTGTGTTTGCCTGTTGTGGTATTTTTGTTCAGTACTATTTGACATTTCATCACGGAAAGGCTTAGTCCAGCAAAGCGTCTACAAATTATTCAGCTGTATTACGAAAATCAGCATTTTACGAGGATTGTGTGCGTGATCTAGTACAGGTGCTGTAGGGAAATAAAGAAATAGAGACGCGAGGCTAAATTCTGTATCTGGCTTAAGAGAGCTCTCTAAATTTTATTGAAAATTGTTTTCATTTAACAGTGTTCATTCGTATGAGCCGTGTAGTAGGCTACAAATTTTAATAGTCCGATTCTTCTTAGTTTCTCACTAGAGGCTTTCCTAACAACTGTGCACTCGTATGTTTGTCATACGTTCTGTCGACCGCACTGATAGTAATGCCGAAGCCATTAAAGTGAATTGTTTGCTATTTCAACACTACGAGTACTCATATTGGAACTAGATACTCTGTTTAACAAGTATCAATAAACGCTTCGTAGACAACTTTGAATTTGGAATTTTCATGTTGCTATCGTTAGATTCAAGGCATTTTTATTTCCCACCCGACAAGATTGTTTATGCGATATTGAAGAGCATGTGACTTAAAAGATTGAGGGGCTCACATTTTACAACTTCAGCTATTCGACGTTGAACTTCTTACAGTATTTTTTCGGTGCTGTTAAGAATGTGAATGTTTCAAACGTAGGAAGTATATTTCAAGTACAACTCCATATTCTAGACGGTTCGTAAATAAAGTACATACATACATTCCTTCATGTCTTCAAATTATATAAATATTTACAAATGTATTAACAACCTCGACCAAACTCAAAAAAATACGTCGCATTTTGCCGCGTATTTATTGACCGCCATTGGGAGAAAGTAAAAGACAGGCTAAAGCAAATAATAATTAAGTCATTGTTTACGGTTGTTTACACCGACCGGCGGCATTTACGTCACAGGGATATTTTTAGGATTAATTGAAACTGAGCGCATGCCAAGGCGTAATTTCATTCTAACACAAATGTTAGCGATAATGATTTGATACACCTTCCTCTTTTCCTTCTTTTAAAACTATTCTATCAGAAGCCAACACATGCATATCTAGACAACAAAGCATTACTCTTAGTAAATTAATTTCTACACCCCTTCTACAGTTCTTATTGATATTTTGTTATTTTCTCGTCGAAGGATCTTGTTAATTATCCTGAAAGGCCAAAACTTTCCGCCGATACCAAATTCGAAGAAGAAATGTTTGGTGTTATAGGAAATTAATTATTTATTCAGTTCAATCAAAGTTGCATTCAATTGGGCAGTTTTCCACAACAACTAAGTTTTGGTAAACCATATTTGGAGTGAAATAAAAAAACAATCTAGAAATTGTATTCATTCAATGATATCATATCGCATACTTCAGCTGAGAGTCTATGCGATGAAATTGCTGTTTTGGCCTTTTTAACTATTCATACCAATACCCCTTGAATACGATGCCCTTCGAGTTGAGAAAAGGTCAGCAGTCTGTGCATTCCGTTGAGTGGCCAATTATCGTTCAACAATAAACGCCCTTTATGTCGATATCCTTGATATTAATTCATTTTTTGCGTGTGATTTTTAATTAAAATCATCACCGAGGACATCATTGCAGGGCTTTTTTTAGGAATGCGTATACATTACAAACGTTGTGACTATGAATGTGTTTAGTCCTTCGGCGATTAAGTCATTTTCTGTTCTGAATATATTATTAATTAGTTGGGGGGTGGCGTATTAAAAAGGATGTTGGTTTCATGGGTTTTGAAATGGAAAACGGGTGTTCTACTTGGAATTAAAACATACAGAACTGATTTGAAAGGGATCGTGTAATTCGAGTACCCTAAGGCTAACTGGAGCGTACGATTGAACTTTATGATGAAGCACTACACATTTGGGAAGTGTCCTGATTTATTATTATACATATATATGTTCATACATACATATGTATTATAAATTATAACTGCTTGCTAATTTTAGGAATTTTAAAAAGGACTACTGAGCTTTGAAGTTTTCATATTTAGACTGAAATATATGTGCTTAGACCCTTTACGTAGGCATCTTTACGGTCCATTGCGAAGAATTCAACAAATTTTAATTTTAACTGTACAATACTTTCGAGGCCGAACTTTTCCCGATCTCTTTTATGTAAAAATTGAATAAATCTCTGAGGCATCATGACTCAGAAAGATCGTAGCTTCCATCCCTAAATCCCCTGGTTATATGAAAAGAACAGATAGCTTCTGGACCTTTTTATGTACCCGAATCGAATCCGTTGAATTGCTAATAGGTTCTCATTTCGCTACCTGATGTTATGGAAATGCTGCATCCTTTAGAAATGCCTAAAGCAAATCCTTTGGCCAATACGCAGCTTCAAGCCATATAAATTGGCAGAGCCAGGTGATATAATCATGCACTGGAATTCAAAAAACTGTGGATTTTATCTTTCCTTACTGGTTGTGATCTTCAAGAATTGCATGGACCTGAATGGTGTTGTTGGAACCGCAGCTCGTATATATCGATGTCGTCGGGCTCTGGCTACAGAAAGTCGGTCTCTACTTCCTATTTCGAAAGAAATAAGGTCCGATTACCCCGCCATTCCATAAACCGCACCAAACAGTCAATCTTTGTGGATGCACTGATCCTTGGTTGAACACTTGCGGATTTTGGTCGCTCCAATAATGGCAATTCTGACTTACCTGCAGAACCAAGAATGGTGAAGATGCTTCATTGTGTTGCCTATGGACATCCGGCTTCAATTCTTTCATCAGAACAATCATTTACGGATGTCGGCCCAAATCCAACAGCAAAAGAAGCCAGGTTTACTCTTTGGCGATGTCCAATTCAGCTGATCGACCCAAGTCGAGATTTCTTGGTCTTTTTCGATACTGGCCATTATGGGGGCTATGTATTAAGACGCCACTTTTTAGACGTCAAAAGCAAATGTATGCAAATACACAAACAACAAAAAATTTCTTACAGGTATATCACTGATTTGACTGATTTCGTAAATCAGTGCAAAGAAATTTCCTGAACTAAAATTCGTTGCATTGAAAAATTGTTTACTCTCTCGTGATCGCTCTCTTCAACGAAAAACTACGAAACTTTTGCGTACATGAACAGGATTTGGTGACTTTTTGTAGATTTTCGTGAAAATTCGTTGTTTTGGGAGAGTACGTACAGACCTAGTAATTGGAAAAAGTATCATTGCTATCTGGTTACCCTACATATTGTTCTTATTCTGGTGTTTAGTTCTACCACAGAATATCAAAGTTCAATTGATATTTTTCACAACCCAGAAATTCTACGATTTTTTTTATATATATATACATTTACCAAAAGGAAACGAATTGAAAATAATCGTCCCGTCTGTTCATCTACATCTAATTTATGTAACATAAACTGACTCAAGTAGAAATATCTAAGTTCAAGAATTGGAATCTTCTCGCTTGTTATGAAATTATTTGACCAAAGTCCCGGATGTATTTCATGGACTCATATGTATCGTAGGTATTGCATTTCTTCCTGTGCTTTCATTCATCTGTTATTACTTGAATACTAAAAATATCGTCGTACCAGCATTCAAGTATATATAGTAGAGATGGTAAACTTTCTATTGTTATGATATAAGTATTTATGGGAATTCTCTTGAACCCATACAATAGACCATGGTTTCCATTCGTTATAAGGATGTACATACATACATACATACTAATATTGTGGGCAAGAACATAGAACTTTAATGAGTTAAACAAATATATCCAGTAAAGGTCCTTATAAAATGTCTGCCTTACTACCCACCTCAGTTGATGAAATTATGAATATTTTTCGTTTATGTGAAAATGTTTTTATCGAATGAAGGTGTGGGTACGTGTAGGCTGGTAGGTGCTTTAAAAAAGTCTTTTCAATTGAAAGGAATCTTCAAGAATGTAAAGAACTTAGTTTAGATCATCCTGGACTGATTACAAGAGCAGAAGTCAGTAATGATAAGTGGAAAAATTCAGACAACTGATTCTAGTGTAGGGATTTTTTTCCTCCATTGTAGAACTCGTATTCTAAAATACTTACGGAGTTCGTAATACACCGTGCGTCCGCCTCGAGCGTGCTCTGATTATAGCTCGTTGAATTTAGAATTTTCTGGGGAACTTGGCCGCGCCTGTACTGTAGAAAGTTGTTGGTCCTACGAATGACGTTGTCATTTCTTCTTTGACCAGCCTGGCGGTTACTTCCTACAGGACAATAGCGTAGCTCTTGTTTGACTCATACAGTGTGGACCTATCTTTATTTACTGCTCTACGCTACTAATTATTTTACTAATTGAAATCATCCTACAACATAGGAAATGGTATTAAAACATGTTCCTCAAATATGAAAGTTCAAATATGAATGCAATTACAGTGAGAATAGCCTCGAGGCGGAAATCCTTTTAGTGTTGTTCTTTTATTTTTTTATTTTAATTAAAAAGGCTGCTCTTGAAGCTGCTCTGCACTTTTTCTTTGTTGTGTTATGAAAATTATGTTGCTCGAAAAACCTTGGGGGTAGACTAATTTATTTCAATTTTCTAAGTGGGATTATTTTCTTACAATATGAACATTTATGAGTATCCTTGGAATCTTGGAAAGTGCTCATACTTTGTTATAAATCAGTATAAGGGGCAATGTGAAATTAATAAACCAGATATATTCTATTCTCATTGAAATACTTTCATCCTCGGGATACACATCATGAATATTTTCTCATTATAATTTGATTTATGAAAGTGTAAACTGGATTGCATTTACGCTAGAATATTGAATTCGTTTGAGGTATGATTAAACATGTCTTGAAGAACTGCAGGGACTTTATGTCTGAGGAATATGAAAGTAAGTAACTTAAAGTGCAAATGCTCATACTCGTATGAATGCATAATATGTGTTCGTATAAAGTACAACTTATGAGACGGAATTTCTTAATAATGTATAGTTACGAGCTGTGCTGAATGTAGATTCAGTTTCGGAAAAATGCTTAAGTATAGGAAAACTTCTTGTTCAATCTAGCTGCTGTACTTGTTTAACTGTTCCCATTGTACGCTTTACTCTTTATCATTTGCCAGGATATCTTACATTACGCTGTGTTCACGATCAAGCGAATTCACGCTACGTGATGAATATCGAAAATATGACTTTAAGGTCATTACAATGAAATGGATCTCAAAAGGATAATTGATCGTTGAACGACGTGTAATAAATATTGAGGATTTATTATTACCTCAATTTTCAATATGTGACTTCATGCACATAAAAGCATGGGATAACTGACTATTTACTTAATCCGGTGCGCTGGTTCTTCAAAATCTTACTCAATAACGCCTTAAGAGAGATACTATATTCGGTTGGTCGCAGCTTGCAGTTTTAGAGCCATTTACGGCAGTTGATGAGTAGATGAGACGGAATTAAAACTCCTTAATCGGCAATTATCAGCCGAAAAGGAAGATCCTTCAGTAACGTCTGTCAATTTCATAACATTTGCAAGAATACACGGGGAGTTATTAGATTGACAGCATGTTTGTGTCATCGATACAGAAATGAACATGGAACAGAGTGCTAATATTAGTCTGTTGGCGTACTTTCTGCAGCAAAATTCATAGATTTTAAAATTTCAAGGATTGGACGACAAATTCTCTTAGAGAGAAGTACAATTACAAAAAGTCGGCGAACACGGAAGATTTGACAGGTTTGACAGATTTCATAAAACAGTGCAAAAACAAACCTTACTCTCTCGCGAGCACCCTCTTTTACGAAAACTACGAAACATATACGTAACCGAATAGGAATTCATTGTTTTGGGAGCATAGTGTTTTTTGAACATAGCTTCTAACCAAAAGGCTTGTACTGACTTGAGGGACATATCTGGCGATGATCTGAAACACGCCTGCGTTTAGACAGTGCTAATCGCTGTATTGAGTTGGAAGGGGACTAATTAAAATAAATCTGCGTCACTAAAAAATCTTACAAAAAAAAAACTAGTAACAATCGTTCGTGTTGTGCGTGTTATATTCTTTACACGAATGGAAGGGGCCTACTATTTAATGCTTTCTCAGAACAGTTATACTCTCCGATGTTTGTCAGACGCTTGAGAGAGTTGGGGCCGTGAAAGAAATGTTAAGGTGTCGTCTAGGGATAAAATCTAGAATCCTCTGCTCCATAGTCTTTATTTTTATGAAGTTCTGTTTATTTTGACACGCACCTTGTAATTCACCTCAAGAAATGTGTAGTGCAAGTGAAAATTCCAATGTAGACCGCATATTTAATTTCAAATTTATTTTATGACAGCAATGTCTGTTCTTATTTCTTGGTATCTCTGTTAAATTTCTGACATAAACATATTTTGTGGAAATTCGGTGTTAAATCGTATCACACTGATTTTCTCTCCTATTACAGGGTGCAGTATAAACTTGCTTAAAATACCCATCGCCTATGCCATATAACGAACATTATGTCAAGTTAGATAATTAAATTTGTGTCGTGTCACATTTTATTCATCGCGTTCGGCTACGTATTATTACTCTGAGTGTAAACGAATGCCTTTTTCATCATTTTGCAGTATAAGCATTTCGTGAAACAACTGAATAAATAAGTTTGACACTTCCCAGTCGAATAGTTTCCGACTGAAGTGGATGTAGAATGGTTATGGCACCTTTCCAACACGATTGTACAATTTGGCTTTGGAATACTCAATATAACCATTATTCGGGAAAAGGCAACAGTTTTTCGTGTTTTTTTCTGCCTCAAACTGGGCAAACAGACACATTCGTATCTCCTGAACATTGATTAGAATTGGAATTCAACGGATGTTGTTATCTGGTGTTGCCATGGGAAGGAAATCATTTGCCAATGTGTTGTGTGGTGTTATGTTAATGACAGAATGAAATGGGCAAACTTTCTAAGTGTTTTTTGTTTTGTTTTATTCACATGTGGTATAATGAAGGTGACTACAATTAAATAGTTTTTCGGGTCACGGAAATGAACTGGGCGGAGTGCTCTCTATTCTCATTACTCAGATACTCCTACACCAGAGCATCAAGCTAGTGCTGTGGATAAAAGCAAAGATATTCAAATTTGTTTATACTTCTCATACGTTTGAAAGAACCTCAATTCCTTATAACAACGAAGAATGAAACAAACAACATCGTTAACCTTTGCGAAATCCCTAGCAGTGCCTTAGAGAACCACTTTTCCTTTTACAGGCGGTTATTGATGGGACTCTTGAAATGAGAGAAGTATACATACAGTAGATGTCGCTTTGGGGAAAAAATATATAATAGCTTACACGCAATGCTCTGGGCTAGTAAAAAATATTCCAATCGATTAGGAGAAATGATGAAATATGTGGCATGTGTTGTCCCCTTAAGAGGAAATTCATTAACTGATATACAACAATGTTAAGCCTTCCTAAAATTTTCGAAAATATTTTTGTTTATGACGATATCCTTTCATATTGTTAACTTTTATGTGCTGCTGGGAGGATACACATGTTGCTGCAGGTGGTATGTTCTTTGGCATAAAGCTGTCCTAAAACATGATTACTTTTGAGTCTTTTAAAATCCGTATGTGAATGAATAAAGACGGAACAGGCAGAAAAGTTACAAATACGTCATTGTATAAGGAAATACTGGTGCTATATGAGAGGTAGATGTCAACTATTTTTCAACAGATATTTGACGGCCGTTTTTGATGATAGAACGACATAGTTTATCATTAGAGGTACATATCCTAAAAATGAGAGGCAAATAATGTTGCAATGCCATAAAGTTAGATATCACTGGCAGCAGTAATAATTGCTGCAAAATCCAGTACTTACCTGTTACAACTTTTGCTGAAAGTAGTACAATATCGAAATCCGATCATTTCTTCAGATTCACAAAGTTCTTAGGTTGAGTTAGGTTATGTGGAGGTTGTGCTGGAGGTTGGAACCATTCACCCAGATTCTGTCTGTTCAGTTCAGAGTTCAGAGAGTTCAAAGAGTTCATTGTCGTCCTTGCCACACTGTGCCTAGTGTGGTTTACACTCCTAAGACTACGCCTTCTTAATCTTTTTTTATCGTCTCAGTTGGTAAATTAAATCCTCCTTTAGCAGTGAAGAACTCTTTTAGCATGAGCGGTAACCATCGCTTGGGATTGATATTGCGTACAAAGTTCGATCAACCATATAACATGATCGTTTTTATGACTTCATCAGCAACCTGATTTTTCTATTCGGGTTATCTTCTATTGACAATAGATCAAATTTTATGGAGTTGCAGTCTTACTTTATGCGACCGCACGATATTTTTCCAAATTCTTTCCCTTCTTGATGTTTGCTTTGCCACTCTCTTTCCTGTAAGGCACATTCAGTGAGCTTAATTCTTATTTTTCGACTGCAGACTGAGCCATTTAACCAAACTGACTTTTTTTGCATTCCTAGTACATATCATACATACAGTATCATATGATATTAGCAGCTGTCTATTGACAGTTAAGGCTTTTTAATCTGCGTCTTCCATTAAAAATGGACTAATTATTTCAAACAGCCAAAATCGCATCCCAATCAGAACATTTTATGGACATTTATCGCATTCGAAAATGTTCTTCTGCATATCAATGTGACCAATTAACGAAAATTTTGAGTTGATTGTGATACGTCTACCCATAGTTAGAGTTGTACATGAGTTTACTCCTGTACCATAAGCAATGTGGTAAATTCTCTCGATCCAACCCATAAGCAATGTTTGGCACCACATTGAAAAATGGCCAAATTCTCTCGATTGGTCGACTTCAAATACAATATCGTCTCCTATCTCCTCTTCCGTAGTGTTTTGAGTCAAATGGACAAAATTGAACAAAAAACTTAACCGAAAAACGTTTAGCGTATGATTTAGACGTTGGCGTACTCAATTTGCCGCTATCTGCCATTCGAAAATCAATGCGGAGTACCACGGTCAAAGATGGAAAGAGGCCCACGATCTAACCCATAAGCAATGTGTTAAATTCTCTCGATCCAACCCATAAGCAATGTGGAGGACCATAGTGAAAGATGGTCAAAGTCGATTGGTCCACTTCAAATGCAATATCGTCTCCTATCTCCTCTTCAATCCAATATCGTCTCCTATCTCCTCTTCCTTAGCCCTTTGAGTCAAATGGACAAAATTGAAAGCAATGCACATACTTTTCTTGCTAGTTTAAATCGCGAGCTAAGTAAATAATATTAATGTGAGAAAAAATAAATGAAAGCAATATTTTTTAGAAACTATAACATCTTTTCTTTTTCAAACTTAATACATTTAATTATTCTCAAACTTAAAAATATAACTACTTAAATTGAATTTAATAAAAAACTTGCACAAGTAGCACTTAATTTAAATTAACAGAAATTTTATTGACAATACTATTATTGCATATATGCATTCGAGATATAACCTCCTGCAGATAAGCCATGTGGCTTCGCAGGTAAAAATAATGTAATTAATTAATGAAATAATAAAATAAACTTCTAAAACTAAAATTAAACTATAAGGAGCGTCTACCCACCACTTTCATCCATTTTAAATACTCTTTTTGCTGGTGGTATTTGAAAGAGGCATTCAAATTTATCTCTGACCACTTTATTGAGTCGAAGAGAGCTCGGAAACTTAATAGATATTTATAATGTGTATCCAATATTACCTTACCTAGATAGCATGTAATTTGAATCCTAGAATCGCATTTGTTCTTAATAGACAATGTTCCACGGTGAAAATGAATTCTGTAATTGGACCCTTTAGAGCAGCAGAAATTAATATTTATTGCTATGCACGTAACACAACTTATCCAGCCATCTCAACTTTGACATTTCGAACTATCAACCGCATGCAATAAATCTTTGATTTATTACACCCCTGACAATAACACCCAGCTGGACACTATTACGCCTCATAATGTTTCTGTCATTTATCCTCTGGGACTTAAGTTATCAACCTCCTCAACTTGTGTGTGAATCCGAAAGGATTCATTAAATCAACAAACAAATCTAATATCCTTCTTGATATGTTCTCTTCCTCTCTTCTCGCTAACACAGTGCTGTACCAATAAGTAAATATTTAGTTTAATAAGAATATTTCACAAAACAAAATACCGTTGAGGAGCAGATAGAGAAAGAGAGTCGAGGACGAGAAACCAAAATGATTAACGTTGCCGGGGTGGTGAGCATTGTGCTCTTTTACTTACTTATCCTAGCTGTTGGCATCTGGGCCGGACGTAAAAAGGAAGCTGGCAATGATTCCGAAGAAGAAGTCATGCTGGCTGGTAGATCCATAGGATTATTCGTCGGTATATTCACAATGACAGGTGAGAGCAGAATAAACCAGAAATGAGCACTGATTTCATGGATTTTCTTTAATTTTCCACCTTGTAGCAACATGGGTTGGCGGAGGTTATATAAACGGGACAGCTGAAGCTATCTATACATCGGGATTGGTATGGTGTCAGGCACCGTTTGGTTATGCACTCAGTTTAGTATTTGGTAAGCAGAATCCGTTGTAAAATTGTATTTACAAGGAAGTTAGCATTTTCTCATATTATATCTCTTCCCGCAGGTGGTGTCTTCTTTGCGAATCCCATGCGGAAGCAGGGTTATATTACTATGCTGGATCCGTTGCAAGATTCATTCGGTGAAAGGATGGGTGGATTACTTTTCCTACCAGCCCTGTGCGGTGAGGTATTCTGGGCTGCTGGTATTCTAGCTGCACTGGGTAAGACTCCTATTTTTATCCATCGTTCGCGCAATAAAAATGTTAATTCCCCAATCAATAGGTGCCACACTATCTGTCATCATCGATATGGATCATCGAACGTCGGTGGTTCTGTCATCGTGCATTGCTGTCTTTTATACGCTGTTTGGTGGTTTATATTCGGTGGCGTATACCGATGTGATTCAACTGTTTTGCATCTTTATCGGTCTTTGGCTGTGCATACCATTCGCATGGTCCAATGATCACGTGAAGAGTTTGTCATCAATGGATGTGGATTGGATTGGCTCAGTGGCACCGGAACAAAAATGGTTCTACATAGACTACGGTTTGTTATTGGTATTTGGCGGAATTCCATGGCAGGTAAATGAACATAAAATTAGCAAACAAAGGAAAGTTTTCAATTAGCTTGGGAAAGAGAAAATCAGTTTTTCATCGCATAGTGCATTTCCTGAGAAGCATTTTGGATCATTTTATTTTGTAATTTTGCGCATTTCATGGATTGCTTTTGCGTATTTCATTCAATAAACCTTGTTTTCCACTTGCCTCCTTCTTCAGATATCCCTGGAGAAAAGTTTGATGGGAAAAATTTTCACTGATTAAATGCTTAGAGTGTTCTGGCGTAACAAGTTATTTTTGTTTTCAAATGCAATTTAAACTATGTCAACCATGAGTTCTGGGATTTCATTGAACTCCTTACATGGGCAGTTATCGAACAGAGGGTAACCTTGTTCTCCTGCATATTTCATTAAGTTTCTGCAGACATTCCCACACAAGTTTAGACATAGGGGTCTGTTAAAGTCTAAGCCAACGATTTATCCACTAAGAGAAAATATCAGCGACATTTATGCAAAAACGTGATGAAAAGTTTTATTCAATGATGGTGAGCTGAGGCGGACATTTGACACCAATTGTATTTCAATTGGCTCCAATATTGGAGCTGCAGTCTTAGATTAAAATTAAAATATTAACTTTTCGCAGTTCACCATTATAAGCTTATTTACACATGACTGACGGACTGGATTTTTTTAACATTCGCGTGTTTAGAGATTGATGACATTTTCTAAACACTTCTCCGTATTTTTTGACGTACTAGTAGTTGACCCCAAATGAAATTGTCTATCTTCTCAACAACAAACTCTTTTTACAACAAAGTTAATGCTTTTAACAGCAATTAAATTGGTTTAGTGCCATATTTCTATTGCTTCCTTCATGAATTTCTAGTTTTTTAAGATTTCTTCCACGCTTTTGGTGAGCGATAGCGATTGATATTTCCAAACGTCAAAAAAGAGTGGGGATCCACGAGCAAAAGTAAAAGTCTCGAGACAAAATTGTCAAAGGCAGGCAAAAATTTAAGTGTCAAATTGGTAGCCAACTTCAAACGATGTTATCTAATTTAGATTTTGTACTACTATTCGAAACACGAAAGCTTGGAGGCGACTTAAAGCTCCATCTTGTAGACACAATAGGCTCAAGTATCATCCCAAGGGGCTTTCTTCATTTTATAGAATGGTTTTCTGATTATTTACCAATCCACGCCTTGTACATATAGGCCTGTATTTCATCATTTGCGTTTGAATGACAGTAGTTCAGCAGAATTCAAATATGTAAGACCTAAGCCGTCCGTTCTGTATTTCATCACAATTTATTATAAATGTCTGAATAAAGGAGGCCTATAGTTGGTCTATCGGTTATGTTTTTGTTCATTTTTAATCCGTAGGTATTCAAAATCTTACCTGTTCCTTTAGATTCAATCTATAACTCATTCACCACTTGGCCTATTGTCATAATCGATCATTTCATAGTGCATGGTAAATTGCATCTACGCTGTTGACCCCTTTTAAAATAATTCCCAAGCTGGAAATTGAAAATTTTACAACTTTCCGAACAACGACTTGAAAAGTCGAAAGTAAAAAAAAATAAATAATTTTCAGGTCTATTTCCAACGAGTATTATCCAGTAAGACTGCTGGCCGAGCACAAATTTTATCCTATGTCGCTGCATTTGGTTGTATTTTAATGGCCATCCCACCGGTTCTAATTGGAGCTATTGCCAAGGCAACTCGTAAGTACGCCCACACAATTGCACTTCACTAACTAATTGAAAATGCCTCTACAACATAGCATGGAACGAAACTGACTACAAGGGTCCATACCCATTGACTGTTGACCAGACCAGTATGATCCTACCTATGGTGCTGCAGTACTTGACACCTGATTTTGTGTCATTCTTTGGACTTGGCGCTGTATCTGCGGCTGTGATGTCCTCGGCCGATTCCTCTGTCCTCTCGGCCTCATCGATGTTCGCCCGCAATGTGTATAAATTGATTTTCCGTCAGAATGCATCCGAAATGGAAATCATCTGGGTTATGCGTGTAGCTATTCTGGTCGTTGGGGTGTTGTCTACTATTATGGCACTAACGATTCCATCGATTTATGGACTATGGTATGAAAGTTGATGTTGGGTAATTCTATAGGGCCAATACGATTCAATTATTATTTTAGGTCAATGTGCTCCGATTTGGTGTACGTAATCCTATTCCCTCAACTCCTGATGGTGGTACATTTTAAGAAACACTGCAACACTTATGGCAGCTTGGCAGCATACTTGATAGCTTTCTTTGTACGATTGTCGGGTGGGGAACCACTGATGGGTCTACCTGCATTCATACATTATCCTGGCTATGATGAGGTGAATCAAGCGCAATTGTTTCCCTTCCGAACGATGGCGATGCTTTTCAGTCTGATTACATTGGTATTTGTATCGTGGTGGACAAAGTATGTTTCTATATAACTGCGTGTGAAAGGATTAACATAATGATTGGGTTTTTATGAATTTTTAGGATGATGTTCGAGTCTGGGAAGCTTCCACCGAACTATGACTATTTCAGGTGTGTGGTTAACATTCCCGAGGACATCGTAAGAGTGGGTGAACCATCCGAAGCGGGAGAGCAGGTAATGATGTTGAAACCCAGTTAATTTGTAGATGTGTGCTATTTTAATTAGATTTAATTTTGTATTTTTATTAAGTTTTATAGTTCCAAGTTTTGCTTCTTTAAATAAAGATTCATTGCATATGATTGGTTTGATTTTGTTACTATAGTTTAATTAGTTAAGTTTGAAATTGTTCAGTGACCCATGGTCACACTAAGGGTCAAAATTGATCTATTTGGTGAATTCAGTGTTTTGAGATTTGTCTTGATATTCTTGATAAGACGTTACCCGTCGCGTGTGCTCATTGCTTATTGAAGAGGAGAAGAAAACTCCTCTCATATGATTGGATTTCTTTCTTCTGAAAAAAGCGTTGTCAGCCTTCGCTAGCACTGATGGCATATTACACGTGTGCCTTTGGAAAACTAAGATCTACATATGTTATGGTATGTTCTTTTATGGCTCATTCTGTTTTAAGGATATTCTTTTGGGCTCTTAGTCAGTGAATTTTTTTGTTTGCGGCACAATATGTACACATATCCTACTTATGCACTTAATGTCTATACACTATAAATATGGCGGTACATTGTCACGCCTTTGTAGATTTTTTAATAATGCAGTCGATTGTATTATAAGGACACTGCTTAAAACTTTTTTTCCATTTAAATTGCCCTCATAAATATGTAACATTAATCCATCGAAGCAGTATATAAATTAGAAAAGAGTAATTAGTTTCCAAATTGCACATAAAAATTACACGAAAAAAAACCGCATTAGACCTTAGAATATAATTTGCCAATATTTCTTATAAAATACACAAACACTTCATTTTTAAATTCATATTTATATCAAGCAAAATGTAACGCTTGGTATGTCTTGAGCTGTAAAAAGACAATCAGGTTGAAGGAGTCAATTTTTCGGTCTTACAAGACCGACCCCACTGAGAAAAGTTGGAAAAAATTTAACCAGAAATGGCTGTAATTCGCTGTTCGAAGTTCTCCTTTGACCAACAATTGAAGGAAAGAATTCTACATTTTCCAAATGCTGATCATTTGTCAAAAATATAAAAAAAAACTGTGCCTCATCCTCCATCCCAACCCTCGTTCACAATGACACTTGAGCTACCAGCTCTTTAGAAAAGGTCAGTCTGCTTTTAGCCCTTTTTGCTGAAAACTCCACACTACAGATTGTACTCTACTTCTCCCTTTACTAGAGTGCGTTGAGTATCTCTCAGATCAGTTAAAATATGTTTATATTTCAAAGGTGTTTGAAAAATAGTTTACCTCCTCTAATGAGGATGTAGTTCATAAAGCGTACATCCGTCCCTAGTTGAAGTATAATGCTCTTGTCTAGTTCGGTGCACTCAAAACGTCTTCGCGCGATAGAAAACCTATTGTTTTTTTGACATACTCGTACATTGCTCCAACGAAATAATAGTAGCATTCCCTACTTAACAGTTTGCTCGCAACACCCGTCACTCAAACTTATTGAGGTCGGACGTACCGTCAAGACTGTTACAGAGGTGATATTTCTTTCAAAAATCTCATCCTTCTTCCTTCTTTTCCCTAGAATTAGTTCAGTTCTACTGGATTGAGTTCTAAACGAAGAAGCCTTAATGGGTTTGAGATTTACAAGGAAGAGATAGTTTTTGGTTAGCTTTACAGCTACTGTACAGAATTGCTTCAAACATCATATCTTGACAACTTATCCTAAAACCTAACTTTAGAATCTCGGCTGATTGAAGGGATTTCTTTTTTTAACCGTACAACACGAATGTTAAATCGCTCATCAATTTTTTTCTCTCATTATAATGCACAAACATTCAAAACCAATGTGCAACAGTATCTATTAATTTCATCTGTGACTATCTACTCTAATTCAAAATTAACTATGTTAACGCGGCTCATTTAAACATTCATTTACATATATTATCAACAAACGACCGCCTACCCAAATTCGAGTATACATATGTATATACATATCAGCACCAGTGACTTTTTGACACCGCTAAACAAACCCTAGCTCTAGCTGTGCAAGTCTGAATACTCCTGAAAAACGGGAGCAAAACCCTCAAATTTTCTAATTTAGCGCATCCAATAGTGCTTTTTCACACTCGTGGACATAAAATTATTTGCATCTAAATTTTTTTTTTGGTTTGTATCCCTTCTAACGATCAAATTTTAAGCAGCAATATATGTATGTAGGACTCTAGGCATTTTCTAAATATAAAATTTCACCTAGTAACTCATTTTGTTCAAGTTCTCAAGTTCATTGCACACACTCACTAAAAAATATATTAGCATATCCTTCTTGTGTTACTGTGCTGTACTGGTGACACATTCTATCAGAAATGAGCCAAACTGACGTACTTATCAATGGGGTGTTCTTGTATCTTTTATTTTATGTATATTTCTGGCAGGAATACTATTTTTTTTTTAACAAAAACCAACATTTTATTGAGTTGTTATAAAATTTACGAACTATTAGCATGTGCATGTTAGCTTATGCCAACAAAACAAAACAAAAAACACCTATTTACCAATAATTTTGTAAACAATAGCTCTCTGTAATGGCGGGTCCACTAGCACGTTCATACGGTGCTGCAACAATGGTAGGTAAAGACGAACGCAATGGTCGAATAAATCCAGCACTAGAACCGGATGATGATTTGCCAGTCGTCGAGGCACAGCGCCAATTTCAAAAAACTGCCAGCGCTCCTGGCAGTGGCGGCGGTGGACAACCAGGACAAGCTGTGCCAACTGCTGAGCAGGATAATACTGCCTTCTAATAGATAAAAACATCACACGCTAAATTATATACAACCAACTAAATACTAAACTCTAGAAAACTGAAACCAAAAAAAAACAAAAAAAAACAAATGCAAACTATATTAAAAAGAATATTTTTATAAATATACTCGAATCTACAATTAGTTACAAATTTATTAATTTTAAGTGATATTATTAAAATAATTTCAAAAGTCATCATTTTAGTTTCTTTGACGGAAAGAAATTAAGTGCTCAGGTATTATTGATGGATAAATTGATTGTTTATTAGTACAAACTATTATTTTTAAGTTTATTTCATCAAAGATTTTTTTTTTTTATTTTTTCTTTATTAATTGTTTATTTTAGTTTCACTTATTTACTATACAATATTAATTAGCGTTAACAACTAACTATATTTTATAGAAATACTATGAACAAGTATTAAACAGGTAACTAACAAAATATTACTATAAGTAAATGTAAAAAAAATAACTACGATATGAAGAAAAATATCATCATAACTAGAAACAGAAACACACGAAATTATGCCACTGCAACTGAACATATCATTGTGAATATTGCTATTACGTAGTTTTATTATAAACTGAAAGTCTAAAAAAAAAAATGCTAAAAAAAATATATATATATATATAGAGACACAAATATAATGTATGTATAGTATTACACGATTTGAAATCAATGCATTTGCAAAAAAGGGTTTATTGTTAGTTTGTGGTTTTTATGATTTAATTTGTAAATTTATTCCATTTAAAAAAAAAAACATGAAATCAAAGAAGAAATTTTTTGCATCTCTTTAAAGTCTAGTTTCTGAAGTCTAGTTTAGGAACCTACATTTTCTGAGGCTGATTATCAGCACTCAACTTTGCTGTGGATGTTGTCTTACTATTTCGTCTAAGAAATACTTTAAATGGTATTTTGAAGTGAAATTTTAAGTCCAAAACACAGTCCCTTCAAATCTTGAGAAATCAAAAAGTGACAAAGAATGGGAAGATTAAGAGCAAGCAGAGGTCGTGGCCAGTGAAGGAAGCCAACAGCTATCACCACTATCACCAAGATCCAAATAGAATAAAAGTTCCGCGTCTTTTTGAAAGGAGGTTATCAAGCCTATGAACAATGAATAAAATGCAATGAATATTCTCAAATTATTTAACTAATGCAATTTAAAGGCAAGTTTTGTTGACAATTTGCTGACTCAAATTTCTCAGATTAATTGTCAGTCAAATAACAAATATTAAATATGCTTAAGTACACCACTAGAACCATGCCAAAACCTGGGAAAGACTTAGGTCACGTCTTAATATGACGCAGTTCCATAACCTAAGTCACTTGTTGTTGGTCTTTGAGAGAAAGTGTGAGAATATTTTCTTCTTAACAACTGGAACTACCATGCGAGATATAGCAAGGACTGGACCCTGCTTCGCCAGTTTATCAGTTCCTAAATTTATCTCTATGATACTCTATGCCTGGAGGTGACTTGGTTTTAGTGGTAAACGAAACTATCTTGAATTTGCCTTTGTCTCATCTTAAAAAAATATTTTGCTTACCATGAGTTATAAAAGAGAAGAAGGTTCGCCTGACAATAGACTGACAATAGGGTTGATGAAAAAAGAATGTGGCTGGAATAATACGTAGTTTGATGTGAATATAGGTGACTGTCTAAGAGGTGGATTCTAAAATCATTAAAGTTCACCTTTCCAAGTTTTCCTGATAACCAGAACTCGAAAAGTTCTCCAGCTTAGTGGGTAATGTTCTAACTTAAATAATAACTTTACAAACAATAATTTTACAAACAGATTTTAACTAAACTGAGTGCTCTTAGAACTGAACTTAAATGCACAAGCCTAAAATATTTGTCACAGGAGGACAATTGTCTTTGGGTTGAAAGATTTTGAGAGGTGAAGAAAAGTCATTTTCTCTTTTTTATCCATCCAGCTTTAGCAATATCGTTTGCCGGGAAACCAAGGCTGAGGACATGCCCTCTAGAAACCGATACATCCCACCTAATTTGAAACCTCCGTATCCAGTTGCAGTCCATTTTGCGCTTAAAATAAATACTACTCTATACTTAACCTCCTAACTCATGGCCGGTAAAAGTAATGCACGGCTATGGTTCAATTAGAATATTTAATTCGACTAGGCAAGGAGAACTTAATATTGACTAACATACGTGTTTAAAACCTTCTTAAAATAAAATATATTTTGTTATCTCATGATATTTAGCAGTTCTGAAATAAATTAATCATTTAATGTTATAAACTATCAATAAACTCTTTTTCGAATAATTCTCTAGCCTTTAAAAGAATTGTATAGATAAGCAAATTAGTGGATAACGATGAATGCATTTTAGAAAAACAAAAAAATACAAAAAAAAAGAACCTCTTAAGGTTTTTTAGAACAAAAACATGCAACAAATATGTAGTAAATGTTACACTATAAGAAAAATTATCTTAAAACATAAATGAGAACAAGGACATCGCTACAAAAATCTAAACTGAGTAGACAAAAAAACAAAAACTGCATAATTAATCCAAAAACATATCACTAACTGTGTCCTTCCACAAAATATATTATATACAATGCATATCATATAAAAAGAATCACAACCGAAACGAAACATATCATTTTAATGTGTATAGTTATAGAAAATCTACATTAAATATAATAAACATTGTTATATAAATGAATATATATATATATTATATGAATGTAAAAAAAAAACCAATCTTTAAAAGAGTCAAATATTAGATGTTATAAAAATTAGTGAAATATATATACATGCATACTATTTAAAGGAGACAACAATAAACAACTGAGTAGTACCTATTCTAAAGAAAGAAATATTATTTAATAAATAAAATAAATCGTTATGAAATGGCTGCATTAAAATATATTTATGAGTCCAGTTGGTTAATTCAATTCAAAAAATTTAATATTTATTCAAAAGAAAACAAAAACTGTTACTAATTCAATATATTATAAAGAGATCGTACTGAAAAACTACTTTTTGTTTTTGTAAAAATTGTCACAAGAAAATAATGTATGTATTAAAACTAAATACATATATACCGTACAAGTTTTGTTGTGTTACTACGTTGTTTAATTAAATTTAATAAAAACAAAAAATAATTGGTGTTGAAAATAATGTTATTTTATTGTGCTAATTGTAAAAAAAAAACTCTATAAATATATATGTAATTATAAAAAAGAACTTACTAACCTGCTAAAAATTCCAGTTGTTCTTTTGTTATTGTTATGATTTTTATTTTGAAATAGTCAATGTATTGAAATATATGTTAGTTCATATATACTTACATATATTTAATGAGTTAAAAAAAACCACCAAGATTTATTTTTAAATATGTATAACAAAAAATAAGAAAAAAAGTCAATTCTAAAAATTATGTGAAAATATGTTTTAAACAAATATTTAGCAGGAAAAGACGAAAGTGAATAAAGAAAAAAATATTGGTTTCCTTGTTGATGATAGTCCTGGTTTTTATTTGTGAAAAAATAACAGGCTTACATACATATTATGTAAGATATCGGCTAAAAAAACCCATATTTGGATAAGAGGTAGAAAGGTATGTTAGGAACGAATTTTTGGACTAATTGTTGGCTATGAAAAAAGGTTGAAATACCAATTGGAAGTGGAAGTTCTGGCCTAATAGATGCGAACACAGAGTAAGTTCACATTTAGAATCCTTGAAAACAGGAATACGTTCTTTACGGTTCGTGCTAAATGACAATAAGTCCTTAAAGCAATACTGGATAAAGTTCAAGAAACTTATTTCTCCCAATGTGGGTATTATTTTAGAATATCGAACAAATGCGGAGTACGACCAAACATTTCGCACTCTCTGGCGCGGTTAACAAGCCCAATTGCCATATTTAGGGAACGGAGAATCCGCACGAGTTCCTTGAAATACCATTACATGACCAATGGTTTGGGCAGTTTCTATAATGAAAATTTGCTGGACGTGCGCTGTCAAAAAATGGTGACATTGACTAACAGATCTCCAGATTTGACCCCTCCGTACTTCTTTTTGTGGAGTTATTTGAAAAGCAAAGTGTACGCCAGTAAATCTCAGACCATTGACGAGTTCAAGGCAAATATTTGTGCCGAAATCATCACTTTACCGTCCGAGATGCTCGAAAAGTGATGAAAAACGTAGCAAAATACTGAAAGAGCTTTATTGGAAAAATAGCTTTAAAATAATATACAGCTTCAGAGAAAGCGTTTCAATGGGTAAGGGTAACATGTGAACGAAGGCAGGATAATCAGAACTGATGTATACCGATATATAGTCATTCTTCCGACAAGCGTTGCAGATTGTAGCACATTTAAGTCCAACTGATATATAATTCGCTGTGAAAATTTGTCTGCTGAGAGTATTTATGAACCCTGGAAAGTCTGGAAAAAGTAGCCTAAATCGTAGACATATTTGACATACTCGTAGGTTAAAGGCACTATCAGCAGCTTGAACTTAGATATGTATATGGTTCGCAGGGTTCAAACAAATAAAAATTGCTTGGTCAGATGAATTGGGATCAATGAGCTACAACGAAAATATATCAGTTCGGCAATACTTTTTTTTTGTTCATATAGTATCTCGTGGAAAAACGATCACAAGAATGTGATAGTACTTGGAGAGACCAAAAGTGATTTTGGTGATTGTCAGCAATTAACTATCACTTAAGACGATACCACTCCTATTTTAAGGCAAACAACTTTTATGCCGCTAGCTAATGGTATATTTGTTAATTGGAAGACTGAGCTAATCATGGCAGAGCCGAAGACGTGATTGTTTCCATTTTTACTTGCGGCTTGTAAAGAGCACGCGTTCTTATTCTTATTACTGTACTCAAAGTTTACCTTACTGAAATAACATTAAAGCTACAAAGTCTTCCACTAGCTGTCTCCCGATATTATTATTCTAATTTCAGAACCTAAGGACCAAACCACAAAAAAGTATCATTTCGCAACAATGAAGACGAAAAAACCATCTTAAATCTTCATGTGTGATCGTCATGAATGTAAGTAATTAAGTGCGATTTTCCAAAACTTCTTTGTACAACTACTTGGTATTTATCTTTAGAACAGCCAACCAGCTCAGATCGAAGGTCATTAACTGTCATTAGCGATCTTCACTTCAAAAAAGAAAAATCCAAAGCTATACTCGATCATAGGGAACATGACCTTACCAAGTACCCACACATTACATCATCGCTTTAGTCATTAGCATGATCGCAATGCAACTTGAAGGTGCCACACGGCAATTGTCTTTCTCGCGAAAATATGTCATCAATATTTATTTCCCTACTAAGACATTTGCGGTCTGGCTTTGAATTTAAATGATCGGCACCTTTAGCAAATCCATCAATCATGTCATGAAACATCGTCATTCGTCAACTCTAAGCTGAAGTAGAAACTTTCACTTTCTTGCAAGTGCTGCCACCTAACTGCTTGCACAAATGGGTTAATTTAATTATCATATGCAATGAGGTGCAATTGTCACTGCATCGTGTCACCGCTTAAAACGCGGTGTGTTCAACCCAAGCGCGCGCTAGGCGCTTCAATGTCAAACTAATTGTCATTCCCTGTCGCCATCTATGGTACGAGTACCGGCAATCTTGTCAAATTGCCACAAAAATATCTGAGATATGACTTGCTGACTTTGAAATTTTGCGACAAATCGTGTATGTCGCCTTTCTGTTGCCACCGCTAATTGGCGGCAGAGCATTTCGCAAATTACCGCTCAGAACCACAGGTTGGTTTGGAATTCACTAAATAAACAGAGAGAGAGAGAGAGAGAAAGACGTGTGAAGACCGACCCCGAAAGGAAGAGCACTAGATGTGTGGCAAATGTTATGCAAAAAAGGTAATTTATCAGCAACAGGTGGTGAGTGTGACGTTGATGGATTTGGGGCGCCTCACCCAACTAAGCACACATTGCATACGGCTCAGTGGCATGTGCATCTGTTCTTTACAAAACTCGAGATGGTTGCACAACCCTGTGTAGCCGGGCAATGTCAGTTATGATCGCAGCACACAAAGTCATCTTCTAATGAACCAATACGCCATCATCAGCATAATTGATGTAATTATAATCGTCGAGATTAACTAATGTTCTTCGATTGTTCGCTTTGTTCTGTTCCAGCCCAGAGAGCAGAGTACACTAGATGCATTCGTACGTAATCGTAACCTTAGCATCTGCTTTCGGAAGTTATCGATATTGAAGTTGTTTCCATTTGTGAGATGTTGGTGTTCAGGAAAATATCTAAATTCCAACGAAATTGCTATTGACATAAGACTCTGTTTGTATCTATCAGATACGTGTGTTGTATCCGTTTGGTTTATTAATTATTTCAGAATATGAATGCCAAGATACAGATAGATGCAATGAGATTAATTTCGCATATCTTTGGAAGAGGTCAGTAGTGTTTTTTTTTTGTTCGCTATTAATGCCTTTTTTGCAATTTCCTAGGGCATATGGTTGAGTGCTCGGATATGTTGCACAATCGATGGGAACATGTTGCTGCCACTTTGCATGACGAATGCGTCAATTAATTTTGAACTGTAAGACTTGACGTCGGTCATCGTAATGCGGTTGTAGATACAATTTTTTTTGCTAATTCACGTTTTTGCCTGGCTGCTGGTTGCTCGTTATATTCAACTAATGTCTAGGTCAGGAGTTAATAAATGGTCTTTGGGGGCACTCAGCGCAAAGAGTGAATATATTAAATTTCGTTTTGGTTTCTTTGGTAACACAATATATAGGACGGTGAATTGAGGTTCATTGAAAGTGAGCCTTTTGTGAAGATAAAGTACCTTTTCGTGGCTATGCAACCGACAATTAAGAAAGAAGGTCATTACGAACCAGATTAAAGTGTGGGAATTGTTTTCAAAAGGAGAGAGGTCTATAGTACGGATTTATGTTGTTCTGTGGTTGCGAATAGTCGAAATATAAACACATAAAATTATCTGTATTTTATTGGGTAAAGGTAGATTGCAGTTTAATTGACAGGTTTTCAATGGTAGTCTGCCTACGTTGTATTTTCAGTTGTCTATGGAAGTAAACTGAAAAGCCCATCCGTTGTTGATTTTTAATTCAGTAAACCACCATTACATAATCCTTAGTAGCAAAAGTGTAAAAGACCTTTTGACTTTTGATGGATTTTACAGTTCCTTTTTGAAAACATGTTAGGATGGTTTTGGAAAAACTTTCTTTAGAAAGTTACTTCGTGGTTTCAGGTTGGTCGACAACAGATAGGATTCCCGGATATCTAGCAATGTGATCTGTATTAAAGAAACATTAGCACATAAAGACTTGGGCGACCGCAAAAGTAAAAAGAGGAACTTGTAAATTTCGTTACCTGTTCTAAGATTGAAGTTGAAACCTAGGTGTTTCAAGGTCAGAAGTTCCACAGCTGCTATTATTATTACCGTATGCTGGCTATAAAAGGAATTTCTCCTCTTGAGGATTTAAGGACAGTTGATTATACAGTACGAAAAATGTATCAAACCTTCAGTATCTCTCCATATTTCAGATCCTATTGAGTGACATGACTCAAGTGGTTAGTGCATTGGATTACGGAGTAAGGGGTTCGATATTCGAGTCCCACTCCAAACACCTGAACTTTTTTTTTCACGGCCCCACCTCTTGCGAGCGTCTAACAAACTCTCAAATAACAAATTGCCCTTCGGACATACAAATTGCTCGAAAAGTCTTGAACGGACAATGGTGGCTAAGCTTCAGAAGTTACAGAAAATTGCCTGTTTTTGTATTTCAGGTACCATGCACTGCAAATATTCATTAGAAAGATGTAATATATAAACCACACAACAAATATAAACTTCTGGAATAACTGAAAATTCTTTACTCAATTACATGTTCAACAGGCGCAGATATTCTTTGCATTCATTTAGTTTTGAAAGAACAACTGAATTGAATCGGGTGCTTTTTGCTCTGTGTATTGATATTGCCAGATCTGATTAGTTAGGGCTATAGCTACAACTAGCAGGTTGTTATGTTGGTTATGGAAATTGAATTTTACAAGTATACAGCAGTGAACTGAATGAACTAAAAGAACGCATTAGTTCAGAAAACAAATTTGAAGTGGACTGCGACACTGGTTGCAAATTCATCAACTCAAGTGTTGTAAGATTTTTTCACAGCGATTTGTTTTTCTCTTAAAAAACCAATCCACCGAGCTGCAGAGACAGTCATCCAGCTTTGGCTGGAGAAAGTGAGCATGTACTCAACAGCAGTATTGTACCACGTTTGCGAGAAAAATGATTGAATGTTATTTATTGCCTTTTCCAAGTGCCTTTCATTTGCAACGGCAACGTCGGTAGTTAAAGTTTGAAAAATTGTAAATAGTTTCGCTATGACCTTATGAGGTAACATCTGCAGAGTCTTCATCTACGTGCATCCCAATTACGCCGATCGGTGTTAGTGGGCACTAAATGGAATCTCGGGTTCCATAGGTACATAAAAAAATTCATAACAAATTGTATTTTTAATGATCATGAGAGTTACCTAACAGGGGTCCACATTGAAGGGACTGGAATAGTTCATATAAGTTGAAGTGCTGTTTTAATGAACTTTCTATCTCTGAAAAGCTGGTACCCTACTTATGAGGGTACGTAACACTGTTTAGGGGCAGTTCTAAGGGTGTTTTTAAAAAAAAATTCATTTCATTTGAGATAAATAAAAAAAAGGAAAAAGTATCTCTTGTATCGCATATGACTGACTGGTCACGATGAATTAACCCGCACTCCACAGCAACACCAACGATATCCCATCAGCACATTCAATCGCAGCAGTATCATCAAAACAAACCGTCATAATACTCACTCTTCTGTGGCGTTATCATTTGCATCTGTATCTGCATCCACTGAATGTAGGTCCCCACCATATACCGTCTGCACATGCACTGCAGTTCCACCACGGAAATGCATAAATTTTCGTTTTAAAACAATTTGCTGAAATCTGAGCACGAGATATTTTATGATATCCATTCGAATGGATTTATGCCCAGGCGGTCGGATTTATGAGATTCAGTGGCAGCGAATCCCATTCTGCAGCAGTTCCCTGCTGCAGTTCTCTGTGTGTGTTCATCATGCATGCGCTATCTGATTGATTCAAGATCTCAAGTCAAGCACAAAAGACAGAAGAAAGAAAAATGCCACAGCCAAACTGACATGGTATCGGAATATTCTCTGTACACTGTTAGATGTCGCATTGTGGTGGGTGCTTGGAGTATGGGCGCGGGGGTAACAATGGATGCAACCATTGTGTTTAAAAAAGAAAAAAATGCAGCAGAAGAGATTTGTATCTGGGAAATACTACTTGTGCCATTCCAAGGAAAGCACTTCGTAAATCCGTTTTGATTATGTGTAGATACAAACGTAAATGGATTGGGTAATTTGTTGTTGACACATTATGGGTTGGTGGTAGGTGGTAGGTGGTAAAACGTTGATTACACACGAGTGCAGAGTGTGTAGAGGTAGTAAAAATGCAGTAAGTGTCAGGAAGTTACTTCAGATAGTCTGTTCAAAAATGCATGTCTAAAAGTTGTGAGCTATTACATATTGCATCCTAATTTCCAGTTAATTTACTTTTTATGGTTACACTATGGGTATTCCATTATTGTCTGTTTTTCACAATGCGGGATGCCAAATCAGAAAAGAAATGTTGTTAGAGAGTCCTGGAGGGGTCCATTAAATCTCAGCCATCAAATCTTCGCATCCACCATTCCGACATCTAAGGCAGTGAAGCGCTGCCGCGTACTTCTTAACGAGATATCTGGTCAGTACAACCTCACCCCTTGCTGCGTAACAGGTCACTGTGACATACCGGGGAATTAAGAAGATGACGCATTGGCTAGAAGAGGATCCTCTGGTTTAGGTAGAATAACCGTCACCGACATCGAGGGGCCAACGTCTTATGCTAAGTACCTTATTAACGCCGTCACGGTAAGGATGGCCAATCATCACACCAAAAAAACATGATCAGAGACTGGGCATCCCTTACAACGACTTCTGCAGAAGCTATAGGGACGAGGACCATCAGTTACTTTCTATGCACATGCCCAGCACTTGGCAATATCAGAAAGGTGAATACCTTTTCAACGATCTCAACGATCTAAGTACCGCCTGCATGGCTAAGATAAGCTTTTTCATACAAAGGAGCCGATAGTTCCCAGAGTACCCACCTTAATGGACTTTTTTTTGGTCTAAGTTCATCCCATTGAACGTAACATACCCGCAAATCTGTCTCATTTTATAAAACGAGATTGCATACAAAACCGATAGGAGCACGGGCTCAGGTATATAATCTTACATATAATCTGACATAGACCTGGTATTGGCCCTCAGACTACCGGATAATTGCAGTGTGTTCCACGTTGGGGAATTACAAAAGATGGGAGCAATATCTGACAAGAATGTCGCTATCTACGTTGATAGTCAGGTCGCCCATAAGGCGTTAAAATCCAGCATCATGAAATTTTAAACTGCCAGAAATATTCAGAGAAGAACCCTGTCAGAATATTAAATACGGAGATTTCAGGACCCGGAGGACATCACCCATCTACTGTGTGAATGTTACTTAGGGCATAGCTTGGAGTAGACTTGGAAAAGTACATATTTCTTTGACAATTTTGAGGAAGTTGAAATAGGGATATTAAATGCTCGAAAGAGGAAGTTAAGATTTAGTAAAACGTTCTGTATGGATCGGGATGGGTCTACTATGGGGCCTAGTGTTTTATGAAAATCCTTCACTACCTATCTGCCTTCCTTCGCAATGTCGCTGACAAATATTGGATTAAGTTTTAACTGGATATCAACAAGATTTTCTGCTGAAAAAGAACTTCATTCTACACAAAGGAAAGGAGACGGTCACGCTGAGTTGTGCGGAGAATATTTCACAACCCATCTTACTTTGTTTAAGTTCCATCCAAAGTGGTAGTGTAATCTTAAGCTAAAGATGCTCCTAATTTCTTCAGACAGTTGAATTGAAAGTCCCGTAAAGTTAGACTTTACATGAATAAAAAATTCTACATTTTTCATTTAATTTTTTCTTGGGGTTAATGATAGTCCTTTGCGATTAAAAGAAAGTGTTTAGCGACAAAGGTGAAATCTTGTCTAAGACAGCTTGTCGAGTTACGAAGGTCAACTTAAGTTCCAACCCCAGGATATACATGAAGTGTTTAGTATTACGAATAAAATCCAGAAGGGGCTCATATCTTTCATTTAAGTCGAAATTACCTAAAAGAGCATGTGGCTCAGTGACTAGCGCGTACTTAGTGGAATTTTCGAGTTTTGGTTCTCAGACAACACCAAAGAGACACCGAGTCAGCAGTGGTTCCATATTAGGTGCAGAACGATAGTTAAAGTTTCTCTCATCCTCACATTTTTTTAATATTAAAGGAATTCGAAGGTTGCATGCATGGATAAGGAAACCCAGACTAAGCAATTTTTTTATAGCAAGCTGCAAGTTTGGACGTACATTTTTCGGAAATATTCCCTTGCGGTGAGCGTATATTTTATATTTTAAGCTCAACATACTTTTCAACGATAAATCACTATTGCCAGCAGTGGGGTCACATACATCAAAGGTAATTCCTTTTGAAAAATGGCACCTGATTGTCTGTTGGTTAAAGTACTTCGTAATACGTGAGAAAATTTTGCTTCTAGCGTTTACCTACATCCATGTAGTTTAGGAGCTAAAATGTGGTGAAAAGAGGTTACCAGAGAGACGGACAAGATATTAGGTGCAATGGGGCATTTGAAAAAAAAGCATTACAAAGTACAAGGTATAGGTTTTCACATTTTGATTTAAAAATTGGACGATAATTTAAGAGCTCATCTTATTAATTTTTTCCGGACTTGTATGTGATTATTGGAACTTTTTTTATAGGATGACCAGATAAAAACGATAGAAAAAAATGTTTAAATCAGTCAATAACGGTATAAGATATAAAATTGATTCTGACTTTATTTGAAGCTATATTCATGCCATTATGTGTGAAATAGCACATAGTGACTGGCTTCAATTTATGATGACTCGGTCATAAATGTGCCGTGTGCCGTGCTGTGCCGTGCCGTGAAAATGTGTCGAACTCGTTTAAGATGGTTGGGTCGTTAGCGTACTCTAAGGATTTGACGTAGTCTTAGAGAAAATAATCGAGTAGTGTCAAGTCGCATGATTACGGCGGTAAATGCTCTTTGTGGGAAGACGCAACCGCCAAATTTGTCCTTGACAACTTCGAGCGTTGCGTCGCTTTTATGGTATGTAGCGTGGTCTTGGTGGAGCCACAGCTCGGGCACAGAAAGTCGTATAACATCATTCTTTACCTGAGACCATTGACGGTAAAGTTGTCTCCTTCCTCATTGCGAAATAAAAATAAGGTCAGATGATGCCGCCATTTCATAAACTGCACCGAACACTCAAACTTGTGGATTGTATTCGCTCCAATAATGGCAACTGAGCTGGAATTTTGGAATTTATTATTTCTACACGTTCGTAAAACAATGCACGCTGCAGGATGGAATGGCAAACCTTACTAAATATTTCGCCAACTGTTTCGGTAACTACATATGTAGGTTTTCTAGTTAATCTGTATTTTGTGACATTGTCGCAAGGATCAATGTTGTCTTTGAAATTTTCGTCGTAAATTATAGTCCTCGGTTCAAATAGATACTAATGTTTTAGAACTAATTTTAACAAGCTTAGTTACGGTTCCAACACGTCTTTTTTAAGGTAAAAATTGCTCAGTTAAAAGCCTTTAAATTTATCTACAGTACCGTATTCTCCTTGTCATTGTTTCATCCAGGTAAACTGATAATTAAAAAGTGTCATTCAACCATTCAATTTTGCCCTCGTTAAGTATTTGTCGTAAAAATTTTAATTATAGGCGAAACATTACACCAGAGACAATTTCATGGTTTGTAGTAAAATTTGTAAAAACAATGACTAGCTAGGCATTTGCACACTTTTCACACTCCACTTCGTGCATAATTTGCCCACCAGGAAGTGTTAGTGCTCCACCAGAGCCTGCAAGGTTCAGCTAAACAACAAAACAAAAAATTAAAAAAATCACTTCGACATTTTCCACATCTCGTTTATTCATTGGCAGTGGTAGCTTAAATAATTCGTTACAAACATTATTACAATAAGAAAAAAAAAAAATTAAAAGTTCTTAAAAATAAAAGCAAAATTGGGACAAAAAATTTAAAAAATTCTAAAAATAAGAATTTGCTAAATTTCAAGGGGGAATAATACGTAAGCAATAATTTACATTCGATGCACGTTCGTTTCGGAAAATCGTCCTTCAACTTCGTTGTGAAAAGAGAAACACTTCTCAGGAGCTTTATGAGTATTAGACTTAATACTGAGTGAAGAGAGCTTTCGAGACCGAGAGAGAGAGAGAGACACAAAGAGAGAGCGATGAAGAGAATGAAAGGAGGTTTCGATCAATGGTTGGTCATAAGGCACTTGTATGGTGAAAACCTCGTTGGCGATCTTCTACTTGCGGTATTTGTAGCCACCGTCTGGTGTATAGCTCTGTTGAATGGTTTCGGGTACGGAGCTTGGAGCACCATAGCTCGATGAGGGAGCTGAGGGGGCACCATATGAGCTCGATGGGGATCCCGAGGATGATGAGTATCCATTGGATGATGCTCCATTAGATGGGGCACCATAGCTAGATGAGGGTGCTGATGGTCCAGGGGCAGCAGGCGCCCCATAACTGCTAGATGGCGCTGAACCAGAAGAGCTGTAGCCGTTTGATGGTCCTTGTGGGGCGTCGTAACTCGAAGAAATCTGAGACCCTGAGGAGTAGCCCGATGATGGTCCAGAAGCTGGGGCACCATAGCTGGAGGATGGGACTGATGGAGCCGATGGGGCACCGTATGAAGATGACGGCACTGGTCCCGAGGCTGGAGCACCATAACTGGAGGATGGTGCGGACGGAACGCCGTAGCTTGTGGCTGGTGGCGATGGAGCTGAAGGCGCACCGTAGCTCGATGATGGCGCTGATGGTGCACCGTAACTTGAAGATGGTGCAGAGGGAGCACCATAGCTTGATGAAGGAGCTGGAGCTGATGGAGCACCATAGCTTGATGAAGGAGCTGGGGCCGATGGAGCACCATAGCTTGATGAAGGAGCTGGAGCCGATGGAGCACCATAGCTAGAAGAAGGTGCAGATGGGGCGCCGTAGCTTGATGAAGGTGCTGGGGCCGATGGAGCACCATAGCTTCCTGATGGAGCAGATGGGGCACCATAGCTTGATGATGGAGCCGTTTGGGAGGGAGCACCATAGCTAGATGATGGAGCAGGAGCAGAGGGAGCACCATAACTTGATGATGGTCTTGACGGGGCAGATGGAGCGCCGTAGCTAGATGATGGAGCAGGAGCTGAAGGAGCACCATAGCTTGATGATGGTCTTGACGGGGCAGATGGAGCACCGTAGCTAGATGAAGGTGCACTGTAGCTTGAAGAAGACGATGAAGAAGCCGATGAGTATCCATTGGAACCGCCAGATGAAGGCGCTCCGTAACTTGAGGATGGGCCGTTTGAAACACCGTAGCTAGACGATGGCGGTGATGGAGCAGATGGGGCACCATAGCTTGATGATGGAGCTGGAGCTGATGGAGCGCCATAGCTTGAGGATGGAGCTGGAGCGGATGGAGCACCATAACTTGAGGATGGAGCCGGAGCAGATGGTGCCCCATATGATGAGGATGGTCTGGATGGTGCACCATAACTGGAGGATGGTGACGAAGAAGCACCATTGTAACTCGGGCCTACTGGAGCGCCATAACTTGAAGATGGAGCGGAGGGTGCGCCATAACTTCCTGATGGAGCTGCTGGAGCACCATAGCTCGATGAAGGAGCACCACCATTTGGTGCGCCATAACTGGATGAAGGAGCGGGGGCCGAAGGAGCGCCATATAATGAGGATGGTCGTGAAGGAGCCGAAGGAGCTCCGTAAGATGAAGATGGCCTTGGAGCTGAGGGAGCGCCATAGCTGGAAGATGGGCGGGACGGAGCTCCATAACTGGGTGATGGCTTCGAAGGTGCACCATAACTTGGAGATGGAGCCGATGGGACGCCATAACTTGTTGAAGGAGGTGACACTTTAGGCGCTCCGTAACTACCAGATGGTGACGATGGTGGTGCTCCATAGGAAGATGAAGGCCGCTTTGGTGGTCCATAGCTGGAGGATGGTCGTTTTGGTGGTCCATAGCTTGATGATGGCGACGAAGCAGGTGGTCCGTAACTAGATGATGGTTTCTTTGGTGGAGCTCCATAACTAGGTGATGGTCGACTTGGGGCTCCATAGCTAGAAGATGGTGGAGATGCCGGTGGGGCGCCATAACTCGACGATGGCCGTCCTCCTCCATTTGGAGCACCATAGGTACTCGAAGGTCTTGATGGGGCGCCATAACTCGAGGAAGGACCCGATGGTGGGGCACCATAGCTACCGGACGGCCTAGATGGGGCGCCGTATGAAGGCGAGGGTCTGGAAGGAGCACCATAGCTTGATGATGGTTGCGCGGGCGGTGCACCATAGCTGCTTGACGGACGAGATGGCGCGCCATAACTCTGCGACGGTGCAGCCGGTCCTGATGGTGGTGGTAGATAAGAATTAGATGGAGCACTATACCTCGTCGATGGTCTCTGTCCAGAAGTAGGCGGCAGGTAGCTATTCGATGGTAACGGAGCCTCACTTAAGACCCTGCCTATGCAGCACACTGCGATGCAGAGCACCTGCAACAGATATGAAATGTTCACAACAATGTTCAAGAATTTCGAAATAAACCACAGCAACTTACCGTCGTCGTCAACTTCATCATCCTCATCGCGATTGAACTAGTTTCTCACAGAATTTACAACCTGCAACATAAAAGAAAACCCAGATGAGATCTATTTAGTCCAATTAAGACCCAACCAAGACCCAGCCAACCAACTCCCAGGCGGCAATGCATCGCATTACATAATCTTCCCAGTCAACAACTACAACAACAACTGCAACGACTGAAACATTTAACGCATGCGTAACCGCATCGCGTACAATTATTGCGTTATTTAACGCTCCTCGGCCAAAGTTAATTGATTTCTGATGCTCCACAGCGTCAATATGCAAAAAATAAAGAAAAACAAAAAAAAAAAAAACACGCCGATCAACGTCGTCGCACTATCCGAGGAAGATGCGACCATGGCGTGAAGTGAAATTCACTTCCATTCCAGCAAAAGCGAAAGTAGGTTCAGAGACACACACCAGAGTGCGGCATCCACGCCTTTTCAGCAGACATTGTCTCCTATGACGTATCTTGTGTTGTATTCTCCTCTCAAATGCCGGGCTTCCGCCAAAGCACTTCCAACTTCCCAGGCGCTTGCGCCAAGTCGTGATTGAGTCACCATGTGAGCCGTCCCGCACAACACAGCCGTGCTATGGTTCTCATTCAAGGCGAACAATGACACTCGCCAGACATTCAATAGAATTGTTCACTGTCAAGATTCGCAATGCTTTCAATTGAAAGTGAAATTGGAAAATTCGAAATTGGAAATTCCCTTTTGTCGATCGATTTTGAGTGAATTTTTTGGCCGAAATCGAAAGTGAATCGTGACATTGAAGTTTCTCCCGATCAATGGGTATTACTTAGATCAGTTTCACTTTCAATGCATGTCGTGGAACTGGCCAAACAAAGAACCACACCAGCCCAATTAAGGTGATCGCTTAACGACCTACGAAAGGCAGCGGAAAATCCCATCCGTGTTGTGAGATTTGAATATTTTTCCCTGCCGCTTGATCGATGGATGTACAACAACACGAAACGAAAGTGCAAGTGCACATCAAACTCGTAGTGTTTTCTTATGGCACTTTAGGTCGATGTATCATCGAACTTTATGTGAGAGTTCCCCATGTCATGGGTGCACAATCATAGGAAGTGGCCACTCTTCTGTCGCAAAAGGGTGCTTAATTGTATATATCTACGTGGTATGTCGTGTTATTTAATGAGTCCCGATGCCTAACTCATGGATGAGCGTAGTATTTCCGCTTTGCTGCATTGAAATTTCTTTTCATAATTTGTCTTCTCTGAGAGCATCTGCTGCTTTTCCGACGCTTAATATTTTTTTTTTTGGAATATGTTGCAATCCAAATTACAATCATGACGAAAAATTCGTTACGCGAAGAAGAGTTTTCTCGTCTCCATCTCTGGGTAAAAAGTATTTAGTCGTAATGTCAGCCTCTTTGCATAACACCCTTTTGTTTAACGAGCTACTTTAGTCGCATGCGAACGGTTGAGATTTGCAACATTGCTGTGTGCTCAGCAACAAGTTGCAGCAGTTTGTTTGGGGAAAAATGTAAACAGTTTGAATGGCTGAGACTGTTAAATAAATTTGACGAGATGGGTGCGTAGCTTTGGAATCTGTTGGCCAATTTGCATGTTTTTGCAAATATGTGTCAAAATTTATATTAAGCACGAAGGAAATGCAAACATTTAAATATTTGCCGCAGTTGCACAATATTTGCTTGTAATTTAGATAGCAGCAGTATGTCATTTGTTGTTTTTGTTCAACAACCGGTCAATCGGTCTCTAATGATGGAGTCTCATGCTTCCCTGTCCCACATGGCGGTGGTTTAGTATTTCCCTTTTGTGCAAATAGATGTCAACTATAGTAGATAGCTCTGATGAAGTTATTGTCATGGGCAACACGAAATCTTGGATGTAAATCCCTCGATTTTAGCTAATTCAGGACATAATTCACGAGAATGGACCAATCATCTCCAATATGGCGGTTGTAATGGTGTAGTAATTAATGTGTTTGCTTGTGACTCGAACTGTGCAGGTTCGTTGCCTGACAGGGAACAGCAAATGCAGTCACCAAATCCCATATGAGAGGAAGAAATAAAATCGAAGTATCTGGAACTGCTGCACCAATAAGGGCAATCTACTTGGTGAGTACATAGTTCTGTAGTGTGGAAAAAAAAAGTTCCAAACCAAGACAGCAAAAGATGAAACGCTCTCACCACACTTTGGAAAATGAAAACATCACTCACCCTCTTTTGGACCGCGAAGAGCCATTATATATGTAATTCGATTCTACTACCAAGAAAATGACCACCATTTGGATCGCGTCTTGTACAATAGAGACTGAACTTGATATGGAGAGAACAAGGATTTTTTACGTTTTTACTGCCATTGGAACCAAGTATTGTTCAGGTCGTTGAAAATCAGACCTGCTCCGATGCTTTCTACATCTTATCTACAAAAAGCTCGTAAAACAATCAGCTCAACTGATTTTAAGGAAAAGAAAGAAATCCTACCACAAATATGCCTCCACCCTGCCTATCCACATGGATCAGTATGGAAATGCCAATCAATGCTTATACATATATAAGGTGACCTGAGGTTCAAATAGAACCTCACCTGTAGAAATATGTAGTCGTAAGTGGCACATGAATCTCAGTTTGGACATCCTTAATGTTTTAGATTGACTCAGAGGGTCCATAAGGCTTAAGTCGGGCGATAGCTGAACGCTCATAAACAAAAAGTAAATCTGTTTCATCAGTCTAAACACGACACTCTCAGAGGTGGTATGTGATCTAGTTTCATACCAATTCTATGTCTTGTCAGCTAACGTTGATATAATATCACAACATCAGAGGCACAAACAACTCTCCTTCACTCTTTAAATAAAGATCCTGCATTGCTGAAAAACATTCTTAGTTGATTTTGATAAAATAGTTAAAAAACATAAAATAGCCAGCCTACTGAACTTGAATGAAAAAACACGTAAAGTAATTGGGAGTTTCTAAGTCTCACAAAAATTATGAGTTGGCCATACTACTAATTTAACTTTTAATTATGTTTTAAACAAATGAAACATCTAAACTTAGTGGGAAATACTACACCTTACGAAGGAAGGTTATAGAAGAATGCATTTCACTTGCCAGCAAACAAGGTTTATGGAAAAGGTTGTACTAATGGTCTTAAAACGTAATGTACTCGTAGCCTCGCAATTAAATACTCGCATTACATTACAATAAATGCTAACATAGCTTAATTAGCTTCTCCCGCTTCATCATCTGTACTTAGTCTTGAGATACGATTCTCATAAATTTTCTACTTTTCATTTTCGTTATCTACTTACATGAAAGTTTCATATTTATGACAGAAGTTTACTATTTGCCTCCACTTGCCCTTTAATTGAGCAATGATGCTCATCAAAAACAAAACAAATTAATCTATGAAACCGGGTATCGAAAGTAATGTTGTTTTTTGCAATTATTAGAGTATTAAAGGAATTTAATGCAGACAATCTATTTAGCTGAATCTACAGGAACTTGTAGTAACCTTTAATGGAAATGTTTAAAAAATTGTGACTAATATTTTATGAGGAAAGCGAATAGAGTTCATTCCGTTATTACCTACGTTCGGTAAACTATCTTTCTTTATTTTCCCTAACTTCTTTTTTGGATCCCAATTTACCATGTTACCATTCTGATGATACAGGTCGTACGTTCGAGTTTACAATACCACTTTGAAGATGCGACTGATATCACTTGGGGTTACACTTTCTGTTAATTTGTTGAATAAACGGGGAATTTTGATAGTTAATGGGGCAATATTGGAATCGTTCAATATATACATATATAATATTTCCAATTTTTATATGATAGAAAAACTAGCATCGATTATTTGTTTAAAAATTACATATTGCCTCTATCCTCTTCAAAACAAGGTAGAGATTGAAAATAATACAATGAGCAATCTACGTGAAAAGTTTGAAAAATAAGCTGTGTGCCGGACAATAAGCAGTCCTTAGTAAGTTTAACTTAAGTGTAGATTGAAAAAAACATATTAGACCAAATATGGTTTGTTCGACCTCAAAGTCATAGTCACCAGATCTGCAGAATATAGGTGTTACGACATTATGCTATGTGTCCACCAAACTAATTAAATTAATTAAATTAAATCCACCTAAATTTTTACTTAATCACGAAGATTTCCTATACAATTTGAGGTCTATAAAGATCCGAGATTTATAATAAATCCAACTTAAATCCTCATGCGACACAAATTGAACAATCCTTTTTTATGTCAGCTAACGTCATATTCTTGTGCTCATCCCAAAGAGAAGGAGACATAATACAGATCCCTTAAAATAACTATCATTAATTTGGTAAATCAACTCAAGTTAGAGATTTGTTTTAAACTTTAAAAAATTGAGACAAAATCTAAGTTAAGCTTAAATTGAATGAAAATCTGAATTTTTGAAAATGGCTCTAATAAATTCGACCATATGTTATTGCATACTATATTATACGAAATATGTACATACGTTTAATGGAACTTTACCATATGACCAGTAAAGAATAGTACTTCGATACCTTTTAGCTACACCTTAAGGTAGTGGGCTGAGAAAAATGTTTATTATTGGAAGAACTTCGGTATACCAAGTTTTTACATCTTCAAACAAAATATATACAAATATATAACAAATTTAAGTATTTTTTTACTACACGCCAAAAATTGTATAATTCAGCTAAATATTAAATGTTGTCACGTTCAATTTTTCTTGGTTTTGTTAAAGGACACATTTTGGTAAGTTCTTCAAACTTACTATTAAGCTGGAAATAAAAACGCAGAATTCTACGCCAATTTTATTTGGACTGATGCCAATGAAGAGCCATCAATTCTAATTTCGAACAACCCAGTTGGGGACTTTATTTTCCTTTCCCGGTTAGACAAGGCAATATATTAATGCAATGTATCATTTACAAAGGTTGAAGCGGAGTGGGGTGGATAAAGACTTACGCCTTCAATGTGTAAGAGACCAAATAACTTGAGTTTTGAGAAGAAAAATGTCAATGTACAGTACAAGGATTAAGGAGGCCTTAAATGAATTGAAATCAAGCCAATTGAAACAAGTGTACAATGCAACTATTAAATCGTTATAAGAAGGAGAATCAAAATTGGAAAGAAAACAAAGGTTTCTCTGTGTCTGAAGTCAGAAGGATGGACCATCTGTTAGTTCCTTTTTAAATCATATGTTATATTGACACTGATACTGACGCATTAGGACTTTTTTTTAGTGGGGTGACAGTATTACGCGAACAATCCAGATACGATTCAAGGACTCACAAACAGTATTGATCAGTATTGAAGCTCTTCAAAATGTATTGAAAAATTGAGTTGACAGGATGACCTACTGCCAATGCAGCTGATGCATTTAAATGAAATATTCCATAATTAATCAGAAGGTTTAATTTTTTTTAGCAAAGCAAAAATAATTAAAATATATTTAACAGTCCTTTTTAAAAAATAAACCATCAGATGGGCAACCCTTTCGTTCAATATTTTGTCGAAATCTTGAGAAACATAAAGAAAATAATTTTTTTTTCTCTTTTAGGACTTCATAACTAGTACATAGTCCTTACTTTATAAAGGAAGATCTTGTCAGTTGATTTACTAACGAATCTAGTCAAGTTCTTCTTCAAGTGATTCTGAGCAACTTTTGTAACAAGTATTCCAATTTGTACTTCATTTCGAAACTATAATCCTAACTATTTGGTAGAAAATATAGATAAAGTGAAGTCCAAACTAATGACAATCCTTTCATATGAATTTATCATTTTAAGAGAGTTATACAATTTCAATAAGTATTTCCGTTTCCTACGTACGACAAGTATTATGCTACAAAGCATCTGTATCACAATTGAACAAATAAATTGTCATGCTTTCCAAAATAGATTCCAACTACTAACCTTCTTCTTAGAAAAAAATATATCAAATTTATGCAAAACATATTATGTTGAATATATCGTAAAACACTCAGCCTACAACGGTTATACAATAGCCGTTGAATATTCAAATTTCTTTTATAACCGAAACTGGAAAATTTCATTTATGCATTTGATCAAACTTTTGCGCAAACACTGACTGCATTTCAAAATAATAAAACTTTTTGAAATTATCTTTATAAATATACATGCATATCTTCATAATGCACTGACTTATACAAAAACAAAAAAATAAATAAATAATTATCATGCAAATTTACTCACTATAACGTTTAAGTGTATTTAAAAAAAAAAGAAGGTATTTGTTTAAATCAATTTCATATTAACAAACCCACTTTAGTTGCTTAAGAAAAATGCAATTATGTAAACTGATTTTCGCGCACAAAATAAATTTTGCAATGTTAAACTAAAACAAACAACAGATGTTGTATATACAATAGTACGTTGTAAGTTAATTGAAAAATAAAAATGAGAAAAATCTTGACTGATTATATTTGCATTTTGCAATACACAATTACACCAGAATTAGATTATGTTGAACCATATGTCAGATGCAATTCAATTCTTTTTCACAATCAGTTCATTTCAGTTCAATTCACAATGTTATTGTTCATATTCACACTGTTCACGTATTCCAATAAGATCGTTTGCCACTTAATTATCCTTTGCGTGTACAAACAAATCAATTAAACTGGTGGGGTCCTTTTAATTTTTATATTTTTTTTTTTGTTGTTTTGTTTTTTGTAACTAACCAATATTGTGTTTAATATTCCAACTCGGTGCTTGGTCTTCTCTTTCGAATTAAAGAAAAAAACGGGACGATAAAAAAATTCCTCTAAGATATGTTTATTCCGATAGTTGAATGCAAACTACATAGGTTACACCGAGCATCGAGCTATTTTATACCGAAATTACATATTTTCCCTACTTTTGCGTTTAGTACAACGAAAACTTTTAATAACAATTTTTCGTTGTTGTTGTTTTCCGACTCGATCAGTGGAAACAAAAAATGAGTTTTTCCATTTGAATGTGACTACTACACAGCGATTGATACTCATACCTCAATTTCAAATCCATCACAGAGAGAAGAGACAAACAAACCAAAATCAAAAAAAAAAAAAAAAAACAAAAAAAAGTGCATCTTCACCAACTGTTGGGGGGATAGATACAGATACATCGCATCGCACATACATATGTGTGGCTTTGGCAGCGGGAGAATAAAAAGAAAAAAAAAGCTTGACTTAAGCGCCTCAGTCAAAGTTAAAGATGCGCAACAGTGCTCATGTTCACCAATAATCCAGGGGGGTAGCCATAGCCACTGCTGCCACCTATGTATGTATCTAATACACCAACGAATTCGGTTTCAAATCATAACCGTTTTTGTACTTTTGTTTTGCTCCAGAGAGAGACCCAACAACACGTGAGTGCGCATCGTGATGAAGATGATAATCTAAGAGATAGTTTACGCGGTTTTAATTGGGTAGATGGGTCGCACTGGACAGTCATACTATAAAGTCGTACTATGGCAGTTAATTAGTAGGTTGGTTGGTTGTTTTTTTTTCGTTTTTTTTCTGTTTCTGCAAAATTTTGTGGACATTATGAATAGTTTTTGTGTTTTACTGTTAATTTGACTGCAAATTATGTGGAGATGCGTTGGTAATAGACTTAAGTCGGCCTTGTTGAGCTTTTGTGGTAGTTTTTCGTTGAAAGTGTAAGATGCTGCTGGTTGTGATGCGACGCGTTATTAGGTATTGAGTAAGTCGATTATGCAGGTGAATTAATTTGGACGGCGTTATGGTTACTTTTGGAAAATGTGGGAGACATGATAAGGAAATGCTGTAATAGTTATGCAAGATATAAGAGATTTGTTTTCTGTTTGCATTGAACCACGGTTAACAATTTACGATGATTTTGTTTACGTTTTTCTTAAGAAGATTGACTGAACAACTGTATGGACCTTTCTATAGATTTCGTTTGCAAATAATTTAAGCGGCTTTGCCTAGGTGAATGTCCAATTATTTTGATGGTTTCGGTGGCTGTGGGACATAGTTTGGAGGAGGTCTTGTATATCTAATGCATTATTAGATTTTTTTTTTTAAAGTAATCTGCAATCAATCTTTATTTTAAGCATAAAGAGATGCACTCTCATTAATTGATTGGACTGAGATCCTGTGTCCGCTTATGGGGCTTAGTGTATGAGATAGGTCTACGTGTAATTGTGTTCAATACTCGGCGACGTGCTTCAACTTCATCCACCTCTTTCCCAGTTGAATTAGTAGACTCCATTGAGTGTCTTCTCAGGCTATTTGTAGGGTTTTTCAATAAGGACATATCAATTTTGTATTTAAACATAATTGACCACTGACTAAGAATTTCGGTAATCATTTTGAATTCATGAACTGCATTAACCTAAAAATATAAATCTTGGTTGACGTTTTGTCATTAACAGATTATGAAAAAGGTTGTAAAGTTTCGTGTTTATTAAAATACAAAATTGTTATGTCTCTATTGAAAATCATTGACTTAGATTGTATCCAGTTCTACGTCCCTTGCTCCAGCTCGATCCAACTCTTTCCCAGTTGAGTTAGTAGATTCTATTACGTGACTTGTCAGGGAATACACATATTTATCGTCCTTACGTCACATTGGTCACACGAACACATCCAATGCCACTTTTAGTTCCGAGTGAACTTGGGATTCAACCGATAAGCCTCTCTCTAGCTAACTATCTTCTATGGGGAGTTCTCCACGAGAACGTGGTCAAATACCTCAGCAAGGACTCGAAAATTTGAGGTAAAACGAGATTTCCAAGGGAATGAGTTCCCTGCAATGTCGGAAGTGGGGAGATGAAATAGTATATAGTTTGTAGGGAGACGAGTATCATAAACGAGGTCAAAGGCAAACAAATTTGACATAAAAAACAGATGCAACTCCAACTGAATTTTTCATCTACTATACCAGCGATTAAATTGGTTCTAATTAAGTGCATTGCTTGCATCATCATCGGTTATAAAATTTTTTTTATTACTAAACCTTCTGTTACCACAAAGAGTATTCAGAATTGCAGATGTCATACAGTATGCTCCTTTCCATTTTTACCAACATCAGCGCGCGCTACTGATGATGCCAACTACGGATCTAATAGTATAGATATTGTGATATAATCTATCAAATCGCGTGTTGAAATGTATGCCACTATTGTGCACAATCACGAATGAAAGGTTCGATTATCTCGCAAACGATTAAAAGAGTTATACAATAACATTCGATTAGCCAAAAAGGCAAACGAACTTACAGATCGCAGAGAAAGAATTGATCATTTGTCATTAAGTTAAGCTAATAACAGCCAAATTGAATCTGCATGAAATCCACTCTCATGACATAAAATTAAAGATGTGCATCATGATCATTAATTTTTAATTTGTGCGATTACTAGTAGAATAGATTAACAGTCTTTTAAGTTGACATTGATGGACAGTGATGCTTTATTGATAGTGATCGCACGACGACTACGGATGAGATTAAACGAAGCATAATTTGATTGATAAATGATATTTTTTTTACGATTATGGTTAAACAAAGTACTTAATTTATATGGTGCTTTGCGGTGAGCTCGTATTGGATTAGTTTTATGACCGTCGAAGGTGGCGTTGAGCATATAAAGTTGCTAAGTAAAACTCTCAGATTGGCAATTGAAGTGCAAAGTTAGTAAAAAAAGGATTAATACTTGACAAAATACGTGAAAGCAAATACAAGGTAAGTGTAAACCAATTATCAACCTAAGGCATAAACTAGATCAAAAATTTAACTGGAAAAGCAATATACTCGAACGCAAAAGAAAGACCTGGATAGCATTTGATGCATGCTGTAGGATATTCGGCAAAAAATAGGAGCCAAAACTAGCCACCATTCAAAACAAGAGTTGTGAAGAGAAAAAGGAACTCGAATCTCTAAGCTCGAGGGATAGCATATCACTCTGCTGGATTCCAGGACATATGCACCTCGGAATGAAATAGCAGATGAGCTAGCTAGGAAGTATATATATATATACGTACATTGAGAGATCACAACTGAACGGCGGACCAGACACGAATGCCCTGGCCTTGGTGAACTAGCAAACAAGTCACCAAAAACACTGTCAAATTTGTGACGAAAAGTTGTGGACTTTAAAGTGCTAATCGTGCATTTACTTGATTGTAGGGCAAAGCGATCTGGTCTTTATTTTATAGGTATCCTTAACCAGCAAACACATAGGATCCGTTAAGATCCGGTTGAGGCTGTGCTCCAATGCAATCGAATTAAGGTAGAACTTTAATGTATTAAATGATGAGCATAATTATTCTCAGTTAGGTGAGGTTATGGAATGGTGATTGATGGAGAAAAACTAATTGCCTAATTGGGAGTCAATTGAAAGTGGAAAATATCTTTCCTTTTATCTCAGTGATGCTTTTACCTCTGTAGAACCTGGATCCTAATAGGCGAGGTAATGGCAAAGCAAATTCCACCTCTTCCTTATGTCCGCAGCTTCTGTGTCTAATCATAGCTCCAATTACTCAGTTTTCTGTGATTACTCCAGTTAAGATGAACACATAAGATCAATTGAAAGGACATTCGAATGAAGGGAATGATGCGCAGTTACTGTTTCCATCTTCACCTATAAGTCCTCTTACAAGCAATTTTTATTTTTAAGAAAACTTGGATGCATACTGAGGTTTTATAAGGAGCAAATGCCATTAGTTCAGTGAATTCTGAAGGAGGAGGATTTCCTTCAGTAAATCGAGTTGGTTCTTGGGTTTGCTTATGTCTTTAGGGCTGCTTGATTGTTTGAATAGATGCCAACGAAGTTGGCTTGGGTTCTGGACTGAGTAATAGTTCCTGCCTATTTGTCCCATATCTAATCAGAAGAATTCATTTAAGAATTTGTATATTATATAGATATAGTGTACTGTAAGGGTCAAAGTATCTACGTCTACTTTATTAGCCAGACTGGATTTATAGTAGTCACGACATCAGTTTAAGATTGGGATTATTATGATATGTGCAGATAGCCAAAGCAATTCAACAATTTCTCGTTCGAATAACTTGTTGATGTCGCGTGTTGTTGTTATGTTATTTTAAGAACATACCCGAATGTGTTCTCGTGGCTCTGTAATTATCAATTAAACTTTGCAGCTCTAAATTATTTGCCCTATTCATTCGCGTTTTAAATAGTTTCAAAGTCTTTTTGTGTCCGAAAATATACACATGGTCTTCTCTTAGATCTCTAGTGACCTTCTTTGAGATTGGAAGTTTATAAATGTAGTAGCCTTCAGAATTTTTTGCAAATAAATACTCTCGTCTTTACTTCTTTATTCATTGACAAGATTTTGCATTCAAGGCCTTGGCAGATTTTGGATTAATAACCCGAATCAGGTACTTAACCATTCTTCAGAGATTAACATGTGTGTCATGTGTACAAGACAATGAAATTGTTTATAACAAATGTTGTCAACCACTGCATTTTATTCTCATCTTAGTTCGCTTTCAATCAAAACAAAAAATCTGCATTAAAAAAAAAACAGTTTTTTTGAAAGTAACTCGTAAGTTATTCCTTTCCTGTCGATGAAGACCCAGCAAATTGAAACCACCCAGCAAATTGAAACCACCCAGCAGAGTACTACTATATTGCGCAGCAATAACTATTGCTCTAAATCTATTGTTCCAACGGTGCACTTCCCATTATGCGATCTATGTACGTTTTCCTCAAAAATGGAAAAATTCGTTTGAGACTAATTTCCGAACAAAGGAGATCTATTGCAAAGTGTATCTATTAAAATATACTTAGCCAACAAAATAAATAGCAAGCAATTAACAATCCCAATGAATTTAGGTTTCTCAAATGTACATACTGCATATATATGAATGCATGTATCTGTTAAGCGTACTAACGTTCCCGGGCTTCTACAGATACTATTTATGCAATTGTTTCGTCTCTTTGTTTTGTGTGTTTGTCCCGCGTCTGACGTTCAACTAAATGCAACTTGCATGCGAATGATGGCAAAGTTTTGTAATCCCAAACGCAAAGATGAACCAGCCAGTCGCTTCGCACTATCAACAGAATGCATCGTACACCTGATGCTTCAATAATACTGTTTGTTGCTACTGAAGGTGATGAAGATGATACTGCGGCCGACTCAAGTTGTTACAATGAGAAACAGTGGAAACTATCCATATACAGATACTTTAGTTTTGGGTATCTTTGTTGCATTTTTGTGGTACAGCCGCGGCATGTGTTACATTGAACGCAGTTTTGGAATATTAGTCCGATGCCTTTCAAAAAAAAAAAAAAGACCCACTCAAGTGCCGCGGATGATCCACATTTTTGCAGAAGTAATGGAATATTCGAAATGGTGATTGTAAACACGGCTTCTGCGTCTCATCGATCACGATCAGTGAACGCTGCTTGAGATGTAAAACACCTAAAAAAAAAAAAAAAATAACATGTTCAACAATTTTGAGTTAAAGATGACCCACGCCAGCATTGTTGTCATTAGTAGCGCGACGAAGCGTGTAACAACAACCACTTGCGTAGTGTAGATACAAAATTTCTAAGGTGAAAGTACGCCCCTTACAGTTAAGCGGACTTGGAGTGTTTAACGCTACAGATTCTGTCAATCGCTGCGTCTGTGGGTCATTCGTTAATGTCTTCACTGCGGCAGTGTGGCGGGATCATTAATTTAATTGTCGATTGTTGCATTTTAAGTCTTATATAATGTTGCTTGGAACTAGACCAACAAACAAAAAGTATGCGTCAGTAGGTTGAGGATGACAATTCGTTTTGGCTCTCAGGCTATACATACCTTTGGTGGGGTGGTGACATTGCATTCGGTTGTTGCTTCAAATGGCTTTTACTTGAATTTTTTTCATTTTGGCTTTTTTTTTTTTATTTTTATGAGCAAACATGTAACCTGCCACCATCTGTTTTAAGTACATTCGTTGGAGGAAGTTTGTTTTCTTTGATTGCTTCATTCTTTTTGATTACTCATCGATGAAATGGTATTAATGAATGTGTACTAGATAAAGCCCTTAGGGTTTTGCCTACTTACGAAAGGAAAAAGATTAATGGAGATACTATGTGTGTACAGAGACTTAAAGACGACTGTTAGTTGTTGAAAAGAATCGATGCTTATGTGTAAGCTGATATTTCTTAATAAAACGTTGCGTCTTTTATGTTAACTACTTTAAATTCGGCTTTATGTGGTTTCTTTTGAGGTGACGTACTTGAAATAATTTCGAAATTATTAAGCAAATCAGTATTGAAAATATATTTACACTGGATTGGCTCATATACTTAAAAAAAAAATCCCTATTTAGGCTGATGTACGTAATTCTGAAATAATCGAAAGTTCGATCTGATTATTTACTCCAACTCCAGTTGTAGTTCTTATTGCAAACACAAAAAGTTGAGTGACATTTTATTAATACTTAATAATATTAACAAAAAAATGCCTAGCGACCCAGTTTAACAAAAAAAAGGCTGCGTAGTCGACGGTTCTTTATTACTTGTAAAAGGTCCTTCAATTGGGACAAAATGAAAAAAGTTTGCATTTTCATACAAACGGATTCTTGAAGTTTTGATCTGTCAATGACAAAGCATGGAGAAGTTTCCAAGCGAGCAGCGTTTTTTAAAATTACTAACGAAATTCTGAATCTTTAAGCGCGCTTACTCCAATTTTTTGTCGTATTAGTACTTTGGTAGATAAATGCGGATCAACTTATTCATTATTGAGTGGTGCTGTACCAGTGAGACTACCCATCCATTGAAGTACCTAAAAAATTGGAGTCGTAAGTGCATCAGTTCAAAAAGAGTCAAAACAGTTAATTTGGAATTGGAAATCTCTGAGTTTACATTTTGGCGATTTTTGTGTAAAGATGTTGGCCTACACACTTTGAACATCAAATTAACTCAAGAAGATCCAAAACTTCTCTTATTGGGTCCAGCAAACGTATGAAGAAAATCCTGAATTTCATTAAAAAATCATCTGATCTTTATGGATCATCCTGTACAGCATAACCTGTATAAGTACTACTTTAACCTTATAAAGTCCATTCCAAGTGGAAAAGTATTTTTCTTGTGGCATATTTACCTCGCAATTCGTGCTGGTTTTAAAGCAATAACCATCGGTCAATTCTAGCAAGAAATATTTGTGACTTCATAGTCTGAAAAAAAAACCGGTAAAGTGCACCGAAATATTGTAATAAAATAGGCTGCTCTAAAAATAGGCCACTCTAAAACAATTATTTATTTGGCGACTTTTACAACCGCACATGTTCCTATCACAACTTTTCGTTTTACTGCCTTCGATAGCAGGTATTTTATATAAGAACTTGAAACAGTTTAAGTTCTATACAGTGTTTAACAAAGTGCGTAGTGGTCAAGAAGTAAACATGAAAGGTATTTCAAATTTTAAACTATTTTTAAAGAATTAAATTAAATTTCTTTTACTCTGTAGTTCTTGTGGCGCTCTTAGTATTTTGTGTATCGGCATATGCGCAAATTTTCATTCCCAATTGCAGTCGCAATGAATTGGGCATACTTTGGCCATATTACGAGGATAACCATTACTTCTACAACTGCTTGGGAATAGGGCAGCCAGTACTTGTAAAATGTAGCAGTAATACTGTATTTAGTTATGTTTATCAGTCTTGCACCGAAGAAGGATCATATATTCCTCCACCTGAGCCAGAAAATCTTCCCACAGAATTTCCTCCAACAAATGCAAATCCAACAACAACTACAACAACTACAACAACTGTAACGACTCCCACTACACCTACTACTCTTCCAACACCACAAGCGCCGGAAATTACTGCGCCTTCGGAAGATATCACGGACAGTTCAACAGAACCACCCAGCTCTACTCCAGCCACGGATCCTCCAGTATCGACCACACAACCGACAGAAGAACCAACCGTTACGCCTATAACGATACCTGGTCCACCTTCACCTCCAGCAACAGATGTTCCAATACCATCAACTCCGGCGCCTACACCTCCAACCGCTGAGTTAGCACCGCCGAATCCCGCACCAACAGTTGCAAAATAAAGTTATCTCTGTTATGGACGTACGTGCATCTACAGTGGTTGCTTCTGGATTAGTTATCTTAAAGAGAAGATCCGTGGAAGCCGTGGATAAGGTGTTTTCGAAAATATCTCCAATAAATTTTTCTTTTAACTTTGGCTATATTTATTTACTTATGTGACAGATAGTGGCAGTGATGACAATGAAAGTTGTGATAATGTAAAAAGTTTTTAGAGAGACCAATAAAGGGAAGGTTTTTGATGTATCGTACGATCTTCTGTGGAAGACCGAGGAAGATATTCTTGCTCATTTCAATAAAGACACAGATAGAATCAAAACTACCCACCATTATTACAATGTGACCAAAAAGGTGTCAGCCTATGGGAAGATGCTATAACTTTTGCAAATGGCGGCAACTGTCAGTTTCGTTTTGATATTTGTGAAGTAAACAGATGCAGAGTACAGATCTACAAGCAATGGAACGTTATACTCCTCTCGATTGCTGAATACTGTATCTAACTAATTGTTGTAATTTCCCGGCCATTCTGCGCTAACTGGTCGAACACTTAGGCCTTTAATCGCCCACGTCTAGGAAACTGGAACGACACCTACCAGAAGAGACACAGTAAGGCCTCGTAGTGTTTATTCCAAAGAGAATATTGCCGCTGTGACTGTCGATGTCGCCAAGCAATTGGCTATTACACGTTTATCTCTGCAGCTTATTTTATTGAAACTGTTGAAGGTGCTTCCCAATAAAGTGCAGGTAGTTCATCAGCTCCTTCCAAAAGTGTGTTAACGCACCTTGAACCTTGAAGCTGAGGATGACTTTAGGTTGAAATGCATAATGAACAACGCGGTGTATTTTCATCTGAAGGGTTACTTAAACAACCGGTACTGGGGGCCTGGGTATGAGTATATTCCACTGAGGGTACTATTGCAGATATTCGAATACAAGCAAGTCATGACTTTCGGAGAACCATATGATAGGCCATTCTTTCATTTCTCCATATTCATCTCTCCCTTATAAGAAAGCATTCCGGTTAAACTATTCGTCTGATGAGCGGATGAGCCTTTCCAAAACATATCTTTAACATTAAATTTTCTTTCTTTAAGGAAATGTTCAGTACATCATGGATTTTGATAATTTCTTAACTGGCTGCGATAAACTTTACCGCCAGTTGGGTTAGATCTGTAAGTTAATAGATTTCACAATCTCCAATCACTCCCCAGTTAAGTTTAAGCAAAAGAACTCTTAAAAACATTAAAAGTCCTTGGCTGCCCTTCTCTCTGACGACACACTCAGTGACGACAAACATGCCATTTATTTGTGATTATTTTATTAGCAATAAATAAAGAAGTAAATAAAAAATTCAATTAACTCTTAACACGAAGTCCTTTCTAATGTTTCATAATAAAGCAGAGAACTTCTGCTTGACCTTTCGGACCTAATGGCGACCACATCGATCCTCATGCAAACCCATACATTTTTTGTTTTCAATTTTCATCCAGTGCCATCTGTCAACTGGCTACCTACATATAATTGATCGGACAATTAGGTTAACATTGGCAAAAAGCAATAAATTCAATTTATATCTTGTATCGAATCATGACAGTGCCATTTTGTGTTTTTCTTTTGTTATCATTTGTTAATAGCTGTTCAGTGACTGTATCTAATCGGTTGATATGTACCTGTTACGTTTAATTCACAACTGCCCAATCGAGTCCTAGTCCTAATTCTTACCTTTGCACCATGACACAAGAGTAACATTCGAAACGAAATGATTTATATGACGTTTGACCTTTTCAAATACAAAGTCAAGTCTTGAAATAGATACATTACAATTGCCTAAGTACTCGATGACAGCGGATCTCTTTAGAAAATGTTATTTCTTTAGCCAAGCCTACTCGTACTCGTAATGAATGTCAATGTCAGACATCCATACGTGATTCTCTTGACAAACAAAAGTTCGTAATCTTTTAAAATAATAAAAATTCATTTGTTTAATACCAATATGGTTTGGGTTACTTATAACATTATAAATCCACCGATGTGATTGATTAAACATGATGCAATGCCACATGCAGCTACATGATTATCGTTAAAATTGATTGGCGAAATTTGGTAGCACTGTAGATGTACCATAACGAATCAGTAGTTTTAGAGCGTGGGAACGTTATTTATGAATATTTCATGACAAATTGGCAGTTTATCAAAATGAGAGGGAAACAGCAGCTACAGACTAGTCTTTGCATACTCAATGATTTGCTGGAACCCGTGGGAGTTCGAGTGATGTGATTGAAGGGTGACAGATATTCAATAATTACTTTCGTTTCGGTTGCAAGGTTTTGCGATGTAGGTCGCTTGTTAAAAGTCAGTGTCTTTGTGCTTGGTATATCGGAGACAAAGAAAACAGTTCTGTAGACGCCATTTCAATTGGAGCCTTAAGGGTTCACATCGGATTTTTATGCGTCCTTTTGCCCCCCTTAGAGAATTGAAGGTTAAATTCTAGAAAGAACGTCATAGACTGAATATAATCCGATTTATTTGGTACGTTTTAACGATTCTTCATTTCCGCAGGTTTAATGGAAGGAAAAAAAAACAGTTTACATATATTTACGAGAACTGGTACTATGTACTTTCATACTCAAAGCTCTGAAAAGAGAATCATACAAGTAACGAGCATATCTCCGAGATATAAAAGACAGAGGCATGTCTTCTTTGACATTCCTGCTAAGTCCATTTGCTTGTACAAGATGACGGTAGAGAACGCTACCTGCTCCATCAAGGTTGGTAAGGCACTCACCGAGACCGTTGATGTCAAAAAGGACTGAGATAACGTGCCTTTGTGAATCTACTATATCCCATTTACTTAAAATTAGTTCCACACACATGTTTACGTTCTCTCAAAAAAATTGACCTAAATACCGTGAAAACAATATCAACCAGAGGATACCAATGACTGCAACAAATGTGCAGAGCTGTAATCCCCATCAATAACGAACTTTAGTCCCAAATTATGAAATGCAACCAATTACAATCGCCTTATTAAGACTTTATTCAATTTCCAAATGCGCTAATTGCTAAGTCAAAATACAGCACAATTCCTAAAACTTTGATCTTCTTATCTGTGCACACAATTACACCGGTAAAGGTCACGGAAGAGGTAGCCACTCTCCAGATACCTGTTACTGAGCAATCCTTGACCAAAGCTAACAATCATTTCCAAAGCATTGCCCATAAGCTAGCCCCACATCTATACATATATTCCACCGTCTAATTTTTCTTTCATTATTAATTTAACTCGGGGAAAAGATTAAAGCATCAAACGCAACCATCACCAGCGCGGCAAAGTAAATTAGTCTCAAGCGTAAAGCTAAATAAATTTCATCAGTTCGTCTTGAATGCACAAGCATTACAAAAAAAAAAAAACCCTCACACCTTAGGCCCACGTGCAACTAAATACGAGTAGCAGCACCAACCGGTGGCGGCGACGGCTCCAAGTGATGCCAAAACAAACCCCCAACGCAAGCATTAATTTAATTTGACGCAAGACGACCACACTGCAAATATGGCTAATTACCGAGCATTAATTTTGATTTACGCCACTCTAAGGCACACTGAGTGCCATTTACAACGGCAAATAGAAATCTACTCATCTGGCGATAAAGGGCAGCCAGAAATGTGGCTTCCGCCTTAAACTCATTCCCAAAGGAAGTCTTCTGTCAAAGATCAAATAGGTCTTCGCGGCTTTAAAGCCAGAGTAGACTTCAAAGCGGCACAACAGATGACGCTGTGCGAAAGAAATGTATAATTTCAGGGTCAGATATTGGTTGGCCCGTTAATTTCCGTTGCTACCTCCAGGCAAAGATTGGCAAAAAATATATGAGCACTCGTATTCATCATTATGATGATTACCACATACTTAGCTCATGCTAAATATTTATCTAGTGGGTTTTGGCAAAAGCGCCAGAGGTAAATATTTGATGATGTGACACGGTATGTTCGATTCGTATGTCATTATCAAATTTGAAAACTATTTCGAGAAGGGTCTTCCAAGGTGAAGCAATTCGAAATGAGGGAATGAGCGAATTGCATTTAAAATGCAAATTAGTTAGTCAAAGTTTACAAATGAAGATGTCAGAGTTGTAATCAATCGTTTTATGGGTCGACGGCATAGCGTAATTGTAATTCTAAAAAAGTCTGAAGGTTTTTTGAAGTCTTGAAGGAAAACAGAGTACAGTAAATGAAATGTCAAAGAGCATTCACTTGTAGAATGTTTCTAAAGAATTTTCTTCCAAGGACGTGAAGGGGACTACAACCTGACCCCAAATCCCAAGTCTTGACTAACAAATGTTCCATCCCACTCAATATAAGAATGGATGAGTTCCAAAATGTATGAGATGTATCATGGATGCAGAGTCATAAGTTCCGAAAGTCATACGAGAAATTGTTGGTGATGAGTATCAAAAAAGTAGTACCACCACATCGTAAGTATTCCTTTGACATTTTGGAACTCAGGCAATATACTTGGAGGATTGGATAGAAAGTTTGAAGTCGAAATATTGAATAAAGTTCATTTTTATAAGGCAACACCAAGGATTCATTTCATTAAAGCTCTATTGATTCTCCAGTTAAGTCTGCCCATGTCCCGTCTTGTCACTTGACAAAAGCTTCCAATTTTTCGTATTAATTCCGGTTGAATGTCGAAGGATTCACAAAAACACATAGGCTGCCGTGTCTGAAGGAGAGACTCATTACGGATCATGAGCTCGTTAAGTAACTAAGTAACTCATGTATCCAGCCAAAGCAAAGCAATTTGTGTACAGTGAAGAGGAAAAGTCTCTTAGAGCAGAGAAATCAAAGAACATGGCAATGAATTTGACAATTTTGTTTGCATATTTTGACTCGTTTTTAACGATAGGAGTTAGGAAACGGACGAGCCAGTCGGAGATCGTCTTCAAAGCGGTTATGTTTTGTTTGAAGAAACAACTGAAAAAACATTTAAATAATTAATCTTACCAATATGGTAGTCAAGTGATATACATAAATTAACTTTCAGCGATTTTGACAATTTTAAAAAACCGTCCTTGTGGAAAGTAATATTAAAACTACCTCTTAAAGCAACAGGAAAATTTATTCAAATACGATTAATACACACTATACGACTGAAACCTTTTAAATACGCTTTTCGTTTTTATTTATGCCAGAGTTGGTGGATCCACTGGAGCAGTCCATTGCCAGTATCCCCATGGAAGGCAGTTTCTCAAAATATGCAAGTAAGCTGTACCATGTTCACAGAGTTGTAGAGTAGCTGGAACGCCTTGTCTTTCGCAGAACCAATACTTAGTTGGATCTAAGTTGTGTTGGAATTTTTGATTGTACTCCAGTGGATCTTGACATGCTGATTGACCACTATGTCCAGGTGTCCAATCAGCGGATGCAGCTGCGATGACCAAAGTCAAAGCTAGAAGACAAAGAGCTGCGGGCAGAAAATAAGCCAATTTATGTTTTTTGGTTATAAGTTTTTAAAATTTAATGACTGTACCGATTTTCATTTTGTTGTATGTCTACTCTGAATCTAAGGAACGGAATATGTGAGTTTCCACACCCATCGAAGGCTTTATATAGTCAGAGCTGTTTTTAAAAATCACAGATAGATAAGGCTATCTAATTATGTATCTGCAGTCGGTACAATGCTTTCAATCAAAAGAGATTCGACGGAATAATGATAACAAAAATAATTCCGTAGTAGAAAATGTGTCAAAGATACGATGCATGCGCCGCTGCCGCCCGAGTGAATCATATTGCTAGGACTATGCTTGTGATAGGACACAGAAGAATCCTTAAAAACAGCAAATGACTCATTCAAGTAAAAGCAAAGAACTTCAATGAAAAGCCGTAAGGAATGTCAATGCCAATTGTTTAACAAAGACTGTATGATGACATAGAATCAATAAAATAAAACGTTAGTAAAGGTACCTATATAGGGCCGGGTTGAGAGTACTCGTATCTAATGTACAGACATACAGAGAAAACAAATGAATGTTTCATGACTGTTATACGATTGAAAGCAAAGTTAAATTTAGCATCTTTAACACAGTATTAGGTGTCTTACTTTAAGTAATATGTACTATTGCCTATTGCTTCATACAATGACTGGTGTAATTACATTGTTTAATTACTCTGGGTTATGCTTGGATTAAAGCTACATTTTATGCAGGGTCTTCCACTTAAACATCTCACCTTAAGTTAGTAAAACACAACCTTTTTCTGAAAAAATTATAAATGTCCACTTTGGTTCCTCTTGCAAAATGTTGCAAGCATAACTGTTGCTCCTCTTAATGGACAAATTAACACTTTAAGTCACACTGAAGTAGGCTTTCATGGCAAATTTTTTCATTAGGCTGGTTTATGGTCGAACACAGAGTTATTAAAATGTCTTTGGAGAATTTCAAATTTGCAGTACATTGTGCATGCACATACTGTTCCATATCTTTAAGTAGCTAAGTTATCGTAGGAGGTCAGGTTAGCACTTAGACCATAGGCTACCTTCGGAATCAGCGAGAGCTTTGCATCGGAGGCTATTGATGTTAGCGTTAGCCAGTTCAACTAGGCTATCAAATAAGTATGTACCTAAGTGCAATCTTCTTCGAGCGGAAAGAGTTTGGTATGCACAAAAAAGCTGTATGATGGTTTCTTCCTCTCCATTGTCCATATAGCTTCTATAGAAGTTATTAGCTAGAAGGCCCAACCTTGTGGCATGTCTACTAAGTGGTCTATTATGACAGCTCCAACTACCTACTGAGTATCTTTTTCTGTCGAATCGAGAGGTGAATCTTGAATTGTTCAGCGATCTCATTAAGAGACAGGCGACTGTTGGATATCACATTTTGCTTCTCCTGATTTTGTTTTTGATTCATTCATTTAGAAGGATGGGGTCCATCCCAGTTTTGCAGACACAAGTTAGACCGCCAATCAAGTCTTGAAGGGATGCGTGGATCAAAGTTCTTATTGTACACGAATTGAGGGAGTACGTACCCGGCGTATTGCGGAAGAAATCCAAGATTGTTTAGGCCGAACCGAAGATTAGATCACTGAATTATTGATGAAATTTGGTGTCACCACCTAAACCTTTTGCATTTTCCTCTGATATGCTGATGCAGACGCATTGTCTAGATCTTCTTGGTCGTCTCTGTATGGTGATGGCAACATCTTGCCAAACGCTAATGCAAGATATCACTTCAATTTGTCCAACAGGAAAATTTTTTTTGACTCATTTGACTTTATTTTCAATAGAGTCTGAGTGTTCACTTGTCATTCTTAACGCTTTTCTTCTGAACGTTTTCAGCTCTTTTGCTCTGTACCAGTTCTTAAAGAGGCAACTGAATTCATCAGACATAGTACATATGCTGATTCATTAGAAAAGGTAGATCAAATGGAGTTGGGCTCAAATAACCATCATTGGAAAACTACCAATAAGAGAATAGCTTCTACGACCTCCTTCTCATTGATCTTTGTTTTGACTGTTTAATAAGGCCGTGCACAAATTTTTTTAGGCTGCGATTCGAACCCCGAATCCCTTGCTCCTTAGTCCAAAGCACTAACCACTTATACAATCATGGTCTAAAGCCTTGGTTCTTTAATAGAAGCCCTCTTTATTTTCCTTGTAAATCTCTGTAAGAAGTGCTTTTCTTAATAACAAACACTTCCTGTAAATATGCAATTTGGTGCAAGCTTTAACTAACAATCTCCAAGTGTGGCGCTCTTTTCGTAGTCCCTAAACTATCAGACATCAGATACATAATGTACTTATGTTTATTGAAATACCCTTTCTTGTCAGAAATTTACATACCACTACGATTTCAGCTACCTATGTATGTACATATTTGTATTTAAAGTAGCCTATCAAATTTCGTAAGCGCCATCGCATATTAATGCGCTAAAACAATGAAGTTAATGAACGGAGCGACATGGACAGCATGCAATCTTATTTTTGTTTTTTGTTTTTTTAAAACATGTTGTCACATAAATGGCCTAACGATGTATCAATTCCCCAAGACTTGTTTCCTATAAGAACTTTGTAGACACCACCAAATTCCACCGGAAGAGTATGCTGTCCCACCCAGTTGCGGCACTGTTTGTTCCCGGACGCACACAACAAATCAATTTGCACTTCAGATAGTGAAGCCAAAAAATGCAGTATAAAAATAAAAAACCTAAGAGTCTTGACTTTTAAGTTAATTCTCAGTACTGGCGCACAATGAAAACTGGTGAGACAAAGTTCATGTTATTTCCAATGATTTTTTAAAATTCTTTACCTGCAGCCTTAATCGCATCTGTCGTTCTGTTAATTGTCATTTTGGCCAATGGCCATGTCTATCAGGAGGGTGACATAAATTGTGTTGGAGCAAACGATGAAGGTCGCAAGTACCGAGACATCAATGATGCGACACATTATTGGATCTGCCCTAGTGGCCAAGACTTTGGTGTCAAAAAGCAATGCCCTGCCGATACTGCTTTCCTCGAGAGCGAACAAAAATGTGTTTCATGGGATGAATGGGTATGGAAGGCGCCGTACACTAGATAGAATAGAATCTGTAAAAATAAATAAAATTTGTTTATAAATCAAAGTCTGAATGTGTTAGTATGTTTCTAATTTAAAATTCCACGCCAATTGATTGAACACCTAACTTACACGACCGACGCACAACGAACGTGGTGACATCAGTTCGTGAGTGTAGCCAAAAGTATATTCCTAATGCCAAATGGAAGTCTTACGGCGGGCAAGCACCATCAATCTAAGATCACTTTCACGGTTTCCAATCCAAATAGAGAGAAGACCCGGGATGTGGTGATTTATGTTCTGACGGTCGCCGCAGCCGCGGCTCATTGATATTCGCCGTTACTAAGTGCGGTACCCGCTAAAGATTTCGTCATCGAGTTGGTGTCAATAAACGGCGTGGCGCGGCGGTCTGCACGTGACTCAGTACGGCGTCGAGTTAGATAACAAATGTTGTTGTCACTCTGACAAAGGTCGTCCAATGTGGGAATTCGCTGTGCGAGCATTTGGAAAGTTGACAGCGTGAAATGTATGACCGTGTGGCCTAATGGATAAGGCGTCGGACTTCGGATCCGAAGATTGCAGGTTCGAGTCCTGTCACGGTCGTTGGACCAAAGATGGATTGTTTTTTATTTTTTGTATAGTAGGGTTGTAGATCGTAGTTCAGTTCAAAGGGTGCTCAGGCTAGATCAAATCAGTCGGCTGACATAGTTCGTTCTTCGCTAAATATTTTAAAAGAGGGCCTCGTACCCGATTTTGATAAAACTTGAATGTGTTGTAAAGCGGTTTTTTTCTAGCATTTTGGTATTTAGAGACATATCCAATCCTATCTCCTTATTTACAAGGCTATTATATGAGAGTGGGTAGCCCAATTGTTAGGAGTGTCGTTTCCACTTGGGTATATTAGCACTAATGAACGTGTAATAAAGACTTAATGAACGTTCGGAATTGCTTAACTACTCGCTCCGCTTCGCTGCTTCTTAAAACGCGCGCTCGACTTGTTGTGTCCCAAGGTAGGGAAGGTAAGAAAAACGTCACCTCGACGCAAAAACAGGAAGAGCAAATTAATGTGCTAATGACACCAAAGCACCAAGACTGGTATGATTCTTTGATCATGACAAACCAGGACCAAGATCCCACGCTCACCAGCGAGCAAATAGCGGAAGCTTTGGCACCCAAGTAGTGATGGGCAAATACCCGGTAAATACAGTCTGGGGGTAAAAACACGTTTAATTACCAGGTTTTTACAGGTTGTTATGTGGGTATTTATTAAAACATTAATTTATTAAAGCATTAAATGGGCATATGATATATAGCCTATGCTAGATGTCAGGCATGGTAGGTGATGGAGAACTTTTATCTTGTAAGCCTTTTGAATGCAACCCCTACCTATATACTCAAAAAAATCTCTTCCAAACCCACGATCCATTTTTCCTTCAAGGTAGACATGAGTTGTGTCATATTTCGAAAGCGTTGGCCTCCGACATGCCGTTCAAGGATCCCAAAAAGGTTTTCTAAGGAATTCAAGTACAGAAATTGTGGTGACCAGTCAAGAATCTTAGTGGAAATACCTATCGAAATGGCATTTTCCATTCCACATATTAAACCACATAATTTTTCCAAAATACCTTTGTACTTAAAAAATGGTTCATGATTCCTTCTAATTCAACAAATCATTACACTACCATTGACATACTAAGTTCATACCCTGCAAAATTTGGCGAATGCTAGACATTTCTGATGTTTAAAAGGTGTTGTTAAAAAACTCTAAATGAATAGAATTCTATATAAATCCGTTTGTATAAAAACCAACATGAACACAATAGTCCCTACAGAGGTCTAAGTACTTTGCAAAAGCTTGCCCTCACCAACAAACTTAATAAATATTCGGTAAATTGAATTACACTACATCAATATTACGATTTGTGTAAAAACATTGAAATTTAGTTAATATCCTTTGCCGAAGGTATGTATTTGTAAGCACTGGTTTCTTTCTTGACCTGGAACTTTCTTCACCACGTTTTCAATTGCTTGACTACGAACTGTGACTGAATCGACTTCAAGATTTGAAGGTTTTACAATATCTATTGAGCTGATAAAAGGTTCTTTTTTATTAGGGAACATATTTTCCTATAAGTTCGACATGATGATTTCCGTTGGCGTTAACATACATAAATGACGATGATCTACTACTTCCCTTTCTCTGTACTTCCATATAAAGGCTGAACTATAATAGTTGGAAGCAATCGGAAGATAATGTCATAATTCTACGTTAAGTTTCAGTACTGTCATGTGTTCGGAAGAAATTCTGTGGCTCATAACCCTTCACAGCTGTTTAACTCTCACATTTTTGTGCGAAAGTAAAATTGAGAAGAAGTAAACGAAAACTTAACGAACCGAACCCAAAAAGCTATTATGGTCACCCAATACAAATCCTTTGTATTCGCAGTGTTTCAGAAGTGATCGTACGAAACCATTTCTTTATTACACAAAGTGGTTCAAAGGTGTCACCCAATGGTGTCTGGCTGTAATTTTTTTTATGAATAAAACACTTTGGTTCTTATTATTTCTTATTATTACTCTGCGTTTTTATGTATATAGCGATTCAAGTCGACCTGTATTTTGTATTTGTTTACTTCACAAGTGTCAAAGTAGATTTGACATTTGCCGCCAATCGCAAAAATTATAGCATCTTCCAATAGGGTGATGACTTTTGCGCCACCTTGTAGTTCAACCTTAAGTCCCGAAATAATAGATTTATGCATTTTAGACTTTTTCGATAAGCTACTTGTTCCCTAGCAAAGAAATTATATGAAATGGCTACTTACATTTTGTACCTGTACTGCATCATGTACTTCATCACGTCGTAATGGGTTTTATGTTTGTAAAATCTTTTGGATAGATTCAAAAAAAGATATTCACTACAAAAGATTCCTGTGTCAGTGCGACAACGCAACGTTCGAAGTATCGAAAATATCGCACACGGAAATACTTCAGTTCAAAATAAACCAAATCAGTCATTCCACGATGTTTACAGGAAATGGGAATTTTGCGCAAAGATCTTGACCATCATCTTAAAGCCTCTTCATCAATTGGGCTCTGCAAAAGTTTGAAGAAATTCCGCATTTTATTGAAAAGGCATCTTCATCGATGAAGCACATTTTCGGCTTAATTGCTTTGCCAAGCAAAATATGCGTCATTGGACAGCAATTAACCCATAAGTGTTTCAATGCAAATGGTCACCATGTTTTGGCCAGAATTGGATGAACTTGACGTCGGTGATATGTGGTTCCAAAAACATGGTCCCATATGCCACGGAGTTGGTCTAAAAATGAATCTTTTGAAGGTGAAGTTCGATAATCGTGTAATCTTGACAAATGGTATTGTTGAATAGTCACCTCGCTCGCGAAATTGGCAACCAGCACCGGCCAGTATAGCAGTGTAGTTCTCCGTTCTTTGCGGAACCTTAAACTTCAAGTGCTATCCTCTTAGAAGTTTAGTAGTTTTTTGGAGTATTTTTGTCTTAATTTAAAACACTCGTATACACATGCCGAAGACAAAAAACAAATTCGCAATATGTATCTACAATTTGTAACAGTTTTGTGTCGGATCGTCATAATGCGTGGGCTCTCTATTTAAAGGTGATTACGTGAACGTGTAATGACAGTTATTATCAAAAAGCTTCTGCACTATTATTTTCAGTTTTATGTCTGATGATCATTTTGAGGTTAATAGTTTTCAATTGGTTGAATACCAGCTCCATAACGCATGAGAGTCAAGTGGGAATGATATAATTATTAATTGCTGTTCGCATGCGAAACGCTTTTGAAAGTTAAGTGCAAATATTTTCAGCGAACTCTTATGCAATTTACTCGTAGATATGTTAAAAAAAAAAAATAATTGAAATTGATAAAATATTCAAAATTAAAAATTAAAAATCGAAAGTACCTACATCTGTGTTTTGATTCAAGGGTTTGTTTGATTCTCAAGATGCCGGCAAACTCATTGAAATTCAAATGAAGTGCGCACACACTTTTTTATTTTGAAGAATATTTCTTGTGCGCTATGGATGAGTTCACAGAGTAGAGTGATCCAATGATAATGGAGAGGTCTTTGCACGACCTTCAATCAAAAAGTTTTTGTTTTTTTTTTTGGACATTTGCCATTACCTGACATCTCTCTATTCTATTCTCAAGTAGAACAATCAATCAAATTGTTGTAAGAAAAGCCCATTTCAAGTACACAAAGTCGATATCATTCATTAATCCCAGAAGACTCAATTCCAGGCTGGCAAGCAGCCTTCCTATCTGTCGTCCATCAAACTGTAATCAATCAATGAATAACTTATTATGTATGGGTACGTCATGGTATTAACGCAGTAGCGTAATTAAAATTTAATTAATTACTGTAATCAAGACGCTTCAGAACAATCTCCTTTAAAGGTTAAATACAAACAAACATAAATAGATGTACCTATACCTAGGAAACAGAGGAACAGAGCACATGAGTACATCCATTATTCAGCCACACTGTCATCACAATGAACTTGGGCTGTAGTAAGTCAATAGCAAGGTAATAACGAGCTATATAAATTTATATCCGCTTCCAATCACCTGGATATACGTGCCTAACTATAAATCGAGCAAATTTACATTTGCGAGATGCCGCATCATCAAGGCTCATAGACGAACATTCGATTCGAAATGTCGCTGTTATTGAGTGCGCAAAGCCTCTTAAATTAAAGTCGTAATTATACGTAAGTGCGGCTTTAAAAAAAAAGAGAAACATATTGTCGGTCTCCATTTGGGTATTGATCGAATGCAGCGCACGAAAGATGAGCGTTCATCGGTTCAGCGCTTAGTTTTTTTTAATAGAATTTGCAAGTTCAGATGTGACCAAAACGAGGTGACTTTTAATAACTGAAGCAGCATGCGGCTGTGAATTCGAAGGTGAAGAGCTATCCGTCAATGTAAGTCGCACTTAATGTCGCATTATTTATGGTTGCGTTAATTAAGAGGTATTCATGCTATTCCACTTTTTTACTTGCACCTATATGTACCTATAGGGCAAGTATTGTATTCGTGCAAAATTTGGAACTCGAGATTTTAATCAAACTTGACATTACCATAATGCTCTGTGCTATAATCCCTAGAGGCGAAATCGGAATTTTCATTCTAACCTCAAAATTAAGGGTAGTTTATGTACTTAAGGCCGATTTCAGTTAAAAGAGTTTTTCTCGAAAACGGCTCTAACAATTTTGATTAAACTTCATATTTGAATTAGTCTAGTTAATTGCAATCAGATGATGTATCGTGTTTCTTACCAAAATTGGCAACAATGGTACTTTACTTATAGCCAATTTGACCAAAAGTCGATTTGTGGGAAAACGGTCCACGATGGCGTACCACGTTTTGGTCTAAGTATGATACAACGGTACTTAGGACCGAGGTGACTAAAAGCCGATTTGCTCGAGAACGCCTTCAACGATTTTATTCAAATTTTCGCATAAGATTAAACGTCTCAAATCCTATCAGGAACTGTATCACATTTTTGGCCAAAAGTTAGTATAACGGTATTCTTCGCGAAAGCGACCAGTTGGAGCCAATTTATTCGAAAACGGCTCCAACGATTTTTATTAAATCTTATATTAGACCAAGCCTTTTTAGATGGCAAACAACGTTTTTGACCAAAACTGCTTTAAAAGGTACTTTACTTAAAGCCAACTTCATAAAAATACGATTTCTCGAAAACTTTTCTCGATCGATACTGTTTTATTTTCATATCTAGGCTTCTTGTACAAAACTCTATAAGATGGCATACTACGTTTTTCGTCAAAATTGCCTAAAATTCCACTTCCCTTACAGTCAACTTAACAAAAACACGATTTTCATATCATATTAATAGGCAAACATGAATTTTATCAAAACTTCTTCCTACTCACCGATTTTCAATACTATATATGTATGTACCATTGCAAAAGATTTTCCTAGAACACAGCTGTTGTCATGGAAACGTTTTTTACTTGCACCTACCTATAGGGCAAGTATTGCAATCGTGAAAAAAATCGAACTCGAGATTTTAATCAAACTTGACATTACTATGATGGAGAAGTCCAAAAAAGTAGGTCCGGCAATTCCGTCTGTCTGTCTGTCTGTATATTCGACTACAGCCTAAACGGCTGGACGGATTTACTTCAAACTTCATATATAGGGTCTGTGGGATATTCCCTAGAGGCGAAATTTGAATTTTCATTCTAACCTCAAAATTAAGGGTAGTTTACTTAGGGCCGATTTCAGTTAAAATGGATTTTCTCGAAAACGGCTTTAACGATTTCGATAAAATTTGATATGTGGGTTAGTTTGAGTATATGCTATGAGGTGGGATATCACGTTTTTCACGAAAAATTTGAATAACGGTAATATTGAAAATCAGCTGTTTCTCGGGTATTTGTACGGCGATTGGGCTATTATTATTTGTAGGTTATAAGACAAGTGCAAAATAATGGCATACCAAATTTTGCAATGCCACGCCCAGTTTTATAAAACTTATTTTTTTTCAAAATTTTTACTAGAAATTGAGAAAAAATTATTTAAGCAAAGTAATAGGCCTTAAAATTCTGTATAATTCACTCAAACACCCTATCTGGCCACGCCCACTTTTTATGGGCATTTTTATAATTGAAACCCCAAGTTCTAACGGCCTTAATGTTCGGTGGCAGACACGAAAGACAAACTAATATAGTTTCTTTGATGGTGATGGGTTCAAGATTGCCCAGTCTCCTTGTACTAAATGCACTATTAAGATCTTCCCATGATTGATAGAAAGTCCTTCTTTGCAGTACCATTCTAATACGGGTAGAAAAGTACCCTCCATAAACTTAGAAACTAGTTCAAATTTGAACGTGTTGATTCTTATCTCCCACTTCTGATAGTAAGGAAATTGTTTCTTAAAAGCACCTTCGACCAAAACTGTTATTTGTATTATTATGGTGGTATTATACTCATTTAAATACATTGACCATTGACCAGTGACCAGTACTTTTTGATAATTGCTGATAGTCATTTTACACCTATCTGAACAGTCCATAAAAGTTGTAGTTCATAATGACCGTATGCTTGTCAATTATTTATCGAATTGTGTTATGAAGATATGGTTGTCGGATATCTTCGACATGTTTTCACCAAAATAAAATCAGTTACTGACGCCTATTAGCACTGGCCGAAACAGACCGATCTCTTATCGTAAAAAAGAAGCCATAGTTGCGGAAGGATCAATCGAAATCCTATTCCTAAAACGTAGCTTATTTCGACAATGTCTAAGCTGTTTCCTGTAGAGTGAGAAATTTGTGAGTGCTCTACAATCATGAATAAGATATGATTTCCAGAACCCTTTACATTTTACCTTGTTTTAAGTTTAGTCGAAGTTTTGATATACATTTTTGTCTTTCTTTCTTTAGGTTTCTCGTCATGGCTTTGATGAGGTATCGAATCATCAGAAAATTCCTTTTTTTTCTAGGATACAGTCCACAGAATTGTTCAAGTTAGGTCATTGAGTTGTTCTTAAACCATTCATCCACAGCTTCGGGAAAGGAGCTTACATCACTTATTATTCGCCTTAAACAATTATCTCCTAACAGAATGTAATTTATACCTCTACAAGGGTTCTGTTAAGTGAAGTAAAATTATCGTAGGGATCCGCGGTTTAATTTTTTAACAGTCGAAACATTTTCTGACGTTAACTGTCGATCACTTAATAATTGTTGAGAAAAATCATGGTACTTCAAATGAATGTCATGTTTCGTATTAGATTGTTTGCAATGCAGAACTGCTTTATTCTCCGAAAACGAGTATACTGGTATGATACGAGTAACGCCATTGAGGTTATCCGTTTTGAGTATGAATATTTTCGAATATATCTGCTTAGTTCTATGGTGCTTTATCTTCATTTCATGTTTCGTTTTATTTTCAACATAAAGATCAGATGCAGATTTCTCGGAATCATTTTCCCCGTCGTATATTTTTATGAACAGCGTTTTTCAACATAAAAATAGTTTGAGATGTGGAACGATCAGTAAGTAAGCCACAAGTCTGAGTACTTTCGTCACGGTTATTTTCGATGAGATCAGTTATGTCATTTAAAATAGTGTAGAGATATCGCAGGCTGCTTCTCTATAAATATTTATCCGTTTCTCAAACAGGTAAATTAATGCAAAGACTCTTGAGGTGACACACGAAAACAGAGATTGAAAATCGCCAAGGGCTTCTAATTAATCGTAAAATATACCATCACGACAAGCTGATTATTTAATGATGAATAAAAGTCCTTCAAATACATAGGTACATATATACTAATAGTTACGTAGTTACATACTTATATAGTATATGTGCAGGTATATTCTCTTTGAAAAATCACCAACTTTTATACAAACACGCAAATGCGTTAACATAAAATATTCAATGGCCACCCTGCCAATCCACTGAATGGACATTGAATGAACAATTTGCTAATTCATTCACAATTTACCAAGTTGCCAAGTTAATCCAGTTACTGTACAATTAATTAATTACCTGATAAAGTAATTTTAATTTACTGCTTTCGTTTCTACCAAAACTGCTCCTGTCAAAGCCACGACATGACATAAGGAACATGTCGAACATGGCCACCCCACTAATGAATTATTTAAATAAATTCCAGTACAACCAATGGAATGCAATACTAATTAGCCAATTAAATAAAAAAAACAAAAAACAAAAGGCTTATATAGAAGGTCATGCAATCACCGGACTTCAAGTTCAACAAACGTGAGTGTCCTTGAAGTCGCGCATCTGAGAAATAATAAAAAATGCTTTTATGCAAGTATTTTTCAAAAATAGATTTTCATGTTTATGGCACGTTAAAATGTTTTATACATACAATATTACAAAACACGAAAAGCAAAAGTAACGACTAGTAGTTTTCGAAGTGCACTTTTGTTTTAACCCCAAGTGCGGCTGGTGTGGTGAGAAATTTCAGTCCACGAAGGGGGAAAATCGAGGGGAGACTTTCAGGGGTATGCATCACCTACGCACCCCAATTTGTGAAGGAAACTTTCAACCCCTGAGCTGTTGGTTGGGGTGCTTTATGTACTACTCCATTGTCGATGTATTGGAGTTCTCCTTCAATATCGCTTTTCTAATCACTTCAATCTGCTCCGCCTTTTGACAGAACGACAATAAACCGAAAGGGCACTGTTGTCACATCTTTTTTTTTTTTAGGGATAACCACTCCCTCGCAGCCATGTTGGAAAAATGGTCGATATCATAACCTATAAAATGGGTTTTTGGCTCTCTCGCTCTCTGTGAGAAAAAAAAAAGAAATTTTAAATGAGGTTCCTCTCTCATTCCCTAAGGTCATCGAAATGTCAAACATTGCCTTAGTCGAAGCGGTTTCCAAAGTTAAAACTGCAACTGACACCTATCGCGAGAGTGGAGGCAATTTAACAAAAACCAAAAAAAAAAAAGAAAGAAACCTTTTATCTCAAAATTTTTTGGAAACCAATAAATGTGCGACGATAATGGAGCACGTATTGATGAAAGTTTGTTGCAAAATTGTTGTTCTACTTACATCCTTGGACGTAGCAGCAACTTTTATGTTGTTATTTATTTTTCTCGAAAAAAAAACAAAACGCGCCGTTGCCATATTTGTGCGGGATTTCCTTTTGCTGTTTTCATTCATTGACCGCATTCAGGAGATTCTTTTAGGTTACGGTTGGTTTTTGTTTTGATATTACACAGCACACCCTCTGAATTTAAATTAAATCAAACAAAATACGAGGCAGGCTATGTCACTTGTCCTTTCACCTTTCGTTTGGGCTAATGAAAGATTAAATATTAAAAAGGATATATACATACATACATATGTATGTACTCCTATATAGCCATTTTGACTGTGCGTCGTCATGGAAGGAAACATTTAGCAGAGATTTGCTTATTTGTTCTATTTTTTTTTTTATTTTAAGTAAACTTAGAGTTTGCATCGATGTATCGGTGTCACGTCTGCCGTTGTCAGGTAGTTATGTATCTACCCTGACTAATTTGACAGATGATTGACAGGTGTACTAATATATGGTATAGATTATATACGCGTCCTTCACAATTTATATTCATTAAATTTTGAAATACCGCTGTGATTGAGGATCCCTTGAAATCTAGATATCTTACGAGAGTGTAAAGTAAAATGCAGAGAAGGTAATTTTTTGTGAAATGTCAGGGATAAGTGTGTTTTTTTTTTTGTTTTGGTTGAGATAATAACATTTCTGTGTGAAAGATGACAGAGGATAAACTTTTTGCGGAAGTTGGAAACGAACATGAGTCCTGATGGTTGCTTAGTTCACCATCTAGTTAGTGAGAGATACTTTTTCGACTTTGGTTATTTTGGTAGTGCTTGTGACAGTTCAAAGCACGTAGTTTATTTTCCACATGGATATAATAACAAAACTCATTTGGGATAAATGTCCTATACCCTAGATACTATTTGCTTACACGGTTACCATTATAATCTGTCAGTTTATAAAATAGTTTGTAATTACAAACAGGAAACAGTCTCATGTTTTCTGTGCGCATACATTAAAATTAAATTAAATTACGTATTCCATGAGCGATTGTATGCGGTAGGATGTTGGTTGCAGACATTTTCGGTTAGTTGATTTTTCTATCAGAATTTCTAGGTATGTACTTATGATCAATGCTTTTTTACAAACAAGAAAGGACTGGTTTTGAAAAAGTCGTAAATACGTCTAGACTAAAAGCCTCATAAAGGATTTCTGCCAAACTCTAAATGCTCATATCATATATATGCTTTCAACAACACCAACATATGTATGTATGCGATGGTTAGTGACTTTTATAACGCGATTGTCAAACTTTGATTCGATAGTTTTAATTTTAAATCATTATCATTTTCTCAGCTTAATCCTTAAAGTGTTGAAAGAAGAAAGGGTAAAATCTTAGGACCGCAATCGTACTCCACAAGCTTACGTCGAAAGAACTAACAGTTAGAGACCATACGCCTTGAGAAGCTTATTGTGTTAAAGACTAACTCAATCGGTGCCATAAAGATCACCTTAAATGAATTTACTTTGTATGCCGTCGAGCAGATCATAGGTGAACTGTAATCTTTTCACTTTAAGTTTAACTAAGTATGTTGAGTTTTATCTTTAAAACTCGGACATGTATGGATTGCACAGGTATGTTATGCTACCATCTTAATATTTTAATGTTTGAGGGCATAGAGTGTTTACTATAAAACTGTGGGAAAACACAATAGGTCAACACAACAATTGCTAAAAGTGTTAAACTCACGAGTTATCGTCAATAGTCCTCAATATTTTTTTGGTTTTAAGGCTATTACAGCATTTAAATGTAGAAACGTGCTGTGCAGAGCCTTGTCTACTTTCGGTAATTATCCGGCGAAGTTCAATGACGATAGAGATACCTCGCTGCTCCATTAGGTTCAGGAAAGGCTACACCGAATCTTTTGATCTCAAAAGTGATTTAGAAATAGTGACTTGAAAGGATTTTACGAAACTGAGAAGACACTGACGTTTTGAAAGAACTCAGCGGGTTTATTGTCTTTACGAGTCCCATTGCGCCTGAAAGGACTTAGTGGTATACGGAAGTGATACACAAGTACGACATAATGTTGAGGTAGTTTATTGTGACCCTTTTTGGGGTCTTTCGGTAAGAAAGGTATCTTCAGCTTCGAAAGGAACCCTTCATGTACCTCCTTGACTGTCTCCCACTCCTTGTGAGCAACGCAGAACAGTCTAGAGAGAAGCCCTTGGTATTCTCTTCTCTCTCTTGTTAGACCCTGACCCATGGAACCAGAAACAAAACCCAAACCAGTATGGTGGTCACCCGAGCTTTCGATTTTACGAATTAATACAACGTAGCCAAATGCCCAGGGTAGGAAATTCTAATGATAGAACAGCCAACAGAAGCCACCTTCTGGGTAATCAGATTATTGACAAGAAAAGATAAATAAATCTATTGACTCCTTCGATCCCTGTAAAGCACCCAGCCCTGACAATATGTTTCCCATTGATGGTAACAAGGATCGAAAGAATTCACGCTAACGTCCTTCCTGGTTAAAGAAGGACTCTTCAAAAATCTAAAGTCTGAATCTGTAGGATTAGCATTGGACCAACAAAATATAGACCCCGTGATCTCAGACTGGTTACATATGTATTAAACTCAGGGCTCTCGAAGCACCCCGCAACTTGGAGTCCTATCCCCTCTACTATGGATACTGGTGCATACGGAATCTTAAAGGAATTGGAGTAAAGTGGGTTCAAATTGACGTATATGCGGATGATATGGTATGAACCGTATGAACCGTCCTAAATGGTTCACATAGACTTCCAAAGCAAGACAGTGTGTTGCAAGCAACCGCAGAGCGGTGCGAAAACTATATGCGAAACCACACTCAAGAAAGATGATCGACATATTTTTATGTACGTTGACAGTCAAGCTGCTATGAAGGCCATTTCATGCACAGTCGTCAAATTCCAAGTTCGAAAACGCCGTGGCTCAGTAGTTAGTGCGTTGGACTATGGAGCAAGGGATTCGAGATCGGGGAACACCTAAAAGTTTTTCACGGAGAAAGCTTGTCTGGAGAAAGCTTCTCAAATAACAAATTGCCCTTCGGACACGGTATTAAACAGTAGGCCCCTTCCATTCGTGTAAAGAATATAACACGCACAACACGAATCGTTGTGAGAAGCTAGACCTTGGGTCCCATCGACCTGTTGCGCCCAAGTATTTATTTTATTTTTTAATGGGCTTGCACAAGGCCTGACAATAATCGTTACTTCCTTTCCCTGTAGAGAGGAATATCATGAAAATCGATTGGTTAGCACATATGTGTCTAAGACGGGCAAAAAAAAAACCAATTTCTGTAATTGGAATACAATTGAAGCTTATAAGTCCAAGAGCTACGAGTTCTTTTCATGAAAGACTTTGCAGCGTTACTAGGTTCCTAGGTCTTGAGGAATGAAAAAGCTAATGCGCTGGTAAAAAAGAGAATTATTACTTGAACTAAACCAGTCAGATACTACTGTAATGAGAACAAAATACTAATAGCACCAAAGAGAGATGGAAGTGCCCGACTTCTGTGTTACTACCGAGAAAATGACAAAAAAAAAATTTTTAGCAACTCTATAATAGCCTCTAGGGCATCACGATGAATCTGCAGTGATGTAAGAATGAAGGAAGAAAATTCTTCTATGTGCAAGAAACATCTTGTAAAGAATGCAAAGCATGGAAAAGACCAACTATTGGTCACAGTTTGAAATTTCATCTGTACTCCCACAATAGACTTTCGGTTAGAATTTGCTCTCTTATTCACTTTACGGCTGTCGACATTAAAATCCGTCCACTTTAGATATCGTGAATACTCTCCCTCGAATCAGCTAGTAAAATTAAACACCAAAAAAGAAAAGCAACATTTTAATCCTTGAACCTTTTTTACAATCGCAGTAAAATAACAACACAATTATTTTGATTGTGACGAGTTGTGTAATAACACTCGGCAATAACAACAATTTATTACAATCGTTATGGAAATTCTGCGGATTATGCATTACCAAATTGCTGAATTAATCAGTGTAACTTAAAACGTAATGAAACCAAGTTCATATTGTCCTTCAACATCCGAAACATGTTTTTTTTTCCATTCAATCAAGTGCAAACGAATTACGCTGTGAAAGTATATGTATGTATCTACAAATGGTAACTGCGCGGACAAAAATTATACAAATAAGCCAGAAAATTACAACCAAACTCTAGTGATGTTATCATGTTCATTAGGACACAATTTAATTACAACACTTAACGATAACTGGCACTTTAATTAGTGAACATCAAAATTATGTCCTCATTCTCGTAGAGAGCACCTTCTTTGGCACAACACTCCTTCATGGTTTGAGGATAATTTGATTTTCTCCTGAAATAACCCCGAAATCCAATTTAACTATTTGTTTTCAATTATTATGATAACGACGATGATGGCGGCGATGAGCCAGCACCATGCCACCGGGGTTAATGAGAAAATGTCCTTAGCCCACCCTGAGTAAATTTACTCACCTCTTTCAATTGTACGAGTACGAGTAAACCCACAAAAATTATCGATATCGATTTTCTGGCCCCTCATGTGAGAGACGGGGGTTGAGCTACGTACAAAAAGAAGGGGGGTGTCTGGTTTGAAACCGGCGACGACGTCGTTGTTTAATTGGTCACACATGAGACGGGTGGGTGGGCAAGGTGGTGAACGATTTAATATTCACATCGTATGCGACTACAGATACATTGACACATCTAAGGTTCAATTAAATTCGTCTGCCATCGCTGATGTTATGATGTAGAGGTAGAGTTCAGCATCATGTCGGGAACTGAACTCGTTCACTCGTTCCACGCGAATGGATCATAAAGCGTGGTGGCTTTAATTTTGGCTCAGTTTATGATGCTATGCACACGAAATGCAAAATTACGTGAGGAACATATGAACGTATTTCGGTCATTAAATGGAATATACTAATGTTTATCATCAGGCCAGCACTTTATGTATATATTGTACAATGGATGTGTGTAAACGTTCTGATGGGATGCGCTAAAATTATTCATGAGTGGAATAACTAAATAGGCGTCAAATCTGAAGTGAGCCTAATTAGAGTGGGTGCTCTTCATATACATATGTATGTATGTATGTGCAGAGAGAAATGTTAATGATGTGCTTAGTTAATACAGCCAGAGAGATTGGCAGAATAGTAATTCGCGTTATGTTGACTTTCTAAACTGTTTGACATTTAGATAGACAGGTTTTGTAGTTGAAAGTGCTACTCATCAATTAGGTTGTCAGCTTGAGTCAAATGTTCAAGGCTATATGTACCAAAGTAATTGCTTGCACATCGGTATGTTTAACAAATGATTTATATCGTTCAAAGTTGTACAAAACTGAAGGTGTTACGGTATTGTCGGTATCCGCTGTACAAAGACACAAGTGTACATAAAATGAGCTAAGAGTCTTAGCCTAGAAAATCGTAATCTGCGACAACAATCTAACTTCTAGCATTCCATTGCATTGCATAAGTGACCGAGAATCTTGTTATGTCGTCATTTATAGAAGAAAATACAGAACAAGATAATGTGTCTTTGTAAAGTCTTTTTGGGTACTGCTGGCATTACCAAAAAGGGAGTAGCTTGGTCTCATTTGCATAATTATTAAGACCGTTCTGTGTTTTCGAAGAGAAAGGGATTGTTTAAAACATAATTTTTGGAATAAGTGTGTCTGCCAAACTTTGAATGTCCATAGATATTTTTCTCAATCTCATGGGTTTTATGCCCACCACATATGTTCATATCTAATAAGCAAGATCCTTAAAACTTTTCCCAATGTTGTATGCTTATTGTTCTTAAATGTCAAAAAACAAAGCAGAATTTTATTTTAAAGAAATTAAGTTAACTGGCAATGCCGAAATTTTAAAAGAAAGGAATATTTTTAAATCTTTCAAAACCTGTAAGGAAATATTCGGGAAAATCTTGGAAACAAAACGCAACATTTTTACGTGGTTACCAGTCAAATCACCGCACTAATATCTTTTCGAAGATGCTGTGCGGAACTACTCGTACCTACCCCAGGACACAAAACTGTTATACTTCTGGCTATTAACGCCTTATGAATTGCCTTACTCTATTAGCTGGCAGTTCAATAATGAAAAGGCGCATGTCACGATCTTTTGAATATATTTATAAAAATTAGCGATCTTTTTTCTGGACTTCGTTAAACCCTTTGCTTGGGATAAGATCAGTGCACGAGAGGATATTATTGACAGGCAAGCAAGGCTCTTAGTTCTTGAAGGTAATTATAAGGTAAAACTTGCACCTTAATACTTTAAGCTTACAATCTTATAAGCATTCAAATTCAAAGCCTGCAAACTGGCAATTATATCTGATCTGCTAATATACTTGTAAGATAAAAATTGGCAGTTCTGCTGATTGTCAGATATTTGGGACAAATTTCTCATTTGCAGACCTGAAAATATTTATAGATCTGACAATCGTCTGTGCTATTTATTGAAAAATTACAGTGTTTTGCACTTGTACTGTTCGGATTCTGGAAAACCAGAAAGCCATAGATGCACTAGAGACGTTTCTTCATCTTCTACTGCTTGATTAATACTTAAAATTGTAAGCCGAACTCAGTGCGTTATGACTCCCTAAATCTGGTTAAAGCAGTGGGACTTTTCGCAGTGAATGAGAACAGTGGCTCAAAACTAAGCCACTTGAAATCCAGTCCAGAATTCAAATTGCTATCAAATCTCTCCCAGATTAACATAGCAGAAAGTGCATGACAATTTCTGCTATGCTAACCAGAAAGGCAATTAAGATAAATGTCAATCTTAGTCAAAGGGCACATAACCAAGTTCTGAGAAAGAGTATGGTCCATATATTAGAAAAGGTCAAGATAGTACAAATAGCGTTACAATGTTGGAATGTTGAAATTAGTAGCTTTAAACAATATAATATCAATCGATCAACTACACATCAAATACGACTGTTATTACCTTCACCTGTGAAATTTAATTAAAACAAATTCGTAATAAAATATCGCATACCACCATTAAGGCAAACAATTTCGTATGAAATATAAATTCAAATGATACAGTGGCTTTATTTTATTTCTATTTCCAGACTTTATAGAGCCGAAAATAAAACTTTCCTTCTGTTAACAATTCATAATATTGGAATATGACCTCTATTTCAAAGTGTACTCATGTTTTAGTTCTTCAATAAAATCATACGAAGCGAGATGTGTCATCAAACACTGCGTACCACAAGGTTCTGTTCTCTCACCACTTCTTCGTGTTGATAAACATTTGCATATTTTGTAAATATTAGAAGGTAGATTTCTTTTAGTTCTACTTTGAATGTTCAATTTTGCTCTATGAGTAGTTGGGTCTACAGTCAATCTTTGTGTATATATCTGAGAATCACGTTTTAATGTTTAGGCTCCACGAGGCCATAGCTGCAATCAAAAAAGGGTCATTAAATTTGTATAAGGCCCATACGGGCGTCGTGCCTCAGTGGCTAGTGTGTTGGACTACAGAGCTAAGGGTTCGAGGTTCGAATTCCAGTCGGAACACCTAAATGTTTTTTCACAGACCCACCTATCGTGAGCGTCTGATAAGATAAAGCTTTTTAAATAACAAATTGCTCTTCGGAAACGGCATTAAACAGTAGGTCCCTTCCATGCGCGTAAAGAATATAACACTCACAACACGAATGTGAGAAGCTAAGCCTTGGGTCGCTTCGACCTGTTGCCCCTAATATTTATTTTTTTATTTTTTTGAGGGCCATATGGAGTTGGTTATAATAGTTCTAAGATTGATCTTCTTTATGAAATAGTCTTCCACAGATTTATTCATAGGTCCGCAAATGATACCACTAATGAATCTGCATATGTAGACTAATAAAAAAATGTCGATCATCAATTACTAGAGAGACAGACGAAATACTTCTTCGACCCCTCTGCTAGCCGGGATGATTGAAAGAGTAAGTAGTAAGGCACATGGAGCTCAGTAGCTCTATTTCTTTTTCAAAACCCCTATTAGTTCAGTCATATCTTCATTCTTTTTTTATGCAAGGTGAGACAAGAGTGACAAAAAAAGGGCTCTTTTTACATGAAAAGTTTATTTGCATGTAGTACAACCAATACTCTATCATAAATAAATATCAATGACATTTGATGCCATTTGCAAAAATTATGGTAGTAGTATGGTTACTCTCTAAATGTATGAACTCTTTTACAAAATATGAGTACGTAAGTTAGAAAAGAGTAGAATGGAAGACAAACTCAGGTGCCTTTAGTTTTAATGGACGTAGGGTGATGTCTTTACTAGACATTGAATTATTGTACTGAATTTTTGCATTCGATTGGAATTTTATAATTTTTACATACTCCTACCCGAAAAACACAATAGACAACCCAGGAATACATAGTTCCTATAGAACTAAAACAATCGGACGTTCCACAGGAACTACTGTGTAGTAGCTGTCAGACGAGGAACAAGTTTAATTTATTGCTAGGCCCTCATTGATTGGAGGACCGAACACACGTACTGAAGTGCTCAAACCCGATTCACATGTTTGTGAGAAAATATATCCACTTCACTTTGAAAGCTCGTAAGGACATAAGCATAAACCCATTTATTACTTCCTCACGTAAAGCAAGATATTTATTCGTTTATAAGGATATACCAAAACGACATAATCACCTTTAAAGGATGAGAAAATCCCCTGCCTGACAACAACAATCTTCCACTTAAGAAAATTGTTGGATTTTTTTTAAAAAAGTTTTCCAACAAACGACGAAATCAATTTAACGATAATTACACCTTTTTGTTATGGCTATGGGTGCTCTCTAAATTTGTTATCCTCTGCCAATTGGGCGAAACAATTTCCCTTCATAAAACCAACGTTTCATGGTCAATTCACTATCAAGTTTGTGTGTCCTTTTTCTTTGTGAGTATGGTTCGAAAATAAAACTGAACAATAAACACAATTTATACCTTCCCTCTTCCGTATAACCGCGAAAATGAAAAAATAAAAGGAAACAACGCATATACTCGTACATATGTAGGTGGGTTTCGCTTTGCTAATTTCTTTTTATGAGCGGGAAATATCCTTCCATTTATATAGTATATAAAACAGAGCCCACAAAGACGGCGGGTGGTAAATTGTTTAAATTTTATCTTCCGCCTAAAACAATTTTCTCAGAATGAAAAACATTCGAAGAATATGAGAAGGTGGCCGCACTTTGCCGTAACGCCAAATCGGGAATGTGTTCCTCCTTTTTTCAGAAATCGATATTTTGGCCTGTCTGCGAGAAGGTTAATAATACATTATTCACTAAAAATAAAGAATAGGTGTGTGAAGGGTGTTTTTACTTTTTTTCCGTGTGGGAGTTGGGTGTGACTGACGGGGATGATTCAAGACGAACGCAAAAAATACATAAAAAAAGGATCCTTATTCGTATACCAACGCAGGAAGGTTATTTCACGTATCTAAGTATGTATGTATGTATGTCGGCATGCTTTTCTTCTTATCCTTTTTGCTTATGAATACTTAATTGCTGAAAGTCGTAGTAGGTGTTTGTGAGAGAAGGTCTCAGAAAATTCTTTATACGGTTAGGTAAGCATAAGCTGATTTGAATATAATTCAAATCACATTAGGAGCACGCTTCGTTGCGTAATAATTTGTGATTTGTGTGACCTTTTTTGTATGAGGTACACATACAGAGAAGAACACAACTTGAACTACAAAACCACCTAGAGGCAGTAATACCTAAAACAGAAAGTACATTCTGTTTTAATTAGAAAAGACTCATTGATTTTAGTAACCCAAAGGGTAAAGTCTTTCCTATTTAGTGTGCTTGATTATTTTACAAAATAATTTTTCACAGTCGATAAATAATTCTACTCGTATACTATTTAGTTAATTAATTTTTAATGGAGTCGATTTACTTATGGCGATGTTATACAAGAGGTATTTTGCAAAGACGGATGCCAGTGGCGCGGCGTGTAGGTGCAGCCTTCTGGGTGCTCGCTCAGTGGAAGAGTAATTATCTTGCCGCCTTATTATGGTTTTGCATAATGCCATGTGGAATACCAGGAATTTCAAGAATTCATGTGCAAGGTTATACCAGTGGAGTGGTTTAACTGTAAGTGAAGGAATTTTCTTTGAGGATATCTTGAGCAGCGTTCACGTGTTTGCCCAGAAGTTTATTAATTATTTATTACTTTTTTTTCAATTTATTTATCGTAATCGCTTTGGGACGTGACTTTAGTGGAAGGTTCGATTTGGGGATAATATATTAGTAATTTTTATTTTTTTATAACTTTCCCATACCGACCCTTGGACACGACATAAATAAGCAGGTCCTTCCATTTTTTATTACCTTCTAAATCTCTCATTTAATTCAGTAAAAAATGTATTAGGCAAATATTTAGAAGGTCTGCTGGGAACAAAAAATTTTTTGTCTGTCTCAAGAGCGTCTCAAGAAAGTATTACATTTTTCCATAAAAGCCAGGTAGAAGAAAAACGATTTCACTTATCGAAATATAATTTAATCGCTAAAAGTGCTGTTAAGAGTAGTTTAGGGGTCTTGGAATTTATTACAATGCAAAGTTTTGTTGGGGTCTAGCCATGAAAATGTGCAAGGCATTAGGAAAGCTGACAAATTAGCTAGAAAATAGTATAGACCACGATGAATATGCCTCCTAGCACAATGAAACCCGAAGGAAGGAAGGAAGGAAGCAAAAAGGACAGATGGTCTTCCTACGACACAAGAACATCACGGGTCATAAAACGCTGCGATACCACTTGTCTATCGAGGATGTGAAAGTTAGCAGTCAACGAGGATACAAGCCACTTCTGTCACTGCACCTAGAACAAATATCCACTAAACCAGTGAATGACATTTTGAATTATATAAAATCAAATGGAAGATGGTTCGCAAGTTGGTAAAGAACATCCCTCTCCCTTTTTTGATTTTACTTTCCGTTGCTAATTGCGTGAATGTAGAACCGTTTAGATAGCGATATGAATTTTGGCGGTCTGATGAACAGCCAGAGGTTTTCGAGCTCTATTTCTCCAGATCTCCAGATCTATGAAAGATCTCAGGATCCCAATGAAGACCATCATCTGGATTCGGGGGGATATTTGAAATATGTTATTGCAATCCCACTATAGTAACACTCATATGTCAGAGTGTGCAAACGCATTGCAATATCATAATGTGCTTCATACTGAAGTACTTTAAGACTTCGGAATCTATCAACTTATGTAATTACCCATGGGACACTCTTATTACTGAAAAGTCATAGGTATGCCATAGGTATGAAGGTTATTAAAACGATTTATTATTCATAAATGAACATGTGTTAGTTCAACCACACACTTTATCCTTGGAAACTTAAATGTCTAATATAATACAATTTGTGTCTAATTACCAGTTTTTGGTGTTTTCGTGTGGAACAAACTAAAATAAAATTATATGGATATCAATGATGTTCTCCACCGTCCTTTATTTTGCACTCTTGGATAACAAGTCTTTACTAGGATTTGTTACAATCGATATTCCAACGACTACTGACTTCGCTACATGTGTATCAATATTATTTTCAAGTTTTTAAACCAAAGGATGAAAGAATGGCTCAAAAAAAAAAAATACTACTGCGTCAAGAAGTTCAAGTCAAAATTTAACTTTTTTTTGTTTTAATCCAATGGATGTTCAAAATAAAGCAACCTCCGAAACAATGACTTTTCTGTGACGTCTTGACACAAAATAGGAATTTTCATTCAAATCTCAAAGTTAAGTGTACATTATTTTAGGACACCGATTTTAGCAAAAAGCTTTAACTTAATATCTGGGCAAAAACATATGGTAAATGACGCCTAAAGTACTTTAACGGCCACGTCCACTTTTAAAAAGTTTAACAGAATTTACAGAATTTTGGAAAGAGGTAAACACGGCCAAGCCCACGTTTGACAACGTTTAGAAGAAAATTCAGAATTCCAACTGCACTTTACTAGGGCTCATGTGACACATGAAGAGTAAGACTTGAATTTCGAACTCATTAAATTATACACTTACAGCATTTATAATTGGAAACTATTTGTGTAAAGATAGACAAGATTTTTCGATTGTTTTCAAAGGATTATTGAATTAATAAACTTGTTTCGACTATGTAATGTTTTGGACCCACGGCCTAACTTCTCACAACCATTCGTGTTGAACTTGTTACATTCTTTACACGAATGGAAGGGGCCTACTTTTTACTACCGTGTCCGAAGGGCAATTGAGAAGCTTTTGTATGACGGCTATACTTTCGGATGTTTGTCAGACGCTCGCGAGATGTGGGGCCGTGAAAAAACTTTTAGGTGTTTTGGCTGGGATTCGAACCTAGGCGCTAAAGTATTAAAATTTTTCAGATCTGCGTTCAAAAATACATTTTTTTATTGTAAATAAATTATTTGGTCAACTTAAGAAACGGCATTGATATTAAAACACGCACACGTGTACCATTTCAATGGATTAGAAGATGAGAAATGGGATTTAGAATATACGACATTGCAATACAATTTTGTTTAAAAGTTAAAAGCGTTCAATATTTTGTTTAATTTAAAGAAACTTGCGAAATGTTTGGATCTTTTGAGGTTTATGTTGAACCCATTCTTCTAGTTTCTAAACAAATTTAAAGTATCTGACCACCTCTTCTGATACAATTTAAGTAAGCTTAGTAGGTATACCATTAAATTGTGGTTATAAAATTCAAATTAGAACCCAGTATTTTGGAGTACTTAGAAATCTACCTAAAAGTATAAAATCCCCAAAGCATCAATTTATTCCAATCAATTATTCAGAAACGATTTCCAAACATTTTATGCAAATGGGGTTCATAAAATTTTAAACAATTCCACGAAATATCAAAACCAAAGTGGGGTCAACACGTTCTCATGTGTATCGTTAAGTTTATAATGATATACCGCCTGATAGAAAATGTGCGCCTAGAAGCTAAAGAAATTATAAAAATTATCATCATCCTCCGATATTTGTGGACAATCGCTCTAAATTACATTTGCAACGGCAAAAAAAGAAAAATTTGCATTTCAATCAAAGTCAACCACAAAACCAAAAACTTTACGCAAATCAGAAAAATCTCCATTTGTCCCAAAGTCCTGCCCAACGACTGGCAGTTTTATCTCCGTCCATCACTGTCGGAACCTTTTTTTTTTTCATTTTTTGTCTCAACTTCGTTTCTTCGGGATTGTAAAGCTTTGATTTTCAAACCGATTAAGATTGACAATTCGCTACTATACTCGTAGTTGTTTGGTCATTGTTTCCTTAGCGATAAGAAATCCGCTCCTTTGTATCGCAAACAATTTTCTAATAGAAACACGACAGACAAACCAATGCTGTGGGGCGATGATAGTCCTACACACCTACTCTCGTGTATTTAAGAGGACAATAGCACTTATAAATTGTCGATAGTGACGTAACATACGAAAATGTTTTTCCTTTTTCCCATCCAATTGGATACATAGAAACACCTAAATGGGAGCCTGCGCACTCAGCAGCCTGTGTACTCCTTTGAGGGGTATTCACAACCATCGTATATAGTGGATTTGATTCCTTGTGAGTAAAAAAGCCTGCCATATTAGAGTGCACGCATACAATGACAATTGGAAAAAGTTTACCTACATTTTCTCACATATATGCAATGGGGAAGACAGGGGAGGCACACTAAGGAACGCGCTTTTCAATTTAACTCTCTCCCAACGACAGAGGGGGGTTGGATTTTGAATATACCAAGGCACTGTGCAGACACAAGTTACCTTTGCTGCGGCCTGGACGAACGGTGGTCGTTGTCGTGTGCAGGATTAATCCAAATATAAAGAAAACAAGAAAATTCAAAATTTCACCAGAAGAGGTCATTTTTTATTTTTCTTTGGTTTAGTGTCAAATATTTTTGGTTTTTTGTAATTAATTTCGATTTTCGAGTGCACTAACACCAAATTTTACGGGTTTACGAGAGAATTGAAATCGTTATACACACAAAGAGTTGTATAAAGAAAATCCTTATTTGAAACCGCAAAAAAAATTTCAAAATAAATAAATAGGTTGAAAAAAAAAGTACAAACGTGATAAAAGTGTGAACATTAGTTGATTAGAAAAGTGAATACGAAATAAATAAAAGAATCGACTAAATTTGTGCGTTTGTTTTTTTGTTGCCAATCAGACGACGGTGGCGTCTTCCGAAGGTACAAGCAGCGGTGGTGAGTCCGCCCTGTTTTCGAAATTAGGCGGATCACTCTTCGGTAGCGGTCCTAATTCCCCACAACGTGTGGTTTCAAATATCCGTGGATTTCTATCAAATCGCTTGAGTAACATCGCTCCACCAGATACAGGTAAGTCAACATGATTATATAACACAATATCCCCGTCGGATACTTACTCGTACTACACATACATTGTAATGTATGATCAATAAATTGTGGTCGAAAATAATTCTAAAGAGACCGCATCGAATGGATTTTGCTGATTTAATCCACTTTTCTTCGTCCGTTAACCAAGTATTAGGCACTTATGTTGAATTACATAATGCCTTGGGTCATATGTATCTACCTACCTATCTAGTAGTATCTATACCCATTCGTCGTGGGGGCTTATTGATCGAAGAGGATGATGAAAAAAAAAACACAACGCAAAAGAAAACTCAAACTATACCTATAAGTAGTGCAAAAAGAAAGCTTAGCGAAAACTTTTCCAACATTACCCATTAAGTGACCATTCAGTGTTTATGGATCAAATAAAAGTGATACTTGTGTGTGTATCTTTTTTTTTGCAACATTTTCATCTTCATTTTTATTACACTCATCAATTCAGAAGTTTTCTTTTTCATGAGATTTTTGGATCAGTGGTTTTTTTTATGAAAGATCTTATTCAAATGATGGTATACCTTGAAGACTAAGTGTTTTACTTCAGGTAGTTAATTAACGCTATTTGGATTTTATTGTTTTTTCTTTTGATTTTGGGCGCATGATCGCGATTTAATTTTTTTTTTTTTGATGCCTACCAACATCCAAAAATAGAAAGTGGAATAGTATGTAGATAGAAAAAGAAAAGGGACAATAAAATTAATAATGTACACACATGAGGTTATGGGGGTTAGCCGTGTCTAGAAATTTGTATTTGCCTATATTTAGAACGGTGGAGTTTGCGTAGACGGTTTTATTCACATTTGTAGCCAGAAAAAATCAATGCAGCAAGTTGGAGTAAGATATTGTACCGTCGAGGGAATTTGTGTCAAGAGGTATGCTTTTCTATAAGAGGTTTACTCTTATTTATGAGAATTCTTGGTTTTATGCAATCTTAACCGTACTGGGAACGTAATGTCCTTTAGGGAGTAAGACTGGTTTTTTTTACGATGAACGGCTTATACAAAAATATTGAAATATAATAAAGTCCTTCACAATGAGACACGAATGGTGAAAGCTTACAACTTAAGATTTGCATAACTATTATTTTATTGTGCATTCTTTTAACAAATCTTCTTTTACTGTACCTACATACACATACATAATTTATACATGACACCTGAAAGTATTCGCCCTATCTGTGAAAAGAATTATGCTTCTCAGACGCTGATTCGAAGACAATATGCGTCCTAACCAGTGTTGCTGTTTTCCGAAACATGAGAGTAGTATAATATAGTATATAATATTTTTTTAATCAAAGGTAGTACTTACATACATAAATAATTAGAGTGATCGTCTTATCGAAAGCTACCAACAAGTTTATGAATCAAATTGGAGAACACCATTTGCACTGGCAACACCAGGAATTAAATAAGTGAAACCTACTTTTAACTCTCTGAAAACAAAGAAGATGTCTAATTGAACTAAGCCGATGTGAATGGTAGGAATGAACTTCGATAACTTCATTGGCATAGAAAAGAGCGTAAATCACCAAAATGTATCGGCTTTTGCAATTCTAGTTCGATTTGACATGACGAAGTGCAACATTCAGTTGGGTATGGTAAGCTTTTCTGACGTCTCTAAACTCTGTGAAGAAAATCATCAATCCTACGGAAAATCATAACAATTTCATAAAATCTAAACGATTTTAGGAAAATTTTGTTGCGTATATAAAGATGAATTGCGCAGTACGGTGACTATATTTTCATAGAGCTGCGCGAAGTTGGAAAATTCACCAGGAACAACATAGCCAAAGTATGGTTATTGCACAGATCTGATATAAGTTTTTTTTTTTAAATCCATAAAATAGCAGCATCAGCATACTATTTTTCTGTGCAATGAATTATGCTGAACTTAATGAACTAGAAGAAGGAACTAGTTCAATAAAAAGATTTCAACTAAATTTTGCGCTCCCTGAACTGAATTTAAATGCACAAACATTGCCAGTGAATTCGGATGGTGTGTTCTTCGAAGTCGAGTGCAAAAATAATTAACTGTGCGCTTTTCTTTCAATTATGTAAATGCTGCATTCGATGCATTAGTCTTATCAGTCCTATTGAAAATTAATCACGAAATATCTTACATGCTGGTATTTTAATACTACTAATATTAAAAGAAACTATTATCTTTTATACTACCTTTCTTTTTGTATTTATTGTATAGATCATAATTTATTTCCAACCATTTGTATCCATTCTTCGCGGACGAAGGACAAAACTCTTGGTTTAAGCTGCATTCCAGTCTACAGTTTTTTTAAATATTGGTATATTGGTGATCGTGTCAATACTACTTCCGTTTAAATTCTATGCTTTTTCCGATTTAGTATTCCAAAGTACAAAACATGTCAAGGAAGTCGGGTGATACGTTTGTGACTGTTACATGGTAAAGGAGCTAATTAAAATTTCCGCTGCTTCGAAATTTATTTTTAATTTCCATTGTCAATGCCTTAGAGAGAACCGCATTATCAGAAACACATTATGTGACCTTAAGTTCAAGTACAGCAGCTCGCCTCTTGTCTTGAAAATCGTTGAAATTGTATCCAAAATATTTTGGTCAGGGAAGTAGGTAATGTGGAAACAGTGTGGTTGAAGCACTACGTGGGGATGCTTAGAACAGATTTGTATGATTTTCACTCTCTAAGGTCATATGAGAACATATTTCGATTTCAGACTAAATGATGATCTGCATCTTACTGGATTATATTCCATTAAAAGTCTCCTCCTCCTCCTTCACACATTCGTCTGACTACAGGATTACTACAAGATCACAGATTTTGTATTTTAATTGTTCTTTTAACACTGGAGTTACAAGTTTTTCTTGATTTGTTATGGTGATACTCGTAATTTACACCTTCTTACATAAGTCATTTATAACACCTTGAGTAGGAACAAATCCTTGTGGGTGATTAGTTCAAGTTTGCAGAAACTGAATTGTTTCCAAAAACTACAATTCTGTAAATATCAATTATCACCAATCCTCAGCTTTAGTCCCGGTGGTTTTATTTTCTCTTGTTAGGTCATTCAAGAACATCAAGGAGACTAGAAAGGTTAGTAGTAAAAGCTTTTTATGACTGAAAACTTTTGTTGACAGTCGGAATACTTAATTTAAAAAAGCGAGTTTTTTGTCAATGAAAAATACTGTGATTATATCAGGTCGTTACAGTATGTACGTTTCTACCATTTATTTTCTTATTCAGTTTCTCTACGGAATACCAATCATATGAATCTGCTGAAGTATGTACATATGTATGTAAAGTAATTTCAAATATTGCATGAGAAAATCACATCATTCGTTTTTCTTAATTTTTATTAAAATGTTGAACTATTTTTCGAAAGTCATTTCTGTAAGAAAAAATTAATTATTATTTTTTTGTAATAAATTAACAAAATATAGTGATTTTCAAAAATCTCATGTCATGGGTACATACATACATGCATAACCAACAACCACGCGAATCATTAATCTTATTCGTCGGTACGTTTGCGTGCAGAAATGATTTTGAATAATTTGTAAAGTTGTACACATGTTAATTTAATTCGTGGTACGAAATTTATACAATACATATTACATATTATATTGGACTAATTAGTTATTTGAATGATACCCTTTGTCTTATTTGGAATAATAATTTGTAAAATTTTATGTGCATATGTCAAATTTGTAAATTTTAAGAAGTACAAGACAAGTGCAAGCAACAAAATTACAAAAATGCTGACATCTTCACATTATTTACAAACTTTTTCCAGAAACGATGTTGCCAATTTTTTTGTTTTTTATGAAATGAAATTGTTCTGCAATCATGAAGGTATGCTTTTCTCGTTTTACTACTTTGGAAATGTAAACAAAGATTAAACAATGCCCACGTGATAGATGAAAGTTGTCACAGTAGCTTGAAATTCAGAGTGGTTGGAGCAAGGTTGCATTCTATTCCCAATATCGTTTCTCTCTCTGCAACATCTGTCTATTTAATTCGATAGACACTTTCATCTCACTTAAAACAACTCTGTTGACATGTGCCTTTTCACTCACAGAATTTTGGATCTCACCAATTGACACGAATTCATTCCTTTCTCTCCATAAAATCTTCCAAAACCTAGAGCAAATTCCCAAATACCCTAAAAATGCACCATGCACCAGTGTAATCCAATGGTTGCAGGCATAAATTTCATTGAACAACACAAAACTGAATTCGGATTGACCGGGATGACTGGCTTATCCCCACTGTACACAAACTGACGTCAAAAATGCCAATTCGTCCTTCGAAAATGTTATCCGGCTTTTAAATCCCCTTGACGTATGTACGTATGTATTTATCTAGAGTGCTCAATTGCGATCCATTTTAGGTTGCCTACTACTACTACTACTACTACTACTGCCTCATGTTTACGTGTTTATTATTTCCTGATTGTCATTTACATAAGTATGTACTTGAAATGTACTCAGTATTCGCGTGCACATAGAAATTCGCCACCAACCTGATTACTCATCATTAACCATCCTCCATTTTCGACAGCTTAACCGAAAATACACAATCGGCACAATCGGCGCCGTGAGCTTTACCCGAAGATTACTTCATGGCTTACGTGAACATCAAACCAATTGTCAGGCACACACTGAACGTTTCCAAGAAAAATAACTTAGGGTCTGAAGTGCCTGATTCACAAAACTAATGTCTCTGTCTCCGTCAGCAAGAAGATCGTTGGCCCAAAACATTTTACTAACCGAATAAGTTTAAATAACAACTTCCCGACATACCTGATGATTCGGATGACATTCTCGGTACCCTGAACTTCGATATATTGTACGACGTTATACATACATATTTATATGCGGAAGGAGAGGCATGGCAGAGGAAAGCTGCGCTCTACAAAGATTGCAATATATGTACTCAGACGATCCCAGAACCTATGAGGGCACTGCTCAGATATACACTCTAGGGACATAGACCTGGAAGTGACCCTGATACTTCCGTGTACTTCCCTGGTATTAGCTGTGCTCAAAGATGCGGAATTGAAGGTGGGATCAATATCTGACAAGAATATCGCCAACATCACTGAATCTGAAATAGTCAGGAATTATATACGCCGAACCATCTCTGACTATGCTAAATACCGGGACACTGCGATATTGAGCGGAATGAAAGCAGGTCGACGAACTGGCCAAAAAAAGATCATTAATGTGACTGATCTAGAATGGTTCAACTTGGGAGTGTCTAAGGCCTTGTGGTCTGTGTTAGATCGGAGTAAATCTGAAGAAATAATAAAATTAGGCAGATTCTCACGTCATGGGGATTTGAAATGCTAATATTGCAGTGACCTTCATTTGTTAAAGGACACCACACATCTACACCGTTAATGCCAGATCATAGCTGGGAGTAGACTTAAACACCTGGGAAAGTATTAGTTTGACAATTCAAAGAAAGTTGCCTAATGATAAACTCATACCTGAATTTCTACCTTTCCTACCAAGTTTTAGAAAGTAACGTATGGAAAGTGGCTGCCCATTCGATTCAGTTCTTGTACAAGCGAACAATTATGGGACGACGTCCTACCATTTTCTATTCAGAATCAGGATTACAAATCTTTGTGGCATGGTTTTTTACCAACCATGACCGTTGTGATCCATCATCATTGTTGCAACCTGACATTTTAATTGTTCCTAAACTGTCATCCTATTTCAGACCCAATTACAAAGCAATAAATCTTCTCCAGCAACTCGCGCACTTTGTAGTTAATTACGACAGCACAGAGTATACCATACACAAGGAATCACATAATTAAAATAATTTACTTAGCGTCAACCCACAATTAAAAAAAAAAAACAAAAAATAGTCTTGATTTCATTAAAAATTCCAGAACACATTAACTATATAAAATACACACAGCTATCCCCCTTGTCTAAGGATATGAAAAACCAAAATCATTTCCTCCCTCCCAACAATCGAAGGGGATGCGTGCATAATTTCTTGTTTACCCTCAAAATTACTCGCTCCTTCGGCTGATGGAAATTGTTGTCTTTATCATCACCCCCTTGCTGCGGATCACACCGTTGTTTGGTAGATGAGTCCCCTTCGGTCCAAAGTTATCCCGGCTTATTTATCTCGGCGAAACAATACCCAGTGTGGTCGTGTAAAATAGCAACCAACCTCCCCCCCTCATGGTATTGTAGCTGTAAGTTAGCGGTTGTATGTCAAAACAAAAGGATAATAAGGAATACAAATTGCTTTTACGGTTGTTCTTTGATACAATCGTCTAAGGGAGCGCACAAGGGAAGAAAATCCCATTTAACAGCGAAAACAATTTCTAGATACAACATAATTTTCAACGGATAACGCAAAAGGATAACGCACACACATAACGTTAAAAACAGGGGAGTTCATGTGTTTTTTTTTTGTTTTTATTTTCGGGTGTGAAGATATTGATTGGAAAAGAATTAGAAAGTTTGTTTAGACAACCCATCCCCTGGCAGTATCCTTGTTTGCATACTGATGAGCTGCAGATGACATTGTGACTCATGACAGCTATCCATTTTTTTGTCGCTTTTATAGCAGCCCTCTCCTGGAGGATAGCCGGGATTAGGATTGACATTGTTTTAAGTGGCTGGGATACGGAAAGTATCCGTGATATTGGAGTATAATCCTATTACAGTACATTTCTTTTTGTCTACCCTTCTTCAAAGCGGTTAATTCCTTTTTCGTGTCACACTCTCCAGGGAGGGTTGATGGTTTTATAAAAATTTAATTTCATCGAACTTTGTGTGCCTTAAATGGAACCTCTTTTTATACATATTCATGGAAGTGTGCGTGTGTATGGGATGGAAATAAAATGAATGTCACTTGATACGTTTACATTGATTCCTTCTCCATGTCCTGATGCATTAAAAGTCCCTGTGGACCAAAAGTTACGCAGTTAGCTCTTTTTTTGTGTCCAAACTCTTACACACTGCTTGGATACCACTTTGTGGGCGGATCGTATATTCTACACGTCACGATGATGTTCTTGGATTTTACTGGACTTTCAGAAGGGAAGACGTTCTTATTTTTATTACACGACGTTGTAGCGAGGTTTGTTCTCTACTTACTAGGTCTCTACATTCAGGCGAGATGGGGTATAATGTTATGGTCGTTCAGTTAGTATCCCTTGGATAGGTATATTCATTATTTAACCTCCCCCGGGGGTAGTTAGTTTCTGCTCAATCATCAGGAACAACGGTGGCATTGAATGAGATGTTGTATACGTTTTTTTTATGGGAGTATACAAACGTATTCATATGTATATATGGTTGTAGTACGAGAGGTTTTACTGTAATGATATTCTTGGCCAAGGATGTATGTACTTGAATAACTTTGGCTAAAATGGTTTTTTGCACTCATTTTCAAGAAAGATAATCCAAAGTTGTTTATTGCGCACTGGTTTTGTACTTTTTGAAATTTCAGAACTGAATATACCACAAAATGAAAGATTTATTTTGGGTCATAAAAAATCGCCTTATAGTTAGAAATAAGTTTATATTACGAGCCTTCAAGCGTTTGTATAAGTTAGCTTCCCTCAATCTCCTCTTCAATTTATAAAACAGGAAGTATGCCAATCTACTGTTTCTCATCCTGACTCGGAATTGAACTTTAAAATAACTTTGAGTAGGCACCGTGAGTTGCTCTACGAATTGAGCGAATTTCCGTAGATGAAAATGCTCCAAAGGTACTCGTGGTGGTCATATGAAAGAGATCGAATTTATATATGTATATTTAAATTTAGCATGTGTACTATACTTACTTACTTACTTCGGTGGCGCCACAGTTCGCGGTAAACCTGGACTTTAACCAACAAGCATCTCCAGTTAGTCCGATCCTTGGCTAACTCTACAGATCCCCTTCTACTTGTGGGCACCAACCACCTAAGGCAAAATCTTCCTCGACTTCGTTGTCCCTCCGGGTTTGATTCGAAGACTCTGCTTTAGTGGACTCTGCCGGAGCATTGGTGTCCATTCGCTCTACATGTCCTAGGCATCTCAAACGACTGATGCGCATTTTTCTGACCAGGTCGATGTCGATGCCAGCTGTACAGCAGCTCATATCGTTCGTCATATCGTCTCCTCCTTTAAAGCCCGTCAAAGCAAACGGGACCGAAAATGTGTACTATATCTGAAATAAATTTCAGCCCGATATCTCAAAAATTCAGTGTTAATACAAATACAAAATTGTTATGCCCTTATTGAAATTCCTTTATCATCCCTTACCAACTGTTCTCTGTTGTGGCGCTTAGGCGTGGCTTGAATCGATTACAATGTTTGGTTATTCAATTCATGATCAGTTTCCCCTGTGGATATTGAGACCAGAAAACCATGAGCTGGGTATAATGATATCCTGCCTCACTTCAAAATCAATAAATCCATGTCTGTGGTCTAATACCACAGTAGTTCACATAGTTTGTTCAGGAACTTGAATAAACACTCTGTAGCAGCATTGTCAATGTTTTCTGTAGCAATCTAGGACCTCAGCAGACAACAAGCATTATATCCACACAATTGTCACCGAGTTTCGTACTAAAAGGGTCAGTGCCCCATACTGCTTCGTTAATAATGTTGGTATCACAATTAAAGTCAATGGAGATCTCTACTCGACCATGTAATCGGTAAGCCAGACAAGTGTACACTTCAATTTAATATCTCCGAACTTTTCTCTTGGAGCTATGTCAAGTTCATGGTCTATGCCAGTACGCCAGCGACTTAGAATAACCTCAGGACCAATGTGAAATGTCAAATTATCGATGTACCTTTCGATTGATGCGAAAACCTTTTGAAATATTCGGATCAGTGCACTCACTCGTGTAGGTATTTCCGTAGAGGACATTTAAATAGTCTTGCATGTGTAAAATATAATTAGTGACATCGCCGGTACTTTTTTCCTGATATCTCAACCACAAGTTGGCGCTATCTCTATATGTAACTACTTGAAACCCATTGAAACAAACGCCCCCTTTCCGTAGCCAAATCAGAAACGTAATTACTATGCACAACCTTTTTTCGAAAAAAAAAAAAAAAAACAGAAAAAGAAAAGTCTGAAGTTATCCCTGCAAGGAAAATCTCCACACCTCCAGAGAGGGGACGAAAAAGGAAAAAATTGAAAAGGAATCAAATTATTTTTACCATTTTCTTTTCAATTTTATATTTAATCGACATTCGCTACCACATCAAAACAAATTCATTTTTATTTTCCTCTTTTTTTCTGCTTCTTATAGCACTTTTGGATTAAGGGAATTGTAGAGCTACGTTTAATTTTCGGAGAAACACCGTTATGGCTTCGTTAAGTCCTTAATAAAGGCGGATTACTTCAAACACGACCACCAGTTCCATCACAATGAAAAGTACAAGTGCAATTATTTTCTATTTCTTTTGAACTTTTTTCCTTCTTTTCCTTTTTTTTCCTTTTTTTTTTGGTCAACTTAGTTAGGATTAGTTAGGGGTGAGTGACGTGTCACAACACAATTGCTTGCGTCATGTTGGACAATTATAAGATCTCGCTTTACAAGCATTGAGATATTCGATACAGATAACCTTGCAACTTCGAATACACTGCATAGTTGCCTACCACATCGGCCGGGTTGAACCGGGGGGGGGTTGAAAAGGGGTGAAATCGATGTGAATTGTCGCACTATTGCACCCCAAGAAGGGGTGTCTAATGAATTGGAAACAATTTGCTAAGCCATTGAGTAATTTCTTTTGGCGCAGCTTACAAATTGAATGTGGGTAGCACGAGTGCGCGCCCACTTTGTAATGGATGGAGGATGTGGTTATGTGCCCGGGCGTCATACGTACACTCTCTCGGTATTAGTTTTATTTCCATTTTCACTCCTGAGTAGGGTAATCCAGTTAAATGAACGAGCACGGTCAAGACAAGTGGTAGCCACTTGTTTTCGCAGAGGTTTTGTTGTAGTGGATAAATTAACCTCAGAAGTAGGCTAAGTCTAATTAAGTTTCGATTGCTTGCTTGGAATATATATGTCGTGTGTACATATGTGAGAGAAAGTTTCTTGGAACTTGACTTAATTTGTAGGACTCTAAATGTAACCATTAAGAAGGGTGGAGGGATTAGATTGGTTCAAGTTTGCATCGGAATTAAGTGGTTACATTGGGTTACAGAGTAAATTTAGCTATGTATGTCTCTAATGTGAGATAGTACTTACAAGACTCTTCTGGGTAAGAAACGCCTGAGGTTTTTTAATTTATGTAGATTATTTGTATCTGGATTTGAAGCTATGTTATTGTAAAAAGCAGACCAAACTTTGAAGCCAATATGAGAGTATAGATGAGGTGCTGTGATAAATCTATGACTTAAATGTTAATACCTATAGAAAATCGGGTAGATGAGAACAACCTTTTGGGTAGAGATCTTTTCTGTACCTATCTCAAATAGGAAAGGGAACAAAAATGAATAATTCTCCGTTATATGGTCGTACTGGACTGGGTCGTACACCATTTTGCTTTAAGTTTACAAACACCTTCCGGAAGTATTGTTCTTCTAATACATGAGGCTCTGGCTATGACTTATAACGATAGCATTGAACTGAAGTTAATAGCAATATTTCACATAAAAAAAACTTCTCAAAAAGTGGGTGTGGATTTATACAGGGTGACCAGATAAGAACGATATGTGCGTCGATATTCCGCCAATAGCGTTTCGAATGTTGATCTGCAGCTTTTTAAACTAAGGACTTGAAATAGCCGAAGAGAAAATAATCGAAAGGTATTAAATCGCATGATGAACGCTTGCCAGTCGCCAAATTTCTCCTTCACAACTTCGAACGTTTGCGCTGTGGGGTATATCGATGTTTTCGAGTTCTAGCCACAGCAAAGTGGTTAACATCGCTCTATACATTATCATTAAAAAAGAAATAAGGTCCGATGATGCTGCCATGCCATAAATCGTACCAAACAGTCGATTGCTGTGGATGCATTGATGCTTGGTCCGATAAGTTGTTCTTTGGTCAACATTAGTGAACTCTTATATGTGGAAGTGGCCCCAAATCCAAGCTCAAAATAAGTCGGTTTGACTCTCTGACGATGCCCAATTCAGCTGATCGGCGTCGAATCGACATTTCTCGGTCTTCTTCAATACTGGCTACAGCGGCTATTCCTCATGACGAAATTCACGTTGCGTCTTTACAACTGAGCTATAATTTCGAAAATATTTTTTGATAATTTTCGGATATTCGGGAACCTTACTGAATATTTTGACAGCTGGATGTCATTGGTTAATTTCACAACTGCTGAAACATAATAATTAGAAAAAGTAGTCTGGTCACACTTTATATAACCTGCCATTCAGTGAAAATGACTCTAAATCGTCAGTCTAAGCAAGGAACTTACATTGAAAAGCAAGGAACTATTGAGTCTCTCGAATACATGGATCGAAACCATATATAGTCGGAAGATGTGATCATGACTAACAGCTCCCCTGCTCTTAACTTTTGATGTGAATGCGAAATGGCGATAAAAACAGCAGTCATGAGTAAAGTGGTTCTCAATAAGGACATAACAATTTTGTATTTAAATAAAACACAGAATATTTAAGACCCTGGAATTGATTCCATGCTGTTTTTGAGCTCCTTGCTGGGTTGTTGCCATAACTCAACGACTTAACGTAGACCCTTATTACTCATAAAATAAGATCCAATGGCGTTAAATCGCATGACGGAGGTATCCGCTCGACCGCACCATTTCTCGATATTACACGATAACCGAATTACCTTGTTTGACTAGCTACGTGGCATGTGGCACCGTCTTATTGAAACCACATACATATCACTGATGTCAAGTTTAACTACTTCTGGCTAAAAATAGTCTTCCTGTAAACGTAGCACAATAGCGAACTTAATTGACCTTAAAATGGCGATCATTTCCTTTGGCGAAAAAACACAGTCCATTCAACATGCGGTCACTTTTTGCGGATGCAATGGAGTCTCTGTGTCTTGAAGCACATGTATTTTGCTTATTAACAAAGTTATTAGGCCAAAAATGAGCTTCATCGTTGAAGATGATTTTTTTATTTTAACTTTTTCAGAGCCGTAACTTTGTAAGAGCGTATGGAAAGATCTTTACACCAAATTCGCCACTATTCCCAATTGTTACGATCCTATTGAAAGCCCATTACCTTCTTAAGAATTTTAGTTGTGTACAATCAATACTTTCTAATAAATAGTTTATCTTAGACATGTACATAGTTTATTAGACATTTACAAGTATTGATAATTTTAAATATTTATTCAATAATTACCATTTCTGTCTTCGAAACTCAATCCAGCGAGCAGAAAAAAAAAAAAAATAACATCCATGTAAATAAATATTTCAATAAGGATATCGACCAACAGAGCCCATCCCACAAGCCATGCCTTCCGGTAAAATGAATGGGGAATGAGGTATAACCATGGCAAGCTGTACCTTCCGGCCTGTTCATCAGTTTCTCCCGGTGTCTGGTTCCAGCTCTTACTGCCATATGCGATGTCATAAAATATTCACATGAATATTACACATCAATATTTAATGATATTTCAGTCACAGCGATGGATGTGTACACACAACATCCCCATAACAGCATTACATTAGACGAGTTCCATCCATTTTCATTTTTTTTTTTTAAGAAAAAGGTAGGGCGCGACTTTATTTATGTAACTTCCGCTGACGTCCTTCTGTTAGCCCACAAAGGAGGGTGGATGTGCAATGCAATTATTTTAGTTATGAAAATATTTCCTTCCATCTTCAGCTGTTGTGTGTTGAATTAGGGTGGTTGGACTCATCAACCGTCAAGGATGGACAAAAACTCATTAATTTTTGAATTACAATATTTGTAACACTAACAGTCAGGTTATGCTGAAAATTTCATTTTTCAATGACAACTAGAAGGATACTCGAAAGGAATATTCCAAATGTGCATGAGTGTCCTCTCCAGGATTCACTTATGATAAAGTGGAGCGTTCTATGCATACACACGCAGAAGGAGATGGTGCTGGGTCACGAAACCACTTGAATTTTATCTAATTTTACTGTTGGCCTCGTTACTCACACAAATAGCCGTCCCCTCACACTAATATTACTATGTAGCGGGGAGGATGAAACATTCATCATATTTCATTTTCATAGAACGTCCGTGGCCCTCTTTTGAACATATAGGTACATAGGATATACACCTGACGTATTTCCTACGAGTCATCTGATGTGGAATAACTCCTCGTTTTGAAATCAAACCCTTCGTAATTTGTAGTCTCCATACAACTCGAAAAGACCAATGGTTGGGGTGGTGTAGGGCATAAGGTTCATCTTCAGTTACAGGATACCAGAAGCCAGGTGAAATTTCAAACTCATTTTATGTTTCATAGAAATTTTATCGATTTTCGTCGGAAGAAGTGTAGAACTCGAAAAAGAGAGGCAAATGTTTGTTTTTCAGAAAATTATTATTCGCCTTTTCCTCTCTCTTTGTGTCCTTTTTCCAGCAATAGGCGGGTGATGGTGGCAGTTTGTTATTTTTAGTTATTCCTAGAGAGACTTGCAATTGGATTGCTGACAGAAAAGAAATATGAACATTGCAAGTGGGTGTGGAAGGTAAAATGGAAAATTCGTCTCTTTGTACATCCGCCCATCTCTGTTTCGCAGATATAGTAGAGACTGTGGAGGATTGCGAAACAATGGCAATTAAAAATTGATTCAATTTTCATTAGTATACTAGTATGTGGGGACATGAATATATTAGTGGGAGTAAAATTAACATTTCTCTGGATTTAGATCCTGAGGGAATTGGATTATTTGGGAGGTACTTAATTGACAAGGTAATTCTTAATTTGTTTACTCCATAAGTTTTGACATCCGTCAGGGTTTGAACTTACGTCAACCATATATTTATCAAGTCACGCTTTGAAATTGTACTAGATTTTCTGCATAATTTCTAATTAGACATCTAAGTATTAAGTGGTTCTAAATTTAGTACACGTGCTATGACAGGCATAATAAGATCGCTATTAGAGTCCATTATCAAAGGCTCTTTGGATAAAGAAAGGATCCTTGAAATTATACTCATTAAGATCATATTTCAATTGTGTGCGTAAGATCAAAAATAACCCGGGATTCGTCTGCAAGGTTCTCTGAGCAGGGGCGAATCTATAAAAGTTTAAATAACTCTCGAGATTTGGCACGGTCCTTTACTATGCCACAAAACAAAGAACCCGATTGCGAACATCGGGAACTACATGGAAAATTCTCATACTGGTCAGTCAGTTTTGGTGTGAACTAGACTTGTGTAGTTCGCGAACGAACTACATAGTTCAAAAAAGAACCCTTAGAATACAAAAACCGACCCTTGGACATGCCGTCAAACAGAAAGGCTCTTCCATTCGTATGAGTAATATAACATTTACATACATATGTACATCGCGAATGATTGTGAGAAGCTAGGCCTTGGGTCTCATGGACCTGTTGCAACAAATATTTCTGTTTTTTTATTATGTAATGCTGCTATCTGTGAACCGCAAAATCCACAAATTATTTCGTAGAAATTGATTCAGGAACATTTGCAGCTTTTGCGTGATTGTTACAAACGTTTTCTAGGAACTGCACATATGGAGCTATAAAAATTTAACATTGATCCGATCATCTTAGGCTTAATAGTTTGGGAAATACATGGATTAGAGACGTTGCAAAATCCTTCCTTCATCTTTTGATTTTGGACTCATTATGAGTAAGTTTTTTGAACTTCAAATGTTGTTGTAAAGGACTTCCTTGGCTGTCCAAAAAGATTCGAATATCATTAACAGATATCACGTTTTCGTTAAGCCAAGTTAAAACTTGTTTAATCGCTACAGTCTTTGTCTAAAGCACGGTACAGCGATTTGGAAAACAGAAGGAAAGCTTAAGATGAAGACTGGCGGAGAAAACACTGTCCTCGGTTCTTGAGCCGCCTCGTTCTCGAATCGAATCACCTTTAGAAGTGTAATCTCCTTTTAAAGTGATCTGATGGTGACGGCGACGTTTGGAAGTGTTTTTGGAAGAGATTTTTAGTTTATTCAGAATGAAGGGGTGGCCAAATTCTTTTCTTGACCACTGTGGGGTAATTTTAAGGCGAACGGCTGTACCTTGCTGCCATCAGCTTGCTAACTAAGTTTAGAGATATCAGGTGCAGCAATATGTACAGAGCCGCAGAGGGAATTGTTCGCAGAGCACATATGCATGCATACGTTGTACCCTGGATTTTAGTTATATAATCGCGATTTGTAGCTTGTCTAAGGCTGTTTACCAGACAATCGAGCTGTATGTATCAGTCTTATGTGTGACCGCATTGCGTTCTTATATATTTGCTGAGTTTCCAACTTAGCTTCCTATCCAGAATAAGACCCAAACATTTTACTTTATCAGAGAAGACTAATCTGACACCTTTGAGAAAAGAAGGGAATTATGTATTTCTTGGAAAAGAGTACCTACTAGTTCAGTTTTAGTGGGGACTTACACCCAAACCACAATGAACAATGGGATTCCCTCATCCTGGAGATGTTCACTCTTCATTAAATTTGTTCAGCATAATTAAGCCAAACCCGCGTAATAATCCCCTTCAAATCTTCCAGACAAATGCTTTCGCAAATAATTCACAACAAAAGAAAATTCAATTCTTGTAATTAAAATTTCCATTTAAACAACGAGACAAGACAACGTTAAGAAAAATAAATATTTGAAAAACGTTAAACGTCTAAAAATAATTCAAAACAATAAAATGCCTTGGGCAACACAAACGAAATGCAAATAACATCGTTCACGCACGACGAACTCCTACTGTGCACACGGGGGCCGATCCTTAGAACTCAGCCAACGGGTAACAGTCAGGTATTTGATGAGAGGAAACTTGAGCTTTCCTTTCGGTTTTTTCTTTTTCGTTGTGGGTGTGGAAAATCGATTTTTCTACCGTTTGTTTTATTTTTTTTAATTCACTTGCTTAGTTTTCTTTTTAGAACAGGACTACAGTTTGGTGTGGTAGTACTACCAAGGATAACTTCAAAATCTAACGAAGAAAACGTCAAAGTATCTCAAATGTAAAAGGAAAACAGTTTTCCTTTACGTGACTACGTCTTAACACGCACACAGATATATAAAAAGCACTCGTAACAGGGGTTGAAATTAGAGGTTGCCTTATCACACTGAGATCGACCCAACGAGCGACCTTTCCGCTTTCGTGTTTCAAGTCGCATTTTCTTTTTTCTTTTTTTGGTTTTACATTTTTTTTTTTTTTTTCCCTCTCTTTACACAAAGTATCTACACGCTTCTGTACTTGACTCGGACTCTTAGTGTAGAATAGAAATCAAGTGAAAACCATGGTCATGAATACAAAAAAAAGGAAATACACATACTATACAATGTAATAATAAAAACGAATCCAATTTACAAGGATATAGGGCGGTGTGTGCAGGTGGTGTGTTGGTGTATGCGAGAAAATAATAATAATTATAATTACACTTGTACCCCAGGACACATAAATGAGTTCAAGGGCCCCACATAATCACTGTGGCATGACGCCGGTCGCACTCGCAATACGGTAGAACCACTTCAAAATTATAAAGCTTCTGGGGATGGGTTCGTCCCAGCAAGCAGTTAGCAGTGGATTTTTTTTTCCCAAAAGGGTGTACCTTTGAGCGTGTTCGAATGTATCTGTATTTTACTCAGAAATTGCGTTCATTTTTCTTCATTTATTGCTTATATTTATGGGAATCGTAATGGGTTTTATTTTCTTCTTAGGGTATGATCCAGCCAAAGTTCTAGCTCCTCGCGTGATGGTGAACTCGCTGAGTTTGGAAGTAAATTGCAAGGGTACACTTTTACCACATGTACGGACAAAATGTACATGTGTTCATGGCTATACGATTCCCTTGTAATTATCGACTCATTCTCCTAATGGTCTGAGCAGAGTGCTTCATTCACGCTGCAGTAACAAATGCCTTGCAATCGGAAGGGAGGATAAATTGGATACTTTCGAAAGAGTAAATTAGGTTTTGACCTTAGAGGGTGATTTGTAGCGAAATAGAAGCTGGAAAAAAATTTCTTCTTTACTGGGAATGGAGACTACATATATGCATTTGTTTCCGTGCTGATACTTAATATGTGTTCAGCTCACCTAATTGCAAGGACGTACTAATAAGGTCCTTTCCCTATTCATATACACATGTATACATCAACAGAAACCTATTTGTTACTGAAAGAAGCCGGAAAATGAACAAACTAATGAGTAAACAAGAAAAACGAAAACTTCTCTAATAAAACTAGAAATGCCACCTTTGAGCGACTTTTAATCTTGCAATCTGGATTTCAATTTTCCAATATCCAACCTCCTACGAATTTTTGTTTTCTGCTAAGATATGAGTCTTAAAAACACCTCAAGGTGCAGGCTGTTGATTGACTGTTGATTCAATGCTTGAAATCCTTTCAGACGATTGCCAGTTCTACAAATATGATGATTTGGTCCTTAAATTGTCAATTCACACGGTTGTTAGATGTGGACTCAATTCCTGGCAACTTATTGTCAGATGGCTGGTCTGACAATTGTTTTGCTACAACATTTTTCATTTGGAGATCTGACAATATCCATAGATCTGGCAATGGAATTATATCTCCTGAATTGTCCAAATATGGGCGCCATGGCTCATAGTTCATGCCCGATCCCCAAACAACACTGAAAAGTTTTTCACGCCCTTCTCTCTTGACCCTCTGACAAATATCCCGGGGTACAACTGTCTTGAAAACTGAATAAATTCAACTGAAGTACACACAGTAAGTCAAAAAGTAAAAAAAATCGTAGGTCGAAACTTCTCCTTCTTGTAAACGAGCATAAATTGGTATTACTAATGTCAGCGTCGCTCTCCTTCCATGTAACGTCTCAAACTCCGGTTTTCAGTTGTTCAATATATATACAAGACCTGTGTTGGCAAAACGTTTTGTTTGAAAAAAAACTTCATAAAAACTAGCCAATACTGACAAATATTGACATACTTTACATGGACTGCCAGTACCCAACTTCGCACCGGTTCCAACACCTGCACTAGTGGTCATAGTTCGGAGCTGGAAAGTTTGTAAGGTCACACTTTATTTGAGGTTAGATGTGATAATCGATTATATGTACATGTAATAAATGTGATTACTGCGCAAAAATAACAAAATCAAAGAAAACTTCAATTACAAAAATAAAATATTGTATAATTGGTTACAACTTGCAACTACAGCTTGCCATTAAAATTTTTTGGGCGTAATCTTTTGTAAGGGAAGGCGCAACTGTTTGAATTTGAAAGGTTTTACTTAATAAATTAATTCAGAGCTAATAGGTACCTCTTGTATTATATGAACAATTCCAAAGTGGGGGTCACTTTTCCTAGTTAAGTTGGCAACTCTTTTGGTACCTATAAAAATGACACTTTACTAGTGGTCCATGTAAAGCAGGTCAATGCTGCCAAATTGTATAATCACGTTGCACTATAATGACATCTGATACAAGTACATTAATAGTTAATCGTGTCCCGTAATGTTTCCTTTCACATCGTTGATATCTGAAAATAGTTGTACTGACACCACCGTCTTTAGTATCAAACGCTATGTACACCTGATGTACATATGTGTGTAAAAAAGGTTATAAAATTTGATTATGCTTATTATGTTTGTTACGTTAATTTCTATTAATGTTTGTTCGAAGTTTATAAATACGCATGTGTGTTACCGTGAATTGACACAGATGTTGATAATAAGCCATGATGTGTCTTTCGTTGACATCTGTCAATCATGACATGAAAGTCATAAGAAATGAATAACTTACGATATATCTTTTACTTGTGTGTGTCATCCTCTTGTCTAATTATTCGAAAGTATCAAACAATAACCCAAATAATTTAAAATAAACTTAGAGCTTTTTTTTTAATGATTGAAATGTGTGTTTATAGTGAAAACGAAGATAACTAAATTTAGTCCTAGCCAAACAGTAATATAGTTATAATTCTTAAAACAAATTTGCAGTTAATAGCATTTCTTAAGTCAATTTGGTGAACGATAACATAAGCCGTATTATAACTCCCTCTAGGGCATCCTTTATCTTCACAGAAACAACATTTCAATCATAAAAGAAAAAAAAGAAAACATTCAACAAAATACTCTCAATTGCTTTTGATTAAAGTTAAAAGAAAAACAATTACTTGGTCATTAATATAAACTAATTAAGAAAGAAAACAACAAACACTAATGAAATCTTGTTTCTGTGTCGTTAAAGGTTGTCCAGACGGATGCCACCACCACCACCAACATCACATCATCTGTAACCGCTAAACCAAGCAGTAACCCTACACCGATGACTTGAAACGGCGCTTCGTCCACTAGTGGCCCCTCTGCAATGGTACTAATGCCATGATACCTCGATTAGGAGAAATAATAAAACAGTGGAGGCAATACCTTCACACCTGGATAAGTATTTAAAATCGTGCTCTTCCAAAGTTAACAGCACACAAGCGCAGTACACGCCGAATCCCATAGCAATCGTTTGAATTACTCATCAAGTAAATAGGAAATCACACAGAACTCAAAATGTCGTTCACAATACCAGTAGTAAACCTGGAATTCCGCGAGGTGCGCGAGATCCTATGGGAGAAAATCCAGGAGCCCATTATGCAGCGGCGTCTGATTCTGGTTATCGTATCGATTGCCCTGCTGCTCGATAACATGCTGTATATGGTAATTGTTCCCATAATACCAGATTACCTGCGCTATGTTGGTGGCTTTGATGATGGCACCCCAGCGCCACTGCTTATAAACAACATAACTGGCAAGCCGATACCCATGAAGCACGACCACCACGGACAAGACTCAGCTACCGGTCTACTCTTCGCATCGAAGGCTATCGTTCAGCTAATGGTAAACCCATTCTCAGGAGCACTCATCGACAGGATCGGTTACGATCTACCCATGATGATTGGTCTGATCATAATGTTCTTGTCGACGGCTGTATTCGCCTGTGGCCGTAGCTACAGTGTGCTCTTCTTTGCTCGATCACTACAAGGAGCTGGATCTGCATTTGCCGATACCTCCGGACTGGCTATGATCGCTGATCGATTTACCGAAGAAAATGAGCGATCTCAAGCACTTGGCATTGCTTTGGCTTTCATCAGTTTTGGTTGCCTAGTTGCACCTCCCTTCGGCGGAGCATTATATCAATTTGCTGGCAAAGAGGTTCCCTTTCTGATTCTGGCTTTGGTGTGTCTGATCGACGGCTTGATGTTGCTGCTGGTAATGAAACCGCTCAAGGAACAACTGAAAATGAGTAGAGAAGTGCAACAGCAGACAATACCCATATGGAAGTTGCTCATCGATCCGTATATCGCGGTGTGTGCCGGCGCTTTAACTATGTCAAACGTGGCACTGGCCTTTCTTGAACCTACTATCTCACTTTGGATGGAGGATAACCTTACCACAGACAACTGGAAGATCGGAATGGTGTGGCTACCGGCCTTCTTTCCGCATGTGTTCGGAGTTATAATTACAGTTAAAATGGCGAAAAAATATCCACACCATCAGTGGCTTATGGCTGCTGGTGGTCTAGCCCTCGAAGGGCTGTGTTGCTTCATCATTCCTTTCTCAAGTTCGTACAAAGTGCTGATGATACCTATTTGTGGTATATGCTTCGGCATTGCGCTCATAGACACTGCCCTCCTGCCCACACTGGGCTACCTAGTAGATGTCCGATATGTTTCGGTTTACGGTAGTATCTATGCCATTGCCGATATCTCGTATTCGATCGCGTATGCGGTGGGACCAATTATCGCCGGTGGAGTGGTCGAAGCGATTGGCTTCACCGCTCTCAACTTCCTCATAGCCTTCTCTAATCTGCTGTATGTGCCCGTTTTGCGAAAGCTGCGAAACATTTACGACTTCAAACACTTTGAAAACGAAGCGAATATCCTGATGCAAGATCCACCCAACAAAGAGTATCAAACTTATGTCATGCACGATCAGCAACCTGTGGATGGTGAATATAAAAATCACCTTGAATACGGCCAACAGTATCAGCAAGATAATACGCAAGAGACCAGTTTGGATCAACAGAACTACGATTACCAGCAGCAACAAGCAGCAACTGGTGCCTACCAAGACTCGAGTACTGGCTATCAACAATATCAACCAGGTTACCAAGAACAAGGCGGTGCTTACCAACAGCAAGAGTCTACAACTCGACATCTTCCACAGCAGCGTGTTGCGAATCCATTCCAACATCAGCAACAACCTCAACAACAGCAACCGCAACAGTATCAACAGCCAGAGCCACCAAGCGCTGCGGCACCAGGTGGGCGAGTATCGAATCCATTTAGACAAGGATTTTAAAATATTGTCTTATACAAATTTAGCTGTAGTATATTTTTGTTTATATGTTCTCGATCGAATAGCATACATATTCCGTTGATCTACTACATTATTTGAGCAAATGTGCATGTATAAAGTATATTTACACCTATTTTAACTGTATAAGGATATACATGTGTATATTGAATGTATGTTTTATAGGTATATGTATTTTTCAATTCCTGAAGAAGAAGCCCTTAAGGTCTATGCTGTCTAAGTATTGAAATATGTATTTGTCGTGTTGTTTTAGGTAGTATTACAGTTTCATTTGACATAAAGTATCGAATAATTATTCGTTATGAGAGATTATTATATATATTTATGCAAAATGAATGTTTTATTGTACAGCTACATAGTTTATGTAAAAAAAACAAAACAGATAGTAGAATGAAAGTGAGAGATGTTAGTTGTCAATTGAATGGTGTGGTGAATTTTAGGGGAAAACTAAACTTCAATACCGTGTGTAGATCGTGTAAAACTTGTGTAAAACTTGTATAGACTTACCATAAATGATTAATAAAAACTAGTTAATTGTTAGCGTCAAATTTCAGATCGAAAAACATGTTCCGAAACTTTAAACAAAACTCCATAGATGTCGAAGTTCTACAAAACCTTCCTTGCGGGTGACGTTTTAAATGTATAGACCTGGTACCGTGATTTTTAACCAACGCATGTTGTTTCTTTATGAATAATATTGGTTCTCGTTCCATTATTGAAACTATTTTATTGAAAATTGGATTTATTCGAGAGACTCTGTGTAGCAATGTATAGCATATCCCTTCGCGAAAGTAATGAGGCCAAATGTTTAGCCATAATTGTAGAAAGCAAATGGAAGCTACTGTCAAAATTCTACGTCAAGTTTCCTGCCTTCGGAAAAAAACAATAATTAACCAAAACTTTACTAATCCGATTAAGAAGCTATTATCATTGTAGATTACAAATTCCTTGTGTTTTTACAATAATGTACGGCGTTATCCGAGCCCATTCGACTATTATGGTTGAGTCTTAAGAACTAATAATAATAAAAACTGACATTTATTCCGAATTTAAATTGAAAATGTTACCACCCTATCTTATGTAGTCACTTATTTTCCAGATCTTTACTACTACCTGTGTAGATTCTTAAGAAAAACAATATAATTGAACGAAGGAAAAAAAAATGGCTGCTTTCATTTCCTCGTCAAAAAAAGGAAGAAGGAAGTTTCATTTTCTCAGGGGGGACTATAGAAAGTTTACAGACATTAGATTTAGTTTGACTTAAATTGTATCTAGTGAACCCAACAGGTGCCTGTACTGTTTAAGTTCATAATGTAATACCTGTGCAGAGCTATATTTGATTAACAACAATTGAGTACTCCTACAAACAAATTAATTGCAAGAGTATTATGTGCAAACAATATGCCGTGAGGAGTTTAGAAATTGTATGTAAACACAAAACCTGACAAGAAGATTGAGGATTGAGAACAGGATTACCCCAGTGTTGATAATTTTAAATGTTCGACATTACACAATCGACTTGCACAATATTCTCAAAATGAATAAAGGAAGCAAAAGTAACATTTGAAAACATTCTTTTTACACACTTATGTACATACATAATGTAAGGTTCGTTCAAACAGAAATAGAAAAAGAGGGGCAAAATTATGGTGCAATCCTTTTGATTGTCCACTAATAATAATAATTGGAATAATTGTTGGTCTATATGACGATTAGTTCTTATGTAAGATAGTGTGAACTTTGAGATATTTTTGAAAGGATATCCAATTAAGCTTAACGAGAGCGATTCATCCTCTGGTCTAGACGATTGCTAATAGGCGCAGCCTACAAATCAACCTAAGGCATTTAGATGCACACATGGACAAAAAGTATAAATAAAAAGTTTGCTAGTTAGTTCGGACATCACCCATGAACAGGAACCCAACTACCTAAGTTTAAAACTACGTCTCCTTCTTAAGTGTAAGTTGCTAACAAATACTTGTGTAGACTATAAAAGTGACTCATACCATAGTCTCCATAGTTTCAATATCAGCCGAAACGAAAGTATACGAAGAGATGCCCAGTTCTATTGATCCTGGAATCCAACTCTCAAGATGTGCTACAAAACTATAATCCGATGAACTAAAATAGTGTATACCGTGATGTACAGTGATATTAAGATAAAACCACACATCCTTATATGTAGATTTCAAACTTCAACTAAGTCTTTCAACTTTCCTTTGGAAGGAATTTGCGGTTCTGAGTGTATGATAGAATTACTTGTGAAAATGTATATCCATTTCTATAAAATATATTCCACATGAATCTTAATGGGAAAAGAGAATGATTTGTTTTGAAGACAGACATCACAAAAGTACAAGCATTTTACTGTGGAAAAATATTTAACCTGTGGTTTCTGATATTTAATTGAATAAGTGATGATATTTTTCATTAAGAAGATTGAAAATTAAGAAAAGATTTAAGACATCCAACCTCAGATATATTGAAATTTAGAAAACTTTAATCAGATACAGATATAATTGAAAACAAACGTTTATTGAACACTGTGGCTACTGTAGCCGATGGGGGTTAACTCCCCTAGAAGTCCTGAAAAGTTGTGATGGTAAATCATTTATCGAAATGGACAAGCAGATGGACTTACATAAAATATTATCATATAACAACTACAAATTTTGTTTGCAATCAAATATTGTTCGACTTATGAATCATATATCATATCCAACGAAAGTTTCTGCAACCCTAGAATAATAGGAACCAGGTGCAGGATAATTTTAATTTCAGACCAGTTGCATCAAGTTTGTGTCGTAGATGCCAATTGTTCCAGTTAAAATTGATCTGTGCTTCTTAAAAAATGTTTTCCCCAAAAACTTCACTACAGGAATGCTAAGATATATTTATTTTACAAACTTATGTTCTTATAACAAACCTATCGTAAATTTTAGGAGCAAACCAAAGTATATATTTGTATAGGCACTTACATAAGTCATATATTATCAAACTTATACACATATTTATACCCTAGATTGTAAGCTTCAATTCAAAGTCAGTATATCTAAAGCTGCATCAATATCGCATACATATCATAAGAAGTTTGCACAAATCTAATAGGGTGCAGCCGATGACTTACAATCGACATTGAATTGAAAATATTATTTGAAATTTAAAAAAAAAAACTTTCAGTTTCCGTTTCACTCGACTAATTCTGCTAACTTATCGGCAAATTGTTGAGTGTTACAACAAGTTTTAACATAAGACACAACCAAGGTAACGATACATATCAAGAGTCGAATGGCTCGCCTGTTTAAATTACCAAAGTGATATTAACTATTACTAGATATTATAGATTGTAAGATATTATTATATAAATAGAAAAGAAACTATATAAATATATTAATTATCAAATGTACATATACACATATATTATATAGTCTTCTTAATGATATTTACTTTTTGTGCACTCTTTTCGGATAAATATTCTATATCATACACAATTTTACAAACAATATATATATTAGGTGTCAATTTATACTCAATTAACAAATATACAATTGAAAATTAGTGTTTAAGAAAAGAACAAAAATAAAAAAACTGTTATATCCGTGTAAACATATCAGAAGATACGGCCATTTTATATCCAAAAATCGCATACATAATCTATTTCTTTTTTATTTTTTTGAAATTGAAATGCCTTTAAGTACATTCACTTTGTAAGAAAAAAAGTAAATAAATAAAACTCAAATAAATTAAATTAAAATCTTAATTTTCTTTTAATTTCATTATAATACAAACCTGATTTGTTTATTTGGATTACAAACACTATACTTTGATATTCCAACTTTCAATTACCTTAAGTGTATATTTAAATTAGTAAATATTTATATAAGTTATGAAAAAGTATATATATACATTATAAATAAAAAAAAAAACTCATGAAAAAATCTCCCATCAAAAAGTATCAATTAACGAAATAAATTAATAAAAAAAACAAATCAATTTAAATGTATATGTATGTGTTGCATGGCTGCTTCGCATGCTGTGTAACAATAACAAACATTATATATAATTGCAAAAATGTATAAACAAAAAGAACACACTTAAATATATTTAAAAGAATATAATAGAAATAAATATTATTTTTAAGTCACAAAACAATGTAAATACAAAATGGTAAATACCTACATATATATATAGATATTTTAATTTTAACAAAAATAAAAACAAAAATCAAGGAGGTGCAATATTATAGCAGCTGTTACATATTTAGTAGTGCAATTTAATACACAAACAATAGTTATGGATATAAAAAAATTAAATAAATAAAAAGAAACAACAAAAACACGTTTACATCAAATGAAAAAGCAATATTTAAAAATAGTTAAAATGCGTATATAAAATAAGATAAATAAATCCATTAAATGAAATTATTATTTCCGTAATTATCGGTGATTTTGAAATTATTTTGTTTTGTTTTTATGATAGTTTGGAAAATATGCTGAGAATATGCCTGTCATGCGGTTGAACTTTGATGCAGATACCTTTTCAATGGCTTTTCGATACATTGAACGAGTGTAAGTTACAATTATAGACAAGCAACTTGATGCCATCTAAGCATGAAGTCTAAAATTTATATGGGCTTTATCACTGAGCTATAATCAAATCACTTATAATCGTACTTACATTTGGCTAATGTTTTACATCCAACTAAGTAGAGGTGTTTTCAACGTGAGGATACAGGTTTTTTCTGTTATACCTACATATACCTAAAAAATTGGGGATGAAAATATAAAGACATTAAAGCTAAATTCATATTTTGAGTCGAGTTCCAAGACTTTTTCGCATTTATTATTATTATTGAAACCGTTACCCCTTAGCTTTCATATTGGCATGTACTGAAAAGGGGTTCGGAGTGTGATATCTTCTACTACGGCTGGATTAAGTCACCAAATTTTTATAGCGAGAAGTCTGTGTTCTTCTGAAGGAGCATATACAATTGTGGCTACAGTGGACTAATATGCGGAAGTTTGGAATTCAATTCTTAGTTAACACCAACGTTATAACCAACCAATTGTATATCTTAGAACGTGCATAACACGTCAAATGCTTTTAAGAAATTTGGGCTTCATAGTACCTCCAAAAAACACCGCGACCTCATAGAGATGTTTTGTGCTATCCTTACAAGACCTGAGTTAACTTGCCTACTAGCTAAATTCAAGTTCATTCATTAAGCTTAGGATTGTTTGAGATGAGGATGAGGTGATATCAGAAGGCGAGGTGAAGCTTTTGTGGAAGTGTTTGAGCCTAGTCCGAGGAATGGCGGGACATTTGCATAAAATATGTTCAGCGGTTTCACTGTCCTCGAGGCATAGTCGGGACGTGTCCGATTTGGTAGTGTCCTAGCCTCTGACCTTCTGAAACACGGTAGCCTTCTTCCGAATTAAAAATTTAAAGTCATTCGTTTTGAAAGACTAAAAAAGCAATGATTTCCTACTGTAAGTCTTCGCCAAATCTCTACTAAGATGTCATTCGTAGTTCGAACATTGCGGCACTCTGGATCAATTTTGTCGGAATCCCCTATTCGCGTTTTCAATATGGCAGCATAAAACTATATCGCAAACTTTCAAATGCTTTTGAGATTATGGATCATTAGAAACTGCAAATCATCATTAAACTAATATTCAATAAGTAACATAAAGATGAACCCAAGAATACAAAAAGAAAAACTGCTCTATCTCTCCTTTGATTTTAGTACAAAGATTAGGAAAGCTTCAGAGGTTAACTCTATAGGTATATTCATGGCATCGACATCGATTAATCGATCAACCATAAGGCTTAAATTCAGTTATAAACTTAACAAAATCAACTTAAATTTACCATTTAAATGATTTTATATAATTTATCACCGCTCCTGTTTAGATAAGTTAAAATAGATATTGTTGTGTTCTTTACTGAGTGTACCTACATATGTATGTATATTATAAAAGAACAACCTATTATTAAATTGGTTTCATATTTTTATCATCCCTTTGTACATACATAGATAATTTTTATATATAAGTACGTGTTAATCAACAAAATTTATATACTAATTACATATATATTTAAAAACAAAACAAAAAAAATATTCGTAAACCAAATTAAAATAGCATTATGTGTAACTAAACTATCATCAAGCGAAAACAAAGATATATAAGTTATTCCACAATAATAAAAAATCGAATTATGTAAACTATGAAAATGTATTAAACTAAAAACCACCTTTAGGATAAATAAAATAAAATAAAAAAAAAACATAAAGAACAAAATCTTTAAGCAGAAACAGTGCCGGCAATGTGTAATATTAAAAGACAAACAAAAAAGATTAAACTATACTAAGTTCATAATAAAAATTTATAAACAAAATTAAATTTATATAACAAAGCTTTCTAATAATAAATAGGATATCAAATTATATATACATACATGACATTATAAAATAAGTAGAAAATAACAACCATTAACCGTTCAAATTACTTTTAGCCGCTAAGTAAAGCAAAACAATTAGTTTAACAAAAACCAAAAACAGAAAAATTTAAGTCTTTTATTTTAAATTAGAACATTTTTTTAATTTCAAAGTTGTTTATTGTTGTTGAATTTCAATTAAAACTTAAATATATTAAATACAAATAAAAACAAAATAACAGGCTGCATTCTGCTCACTATGTCGTACAAGAAATTTTATTTTACAAAATTTCCAAAATGTAAATTCTATCAACCAAACAACCCGTTTTAAGTGAACTTTCTCCAACAAAATATACTCTCATACTCTCCTCTCTCTATACTTCCTTCCTTATTATTACATGTTTTTAAATTAATCATATATTCGTTATTTTAAAACAAAATAAACTTGTAAAGTAAAACAAAAAATAAAATAAATATTTAATAGTTAAACGTAAACGGATACTTTCGCTAATTAAATGTTAAAATTGAAACAAAAAGAATAAAAATTAATTGAATAATTGTATTTATATTGTAATACTTATTCACTTCGTTTCAGAAAGGTTTTTAAGTGTTAACTTTGGAATGATTTCAAATAAAATAACAAAAAAAAAAAACAAACATATAATAGGAGGAAAAAAAGTAATATGCAATAGAAGCTACACAGATTACATGTGAAATGACGAAAATTCTATTAGAACCAACCATGTTCTAGGTATTATAAGTTATAATAATACAAAATTCTGGTGTTATATAAAACGATGTAAAATGCTAAAAATATACTATTAAATTATAATTGTTAACCAAAGAATTTGAATTTTTAATTGTTCCATAAGGAAATGGATAACATTTTTCCCTAGTACCCATTACCTATCCTACATACAGGATTGGCCAAAACTCTCACCCGATGTAGTCCTTCTATATCTTTGAAACTAAACAACTTCTTTTCTAAATTTGTCTTTTTTTGAAGAAGAATATATTTTTCTCGCACTGTGGACGGATATTCTCTTCGAAAGTCTGCGGCTTGTTCTCATAGCCCCTTGACTTAAAAAAAAGAATCCAAAAAAAGAAGTTTGGAGCGGACAAATCGGGCGATTATCCTGGCCATTCCTACCCACACGAGGCATTAGGCGCCCCGGAAATGCATTTTTTTAAATTTCCATAGTTTAGCGAGCTCTGTGTACGATTTTACTACCTGTGGTGACCACATCTCCTTCAGTCCCAATTCATCAATTTGCGCCAGTAAAAACTCAACTGAAAACGCTCCATAACGAGTTCTGTTTACTTCACGAATGTCGGTTTCAATTTTCAAATATAATATGTTTTTCGCTTCTTGCACTTTATATATGCAGTGAGACGAATAAGTGAAGTTATGACTGTTAGATGTATTGTAACCAGCGCTGCCGCTTTAGTACAATCGTATTAAAATTGCTATCTTTTTTCAAAAATTTCATTTGTTACCTTATTACCCTTTTTACCAAAGTCATCTAGTTTTTTTTACAGGCTTTGAATATTTTTAGAAGCTGTCTGGATCCACATTCCAAAAGCATGGAGAGAAGTCAAGGTGGTTTTTCTTCTAAAAACATTAGAACGACTGAATGATACTAGACAGTATTGATACACATTTCAGATAGTGCACTTGTACGAATGGTGACAATGGTGACATTTGTTGATTTTTAAGATGCCTTTAACGATATTAAAACATCGGCGATCGCAGGTGTTAAGTATCTCCCACTGGACATTGTCTGATAGGAAAGCCAGCAACTAGACTTCGTGTGCATGCAAACGATTTTTGCAGAAGTAGCAGAGATCTTTCTTAACCTTTCTGAACGATAACACTTAAAATCTAATCTAAACCTATAGGCTTTTCTAAATCATTAACTTTATGAACTTCATTTCCTTAACATGAGATCAAATATTGGACCAAGTACACTTCCTTGGGGTACTCCTGCTCCGAATTTGCTCTTTAGCGTGGATGTACCCGCCCGAAAGTTGCGATTTTAGAATTTTCCCTTCACGGTCAAGCTTTATCGAATCTATGTGCTACATCGAGGAAGAATGTAGTTGCCTGAACCACTTTTGCACCAACTTTAGTTATTTAGTATTTTAGGGTTCAAATTGGATTTTTAGGAGCTGCATGAAAATATAACCAGTTTGATAAGTCCAATCCTCATTTATAGCAACTTATACGATTGTTCTCACTTTAGAAGATGTTAAATATACATATCCTGTAATAAATTAAAATGTCCACCGAAAACAAATGCAAACTTACACATAAAACTTCTTAAGAGCTTGACAGATGTTCCATTCTATGTCATAATAAGGATTCTCATGAAAAATGTACGAACATTTACAAGTACTTACCCAAGTGAAACAAGTAGAAATGAGATACAGGACCTTCATTATCACAAAAAAAAAAAAAACTTTATACGAAAATTTCAACAGCAAAGGATGAAGACATTTCCACTGCAAAAAACCACCCCCAATAGCTGCCCATATAAACGGCAGGAAGATCGTAAACATTTGCTCTTTGGTGGCTGCTGGTACCCCAATGTTGTTGCTGTGTAAGTGCCTCGCATTATTAATCCGTTAAAATAAACATACCACCAACCCAGCGCAGCGGTGGTGGTTGGATGTCCTGGGTAAAAGGCGCTCGCGCCAAGGGTGAGCTAACACACCAACAACCATCGTCATGGTGGGTGGTGGCAACAACCAAAACAAATGGATTCGTACCAGCAATGATGTTGTTTGCCAGAATTCAACACACAACAACTGCGACCATTTGTGATGGTGAGATCCCCTATGGATGCGAAATGGTTCTAGTGATTGTTCATTTCGATTCGCCCCTTTTTCTTTCCCTTTTTTTTTTTTTTTCTTGTGCAGGGTACGCGCCCTTTTTCATTCGTATCTTGATTTATTTGAAATTGGGGAATGTCCTGAAAAGAACCAGATGGAGATTTAATAGGATTATGATTCTTAGTAATGTAACGGTTAACTAGCTTTATGAGTATGCTTTTTGTATTCAATGTTTTAAGGACTATTATCACACTGGTGGGTGTCAGTTATTGCAGCTGTTAAGGGGCTTATAAAAAGGACATTATTCATACGTTTAGTATCGGGTAGGAAAGTTTATTAACATTTTTTATTTGTTTGGGAAATTTACGGAGTTCTAGTTTGGATTACGATGCAGCTATAAACACCTTCACAAAAACATTTTGTGGATCTTTTATCAGTATCACTAGACCTATTCCTTTCAGTATAAAAAGTTATTGACATCTCTCTTGATATTGATAAATAAACAAAGCTGATCTTTACACATCAATATCGCATGCCGGACTTCATAGTAAAGCCATCGCAAACGCAATATGGAACAGTTGTCAGAAGGCTAGGGACAATATTTGTAATTCAGTGCTTCCCAATATTGCAACGCATATTTGTTTGCAGAATAATTATGTTTATTTAGTCCTAAACCGATGCACACAATTAGTTAATGTGGAGGAGTGTTCCTAAATGCTTCGATGTCTTTTTTTACTATAGGTATAGGTCCAGGGACCAGGGCCTCAACCAACTAAGTTCGTCCCTTTTAAAGAAATTTGTCATTCAGAACATTTCAACATCATAGCTGGGGCACCGCTCGTAAGTCTTGTCCAGGAGTTCGTAGAAGCTATCTTTGCTTTTGTTATCTTTCTCTTCTCTGAGCCATGGGTTCATATCAGGCTAATGTTGGCGAATTTAGCCTTGATGCTGATTGTACCAAGGCTCGGATGTCTATTAACTTAATGAATCTCCGTGAAGGATTCGTAAGTTTCATCCCTAAGTTATAGCAAGTTCAAAAGGAACTTTAGTAGACCTTTTAAAGTCTTCCTCAAATTTATCTAAGACATAGAAAGAACATACATATTTCGACAGCTACCTTTCTAATTCTGTTCGGGTAAAGAATTGGACATATGTACATAGGCGATACTATATGATTACTTCTGCCTCTACATTGTTGTAGTCTCGGTTGAAGGTCTGTCCCCTGATACAAGCAAAGGTAGAACAATCACAAAGGTACTGACCGTCTTTACAAATTTTGCAAATATTTGAATCACTTAAAATTAGTTCATCTAGATTTTAAGCAAAAAGGAAGTGTCTGACTAAGAAATAACAGGTATAATGATAATTTTGTGCAGACGTTTGGAGGAATTGGTATAGTCTACCTCTAAACTATGTCCAGCAATACCATTGGACAACTCACTCCCTGCGATCTCAGTGTGATATAAGCGAAGGAACAAGAGAAAATCTACGACTTACGTGACTAGATTCGAGACGAGAAGGAAGTAAGGAAGACCGAACGTCTGTTTTAAGGATCAAGCTTCGTTTCGACAACTGGAACAGCGTGTCTTGCCTCATTACCGATCTTTTCAAAGGCCAAAAGCTAGTTAAGGAGAAGAAGTCTTTGTACCTGCCCTTTATCGGGTCCAGCACTATATTGATGAAAACCTACGACAAAACATCTCCTCTTACCAAAGGCATATAAATGTGGTGCAAAGTATGTAGCCCGGCTTGCTTGTTCTTTAGCTTCATCGTTAATACTCCTTGCTCCACTAACCTGACAGGGAGAAAAGCTTCATCGGTTAACTGTGAGTTATCATCCTTAACGTCCCTGAGAGTCGGAGTAGAGGCTCTACTTTTCTACTGGAAGACGCTGATACAAACTGAGTTCCGTGACTACAAAGATTTGCAAAACATTGCCATAACGTCTAATGTGTGTATATACAAAAAATGAGCCAACTGCCAAATAAATCACTAAACTGAACGAAATCAAAAATATTTCAATGTTATACAATTTGACACGCCATTTGCCATTCCCTCTCGAAAATAATGTTTCACGGGAGTTTAAATCTATTCTTGTGTCCCATTGCGTCATTGTTGATTTTAAAAACACGCATTGAACGCATAAAGACGAAGACATTAACGCGTCCCCCAAAAAAGCAAACATTCATGTCAGAGAGATCCAAAAAAAGAAAACACGCTCATTGTAATCCCCCCGACATCAAGCCAAAGTTTATTCCATTATCGCAATCAGAGTCCTTTCAAACACGTACAACAACGCGCTCAATCAATACGATCTAACGACGCATTTTGAATTTTTTAATCTCACCTATCAAACCCTAGTGACTTTGAGTTGGTCGCATGCCACCATATCCGAATCCGAACCCCTCGGATGTGCAGCATCAAAAATTTACTTAGACAACGGTGTGCAGCAGTAACCACTACCACCAGAAACGTGCAATAGAGGAAGCGGATATCATTTGATCGAATCACGTCCGGGCTACTCTCTATTAAGTACGCAAAGTCGGTAGACATAATCTACATGGTAGACATACATGAGGGGATGACTGGTATGACCAAAATAGAATGGCTCATGAAATACCTAGCCAAGGGGGTTTTCCGCCTTATGTATGGTTTTCACATTGTATGGACTTTGGCGTTTGGTTCTTTTGAATGTTCGTGGAAATACGAGTATACAGATACAAATCTAAATTAATTGAAAACCAATTCTTTTGATGCTATTCAAACGAGTGGCAAATAGTAAAGAATAATCCAACTTATTTGTTATCTGTCGAGAAGTAATTAATTAAACATATTGCAGTGCTATTGGGGAATGCGTACCTGCCTAAAGTGAAAGAGGATTACATTATAATAATTGAAAGAGAAAACAGCTCACACACGAAATGTGTTTCCTTTGATGTCAAAATTCAAACATGTATGCCGAAAAGTAGCATTATCCTTTCCAATCGATTAAATGGGTTAATCCTTTTGAAAGTAATTACCGAAACATGTCTTTTTCAAGGGAAGCGTTTTCAAGTGGAAAAAAAATTAGTGACTGTTAATTAAATAGGAGTCAAGGAATGTGCATGTGTACCTCGAAAGTATTTCGAAAAGCAATTCTAGATATAGCCTGATTTTTTTCCGACTATTCGTTTGGATTGCATACTACCTACGTATAAATCTCGAACTAGGGCTTGATATTTTTAAACAAAAAGGGCCTACAGTTTTCCAAACGCAGCATTTTCGATATTGGTTGGTGCAATGAAAATGAAGGCAAAACAGGCTCCGTTTTAAATATTTCCAACTAAGAGCTGATGTATGATGTTTTAGAAGAGACTTTACTTTGGTTAATTTCGAACGATCCTTATAGGTGGGAAGATTCTGCCCGTCAATCCAAGGAAAACCACGAATGGCTGTACGGATGAATCTACGTTGAACAGTATCAATTCGACGCAAATTCGTATCGTGACTGACCAGATTTGGAAACCATATTCGAGAATTAACTTCTCGTGATTTCGTGACATAAGAGTTGAAAAATTACTTTGCAAAATCGACCGCAGATTTGGCTCTACTAATGATGTTAATAAAATGACAGCAAACATTTAGTCCTCTCTCACAGACAATACCCAAATCACACATTAAAGAGACGGATTGGACAGGTTCACATAAAAGATAGAATTTAGGACTTGTCGGAAGAAATTTTCGGTAATAAGTGATAGCTTGACATTTGTTCCCATTGAGTACGAGGACCTTTTTTGGCACCAGTTTGGAAAGTTGTTGAACTTTGTGTCGACATTGAACTTCCTCACTGAGGGTTCCACGATGTAATGGTTCCAGAAGATGTTTGCTACTTGCAACGTTCAAGTTTATATTAATTTTCCCATCTGTAAGGTGTGAGCATAATTGATGCTAATGTCACGAAATTAAATTTCGAGGTAGAATGTCATCAACAGAACTTGGAGGCTTTTGCCTAGCTTTATCAGTCACAGCTAAACGACACTTAGTAGTCATCATCATGATAGATGTCGAAGGTACTTCTTTTTTGACATTTGGTCTTTCACAACCCACTGTTTCTAAATAGAAGTTATAACCGTTTCATAGCATACGAGAATCTCGGCTTGTACGTCAACTACATGAGAAGAGTTTAAAAACGAATATTACACTCAGCAGTCAATAATTCTTTCATTCGAGCCATGTGTTATTGCTAGTTCTGGGAAAATATATCCTCTGTCTAACTAATGATCTCTAAAAGAGACTCAAGCACACGCAACTAACTCTATGTATTTCCAATGTCTTGTGCATATCTTGTTAAAAAGAACTAACCAGATCGAAACTGCCGGCGTTAAGGTAAGGACATACATACCTCAAAACTACAAGAAATAAGTTAGGACCCAAATAGATATATAAGCTACTTAATGTGGCCATATTGCTTTTAAAATCATCTGAATAGTTAAAAAATCATAAAAAAAATCGAATGTGTCTTCCTTTCTTATTATAAAAGGCGAGGTCTTCCTCTACTGCGTTGTCCCTCCGGGATGGATTCGAAGACTCTTCGGGCCGGAGCGTTGATGTCCATCCGCTCTACATGTCCTAGCCATCTTAGACGGCTAATGCGTACTTTTCTGACTAGGTCGATGTCGCTGTACAGCTCGTAGAGTTCGCTGTTAAATCTCCTTCTCCATAGCCCGTCAACGCAAACGGGACCGAAAATCATCCGAAGGATTTTTCGTTCGAAACGACCAAGGATATCTTCATCCATCTTGGTTAACGTCCATGCTTCTGCGCCGTAGACCAGGACTGGGATGATGAGGGTCTTATAAAGAGTTTCCTTGGTGCTTTTTGACAAGGCCTTACTACTCAATTGCCTTCTTAGGCCAAAGAAACAGCGATTGGCAAGAGTGATCCTTCGTTTAATCTCTGAGCTGATATTGTTGTCAGAGTTTATAGCGGAGCTGAGGTATACAAAGTCCTTAACTACCTCAAAGTGTTAAGGACTTTGTATACTTGAGATATTGGAGTAAAAATGTATTCCAGGTATATTACATATGTTAAAATTAAGTTTGTAATTTGACATTGTAAAGGTGAAAGCCAAGATCTTTACGCAAAATTCCCCTACAAGATTTTCGATTCCCGTGAACGGAGCGGAATAGACTGATTTGATTCCATTTGAAATGAAGCACTTACTGCTGCGATATTTTCGGTACTTCAAGCGGTGAGTTGTCTCACTGGCCAAAGAGTATTCAATAGTGAATATGTTGTGTTAAATTATCCACTATAGCAGAATGTCAGTTCAGAATGTCAGTAGTAATTTCTAATAATTTCTGAACGCTGCTTGTACGTAAGCTACATCATAATAAAAATGTAAAATTCAACTGATCTTGTGACATTTACAAATCATAAAAAAAGTTTGAGAATGCGTTTGTATTAAAATACAAAATAGTTATGTCTCTATTGAAAAAAGCCTTAAAAAATAAATAAATACTTGGCGCTACAGGTCGATGGGACCCAGGGCCTAGCTTCTCACAACCATTCGTGTTGTGCGTGTTACATTCTTTACACGAATGGAAGGGGCCTACTGTTTAATGCCGTGTCCGAAGGGCAATTTGTTATTTGAGAAGCTTTCTCGAGACATTTGTACTCTCGGATGTTTGTCAGACGCTCGCGAGAGGTGGGGCCGTGAAAAACTTTTAGGTGTTCCCCGACTGGGATTCGATCTCGAACCCCTTGCTCCATAGTCCAACGCACTAACCACTGAGCCACGGCGCCCAAAAAAAAGCCTTAGCATACATAATTCCCTGCCCAGAGATAAGTGTTTAATTGCTAGATGCGCTCTTTTGCTACATCTAGTCCTTAATAAGTAATTCTTCATTTACTAATAATCAATAACTATATATCTTGTATAATACGGTGAGTTCATCTACCTTTTCGGACCCATACCAGGCTTCGTTTCTTATTTTTATGCTCGCTAGTCTTTCTGGGTGACAATTACCGTGGACTACTTTTCTATCTTCACTTGGATTATGGTTTGCGCTGTACTATTACTTACATCCTTCAACTTGTGTATTTTATATGACCTGTGAATGACAACTTGTCTATCTATGCATTCTGATTCATTTCATAAAACATACATACATAATATTCTTTCTACAGGACCGAATACGTAATCCTGTAGTAAACTTCCCGTAAAAATATATCTCTGTTTGTGCTTGTAGGTACAAATTGTATAAGACGTTCAAACAAAGTGCGTTTTACAAGAACATATCCTTACAACATACAAAGCTGTGTGTCCGTAATGTTTATACTTCATTATTGATCTTTCGTTTGGATAATCATCCGAACAACACCAGGTGTTTCATCAAAAGCAACCAATTTTCCTCTTCGGCATATTACACGAAAAAGATAAACGACATGTGAGTTGAAAAAATAATGGAAACCCCTCTGAGCCAAGAAGGAACCTTGAACTCCTTAAAATTACTAAACTGAGGAGAATAACTTTTGTCAAAGAAAAATAGCTTCTTTGCCAGAACAATCCCTTGGGGACTAGATGCTTGGCCCCCTTTTCGTAAGCTTGAGTGATTTGAAGTTAATTGGATATATACCAAAGGTCCTTGTCAAGAGACCTAAATGCGAAAATTTCCCAAAGCATGTCGTTGGTTTCATTTGTTTCGTTCTGGTGTAATATTTTATCTTCCAATTGGGATCGAAAAATTCACGCACATCGATTTAAATTAAAAATTTCTTCCTAAACTCCTCATGTGACCACGTGTGTATGTATCTACAGAAACCCACAAGAGAACAAAGTTCTACCTTCACGCCATAACTCACGCCTACGCACGCAATTGTAAGCTTCGTAATACACGCAAGATAAGATTCTAATCTTGAAACACAAATTATATCCTTTAGTACAACTCTGGTTCCGAGTGGCAATGGCGTAGATTCATAAATACTCGTTTGTGCGTGTATTCTCTAGAGTGTGGTGCGTGTGCTTGCCCGCACCCTGTATTAGTGCAAATCAACGGGAAGAATTTAAATGTCAGTATATCCGAGCTATTTAGGACTACCGAAACGACCCACTGCTACTACACCAGCAGAGAACATTCCATTGTTCTTCAAAACCAAAAGGAATGCGCTGCCTTTTCTTATTTTCCTTTTTTTTTGTAACAAGAGGGTGAGCTGCACGTCGTTCCCAATTTTCATTGTCTAATGGTCTGAGGGATGAATGAATTGAGCCGTAAATCCTTTCCGGGATTTATCTTGACAAGAAAGTTTTCGCTTTGGTTTTGATTTTAGCCATTTGCTTGTCGTGTAAGAATTTCAAGGAGAATTATCCTAAGATGTAGAAACGTATGTCGCATATCAATTGACTCTTAATAAGGATTTTGAAATGCAAGGAATTCTCCTTGTACATTTTGCCCTTTTCATTCGTTGTAAGTGTATTGATTGATTGGTCTTTTAACAAGGAGCTTCGGGAGATTTTGATTCGGTAATCAAATATTTGAGACAGGATGTAGGATGTATGGAAGGCAGGATGGATTAGTCTATTTTTAGTTCATGTTCGGTCCGTGGATAGAGATAATTGAAAGAAGAGACATCAGGTGGATTCTGACTCCCGATAGAGACAAGGCGACAGAGACCAATGTAATGCAGACGATGTACTAACTTTTCCTTTAGTGGCGATGCCATGCTCCACCTTCTTTTCTTAGACATTCTTTGCAAGTAATTGGCTGCTAATACAACAATCCAACTCAAGGCCTATTTACAGTAGTCAAGCTATCTCAAGCTAACTCATCGATCATCGATCTCCTCAATTTCACCCTAGAAGACACCATTTACATCCTGTCGATCCTGTTTCTTCGAACACAGACGATTTGTCCACGACAGATGAAGGGATATGATCTACTGTTTTCTCCAAAAATCCTAACCTGGGTATTGACGTTCGTCTCCCACAGAATTGTGACGTTTTTCAGGAGCAAATCTTGTTCTGACGGAAATGTAATCCAATCTTTCAGGCATACTACCACTTTCACTGACAGTAAAGACTTCTGTTCCAATGGGTATAGAAGTCTGTAAAAAAAATCGGTAACTGTGAAGACCAAAAAAATACTCCATAAGAAGACACGAAGAATCAGCAAATCTGATTCTTTCAATGAAAATAAAATAGAATATCTTAAGAACTATCAGCTAGGCTGTTTTGAGTATGGAGTTAGCGATGCAATTCATGAAAAAAAAACCCTATGTGTGCAAAAAGAAAATTGAAGCAATTAATGGAAGTTTAAGTTGTATGCATCAGATGGTAAAGTTTATATATGTAAGACAACTTCAGAGCAAGGAATCGGATCCAAAATACGCTTTGAAGATCATTAAGCATTGTGGAGGCAACATAATAGGTTTAGGGTCCGTTCTTTTCTCACAACAAGTTTGACTCCAAAGAAAATGCGTTTCGCCCTGAGATTGAGCTCGACCGTAGACGCATAATTTTGACACTGCAAGAAGCAGGTGTGAGTGATGTGCTTCCATGCATTGTATTAACTAGCAATAGTTAGTACATACACATGTACTATAAGACTTTTTTGTTAACATTAGGGTTACCAAACACCTACTGCACCAAATTATCTTTTTGAGACTTATTCTATCTTCATACAGCGCCTTGAAAAAGCATAACACCTACGACAATTCGTCGCTTTTCGCCCACGCACACCTGTATTTGTTTGTTGCGACTAAATAAATTCCACCCAAATCCATCATGATTTCTATTTTTTCGATTTTTTCCTCTTTGAAAACACGCATCAACAAACGATTTCCATTTTGAATGATGAAATAGGATAATGCGTCAATTTTCGAATTACCCGAATATCCTTTATCCGCCAACATAACTTTTCCCTCTATCCCAATGTCTGTCTCTGACTGACATCCACGCAAATTGTTTCCGACAATTCATAGCACATCCGTTCATACATCCAAATCAATACAATCAATCAAATGGAACAAAATTTAATAATGATTAATCGAATTCGACTTTGACTTCGACAAGCAGCCTACTCTTGTTTTCGAAATAAATAATACATGTTCTTGTCGAATAATAAGCTCGAATAAAGAGATCAATACAGCATCCTTTCTGCATTATTGAAGTATGAACATACACATATTTTCCAGTCCAGACCAACTAACAAAAGGCCAGCGCCCTTTTGGTTGTTTTTGGTGCTGATCCACCTTCACCATCCCACTCGTTTGTGGATTGGATGAAAGCGAATTTAACAATAATGTCAAATTTAATGCAATTTATTATCCTTTTTTGTATCTGCCCATCCCTTCCGTTTCATTCATCTATTCGTATCACTCTTCCGATTTGGGGGGGTTGAAGAAATATAAAGGACAATACAACGGAGGTAATTTACAATAAAGTCACGTGGCCGCAATTTCAGAGCGTCCGGACTGTACTCATCCTTCTCTTCAACAAGATAGATAGAGGTTACCACCAAAGCAGATTCAAATTAAGTAATTAACATGGCGCTAGACAGAAAAAGGCCTCCATCTCCCAACGCTGATGCTGTTGCAGATAAGGTATCTAGATACATAATGCTAATGGGAATCTAACTAACCCCTCTGTAACAAAAGACAAACGACCGACGCGACCGACGCCATCGTGATGAGTAAATTTTATGGCACAGAACAGAGTTTAGCAAGAAGAACTTTAAATTCCGCTTTAAGGCAACTCGGCTGTCTTAAACATGCTAGCCGGTGAATTGAATTTTGTAGATAAAATTGCTCCTTGGCTGTACTACAGGATAAACGCAAAAGTTTGCCAATGGCGGTGAAATGGAAATCTCAACGCAACGTTTCGTACTCGTTTCGGTTGCCTTGAAGCGAACCGTAAGCAAACACGGCATCATAGTAACACGAAGGTAAACGTGAAGGTAGCGTTAGTAATTTTCCACCCCTTTTTTACACTTTTGTTTAGGGTTCGAGACTTTGTCTTGTGGCTAGTGCGGGGAGGGTGTGCAACTTTTTCTTTTTGATGTATCTTCCTTTTTGGGGAGTTTTTTTCCTCGTCTTCGTTACCTACCTACCTTTAGTTGTTTTTTTTTTTCTTTATGTTTGTTCTAGATTTATTTTTTGGGGGAGTTTGGTACTTGGTAGTCTGGCCTGTAGCTAAACCCCCCAGGGGGTTGAAACCTCCTTTGCAAGCTACATGGCTGCGAAATAATTTTCTGATTATTTATATTTTTGAGTCTGAGCTTGTGGAGTGTTGGTTAGCTATTTTCTTCGTTGAAGTTAAAGGACGTGGCTGTTGTTTGGTTTTCGTTAGGGAAACGGGTAAATTGTTCGTTCTTGGGAAGTTAAACGGCAAACGTTTGCCACTTTCAGCAAAAGTGTGAGTGATGGAATTAAGTTTCTGCGCAATAACTTTTCTTGAAAGAAGAAGTGCATGGTTAGTTGTATAGTTATAAAGAGAAATTATTGAGCATGGACTATTTACAAACAGACGTACGTACATATATTTAGTATAACTGCTTACTTAAAGTTGTTAATTTCTTTCTTTACTATGTTGGTTTCTAAGGGGTTGTTGAATGTCTTTCGAATGCTTGTCCGCAATTACCCTATTATCGGTTTGAATGTTATCAGTTGTATACATCTTAGTTTCTCAGCTTAAGTTAGACATTTTCGAAGTTATACTTAGGCGTTAGTTAACATCAACCGCTCCTACTAGAGAATAGCCCTTTATGGGAGCTAAAGTGCAAATCCATTCGAATTTTCAACTTTCTGGTTAAAAAATCAGTTGAAGAATATCGATCAAGTAATAACCAAGAAATTACAAAATTCTGAGATTGCTTTACTAGTAAATTCTGACGTACACAATGTTCTCAGTTTGCATTTCATAACGTCCGTCTCTTTGACAACAAGCCTACTCTAAAAAATCTACAGAAGTTTAAATAGTCTAAACGCATTAAAGCTTATCTTGGATTTCCAAAAGCATTACGAGTTAAGTGGCGAGAATGACAGCAATAATTCTTGCGATGACGAGCAGCATTTTAACAATTTTCGAATGCTTTTACTACACTTTGGGTACCCACGTGGTATGAAATCGAAGTACGCAGTGATTAATCAGAGACGTTTAGCCTTTGGAACTAAAACACAAGTTGGTGTTGCCTTTTTAGTTCAGAGCATTTCTTTTTTTATCATTTAGAGCACGATTGGAGCGCGTCTATTAGCTTAATTTCCTGAGTAAAAACTGAACACGGTAGATTTTATATTTGTCAGGAGGTAAACCAATGCAAATACAAAATCGAAATCAATAAAATGGCGGTCTAAACTTCGTTGTTAATTAATTTCGTTGCAAAACTACGAAAAATGATCAAATCCTATTCCCGTACGCCAAAATTTCGCAGTTTTTCGCAGAATAGAATGCACACGAGGGAGGAGTAAGCAATTTCCCCTATCTGTGAATTTCAGCCCAAGAAATTTCCTTAGACAAATTTATGACGTCTGTCAAAGTTAACGTTTGCTTTTTCTTGTTTGTTAAAAGTAATTTCAAACAAAACGTTGGAGGAAAGATGTACAAATGTGTTCGCAGAATGTTAAATGCACATGACATTTTGACATTTTCATAAAAATTAATTACATTCTAAACCAACCTTGTTTTTTCTCAAATCCAGCTATGTAAAAAGCCACGCCTACTTACTAGCGCTGATGAATAGGGTATCATCTGTGTGTTTGCAATATTCCGAGTAATAATTACTGTTTCCTTATACTTTTTTATATAGAAATATTTCCAGCGAGAGTATTTTCGTACGTGTTCCATTCGTTTCAGAAGATATGTATGTATCTAGAAGGCGGTAACTCACAAAATTGATCCGTTGGTCACATATCTTCTTGTCAATTAAGTTAGTAGATGTGTGTACCTGTATTTCTTCTTCATCAACCCAGGCACTTTAAGCAGAAAAAAACACAACTTAAGGAAATTTGATTAGACCTCTGTCCCACACTCAGCCTTCCCCAAAGTCTAACACACAACACATTCATCCATCTCCAGTGACACAAAACACATAAGAAAAGAAAGGACATTATTCTTCTAGACAATTCTTTTGTTTGACGGAACACTTAAGAGAAACCTGAATGAGAATCGAAAGAAAAAAGGTACAAAACGACACAAAGCTAGAAGTGAAGGTACACTTCGTGCTACGGATGCTACATCTTATCGATTTGTCCTTTTTTTTTTCTTTTATTATCCTTCATTATTATCTCTCACTGGAAATGTTCTTTTTCAATTGTGTTTCCACACTCAAACCGGATTGCAGAGAAATTGCACAAAAGCTTCTATCCTAAATCAGTTTCGTTGGCTCAATTGTCTGCAAGGATTTGTACACCATCCTTGAATGGTGAATTGCCTTGCAAAAAAGAACTGGATTATCTCAAATGTTCATCGTCAAAGTGTACCTTTAAGTCAGAGCATCAATTTACCGTCTTTGAAGAATTTATTGCGCTTCCTGGTTTATACGTTCGCAATTTCCTGCATACAAGCAGTATGTGTGGGTGTGGTGTTCTACTGGCCATCTAGGGTCAGCTTTAATGGGAGGCGAACAGGTCATAGACATGTTTTCTCCATCCATCCCGGATGTCATTTAACGTACCTATCTAACTAAGAGAATGTTTTTTTATTAAGCGGAACATCCTTGTAGGAAAATAAATTCTGAAATGTCATTAAGAGGAAAAATTCTTCATTTTTACTTCCCGTGAAGTCAGTCAAATGCAGACACATTCTTTGAATGAAATATCCTTTCATTTTCGCAACACGAAAGATTGGCTACTGGTAGGGGGTGGCTTGATCTATGCAACTGCCGGAAAACCCCTGCCGCTAGACAACATCAATCTCTGTAGTACGCGTTGAAGGAAGAAATTGTAAATAGAAAATAAATATCTGTGTACATTTAGGGTGGGGGGTTGCACAGAGCCATTTGAAGGTTGCGAAATGAGTGACATGGAAACATGAAACAGCAGGAGTGATGCCTGGTGCAGGATCTGCATCATCGTTTCACCTGGTATGAGGTATAGTACTTGTCCTTGTGTTCTTTATTTAGATCGTCAAGGGGGGCAAAAGTTTTTAACAGACCCACGCGATGGGGTGTAATTTGAGTATTACTTGTATATTGAGTTATAAAAAAAAAGCGTGGAAAAAAGTTACCATTAGAATAGATTGTATGTTACCCTATCCTTCAAATTCGTTTCTAATAAGGGAAGCGTTTTGCTGTAGGTTTCTTGCAAAGTCATGACATCGTGAACTATCAGGATGCTCAGCTGTTAGGGTGCGCTCTGATTGTATCATGTAAAATGTATTTACAGGCTCTCATACAATCGTTAAAATTTTCAAAGACTGGCTTACACATATCCGCATTAAATTCATTAATTTTGGTCCGAATGCTGATTTTTAGCTATGTACACTTGTTGCGGGCTAATCCACACAGATTTTACTTTTCAAAAAGTCTCAAAGAAAATAGTCTCAGTTTAAATCATCATAAATCGAACACGTCTTTACGTGTTGTGTGACTCATAGCTCCATCGTGTTGATAAAAAAAGATCCTCTGTATCCATTTCTTCAATTTGAGATCACGAAAATCTTCAATCGTTTGTCGACAGCTCTTTCCATTGACAGTAACGCCTTTTTCATTTGCATCTTCGAAGAAGACACCAAACCAAACATTTTTTGGATCGTCTGATTCTAAAAGTACCTATTCGGATTTCCTTCTGTCCAAGTTTGTTTGTGGAATGAACTTCATCACATTTTCTATCCACCAATTGACGAAAGTTCTGCGTTAATTATGATCTTAATGTGTTGTTCACAAATGTCAAAGATGACAAACAAAAAAGGAAGTGTTCAGAAATTATTCACTACTGACGTCTAGGTGGGACTTTTGAAATACCTTACTTATATACCTTATTCTTTACTGAACCTTTTCTTATTACAGTGTTTGGTTATTTCGCTGGTTTCTGAACTTTAAATAACTTAAATTTGTTCTCAATCTTATAATTTGTCGAATAAAAGTTCGTCAAAATCCCGATGAAGTTTGTTCAGCATGTCACCCACTGATAACCTATAGTCTAGGATGTCACCTGAGTGCAACACTTTGGAGCATATTATTCAACTGGGAGTCAAAATTGCCAGACTCAACTGCTTTAGACCTCCCTTTCCAGATTTTCTCTTTGTACGATTCTTAGAAATGTCAACAAACACAACGTTGGAAAGAATCCCTAAGCTACATGTATTTCGCATCTACAACACTGTTTCATTATCTACATATATATGTATGTAGTCCATTCATAGTATGTTAATGAAAATCGTTTCCTCGTTCATCTGTGCAAGTTGATGCTGTAAACAGAAATGATGTGTAAATCTACACTACATTTCTAGTTAGATCCTTAAATTATGTCTAACACAATCATAAATTCTCCAATATTCACTTTTCTCTACTTAATAGATCCTAATGAATCCACTTGAGAGTACACATACACCTGTACGCTTAAAATGTTATGTCATATATGAATATACTACATTGTTATCCACCCAAAGTCGTATTTTTATATATAACTTCATCTTATCCCTCGCCCTAACCCGACCACTGAAATTCACTTAAGAAATTATCTTCTCTAAGCCAAGCGAAACTTCACCATATCCCAATTAAAAAGTTTTGCCAATATAAAATTTCATTTCGTCCTCGACACAGCACGTATGAAGTAGCACACATTCTGACGACGGTGTCATGTATCCCTTGGCAGTTCTGTTGAAAACTTCTACCACACTAACCCACCCAAATCGAAAGTGGAACTATGTACGTATATGGAATATATATATATGTTCAGTACGTTCCATACTTTCGCACCCTATTATGGGAAAACCCATAGTATGTCGTTTAGATCGTTTACTGCCAAAGCAGGGAGAAGGATACTAAAATACTTTAAGGTAATGAGAAGACTTACATACATATAAGAACAACATGTATACGGACAGGACCATCAGCAGGAGAAACAAAACAAAAAAGGTATACACCGTTAAAGACTGTACATTTCACTCCCCCTTGTGTGAGTTGAATAAAAATGCACAGAACTGTGTATCCTTAAAGCTTTGTACAAACAGTGTTGTAAGCTATGGGGCTTAGGAAAGATTCCGGCCAATATTGGCCTCGTTATACACCGAACAAAACAAGAAATAACCTGGTTGGCACCCTCACCATCTAACAATCGATACCGAAACGAATGCAAGGGAAACCGCATGTTATTATAATTCTGTGCGGTAGTTTTGCACGTTTTCATTTCCCACTGTTATTTGGGGGCAACTGGCCGGGGGATGGAAAATTGGTCGATGCCGAATTAAATGATTAAACGGCCAGGTCGGGTAGGTAAAATTAAAAGCGGCACGTGCCGTTCTGAATGGAAATACGCTGTATTCTGTTCATTGTTAAGGATATGATGAAGAAGAAACGAAGGTGTGCATATGCCCCAGCGGCACTGCGGGAGAGTTTTCAATTATTTTTCCATCCTCTAGTTTTTTTACTTGCTATTTCCATTTTCACATTTGAATATAACCCAAAGGGCCGACCTGAAAGACTCCCTTTTCGAACTGACGAAGTGGCAGAAAATCATGTACTTCACAATACTCGTATAAATGTTATTTATAGGTGAACAGATTAAAATCTATACAAATGGAAAAGGTAATCAGGTCTTTGAAGGACGCTCTTAATACCTTTATGACCCATATCAGAGCCCTTATTAAAAACATGTTTATGTGGAATAAAATGAAATAGTAAAAACAAGACACGAAGAGTGTATTGTAGACTTGGGGGTGACTATAACTACAGCAGTACAGTCACACTCGAATAGCTACGGATCCATTGTGTTCCTCTGTGTAGGGTTCCTGAAACAATGAAACCATACAATAGTCCTGCAATCAATGTACGATCGGAACTGCCCTAATGAACCAACCCGTTTTCGTTATGAATTTTAAGGTGGTTTTAGGTGGCGGACCGGGCTAACTAGAGAAGCTTATTAGTCTGTAGTATTGCCACTTATTTTACTAAGGTAGGTCGCCATTAAGTTGTTTTGTTATTGTGACCTGTAAAGATGCTTACATTGAGAGCTAGTTTTGGTCTGTTTAGCGACGGAAACTCCCTAAACCTTTTTTTGTTGTATTGGGCCCATAGCTTCTTTGAATGCCACCTTTCGTTACCCAAGTTGCAAAACTTCATGGTGATCTGGAAGATTGATAGCTTTAGGACCGAGTGATCTATTATATTTGTAGTTCGGTCCCCAAACAATGGATATATGTATGTATATGAAAGCTAACATTTGTGGATTTAGACTCGAAGTCTATTTCCTCACACGGGGTTAGTGGCGGGCTCGGTGGCGCACTTGATGTGAGAATTCAAGTTAAGCCGTTTGTCAAGGATCACACAAAGATACTTGACCGCACAGGAATAGCCTAAAGAGGTGCCTTTGATAGTGATAGTTCCTAAGTTGACCAGTTTTCTTTTGTAAAAGGCATTAGAATAGTTTTACAAGGGTTGACGAATAGTCCTTCTTTACTACACGCTAGCACAAATGGTCGTGCTGTGTTTTCCACTAAGAAAAAGCGCCCAGTCATCAATATGACCAATGGCGATGTAACTTGATCTCTGTAGATCGACTAGATGATTGTCTATGACTTGTGACCACAGAAGGGCAGAACGGACCCTTCCTTGGGTCAATTTTTAACTGCAGATACAGACACTGACTCTTTGGACTTTCAAGCATGACCCTTATCCATTGGTTGAGTGAATCTTCGATACCTCTGTCCTAACCGGTCTAACCACTCTTATCGAATCCGATGTCCGAAAATGAACACTTGTAACCAAAAGTTCCTTTCATCTTCTTCATAAGATGATTGTAAAGCACTCCTTCGATTCATTTAGCTTTCCTGTATACAAACTGGCTTGAGTTCTGGGAGATAGACAAACCTAATCGACCTCTAGTGTGAACATCAATAAGTCTCTCCCTAATTTGCCTGACGTCTGAATGAGTACTTGCCGATTTTACTATGGAATCTGTCTTTCTTATCCTGTATTTTTAGCTTTTATACATTGGTGACACTGATTGGTGGAATTTTTTTTTTCTTGTTCTGAGCTACTGTCATCAATATCCGGCAGCAGGCGTTTGCATAGTGATTGAGCTAGAAACAGTCATTCCTTGACTTCAGTATTATCGTTCAAAATCAAACATACATACATACATAACACTTGAACGGAAACGCCTCCCAATTCCATCCACTAATACATACTAATAAATTCCCCTCAAAAAAAAAGAAATACCAAACCCCCAACAGTAATAACTCAAAGAACAAAAACTTAATTAAGAACACCGTTGCTGTCGATTTTAATAGATGTTATATATCATACCAGTGTTAAGTCAGGACATTTTATCTGATCTTTCCTGGCAAGTTTCACACATTTAAGAGACTAATAAAGACCACGAAACTGTCATCAATCTTGTGGTCAGGACTTAAATTGTCTACCAACGTCCCATATCTTGCCCTCTTTTATCCGGCCGCCTCTATACAAAGAAACGGAAAGGAGAAAAGAAAGAAAAATCCTTAATTTGGTACCAGGACCAAAATGATTGAACAAATCGTCTCTGTCGGCCAATCTATCAAACTACCCTACTACGAGTACATCGGAGGTAGGGGTGGGGTTGGATAAGATTACCAGAAAGGGGGATGTCAACACTGTTTCTACATGACACGTGATATAATCTATTTGTTTGCCGGCATCGGTAATGGGAGAAATAAAAGAAATTGGTAGTCCAATGAAGTAATTATTACATAAAATATTGTTATTGTCTTTTATTTAAATATTATTCATGTTTCTTTATCCTTGCAGGATGGAAAGACTCAATACTCTCGATCCCGAAGAAATGGCTCTCTACTGCCGAGGCTACCGACGAATTTGGATTCCCTGACGTAAGTCTAGTCAATTATATATGTATTTATGTATTTATGCCCGAGTATACATAATTCAATTGTATATATGGTATTTCTTACTTCGAAGTTTGTTTAATGTAATGCACCTCTTCATCATTCTAGTTCCCAGCACGTAGTCGTAAAGAAAATTTCTTACGAAAGGATAACACTGAATTTCCTTTAAGTTAGATAACTTTTTTTTCTCGGTCCTAATCCAGCAGCTGCAACTCACTTCAACTATAGTCAAGTTTTTTGAAATATTAGACGAAACACTTCGGAGAAGGACTACCGAAAGTGTCCTTCCGCCCATCCTTATGGAATATTCTTGCTCGCTTCTTTTCAATTACTGATCAAATAACATTGACACTACTCCTACTGCTGTCGTCCTTTGCGAACAAAGTAGATAAAATTTGCACTTCTTTGGATTTACAACAGGCATGGTGTTTGGGAAAGGAATTTGATTCACTACTTAAGGCAAGTGAGTTTAAGTGGTTTCCATTAAAAGTCGATGGGCGTCTTTCGAAGAGCCCCTTTTGAAAATATTCAATTTCATTGGAAAAATGTTTCTTGGACGATGGACCAAAGAAAAGTTCGTCGTATGTATTTTATACCTATGTATGTAAAGCGATGGGCCGTGCGTATGTTTTAGACTTTGATCTATGCAGTCAAGGTTCCTTAAACTTTTGCAGATGAAAAGCACTTTGAAAATGCAGATATAGTAAGGCAAGAATGAGGACTATGGTGTTCGAAATTAAGCTTATCTTTTACATAATGTTAAAGTCTAACAATTACTGCATTTAACCTTTCGAGGGACATAGGGCGTTAACAAACTGGGACGCGTTTGAGCGTCTAAACATACTCATTTCCAAATAGCTTAATTTCTCCTCAATTGTACTTCGCTACGTTTGCCTAAGACTTCCCGCAGTTCTGCCTACCTGGGTGAGCGGATTTTCCTGCATGGGATATTTTCCAAGTGCGCCCAAAAATCTCTGATACTTTCTCCGTCATCTAACAATGTCTCGGCCCATTCTCTGGTGAAGTTGTTTATTAGAAATACAAATGGGCAAAGGAAAATCATAAAATCATTCATAAACCCTTATTTACGAAGATGAAGTTCCTTATCCGATATAAAAACATACAAACCAGTCGTCAAGGTAGTCGAGGTAATTATATTAGATATCATAGTCCATCTAATTCCATGTTTACTGAACCATGTTTGCTGGGGTAGACCCCACCCCGATATCTAGAAAAATAAAATATAAAAAGCGAAAATCTAGAATACAAAGTCAAACAAACAAATAGAACTTTCCAAATCACGATTAGCGATTCAATAGATCAATTGTTTGAAAAACTATGAGGCATGTGGCACCATCGTGTTGGAACCACATCCATCCAATTCTTGCCAAAAATACTCTTCCAACATGGAACGATAGCGAACACAACGAACACGATCACTTTTTGTAGATTTTCGATGAAATTCAGGATTTTCTCCAAACTCGTGTAGATTAAGAGTGGGCCAAGATCCTTAGCGCATATTCGCTACTATGTGGACTGAGAGGAATCGATTGATTTGGCTCATTTTGAACTGAAGCACTTACAGTTGCGATATTCCTGGTACTTCTAGCAGTGTGTTGTCTCACTTGCAAGAAGGTGAATAGGAAAAGGCATTCTAGCAACAGTACAACTGAGGACCCAAGAAATGTAACTGTTGCAACTACTCGTACTCAAGTTTAACACTGTGCCTCACAGAATTAAATTCATCGATCGACATTTTCTCACTCCCCCCTGATTGACAATAGAGAACTAATCCAATCTTTTATATAATTAGTAATGCAAATAGCACACAAAAAGAAATAACAAGTAAAATACCAATCATCCCCCCCTCGAGAACAAACAACAACAGAAAACAAAACAGAAGCTAACAACAATAACCAAACAACATGCCAACCAACCGCTCATTCGACTACAGTTCACCCACATTCTTTCCTAAGGCACATTGTTTAAACAATTGTTTGTCCAGAGCATACAGAGTATCAAAGATGGCAGAAAAGGCATCTCAATTAGTCCTCGGAAGCATCCTGAATAAGTCGACAACAAAATAAAAGCAAAAAGTATAAAACAACACAGAGATACATCCTGTTGGCAGTTCTTTTCCATGTCAGTCACATTTTGGCAAATCTTGAACTGGGGTGACATTTCAATGTCGTACGACCCCCTAAGTACCTGCAATTCCATTCCCCTAGATGAAATATTCTATCAGAGTCAGTCTGTCGGTCGAGAAGTATGTCCGTCCTTTGTGTACATGTGGGTGCAATGAGGGAAAATAACTTTTTTTTGTTTCGTGCCCCAAGGGAGTTCTCGTTCGAAATGAAATTCCATTCATTCCTCCGAAAAAGTCCACTTGACGTTACCTCCACAAGCGTTATTCGACAAAGGAAGGGTGGTGAGTCCACCCCACAGGGATGTTACCAGGTAATTTTCTGCCTACATCACAGTTCGAGGGGGTTTTGTCTCCCTAAAACTCCCCCTCTGAACATAGTGCCGGCAATTGTCATTATTGTGTTAGTGTCAAACATTTGCATTTTACCGAAACACATTCTCATTGTACACAGGGATTCGAAAGTGAGTGTGGAATCTCTGGGGAATGGCCCAACCGTGCTATGTATGTACGTACCGTGATGGTTGCTCAACGTGGCAGGATGAAGAAATTATTTATACATACATACATGTATATATTTTTATTTTCTATAAACTTTTCTCCTTGCTGTGAATTGAGGTATACGTGTACGTACTCGTATTATGTGAATGTGTAGGAAACTCCGCAGTGAAGGGAATACGAATTCATATTTGTGTCCTTTTTGAATTCAATGCGGACCGGTTTTGAATTTTAAATTGCTGACAGAGAAAACTTTTCAAAAATCGTGGTGAATAGGATTTCATGTTTTCTCTTTTATTCTTGACGGACGGATGGTGTAACGGTTTTCTTATATTTCCTTTAAAAGGATCTGTTTTAATGCCGAAAGTTCAAGGAAGTATCTTTTTGCGGACATATCAACTTGAAAATGTAATTAAAACGAACGAGTTGGGAAAAAGTCCCACGAAGTTTTGAGGATGATTTGACATTTCGATTTCTAACCGTCATTCTGGGATAAAAAAAAATACAACATTTTAGCGCAACAGGTCTATGGAACCCAGGGTCTAAGTTTTTCACAACCATTTGTGTTGTGCATGTTGTATTCTTTATCGAAGAATGGAAGTTATACTTTCGGAAGTTTGTCCGACCCTCGCGAGAGGTGAGGCCGTGAAAATACATTATGTTTTTGGTGGGATTCGTACCTCGAACCCCTTGCTCCGTATTCTAACTTACGAACCACTTGAGCCATGGTGCTCATTCTGGGATTACATACCTAAAAGATTACTCTGTCAATTACGATCTTACTTTTTTATCGATCTTAAATACAATTGCGAAGCTATTACTTTTCACAAGAGGACGACACCGAGGAAAATTAACTGGATACCCTTTAGAGAGGGGTTTGACAAATCTATTAAAACTCCTCCGGTACTCAAATTTAAAACTTAAGGTTGGCTACTCAAAACTGGCTACTGAGAAAACCTTCGTGCGACTATCTAATGAGAGATGGATCCCACTTCCATCTTGTTGTGTCTCCAGGAAACTCTGGACAAAGTATGATATTGCCAAAACCAAACAAATCCTGGCACTCAAAAGACTCAACTTTGCACTCTTTACGGGAATCATGACCGGCCACAACCTCATGGCCGCCCCACAGTAGTCTAATGCGAATAGAAAGTGATGACTCCCTCCCGAGGTCACATACCTATATACATATGTAGGTAGGTTGGGAGTGACGCCATCTACAAGGTTGCAATCTCACTCGGATCTCAACATATCAATTGTTTTCCCAAGTGTGGGATACCTGAAAACAGAGAAGAATACATTTACCCCTAAAATCAGTTCATGGCAGCAGTATCTTTCCTGAACCGACCCATTTTTGTGAAGAATCTTAGGGTAACTAAAGGAGCAGTGTATATATGTATAGCAGTGCATGTGTTGAGTCTTCCCCTTCCTAAGTGCCGCCACAAACTCTGCGAACATCTTTCTTGCTGAATCTCATTCTTTTAAGATAGGTCGCCAATGAGTTGTGGTTAGTATGGATACCTATGAAGAGAATCAGGTGCGGTTTGTTTAGCAACAGAAGTTCTCTAATCCTTGTTTTGTTATATTGGGGCTAGAGAGTTTTAGAGAGGCGGCATGATCCCCTTCTATGTTCGTCGTTGAACGGATGTTGTATTAAAAGCTTCTATTTCAGATTTCGTGGTATATTTAAAGCTTCAAAAATAAACGGTCATTCCTTGACACCGGTCAAGTAAAATCTATGTGATTCAAGTTCTGACTTTTCCTTTGAAATCTCCATCTTCATTCTGCTAATCACCATCTCAAGCTTACTGCTTCCAGCAGTTATTTCTACTTTATGTGAGAAACTTTAATTTCCTTTAATAAAGACAATTAGAGTTATATTTGTTTCAATCCATCCGCTCCTTGCTTTAGCTTTAGTTGATGTCGTTTGTGTCACCATCCTTTTTATTATTCCTTCCAAAGAGTCCAGTGCCCAATTATATGAATAGCTAGCAAAGCACATAAACTTGTGAGACAATCAAATTATATCACGCAGCTATTTTTGAACCAAAGTACTAAAATACCTCGTAAAAATACCCATATATTCAAGTTATAATCAAAAATATGTTCAACTCCATTCCTTTTAAACAATTTATAGCTCCCATCTGGTTTATTTCAAATTATTTTGCTCCTCGAATCCCAAGGCAACGTGCACCCCAATTGTAAACAATGGAAAAAAGCAATTCACTGCACTTGAGCTTTGCTCCGAAACTGTGTATATAAGGATGAACGTGAACTCCTTGGGTCGAGTACGCAACGATATTCTTTTGTCAAAGGACAATTACACGAAATTGGATATCCTGAATGAGTTTGTACATTTTACGAGGGATGATGGTTCACCTTTCTTCGTTTGAAGAACCCTTTTGTTTTGTTTCTTTTTTCTCCCGCCAAGCCCACTTCAATAAATATTTTCCATCGCTGAAGTTTATTAATCTGAGAAATGCCTTCCAAACCAACCACCGCTAGCACACTTGTCATAAAGGAATTCACAATTCAAAACCGAAACAATGACAATTTAAATAGAGAAAAATGTCGACTGTCGAGGGGGGTTGCAATGCCATCCATCCCTGGTTTGCGTACATTTTGGTACTGAAGTGACAATCGTTATAACCGCCAATGTAAACTCTATGTAAGCCCACTGTACCGGATTGTAGGTGACATTGCTGTGTGTTGTCACTTATTCAGCAACACCCCACGTGCATTTGAACACTTTTGCCGACAAACAGACTTAGGAACGAAGAATAAAGAGAATTTTGAATTTTTATGCAGATTAATGTGTCTGCACAGTCCCTGAGGTATTTGTGATATATTTCAGAATACGGATTATCTTTTCACGGTTGCTCGACCCTCGCACAAGGCTGCATTTGAAATTGTTGTAAATGGTATGGTGCAAGAATAACAATTCTCTCCAATGCGTGGGGAGATCGAACGCAAGTTGTTTCTTTCAAAACACCCTTACATATACTTGAAGGGAAAGCCAGTAAAAATTATGTATGGTTTGTTGAGTTCCGAGGGAATTCTGACAGGTGAACACAATATTTGTATTCGTCGTTCCATCGCATTTACTAACCTTTTTTCGCATAACAAATAACACCTAAATTTTAATTAGCATTGTCAGAGATGTGTGTAAAGCAGGGATGAACTTATTTTTTGTTTTTGTTTGCGGTTTCTATGGTTACAACTTTGGGATGTACGTATACCTCATTGTATTCCACTGAGAATACATACAATTTAAAAATAAGTCAGTACAGTGGGATACTCTTTTAACGACCTATCATTTATGAAAAAACAAGACCCTCCCTGACACACTCCAGACAGTGCTTCGAAACGCAGATTAGTCCATGGCAGAAGCGGCCTTCTTTAACGAACGCGTTTTCGTGATAATTCCGACAGGTAGAGTCAGCTGTGGTCTATTAGTAGATAGGACTTCCCTAGTCTTTTTTGTTGCAAAGTAATCTCGAAACGTACCGCGCGGAGATTGTACTCCACCTTGCGTTGGACATATTGTAAGAGTCAAAATTAATTGCGGATATGAGGAGACTGACGGGCGTTACTACCTGATCATAGGTCATTTAACTCCGACCCTATTCTAATTAGCTCATCAGATTTTGTATTCCTTTGGAAGTTCTTCATTCATTTTAATTTTTTGCTAAATATTCATCTGTCTCAGTAGTAAAGAGAACCGAGCTATAATCCCAATATTGCGTAAAAAAGTAGGAAATAGGCAATGCAGTGTGATATGTGAGAAACATCCGTATATCAACTGACTGAAGAAGCAACAAGCAGATGTGACAGTAGGTCTGTCTGTAAGGAGCTCATTGTTGGTCAGAACTTTAAACAACATCATCATTCAAATGAGGATCAGATCAATTAATGGAAAGAACACTTTGCTTCCCCGATGTTTCTCAAGATTTCAACAAAATATGACACGGGAAGTACATTCTGATTATTTTTCTTAAAGACTATAAAAAAATCTGTTCAATATTTTTCAACCATTGTTGCTTTATTGAAAAGTGTAAACCTTACGATTAATTTTGGAATATTATTTCATGCCAATGACTCCCTAGGGTGGCTTGGGAGTAGATCATCCTCTGCTTGTCAGCCTTAAAGCTGATTATTTAGGCGTCTATCCGTCTGTCATCCGCATGCTTTCAGTCTCCCGAAATGTCTACACCCATTTATCTGCCTCGGCGACTGTTAGTCTGCTTAAGTTTATTTATACTGATTCTTCAAAGAGCGTGTAGCAATTTCAATAAAATCAATTAGACTTCCAGCTCAATTTATTTCAAATTTATTATTCGAAGCAGACAAATAAACAAAGTATCTCCGAATCTATGAAAAACACACGATGATGTGTAAAGTGATGATGATTCAAGAACACTTGACTCACTCTCATCCAAAGAGTCAAGCGCCAATAATCCAATTTTTGAACGAGACGCTATGCGCAGAATGATTATCATTTTGTATAAAAAACAAATTAAATGAATTAAGAGTTATGCGTCTTGCGAATGTCCAAGCGATTGTTTAGTCATTTGTAACATTAATCGAAAAGCGTTGACGTCTTTAGTTGTGGATCGTACCAGCAAAATGTTTCAATCTCCGATTCTTTTCATGGCAATATCAGTGCGATATGAATTCAATTTTCTGCAATTCTATAAAGTAATTTTGACAACATATGTACCTCTCCAATTTAAACATACGCTATACATTTTTTTTTTTTTTTATTTCAGACACTTCCAAAGGTACCAGTCCCACCGTTGGATCAGACAATGACCGACTACGTCCGGGCCCTAGAGCCAATTGTTACTCCTGCTCAACTTGAACGCACCAAAACCATTATAAAACAATTTACCGCCCCTACCGGCTTAGGTCCAAGATTACATCAGTACCTTCAGGATAAGCGCGAGGCCGAAGATAATTGGGTAAGTCCAGTACTAACATTCCTTCCTGCCGTCACTCATAAGCCATTGACTAAACTCTTATCTTTGCTATTGACTAGCAAAGTCGCCATATCATAGTACGTTAACTTATTGTCATTCCAATATTTATAACTCGGATGTAATCAACAAGGTATTTGTCAGATAAATTTCGAATTATTTCAACTGATAAAGCAATCAAGTTCAAATTTAATTTATGACGCAAGTTTTGCCTCATTTACTGGCCGAAAGTAAATAAAAGAAATATTTGCTAATTTTAGCAATTCTTTTTTACGATATTCAAATATTTTTAGAAATATTTATAGTCAGACGGTATTAAGAGCGTTTTTAATGCGCAAAAAGTAAGTACATGTGTTGTATGTGTTTTTTTTTTTTCTTTTGTAGAGCTACAAATAGAATATAGATAGCTATAGATACAAAGGTAGATATGACCTAGGACTTCGGAATGACACATAATCAATCATTGTCCTCTACAAGTCATTATTTGTTGATTAACATTACGTGCGTATATTTCCGGTGATTATCGACTGCACTCGTATCGATATCGATAACATGTTAAGCCCCGTGAAGTGGCGGCCAATTTCGCCTACACATAAAAACATACATACATGTTCTTGAAATTAATTATTTTAGTTCTTCGACTTTTATTTGATACACAATTAGACAACTTTTTGTTTAAATTTATGACGTATACTGCAAGTTATAAATCTGTACATTGTTTGGCTAAACGTCAGTTAATAATGATGTTTAATGACATTTGATGGAAAACAATAACGAAAAACATTTTATACCGAACAGTCAATTGATAGGTAATCATTAGACAGGAACCCGATTGATCGAACGGCCAATTCTAGTATCAGATAAAGTCGTTCATATTGACGCCGCCACAATCGACACCATAGTTCGACGCTTGTAGTAATGTTATCTCGATTCTAGGAACTGTCGTGGATTAGGTTCAGTTCAGGGTATATGTATGTATGTAGGTATGTGGGCTTATGTACGGGGAGAAAATCTAATTAGCGCTATGATGCGACGTTTTGATACCACAGTTCGTGTTATCTGATTTTATAAGGGTAGTAGTTCCATGCAGTGGGTTTCAGAAAAAGGATATTTTTGGGAGAGCTTTGCTACATCAATAAATAGTTTTCCAAAAGAAGTAAGCTATAGATTTACTCTCGTAATTATCTCTACGACAGAATGTGTCTAGCATGTTCTATTTGATGAAACATTTGATGGATGGGAACCCCGCTAGTAGAGGATTGCAATAAGGACATAACAATTTTGTATTTAAATAAAATTAAGAATTTTTGATATACCAGGCTGTAACACATAATAGAGGAGTACATATATTAAATTTATGTATAGACTTCAATTTTGTTCATTTGAATACCACGAGCAAGTTTGCAGTAATCGAATCTTTGGATCCAATTCACCACATAACAATGAGTCCAACTGCCATTTCTCAAGATTACACGATATTGCACGATTACCGAACATCCCCTTCAATAGATCAATTGTTTGACCAGCTATGTGGCATGTGGCACCATCTTCTTGGAACCACATTTAACTGAGTTTTCCAACATGGCACGATAGCAAACTCTATAGACCATAACATGGCGATCATATTTATCTGTCACACCTCCGGCATAAAATCCACACCACTTTTTGTCACTTTTTGTGGATGCAATGAAGTCTCTCTTTCTTCAAGCACATGTAATGCATATGTTGCATGGCCACTAAGCCAAAAATGAGCTTCGCCGCAGATGGCTGCGGTATTTTCAGTACCTCGACTAGTACGTTGCCTCACCGTCATAAGAATATTCAATAGTGAATATATCGATTCGAATTTATTAACTTAAGCACGCACAGCCTGACTTGTGGGACGATTATTTCGACCGAAAATTGGACTAAGTGCTCTAGAATTTCCAAGCGTTGCTCGTCTCTGAATTTGACATTCACATTGGCAGATCGTAAAAACAGTTTAAGGATGCATTTGTATTAGAATACAAAAATTGTTACGTCCCTATTGAAAACCCTTTACTTATTAGATACAAGTCGGAGATACATTAACACATATCCATAACAAAGATCACTTCATTTTGACTGTTGGCACAGGAGTCGGTGGTCCTATTCCACCAGCTGGAGGGGTAGGAACCTGAGTTGGAGGTACTGGGACATCGGCTGTTGCTGGGGGTGAAGGCGGACCAGGTATCGTACTAGACGTAATCGTTGGTGCATCTGTCAGTTGTGTGGTCGATTTTGGCGGATCCGTGACTGGAGCACAACTACAGGGTAATATCTCATTGGGAGGCACTGTTGGACTTTCTGTGATAATTTCCGATGGCGGATTGCTTTCAGTATATTGTGGTGTTGAAACCGTACTAGTCCTAGTAGATGTAGATGGAATCGTTACAGCTGTTGTAGTCTTTATAGTTGTAGTTCTATCCGGTGTTGGATTTCCATTTGTTGGTGGAAATTCTGTGGGTAGATACTCTGGATCTGGTGGAGGAATAAATGAACCTTGTCCGGTACAAGATTGCCTTTCAAAACTGAAAAGTGTGTAGCCGTTGCATCTAACTAGTACTGTTTGACCTATTCCCAAACAGTTGTAGTAGTAGTGGTTATTCTCATAATATGGCCAAAGTGTTTTCAATTCATTAGGACTGCAATTAGGAATAAAAATTTGTGCATTGGCAGTAGCACAAAACACTACGAGTACTGCCACAATAACTGCAATAGAAGAAATTAATTTAATTGCTTAGATAAGGTGAAAAATGAAATTTGAATACCTTTCATACTTATTTCTTGACACAGTCGCACTTAGCTAAACAGTGCATAAAATGTAGACTGGTTCAAGTTTTTATAACAATACTTGCTATCGCATCCAATAAAACTCAAGTGTTTTGATACCAACAGGTGAGGTTATAAAAGTCGGCAGATTTGGTTGTGATCTACCAATAAATAATTCTTTAAAAGTGATTATTGGTAGCCCATTTTATTGTAACACTTGGTTGGGTTTTATTGGTTTTTTTTCGGATAATGAGTCACAAATTCGATCAAAATTTTACCTTATCGATTATATGTACAGCGGAAAACGGAAATAATGGAAGTGGATTCCCCACTGTGATTGCTATAGGAGCAGTGCTTTTGTATTTGGTTATGTACTCTAGTTTTTGTTAATCGCTTGCGAGCGATAAGGTTGTGAAAAAGAACCTAACCTTGTCTGGGCTTAGAACACCCCGTCTAGGATATCTAAACTAATAGTCAAAAACTTCGCTGAGTCGATATAGATAATACAGCATTTAGTGCAGATAATTGTATGTATGGTCAATGAGATAATATCGCTTAAACTACGCTAATTGCACAGCCATCTGGCTAGACTGTATTACGACAGAGTTTAGCTCTCATTTTGTCTCTTGCTTGATCGCTCTTAGTATGTGTTTAGATTTACACCAAGAAAATGCTTCCCAGAAAGTGAGGAGGCTGAGATCCTATCCTAACTAGTACCAAGTCACAGCTATTTGCAGTGAAGTTCTACTCAGGAAATCTGATATGGGGAGGCTTAGGCTCATGGCCACAGGTACATTGGATGCCTCACCGACTGACTACAAAACTGCTTCACTGAACTTCCAGTGAATCTCGTACAATGTTTTTGAGTTCTTATAATTCGTACAAAGTAACGAAATCAGAATTAAAGAAAATAGGTTGCAAATTAGGAGAAGATCAGAAGATCCGTAAATACCTTTGCAATTTGAATTACCTTTCGATTTTTATTGGCCATTGATAAAACTTCGAAAACGTTTAATAGTACATTTTAAACTTAAATGGTACAGAAAATACTTAATGAATCTGAGTGAAAACTGCTCAGATATTTCTACACAACTTTTTATCCACAAAACTTACGAAAGATTAGATAGAACTTCGGATTGGACAGCACGGTCTTAAACGGAATGTGTTTATTTCGGCATTGGTATCTACGCGGAATTTAGATACATTTATAATTATGTAGATGATGATATTTGAACTTTGGTTTGTTTTGATTTTGTTACGTAGACTAATTCCGTCTGTTTTGCTTATGTTATTAGGAACCCCATTAACATCATTAACGAGTGAATGTTACCGAATTAGAATTATTACGATTAACTGCAGGCGTCGATAGTAAAATTGATAAATTCAAAATTGGATTTGCCCAGCTAGTTGATTTAGGTATGATTAGGTGGTAATACATACATTCTATTCGGATTTTTGATTTTGTTATTGATTCGAATTTTTCTGAACTAAATATGTACAAATACTTGATACGAAATACGCTGGGCGAGTTTTGCCTCTTTCTATTAACACAATACACAATAGTAAACTTCAGAGCTCGCATCTTATAATTTTTTACATTTTTCGAATACTTATTGCGAAGAGGAGTCAAAATCGAAGTGAAACCAAAACTAAGCTACATACATATGTACATATGTTCAAACGATTGTCAGATCTGACAAGTCAAGTCTACAAATGTGCTTACAATCGCTATCAATGCCAAACTATTTTACAACACTGTTGTTAGATTTTGTATCAATTTCTGCAAATTTGTTGCCAGACGGCTGATCTGACATTTGTCTGATAACGTTGTTTTTACCTTATTGCCAAATCATACAGTTGGTAGCATTTCGCAGAACTTTTTTCTTACGATGCTGTATTGAATGAAAAAATGTGAAAAAGTACAAAAGTTAAATCGAAATGGATCAAAGGGAGGCACTTGGAGCTACCTTGTCCCAGTACATATTGGAAGCGTACTATTTGGACGTAGGATTGGACGCTAGATTATCAAATTCACCTTCAAATTCTCGTTCTATTATTATATAATACATTTTCACAGCTGTATGTCATCATCGAAAATACGTACATATCGCCCACTCGTACAAAAGATATCACCTAAAACAACAAAACCATCTTTCAACAAATAAACTGTCAAATGTCATAAACTTTGCACATCTTACAATTTTCATTGAGATGTCAGAAACAGACAATTCACACGATTGTCAACCGAATTGGTAAACTTGGCCTTAACTGCCAGATTTGACAATCGTTAATACTTAACAAACTAGGTTTTCAAATCGATGAAATTATACACACTTTTACCACGAAAACATCGATTTAATTGCAAACAAAAGTTTTCGATCTCAGTGACACAAGTTGTTATAAAAAAATGTCCTTTGAACTCCTCCTTCATATTCATATTTATTTTACTTAGCTCTAAAGCACATTTGTACTGAAGGCAAAGTTTTTTATCTCGTGGTATTAGCCAATGCTAGGTGGTGTAGGCACAGCTGATCCTGAATCAGTCGTAGCAGGTGGTGTTGGTGGTTCTGGTGCAGCTGTTGTTGGTGCAGACGTAGTAGTTGTTTCAGTTGTAGGTGCAGCGGTAGAAGGCGAAGCGCTGGGAGGCGTGACAGTGGAAGGGGTAGCAGTAGACGGTGTAGCAGTGGACGGTGTTGCAGTAGACGGAGTAGCAGTAGATGGTGTAGCAGTAGATGGTGTAGCAGTAGATGGTGTAGCAGTCGATGGTGTTGCAGTAGATGGCGTAGCGGTAGAAGCTGTAGAGTCGGATGGTGACTCAGGCGTTGGTAATGTGAAAGAGGTTGAGGTACTTCCTGGTGTCGTTGCCGTCACATCAGTTGGGGCATCGGTTGGTAGTTTCTCCAATGGTGGTGCTGGAATATACTGTGATTGTGGAGTACAACTTTGATAGACAAATGTGAACACAGTATTTGTGTCACAAGTCTCTATGACAGGCACTCCAATACTCTGGCACTGATAGTACTGCGAGAGGTTGTCATAGTCCGGCCAAAGTATTGTTAATTCATTTTGTGTACATTTCAAATATGAATCAGCGGCAATAAACGCAACTAAGTTCAACGATATGACCGTTAGTACAACTTAAAAAAAACAGTTTTTATTATTCCTTGTACAAATTATTGATTGTAAGATATCTAGTACCTTTCATGCTGGTAGAGTTTGTAGACTTTTGCTATCCGTAATGTGTGGTTCTTCTGTATTAATCCCCCGAAAGTGTATCGATAACTAAACGAAAACTATCTAACTTCCCCTTATAACTGTAAGTGTGACTTGCCAAAAATCACGGCTAAATAAAACTGATAAAAAGAATTTGATCCAAATCGTAATTAGGTAGGACGATTAAGAGATGGCTAGGCACTGGAACTAGCGACCAGGTCCGGAATCATGATATGAGCATTGTGTAGGGCGCTAATAAACGAAACATGATTGACACTAAAATACACTTAAAGTATCTCTGGCTTTCTCATTGCTTCTAACAACAATTAAAAGAGCACTTACTTGTTTTATATGCAATATTTAATTGAAACCAAATAGTTTATAGTAACAGACTACAGAAAGTAAGTCATTGCAAAGATAATTGGTTGAATTTTCTGGAAAATTTTAAATATTGTAAAAATTTAGCAAACTCTATCTCACCGCTTCGCCTCTGGTATTTATATCGACATTTGGTTTGTTTTTGATTGCGTTTTTTGTTGGGTTTTTCATATTTTTAATTTTGCGATTTGGATTTGCTATAAATACATATATATCTACAGTAGATATACATAGGTAGATTAGTAGTCGGTGGTTAAAAGAAACTTAGCTAGGGATAGGAAAATTTTGGAAGATCCATTTGATTTGTGGGGAAAGTTAGAGTTGGTTAAGTAGAGCATGTTCTTTTCAGCTATGTGGCAATTTTGGGCTCTAGGAAATTTCCTACAGTCCTTAGTAAAAGGTTTAATCTCACATTGCAACTAGTAGATGACTGGGCTGGCTCCAAGGGACTGGGAGTCAACCTATTGGAAACAGCGGTGGTGGGTTTACAAGGTGAGGATTGATCCCTACCTTTAGCTCTCTCAAGATAAGGGGAAATGAACTAAGACTCACGTTATCTGATCAGGATCAGGAAAGTAAACGTAACATTCAGTCTTGTAAAAGGCGTTACCTAATTCGTGGGCCTTCAAACCAGCCGTGGTGTGCTGGCTGTAGGCAGCAAATGTAGAATCCATTCTTCACTAGTTTGGTCGAAGGCATTTGAGATCCAAAATCAGCTTTCTATCTTACAAAATATAGAGAGCGTCATAAGGTACACTACTGACTTACATACAGCACTTCTTACAGCGGCAATGAAAATCATACTAAGTCTCATTTAACTGGACCTGACCCACAGCTATCAGCTGTCAAGCTTGTATCGCTGAAATACCCGACACCTTCGAACACCTTCGTATCGTATTCCCAAACAAATTTCCGGACATTTACGTCTGCGGAGAACAATGTCATCCAATTCACGTTTTGAGCATGCATTCAGATTTTTAAGTCGATTCGCTTCTACACTGAGACGGATTAAAATCATGGACGATGTTGGTGGAAATCTTTCCTTCAGTCAGCAGCATGTTCCAGTCGAAAATTATGGCGATTAAAGAAGTCTTATGTTGGCTTAAGGAAAACGTGATATCTGGTAAGGATCACCGCGCCTTTTCGGACAGCCAAGTAACTATCAAGTCCTTGAAATTAAACTCTATTTATTCTGTGATAGCTCTAAATTGCCGATCGGTTCTCATAGAGATGACTGAGCAGTTCAATATTCGCCTTTATTCAGTGCGAGAGCATAGTGGCAGTCCAGAACAAATATACCAATTTTGTCGGATAAGGCCAACGAATTTGTACATGCAAATCTTAGGTAAACAAGTGGACCCACTTACTAGACATGACAAAATAAATTTTTCCAAAGTTCGATTTGAAATAAATGAATTTAATCTAACTTAATAAACTGTACATCGGCATTACAATATGGTGTCATTACGGGGACATTTTTATAGGAAGGCAGGCTACAAGGTTAGACCATATTTCACAGTAGGAAGTTTCGCTTAGAAGCCTTCTATTTTAACGACGTTTCATTGGAAGATTGAACTGATTTTAACAACATCGGATCTGGAAAGAAAATCTTAAGACAATGGAAATACTACTAGCCTTAGTGTGCGTATCTTCCATGATGGCAGCCCCTTGAACCTATTAACCAATCATACCTATTGAGGTCGTGAAAAATTTCGAACTCGAATCACGAATAATTCATTCTAACCTAAATCTAAAAATTTATTAATCCAGGAACGATTTCAATTTTGACTTCATTTAAAGCCTTGGTTCGTTATATACTTTATTGCAAGAAGTAAATAAATATTAAAAGTCAACACAACAACTCGAATGACTGACGAAGCAATGTGACAGTTGCCTCCGAGCACATACCCTCACTATATGCTACTTGAGTAATTGAGAGTAGTGAAAGAAACTTAACGTAAAATTATGAGATTAGCTTCCGATTACTTCCAACTATTATATGTATATATGTAGTTCAGCCTTTACGCTACATACCTAGTTGAAAATGAAATGTCTTGACAAAATGTGAAAATGTGTGTCTTGGATTCTCGGTCTAAAACATTTCCTCAAGCAAAATTGATGGCGTCAGCAATTTTAATAGTTAAAAGGGAGATAAGTAAAATTGAATATGTTGTCATTAGTTTTCTTCTGTTGATTCTGTATGTGGATTGTTAAGATTAATTTTAGTACATTTTTAGGGTATTCTATGGTGATGGTGTTAACAATTTTATTATGGATTTGAAGGATTGGATTCAATACCTTTTGGCGTAATTATGTGGTCTAAAAATTGAGTTTGTTTTAACGTAAGGTGGCACTTACTCAGTTGAATTTTTGAATATTATTCGTTAAGTGTAGTGAATATCTGATTTATAATTTTCAAATTTTATTTCAATGAAGCTGACAAAAATAGAATGTCGTACATGTAAATATCATATAACTTTCTTGAGTGCAAATGGCATTCTGTTACTTCTTGTAGGACATTATTAGAGCCTGTAAGGGTTTTCAGTATTATACACGATTCCAACACAAAAACAAATTGTGCGTTCTTAAACTAAGGTAAACGAAAGAACCCTTTAATACAGTTATTGGTTTGAACGATCGATTAAACAAATGAATTGTATTGAGGATAGTTAGACAAAAAGGACCTTTATGTTCACATTTATTTTAATGACCCTGAATGCTAAACTTTGCATCTGGTAAACGAAATTTAACAAATATATATATTTCGGCATCTGCATACTCTTGTGGAATTTAAACATTATTTTGATTTTGATTAAAAAGTGAGTTTTTTTTTTAAAAATGCGTTGAATTTTATTGCACCTCACTGTACCCATACTATTTTGCCAAAAAAAAAAAAATATTCCAGAGTTCGAAACCGAACTGTAGACGGTTTTGATGCTATTCCTATTTTATTTTAACGGGAACCAGCAACAGTTGCTGGAACACTTGGTGGTGTAACCTCAGCAGTGGGTGGTGTAGGTCCAGGGGTTGCTGGCAATGGTGCATCGGTCGCAGAAGGTGATGGTGGTGTTGGTACTCCCGGTGCAGCGGTTGAAGGTGTTGTAGGTGCAGCGGTTGAGGGTGTTGTAGGTGCAGCGGTTGATGGTGTTGTAGGTGCAGCAGTTGATGGTGTTGTAGGAGCAGCAGTTGATGGTGTTGCAGGCGCAGCAGTAGATGGTGTCTCAGGCGTTGGCAAAGTGGAAGAAGTTGAGGTACTTCCTGGTGTCGTTGCTGTAACATCAGTTGGAGGATCAGTTGGTAGTTTTTCCAATGGTGGTGCTGGAATATACTGTGCTTGTGGAGTACAGGATTGGTAGACAAATGTAAACACAGTATTTGTGTCACAAGCCTCTGTGACAGGAACTCCAATACTCTGGCACTGATAGTACTGCGAGAGGTTGTCATAATCCGGCCAAAGTATGGTCAATTCATTTTGTGTACATTTCAAATATGATTCAGCGGTACATACCGCAAACAAGGTCAGCGATATGAGTGATGTAACAACTTTTAAAAGAAAAATGAAAACTCCGTTAATAAATCCTTATTCCTCATCAGGATCGATTTAGTACCTTTCATCCTGGCAGAGTGTGTATACTTTTCCTATCCGTATTTTATCGTGCCTATGTATTATTCCACCGAAAGTGTGTCGAAAACTAAGTGAAAATTATTCCCCTTCAACTTATAAGTGTAGATTTGCTTAAATATCACAGCAAAATAAAACTGATTAGGTTTATGTGATTTTAATCATTCATGTCACGATTAAATGATGGCTAGGCACTGGAACTTGTGACCAGGTCCGGAAATATGATATGCACACTCAAATGTAAAACATATAAAAGCTTGTTAACTCTACTTGAAAACAGTGTTAAAACAGTGCACGTTTTTAGATTCTATCTAGTAAATTAAGTTTAGGTGCACGAGACCAGATTTGAGGGTTATAGTTCAGCTTATTAAAGGTTGCCGTTCCTATTTCACAACCGACGAACAGGGACGTGACGTCAAGTATGAGATGGTGAGTGTTGTCAACGAAGAAATATGGACTTTTATCCGATTAGAGGTACCAGATATTATTTATGAAAATTAGAAAAAATATCGGAGATAAAACGGAACCTCGTTTACATGTATACGGCCATTTACGATTAAACAGCTTGATGCCAAACTTTATGAAATATCTTTGTTCATAGAAGCATAAAACCAATTTAACCCAGAGACCAAGGAATGTCTAAGGAAGACGAAGGAATCTAAGCCAAGCCCATTGAACTTCCTGGCATGCTTGCTAGTAGTGTAGATCTTACAGAGTTTTATCTACTTACTTAGATAGCGCTACAGTTCGGAATTAAGTTGGGCCTCCCCTAACAAGCTTCTCCAGTTAGAACAGTCCTTACCCAACTGCCTTCATTTGCGCACTCAAGCCGGTACATGTATAGCTCGTGTCTACAAAATCGATAAAAAGGTGGTGAATACTGATTTGACCTTCTTGGGTTTTTTTAAGATCTGCCGAACCCTGTCCTGACCTGAAACTACACTGATATGTTGATAAAAGGTGCCAGGCGTTCCCACAGTATGACTGATAAAATCTTGTACCCGAGTACATGATGTTCAAGACATCAAGTACTGTAATGTGCGCAAATCAGGGGATCTTCATTTTTCTGGATCGGCCAAACGATGCTAAGATTTCATTTCTCACGCACTGCACCAAGTTATCTTTATGTGCTTCGGCTGTAGGCTATCAGGTCCAGCAGCCAATTAGAAAGAGTTAGAATAAAGTGGAATATGTAAAATAAGTGACAAAAGTTTGCATCTCTCGTTTGTGATAGTTATAGCATCTAAATGTTGGTCATCGTGTTGCTAAAGTTTTAAATAATTTATTATCGTTGGGTTTTTTTTTTGTGAAACTGTTGATTTTTTTATTTCATATCACTCTACACTTCGGTTTATTGAAACAATTCCGTCAGAACAACACTGAAGAGCTCGAAACTAAACTGAACTTGCAACGGTTGACCCCACATTTGGTGGTGAAACATCCTGGGTAGGTGGTGTGATACCCGGAGTAGCTGGCATTGGAATACCTGTTGGTGCTGGCGATGGTGGGTTAGGAATTCCAGATATAGTAGTGGTAGTTGGTGTGGTGGTCGACGTCGTTGTAGTACTTTTTGTTGTCTTTGTTGACGTTGACGTTGACGAAGTGGATGACGATGACGATGACGATGAAGATGACGACGATGGGGACGACGACGACGACGAGATAGTTGAATTTATTTCTGGTGTCTGCGGCGTTGGTAATGTGAACGGTGGTTCTGTACTTCCAGTACTTCCTGGTGTCGTTACACTACCTGTTGGAGCATCTGTCGGTAAATTCTCCAATGGAGGTGCTGGAATATACTCTGATTGGAGAGTACAACTCTGGTAGACAAATGTGAACAATGTTCCTGTGTTACAGGTCATTGTGACGGGCTTTGCAACATTCACGCAATGGTAGTATTTCGAAGTATCGTCATAATTCGGCCAAAGTATTCCCAATTCGTTTCGGGTGCATTTTAATACGTATTGATCAGCTGTACATGACACAACTAGGATCAACGATAAGAGTGCTACTGCCACTTTAAATGAAAAAAATAAAATTAAAATAATTTGTTTTTTTTTTTTTTTTCTTTTTCAATAATCCTTGTGAATGTATTTTCGAGTAGGAGCTGTTCAAGCTCGGGTAACGGTGTTATTACCTTTCATGATTAGATGGTTTTTAGTTTTCGTATCCTTGTGTCGTGTGCAAACGTGTGCTGTTCCTCAATCGAAACCCAGTGTGTAACGGAAACTAAAACAAATTTATTTTCCCTTCAATTTATATAGAGAAGAATCGCATCGCATAAAATCATACAAAAAAAAATTATTGATAAGATTTTTTTTCTTCGTACACGAGATGCGACGATAAGGTTGGATGGTTAAGTGATGGTTACAATTCTTGAACCTAAGACACATGCTTCCTATTTTGTACAGAAATGTATCGTCTACTTCCACTAAGGCTTCCATTCTTTAATGAAACGCCGACGATTTCCGTTTCGTAAAGAGTTTGTTACAACAATTATCTATTGATGGTGTTGCCAGGCATGCAATGATAGATGCATGTGTAACAATTATATTAAAATGACTGCTAAAATCACAACACATATATTTCAATATTCATATCCAACTGTTTTCTTCTTTTATTTATGACATTTCAAAAAATAATTTCAATGCTCTTGTATCTGAGAAGCTGAGTTTCACATTAGAAATTTTGTCAAATGATAAAATCTAAACTTGGCAGTGCTACAGATTCTTTTCATCAACTATTTAGAATTTCATTAACAAAATTACGTTCTTTTTATGTACAACCTTACATATTTGTATGTGTTATCGAATCAATTCTGACGAACAAATTAAGACAAGTTGTTTGACATTGTATTCACATTAACAGCAACAATGACAGAAAAAAACACCTGATCGAATGCCAAAGCAAAGAGATACATAAGTGATAAGAAAAATCTAAATTTGAAAACTTGCCGAACATTGTAAAAAATTAAGAAAACTGATATTAGAATTGATTTCCGCCTTAAAAATATGATAAAGTTTCCTACAATCACTGTGCATTTTTTTTTATTTATTTATCATAACGCAGGGGGAAAGATAGATCAGCGTTTTGTGTATAATTGTGAAATAATGTTTTAGATTAGATCTTGGATTACTTAAAATATCAGTTTTTAATTTTAATTAAATATTAAAATGATAATTTGCGTCCTATATTCTGTAGATTAAAATGCACACACGTTTCGGATAACCAGTTTTTTTTTTATCTAAGTTAAACTTCAGTTTTTGCAATCTCTTTTGATTTTGTCGGATCTGGGGCGTTACTTAACAATTAGGAAAATACTTTTATTTCGAAGAAAGACAATCACTTCCGCTTTCAAAGCCTTTCAGGATTTATGATCCAGACCTAAATTCTCTACAACCTGACTTAAAATTTGGCTCCTAAAACAAACGCCGTAAAGTGCTTGAAGACTTAAACCATTGTCTGCTTTTCCAAATTTGATATGAAAACTGCATTAACTACGTTTGCTGCTTTTTCAAAAGTTTAAGTGAGGAAGCGCACCTCCCAGTCTACCGATAATCAAATGTAATGTAATGACACCTAGTACTATTTTTATGATCTGTTCTTTATATCCAATCCGAATAGACATCTGGAGCGTTTCTGATCTGTAGCTTAGGATAGATCTGTCTTGAGATGAGGCACGTAGTTCCGTTTCCCCATTGAAGATTGGTTGAATTTACGGCTTTTAACTCAAGCAGCAGATTAACCGTAGCGAGAGGCATCCCTATATTTTCCTTATCCGATAAGATCTCGAAAGTTGTACCGCTCTTGCCGAGCTCGTGGGGCATACAATTCCCTGGAAAGTCACAGTGAGCAGACACCCAGATGAGATAAATCTTGAATTGGTCAGCCGTCTCGTTAATTGGCAGACAATAAGTTGGAGCAGTTTTTGAGTTCAATTAATTACACCGCGGCTATAAATGCTAATCTTCCGATTAGATATCACATTAGGCTTTAACTGCGACAAGATCTCCTTGATCTCCCTGATTTCCACCTGGCAAAAGTGGTATATGTAGATATTGAGTGAAGAATATACAGCACAGACTGGCAGAAGAAGGGAAATCTTTGATTAACACTGCTGCAGTTAGCAAGGGTCTCAAATTGTTGTCGGATTCCATATATTTATGCATTTATCCATATGTCACACTTGTTTTCTATTTTTATTTTACCAGAAAGATTTATTACTAGTAAATGTAGCAAGCAAGACCGTGTGACTTTCCCAATTATATCCCTGAACCTTACCATTTAGAAAATGGCATGCTTTCCGAATAAATTAATCCTAGATCTAGGTAAAACCCTTGCTTATACAACGTTCTTAACTTATTTTCTTTATTCGTAGGCCTACCATTATTGGCTGAACGACATGTACATGGACATCAGAATACCTCTACCAATCAACTCAAATCCTGGCATGGTGTTTCCACCCAGAAAATTCACCACCGTGCATGATGTCGCCCGATTTGCAGCCCGTATAATCGAAGGAATAATGCAACATAAGGAAATGCTGGACACGTAATACATACACACAGGACATACTAATCATAATAGCCGAACTAATATCCATTCCCATTCCAGGGGTAAACTACAACAAGAACGCGCCACATCACGTGAAAAAGGCCAACCTCTTTGCATGGCTCAATATTACCGATTACTAGGTTCATGTCGCAGACCCGGCATTGAACGTGACTCTCAATATTTGCCACAATGCAGTGCGGACGAGCACATTATCGTGGTTTGTCGCAATCAGATGTACTGTGTCGTTCTGAAGGCCAGCGATCGGGGAAAACTCTCCGAAAGTGAAATTGCTTCACAGATTCTCTTCGTTCTTAGCGATGCACCATGTCTGCCAGCCAAACCACCACCAATTGGTCTACTAACTGCCGAGCCAAGATCAAGATGGGCACAAGATCGTGCCACAATTTTACTAGAAGAACGTAACCAACGAAATATTGAACTCATAGAGAAGGCTCTGATCGTGTTGGCATTGGATGAACCACTTGCGAATACGTTTAACGCGCGAGGCTTCACGGGCGCCACACCGTCTACGCATTTTACCGGAAGTCGTGACGAGACCAACATGGCGCATGAAATGATTCATGGCGGTGGTAGTGATTTTAATTCGGCAAATAGATGGTTTGACAAAACAATGCAAATTATTATTTGCACTGATGGTACCTGGGGACTCTGTTATGAGCATTCACCGTCTGAAGGTATTGCTGTGGTTCAACTACTGGAGAATATCTACAAGAACATCATTGCGATGGTGGATGCAGACGATGGTGTGCCTCAGCATCATTTGCCTCCACCAGAGCGATTAGAATGGGAAATGGCACCAGAGATCACCCATCGATTGTCTCAAGCCGCGATAACTGTCGATAAGTATGTAAGAATTAACTTCATGTGTACTCTTGATTAGCAACCTCTCTCCTTAGGGCAATCGATGATTTGGATTTTTATGTTTATCGGTACAAGGGTTATGGCAAAAGCTTTATCAAATCATGTCAGGTTAGCCCGGACGTGTACATCCAACTGTCCCTGCAGCTGGCGTATTATAAGTAGGTAAGCACAGAATTGAGCCTTTCTGTGTACTAATGTTTCAACTCAATTGCAGGCTTTACGGTCACCTGGTCGCAACCTATGAAAGTGCCTCCACGAGAAGGTTTCTACTTGTAAGTATTCAAGCAATAAAATAGCGGACTGATATGTATTTCACAACCATTGACTTTAGGGACGCGTTGATTGCATCCGATCAGCCAGTACTGAAGCACTTGAATGGGCCAAGGCGATGTGTCAGGGCGAAGGCCCAAATGTTGCCCTCGAAAGTGACCGCGAAGAAGAGGAAGACTCACGCAAAGTCAAATTCAGCATTTATAGCGTAAGGACCTCTAATTTATGAACACATATTAGTATGATCTGGAATTTTTCATTTACAGAAAGATCACTTGCGTGAGCTATTCCGCTGTGCTGTGGCTCGCCAGACCGAAGTGATGGTACAAAATATTTTGGGCAGTGGAATTGATATTCCTTTGCTGGGGCTGCGCGAGGCAAGTCGTGAACAAACTGGGTCATTGCATGAGCTCTTCAATGACGAAAGTTATCGAATTGCAAATTGTTTTCTCTTGTCAACAAGTCAGGTAAATTTTTTTACTTTAGTCAATCTTTGGAAATGGCTTCACAAAATTGCACTTACGAGTATGAGCACAGTACAATAATTGCACAAAGGAATCGAAGCAAAACTGAGCACCATAAAAACACATATATTCGTATTATATATGTATTAATTTTGCGCTTGTATTTATTTAATTTATTTTGTTTTACTCATTTAAGCACCTGCACTTTATTGTTCATTTTATGATTGGTTCGAAATTGTTTTCTATTTCCGGTGTGATGACTATCAGAAGGCTAGAAATATGTAAGTGGTAATTGATAACGTAATGTCATTTTTCTTTTCTATGGTTTGCTTATTTGAATCCATTTGCTTAGAAGAAAAAAATATTTTTTATGTTTATGATTTTATGTATTTATCTATGTCCTTTTTTCTTAAGGCAGACGGCTTAGGGCCTCATGAACAATGTGTAATAAAGGGTTTATCAATAGGGGCAAGCGCAGTCTTTTACTTTTTTATGATCTGTAAATGTCAAAACGTCAATTAAAATGTCAAAAAGCCTTGTTATAGTCGGAGTAACATTGCAAAACAGTTTCCTTAGGGTAAGTCATTTATGAATATACAGAAAAGGATTGTGCCCAGTTTCGAACCCCGCCACATCAACCAAAACTCTCTAGGTGGTAAATAATTATTTATAAGACGAGTAATTCTATTAGGTTGAGGACATAGACTAAAGAGGACGCAATAGGTGTCCTTAAATATCCAAGTCAGTATTAGGTTGAGAGGAGATTTGCAACTATAAGAAAAAGCACCATCATACACAATAGCCATTAGTTTACTTTTAAAATTTTGTTCGAAAGAAAGGGAATTGATAAAATTCAGAAAAATTCAAGGCCCTAGGACCAACGCTTGGGTTACACCAATATTAACATTACACAACTTACTGTTGTTACTTTTTGTCAAATAAGTAAGCACTAGAAAAAACCTTACCATAAACGGCAAGCACATCGATTACATTAAAGACAATCCTTCTGAAGATAAAATAAGCTGTTTCAAATTTAGATTTTTTAAGGGATCGATTGATGGTAAGTAATTCTGAAGAAACCCTTTCAAGGTAGTCTAGTTAACAGACAATCAGCAAAAGTTTTTATGCAAACCAGGGAAGCAATTGAATTGCAGCTCTAATCAGATGTCTATAAAATAAAAGCTGAGATGAGATAAGTCATCAGTGCATGAGACCAGATTCTATTAAAGACAACAACGATTTTTAGCTCCCTTTGATTGATTCATTTTTATAGCCTGTGCCAAGAGTAGACTTGTAGAAACATGGAAGATTTTAAGCGAAAGGGTACTCGTATGATACACATTTTAGTCGTCAGTGAATTTTGAATAGAATAATCCAGGCTAGTGAATTTTTCACTTTTTGTACATTTTTGTAAATCAAGAAAATGATTAGTGAGTAAGCCAGGCGAAATCTTACTCAACTGATAGGACAGAGTTCTTTAATTTCCCCAGGCGAGTTTGGCCTGCCTTAGGAATATATGTATGTACGCTAAACTGAGCACTATGTATTCAGATTGCTGAATCTGGATAGAAATGATACACTCTCAGTGATATGCAAGGTAGAACGAAATTTGAAGCACTCCTACAGGGGATCGACCAGAAAAGTGGGGGTCCAGGAAAATAACGATGAACTTTTTACTAAAAGTGGTCCGTCTGTATGCATCATGTAGCTCTGTGTTGAGGCGATTTTTTCGCAACTTCGAAGCCTCTGAGTTTTTATCAATACTATTGCAGAAGAATATCGAGAAACAACTCCTTCCTCAGTTAAGGTTCAGTTCTAAATTATATTTTTTAAAAAGTGTGAGAGGTTTTTAATTTAACAAAAAATACAAGGTTATTGCTTTAATCCAAAAAATCATATGTATTTAAAAGTTTATTTTATACCAATAATGTTTTTTTTTTACTATTTCGGGTTGATGGCCACCTTGGACAATTGTTGCTGGATTATTAACAGGTCCAAATCGTAAAATTATTTTTTCATCAAAATGAGTTTTCAAGAAATCGATACTTGTAGGCTGTATTTCCATTCTGTTGGAACCACATTTCATCTGAATTGATGTTTTTCATGTTTGGTGTCATGGTGTTTCCAATATTTTAAAAATCAGTAAGCCTAAATGTGTTAATTCCGAGTAATTTCCTGTGTAGTATTTTACTTTCGAGTGGTTTCCTAATACTTGTTCCACATTCTGAACAAAGATATTTCTTGATGTTTGCAGCGATAGAACTGGAAATTTTGAAATAACCACGGCCACTTTTTGAATGTTTCCAATATTTGATTTTCACTCCATTCTTTATGCCTGAGTTTTTATTCTAGTAGAATAATAGTTTTAATAATTTCACTTGTTAAATGCACCTAATTTTTACTAATTTTTTTTAACAACATTTGTAAATAAATCATAAAAATTAAAAAAAAAATGTTTGTATTGCTAAGGTTGCTTGCAGTACGGATTCATTCATGGGATACGGTCCGGTCACACCACGTGGCTATGGATGCTCTTATAATCCTCATCCAGATGAAATTGTCTTTTGTGTTTCTGCATTTTATTCCTGTGAAGATACAAGTGCATCACGCTATGCAAAATCATTACAGGATTCCTTAGAAATTATGCGAGACTTATTAAAAAATTAATACGGAACAGATGAACAAGTCTGTTAAAACATTCGTGAGCGGGTATGCATAAGAACTTAAGAACTTTCTAGTAAATGCAAAATACATACTTAAGTTTAGGCATACTTGAGTTTGTTTGGCAGTACTCGAGGATGCTAAAACATTTTCCCAAAACTTAGCATTTACTTCAATCAGTTACCACAAAGTTTTTATGCGTGCCACCTCTTACATTGGTGCAACTCAAAACACTTCCTAAAAACGAACATATCAACTGTAATGCCTTTACAAAAAAAAAAACAAAAACCAAATATTTAAAAAAGAAAAGTCAAAAATATAAAAAATTAGCATATCATGTAACTAAAGAGTAACAAGAAAACAATAAGATATATAATTATTATTATACACTTATAAACACAATAAAGATTATATGAATGTATTAGTAAATGTGACAATTAAATGTACACCGGTAGTAAATTAACGAAATTAATTAAACAAAAAGATTTAATCGTTTGAAGTAGTCAATTAAATGTGGTAGAACTGAAAAGTAATTATATACAATATTTGTAGTAAATTGAGTTTGGAAACAAAGTGTTTAAAAAAAATATTTATTATATTTAACAAGCGTTACTATAGATTCTATTGATTGTTATTAGTTAAAAACAGATTTATAATGTTGTTACATCCATAAATTATCTATTTACTTGTACTCCATACGCTTATGTTTGCACTATCACTGGTGATTTTTGTTTTTGTTTTTCTATTTAAATAATCTTATTAACAAAGTTAACTGATTGAACGAATTTGTAGATTTTTACTTGTTTAAAAATTACATGTTTTTTTATCAATTTGTTGTTGATTATCTTTCAAAGATATTTTAGTTTGGGATTAAAAGCTATTGTTATTAAAATATAAATTCACTGTTAAAGAAAGAAAACAAAAAAGAAAAAGAAAGTAGTATTGTTTATTGTTATCCGAAGTACCTTCTCTATGTTGGAGATTATTAAAATTTGATAGAAAGGACTGGATATTAAAAAGAAAACTGTTTTGTTTATGAAACCTAATTGTATCTAAGAAAATTTGTAGTCTAAGAATTTAAGAATGTTAACCTTTTACTCGTATATCTGTTTAATTTGTTTTATGTGTGCATTTTGAATGCCATTATTTATTTGGATATTTCTTTAAATTTGTTACTATCTTACGCTAAAGCGAAACACTTGCGAAACTAAAAATAACCACTGTAAGGTAATAAAGTATATTTTAATTAGTTGTAGCCGGTATGGGTGTCTTAGTCCACTAAAAACTCTCCATTAGGCCCATTGTGTTCTTCTCATTCTTAACAATTGTTGGAATAAGACTGTTTTTTGGATTTATTAATGCTGGAGTAATGAGTTTGAAAAAAATAAACAACGTTCTATTTTTTTGTTGGTTTTGGGAGATAAAAAATGAAGTTTGAGAATGGGCACACCTTCTCTTTGTTGACTCCAACTCAGTTACCATATCCAGTAGTTTTTACTTCTTAAAATATTACCTTTTGATGGATAGGTTTCCAGAAAGCACCTGCTGACATCTGCATTACATGCAAGCACCACTTGTTACACTAATACGTACTAGAATTTTAGTTCACGAACGAACTAGTTCAAAAAGAGCTCTAACAAGTGAACTAACTGAACTAGCTCCCAATTTTATTTTACTTTAGTTCAGCAGTTCATTAGTTAATTTAGTTCAAAAACTTCAGGTGTACTCAGTAGCAACAACTAAACTAAATTGAGCACTTTTTACTTTGTGTGTAGATATTGGGCAGATCTATTAAGTGCTGTTTTTTGTTAGTTACAAACATTAAGAGCTACTCTTTACATTTTATTTTGTATATTCAACAATATCGACATTATCAGCTAGCACTATAGCCGTATTCACATATTATCATCCCCCGGTGGCACCCTTTTGACTGTAACGTTTCTTTCATCCTCGTCTTAGGAAAATTGGGCCCATAATGTACGCACATCAAAAACCACACCTCTACACCGATATCACCGAAATTGAGATGTGTCGCATCTGACAGAATGATTGTTTGAGCTGCTAGTGTACATGGAAATTGTTCCTCCTATTAGATCTACAAGTCGGTATGTCGAATGACACCCTAAATGATCCACTTCAACTCTGGCATCATAATTCGATACCCGATCGGAATTTTAATTAAATAAAAAAATAAAAAAGCTATTTTACGGGGAATTATATTCAATACGCCTGCCTGTTTATCTTTACATGTAAACCAGTCTTGTATCACCAGCATTGCAGGTTCCTTTAAACGAATTATATACATTTCACCTACATACGTTCCTTGAACGTGAAATTCCTTTGGGCGGACAAAAATTTTAAAACCGTCGGTGTCCCACAAAGGAAGATTTCACTATGGTTATGTACTTCTGCAATGGTCTCCCGATGCGCATTCCTTCAATTAAGAGTTCCTCCTAGACTACTCACCTCCTACAAGCCTTATCGCCTCCGGGTATGCAATGCAATTCCAAACCAATAATTTCCATCCCTGGTTATTCTACCAGAGACGCATTCTATGTATATTCCCCGGATATCTCTCAACACCTCTAAATATAAAATATTAATTTATTTAGCGATCCGAAAATAAATTAAAAAAACGCCAGTACCCTACGACCGTGACAGGACTCGAACCTGCAATCTTCGGATCCGAAGTCCGACGCCTTATCCATTAGGCCACACGGTCCACTTGGCTGATGAATGCCGCATTTCCTATATATACTTAAAGAAATAAATATGCACTTAATGAAAAGCTGTACAGCGTATTGCCAGATTTTACTGATTTAGCTTTAATATTATTTTAATCACGTTAAATCATTTCAAATACTTCAATCTATAATTTAATGGAAAAAAATCTGTAACTATTTAAATTACGGATTGAAAGCCCGCACAGTATCTCTTGTCCACTACTAAGGAAATATAAATATATACGTATACATAAAATATATCTAAAGTTAGTTAATTCAAAAATTAAACACACATAACTATAAACAAAAACAAAATGTTAGTGAACAATGTTAGACAAATTATATTAGAAAAACTATGTTTTAGCAAAATTATACAAAAATAAAAAACAATTATGTGTAAATTAGAAGGAAAACGCTTTTGAACATATCTATGAATAGACTTGAAAAATAAAACAATACATATCATAACAAGGAAAATGAATATAAGTATTTATATAAACATACATACATACATATATACGAACAAATTATATACACAAAATCTATATATATTGTAAAACAAAAATTATTATTACTAGACAATGTTTCTTTAGTGTGTGTAAATTAATACAAAAACCAAAAACTAAACAAAAAATAAAAGATTCAACAAAATACATACATATATACATATAAAGTTTATAGAAGTAAAATTTACTGAAGAGTGTGTTCACTGTTTGTTAATCCTATCAGAGAATTGTATGGCATTTTAATTGTTACTTTAAAAAAAAAAGCAAAAATTATAAAAGAAATATTTATTGAAATTGGAAATTTGTTAAACAAAAATTGGAAAAAATTTAAAGAAAATAATTTGATGCTGGGTTGTAGACAACAAATTCTACATCCCAATGAAAAAAAGATACGTATACATTATATAAATGTTGAGTGTTTAAATAAATTTGAAATAAATAAAAGCAATATATTTGACGATGAAAAAAATACGAGTTTCAAATGGTCACCACACGATAGAATACAGTTTAACCTGAACCCCCTCACCTGATGTTGTTTTGCTATATCCTTACCATGAAATGATTTAATTTCATAATTTCTTTTTATGTTTATTTAGACCTTTCAATTTTTTCCATTACTTTTTGAAAACGATATCAGTCAAACCGTCATTGTTGATAGACCATTTGAGCTGTTTTTACCACGTTTTCAATCGTTTTAATGAGAACTTCGGGCACTTTTCGCAGCTTTCAGAGTCTGTGACTTATTCTCATAGACCCATGACTTCGAAGAACCCCAACGGCTAAATTGAACGATCTTGGCGACCTGGACCTGGAAACCCATCCTTTAAAATGTATATTTTCGTGCAAGCTGTGGGTCTGTTGGAACCATATGTGGTTCAGTCCCAATTTATTAATTTTAGACAGGAAAAACTCGTTGAACATGGTACTGTGTCGCTCATAGCCATAACGCTAATATTCTCATCGCCATTTGTTATTCCATTCTCTTTGAGACTACACTAACGCCTTAGTGTTTCACTAATTGGCGTAGGATGACGGAGAAATCTGCGCCGAAATTCACGTGGTGCCAAAATTACTGGTGCGGAAAATACTCACATAGAACATTCTAAGGTGTTGAGAATAGCGCTTAGTTAATAACTTATTAGTTTCTGTCCTCATAGGATGGGACCCAGCATTCAAAAATGGACAACCTGGCAAGGGCTTTTTGGGATATGAGGTCCAAATCATATCAGTGGATTGTAATGCCAGAAAAAGCACTGAGTTTTCAAGACTACGAATCCATAAAACTCCACAGTGAAACCCAGGGGATAGTACCTATATCTAAGCAGCATTTTCAGCACCTACTTACTTACTGAGGATGAAATAAAAGAGTGAGTTGGGACAAAACGAACACGATTTCAGGCAATAAATAAGCCACTCGACCTCCAACAGTGAGGGGAAGGGTATTCATTTAAAAGAAAGAAGGAGAATATTCTGTTTAGATAGGAAAGGATCTCCCAGTTGAATGATATCGAACAGAACAAGAACAGATAGCAAGCAGGGCAGGTGTTAACAAGGAATGTTATGTCTTTAGCAGACAACATCAACATCATCTGTCGCTCCCAGTGCGCTGGACCTATAAATAATGACAAAACCAGAAACGTGTTATCAACAAACTGTCCACTGAACGATAAGCAGGAAGTCATTAATAAATTATCCTTTGCCTCAAGTCAAACCATTGGATCGTGTATCTTCATCGCTGACGATATTCTTTTGTAGTATCAGATAGAAATGCTAATCTCTGCTAATTGTTGTATTTTCCGCTCGTAATTTACTACATTGATACGAAAACTTGAAATTTTTTATTACTGGATATTTTGTTAAAGATGCTCAATACGAAAAATAAAAGATTTTAAAGAATAGCTTTAGGAGTTAAGTACTAGTTAACACCTATAAGTATATCATCAAATTTTAATTGCTATACAGTATATTTCAAACTGTACTGAAACCGGAAATACTGTTTAAATAAGCAATGACAACAACCTATATGCGCAAAATACCGCCCTCTAAAAGTATGCCTTACTTTATCATCCCGCGACAAACAAATTCACATGTCACCACCCATTCCAACTTCATAACTTTTTTACCGAAACCACACAAGGGTTGCCACTGCAATTGTACTTTGATCCTAAAGAACTACGCTTTAAATATTTAAAACATATTAATTCTTTGTTGTTTAAAGTACATATATATTTTATCCATTCAAATGCAACTTATCTAATTGTTATCATTCATCACAAAAAAGGAGAAATCTACGAGTGTATACTTTTTCCGATATCTATTTTGATTGCAATTTTCTTCCGAAATAGTAAAACATATAAAACGTCACCATCAGTTTTTCTACAAATATTTTCAATTTACAGATCAAAATATCTGACAATCGTGTAGATACCAATTTTTGCCTGAAATAGTGTAAGCAAGACAATTGCCAGACAGCAATCTGACAATGAATTGGCAGATATCAATAGTCAAATGCCAATAGTATAAACACTCCTTTGCATCTGCCACTAGAATTAAATTTCCATTCCTTGATTATACCTTAAAGTGCTAAACCACTTTCATTTTTAAATCTTTCTATCAAATTTCATATCAAATCTAGATGCATGAATGCAAAAGAACAAGTAAAAATTGTTAACATCTTGGACTTTTTTTTAACTGTCATTGTATGGACGCTTTCGGCAACTTATAACCTTATTCCCTCACTACGACCAGTATTAAGGCTTTTAGAACATTCTGTTGCTGCAAACTGTATAAGACTTTGGGCGTTTAGGATATATTTGTATACTAAGATACTTTGGCTTACTAAGAATATTAGTATTTACGCCAAATCTTGGGAAGAAATCAAGAGTTCCAGATTGATTGTCACCACATATTTCTCGACGTTAAAGCTACATGTGATAGTAGGTCTGTTCGCGTACTTTCTGCACCAAAATTCGTAGATTGCCAAATTTCAAGGAGTGGGGGTAAAATCCTCTCAGAGAGTGGTGAAATGACAAAACAGTAAACGAACGCGAAAGCTTTAGACGTCAAAAGCAAATGTATACAAATACACAAGCAACGAAAAATTTCTTACAGATCTGACAGATTTGACAGATCTCATATATCAGTGCACAAAAAAATCCTGCACTAAATTCGTAGTATGGGGAAATTTTGTACTCTCTCGAGAGCGCCCTCTTCTGTGAAAAACTACGAAACTTTTGCGTACAGGATTTGGTGACTTTTCGTAAAGAGTACCCGAACGGGCCTCATGTGTATAAGCATGAACTATTTTATGTCATTTCTAGTTACGATAGTGCTACACAACTGATCCTTTTATGTAGCATGCCGATGGGAATCGTCCGTTGCTTTTCTATAGGTTGCAAAGGAACTAAAAGTTTTAGTTTTTACTTTGCCCAATTTTGTACAATGCTCCAGCACAAAAAATCGTTATTTCCACACCTGACGAACTACGCAGAAGATAACCAGGCGTCTTATACTCTTGCTTACCCTTGACAACGACACAACATCCTATAGCAACTTTGTATAGGATTGCAGTACTTGCTACCGAGTAGATGGGCACTCATATTGTGTATTCCCAAAACAGTCCGCTACAATCAGCTATGTATGTTTAATAAATGTTAATAAGACTTAGTCACTTACTATTCAATTAAACAGAAATCTCTGTAGTTAGAAAGAAAATAAATAAAAAACCAAATAGGTGCACAATTTTAAATTTTACAAAATATAATTTTAACAAAAACAATTTGCAAAATTTATCCTACTGAAGGCGGTTTTAGAGTAGTTGTCGACGTAACAAGTGCAGGTGTAGGCGGTGTGGATGCTGGAGATGGTGGGCCGTCATCGCTAGTGGCCGAACCATCAACAGTTGGTGGTGTAGGTGGAGCTGACGGTACAGTCGGAGGTATGATGGTAGTTTGCCCATGTACCATAACGGCGGCCATAAGGACGATAAGCACTATGACAACTACATTGAATAGATAGAAAGAAATAATATTTATAAAATCGATATCCGAATAAATTGATTAAAACAAATCATACTCTTCATTATTCGTAGGTAGCGTACGCCTTTAACTCAAATATGAACTGAAGAATACAACTTGTCATGGTTGGGCTTTTATTGAAATCTCAAGCGGAATATGTGAAGTGGTTATCGCAAGTCTTTTGGGGAAATTGAATGAAATTCATTACAGGTCTTTAAATGGAATTTTATAATTAATGAGTCTTCTGATCAAAATGATAGCAAACCTAATCAAGATAGAATTGTTTCATTGAAATGCTCGTTGTATCGAAGATGGGTTTTATCCAATTTTCTAGTTTACGATAAATTAATAAAAAAAATATAAACACACATCATATTGAGTATTTACGCGTTAGTGGAAATTCGGCTGAGAGTATGAACATATAATAAATGTGGAAACTCAATCTAGATAAGTTCTTCCTTTGTTATGTATTATACTATCAAAGATCATATAATACCAAGATAGTACAACTGGCACTTAAAATTAATGAAAAGGAAATAGCTCTTCCGGCGTGGGCGGTTGGGAACAAAAGGTGATCATACATATTCACAGAGAAGAACGCTTTTTCCCTGCTTTTTCAAATTGGGTGTACATTGTCAACTGAAATCGTTACCTTAATCAGTAATCAGCGGATGAATATAGCAAACGGAAATTTCATACAAAATTCTTTATTTGTCTGGCTTCTGGTTTGTGTTTTGCGTATCTTTATTTTATGATAAGTGGGGTTCATATTGATCAAATTATCCGTTAAAACGATTTTCCATCAATCCGCTTGATAGGTTTTGGTTGGGTTTTATAGCCAAATTCGAATCCATTTTCTTGTATTATAGCTACTGCAAGTAGCAACTGGCAGTTTGAGTTTGAGCACCTACGAGTAATGTCCACCGCATTTGAAGTTGCAGCAGACAACCGTTGGTGAAATCTCTTATGTTCGTATTTTGCATTTTGTGTTTCAGCGTCCACCCGAGAAAAATTTACGAATAATCCGAAAAACTTAATTTTCATTCTGGTAGTAAGTTAATATAAGAAAGCTTTGTATGCTCGTAATACAAGTATTACAACCATTAGTATTGTACATCTTATATTCTTTTTTTCCAGGATTCCAGGCTCAATCCATAGCCATAGTTAGGCCCTGGGTCCCATCAACCTGTTGCGCCAAATACATACATGTATTTATGTATGTACATGCGTGTATTTATTTTATTTTTATACTCTGAGAAGATTGTCAAACACTGTTGCCCCAAGATCAAACCCCGAACCCTTCACTTGTAGTCCAACGTACTAATCGCTGAAGCCACGGTATCAGTACGTCTACTATGCATATTGGACATTCACTTAACAAGTGAAGTTATATTTTTTTAAACATATTGCTGATTAAAGAAAAATACACACATATTCACATCTGCTACGCTGTCCAAACTTGTTTCTTTCTTCTTAAAATTTAAATTTATAATTTTTTTTATCGAAGGTCGTATGTGTTTTATGACTTAACTCACCCAAATGCCCATCTTTTCTCTGTTACTGAACGTACATGGATAGTTGCAGTCGAATTTTATCCGAATTGCCTAAAAATACATACCTAAGTACGTATGCATCGAATCAATTTCAAGCAATCAACAATCCGTCTAGATCGGATCGTGTGATAAATTATTCTTTCTGTTATGTAGCCCTGATGAAGTGGACGTGGCGGCACGGAATTTTTTTGTCGACTTACTACTACTACCTCGAATATTTGTTAATGTTGATGTTTCATCCAAAGTTTCATCAAAATCGTTTTTTGATATAAACACTCTCTAAAAGTGAGCGTGTGGCCAAAACTGATGCACATATGTATTTACTTGTAGATAAATCAAATATCTAAATATTTTGTCTTAATAAAATCTTTCGATTTCATACAAAATAGTGAAGTTATAAGAAAGTGGTCGGATATCGAAATTTATTTACACTTGAACTGCTTCTATTTCTCAGAAGCCCAGATATGAAAGTTCATCCTTCTAGCTCAACATTTAAGGTCCAAAAAGTGGTGACACACGGGCAGACAAACGGACGGACGGAAATCGATGGATTTTGAATAGATAATATAAAAAGAAAAACGTTTCCAGTTTGTTAACTGTTATAAATAAATTGTAATTTATTTTATAATTTATTTCCCACCTACGATTGAATTTAGATAACATTCTCTTTGCTCTTTAGCTTATCTCTTTCTCTCACTCTTTCTCTTTCATTGTATTAGATTATTGTCCTCACATAAAAGTAATACAAAAAAAAACATTAAATTAAGTAATAGGTAATACCCCTTTGAAGAAAAACAAATGCAAATATGTAATTGTATGTCTACAACTAATAGGGGATAAACTGATCTAGTTATTTGGTCATCATCAGAATGATGAAAACGAACACCTGAGTTGAACAAAACACTCGGCCCTTTCAAATTGACTTCATCAAAATTTGTTCTTTCGAAAAGAACGTCGTCCGTTGTCCGATATACTATCGCCTTTGCAATCTTCATCCAAGCCGACCTAAATCAAGAAAATTAAAATAAATCACTTTTTTTAAGGTCAACACAAAATACCTTGCAAAAATTATGCTCCAATAGTTGGACTGCTGTCCAACGTTTTTTCGGATCGTGCTGAAGTGACATCTCAATGAAATCATGTCCCTCCTGTGACAAACTATCTGGAGCTTCTGGTGCCTCACCCATGCCAACTTTAAACATGATTTGGAAATTCGAATCGTACTGCGACCATGGACGCTAAAATAACAAAATTTAGATAGTGTAAAGATTATTGGTTATTTGGATTACCTTTCCTGAAGCCATTTCGACTACAACACAACCAACAGACCATATATCTGCTGCACGACCATGTCCATCGCTATTGGATTTGGTAAAAACTTCAGGAGCCATGTAAGCTATAGAAAAAAAAATATTATTACTTTTAAATAATATTAGGACTTTGCTAACTCACCTTGTGTTCCAACGTATCCCTGCAGTTCACCAGGCACGGTGGTGTGAGCTTGAATTTTAACTGCCGAGCCGAAATCGCCCAACTTTAGGCTGTTACTCCCATCAACTAAGAATATATTTGCAGTCTTTATGTCGCGATGAACAATACCATGTTTATGCAGTTCATAAACACCCGAAAGCAATTGTGCTGTAAACCGTCTGGTCAGTCCCTCAGGAAGTCCACCCGACATTTCCACTAGAGACTCTAAAGTTCCCTCTGAACACAGCTCCATGAATATTAAAAGTTCCTCCTTTAAACGATGGATAATCAAACATAACATTATAATAAGTTGTAGTAGGAGCTTACCCGATGCACTTCAATCCCATAATAGCGCACCAAATTTCGGTGCTTAATACCTTCAAGAATTTTTAATTCTTCAGCGACATTCTTTAATGCTCGTGTTTCGCCTGGTTGAATAGCGATTTCCTTCATTGCCATCAATTCACCAGTCGAGTTATTTACCGCTGTATACACCTTTCCGAAGCGACCTTGACCAATCTAAAAATACGAAACAATATTATTAACCCTCTAGATAAGGTGTGCCGATTTTCTTTTTTCTTACCTTAATACCCCTATGCCAACGGAAGTTGACACTACGTGCTCGAATATGTATTTTGTCGCAAGAATTCAACGCCTTTACCTGACCAATAAGATTTCTATCACGCAATCCATCTTCAATTTCCATATCCAGTCGATTAACAGCGTCACGAACTCTGATTTGTCGCAAAGCGAGACTGTCTACCGCCGTACCACTTGGTACAATCAGTCTAAACTCACGAGGTTTCATTGAAGTCTCACAATCAGGCGTATCAACGGAACTGTAATCTGATTGTGAAGATGTCTCCTCTTTTAAACTGAACTGTGGATGAAGGAATTTCTGAGGTGCATTAACTATCATTCCCGCCGACATTGGTGACAGTGGTGATCGTGTAGGTGTCCTTGATCGACTAGTTGCCGGTGATGAAGTTTTACGCGTGCGAGGACTTGCCTTTTTTCTTGTCTTCTCCGGCTCCGAAGTAATACCGATGACATGGGATATACAACAATCCATTTTCTTCTTTAAATCTTCAAACTGTTGCTCATCGAGGTATCGGGTAATCTGAGGATCACAGGCAAGTATTAGAAATTCCAGTCCCTGAGATGCCCAACGGGGCCGTACGCCACGTCCTCGTTCACAGCGTTCCGTCACGAATTGCATCCACATTTTCGCAAACGCTATTATTCCTAAGGCAAGATCTTTGTCACACATTTCGTCTCTGTTCATCATAATCTTCTGTTCGAACAGCCGGATAACGTCTTTGTTGTACTCGAAACCGAATTTATAACCCTGGTGAAGAATCTCACGCGAGCGCGATAGCACCGCTTGACGATCTTGTTCATCTAATTCGATGATGTTTTTCAAACAACACTCAGCTTGAACACCTTCAATGATATGCGTCAACTTATTGCGAACGTCGAGTACATCTTTTTGTACTAATTTGAATTCCTGTTTCACCGCCGGACACACGAAATGATTTAATTTATTTCGACTTAGATACTCTTCATAGTGTTCCCGATGGAAATCCGATTGCTCCACATCACGGCAAAATGTTTTCGCAAAAAACAGAACTTTTACGGAGCGTTCACGTTCAACCGTGAAAAGAGATTGAGTTTCGCGGCAAATTGTGAGAAGTTGCCATTTTTTTGCTTCTGTTTGGGTGCTTGTTCCCTCAATTTGGACGTTAAGTTCCTGGGCTCGTTTTATCAGACGCTCACTTATGCCACGAAGAAGGTTCCTGATAATTAGACTGAAATACAAACAAACAAAACTTCGAATTAACATATGTACATTTAAATGCAAGAGAACCATAAACATGACTTGATTGTAGTTTAGATTCAAACAGCAGCGATTGCAAGACTAGTTCGTAGTATTAAATTTTGGATTTCATTTAAAAAAACACTAAATGCTATAAACAGTAACCGAGACATCGCACATATTATCAATTCTCAAAACTTTCGAACCGACTTACTTTAATAACTTTTCTTTTCTTTTTTTCTCACCAAAATTTCTTTGTTGCTAATGTATGCATTCCATTGATCATCGGACTAACGAGCTTAGTGAACATCCATTCCTTTTCCAATGCTGATTTCTGACTATGCTCAGCTGAAGCTACAAGCACCATTTGGTCAACATAATCTAGATAAACCTTGGAATTTAAAAGATATACAATTTTATATATATACTCTACATCTCTATATATAACGAATTCAACTCACTTCAAAAACAGTTCGAACAGTAGAATCAAATTGATCCAAAATCGCCAAATACTTCTCCAGCTCTGTTTCATTATCCGTTAAGGCAGTGTTTATATGCCTCTGATAATGTTCTCGATGGGTTAGAGCTAATGTTAGACCCTCGCGTAATTCCTTCATTAGTTGTTTCAAACTAAGCGGATTTGGTTTCTGTGGACGTGTCTCAAGTCGCATTCGTAGAAACTCATGCATAAACTCTAAAGGTATAATGCTGAGAAAAACAAATGTTGGAATATATGAAGGTAAACCAAGCGATTGAGCTTCTGGGCTCCAATAGCCATATCGGCGCAATTCCTCAATTTGTTCTTGACTTATTTCAGGATCAAGTCGTGGCAAATCTTTGTCTAGTGATTCTGTTTCGAAGTCATATTCTTCAGTCCCAATTTTTTCCAGAGATATTTGTGCTTTATGCAGTACTACGTTATGGAGACGATGTAGGAATGAAAGTGATTTTGCTAATCCACGGGATTTAAGTACATTCTCAATGAATTTTCTGTAATTAAAAAAAAATATAAAAACAAACAAATTTACTACAAACTAATGTTCAGCTAGTAGTGCATGATTTATAAGTTCCATCCAATAAAGTTTGTGTAATTACATTGGATGTACATTTGTGTATCATACAAAATTCTACCATATGGTCACGATTTTGAAATTTTTTTATTGAAGCTACTTATAGGATGCCCGAAAAAAAATTAAACAATATTTCCGAACTAAAAGTAAATACAGAACAAATGAATTACCTGTATAGCGTTGTAGAATTTTTTACATTGTCGTAGGTTATGTTGGCCAAAGGTTCAACATTAAAAAAACTAAAATCGTTCACCCTCTTCGCTAGCTCGTGAAACTCAGAGCACTGACTCATGTTTGTTGACGTAGACCTGCATATATTAAATAGAGAAGAAAAAAAAGTTTAATTTTTAAAAACATTACTGTCTAGCATGCACTTACTCATTACTACTAGATGCATCACTGGGAACACTTTGCTCATCTAATTGAAATTGCACTTTAGGCATTCGCTGGAATTCTTTTGCTGAGCTTTTTGAATCGGAAGAGTGTATAGCTGAATCATCATTTTCATGACCCGAAGAAGATGAAGAACTCTCTGTAACTGAAGTCTGAACAGGCCAACTGAATTTTTCTCCTTGCAATCTTGAAATTTAACAAATTTCATGTTAGTTAGTTATATATCAATTTAAAAAGAATAAATCAACCTTGTTAGTATTTTACCCAATATAGTCAGTTTAAGTCGTGTCTGACGGGTAATGTTGTACCACAAGCACATTGCCTTTATCCGACCAACAAAACTTTCACTTTTGTATATTGGATGGAACACACCCATAGCTTGGGACGACGGGTAAAGAGCCTCAGCAGCCTCGAGTCTTGTAAGAAGTTCTTCGACTTCTTTTAATGCGGTGGCTTGTTGGTCAGCACAGTCTTTGCAGTACAGCGACATACAACCGGTGCAAGTTTTTATCGAAGGAGCTACAGATGAACAAAGGAGAAACATTAAATAATGAGTTACGTTTTTTTTATTTCTTTGGAACTTACAAGTACCAATAGATGTATTGTCATTACACGATCCAGAACTTAGTCCGCTGTCAGTGCTTACTGTACTGAGTTCTCTTGTATATTTTGGACGAAATCTAGATGAAAATTATTATTTTATGGTTGCTTTAAATGGACTTTTGAAGCCAATGCTTCTTCAGCTAAAAAAATAAAGCTCGAATAGATAGTTAACTAGATACAATAATCTATGAATGACATACATAAAATACAAAACTTAGAGATTGAAACTGAATGAAACAATATGAAAAGGTTTGCCTATGAAAGAATGTACATAAGAGAGTACTATAACTTACTGTTGAAGCGCTCCAACATTATATGAGTTAATATGGCTACCTAATGACAACAGGGAATGTTTTATTCTCTAGGACAAATTCATCACATGCTGATGATTGTCACAATGGTGATGATCACCAAGTCGGAGCATTTTGTCCATCGTTTTAAAACAAATTGTAGATAGAAACTTATTAGAAATTGAGAATGACCTTGCCGACGTGTAAACCGAATCACACAAAGAAGAAATTCAGGATAAATAAGGCAACAGGAATGATACACATTCTAAAAAAAATATGGAGACAGTTTCTCCAGCTTCTACAACTAATTGAAAAAAGGTCTAAGAAGACTAAAGCTTCCTTTCTTAAGAAAGAGAACAATTATAGTGAATGTACGAGTGGATACTTTATATCATACATATGAAGATGTGGAAGCTCTAAACAAAGTGATAGTAATCTTACAAAAAAAAGTTTCAAGACTAATGGTACAGAAAACTACCAAGTACAAGGAAAATATAAAACATATTATTTAGGTGTACTTGGTCATTACATTACATCAATAAAACATTCAACGACAAGCCTAATAATAACAATACAAGTGCAATAACTATTTGCATTGACACAAACTATGTACACAAACAATATTCAAACAAGTGCATGCATTACTTGTAATTTATGATCTCGGTAAGAAGATCAGGAACACCTTGCCGCGATGTGAATAAATATCTGTCTTGTTGTTCCATTGTACGATCTGCTTGCCAAGCTTGCAATTCAAGCCAGATGAGATCTTTTAATTCTGTCTGCCAGGTGTGCTCCTCTTGAGTGGGCTAAAAAAACAACCAACTCATAGAGCATATTTTCTTTTAAGAACATATTTTGTACAAATTACCTTAATCTCCTGACGATCAGTGCTACCTAATTTAATTAAATTGGCAAAAGTTTCGTGGAATTCCTTACGCGAATGTAAAGCTGGGGTTTCCTTTGTAGCCACTCCCAAATTCATTGCGAACGCCAGCGGTGGGGCAGATGAACGACATCCGATTGGTCTTGAGGAAACACTCATATAACGATTACATGATTCTATAAATGTAGGCACTTCGGAGTTCCGAGAACATGAATTTGCGCAAGTATCAACAATCTCAGGATTCACCTCATGGAAACTAGCCACACGTGGATGTTGATTGCCTGCTGCATTTTTCATATCTCTCTCTGCATCACGTAACAACGCCTGAGCTCGTTTGTCATTACGTTTCGTCTCCTCGTCAATAAATATCTCATTAAGCAAGGCACAGTCCATGGTGTTCCGTCGACATACTCTAGATCGGGCTAGCCGACTCATACCCTTTTTTGGAACTGGATCAATACTGAAATACTATGTTAGATGATGAAATCTCAACGAATTATGTCAACTTACGACTTCTGCTTCCTATCCCAGTCGCGATTTTTTATTTTTAACCTAGTTCGTGGCGGTGTAGTTCCATAGTCATCAAACTTGGCAAAGATAACATCCTCTGGATTTGTCCACTCGCCGTCGAGATTTCCTCGCTCGTTCGCATTTTGTATTGTTTTGGCAGCGGATTTCACACGAAATTCCACACTAAAAAAGATGAAATGGTAAGGAAAATATATTATTATAGGAATTTAAAAAAGTTCATTGTTCATTGACAATATGCTAACTTTAGTTTCTTCATTTCGTGTGGTAAAGAGTGGAGAAAAGACGTTACGGTCGTACGATGCTGTAATTCACTGTGATATGATTGACTGATTGGCATGCGATTAATCCTCTCGTGCTCAATAATTTATGCATAATTAATGAGAGCCACTTGACACATTAAGAGACGCGTTAACTAGCTGATAAGTGGCCAAACTGATTAGATAGTAGATAAATATGTTCTGTATGTGCAGGAACAAAACCCTTTATTCTATGGTTATTTGTTATTAGATTAACGCAATACTGACTGTGAGAAGAAAATTCAGCAGCATTTAATTACCTAGTGTTAAATGAGGTTTTAGTGTCAGAAAAACGAATCGAACGTATATCAATCGATTTTTATGTTTCAAGGAATAAATCTAGGCGTAGTATTTTATAAAAATACATTTGGTAGACAAAAAAATCCTAGACAACACCAAAGTTTATTTACACTCCTAGTTCTCGTGAGCGTCTGAAAAACATTCGAGAGGATTTTCCAAACAAAATTTAACTACGAAACTCGATCTCCATCATATGACCATAGGAGCACGTTTGCAGCGATCGATTCTTTAGAACCAATTTTCCACCACTCTTCGACAAATACCGGTGGGAACGTTGGCGAATTCGCGTTCGATATTGTTTCTGAGTTCCTTCAACGCAACTCTATAAAAATAAATCCATAGGCGATAAAGCGGATGAGGCAGATGGCCATTCGACCGACCCATTTCTTGAGATTTCAGGATTATCAAACGTCGACTTCAATAAATCTATTGTTTGACCAGCTAAAAATATTCTTCCAAGTTGGCATAATACTGAACCCCATTGACCGTGACATGGGGATACTTTCCATCGACTAAAAAATACGGTTCAATCACACCTGCTGCATGAAATGCACACTTTTTGTGGATTTAATGGAGTTTCTTGAAGTACATGTGGATTTATTGGTGTCCAATAGTGCATATTGTGCCCTCTCTGCGGGTATCCGGCTTTAAGCAGCTGCAAAAATTCCATAAGTAAGCTCATGTAAGTTGGGACACAAAAGCCACTAATCATTCCGATACATAGGTAAGAACCTAAAGGGTTTTCAAGAACCAAAAAATTGACTTTCCATAATCTTGTTTGCGCTTTTGTTTCCAAATGTTGCTTGCTTTTTTCACACAACTCCCATTGATGGATTGCTATAACAAAAATCATAGTTACCTACTAAAAAGCCTTCTGGAAGCATAAGTGCCAAAGCTATCGCAAGTAAATATAAAACACACACTTCTGGACATTGAAGTACCTAAGTGGGTGAGTAAACAATATAAATGTTGCTATAAAATTAGTAACAAAAAATTTTGCCTGACAACAGTCAAGTGAACTAGAATTTTAACCTTCAATATGTATTTTCCAAAGCCACTATTACAGAACTTTCTCTCTCGGTTGTCTAAGGTGTTAGATCTGCTTTCAATTAAATTGCAGAAAACTACTTTTAGCTAAGTACACTGCTCGTAAAGATGCTTTTAAATGTGGCCTTGAACCCGATGTTCACGTGCTCCCTCTAGTATGTACATAAGTCTTATAGAAAAACAACAAATTTACACTATCAACAAACAATTGTAGGTTACATCGAGGAAAAAACCACCATTAGTGTCACATTAAGTTCTCCACCACACATTGGGCTGTTTTGTTCAGGTAGATTCTGCTGTTATCCATTTGATAGTTTTGTATTCTTACTTTTTCCTCTGAGACTTCTTCATTTCGATTTGGGAATTCTCCTTCCACTAGACAATAATTTCATCACACCCACTACTTGACTGTAATTTATCTTTCCACACTATTTGCACAGTAAAACTGAATAAAAACGTATCATGCTACACAAAGGATAGTCCCTCACATCGATGGGGAATTACCATCGCTTAAAATTCACTTTTCCCGACTTGGATACAGGCTTAGCCACCCAATGTAAAGCTGTCAAAATGCGTGCAATCGCGGCGAACTTCTGTCAACGAAAAATTTCATTCACACTTTTCTCCTCCATTTAGGGGTCAAATTTCCTCACACTCAGCTGGAATTCTCGCATTGAAAGGTCCCCACTATCCATTGGAATAGGTGAACGAGCTTACATCGGTAAAATAATAAACATTTCACTCACTATATCGATTGGCAGAGACCGAGTACGTATTTAGATAAACGTGAATGTTGTGCCGCTTCTGGCGTAACGACTGGCACCCGTTACACACTCAGCGGACAGTCGCGATAGTGTTATTTACTTATTTTGTTTTTGCCAACCAAATGCTTGGAGCCTCGCACACATCTGTACAACACATCGATACTCATGCTAGATATAACAAAAAAAAAACTTCCAGTTGGAACACACAAATGAAGCCAGTTGCGGCGGTGTTTGCTTTTTCTTACCTAGATTCTTCGTCGTTGTCACTTCGAGTGGTGATTGGGTTGTCAACGTCTTGAGTGTCGTCGTTTTTTTTGGTAACGTAGTCCGAATTTGTGGACATTGCTAGACGCTTTTTTCTTAGTATATCCGACACTTTTCCGTTCATTTTCGATATAACTACGCATTCAACGGGCTTGATGCTTTTGAGGATATATATTACCTTAATTAGTAATTGATTTTTTATTCGGTAAATTGCTTATTTTACCAAAAATCTTACCGGATCAGGTGTTTGCTACCATCTTTAACCTTCGTCTTTGAAACTGCTCTTGACAGTTGATAACAATTGGATTTTTTTTTTTTTTTGACGTTTGGCTGACGATTTTTATTTTGCCTGGACTTATGCTATATAATTCATGTAATTATGGTCAGTGGAGCCGCTGCACAAGAATATTCGAAATACAGTAGTAACCGAATCTACGCCGAAAAAGTAAAATTCGCTACAGTGCGCATGATTTTTATGTTCCTAATAATCAACATAATATTAACGATTTTAAGGACGTTGTTCTCAGCACAATTTGCAATTTTAACATGATAAATACTGTTAAAGTGATAGGGGATAGGCAGCTCATATTAGGTTGTGAACAATAAAGGATACGACATTGTCTTCTCTATTACTCCACTGGATGGACAGGAGAAATCCTTGGGTGATACAAATTATGTAAACGGTGAGAACAAGAATAACCGGAATATAGCCTTCAAAAGCACTCATTTTTTTTATTAAATCACACGCAAGCACGTGCAGCATAATCACACTTTAATAATAGGGACCATATGAAATCTTCTTAGTATCTCATATGATTGGTGTCATTTTGAAAGATTTTTAATGGTAGATTTAGTTCACTATCATGGACTTGAGTAAACTTTTTATTATATTAAAAAAAAAGGTTCTGTTACGGATATTTAAAAGCAGACTGTATTCACCATAGACAAGTGAGACAAATCTATACCTTTTTAGAACATATATGGAATTACGTAGGTGATATTGACGTACTCTTGATATGGTTTTAAAAGGCTGGTTGTTATTAAATTAAATTTCTTTCATCCTATTTCTTTTATCAGAGATCAGACAAACTTATCGATCTTTCTAAGGTTACACTTTAAAAAACGCTCCAGGGAAGAGGCAATTTCGCATTCAAGTAGGGGTGATTTTCTTCGTTAGATCAAAAGGTGAACACAGTAGAGGAACTAATTATCCGGGAACGCCTACTAAAAGAAAACCAAGACAACCAAGGCAGTTAAATGCATTACCATCTTCCATTACAATTACCATTACCATAAATTGAAGATTCGTACTTTTGGTTCTCTAAACTATTAACTACTGATAATTAATTAACAACAAGAACTAGAGCACTATTTCAATGGTTTTTTCTCCACTGCTTTACTTCCCATCAAACATTCTATTCAATAATCTCGGGTTTTGCGCGAGTCGTCATTCAATTTATGTTGTCCTGATAGAGCGCGTTCTGAGCACGTCCTGAGCGAAAAATGAAACACGCACTCGGTGCTCTGAACCAGCGTATATCTTCAATTCTGGATATACTCTACACTGAACGTTCTGAGCTAAAACAATTTTTTATACATACCTATGCATGTATGTACATATGTACATATATACTACATATACATATGTACAAGAAAACAAAATTCATCACCATTTCCTTTGATAATCAAACAGATACTTGAACTAAAGAGATACATACATACATATGTATGTATATCGGACACACAATATTTAGCTGGGCTATCTAAAGGACCGTCTCCGTATTCAACTGATCCACGCCGAATGAAGTTATGAAACGGTCTGCCCAAATTCTAGAATGAGGAAGTATATTTTCCAAAGGTTTCCGCCAACTAAAGGGTAAAATAAACTCGTAGCCCCTGTAGCCCGCTCCCGAGAGATTGTATAAAAAAATAAAGCTAATAGGATAGAATTTATTTTAGAATTACAATTAAGTTTTTATTTAAAACGGAATTATCACTAAAAGAAAACTAAGAAAGATAATTTTTCCTTAAGAAAATCATTAACTATTGTGAACAGTTCAAAATCATACCAACCATAACAGCAATGGAAGAAAATGTCCTTGCGCAAAGGCGGGGCCAAACGTCCTTCTGGACAAAATAATTATACGATACATTCCCACCCCAACCGCATCAAATTGAATAATAAAGAATAATTGCTTCAAGTTGAACCAATCCCATTGCAATAGACCAACTGACTGAGAGTAACCCTTTTTTTGCGATCTACAATTCCCCCGATTTACCCCTATAACATGATTAACTGCGATTAAGGAGGAGTTTTGTATTACTTCCTTCTTAAGCGAAAGGATAAGGGTTGCCCTGTCTAGCCAATCAACGACGTGTGTGTCACTTGTCACCCAGGAATTATTATCACTATCTCTACTGCTTAAAAAACACCTGACGCTGTACCTTTGTCAATGGTAAGTGTCGTTCGTGATGAAATCCATTCCATCGAGTCGGGGTGTTGTTCGGGTGGTAATTTAATACAGATTGCGTATGCCCTGTCTTAGCTGATGTCTGTGCCGGTTAATCACACGGATACACAAATATAAGCGTAAAACAGGAAGATTATGAAACGGATGTCAGGAAGCAAATTTTCTCTTGTCACTCCTTGCACTGCGAGGGTGTTTTATCGAGTGCACTGTTTATCGGTCAGGTGATGAGTTAAAGATACTTTCTTTCCATTTTAAAACGGAAAAGGATTCGCCAGTGGTCAGTTCCTTTACAGCGGTCGTGTTGAACGTGAATGTTAAATGTGCGCGTGTTTTTATAATTGTCTTTGAATTCCGTGTACATTTTCTATTATGCATCCGGTTAATCAAGGCTTTCAAAGGGTTTCGCCGAGTTCCCTAGCAAAAGGTTCATCGGTTGTGGTCACACACAGACCTTCCTCGCCGCGGCAATTTTTCGAACGACTTTATGGCCATCTTGAGACTACATCGGCTGTAAAGAATGACGTTGTTAGTGTAAAACCTTCTCAGGAGAATAAAACAAAAAGTGATCTCTCCTCGAATGAGTTGAACTATAAGACAAGTCAGAAATGTGATACATCTTATCAAAGTGATATCAGCTCGTCACCTGACATTGTTAATGATGAAAGGTTGGTTTTTGAAGAATGTTTTGTGAAATCAATATTACAAACACACTTGTTTTTTTTTTAATTTTGTTATAGGCATTGTGATAAAAATTCCATATATAGCAGTTATCCTACGGATCATCCAAATGGTTTTAATCCAATGACAGCCACAACTCATTTACCATTTATATCGGAAAGTTTAAATGGAAAATCGGCCTTCGGATTTCCGACGGATACACACTTCCCTGTTGGATTTACTGCATTTTGTAAGTTTTGTGCTTCGATTAAATAATACCTAATGTTGTAAAAGTATTCTTAGACATTAATTAGTTTTAAATTTTTTATGGAAACTGTTTTTTTTTACTCCCTGCTGTTTCAACTCCTTGAACAATTTTCCAAAGTGTGAACTATATGTTGACTTTTTAACTTCACCAACTATGACCAAACTGTTCGGATATCGGATGCGTTGAATATATACATATATGTACGTAGGCGTAGGTTGAACGTTTCTCCAGTACTTACCATTTCCAAAACCATTTAATTGAAACTTTCTTAATTCTCATATCAATTGCTGAAATAGGAGTAAATCAAAGTCACCTTTCAAGATTTTTCTTAATTAGTTTAAAAGGTTATCACAAGCTAACTTGAGGTATTCTTTTAACCGCGTTTCAAAGTAGTAGTACGATTTTTGTGTAATTATCATATTCAGTCGGTTTTAAAAAGAAAATCTCTTGGTGAATACTTCTTGGAAGATTTAAGGGACTTAAGTAATCAAAATTAAAAGCTTTATGTCTATCTCAAATTTGTTTAACAGCGAACCATCTTATGTATTAAAATGAACATTCATTGGTCTATGTATACTTGTCCCTTGCACGTTTAAGCACATTTCCAAGTCACATGTTACCCGATTGTGTTGAGTCGAGCTTCCAAGTGAAATTGAAATCCATTGGAGCTACATATGTACTCTATGAGGAAGTCTACGTTCGTTTTTTGTTTACTATTTAGTTCCCGTGTCCGTTCGTAGCAGATATTTAAAGTTTGCCCAACTTTCATTATTTGTTTGGTCCTTTTCTCGACATAGGTTGCTTAGACCAACCTTTTCGTTTTAAATAATTTCGCTGCCGTACTTTCTAGAACGGTGTATGTAAGGTTCCGTATTGTTCTCGAATATTAAAAAAATAGTTAAATTGAAATAGATGGTCGCTGTTAAATCACCTCCTTCAAAAGCTGTCACCGGAAACAGGCCCAATTTCTGTTTGATTACTGATGTGATGAGCTGAGGTCTCTAACTACCTCAAAGTTATACATAGTTGACTATTAGGACACTCTGTCCTATTTGTCGATGTTCTGTGTTCCTTTTTGTCCTCATTCACGCCTTTGTCCCAATATTTGCAAAAGCATCAGTGAAACCTTGCAGCATATCAGTGTTGACTTGTGTCATGTCAAATATGATATTGAAAAAGTCACATGAGATCGCAATAGTTCTGTTCGCGTACTCTCGCAAAACAACGAATTTTCACGAAAATCTGCGAAGTCATCAAATACTGTTCGAGTACGCCAAAGTTTCGTAGTTTTTCATAGAAGAGAGCGCTCACGAGAGAGTAAAAAATATCCCCATGCAACGAATTTTGCTTGTCGTTATCAATTAACTGCATTGATACCCTGGAAGATAGTGATCGATCTGGATTTATTGGGTTATTTCTGGATTTGCCGTAGTGTACATATTTGGTCGATTGTGGACTTATGCAATCCACTATAATCGCACTGGCATAGGCCGTGATGCCATCCTGTCCAGTAGCCTTATTGGTCTTAATTTTGCATGTTGCAATTCTGTCAATTTTGTCTGAGTTTTCACCGTCCAGACCAAACAAAATCTGTTGTTCTTTCAAAAAATCTTGATTGTTTTGAACGCGCTTTGTAGTTTGTTTTGCATTTGTATAAGCATACTACGGTCAATTGCAAAGCGACCAATATCTTTGCTGACAAACAGTACTCGGTTGCAGTTTTGTTGATTTTTTCGTCATCGTTGTAAGGGGTCTAAACTAACGAATCACTAAATTTAAACAAATGAGTAATTTAAATACACATTCTTACTACACATATTTTAATTCTTCTACTACTTTCCTATTTACAATACTACATTTTCAAAAGAGAACATTTGTCACTTTTTTTCTGCTATACGGAATTTCAACTCTAAACTTAAAAACATCTTCAAGCTGGGGTCTTCGATTTTTTCCAAAACTACTTCACAAGCTTTTTCGCCATTTCCTTCGAATAATTTTATTAGTTCTTCAGCGTATGCAATCCACACACAGTTTGCACAACCTGACATACAGCAAGTTGTTGGTTCAGGAGGAAGCTAAAAAATAAAATAATACACATTAACAATACACCCTCCATTGAGCTAAGAACATAAGTAGCTACACACCTTAATATCATCATCCGATTTATTGTTTGAGAATGACCCTGCCGTACTGGTCAAGCTTCTTATAATGCCTTTGAAAATACTCCCACTATATCTGAGAGACACCAAAGTACGCATAATCTGAAAATTTACAACAAGCAGATGTGTAAGATATCCAAAAAAAAGCTGATAATTTTTTAAACAAATCACAAAAAAGGGTAATGTTCCGGAAAAACAAGAATAAACGGATATGAACACAAAAAATAGTTTCAGAACGAGATTATGGCAAATAAGTATCGAATTTCAAAATATCCGATCAATGGACACGCATTCATTAAGGATTTCTTTTATTTTTTTTTTTTTTTTTTATTTTTTTTTACACAACACCTAAAGTCTGCAGAGTAGTATCATATCCCCAAGTGACTTTTTTACCTTTTTAAACACATTCAAAAAAAAAGAAGGAAATCACTTACGTTGACCATATGTGGTTCGATCGATTATGGGATTGTGGTACAACCTGTTAAACGCCTATTGTTGGCATAACACTTGAAATATGTGGAGGGTAGTTCGTCTGAAGGTTTTGCGTTTTTTTGTTAAACAAATAAATGTTTATCTACTTTTCATTTTAAGGAAAAAGATTGTAATCGATCTGAAAAGGAAGCCATCAAAACGACAAATTGCAATGAGCTTGTATCAAATGACCATGTGCAGCAAGAGCAGTAAACCGTACGGACAGACACTGAAAAAAGGATTTACCACAAGAAATTGAGTAAAAACTCAATAAGATTTATCGTATGTCAGAGGTTAAGATTTTGAGAAATAAGGGTGGACATAGTAATAATACTACAAATTTTAATAAATAGTCAAATGTAATGTAAAGTGAAACGCTCATTTCAATTGATTGAGTTCTGTACATCTATACTTTCTTTTATGAATTTAAGTAGTACCTATCGAGTGTATCTTGATTTCTAGAGTACATGTCAACAATTTGTATAAATCGATTGGTGGGATGAGTGTCCACCACTCCCTCTGAGCTTCTTATATTCTCGGATGTTTGTCAGACACTCGATAGAGGTGGGACCGTAAAAAATGTTAGGTTGTTGTCTGGAGATCGAACCAAGAACCCCTCGCGCGGAGTTCGGTATCTGCTGCTTACAACTAATCCGCGGTGCCCGTCATTTGCCACTTGCCATTTTTGATAGCTGAATATAGCTGGAGGCCGTGGCTCAGTGGTTAGTGCGTTGGATTATAGAGCAAGGGGTTCTAGGTACGAAATCCAGTCGGAACACCTAAAAGTCCCCCTAAAAGGCCCCACTTCTCGCGAGCGTCTACAACTGTCCTGAGAAAGCTTTTCAAATAACAAATTGCCCTTCGGACACGGGATTAAACAGTAGGCCCCTTCCATTCGTGTAAAGAATATAACACTCACAACACGAATGGTTGTTTGAATCTAGGCCCTGGGTCCCATCGACCTGTTGCACCAAATATTTATTTATTTTTATAAATATAGCTAGCGGAGACGTTATTTTACAAGCTATTTACCATAGCATGTTCATGGATTTTTAGCAAGAAAGTCGTGTTTTGCCAGAATGTATTTAAGATTTGAGTGTAAGTGTTTAACAGAGGTTTGTTTTTCTGTTTTGTGTTTGCGGAAAAAATGCATTGTTGGAGTCTGTCAAGGGGTATTCAACGGAAAAATTTCAGAAATAAGCAATAAATATTTATGTAAGGAGTTATTATTTCCAAAAACATATTGATCCAGAATTTATATTCCCTTTACTTTGTTCTAAATGTTCGCGTATCTAATCCTCATCGAGTACACAAAAGTTTCTTTGTTTTTTTGTAAAACAGAATGCCCACGATAGCAAGAAATTTTTATCGCTGTGTACATACATAGATTAGATAGACATTTGCATTTGACATTTAAAAAGTTGGGAAGTTTCCGTATCCGTTTACGGTTTTATAATTTTATCTCTCTGAGAGAAATTAAGCCCCACTCCTTGAAAAATGCAGAAAGTACGCGACCATAATAAATAAGTCATCCGTAAATTTGTGTTTTTTAAAATGCCGTTTCTAATGGCTCGAGGACAAGTTAGGGCCTCTATTGACGATCGGGTTTCTTGGAAACACTGTTGTATGTGGATGCAAAACCGAAATGTTAAGCTGCCGATAGTATGTTATTTAGTATGATCAGATTGCCGTACCTAACACCCAATCACCGTGTTTGCCGTCGTTTTTGAAAGTAATTGTTGTTTGATGGTCTGTGAATTTCAGAAGGCATATCAGATATATTTTGGTAAATATATGAAGAGTATATCCTTAACGGATGTGTACCCATTTCGTAAGAGAGTTGTCAGGAGGTAAAACTCGCATGGTCTTCGGCTTGTTTTAAATATTACGTATGTAGATACACATGTACTTGAGCCCAGGTCAAAGACTCGGTTTCCCAAATTTTTAAGTTGCTCCCTGACACCGTGACTCAGTGTTTAGTGCGCCGACAGACAACACCCACATCTTTTTCACGGCTCTTTATTTTCGCTAGCATCTGAGAAACATCCAAGAGTAACAAAATGCTATATAACAGTAGGCAAATGGTTTTGAGAAGCTAGTTCTTAAGTTCCATAAAGTTATTGCGCCAAAATACTTATACCAAATCTATATAATATGATTACAGATATGACTATGCTTTAAGATCGCTAGAGTTTTCGTGTCTGAATATTGTTTCTACCTGTTTAACTTAAAATGTGGGTGTTTGTGGGATAACATCAAACCTTCGTTTTCCCAGTCCGTGAAAAGCCAAAATACTGATCTTAAAAAGCTGCCTGATACAAAATTTGTTTACAAACATTTTCCTGGTGATCCAAGGTATCGTAGACATAGAAAACTCCACAATCACCTTAAACCATTTAATGGTAATCCTTTAGCTGTGTTTACATGATTTTCAGATTTTTAAATATGCTGACAATTCCTGCAAATAAGCCGACAATAAGAAATTAATTTAGAACGTTAAATTGCCACTTTACATAATTGTTAGATTATATCCCAATTCCTGACAATTTATTGTCAAATGGCTGATCTGACAATGTTTTTTCTTATAAAATTACAAAGAATTTTCGCGAAAATCTAAGAAAAGTCACCAAATCCTAAACGAAATTTAGTGTAGAAAAAAAAAGTTTTGAAATCTGTTAGATCATTTGACATTTGCTTTTGACGTCTAAAAAGTGGGCGAATTTCGTAGATTTCGCGTTCGTTTACTTTTTTTGTGAATACTCTCTGAGAGAATCCTTGAAGTTTCATAATCTACGTGCAGAAAGTACGCGAACAGACCTATTGTCAGATCAAAAAATATCAGTTAGTACGTGGCCATTTTTTTTACAAATGTTTACAGATCCATTGTCAGAGATTGTTAGCCAGCCTGAAAAAGAAACTAGTATGGCAATGGTAACCAGAACAATAATTGTTAAGTGCGCTTTATGTTGTTTAACTCAATTGCTACAAGTATTAACCAAGGAAAAAAACACCTTATCACGCATTCTTTCCAACATTAATCTCCATTGTTATTTTTTATAGTCTTCCCCATATAACACACCATGTGTTCGCAGTATTTTTTATTCTCGACTTGCTATTAACGACAGAAGAGAAAACTTCCACATTACGAGTATAATGAAATAAAATAGTTGTGAGAGAACGCTCTTCCTGTTCAAAAATGATTCAAGGGATAACAAGTTTTTAATGCGACTTTTTTTATGGTGTACTCTTCACATGATTAATATGAGAAACATATTCAAGTCTTCCGCTGACAGGACATGCAACATACTCCGCCAATCAGTACGCTGAACACGCTGAATTCGAATCACAATTAAATGGGTGTAAACATGACAATGATCCACAGCGCAGAATTAATAGCATTATAATTCATTATGGATGATTTATTTAACTGAGTTCCTGATAGAATCGCAATTGCGGCGAGTAGATAAACAAACCACCCCCACTCGTGGTGGTACTCATTAGCTCGTATAAGAAGCCACAAGAGGGAATTTCGAAATTCTGGAGATTAATTTTATTGTTAATGTCTGTGGGAATGTTATACAATTGTGTACATAAGGTTGAGCTAAACGGTGTTGCAATATCCTTCCTAAGAGATATGTTTGCGAACCCACTTGAACAGGGGTTTTATATCACCCTCTTTTGATGATTATAATCATTTGTAGATAGCGAGGAGTGAAATACGATGTGGCGTCTTGGTTGAGTAGGTTTGGTTATATTATAATTCTGATAATCTTGTGTGATATACTGTGAGTAATTGACTGTTGTACGTTAATTGGATTTAATTGGCATTGTGATAAGGCGTTGAAGTGAGTCGTGATTTATATTTGGTATTATAAGGTGGATATATATTTAGACCGTGCAATCTTGATCAAATGTGTCAAAAAAAGGCATCCGCTCTATCGCTCTTGTTTTGCATGTACATAGATATGGTATGATTGATACATAGTTACATAACTTAAAGAAAGACGATGATACGAAAACTTCTTAGCTGGAAGCTGACTGTGTACTCTCGAAAACATTTCAATATGATGAAAACGTTCGTTTATATGTACATATATCAGAGGCATAAAGAACCAGCACAATTAGGCTCAATTAAATTCCTCACCACCGCAAGAACGAAGGTTTATTCTTTTGTTTTTAAAGAAATATCATCTTGAGAGCGTAACAAGATTCAACGGACAGGCTCTCTGGGGTAACAATATGGCTGAAATCAGCTCTAGAAACAATACCGAACTTTCTTCAACTTGGCATTTACTGTGGGAAATTGACAGCCAAAATGGCGCTTCGACTATGGGAAGCCGGACTATAGTTAGGTAAATCTTAAAATACGGCTAGAACTATCTCACAATGACTTATGCAAAAACTGCATGTCCAACATTAATCACCGAAACTAATCGAGATATTGAGCTGCACAAACTCCTGAGTTTCATATAGACCTCTTAATGGTTAAGTTTAGCCGTCGAAGACTAAAATTAGGTAATGGGGGATGTTATAATTGAGCACAATGTAGTTGGTCTCAGTGAGTCCTCGACAATGTTACTTGGTGTATGCATATGGTAGTGACATCTGCAGATTCATATTCTTGTATAACTTGCTCAAAGTCTCAAGTAAACCTTCCGATTAATTATGAAATTTTATTTTATTCAAATGATTGCCACGGCTTGCTTGGCAGTAGACCACCCTAGTAGACCCATTGTTTCAATATATTTTCGATAGTTTCGGACCCTATTTCACGAACAGCTCGCCCAATATTGAATTGTCTTGAGTCCCTGAATCGTCTCTTTGCTTGTTCGTTGGTTGATTTGGTTGTTGGTTGATTCAAAAAGAAACCAACCAAGACCCATCCTTTCTATTCTTTAGCAGTTGTAAGCCATTTTTTTTACTTCTATAAGTAATTGACATCTATTTTTCTATTCCAGTAGCAAGACGTCGCCGAAAGGAAGGACGTCCACGACGGCAACGTACAACCTTTAGTACAGAACAAACACTTCGTCTAGAAGTTGAATTTCATCGCAACGAGTACATTTCAAGAAGTCGAAGATTCGAATTGGCTGAAACATTACGACTGACAGAGACACAAATTAAAATATGGTTTCAAAATCGCCGTGCCAAAGACAAACGCATCGAAAAGGCCCACATTGACCAACAGTACAGGTAAGAATACTTTTTGTTACAGTAGTCCAACATTTTATTTCGACCAATAAATCAATTTGTCCAAACAATTTCCGGGTATCACCTGTACGCTGTCTTTATTTATCCCAACCCCATTTTAGTTGCTTAATTAAATGTCTAATAAAATAAACACGCATTAACTACCAACCACCGCGTTGATGTATCTATTTTGCAGGAATTTTGTTGTGGCCAATGGTTTTATGACATCGATCATGGGACAAAATTCTTATCCACCAATTATATCGAATCTTCATCAGCACTTCCATACCCAGAATGGTCTACCATCACGAATGCTTCCATCAGTTCCCCTGCCAACAACACCATCGACCCCAGGCCAAGTACCACCACCAACAGATCCTCCGACAGCACCCTCAGCAATAACAATATCCGCTCTTAATCGAAGCGATCTTAATTACAATGAAATAAGTGGCTTTTACAAACACAACGCAGTAAATTCATGTTAGCAATTATTTTAACTTTTATTACGATTTTAATTACCCTTATATTACTATTGTTGGAAGATTAATGGAGGCGCATCCACGCGCGCCAATACTCGACAAAACATCCAAAAGTAGCAAAGTGGGGCGGAAAGTTTACTTTTGTTTTCATCATTTATGAATGGAATACCCTTCTTTCTTTACAACATAGTGATGTAAATAATTTTGAAGCTTTTTATTGATAAGAATTATTTATGCCTTTTCTAGAGAAATAAGACAAATTATGAGAGAATAAAATGAGAAGAGTTATTACAAGGAAGCGTTGGTCTTTTGTTATATTTCAATCACGCGAATTTAAGTTACCAAATTGAAATGCCAGGAAGAAAAGGTGAGTACCTTGAGATTCAAGCCTTTGAATGGATTTGGGTGCGCGAATGAGGGTGAGAACAATCTAAATACAGGCATTTGTTGCTTGCTTCGGTGAATTTGAAAAGATTCGTCGGAATTTTTAAGAAAGTAATAATGAAGACAATTTGGAAGGGAAATCGGCTGCTGGTGAGCACTGATTTTGTTTGTTTCTTACACAAACCCATACATTCATTGAAAAACAATAATTACTTTAACTAAATACTAAATGGTGTATGATATATGTATGTACGTATAAATTATTGACAATTTATAACATCGACATTTACCAAATGCATCACCCCATCGGAAGATGCTGTAACGATTGCAAATGGCGACAACTGTCAGTTTTAACTCGTCAGTGATTATCGCGCAACTTGAATTTCAGCGAAGATTTCCTGCCGTCGTACGTTTACCTCGAAAAAAGTGGAACCACACGTGAGAGAAGAGGCGCTGGAAGGTCTCCTAGTGCTCGATCCGACGAGAATATCACTGGTGTAGTTGCATGCCGTGTATAACACGGTAACTGCTGAACGGTACGGAACCATGATCCACGAGTTTATATTGCCTGAATTAATAGGTACTGGAGGACATATGGTTCCAACAGGACGGTGCAACCGCACACACAGCTCGTGCGACAATGGACGATTTGTAGGATGTGATTTTAGGACACGGACACGGAATAGATCGAAAGAGATTTTATCAATGTAAAGGGTGATTCAATCAAGCAATTTTTTTGTCTATGGATTTTTTGACAGATGAGTCGTGTCATGTCATTTTTGTTCCGTATTGCTTGACATTTAATCACGAAAAGACTTAACCCGGCACAACGTCTACATAGGTATGATTCAGCTGTATTACGAAAATCAGGGTTCTACGAGGAATGTGTTTCGCAAGAGCAATAATTGGTTTACATACCCAATTTTCATAGTTAAGCAATACGCGACCGAATAGACCACATCCAGAACGTAGTGAAGAAAATATTGGACCGGTAGCTGAGAGTGGACGCAATGACCGTGATGAACCGTTCTCAACAGCTTGGCTGATGCGCAACTCAAAGAGATTGAAGAGCTGCCATTACATCCAGGCAAAAAAAACGGATTGGTGTGGTTTAATAATAGACTGGTGGAATCGTTGGTCCATATGGACCATTCGAAAACAGGCCGACCAAAACGAATCATATTGCGTCATGCCTCAAATTGAAGCCCGTGATCTCCTGGGTATTGGGTACCGACAAGAAATATATTGCTAAGAGCGCAACTGAATATCCATCTCAAATGCCACCATAAGAATATTAGCATTTTAAAATCTTGAGCTAGCGGGACCTACATGTGTATAACACTTGTAAGGGGTGCAAAATAAATTTCTTGGCTTACATCATTCTGGTGTTGAATTCCGCTTTGCTCGCTCTTAAAAGAAGTTGCCTTAGAGATGTTTACACGATTTCCAGTTGAATATGGAGGTCGTTTGGTTAGACGTTTACGTTCATACGTGCAAAAATTGTCAGACAAAAATTGGTAATTCACACGATTGGGAGGTATTTGGAACAATTCATTCATTTGCAGGCGTGGTAATATTTGCAGTTTCAGAAATTACACTGAAAAAATGTTTCTTTTTTTTTTTAAACGCACCCAAAATTTGGGCGTGACCATATTTTTTTTTTTGCGATTCACATTGGAAAATTTAAAGTGGACCTGGGTGATTCAAAATTTGGAATGCCATATCTTTATGTAATTCATTTTAAACTGCCGAAGAAATACTTGAGAAGCAACCAATTTTAATAATTTACCTTTATACATATTTTCCCCTTTTCTATGCCGAAACTAATCGAAATATAAAATTTCAAGGAGGTCGTTAATGGCGGTTTTTGTGAAAATTTTTAGTGAAATCGACCTTAAGAAAGAAAAATGACCCTAATTTTAAGGTAAGAATGAAAATTCCATTTAACTATGGACATGACTGAGCACGCCCTTATGCAATACTATTTCCTCCTTCTAATGTAGGAGGTATTTACCCACAACATATATATATATAATTCAAATATCTAAAATCATTTTCTTTGTTTAAATTAGAATTAAGTAAATAATAAATACAATAAGAAACAATTAATTGTTTTAGCTAGGTTACGTCGAAAGACATAGATTAAGCATTAAGTTTAGCTTAGAGCGCACGCATAGGGCCAGTAAGTTAGTCATAACATAGTTAAGTTAGTTAAGCTAGTTTTAAGCACTTTTGTCTAGCATGTAAGATTTTCTGAATTGATAAACAAAAATTAATTTAAAAAAAAAAAAATTAATTCAAATATCTACATACTTATATCGTGATTATATTTTTCGTTTTCTAGTAAAAAAAAAAATAGAGGTAGGTTTTTAAAATTATGTCCACTTATTTTACTCCTTATTCTCAAACACACAGGCATGCAATATCATAATTCTAGCCCAAAACATGGTGATATATGGACAGATGGACTTCAAAGATGAACGAATACAAAAAAATATCTTACCGCTAATGAATTAATATTGTTTGAAACCAAATTCCCAACGCCTGAACGTGTACATACATACATACATAGATGCACAATCCCTTAAGTTTCTACAAACAGAACTAATTTCCTTCTGAAATTGCGCACATCTCTTTCTACATATGTACATAACAAAGTTAGTGAAAACATTATTTTATTTTATTTTCTTTGCACAAACAGCATGCATCGATTTTATCTGCATTCTTGAATTTTATTGTTAATATCCCAACACATAAACTCACTTTAATTTGTCAACAAACTTTATTAACAGCTGATAACAACTGTCAATATATATATACATAGACTTACGAGAGCACTGCATGTGCATACGTTTGGAAGGTTTCAGTTTCAGCACGATCGATTTTTACCAAAAATAAATTCTTGTGCTATGAACACAATGTGGTCATGTCCAGCGAATGTCTGAAGTTTGTTCCTATCAAGTTAATTAGTAAAACATAAAGCGATCAGAATCGGTTGACAGGAATAGCATCCATACGTAAAACGTACTTTTGGATTGTTTGTTCAATGATAAGGAATTCATCAAAAATACGTTATATTATATTTTAGTAAGATTTATTAATTACAAAAATTTAAATCTGTTGAACAACTATTCAGTTTTACGGGCTATTTTTTTTACGCGTACAAACTGCTAAATACGAGCTCTGGAATTTTTTTAATTTTATTTTCAAAATCAGATCCCAATTCTACAATGTTACAGACCCCCTTTCTCATACACACAATGGACAAGTGGATATGTTTTGCACTCATTCGGCTCCATTAGACATTTTACTATCAGCCAGATTGAGAAGTGTATGCTTTGAATAAATTTTCGCCATTGTTGAGGTTTGTATTATTGAGGATTCAAATCTATCGAGGTTCTACACAGGATATAGAGCATTGTCCGCTCACTAAATGGAAGCTTTTGGGAAGAAAAAAAAATGATCACGTGAAAAGAATCAGTAAAATTCAGCACCCGGATTAACCCTACTAAATTATTTCTTACGACTTCTTTGAATTCCTTGGAAGCGCACACTGTGTACTTAACTCCAATGATCCCAATTACTCGAAAATGTAACGAGTAAAGTCCGCACCTCCTGAATGTACATTCTCAGCGGTAGTCACTATGCACATATACCCAAAATTGTTTTCAAATATTATTTTCCGCACAATAAGCTGTGCGTCCGATTACTGAACCGGAAGCTCGCGGTTTGAATTCTAGACATAATCAATGGTTTTTAGCACTTCTAGATAATCAATACTTTATTTGGAAGTAGAAACACGCCACCTCGCTTAACACCCTGCGAATACTAAACTCTCAAAAAAACTTAATCCGGACTTATCGTGTACCTTTATATTTCCTGTACTCTTTCATTGAAACAGTTCAACGAGGTACATTCAAGTTTTGCCACGCGTCATATTTATCGACACTCGTTTGATTTTCCAGGGATGCTACAAAATTCGCGCTCAACTGTGATTCATTCTAAAATTAGTGGCGGCCGAGTTTGGAAGTGTTTTTGCATTAGTTTAAATTCGGTCTCTGTATTAACTCATATTGATTACTAAAAAAAACTTAATCGTCAATAATGGCTACTCGTAGAAATCCAACGATAAAAAGTGAAGAGGATGTAAGTTATACTACAAGCGTAATGAATGACAAAAATATCCATGTACCTTTTTTTTCTTTATTCATTAAGGAAATCTGTGAGCTGGAGCATTTGCGAAAACTGTTTATCGGAGGACTGGCACCATATACGAATGAAGAAACTCTCAGAACCTTTTATGAGCAATGGGGCAAAGTTGTCGATTGCGTTGTAATGCGAGATCCTGCCTCAAAAAAGTCAAGAGGATTTGGTTTCATCACATACACCAAAGCATTTATGGTTGACAAGGCTCAGGATGCTCGTCCACATATAATCGATGGGAAGTAAGTACTCATTTAGAATCAAAAAACGGTTTCCAATTACGATGTTTAATATGTCTGTACGCAAGCCAGTGGTTATATAAATCCGCCATTGTGATTCCTTTGTAAATTAAATCCGTCTGGAATTAAGTGTAAATCCGGGAGGTGAATAACCAAAGATTCGTGTGTTTTACATACACCAACCACACGACGCATGTGTTTTTCCAGATAAGAAACTACCCCTGCAGTTTTGTGGAGTATATCACTCTCGTTATCGAACAAATTATTTTTTTTAATGATATGGTCAAAACAGTGGCTTTTCCTAACTTCTGAGTAAGGACAGATTATAATAACAAAAAAATAAAATCAATTCCATGTCACGACAGGAACCCACGGTCTAGCTTCTACAAACAAATCAGATTAACTTTTGTTTTCAGTGTGCCAAACAAAATATGAAATGAAGATGGAGAGTTGAATAATACAAGTATATAATAGATTTATTTGGCGCAACAGTTAAGGAATGAAGGAGACCTACTGTCTAATCGCGTTCCCCAAGGGCAATTTATTATTCAAGAACATTTTCAGTTATACTCTCGGATGTTTGCAAAGTCGCTCGTGAAAGGTGTTGTCTGTGAAACGAACCTCGTACCTCCGTATTTCAGCGCCCTAACCACTTGAGCCACGGAATATACAACTACATATATTATGCATTACTATTCAAAAATTATTACTGGACCAAGAAAGCCTAGTCTTCTGGTTTAACTTACGCAATTTTAAAGAACAGTTTGGGATGCGCCCATACGTACCCTGTTTTTTGGGTTTAAAGTTTAAACTGTCTGGTGACACACCAAATTTTCACTCGTAAAATTTGTACCTTGAACTATATTTCTTATTACAGTATAGCTTTTGTAGTTCGGACACTCTTTCGGTGGTTCCACACTTGGGCCTCAACCAACAATTCTCTCAAACAAATTGGCTGCCTTCAGTTTCGCACACCTAATTGGTTGAGGTCCCTTTTCCCTTGAGTGTGCCTAGGCCAGGACTTCCTTTACTTTTAACTCTTTTGACTAGCCCGATGTCGGTATACAGCTCATACAGCTCGTGGTTGTATCTTCTTCTCCACTTTCTGTCAATGCATACGGGACCAAAAATTCGCCCCAACAACCGGGGGGGAGCTCGTAGAGCACAACTGGAAGAGAAGACTTTGTTACACATTTTTCGTCTTAGCCCAAAGTAACATCGATTCGGAAGTGAACCTCCGTTTGATCTTAGCGTTGGTGTCACCGTTTGAATTTAAAATAGTTCCTATGTTATGACAAAGTGTTTACCTACCTCAAAGTTATATCTGTCTAGACTGCTTGGTTAAATCCATTTTAAACAGTAATCTGGACACGCGCACATTTCAGACATTCCGCACAGAGCTTAACTTTATGTGTCCAGAATACCGAGACTATAGTGTATGTAAAAATATTCATATAATTTCTTTTTTTCTTTTGCAGGAGTGTTGAAGCGAAGCGAGCGCTACCGCGTCCGGAGCGAGAAAATCGGGAGTCGAATGTTACTGTTAAGAAAATCTTCATCGGTGGTCTCAAGGATAATCACGACGAAGAATGCTTACGTGAACATTTTTCACAATTTGGCAATGTGGTCAGTGTTAAAATTCTCACTGATAAAGCGACTGGAAAAAGGCGTGGATTTGCTTTTGTTGAATTCGATGACTATGATGCCGTTGATAAGGCAATTTGTAAGTTACATATTTTTTATGAAATTGAATTTCTTACTTACGAACTGTTTCGTTTTTAACTCCATAGTGCAAAAGACTCATTCCATTAAGTACGTCTTGGTCGATGTAAAAAAATCAGTTTACAAACAAGAAATGCAGAAACGTGCACAAGCAGCTGGTGGTCCTAGTGCTGGCGTCAATATGAATGGACAAGTACCGCCACAAATTCCCCCAGGTCCTTATCAAGCTGGTCCACCAATGAGTGGCCCACCACAACCACCGGCGAACTATAATAGTTGGGGGCCACCAAACAACTACAACGGCTATAATCAGCCACCGATGAACAATTGGAACTGGAATCAACCACCACAAAATGGTTGGAATGGTCCACCACAGGGTCAGTGGAATCAGGGAAACTATGGTCCACCACCTCAAGCTAACTGGAATACTGGGCCTGCACCACCACAAGGAAGTTGGAACACTGGTCCAGTACCACCGCAAGGTAATTGGAATGCCGGTCCTCCTCCGCCACAACAACCACAACAGAACTTTGGAAGTGGTTATCAACAGAATTACGGAGGCGGTCCGCAAAAAAGCAACTTGGGTAACAATATTCGCAAGAACCCCTACAACACACCAGCGGGAGGTAAATTCCTATACTAGCTGTAAATTGGGGTTACATTCTGAATGTAATACTAATGTGTATTCTGTATTTGTAGGAAACGTAGAATCACAACAACAGCCAGTTCCACCAGTAAATGCAGCCCGTCGATATTAATGAGAACAGAATGTGCTGACTAGTGTAAAAGTGTGAAAAGGTAAGCTCGTTGTGATAGCCTCAGTGTGTGACTGCCTTAAAGACTCGTTCAAAAGAGGGCTAAAGGTATTTTGTGTATTATCAATCAAAAGGCACCTAAGGCTAAGTCTTTAGTCGACAAATTTTCTTTCCTATGTATAAATATAAGTATTCCTCAAATTCTTATAAATTATTATATCCAAACGTATAGATTTTATATATATTTTTTTAAATTTCACTAGGACGATCATCTACAAATTTTAAGAACTTATGCAACTCAAGACAATGAGAGCTCTAAGAACTAATACACAATCTATTAAGTTAAAAGTATGGAATGGTATCTCCAATCGTAAAACTAGGTATAATAATTTAATTATGTGTAAAACCTTTAATTTACTCAATTGCAGTTAGTATATTTAAATTAACCACTGCAAGCGGGCCAAATCGCGATGTGTAAAATTTACACAATCAATATTTGGGGTTTATTTTAAATTGTTTTTTTTAGTATCGGAAACAGAGCATTTTTAATACACGATAAGATTGTATAATTGTTTTAATTTATCCTCTATGATTAAATTGTAGTTTAAGAATTATGTATGACTATAATAAAGAACAAAACACATATTTTACTTATGTATGCAAAGTTCTACGTTTATCATTAAAATTTTTTTATTGCAAATTATTATTTTTATGTATTTTTTAAGTTTAGTATTTCATTGCAGATAAGCATTATGAACTATTATTTATATTACAGTATTTATTATAGCCCTCGAATTTGTGTATTCCACTGCGTAGATATACTAATCTGGAGTTGGTGGCGGTAAGAGTTTTACGAGTAGTTTGCACTGTTTAGTAAACACATCATCATAAACAGTTTAGGACTACAAATGGTGTTGTGTTGATGTTGTCTTTAGCAGTTTTGTTTTGTAAAGTTTTGATAAGTGAAAGACATCCTAAGAAAAAACCTTTAATATTGTAACTTAGTGTTGAAATTAGAAATATGTTAGTGATTGTCCTTGAAGTGTTGTTCCGCGTACGATGGACGTGGCTTAGACATGTCCGTCTGTTGAACATTTCTTACTTTCATTCTTTTTCGATTCGACCAGTGATAAGCTGGGCGAACCTTATCACATTGTTTCTGAGACACGTACAAACATTCTTGGATAACTTTAAGAGTTTGGCTAAGTAGTTAGCTTTTGTTTTTTTTTCGCCAGACATACTTAAGTTGCGTTCTTCTTTTTTTCCTAAAACGTATCCATTGACAGATTGTTCCTCTAATGTCTTACTAGACTTTTTCGCAGTAGCAACCATTTTCAAGTGTAATTTTGCATATATTTGAATAGAATATTGGGCAAGTTTGCGGATGGTCGATGTGAAGTCGAATGTATGTGCATAGAAGAATAGTGTCGGAAAGAATTTGGAATCCTCGCTTCAACACACATTTCAATAATAGAACACAGTAACACAGTGGCTGGGTGGCCACGGTGTAGTGGTAAGATTTCCCATTAATTTTATGGAAGTCAAATACTGTGAATTGAAACAAATTCGCAAAAACTTCCCGCTCAGCGCAGACACATGGAGCAAATACAGAAACCTAAAATCCGAATTTTTTAACGACTACACCACAAAAATCTATCCTATCTCTCTATTAATTTCGTACTTACGTCATGCTGTGTGTACTGTTATGAGTAAGTTAACATCTTCCACTCGCACTATGTTTCTACTATTCAAGAGTATTCATAGCCCCTTGATCGCAAGTAAGTTTTACATAAGTATTACGAGCATAGCTGCAGAGACTGAGATAAAGTGAAAATATTTGCCATCTAATTGCTCTAAATTGCGCTTCTTTAATATGTATATTTGGATTTATTATTGATTGGCATTCGCTACCATTCATATCGCGGAGTGCTAGATATTTCTTTCTTTCATCTTCATTGGATTTACATCTCGTCTGATGTACTTTCTATTCGTAAATAAAGGAAAAGTATTATCACTTTCCTCACAATTATTTTTTGGATACGCAACTTTGGTTCCTTTCTTTTTTCATAACATGCTTTATAACCATAATTTCACAAATAAAGCTAAGAGGTGTAGCTTATTTAAATTTTCTTACCCTATTCGGTATTGCGCCTTAATCATTTAATTAAAACTAGATAAGCTGCAAAAATATTATTCATTATCAGTGGATATATTTAAATATGTATGTACATGTGCAGCAATTGAACGGCGTAGACAAAGTGCAAGTAAACAACCTAAAAATATTTGTTGACTTGCGAAACGGGAAACTCCGTCCACCTACCTACATACTTTACTTTTTTTTTTAGTTTATCACGAATATCGTATTTCGTAGATAGTTGGTGTGTTTGGTAAGTTAACAAATATTGACTGAAAGTGGATGCATGACTTTCATTTTACCGAAGTTTACAGGGTAGTTTGTTGTGGATTTATTACTTTAAATAAAGAACAAGAAAAATAACAAAATGTCTTTTACTGATTGAACTGAGCTTAACTAAGAAAATAGTGCTTTATGGTTCGAACCGTGTTACGAACTCTATCATGTTCGAGAGCTGCAGGTTGGGAAGAAACGATTTTGAGCAAATAAATGGTAAGTATGCCAAACCAATGGAAGCGTAAGGGCTCAGAAATGAAATAAACTTGTAATAAGACATTTCAGGCCATAGTCTACCTTCATTCTACCTCAATTTAACAAACCTAAGGAGTCACTTTCAATCAATAGAAAAAGCAACATTTTTTTATTACTCAGCGGTTAGTAATAGACTACAATATCTGTTGAATGTCCGCATCATTTCTGCCTGAAAGTAGCTATTCTTTTGAACACCTAACACCTGATAGTGTTAAATAGTTATGTTATCGGCACCAAATTGAGATTTCTATTCGGAGAAACCATACGTCCAGAAAGTAGAGCCACTGTTTCACCAGCTGTGTGACTTGTGGCACCGTACTGCTGGAACTTCATTTAGATCAACATCAGGCAAAAACGAGTCAGCCAACACCATTCAGTAAAGTAATCCATTCCCTGATAGCACTAGCATCGTTTTGGAAAAAAATCACCTACACTACATCAAATAGATGCATTTCACCTCGATATTGTTTTGCAAGATTTTAGGTCCCGACCGCCTCGTATCTGAAACGTTTAACCGTAGAGTAAAAGCGTTACGAAATCTGATCGAGCCGCCGCGCCCGTTCGAACTCCATTGCTCTATTATGGTCCCACTCCATTTGAGGGTCCGTGCAAAAATAATAACGCACACAACACCAAAGGTTGAGATATTTTTCCTCATCTTATTTCCGTGTCGCCAAAATTCATTAACTAACTCTTGTACCATCGGCTGTACATGATCCTTTTTTCCAACCTAAATAGTAGCCGTAGTTTCCGTATTATCATCATAAGAAATGAATCAAAAATACTACCATTTTGTAATAAGAAAAACTTTTATTACCATTTTCTTAAAATACACTGAACAAATAATTTTAGTACGTATTACCATTAGACAGGAAGTCGCCCTGTCTCATAAATTTACACACTCCAGCGAAAACACTGACACCATTGAATTGCGTCCTCAGCGTCGGAAAAAGCTGAAAAGGTGAAAAGAAGACTTACCTATGCTGTGATATAACATCTTCCTTTCAACCGGAGGTACTTCTCTAATAATTGTAGCCCACTTGAAGAAAAAAAAAATGAGAAAATATTATTTTAAACATTGGATGCATCTCCATTAGTGCTTAGTCCTTATTATTCTAGATTGTTACAAGAGCGTGCACAATTAAAATGGACAAGCATGAAAAATAATTCTAAGCAATGTCTTTCTAATATCACACGTTATTTAATACTACTTTTTTTTATTTGTCTTTCCTCCCAGTTCTCGATTAATTAAACATTGTTGAATCATATTCTAGCAATATGTTATAATTGTTCTTGTTGTCCCCTTAAGCCCTATATACTTCTAGTACCCATTCACATTTTTGCACCTAGTCTAATGTGAATTCCAAAGTAATTATGGAAATATTGATGTTGCTTGCCTAATATATGTACACTTATGTACATATCTTTAAAACACGTAAAAGAACTGGGGATGATTGATTCATCGCTCATACATTTTTAAAACTTAGGACGATTAAACAAACAAAGCACGAAACAACATATGTGTACATTTTTAATAATTCTACGTACCTTTCCTGAAAGATAAATCTTTAAAAACCAGACATTATCCTACACCATGGAATATAATTACCCCCATCATGGTATCCCGGGGGGATAAGGAAAGCTACGAATCGTAGGAAAATTTGCAACGCTTGACACGGTTACCATACCGTTTTCGTACACAACGTCGTAGAACTTCAATGAAAAAAAACGCACTTTGAAAGTGTCGGAAGGGATACCATGATATGAATTTCTCCCATATTGTACAATTTATTTCAGCCACGCATTTTAGAGAAAAAACTGGGATTCCTAACGAAGGATTAAAATTAAACGAAGTTACAAATTAAACCGCTTGACCTCAGGCACCGAAAATAAAAATCAACAAATTTAGTATACCGACACGACTACTCTACTACTGAATTTTAGTACACATAATGCATCAGAAAAGATCATTTAGTTTTCAGTCCGTTCAAACTTCTTACTAACAATTGAAGTTAAGAATCACATTTTATGATATGGACAAACCTACGAGAGGAAATGGGACCACGAATTGTGTACAAAGGTGAGTTCCAACCAAAGTTGTTAAAAAAAAAATAAAATATTAGTCACCTAACATATATTTGTTGTACACATAGTATGTAGATGTACATATTTAAGTCAATTTGCTTAATTTTTTACGAAAAACAAGTTTCTTTCTAAATATTCTTAGATGTGTAAACATGCTGCTTATATCTGATATTTAGAGCTATGTATCACTAAATAATAGTAGACTTTCGGTCACCTGCATTGTCATAATAAATGCAGCCTGTACGTTTCGAATACAAATATCTTAACAAACTGCCTATGAAATAGTTCATAATTATCATAAAACCGCTCTATTATAAAACTAGTTAATACGTAAATAAATGAATGGAATTATGGAACATAACAGAGTGTTGTCGTATCTGTTAACATTTCTATCCTCTGCATATCTACTAGCATATTGGAAATTCTAATACAGCTGGCGTTTCTATTCAATTAGGCACATACGGCACAATTATCTTAGAGATATTTATGTAAAAAAATATATTATTCATTATTATATACATACCTATACCACCATAATATAAATATTTATATATAGCATAATATTTATATAAGTAATATGTATATATCTGCTGAAAATTAAGTAAATTTATATTTAAATAATTTTAATATATAAGATAAATAAGAATGCTGCCTCTTTGTGAGGATGATGATTTCCATATTAATATATGCGCAACGCAATAAACTTACATATTTATTATTTCAATATATATAAATTATTTTACATATAATTGCATACTTGAGAGTTATCATTTGTCCCGTTTGCTTATGTTTTTATAGTTCTTTTTCTTTCTTTTTAATGCAAATAATTTTCTTTTAAATTAAATATTTATTGGAAATACAATGTATTCATAAAAAAAAATAATAATAATGGAAAACAATGAGAAATACAAACATATATCCCTACAACACTTCACAGATTTGTGAAAAACAGATATGAGCAAAAACACAATAACATCAAGTTTGGATTTGTATTTTTGTTTTTCTTTTTTTTCAAGTAAATTTTACAAATTTCTCCTCCCATGATGGTATTGCATTTCTCTTTGAATCTTCATATTTTAATTATTGTTTATTAATTTAATTTCGTTTTAATACTCCTGAAATCTATTTATTTATTGAATAGATATGTGTCTTGTCGAATTTACGTTTTCTTTTCTATTTTATTAAAAGTCTTTTTGTTTTTTATTTGTATTTTCACTTTTAAATAATATTCAGTTAAACTTCTTGTTTTTGGTTGAAGTTTTTGTTTTGTAATTAATGTATTTTTTTTTTCTTTTTGTGTTAAATGTATAGTTTCTTAAAAAATATTCTGCGATCTTATTTGAAGAGATAGAGATAAACACATGACGTCACTTTGTTCTGGTATTTTTTTTTAAGTTTTTCATATAATTAGGTATACATCTTACATGCCTAAAGTAAAGAGAGATAAGATATTTATAGAAAAATGATATATAAAATAATATAACAAATATTTATACGAATGTAAATAGGAATATATTTTTTTTAAATAAATATGATCAGAGCTTTCTAGCAGAGTAGGGCCACCCTATTAATTAATATCAATCCCTTAGGGTTTTGGACTAAAAACTGTTCCCGGGAACAGGAAGAGGTTTTATGCTTTCATATGGCTGTTCACACAGTCGTTTTTTTTTTGGTTCCCTGTGGGCGCCGAGACGAAAATGGTAAAGCACCAATTGACGTAGCTGAACAAACTAAATCAGATCAGTGCACTGTTTTCTAATTTTAAGATTTTGCAAAATCCGCAGGTTATTACTGTCGTTGTTGTATTAATATGAAAAGTGCTTCAAGTACTAAATTCTGCGTTCAGGTCAACATCAAACTTCCGACTGTCTTCTACTCCGTGAAGACGAAATACTTTTACAGGATTTCACAATCTAAACAGACTACTTTGGCTCGAATTATTTGGATGTCGATTGATCACAACGAGGAATAGTCCACAAATAATGAAATCAATAATGGATTTGGAACTTCAGTGGAAGCCACAATTTATATACATATTTAAATCCATCAACCTGTGACCATGAAACTTAACAAGTAGTTTTGAACAAGTAAAGAACTGCGTCCAGGGTCCAATGCGCCTTAAGATTTTTACAGATTTATTTTACAAAGCAAATTGGTGTCTCACATTGATTTATAAAATGAAAGGCATAATCTTAAATGATTCTCCTTGTGATTGTCTATTTAAAAGCCCCTTTTCCTTTTCGATAAGAAATGTACATTCAGTCGAAATATGAGCAGCACTGAGTAATAAAATTTTGTGTTGCGAACGATATTTTTTTGTACGGATGCGTTGAAAATGTTGGAGAAAGCGTCTGTAATATCGAAAACGAGAGCAATGGAATGGTATATAGCGTTCCAAGACAACCGTGGAGAAATCGAAAACTTGCTTCATCCGCGACGCAGTTACTGAAGTTACTATCTATCTCTCACGACTCAGTTCGCCACATTTTAGATGGCAGATCTAATATAAAATCCTCTGCAGCACGACTTGCTCCTGAATTTTCATCTCAAAATTCTATCTTACTGAGCTACTTTTTAACCAGGCATTGGACCCGGTGATTTTTTCCCATCTCCGATACTCAAATTACCACATCGTTAGGGACGCGCTTTGTGTCGATTGAAGTGATGAAAGAAAATTCACTGAGAGTAATGAAGCCGGTCCCGGAATATGCCTACACAATAGGTATGGATGACTGTATTGTTCATTGGAATATGAGCCCGCTCACATTTTCACTAAAAGTAATTCGTTGTCATCGACGAAACGTGTTTTGCTTGCTGCCTCTGTAGCTGCAATCTTTACTTAAAACAATGGGTTGTTTTGTGTAAAAATAGTCCCTTCCATCTCTGACCCTCCAAAAGCATGAATATAATAATATTAAAGCTAATACAGCGGATATATAATATTAAAAAAGTAGGATGACCATATTCAGCTGGAAAACGCCGCTTTTGTCGCCCTTTCCTTCCTCTTAACGTTTTTGCATATACACAACCATTTTAAGATATATTGTTGATTCCATTCGAATATAATGCAATTCAAACCATTGTAAACTATAGAAGAACTTATTATCTTAAGAGATGCCCTCATTTCGAAAACGCGTATAATAAACCAACCTGCTTAAATAATTGCTACTCAAGCGAACGAGAATATGTATGTATGTAGGTATGTATATCCTGCCATTATGAAATTCACGCTTACAACATACTAATAGCATAAACAATAGCGATATACATATGTAAATAGCAACTACCATAATCGTCGTTTGTAACAGTATTGTAAACATTAGTAAAACATTGTGCCGTTAGTGGAAAAGAATCCTAGTATATACATTAGCATCTTTACATTAACTTAAGACAAGTGTAAAATAGTAACACAAAAGGTACCATACGAGTATTAATATTGTTTCTTTGAATGGCTTTTGAGTTACCATCAATGACAGCCCAACGACTTAATATATACTACCCAACATAATGTGTTTTATAGTTTGCAAGAAATCGTCATAATAATAAAAACAAGTAAAAATATAAATATAATGGTTACAACAATGACGGAAACCTATCTGTGTTTTTAAATATGTAGTATATCCGTGAATTACACACTAATTTATAGTCTTAGAATAAGCGCAGAGACGATCGCAAACATACCTGCAAATATAGTGTTTAATATTGCCGATTTGATGCACGTCCAGATGCGCCGCCACCACCTTTAATTGGTGTATAACTTGCCGGTGGGGGTTGTTGTTGCGTACTATACGAGTTATAGTATGCTTGAGCGGAACCATAAGTGTTCTGCGGAATGTTTCCTGAAAATAAGTTTATAATTGATGCCAGCCATTCTACTTGTTCTCATCTTCCTAATCATAATGCATACAATTGTTTCGTAAAATGTGTATGGTTAGTAGACAAACAAAATGTTTTTAATCACAAAAACACAACACGAGTTACTAGTACTTTTTGCCACCAACTGAGTGGCACACAATTCGCTTACTACTAATGTACATCATGTGACTATAGAATAGTCAAACAGAAGAAAACGTATCTAAATTCATTCTTCTACACACGCAAGTGGCTTTTTTCAAATATCACATACCCATTTAGGTGGTCCTAATGAGTAAATAAATAAGAAACACCCTCTTCCCCCAACTATAGAAGACAAATCGTGTTTGATTTCTTACCATAATTATTTCCTGCCGTTACACCATACGGATTCATACGATTTCCACCTAAATTACCGGCCTTTGTTGGACCACCATTATAAGCTTGTTGATACTCACTGCCAAAATTATTACCACCAGTCCAGTTGGTGGGTGGTGCTGCGCCTGCCGGTGGACCTTGTGGCGGAACAGCAGCGGGCGCTCCATAGCCTTGATTCTGATTCCAGCCTCCCTGATAAGCGGGCGGGGCATTATTCCAACCATTCGCGCTACTTTGTGGAGGATAACTGTAAGCTTGTGGAGGAGCTGCACCTGCTGGTGGTGGCTGACTGTATGCATTTGCATAACTATTCATTCCCCAGCCATTATTTGCATAACCTTGTGGCGGTGGTGCCATATTGCTGGCCATTGCGTACTGTCCATTTTGCGGTACTATACCACCGGGTCCTTGCTGATGTTTACGCATAACTTCCTGCTTATAGACGGATTTTTTTACGTCCACAAAAACATATTTGATTGTGTGATTCTTTTTCACTGAAAGTAAAGTAAACAAAAATATAAATTTAGTTTTGTGATTACAGAAATTTGATCTCAACAAATGAATGTGTATTTTGTTTATTTTTTAATTTTTTGGTATATTTTATTCGGAATAATTCTCAAAAAAGAACAACACGTTTGTGGATTCAATACGTATGAATGAGATTCGTGGAAAATATAACAAAAGTTCACTCATTTGGTGCCAATTTAGTTCTTGAGAATAAAAGCTGAATTTCTACAGGTTCATCAATAGGTAATGGAGACGAGAAATATGGCATTATGCTTGCAAAAATGAGCAAGACTATGGTGGGTGCCGCATCATCGCGATAGGAACGATGAAACAACTCGTCGATTAAATGCCAAGAAACGGCTATCTTCTACCAAATGAAGAAGTCATAAACGTAAAACCACCGTCAAACACGGGTATAATCTTTGCTTTGATTGTAAGTGTATAGCTCAAACGTATTAAGTACAAATAAAACGTTAAAAGTGTTCTGCATTTCTTAAGATATCAAGAGCGATTGGCTTACAAGACTTGTTGCGATGCTTGAAGATATTACAACATTAACCACGCAAAGGAAAGATCTCAACAAATCAGTTTGTTATGCTTAATTCCATATCCACGTAGTCTGTGAAGCAATATGTACACATATTTGTCAATGGTCTCAAAGGAACTTTAAAATCAAGAAATACTGCAACTCTGTTGTTTTTTTTTCTGGCTATTTCTTCCTTTCAGCTGATTAGTGCGGGTTTTATTCCTGACTCACATTAATACTTCCGTCTAAACCCTGACTGATTTTCAAGGAATAGGTTGTTGTATTCAAAATATTGTTCAAGTTGCACTTTTTTCAGTAAACAGCTCGTTGATTGGTCGAAAGTTCTCACACTTGTTAGAGCATTTAATTTTCTCGTTTGGGGAAACAGCAATAGTTATTGTCTTAAATACGTATACAAATTATTCAAATCTTAGTTCCTTTAGTATTATAACAGCCATCCATTTATGTATACTATTTTGTAATATCAATGGTCTGCAGCGAGATGTGCATATGTATGTATGTATGTATGTATATTTCCGATTAAGGCACTTTTGTTATCTAGAGATAAAATTGAAATAGTATGAACATATGTACGTATGCATGCACCCCAATGAATGGATGCCTACATATGTATAACTTAGTCGTAAATATCAAAAAATTGCCAACCAACTACAGAGTTCCTAAAACTGACAATACCTACGTACTTTGCAATGACATGGCATTCATTGTGTGCAAAATTATGTTGTTTTGCCACTGTGTGAGTCACCTGTTGTGATTGTTCAGTTTTATTTTGCCGAATGGATGGATGTTTTAATCTTTGTGGCCTCGTTGTTAGGTGGCTATATCAACAACTAAGTAGCGTAGAAATTCAAGACGAACAGACGGAAAAGAAAAGCAAATATCGAAAAATGACCCATTTTTAGGATTATGTGGTTACATTTTCGATTTGATATTGAGAAAGAAACCTCTCGCAAACCTGTCGCTGGATTTCTTAATTATACTATGGTTTCTGAAATCAATAATTTGAAATGTATGTACATACATTCGTATGTTTTATCGCCACACAGCTGAAGTGCATGCGCAATAAAAACCGCCTAATAAAAAATATATTGTTTTCCCCAGTCAATCTCCATCAGCCTATTTAATTTTAATTAACCTTTGCCAAAATTTAATCGGGCATTCAAACCAATACTATAGAGACTCTACAAATATAAATAAAAGAAGCGCAATACATGCACATATGTACATAACTAAGTGAAGCAATAATTTTTTATAGGTACTTACAAACTGCCTTGTCTACGGCATCGTAATCATCAAATTCCACGAACGCAAAACCACGCTTACGTCCAGTTGCCTTGTCTGTGAGAATCTTCACGCTAACCACATGGCCAAATTGCTGGAAGTACTCATCCAAACACGCTTCATCGTGGACTTCCTTTAGGCCACCAACGAATATTTTTTTAACCGAAGCATTTGACTCGGGTTTATCTAATTCTGGACGGGGAAGAGCACGCTTAGCGTCAACAGCCCTAAAAATGTTTATAACAAAAGCATTAATACAAGCGCATTCAAATGGTGTACTCTTTGTTTAACTCACTTTCCATCTATTACATGGGGACGTGCTGATTGTGCTTGATCGACCATAGCTGCTTTAGCAAAAGAAATGAAGCCAAAGCCCCGGGATCTTTTGGTGGCTGGATCTCTCATTACCACTACATCTGTAACTTCGCCCCATTGTTCGTAGAATTGTTTCAAAGAATCTTCATTTGTCATCGGCGACAGACCACCAATGAATAATTTCCGCAAATGCTCTAATTCACCAGTTTCCTCCTAGAGAAAAGAAAAAAAAAAGAAATTTTTACAAGACGCCATTTTGGGAAGTCTACTGCAAGACCATTTTTTTCGCAAAACTGGATATAAAATTGGTTCGCTTAATAGATTTAGTAAAACAAGCAACTTACCATTCCATTACCTACTGGTCTGTTCATGTAATTATCCTTATGCATTTTTTCTGTTGATTTAAATAAATTCGAGAAGACAAATAACGTGGAGTAAAACCGACTGCACCTCACAAAAATACCGAACGAACTGAAGTGAGACAGGGTACGAAATGGACGGCGTCGGTTCAATATGCACACCACAAATATTAAGAGTTGCCGTAGTGTTTCGCAGACGGTAGTAGAACATATGTATTTTTTTTAAATCTTTACAATATAAAGTTGAGATTAAAGTACAAATATTCCAAGATCAGCGATGATGTATGTAAAGACTAAATAATAGTTTTTGTTTTTGAAAAACTCTACATAGATGCTTGTCAGACAATCGTGAGGAACACTATTTGTATATTTTTTAAGGTCTATTAACATATGTACTTATTTAAGCAAATTTTACTTCATTTTCTTCGATAAAAAATTCCTCCATATTCGAATTCTCTTCTGAGCAGGAAATCTATTTAATTGTATTCGTCATGCAATGCGTGTAGTTATATTCTATATCAAACGCACGATTTATTGAAACAGGTTTCTCATCATTATCGACAAATTCATATAAAAACAAAACAATTGTTTTCAGATTTGTTGTTTACCTAAAAAACTGTCAAACCAGCCTATAACAATTCAGAAGATATTTTGTATGTACTATAGTACTTTCGGCTGAACTCACTCAATAATCTATGATGTGAACGCTGTATACATGAAATCGAGTTTCTCTGATTCGAGTATCGATACAGGTTGTTTTGTAATTTGTAACCGAACAATGAGGCCATGTTTGCATTTCTGATCATAAAATTCTTTTAATTTACTGGATTATTGGGTTTGATGGGTAATTGGTGGTTTTCACCACTATTTTATCCAGTTTCTTTGGAGGGAAACTTACGGTATGCTCAGAAAAATTCTTTGTATTACTTACTTACATGTTATCAAAATCGACGTTAGAAATTGTCTTAGCGATGGTTCAGGACCAATTTTTTTGCCGAAAATTCTGATGAATGCATAAAAGCAATCGAGGCTTTCGATTGAGTGCTTCTTTATGTTACCCTTCCAGTTCAGTGTGCTATCCAATATCAACTCAAGATATCTTGCTTTTTCTGATGATTGGAGCAGAGTTCAATTCTGACCAGGTGGGTAAAAAGAGTTTTTTTTTTCTGGATCGTTCAGCGATGTTTGAATTAGATCTACAATCGTGGGCAAGAATCTTCGTGTCACTAATAAGCGACGGCCCCAACCCCGTTTTAGTCTAAGTTTATAAGGATGGGGATAAGGCCACAGGATGTGTGTCTCATTCGGATTTTATGTTGCGGAAATTGAGCATGTTTTCTATCCAGTCTGATAGGATAGGTTCCACGAGCGGGTGGTTTAGAGGTGTACTAATCGCTGTCAGGTTTACATTATCAAAGGCCCATTCAATATCCAGGAAAGCTGCTAAAATATTACAATGATCTACCTCTCGTCAGCATCTGACAAACATCCAAGAGTATAACTGTTGCAAAACGCTTCCAAAAATAATTTATTTCAGCTCGGACACGGAATTTAAGAGTATTTTATTTTAATATTTCATTCGTATGAAGAATATAATATTTTTTGTTTGCAAAAATGTCTTGTTCTTTGCAAACTCCGTGCAATTATTCCAGTTTTTAAGAATATGGAAATTTTATGCATAAAATCGAAGTTCCACGTCGAAGACCTGCACTGTTAATTGCCAATCGATAGTCGAAATTGTATTCGTTTCATTCCACACTGTTTCATTTGCAAGCCGCAAGCCGGTTTTTTTTTGCTACCGGCATCATCCGCCTGTTTCACCAAAGCCGCTTTCGTCATTCGTTTCCACCATCTTTTTCTGGCAAGTTTGTACGTCCCGCGTGTCTGTGGAAACGTTTCTGTGAGACTTAATTAAATTAAAAAAAAATATTAGTTGAATAAAGTTTCATTATTTTCACAATTTCAAGTGTATTATAATAAAGAATAATATCTTCACAATGACCGACGTTGATAATCGCAATGGTAATTCGAATGGAAACTACGAGGAGGAGGTGAGTTGTATTTATGTGTATACATATTTTTGTGGAAAAAATAATTTCGCGTAAAATTTTATAAGCTATAGCGTTCTTTTCTGATAAAAAAAAAGCACATACTTATATTCTGTGTTACATTTGTTTTGTATGTCGTGTTATAAAATGGCGGCCTTTTTTTGCAAACAGCGAATTATGCCGAGTAGTTATTAATTATGTCCGCAATTGTTTTTTTGTTTGATCTGGGGTGTGAAATTTTATTGATACATAGTATATGGAATGATTATTTTTGAATTATGTATATGTATTTGAATTAATGAATTTGCATTTTTACTCTGCAAAGGAAGCCATTTTTTATAATTTAAAAATGTTTTTTTCCATCAGGGTATCAATGAACCTGAGCACTTGAGAAAGTTGTTCATTGGTGGCTTGGATTATCGTACCACCGACGATTCGTTGAAGGGTCACTTCGAGAAGTGGGGCAATATTGTAGATGTTGTCGTCATGAAAGATCCCAAGACAAAGCGTTCCCGAGGTTTTGGCTTTATCACCTACTCGCAGTCGTTTATGGTTGACAATGCTCAGAATGCTCGTCCACATAAAATCGATGGGCGTGTGGTTGAACCAAAACGTGCAGTGCCGCGCCAGGAAATTGATAGCCCCAATGCCGGAGCCACTGTCAAGAAATTGTTTGTCGGCGGTCTACGCGACGATCATGACGAAGAGTGTATTCGGGAATATTTCTGCGACTATGGCAAAATCCTTAGCATTAATATAGTCACCGACAAAGATACAGGCAAGAAGCGAGGATTTGCTTTCGTCGAATTTGATGACTATGATCCAGTGGACAAAGTTGTTTGTAAGTATAATTTTTTTTATTATTAATTGTTATAGTGGACATCCGAATGTTTGAGTTTGTTCCAAAGATTGTATTTTTTTCTTATAAAACTTAAAACTCTGCTTTTGACATAAATATCTTTTTTCCATTACATTTTGTATCCCTTGAAATGGCCTTAGTGTTAAAGTGTATGTATTAAGATCGAACTCTTTTGGTCATATTACTATACATATTTGCTTCAATATGTTGAACTTGAGCTCATCTTTATTTGCAAAAGCGTCATCGAACGCTAGTTCTTGTAAACTTGATTCAGCATAATTGCAAGAAACTAGGTCTGCAATGATAGAAAGGTTTTTAGTCGGAAGTACATTCATGTCATAGCGTATCAGGTTTTCTGAGATTTACATAGATTATGTTTCATTCTTCGATAAAATAGTATTTACCTAATTTTCTTCTCCTTTTCAAACCTTTCGGTTTTGTCAAGCGGCGATGAAATATGAAATATCCAACGTCAACAAGGGTGTGGCTTTTTTTCAGAGGAGTCTTATTTTCGCAACCAATCTAGTCACATTTCGCTCTAAGACTATATAGTCTGATGTTTTCCTTTCATTTCCTAGCTTTTCCGTTTCTCGTGGGCTTTGTTTACCAAGTTGATCCAGAACCATATGGAATGATCTTGGTTCAAAAGGCTTTCCATGGCCCATTTTATAATCTACGAGTGGGGAAAAAATGCCACAAACGAATCTGATATTGAAAAAAACTAAAAATCTCAAAAATGTATTATTGCATCATTAGTAAAGCAACGAGTTAAAAAATGCAACGATTTGGCACAGCTTTTCAAGTCAAAAGTTGATTTTTACAGTTGTAAACCAACTGAAAGTCAAAACGAAGCAACCTTTTTTTTTTTCTTGCGAAGATGTGTTGGCATCAGCAATAAGGCAACAGTAGTGTAAGATCAGCCCATAGTTTGCAGTGTTGCCCAACTCATGTGGATATTTTTGAAGGTTTCATTTGACAGTCATCTTCGCCGTCTGATATGTATCGTGGCAATTCCCAATGTTGATCATCAAAAACTTCTCTGTCTATCTATCGGATGCCCTGAATATCTAATACTCTCATACTTCGGACACCGTAGCTTAAACAAGCTCGAAGTTTACGCTTCTTTCTTTCTTGGTTTGTGTATAGTCGCTTTATTATCACACCAAGCACATCATTCTTATTAAGCCCATATTGCCCATCTGTTTTACCTTACTTGGTCTGCCTATTTATTGTTGTTCATTCTTTTGTAAAACATCAAGGATTTGCGATATCCTGTTTATCCAAAGGGGACATTGCTCTAAGGATAAATCGAGGTTTAAATGTCCTTTACCAGATCTACCCTTAAGACCAATCTACCAATCTTCACTTTTCTACCTCCTTTCACCCTAAGTAAATAGTTATTTAAGTTGCTTTGCCCTAATCGATCTTCTAAAAAAATTTCTAGCTATGATAAAGTATCATATTAAGGTTTTGAGGATTATAGATTAGATGGCGATTTTTTTTTTTTTTATAGAACTTATTTATTTCCATCATAATAATAACAATGCTGGGCGACCTGCGAATGTGAATGAGAGATTAGATGGCGATCGACGTATTCTCGTTTATTTAGCGCAACAAAATTTAATGAAAATTTGTTTTTAACTTCCAGTGCAAAAGAACCATACAATCAAAAATAAGCTTTTGGATGTAAAGAAAGCCATTGCTAAGCAAGATATGGACCGCAACCAAGGTGGCGGTGGAGGTGGTGGAGGCGGTGGTGGTGGCCGTGGTGGACCACAAGGAGGTCGCGGAGGAATGGGCAGTGGTGGTGGTCGTGGCGGTGACCGGCAAAACAACTGGGGTGGTGGCGGCGGTGGCGGTAATAATCGCGGCCAAAACAACTGGGGTAGCAATAGTGGAAACTTTGGCAACAACAGCGGCGGTGGTTACAACCAAGGTGGTGGAGGTGGAGGCGGTGGAAACTGGAATAGTCCACCAACACCATGGAATAACAATGCTGGAGCTAGCAATGATTGGAGCCAAGGAGGATCCAATAATGGATTCGGTGCCAATACGAATAGCGGAGGAAGCCAAGGCGGCTGGGGTAGTGGTGGTGGCGGGGGTGGTAATTTTGGCAACGATTACCAACAAAGCTATGGAGGCGGACCTGCGAGAAGTAACTTCGGAAATAACAGAGCAGCCCCGTACAATCAAGGAGGCGGCGGTGGTGGTGGTGGCTTCCACAAAAACCAAAATGGTAATACACTCGAATAAAGAATTTTACAGTGACTTTGTTCATTATATAAATATAATTGTTTTATTTTAAAGCCGGTGGCATGGGACAAGGTGGCGGTGGAGGTGGATTTGGCGGTAATTATGGAGGTGGCCAGGGAAATATGGGAAACAACAGACGGTATTAATAGGTAAGTCGTATTACATTCTTCGTAGTGTGTTGCAATTTGTACGTTAGAGGTTAGTGCGAACATAGAGAGTATGAGTTCATGTCGAAAATGGATTTTATTTTATGTGCATACGTTTTACAAGTTTTGTCAGCGCTTAAAGTAGCATTATAGATCAATGCTTTTAGTACCTAATCTACACATGATTTGAGATAACACACGATTGATTACAAACCATATATTGGTATATCTGTATCTAGGGTTACCGGCGGATCAACTGCGCAAACAAAAGCCAACACCTACTCCATACACACTCCACTTGGAATAAAAAATTTGTAATGTTCGACATTAGGGCAAAAACGCATCGTGTGTAGGTGGTAGAACATCCAATTAAAGAATAGTTATAGTTTCTAATTCCCGACGCCACTGTAGATATACTTACATATAGATAACCAACGCATCTTCATTTGAGAAATACAAAATATGTAATTGAATCAACTTTGAAGTTATTCCAATAATTAGAAACAAATAGAAAACAAAATTAGATCAGTAGTCTGAGAGCATCTGTTACCATTCCTAAGCGCAAACAAAAGCAGCGTTACACTGCGTCACATGTAGAAATGCATTGTATGCAGATTTTACAGCGCAATGAAAAGCAAAACTTTAGACAACAATTATTAGTTTTCGGTCGCAAGATGAGTAGTTAATGCTTTAAAACAATACATGGCTGAAGTGGTTAGTGCGTTGGGGTACGGAGCAAGGGGTTCCAGGTTTAATTGTTTATACGGTCCCGTCTCGCGAGTGTGTGACAAACATTCGAGAGTAAATAAGTCATGAAATCGCTTCTCAAATAACAAATTGTACTTTTTGGACACACGGCATTAAACAAAATGAATATAACACGTACATTACGGAATGGTTGAGAGAAGCTAAACTCTGGGTCCTATGGACCTGTTGCGCCGTATATTTGTTTTTATTTTATTTTTTGTACAGTTGCAATCGAAGATGTGACAAACTTTTTTTTTTTTCATTGTTTCTGTTGTAATTTTATTATGTATATAAAATAATTCAATACAAATCCAGCCTTTGTTTTTATTAATACGTGCTGTGAAACTGCACCATTTTAGCGTTGGGCGGTCACTGTTTTCAAAAGAAGTTATCATACTTTTATTTGCTGTAGAAACCATTCAGATCGTGTAATTTTTATAAGCTAACCTACGTAGTATTTTCCTTTTTATAAGAAATGTAGACATAAAACTTACATGTACATACCACAGCGCCAAGAAAATAATACAAAACCTTTTTTTTTGCAAGAACAAATGAACAAATCTCTCTAAAAAAAAATCATAAGTTTAAGAAAAACTTATAAAATTTTAATTTTAACATTTTTTCTTTTTACGAATATAGGTAAAATGCAAAAGTACAGACAGAAGAGTGACAAGATAGGCAGAGAGTTGTAAGAAAATCAAACACAAGCGATGAGGTAGTTAACTGAGGAATTTAGTTCCTACCTTGACAAAAAGAAACAAGAAAAGCAGACAAAGCAAAATTTTTAACCAATAAACCATGAACTCAATTTCTTATCGAAAAACAACAAAAAAACAAAAAAAAAATAATAATAATCATCAAATAACATTTATTACAAACAATAGGAAGTATGTAGTCCCGTCATAAAAAACAAAAAAAAAACCTTCACTGTTTAACAATTTTATTTGCATTTAAACCAAAATATGATCATTTAAAAATAGTAACTTTTTATTCAATAACTTTTAAGTACTTGTTTATAAACGAAGAAGAGAAACAATCAGCTACTGATAATTATTTACATATATTGACATTCAAATAATTTATCCCTCCAATAACATTTTCAAAGAGAACTCCTGTCGTAGAGATGGTATTTTTTATGCGTTATTCCAATTTAAATCTTTTTTTTATATAAAATGAAAAGAAAACAACAAGCGCGACAAATCGCTGTATCTCTAGCGTTTTACAGTTCGTCCACCAATTATATAATCTGAATATTAAGTACTACTAGTAAGTTATTAATTACTACAACTATCTGTGTAAGAATTAATAAAAAAAAAAAAAAGAAAAAAAAATAGAAGATAAAATAAATGTGTACATGTAGTATCATTTTTTTAAGCGCTTTTGCTAAGGGGTTAGCATACAGTTTTCTTTTCTGTTATGCAAGAAGAAATTCCTCCTTCCATTTGAGCTTCAAATACGAAGTACCTATTCCCAGTAGGGACTAATTGTGTAGCCCAAATGAAATAAGAAACACACCAGCATTCAACCGAGAAATTCATCAACTAATGACGAGGTAGGAGTCAGCAAGCAAGGGCATTCTTCTTCCTCTAAAATAAAAAAAAAGAAACTTCTGAAAGAAAAATATTCAATGCTGTGAGGTAGTTGCAGGAGCTTTACCAAAAACAAGTCGGCAGCTTTTTTAAGATTTTTTACGAAAACAGCAGTATATGCACAATTTATTTTCAACCCAGGATATATACAGGAAATCAAATCATACATCTTTCTATAATTTACAAAACCTGACTAATGAAATGCTTATGTATTTTGTTACAAGCAATTTTAGGTTTGTTGAAGGTGCATTGCCGCCGTTAGTACCTGCTTCAAACATGGAAATGAAGATGACCGCAATGCTGATGGCACTCGCATAGTGGCTTTAGAGAACTCTACACAGAACAGGATGGTGAGTTTTAATCGATATTTGTTTTTCAGATAACTCGCGCGCCAGAGGTAAGGCTTGTGTGGTCTGCTTTTAATTTAAATAAATAAAACAAAAAATCAAATCAAATACGTTGTTTTATTTGCTTATGATAAGTTTGGTTTTTAATTTTGTCAACATCTTAGGGAAGACATCGTCTATTGAATGTAGTATTGAATAAGAAAGAAGGAATGGTAAGCGCTTTTTATTGACTAATTTTCAGGGGAAAAGCGGCATTCGACTTAAAGATATATTTACTCGGATGTCCTTTCTCCGGTTTTCCATTAGTAAACGAATTGATAATTGTCGATTCATTTTTATCGACAGATTAATGGTTGATGGGTATTTGAATTTAGGAATGGTATCTTTTAAGATTATTGTTGACTTAAGAGAATCAAAATTATCGATTTTGCTTTCCGCGTGATCAACACATTTTTCCGATCGTTTTTATGGGTTATTTAGACGTCACTATCTTTTCACGGAGAACATAGCGAATGTGATGATCAACTATCCGCTTAGAGAATTCCACTCTAGCTTTGTTTAATAACGATTTCTAACAAACCAAAGAAAATTTAAATCAATTATCGGCACTCTTGTTAAAATGGTTGGCGTCCTGAGATGATCTATTTAAAACAAATGTCTTCAAGTTTATCATAAGCTCGGTGGCCACACAGTTTTTGAAACTTAAGTACGTGGGCGGAGAATCTGAACAGATACGCCAATTTAATGATTTTGGGAATCGAAGTTTAATTTGGACTACATGAAATTCGTGCACGTGCACGAAATCGGAGAGATGTGCATTTCGGCAAAAAATAAGAATGTAGACAGTGTGAAACACTTCCTTTTTAAATGAGACGGCAAATGATTATACCCATCTGGAGTATCGCTGTCCATCCGCTCGATGTGACCGAGCCAGTGTATTCGATGTATTTCGGCTTTTTGGACTAAATCCACATCTTGGTACAGCTCATACAGTTCACGGTTGTCTTCTCCTAGATTCAGCCTGCTGAAAATTTGAAAATTTTTTATTTTGAAAATGCTCAAAATCTGCTCTTTTCCTCCTTGCAATTTATCGTCCTGTTACCGAACAAGACATTGCACCGCACAGCTGGATGCCGAATTCGGTCATCGACTTGTAGAGCTCAAGACGATGATATGCGGCTTTAAAATCGATGAAAAATGATGAGTCTCGACTTTCGTTAGTCTTTTCTCCAGGATCTGGTTGATCATTGACTTGTCGGACTGGAAGTCACATTGGTATTTGAAGGTTTATGTGTTGCAGAAAGGTTTCAGACGTTCATACAGTATGCTGGATAGGACCTTACATGCGACATTAAGGGGGGATATGCCTCGATAGTTCTTATATCTTTCTTGAAGATGGGCCAGATAGACCTGATAGTTCAGTAATCAGGCATGGTTTTATCCACCCATACGTGGTTGATGATTTGTTGTATGCATCCTACCAAAACATCATAACCATGTGTGCGGGTTTGTTGTTTTCGCTTTTTTGATAGCCGAGCAAACCTATTCAAAACTAGGAGGGGGAAGAGTTCTTCATTGGCTGGATGAGGATTCTCTAGTTGCGTACCTACATATGTACATACATATGTATGTATGCACCTTTATCGTTAGCAAAGGGTTGGGCGGTATTAGGGGACCACGTCTTCTCTGATCCGATTAGGGCCTTATTATCAGTAACAACGTCATTTGGAGGGTCGTAAATATGGGTTCTCCGCAATGATCTGACACGTTAGACTGTGATTATGTAGCAAGCAATACATGCCCGCACTCATATGGGGAATTTTTTTTTAGAGTAACCTCGTGCTTTTGAATACACTGCAGTGTGTTGCAATGCAATTACAGAAACACACTTTTTTCATTTAAAACTAAGGTGTGCCCTTCCCTTCAACGAAACACAAGCTGTGAGTTAGTTGTTTTAATCGATAACCATACAAGCTTAAGCTATCATGAGCTCGGATATGTGACGTAATTTCACCATTAGTGGGAAATACACGATCGATTATCCGTGATGAGTTCAGTCCCAGTCATTCCGCTGAATCGAGTTTTGACTCTACTTTACTCTCCTTCTGCTCTACCTCTATATACAACTGAAAAACCCACCTTTAGCAGTAAAATTGTGACAAAATAAAAATACAACTCTTGATTTCATTGTGTATATCTTTATTTATTAAAAATAGAAATGTATGTATAATGAATCTCATATCTGAAACAATCGTTTGAGTGTAAACCCATAAGAACAAAATTCAAATATGGTATAAGAAATTAATTTTGATCAGTCTACACTTCTGTGTGTCAAACAAATTGTATGTGTACTCAACAACGACAAGAGTCGGCGCTTATAGTTTTAAATTTCAATCGATTGATTCATAGCCCACTTACTGGTTTTCTTCCAATCAGGAAAGCTGCGCGTATCCCATTAGCCTTTGGAAAATTCCTCACCCGCATCCTAGGTGATTCAGAGAACGATTTTCTATGCACCAACAGCAATAGATGTCGCAATTCGATGACGTCAGTCTTGCAAGAAATGCATAAAACAAAAATATAATTTTCTCCAAAATAAATTTAAGAAACAAAAAAATTATAAATAATAAATATTTGGAGAAGCCAACAAATTATATTATGCTTCCTAAATTCTGTATACTCCTCTCCTCTCTCCCAAGGGACATATCGTTTTCATTGCCCAACGACACATTCTTCCTTAAATATTTTTTTTTTTCTTCTTCTGTTGTTTTCTCTCCCTCTCTTTCTCTGGCTGAAATTGAAATGGCTTCCTTAATCAACTTCTCTGCATCTCATCTGTTAACGTTCTCTCTCTCACTGTCTTAATTAATTGCGTCTATCTGTCTTTCTAAAGCGTGCGGCGTATTTTCCTTTATAACTAAAACAAAAAACTGATCATATGCTCCACTAATTTAGGGATGCAACGATCAAAATGTTTTTCTACGTTCTATGCGTCCAGAAACACACTTTTGTTCTGCTTTTGCTACATGCGCGCGCGCGTGTGCTAAGAGAAAAGGACTTTAGAATAAAAACTACTTATGTGTTGATAAATCTCTAAATTTTAATTAAAATTTAAACTGATATCTCTTTTGTTTCCTTCTTGTATATTATATACATTCAAAATTGCAATTACATTCTACTACATTTTTTTGTTTAAGTATCTTTACGATCTATCAAATAACATTGTATGTAATTTTTGTTTTCTTTCTCTAAATATGCGAAGAAAATTTGTAAAAAGAATTCTAATTGTTTTGTTATTTGTTGCCATTTTGGATTATTTTTCGTTTGGGAGATGGGTGCTTTTGTTTTTGTTTTAAAAGAAAAAATCTTTGATTAGAGCTAAGCTTACAGTACTAGGTTACTTAATTTTAGGTATTATTTCGGTTTTGTTATATTTTGTATAAAAATTGTTTATGAAACAAAAAAAATCTTAAATTACACACTCATAATCTTTGTAAACATTATTTTCTTTCGTTAAGTGTATAAGTTCTAAAATTACGGGGTTGGTTTGAATTTTTGTCAGATCTAGCGATTGAAAGATGTATCTTCATTCTTCTCTGGCTTGACTTTCTGCCATTGTCTCACACAAATTAAATATATGTTATGTTCCTTTTGCTTCTCATTTGGTGAATTTTTTTTTAACTGATAAATATAAACGCGCGATATATTTGTTTTTTCTCTTCTATAATACAAACTCCTTTTCTTGGTTCTTATGCAATACTATTTTATGATCACTGTGCCTATTTAATGTCTTCAGACCCTCTTACACACTCTCTCTCTCTCACTGTCTGTTCTGCCTTGATCTTGTTTTTTGAATGATTCTGTTTCTTTAAGACTGAATGTGACCTGGCACTTTTTTACCTATTTGTGAAGATAAAGAATAAATACATAAAAATAAATGTTATTGCATATTTCAACATTGTTTTATCAGTGATTGGTTTTTTTTTGTAAAGGTTATCAGCAGAGTTTAGACTATTGGAAACTGAACAGATTTCTAGTTGCCAGTAACCAAACACTAGGTGGGTACTTTTCAACAGGAAAACATCAAGAATACGGTGTAATTGAAATTTCAAATGCGAAGGAACCTATTTCTAGAGTTCTGGTGGAAGTTTTTCGGGATATTCTAAATACTTTCTCGCAGTTGTCATACTTTTTTTTATCTTCACCGACACTGAACAATGCATTCACAAGTTAAAAGTGCAACTGACTACCACTATGAGTTACTATTCTATTTTTTTTTTAGGATGATGCTCACCTCAATATCTCCTATTTCCGCCACCGCCTCCGCCGCCCATCATATTGCCGGGCCCATTATTATAACCCTGATTGCCACCGCCGTAATTACCTTGATTGCCTGAAATCAATTGCCTCTATTAGCCTAATCAGAACTCTTATCACTCAAGTAAGCAGGATGGATAGGGGTGGGACAGGGAAATTATCGAAGGGGTATTTGTGGCGCGACTGCGTGTTACATCGAACGTGGTTTACATTCTTATTCGCATAACATAGCGAAAGTCAACGTCTTCAAATTTACTCTCACAGCATTTAAAAATAAAACTGATCAAACACTTGTATAGTTTTGTCAATTTGTCAGAACTGTGATGGTTGTTTTTTAGCAGTCGGGAAAGGGTGTTGAACGGGGAAGGGGATCTATGAGGAAATCAATGTTTATTCTACTACTTACCCATTGGTTTGCCGAAATTGCCACCACCACCACCTCCTTGATTTCCACCACCGTAGGGGTTCATTCGATTATTTCCAAAGTTGTTGCCACCTCTCATTGGACCGCCACTGAAACCTTGTTGGTATCCACCACCAAAGTTATCATTATTTCCCCAGTTACCGCCTCCTTGGTTATTACCATTACCGAAGTTACCACCTCCTCCCTGGTTCCAACCACCACCTTGGTTGCCATTATCCCAAGGTGTCATCTGATTGTTCCAGTTACCTCCGCCACCACCTTGATTGCTGTTAAAGCCACCACCAAAGTTATTATTTCCGCCCCAGTTGTCGTTTTGATTACGATTGCTGCCCCAACCGTTTCCTTGGTTATTGTTATTACCGCGGTCATTACGGCCTCCACCATTACGTCCGCCTCGTGGTCCGCCGCCGCCACCACCACCGCCGTGACCACCACCTTGGCGATCCATCTCTTGTTTGGGCAGAGCTTTCTTGATGTCCAGCACCTTATTCTTGATCGAATGAGCCTTTTGCACTGAAAATGTTTAAAGAAAAACAATTATCAACTGAATAGGATTTTAAATTTTTTTATTATACATTTTTAAATTCTTTTTTAATACATAGAAGTGGATTCTATGAGTTAGCATATCGTGTCGGGAGTAAAAACATTTGAGGCAGCATTCCACCAGCTAAGACGCATTTGCAGAAGAGAAGGGGCTGCACCAAGTACTATACAAAACCGGGGGAATACAGAAATATCAAAAATGAAAAACGTTTTAGGACTCGTTCAAAATTTCAGTACTTGTTCTGTCCCACTTTCTGCATCTTCGCGAAATGGAGCAGACATCTACAACACTTTTGGCCTTCGAATTTTGAACTCATCTATAGGATCACATAAGTTGAAAAGAATCTTTGTATGTTGTTGTCTCTTTTGTCAATAATCTTCAAAGTTGAACAATCTTATAGCAATTGTTCTTGCACATATGTATTTTCCTTTAAAAGGAAGAATAGTTACTGCGCCTTGTTTTCTGATCAAATACTTCTCAAAAGCTATCATTTGTCAGTGGTCCTGCTAATAGGGCTCAGTATCAAATACATGCACGCAGTGTATGGTAACAATATCTCGAAAGCCCTATAAGTAAATTGATGCTTGCAGACATATTTCACGGAACTTAGGAATATTGCTACAACTATTGGTTATAGACTCGGAAACTCGACGTCATACGGGTGTACTTATATGCATACATACTTTTTCCAACCTTATTCCGGCTGCCATTTCATGAAATTTCTATTTTTGGTCTTTTGCTTCACCCCACAGAAGCCAACATTTCTTTATCACACCCTAATTTGTAATGGCGGTTTTTTGCCCAATCGATACTCATGTTACAAAAGCAAAAAGGTGTAAGTATTTTCGTTATTTTCAGCCTCCCCTATATATGAAAATGCCAATCACGCAATCGACTTTCAAATTCTATTTTTAATTGTCGCAGATACTTTTTCATCGGTCTACTACAATCAAGTAAAACAACAATAATATAATACCAGCAAAGTGTTTACTATTACAGTCATGAAACGCCGCACTAATTTATTGAGAAAACTGCGCGGAGCTGGGACTGTGAAGCGTATTTATCTTACTTTGTTGCAAATACTTTTTCATCAATTCGCACAGAACGTTTGCAAATCAACATGATATAATAAAAGCTAAATTTTCTCTGACAGCCATGAAACGCCGCACTCAATTATTGAAAATTATGTGCGGAGCTGGGGCTGTGCAAATTATAAATTATAACTAAAAAAAAGGTGAATGTACTTACAAACAATTTTATCCACTGGATCGTAGTCATCGAATTCGATGAAGGCAAAACCACGCCTCTTGCCTGTGTCCTTGTCCGTGACAATGTTAACTCCTAGTATTTTGCCAAACTTTGAGAAATAATCGCGCAGCGAATCCTCATCGTGTTCATCCCTTAGTCCGCCGACAAACAATTTCTTGACAGTGGCGCCCGCATCTGGACGATCGATATCTTGGCGTGGAACAGCACGTTTTGGTTCAACAACACGGCCATCAATCTTATGTGGACGGGCATTTTGGGCATCATCAATCATAAAAGCTCGCGAATATGTAATGAATCCAAACCCGCGTGACCTCTTGGTCCGGGGATCCTTCATTACCACAACATCAACAATTTTACCCCATTTCTCGAAATGGGACTTCAGCGAATCATCGGTAGTGCGATAATCCAAGCCACCAATAAATAGTTTTCTTAAATGTTCGGGTTCGTGGATTCCCTGAAATAATAAATTTTAAGAATTAAACTTTCACTCAAATAAAAATGGCCGACATTTCCGTCTCGATTGATTTTTGATGACCTAATACAGAATCGATAAATTTATACTTACATCTTCGTCATCCCGATTGTTGTAGTTTCCATTCGATTGTGTATCTGAATTAGTCATTTCTACTTTTTAATGGAAAACTTTTTTAATTGATAAATAATTAATTGTTCGAAAAATAAGAGAAAAACTTCGGCACTTGTTTCGAACGAACGCACTCACACGGATACTCAGCGAAGAATGAGGTAGAATGGCGGCTTGGCTTGGAAGACGTGGCATTTTCGTAGCAATGTGAAATGAAACAGAAACGGACATAAGGTATTGGCGACTACATCGATGACATGCTTAATGAATCTTACACACTGGTTACATTGAATGGATGTTAAAGTGAGTTATTAGCGGAACTCGTAGTTTGTCACGTACTCACTAGATGTGTATGTGTGTAAATTATTTGATTGGATTTATCAAATATATATGACAAGCGCAAGATAGTTAAGAATAATTTGGGATTTTCTTTTTTTCATATTCGCAGAAATTCATAAGGTATTTGGAGCGATGTTTTATATGAAGTACGCTGGGTAAAGAAAACGTTCTACTGTAGTTTTTCTCGTGTTTGATTTAGTTTAGTTTATGTATTTAGCCATTTAAAAATACATAAATACATTTTACAGGTAGTGTTACATTTTGTGTAAGAGTCTTAAAGTTGAAAATTGTTTTTAATATAATTTTTAATACTTTTTTGAAAGCTATTAGATTTGTTTTATTTTTATAATATTATCCTATTTTAATAAACAGGGGAAGACCTCACAAATATCTTGCGTTTTGCTATTTATAATTCTTTAATTAACAGTAAAGTATTCGTTATCATTTTTTGTTTGAGTTACAGTCAAATGGATTTAACATATTTCAGTCTAAAATACATCGGATAGCCTTGTTTTGTAGAAATTGCTGTCTTTGCACTACCATTCGTACATAAAAACCAAATTGAGGAACAATACTAGAACTGTGGTTGATTTATTACATAAAAAATTTTTAAAGCGTTCAACATAGATTCGTTCTTCTCAGTTAGTACTTTTTGAATTGTTTTCTTTTTACATATGTACATATGTATGTAAGTAAGTATAAAAATTGGTAAAAGTTAATTCGTTATTGGTTGCTATGCATAAGTACTGGATTTTGTCTATTTTTTCGATATATTCATCGTCAGTTTTCAGTTTTAGATTCTCTTCTTGTCATTTATGTATTTATGAGCAGTTCTTTGGTTTTCGTCATATTCAGTTTTACTTTATTCATTTTCACCCATTCAGAGATACTGCATGTCCTGGTACATTTTTAGTTGGCATTCTAAGTAGTAATATGAATAATGAAAAAAACAATTCAAGTTTTTCACGACGTGTCATGTCATTTATGTATATTATAAATAATGTTTCCAAAACCGATCTCTAGGGTTCACGAAGCTGGAGGTGAAATAAATTTATGTTTTATGTGGCGGCAAAGTGCCACTTTTCCTCTGACTTATTCTTACTAGTCATTCCTTCTCCCTTTAGCGAGGCTTACACTTATCAAATTGTTCCTCCAACCGATATATTGAACCTAGATAAGGTGAGTGTGTGTTGGGTTGAATGGTTTGTCAAGTCACTTGTCAAATCGACTTTCGACAAATTTGATCAGTATGAACCCTGTTTTGGGTATTAGCCAAATTTGAGTATAGTACAAATATTCATAAAAGAAAAAAAAACAAGAAAAGTATTTCTGTTGTGCACTAGATTAGTTCATTCCTAACTGTCAGTTATAAAGGGAGATGTCACGTTGGCATTTCACAGCTCTTTCATTTCTCTGAAAATCATTTTCCATCTAGTTACGTACCGAATTTCTCCGTTTTTTACTTTTTTTAGTTTGTAGTAATAGAAAAAGCAAACAAAATAAAATGCCTAAAAAGAAAACGGGACAGCGCAAAAAGGCGGAAAAACAAAAGCTTCGTCTAAAGGAAATCCGTAACAAGGAAGTGCAACTTGCAGAGAATCCCTGTAATGCACCGATGGAATGTGAAAAGTGTCTGAAAAAGCAAAAATCCCGAGCATTTTGTTACTTTTGTCAGAGTCTACAACGACTTCCGATTTGTGCACAATGCGGCAAGGTCAAATGCATGTTGAAAACTGGTGATTGTGTGGTCAAACATCCGGGTGTGTATACCACAGGACTGGGCATGGTCGGTGCGATTTGTGACTTCTGTGAAGCTTGGGTGTGCCATGGGCGTAAATGTCTCCAATCACATGCGTGTACATGTCCACTGCAGAATGCAAATTGCATTGAATGTGAGCGAGGTGTCTGGGAGCATGGAGGTCGAATTTTCAAGTGTTCCTTCTGCGAAGGGTTTCTTTGTGAAGATGACCAGTTCGAGCATCAGGCTTCGTGCCAAGTTCTCGAGTCGGAGAACTACAAGTGCCAGTCGTGTAATCGTCTGGGGCAGTACTCTTGTCTGCGTTGCAAAACGTGTTATTGTGAGGATCATGTGCGTCGCAAAGGCTTCAAGTACGACAAGAATAAGGCGATACCTTGTCCCAAGTGCAACTACGACACTTCAGTTACTAAGGACTTGAGTATGTCTACTAGAAGTCATAAGTTCGGCAGGCAAGCTCAATTCGGCGATGACGACGACGAGGAGTACGAGTCGTACTACGCTTCATCATCCTATCAACCCAGCGGATACTCTGGAGCAACTAGCTATGGCAATGATGATGATGACGACGATGACGATGATTATGATGACGACGACGACGACGACGACGAAGACGATGATGATGAAGAGAGCACAGAAGAATCTGAGGAAGAAGCTAAAGTGGCTGACTCAAAGAAGCCACCAGCGAAATAAGGTTTCCTACTTCCAGAAAAGAATGATATTTTGAATTTTTTTGTTTTATTTATATTTACAAGTAATTGTAATTACGAAAGAAAAAGAAAAAGAAAGAAATAAACCGCCACTGCGCTGGAAATGCTTCATGAATTCTCAGATTCTTTAAACCTATAACAGAAGAACATTTGTATAAACCAAGTCAATATACATGTATAGTTTTAGGGAGTCGTACTTGCACTTTAAACATGTGAAAAAGACTGTTTGTCCTTCATCTGCAGATCGCAACTGCAAGGTGGCGTAAGACATTTTGTCGTGACCGCATTTCGAGCATTTGCGTTCAACAGTCGGTCCATCGGCTTCTTCATTCTCTTCTTTGGATTTGTTTTGGATCTTCTTTGAGTCATATGTGTTAAAATGAATAGTGTATTCCACTTCCATTTCCCCAAAAACTAGAAATATAAAGAATTGAAGATTTTGATGAACTCAGCTGCTCTATCAAGTTGTTATTTACCGTCTGGGGCAAAGTTTTTCTTGCAATTGTAGCAGTTTACATCGCCAGTTGGTTTCAGTTCAGGGAATATTGAACCACAAATAGGACAGAACCCAGGAACTGTTGAAAAGGATTCCATGGTTTGATAAACAACGCGAAATTATTGCAACAACCGAACGTAACTAACCAACACGTGAAACTAAAAGAAATGTCAAATAGAAAAAAATGTAAACAGACTAGAGAGAGTCGTCATCTATGGAATGGAGTATGAAGCAAAGACGGACAAAAAAGTTTTCTGATTGTTGCATCTAATGTGCAGTAGGTGGCACAAAAACCCACAATTTGTGGCGACGCCTGCTTTTCGTGCCAGAAGCTCGGGTTTCTCTTCCCACTGTTTAGATGTCGCATAAATCAGAAAAAAGAAATATTCGAAATTTGGGAAAAACGATCTCCGGATTGTTGGAGGTTAACCAGACATCTGGTGCCTGTCTTCTGATTCCACAGCTAAGGTTGCACGTTACAGAACGAAATTGTAATTGTTAATTTAGTTTAATAAATAATAATAAATATAGTACACCTGAGTACCTATAACTGGTGACCCCGACGTGATCACAGCGCCACGTTCTTTAATATAATCAAACAATGCCGAACGAACAGGAACTAGGCAGTTCATCCGCTGGTGCGGCTCCAGGAAACACTTAAGGGGCGGAAATCGTACGCGACGAAAAGCAGGCGTCGCCACAAATTTAACTTTAATCGTTCAAAATAAATACAGTAGAGTCCCGAAAAGAGAGTAGGTAGGTTTAAGGGGTGACTGTAGTAAGAAAAGGTATAGTCCACTGATAACCTATTACATAGATAGTCAGCTTCCCGATCCCCTGCCCGAAAACACCCTCAAATGGGCGGGGCCTAATCCTCTCTTTTGGTCCTATCGGTGAATACGTGAAATTGAGAATTTGAAGTTTAATTAGCTCATCTGCAGTCTCAAAAAAAATAGCTCATGTATTATTTTTTAGGGTGGAGGAAGTCTATGCTTATGGTTTTAACAAAGAATGACATAAATCGATGTTGGCTTTGTATAAGCTTAGCACGTACCTGTCGCAAATGGAGTTGAATTTCCTTTTGATGGCATTTGTTGTGGATTTTCCCCGCTTGTTTCCATTTTCGGTCGAAAATGGATAAAAATATTTTTGATACTAGACACCTATTTAATTTTTTGTTTATGCCATTCAACTCGATTTATTGCACTGAATTCGAAACTGTACTTAGATATTGTCGCACTTTTTTCTTTTAAGAGATATAGCAGTCTGAAATTCTCACGCCACAATGTAAACAAAGCAAATTGGCCAGCGCGGGTGCGTTTGGAAGTGCAGTGGGGAGTTTGGGGAGTTAAAAGATTAAAACAAGATATTTCTTTTAAAAAAAATGTAATGTGTTTTAAACAAATAAATTAACTGGTATTATGTAACTATGAAATTTTTGAGATTGAATTTTTTGTTGTTATTTTATTAATGTAATTATTATTTCGTGGTGCACTTATACATATATGATGTTTTATTGTTTCGTACTGGATTGACGTATTGTTTCTTTAATTTGTTTAGTTTGATTTTTGATCTTTGTGTTATTCAAAAAATGCATACATATGTATATCAGTTTTCCACAGTAAGAAGGAGTGATAGTTATCAAATACATATATAAAAGCAACATGAGTCGGAATATTTTGTTTTGTTCTAGTTTATTGTTAACAAATGTTTTAGGGTTTAGCTAAGGTTTTTCTACTTACATACGATGTTTCGAAAATAATAACCCTTCGGCTTTTATCTTTGAAATGTTCAAGCAAATTGAACACAATATTTTAAAATCATTATCTGTTTTAATAAAAGCGATCCCATTTCTAAAAAATATGGATACACCAATTTTACAAGATCATCCTTTTTTATTTTATATAAAATATATTTTAAGCGAACTAGTTACCTTTTCAAAGCACAAGGCGAAAGAATTTTAATTGTTTTGTTGATATACGAATACATACGTATGTTTGTTATTTAGTACAAATAATTTAAGAAATACGTTACATTTGAAATTTAACTATTTTGAATGTAACGTACTTTTATAGGGCTCACCACGAAAAGAAGAAAATTGTTGGTAGTGGTTTATTGGACACAGCGTCCCCTTCACAATTCGTCGATTTTTGACACTATTTTCTGCAAAATGGCTGCGCCCATGTGACAGTTCTATGGCCGTTGGTGAACAAAGATGTATTAGTGAGTTTACATGCAAATTTCGCATACATTCTTGCTCACCAACGGCCATAGCTTGTGGGTGCGATAGAGAGACCCCCTTGGAGTGGTCTGTCTGTATAGTCTGTGGTATAGTCTCACTCGAATCTCGGCTGATTCAATGTGTTCCCCGGTTGGAGGTACCTGAAAAAAGAGAACAAGAACTAAACCAACAGATTAATCCATGCCAGAAGCAGCTCTTCTGAGCCAGCCCCTTTTCGTTATGAATTTAAATGTGGTTTTAGGTGGCGTTTTAGTCAGTTCTTTAAGTTCGTTGAAAGATACTTTCCCGATGGTTAGGTATCAAGTTCTGCTGAGGGTTGGGCATTCGCAGAGGAAGTGCGTTTTGTCTTTCTCTATCCTTGTGTCGGCACCTGCGTCGGTCTGTGGTGGTGTGAAGACACCAATGAGGAGCGTCAGCTGTTATCTAGGTTGGATTTATTTCTGACGGGCGCCTATATCCTAATTACATCGGTTACACTTTTTACCCACAAAACTAACGAAACAATTGCGTGATCCATCGCCATCTAACCAGCGTCCAAATTGTATGCATAGGACTCAAACATACAGAATTAAAATATTATCCCTTGTGCTGCTTTTGGTGGTAATGAACACGACGTGCTCCAGGTGATTAAAAGATGCAGGAATCGGTTAGTTCATATAAGTATTATAAAATGTGACCAGGACTGAGTTCAAAAGGTCCGCGTTAATGGTTTAAGTTTTTGACGCTGAGTTTGAAAGCGATTTGTCGACTAGCTTGTGGAAACCATCTAAAAGCATTAGTTAACCTCAAATATTGTCGGCGATCAATACTTTGGAAAAAAAATTTAGCAAACAATTTATTTGAAATTTTGTGTTGCGAATGAAATTTCTTCTGGGGATGGATTGAAAATGATGAAGAAATCCTCTGTAATATCGAAAAAAGAGCATTTCAGTGGTATAAAGCGGAGGGCTTTGAAGTATGTACATATGTAGTTGAAATCTTGCCTCATTCGAGACAGTCTGCGTAGGTAGCTACAGAAAAAAAAATGGATTTAGTGAAAGCTTGTACACGAATCAGTTCGGCAAATTTTAGGTAATTTTTGTGCATGAGACGCGTCGTAGCACAGGTTGTTCCAAAAGTATTTAATTTTCTCCAAATGGAGATATGTTAGAACGAGTCAACGAAGACCACACATCACTGGTGACGAGACTAGGGTTTATGAATATTACATGGAAATGGTGCCACTGAAATAAATCAAAAGCGAAAAAACCACGTCAAAGTTGCTCATAAGTGTAGCTGTTGTTCAATGTAGGCCGAAAAGGACCAGAATTGTGAATTTTGTATCACGATAATGCACCGTCTCCCGAATCCATCCTTACGAATGGCTTTTTAGCCAAAAACGCTGCCAATGTGATCGAGCAAGCACCGTATTCTTCCACTTTGTAATTACCCGTTTGGAGTTGATTGAACAGATAAAAGACAACTCGCAAAAATTGGCAGTCTACAAATTATAAATTCATACATGCATCTCTTTAAATATCTGATAAGATGAGGATATCATCAGATGAGGATATCAGACTACTAAGAGTTGATAAAAAACACAAGAGTTACGCATTGCATTTGACTGAAAAAAGTGTACACATATAGTTCAAAAGTCACACATTTCTTCTGTATTCTAAAAAGATTAAGGATCTACACAAAATTCAAACCCAAACATGTTAGACATGCTTTCATTTGAAACTTCCCAAAAATGGAAACATTCTTTGCTAATCTTTTTGCATCATCGGTCAAGTGGAACACTGCCATGATGCGAATTCTCGCGTTTTGTTAGATAAATGAAAAATGTCTATCAAGCACAAATGTAAATTGCTGACAAAATGAAAAATACTTGCCAACAATAATTAGCTTTCTAAATCTATTGTGCCTCTTACATAAGGTCACATTTCACATATCTCGCAGCAGACATCCAATTAGGTTCTACAAAGTTGTTTATTATTGCATGAAATTGAGAGGACTGTATATGTATGTATGTATAAATAGAATATATCACACAACAAGGACACTCTAATGTGAAATTCTTAAAATACTTAATGCTTATTCGTACAAGAACTCCATTTATGTATACAATTAGACCTTTTTTATTTGAATATCAAAACCTTAATTGAAAGCCGATTGTATTGCTTGGATTAATGAAAAGAGATTCCCTTTTTGAAAGTCTAAAACAATTGAGCAATTCCTTACAGAAAAGTAGAATTTATGTAGATATATTCGTTAAAATGCACTTTTGTTTTGGGTGGGGTGGTAAATCTCCTATCACAATATCGGCACTTAGATATAAAGCTGAACTAGTAATTGGGCATTCAATGCCATCGAATTTTGCCTTGCATAATTTCTTGTTCTTCTACTTCATCCATATATCTGGGATATCATAAATGATAAAGTTTAGAAGTCCTTGGTTTTCGCCTTTCAATTGTCCATACATCTTCCTGGTATCTTTGGTTGCTTAGAGTAGAGTCCTGCAGATGATGGCAGCAGTTATGATTGCAGAGAATATAATCGAAGTTCTGCTAGAGAAAGCGCATTGAAATCGTAAATCATTCATGGCTCAGTTTTATATGTATGTACATATGTAGGTACGACTATATATCAATATCTAGACAACGATTGGGTTTTTGAATTAAAGCATTATTTGTTAGAGGATTGCTTTAAAAGGATCAGGAATCTATTTAATGATGCTGCGTATGAACTTATGAATGTGATTATAAATATGAATAAGTAGGTGATGCAGCTTAAAGGTGAATAAAAATGTATAGACCTGGGTATTAGCGAGTCTCGAGATTAGTCATATTTTGCAATGATTACGCTAACGCCTGAAAATTGTATGAACTATTTGATCCAAGCTCCTACATGTCTGTTCCATATCTCTATCCCTATTTTGTCCTAGCCTTAAGAAAAGCGCTTGCATAGGTAGATAGGCAGGTAGGTATCCCTGCAACTTCCTTTGAATTGTTGAAGGAATATGTACTTTCCAAGGTGCATAAGTTTAGTCCAAGGTCACTGCAATATCTACACATATCCATCCGTATATGATAATCCCAGTCTAGGGTGTGCCTTCTCGAAAGGCAACGGCCAGAGAGAATTGCCATCATTATTTTTAACTGGGACTGGGACCATGTCATATTTCTTACTTTTTAACATAGTCCACAAGGCCTTCGTGACTCTATGCCCTCTTAAGTTGGAATATATAAGGACATCCATACTAATGAACTCCTCTAGAATGATCCTTTTACTCTAACTGTAGTGCTTTATGGAAGCACTGGTCCTCTTTTGCCCAGTTCGTTGGCCCTTTCGTTCTCTTCGAGGTAGAGGCAGCCAGCATAATCTTCCTTAAAGAATGTTCTAAGAACTTAGTTTCATTGTTTATGATACTGGAAACGTATCCCCTAATCACCACGGATTTCTTATAAAAAAATATACTTCTAGCTTAAGTGAATTCTTATCTAACACTTTGTGCGTATTAGAGGAGTGGAAAGAAGTCGATGTAATTGCCACCAACCGAATCTTATCGCATGAATCGAATCTTACCATAAAGAGCGACAGTATAATGTCCTCTTAACATTTGCTGTCCGATCCTATTTATTATACCATCTTCCGCGATTGTTCAAGGTACCCATCTTGGCCCTCTATTTTTCATATTGCTAATATATTAATGACGTTGAAAATTCTTATTTATTTTACGCATTTTGTAACTTGACAAACCAATAACCAAGTAAATTTGGGTCCACACCTAAACCCGCTAAAGACATGCAAATATCTTATGGAACTAAACTACATACTTCTGATTTTCTCAAGTGTATTTCGTAGATAAGTTTTTTCTTTAAAAATTTTATATGTTTGAGAAAGAGACGAAGTATGAGATAGAGAGAGAGAAAGAAGGGCCGAGAAATCTACGAGTACTAAAGGCATTTACATTTAGATTAAAATTCAAATGCTTCTCATTTCTTCATTTGCAAATGCACACCATTTCTGAATACGGACCTCTCTGCTAAACATAATACTTCCAATGCTTATAATTCTACCACTAACTGAATTCAATGGATGAATAGATTTTGTATTGCAACTGCAAACGCATTTTGTGAAAACTCATTTCCCATAAAATCATATACGAGTATTCGAATAGAATTTGAGTTTCTATAGTGCAGGGAGATGCTATCTTCGTTTCTTTTAAATGCTGTAGGACTCTATGTAGTATACGTATGTATGTGTGCATACGGGAACGTTTTGAAAACGAATTTATTTATAATTTGAGATACTCGTGCGACTAGTACGTACGTATGTACATGTGTATGTCCATGTTCCGAGTGTGGTGTTCAAGAAAAGATGCATTAGTTTAAGTAGTACCTAGATGTTAAAGAGAATTTTTAAACCTTGCAATAGGTGGTGCTACTCAGATATTTCCCTCAAGATTCTATTTGTACATATTACCTAGGTTGCAAGTAAATATTCTGCAGAAATACTTATATGCACATAGTTGCGTTAAATTTTACCTATTCTGCATTTCGCAAACATTATGTTCTTGACTGGAGTATTTAATTCTTCTACGTATTCACTGTAAATAGAGAAATTGGAGTTTGAAGTTTAAACGGATTTACACCTACTTAGGAATGCATGAGTGAACAATTAAAGTCTTGGACGAGAATGCAAGTGAAAGTTAAAGCGTTTAGCATACGAGTATATCGAAAACAAGAATTGTTGTCAGCGAATCGGGGAATGCGTTGAATATATCATACTCCGATTGGGTGCTCGACGTTTGGTTGATCAATTTTAACACAACATTTTCTTCAGTTATAAGGCTCATTTTTTACTAGATGGGCACGTTAAAATGGGTACAAACAAAATTGTCGCATAAGACCATTGCATCCACAGAAAGTTGCTGAATGGTGTGCATTGATCAACCTAACTTGTTTGAAAGACATGTGGTTTCAACAAGACGAGGCGAACACTATCCCGTTTGGCTTTATTTTAAAAAAAAATGCCTGGACAAGTTATTTCCGGTTTTGATGATGTGAACTATTTACGAAGATCGTGTGATATGTCTTCGTTGGATTTCTTTTTGTTGGCCATGCAAAGATCATGTTTGTGCACACAATCTGCAGACGTTTGATAATATGAAAACGAATATTGGTCAAGTTATGGCCGAGTTATTGCTCAATGTGTGTTGAAAAGTCATCGAGACTATTACCTTGTCAGAATCAAGTCCTTGAAGAACTCCAGAGGAGTGCCTTTGAATGATGTTTTATTGTTAATGACAAGACCCAAATAATAATAAAAATTTGATTGAAATTCAAATTATAAATGTGTTTTATTTAATTGAACTTACCAGCCTAAATAGAAATATATTCGAGTTTTGTATCCTTACTCAACTCATCGACTAGGGAACATTACTGATCGAGTCTAAATTTTCTCACTCATGTACGGGTATATGGTCTTTTTTACTGACTGTTCGACCAACGGCTTACTTATGTATACCGCCAGGCCAAGCCTAATGAGTAATTCGGACATATACAGATTATGTCTTGCCGATAATGAAACTGCCACCAAACCATGGACTAGATCCAAACATTTCCATAAAGGCTTTACTTCGGGAACTAACATCAACTCCTCCTCAACCCAAACAATCAAAGAGCTGTCTTTAGACGACTATGAGACCACAGTAATCAACTAATTGGGTAAAGTGACAATTTTTATTTTGACAACGTTAAATGAGAAAACGCATTGACAGTTTTCAATTAAATTGTAAGAAGTTGGAAAAAAGAAACGACCGTGTGCCAACTGCCAACTTAACGTCTTTGTCAGCTCATCGACAGCAATTGCCAGCATTATTGTAAGATCTTACAGTCGTCTGAACATAGCTTAAGCTTCATGCAAGAATTTGATTTCAGATAATAGACAAAACCACGCTAGGTCTTTAAGGAGATAACACAATAGACCTCAAAGAACGTCATCCAAATTAGTTTAAGAAAAGAATTAAAACCCATTTGATTTCACACTACGCCCTAATTATTTTTCTTACTAATGGGAAAACCATTTTCTATCCGTATTTTTGTCTGATTCATGTATGTACATACATATGTAAATCTTGATGCGTATACCACTTTACCACAATTGCCAAAGTTTTTACCAGCAGAACAACAAAATAATCATAAACAAGAGATTAGTCAATTTATACGCATTAATAGCTGTCAAATTAACTAACTCGTGACTTAAACTTGTAATTTATATATGTATATTATTTAGGTAAAAATATTTTGACGCCTCTATTGTCATCCAAAGATGTTGTAACGGAAGTGTTACTCATTTCCATAAAAACTGTATGAACTCACAACAGTCAAAGACTTCGAATATCTGTAAATTAAATGTTGACATCGCAAAAATCACACCCATATGAGTATCAACCATATTGTCATCTGATTCTAATGACCCTATACCTACCTCTTTAGATAACTTGTTTTGGTTTGAGCCCCCAAAAAGATGAGTACATCAACTTAATCGACTTTAAACCTAGAATAACAAAAAATGGGATGGGCTTTACCCAGACCCGTAAGTGGGCTAGGAGCAATAACCTTATTTCAAAAGTCTGTTGCGTCATTTAATAATTTTGACTAATTGGTCAAGACCGGCACTTATAATCGACCCCAGAAAATTAAGAAAACAAGAACTGGCTGATTATTGAATTTTGTACTTGCTTGTTTACATCTTATTTTTTTTTTGTTGGAAATTACATACATAAATACCTATCTTCATAGATTTGTTGATCCGTGCAGTTTGACAGGGTGTCTTTCTTTGTCTGCTGCCGACTTTCAACAAAAACAAGAGGCGTGAATCCCCGCAATTACTTAGAATTGCGATTTCTGGCTCAATGATGTCATGAAGTTCACTTGATATATAAATCGATTTGCAAATGGTCCATTCCAAACAGTAACGTCTGAGCTATTCAACAGTTGTTAACTAAATTTTAAAAAAACCGAAAATCTTTATCATAAAAATGCGTTACATTATTTTATTGGCTGTCTTGGGTTTGGTTGGACTCGCATTGGCTTCTTCAGTGCCAGAGTACGAGGACGACGATTCAGCACAGGCCGAAGCTTTACTCGCTGTTGATGCTGGTATTGATCAAGAAAACGAAAGTGAGCGTCAGGTCCGTCACATTGGATTTGGCCGAGGATTCGGCGGTTATGGCGGTGGTTTTGGTGGCTTTGGTGGATATGGCGGATATGGCGGATACGGCGGATATGGTGGACATGGTGGATACGGTGGACACCATCATCATCACCATCGCCATTTCGGAGGTTTCTATGGCTAAATAAATTTTATTATTCGCTATTAAAGGACTAAAAGAATAAATAATTGAACATGATTTGAACTTTTTTTTATTTTGGATTTGTACACATATAGTATTGTTTTTCGAACCTCTTCTCCTTGGGTTTGAAGCTTAAGACCCCAGTTTCGTAACTGATTGGAAAGTTAGCTAACAGAGCAAACATTCTGAGTGGCTCTTCTCCCACAATAGTTACTACTTGACGGAATTTTGTTGAATTTTTATCAAGTGGATCGCAGCAACTAAACTTAAAGCAAGGAGGTTAATGGTATGAATATTTTAACCCGTGGAGGAGATACAATTTGCCTAATTTCGCTGTGACAGCTAAACTAAAGATTTTGAATAAAATAAAGTAGTTCATCAAAGTTTTAGGGGCAAAAAACTAGTTCGAACGTTTGAGGTCACCCCATCAACATTTTTTGATCTAGATGATCTTCGTCAAATCCGTATGAAGACTCTAGATTTGATGAATGTGAACGCAAATAAACTTGGGTTTGATGGTTTGTCAAACCGATTTAATGGATAACTTGATGAGTGTGAGCCCCGCTAATCTTGGTGCTTATGATTGCTTTTAGTTAAAAGTGTTATCAATCTGCTATACAGACAAAAAAGTTCTTTGGCATGTGTTCTTGCTGGTTGAACAAGGTTTTTACCACGCCCTAAGACGACTCATCAAGAGTTTTAAAATTGTTAGCAACTATTAGCATGTTCTCCATTGAAAACTTAATCGGCGAAGTTTTACAAATAAGTCAACTTGAACTGTCATTTTTGGAATGGCGGCACACATCAAGAGAAGGGTGAGTTTAGTAACTTTACCACAACTCGGGAATGTTCACTAATGTTCACCACAGAATGAAATTGTTTGTCAAGTTTTCAATTTCAATATTAAGTCAGGTATCCAACCTGCAATCTCTCTATATTCCAAGGATATTCATAAGCATCTTAAAAAAGTTCAAATACGAAATTTGCAATTAAGACAGATTAGCATAGTAACAATAGAGTACACGTCTTAATCCTGCAAAATTAAAAACAACATCCATTCATTTTACTGCAACATGCAAAGTAAGTCATAAATGCACACATCATGAAAAGCTGGAATTAATTTCCTACAGTGTTTTGTTTTATTATTATTTTTACCTTGTCCTAAATACCACCCTGATGTCTTCAAGTGGATATAAGATTTTCTACCAGTTGACTATATTTTTTGCATTTTTTTTTTTGGTAAAGCATAAAAGCCCAACAAATTAAATTCGTCCAAGATTTAAACTTGACTACACAACAATATGTAGTGCCAGAGTTGAGGTAAGCACTTGATGGCGAAAAGCCTTTTCAATTGGCATTGCCATTCCTGGAGTAGCACAAGTCTTGCCAATTGTGTAAATATGAGTGAATGAGTTCTCATAGAATTTCCGGGTCCCGCCAGTTTTGTGCGAAAATTAATTATGCGAGCGAGAAGTTTTGATTAAACTCAGAACCAGAAATTGAATTTAAAAATTTATCAAGCAACCGTGGTTCTTTGGTTGTACATATGCTAAAATAAGAAGTGCATATTCACGTGGATTCCCGTAATGAAACAGTTTTTGAGTACTTCATATGTATGCGAAGTACACTAAAAAACATTTAAAAACGAACAATACGCTTCGCGTTATATTCAAGTAAGAGTAAATAGAAAATTTAATTACGTTCCTTCTGGATGTTGGATGAATAATTGTAGTGTTGATGCAGATGTTGTTCATTAAATGAATCGACTTTGGCTAATGTAGCAGTATTTGCTCCAACTTCAATGAATTCAATATTCTTTTTTGGTTTTTCAAAAAAGAAATCTATTTCATTAATTGAGAAATTTCCTGTTCAGTTAATTGACTACAAATGAGCCTGGCTATAAATAATATATTCACTTTACTACTCTTTTAAGTGGTCGACTTGGAAGTGAAAAGAAACTCCGACCCGAAGAGAGTTAACTGGCAGTAATGTGGCCGACATAGAGAAGGTTTCTTAACAGAAACTATTTGTCATCCACAAACAGAAAGTTCAATAAATAAACAATTAAATATGTGGAGCAACCAGCCCCTGTAGATCCAAGGTTTGCGAAATCTATACGAAGGTTAGTTTTGTGGCATCTTCATAGAATAGTGGTTGAAATTCACACCTTCGAGTCCCTGTGTAGAGGTTCCAGTTGGTGCGCTGAGGACACGTACGGTCTCAATCTTAAGGTCAAACCTAATGTCCGATATTAAAGTCTCTTGATACATGAAAAGCAGTAATTGAAAGAGATAGAGATGAGTTATATGCAAGGGTGGAATTGAAAATCTGCTTCGTGATCTAAATTTTATGAACAATTTAAATAATTATTTCCAATACCTAAAGAAGTGGATACAGATCATCAATCTTTACTGTTCGAACACATTGAGCCTGGTGTCTGAAAGTACAAGCAAGCAGCGGAGGCTTTGCTCAAAGACTGCATCAACTCAAATAATTTGTCGAAAGCAATATGTTTCCAAACATAATAAATGCAGTTCGGCATAGAGTAGCAATACGCTCAGGTCTTAAATATTCCTTAACTTGACTTTTTATTCAATTTTTTTTCTCATAGTTTCAACAGGTTGTATATATTCATTGTTCGCTTTTTTTTATTTTAATAGAAATCCACCAGCAAATAATACGTAAACATACATACATACATATGTACATACGTTCACAATTTGTAAATGGGTGCCAAGTCCTTAATTCTATCAGATAGTGAATTACCCTCGTAATAACACCCCAAACATTGTATGCTATTTCGCAACGACGACAACGATTCCTGGAAACATATGCACATAGGAGAACCTACTTCTATTTATAAGAGCAGGAAGTATAAACGTTACTTGAAGTTTCCTTCACACCTTGATTTCCTTCTATTCGCTCGCAGTGCACATTTTTTTTAATTCTTATGACCCTTAACCACTTTAGTTGACCTACATATTCACAATTCACTTCACATAAGGTAGACCTTTTCTACAAGAAGTTTCTTGACGGTGTTTACACACATATGTACGTACGTAACGTATGTATGCATAGATGTATAGGTATGAAAAATGAGATTCGGGAAATACCAACAAAACGCTAAAGTCCTGCATCCTTTGGTGTAATTTAGTAATGCAGATACGTGTGTGCGAAATGTATCCTTTTGTTCTACTCTTCTACTGCGACGATGAATTCCTGAAATTCCAAAGATTATAACAAAACTCTGCTACCCTTACTATCCAGACTGAGCCATAATGTGGTTCCTCCCGTTGACAGAGTCTAACTTTAATGACTACCTGCAGGGTTCTGCATATATGGACAATTTGCCGACGAATTTAACTGCGTTTCGAGAATAGCAGAACATGTAATTATTTTAGTGATGCTTTTTTTTTCCTTTAGTGGTTTTAATATTATTTTTTTTGTGGTTTGCCCTTCACGTGGTGCAAATGTCCCAAAAGTAAATTCTTGCAGAGTACATTCAGAGAATTTATGGTAGACGTATTTTTATGACGAGAGGCTAAGTTAATGGTAAATTTTAAAGGAACGAAGGATAATAAAGCATTCCGATGTGAATAACAGTTGGTTTTTAATTCAATTCTCAAAGGGAAAAATGAGAAAGTATTGTCGTTAGGAAAGTTGGAAATACATATGTATGTTGTTAAACAAAGTTCTTAGGTCACGGAGCAACGACTTTTGCGTCTAGCACGTAAGAAACTCATACGATCAAATCCCTTTGTTCTCCAGGCAAGATTGCACTTTCTATTTTTCTATTTTGGGTTTTTCGTTTCCTGCTAAAGTTGAAGTGAAATCCTGTAAGGTGATAGTTGATAATAACACTTTTGATAGTCACCGTTAATGATCATAGAAAAAATCCTAAAAAGAAAATGGAAATAGAAAAAAAAAAATTTTTGGCGCAACAGGTCGAAGGCCTAGCTTCTCACAACCATTCGTGTTGTGCGTGTTATATTCTTTACACGAATGGATGGGGCCTACTGTTTAATGCCGTGTCCGAAGGGCAATTTGTTTTATGAGAAGCTTTCTCGAGACAGTTATACTCTCGGATGTTTGTCAGACGCTCGCGAGAGGTGGGGCCGCGAAAAACTTTTAGGTGTTTCCCGACTAGGATTCGAACTTCGAACCCCTTGCTCCATAGTCCAACGCACTAACGGAAATAGCTGTCACACAAAAATGACCATCATATCGCTCCTCATGTGGTCCAGGGCTTTAACAGTGATTGTCTTGTACGCCATTGGCTCCGGAGCTATGTGGACTCATTTCTAAATTCCTCTCAGCTCAGCTCTAGATTCCTCTTCAAAGATTCTGCGCCACGTTTTTCCTCTTCACACAGGAGGGACGGACCGTCCGTGAGATTTGCGTGGCATTTCCTCTCTGTTTCCTCCCTCTCCGGTTAATGTAAAAAAATCCAGATCGTCAGTCCTGTGTGGATAGGGTCATAGAATTCACATGACAGCGATTCACAATAGGTCTGTTCGCGTACTCTCCCACAACAAGGAATTTTAACGAAAAACTACGTAAAGTCACCAAATCCTGTTCGAGTATGCAAAAGTTTCATAGTTCTTCGTAGAAGAGAGCGCTCACGCGAGAGTAAAGTTTTTCCCCATCCAACGAATTTTAGTGCAGAAAATTTCTTTGCACTGATTTACGAAATCTGTCAAATCTGTCGGATACCTGTAAGACATTTTTTTGTTGTTTGCGTATTTGCATACATTTGCTCTTGACGTCTAAAAAGTGGGGGAATTTCGTAGCTTTCGCGTTCATTTACTTTTATGTGATTTTATTACTCTCTGAGAGAATTTTACAAATTGGTGCAAAAAGTACGCGAACAGACCTATTGCTAAACTCTTTTTGACATTTCAAAACGTCGTTAGTGACATTAGTGGACATTAGTGACATTATATATGCTGTCATATGCGAACTTAAAGTAGAAGAAAATATGGTAGGTATAGGTTTGGACTTCTTGAGTTTTCACGAGTAATTGACCAAGAGTCTCATAATATATCTACAATTTGTGCAATTGAGGGGATCTGTTCTTGTGGTTCATCAGGCATATATTTGACAACAACTTTCATACTGCTTTGAATAGCTCAGTTGATAAGCCATCAAGTTTAGCTTCATTATAATTTCTAAGGTTGAATATTGTGAATTGCGTATTACCCTAGCTTTTATTTTGGAAACAACTGATGTTGCTTTGACAAGGCCTTTGTTAGTCACTCATTAAAATTATTGTGCCCATACAATTTTGCGAACATGAAAATCATGACATGGCCAGTTTGTAAGTAAATAAAACTCTAATAGATCCCACTTACAATTTCTTTTATTTAATTCGATGTCTAGTGCCTTAAGCCTATAATTTATTCTACAGTAAAATTTATTTTGATTTCATCAATTGATTTCATCCGAACAACGGATATCCGTAGTAAGGATACGCGTTGTTGTTATTCCTTGTAACAGTATATACTGGATATCGTTGAACAACTCTCACTTGACCATAACCGTAAGCAGAATCACTATAAGTATTGGGATTATAGCCACCAACTACTACTGGACTGGTGTAGAAAAGTTGTCTTGCTTTACGGTCTCCATCGTTAGCGGGTTGAACTCTGCTATCAACTGCTGTTAACTCCTTAACTGCTGGCGAATCCTCTACATTCGTATCTTGGGGTAGGACAAATCCCTGACCACACACAATCGAAAGAACAACAAAAACAAAACTTAAAGCAAAGACACGCATCTTTGGTCGGAACTATTTGGCTGTTGGAAAACTCAAACTGATGACAAGTTGTTGCTTGAATTGGTTCTTATATGAAAACGGTTCTCAAAGTTGTTCGCCCTTTGATCGCAATTCAAAGAAAATAATTATAGGCAAAACAAAGCTTAAAAACTTTAAAGTATAGGTTGTTTATTAATAGTTTTTGACTTCTTTGCTTCCAGACGAATTTTAGGATAACAATGTTAAACCAATAATTACAGTTTCAATTATAGTACGCACTCACGCGATGAATGATTTTGGACTTAGAATGATAATTTCATATTGGGTAGAATAAGAATACATAGTGAAGTATGTTTTGAAAACAAATAATTTAAATGCTAGGTAATTACTTTTTGCATAGCCTTATAGTTTCTATGAATTTAGGAATGAGTCAGCATGATACGAAATATTGTACTACTTACAGACAAAATTGTAAAACTCTGTAAATGGTATCAATTTCAAACTTGGCAATTGTGTTTGCTGGTGAAATAAACATGGTATTTAGGGTTGACAAAGCTACCAGATATACTACCAGAGGTAGTTATAATGATGATGATACGATTATGTTAATCAGGTCGTTGTAGAAAGGCCTTTATAGGAGATGTGAATTAAGTCTTCTAATGGTTAGACATCCCTAAAACAATTGTCCAAAGAATTCTCCAACCCCTCACTTTAGACAGCCTTCGTTTGTCCACTTCTTGAGTACGCTAGCCTTCCAGCGAGTTCATGTGCCGAGATTGTAAATTTAATTAATATTTTCGACTTCAGTCGCAGTACTAGCCGCCTTAAGCTCGATCTTGTTTAACCTTCTCCTCACCTTACATCGTAAGTTAGTTTTTAAACCTCAGTTTAGCCGAAATGAATTTCAAATTCGAATCTACCAAATTATATAAAAATCTACATTTTCTGTAAGTGCTCAACTCTTAACGACTTTTTAATTCGCTCTCAATTAAGTTTGGCTACAAAACCTATACAATTTTGTCTAAAATTAATTTTTTGGGTAACTAACGTCAAAGTATTATTTGATTATTTCTGTTCCTCACAGTACTATAACATTTCTTTTACAGAAGATTTACATTACGTAAAGATGGGTGATTTAGATGTGGAAGGTGATATTTAAGGCGCATGACTAAAAAGTACCACCATTAACAGCCCATTGTTCGTAATGGTTTTCTCAGTCCAAGTGTAAATAGATTCCAACATCCACGATGTTAAAAGTGGAAACGTTCTCCAGTTTTCGAAATTAGTGATGAGCGGATAAGAAGGAAAACTGTTATAATGGAGAAGGATACGTATGTGGGTCAGTAGGATATGGTACAAGAAAATGTTTAGATACATACATGGTTTGAACAGAATTCAAAAACAGTCAAATACACCTAAGCACCTCTATGATTTAAGCTTTACTATGATTTAGATAAATATGAGTTGCTTTAAGGATTTACCTATTCCTTGTGATAGGCCATTATGATAGGTCTGGTCAACCTCAATCTATTTATGATCCATCTGCAGGCTAGAAAAAATCTCTCTCTAGGCATGACCCGATAGGAAATGTGCAGTAACATAATCTATGAGAAGGCACATGCCAAAGAGACTGCAGTCCTAATATCTATCAGTTCTGGTTTGAAGCACAATTAACTCCAAAAGTCAAGAACCATCATAAAATCATAAAATTTGGCTTTGTGTTTGCTTAACAATATTGGGGAAAGGATACAACCGTGCCAAGTCTGACTTTGAACTTCGAATTCCTCAGAAAGCTTTCCTCTATGCAAAACGTGACATGTAGACAGATTCCCTGTAGTTTTGATAAATGCTATTAGTTTTTTGAAGTGGTCGACACAGGAGGATCCAGAACAGAAACCCACTGTATCTTCGAAGTACTAACTTAGTATTACGATTTACTATTTCCGATTTTAAAGCCTGGCTCAGACTTTATATATTAACTTCTACTTGCAGCCTTCAACTCAAGACGAACGGAGAAATAAAGGTCTCATTACATTACCAAATTGTAAAACCTTGTTTATGTATAGTTTTACGGTGTATGTTCCAAGTTTCCAAAGCGCGAGAAAGCTTTATGTTTTTCGGGTACCGAAGTAGCACTATTAAATTTTACACGGTAAAGTCTCTGTTATCTATAAACATGGGTTTCTTAATCTCTATTATGGATCATGTAATTTCGGAGGTAAAAAGTCGGATTAGTTCAAAATAACATAATGGGAAAACTTTAAAAGCCCCCTGAAAATCTGGATTTTGGTCATAAACTACCCAAACCTAGTAAGCAATAATGTTATACATTGATTACCTAGACAATGTACGAATTCTCAAAAATATCATTACTAACCAACAAATGCAAATGTTATCATACTTAACTTTAATCTAATCGTTATAAACTTTAGTCCTTATATTCGTTGAGAACTTTTATAATTAATTTACCTGCTAACGCTGACACTGTAGAATTTGCTTTTAACTTTGAAAATATTCGTTTCATGCAACAATAAACCGAAAATCAAATTTGCCATATATTCGTTTACTTTACGGGACAATGCGGACAACATTCGCATCCTGTTCTATGTATTTCCATTTCAGCGCTCCAAATTGTAGCTTCATAGTGATAGTATTATTACGTAGTACGGTGCAATTGAAATTTGATAATTCGAGAATATTATAGGTATCTCTTTTTGGATGGTCTCATGCTGTGGAATAGCATCCATCCCCTCTCTCTAACTCTATGGATGCACGCTTCACGAAAGGGAGAGAGATTTACAAGCTGAAGTTGCACAAATGTCGTCGTCCGGCGGAGTGCTCGTCCTTTTCATGCAGAAAGGACGAAAGGACCCAAGCACACAATAGCTTTCGATGCGTGGGTTGCATTTAATTTGCGAAATGAATGCATATCTATCCATGACAATTATATGGATAACAATGCAATATGATTGGATTTTCAATGCAGACGGGACATTGTGGATATATTTTGTTAATTGGATGTGTGCGTGTTCGTCTGTGGAAGGGCTTATTGTAGTGTCCTTCGTAATATTTAAAAAAAATATTTAAAAGGATCGCCATGCGATTCATTTAAATATTTTTGCCAACATTGTGGAGTGCTCTGTGGAATATCTAACGAATCACACTATAACTCGACCCTAAATGAATGAAGTGCGTTGGCGTGCAAAGGACGTGGTGGTATTGCTTTATGGCATAGCCCGGTGGTGGACACACACCGGTGACAATTATAGTATTTACGACAACGGCCGATATGATTAATCGATGCACATTCATCCTCAAATCGAAGCTTCTGCCTACGAAGCATTGAATAATAGGGAGGAAGTGTACGGATTGTGTTATCCGTTATTAGGTCCCGGCTGTGAAATGTGGAATATTTGAAGAGCAACTGTGGTCGAGTGTATCAAAGGAATAAGTGAAGATAATTAGGAGTGATTGGGTAGTATAAACAGGGCAAGGTTTTTATTTTGTGATAGAGAAGGACAGATAAGTGTGGAAATTTAAAAGCCTTACACGAAAAGGTGTCAATTTTCATTTTCAGGTCACGCGTGCTTAACTATTTCAATTATTTTAAATAAACTCCTCAAATTGTCAAATACACTTCAGATTATGGCCCACAATCGTTTGGTAGAAGTTTGATGCACACCTGTCGCAAATAGTTTTTGAGGTTAACGCGAATGCTTGCCAAATTATTTGCATCATTTCATATCAATGGAGGATGATTGTGCATTGCAAATGGACTAAGCTATTCGTTTATAGGCCAATTATGGCCGTCCTCTAGACCGCAATTTTCACGTTCAATGTGTGGTCAATTTTATTTAATTTATTCCGACTGGATGTCCGTGTGTTGGAATTGTTCGATGGAATAGTGATCAATGAGTATTGAGGGCGATGATGCTGCCTGTGTGAATATGTTCTTTATATATTTATACATAGTGTTTATTTTTCTATTGAGTGGAATTAGTGGAAATTATTTTGGGCTATGGTTCTACTAAAAATTAATGATAAAGAATGCTTAGAAAAACTATCTTTATCAGATGAAGGTCTTTGCAGATAAGGCGTTGAGCTCAGCGATTCCTAAACACAGTCTGCAATCTTAAATATAATTTTGTATTTAAAGAAAACAGAGAAATTGCGATATAAGGCTCAGTTTTATACTAGGGATAGAAAATAAAAAATAAAAAATATGTAAATAGTCTAGTTATATTAAAATACAAAATTCTTATGTCTTTATGGAAAAACCCTTTATCCATCCACCATCAGGGACCATCATTCCCTGTGGCAAGGCATGAACAGAGAAAGTACTGGAGACAGTAATAAGAGTATGTAGATCCAGTCTCTTCGTATTGTTCGTATGTACATATGTCTATTTAATAATGATTATTTTGAATCACCATATTGTTAACCTCAAACTAAACATATAAAGTATCGGATGACAGTTCGGTTTGGCATGTGTTATTAAAACAAGGATGTCAAATCCGTACCACGAAATAGATGACCATGTATTTAGTCCCCGTTTTATTTCATTAAATTTTGTTGTGAAGTTTCAACATTTACTTCTCCATTTAAGAGGAGTAGAAAACATGCGATTCGTTTTCAAATATCGTGCATACCATGAAATCCAATTTAATCGACCGTTGGTCAATCGTAGAACATGTGGGACATGTAGTATTAAGTTGAATGCACCAACTCTTATATTATATCCACCCGACAACGTCGTTTGGTCCTAGTTTTGTACAAAATACATTTCAAGAACATTTCTGGCTAACCAAATACCACTTCACCACTTCCAAGCTTATACTTAAAATTGCCAGTTTTGCTTTTATTATCTTCGAATTTTGTAAGTTTATTCATTTGGTTAATTTAATTTCCATAAAGTGCAACCATTCGTCCTAGCTACATACTTTTTCTGCTGCGAGAATCACATTTGTATTCAACTACCCTTCCTACAGTAGCAGTAGCGGGTGGTAGTGATTCGACATTCAAACGAGAAATTATTTATTCTCTTGCATCATTAAGCACATTGCATCTTCGCGAGGACTTTGCGCTCGAGTTCGAGTTAGGGTTTTTTTATTTTATTTTATTTTTTTTCCTATTCTCTTAATCATTGTAAGTAGTTTTTCAGTTCGCACTAAAATCCCCCATGCTGGACAAAAAAGAAGTTAAGCGAAGTTTCAGCAGATGGAAGATTTGGATCATTGCGGATTTGAGCGAAGGAGTGAACATTATATCCATAGAATTGGCTAGAGACTGGATGTTAAATCGTAAAGTAGGGGTATAATGTTGTGATTAATGACGAATAGAGACATTGCAGGGATGCAGTTAAAATTGCACAGAAAAAAAGAGGATCTAAATTGTACGTCTTTCGGATGCACTCTGCACTGACAATTTAAAGCTCGGTTGGATTATTATAATCCAAAAGTGAGTTATTTAACGAAGTTCATTTAGTTCGTTTATTTTTCTATGTAAGAAGTTTCAAGACTCAAACAAAAACAGAAAGTTTCAAAAGGAATGGATTATTTCTTACGAATTAACTAAAACTTTTACAAGGATCGATGAACTATCAAAGTGTATCCCACTACAGCACACCACTGTAGCACAGTCAAAACTACCACTACAGCACTTTCTTTTAATTAAAAAATTAACTTTTTTCCCAATGGCAGCAGCGTTGCAGATGCAAGTCAAACCAACTTCAGTAAAAAATTTCTGACAGCGAAATTGTATTGGAAGTTACAAAACAAATTGGCATATCCTCCCCACTCCCATCCGATAGTGCAACAGTCAAGAACACTATCATTGATATCCAAGTGTCAGTGTACAAAACTTTTACTTTGACGTGTTTTTGATTAAGTTTCCAACGACACGAGATGAAGCGTTCTTCCCCAGGATATAGTGGCAGACAAGTTAGAAGAAAAATTTTCTACATTCACAGGGAAATTTGCTCCGTAACCAGAACGATGCATACAGTTTAATCAAAATCCTTTCGGGAAACCTCAAAAATCACTGAATTGCATTTTCTATCTGATTCCCTAACCTAAACAAAAGTCATTGTGCCATGGTCCGGTAGCTGTTGTTCCTGCTGAACCAATGCGAAAAGCAGCATTACCAGTGTACAACAGCTGCCCACAATCGGATCGTCCATTGGATTGGTGCACGTTTGAAGTTAATGTTAACATAGATTGCTGTAATTGCGATCCTTGTACCACCAGTGGTCAGCAAAATTTATTGTTCTTCGAAAGACTATCATTATTCTCTGACTTAATCGGAATTGCAGTTTGAGGTTTTTCGTTCTGTACCATATATGTGTGTGTGTGTGTGTATGTTTAGTTTGTGCAAGTGCTGCACTGCAGGAGAATTGGATTTTTAGAAACTTGAACAAAGGACTGTCGAAGTACAAGAGTAGGCTTTGAATTAGGAGAATGAAAATCTGTAATGCGATTTAGGTTTACATCAGCAAGATATTTTATCTTACACCAATTAACTATCGGTCTGTGTTGAATAAAAGTTAATTTTTGACTCAAGTTGAACAAAGGAATTGTTGATTTTGTCCTGCTGTTATGCGATACATATTGGAAAAGCAACAAATAACACTCTATAGACGGAAGTTACTGACCAACCATTCTGTTCATTTGAAATACGAACTTAACATTAAATGATAAATGAGGTTTAAGCCCACAAATACCTTTTCCAAATGAATTCAAGATTGGGTTATTTATTTTAGTACACGTTGTGTGTTTTGAAACAGTTTTTTTTTAATTTATACTATAAAGCAGGCAGAGCTTGTTTTGGATCATCTTTAAGTAAATATATTGAACGTTTAAATCATAAGAAGGTTGTACGATCCTGGTATTGAAAATTTGTTTACTAGAGACTAGAAAATCATCATGAGATTTTTAAGTACAGATCCTTTTGATGGTTTAACATAAATTCTATGTTTTTCTTTTAAACGATTTGTTGAATCGTAAAGGACTAAAACACTTTAATTGATTCTAAAATATTTTAATTCGTAAATTTTACTTCTGTAAGTACATAAATCTTACATGCTACTCATCAAAAGCATGCTTCGAAAATATAGATGCATAGATACATAGGTTCATATGTATGTATGTATTTTTTGTACATCCCAAGGATTCCTGTCACAAAATGTAACAGCATGAAGTGTATCTGTTTGAATCATTATTCAAGTGCCTCTCCTATTTTGGACAGTTGCTGAAGGGACAGAAAAAAAAACTTATTATTCATCAATTGTACTTTGTGTCTCGCACATCAAGAAGAGCAAAGTTTTTATTTTGCTTCCTTCGTTGTCCCGCCACATTGTTATTTGTTCTTCTTCTTCTATTTTGTTCATTTTTATCATTCGTACACTCTGTCAGCCAGACAACAGAACAGAACAGAACAGAACAGAACCCAATGAAGTGAATACATATCTAGTTGATGGCGTCTAACCAAAAATAAAGAAATCTCCGTTCTAGAATAATTTAACAAAAGTGCACTCGCTCACAATACGAATGGAATGAAAGCATTTGTATGTGGCTTGAGCCATAAATAAGTTTGGAAAATGGGACTGAAGTGCAAGATAAATGAACTTTTGTCCAAGAGTTGAAATGACCAGCAGACAGATGCCCTAGAGAATCATTGCATACTTGTATAAGTGGTTAAGTTATGTGGATCAAGTTCCTGCCAGACAACCCAAGACACAAGATTTGTTTTGTTTTCTTCTTTTTCCTTTTCTTTTTTCCTACAATAAATTATGGTATTTAAAATTTAATTTATGGGGAGAATTTAAATATAAAATCGAATAAGATTACTTTTATAACTTATTGCTAAGAGTGGCAATGATTTTTTTGTAAAAGGATTTATAGTATATACATACATATATCTATATGTTATAACTCAGAAGATTGGATATGAAGTTCGTAACCCGCAACATATACTTGCTAAAACCATTTTGCTTCAAAACACGTTTTCTAATAATATTCACTGTCCCTGTGAACCAGTACGACAGAGACCTTTAATACCGCGAGCCCAAACAGCTTTCTTGAGATATGTACATTCACATGTGCCAAACACACAAAGATTCGAAGAAATGTTTCCGCGTTGCATATTGAACTACTGCACTACGCAACACAGCTATCGATGCAGCTGATGAGCTATCGTTGTAGTCGATGAAAATATGCCAAGATGCCGAAGCTCATGGTTGCATCATGAAGCTCAAGGAATTGATGAATGCACCGTACTAAAGCATCAATCCTATTTTTAATAAGCCAACTTCTTCTTTACTGGAAAGGGGGGATAGTTTCTATCAATTTCTGGTCCTATCAATTTTTTCCTTGATGCGCATTAATTAAGTAGTTGGGGAAAATCCGCATTAAACACATCTACCGTTCCAGTTTGAAAACTATGCATTCCGGGATTAAAGGCAGGCCCCACTTGCTTCCAATTGTGTTCCAATCGCCAAACTCTTCGACATCTTTGACCTTTTTTTTTGCTTTTCACAGAGGATTTTCACTTGGTGAATCATCTCACTGGTATTCGCTGTGGGTTCCGACTAGTCCAGTCTTTTTATGGGCGGTTTGGAGTTTCTTCATGTTCGATAGTCGTTGGCTGCAACAAGAACATATAATACAGTTTTGGTGAAAGAATAAAACCACTTTTTACAGAAAAAGTGTCAGAAAGCACATGATCAATCCAAGTTAAGCTGATCTCTCCCGTAGAAAGTTTCCTATCCATCCGCCAAAATGTTGACTTGTGGCACGAAAAATAAATTAAATTAAATTTAAATTCGAATTAATTTTGAAGCTCCAATATGTTCCGTATGATGTGTACATTGCAAATATTCAAAAACTTTAAAATACTTATTCTCACTCGTTCATCTTAATGCCATTTCTACTTAGTTAAATACTAACTTAAACTTCATTAACTGAATTTAGTTACACTAAACTTTGGATGGTTTTAGCTCTACAGGAATACTCTTCATTTCAATAGCCTCCTTACATTACTGCCACAGAACAAACAAAGCTTCGTTATTAACTACTAATTATAAAATGTAACTTATACACTAAGGAACTGGTTCGTTTGCTCTATCCCCATCAGTCTGAACAACTTTGCCACTATTTGTTTAGCTTTCTTGTGTATGTAAGTATATATGTATATATGTATGTTCTTATTCAACGCCATAGATGCTACCCTCAACGTTCATTGAAATCCAACCGTGTACGTGTATCTCAAAGAATCTCAAAAGTATGGCAGCGTGGTACTCCCTCAACGGATGGTATAACGACTTCTTTCGCAATTCTCAGAGCTCGTTTGTGTATTTCAAAAGGAAAAGTGAATAATTAGCAATAAATATCCAGGTGCAATGGACAAAATGAGCAACAACTGTGCATTAATTGCTAATTATACCAAGTTTCTATTTTCTTTAGTCTTTTTTTTGTGTTTGTTAAGATATGGGGTTTGATGAACATCATGACTAATTAAAATATTCCCATTCATTTCAAGAGCGACAATTTATAGATTAACATTTCTGGGAGAGTCCTAGGGAACAATTAAATTGTTTGACAAAATTTAAATCCTTAAAGTACCTGTATGTACATACATACCTACCACTTGAGAGAACACATTTAATGTCTCTTCGACCATGCGACATCCTTCGTCTGACAATGGAAACGACGACAAGGAGTCAACAATGGCTGGAGCATATCACTAACTAACTTGAAACTATCTTCCTGAATCATAAATTAAACTCATATCAGTGGAAAGATAAGGAAGATTTATGAATGAGAGCGGGAAGGTGGGTACCTACTTTCGTCCACTCAACAAAAGCACCATGATTAGGGTTGGGTGTGGGTATTTGAATGGACTATTCAGACTGGCTCAGGCCTCATGCTCCTTGCATTTGTGTTAATCTAATTACAACACTCATTTGTTAGAGAAACTGGGAAATAGTGCCAACGGAAAGGAAGTAAGATACCTACCACCTTGCTGTAAGTGGGTGCTTAATTTTGTTCAGAAACAATGGAATAAAATTTTAAATACGAGTTAAATGGAAAGTCATCCCAAGGTGGCCAGAGAAGTTGTAAAGTAACTCTGTTATTAAATGGCTAATTTTAAAGACTGAAACGTGGTAGTATGTGTTATTATTTAAATTAAGTCATTTTACAATATAAAATGTTAAAGTGTTATTTAGTATACAATATAAAATGTTAAAGTGTTATTTAGTAGACAGTTCGGTAAACGGGCAAAATTATCTTACCTCCTATATATGTATATGAGCAAGTTTGACCAATGGCTTAGCAGACAAGAAAGTGGCTTCGTACCTAATGGTTTAACGAACTAGGATGGGATAAAGTATAAAGGATCGCAACAATATCTACAGATGTACAAACCCTCAAGTAGACCAAGACATCGTAGAAAAATATCTAAATTTCCTAGAACTCTTGCGAGGTATTAAAATTTGGCAATTTTGTATTTATCATGAGAGTATTCTAAACCGCATAGGCGGTGGATTGAAAATGCAACACTTGATCCAATCACAGGATAAATAATTAAGGTTGTGTCAAGAGGAACTTTATTCTCGATCAGATCGATGACATCTGTTTTTGACAGCTGCGGCAATCAAAATTTGTCATGGTACTCCATCAAAAGTCTGTTGGTCTTTTCAGTAAAAGGAAAAAAGTTTGACTATAGCGACTTTCCAGTATTGTAAGGCAAGAAAGTCAGACTCACTCATTTTGAGTCTAAATCTTACCAAGAACGGTAGCGTTTTTAAACTTTTTACGAACATTTGACAAACATGCTAGAGTATAAATGTAGGGATATTAAAGGGACGACCGGCATGCCTGGAATGTACATGCATATATGAAGATAGTTATTTCAGAATGACTGAGGGTACATTTTAAGTAATAATGTAAACTTTTATTTTTGAAAACCAAAAACCTAATTTCCCAGCAGAAACCTACAGAATTATAAATTTTTATCCATCGATTTAAATTATCATTAATTGAGGTCTGCTGAACTTCTTCAAATGCCAGATGAATCCATTAAAAAAATTTCATATTCAAACCACGCATGCATGGGATGCGGTTGCAAACTTGCGACTTTGTCAAGATTTTCATATTTGATTTATGGCCTAAGCCGCAGCTAATGCTTTTCGGAACTCACCTACACTTTAGTGGCGTATAAGTTTTAAATTCAAATCTTACCAAGAAGATATGTACAAATCTGCGTAATACCCTCGTAATTAGATAAATTGACGTCATATACAAGGTGGGAAGGCAACCTTTTCATTCTAGAAGAGGCGATGCAATTATTTTATTATGCAGAATGCTCATTTGACGTGTTTGAACTTCTTTTTGGTTAAATATATGCATATTACAGTATACGTATTCTAGAATGTTAGAACATCGTTAATTGAAAATGCTGGTTGGTTAGGGTAGAAACCTGCGTGGGAATTTCATGGCACCACAAAGAAATATTCCCGCTTTATCCAGACAGCAGTATGTTACAAATGAGAATAATGTGCGTCAGTTGTAAGATTTGTGTCTATGCAAATGGCGTGCAAGTAAAAAGCACACCCGGTGGTAATGAGACCAGAGAAAAAGGATTTATATCCTTTTACTTTGACAGTAGAGAATTACACAAGCGAGAAGGAATTTGCGGCTTGTGTCGGCAAAACGTGTAATTGGATGACATCAATTTGAGGATCGTGCACGCATATTTTTAATTCAGAATGCTAAAGGGTATGGGATTAATTTATTATATTTTAAATAGGACTAACAGGAAGTCAACTGTTTGTTACATAATTAAGTCTAATTCTAACATGAGACTCAAAAGATGTATGTAGCTACAGAGATTGTAAGGTAAAGTCAAAGTACATGAAAAGGATTACACATTTAGAATTCTCCTGGTGACATCCTTTGTGAGCCATTAGCCCTTTCGAGTCCTTTTATTGTGAGTAGGAATTTGTACAATGGTCCATGTGAGTGTTTATGTGAGGACGTAATGAAAACTAACATAATTTTACTAAAAATAAAAAGCAAGAGATCGATAAAGTTCCACCTAGATGTTACAACCAATAACAGTACATACCTGTCTCTCGTCTTAAGAGATCTGTCAAAACCTGGAAGTTAGGAAAAGGTTTAGACATTTAAATGCCTCTCTTACTAGGGATTTTGGTTAGGTGCTCTGTTTAACAAATTTAACAGAATCTGTAGAAACTTAAAAGTATACGATTTTTGTGATTCAGCTAAACTTGATTTAAGAAAAAAATTAAATTATTGTTTTTGGATCAAATTAGTTTCGGGATTACACGGCAAATTATCAAGTCGTCATATTTTGACATCTAAATATCTTTTTCAGCCCACATGGGTTGTCTGCATTTAGGTTCCTGGTGATGGTAATCCTGTTTCTTCCTCTGTGATAGCACAATGTGCCTCCTTTTTGTTCTATGTGAATCTCGGCTTAAGGGAGGACAGTCATCCAACCCAATTCAAAAAATTATGAATACCTCATAGAAACCTGTTTCCAAAAATCTCTTTTTCAACATTATCCATAGCTTTAAATTTATACTATTGAGTAGAAATGGCATTGGATTTGATTCTTTCTGCTGATGATGTTCTAAAATTTATCAGATTTATGTAATGTAAGACATAACATTGTGGAACCAGTATCAACCCTTACTTGAATTCACTATCCACTTACTAGCCTTAAAGATTTCCCCTTTAATTATTAACAGATGCATTCCACAATTATTGTGCTCAATTGTCATTTGTGTTTTGGTGTTTATTCATCTATTTGTTGGTTTTTTTGGTTTCAGATACTCAAAAATTCGATTGGTATTACTGAACCATATTGCAGAAATAAAAGATGACGCTGAACTTCAGTTAAAATAGCGAATAAACATTTTGTCAGTTGTGCTCAATTAACAGTTTTCCCCTGTGATTTCTCCAGTCTTCCCTTTTTCTCCAGCCTTTCCCCTTTTGTTTGAACATAAATCTGTAAAGATTTGGTTCCACAAATTTTAAAATAAGGTCATGCAATGCGTGTTCTCTATAAAATCAACCACCTTTGTATTGCTGCTTAGATCCTTTTAGTTAAAAAGTTTCCTTGAATTCTGAGTAACATGTTGCAATTATTTTTAACAGTTACAACATACTGCCACAGGATTCGTATTATGTTTATAAAAGGATTCATTGCATGTTCTTAACGGAAAATGAATTTTAATAGAAAACAGAATGTTGCAAGAGAACTGCAAGTACTACTAAACCAATGAGTAGCTTTCGAATTACTCATTTTCACTGCGTACACCTAATCTGTCATTGAAAAAAAAAATTATTTTCGAAAACCAACTACCACACACAAAATCCAATTCGAAGCCTTAGACAGTATATCCTTGTTACGAACACGGTTAACATGTACGTGATAGCCTCCTTCTGGACTATTGAAACACGTCCTTGAACTATACTCAACATATAAGGAGGCAAAGTACTATTGATACCTTTACTTCGAGCGATTTTATATCATGTTTAAGCTTCCTACTGGCAGGTGGGTGATTGTCTGTTCGGCCTTGTAGTCTAAGATTACGTTTGTGTATCGAAGAAGGAGAGAATCATTGTGAGAGTGTTTGAAATGTACCCACTGTCATTTGGATTGTCTATTTTGAAATTGTGCTGTGCAAGATGGAGGCATGATTTTTGTGATAAAAAAAAGTTTTACTTACGTACCATATACGTGAGAGTATGTATTTTATGAAATAGAAAGAATAAAAGTTATAGTAATAATAAACTTTGATTGTATAGATGTAAAAGGAAGTATTCTGCAAAGAGTTCTAAAGATAAAGAGGTAAATATTATCTTTATTAAGTTAAAATGAATTTAGTAGCATGTCTATTGTCCTTTGGTGGAGTTATCTCTCAAATTCTATCATACAGAGCAGTTTATTCGACAAAACATTCATAATTCGTCTCGAGAGTTTGTTTATGGCTTTCATCGACCGACATTCTTTCGGTAGATATTCATGGATAATCCTCAAAAGTAGGTTAAAGTTAAATTGTTTGCAAGGTTCAAAATGACTGAAGAGGTATTTTATTTAATATTGGAAATATATATATGTATATATATTTATAGGTATGTAGAATAAGAAACTGGAGAATATGAAATGTAGAATATTTTTCTTTATCGACGGAGTAATGGGAAAGATGGTTGAGGTCGAATATAAGAAAACACTGACTGACATATGTATATAGGAGCATACTAAGAAATGAAAAAAAAACTGCTCTATTCAAGGAGCAGTAAATTGTAGCTCCTTCTTATTTGCGTACAAAGGAACATTTCTCTTCTATTTACCAAGGACTTGACCCATCAATATGATTCAGATCATAAAAATACACCACATTTGAATATGTAATGAAAAATGGGTCGTATGCACTTGTATCTTTCTGCTAAAGAATTATGTATTATTCAGGATGAATAAGGGCGTGGAATTCCGCCTTTAAGAGTTGATTGCAATCACCTTAAGCGGATGTTATTGAAGAAATTTCAGTGATAAAATTTTTTTTTTAAAAACTCCTCCATGATGTGGGCGTGGTCATTTATAATGTATTAGTGAATTTTGATATACTAATTTTTAGTTTTTACTCCAAATATGAAAACATGGGAAAGTTTTAAAGAGTCGGCGTGAGTGCTTCAAAACGTTAGACAGAGAGACATACATAATTAGTCGACTCACTTTGTTGGTCTTTTCCATCCAAGTAATGATATTATTATTGATCGTGTATGGTCTGCTTTAGGATACGGTAAGAAAAATTTCTTTTTGACTTAAAATATGGTCAGGTATAGATCACATCGTGTTTACTCAATACATGACCCCTTGCCAGGAGCTTAATCTTGCTAGCACCTGCTCGTGAATGGTATATGTAAGTTTATAAGCGTGGCACTTCCAAAATTGTGCAATCATCACATAAACCTCAGATTGTAATTTTGAAACCTTTCATTGAAGACATAATCGAGAAATAAGCCATTTTCAAAAGTACTGTAATATTAGCATTCCATTACTGAGAAAACTTAGCCGCCCTTACACTGAAGTCACAGAAATAAATTCAATTCTCGTTGCTTTGTAGAATTCATTCACTATGTACGTTGATAACGTAAATAAGTAAAAAAAACTAGCAATTTTTTTAAATCAAAATTTGTTCTATTTTTTCGTTCGTTTAATACAAATGTAGTTTCAATAAAGGACAATTACCAGACATTTCTATTACAAAGCGTTCCTTAAATAACTTTGACCTCGATTCCTTGAATTTGATAAATGAAGCGACTGATAAAAAGGAAATGAATAGAGCAATTTAAATTTGCTTTTCGTCCACTTTAATATTATTTTAAATGATATTGTTTCGAGGAAAACAATAAAATCTAAATTTACATAGAGATGTTTTTATTTTTTCCCTTAAAAGCTTCTCCTTTCTAATCATGTGTTCAGTTCTAGTTTGGTTTCATCTTACAAATATATGTACATACATACATCCATGTATGCACAGTAGTAAGATAGGTTTTAATAAATCTCTGTAAGCTATAAAGTTTCTACCAAATATTGTTAATTCTGTAAAGCTACCAATAAATAAATTGAAATTGAAATACAATCTATGCATTCATTATTACGTATTAACATACACTACCTTCCAACATTCCACTCAAGAGTTTGTGAACTTTATTATTTGTTTTGCTGCATGGTATCTTATTTTATCGATTTCTTCTGTCTAGTCATGTCTCAAACGTGCAACAGTCTTCTTATGTATCTTTTTGCCACATTTATATGTATCTATGTACATACATACGTATACGACTAAAGTTCAACAAACGAAATTGTTTTTGAAAAGTTTTCCGCACTCTAGTGCATGTGTGCACCTAAACACGTTTGTTTTCTGTTTTTACAAAAATTCTACAAACCCACTTGACTAATATCAAACTTTATCCAAATAACAAATTCCGTACGCATCTTCGAATTGCATGAATTTGGACTTTGTACGTAGAAATGGTAGAAAATGTTTGGCGGGATACCGACAAGTAAAAACCAACCATACGTAAGAATAATTGAATTCCATTGTAAACATCTGTTTACACAATTGCAACCACAATTAAGTAATTTTCGAGAGTACCTAGGAAGAAAGTTTCCACACTCGCAAATAAAAGAGTAAAATAGGGGTTTGCTCAATTTTATTTCTATTTTATTTGCTCTTCCTTGTACAATATATTTTAGACAGTTGAAAACAAAGTATTAGAGAGCAGGACTCCAAGTTAGGAATACAAGGATTGGGTTTCCTTGACATATCACAAGACGAAAAGTTTCTTCACTAAGTGAGAGAAATACGAGGATGGCTTATTGGAAAAGTTTTCCGCACCAGGGAGATAGTTTGAATTTTTCTTCTTTATTTTGAAGTAGCACGCGAGGAGATGGAAGGTTTTCTTTTTTGAGTTACTGATAGGTATGTATCATTTGGCATTCTGTATGAATTTATGATGAATTTTCGAAGTAGCAATAAATATTGGAATCCTATAGTGGAAAATTGTACTTCTATATTTATTTTGAAAATCTAAGGGAAGCACACAATAGTTATGGTATGGCTGTTGGCGAAGGGTATCTTAGGTTTTTCAAATATGAACTTCTATTGTTCAAATAAGAACAAATAGAGTCTGTGGAGCAAGATCTATGGAGCAAGATGTTCGAGGTTCGAATCCCAGTCGGAACACCTAAGTTTTTCACGGCCCCACCTTTCGCGAGCGTCTGACAAACATCCGAAAATTCAACTGTTCTGAAAAAGCTTCTCAAATAATAAATTATCCTTCGGACATGGCATTAAACAGTAGGCCCCTTCCATTCTTGTTAAGAAAATGACTCACACAACACAAATATGGTTGTGAGAAGCTAGGCCCTGAGTCCTATTGACCTGTTGCGCCAAGCATTTATTTATTTTTTTTTTAGTAGGCTTTGGTTAGTGAATCCCATTTAAACGAAAATGTATTCGCCCTAAAGTGTAAACTATTCACTGCCCCATGTCTTAGCTTGTTGCGATATCGATGGGTTTCGATAAAAATAGGGTTAGGCTTGTGTAGTGTAGTAAAGAACTAAATGAACTAGTTCCCAATGCGATTTTATTTAAATTAAATTAGTTCAGTAGCTCAAAAGTTTTTATATATGTAGTTCAGTAGTTCAACAAACTGAAGTATACTCTGCATACATTTACTTCAGTAAGAACAACTGAACTAAATTGAGCGCTTTTTATTTTGGATATTGGTCAGACCTTATAAGGCTTGAACAACATGAGAACATCGTTGTGAAGGGAATTTTACAAGAATTTGTGTCTGAATTGTAAAGGATCGAATTTTCTGAGCAGTTTGCTAAACTGAATTAAATGATCTAAAATAACGAACTAGTTCAGCAAACAGATTTGAAATAAACTGCCCAGTGTTCATTTATCCATTTACATTTCTTGAGATTTTTTTCGCTTTCAGCAATTCTAATACAGTTTTACATGCTATTGAGTTGCTGCATTTCCATATGAGCCATTATCGGTGTTGAGTAGAGAATAAAGACCGTCGTGTTCTGCTGACGTGTTTTGTTAAAACTTGTTTGCTTATGATTAGCATGATTCGACTCTGTACTCTACCGTGACAAAATGTAATTTCCTTAAAAAGATGAAAAACAAGATTCCTTAAAGATTTTCCTTTAAAAAATCGTTTTAAAATTCAACTTCAGATCACAGCTGCACTACATCGTAAAACTATTCGATAATACTAAACTCGAAAACTAATATTAAAACTTAAGTGCTCTTAAAAATATGAACAGGTAATCGAAAACTAAATTTATATAATAACTTCGAACTATCGTGAAATTTCATAGAACATGAATCTGCGAATACATTCCTGCATACGTAAAGGAGACAAAAAAAAAGCAATGATAAAATATCCTTGAAGTACATATTATTCTGCGTACCTACGGTGCTATAAAACTCCTTTAGCGGAAAGTAACGAGATCAAGGAAGGCGACTTTTCGAAGACGAACGAACGCAAGAACACCTACTGCTGCAGCAAAAATTTGGGTTACTGATGCATAGAAGGAAAGAATGTTTCGCAGAGAGAAAGAGAGATTCAACCACACAAAAAAAAAGAAACGAAACGAAAAACCAAACATGAAAAATATCCTGAGGGATACTCTCACGTTCACTTTATTTGTTGTATGGGGAGTGTAGTGGGAGGTATATCGTCCATATACATACACACACCAACACATAAATGTATATGTATTTATTTTGATGGCAGTGTCGGAATTTATGCTAATGCAACGATTTTTACCTTTCAAGTGAATCTATCTCGAACACCCGTTCGGCACACCTGAGTGCATGTGCGAGAATAACCACGCCACGACTTCTCCAGCTGTTATACTAGTGACGGTGGTGTTTTCTTTTCTCAGCGAGAATGCATCAGTGGCAAAGAGGATTATGCAAATAAAATTATGTACCAGTTCCTGGCGTACTTGGGTTTGGTGGTGCACATGATTTTCAATTCAAATGTAAGTTTGTGGTGCATATGTGGGTGGCGTTTTGCAACAGGGAACGAATTTAACTGCAGAAATATGATACCAATTTCTTTTTGATTGCAAGATCCCTTTTTTTTTTAGAGAGTCTCTTTGTTGGGGATAGTCCTTTAAGGAATCAAGTTTTTTGAATAATTTGCATTGTATGGAGATAACTTCAAACTTTATCTGTTGAAACTGTTTGGTTGTTGAAGTAAATTACTTGAGATTTTAATCAATCCGGCTAATATTATATTATTCTCAGTAATTTCGATTTTATTATAATATGTAAAATCTGCTCACAAATCACAATGGATAGATACTTTCGTAAATATTTGCTTCTGGTCTGGTTGGTGGGTGGTTTGAATCCCAAATTATTTTCTGGTAGAAGGTATAACTTTTGAAATGACTTCTCAGTGCATGACCACTTCTGACCAATAATTTACATAAAAATGTTTTATGTTGGATTTCGCAAACATTTAGGTGGGAGATCTGGGGGTTCTTTTTAAAAATCCTAAAAACACGTTGTTCAATATTTTTCAACGATTGTTGTTATATTGAAAAGATTAAACCTTCCGATAATTATGAAATATTATTTCATTCAAATGACTGCCTCGACTGGCTTGTAAGTCCGGTGACCCCGAGCTTTTAGTACATTTTCGATAGTTTCGTCCACTACTTATTTCACGAATAGCGTGACCAGTGTTGCTCTTGTGCTGTCGATTGGTCCCTGGATTATTCGCATAGCATCTATCGTTAATGGCTCCCCACAAGAAAAATCAAAGGTGTCAAATCACGGATCTTTACGCGAAATTCTCCTCAGCCTTGTGCCACTGACGTTCTCAGGTTTACGCGCAGATTCTTGGCAACAACTGTAATATTCCCCATTGACAGAACGAACAAGGGAATATGATTAGCAAACAAGTCTCACAAACTGTCTTCACAAACTTACGTACACCAGCTGCGGATGATGCATTATTTCAACCGAAATTTGGAAAACTCGCACAGTTTCACCAACATACGAGTAGCATCCATTTTGTAATATTTTCTAACGTTGTTCAAGCGTAAATCCATTTCGAACCGCGAAAATATAATACTACTGTCAATTTTTTGAGTGCATAAGAACTGTCAGTGTCAAATTAACATATGATTCAAAAAGAAACCAACATCGAACATAATTATTTCGATCTAGCGATTATATTTCGAAAACGCGACTGAAGATGGCCGATCTAAACGTAAAAGAGAAGAAGAGTCAGCATTGACTCTCGAAAACGGTAGGCAATGATGCTTAGTCGTAACAGAAGATCGTCAATCGAGTCAAATCAACCGATCGAAGGAAAGAAGTTTGATAAAGCTTGGTTGTCCTAAAAATTTTTCAAAATTATGCAGCTAGGCCAAACGTCTCTTCTTTGATCTTCTACCAGTTACTCATCTTCCATTACATACATTACAAAGTAGGTGTCCTTATTAGTACTTTTTTGTTCTAAGTATTTTGAATCATAGTGTAGTGAACTTATCCCCCCCAAAAAAAAAAGTACATAAACAACTTAGGTTAGGTTAGGTTAGGTAAGTGGGTCGGCGACTAGAACACGTCGCCACACTCAGGTCAATACAGACCCATTGTGATACCCAAAGGGGAAAAAGTCCCTTGCCCTTGGTAAACCCTAGTACTGATTAGTATCTTGTGGATCACCAAACCATCCCGTTGATTTGATGAACCTAAAAATTTAATTTATTGGTCTGTTCGATAATTCTTCGAGGTCACGGAAAAAGTGTCGCCCTAGAAATTTGAATCTAAGGTGGATAAGCCCAGGGCAGTGACAAAGAAAGTGGGTTGTATCCTCATTAGCTTCCTCGTCTCCACATCCCCGACATAGATCTTCATCCGTGAGTCTTAGTCATAGTCATAAACAACTTAGACAACTTAACTTTAAAGGAGATTACCTCTATTGTCTTCCAAGAGAAGAGTTCCAAAAGCATTAGATTGGTGACATCTCTAACAAAGCAAAACAAGATTAACAAAGTAGTTCCATATTCTGTCAGGACAAGGTGTCATTTTTCTTCTCGATTTTCTTGCTACGTTGTATTCTTACGATCTAAATTGTGATGGAAAACCTAAAGAATGCACTTGAAGTTTTTTTTTTCGGAATGTGGTTGTGTTTTTGTTTTCTTATGCTAACGAAGGAGCAAAGTTTCACGACATCTGTGATTTAAACAAAAAAAAAACTACAGCACATATTTTCAAAAATTAAAAACAAACTTTCAAGTGTACATAGGTACGTTAAAATTTCAACAAGCTAAGAATCCGTATAACTATTTGAGTATTTTCGTTTAAGAGTAGCTACGATGGATGTGCAGCATCTACATATATATACATATGTATGTATGTACATATATGTATATAGGCACATAGTCATAGATACAACTTCACAGGGAATGGGGAAAATAACTTTTATTGTTATTTTTATTATTATTACTATGATTCCAGCTTTATGGGTTATATTATTGTGTCTTGTGTTTTGCTATACTCTCCTCCTCGGTCTTGTGTACCATGTAGCATCTTCCCACAACTATGGTAGTGATAGTGATGGTGGCATAATATACTAGTAAGCTCTTTTGGTAATGATTATTTTATGGTAACTACAGTGCATCATGAGCTGTTGAAGTTTGAAAGTGGTTGCAATAGTTGAGTGGATTCATATCTGTGTGCACAGTGATTTTGCATAAAAATTTAAACCAAGTGTAGGGTTCTTTTCTGGCTACGAAATGTAACCACATAAGAATGAATTTTTGGCCAAATTGAATTAAAAACTTACATACACTGAACAAAATTACTTTACATTTAAAGTGTTCTTTTTATTGAACTGGTTGACCAAATGCGACTTATGTAATAGAATGTAGGTGGCTGGTCTCGTTCCGTGATTGTAGTCTCATCCGAACTGCTTACGTATGAGCTTCTATAAACATATGTACATACATAGGTGTCATATAATATCCAGACGAAAAAAGAATTCCAAGAATATTCATTTTGCGACCAAGATTTTTATTCGTCTCTTCAGAAAGCTTATGCTATTGTCCTTAAAATCTACATTGTTGCAAACTGTTTTACAAAAAAAAGATTTATATTTAATGACTCTTGTTAAATGAGGGATGTATTTCTCAGTCAAGTAGTCTTCTACAGGTCCGAGTGTTTAGGTACAAAGATATTCTCCAAAAAAGATCCCTACAGGTTCGACGTTTGGGATACAAAGATATTTTCCAATTTCTCTACTCAAATCAAAATTTCTTACACATATTTATTTTTGCAATTATATAGATAATAAACTCTTTATTTGTTTTCTTTCAGATTTGCAATTCTAAGAAAAATGGAAGACCTTTTGCATAGATACATTTACTTTTAAGATATTGAATAAAATTGTTTTAGTGATACTATTCTAAATTGTACTAACCATTTAATTTAAAATAAAACATTTTTGTCATCAGATTAATGGACCTTTGTATTTAAGTCAGTTTGTAAAGGTTAAGATGGCGGTTCGGCTCTTCTATAGATAAACTTGCTTATATTAAGGCAGATGCAGAAATTAATATTTTCTTGTTGATAATGCAAATGACAGTTCTGTGCTATAGGTGATGGGCCCGAACCTCGCTTTAACAGAGGAAGAAAATAATGGAAATTTAATGAGAGTAATCTTTTACAGACAATTATCTTGTAATTCCCTTCATTGAAGCAAAGATAGGTTTCAAATATGAAGATCGAAGCTAGGAGCCTGTTCACACAGAACTATCGTACCAACCGTTGTCACTCGACATAAAAGTGGAAAAGAAATCTAAACAATAAAAATACCAAAATTTGATTTCTGTGAAAAACATTAACTTCGTTGCAAAAAGAAATTGTTGAAAAACTAATCAATTACATTTGGCGCCAACTACTAATATGTCAAAAAAATTTTGTGGAACTGTTCAGAGAGACTTAACAAAATGCAGTGTGACAGTCCTGTGTGAACAGGCTTTAAGAAACATTGTCTGAATGTTGCTTTATAATTTTAAATAAAGGAAATTGTCATATTTTATTTAATCTGCTATCAATCGAGAGTGAGGTCTTGAATTTTCTTCAAAAAATGATATTGTTAGGGTTTAGTATTGGAAGGGACCGCCAGAATTTTCGCTGAGCTCTTAGCCTAAAATTCCTCTACGAGATCTATGCCGCCAGCATCAGTTGCCAAAAACGAAACGAGAATAGCAATATCAACAAGATTCTTGTAACTGACGCCCTTTTCTAATGTTTGCTGTGCCCATAGCCTGTGTTCGACCCTGGACAGTTCGGGTTAGAAGAAAGCACATTATTCGATATACCATAGTAGTAGGCCTGACTAAGGTTGAGTGCAGCCTAGGTTTACCCCGATTTATAAAGCTATCTAAATACTTATGTTATCATCCCGGAAGCTTAATACTTATGTTTTTTTCCGGTACATGCCTAATAGCCTAAAATGTCTGTCTGCCTGTCTACCTTTGATCACTGCTTAAAATAAAAGCCAAATAGTTACCTTAAAGTATACTGTTCAAAGGTTTTGTAATAAAATAAATGAATTAAAGTGAACGGTGGCTTTATGCCACGCTAACACCAGAATACTTTGTTTTTATAAAACTCCAGTCAAGTTACCTCTTGTATATTTTAGTTATTCGGATCTCTAAAGAGCACTAGTTACATTTCTGACTTTTCAGGACGTACAAGTGCCCATGGCAAACAAACTTGTAATTAAATTGCAATGGAACTGCAAAGGTCATTGCCCAATTAGGATTAAAAGAGAGAATTATTTGTAAGCCCCATTGATTCTGATATAATTCCTGTCAAAAACACTGAAATATTACACCTTAACTACATGTATTCAGAATAATGAAAAAGTATCTAGATGGACGGAATTACTATACTCTGTAGTAGTACTATATAAAAACTGAAGGTGGACTAAAAATCTATGTAATTAAGTTAACCATGGCTCCGTGTGGTTTACCCTTTCCCATCCCATTTTCCTTGATTATCCTACCTACCACAATTTTTATTAGGCGCTGTTGGCTCACAACTACAGTCCTCGCCCCAATGCTTTTATCCACAGTGTCTGGTCCTGGTAAGGATTTTTTGTAAATCATAAATTTTTTCCCCTAGGTGTGTGAAAGTATCTTTTCCCATTTGGCGCAATGATATGAAAAATGAAAAAAATAAACTAAAAACGGGTAAGAATTTATGATTTTACATCCCTTGTTCGGTTTGCCGGGATGTCCATCCGGCGGACGATGCGATTGTAGTGTTTCGCTTTCGCAGACCACTTGAAATATTTTCAGGTTGTTAGCCTACGAGGGAGTAATGTGGTAAATAACGATTTCTATAGGCAAACAAGCAATGGTAATGTACTAATATTGTTTTTTTTTTGTGTACATTATTTCTTTTTGCATTTATTTATTTTATTTATTTTACAATTTTGGATTTTTTGTGATTTCATATTGGATGGCATCGGAGTGTTTATTGTCCCGTTTTTCAGCAACAATTTCATGTTATAATTTTGCACTTTTTTTTACATTTCATATTTTATTACCCAAAGAAAAGCAGATAAGATACACACCAGTTCTTTTAACTCCACGTAATGGAGATAGAGTGGGGATCTTTAAAAAAAACATAAAACATGAGGGTACCATAATAATTCTTCATAATACAAGCAATGAAAACAATGAAAAGCGAGTGGTAATAAGCTTCGATTTCGATTCAATATTGGAACAAAAGCCCCGTGATTAATTGCTCCATCGGAAAAATATCTCCGGATGGAATATTTGATTCCGAACGTTGTTGACTGCGCATGGAAATCAACATACACGAGGATATTCTCTTTGATTGGTCCATTGGTATAATAATTGGAAGATATTGCTTCACAGCTTCGTTGTATTGTTATGGATTTGGCTATTGTCCTTTATCCTTGTTTTTGTTTTAAGGAGATAAAGTGTGTATGTGTACGGGATTATCAGGGACGGACTGTGCATATAAGCTGACTATATGAATAAGCTGCAATATGCAGTCACAGACTCATATGAATGAATTTAATTGACAGAGTTTATACACATGTTTAGATAATAATATAAATTCCATTCCATTCTAGATTCCTCATAAATAAATCCACATTTTAGTTTCCAAATAAGGGTTTGTTCTGTCTTGAGTGGCACCAACAGCGCTGGGGTCGATGGATGTGGTTATACGTAGGATTCGGGGATCACCAGCATATTGTATTTGAGCACGCTGAATCAGCTTGTACGTTTGTGGGTAGTTGAGGGATATTATTGAAGGGACAGTGGAACAGTTTCATGACTAAAATGGTACTAGTACCTCCAGGTGGAGAGAAATTAAGTTCTTTAAAAATGGACGATAAAAAGTTTACAGTGTGGATCATGGAGTTGTTTGTAAGACAATCATTTTTATTCAGAAGATAACCGAAAATATAATTTGGTCTGGAACCTTGCATTCTTTTATTACTTGTTTTTTTTCATGAGTCAATGGAAAGTTTTTCTGAAATCGGTCTTTTTTAGGGAAAATCATATGTATGTTTTCTGAGCTGGAATTTGTCGTCATTGAACATTTTTCTATGGGTGCAATCAAACAGCAATGCTATGCGAACAATACAAAGACGATTCAGGCACTAAAGAATAGTATTGGTCAAATAGGTTCCGAAACCTTTTAAAATGCATTGTAAAATTGGTTTGACAGTATAGCCAGCCAAGATAGTCATTCGATTGAAAAAATATTCCAGCATTTATTGGAAGGCTTACTTTTTTTAATGAAGCAACAAGCGCTGAAAAATAGTAAACTTTGTTTTTTAAAGCCTTTTTAAGAAAAAACCAACAGATGGCCCACCCATTACTACCGGCTTTTGTGTTGTGTTTTTTTGTTTACAGTAAAGTGTTTGTTTTTGAAAAATATATGCACACGTTGTGGTAATTGCTTAACTGGGTCGGGCATACTTGCACCTTAATGCTATAGGTATACAATCTTATGTGCACTTTTGTACAACTGTCCTGAAAAAGCTTCTCAAATAACAAATTGCCCTTCTGACACAGCATTAAAGAGTAGAGCCCATCCATTCGTGTAAAAAATATAACACGCACAGCACGAATGGTTATGAGAAGCTAGGCCCTGGGTCCCTGTGCGCTAAATATTTATTTTTTTATACAATCTTATGAGAATTGAAACTCAAGCATTACTTTTTTTTACTCAGGAGTCACACTGACCTGGGTATGGGATTCTACATTTTTGATGGATTTTCGATTTCTAGAAGAAATTTTTAAAAAGTGGATTTCTTTTCGAATTTTTGGGGCCTAAGAGTTCTAAAACTTAATACGCCAATACTTTGCATTTGCCCTTCAAACCCTTGCCATAGTAGGTTGAATAAAATCTTGTAATTTTAACATTAAATGCAATTTAAGTAAAAATAATTTCTCATATTCGATCGTACATACTTTTTTCATGTACCTACCCTATGTTACGCACCAGTTTACTCGTAAATAAAATGTATATCCATAATTGTAAAATGAATCAATATGTACAAATTTTTTTGGGTTTAGACTTTAACATCATGTCATTGCGATGCCAGTTAACAGTTGTCAAATCCGTCGATTACATGATCTAACAAAAAGTCGAACAAATATGCATAATGATGATGTCAAATTTTTGAAATCTCAACAGAATTCCAAAATCTACATCTACTCGTATGAAAGGTGACAATTAGACTATGACGACAATATTTCTCGTATTGTTAGAGATGCACAAAAACAGGAAATCCCTACATCTACATGAATCGACATACTATTCAATTTGCCATTTGAGTCTGCACTTTAACAAGTTTCATTTCCATGCCAGCTATAAATCACACCAGAGAAAACGGGCCGTGGTTGACTTTTGAAATATTGGACAGTTTTGCTGCTTTTTTTGTTGTTTTTTTTGTAGTTTTTGAAGCTTCGTACCGTTTCTTTTATGAAATGAAATTCTCTGATTTTACGCAAATACACAACGGAAACGGAAATTTTAAATTGATTGGTTAACATGGATGGAAGAAGCAGAACAGCGGAAAACAGTTGGGATGGTGTATTCGAAATCCTGTGTAGTAAGTCGTGCACGGTGTTCAGTTTTGTGTACATGACTGCAACGATTTGAGGGTGCAATTGGTGTAATTTATTACTGGAAAATCAATAACAATCCAAGCGGGCGCGACACGGTGGCGTTAGTACAAATTGATGCCCCATACGGGGGGAACCTTTTTTGGTTCATGCTGTCGGTTTGCATTTTGCTACTGGTCCGTGACTTACGTTATTGCTGTTGTTGCTACATAGTAGTGTTTTAAATTATTATTGGTAATAATTTAAATGTGTTTTTGGAGAGACTTAGCAAATATATTAAACAGAATAAGTCACATTAAGAAAACAAAACTTGGTGGGTTTTTCTTGTCTCATAAAAAAAGGTAGAAACAGTAGAAAAAGTCTGATGTACATGCACTGATATTCCGTTTATTTGTTTTGGGAGCATTCCGGATCGTTAAGCTTATAAATACATTCATATGTATATATATAAGGTAAGTTTGTACCATCGAAAAAATAATTTACACTTATTAAGGAATCCGAGGTCATCACCAGCGCAACTTTTCGCAGCTTCCGAAATCTGATAGATTCAGTGAAGGTCTGTGACAACTTGCATGCTAAACATTGACAAAACATAAGATTAGTAGAATCCTGCTACAAAGACTAGAGAAAGCACTGGGTTTTTGACGAATCGAACTGATTTTAGTTTTATGAATTCAGTGATATAATGACTAAGTCTCCGAAAGGGTGACAGATCCATAGCTAACCACGCGATGCAATGGAACCCATTTACTCAGGATGGCAGGATACTCGACGCTCCTAGGAGTACGTGGCGCAGAACAGTTGAGTACTATCGTCTGTATCGTCTGTAACAGAATGGATTGAATTACGAGGGAGAGAGCTGGAGCAAGTGTACATTCTCTTTAAAACAATGGATGGGCTCTTAATTTTATCTGTACATTTTACCTGTACATTGCTCCGGACAGTCAATTTTTGGATTTAGGATAAGACTGCAGTAATAACAGTTCACTTACTTAATTCCGATGGCCAGGTAAATTTGAAATAAATAAATTAAAAAAAAAATACTTCCTCATAACGAGATCCCGACACCACGACACGTTGTTAATGAATCCTAATACATTTTGCCAATGTACAATTCTGTTAATCCTACTCGATGTAGGATAATTTCGTTGGGCATATCTAATTAATTCATAAATTACTTGCGTGTCCATGTTCGTCGTTGTCAGAGTATATAATCTCAAATTAAATCGCTGGGACACTGGACATGCAAAGTACTTTACAAATTTACAAATCCAATTTTCAGCTTGACGGCTTAGTCTCGCCGTACACATGAGAAGATATATGCGAGTATATATGAGCACACAGTCTGCCAATTGCAATCTATCTGACAGTGCTAAGCAGCAATATTGGATGCTCCAAACATTTTAATACCCATTTAATGCGAAATTGGCGTACAAACACATTCAAAATTAACACAATTCGCGTAACCCTTAATTAACCGGACTAGTTTACTGAAGTTTATTAGTCGGTGTAAAATTTTCATTTATCTTATTCCCTGGAATCCGGTGTTGTGTATATTGTTATTAAATTAGCAAAGAGTTTAATTTTTTTCCAATAACCCATTAAACAATCGCTTGAACCTTTAAAAATTTAATAAAAATGAATGGTTTACCTGTCCATTTTAATTAGTCCTGCCCAATATACCACAGTCCTTCAAGCAGTATTTGCAAACTGATTTCACATGTGATTGATTTCACTGTTTCTCTGTGTCATTTAATTAAATGCAAATCAAATATTTTCCCTGAGAACACACTCTTGATATCACAAGGCATAGCTCATATTCAGACACCAACCTCGAAATCCGAGTACAAACAAAGAGAATACTCCAACACCCAAGTATACCAGACCGACGAATATACAGGCTTGGTTAATCTCTTGGAAAACACATTGAAAACTTCTGAAGCCATACCTCTTTCGATAAAGTGTAGAAGAATCAATGTAGGCGTAACGTCACCAAGTCACCACAAAGGTGACAAATCAACCAGCATAAACATTCATCTGGGAATGACACTAATGTCACTGTGGTCAGTGAATGCAGGAATTCTCAAGCGATGATAAAATTTGACGCAGGAAAACCAAAACTATGCATGTATATGTCTCCCGATGGATATCTCTCTCGAAGAAAGTTTCATTTGGTCGGCATCGTAACCATCATCGTCGTTTCCTGTTCCTGACCGAAGAAGAAACATGTCCATCCAGAATAGTATTTGTGTGGTTTTAACTTTGCAGTCTATGGGTCGTCTATCTGCCGAAGGTATAAACAGGGTTGCCATATGGATTTTGTATCTGACCTTTTTTTTTTACAAAAAGCATGACCTGGCTTCAGGTTCGGGACCTAGCTTCTCACACCATTTGTGTTATGCGTAATCTTTTTTACGCCTTCTGTTTAATGCCGTGCCCGCAGAGCAATTTATTATTTGAGTAGAAGTTATGCCCTCACATGCTTGTCAGACGATCGCATTAGGTAGGGGTGTGAAAAAACTTTTAGTATAAAATTTGTATACTCACTTTACTTTATTCTTTTATTTTAATAAATAAATTAAAATATTATATGTGTGTTTTGTTAGTGAATGCAGTAGATGGACTTGGTGCGTGGCAACCATGTCACAAGGTTTATTTGTAAACGTTTCGTATATAATTTGAATGCTTGGTAGATTGTCAGGGGATTTGTGATAGTAAACTTTTGGTTCTGGGATTTCAGTGTTTAATCCATAGGTTGCTATGAAAATTACGCCCGTTGAAGAGGGGAATGAGAAACTATTTGAGGTTAGAGATTTGCATGCTTATAGCAGCTCTCAAAACTCGTAGGTGTATTTACTGTTAAGTAAAGAAAAAAGTTTAAAATATTAAATCATTTGTAATCATACCAGTTATGCAATGATTCTATTCTGTGTGTTAGAACAATACTGCTACTCTTAGCCTTGCAAGTTAAGAAAAATTATAGTAATAAATAATAAGAACAGTAGAAAATTGAACAGTACGAGTGTTGAGATAGAGTGTCATACGGTCTAGGAAAGCCCTACAAAATTGAAATTTCAATATACCCGACCTAAAAATTTAATCAGTTAGGGAGCTTAACCGAACGATGGAGCTCAATGACAATGGCTTTGGACTAGTGTGCATATGTTTAAGGTTCGATTCACAGACTATTATTTAGGTTAATTTCATTGTACAGCTTGTATAGATTGACAGTGAATCTCCTACCCCAAAGCCCGTGGCAAATGCGACCGAACATTTTGCGAATAATCTTTCTCTCAAAGGAGTCGAGGATATCTATATCCGCTTTGCGAAGATTTCAAGCTTCACGTGTCTCCTTTTTTGTGAATGTCTAAGAACGGTATTAAAAAAGCTTTTTAGACAAATATTCCGGATATGGTATTAAAGAGGCATTAGGAATTCGAAATCTATTTATTACTAAACCATGTTTATTGCAAAACACATTAATTTGAACTACAGGATTCCAAAAGACGAAGAACACTTGCCTTTGAAATTTTTCTCCAAGTTTGAAAATTGTTGGGGTGAATAGGAATGGACAGTCAGTTTTTTAATTCGAGATTTAGAAATCTGGGAATCGGACACATTTTATTTTGCATCATAGCGCTTTCCTTATATAACTTATATCAGACCATATTTGTTTAATTATTCACTCAAGATCCCGACAATGAAGTATTCTGAATCAATAACCAGAATTTGAAACTGATATTCGTCAAATTAATAATAAAGAATATAACGCATTAGTCTTAGTTAATTACAACGCCATAACTGCTATGTTTAATTATTGTATTGTAGAATGTTGTTTCCAGTTTAGTAATAAACAAGACAAGAAGTCTACATAATGCTGTGGCTTTAGCTTGTTCTGTTTGGATCTGTCGTGATTAATTGCACTTTAATTCATACGGCAAAGTCATTGATTTGTACCCCTTGAGTTTTTTTAACCAGACAAGTCTGTTGTTTTAAAAATCCCCATTATAAGTCATTTTAATTTAATTATACATAACTCAAGGTCACGCAAATGCTTGTGATCCACATTTTTGGTAATATAAATTCACAAGCAACCTGAGATCATGTCAAAGGAATTTGTTTTGGGGATAAGTTGAAATGTGTCTTGTAAGCAGAGTCGCAATAGTAGTGGTTTTATGTTGTAGTGGACTCGCATATTGTACAAAGCTGGATGATGATGAACCAGTAGATTTTCTGACCAAAGTGAATGAATTACATGGAGTTGATGGACAAGGTCATGAAAACGATTATGAACGCCGAGTTCGACATATTGGATTGGATCGTGGATTTGGATACGGAGGAGGTTTTGGTTATAGAGAAAGGTTCGGTTATGAAAGATGATATAGTTTTGGTGGTGGATTTGGATGTTATTATGATTTTGAGTTTATCGAAGACGTTTTAGCTCATATGACTAATAAAGTCGGTCAAGTTTCCATAAATAAATACCTAATGTGTTAATGTGATTGTTTTAATCAGTTTGGTATAGTATTAACTAGAAAGATCTGAGCTCGTCGAAATAGCCCGAGCAAAGTATGCTCTCTGCTTCCATCCTTTTCCATCTCTTGTCCAAGTTCAGCAAGTTGAATCCGAATGGACACTAACCAGTACCCAATGGCAACCACTGGAAAGTAAAATTAACACAATTGATGTGTTATAACAGCTACAACACTGGACGTCGACAAGTTGTCGACAGTCAGTGCGTACTCTATTCCTACAGCATCCACCTTTTACGTCGAACCTTTGTCTTCAGAATCAAACTATCGTGGATGCCAGAGCACTTGGTTTGGAAAACTGAGAGGAGCATACACGGGATCGAAAGGAGTGGAAGGCTTACCGCGTTTCAGGCAGACGGGTTAGGACCCCCTTAAATAGGTATTGCAACAAGTGATTAGATAGGGAATTGCAAGACCACCACATCCGCCGTTCTATGGTTGTTTAATAATAAATGTTTAAGATACTGAAAATCTGCTCCTATAATAATAGATAGATACCAAAGATCACTCTTCATGCATTGAAAGTTGGAATTTGGAATTATGAGGCGACTTGATTTAAGGGTCGGTCGAAGAGCGCTTTCAATTGTCAGAATCCTATTTGTTTCTTGTTTTTCCTTCTACATTACAAACACCACTTTTACCACTCCCTGGAATTTCGAAACCAATTTCTAATCATGATTCGAATAATTTAATCAACCACGGACACCTGGCACTCTTCTACTTGAATGATACCTGCCGAACGGAAGGAAGCAATATACCACTCACAAGAGCTTGAAATGACTTAGCACTTCCTTCAAAATATGCATGATTTCCAATCATTATCTAATGATAGTTAACCTAAACAAACCAAATTGTGGTTCTATATATAATTATTTATACGTAATTATTGACAATAATCAACAAAACATAATTGGATGAGCAATATCAATATTCAGCACATAATTAACAACCTTCAGTAATTAGTTCGTATTCGACAATTTTGACGGTTGAACATTAAATTGCTTTATTGCATAAAATAAACAGTTTCCAAACTTTTACACAACAGTTACAGCAAATAATGTAAATTAGTATACGCTTAATTTAAAGCGATTGGATAAATATAGATTGCAATTACATGCACCTACCTATACATGAAGATATATATTAATCAATTTATAATCGCTGATGAGTAACTGACTTCTATTTTAATAGGTTGTTTGCACACATTTTAACAATTAATAATTAGCATTCCAAAATGTATACACATGCAAATATAATGTTTCACATAATTTCAGCAAAAAAGTATTTAAAGTTCAAATGACGGAAGTGCAATCATCGTTTATGTCATCAAAATAATAAAGTTTATTAACACGCATGATGATGCAATCAGTTTGGTTCATTGCGGATGAAATCGATAAAGCTACTCTTAAATTATTATTATTATTATTATTATTAATAAACTATTACAACCACTCTGCAGGATTTTTAATCTACATATATCAATGACAGTTCTATGCATATTTTTTTACGTTTTACATTTTTTTGTCAGCACATATGATAATACTAAATCACGCTGAGAAGCACAAGTCACTATTAAATAGATACGGTCGTGTGTCAACGAACCTGCATTTGTTTCCTCAGGACGACGCACGGTGTGATACACTCCGGTCAGGGAAATCTATTTCTGCTTCTTTTTCTGAAAGCATGTAATGAGATGACACTGGACAGGATAATGACAAAAAAAAGCTAAAGTCTATGTTTATCACAGCATGAAGTTGAATCCTTAAGAATAACAATGATGTTGTTGTTCTATACCCCAAGGAGTTCACTACTTCATTTTCAGAGTGCAATATCCGCTTTCAACACATTATTTGAGCACACACACACACAGTTCCTTCTGGAGTGTGTCAGACAGGGATTTTAATGAGAATACAAAGATTGTACCTACATGCATTCGGTCAGTGTCATATTGAGGTCATCTTTATGTGTAACAATGGAATATGTGAGAATATATCCTGTGAGACAGAGGAATTCTTTAGGTTTAGATATTCATAAAGCGTGATGCTGCTTACGGATTTTATTGTGTAATTTTTCTAGCGGGCAGAAAAATTCTTATTACTCCGGAGAATAGTATAAATTTATATATGTATATGCCTGTACGTATGTATATATTTCAAATAAGTTGAAAAGAATAAGTTGTTTAAAATACGCGAGAGGAAGCAGCAAGGCGCAGAAGATTGGAATATACTATGTATATGTATATTACTAAAGTAAAGATATTGTATCTTGCTGTTTCAATGGGCAATGCACTGCCATTTGGCAGCCGAGGGCTCATTTTTTGTGCCACTTCTGGTTAGTTTTTCTGCCATACAATTTGCCTGGACGTGGGAAGGCCAGGAATTCAGCACAAAGTGAGATCACAATTGTTCGAAATCCCATAGAAATTTGCGTAATATTTTTTAACCAATTTAGATCTTACTATTGGTAATTCGAATACTTTGATAACTGCTTGAATGTCGATACCAATCTCATCAACAATCAGTCAGCGGCTTTACGAATAGCCATAACTACAATGAAAAAGTCTGGTAGTCTAAAAGACTTGCTTATAGCAGTCGAGACTGAAAACAGTCCAGCTCATACGCCCTCCCCTTTCTTAGACCCATCGGTGTATATTTCTATATATGTAATTACAATGTTCTCTGTCCAATTCTGTCGCCTGGAAATACGAGCATGGTATTAAATGTTCAAATTCAGGAACAGGGTAACTTAGTCTGTTGTTCTATTTTGATGAACGCAGGGCTATCCTGGGCAGCATCGTTTCTAGCGCAGCCGTAGTAGTTGTGCGGAAGGTGCTCGTAACGATGAATGTACATATGTAAATTAAGAGTCAAGCCTGGTTAGTTCTTCAAACTTCAAAACTCTTTGTTGACAGGGATGTCTTTGTGATCAGTGACTTAAGTTAGCGTAATTTGGTAGTATGCAGTAAGTTGCAGAAGAGGTAGTTGCAAACAAGTTAGACTAAAAATCAGACAATAATGTTGGCCAGTGGAGTGTGGAATATTTTTCTAATCATTTTTTTCGAACTCAAATCAAACAAAATCCCATTTCGATCAAAAGATATACATACATAGGTAGTTAGTCAGTTATAGTTTTTTGAGTATTTTGACGCAAACTAATAGTAATGATCTTAGTACAAATTAGCGCCTTGAGCTCTTCAATAACTTTGCTTTTCAAATAACCAGTAAGTCCGGACGGATCCGACGAATATTGTTGTCAGACGGTACTTATGCACGTTGAGTTGACACAACTGAACGACTATTTTCAATGTGCAGCATTATTAGTTCGGCGTTGTTTCGGTGTAAAGCTATTCGGGGTTGACATTACTCAAGTCAATCTTTTGATAAATGTCAAAGTTATTCAATGTTTACATACCGACATAAAATATGGCACTCTCTGTGCATACAAGTACATTTTTAATAACGACCCCTTCTTTAGTCCTACATAAAAATAAACTTCTATTCTATTGTTCAGTCGAAAATTGTTCGCATATTTAAGGTTGTCCAAATACGTAAGCAAAATACTACCAAGGACATATAGCATTTTTTCCAAGAATCTGATATTTGCAAGGACAAATTAAAAATTCCCGGAACAAAAATCTACTATGTCAACGGTCGGAGAAGTCGATGTGTTCTTAATGATAGGAATAAATAAACAAGTTTTCAGACTTTGTAATTGGTATTCATTCTGATACTAAAATTGGATTTATGTGCTTTTATGTTATTGTAGAAAAAAATATACAGTTTGAAAGTATCTTTGAGAAGAAATAACACAAAAGTACGTGGGTTCTTTCGGGAAAACATAAAGTTGGTAATAAATAGTCTGCTTTGGATCCTTTTGTAGTTACACCACAGTTTACCACTGTTTCTTTTTTGTACGTCAGCACGAATTTGTCCAATTGAAAGAATGCAAACTGTCCTAAAGTGGGTACAATTAAAATTTCGATTCGTTCAGGAGAAGGGTGTCACAATGTTCACTCTAAATTGCACTCATACATGCGACAACATAATATTTCAATCAATATTTCCCTAACAAGCTCTTCCACCCTGTGTGCGCCTAAATTTAAACTGATATAGCACACTTTTAATGGCAATCTATTCGGTACCGTACAGACATTTAGTAATTTGTGTTTGTTCTATTGTTTCGTCGGCTTAAAAATCCTTCGAAGCATGATTATTTACTCTAATTAATGCCTTGCATGGATACCAACATTCAACGCTGTCGTCGTTTGTGCTCAATTAATGGTTGACAATATTGTTTGCGAAACGTTTCTGGATGCCTGTTATGATGAAAGTTGAATGAACTCGACCATTTATCCAGTTGCGACAAGAATAGATTTAGAGAGATGATGTCTGCAAAATTTATGAAATTCCTTTTAATGAAAGTTAATACCAATCGCTGTAATGAGCTACAGAATTGTGTAGTATAATTGGTAAACTGATTGATAGGGTGGATAAGCAAGTGCTTTTGAAAAGAAAAAAACCATTGGTCGATAAGTTATTGGTTCTTGGAATACAGGTTGCTAAAAACGTTCAAAGAAAAATAACCCTTACTTACCAGGCATTCAATGCTTTCATAAATCATAGTTCTCTATTTGTAATAAAAAAAAAGCATGTATACGGTGTTTTAGAGCTTCCTGTGGTAAAAGGCAACCACAGGGACTTGAATACGAATGCGACAAAAGAATCAGAAGACTGCCACTTGAACCTTTAAAATTAACTGCGTATCCTGACTGGGTTTTTCGTTGGCTTCCAATTAACGAACAATTTTTTGATATCTACTGCATGTTTGAGCTAGAGGGCAGCGGAATAATGCAGTGTTTTTTTTTTGTGGTGATTCAGTACTTTTTATTACGTTCTTGATGTGAATGTAGGGTTTGTGGATAGTGGGTTGTATGTAATATAATAATAAAAAAAAATTGTGGTTGTACATACAACTTTCATCAATGTAGGTAATATTCAATTGATTTATTCATTGGGAACGCATAAACCTTCATTTTAATTCATATTTGATTGATAATTCAAACGAGGATTCCCGTGAGTTATTGACGGAAAGCAATAGATGTTTTCTAATTTTAAAAAAAAATGTAGTCATATACATATGTATGTACATATGGATGTGAGAAAAAGGAATCAATACTTCTTATGATATATCATGCGAAACGGTGCATTGTGGTACATACAGAGCAGAGCACACGCTGGATATAAGTTAATTTATTTTACATTTATTTTGTTAAAAAAAATCTTTTTATTTTCTGGGAGGAGAAGCCTCTTTATTTCTTCCGATTCAAACTTAAACTAAACTTAAAAATATTACAAATGTATTCTTTATCTCCCTTATCTCGATGAATGCACGCATCGTCCGCATGATCGCTTGATGTTCCCACAGGTGTTCTCCTCTTTCCGTACGGCTACGTGCTGGAATGCGCTTTTCCTTATCTCTGGCTTCATGCCGTCTTCATGCCCAGACGCAGCGTCAGCGAAAATGGTTCGGCTCGTGGGAAATGATCGTAAATCATGTACATAATTTGTGTGGTGTTAACTCCTCCACCCTTTAAAATCGAACGCCCACGTTCGATGACACCGTTGTAAGATGTTGTGATAGTTCATCTACTCCTATTGTTCTAGATGGAATAGGCATATTTGTATTACCACTTGATGTTCTTGGTTCAGGTATTGGTTCGTGTAAAGAGATTTGTTCTATGTTCAATTTCTTATTCGACTTGGTACATGGAATCCAACTTTTCCTCAGAAGCGTGTATGCGAAGATTACGAGTGTTAGCGTTAGGAGTAATATCATCGCTATGGATTTCCTTCCACTGGAAATTTCCAATTCTCTGATGTACCTAGTGTTGTTGATTTCCATCTCCTTGAACATCTCCAGAGAAAGCAGTTCCTCAATCTGTGGTTTCGCTGCTGATGGTTGTAGTATTGCTGGAAGTGGTTTATGTTCAACGACCTCTGTTTCTGTAAAGGTGTATTGCTGAACTTTAATGGTGGCGTTGTGGAACTGAATAATGTATGTTCCATTTAAAGGGACTTCATTTCCATCGATCACGATCTTATCGTCGAATTGATTTAGTAAGATGATTCCAGGAGCTAGTTCATCTATGGCGGGAATATGCTGGTTGTTTACTTCAATGCACATGTGGGGTTTACTTGACAATAAATTGTTGATACACTTATCATTACTTATATCTAATATACTATTTTGTTTACATATTGATAAAAAATTTAAAGTTTTACATTCTTGATTTATAGCATACGTGTTTTCTTTACATTTTAATATTTTCTGAAAGTCTAGTTTAACAATAGTTTTCCCTTTTTTGACGGGTTTGATTAACATTTTATTGCAAATTTCTTTCTTAGTGGTAGGTAAGCTTAAAATATATAGAAGTAATTTATTGTTAGAAGCTATTTTGACTTCCGAAAATTCTACAGCCTCTATTATATTACTGTAGGGCATATTTTCTTTTTCTAAAATTTCATTTATTAAACTTATTTCTAAATTTGATAAGATGTAGGTATTTACTACACCAGCCTTTGCCCATTGTAAGGCATATTCTACATTCATTATTTCATCTTTCAATATTTCAAGTTTGAGTCTTAGTTCTAACATAAATTCAATTTTAACATTTTCATTTGACTTTAGAAGGACATTATTAATTTTATTTCTAATTATCATAAAATCATGCTTATCGGGGGTTCCCGCGATCCATTTCCAGGCAGCGCCCAGAAAGTCTAGGGATCTTTTAATTTTGTTCTTGGGAACGAGGCGGTCGAGGTGCAGTTGTATTTTTTTTACATCGTTGGATAGGAGAGGGAGGATGGGATTTGAGGTGCTCTTTATCTGCTGTATCATCTGGTCTAACCCTCTGAGTGATTGTTGATACTCATGGATGTCGATGACATGTACAAGCTTAAATGTGCCGGTTTGCACCTTTGCACTTCCTGTACTTATTGCGATAAGTTGAGAGTTTGAATAATCCAGCATCTTAACCTCGCAAATGATGGGTGTGACCCAGAATCTGGAATGAAATTCAGTTTCGTATTAAAGACTTATGGACTTCTTTACCGGTTTTAGTTAGAATAGTTGTTGTTCTATTTTCAGAAACAATTTCTTTTTTGTAACGGCTATTTAGTTTTGACCCTATGCGTTTATTTTGCTTGACATAAACTGTTTGTCCAGGAGAATATTGTTTAATTGGCTGTCTTGCTTTATTGTGGTATTCGAGGTCTGCTTTTTGTTTATTTTCGATTTTCCTGATGTTATCTTGACGAGCTTTTTCTAATAACTGTGGGTCGGAAGTTACACGGCGACCAAAAAATACCTCTATGGGTTTACTTCCAGTAGTGGAGTGAATAGACAGGTTATACTCATGCACAGCTCGTTCTAAAAGTTCCGTGAAGGAACGATGGAGGCTTTCCGGTTTCAAACATCTCATTATTTCTATCAGAGTTGAATGAAAACGCTCAACTTGTCCGTTGACATTACTACAATATGGTGGTGTAGTGAATATTTTGATGTTCAGTTCCTCCTCTATCATGAAACTTAGCGCAACTGAATTGAATGTCTTTTCATTGTCTATAACTATTGTTTCTGGTAAGCCAAAAGAGAAAAGAATCTCTCTTAGTGGCTGTCGTACGTCTTCTACTGCTTTGGACCTGAGAACTCTGGCTTGCGCATATTTCGAAAACTTATCTATGGACGTAAGAACAAGTTTATTTTCAGTAGAAAATATATCGATGTGCACTATCTGACCTGGATATTTCGGAATTGGTGTTGCCTGTAATTCTGGCTTGTTAGGATGCCTATCATATTTGTTTTCCCTGCATACTGTACACCTTTTTACTATCCTCTTTATTTTTGTCGACATTGCGGGAAAGTAAAATTTTTCCAAAATTTGTGTTTTGTTCTCGCGTTCATTTCGATGTGCTCGTTTGTGCGTTTCGATTATTATTTTTTCCTGCTCCGCTTCATCAGTCACATCCTGCACTTGCAATTGCGTGAACCGAACTTTGTAGTTATTGAAATTAGAAGTGTAAACTGTTTGTATCATGCCCATGACATGTTCTTCAGTGTTTGAGGTTATCTAGATTGTATGCTGGTTCTGTGATTACGTGCCTATGGTAGGTGGGAAAGATTATATGAAAGGTTTGGCTAGAAGTCTCTCCTATTTGTAGAATGATTTGACTCTTAAACACATTTATCGGTGCCTCTATACTTTGTATAAGATTATGGGATGAACTATCATCACTATGCTGGGTTGTAGATAATGTGTTAATATCAGAAGATTGTGGCATTCTTGATAAGGCATCAGCGACGATATTTGTCCTGCCAGGCTTATACTTAAGTTCATGATTATACTCCTCAAGTATAGCCTTCCACCTTTTCATTTTACTGTTATTATTTTTGTTGCTCAAGGCAAATGTTAATGGCTGGTGGTCAGTGTGAATTCGAACCTTAGCATGACCGTAAAGGTAGTTTCTAAGTGAGCCCAGTGCCCAAACAATAGCTAACATTTCTTTTTCATTAGCAGCATAGGTTTCCTCCGTTTTGGAAAGCGTTCTGCTAATGAATGTAAGTGGTCTGTTATCTTGCTCGAGAACGGCACCGATGGCAACGTTCGAGGCATCGGTTGTGAGGTCAAAGGGTTTTTTATAATCGGGGTATGCTAGTATTACATCTTTTGAAATGAGTGAATTCTTTATTTTGTTGAATGAATTTTGAGCTTCTTGATTAAGATTTATTGCTACTCTAGCGGATTGGTTCTTGGACACGCGTCCTTCCTCCCCTCTTAAGAGGATTGTCAGGGGTTTAGCGAGTTGCGCGTATCCCTTAATGAAACGACGGTAATACCCGGACAATCCGAGGAACGATCTTAGTTCTTTCAGAGTTTTGGGGATGGGGAAATCTAAAATAGCCTTGACTTTTTCCATATTCGTTTTAATGCCTTCAGATGATATTACAAAACCAAGAAATTCTACTTGTGACTTGAAAAATTTACATTTGTCTAATTGAACTTTCATGTTCGCTCTAACTAGTGTACTGAAAATTTGCTCAATGTGTTTGGCGTGTTGAGCTTCATCCTCACTGAAAATGATAATATCATCAATGTACACGTAACACGACTTTCCAATGTATTCTCGTAATATGTCGTCGAGGGCTCGTTGGAAAATCGAGGGAGCGTTTTTTAAGCCGAATGGGAGTCTCGTGAACTCATATTTCCCGTTGTTTATTGAAAAAGCTGTCTTCTCAACGTCCGATTCCCTCAGAGGAATTTGGTGGAAGCCACTTTTCAAATCAAGCACAGTGAAAAATTTATTTCTCCCCAATTGTGCAGTTACCTCGTTTATATCAGGTATGGGATATTTGTCGGCAATCGTAATGGTGTTGAGTTTACGATAATCAATGACCATTCTGTACTGCTTTGCACCAGTGGAGTCAGCTTTTTTCGGGACAATCCACACTGGCGAATTGTACGGTGACCGTGAAGGTCGTATTATTCCGTCATCAAGAAGTTTTTCTACTTGTTTTTCCACCTCAGATTTTAGAGACATTGGAAAGGGATAGTAACGGGTATAGACTGGGTCATTATTGGAAGTTCTTATTTCAGCTACGACTGCTGTGGTATACGTTAGCCTTTCTTCAGGCTCAGCAAATAAGTTTGGATGTTTATTTACGACGGTATTTAACAAATATTTTTGACGAATTGTTAGATTGTCGGTATTTACGGTTATTGAATTGACTGATTGAGATTCGAGTTGTTTAATTTTTATGTTTACCCTATTGAGTATTGTCATGTAGCTGCCTTGAGTGTGAATAACTGCGGATAGTGACTTTAGGCTGTCGTTGCCCAGTATCCCATGGAAAGTTTTAAGGGTAGGTAAAATGAAGAATTTTATCTTTACGTCGTTAAGACCGAAAAGGTTAAGAAAAGTATGGTGGCTAACTTTAACGTCGCCGGCTATAGATTTAGCATAGAATGAAGTTTCGTTCGGAAGGGGTTTATTCACTATGTCTGATTTTATGTAATTCTTGCTGGAGCCAGTGTCGATTAAAAACTTGTAAATTTCTCCAGTCCTCGTCTTACATTCAAAATATGGCAAGGAGGACTGGGTTAGTCTAAAAAATGTATATCGCTATATTCAAGTGATTGATCAACTGGGTATTCATATCCCGTATAGTCGGTTGAGAATTCGGTTGGGGGATTGTCATTCAGCTCTACGTTGACATTTTGAGCCATCGCCTCGTAAGCTTGGGCGTACGCGTCTTCTTCGCATTTGTAACTCTCGTTAGGTTGGGTTGTTGGCGGATTTTCGAATGATTCCATGCCAGGACTTATGTGAAAGTTGTGCTGTTTTGGTTTATACACTGCCGACTGTTGTTGAAAGGAAGGCCTTGGTGGTTGTTGGCCTGTGCTAAAATTCGCTCTCTGGTTGGTATTATTTATACCTTTATACTGGTTACTGCGTCCTTGTGTTAACGGTTCATTTTTTATGGGAATTTGATTTGGGAAAGGTCTTGCAACTTGAAACTGGTTTTGGCGAAAATTATTAACGTGATTTTGCGCAAAGGAATTATTGGGTGGTTGGAAGCCAAAAGCATGGGGTTGACGCATAGGTGGATTATAGGTAGGATATGAGGGATGATGATGATGATTTTGACCCATATGGAAGTTTCTTGGTGGTAACGCACTTTGAGGAAACGCGTTTTGTTGACGTGAAGGTTGTTGACCGAAGTTCTTTCTGATCCCTCCTTGATTGTTCTGAACGTAATGAGACCTGAAATGCTGGTTTTCGTATTTAAGGCAAAGATGTAGTGCCTGCGGTAAATCCGCGGGTTCTTTCATTCCTAAGAGGTCAGACAAGTTACCTTTAAGTCCCCTTATGAATGTCTCTAGGGCTTTGTCTCTATATGTTTTAGTTAAGAGTCGCATCGATTCTGGACAGATTTCCATGCAAGATACCTTATTTATTATTAGAGTTAATTGAGAATTAACTGCCTGATAAAATTGTTGAATACTCTGATTTCCTTGAACCAAATTTGCCATTTGATATTCTAAGGTTGTGACATCCCGCCTGTCAGCGTAATGCATCGTTAGGCAGTGTGCAATACTTTCCCAGTTTAAGGGAGTGTTATAAGCCTCTAAGGCTGCATCTGCTGGCCCAACGATTTTGTTGCGAATTACGTTAATAATTCCATAATATTTGGGCGTTCCTTTAAAGCTTTCGTACATTTTTAACACACGTTCGACACTCTTCTTCCAGGAAGAGAATTCACTAGCCTCCCCGGAAAAGTTGCGTAGACATCTTACGACGTCAGGAATTTTTTCTAATCCATCCAAGTTATTCTGGTATTGAGGAAATATTGTCTGGTCTATGCCAGAGAAACGTTGCGCACTTGGATTAAGAATATTTTCTACTAATTTTTTACCTTGCTGCTCTAGAACGCGACTAACTATTGACGTCACTAGAACGTCCAATTCAGGTGTGGATCTTATTTCCTGAGTTTCAGCTTGAGATGCGCTCGAATGGAAAGAACAATTTTGGTCTTGGTTTGCAGTTGGTGGCAGACAAAGAGAAGGAACACTACTTGGAATTTGATGACTTGTGGAAAATTGTGTAGAGGGGTTAATGTTGGGTGGTTGGTTTTGGGAAGTAGAAGGTCCTTGGAAAGTAGGAAGGGGTGAGCTGGAAGCGGTTTGCCCTTGATTCGAAGGAGGAACGTCTTCCCCCGCACCCGATCTTGTGTTGACCATACCGATCATTATATTATGCAAATGTGTAAATTAAATTTAGATTTGGAATTAATACGCGAATTAATTGTATATACTAACGCAAAACAATAATAAACAATTTAAAGGAAAAGAGACCGAAAAGCAAAGATAAATTTGAAAATGATAATGCACGAACTCGCTATTCACTTATTAAATTCTTATTATTAATTATTTCGATTTTCTAGAACTCGTTACTTATATTTCTAAATTAAAATTTTTTGTTTCTTTTACCAGCTTCTTATGATGAAGAAAAATTCACAATTCACTTTTTTGATTTACTATGTTCAATTATATATACTTAATTTAATCCCTTAATAGACTTTCAATTTTACTTAACTATAACTTACAATATAAAATAAAACTGCAGATTCCCCATTTGCTTCTGGAAAATCAGCTCCAATCGGGTGGTGCGGCTAGCTTCAATCAGCTTCCGTTTCGTCTTCCTATATCCTGATGTAGGGCTACTTCGGGGCCTTTTAGACAAAACAGTCTTTTCACCACTACGCGATTGTGACCACAGGGAATTTACAAACGTTTAACTCGCGAGCACGTCAGTCCTCAAAAAGGATTTTATTAAAACTAGCACGTCAGTCCTTAAGAAGGATTTTATTAAAACGAGCACGTCAGTCCTTAAAAGGATTTTATTAAAACGTTTACTTCGCGATCACGATTAAAGTAATTTTTACTAAGTCTTTTAATAACTTAAACCCTGCGGTCCCTGCTCGGGCGCCAGTTAATTTATTTTACATTTATTTTGTTAAAAAAAATCTTTTTATTTTCTGGGAGGAGAAGCCTCTTTATTTCTTCCGATTCAAACTTAAACTAAACTTAAAAATATTACAAATGTATTCTTTATCTCCCCGTGCATTCATCGTCCGCATGATCGCTTGATGTTCCCACAGGTGTTCTCCTCTTTCCGTACGGCTACGTGCTGGAATGCGCTTTTCCTTATCTCTGGCTTCATGCCGTCTTCATGCCCAGACGCAGCGTCAGCGAAAATGGTTCGGCTCGTGGGAAATGATCGTAAATCATGTACATAATTTGTGTGGTGTTAACTTATACCCACGATTTTTCCTTATATAGTAAGCGCCCGTAATATCCGACAAATTCTAACAAAAAGGTAAACTACTAGGCGTAAATATACGTAATTTTTACTTGCACCTATACCTATAGGGCAAGTATTGTATTCGTGCAAAATTTGGAACTCGAGATTTTAATCAAACTTGACATTACTATAATGGAGAAGCCCAAAAAAGTAGGTCCGCCAATGCCGTCTGTCTGTCTGTCTGTCTGTCCGCCTGTCTGTCTGTCTGTCTGTATATTCGACTACAGCCTAAACGGCTGAACGGATTTACTTCAAACTTCATATATAGGGTCTGTGGGATATTCCCTAGAGGCGAAATTTGAATTTTCATTCTAACCTCAAAATTAAGGGTAGTTTACTTAAGGCCGATTTCAGTTAAAATGGATTTTCTCGAAAACGGCTCTAACGATTTCGATAAAATTTGATGTGTGGGTTAGTTTGGGCATATGCTATGAGGTGGCATACCACGTTTTTCACGAAAAATTCGAATAACGGTAATATTGAAAATCAGCTATTTCTCCGGTATTTGTTCGGCGATTGGGCTAAAAACTATTATTTGTAGGTTATAAGACAAGTGCAAAATAATGGCATACCAAATTTTGCAATGCCACGCCCACTTTTTTAAAACTTATTTTTTTTCAAAATTTTTACTAGAAATTGAGAAAAAATTATTTAAGCAAAGTAATATGCCTTAAAATTCTCTATAATTCACTCAAACATCTTATCTGGCCACGCCCACTTTTTATGGGCATTTTTATAAAAACAAAACATTGAGTAAACTTCTACAATGTTATGACTATTATTCCATCGAAACGCGGAATGCCACGCCTACTTTACTGGGAAGAGCAAAACTTGGACTTTAATTCTGATAAAATTATACACTTATAGCATTACGGTGCAAGTACGTACGACCCAGTCGTGCACTTTATTTTAATTAAATTGTTTCTGCTTGAAAATGTTAAAAAAAAAAATTAATTAAGAAATAAAACTATCCATCAGAACTACATATGTATATCCGACCTTTATTCGATTTGTGCCTTGTTATTATTATTTTGATATTGAGGGACAAAATTCCAGAGCACTTTATACATCTAAAGTTTACATCATCCCTTCACCTAAATGTGTTGAAACTTTTTTAATTAACTATGAGGTAGTATCATTAATTTTCGTTTCAAAATAAAAATTGTCTGCTATTGATGTGAAGTTGGAGTTTATAAAAAAAAAAAATCTAGAAAAGTTTCAAAAGATTCAATGAGATAAGGTCGATGAAATGACCATCTGATATTAGCGGATAACTAAAAGCACACTCATCCAATAGATATCAACACAAGGGCGCTTGTCAATTACAAGATTGAAAAATTTAAAAGAAAATTAATTCAAAAACTTTATAATTCATCAGTAGTTTGTTGTAGAGATGTAATGTATGAATGTAAATAATGTTATTGATGTAATACAGAATTTCCTCCGTAAATTTCTATACACACTCGTATGCATTAACGATATCCTAGTTTTCAATCCAATATGATGTAAAAGGAATTTGAATTCAATTTTCTTTGAAAACTATTATTGTTATTCGAAGTTAGGGGAGCTGAAAATTAGGTTGAAGATCCCTTTCTTGGCATTGTCCTTCAGTTTGTGTAGGTTAGGCCAGGTTAATAGGTTTTAATCATAGATGAGAACAACTACGCTCGTGGTACTCAGTGAAGATAAAATTGTTGGAATGTTGCGGAATAATTCTTTCTTTCTTTCTTAAACCTTAATCCATCTGGAGATCTGAAGATTTGAATGTTTAGAGGAATCTAAATTTAAAATGTGTGGAGACCTTCACGGAGGCAGAAGATGGGTAAGATAATGTGTTCAAATCCAATGAGCCAGTGTTGAATTGAGGCGGGCTACTACCTACTACTGTGTTATTAAAAAAATAAAGTGAATATCTAATTTTAAAATATGCGGGCTCTTCGATTCTGGCATGTATTTTTTTTTTAGGTTGGTAGTAGTGAGAAACGCTAAGAATGTTGCGAAAAGCCGTTGGCTTGGTACAAAAAATATATAGAAGATTGAGATAACCCCAGGGGCCATCAAGATTAACTGATTGAAGAATCAATCAGGAAATAAAAACCGCATAGCTGCGCTCTTTGAAGATCATTCTGGAAATAGATTTTAACAATTGTTTCGAGGATTGGAAGAGTGATATTAATTTAGCGTCAGGAAATGTGTACTTACATACATACGAACATCTATCATCAAGTAAACTTCTAAACAGTATCCAACAAGTAAATAATGATCGATGTAGATTCTGTAAGAACAATGGGGAAGTCTACTCCTAACAAAGAGGCTACATTCAGAATTGTACTTAACTATTGTTTAATTCCTTTTAAATACCAATTAACACTACTTAATCCAAACCAAAGTACATGGAACGCTTTGAACGAATATACATACTTGTATGTATACCATGAAGTGAGTTTAGTATTTAAAGGAGAAAAGAGAGTCATTAGTTATTTGAACGATGTGACAATATTATGTTTATAGTGTAACCTGTGTCTTTCCACAGATCCTTTCGAGTTTCTCATTCTTGCTAAACAAACAACTAAAAAACCTTTTCTGCTCAAAAATAAATAAAAACATTTTCTTCTTACTTAGAATTTTGTTTAATTCCAAAAGATTGTAATACTAAACCAACATTATCCTTATATTCTAAAAGATGTGCTCTCTTTACAACAATTATGTATACAAATGGTCCATTATACGTTCTTAAATCTTTGAAATATTGAATGGCGTAAGATTGCAAAACTGATGGTTGTTTCTTGGACAAATATAAACCCACCGCCTCAGAAATGTCATTAAGATGTTTCCCTCCAATGTCCATACTAACTATTAATGTGGCAAACTCCTGTAATAGTTTCGATTGCAGCTTAAATTCTTGTGTTTGCCTGGAAAAAGTGTTTTAATATCAAGTATTTTGGATGACTAGAATAATACTTACACCAAACTACTTTCAGCTTTGCTATTTGTTGCTGCACTGTTGAGGAATCCCACCAGAAACGGAAGAACCTCGCTTTAAATAGATTAAAGTTAATTTGGCATGATGAGATTGTCAGAATATATGTATAACATACTTGAGAGTTCTTCTAAGAAGGAAATCTTTCGCATGCACTGCTAGTACTTCAAGCAAAGTAAAACAACGATTTAGTACAATTGGATCCTTTTCTTTTACTCGTTCCACGAACGGCTTCCATGTGCGATGAACCAAAGGTAAAAATTCATCTTCATAGTCTTTTAGTAATGGGAATCCGCTTATTAAACATTCTAATGCAACAATTTGTTGAATTTTATTCTTGCATGACATAAATTTCAAAATTTGTTCAATGATCTCTATCGTTAGTTTAATGTAACGAGGCAGTTCGGGTTTTGACGCTTCATCTGGTGTTTCATTAGTCTGGTTCTTGTCCACTGTTTCAGTTTCATTTGTTTGGTTGATTTCTTCTAAGACATCATCCATTTGTATGTCACTTTCTTCAGGTTTATTTAATATGTTCATCCACTGTGTATATGGATCTATATCTTCTATTTGGAGAATATCTTCGTCATCTGCTACTTGGTCTAAATCGTTTACATGACTAGTCCATTTGGGAACATTAGAAAAGAATACATGGAACACTTTTAAGTATGATACCACATTATTCGATTGATGGGCTTTTGCACATTCATCTAGTATCACCGAGAATATAGACTCTAGGTAAGTAACTGTATTAAGAGAACTGTATTGAAGGACCACTGATAAAATGTCGCAGGCTGACTGGCTTTCAGGAGACTAAAAGAAAAAGAAATTATGATCAGATTTAAATTGAGATACAAGGTAATGATTACTTACCCTTTTTAATATCGTCCTCATGTGGTAGGAAATGTAGTCAGTATATGCCTCTATTAATTGATATATTTCGCGAAAGCCTAAGGCTTTACGCATCGCAGATAGCGCATAGCTTCCACACAGGTACACGTTATAATTGCTACTTCCTAAAATAAATGTGTATGGTCTATTATACTGTCAGACACTTTGTACATGAATTGGTTGTGTTCATTTGTAATGACCCCCAACGTACCTGCTTTAAGTAGAACTTTATGAAGTGACTGGAAGACATACTGCTTGAAGTCTTCTCCCATCGCAATAGCAATGCTGCCTACAACATCTAAAACAATGCATGTATGCAGTACGTTTAGTTGCGCATCAGCAACAGTCACCATATTCAAATATTCTTCTGAAAAAGCAAAACATTTCCATCCATAGCACTATAAACATTATTTAAATACACACCATCGTCGTCAGAGTCATCTGAATTACAGTCCTGCACTCTAATTTCGATTGCAGACTCATACAAGCCAGGAGTACGGTCAACATACCAATCAGATTTCTGAAAAAAAAAGGATTTTAACTAAAATAACTTCAATAACTTCTAGCGTACCTTTTTGACTTTAAGCCTTTGCATTTCATCTGGTTGCAAGGCCAAATGCCAGTGAGATTCATCAAGAAGTTCATTAAAGAATGACGAAACAAGCTCCTTTCTTTTTATACCAGACTCATTAGTCAGCATAATTCCGATAATAAGTATTACTTCATTTACAACCTCATTGCTAGTGTGCATTAGTTCCATTAAATGGTCAAAAAAAACATTGGATGTTTCAGGGCGTCCAAGACTCTTGCAGATATCGCACAACACTCCCTGAACTCGTGTAGAGTCAATATTTTTGAATCTCCTCCACGATTTGGTATGCATGACATGATCATCTTCGCAAATATTTCGCAGCGCGTACTCCTCTATTAGCAAATCCCGTTGCATTTTCAATTCGAACGCTGAAATCAAGCAAAGACAGAAATCCTCTAGATTTTTTGAAAAAGCGAACAGCATTTTTAGTCGACGATCGGGGATACATTGGAGGAATCCCTTTAGGAACTGAAACTCTGAATACTGCTCTTCATCTTCGCATCTGTTTATAACCCGTGGAAGTCTCGTTAGATGTTTATCGAAGAGAACGTCTACAAGATCATCGAAAATGAAACTACAATCGGAACGTTGTATGGAATGTAAGGTCTGCAAGCAGATTTTCTTGATTGTCTCGTCTTCGTCCTGAGACATTGCCATTACAGATTCAAGAAGCTCCACGTTGTTCTCTCCTAAACGTTGAGAGCCTCTTTCCAGTAATTGACAACAAAATTTTGCATATTCGTATCGAACTTTTCTCGACTGATTCGCCCGGAGGATGCCTAATTTAGGTAGAAGTTTGCTTATCTTAGATGCTGTTTCTTCAAACCAGGTTGAAGTTCTTCCCTCCGATTGAAGCTTGTTTAGTTGTGCTTCGAGATCTTTTTTCACATGTTTTGGTTTCTTAATAAAGTCGTCATCATCGTCAATGGATTGAGCTTCAAGATACTTTGTCACTAGATTGATAAATGATTGTTGATCATAGGAAGGTAAAGTTCCTCGATCGCCCTTGTCGAACATAATGAGAAGAATTCGTCCCAAAGCTTTAATAGCCGTCTGAAATGATAATTATAGACAAACATTAAGGAAACTAATAAAGTGAATGGCAAAAGCTTACGGAAACTAAGGTTTCTCCAAGTTTCTCATCAGATAGTGCTGTTTTAAAGAGCACTGTTATTATTTTTGGAACAAAAATAAAAACTGTATCAGCTACTTGATTACGTAGCACTATATCCACTGAGTTCGCTTCATCATGGACATAGAAAACTGCCATTAGGCAATGCGTAGATGCAATCCTAGATTTATAGGATAAAACATGAATGCTTGTAATGAAACAAATTGATTTACTTACACCAATTTCCGGTACTTTTCATGAGAAATAAACTCAACAGATGTCAAGAGAATTTGTCCCATAAACAGTGCTGATTCAAGTGTATAGTATTGCTCCAAGACATCCGAAGTGGAACGTTTAAAGATTTCTGTTATACACTCAATGGTGGCAAGTTTTATCTCCTCTGAAAGATTCGGTTTTACAGCAGCCACTTCACAGTTACGAACTTGCCTAATGAGAATAAGTAATATCGTCTTTATGGCTTTTACATCTTTCAGGTAAGTGCGAGATATAACCGTCTTCATTAGCCTGATGATACCGGCTTGTAATTCCATATTTTCGCTGCAATTTTAAAAGTTAATCATAGATATAACAGCTGGCTGATATTTAAGATTTGAATTACCCATTTAGTTTATCTAATTTTAGCATTAACGGCGTTAAAAGTCGAACTTGAAAAATTTGCATTTGTATGCCATTGTATTTTTGTAGTTCGTTCTCGGCAGCATTTAAGGTTTCTTTGTTTGGAGTGCGGATAAAAGTTTCAACAGATCTTTTAGCACGAGTTACAAATTCTTCAAAGCTTGTCATGGTTTTTATTATAATATGAAAATCGTATCAATAAAATAAAAGATACGAACAGAAACTACACCGACATGAACAGCTGGTTTGTTTATTGTCAAATTTTTGTGGAGGGAAGGAAGGAACTGTTTGCTTTGGAGGAAACTCTTCCAACACAGCGTGTCTCAAACTCTGTGCTACAGTAAAATTAAAAAATTAAATTAAATTAAAATTAAAATTTGATTATCAGAAAATGCAAATTGTTCTTCACGGTCTTATGTCTCTTAAACTTCTAACTAACATTCGACAGCATAGGAACCATAAAAGCAATTCTGTTGAAAATATAACGGACACAACTGCAAGTTTGTAGTTTTAAAAACGACTAAATCCTTAATAAATCTTATAATCCTCTTCGAAACTATAATTGTTGGTTCCATCGAAATGTTAATGGTTGCACGATTCCAACTATGCAAACAAAGCTCGGAGCAAAAGATGCTGAATTGGAAGTCCAGCGCATCACGATTCCAGTGTCAATGTCAGCTGTTCTTTTGTTTACGTGAATTGGTTATTACTCACAACAGTCCTTTGATTTTATTGAACCGTTCTGTGGATTTCATAACTTTAGAATGTCGCTGGCGAAATTCCTTAACAAATCCATCGAGCAGTCTCCACATCTTAAGCGAGTGTGTCTCCTCAAACCAACAGAACCAGAACTGAAAATAATCCACCTCAAGTCTGGTAAAAATGAGATTGGCCGGAGCCATGAAACTGGAATTAGAGATGTACGCTGCTCCAAGCTACAACTATTACTGGACGTAAACTTGGAAAAGTGTCAGGTTCAACTCGAAGTGTTGGGCATAAATCCTTGCTCTTTGAATGGTTTCATGATGAATCAAGGAACTACAACAACTGCACAGCATGGCGATATTCTCGAAATCGTTTATGGGCGGCATTCATTTGAAATTTTCTTTAAACCACCACCATCAGATGAAAAGCCAGTCATCAAAAAGGAAGAGGGAGTATTATCTCCTAGTACATCAGGGGAAGACTCCAAAGACAAGTGGGAAGTGATAGACAATGGCAAGCTTGTAATTTTAACTACCAAAGGTGTGAAATCTTCGAAAAACATCGCCGGTTACGATATGGACGGAACTATAATAACTACGAAATCTGGTAATGTATTCCCTAAAACCATCGACGACTGGCAAATACTATACCCAGATATTCCATCAAAACTGAAGAAACTAATAGAAGACGGGTACAAGATTTGTTTTTTTACGAATCAAGCGGGTATTGCCAAAGGAAAGCTAAAACTAGAAGATTTTAAACAAAAAATCAAGGGAATCGTACGAAAGTTGAATATACCTGTGCAAATATTTATTGCAGTGGGTGAGGCCATCTATCGGAAACCAGCACCTGGGATGTGGAACTATTTATCCGAGAAAATGAATGATGGAGTGCCAATTACGTTGGACAAGAGTTTCTATGTAGGAGATGCGGCTGGGCGCGATGCGGAAGGTAAACGGAAACGTGACCACTCTTGCTGCGATCGCTTATTCGCACTCAATGTCGGTTTAAAGTTCTTTACTCCGGAGGAACACTTCTTAAATAAGAAACCAATGAAGTGGACCATGCCAGAATTCAATCCAACCGACATTCCCTCTAATGTAGCTCATATTGAGCCAGAGAGTACTAAAATTCCATCGTCTGCTTCCTGTGAAATGATTGTTCTTGTGGGTTTGCCTGGTTCTGGAAAGAGCGTATTTGCAAAAAATACTTTGGAACCGCAAGGCTATACCATTTTCAATGCTGACACCTTGGGCAGTACACAGGCATGTGCTGTTCGTTGTGAGAAGGCCCTACAAGCAGGGAAAAGTTGCGTAATAGACAACACCAATGTGGACGTGGAGGCACGTAAGAAATTTGTAGATATAGCCAAACGACTTAACATTCCATGCCGCTGTTTTGTTATGAACGTTAGCCTGGGTCATGTGCAACATAATATTGCCTTTCGACAACTAACAGATGCCAAACATTCGAAGATCAATCAAATGGTCCTGAATACGCTGAAGAAAAGATATAAAGACCCTTCTTTGGATGAAGGCTTCTCTGAAGTTGCGAAGGTGAATTTAAAATACGAATTTCAATCTACCAATGAGGAGAGTCTCTACAAACTATATTTAGTTGAGAAATAAATAATACGTGCGTAAATTTAAACAAGTCTTTAATTGAATTTCTAGTCTAAAGTGAAGATTCTCTTTGCAATATCCGCAATAAGCCAGTCTACGGCGCTGAGTAACTTCTCTCCAGTCACAGCACTGACTCCAACCACCAGCCAATGATGAGTTGTGATGTTATCCAGCTCAAGGATCTGAAAACATACACTATCAGAATATTCCCACTTATTAATCGATCCTTATTTACCTCTTTAACTTCCTGTGATGACAGTGCCCCTGGTAGATCCTGTTTGTTGGCCAATACCAAAAGTGTCGCACCTGCCAATCTCTCCTCTTGTAAGAGCACTTCGAGTTCACTTTTACACGTCTCCAATCGCATTCGATCTGCGCTATCCACCACCCAAACCAGACCATCTGTGCATTCAAAGTAATTCCTCCAGTAAGACCTGAGCGACTTCTGACCACCAACGTCCCACATGTTCAGTGTATAACCATTGTGCTCTAGGGTTTTGATGTTGAATCCAAGTGTGGGAGAGATAGTGTCGATTGGTTCTCCGTTGAATCTTTTAAGGATTGTGGTTTTTCCTGCATTATCCAATCCACTGGAGAATGGAAATCGTTAACTTCCACAAAAAAAAACGATTTCTTTTAATACTTACAGCAAAAGTATTCGCATCTCCTTTTCCCTTTGACGCATTTTCTTTAAAACTGTTAGAAATCCCATTTTATTTGCTTTAACTAAATCGAAATATTATTAAATTAAACAAAAACGAATCATCTGCCGGAAAATTATTCTTTTGTTTTCGACGTTTTCGATTCAGAGGAGTGACGAAAGTGACGTTATATGGACTGTCATAATCATCATTTTCCAGTAGAATCAGCTTTGTTTCCTTTATTGTTTAGTATTAAAGACCACTCTTTTTTTATTTAAGAAATTTATAAAGAAAGAAAAAAGTGAACGCCATTGTAAAACTCTAGTCAATGATTAGAATAATGAAAGAATAGTTACTTAACAAAGTGATAAATGACTACTCCCAAAACTCTGGCTAGAATAATTACAGCACTCTTACTCTGTGGACACTCGAGCAAGTTCTGCTAAGCAAGTAGTTAACATTAAGTAGTTTAACAAGTTAAGACGTACATATGTAGGTTGCACGAAACTTAACAAGGAAGTTAATCTCATATTATCTGCTTGGTATAATACTTTTTTTCGCTTTTGGCTCGGAGAATTCCATACTAGTTGACGGGCAAGAAGAAAATGTTCATATGTACTCATAGAAATTTGTAAAGATTGGAACTTGATCGTCGAAACCCATTCATGTGCCTTTTATCAATAATTTCTCTGAATACTTATTTGGTGCTCACAGATATCGAAATCGTCAACCATCTGGTCACAGACTTTCAGACAAAAATGTTTTCGTTACCAAAGGAAGCGGAACAAGAACAGGATATTTAAATCTAACTCTAATACTCTGGCATAAAACTCTGCAACCATATGGATGCAGGAACTCACGCACATAAAAAATGGACATCAGTTACATAATGATTTAAAAGGTTTCTCTAGATCCGTACGCGAAGTACATTTACTTTGTATTTCAGTAAATTATATGAATCACATGTCTCTGTATTATTAAAGTAATATTCCTAAGTATAGGGTATACAAATAAAATTTTGTTTGTTGTTCGTTTTTCTCCAAAAACAAGGAATCGTCTAAAAATAACTTAGCCAATAAAATTTTATGGTAAATTATTTTTTTCTTACTATAAACTAAAAACGATGCTTGGTAAGACTATTTATTCCTCCATCACTCCAGGTACGCCCCCTACCGATTTATGAAAATCATATTTGCTGTCAAAATTTTTTTTATTGGATTCTTGTGCTCCTCGATTACTTACAATTTTCGAAACTTTACGATTTGTAATTAAAAATGAACGTATCAAGGGTGAGTTTCATAGAAATTAGTCCAATAATTCCTTTAATTTACAGACTGCAAATAAAATGATTCTACAATTACATATATTTATCTAGAAACCCATATTCTGTAACATTACGTAATTTATTTTTTTGTTCTAGGCCGTCATTCGTCAATTTGCCACCAGCAACATTGCTAGGGCCGGTGAGATCGAAAAGGGATACTTTAAGCTTAAGGATGTCCAACAGAAATTCCAAAAGCCCGATGGCAAGCCTGTCTTCCTAAAGGGAGGCGCTATGGATCAAATCCTGTACCGTCTAACCATGGGTCTCTGCCTGGTAGGAATGGGTGGTATGGTAAAGCTGTTCTGGGACTTGAGTGTACCCAAAAGGGATTAAGTCCCGTAGCCCTAGAAACATCCCTGTCCAGACTAGAAAAAATCAATTTATATTTCTGTGTTTTAAAGTTATTAGTCGATTTGTCCGTTAACATACTGGGAAACTCCCGTGCGGAACAACACATTCAAGTGTGCATTTAAAGCAGAGAAATATATGTTCTTTTTACTGTTTAAAGTAGACAGTTTGTATTGTTTTCTTAATTGTTCACCAAATTACACTTCAGCGTTAATGGTTGGTTATGTGGAAGCAAGTACCTATATATGTAAGTATATGGTTGTTACTCATCGGTTGAAATGATGCAAGCTTCTGGCAAGGGTTCTAATCTAATCGACTAAACGGCTGGATTCCATAATAAAGATATCCGAGAGATGGCAAGGTAAACGCAGAGTCCTCAGAGGTAAAGCATCGGCAAATTTACACATATCTATGGGAATGAAACACACTTTCGCTGCTGATGCAAAAACAATCCTTAAAAAGGTATTTCTTTAGAAACTACAATTTGTCGTCTTGTAGTATGATATATAAGATATAACTGTAATGCGCGAGAATAAACACATCTCTCATCTAAGAAACTCTCCATCATGGCATCACTTGTCACAAACTCTAACGACTAGTAGCACAAGTGTTGCAGCATTAACAAGGAGTTAGCCGAAATAACCATAAACCGCACCGAAAACTCATACGGCATATCTGCAAACCTTGCAATGAAAAACAAGAACAGGCGCAAGTGTAAGAACCAAAAGATTGCAGTCGTGTGTAGAAAGAATAGAAGCTGCACTGACTGCCAGTTTTAGGATATGGAAGAAACCTTGTTTAGGAAAGCCAAGAAGCTGACTATTTGTTTAAGGTATGTCTAAATATGCGTTAAACATTGAGAGGGAAATATAGCATTCATCGCATATTGGCTTCTAGACCAACGAAGTTAAAAACAAATATATGGTGGCAACAATATATGTACGTATGTGGGGATGAGGAATGAAGGTAAAAGATTTAACCAGGAACTCTGTAAGTTGTATCAACATACAGATTGGAAAAACAATCCGGTTCGAGACAGACCAAACCTCTGTTATAAGGACTAAGTTATTGTTGATCCCAGTATGGTATGTTTGAGAGACCTACGGGTACAGTATAACTATATCACCTATATACCTTATAATATCAGGGATCAAGAAAAGTCCAGCTAGAGATGAAGCGGATAGCAATTATTTGTTAGAATACTTTATGAGCCTGAGAAACCAAGAACTTAAGAACTACAAGCGTATCAAGAGGGAAAAGTAAAAACTGATAAACAAGAGTTGTTTTCTTGATTTCAACTTTATTTATTATTTTCATCAATGTCGTCGATCACTCTTTTCAGGCAATCTTTCGTTGATACCTTATCCAAATCACAAAATTTCGTTAGATCCATCAGAGAGATCTTCTCGATCATTTCCTTAATCTTTTCCTGTCGTATAATAGATTTAACTGTCTTTCGGGTGCGTTTTTCTCCAGATGTCGGCTTGGTCGAGCCATTTTCACTTTTGCTTATTTGCTCCTTGGAATCATTTTCGATAACAGAACCTTTAGATCGATAATGTTGTTCGATAATTTCCCGCAATTTCGCTCGAGTGGTCTTAGTGATCTTTCCCAGGGCAATATTCCTTAATTCGGAGAAATTTATTTCTTTAGTTTGAGTTGAGGAAGCATCTTCAAGAGACTCATCGTTGGTAATAACTACACCATCATCTTCATCTTCAGAGGTCTGATTCGTGATCACTGACTCTGGTATTGTTAGTATAGTGTCTGGTGTTTCTTCAACGACTAACAGTGTTTCCTTTTCCTTTATTATTTCCTCGGAAACTTCAACTGGTTGCACTATGGGAACAACCACTGGTGGGGTGATAACTTTGATTTCATCGACTTTAGCTTCGTTTGGAGCAACCTTTTCAACTTTAATTGACGGTAGTTCTCGTACTTTTCTCACAAAACCAGCCTTTCTTTTCATTATTCCAATGCAAGGTTTCGTTTTAACTCTCACTGGCAATAAGGAATTATATTGTATTCCAATGTTGCTGAAGCAGTCAACAAATTCGACAGTTTCAAAGTTTTCCTGCAAGGAATTCCAATCACCGTTGAATTTAGTTTTTGCCTCGACTAGTAGGTGAGTATAGTGACTCAACTCATCATCATTATATTTTAGGTTTTCTCTTTTATCATAGCTCCAATCTGGACGAATTTCCATGAATCGAGACACTCCACTCTGTGCCGCTAAATTTGATATGTGAATTGAGACATTGGTTGAATCCGCTTCTATTCTATGAAGCCGAGATAGTGCTACACCACCCGGATAGTTCGTACTAGAAACAACAAGTAGGAACAGAGTCAAAAAGACATTTAACGCTACATGTCCTCCGGCAATGACGGCTAACAGTCCTTGCCATATTGATTTGCTAGCGTTTATCCATCTGTCAGGAAAAATCTCATTAAGTTAGCAGGATGCATGCCAAGTTCCTACTTACAATCGATTACACGCACACGCTGCTGCAATATTTAGTACTGGAAATATGTAAATTATAAACCTTAGCTCCTTATGCGGTAGAAAAGAATATAAAAATACAAATGCAATAACGCTGATAACCAGTGGACGAATGCGAGGTTCCAAGTAGAATCCAAGTGGAACAAAGAGCAAGGAAAATCCCATTGCTCTTGGTATTGCAGAATAGAAATACCACAAAAACGGTGATGTCTGTGGGAAAGTGATGATTAATTGAATTCTATGGGTACGTTTACAAAGCTCACTTACACCCCAGTTGACACTCTTATTCATCACGGTATTGTACCAGAGAACTTGACCTTCTGGCCACAATGGACGTTGCCAAAAAAAGGAATCTACGATTACGGTTGCAGAGAGGATAATGATACCAGCAGGAACTGCCACTTTAATCAATCTGAAAAAAATATACAAATTTACAACCAAATATATAATATAACAAAGTAAGTAAGCAAAAAAAAAAAATTATTAAAACAATTCGATTTTTAAAAAGTTGGTAATTTATAACAAAAATTACCGGATCATTTAAAAACTTGATGAAATAAGTTATCATAATTCTTTTTTTGGAATCTAGCGGCACAACCTCAATTCCTAGAGTGAGGCTTTACGACGTTTTGACTCCATATCTAGTGTAGATCAGACATATCACTTAATAAGCTCTTTCTCAGACTCAGATATACTATATCACCGCATGACATCTTCTCCAGTTTGTTCAAAGTTTTACGTTTCTGTTCAACTCTCCATTTTATTTCCTAGAGTCGATTTGCTCTGCAGTCGTATTGTGTGCACAAGTACTGTGGACAACTCTCCGTTTCCTACATCTTTGGTAACTAGTATTCGATTCTACTATCATCATCTTCTAAAGACTCCATGAAGATGGAATGATGGCTTATTAAAGATGAGGCGCGACAGAATCTACATACTATCACACTTTTCCCTAGAAGTTTTTTCGATTCTATTTGGCCCGTTTGGGCGCCGTGGCCCAGTGGTTAGTGCGTTGGACTATGGAGCAAGGGGTTCGAGGTTCGAATCCCAGTCGGAACACCTAAAAGTTTTTCACGGCCCCACCTCTCGCGAGCGTCTGACGAACATCTGAGAGTAGAACTGTCCTGAGAAAGCTTCTCAAATAACAAACTGCCATTCGGACACGGCATTAAACAGTAGGCCCCTTCCATTCGTGTAAAGAATATAACACGCACAATTTTCAGTAAAAGCTTCAAGGCTCTCTGACTTTGTCTGTCCCAATACGTTGAAGGTCAGAGATAATAAAATTAATTAACGCTCTTGAAATTCGAGGCCTATCGCTTGTCATGTTCTTGCATTTTTATTGATCTTATTAGCTTTACGTGCGAATACCAGGAAGAGTTGTTCTCCAATTATTTGTAGTTATCATTATGCTTATGCAGTAGTAGCCCCTTTACATTGAAAACTCTTTGACCTGATTTAATTGGGGCGCGCTTTACTTTGTGCCATTTCAAATCAATATGTTCCTTTTTTATCTGCACAAATTATCAAATAGTATTTTTTTTTTATTCTGTCTTCTTTCAGGAGCTTTTTCGGTGTCTAGTGTCCTTAGCCTAATAAGAAGGCCACTTCATATTCATAAGTACGTGCGGTACCATTACTAAACAAGGGCCGACAGAAAACTTTATAACTTGTCACATAACTTCTGCAGATTGCTGGTTTAATAGGTTTATCGCAGAGTATCGACAATCTATCGCTTTGCTAGTCATATAAGTGCATACAATGTTCCAAAGTTTTACTTACTCATTTATGGTGATATTTTTTGCATATAAATCAAATGCCAATAACAGTCCAAGAAATAAGGCAAGCTCGGACCGAAATATAATGATCGCCAGTCCTGAATAGATTATAAAGTACTTATTATGACCCTTCATCCAGGAAGATAACGCTGAAAGCACTGCCAAAACATTGAAAAATATAAATAAATTCTTATTACGAAACAATAAACATTTTAACGCTCAGCTTACCCAAGGGCAATGCCATAATGTTCGGCAGAGTTCGACTCATGTAGAACATGAAGTGGAACTGTGTTATGGTTATCAAGGTGAACCAAACCGAAACCATCAGTCCATATTTTTTGGTAATCATTTTTCTTAAATTGTTCCATGACACTGCAATAGTTCCCGCTAAGACCAGCCGAACTGTCGTACAGTAATAAATTTAAACAATTAATTTACCTTGCTTGCCATTGAATGAAAGGCTTAATGTTTACCTACATATTGTGCCCAGAATTTGTGAATTTCTAGCGCTTCGAAAAGTAAGACAAATGGCGAAGATATGATTGATATAAAAAGCGGACCAATAAATGTACGTGGTACAACTCCAGGAAACTCATGATGATCGTACTGCAATACATTGGAAATGTCTACAGTGCACTATTTGTGTTATTTCTATGCAAAATACCTGCGAAATGTTGTGCCTCAAATAGAGAATATCATGCATTGCCTGGAGATTGAAACTCTCCTCAACTTTGGTAAACGGTGTATAAAATAAATGCGCCGCTGCCGTTACAAATAGTATTATACTCATTTTCGCGGTATTTTTTTTCTTTTTCTTTTCTTAATTTTTATAATAGTAAGAAACAAAACAATATAAACAAAACTAAACGCTAACTAAAAACTGATAAACAAATTTAATTGATATCACGCCGCAATTACATAATTCATTTTCGATATTACTTCAAAGAAGTGCAAAATTTTGTCAAATTTTCAATTAAACAAATCGTATTCTAAAATTACTCCGTTAGATTTAGCATTATTTGACGATTTTCCCGGCAAAGATCCAATAATGCAACTCGTCTGGGAAGAGCTAAAGTATTTTTTCACTTCAAAAGCGAACTGTGGATTATCGTTTGATTAAACAAAAAAAACTCTATCAAATATGCAAATTGTCAAAAAAAAAAGACACTTTGAATTGTGGCAAATATAAAAATGTTTAAAAATAATCACCCGCTATGTTTATTTTTGTTTCAAAATCACCACCCACTCAAATCAGCCGGATTTTTTTTCCTAATATTTGGAAACGTCAAATACAGCTGACTGCAACACAATTTCATTTCGAATGCTATTAAACCATAGGTGGCGCTTCTTATATATTTTTTTTTATCAGTGGGGGTGAGTTCGTAGAAATATAACCTTTTCACTATCAAAGCTAAACTGAATTTCAATGAATAAACGGAATTTCAATTCTCAAACAAATTTGTGCGCCTGTTTTCGCGCCAAAACTGGATTTGATAACAACGTCACTATAATTTGTCTCCCGCAATTTCTTTAATTTCTTTTTGTTTGGCAGTGAAAATGAAAATGTTCAGAAACAAAAGATGGTTTGCTACCGGCAAAATCTTTAAAGATTTTCTTCTCTCGCTTTAAAAAGGTGGGCTATTTGTTCTCGGCAGTTTTTAGGGCTTACACTCTTGTTCACATAACTTTTGGATATGTGAGATAAATCCTTACACAAGTTTTTACAAGAAAGCTTATCAATTAGGTTCTGAATTAAGATAAAGGATGACTCGTCGTTTTTGAATCGGCCATGCCTCGAAGCTCGTCCAGTATTCCGGAGCTAAGATCCTTCCCAAACCTTCCCACCAGGGAATATTAATTTATATCACTAGATTGTCACTGCGTTTCTGATTGGTGTAGAGACTCAAATTTGACTGAAAAGTAAGGCAATTTTTTTTTGAGGCAGTGGACTGGATTCTGCGGCAAACAAATTCTCCCTTACTTGTAAGTCAGTTTTTAAAGTGTCAAGAATCTGCTGATCGTATTGTTGTTGTTGTATTGTTCGGCTGTGCTTTATAATTTGAATGGATTATGTGCAATAAATAAACAAATTACTTTCCAAATAAATTGAAGGAAAGTGATCATCGAATTGATACAATAAGAGGATATGATTATTTGATCAATATGCGCTGTGTTTTCATTAAAATTTTATATAAAAATAACATTCCAAGGTTGCAAGTGAAGCAGAAATTTTTAGGAAAAGTTAAGGGACCTTGTTTTTATTATCGGTTACTTTTTCAATTAAGCCTTCTTTACAGGTTCCAATTTCATATAAATATATTTATCAGTAAGTTCCCTTGACAAGCACAGTCCACACTTTGTCCAAAGTAAAACCTGGAAATGAGGATGCGAGGTGTGACACTTGAAATGTCACCTACATTTTCAGTCAGTTTGCCGTTCCATTAGTTAGGCCTTACCTGCAAATGTAGTGCCTAGAAATCGGAACGCGCCCAATATTACTCTTGTCATTTTACCTACATACATATGTACGTTCAGCAGAGCAGTCACTCTTACACCAAATGGGAGGCATGTGTGTAGAAAATTTTCTAAATTGCATCGTTCGCCATGCGCTTGTGTGAGTAGCCACTTTTACATTCATACAGTCGCAGTTCCCAGAGCGCATATCTCAAAATCTCCTACACATTTGTCACATCCGGTCCTGACTGTCAAACGGTGACTATAACTAATATGCCGTTCTCAGGATGAATGAAACGTTCAACCAAGAACAAAGTGATGCTGTCAATATATCAAGTTTAAAGCTATCAATGATGTTAGACTTTGTAGAGAGGAAACACTAATTTCTAAAATTTGTTGTTTGACTGATGAATGACACCTTAGTATTCTTGTTCTGGCAACCCAGTCAAACTCACCTATCTCAGTAGATTGACCTCAGCTACTATGTTATGGTCACTAATGACCTTTTACCGAGACTTTTGGTGTCAATAAATGATTTAGACAAGTCAACAGCTGGGTTACATTAACATGATTGCCACTCAGTGGGAAGTTGGTGGCAATCTCTAAAGTTGACAAATATATGTAACTTTGATGTAGAAATGGACTTTGTTAACTTAGTGTTTCTTTACGGATGAAAATATTAGAGAAAATTCTTTGTAGACGAATTTAGAATCAAAGATTGAACTGTACAGTGAGATCAGCGAAACTATCTCTCAAGGTGGTTAGGAGTAGATCGTGTGAACACGAAAGCAGAGTTTTTGAGTCCCTAAAGCAGTAAAGGAAAATACATTCTTTGGTGGTGTGGACGAGTTGTAGTTGCAATGTAGTTGCATGAAGACATATGTACTTGTATGAATAAAACACTAAAATATCTCTATTATAACTACTGCTTAAAGTAATCACTCATGATGGGATCTATCTCTTCCTTAGGTAATATGATGCCTAGTTTCGGTGCGAGTCAGTGCTTCATGGTTTCTAAGTATTTGCAATTTTTTCGGTTTTAAAACAGTTAGTGGTGCCTTACCAATGTACATATGTACATATCTACGTTACAGTCAAAGATATTTTTGGCTGGATTTATCGCCCATACTTGTCTTTAAAAAGTAAGGCATGGTACCAGTACCAGAGCTTTGCCTTTGCTCTTATGGCAACTATTTTTGAAACTCTATATGCGTCCATTTTATTTTCTCTAATGCTTTGCAAGGCAAATGCTCTGACCGTGAAGTCATTAAATATATATGTATGTATGCACATGAAGTGCCATTCTTTAAAATTAGCTCCATACTTCTGACCCTTTTATTATATCCTTTCCACTCCGAATTGCAATAAATTTTAAATTACCAAAAAAGCGCAACATTCACTGACAGACGATGTCGCCACTTGCGTTTTTCTTTAATAAATTAAATCTCTTACTGTTTCTCAAAAAAAAAAAAACATTACGTGTGTACATTATTTAAGATTGTATACTCTCCCACACGGTTGAATTGGAGTTCTCCATTTGTTAATTAAAAATGCAACAGACCTGGCAGACAATCCTCGAACTGCTGGATGCGTAATAATGACTATAAAGATATAAAAAGCATTTCGCTCGATTTAGATTTCATTTCCACCGCCTCTTTGATTTTCAGCAATTTGCAACAACTGTGCAACAGTTGAGAAAATATCATTTCGTCAAGGATCATAAAAATCATAAGAAACGAACAAAAAAAGAAATGCCACACAAAAGCGAAAGAATTTAAGAAAGGACAACATGTAAATGGTTGACAATTCGCTTAGGGCACACAAATATTTGTGAAGATTTACTTGAGTGAACAAATATTTTGCCCATTGGGAGTCCTTTAGTAAATCAGAGAAAACGACTTTGGATGTTCTCAATTCTGGACACATGAACTCGCTGAAAGGGAGACCAAGCTTGACTGGCATACTCAAGGAGGGGGCAAACGAAGGCAATTTGGTCACGTAAGAGTTGGAGCATTATTCGGATCTTCGTTTGACAAAATTGAAATTTAAATTGAACTTCCTATACATATGTAAATACACAGGTTGGGCGTGTAGAAGGAAGTAGATTGGGATTTGGCGATGTTGAGTTCTAAAAAATTGTTTGAGGCACCAGATTGGAAAACTATCGTCTTGTGGTAAAGAAACGGATTTAAAAAAGTGGTATCATCAGCGTAAATGAAGGCAGAATTAAGGGATCACAGAGATTCCGTTTTGCCAATCAAATAAAACCCAATGAATCTAAAACTGACTCACTATTAAATGGAACGCTCAGTGTGGATAGCTTGTTCGGCCTCGGTACACACTCTGTTCTTATCGTTTTCCACTCGGCCAGGAATTCTGATATTGAATGTCCGATTGCATTGAAATGCGAGCGTGGGGGCAGCCCACCCGTTTCGATGTCTAGAAATTAGCAGATTCTTGTTGACCCTCCGTAGAGCTTCACTTGGTGTTGATATTATCGACCTCGTTACTCTCGAGCAACATGGCATTTTCATTTTTGTAAAGCTGTTAAGGTTTTTTATGCTCTACGTTCGCGAGCGTCCGATAAACATCCGAGAGTCTAACTTTCATGAAGAAGTTTCTCAAATAACACACTGCCGGACACGGCATTAAACAGTAGGGCTCCACAGACCAGTTGCGCCAAAAAAATTGTACTTCTAACATTCCTTGTCTGATTTCGTCTTTAGACTTCTTCTGTACCTCGTATAGGGGACTACTTTAAGGGTTGTTTCCTCTCCGGGTTTGTGTGGGGATGACTCATTTGGCAAAATAATGTGACATTTGATCTTTGCAGTCGAGCTTGCTAATTTAGTGAGACCAAAAGTTGGAGCAGTTGTTCCAAAACTCCCTCGGATTTGGCGGGAGATCGCCTTGGCCAGAGCCTTCTCGATCAACTTCTCCGCGCCATCCGATAAAGCAAGCAGTTAAGCACCTCGAATGTCTCCGCTGAAATAGACCGGTGAATGGGGCAGAGTTTCGCAATAGTCAAAATTTAAGCCAATTAGTGTTGCGGTTAGGAAGGTGTCTCGAAGAATGAAAGGTGTCCAAATTTCTTGTGTGCATGAATGAGACTATCGGAGAGCCATATTTTCATCTGCGGCGAGGCGTATACCCAGGTGTATCATTTCGGCAGGATCCTTAGTGTTGTGCCCTTCCTGGTGAGCTCGGTACACCTAAATACATACAACATACGTACATAGTTCAGAGGGTTAAAACATTTCTTCGATCTTAGAAGTCGTGAGCCTATTGACTACTACTTATTTTAACATGCGATTTTGCATTCTACTTAGCAGGTGTCTAAATTTAAGATGTGAGGAATATACACAAGCATTAGACAGATAAGCCGATAGGAAACATATATTGGAGATATCGTAGATCTGAGAGGGTAAAATAGTTTTTGTATCATTCATGGAATCCTAAACATTTTGCAGAATTCTTTTGCGAACTGGAGTATGTGTTTATTTCAACGTAAATTATCGTTAACAACCAAACCGGAAATGGAAATTTTTTCATTTATAATGGGAGAGAGTTTTGGTAGCGCTTGAGCGAGAGATGAAGACAATATTTGGCTTCTAAGGTATTAAATTGCAATTGGTCTTCATAACTCATTTCATTATGTTGCTAAAATCGAAATTTAATTAGTTTAACACACGGTGCCGGTGTTATTCCATGCATGGAAGAGAATATGAGAACTTAGTATATAAAAGTAAGAGACAAGAAATCCTGGAGTTCGATTGGGTCCTGCGTACGTGTACCTTATTGATAACAGTTTATAAATAATTCAGGATTCATTATTTCATATTACCTATGAAAGCTCATCAAAAATTAATAAAATTCCATATACGGGAAGGTTTACTCTTTCCAATCAGACAGCAATGATTGAAAAATATTGAACAGTTTTTTTACATCCTTTTTAAAAAGAAACCAACACTTTTATCTTTGATGTCATATTTTCTCGAAATCTTGAGAAACATTAAGATAAACGTATACTTTCCTCTTCTAGGATTTTATCTATTATATTTGTTTTCCTGTAAACTTTGAAAAATATTACATGTGTTTTTCCTTTAACAATTTTAAGAAGTAACCAGTACATAACCCAACCTTTATACATATCTGTGAATCTACTTCTGACTCTGCGCCAGAAAAAACAAAAATACAAAAAAAAACATTCGAAAATTAACTTAAGTTACCTTTCTTGAAAAAAGTTTATTACTACATATGAATAAAAGTCTAAATTTGATGCTAAATTTATTCGGTATTTGATATCCCTGAGCTATTTCTTCGCTCGAGTTCATTCTCAACCTCCTAATGTAATCGCAGAACAAGAACAAAAATACTCCAACTCAACTAAACCAAAATGATTCATTAAATCTTATTTATAGTCAGCAATTTTATGCACTTAAACCGCGTCTATCATCGAAGATCATGATGCGGAAAAGATATCAAAATGAGCTACAGCACAACGCGTCTTCCAACAGCAGACCGCATCCAAGAAACCAAAAATTACACAGAAATCATTTACCCCGAAGAAAAAAAAAAAAAAAAAACACACAAAACAGAAAGAAACTTACAAAAATAATAATAATATTATTAATTAGTTATAGACCAAGAGTTATACATTAAAAACGTCTATGATATACGAGACCTATTCTAGGAGGACTCTTCGTTGTCGGAATTCAGTTTATCCGCAATGATGCTGGGCCAGCAGTACCGCGATCACTCGACAGCATATGTAGCTACAAATCAGAATGCCGTCGAAGCGTTCATTCGTTCAAGCGCAGCATGAAGCGAACTCTCATTCTTTGGTTTCGTATATGTATTTAGAGTGGGGCTGGCTAGCCTCCCGAAACTAAAGCTGATGTTGATGCTGATGCTGACGATTCCTCTGCTGTGCTGTGATATTACTACAGATAGAGATGATGGTATTTGACTTGGGAAAGATACCAAAACGACCCGTGCATAAGGTTTCTAATTGAACATTTTATTTGAAAATGGGGAGCAAGACACCCAGTCACAAAAAGAAAATCATTTTGGCCAGAGCCAATGGCTGTGCGATTTATGTCATTTCGGAACACATATCTACTCAAATTATCTGAGGTGGTTCCAATAAGTGCATAGGCGATAACAAGACTTAATATTTTCGCACACTTTAAAGTGAGCCTCGTGCAACTTGGTAGGGAATGACGGCTGTCATGATTTCACATTCGAATGATTGTTTTTCGTTTTCGGTTTCTTTTTTTTCGAAACTGCGTATATTATTGTCAGTTGTGGTACATTTGATGCGCGCAAACATAAAACGGATTTTGCGCCATTCCCAAGTACTTTGGATGTCTTCTGTGATTTTATCCGTTCAAAGGGCCCCGCCGAGCAGTAAAACATTTTGGTTTCATCACCAAAGTGTTTGAGTTAGCACCACTTTTCGTATTTTTATTCGTTTTGCAGTCAAAAAGCGTATGCGGTGATCTCAAAAAGCCGTTGCGAATTTTCTGCTTTCGTAATTTTGCAAGTGAAGGAAAGAAATCACTTTGATTCGTTCTAGAAAGGAATAATTTCTTTCTGAAATTGCCAGTGAATGCGTAAATTGGCGCATAAATGGGTCTTCGGTGGTAATGAGGAAAGTAGAAAATAGATTATTCCTTTTTCAAAACTCAACCAAAGACATGGTGTTTTGTAATGAATTCGACAGTTTCTTAAAATAATTTCACTAACCTCATGGGATTTAGGGAAATTGCAAGTGTTTGTGTCGAAACACAATTGGGTGTGATGCTAGTTTTGCACAAAAATGTCAAAATTCAGTATAGTGTACAATTTACTTCAAGTAAGTACATATTTATGTGGGATATATTTGCATGCACATGTCGATAGTATTAAAGTTAAGAAATTTCTCTTAAAAATTTAGCTTCTGAATGTTTGTCAGACGTTGACGGCGCTTAAACCTTGATTAGATACTTATTGTTTCTGTTATTTTATGAAAATTGAGAATATTGGCGATTTTTTGGGACACAAAGGTTAAAGTTCAGAGTTATGAAAATTTTTCTATATAAAATTTAAAATTTTGTTTGACATTCGCGTGATCTGATTAAAAGCAAAAAAATGCAGAAAATTGCAAAAAATCTAAAAATCCGTAATTCCGTAACATGAAACGCTTCCCACCTCGCTCGTAAAAAAAATCCAGTCAGACAATCCTGTGTGAACAGGCTCAATAGATTTAACGTTAGGGACCAGCATGCATATATGGTGATGTTGCCATTTGGCATATTTTCTGTCCAGTCATGCCGAGACTGTTTGTACTAACCCAGATGGCATTGGGAGTGAATAGAAGTGAACTTTTGGTGAACAAACCAAAAAATGTTATAACTACATAATGTTCAAGTGTGTGACGTTGTATGACTTGTTACGACCACGCTTATCTTTGTTTTAGGTGGAGGGGTTTTTGGTATTATTGGATGATACTTCTTTGTGCCTTTGCATGTAAACATGCTGTAAATTGCTTGTCATTACACCCCAAACGTATTGTTAGGTTGGTAGGTAAAATGGCTGTTCTTTGGATAAAGAACCCAGTTAGCGATAGGGTGCACATTTTCGTAACCACAAAAACTCGTGTAAACTCAAATAACGAATTACGAGAAGTTTTTCAATCACAATTCACAAATCTATGGCCGGACATCGGCAAAGGAAGTGATGTAGAGATTCTTGCTCGTTAATATCCCTGCAGCTTCTTCAATAGGTATTGTTGGCTACAATTCTGATATTATTTGGTCTTGATTTACAATTTTGCTAGTGAGCCGTTTAGGCCTGAACCTCGCCTGGGCAGCTCGTCAGGACGCTCATTAGCCTCATTATGAATGAGCCCTGGGACACAGATAAGTCTGATTTTTCATTATTTATTTTAAACCGGTATTGCTCTACTAGTTAAGAGGATATTGAAACCGCATTAATGCCATTTACAGCAGCTTGGGTGACTGGAGAGATTGTATTTGAATGTAGGCAAAGAAGACTGACTATTCCGAACTCGAAAATCAATGGTTAAATGAATTACGAAGCGAAATAGTTTGATTTAGGTACAAGAAACTATTTAGTAAGCTATTGGAACACTGGTCTGCAAATGTGGCTCTTGATAGCACGAAACCTGTAATTAAGTTCAAAAACATAAGGTTTTCGAAAAGAGTTTAATACAAATGCTTTTTAACATACCTTTCTAGTTGTACGAGTAGAACCGCATCTGATGTTTATAACACGGGCCATGTGTTTTCACTCGGAAGAGCAAATTAGATCATTAACATGTTGACTGCCAGGGTGTCAATGGTAATCACAGCAAAAACTTCCCCATGAGGCAGTGTGTCACTGGTGATATAAGCTTAGAATTCCAAGATTTGTACCACAATCCCTTAATTTATTTAATTCTAAAAGCTAAGGATAAATTGTTTTGTTTTTTATGCAATAACATATGTTTACTGCTAAAATAAATAAAATATTTTAACATTAATACACATTAAGCTGTTGGCCTATTTTCCAGAAGTTTATCTGCGCCAATTTTACTTTAAAACTAAAAATCTCGGAATTTTTAACAATTTTCGCATCCGATGTTCCCAATGGCATTGTACAGCAGATATGTACGTAACATGTTTAAATAAATAAAAACCACTGTAAGAATGATGACAAACAGCATGTCATTCTTTGCAATGCTCATATTTCAGAACATTTTAACAAATTAGTTGACACCTTTGATCTGTTGCGACATCATGTGCGACACCAACGTGACAGATACAATCAATTGCCACACTTAAGAAAACAGAATGTGAATCGGTTGACTCGAATATCAAAGCAGCCAGACTAGCATTAGCAGATCCTCCGATCCTCCGATTCTCTTGGCAGTAACTTGAGATTGAACTCCAGGCCAAGTTGAAGCTATAAAAAGACAAGGATCAACGGATGGCGATATAGTTAAAGATATCTTATTTAGTTATTGTACGATACAGACATCTCGGCATCCGGATAGTCAATTGCATAAGCGTCTGCTTGTCTAATACTATACATATTTACTTCAACGTGATTAGTACTTAAAGCCACTTGAAAATGAGATCTGGACAATTCCGCACCTGATTGTAACCACTCAAACTAGGGTGTGAAAATACCATTCTCCGAATAATGCATATTCATACAAAAATAAAATAAAAAAAAATTGTCAACACATGTTTTGCCATCCACAAAGAGGATACAAGCATCAGCAAACTGGATCAATATTTCGGTATCTCTTTGAATGACTTACACCGTGTAGCCTCAAGAGGAAATATTTCCTCGACCCTCGACTGTACTAAGTGTGCATCAGCGCTACTGTGTAGCTGTGTGATCGTCACGGTTCATAAATATTTTGGTGCGTAGGGCTGTGCTTACTGCGGATGCTCATAAATCCCCGGTTTGACATCGGCTTTATTAGATGATGTTGTCAAATTTTTGTTAATTGATTCCTCTACTTTTATTTATGATTATCTTAACATGGTCTATGTGTATTAACAGCGCGGTTAGTTATTTGTTTTTTTCAACGACGGGTGACGGTGTTATAATTTGTCATTTTTGTTTTTTTAAAATGCTTTTCCTTCGGTAAAGAACAGTCTGCTCGTTAGTATGTATTTAAACCATCCCGTCAATATCGAGGTTTATTTTTAAATGATTCTTCTTAATAAATATATAATTGGTATTAAATGGTAGCTCATTATTAAACCCAAAATTAATAAAGGAGTCCATGAATCTGTACAGGTCCTAGGAGATATTTTTTTCCAATCATTAGTGGCTGTTATATTTTTCATTCAACTAAAAAATAATAAAAAGTTTTGTGTTGCTTGGGAATCGAGCCTTGAACTCTCAGCATTTAAGAAGCAGAATCTTTAGTCTTTTTCGACAAATGATTACAAAAAAAGGAATTTTTTTAGAGTAGTTAAAAAGATAACTTATTGCTTGTTCCTTGTTCCATAAAGATGTTTTCATAACAGACAATATTTACCTACATATAACGGTAAACCTTGATTGATTTCAATTTCTGCCTTCGGTGTAAATTGCCATTGGTATAAAATCTTACTAGATGGACTAAAACTAGTAACTAGTACTTCTAGTCGTTTCACTTGTCTGGGTGGGTTTTGCCTAGCGAAGATGAATCGTCTTGCTTTTCTTGGGAGTCTCTGTTCTATATCACAATTTTGGGCTATTTGAACCGTTCTGTCTTCCATCTCTTTGTGGATGTTCCTTATTTTATTTACCCGTGATATGTATAGGTCTAAAAGTTTTTCTAGTATTTTGCTTAGTAAGGTTCATAAATTGTGTTCAATGTAGTTGTTCTGAACTGTTCGAAACAGAAAATTACAACTTTTGGTGGTGTTCAGTGAGGAATTTTCTGTTCTAAACTGATCTGATTTCTGTGTAATGAGGTTGTTCTAGGACAGTGTAGTTCAGAATTTTCTACACTTGGTTTTTAGTTAGAACAGATTCGTGAAAACTGTCATATTTTATGATCAATTTTATTTCAGATTAGTTTTTATTTCTCTTATCGAAAGAATATGTTTAATTAATTCCTTTTTAAAATTTCAAAATATTTTAATTTTCTCGATGCAAACAAACAGAAAGTTAACCACAATTTGTTTTGACAACTTTATTTGACGTATGAATATTCTAACTGTTCTATTCTACCCTGTTCTATCCCGTTCTAAAATTCATTGAACACATCTTTAAGTAGGTAATAGGTTCACCGTTGAGCTGCATCCACAACAGCTATGCTGTCTGCTGGTTAGTGCGTCTTTAAATATTTCAGTTGTGAATTAATGACAATAGAGTTAAGGGGCGATATGGAATGCACCGCTGAATATGTCCAGTGTATTGGCTCTACTCTGGCCCTGATGGCAGCGATTTAGGTACCTGTTCCTTATAAAAAATACTAGTACATTCAACAGCCTTATAGTATGTTTAAAGAATTTTCTAAAGTTATTTCGTTGTGAATCGTTAACAGATATTAGATCTTTCGTTATCGATGGCCCAGTAAATATAATTTATACATAATTCAAATTCATTTAAATAACATAAACGTAATAGCTTTACCTTTCCAAAAACCACAAACATTTTTGTCTACACATAAAACAATTAGCGAAGATAATGTAATAGCCATACATCAAATAAATGCCCGTCAGAGTTATTCGAAAGATCCTAATAATCACATTTCAGGAACAAAAAAAAAATCATTAAACAAATATAATTCGTTGGGGGAGGAATACCTATTTTTTTAGGAAACATTTACCCAATTCATTTGAACTTTTAATTCGGATTTGATTTTTTTCCCTACCTTACGTGTCGGCTAACTACTGACCAGCAAAGTACACTTTTTGGGTGGCCGCCGCACTTAGCCACAGCATTTTCTCGCCGTTTGTTTGTATTCCCATTTGTTGGCTATTATTTCAAAATGGATTTAACAATTTGAAAAATCAACAAAATTAAAGGTTTAATAGAATAATAATACAAAAAATGTTACCTTAAAACGCAATTAGTGTTCATGTACTGCGTGGGTTGCTACGGGCATTTATTAAAAAAGAAATATTCATAAAAGTTAAGAATTATGTGGAATTAGTACTTAGATATTGTATGTGGATTTACTTCTTTTCGAAAATTCACGTTTTGGGCAAAATACTTACTTCTGCAATTAGCTTTTGTAACAGTCGTAGATACAAACATTTGAGAGAACTGCATATGTTCTGTCTAAATTGATTACTTAAGTGTTATGAGCTCAGGCTTATAAATTAGAATGGTTTAAAAATAATGACTAAAAAATATGTCTGCTTTAATCTCTGATAGGAAAACATTCGAATTTCGTGCGAAATGTTCTATAAAACAAAAATTTCTGTAAAGTCTGGAAGGAATGAGGTTGCAAGGAGTTGCTTCGAGTTTTTCTTTTATAAAACTCATAGAACTACCTAGACAAAAGTTTATCGATTTGCACGCCAGAATCATTCAGTTCAGGTTAGAAAAGTTATAAAATAAAACAGACAACTTGGCGATTTTGGTTGCAGCGATAGTCAGACGAAAGGCTTTTGGTTCAGTTTTTTTCCTTGGATTCCCTCTCGTACGAAAATGTGACAGTTAGACAGCTGTGAATGGTTGAACCACAAAATTGCCCGTTTAACCGTGAAGTAAGTACAATTAAAAAAAACAAATATTTATAAAATAACACAACCAATTTGACTGTTGCTTCCGAACGAACACATATGCCTATTATGGGCTGCTTGAGTAATTGACAATACTAAAGGAAACTCATATTAGCTTCCGATTGATTCTGACTGTTATAGTTTAGGGCTAGTTAAATCCTGGTGCTTACTTGTATAATCAGTTTCTTTGTGAGAATTTCAATCAGTGCTGCAAATAATACGTAGTCAATGACGAAATCACAAGTGTGCACAAGTTTACATTAAATAACTTATCTTATCTCAATTTTATTGATCGATCACTTTCCTTTAACTGACATTTATGAAATAAATATTTGTTTTTGTATTAAAAAAAAGTTATTGAATGTCATAAATGGTGACTTTCCAAAACACTGGATTTTGGGTGTTTTACGAACTATACATTGGCAAAGAATTTTGCGTGTCCTAATGGACTAGTTAATAGGACTGCGGATACTACAACCTCTACTACCGTTTTATCTCTCGCGAACGTATGAGGAACATTTGAATATGTATACATATTTAGAAACGGCTAGAAAGTATTTTAAATCCAATGCACACAGCAAAAGTTTATATGAACTTAGATTTTAGGTTTTATGTGGACCTTCTGCACTAAGTAGATATGTACATACTACTTCTTATTGAACATATGAGAAAAGAATAGTTTTACTCACTGCCTTAATCTTTAACATGTCGCAGATGCTTTGAGTCCCCGTTTAATCGCCTCTGAAGAAGAAAATATTTTATTTATTTCTCTTCCGACATGACTTAAAGGAATTATATATTATACATGGAACCCATAAGTAAAGACTCTCAACATGGTTTGCAAATTCCTTTCAAATATCAAGTACAACAATTTACTATTGATCAGATTGATGGAGAGAGTGGTTTAAATTTTCGGTCATAAAATCAACATGGATCTTTTGTTCCTTGTTCTCACGGTCATTGAGGAAGTTTTGTAATTCAAATTATTTCATAAGTTAACAGTTTATTAACGTTTAAATGATCTTTCTGGGGTAAGGTTTGTCTTTTCTGTCATCGCAGCAGGTCTGACGAAAGTTCCACTTGCAAGTTTGAAGTTGAATTGTTAATGATAGCACTTGTCCCAGTAAACCTATCTTTGGTTTCCAGCTTGTTTATTATATATTTTTTCGATATTTTTTCGATCTCTGGCTAGATACGATTTAGTACAAACTGTTCAGGAGCTTATAAGTCAGACTTCTTAAAAAGGTGTCTATATACGTTAATTGGTTACGAAAGACTTCGTCAGAGTGCTGCGTTATCATACAAAAGTCAGATGCGTCCTGATTTTATCTTACAGATTTTAAATATATTTTGCGTTTGACGTTATGTAGGTATTAGCTAGAGCTATCAGTGTGGAGAATTCTGAACATCTTAAACACTTTCCGTAAAATGGGCTGAAGAAACGAAAGGTGGCCTTAGCGGGGATGTTCTCGTCGGAACAACCAATACGAGGTCTTACGGTTCCTCTTCTGTTACGTGTTGTTTATACATTTTGGGGCACAAAAGTTACGTTTATTTCCGTTGAGCCGACGGGAGTTCAGCGTTTCAATTTTAAAGGTAGTTGTCTCTTTAGAGGTTTGAAAAATTTTCTTTTTGTAATAAAATAACTCTTAGGACTTTTATAGTTTATTCACACATTAATTTGATTTCACCTATAAACAAATTAACATTAAAGCGGGATTGTATTGAAATTACAAAAATAGTGTTTGGCCAAGGAATACTACTTCTACCGTTATCACTCTATTCTAAAATAACAAAATATTGATTCATAATAGTTTTGGTTCTAAATAAAACCTTAAATGATGATTAAATATGTTTTTTTATATACATGCATACAATGTAGTACATATATTAACATCACTAGCGTTTTGATTAAATTAAATAATACACATAAATATCAATAATAACAATTAGGTGCCGAATAATAATAAAATAGGTACCTATCCCGATTATTAATTATTCCTTCATTTATTTGTTCAGTCGCATTACCATTTACATTTTAACGTTTACAAAATCTTAAAACAGTATGTATAAAAAAAATTCTGTTGAATAAATGTTGCATTACACCATCTTTCTTTTCGACAAAATACCTAAATGGCTTAAATCAATTTATTCGGTTTATTAAATCTAAGCGAATCAAAATTGTTATGGTTCTACCATTGATAACCCGCCTCATCCAATTACCTAACAGGTAATACCCAACCAAAGTATCTGCAATACAAAACAAGTCACTCAACTGATTCTGATTATTGTTACGATCATGCTCATTATACGTAGCGTTGCAATATCTCCGCCTACTGCTGATACGCTCGCTTGCTTCAGATTGGCCGTTCAACCATACCAAAACTAACTCCGCCCGGCTGTCTCTACACAAACTCAATGAATACACGAACAGCACACATTTGGAAAAAAGTGAATTAAAACGAAATACTACTACCAAAACAAAACAAAAAAAAGATCACCCTGCCCGTCTAACGACTCGCGAAGATCACAGTAGCAGACAGAGAATGGTGTTTTTCATAGATACACCTCGCCATGGCCACAGACAGATATTCTTCATTTTCTTGTTCGACGTGTCGTTGGATTGCGGTGATCATCCGCGCGATCTCTTCACTTCGTAGTGTGGGTGCATCAGTATATCTATTTTGACATAATATCAAACTAACACTGACAAACGTTGACTGCCTTTATGGAAGGGAGGCGGACCATCCCTATTTGTGTTTTTTGCTTTACATGCCGCGATTAGCATCTTTGTTCGCTACCGAGTCAGTATTTGGATACCCACTCGATCGTTGGTGGTGATCGTCGTTTCTTGTTGCTTCGGTGATTTATTTGATTTGACATTTAGTGCGCTATTTTGCTGCATTCGATTAGTTTAATTACGTATCACACATATATGTAAGCACACCATTGCCCGTGCGATTGTTGCGTGTGTATAACACCCTCGGTAGACTTCATCGCATCCAACCATTGGTTAGATGCGTTTCACTGGCGATCAGTTACGGATTGATTGAGAATCAGTGAACTGCTTCCGGAAGGATAAGTAAATATTCAATATTCGCGCGTGTAGCTACTGTACCACACTATTACCGTTGTCATAATTCAAAACACCGCATGTGTCATCCGTTGAATGTACACAATTTTTAGATGAAAAAAAAAAAAAAACCGGAACAGAATCAAACAATAGGTTTTGCACACTCGAAGAGAACTCAAATTAGGTGTGAAGTGAGCGCGCGATCTCCTATAGAAAGTGTTAATTTAATTTTAGCCAATAACTGTGTGTATTCGGTGGTAGTCGGGAATACTACAATATAAAAAAAAATTAATAATAATAAAGAAAATAAATAATAATAATAAAAAAAATCGTAGACACGATCTGATACGTATTAAAAAAAAAGGAGAAATAGACAAAACAAAAAATAGTGATAGCATTGACGATTGATTTGGATAATACCAGCCAGACGACGATTTTTGAAAATTTTTCATATAATCGCACAATGGATCCAGGTTGGTACAAGCAAACTTTATAAATAGAAGTTGTTGATTAATATATAATTAAATATTTTCATTAATTATTATGGCAATAAAATTTTGCTAATCAACCGAAAATCGCAGGTCTTGAGAGTTGTATTTGTTCCTGTATGTTTTTAAAAATGGAATTTCACGCGGTTCTACTAGATACGGTTACGTGTACAAGTAGAATGGTTAGTTGCTAATTCATTTGATTAACCGAATCTAAGAATGATGACAAGTTAAGAGAGTAACGATTAACAGTTTCTAACATGATAATTATATTATAGGTTCCTATTTTTAAACATAAGCGCATATTGTTATTATTTTTATCATATTTACGAGTTTCGCGATGGCACAATCGTTCTATTGTTTGAATAAACTTAAATATTCGATTAGCCCTTGTAGATTAGTCATCTCCATAGTCTGTTGTTGGTGTGATACAAGATGTATGTACATAGGTAAATGATGATTTATTAAATTTCAATGCGTTTTATGGTACTATGTTACATAACAAGCGGCATGTTCCTTCGTACCAATAAAAACGACAAAATAATTATCACTCCGATCCCCGTTGGTGTTTATAGCACCCGGCGATTGACGTTTTATTTGTTGCGCGGTATCTGACAGAACTTTTGATCATCACAATGACTAACTACTTGACACCGTAAAACAGCAAATAAAATGGTAGTTTCTTTATTCAGAACAACAAAAAAGGACTAATAATATCAGAGTGATTACCCTCTGATCCTAGAATAGTTTTCAAAAGGACATATATTTACATATTTGAAACTTAAAACTTAACTACATATAAGTGATATTACCATTTGCCATACCTACCTAGTAATTGCATTTAAGAACATTTACTATCTAAATACTTATGTATGTGCGCAAACTCCGATGCCACAGAGGATAAGATCGTACGATTATGTTAAAGGTACCACAGCTACTCGTAGTTTTTGTAAAAAGTGCAAATTGTAAACAAAATATGGGGTAACATTTGGTTAAAATGGGGATCTTTTATTTAATTTGTTTGTATGCCAAATATTTTGTGTAAAAGTGATATACTTAGTGTTTCACTTTATGAGCTAGAAAGTGGCATTAATCAAACGAACTTCTGAACTCTAAATCCTACTAAAAAGCTTCTCTTGACATTGATATGATATTCAGGTTGTCAATATCCTTGAAGGAGCAGAAACTGGTGTAATGTCTTATAATGATGTTAATTGATTTTCGGTAAAAGGATACCTTTTCTATCTGGTTTCGATGATTTGTTAATACCATGCTCCCAATGCTACATTGTCAACCAGAATTGTGCTGGGCAGGGAGCCAAATATTTAGACTCTATAGTTTTCAGAAAATACTATTCAATTGCGCAACGAGCTATTTAAAATATTTATAAGGCTTTCACATTGAAACTAAGGCCTTCGAGTGTGTTCAGAAAATTGGCCTCTACATTTCTTTGACTTGTTGACTCTAGCAGTGGATGCGGGCCTCCATTACCTACTAAGAAAGTAAAAAAGTTAAATTAATAATTACTATTTTTTTTCATAGCTATATATTTTATCGCTTCAGTATTTAAGAATCAACGTGCACTCGAATAGAAATATATTCTAGTATTTAAAACATACCATCAGCAGTCTTCGTTGATCGCAAGAATTCTGACTCACGTGCAAATTTTAAGTCGATTTCGATAACCAATCTACGTGGTCAATCTCCGAAGCCAAGAGGATTATTCACGAAATAATCATCAACATATCTAATTTAAGATGGTTTGACTTAAGAGAGTATAGGGTATGTGACTTGTGGTCAGCGTGCGATCGAAAAAAATGTTGGAAAATTATAAAATAACGAATACGATTGGCATTTCTATACATATACATACATTTCTTTTTGAGGAACAACCCATTTTGAACAGTTTGATTAACAGCTCTACTCTATGAATGTCAAAGCCATACATTATGGTGTTTCATCAAATTTCAATAAGAATCAACTAACCAATTGTCAAAGTTGAATCAAAGTCCAATTGTTTTGAAGTCCTGTAAAAATATCTTCATATGTTGTGTTGAGTATAATACGGTCCAAAAGCAGTTTCTTCTTAAGTTTTATGTATGTAAGTGGTAGGATGATTGTTCCTACTAAGGGTGTAATCGCCCTTTTAATATTATGCCAATCCAAATACTTCTTTTTTCATCCCACATAACTATTATTTTTGAGTTTCTAATGCTAATATTAGTTCAATCGCTTACGGGGATGGATCTTGGAGTTGTATCCGGCGTCTATATATGAACACACCTCTCTTGTGACATTTCCGTTGTGAAATAAACATTACTACATACAGCGCTTCTCAAAATGATGTAAAATGGTTTTGTTGGATTCAAAACGGATTTGTTAAATTTTTAGATAACATTTTTGAAACCTAGATTTTTATACTCGTATCTTCATCTTAAACAAATATAACTTGTCCTTAATATATTCTAAACCATAGCAGTTCATCAATCCAAATGTTATCGAACTTTGTCTCAGTACCTACTTCTTGCTGTTTTTTTTTTTACGACAGAACAAAAAAAAACTATTGCCTTCGGAAGCTACTAGTCGCCAATATGTCGTTTTCATATAAAATAAAGTGGCTCCTGCTTAATGGCAGTGCACACAAAAAGCCATCATCTTTTCAAGAAGACGACGACACCGTCGATCTGGTCGACGAACAGTCGATGGACATTGCTTGCTTTTAATTAAAATGTTCCTTCATCTCGTCGTCGTTGATGCCAAGTTTACTTGTTCTTCCTCTTTTTTTTTGTTTTTCTTTAAGTCTCTCACACATGCTCCTAAATATCTGATTTACACATATGAATGGGACTGATCATGAGGGCAACAGGTGCCGGTAGCACTTCAGTTAACATTACGCCCGAAGCATAAAGTAATTACAAACAATGGCGGCAACCCGTTGAGGTATTCTTTCTTTACTTACATTGGCTTGAAGTGCAGGTGGAGAAACACTCGCTATACAAATACAATATTCGATTCCATTCAATTCCATTTATTGTGGTTGGGGAGAAGAAGAATTATGTTTTTTCGGCGGCACTTCTAATTTTAGATAATGATGGTTGTTATGTTAAGTAAAAATATGTAGATGTGCTGTAAATATCCACAATGGTTTTGAAATGAGTCAACGATTCGAATTCTAAGATTTTGTAGATATAAACGTGAAGTTTTTATGAACATGTAAACCTTAATTTACAACCAAAAGTTATTGCGATCAACTGGAACTTCAATACTTTTATACGGAGTAGGGATACTGTTCTTTCACAATAAAAGTACTTATATTCGTATCAGACTGACGACTGGTCCTTAAATTAAACTGATAATATTATATACCAGCAATTGGCGTTTTGTGTTTTTAGTTTGGAGCGGAGCTCTGTGCAGAGACTGAACACAGAGACCGCGGTCTCTTCAGAGTTTGAGCTCATAACAACAATAAAAAATGTATGCTTTTGGGCTTTAAAACGCAGAAATAATGTTAAGATACAAATAATATACGAATTTAATTATTATCTACTTTCAATTAATTAAAAACAAGACATTAGACGGAGTTTAAATTTTTTCTATTTTTTTCCGCTTATCAAACGCCAAATTCATTGTGCTCTTTTTTTGCTAAGGATACTCAGTCATTTCATGCTGAGTGCTCAGCTCGTAGAGCGCTCTGAGGACTCTGAACTTGAAAAGAAACACTAACTTTTTTTTGACAACTCAGTCTCTGCTCTGAACTAAAAAAAAACCGCTTTATATATTAATGAAGCTCGATCTTCTGAATATATGTATGTACATAGGTTGTACTAAAAATAAAAAACCAACTTGATGATAAAATATATTTGTCCTTTCTAGACTAGTAAAATTTTTCATCAAATTGATGGGTTGACAAACCATTCAAACCAAGTTCATTAGCGTTCACCCACATTGAATTTTGGGTCGTCAAGCGGATTTGATGAAAAATTAGACCAGTGTGAACCCCGTTAATGTTAATTCTCATAATAGACAATTTCAATCTAACTTCGAATCCAAAGAGCCTGTTGACACAAGATTGACGGACTAGATTTTTGTGCGTTTACCTGCTAGGGGGGAAGTGGAGAGGTGACATGTAACGGCAATCTGGATTTTCAGATTTCCTGTATTTTTTTATATTTGGAAATGTTAGTCCTGTCACTCCACAAAAGGGTCAAAACATGAATTACAGAGTAATTAACGAAGTAAACAATTAAAATATGACTATAAACCAATTTAATTGCAGTGAAAAGCATAAAGTATCTTATAAAAAGGATCCAACCAAATTCATTTGGCACAATACGTCAAAAAAAGTGTTCAGACAGAATTAACAATTTGAACATGCGAATATAAAAAAAAGTCAGTCCGTCAATCCTGTGTAAACAAAGTTAAATGACACCAAAACTGTCAAAATCTTACCTCTTACCTCAACCAATACCAGAACAAATATAACGAAACGTGGATACAACTATTAACTTGATAACTTCAACTGCCTTAATAAATCTGCTTTCTTACTACTTATGTACATATGTTCCTTTAAGTCCAAACCGTTCCACTAGATTATCGGTACTTTTTGACTATAGGTATAGGGTGTACAAACAAGGGAATGAAAAATTAAACATTGTTCTTTTATTTTATTTGCAATATTTATACATTAGGTACGTGCTCTGGTTTACGGTTACACAGTACTCTGACCTTTACTGTTAACAGTCCTTGCATTCTTGGAATTCAGTTAAGGTCGCCTATTTTTAAAATAAATGTATCGCGTCCATTATGTTATGCATCTTGTGAGTGAGTTTTAATTTCCATGTTAAAATGGATCTGGATTTTGTTTTGTATAGTGATTCTTACAGAATTTGGCAGATGGTACAACTGGTTAACTTATACTTACATACGTGCAGATAGTTTTGCACAAACCAATCTACTACATGCGAGTTAATCATGTTCTAAAGACCTTGCATTGGTATTAAATTAGGAAAATATGTAGTGCTGTGTTCGAAGGGCAATTTGTTATTTAAGAAGCTTTTTGATGACAGTTATACTCTCGAATGTTTCTCAGACGCTCGCAAGAGGTGGGGTAGTGGAAAAACGTTCGGGTGTTTTGCCTGGGACCTCTTCCTCCGTAGTCCAACGCAATAACCATCTGAGTCCCAGCGCCCACCCTATTGATTGCGCACAATGAAATTTAATTGCGCAAAGTTAATAATAATGGAGTAGAGATACAGCTTTATTGCAGACAAACCGCATTGTATCAATTAAAGGAGATGTGGATATTTTTAGAAAAACGCTCTTAGTAAATGTTAGAAGCAAATATTCTAACTTACAAATTAACCACCGAATTACATAAATGCATCCGTAGCTACAACAAAGTCATCCGCACATGTGTATATCTCGACTTTCTATCCTAATCAATCTGTCTGACAGTGTGGTGTGTCGTTTGTTTTTTTGCTTTTCAGGAAAAAAGTATTTGGTTTTTTTTTGTACTATTTAAAATGCAATCATTTTGCTGTTTGCTTTGAGATTCTTGTTTTCGTAATGTGTACACACATGCATCTGTGTTGTTGGGATCGCATTTATTAATTAAACTTTCTATTTCATGCCAAATTTAAATTCAATTTGTGCTTGCTGATCCCAGAAAACTAAAAATATTCATATACCTATGGATGTATCTGTTTATTTAAACATGTGTTCTTATAAAAATTATCAATAAAACTGCATTGGATTGTCCCTTGTATATTAAGAATAAAATGCAAAGTAGGAATTCTGTTTTACGTCTCTGTCATTATTGTTACATAAAAGAGAATTTGAATAAAACTGGGAACTGTTTATTTGATTTAATTGGACGAAATGTTATAATTGATTAATTTATTTTAATTTATTACATGCAACATTAATAAAAGAACGTGTTAATTAAAAGAGCACGAAATATTTCTATTTTCATTTTGCTTTGTTTTATATTTTTGTGAATAGGTACTTTGACAATTTTGTGGTATGCGACGGCGGCTATAGTAATATGGGTTTGTTTTCATATGTTCACACGAGCATTGTGGTTTTTAGAGGAAAGAAACTATTCGGGTTATGGCAAATAAAGTACATGACAGCAAAATTTGCTGGCACATTTAGTATTAGCGCCGTAGCAGTCCGATGGGCGCAGGGAATGGGTAAGAAAATGAACTAAGAAGACATTCATTCTTGTTTGCGCTTTTTTAAAGGCTTACCAAACAAAATTAATGATTAAGCAAAGTCTATTACTATACCTGGGGAACTATCACGATTTGTTTTCTGCAATGCGTGGCAGCACACTCCAAGTTTTTGTCAAAAATTATAGTTTCCCTCTGTGGCCTGCATAATTAGAATCATTCAGTCTTATGTTGGTTGTAAAATTCTCTTCACCCCGCAAGTTATGATTTTCGGTGGCCGTATTCCGAAATTGATGGGTGAAAGCGAGTTTCAACAAAAAAATGTCTCAAAGTCTTGAATATTGTAATGATATTTAAACGTTCTACTGCTTGTATTAAAAAGTTTCAAACATTTTATAAAATCTTTTATTTAACAAAACAAAAGGACTAACACCAAACAAAAAACAGAATTATCCCAACTAGGGTACAAGTTAAGGAGAAAACTGAATTGCCAACATCAGATAATCGCATTGATTTTATGACATTTGAAATGACATAGATCAGATGGCTACCGCGGTTCCGTTGATACCAAATGACGAAATGTAGCAAATGTGGCGGTTAATTTCTTCCCCGAGTTAAATGGTCTCAGGTCAATTTACATAGATTTGCGGGTGATTTTGGTCTACAAATGCCATTAACACTGATAAAGTATCATAATTTCCATTCAACGAGTATTAAGTGCCCTATAAAGGTGGAAACTTAAAGCTTCCATAGGGATAGACATTACAAGTCTTAATGTTGCTTATTCCGCTATTAACTTAACAAAAATGTCAAGTGGAAGTAAGTAAAGCATACAAAATTCAATTTACCTTCAATGAAACGTTTTGTGAAACCATACATTTCTATAGTTGTATGTTTGAAAATGTTGCCTCGCTTAATGTAAGTTTGGCTTAAAACCTGTAAATCAAGATACAAGTAAGTATCACTCATGCGGATAAAGTTAGTACGATGGATGTCGGTGTGACCAAAAGAAGAAAATTAAAAAAAGCATGTCGAACAGACAAGTGTTTTCACTAAGAAAAATAAATCAAAAACATTCAACATGCCGTACAGACTGTAGTTTCTTGCGTCCACACTGTCAAGCCATGTTGGACAATATGAGCCCATATATACATCATTAGTTTCGCTCTACTCGCGAAATGGATAGAGAATAGAAAGCAACGTCTGCCGACAAATTGTACGACGTTAGGTCGAATTTTGTTTTTTTTTAACACTTTTGTCACAAATTTAACATTTGTTTCAGGGCAAAAACTCGTTGTTATGTTAATCAGATAATATTGTTTCGCTATTCAGCACAATATTTGAGATGATTTTCAGTGCCACAAATCTAATTTAAACAGAAAAAACAGCTACATCGGTTCTGAAAACAAATTTAGAAATTCCCCCCCATAATAATTCTGGCATAACGTGCGCCAAATGTCATGAACTCATGTGTTTTCACATTAATCTTCTCCGACTGATATTAAGGGGATCGTTACAGATTGACAAGTGTTTCTTCTATATGACATGGTAAACACAAACTGTCGATTCTGTGGCATAACGTACACATAAATCTGTTGTATTAGAATGTAGCCGGCACGCGATCCGACATTCCGCCGGATACCATAAAAATTCTCAAAATACCTTCAACTGATTCTATGATCCTCGTTTACCCTTTGGAGAAGCCCATGGGGAGAATAAGGTGCACAGTTCACTTTCTAAATATCTAAATTGTCAAACATCCAAAGCAACCCTAACAAGGGGCATGTGTTCAACTGTCAACAAACATGTTTTCAAATTCATTGTGGTAATATTATCCCAGTAACTCCGCACAATGCTCATTAGTGACCCCTGACTGTTGGGGATTATACTCAAATCTTGTAATGCAGCTCAGAAATGTCTTCTGTTTGATTTATGAAGTCATTTATTTCGTTGACAAACCGTTTTTTTTTCTTTCCTTGATTTTAGAAACAATTTCGAAACATTCAAACGATGCGCTCGCAGTCGGAAACATTTGCATATGTTCGAGATGCAAGCATACTGTGTAGCACTTCCTTAGCGGCAAAGAACACGATCGCACATTTAATGCAACAAATTGCAATTAGGTGTGCAGTATTATAACTGGGCGCAAAATAATAAATCGCCCACTTTTGCGCAGAGGAATATTTTTATACGTAGTCGCAACCCGCAACTCGGTAGCGTTAATTAAATCAATTTGTAATGCAAAAAATTTAATTTCTCTGTATCAATCCTTGGCACACAATCACGAACGGTTTGGCGGATGGGTAAAAATTGTTCAATGGACTTGATGTGGTACTGAGCACAGTTCATTTTTTTTTTAAATTAAAATACTTTTCTTGTGGAATGCAATAAATATTAATGGTTTTGTTTTAACTTTTGATTCGGTAAATTTAAGCAAAAATGGTGTATCACAGAAATTGGGTTGAAATGTTTTCTTGTAGGTACTATGCAACCTAGAATGTGGCCGCAAATCACACCATTAGGCGAGAGTGACACTCGGAACATTTGTGACGGATGCTTAAAGTAATAATAGACGATTTTCAAATATATTTACATCAAAATGTGTTTCCGTATTTAAGACCCATACATGTATATGTACATACGTATAAATGCGTGATTTGGCGTGACTAACATTTGGTCAGATATTTGTATTTGTCTAGTACTGGATCCTTCGGTAATCATTTGCGTGGAAAAATAACTTTTGACTGTCTATGTATTAATATCTTCAATACTATTTGCGACACAATTTCTTTCTGATATCGTTCTATATAGCGAAAAAATTTATTTCGGATACCAACGCAAAACTGGGTTAGAGTCAAAACACGCAAACGAGGCGACAAATGGTTGAAGCATACGAGTAGACGAGTTTAAGTGTCAAATAAACCTCAGCTAACAAGAAATCTTAATGGAAAAATACATTGGTAGAAGCAATTTCTTTAATTTTTAAGAAAGGAACTTTTATTCTACGACCATAATAGTTTCAGGCTTAGATTTGCTTAGCCTTAGTTCAGTTACGCACACTTTAACAAAATTTGTTTGCAAATTTGACATTTGATTTAAAAATCTTTTTAATTTAAAGTTTAAAGGGCCAATTATAATAGTCGGAAGCCATCAGAAGCTGACGTCAAAATTCTACGTTAAGTCTTCATCTTTTTTTCGATTGTTCAAGTTGCCCATAATAGGAGTATGTGAACTGAGAGGATTGTTAGAGGTGAGTGTGAGAGTCAAGTCATTTTACCTGTCATTTCTGTGTTGTTTTCAGTGAAATTAATTTTTATTTAAATGAATTTAATTGAAATCTAAAGACAATTATTCTTTCAAATTCTTACACATAAAAACGAAATTCCTTTGTTTATGAAGTTTAAAATACAAAATACACAGCTGTTGACATCGAAGTCAAATTTTCGTACGAAAGAGAAAATGGATTCGTATGGCTCCCGTGTTCATATAATTTTTTTTAAATTTTGCCTTTCTGTAAGAAGGTTAGAAGGTTAACCCAAAAGAAAGACAAGAAATGACAATGTATAATGATGCTCTACATAAATAAAGTTAGCTATTAAAACATGTCATATTAATTGAGCACTCATATTCAAGTCTTCATGGATATGTATGTATGTCACCCGAATCTTACTCATAATGTCGTTTTCTTGAAAAATAAAAATATTGTCCAAATTTACTACTAAAATTGAACATATTTGTATATATAAAATAACCTTTCTGTCTTAGTTATCCCTATTATTCACATCAAACTCTAAAAATGTATTGACATGTTTCGAGGGCACAAGCTGTCTACTTTGCAGAACGTCTGTCATGGTGCTAATTTCAATAAAGTTTACAGAACAACATTCCAAAATGACAGTAAACAAATTAATAAGCTAAAACAGACTTCGGCACTCGCCGTCAATGAGACCACCTTGAAAGGTAAACATCATTACAAGCATTCATTCAACCATTGGCAGCAATTTGAAACCACTTATTAGTCGTTCAATCAGCTAAAGTTCAATTTGAATTTTTACCGAATTACGCAAAATTCAACACTCTATGTTGGCTTACCGCCAAGAATTCATTAAATTCATTAAACGTACATATCTGGCAATTATGAAAAATGAAGAGAGAAAAATACCCCATCTCGATGTACCTTTAACTTAATGGAATGATCAAATAAAACAGCAGGTAGAAGAGTATCTGCCATTTGATATGAAAGCCAGTAGCCGACCTATTATTTGTTTTAAATTTGTTAGCCCACAAACCGATACCGAGATACCGTCGGAGCATTGGAGGTCTCCGACGTGCAACAATACGATGAAAGGGTTTCATACTAACACTAGAAGGAATGAGAAAGACAGAATACCTATGGTGCGTAAAGCGGTCATCATCACACGCCGGAATAAAGATGCACATTAGTGAGCTACTAGGAGCTACCCGTTTTTTTTCTTCTACTTTTATTTACCCTCGTTCGTGTACATTTCTTTTACCATTCCGAATGAAAATTGACAAAAAAAAATGCAGCTAGATTCGATGATCAGTGTTGAAGAGTGTTTGTACGCTCGGAAGCTGTAACCTCACTGTATAAGTACCAAGAAGTCGACCTCGACTTTTGTCTAGGTGTGCGCAGCAGTGGAATCGCGGCTTAACATCTACGGTGGAGGCCGCGGATTTGTTTGCATACCTTATTAAGTTTTTATGATACATGATAGGCATACACTGTGCACCGTAAACTGCTGCTGCCTTCAACAGTAGTGAGTCGGTACCCGAAATATAAATAATGTTGGCATTATTTTACTGCCAGACAGACAAACAGCGGAGTTCGGTTCGTCAGTCAAGGGATAATGGATCCACAACACGGTGGTCGCTTCATCTGTTTACGACGATGCTGTGAGTGTGTTTTGACTCGAAAACTCCTAATCGATGAGAGTATAATGTATACCCGTATGTTTTCGTACCAACAAATTGTATAGTCCTGCAATTTTTTTCTCTGTATTTTGTTAATTTCTTTGTTTGCGAAACCGATTTTAGGGATTGACAACGGAAGTCAAGGATTTGTAAGTGGCTAATGGCAGGCAAAAAACACCATAGATTAGTTCGAAAACTCGAAATAACCGTCGGAACAGGAGTTTGTTTGTTTGTTTGCACATTAATATTTTGTGCAAACGTGTTTAGGATGTGGGTATTTTGTTTAAACAATAAACAGATGCAAATTGCAAACCGGCGCCAACTGTTCAATACTTATGATGAAAAGGATTTCACCTAACTTATTAGTCCTGCTAGGTGAAATTTTTATGAACTTCAATTAAATAAAGGGTAAAAAAAATAGTGGTGGAAAATAAGGTAAAACGAGAATGAAAACATACAAGAAAATATATGAAAAATAAACAGAAGATGGAGAAAAACGTTTCTACCGATCAAATATTTAAATATTTTCAAGAGTGTTCGCTCGCGGTGTAAATTTGTTTACAATCCGATGCTGTTGAGGTGAGAGTGAGCGATGTAACCAATCACTGAATCATTGAGTGCACATGCGGCAATCGAAAAGGGATTCGGTTTTATAATGTTTATGAAGTAATTTGTGAATGTTTGTAAATTTCGGACTTGGTGTCCAGTTTGTTAGATTAGATCGAATTAAAATCAAAACTCAAATATTCAGTTCAGAATCTGAAAAAAATGGGCTTCGTTTTATTGGAAAGAATATTTTAATGTTTAAAATTGATGACAATAGTTGGAAAACACGATAATGCTCTTGAGGCATTATGAATTGTTTCTCGCAAAACAAAACTCGAGTAACGTTCCATTGCTTGTTGTCAACTAATGGTGTATCTGTCTGTGACCCTGTTCACGCAGGACTGACGTGCTGAATTATTTTTAACGTTAACAGGCAAGGGGATTTCTGAAACTTTCTGTATTTTTTTTTTCACGTTTAGATATGTACATACATACATAAATGTATATATGTATGTTAATCGCTGTCACTCGACAAAAGGGTGAAAATTAAAAACTGGGATATTCACGAAGTAAACAATAAAACTTTTTTTTTTCAAACCTAACCAATTGCTTTTGGCGGCAAACACTAAAACGTCAAAAAAATCCGACGAAATTTTCAGATAGGACTAACAATCTAAACGCAAGAATATTATAAACAAATTCAATTCGTCAATCCTGTGTGAAACAGGGTCTATAACATAAATGTCAAATCTCAAAGATATTTGACGCAATTCGCAAAAATTATAGCACGTTCACATTGCGTCGCGTACACTACTTTTGTCCCACCATGTTCCAAATATATGTAGGTGTAAATGGGATATTCATAAACCGAAGCTTGATTTGAAATTCTGAATTCTGTGTATTTAGACAGAAAAATTCAATTTAATTAATCTAATTTCTCTGATTGGCTGTAATTATAATCCAATACTATGGATAAACAATTTTCTGCTGGAATATCAATTCAATTCATAAATGTAATCCCTACGAGTATTTACAATGAATGGTGTCAGGAATCCTTGACAAATTCAGAAATGTAATCCCTACGAGTATTTGCAATGAATTGTGTCAGGAATCCTTGACATATTCAGTTCGCTTTTCTGAGTTCCGTAAATGTCTTGCTGTAATTAAGACTGATTTTATATGTTTGTCGTGACCTTAGGCGACCTTTTAGCAATTGCTTAAATGAGTTGATAGGTAGGAGTTAATTAGTTCTTCGTATTTTTTTTTAGTTTTTCTTTATTGTCTCTATTAAAAAAATTTTAATTAGAAATCATTAAAAGTTATTCTGCGGTCCACTTTGACTCGCACTTCTCTTGCCTTAATAAAGAACAGTTGGGTAGCAGAAAAGTAATTTTCCGAAATACCGACGGCATTAAGGAGCACGAACTTCTTTGAAAAAATGTTTTTACGAACGTTTAAGCGAATTGTCAAAATGTTAATTTATATATTTCATTTCACTACAAAAGTCTATAAAAGTGTCTATTTATTTTTGACTTTATTGTTAATTCTTCGCTCGAAATAAAAAACTTCCCATTCCCGTCACTTACCACACTTTTGTGTAAATTAATTATTAAATATTTAAATCCAACAAAACTGATAATTTTTTTTCTTGACATCTGTTTTAGACGAATTCTATAATGAATACCATACGATAGTATGGTGTGAAAATTAATCAAGAATATTTAACACAAATTAGTCATCTATTAAAACCATTCAAATATATATTTTTTTTTCAAAACAAAACTCTATCGCTACTTCGTTGCGTTTTAAAAATAAAACAATTTAATACAAGTTCTTGTTTAATTGGAACTCACCAGAAATCATTATTAATGAGCAGAAATAAACGAAGTGCACTATCGTTAGACCGTATAATTAGAATTGTCAAACAATTATGGGAATATACACAATTAATAGGAAGCATTGGTCAAAGCAAAGGTTATCAGTTTGTAGTAACCAAATGGACAACATTGACGGATCATGATAACGTACATACTTACATATGTATTTATAAATACGGGAGCAGCACGATGATTTTCTCTGTGCCGATGGACGGACATGGTTAGAGCGTCAAGTTGACTAGACATACAGTCGCGTCACAGGCTATATTCTGTCTTGGTGGAAGTGATGACTATGATGCCAATGGTGAGGCGTGTCTGATTATGTTTTTGTTTCCTATTTATTTATGTTTAGTTTTAATTAGAGATTTATATCTTGTGTGTATGTATCTATTTCTTTTTCGAAATGCATGTATGACAAACTTATTATTGAACCATAATTGTGATTTATTTTCGTTTGTCAATATTATTGGGTCAGTAATTAATTTATCGTTTAGTTCACAAAACATTTCTACGCCTTGTCTGAAAAGTGACAGTTTGTGTCACTTTTGAAAAATACACATGTACGAATTATAAGCATACAGTTGATAACTTACTAAAAGTCGGACGAGCACACATGAAATCCACTTTACTTTTCGCATTCACAGTATCCTCTTTGTAGTTCGCAGATATCAATGTCATTAAAATTATGTGACAGATCTTGTCTTTTATACTACAAACATTGTTGACACGTACATACCTATGTATGTATGTATGTGGCTAGTTATGCTGAATTTCGTGGTTTGTAGTCTCTTTCGTTCCTTTGGGAAATTTAAAAACTTTGAAATATTCACTCGTAACGCTGCAACGAGTGAACAATACCACGTTGCTGTCACCAGTCAGGATGGCAGCCTTGGTCGCACCGTGAGAAAGATGCTTTAGTCAAAAGTATCAGTCTCGCAGAAGAGGAAAACCGCGGTGGAAGTTCTTAACCAAGAAGACACGGATGATGAGGATGGTGTGATTTTTCTAGAGGTCGCTGAGGAGAGCGACTAAGATAAAGTAATACCCGTCTTACGATTTTACTGTCACAATAGCACGTTATACAGTCAGGAAAGGTGACAGCGCTCCTAATTGTCAAAGAAACCGAGTTTGAGACAGAGAATCACTTCGTTGAGAATTACGCAAGTAGCTATGAATCTCTCACTCGCTCATTTCTATCCGTTGCAGTCTCCATATCTGTCAAACGAATTGTCAAACAATTAATATTTGACCACTGCTCTGGACAAATCGTCACTTTTGATTTTGATCACAAGGTTGACTACAACCTTGAGGTAGTTAAAGGGGTCCTCGCAGTAAATGATAAATTTAAGAACCCTAGAGGAGAGTTGAAAAAGAATTAGCCCAGCAAAACGCTGCTACTTTGTTTTTCATATCAATCGATAGATATATTAAGTTCGTATCTTTTGGAATAGTAAAATTGCCAAATTGCTGTTGTTAACCATTCTCATAATTAAGTAAATTGCTAGTTGTTAAGGAACATCCGTAAAAAATAATTTAACAAACATATGTACATATTTACTCGTAGAAGTTACTCATTTGGTGCAGATTTAAAGAAATAGTCGGCCTTCTGTGTCTGTGCGTACCTACGCGTATGTATGTATGTACTTATTTGTATGATCCTTAATAATAAAATATTTAATTTTGAATGGGCCCACAAAAGTGTCCATCTGCGTCGACAAGAAACACAACAGCCCGAATGTTAACCCTAATATAATTTAAACACTTTAAATAGAAAGAAGGCTATTTGAAGTAAACGCGCCCTAGTCCGGGATAATAAGTTAGAGTAAACGGTCCGTAAAAATCCTATTTTCTTCGCTTATACAATTAAATACAGTGTGGTAGAGGAGGACACACATGCATATCTTATAACCACATGATGTTACATTTCTTAAAATCTTAAAATTCGAAAATTTCATTGGAGTCGCGCCCTCATATTACTTATGCCAACTCAATGGATGTCAACGGCAGCAGACTGGCAGCAGCGCACAGTCATTTTATTTATTTGTTTCTTTGTTGAGTATTCTCAGTGGTTTATCCTGTATATACGAGTATGTATATACATATGTACATGTAAGTGCGGTTTGTTTTTGTGGCTTTTGCATTTCTTTTCTTGTGAGATATGGTTGAGGTTTAAAGAGTTCTTCGGTATAAATGAATGAAACCATGAAATGAAAACAAAAAATCTTGTCGCACTCTAAATTCCACACAGGAAATTAATCTTCTTGATTGATCATTAAACTGTCGCTAGATTCATGTTGATTTCCTTATCGGCGTGTTGGATCAAAGAAGCGTGCACTTTGGACTTATTTCTAGTAGCAAGATTGGAAATCCATAGAAATCGAGACTGATTTCTGAAAGGCCTTTCATCAAATTAAAAATTTGATTTATTTTGTACATACCTACATGAGAAATGCACTGACCTTTAAGTTAGATTTAAGTGCAGCCAGTTTTTAGACTGTATGTACTATGTATGTACAACACTTAGATAGTATATGGAATAACTTGTTCTTCTTAACATTTGCAGAAATTTGTAAGATCTTAGCCTTCGATCACCGGTCTAAGGTCTCAAATAGTAATAACATCCTTCGGACAATGATATCATTTAGTTTGTGTTCGACACTCATGTATGTACATATGAAGCCTACTTATATAAAAAACCTGGGGTTTATAACTTCTTATCACTTGCTTCTTGTATGTTTTTATTATCAGCCCTATACTACATTTGGCCCACCAAATAATTAGAACACTTTATTACACAATATGATCATAAATACAGGAAATTTAAATGAAGACTTCGTAGTCTTCCAGAATGAGCAGATTTTGTTGGTGGTTATTTTTATGCACATGATCTATTAATTGTTTCATCGTAGTTCAGTAAACATAAGCTCTATTATATTCAGCATTGTTTTCATTAATGACATTTAATATGACAACTAAAATCAATAAAACATGTTATAATAAAAAGTTATCTTCAAAAAGTAATTTGTAATGGAAAGTTCCCACCAAATGCCATTGGTAAAATCCAAATAATTTATTGTCACCCTTGAGCTACATCACCTACAACGAATCTGTAACAAACAAGTGTCAAGCAATTCGCTTTATCTTCTTTACCAATTTTGTGTCAGATAATGCCCATAAATACTTCACAAGACATAAAAAAAGAATAAAGAACACCATCTAAAGAAATGTGTCACATAAACAAATTGCCACTGACATGCTTTCTAGCAAACGAACATTCAGCCAACCGAACAAAACGCGAACCTATCAACTGTGACATTTCTCCGCAGCCTACAGCCATGTTAATGTGCATAAATATGTATATACATAGGTATGTATGTATGTACATATGTATGCATGTATAAAACGTTTGCGCGACGAAGATGTGCAAATGAATTGCCGCCGATGGCGAATACTTAACATCTCCACGCCAAACACTATGAATTTCCTTCTCCATGCAACTCAATCTTCTAGTCTTCTATAAAATTCAAAATTGGCGCTTGACTTGTCACACACAAATACTATTCGTATTCCATCTTCTATCCGGCAGCAAGCACCTAATAGGAATAATATTTTAAAATTTCCTTAGGAAAATAATTAATTAAATTTCAAGAGTTCTCTCGGGTGGGCGACACAGTCGCTCTGGAATTAAGGAACGACTACGTTTCATGTGTGATCAGTGTCAACTTCATGTTGACATCAAATCTTGTTCTCGCATAGTGTGTACATTACGTCCGTGAATAATCTGTTCTCCCGGTGGCGTTGTAGAAGACAACAAAATTCGCTTTGTCGTCTGACATTAATAACATAATACGACAGAAGTATGTACATATGTACGTACATATGTGTGTATGACTTGTGTAATTTCGTGATCGTTAATTTTTCTGCGAGAAAATTGAGATGTACAAATAAATTAATGATTATTTTTCGAATTCTAGTCACCACAGTGCAGCAGTGCATCGTAGTAATCAATCATAGTAAAAGTATTTTAAGAATCAACAATAAAAACAAAATTTTTCGTAAGATGAACATACTTACGTATATATGTAGATTCATTGCATTCTGATGCCTTATTCATTGCAAAGTTTCCTTTTGTTTGTCATCTATTTAAAGTTTAATTTTTGTTGTTTTTTTATACACTCCTGATCCATTTTTGTTTTCCGTAATTGTTTTGTTCATTCTATACCCAAAAAAAATGCTCTCCGGACAGACATGTTGATCCCTATGCAAAAGTCTTCATGAATATTTAAATACAAATCAAATTATATGTACATACATATGTATGTATGTTCTAGCGTTTACTGATTGTCCAGAAAATTAAAAAAAATCATGCATAACAGATCGTTCATTTGCCAAGTAAAAAATACGTAAACCAATTGTCAACCATACAAATAAGCTTGTTATATTGTTATATGTATGTATGTATATTGTTGTTATATGTAAAGTCTAAAGGAATTTAAAAAAAAAATTTATAAAATGTATTTAGAAGACTCGACTATAGTCAGGAAAGGCTTGACTAGATCGTACGTACTTCCACCTTAATCCTATAAGTTTACAATCTTTTGAACATTCAAATAGTACTTCATAAGCATGAGGCCTAATATCTGTGAGTTTCCAAATTTTTCTTTTTTGATTTGTATATGTATATGGTTCTCAAGTAAATTATGGAAAGCATCAAAACCTATAGTTTTTGTCTTAACTTGGTGCCCTATTCCTTTATATACATATGTCTGACAACCCTCACATAATAATTGTATTACCAATCGTAGAAGAAATAATGGAATAGACCCTGATTAGATGCTTATTGTTCAAAACGTTGTGCTCAATACTACTATCGTGAGTACACATTGTTGTGCTCACACCTGTAATGCTTTTCTAAGAAACTTAATATCTAGAAACGAGGCGGCATTTTGAAATATGAGCACTCTTCGATGGTTCAGTTAGTGCTAAGAGAATATGAAAGAAGCAGAACATTTCCAGTGTGGAACACGATTGTCATTTCGATTCTTATATTTTCTTCCTGAGTATTCGCTATCTTTACCTTTCTCACTCTTCTCTCTCACAAATTAACAACACAACCGATTGAACCGTACACGTCTAATCTAATACACAGCATATGCTCAAACTGACCTATAGGTACATACGCATATAAAATTTTAGCAAATTTTTTTTAAAATTTATTCAAATCCGTCCTTCCCTTTGGGCTATAGCTTCGTCGACCTTAACCCCAGATAATTTAGATATACAGGGTCAACTTCATTATTATAAAGCAAAGTCCAGTCAGATTGTGTAATTAAAATTCGAATTGTGTGTTCTTCTTTATATGTTTTTTTACACCTTAGTATAACTATTCTAATTATTACATTGATGTATACATATACACATCTAAGTATCTATTTTTGTAACTTTTCTAATTAAAAATAAGTGTATACATATGTACATACACATAAGACATTTGAAGCGTATCGAATTGGCGACTTATTGTTTTCCCTCCTTCCATTCATGACGTGTCATTTAAAAATCTCTCCACACAGCAAAACCATAAAAAGGCTAATTAAAACTGTCTTAAAGAAGCATAACCATAAATTCTGGGAAATTGAAGAATACAATCGCGACCACTGTTTGAAATAACCCAACGGATTTATAAAATATTTCTATTGAATGTATTTCATCAAACTTGGGGGTTTGTGAATATGACCACCGCCATATACTCGTACATTTTAATAAGAACTGAAGAAAAAAGGAAAGTAAAGCTAAGAAACTCTCATCGTTCATTAAGTTGTGTGCGTGTCGCCCTCAAAGGCGGTATATTTTCATACTTTTCCATTTAGATACAGTCACAGATAATTAATACGAAATATGTGACGTTCTTTGTCTATAAAACAACGTGTGTCCCAAGTATATGCGTGTGGTAGTTATTCTCTTTTGCCAGCGGTCCCTGATAAATTCTGAATTCTTATCACTTATGTGTGTAAGGAAATACATTTTTCTGATCTTTCACTGCGGTTTTTTTTTTTATGGCCTTCTATTTTGTGAGGACACAACACACTATGTGCCGAAATGTATGTATGAACGAGTAGAGGCAGATACTGCTTGGTGAAAAACTAGAAGCGCATCGTGAATTAAAACGTTGCAAATTACATTTGTTATTTTTACTGTTTTTTTTAGCTTTACATCGAATTTCATAAATATTTCATTGTCAAAGTATTGTAAAACATTTTAAAGTCCTCTTTCTTTCAAATTTGATATTTATAAAGTCCGTTAGTTAAAAGCACAGACTGACAAGGCATTTAGGATATCATCCAAACTAATTTAATGGGGTAAATGGGGTAATCTGTGCAGTATCTAAACAATTCCATACATAGACCGCGTCTCTGCAAGAAGATGCGTTTCGGTCTTTTTTATTCCCTGGAGTAGAAAATATATATTGCAATGTCACAGACATTACTTCACGGGGATCAAATATGCATTAAAGAATGACAAAAACAAAAACGTCTTATACCTATGCAGATCAAATTAGATTTACGATATTTGCAGCGATTAAATTTAAATATTGAATACACACCTGAACAACTGGTTCATGTACTATGTATCTTGCTGCACCTTCGTATGACGGAAGCTGTTTGCATAACTAAACCAAGTACAAAAGAATAATTTTAAAGTAGTTAAAATTGTTTGCACTTATTCAGCGGTGGAAAAACCATTTTAAATAATAACTAGAGTTCAACAAAAGTTGTTGCACATGTTCACCTTGCATCCGCTCTGTATGCTCTAACCAGATCGCTGAATATTATGTAACTTTGGTTGAGTCTCATTTCTTAGAATACGTCAAATATTTTTTGACGATCCCACCTCTTAAACGTAAAATCAGAGTGTACGTACATAAAAATAAATAAATACTTGGCGCTACAGGTCGATGGGACACAGGGCCTAGCTTCTCACAACCATTTGTGTTGTGCGTGTTATATTCTTTACACGAATGGAAGGGGCCTACTGTTTAATGTCGTATCCAAAGGGCAGTTTGTTATTTGAGAAGCTTTTTCAGGACAACTGTACTCTCGGATGTTTGTCAGACGCTCGCGAGAGGTGGGGCCGTGAAAAACTTTTTAGGTGTTCCCCGACTGGAATTCGATCTCGAACCCCTTGCTTTACAGACTTTACAAAAGAAAGAAAGGACATTAAACTGGGACCTGTAAATATTGTCAAATATTTGTATTTGTGACTTTGATCAATAAGAATGCTGTTCAATAAATCTATTATTGTTTCAATGCTAGCAAGACAGTCAATAGGAGTGTTTAGTAAAGTGAACATTTTTGCTAAATTAGTGTGCATATTGCTACTGTAATAGTAGCACTATATTTTGACAAACATAGTAGCCGTCTGAAAAACAAATTCGAACATGAAAATTTTAGTTTTCCGAAAGTATTAGAGTCACGCTTAATATGTACATAACATATGTATGTCGAAATCGGTTAGAACATCATAGTTCAAAAGATTGTAACTTTTTTGTGTGGTTTTGTTTTATTTCATTACTAGCACACTTTTAATAAACAAATTTAAGTACAAAAAATCACTAGCCAGTATATCCTTATTGTATGTTATTAGTTAGTCGCTACCCGTATACCTAACCAGATCTGGTTCATCTGTACCTGTGTCTGTATAAACTTCATTTTCTGGTGGCGGTGCATCACTAGCATAACTAGCATCATCAGGTTCAATTCTTTTTCTATTAGAATTGTTAGGATTCGCTGCTGGCGTTGTTGGTTGTTCATTGTCATTACCAGGTTCACTTGTCGAAAGATCAGGTTCATCTGATACGTAGTAATAATAATATTCATAAGAATTTCCATAAGAATACTCGTTATTATACTCGTATTCGTAGTGGTAATAATAATTACAAGACTCGCTGCATTCAGATGTATCGCTAGATTCATGTGTGATATCAGTTTCACTTGTATGAGAATCTATATTTGAATCGTGAGGTTCATATTCAGATTCATCTGTTTCATAGTAGTAATAATAATATTCATATGAATATTCGTATTCATAGTTGTGTTCGTAGTAGTAGTAATAATATTCATATTCACAAGACTCGATATCTTCAGGTGGCGGTGATGGCGAGGGTGTTGATGGGGGTGGCGTTGGCGTTGGCGGTGTCGGTGTCGGTGTCGGAGTTGGTGGCGGTGGTGGGGGTGATGTGGTTGGCTCTTTACATGGATCTTCACATGGATCTTCACATGGATTGCAACATGGATTGCAACATTCACTTGTGGGAGAATAGTAGAAATAGTAGTATTCATAATAATATAGATAAAATAATTCGTATTCATACTTACCTATCACATGACGGTGGAGGCGGAGGTGGCGGTGGTGGCGGTGGTGGCGGTGGTGGCGGTGGTGGCGGTGGTGGCGGTGGCGGTGGTGGTGGTGGTGGTGGTGATGGCGGTGGTGGTGGTGGAGGAGGTGGAGGTGGAGGTGGTGGTGGAGGTGGTGGTGGAGGTGGTGGTGGAGGAGGTGGTGGTGGTGGCCCTTCACATTGATCTTCACATGTAGATTCGCTTGAATTGCAACATTCACTTGTGGGAGAATAGTAGAAATAGTAATATTCATAACAATTCGTATTCATACTTACCTATCACATGACGGTGGCGGTGGCGGTGGTGGTGGTGGTGGTGGTGGTGGTGGTGGTGGTGGTGGTGGTGGTGGTGGTGGTGGTGGTGGTGGTGGTGGTGGTGGTGGTGGTGGTGGTGGTGGTGGTGGTGGTGGTGGTGGTGGTGGCGGTGGCGGTGGTGGTGGTGGTGGTGGTGGTGGAGGTGGTGGTGGTGGTGGTGGTGGTGGTGGAGGTGGCGCTGGTGGAGGAGGTGACTCTTCACATGGATCTTCACATGTATATTCCCATTGATTGCAACAACTTGTGGGAGAATAGTAGTAAAAGTAGTATTCATAATAATATCGATTAAGTTATTCGTGTTCATACTTACATATATTCATATGACGGTGGCTCTTCATATTCACATGGCGGTGGTTCTTCATATATATTGTAACTTTCATTTGTGGGAGAATAGTAGTAATAGTAATATTCATAAAAATATTTATAAAAATATTCGTATTCATACTCATATTCATAGAAGTAATAATAATATACATACATACCTAGAATAATAAAAGTCGCTATCAGAGATATAGGAACATGCAGGGTATTGATCAAGCGTAATGTTTTTTTCAATAACTTCACGTATTCCTCCATCTGGGAGAGAATTTATTATTGTAATTGGTGGAGTATCTCCTATTGGTATTGCCAGGATAGGTCTGGTCTTTACAATAATTTTTTTCGATAATAAAATAAAGAAGATTAAAAAACTTTTCCGAAATTTAAACATTTTCGTTAACGGATAATTGCAATTTAACTGAACTGAACAACACTTATATTCGATCTGAGAATTTTAGTTTGCATCTTAACTTTTTATACCAAACTGCTTTCACTGATCTTTTTAAATCATTGTATCTTTGCTTTATGAACCCTTTAACTGGCAGAACGCACACTTGAATAAATTTTTAGTAAATGAGCTTTACAGACAATTGCTTTTTCCTACTGTAGAAATTCCAAGAAAACATTTTTTTTGTCTCTTTACACTCTCCTTCAATAGAATAGGTTCAATACTTTGTAAAGAAACAAAAGACTTGACAAGAGCTTTTTATTTACTCGAGAACAGTAAATATGTATCTTTAAAATACATAATGAGTAATTTGTCTTAATTTTTTTTTAACTTTAACGGAAATTTATTTAATGTGCTGACAAAGAACAAAAATATATTTAACCAAATTAGAACGTCAAATAAATTGAATAATTCAGTTTTACTTCACTTCTCATACGAATTTTAATAATTCTAACTTACTTACATATATATGTATATTCAGTAATAGACAGCAATGCGTATTCCACCGACTTCTAAATATTTTAAAATATATCCAGCAGTGACAATAGTTTTGAGAATAAACGTCAAAATAAATCCTAATTGTTAGTGGAGACATATTACATAAAGTTAAATCACTTTTCCCTAAAATCGGACTACAATTTGTGTGAAGACTTAGTACTAAGAATTCAGACTGTCTTAACCTTTATCCCAGTCTCTAGCGCACTGTACTTTTCTTCATATTTTGAGTAGATCCTGATTTTCAAAGAAAATATTTTGTTTCTCAATGTTTCTCTTTGATGGTAACGCGGTATTTTCATTTCCCATTTTTCATTTTCGAAAAGCTTTAATAATATTGTTCTAAAACAAGAAAAGAAAAAGAAAATAAAAATACAATATTCCCGAAATTGTCAGACTCAAATCTATATTTTTCAGTATATCATTGTTGGATTTATTCTTTAGTTCATCTGCATATTCATATGGTCAGGGATCCTCGGTAGGATCTTCCTATTCTGGATCTTCATTTGGACTCGAATTTTCTTCATTTCCTGGTGGCGGTCGTTCTTCATTTGCATCGTCAGTTTCATTCTCTGGTGGCGGTGTTTCTTCATATTCATCGTCAGGTTCACTTTCTGAAGACGGTGGTGGTTCTTCATATGCATCAGGTTTATTTTCTGGTTGGTGTCGGCGGTGGTGGAGATGGTGGTGGTGGTGGTGGTGGGTATTTGTATGGAACTTCACAAGGATTTTAACATAGAATTCCACATGGATAGTCACATGGATTGCAACATGGATAGCAACATTCACTTGTGAAAGAATAGTAGCAATAGTAATATTCATAATAATATAGATAAAACTATTCGTATTCATACTTACATATATTCACAAGACGGTGGTGGCGGCGGAGGTGGTGGCTCTTCACATGGATATTCACATGGATAGCACCAATCACTTGTGGGAGAATAGTAGTAATAGTAATACTCATAATAATTAAGACGAAACTATTTGTATTTATACTTACATATATTCACATGACGGTGGGGGTGGTTCTACATATTCACATGACGGTAGCGGTGGTTCTATATATTCATATGAGCATGGGGGTATATATTCATATGAGCATGGCGGTATTTCTATATATTCATATGAGCATGGCGGTATTTCTATATATTCATATGAGCAGCATATCTCGATTTCCTCACATGAATCATAACTTTCATTTGTGGGAGAATAATAGTAATAGTAATAATTATTAAAAATATTTATAAAAATATTCGTATTCATACTCATATTTATAAAAGTAAAAATAATATACATACCTAGAATAATAAAAGTCGCTATAAGAGAATAAGAAACATGCAGGGTATTGATCAAGCGTATTGTTTTTTTCAATCACTTCACGTATTCCTCCATCTGGGAGAGAATTTATTATTGGTGGTAATTGTGGAGTATCTCCTATTGGTATTGCCAAGGTAAATATTGTCTTTACAATCACTTCATTCGATAACAAAATAAAGAATAGTAAAAAAATTTTCCGAAACTTAAACATTTTCGTTAACGGATAATTGCAATTTGACTAAACTGAGCAACACTTGTTTTCGATCTGAAAATTTCATTTTGCATCCGACCTTTTTATACCAAATTGCTTCCACTGATCTTTTTAAATCTTTGTATCTTTGCTTTATGAACCCTTTAACTGGCAGAACACACGCTTGAATAAATTTTCAGTAAATGCGCTTTACAGACAATTGTTTTTTTCTACTGTAGAAATTCCAAAAAAGCATTTTTTTGTCTGCCTATATACACTCTCCTTCAATAGAATACTTTTAATACTTTGTAAAGAAACAAAAGACTTGACAAGAGCTTTTTATTTACTCGAAGAACAGTAAATATGTATCTTTAAAATACATAATGAGTAATTTGTCTTAATTTTTTTTTAACTTTAACGGAAATTTATTTAATGTGCTGACAAAGAACAAAAATATATTTAACCAAATTAGAACGTCAAATAAATTGAATAATTCAGTTTTACTTCACTTCTCATACGAATTTTAATAATTCTAACTTACTTACATATATATGTATATTCAGTAATAGACAGCAATGCGTATTCCACCGACTTCTAAATATTTTAAAATATATCCAGCAGTGACAATAGTTTTGAGAATAAACGTCAAAATAAATCCTAATTGTTAGTGGAGACATATTACATAAAGTTAAATCACTTTTCCCTAAAATCGGACTACAATTTGTGTGAAGACTTAGTACTAAGAATTCAGACTGTCTTAACCTTTATCCCAGTCTCTAGCGCACTGTACTTTTCTTCATATTTTGAGTAGATCCTGATTTTCAAAGAAAATATTTTGTTTCTCAATGTTTCTCTTTGATGGTAACGCGGTATTTTCATTTCCCATTTTTCATTTTCGAAAAGCTTTAATAATATTGTTCTAAAACAAGAAAAGAAAAAGATAATAAAAATACAATATTCCCGAAATTGTCAGACTCAAATCTATATTTTTCAGTATATCATTGTTGGATTTATTCTTTAGTTCATCTGCATATTCATATGGTCAGGGATCCTCGGTAGGATCTTCCTATTCTGGATCTTCATTTGGACTCGAATTTTCTTCATTTCCTGGTGGCGGTCGTTCTTCATTTGCATCGTCAGTTTCATTCTCTGGTGGCGGTGTTTCTTCATATTCATCGTCAGGTTCACTTTCTGAAGACGGTGGTGGTTCTTCATATGCATCAGGTTTATTTTCTGGTTGGTGTCGGCGGTGGTGGAGATGGTGGGTATTTGTATGGAACTTCACAAGGATTTTAACATTGATCTCTACATGGATAGTCACATGGATTGCAACATGGATAGCAACATTCACTTGTGGAAGAATAGTAGTAATAGTAATATTCATAATAATATAGATAAAACAATTCGTATTCATACTTACATATATTCACAAGACGGTGGTGGCGGTGGAGGTGGTGGTGGCCCTTCACATGGATATTCACATGAATATTCACATGTAGATTCGCTTGAATTGCAACATTCACTTGTGGGAGAATAGTAGAAATAGTAATATTCATAATAATATAGATAAAATAATTCGTATTCATACTTACATATATTCACAAGACGGTGGTGGCGGTGGAGGTGGTGGTGGCCCTTCACATGGATATTCACATGAATATTCACATGTAGATTCGCTTGAATTGCAACATTCACTTGTGGGAGAATAGTAGAAATAGTAATATTCATAATAATAAAGATAAAACAATTCGTATTCATACTTACCTATCACATGACGGTGGTGGCGGTGGCGGTGGTGGCGGTGGCGGTGGCGGTGGCGGTGGCGGTGGCGGTGGCGGTGGCGGTGGCGGTGGTGGTGGTGGTGGTGGTGGTGGTGGTGGTGGTGGTGGTGGTGGTGGTGGTGGTGGTGGTGGTGGTGGTGGTGGTGGTGGTGGTGGTGGTGGTGGTGGTGGAGGTGGAGGTGGTGGTTGTGGTGGAGGCGGTGGCTCTTCACATGGATCTTCCCATGTATATTCCCATTGATTGCAACAACTTGTGGGAGAATAGTAGTAAAAGTAGTATTCATAATAATATAGATTAAGTTATTCGTATTCATACTTACATATATTCATATGACGGTGGTTCATCATATATATCGTAACTTCCATTTGTGGGAGAATAGTAGTAATAGTAATATTCACAAAAATATTTATAAAAATATTCGTATTCATACTCATATTTATAGAAGTAATAATAATATACATACATACCTAGAATAATAAAAGTCGCTATAAGAGAATAAGAAACATGCAGGGTATTGATCAAGCGTATTGTTTTTTTCAATCACTTCACGTATTCCTCCATCTGGGAGAGAATTTATTATTGGTGGTAATTGTGGAGTATCTCCTATTGGTATTGCCAGGGTAAATCTTGTCTTTACAATCACTTCATTCGATAACAAAATAAAGAATAGTAAAAAAAATTTCCGAAACTTAAACATCTTCGTTTATTTGCATTTTCACTGAACTGAGCAACACTTGTTTTCGATCTGAAAATTTTATTTTGCATCCGACCTTTTTATACCAAATTGCTTCCACTGATCTTTTTAAATCTTTGTATCTTTGCTTTATGAACCCTTTAACTAGCAGAACACACGCTTGAATAAATTTTCAGTAAATGCGCTTTACAGACAATTGTTTTTTTCTACTGTAGAAATTCCAAGAAAACATTTTTTTCTTTACACTTTCTACAATAGAATAGATTCAATACTTTGTAAAGAATCAAAAGACTTGACAAGAGCTTTTTATTTACTAGAAGAACAGTAAATATGTATCTTGAAAATATATAATGAGTAATTTGTCCTAAGTTGTTTTTTTAACTGGATTATAGAAACCTTAACGGAAATTTATTTAATGTGCTGACAAAGAACAAAAATATATTTAACCAAATTAGAACGTCAAATAAATTGAATAATTCAGTTTTATTTCACTTCTCATACGAATTTTAATAATTGTAACTTATTTATATACATATGTATATTCAAAAATAGGCATCAATGCGTATTCCACCGACTTCTAAATATTTTAAAATGTATTCAGAAGTGACAATCTGTTTGACGGCAAACGTCAATATAAATCCTAAATTACACAAAATTATCACTTTTTCCTAGATACCGGATTACAATTTGTGTGGAGACTTAGTATTAAGAATCCAGACTGTCTTATCCTTCATCCCAGTCTCTAGCGCACTGTACTTTTTTCACATTTTGAGTAGATGCTGAATTTCAAAGAAAATATTCTCAATATTATTTCTCAATGTTTCTGTTTGTGATGGTAACGCGGTATTTTGAATTCTCGGTATTTTCCCTTTTTTCATTTTCGAAAAGCTTTAACAATATTGTACTCAAATCTATATTTTTCAGTATATCGTTGTTGTATTTATTCTTTAGTCGGTACCCGTATAAGTAAGTGGTCCCGATTCTTCTGGTTCATCTGGATATCCATATGCTACGGGATCCTCGGTAGGATTTTCCAATTCTGGATCTTTGTTTGGATTCGATTTTTTTTCATTTCCTGGTGGCGGTTGTTCTTCATTTGCATCGTCAGGTAAACTTTCTGGTGGCGGTGGTTCTTCATAGGCAACGTCCGTACCCGTATAAGTAAGTGGTCCCGATTCTTCTGGTTCATCTGGATAGTCATATCCTATACCGCTTTCTGGTGGCGGTGGTTCTTCATAGGCATCGTCCGTACCCGTATAAGTAAGTGGTCCTGATTCTTCTGGTTCATCTGGATATTCATATGCTATACCGCTTTCTGGTGGTGGTGGTTCTCCATAGGCATCGTCCGGTTCAATTTCTGGTGGGGGTGTTTCTTCATATGCATAGTTAGGCTCATTTTCTGGTGGAGGTGGTGGTTCTTCATATGCATCCCCAGGTTCATTTTCTGGTGGCGGGGGTGGTTCTTCATATGCATCGTCAGGTTTATTTTCTGGTGAAGGTGCTGGTGGTTCTTCATATGCGTCGTCCTGTTCATTTTCTGGAGGCGATGGCGGTGGTTCTTGATATGCATCATCAGGTTCGTTATCTGGTGACGGTTCTTCATATGCATAGTCAGGTCCATTTTCTGGTGGCGGTGGTGGTGGTTCATCATGTTCATAAGAAGATACATACAAATTATCGTGACATTCATTTCCTGGTGGTGTTTCAATCTCACATGTCGGAGGATCACATATACATTCAGGTTCATCTGATTCATAGTAGTAGTAATAATATTCATACTCATACTCATAGTAGTAATAATAATACTCATAAGACTCAGAACAAGAGTCGTATTCATAGAGAACGAAACATGCAGGGTATTGACTACGCGTGTTTCCCATATTGTTTTTTTCAATAACTTCATATATTCCTCCATCTGGCAGAAAATTATTTTTTGTAATCGGTGGAGTATCTCCTATTGGTATTGCCAGGATAGGTCTTGTCTTTACAATCACTTTTTTCGATAATAAAATACATAAGAGTAAAAAACTTTTCTGAAACTTAAACATTTTCGTTAACGGATATTTGCAGTTTTACTGAACTGGACACGACTTTTTTTCGATCTGAGAATTTTAGTTTGCATCTTAACATTTTATACCCAACTGCTTTCACTGATCTTTTTAAATCTTTGTATCTTTGCTTTATGAACACACGCTTGAATAAATTTCCAGTAAATGAGCTTTACAGACAATTGTTTTTTTCTACTGTAGAAATTCCAAGAAAAAATTTTGTTCGCTTTACACTCTGCTTCAATGGAATAGGTTCAATACTCTGTTAAGAAAAACAAAAGACTTTTCGCCTTGGGAAGAGCTTTTTATTTACTAAAAGGACAATAAATATGTATCTTTAAAATACATAATGAGTAATTTGTCCTAATTTTTTTTTCTATCTCTGGTATATAAACCTTTTATTTACAAAGTTCCAATGTCATAAAAATGATTAACGGAAATTTAATTAATGTGCTGACAAAGAACAAAAATATATTCAACCAAATTAAAACGTCAAATAAATTGAATAATTCAGTTTTATTGCACTTCTCATACGAACTTAATAATTCTAACTTACTTACATATGTACATATATTCAACAATAGACAGCAATGCATATTTCACCGACTTCTAAACATTATAAAGTATATCAGCAGTGACAATCTGTTTGACTGTGGAGACATGTTACATAAAGTTAAATCACTTTTCCCTAAACACCGGATTACAATTTGTATGGAGACTTAGCATTATATTAAACAATTTAGATTCCCTTAACCTTCATGCCAGTCTCCAGCGCATTGTACTTTTCTTCACATTTTGAGTAGATGCTGAATTTCAAAGAAAATGTTCTGTTTCTCATTGTTTCTCTCTGTGATGGTAACGCGGTATTTTGATTTCCCGGTATTTCCCATTTTCCAGTTTAGGAGAGATTCGATGATATTGTTCTGAAAAAAAAAAAATAATATAAAAATACAATATTCCTTTAAGTTTTAGACCCAAATCTGTTTTTTCCCGTATACCATCTTCATAGGCATCGTCCGGTTCACTTCTTGGTGGTGGTAGTTCTTCATATGCATCCTCCGGTCCAATTACTGGTGGTGGTGGTTCTTCATAGGGATCGTTAGGTTCATATTTTGGTGTCTCTTCGTATACATCGTCAGGTTTAATTTCTGGTGGCGATGGTGGTGATTTTTCATATGCATCGTCACGTTCACTTCCTGGTGGTGGTGGTTCTTCATAGGGATAGTTTGGTTCATTTGGTGGTGTCTCTTCGTATACATCGTCAGGTTTAATTTCTGGTGGCGGTATTGGTGGTGGCTCTTCATATGCATAGTCAGCTTCATTTTCTGGTGGCGGTGGTGGTTCTTCATATGCATCCTCCGGTCCACTTCTGGGTGGTGGTGGTTCTTCATATGCACTCTCCGGTCCAATTCCTGGTGGCGGTGGTTCTTCATAGGGATCGTTAGGTTCATATTGTGGTGTCTCTTCGTATACATCGTCAGGTTTAATTTCTGGTGGCGATGGTGGTGATTTTTCATGTGCATCGTCACGTTCACTTCCTGGTGGTGGTGGTTCTTCATAGGGATAGTTTGGTTCATTTGGTGGTGTCTCTTCGTATACATCGTCAGGTTTAATATCTGGTGGCGATATTGGTGGGGGCTCTTCATATGCATCGTCAGCTTCATTTTCTGGTGGCGGTGGTGGTTCTTCATATGCATCCTCCGGTCCACTTCTGGGTGGTGGTGGTTCCTCATATGCACTCTCCGGTCCACTTAATGGTGGCGGTGGTTCTTCATAGGGATCGTTAGGTTCATATTGTGGTGTCTCTTCGTATACATAGTCAGGTTTAATTTCTGGTGGCGATGGTGGTGGTTCTTCATGGGGATAGTTTGGTTCATTTGGTGGTGTCTCTTCGTATACATCGTCAGGTTTAATTTCTGGTGGCGGTATTGGTGGGGGCTCTTCATATGCATCGTCAGCTTCATTTTCTGGTGGCGGTGGTGGTTCTTCATATGCATCCTCCGGTCCACTTCTGGGTGGTGGTGGTTCTTCATATGCACTCTCCTGTCCACTTCCTGGTGGCGGTGGTTCTTCATAGGGATCGTTAGGTTCATATTGTGGTGTCTCTTCGTATACATCGTCAGGTTTAATTTCTGCTGGCGATGGTGGTGATTCTTCATATGCATCGTCAGGCTCACTTCCTGGTGGTGGTGGTTCTTCATAGGGGTAGTTAGGTTCATTTGGTGGTGTCTCTTCGTATACATCGTTAGGTTTAGTTTCTGGTGCCAGTGGTGGTGATTCTTCATATGCATCGTCATATTCGTAAGAACATACATAAAAATAATCGTACTGACACTCATTTCCTGGTGGTGTTTCAATCTCACATGTCGGAGGATCACATATATATTCAGGTTCATCTGATTCATAGTAGTAGTAATAATATTCATAGGAATATTCATAAAAATACTCATATTCATACTCATACTCATAGTAGTAATAATAATACTCATAAGACTCAGAACAAGAGTCGTAATCATAGAGAACTAAACACGCAGGGTATTGACCATGGGTGTCTCCCGTATTGTTTTTTTCAATAATTTCATGTATTCCTATATCTAGGAGAGAATTCATTATTGTAATTGGTGGAGTATCTCCTATTGGTATTGCCAAAATAGGTCTTGTCTTTACAATCACTTTTTTCGATAGTAAAATAAAGAAGAGTAAGAAACTTTTCTTAAACTTAAACATTTTCGTTAACGAATATTTGCAATTTTACTAAACTGGACACGATTTTTTTTCGATCTGAAAATTTTATTTTGCATCTTAACTTTTTATACCAAACTGCTTTCACTGATCTTTTTAAATCTTTGTATCTTTGCTTTATGAACCCTTTAACTGGCAGAACACACGCTTGAATAAATTTTCAGTAAATGCGCTTTCCAGACAATTGTTTTTTCCTACTGTAGAAATGCCAAGAAAACATTTTTTTCTTTACACTCTCCTTCAATCGAATAGGTTCAATACTTTGTAAAGAAACAAAACACTTTTCGCCTTGGGAAGAGCTTTTAATTTCTAGAAGAACAATACTTATATGTATCTTTAAAATACGTAATGAGTAATTTGTCCTAATTTTGTTTTCAAACTCTAGTATATAAACCTTTTATTTACAAAGTTCCAATGTCATAAAAATGATTAACGGAAATTTAATTAATGTGCTGACAAAGAACAAAAATATATTCAACCAAATTAAAACGTCAAATAAATTGAATAATTCAGTTTTATTGCACTTCTCATACGAACTTAATAATTCTAACTTACTTACATATGTACATATATTCAACAATAGACAGCAATGCATATTTCACCGACTTCTAAACATTATAAAGTATATCAGCAGTGACAATCTGTTTGACTGTGGAGACATGTTACATAAAGTTAAATCACTTTTCCCTAAACACCGGATTACAATTTGTATGGAGACTTAGCATTATATTAAACAATTTAGATTCCCTTAACCTTCATGCCAGTCTCCAGCGCATTGTACTTTTCTTCACATTTTGAGTAGATGCTGAATTTCAAAGAAAATGTTCTGTTTCTCATTGTTTCTCTCTGTGATGGTAACGCGGTATTTTGATTTCCCGGTATTTCCCATTTTCCAGTTTAGGAGAGATTCGATGATATTGTTCTGAAAAAAAAAAAAATAATATAAAAATACAATATTCCTTTAAGTTTTAGACCCAAATCTGTTTTTTCCCGTATACCACTGTTGTATCTTATTCTTTAGTCAGTACCCGTACATAAGGGGTCCGATTTTTGTGGTTCATTTGAACCCGTACCTGCAAGATCCTCCACATATGCTCCAGGATCCTCGATAGAATGTTCTAATTCTGAATCTGAATGATGACCTGGATCTTCATCTGAACTCGAATGCTCTTCATTTTCTGGTGGTGGTGGCAGGAAGATTTGATAATATTGTTCTAAAAAAAAAAAGGATAAAATTACAATATTCTTAGACTCAGATCTGTATTGTCTAGTATATCACTGTTGTATCTTATTTTTTAGTCGGTCCCCGTTCAGGTAAGTGGTGCCGATTTTTTTTGTTTATTTCAATCCGTACCTGTAACAAAATCCTCATCGCTATGATTTTCTAATTCTGTATCTGAATGTTGAACTGGATCTTCACCAGGACTCGAATTTTCTTTATTTTCTGTTGGTGGTGGTTCTTCATCTGCATCGTCAGGTAAACTTTCTGGTGGGGGTCGGGGTGGGTCTTCATATGCATCGTCAGGTTCATTTTCTGGTGGCGGTGGTGGTGGCTCTTCATATGCATCGTCCGGTTCATTTTCTGTTGGCGGTGGTGGTGTTTCTTTATATGCATCCTCCGGTCCACTTCTTGTTGGTGGTGGTTCTTCATAGGGATCGTTATGTTCATTTTGGGGTGCCTCCTCGTATACATCGTCAGGTTTAATTTCTGGTGGCGGTGGTGGTGGCTCTTCATATGCATCGTCAGGTTCACTTTCTGGTGGCGGTGGTGGTGGCTCTTCATATGCATCGTCAGGTTCATTTTCTGTTGGCGGTGGCGGTGTTTCTTTATATGCATCCTCCGGTCCACTTCTTGTTGGTGGTAGTTCTTCATACGCATCCTCCGGTCCACTTCCTGGTGGTGGTGGTTCTTCATAGGGATCGTTATAATCATTTTGGGGTGCCTCTTCGTATACATCGTCAGGTTTAATTTCTGGTGGCGGTGGTGGTGGCTCTTCATATGCATCGTCAGGTTCACTTTCTGGTGGCGGTGGTGGTGGCTCTTCATATGCATCGTCAGGTTCACTTTCTGGTGGCGGTGGTGGTGGCTCTTCATATGCATCGTCAGGTTCACTTTCTGGTGGCGGTGGTGGTGGCTCTTCATGTGCATCGTCAGGTTCACTTTCTGGTGGCGGTGGTGGTGGCTCTTCATATGCATCGTCAGGTTCATTTTCTGGTGGCGGTGGTTCTTCTCCATATGCATCGTCACAATCAATCTCCAGTGGCGGTAGGGGTGGTGATTTATCTGGATATGCATCGGCAAATTCATTCTCAAGTGACGGTGTGGGTGGTGGTGTTTCTAGATATGTATCGTCATATTCATTCTCTAGTGACGGTGGGGGTGGGGGTGTTTCTAGATATGTATCGTCATATTGATTCTCTAGTGACGGTGGGGGTGGTTCTGTTTCTAGATATGCATCGTCATATTCATTCTCTAGTGACGGTGGGGGTGGGGGTATTTCTAGATATGTATCGTCATATTCATTCTCTAGTGACGGTGGGGGTGGTTCTGTTTCTAGATATGTATCGTCATATTCATTCTCTAGTGACGGTGTGGGTGGTGTTTCTAGATATGCATCGTCATATTCATTCTCTAGTGACGGTGGGGGTGGGGGTGTTTCTAGATATGTATCGTCATATTCATTCTCTAGTGACGGTGGGGGTGGTTCTGTTTCTAGATATGCATCGTCATATTCATTCTCTAGTGACGGTGGGGGTGGTTCTGTTTCTAGATATGCATCGTCATATTCGTTCTCCAGTGACAGAGGGGGTGGTGGTGTTTCTAGATATGCATCGTCAGGTTCATTTTCTGGTGTCGGGGGTGTTAGTTCTTCATATGCATCGTCATATTCATTTTCTGTGGTTGTTTCAATATCACTTGTCGGAGGATCACTTAAATATTCAGATTTATCTGATTCATAGTAATAGTAATAATATTCATAAAAATACTGGTTTTCATACTCATGTTCATAGTAGTAATAATAATACTCATAAGATTCAGAATAAGAGTCGTACTCATAGAGAACGGAACACGCAGAGTATTGACCATGGGTGTTTCCCATATTGTTTTTTTCATTAACTTCACGTATTCCTCCATCTGGCAGAGAATTCATTGTTGTAATTGGTGGAGTATCTCCTATTGGTATTGCCAGGATAGGTCTGGTCTTTACAATCACTTTTTTCGATAATAAAATAAATAAGAGTAAAAAACTTTTCCGAAACTTAAACATTTTCGTTTATTTGCAATTTCACTGAACTAAACAACACTTATATTCGATCTGAGAACTTTAGTTTGCATCTTAACTTTTTATACCAAACTGCTTTCACTGATCTTTTTAAATCATTGTATCTTTGCTTTATGAACCCTTTAACTGGCAGAACACACGCTTGAATAAATTTTCAGTAAATGCGCTTTACAGACAATTGTTTTTTTCTACTGTAGAAATTCCAAGAAAACATTTTTTTCTTTACACTTTCTACAATAGAATAGATTCAATACTTTGTAAAGAATCAAAAGACTTGACAAGAGCTTTTTATTTACTAGAAGAACAGTAAATATGTATCTTGAAAATATATAATGAGTAATTTGTCCTAAGTTTTTTTTTTAACTGGATTATAGAAACCTTAACGGAAATTTATTTAATGTGCTGACAAAGAACAAAAATATAATTAACCAAATAAAAACGTCAAATAAATTGAATAATTAAGTTTTATTTCACTTCTCATACGAATTTTAATAATTGTAACTTATTTATATATATGTATATGTATATTCAAAAATAGACATCAATGCGTATTCCACCGACTTCTAAATATTTTAAAATGTATTCAGAAGTGACAATCTGTTTGACGGCAAACGTCAATATAAATCCTAAATCACACAAAATTAAATCACTTTTTCCTAGATACCGGATTACAATTTGTGTGGAGACTTAGTATTAAGAATCCAGACTGTCTTATCCTTCATCCCAGTCTCTAGCGCACTGTACTTTTTTCACATTTTGAGTAGATGCTGAATTTCAAAGAAAATATTCTCAATATTATTTCTCAATGTTTCTGTTTGTGATGGTAACGCGGTATTTTGAATTCTCGGTATTTCCCTTTTTTCATTTTCGAAAAGTTTTAACAATATTGTACTCAAACAAGAAATAAAAAAGAAAATAAAAATACAATATTCCCGAAATTGTCAGACTTAAATCTATATTTTTCAGTATATCGTTGTTGTATTTATTCTTTAGTCGGTACCCGTATAAGTAAGTGGTCCCGATTCTTCTGGTTCATCTGGATATTCATATGTTACGGGATCTTCGGTAGGATTTTCCTATTCTGGATCTTCATTTGGATTCGAATTTTCTTCATTCTCTGGTGGCGGTGTTTCTTCATATTCACCGTCAGGTTCACTTTCTGAAGGCGGTGGTGGTTCCTTATTTGGATCGTCAGGTTCATTTTCTGGTGGCGGGGGTGGTGCTTCTTCACTTGCATTGTAAGGTTCAGTTCCTGGTGGGGGTGTCGTTGGTTCGTCATTCGCATCGTCAGGTTCACTTTCTGGGGGAGGTGTTTGTGGTTCTTCATTTGCATCGTCAGATTCACCTTCTGGTGGGGGTGTCGGTGGTTCTTCATTTACAGCGTAAGGTTCACTTTCTGGTGGGGGTGTTGGTGGTTCTTCAATTGCATCGTCAGGTTCACTTTCGGTTGGTAGTGTCGGTGGTTCTTCATTTGCATTGTCAGGTTTATCCGTTTCGTAGTAGTAGTAATTAAATTCAGATTCATCTGAATCATAGTAGTAGTAATAATATTCATGAAATATTTCATAAAAATACTCGTATTCATACTCAGATTCATCTGAATCATAGTAGTAGTAATAATATTCAGAAAATGTTTCATAAAAATACTGGCTTTCATACTCATGTTCATAGTAGTAATAATAATATTCATAAGACCCAGAATAAGAGTCGAAATTATAGATAACGAAACACGCAGGGTATTGACCATGTGTGTTTCCCATATTGTTTTTTTCATTACCATTACGTATTCCTCCATCTGGCAGAGAATTCATTATTGTAATTGATGTAGTATCTCCTATTGGTATTGCCAGGATAGGTCTGGTCTTTACAATCACTTTTTTCGATAGTAAAATAAAGAAGAGTAAGAAACTTTTCCGAGACTTAAACATTTTCGTTTATTTGAAATTTCACTGAACTGAACAACACTTATATTCGATCTGAGAAGTTTAGTTTGCATCTTAACTTTTTATACCAAACTGATTTCACTGATCTTTTTAAATCTTTGTATCTTTGGTCTATGAACACACGCTTGAATAAATTTCCAGTAAATGAGCTTTACAGACAATTGTTTTTTCCTACTGTAGAAATTTTTTTGTTTCTTGACACTCTCACTTCAATAGAATAGGTTCAATACGTTATAATGAAACAAAATATATTTTCGCCGTGGCAAGAGCTTTTTTATTTACTAATAGAAACATTAAAGAGTAAGAACAGTGACTATATATTTAAAAAAATACATAGTCTGTTATTTGTTGTTTTTTTTAACCCATATAAACATAGAACTGCGTTTTCGCAACACTAAATAGCATGTCACTTTATGATTTTTCTTGACTATATCGTTTTTTTCTTTGAACTCCATCCAGCGTGACTTAACATGCAAAATTGTACTAAATTTTTTGTGTGAAATTGGACTCACTGGATTTTTGACGCCAAATAGTTGCAGCAAAGCGGTGCAAAATATGGTTGGGCGCCAATTTGTGGTAGACGTAAGTACCTCAAAGGTGAACCAGATCCTTTGAAGTGGATACCATACAATGGAGCATTCCAATAAGAGACAGCGATGTCGAGTTTGTGGAAATCAAACCGCGAAGAGGTCTGGAACCTGCGATGTTGTACTTCATGTACGAACTATAACTCCACTAAGGCTAACGGACAAATATTTTGCTTTGATTTTATAGTTTACATAATCAAAATTGGAAACATAATTGGATTATATAGGTTAAACGGGAGTAGATAACCTTTTTTACAAAGTTTCAATGCAAAAAAAAATGATTAAAAAACATTTATTTAATGTGCTGACAAAAAAAAAAAAAAATTTCAACGAAATTAAAACGTCAAATACGTTGAATAATTCAGTTTCATTTCACTTAACATACGAATTTTAATAATTCTAACTTACTGATATATGTATGTATATTCAAAAATAGACATCAATGCGTATTCCACCGACTTCTAAATATTTTAAAATGTATTCAGAAGTGACAATCTGTTTGACGGCAAACGTCAATATAAATCCTAAATCACACAAAATTAAATCACTTTTTCCTAGATACCGGATTACAATTTGTGTGGAGACTTAGTATTAAGAATCCAGACTGTCTTGTCCTTCATCCCAGTCTCTAGCGCACTGTACTTTTTTAACATTTTGAGTAGATGCTGAATTTCAAAGAAAATATTCTGTTTCTCAATGTTTCTGTTTGTGACGGTGCGGTATTTTGAATTCTCGGTATTTCCCATTTTTCATTTTCGAAAAGCTTTAACAATATTGTACTCAAACAAGAAATAAAAAAGAAAATAAAAATACAATATTCCCGAAATTGTCAGACTCAAATCTATATTTTTCAGTATATCGTTGTTGTAATTATTCTTTAGTAGGTACCCGTATAAGTAAGTGGTCCCGATTCTTCTGGTTCATCTGGATATTCATATGCTACGAAATCCTCGGTAGGATTTTCCAATTCTGGATCCTTGTTTGGATTCGAATTTTCTTCATTTCCTGGTGGCGGTTGTTCGTCATTTGCATCGTCAGGTAAACTTACTGGTGGCGGTAGTTCTTCATAGGTATCGTCTGTACCCGTATAAATAAGTGGTCCCGATTCTTCTGGTTCATCTGGATATTCATATGCTACGAAATCCTCGGTAGGATTTTCCAATTCTGGATCTTTGTTTGGATTCGAATTTTCTTCATTTCCTGGTGGCGGTTGTTCGTCATTTGCATCGTCAGGTAAACTTACTGGTGGCGGTAGTTCTTCATAGGTATCGTCCGTACCCGTATAAATAAGTGGTCCCGATTCTTCTGGTTCATCTGGATATTCATATGCTACGGGATCCTCGGTAGGATTTTTCAATTCTGGATCTTTGTTTGGATTCGAATTTTCGTTATTTCCTGGTGGCGGTCGTTCTTCATTTGCATTCTCAGGTAAAGTTTCTGGTGGCGGTAGTTCTTCATAGGCATCGTCCGCACCCGTATATGTAAGTGGTCCCGATTCTTCTGGTTCATCTGGATATTCATATGCTACGGGATCCTCGGTAGGATTTTCCAATTCTGGATCTTTGTTTGGATTCGAATTTTCTTCATTTCCTGGTGGCGGTCGTTCTTCATTTGCATCGTCCGTACCCGTATAAGTAAGTGGTCCCGATTTTTCTGGTTCATCTGGATATTCATATGCTACGGGATCCTCGGTAGGATTTCTCAATTCTGGAGCTTTGTTTGGATTCGAATTTTCTTCATTTCCTGGTGGCGGTCGTTCTTCATTTGCATCGTCCGTACCCGTATAAGTAAGTGGTCCCGATTCTTCTGGTTCATCTGGATATTCATATGCTACGGGATCATCGGTAGGATTTCTCAATTCTGGAGCTTTGTTTGTATTCGAATTTTCTTCATTTCCTGGTGGCGGTCGTTCTTCATTTGCATCGTCCGTACCCGTATAAGTAAGTGGTCCCGATTCTTCTGGTTCATCTGGATATTCATATGCTACGGGATCATCGGTAGGATTTCTCAATTCTGGAGCTTTGTTTGGATTCGAATTTTCTTCATTTCCTGGTGGCGGTCGTTCTTCATTTGCATCGTCCGTACCCGTATAAGTAAGTGGTCCCGATTCATCTGGTTCATCTGGATATTCATATGCTACGGGATCCTCGGTAGGATTTCTCAATTCTGGAGCTTTGTTTGGATTCGAATTTTCTTCATTTCCTGGTGGCGGTCGTTCTTCATTTGCATCGTCAGGTAAACTTTCTGGTGGCGGTGGTGGTAATTCCTCATAGGCATCGTCCGGTTCAATTTCTGGTGGAGGGAGTGGTTCTTCATATACATCGTTCGGTTCATTTTCTGGTAGCGGTGGTATTGGTTCTCCATATGCATTGTCCGGTTCATTTGCTGGTGTCGGCGGTGGTAGTTCTTCATATCTAGCGTCCAGTTCATTTGCTGGTGGTGGCGTATCATCGTCAGGTTCATTTGCTGGTGGCGGCGGTGGTGATTCTTCATATCCATCATCAGGGTAACTCTCTGGTGGCCTTGGAGTTGGTTCTACATATATATCGTCCGGTTCATTTTCTGGCAGCGATGGTTCTTCATATGGAAAGTCAGGTTCATACTCTGGTGGCGGTAGTGGTGGTCCTTCATATACACTGTCATAGTAAATCTCTAATGGCGGTGGGAGTGGTGGTAGTTCTCCATATGCATCGTCAAATTCATTTTCTTGTGTAATTTCAATCTCATATGTCGGAGGATCACATATATATTCAGGTTTATCTGATTCATAGTTATGGTAATAATATTCGTAAGAATGTTCACAGAAATACTCGTATTCATACTCATGGTAGACAACGAAACATGCAGGGTATTGACTACGCGTGTTTCCCATATTGTTTTTTTCAATAACTTCACGTATTCCTCCATCTGGGAGAAAATTCATTATTGTAATTGGTGTAGTATCACCTATTGGTATTGCAAGGATAGGTCTGGTCTTTACAATCACTTTTTTCGATAATAAAATAAATAAGAGTAAAAAACATTTCCGAAACTTAAACATTTTCATTTATTTGCAATTTCACTGAACTGAGCAACACTTATATTCGATCTGAGAAGTTTAGTTTGCATCTTAACTTTTTATACCAAACTGCTTTCATTGATCTTTTTAAATCTTTGTATCTTTTCTTTATGAAGCCTTTAACTGGCAGAACACACGCTTGAATAAATTTTCAGTAAATGAACCTTTCATACAATTGTTTTTTTCTACTGTAGAAATTCCAAGAAAACATTTTTTTTTTTTTCTTGACACTCTCCCTTCAATAGAATAAATAGGTTCAATACTTTGTAAAGAAACAAAAGACTTGGCAAGAGCTTTTTATTTACTAGAAGAACAGTAAATATGAATCTTTAAAATACATAATGAGTAATTTGTCCTAAGCTTTTTTTAACTGGAGTGTAAAAACCTTAACGGAAATTTTTTAGTGTGCTCAGAAAGAACAAAAAATATATTTAACCAAATTAAAACGTCAAATAAATTGAATAATTCAGTTTTATTGCACTTCTCATATGAACTTAATAATTCTAACCTACTTACATATGTACATATATTCAACAATAGACAGCAATGCATATTTCACCGACTTCTAAATATTATAAAGTATATCAGCAGTGACAATCTGTTTGACGGCAAACGTCAATATAAATCCTAAATTTCTGTGGAGACACATTACACAAAATTAAATCACTTTTTCCTAAATACCGGATTACAATTTGTGTGTAGACTTAGTGTTATATTAATCAACTTAGATTCTCGTAACCTTCATCTCAGTCTCTAGCGCATTGTACTATTCTTTACATTTTGAGTAGATGCTGAATTTCAAAGAAAATGTTCTGTTTTCTCATTGTTTCTCTCTGTGATGGTAACGCGGTATTTTGATTTCCCGGTATTTCCCTTTTTCTGTGTTAGGAAAGATTTGATGATCTAAAAAAAAAAATAAAAAAAAAAATACAATAGTCCAGAAAGGGTCAGACTTAAATCTGTAGGTTCCAGCATATCACTGTTGTATCTTATTAGTCGGTACCCGTTCAGGTAAGTGGTGTCGATTTTTGTGGTTCATTTGAAAGCGTACCTGTAACATCATCCACATTTGCTCCGGAATAGGTTGTATTTTCTAATTCTCTATCTGACTTTTGAACTAGATCTTCATCTGGACTCGATTTTTCTTCATTATCTGTTAGTGGTGGTTCTTCATATGCATTGTCCGGTTTACTTTTTGTTGGTGGCGCTTCATATCCATCGTCAGGTTGATTTGATGGTGGCGGTGGTGATGGTTCGTCATATGCATCATCAGGTTCATTTTCTGACGGTGGTGGCTCTTCATATGCATCGTCAGGTTCTCTTTCTGGTATTGGTGGCTCTTCAAATGCATCGTCAGGTTCATTTTCTGGTATTGGTGGCTCTTCATATGCATCGTCAGGTTCATTTTCTGGTGGCGGGGGTGGTGGTTCTTCATATGCATCGTCAGGTTTATTTTCTGGTTGCGGTGGCTCTTCATATGCATCGTCATGTTCATTTTCTGGTGGCTGTGGCTCTTCATATGCATCGTCTGCTTCGTTTTCTGGTGGCGGTGGTGGTGGTTCCTCATATGCATCGTCAGGTTCATTTTCTGGTGGCGGTGGTGGTGGCTCTTCATATGCATAGTCAAGTTCATTTTCCGATGGCGGTGGTGGTGGTTCTTCATATGCATCGTCAGGTTCATTTTCTGATGGCGGTGGTGGTGGCTCTTCATATGCATCGTCAGGTTCATTTTCTGGTGGGGGTGGTGGTGGCTCTTCATATGCATCGTCAGGTTCATTTTCTGATGGCGGTGGTGGTGGTTCTTCATATGCATCATCAGGTTCATTTTCTGGTGGCGGTGGCTCTTCAAATGCATCGTCTGTTTCGTTTTCTGGTATTGGTGGGTCTTCATATGCATCGTCAGGTTTATTTTCTGGTGGCGGTGGTGGTGGCTCTTCATATGCATAGTCAGGTTCATTTTCTGGTGGCGGTGGTTCCTCATATGCATCGTCAGGTCCATTTTCTGGTATTGGTGGCTCTTCATATGCATCGTCAGGTTCATTTTCTGTTGGCGGTGGTTCCTCATATGCATCGTCAGGTTCATTTTCTGGTGGCGGTGGTGGTGGTTCTTCATATGCATCATCAGGTTCATTTTCTGATGGCGGTGGCTCTGCATATGCATCGTCAGGTTCATTTTCTGGTATTGGTGGCTCTTCATATGCATCGTCAGGTTCATTTTCTGGTGGAGGTGGTGGTGGTTCCTCATATGCATCGTCAGGTTCATTTTCTGGTGGCGGTGGTGGTGGTTCTTCATATGCATCGTCAGGTTTATTTTCTGGTGGCGGTGGTGGTGGCTCTTCATATGCATAGTCAGGTTCATTTTCTGGTGGCGGTGGTTCCTCATATGCATCGTCAGGTCCATTTTCTGGTATTGGTGGCTCTTCATATGCATCGTCAGGTTCATTTTCTGTTGGCGGTGGTTCCTCATATGCATCGTCAGGTTCATTTTCTGGTGGCGGTGGTGGTGGTTCTTCATATGCATCATCAGGTTCATTTTCTGATGGCGGTGGCTCTGCATATGCATCGTCAGGTTCATTTTCTGGTATTGGTGGCTCTTCAAATGCATCGTCAGGTTCATTTTCTGGTATTGGTGGCTCTTCATATGCATCGTCAGGTTCATTTTCTGGTGGCGGGGGTGGTGGTTCTTCATATGCATCATCAGGTTCATTTTCTGTTGGCGGTGGTTCCTCATATGCATCGTCAGGTTCATTTTCTGGTGGCGGTGGTGGTGGTTCTTCATATGCATCATCAGGTTCATTTTCTGATGGCGGTGGCTCTGCATATGCATCGTCAGGTTCATTTTCTGGTATTGGTGGTTCTTCATATGCATCGTCAGGTTCATTTTCTGGTTGCGGTGGCTCTTCATATGCATCGTCATGTTCATTTTCTGGTGGCGGTGGTGGTGGCTCTTCATATGCATCATCAGGTTCATTTTCTGATGGCGGGGGTGGTGGTTCTTCATATGCATTGTCAGGTTCTTTTTCTGGTATTGGTGGCTCTTCATATGCATCGTCAGGTTCATTTTCTGTTGGCGGTGGTTCCTCATATGCATCGTCAGGCTCATTTTCTGGTGGCGGTGGTGGTGGTTCTTCATATGCATCATCAGGTTCATTTTCTGATGGTGGTGGCTCTTCATATGCATCGTCAGGTTCTTTTTCTGGTATTGGTGGCTCTTCAAATGCATCGTCAGGTTCATTTTCTGGTATTGGTGGCTCTTCATATGCATCGTCAGGTTCATTTTCTGGTGGCGGGGGTGGTGGTTCTTCATATGCATCATCAGGTTCATTTTCTGTTGGCGGTGGCTCCTCATATGCATCATCAGGTTCATTTTCTGGTGGCGGTGGTGGTGGTTCTTCATATGCATCATCAGGTTCATTTTCTGATGGCGGTGGCTCTGCATATGCATCGTCAGGTTCATTTTCTGGTATTGGTGGTTCCTCATATGCATCGTCAGGTTCATTTTCTGGTGGGGGTGGTGGTGGTTCTTCATATGCATCATCAGGTTCATTTTCTGTTGGCGGTGGTTCCTCATATGCATCGTCAGGTTCATTTTCTGGTGGCGGTGGTGGGGGTTCTTCATATGCATCATCAGGTTCATTTTCTGATGGTGGTGGTTCCTCATATGCATCGTCAGGTTCATTTTCTGGTGGCGGGGGTGGTGGTTCTTCATATGCATCATCAGGTTCATTTTCTGTTGGCGGTGGTTCCTCATATGCATCGTCAGGTTCATTTTCTGGTGGCGGTGGTGGTGGTTCTTCATATGCATCATCAGGTTCATTTTCTGATGGCGGTGGCTCTTCATATGCATCGTCAGGTTCTTTTTCTGGTATTGGTGGCTCTTCAAATGCATCGTCAGGTTCATTTTCTGGTATTGGTGGCTCTTCATATGCATCGTCAGGTTCATTTTCTGGTGGCGGGGGTGGTGGTTCTTCATATGCATCGTCAGGTTCATTTTCTGGTTGCGGTGGCTCTTCATATGCATCGTCATGTTCATTTTCTGGTGGCGGTGGTGGTGGCTCTTCATATGCATCATCAGGTTCATTTTCTGATGGCGGGGGTGGTGGTTCTTCATATGCATTGTCAGGTTCTTTTTCTGGTATTGGTGGCTCTTCAAATGCATCGTCAGGTTCATTTTCTGGTATTGGTGGCTCTTCATATGCATCGTCATGTTCATTTTCTGGTGGGGGTGGTGGTGGTTCTTCATATGCATCATCAGGTTCATTTTCTGGTGGCGGTGGTGGTGGTTGTTCATATGCATCGTCAGGTTCATTTTCTGGTTGCGGGGGTGGTGGTTCTTCATATGCATCGTCAGGTTCATTTTCTGGTTGCGGGGGTGGTGGTTCTTCAAATGCATCATCAGGTTCATTTTCTGATGGCGGGGGCTCTGCATATGCATCGTCAGGTTCATTTTCTGGTGGAGGTGGTGGTGGTTCTTCAAATGCATCATCAGGTTCATTTTCTGATGGCGGGGGCTCTGCATATGCATCGTCAGGTTCATTTTCTGGTGGAGGTGGTGGTGGTTCTTCAAATGCATCATCAGGTTCATTTTCTGATGGCGGGGGCTCTGCATATGCATCGTCAGGTTCATTTTCTGGTGGAGGTGGTGGTGGTTCTTCAAATGCATCATCAGGTTCATTTTCTGATGGCGGGGGCTCTGCATATGCATCGTCAGGTTCATTTTCTGGTGGAGGTGGTGGTGGTTCCTCATATGCATCGTCAGGTTCATTTTCTGGTGACGGTGGTGGTGGTTCTTCAAATGCATCATCAGGTTCATTTTCTGATGGCGGGGGCTCTGCATATGCATCGTCAGGTTCATTTTCTGGTGGAGGTGGTGGTGGTTCCTCATATGCATCGTCAGGTTCATTTTCTGGTGGCGGTGGTGGTGGTTGTTCATATGCATCGTCAGGTTCATTTTCTGGTTGCGGGGGTGGTGGTTCTTCATATGCATCGTCAGGTTCATTTTCTGGTGGCGGTGGTGGTGGTTGTTCATATGCATCGTCAGGTTCATTTTCTGGTTGCGGGGGTGGTGGTTCTTCATATGCATCGTCAGGTTCATTTTCTGGTATTGGTGGCTCTTCATATGCATCGTCAGGTTCATTTTCTGGTGGCGGGGGTGGTGGTTCTTCATATGCATCGTCAGGTTCATTTTCTGGTTGCGGTGGTTCCTCATATGCATCGTCAGGTTCATTTTCTGGTGGCGGTGGTGGTGGTTCTTCATCTGCATCATCAGGTTCATTTTCTGATGGCGGGGGTGGTGGTTCTTCATATGCATTGTCAGGTTCTTTTTCTGGTATTGGTGGCTCTTCATATGCATCATCAGGCTCATTTTCTGGTATTGGTGGCTCTTCATATGCATCGTCAGGTTCATTTTCTGATGGCGGGGGCTCTACATATGCATCGTCAGGTTCATTTTCTGGTGGAGGTGGTGGTGGTTCTTCAAATGCATCATCAGGTTCATTTTCTGATGGCGGGGGCTCTGCATATGCATCGTCAGGTTCATTTTCTGGTGGAGGTGGTGGTGGTTCTTCAAATGCATCATCAGGTTCATTTTCTGATGGCGGGGGCTCTGCATATGCATCGTCAGGTTCATTTTCTGGTGGAGGTGGTGGTGGTTCCTCATATGCATCGTCAGGTTCATTTTCTGGTGACGGTGGTGGTGGTTCTTCAAATGCATCATCAGGTTCATTTTCTGATGGCGGGGGCTCTGCATATGCATCGTCAGGTTCATTTTCTGGTGGAGGTGGTGGTGGTTCCTCATATGCATCGTCAGGTTCATTTTCTGGTGGCGGTGGTGGTGGTTGTTCATATGCATCGTCAGGTTCATTTTCTGGTTGCGGGGGTGGTGGTTCTTCATATGCATCGTCAGGTTCATTTTCTGGTGGCGGTGGTGGTGGTTGTTCATATGCATCGTCAGGTTCATTTTCGGGTTGCGGGGGTGGTGGTTCTTCATATGCATCGTCAGGTTCATTTTCTGGTATTGGTGGCTCTTCATATGCATCGTCAGGTTCATTTTCTGGTGGCGGGGGTGGTGGTTCTTCATATGCATCGTCAGGTTCATTTTCTGGTTGCGGTGGTTCCTCATATGCATCGTCAGGTTCATTTTCTGGTGGCGGTGGTGGTGGTTCTTCATCTGCATCATCAGGTTCATTTTCTGATGGCGGGGGTGGTGGTTCTTCATATGCATTGTCAGGTTCTTTTTCTGGTATTGGTGGCTCTTCATATGCATCATCAGGCTCATTTTCTGGTATTGGTGGCTCTTCATATGCATCGTCAGGTTCATTTTCTGGTATTGGTGGGTCTTCGTATGCATCGTCAGGTTCATTTTCTGGTATTGGTGGCTCTTCATATGCATCGTCAGGTTCATTTCCTGGAGGCGGTGGTGGTGGTTCCTCATATGCATCGTCAGGTTTATTTTCTGGTTGCGGTGGCTCTTCATATGCATCGTCAGGTTCATTTTCTGGTGGAGGTGGTGGTGGTTCCTCATATGCATCGTCAGGTTCATTTTCTGGTGGCGGTGGTGGTGGTTGTTCATATGCATCGTCAGGTTCATTTTCTGGTTGCGGGGGTGGTGGTTCTTCATATGCATCGTCAGGTTCATTTTCTGGTGGCGGTGGTGGTGGTTGTTCATATGCATCGTCAGGTTCATTTTCTGGTTGCGGGGGTGGTGGTTCTTCATATGCATCGTCAGGTTCATTTTCTGGTATTGGTGGCTCTTCATATGCATCGTCAGGTTCATTTTCTGGTGGCGGGGGTGGTGGTTCTTCATATGCATCGTCAGGTTCATTTTCTGGTTGCGGTGGTTCCTCATATGCATCGTCAGGTTCATTTTCTGGTATTGGTGGGTCTTCATATGCATCGTCAGGTTCATTTTCTGGTATTGGTGGCTCTTCATATGCATCGTCAGGTTCATGTCCTGGAGGCGGTGGTGGTGGTTCCTCATATGCATCGTCAGGTTTATTTTCTGGTGGCGGTGGCTCTTCATATGCATCGTCAGGTTCATTTTCTGGTGGAGGTGGTGGTGGTTCCTCATATTCATCGTCAGGTTTATTTTCTGATGGCGGTGGCTCTTCATATGCATTGTCAGATTCTTTTTCTGGTATTGGTGGCTCTTCATATGCATCGTCAGGTTCATTTTCTGGTGGCGGGGGTGGTGTTTCTTCATATGCATCGTCAGGTTCATTTTCTGGTTGCGGTGGCTCTTCATATGCATCGACATGTTCATTTTCTGGTGGGGGTGGTGGTGGTTCTTCATATGCATCATCAGGTTCATTTTCTGGTGGCGGTGGCTCTTCATATGCATAGTCAGGTTCATTTTCTGGTGGCGGTGGTGGTGGTTCCTCATATGCATCATCAGGTTCATTTTCTGGTGACGGTTTTGGTAGTTCTTCAAATGAATCATCAGGTTCATTTTCTGATGGCGGTGCCTCTGCATATGAATAGTCAGATTCATTTTCTGGAATTGGTGGCTCTTCATATGCATCGTCAGGTTCATTTTCTGGTGGCGGTGGTGGTGGTGGCTCTTCATATGCATCGTTATGTTCATCTTCTCGTATTGGTGGGTCTTCATATGCATAGTGAGGTTCATTTCCTGGTGGCTGTGCTGGTGGTTCCTCACATGCATCATCAGGTTCATTTTCTGGTGACGGTGGTGGTGGTTCTTCAAATGAATCATCAGGTTCATTTTCTGATTGCGGTGGCTCTGCATATGAATAGTCAGATTCATTTTCTGGTATTGGTGGCTCTTCATATGCATCGTCAGGTTCATTTTCTGGTGGCTGTGCTGGTGGTTCCTCATATGCATCATCAGGTTCATTTCCTGGTGGTGGTGGCTCTTCATATGCATCGCCAGGTTCATTTCCTAGTATTGGTGGCTCTTCATATGCATCGTCAGGTTCATTTTCTGGTGGTGGTGGTTCTTCATACGCAGCGTCAGGTGCATTTTCTGGTTGTGGCTCTTCATACGCATTGCCAAGTTCATTTTCTGGTATTGGTAGCTCTTCATATGTATCGTCAGGTTCATTTTCTGATGGCGGTGGCTCTTCATATGCATCGTCAGGTTCATTTGGTGGTGGTGGTGGCTCTTCATATGCATCGTCGGGTTCATTTTCTGGTATTGGTGGCTCTTCATATGCATCGTCAGGTTCATTTTCTGGTGGCGGTGGTTCTTCATATGCATCATCAGGTTCATTTTCTGATGGCGGTGGCTCTTCATATGCATCGTCAGGTTCATTTTCTGGTGGCGGTGGTGGTGGTTCTTCAAATGCATCGTCAGGTTCATTTTCTGGTGGTGGCTCTTCATATGCATCGTCAGGTTCATTTTCTGGTGGCGGTGGTTCTTCATACGCAGCGTCAGGTGCATTTTCTGGTTGTGGCTCTTCATACGCATTGTCAGGTTCATTTGCTGGTATTGGTGGCTCTTCATATGCATCGCCAAGTTCATTTTCTGATGGCGGCGGCTCTTCATGTGCATCGTCAGATTCATTTCCTGGTGGCGGTGGCTCTTCATATGCATCGTCAGGTTCATTTTCTGGTATTGGTGGCTCTTCATATGGATCGTCAGGTTCATTTTCTGGTGGTGGTGGCTCTTCATATGCATCGTCAGGTTCATTTCCTGGAGGCGGTGGTGGTGGTTCCTCATATGCATCGTCAGGTTCATTTTCTGGTGGCGGTGGTGGTGGTTCTTCATACGCAGCGTCAGGTGCATTTTCTGGTTGTGGCTCTTCATACGCATTGTCAGGTTCATTTTCTGGTGGTGGTGGCTCTTCATATGCATCGTCAGGTTCATTTCCTGGTGGCGGTGGTGGTGGCTCTTTATATGCATCGTTAAGTTCATCTTCTGGTATTGGTGGGTCTTCATATGCATCGTCAGTTTCATTTTCTGTTGGCGGTGGTGGTGGTTCCTCATATGCATCGTCAGGTTTATTTTCTGGTGGTGGTGGCTCTTCGTATGCATCGTCAGGTTCATTTTCCGGTATTGGTGGCTCTTCATACGCATCGTCAGGTTCATTTTGTGGTGGCGGTGGTTCCTCATATGCATCATCAGGTTCATTTTCTGGTGGTGGTGGCTCTTCATATGCATCGTCAGGTTCATTTTCTAGTATTGGTGGCTCTTCATATGCATCGTCAGGTTCATTTTCTGGTGGTGGTTGTGGTGGTTCTTCATACCCATCATCAGGTGCATTTTCTGGTGAGGATGGTGGTGGTTCTTCACTTGCATTGTCAGGTTCAGTTTCTGGTGACGATGGTGGTGGTTCTTCATATGGCTCGTCAAGTTCATTTTCTGGTGGCGGTGGTGGTGGTTCTTCATATGGCTCGTCAAGTTCATTCGCTGGTGGTGGTGTATCATCATCAGGTTCATTAGCTGGTGGCGGTGGTGGTGATTCTTCATATGCATCGTCCGGTCCATTTTCAGGTGGAGGTGGTGGTGGTGGTTCTTTATATGCATCGTCAGGTTCATTTTCTGGTGAGGTTGGCGATGGTTCTTCATTAACTTCGTCAGGTTCGTTTCCAGGTGGCGGTGGCTGTGGTTCTTCATTTGCATCATCATTTTCATTTTCTAGAGGGGTTACTAGTGGTTCTTCACTGGGATCGTCAGGTGCATCTTCTGGTGGGGGTGCCGTTAGTTCTTCATCCAATACCACCAGTACTTCATTTGATACGCCCGGTTCATTTTCTGGTGGCGGTGACGGTGGTTCTTCATATGCAAAGTCTGGTTCATTTTCTAATGGCGGTGGCGGTGGTTCTTCATATGCAAAGTCAGGTTCATACACTGGTGGCGGTGGCGGTGGTTCTTCATATGGAAAGTCAGGTTCATTTTCTGGTGGCGGTGGTGGTGGTTCTTCATATGGAAAGTTAAGTTCATTTTCTGGTGACGGTGGTTCTTCATATGCAAAGTCTGGTTCATTTTCTAATAGCGGTGGTGTTGGTTCTTCATATGGAAAGTTAGGATAATTTTCTGGTGGCTGTGGCTGTAATTTCTTATATAAAAATTCAATTTCATTTTCTGGTGGAGGTGGCGGTGGTGCTTCATATGGATAGGCAGGTTCATACTCTGATGGCGGTGGCTGTGGTGGTGGGTCTTCATATGGAAAGGCAGGTTCATTTTCTGGTGGCGGTTGCAGTAGCTCTTCATATGGAAAGTCAGGTTCATTTTCTGGTGGCGGTGGTGGTGGTTCTTCATATGGAAAGTTAGGTTCATTTTCTGGTGGCTGTGGCGGTGGTTCTTCATATGGAAAGTCAAGTTCATATTCTGGTGGGGGTGGCGGAGGTTCTTCATATGCAAAGTCAGGTTCATACACTGGTGGCGGTGGCGGTGGTTCTTCATATGCAAAGTCAGGTTCATACACTGGTGGCGGTGGCGGTGGTTCTTCATATGCAAAGTCAGATTCATACACTGGTGGGGCTGGCGGTGGTTCTTCATATGCAAAGTCAGGTTCATACACTGGTGGAGGTGGCGGTGGTTCTTCATATGCAAAGTCAAGTTCATACACTGGTGGCGGTGGCGGTGGTTCTTCATATGGATCGTCATATTCATAACATATATAAAAATAATCGTCTACATACACATTTCCTGGTGGTGTTTCAATCTCACATGTCGGAGGATCACATATATATTCAGGTTCATTTGATTCATAGTAGTAGTAATAATATTCATAAGAACATACATAAAAATAATCGTATTGGTACTCATTTTCAAAGTAGTGATAATAATATTCATACTCGTAACAGTCAGGTGTATACATGTCGTAAAATTCTAGTTCCCATTCATCTGTTTCATAGTAGTTATAATAACATTCATAGGAATATTCATAAAAATATTCGTATTCATACTCATATTCGTAGTAGTGATAATAATATTCATACTCATAAGACTCATAATACGATGAGTAGTAATCAAAGAGATCGAAAAAGGCAGGGTACTGACCACGTGTGTTTCCCGTATGGTTTTTTTCAATAACTTCACGTATTCCTATATCTGGGAGAGAATTTAGTATTGCAATTTGTGTAGTATCTACTATATGTATTGCCAGGGTAGGTCTTGTCTTTACTATCACTTTTTTCGATAATAAAATAAAGAAGAGTAAAAAACTTTTCCGAAACTTAAACATCTTTTCTTAACGGATATTTGCAATTTTACTGATATAAACAACACTATTTTTTGATCTGAGAATTTTACTTTGCATCCTAACTTTTTATACCAAATTGCTTTCACTGATCTTTTTAAATCTTTGTATCTTTGTTTTATGAACTCTTTAACTGGTAGAACACACGCTTGAATAAATTTTTAGTAAATGCGCTTTACAGACAATTGTTTTTTCCTACTGTAGAAATTCCAAGAAAACATTTTTTTATGTTTCTTTAAATACACTCTCCTTCAATAAAATAAGTTCAGTACTTTTTAAATAAACAAGATTTTTTCGCCTTGGCAAGAGCTTTTTATTTACTATAAGAAGCATTAAAGGTTAACAACAACAAATACACATCTTAAAAGTGCATGATTACCGGACTTTTTTTTTAATGTGCTGAGAAAGAAAAAACAATATATATTTACATATAACTAAATTAAAACATCAAATAAATTGAGAAAAACATTGAATAATTCGGTTTTATTCCATTTCTTATAAGAATTTTAATAATTCTAAACTACTAATATTCAACATAGACAGAAATGCATATTAATCAGCAGTGACAATCTATTTGACGGAAAACGTCAATATATTACCTAAATTTAAATCACTTTTCCCTAAATACCGTATTACGTTTTGTGTGCAGACTTATTATTATACTAAACAATTTATATTCTCTTAACTTTAATCCCAGTCTCTAGCGCATTGTACTTTTCTCTTTACATTTTGAGTAGATGCTGAGTTTCAAAGAAAATATTCTGTTTCTCAATTCCATGTTCTGTGATGGTAACGCGGTACTTTGATTTCCAGGTATTTCCTAATTCTCATTTTAGGAAGGAGTGGATAATATTGTTCTGAAAAAAAAAAGAAAATAAAAATAAAATATTCCCGAAAGTGTCAAACTCCAATCTGTATTTTCCAGTATATCACAGTTGTATCTTATTTTTTAGTCGGTACCCGTTCAGGTATGTAAGTGGTGCCGAATTTACTTTATTTTCTTTTGGCAGTGATTCCTCATATGGATCGTCTGGTTCATTTTCTGGGGGCGGGGGTGGTGCTTCTTCAATTGCATTGTAAAGTTCACTTTCTGGTGGGGGTGTCGGTAGTTCTTCATTTGCATCGTATTCATAAGAATACTCATTAAAATATTCGTATTCATACTCATATTCATAGTACTCATAAGACTCAAAATAAGAGTTGTACTCATAGAGAACGGAACACGCAGGGTATTGACCACGCGTGTTTCCCGTATTGTTGTTCTTAATAACTTCACGTATTCCTCCATCTGGGAGAGAATACATTATTCTAATTGGTGGAGTATCTCCTATTGGTATTGCAAGCTTGGGTTTTGTCTTTACAGTTACTTTTTTTGATAATAAAAAAAAAAAGAGTACAAAACTTTTCTGAAACTTAAACATCTTCGTTAACGGGTAATTGCAATTTCACTGAACTGGACACCACTTATTTTCCATCTGAGAAGTTTACTTTCCGACCTAACTTTTTATACTAAGTTGCTTTCACTGATCATTTTAAATTTTTGTATCTTTGTTTTATGAACCCTTTATCTTGCAGAACACACGCTTGAATAAATTGTGCAATAAAATGAGCTTTACAGACAATTCCTTTTTCCTACTGTAGAAATTTCAAGATAACAATTTTTTTGTTTCTTTAATACACTTTCCTTCAATAGAATAGGTTTACTTACTTTGTAAAGAAATTTGTTCCCCTCGACGAGAGCTTTTTATTTACTAGAAGAAGCATTAAAGATTAAGAATTATTATTACACAGTTTCAATGCCATAGAAGTGATTAATGGTAATTTTTCTAAATTTTAATTACATATTTCCTTTCTGAAAAATAGTTTACCAATAATCCAGTTTTTGAAGGTAATAACAAGAAAAAACATTCCCTAAGTTACCCGAAGAAAAAAAATCTGTTTCTTTTCCAGAAGATGCTGAATAGATTCTATTGAACGAAAGTGTATTTAAGAAATAAATTAAAATTTTTATCTTGAAATTTCAATTTCACAGTAGAAAAAAGGAATTATGTCAGTTTTTTTAATGAAAATGAGTTAAACCTTTGATATTAGGTATGTAAATCTATTGTCCACAAAAAAATGCTATGTTGTAGAATTGGGATCTGATTTGCCTGAAATTAAGGTAAATAGGTTTGAGGCGAATTTGCTAACGAAGTGTATACATATATATGTTCGTGATTTGTAATCACGAGCATTATTTGATCGTGTAACGTGGAATGATATTTAACACGACATTAAGCTAAATCCATGTTTGCCATTTGATTTGACGTCTATAAATCTCATTTGAATCATCAAGTGGTACAAATCAAAGTAACCTCTTTCATGTCAGCAAGTGTCACTTTAATGTGCTGACAAAGAAAATAAAATATATGCCGAATAAATTCAAAAAAAACATTGAATGATTCAGTTTTATTTCATTTCTTTTAAGAATTTTAATAATTCTTAACTTTTTTTATTCAACAATAGACAGCAAGACAAATACCATCGACTTCCAGCAATTATAAAAAAATATTATCAGCTGTGACAATCTGCCTTTTTTCATTTTTCGATAAGGCAAATGTTTAATAATATTGTTCTGAAAAAAAAAACGAATTGAAAACTACAAGATTCCCAAAAGTATCAGACTCCAGTAGATTGATTGTAAAGTTTTTTTGTTTTTATTTTTTTTTTATTACTAGCATATTTTTAATAAACAAATTTAAGTACACAAAATCACTAAGCAATATATAAGTGTTTGTTTAAACTAAAAGCTTGTATTAATAGTCAAGTGCATCTAACCATATTTTTTAGTAAATTTGTATTTGCCTCTAATTCCTTGTTTTATCTTATAGTGTAGTTGGATCCATTATTTCTGGTGTTTCTGGTACATCTGAATTTTCTGCATAACCTTCTGTTATTGAATCTTCTTTTTGATCGTTGGAAGAATATTTTGGTTTTGTATCGGGAATCTCGGGAACATTTTCTGAATTTATATTTTGATTTGGATCTAGAGTTGTATTTTCTTCAATTTCTTCATCTGGCGGTACTGATGCTTCTTCATATTTATCGTCAAATTCGTTCTCTAGCGCCAGTTTTTCATCTTTTACTGTAGATGGTGCATTCTCTGTTGATGGTAGTTGATATACTACTGGCGGTTGATAGATTGATAGACCAAACTCGGATGAATAGTACTCTATTGGGGGTGGAGGTAGATACGGTCGTGGTCCATACTCAAATGGATAGTACTCTGGTAGTGCATACGCTGGTTGACCATATTCAAGTTGTTCATACACTGGTGGCACATACTCAGATGGTTCATACTCAGGTGGTTGATACCCAGGCAGCTTATACCTATTTGTAGTAATAAAAATAATAATTATAATGATTATGAAGATAATCATAGTTTTAATAATAATACTCATACTCATCAGACTCATAATAATAGTAGTAATCATAGTTATTCAATTCTGTAGGGTATTGACCACGCGTGTTTCCCGTATTATTTTTTTCATCACCTACAACTATTTCTCCATCTGAGAAACCATTAATTAGTGTAATTTGTGGAGTATCTGCAATGTGTATTTCCAGAGTAGGTCTTGTCTTTACAATTACTTTTTTCGATAATAAAATAAAGAAGAATAAAAAACTTTTCCGAAACTTAAACATTTTCACTAACGGATATTTGCAATTTCACTGAACTGAACAACACTTATTTTCGATCTGAGAATTTTACTTTGCAACCTAACTTTTTATACTAAATTGCTTTCACTGATCTTTTTTAATCTTTCTATCTTTGTTTTATGAACCCTTTAACTGCCAGAACACTCGCTTGAATAAATTTGAAAATGAATGAACTTGTTGATTCTGTATGTCTGCTTACGTATATTACATGCCTCTACAAAAACCGAGTTAATGTAAATCAATTGTATTTGAACACTTTAAATCTTATGACCGGATCATAATAAAAAAAACCAAAAAGTAATAAAAAAGACAATTGTTTTTAGCTACTGTGGAAACTCCTAGAAATTCATTATTTGCTTTATTGAATGAATATCAGGTAAAATTTTAATATTATAGAAATCTATTGTTCACAACAGATTATATATTACATAATTATAATCCGATTTTCCTGCGATTACCTTAAGAAGTTTTAAGTAAAACTGTATAAACAAAATGTATTAAAATTACTTTGATCGTAGAACACTTTTTGTTAATCTGTATTCCATCCAAATGATCTAGTATTTTCGTTGTTTCCAAAAACCAATATTATATACTAAACCGAATATTAATTTGTAATAGAAAAATATTCAAAATCCTATAAAGTGTACATGGATGTATGTATGTATATTCGTGATCAGTATTATTGTCCGTATGTAGTTCTTTTTGGCCTTAAGTTTTAAGTTGATAGGATGAAATTTCATATCTAAGGTTTTGAATATACAAATTTACCACGTTTTCTTTTTTATAACTTTACTAGTTTTATTTTATTTTTATGAAATCGAAAAATTTTCTTGAGACTAAATATTAAGATATTCAAATTGTCTACAATTAACCCTAAAATATGTGCGGACACATATTTTTTACGTAACATCTTCTATCGTTGTAGGTTATCGTAGTAATTGAATAACAAAATGCAAAATGCTAGTTCCACTTAAGTAGAACTGATACCAGGGAACAAGGATAGCGTATTATATCATCCATCCAGACGGATTGTGGATTTTACGCATGCGTTTAAGGTCAAATGTTGATGTTTAAAGATTTTTAATGTCGTCAAAACATACAAATATCAGAAAAATAAGTAGATAAATGGAAAAAATAAACAATTAAATGAATAAATAATTAACCTTAACCTTAAATTGACAGCGTTTTGGGATCATTAGCGGATCTCATAGTTGTGAGCCCAGAGCGTATTTATTAGTGGAATAATTGCACCATTGCAATCTATTGTAGTTGTAGAACCCCCAATAAGCTAATACAATCTGCTGCAGCGCTTGTTCAATTATTCTCTTGGTATTTCTTTACATAGATGCAATTTCCAGCGGAGTTTTTAGAGTCATACCTAGATATTTGGCAGTGTTTGCTTATTTTTCCATATTATAAATTTTGAATATTGGAGTGTGCTGAACCGACTTTTAGGTCACTCAATTTAATTTTCTTTATCTTCTGTTAATATTTTTGCTATGTATGTATATCTTCACTTTCTGGACAATTATTGGTAAATAAAAGATGTAATATTGGGCGCAGCGTACTGCCTTGTGGTACATCAACTTCTATTTCTTTCAATGTGGAGTATATGTATATATGACTATATAATATGACTCTAAAATCATGAGAATATCGTTTTCTCTTCAAATGATTTTCGAGTTTGTCTGCTACCTATCTGATCAATCGGGGAGTTGGATTAGGATTGATTAGGATTAGCGATTTTCCTTGGAATTGGAACTTTTATGTATGAATTTTAAAGAGAATAAAAAAAGACAATAAAATTCAACAAATTTTCTTAAAATTCAGCGATTTTCCTTGGAATTGGAACTTTTATGTATGAATTTTAAAGAGAATAAAATTCAACAAATTTTCTGTGAAAAAAAAAACAAAAACTTCGAAAAACGCTTGTCAACTCTTTTTATGTTCATAAGCAGGCTGCCTATTTAAAGAATGCCACTCCCCTAAAATAGTCAAGTACTTGTACCATATCCTATCATTTATAATTTAATTAAAAAATATACTTATAAGTTAAAGTAACCTTCCCTACATTTTTACGGTCATTATACAGAAATGAGTACACTAGTTCAGAGTTATTATCGACATGCACCATTTATCACTACATACTGCATTTTGCAACGCACAATTAAAAATGAACTTTTTGAGTCATACAGTGTTAACGAAATTCAATTTTGTATCAACGATCCTAGAAGCGCAAGGGAGTGCTCTGCATATAGTTCGATTAGTTCCACACACTTGTCGGCAATAAACTTGGAATTGCTCATTTAATAACCTAGCTCGAAACGATAATGTAAAATGCGGATGGAAATGGTGTTCGTAAAAAATAAATAAGAACAAAAACAAAAAAAAAAAGAAATGTGTTTTAAAAATCACACATTGTTACGTGCGGAACAGGCACTTGCGTCCGTGACTAAGATGCAGCAAGTGGCCCTTTTCTAATACACATCGTATAATAGCCTATAATACTTGTAGTACAACTTATGAATGAGTGAGACCTTACAATCCATGTTTTGTGTATTTTCTTTTCACTATCGTGCCAGATGTGCAAAACTAGAGTGCAGATTCAAAAACAAATAAAAACTGTACGCGGTACCGATAAGAATATCGTTGTACGAAGTAGCTATTGTTTGTTTTCCTTCGATACATTTATATTAGCTATTAACTTATAATATAACTATGTGCGTATTTTAACAATTTCAAAATTAGTTATTGTATAAGTTAAATAGAAAACGGAAATTATGTAGAATGATAAAATGTAAGCCAACCCTTTGAAAAAAAATTTCCCACCCACTTCTCCTAAGAAAGAGTTTCTACGAGTGGACACTATGGAATTGGCCATTTCCTATGGTACCGCGACATACAACTTAGTTTGATTCCTGCATAAATAAGTAAGGTGCAAATAAACTGATAAAACTTTGTTTTTACAAAAGTCATATCGCGCTAACTAGTACGTACATATGTAAATTTTAGATGCGCAAGATACTCGTATCATGTGTTCATCAAGCATTTGAGACGGTGACTTAATTTTCCACCCAAGGTCATTGACATTTAAGATACCACAACCATAGCAAAAAGATAAAATCTGTGCTAAATTCCAAAGGATAGAACATTCATAGAAATATTTTTTTTAGTTAATCGTATACCATTCTTCTGCTTGTTGCATTCTACTCGTAATTGAGAAGTGAAAACACTAAATGCAAACTAAATACAAATGCCAGCAAGTAGAAGTACTTTCAACTTTGCACGTCTATGCATTTCGTCGATCGTGACGTAATTTCCTCATCTATTCCACATCCGCAATTCCTAGAACATGTTCTGCATTCACCATCATCGGAAGCAAAGTTCATTAAAAATGTGCGCAAGTTTAACATGTTGCAAAATAAAATTACAATCTAAACAATCTCTGGGTATTTGCTAATTTCATATTTGTTTTGTTTCTTTTGCAGAAAATCAATGCCCTCAATATGGTGAGGTCAACCAGCTGGGTGGAGTATTTGTAAATGGACGTCCGCTACCGAATAACATTCGACTTCAAATTGTCGAGTTAGCCAGACGAGGTACTCGACCTTGTGACATTTCGCGCCATCTACGCGTGAGTCATGGTTGTGTATCAAAGATTCTTGCCAGATATCACGAGACTGGTTCGATTTTACCCGGCGCTATTGGTGGTTCAAAACCAAGGGTTACCACTCCAAAAGTAGTTAACTACATTCGAGATTTGAAGCAACGTGATCCGGGTATTTTTGCCTGGGAAATACGCGATCGGCTACTCAGCGAGGGTGTTTGTGATAAAACGAACGTGCCCAGTGTAAGTTCGATTTCAAGAATTCTTCGTAACAAATTAGGATCGATGCCACATCATTCGCCATCAACACCATCGGCAGCGCATCATCATCACCATACGCACCTGTACAACTCTATTTATCAAACCTACCCTTACGGCATGAGATCGGTGTCTTGTAGTAGTCCATCACCTCCACAAGGTCAACTTAGACCGACTCATTGCTGGCCATCATCGCATTCTGTAACAGATATTTTAGCCCATCAAGCGCAGGCGGCGAACAATGCTTTGCGGACCAGTTGTAATGGTAATGTGGGTCCACTTCCATCTATGCCTACTGCCGGGTCACCGGTAGCGACACATCTTGGTGTCGATGAAACCAATTACTACATGTACATCCAGAACGCCAGTATGATGCACCATGGCGGTATGATGACAACTGCGACGGGGTTATGAAGAAACCTTAGCATGGTTTATAGTTTTAGTGTAAGGTTTCAAATTTTTTTTTCTTATAAATTCTACGTATACCTATTTGATTAATTTTAGTTTTATGTTTTGCGGTAACAACATAGTATTAGGTAAATATATTGTTAATTTATTAAGTTTATTGCAGGAATAATTTCGAATTGTTATTAGGCCCCTTTTAAGTTATTGTCTTGTACTAGATTTTGTCTTGGTACTCGATAAAATTGTAGTGCAAGTTTATAAAGTATTATGTGGAGAGTTTGTGTAAAATGTTTATCGATTTAGGGATGTGTATCCGTTTAGAATTATATAACTTGTGGTATTTTTTTAATTGTTAAATACCTAACAGTGAAGCATTGAAAATACGTAATTTTGTTGCCACATCAAATGTGAATTTATATTTTTAAGAGTATATATGAGTAAATAAAATCTTTACACAAAAATGAGTTTGTTATCACTGTTTCTAGATTGATTAATTAAGGTGAATGCGGTAACTTTGGAAATTTTTAAGATTCAAACATATGAATAGGAGCATTTTTTATATACATAGCTTCACTTCAATAGAATCTATCTCTCGAAGAAATTAGAGTCTTTCCATCTGGTTGGGAAATTTATATCTATTATATCATATCTATTCCAAATTACATATATACATATGTATGTATATTCCAAAGAACTGCATTGAGTTCAAACCAATAGCAGTTCTGTTTGGTGCGAGAATTTTTCAACAGAAACAATACGCTGTCAAAATCCATATTACTTTTTCCTGAACCTGATTAAATCAAAATTTCACTCAGATTCATCTTAATAATGCAAACATCGAGTTTTTGACTCCCCAAGGAATCTCAGTATTGCTTTTATAAACACTTTTACCTGGATCGAGTACATTAGACCTTACTAATCCCATATGTACTTGTATGCGAAATTTTTCTTAACAAACACAGACGGAAACATATGTAATGTCGCATATGTCTATGATGAACGACAGAGGTATTATCACATCTCAATTGATTTCTAATGAATACATAGCCTCCCTTAAGAGAATCTTTTTGAGATATGTAAATATTATATGCAGATATAATAAGATAACAAACAGTCCTAAATGGGAACCTTAAAGTATAGTGGACGTGGAAGAAACGAAGACTATTTTTTACCATGAAAGTGAAACAAATTTTATGAGCTGTCTAGGTGCTCCTTCCCCTTGCTCCTTCCATCACGTACGGTATCACCGATTACCTTAAAACTGTGCTCAAATAACTCTGCAGGGAACAACTATTTTACTACAGTCACGGTTTATAAGAAAGACGCTGAACAGAGCTCTGAAGATACATGCTTTTATAGATTTATGATACTGATCACACAGGATTGATCGGCTCAATTTTTTTTTTACGTTTACAGGCTAGGAGGAAATTGGGGAGGTGACATCTTACGGCAATCAAACGCTGTCCCTCGACGAAAGGGTGAAATCATAAACAAAAAACTGGGATATTCACGAAGTAAACAATAGAAATACGACAGTAAATTAAATTACTTGCTTGAAAAACATTAACTTCCTTGTAAAAAGATTTTTTTTAAAATAACCAAATTCATTTGGCGCCCGTCACTAATACGTCAAAAAAATCTGCGGAAGTGTACAGACAGAGCTAACAATCTGAACACGCAAATCACAAAATAAAATCCAGTCTGTCAATCCTATGTGAACAGGCTCTGTAAGACACATGAATTGAATTACTAACTGGTAAGATATATTTTTCCTAGAACTTAAATCACGAAGCTAAGAAATAACCTCGTATATGATTTTTTACTGGTACATACTGTGTCATACTTAAGATTGTGTTATATAAGTTAACCCCCGCGATCGGATTGTTACCACTGTCTCAAAAATGTATATCAATTCTGAATTTTTGTCATTTAAGATTTTTTTGTCGAGATTTTTTTGCTCTAGTCTTTTTGTTTTCTAGATTTTTGCTTTCTATATTATATTATTCTAGATATCGGGGTAAACCCATATTTACATACAGCGTATGATTTAAAACGAACACGATAATTATTTAACGTCATATGTGTAACTCTGCCGTGTCGTTGAATGCCCTTCAAGTGTTACACCTACCGGCGTTAAAATTTATCGGTGGGATTCATTATATGTACCTACATACATATGTACTTGAATCATACGTCATAGGATTATTAAAAATCGATCAGCGTTGACGATCAAATTAGAATAACACGCATCCAAACTCGTTACGCTTGCCTACAATTGATGTAAGCAAAGTCGTGGTTTCCTTTTTTGACAGAAGTGTCTTATTACAAAAGAAGGCGCTCGCACATTAATCAACCATGGAAAGAAATTTCACAGAACATTCCTAGTGAATGTGACACTTTTATTTTACGTCCAAGATCCTTATAGAGTAGCATATTGAATTGGGCGTGTATGGCTCATCCTATTTTTGTTACGAGGTTAACTAGTAATTTGACCCACAAGGAACAAAGGATCAGTTCTTAAAAAATTGATAATTATATATTGTTTTATATAAATTTATTTTTGAAAAACAATTTACACTTAATACAGTTTATGTACGTAAGACATTGTAGTACTTACAAATGAGCAATTTTTACGATCAATTCCTAAACACAGGCAACAAATCAAGAAATATCGGCCAACTAGATTATTGATAAGGTATACATAAGTGCATCTGTAGATATACCATGTGTGTATACTCAAATAATAGCGTATTTCGAGTGCATGTATGCGTAAAGTATATTTATAAGCGTGTAGTTGTACAAAAAATTGTTATTTAATTATACAGATTTAACGTAATCTGACAACCCTGACTGGATATTAAAAAAATCAACTTATTGTTGGTAATATAATATGTAGTTGTAAGTATTTATGTATATACTTAGGTATGTATTTCAACTGAATATATAATATCTTTACACTTTTCTTATTATCACAATACATTCTTTCGATTGTCTAATGACAACACTCATTTTCATACACTTCCTGTTTAATCCAACCGAAACAGAAATAACCCAAACCCAAGCCAAGTATAACAGCTAAACATAGCCAATAGTTGAATGTCATGAAAATCAACATTAGCAGGTATGATATTACAATCTGAATCAAATTGAGTAGAGTTTGAATAAGATGTGGACCACTGAGAATTCTCTGTCTACAGGATACTTGTGATGCTCCATGAAGTGGTGTATTGGAACAGGATCCTTCATTTGAATTGCTGCTTTTCGATTGAATAGCAAGGAGTTGCTCGTTTTCTTTTCTTATAACTCTGCGAAGATGGTACTCTCTGGCGAATTTTAATCCTTCATAAACGAATGCAACTACGAAAATCGCCAAAGCGGAGAAAACAAATTCGGTTACTGTGTATGCAAGCCATCCCTTCCAGAGGATTTTTTCACAGTGGCCAGCATGGAACTGTAAAAAAAATGAAACAGAACATGATTATGTTATATATTTTAAAGTTCATTATGATAATTAAATATTATTATAATACTGTTCTCAAGATAATATTTTAAAAATTATAAGCATTCACATTCATATGTACATATATATGTATGTACATATGTATGTATTTTTTGAGGATCACATAACCACTGGGATGGTGAGAGAGGACCTTGATCGTCGATAAACAAGAGGCGTAAATGTGGCAAGAATCAGAGAAATTGTGGAATACAAAGCTTAATTGCGTTGCTAAGAAGTAAATGCAATGGTACGTCGCATCTATTTAATGCAATGTCGTAGATTATATTGTAACTAAAAATTGAAATGCAAAAAGCAGATACATATTTGGTTCAATGAATTTTGTTTATCACTTAAAATATTTACATTCGAGTCTATGGCTAGATATAAAAGTTATCATATCATATCTTTATTTTTAGATGAATTAAGATAATGAAACAAATAAAAGACAAAGAATCTCTTGCTATAAAGCACACATCGTTATCTTCTTTCCAAATAAATAATATAAAAAAAAAAAAAAAATTCACTTTCACAAAAATAATATTCTCTGACTTGTCAACTCACCGTCATAATCATTGGACAAGTCCTAGTGTCGGAATCAGTAGTTCCATCACCGTGATCGTGATCCATTTTAGAATTTGTGATCGATTATACAAACAATAAATGTACAAAAATTAAACACGATTGTCCGTTTCAACTGAACCGGCAGCGTACCTTCTTCACGACTAAATTCAAAAACAGTACAGAACCTTTTTTATAAATGAAAAATAAAATTATCAGAAAATCCAATTTGTATTAATCGCAAAGCAGGGGAACCCAGTGTTGCGTCTTATCAGTAAGTTCATATTACTAAGAGTACAACACGCGTTATCGTGTTTTGTAAGACTAGGTACAGGTAGATACTTATGTTATCGTCATCAACAAAATCTTTTTTCCCCGTTGGTACTGAAATAGAATATAATTTTCCACTAAAATCGACCATGAATAAACTAGAGAATAGGAAAGAAAGAGTGTGGAAAGTATATGTAATCAATAAATTCTGCATTATTGTTTTATGATCTCTTTTGTATGATGATAAGAGACCACTACTTTATTGTTGCTTCTTTATACAAATCATATATAGACTTTGTTGCATGTATACATATGTATGTGCATATTTATAAATTTTTTTGCTTCAAGTGGTGATACGAACACACTAGGACGTGTACTTCATACCATACGCCCGAAACAATCTGAGAACTAGCTCTGTATCTACGGGTACCTGAAAAATAAAGCCAATGGAATATTTTTAATAAGTTAAATAGATCGTGTGCAAAAACTTATCGAATTCAATGGAGTTAATGGCATTAAAAAATTCGACAATTATAGGCTCGGGTGCAAAATGGAATAATTTTGAATGAAACAACTTCAGAAGCTTCATAGGTAAAGCTTTAATGTAGTTGCATCAATTGCCTTCACGATTTTGACTTAACCTTAAGTTATTTTACTCGAACGTTGTTGTTCTTCGGTCTAAGTCCTATTTTACTAGAGCGCCCATTGCTACTATACGTTCGCAAATGATTGCATATTACGATATGAGCCTTCATCCTTTCTAAGTAACCAAATCATTGTGCAATCACATTTTCTGTAGATTTCTCTAAATCTATCTATCCCTAATGAATTTTTGTTGACTTTGGTCTCGAATTCTATCTTCAAATATATCTATTCAAATAGCCACTGGTCTAAAAGTATCAACCTATCAATACAGTTTTATTAAATTATAAGTACATATTATATGTAACTTACCTTCATACTGCATCCATCTGAAACAAACAATTTTCGAGTTTAAATGACTTGCACTTTAGTTGAATTGGGCGTGGATGATTCCTGAAAAACTGCGGAAATTTTGTTTTTGTATTTAAGCAAGACAGAAACACTTCAGTGCATTATTAGGTCTGTTCGCGTATATTCTGCACCAAAATTCGTAGATTGTGAAATTGCAAGAGGTGGTGGTAAAATTCTGTCAGAGAGTGGTAACATCACAAAAAAGTAAACGAACGCGAAAGCTACGAAATTCGCCCACTTTTTAGACGTCAAAAGCAAATGTATGCAAATACAGAAACAACAAAAAATTTCTTACAGGTATCTGACAGATTTGACAGATTTCGTAAATCAGTGCAAAGAAGTTTCCTGTACTAAAACTCGTTGCATGGCACAATTTTTTAATTTTTCATGAGCGCTCTCTTCTACGTAAAACATGAGAAACTTTTATGTACTCGAACAGAATTTGGTGACTTTTCGTAGATTTTCGTGCAAATTCGTTGTTTTGGGAAAGTACGCGAACAGACCTATTGTCTATAAAGACATCGAAATGTAATGAGGAACGTCGTACAATACACTAAGTTTTAGTCCGGATTCCTCATAAAAAAAAAACAAACAGAAAAACTACAATCCGTCTTGAACGTGTCATATTATATCTTTTTCTCTTTCCTACACAACTCTTGTAAAGCTGAAAGATTTTTCTTTGCATTGATTGACATTTCATCATGAAACGACTTAGCCCGGCACAGAGTCTACAAATTATCCAACTGTATTACGAAAATCAACCTTTTCCTAGGAATTTGTGTCGCGTATTTATAACAATTTATGGTCTAAATTATCGGCCTTTCGAACGCACGATTCGCTATATCATCGAGAAGTATGAAACCCAATTTTGATTATTAGAAAATAAACGACCAAATAAACTACATCCAGCATGGAGTGAAGAAAATTTTGGAGAGGTTGTTGAGAGTGTATGCAATGCCCGCGACGAATCGCTCTATATCGTTTTCAACATCTTGGCTTGTCATTGATGTATTTTACGTAAGGATCTTGGTTTATAAGCATACACATAAGATTGGAGAGCTGCCATTACATTTAGACAAAACAACGGTTTTTCCTGCCTCAAATTGAAGTCCGTGATCTCCAGGAAATTTAGTACCAAGATGACCGCGCATCTTCCTACACAACTCGCGAAAACATGGCTTCATTTCGAGAGCAATTCGGTGCACAGCTAAATTCGCGCAAATTGGCCGACAAGATCGTGTGATATCACATCTTAAAATTTTTTTCCAAAGACCGCATGGATAAGTTGCTGAAGGTCGTCCACTTGCATGTCCAATTTAGGTTGAAACATTATTTTTTGTGAATCCCTCTGATATCCCCCTTATGAATTTCTTTATATAAAACCATTCTTCCTCTCGTCCTTGTTCGTTCTTTACAGAGGATTGTTCACCCATCAACGTTAAAGTTCAATATGAAATAAATTTTAAGATACAGTCGTGCACATCAAATATTTTGAATTTAAATTATGTATACTAGTTTCCTGAACGATGTTGACAGCTACAGCTGTTTGTCAATTTACGTCTCTTGGTGGATATGGTGAACTGTCAGATAGTCTCATAACACTTTGGTTCTGTGTGGAAATTTTTTTTGTTACAAAATTTTAAAATGAATTTGTTTTGATTAAGATATGTATAATCTACTACGAAATCTTTCACAAAGTAAAACGTGTACTTCACGCTTTACACAATGTCTACAAAAATTACTTCCACTTGCTACAACACCGAGCAATGCATTTCACACAACACCCGTCCTCGAAGAATTCTGGGAAAAGGAAAAGAAAGGTGGCTATCGCACAGAACTACCACTGCCATCGAAGAAGCAACTCATTCTCGAGGGAATGAAAGAACTTAAACAAGAAATAGCTCTTTGGAAACAAGAAATGAAAGAGAAATTAGAAAGTGATCCGATTTTAATCTTTCGACCAGGTTCGTTCCACTTAACGCAACAAGTCAACATGATAATGATTAAGTTTCTTGATTTTCTAGGTGAAACTGATGTTGTGTTCCAATTCAAGAGTGACGAGGACCTCAACAAGTGGATTGTGACCACTGACAATGATCACAGTGAAGGGAAAAGCACAGCAAAGTTAGAGATAAGTGACGCCAATGCCGGACTGTTTCATGGTTATGTCAGCGGTGACTTTCTGAAAGATGGTAAAATCAAGAGAACTGGATATGCCAATATCCGTACCAAGAGAACTAGGGTAAGAAGTTTATTCTAAAGTGATTACTATGCATTTTTACAAAGCTGCCCCATCCAGAGATCATTTAAAAGAGAAACCACATACGACTGGACACAATACAACATACTGGTCCTTAAGGTGAGAGGCGATGGTCGATCCTACCTGATTAATCTCCACACCGAGGGATATTTCGATCTTCTCTGGAACGATGTCTATCACTATGCACTTTACACTAGAGGTGGCCCCCATTGGCAAACAGTCAGGGTTCGTAGAACTAAACCAACTCTAGTTTAACCTAAAATTAGACAGAATTTCTATTTAGATACCCTTTTCTAAGTTCTTCTTCGCGTCGAAAGGTCGGGTGCAGGATAGACAAAACGCCATTCCACTGAACCGTGTCACGCACCTGGGTTTTTCGGTCGGCGCTAGAGCCGGCCACGATGGACCATTTAGTTTGGAAATCAGTTATATCGGTTTGGAATACGACCCTAGTCACCGAGAAGAGTTTGCTTATGAAATGTACAAGACTGACAAATACATCGTCGCCACATAAAGGAAGAGGAAATAAAGGATTTTCGTTTTGTTGCAAAAATCGCTTATATCAGTCATATATAAATTTATTTTTACAGCGTCTACGAAAATTCGTCAACAAGAAGAAAAGAAAAGTCAACCTAAAATAAAACAATAACAATATTATTGCTGGTCATCCGCTTCGTTGAAACTTAAAAACTAGGTGCACTGGATCTCGACGTAAAGCTTTATATTTTCTTTTTCAGTATTTTATACGTGTTTTTGTTGAGAACGTAACTGAGGGCAGCAGCTACAGTGGTGGCACCCGTTAAATACCATAGTCCATGAAGAACCGAGTGATCTAAAAAAAGAAATTACGATAAATGGGTAGTTAGTGGTGTTTGAGCGATGATTTACCGAGATAATTCCATACGGGAGCACCTAAACTCAACCCAATGGCGGTGAGTTGAACAAAGGTGTTTACTTTGCTGATGAATGTGGGTTCCAGTTGGGCAGTTACATGAGTGGCATCGAAATACCGGGACAAGGTTTTCTGAAATGGTTTAGAAAATATTTATGATATTAATAACAGTAAGAACTCACAAGTTAGCGAAAACAGTAGTTTGGCGTACACTCAGGATTGCCTTCTTCTTAGGGAAATGGCTTCATCGTGACGGTATACAATGACGATGTAACAAGGAAACGGTACTTGTAACAAGTAAACATATGAATTGAATTGGATGATTGAAAAAAAAGACTTCGACGTTTGCAAGAGTAATTCACGGGGCTTTAAACCAGCTGATACACGTCGGTTGTGAGAGCTATTGTATAATGTATAACAGTTGAGAAGAAATATCTATCTTTCAGAGGACCTGTCAAGAGGTACACTATCGGAGTTCCTGAATCGACAGGTGAGTAACGCTGGCATTTTATGCTGACAGTTCCAACACTGATGTTAGTACTGTGGCTAAAGTTTGCATCTTCGAGAGCAACATCGTCGGAACGAAAATTGATGTATACATTGGCAATGAGACAGCCTCATTAAAGGCATAGTTTTTCCAATTATTAAAGCTAGACAACTGCAAACTCTATCTAGAGTCAGTATTGTGATCTTATGACAACCACCAGAGGATAGACCATTCATCGACTTAAGATACAAAATTAATGAAAGACGACCAAATTTCGTCCAAAAATCCATTTGATTTTGGGTTAACGTTTCATAGAACAGGTGGCAGTATGGTTTCCAGAATTACTAATGGATTTATTATTTTAGAACTGAAATCAGATAAATATTTTACTTACCGGTGGTGGGAGACTAATATAACGAATAACAAAGCCGGCTCCCAACAAGAAGACATCACGAAACAGAATAGTTCCAGCCAACCATAATGGCAATAAATCGCAGCAGCCCATTGATATGACCAGTGATCCAATCAACAGTTTGTCCGCCATCGGATCCAGAAACGAGCCAGCTTTGCTAGCTTGAGTTGGCCAATGACGAGCAATTTGTCCGTCCAGCTGTAATGAGCTTGCAATTATTCAAATAACTGTCGTCAACGTCCAAACACTCCTATTCACCAAATCGGTCACTCCAGCGACAACCAGCAAACCTATTGCCAAATTGAAATCTCCATCGACAATGATATACCCAATATATGGAGCAAGAAACGCACGTCCAACTGTCAGCAAATTTGGTATGGTCATAATGTTCTCCCGCTCGATGACTTCCTCCATCTTCTCGCGCACTCTTTCCTGTACTTTTGTTTTGGTTTTGCGAATATCCTTCACCAGGACATTCTTACGCTCGATAAAGCTCTCGCGTTTTTTTTCGATGACATTCTGGATAAGGTCACGACTCTTCAATGTTTGCAAATGGAAAGATTGCCTCTTCGAATCGGCATATAGCCTTAACGAAACAATATCCCATCGTTGATAGTCGAGGAATGATGTCTTGAGTAAACCAGTGGCAGCAGCATAACGATTGAGACAAGTACCCTCTCGCGTGGTTCGTAAGAAATCGGTTAGACCCTTGCACATGCTCGGCCGGTACATTTGCCGGAAAATTGTTGTTGGCAGCATTTTATATTGTTTTTTTTTATTATTTGTTTACTTAAATATTAGTTAGCACTGAAACGAGGACACACATTGGTTGATGGTAATTGAATTAAGGGTGGGAGAAAAGAATTTGCGTTCTAAAAATAAATATTCACCTTGCGGGTGCAATCGAATGGGTTGAGTACGTGACGATGCGGATCTACGGATGATATATGCGTTTTACCATCGAATTTGTATGGGAAAACTAGGCAGTATGTTCCAACTGCTCAGTGGAGCAATTACCGCGGAATTTCCAGATGAGTTTTAAACTTTTTTCCGTATTGCGGTTGGGAGATGAGAGCCAATGGATGGCAATCATATGGGAAACTTCATGTTTTTCTTTTATTCCAACTACTGTCAAGATTTATTCTTATCAGTCAAGTTATCAAAAGTCACATCTAGGTGGCAATGGTATTCAAATTTGTGATGGAAAGGTAGTGTTAGTGTTGAGGGTGTGTTTTCATTTTGAATCATTTTGATCAATTCAATTGTTAGCGGGCTACTGTATTAAATTTATTTACAAAAGTACTGTGGATTAATATTAAAGAAAATGTATTATATGGCGACCAATTAAATGATTGGATTATGAATTATTATAAGGTGACGATATTTTCTTGGTATGATACTAGGTGGAGCGCCGAGACTTTACACACATTTAAAAAAGACAAGGTAACGAAAGAGAACTATTTCGAAATCACTAAATCGTGCTTATACCGGATATTCATCAATGACAAAGTTATGAAACGGATATATTGGAAATAATTCTGTTGCACCATAGATGACGGATCAATCGTTGTAACTTTATACGTTGAACTAAAGATGGCGTCAGTAGTTGAATAAAATGGTGAAGACATAGGAGAAGAAATGGTAATGGATGAGTGGAGTGCAAGCCGAAGAATGATGATCATGATGATGACGACACAAGAAATAGGGTGCCACTGGAGTACATATTCTCTGATTAAACAAAAAGCTAATACTGGTGAGAAAGAAAAAACTACAAGTTCTTTGATTGTATAGTCTCTATGCGTATTGCACACGACAGGTAAAAACTTAAGCGAATTATAAGTAACGGTTTTCAGATAACCTCTGACTCCGAAAGCAGGCTCCAGGTATGATGGCAATCATACCGTGAAGCAACTCATTTAAGGACTACTTTTAATGAACACCTGCAAGAGTATACAAGAATCAAACGATTAAAATTATGACACGCTGTATGTCAATCGACTTTTTGAATTTAAAAAAAAAAAAAAAATTTGCCGAAAATCTAAGCTTACATAAGTTTATAGATAGCATTAGTAGGAATATCATGTTTCATTGTATGAACTACGACAAGAATTGACATCTGTTTGTTGAGAAACTTGGCGAAAAATTAACATCAGGCAGCATTATGTAAATTGTGTGCGCCGTAGATTATAGAAAATGTCAGTGACACTGTCTTGCCAGAAACAAAGCCATGGGGAGTCATAAAGCAACATCTAATACTGTAGCTCATTTGTCGATAAAATGCTTGTTGGGAGTTGAGCGATGACAATAGGTAATAAGTGGGAGAGTTTTAGTTGGTGAAACTTTGATGTAACTCCTCCAGTATCTTTTCGATTGCCCTTATATAGAGAATAGTTTGATCATCTAAGCTCAAATCCAACAAAGCTAGTGGAATTTGAGTTGTTGAGTTCTAGGTAGCTGCTCCAAGGAATCATGATCAGTTTAGCTGAAATTGCAGTCGTTCTTTCTTCTAGTTTTTTTTTCATTATGAGCTTTACTTCGATCTGTACAGATCAGAAGACGATGAATGCTTTCATATGTGGTTTTGAAGTCGATGAAAAGATGGTAAATCATGAATTGAATTGTCGGGCCGGAAGCCACACTGATGATAAATCGCAATTAGTGTGTCGCAAAACGGCTTCAGACGTTTATATAATAAGTTGGATAATGATTACAAGATGAAGGTTCACATTTTATTCTACCGATCATTTTAAAGATATTCAGGGAACCGGGAAGTTGAGCCTAATGAATTGATCTACAGTACAAAGTTAAAGAAGCAGAACTTTTACAACTTGGAGTAGCGTAGTAGTATTTAAAAAATTAAAATGGTAATTTTGATAACAAAAATACATATGTATGTATATAATATTATGAACAATTCCAAAAAAATAATAACGGATTATAAAACCTCAAACACTTTTATGTGATAACACCGATTGGGATAATTGTTATTGTATTACCTAAATGTGTTAGCTGTATTTACAAAGTATTTATGACAGGTGGTAGTTGATTATACTAGTATGTTCTGTGATTATCTTTAGTACTCGTATTATTGCAGATGGACAGATTTGTTAATCAGCAAAATACTTATCGGCTACTTACTTTAAATATACCTACAGATTTCGATTAAAGTTTTGAAGTTCAGTTTCGGTTGGGGGTCGATTCTGAAAGCAGCACACGAACGGATTGCTTAAGAATGTAAGCATTTGGGTTTTTCATTTATTTATAATTTATGTAGATGATTTAGAATACATTAGTTAGTTTCAAAATTGTGATTGTTTTCCATTTCTTACAAAATAATATCGATGAAAAAATATAAATTTAAACGCGACAGTGTAGTTCTTTGATTAAAATTATGGGGTATGGGGTAACATCACCACCCCTATCATTGAGTGTTACAATTAGAACAATTTTTCTTGTGTAAAGAAATTAGACAGATATCGTTACGATGGATACCTACACGTGTCTAAAAAATTCAAATCTTAAGTGGTCTGAAAAATATTTTCATTTTCCACATTATTACTTATGCCATGATCTCCGATCTTGTGTTTCATGTCATCAAATAATTTCTGTACTAAAAATGTAAATAATTACGGATGACCATGAATTAGTTTTAATAATTAAAAGCAGTTGACTTTTGTGTTATAATTCAAGTGCCATGTTTATCGTCATATTCGTCATAAAAAGACCTCAAACTAGTTTATGCAATCTAATGTACTTCTTGGTTAACATTATTAAAAATTTACAGTACGATTGATCTTTTCTAACTATTGACAGTAGATAGATAACAAAACCATTAATTATGGTTTATATTTTATAAAATTTTTCTTTCAAAAGTATCAAAGGATTTGGTTGCAAAAAGGAAGTTTTATTTGGTTTATTAGAATAAGCAATGTATACTCATCCCGCTACGATCCCGCAATAATTTCTGAAATTAAGACTATTCAAAAATATCTTTCTCAGTAGGTTATACCGTATTTCTTTTTTTTTTTCAATAAATCATTACAATTAAGAACTGATGATCCCATTGAATTTGTATGTGGTGTAAACAACCACAATTTTGTATCCTGTAGCATATCACGTTAATTATTTCAAAGGGAATGAATAACTACCTCACCTCTTTTGAAAAATATATTGTTAACGATTTTATCATTCAATTATCACTTATATTAAAATGTTTGGCATGTGCTATTTTTATTATTTAAGTAACTGAAAGTTGTTTGGGGAACTATTAAAAATATATACAGCGCGTGTATCATTAAGCAAGAAAGTCTTATATAAAGTTTTTTTTAAAACATTAATATTGAGGCCTTTCATGTTCGAAGTCCAAACTCTAACTTAAGACTTAAATTTGTAAAAGTAGCATTCTATTTACGGGTGTCATATAGGGCTTATTCTTTTTATACTGAGCTATAACAGCAAGGTTAGATTAGAAGACTTGCGAGTCTCAGGATTAAGTTGCGTTCATTCTATATATCATGTTGACAAGACTTTCTTTTTTTAAGTTGATCAATCCAAATGGCGTTATAGAGTAAAACTAAGATAATTGTGGTCTTGTATAGAAACATCATATTTGTTCGGGATATGGATGTATTTACTAATTGCCTTTTCAGGTAATTGATCGTAGAATTAAATAATGAAGGTAGAGTTTATGGACTTCTCATGGGGAGTTCAAAACTATATATTGGAAGTCGAAATCTAAAGGAGCCTGATAGTCGTCATATCAAATAGTCTTCTTGGATTTAAGTCTGGATATAGCTACATACATACTTTATTTTAATCATAATTATTTATTCTGACTGTGGCCTTAGTAAATAGTTTTCTTCCCACTATTTAAATGTTTCTATACTAGTCTTCTTGCTTTGATGGGTTTTTTTTAAACTTTAGTACATTGTTCTTGTCAATTGCAGTCTTGTGGCTTTGTGGTTACTACATAAAGAGCCTATAACCAGGTACTCAAGGTTCATGACTCAATGTTTTACTTGTGCTTGACAATAATCTAAGAATCCAATTAACAGAAAGATGGTGACGACAATGAAACAAGTCTACAGTAGAATAGATAAAGTGACGTCCATACACATTCATTTTCTTTTATCATATTAAAACATTTGATCCTACTGTACGTGAGAATATTTTGCAATCTGTTGTCAGCCTATAATATTGTAATAAGTCCAAGCCAATGATCTGTCCACAAAAATTCACAGTCGTACAGATTTTAATTTAATTCGAAACACCTACTGAATAGCAATTAACTATGAGCTCTACAATCATTTAAGGGTAGGTATAGCTCCTTCTGTGTACATAAATAAGTCTAAAACGAAACATATAACACTCAATGCAATGTTAATCCTACAAATGCCAATGAAAAATCTGTAAAAGTGCATGCGAAAATGCGAATACACATTGCGATAATGTGATGAATCAGTCGTTCTAAAAAGAAGGAGTTCAAAAGTATTTATAAATTCGGCTTTAGTTGACGCAGAAGCCTCTTTCCTTTGTCCGTTGACTTATCGAAAGTATGCAGTGAAAGTCACACAATAATAATATTCAAGAACGCAGAACTCAGTGTTAGATACCATTTCAGATGCAAAAGTTCCCTCAAACAAAAAAAATGTTTTAATCAAACACACTCAAAGCACCATCGGCGACTCCCACTCAAATTGCGTTCGGCACTCATTGTTATCGAGCAATTGCTATTAGTATGTTTCAACTTAAGTAGCTCTTGTAATTTGAATCGCTACACAAACTCAATTTGTGCAGTCTACAGAAAGTGCGCCGTTTGCGACATACATAGACTTCGCTCCCCCATTATACCCATTTCAATAAAAGATAGACCAGTTGGTGCCTCTGGATTTTATTTGCAGCCAGCCAAGTGATCAGTCCACGATCGGTGCGCGTCGAAGTAGAAACAGTTTCCGCTTCAAGTGAGTTCGTCTCTGGTTTAAGAGGGTAAACAAAAGATGGCCAAACGGGAGCCAGTTTTAGCGCGAATCGTATATTGGACGGGTTTGCGAATTTAATTTAAAGTTTCAACAGTTTTATATGCTCAGTTTTGTAATTATTAAAGAGTTCAAGTGTAACCGAATAAAGGTCAGACACGCTTCGTGTTTTACCTTTAACCCATAACAAAGACCAAGTTTCTTGCCAGTGATAAGTTCATTTACACTTTGCTGAGTGACATTGACCTAATAGTCATAAAAGTTAAAAGAAGCATATAACGGCCGAAATATGTTAGAAAAAAATTAACGTTAAATCCCAAGTTACGAAACGAATTCACTTTCACCTTCGATTGGCTAAGTAGGTGAAGATCAGTGCAAGATCGAGTTTTGGCGCCGAAAAAACGAGAACTAGTGACGTGAACTGCAGTTGCAGTTGTATATCCAATAAAGCCTACAACTATTGTTGGATTATTGTTAAGCAATATGATACCTCGCAGTGATATCAGAGAGAAATAATTGCATTATACAAACAACCAGTCAAAGGAGTAGGGGCGCGTATGCAAAACATCCGTGAGCGACATTTCGCCTAAAAGACTAGTGAGTGTGAGTTTTAGCCGTAGATTCATCACCATTGCCATCATCGTGAATTGAGGGAACATTGAATGAATGGCTGGCTCATGCCTCTCCATTCATTGTAATATTTTTGTCTGTTTGCGGGCTGATGATATAACGTAGATACTTTGTGTACACGTACAACACTGATGACGGTTTGATAATACACTTAAGTTACTTATATGTAAATTAAATTTAAATTTAATTTTGCTCTTTTTTTTCCTTTTGGTGTACATATGATCTGTTGGTGATTGTGGGGATTGCCACTGATTAGCATCATCTTTGCAATTGAGATACATTTTGTGTATTTAAGCCGGCTTGCCGGGTGGTGGTGGGTGTTTACTTGGACTATTTTTAGTTGGTCGTTTTGGGTTTTTGGATATTTGTGCAACCATCAATACTATGTATAATGTATCCGTAAGTGAGTTAGCGAAGTTTGTGAGGAAATATGTTTAATATTCACGTGTAGTTTTTTTTTTTTTTTTTTGTTTGGGTTCTTCACTTAATTGGTTGATTGTCGGCGAAGTGTTGTGAATAATAGGTGCCAAGTGTAATGACATGACATTTGTTTGTTGTTGTTGTTAGTTTTTTTTTTTTTTTTATTCACTTGTGATTCAATTCAATTGACGGGACTGGAGATTTATTAGACACGTACTTTGTGTAGTGCCCTCGTGACCTTCAATTTGAAGGGAAACTTCCGTTGGAATTTTATGAAATTCTGTTTTATGTGGATGAATTTGTTTCCTTACTTTCTGTGGAAATTATTCTTTTTAGTTACAAATTCATTTCATTTATTTATAATATTTGAAATATTTTATAAAAAAAATTGTTTTGTTTTAAATTTAAATAATTTCAAACCTTATATTAGTATATCCTACTTATACGTACATTGATTAATGCTTAGCCTTTCTGACCTTAGACAGAACAATTTATTAGATAGGGGCACGCGTACTTTTATTCAAACTTATCAATGTACATATGTATGTATGTATGTATGTATGTATGTGATTCCTCCGTGCAAATTGTGATTACTAATTGAGTCTTTAAATACTTATGTATGTATGTATCGTCCACAACTGATTTGTAAATTTTGAGCTGGAGCCAAATGCGTTTTTAATTTTCTTATTTAATCAAGTTATACACTGATGCTGATAGAATTCGGTGTGACGTTGGTAGATTGTAGGACTAGTTTTCAGGGTGGCAGCAAGTTTCCAGCTATAACTAATACTAAGGATCACACTTGCTTTTATCTTCAATATAAAAATAATCATGTTTTCAATATCAGCAGAGAAGTACTAAATTCAAAAAATAGCCTCGCCACTGGCCTTATTTTGATGTGATCACCGGTGATACACTAGCAGCCAACGTGTTAAATAATAACAAAAAAATGTATTCAGTGCACTAAAAGATGTCCAGATGGACATCTCAACGACAACGCTGAGCAAAAATAATTTACGTCCCTGTGCTTTCTAAATTCAGCATTGCCTATTCTTAATCATTTAAATTTATTTGCGCGTTTTACTGGTTTTGTATGGAGGTCAACTTAGAAGATAGAGGAAACCACCCCCTCAAGTTTGTGGGGATATATTTCCAGATTAAAGAATAAATCGTAATTGCATGAGATTGCTTAGAGAAAAGTATGTATCAAAACTGTAGAACCAGCTGATTTTGACAGTTTATCCACGAGGGTCATTGTTTTGCTCTTTAGATTTAAGGCCTAATTATGGAACTTAAAATGGGGGACATTTCATGTGTCATTCCCGTTTTCACTTTAGATGATGTATGGACTTTGGTCTTCAAATTATCTTAGTGATAAATTCATTTGTAGGGATAAATAATGCTTAAGTGTGCAAAATGAACGACAACAAAAACAGGCTTTCATTATTTTTTTTAAAGAATTTCGGCTCCTCTTCAATATAATTCTATTTATTATTTCTATGACAACAACTCGCTTATATTGAATAGGGAAATGGAGTATACTATTTAAAGACCTAAAGTGAGGGTAAAATTCTCTTAGAGATAGGTAAAAACATGAAAGGTACGAAATTCTTCTACTTTTTAAACATCAAATGCAAATGTATACAAATACACCAAAAAAGAATTACAAAAAGGGATTTGACAGATTTCATAAATCAGTACAAAATAAATTTCTTCCACCAAAATTTGTAGAATGAAGAATTTTTATTTTCTTGTAGGCAATCTCTTTTGCAAAAAACTACAAAACTGTTGCATACTCGAAAAGGATTTCGTGAAAATTCGTTGTTTGCGAGGAGAAGGCGAACAAACTTGTTCATAACAAGACTGCTGTACCATATGTTGAACAAATGCTGATTAAATTTTAACATTAATTAGTCCATCAGAAAAATTTTCCATCGCAGGTGTTTCAAGTCTTTGTACATTCGTTAAACCTGTTTTGCGTCAGTAGCAGAGATTGAGTAAATTTGCTGGCCTGTGTATTTTCATTATCCATTGAGATACATATGTTTGTATGTATCTACAGGAGAATTTTGAAAAAGAAAACCAACTGCCTATCAAAATTATGTAAGTGGAATCGACTACCAGTAAAGACATAGCAATGTACTGATTTTGTACTTTCGATTGACTGAAGGAGTACAATGGAGTGAAGGACGCAGAAATAAGATGTAGTAATCTACATTTTTACATTTAGGTTAGAGTTTTGAGGTTAGAATGAATCCATCGGTGTATTCAATTTTGAATTCATAAAACCTAGATATGTAGTTTGAAGTTAATCGGTCCAGTCATTTAGGTTGCAGTTCAACGTCCATGGTTGAATGACAGATAGACAGAATTGGTGGACCCAGTTTTTTTTAACTTCTCCAAAGTGCCAAGTTTGATGTAAACATCGAGGTCGATTTTTTAAGGAAATCAATGCTTTCCCTCGAGGGTAGGAGTATGTGTAGGTGCAGGTAAAAAACCGAATATCCTTGTAGAAATTCAATGATACAACATATAACGTATGTACATATTTGTTTTATTTATTTCCTTCGCTAGAGAATAATTGCTGTCTCAAGGTCATCAAATCAGAACGCGCCTTTTCTTTCAATCAAAAGCATACTAACACGACCTTATACCTTCTATTAATAAAACATTCTCCATCAGAGCATTATCGTTATTCAACTCACACACGTACGTACAACGTGCAAGTTTACGCCGGCTTCACTTGTCACTCAAAAAACGTAAGACACAATAGTTTGTTTTTTTTTTCGAATTCGAAAACGAGTCACTAATCAAAATCTTCCGTTTCTTTTCGAATCTTACATAGAAACTTCCTTCTTTTGGCACATGTCTTCTATTATGCTGTTACCGCACCGATGAGTCAATGTCGTCATCGGATTGAGACAGATACGTGAAACGATTCCTAAACATTTGTGTAAGTCATTAGTATAAGTCACACTATTTCAAAAGACATTGAACTTCGTATCATATTTTAATACACAGCTACTTCTTGCGGACTGCTGTCGCTATAATAGTACAACGCGATACTCCAAGAAATTCAAAGATTAAGATACATTAGTCATTGAATTGTGGTCTGAAAATGTTCTTTGTTTTGACTTTGGAAATGCAACCGCAGTCCTTTGTGTATGTGACTGATTGTAGCTACAAGGCGGGAGTTTGATATCTGAGTTCGGTATTTTTGTGACCACATGAATACATTGTAATATGATAATAATGCAAAATATTATTTAATCCGTACTTCAAGTTCAATAAACTTTTCAGTGGCGATAAGAGCAGGTTTCATAGGACATGAGAATTATTTTTAGCTTTGTTTGGTATTAAAATAAATTGATTTTTTTTTTATTTAACTTTATCTACTTTGCAGGAATTACTAATTCAGTTTCAAACCAATAGCAGAAAAAAGGGAGTGGAAGTGCAATTAGTAGAAATTCTTTTTCAAGGTCGTTTCAATTTTCTTTTGTATTTTTGTTCACTTCTTTAGTTCGGTGTTTTACAGTTTATATTTGTCCGCTGATGTACATATGTATATTTTTATTTTATATAGTGCAGTTGGAATCATTTCTCCCATCTCTCTGTAAGTTAGTCCTGCTCGCGTAATTGATAGTAAGATCGTCTCACAAAAAACTCGGAGAAAACTGTCCTTTTTACCTTTCCTGCGGGTCTAAATTTTGTCAATTTATATCTCCACCTTTCCACCTTGTATCTTCTTATAGGGCTGCTTGATTCGTACGTATAATGATCCATGAAGCTCCTTTCTAATGTGTACCAGCGTAGTTTGTGTATCGGCTGGGTGGCTGACTGTTGGCATTATTTTTTGGATTAGGAGCTTGAGTGGCGAGTCTCTCGGTACACTGTACTAGGTAAATGTGGATGGCAGTAAGATTTATCGTAATGTTTGCAGTGTGTCTGACAACTGTCTGAGATGATGATGAACCCAAGGATTGTCCAAGTATCATTCAGTCTTTGAATAAATTGGTGTTGACAACTCAACTTAGAATTTTTCCTTCAATTAGCATTTATCCCTAAAAATAAATATGTCTATCTCACGAGCGTCTGACAAAAATGGAGAGTACAAGATGACCATTATAGCTATAATCCAAATTAAAGTCTACGAGTAAATAAATGTTGTAACTGCTAATAGGACTCAAAAACTGTATTAACCATTGTTGCAATCGCTATCAAGGCATCTTCTCCCAGATTATATGCCAAAATACAACAAAAATAAACATATCTATTCATACATACATATGTACATATAGGCATAACTCTGACATGGATACCTGTGTCTGTTATCTAAACAAAACTCTCGACTACCTGTTTGAAAAGTGCTACATCTTCTTCTGCCCTAAAACTAATCAAACCCATTTTCACAAAACAGACAAAAGATACTTTCGTGTATGATTTTAATTGCTTACCTGGTCATACAGATGCTGCTTTTTATCTGCAGATAAAAAAAATCAATTACATGTAACCTTCCGTGCATTCAATTCCACATATCATTTCAAAGCACCCTCTTTACAGAGCTAATGTTAAAATCACCTGCACCTCATGTCGATGTTTGTTTCCTCTCTTACAGTTCAGTATTAAAAGGAACCTCAATAGCATCGGAGGAGGACACGACGACAGTGACAGTGGACTATTAGATACATTATTTAGATAAATTTATTCTCAAAGGCAAAAACGCCTCTCCCTCAAAAATGGGTATAAAAACAATTATTTTACTGACTGTGATGTGCTTCATTCTCTGCAACAGAGTGGTGGAGTGTTATAAAATCGGTGTTGGACGTGGTGATGTCACAGGACCACCAGTGGAGATCACTTTTGTAAGTAGTATTTCATCAATAAAACTGCCTGTGTGTATACCTATATATGTTATGTTTCAAAATGCCCCTTCACAGATGGGCTACGCGAATCTAAAGCAACGAGGCCAAGGCATTCATTTGCGTCAATTCGCAAGGGCATTCGTGGTGGAAGACGATAACAATCGGCGAGTGGCTTTTGTTTCGGTTGATGCTGGTATGATGGGCTATGCCGTAAAGAGGGAGGTTTTGCGCCGACTGCAACTGAGATATGGAGATGCATATTCTGATGATAATTTGGTTATTAGTGGAACACATACCCACAGTGGTCCTGGTGGTTTTTTAATGCATCTTTTGTATGATATATCCATTCTGGGATTTGTTCCGCAGACCTTTGATGCTTTGGCTTTAGGAATCTATTTGGTTTGTATAAAATCGAATTTGAATTAAACACTGTGATTGATTGAATTTTTTTGGTTTTAGAGTGTCAAACGGGCGACTGATAACATGCATGTTGGACGCATGTTTCTCTCTCAAACAGTCATTTTGAATGCAAACATAAATCGATCACCAACATCGTATCTACGGAATCCAGAGGACGAACGTGCTCAATATGAACATGATGTGGATAAAACATTGACGCAATTAAGATTTGTTGATATGCAGGAAAATCTGCTTGGAGTGTTCAATTGGTTTGCAGTGCACGCCACTTCAATGAATAATACAAATCATTTGGTTTCAAGTGATAATGTGGGATACGCTTCTATTTTACTGGAGAAGGAATACAATCCAAATAAAGTGCCAGGAAAGGTTTGTAAAAATGTCATATAAACGTCAAATAACGAGTATTTTTTTCTCTTTTTGTCAAAAATTGTTAAAATGCTTGAGTTTTCAATGCTGTCATTACCTATATACATTGTCAACATACATACATACATGTATGTTTGCTTGTTTGCATGTCGTACTCATAAGACCAAGTCTCGTCTTCCTATAATGATGCGTTCCATGAAAGTGGGGTCCGAATCCTAACATGCTCCTTTGGAACAAACCGTGCTGCGACGCGTCTCATGGACCAAACATCACCTAAAATGTGAAGACCTAGGTCTTTAGAGATAGATGGTGACGATGAAGATTTTAAAGACAGCCCTTGCATGCTGTCTCGGATGAATTAAGTTTTCAACTATTTCACGGTCCTCCTTCAACGCTTCATATCACTCAAATGGGCTTGTTCTTGATATAACAGAGTCTATGTAGGCTTTTTCCAACGTTTTCAATGAATCCGAACAAAATAATTCTATTATTTCGTGGTTATGACTGATCTATGATTCAAATTCTTGAATGCGTTGTTAAATAGTTTTCAAATACTGGTTTTCAACTCATTCAGTAAAGAACTAGCCAAGTATCTTTACAGTTTTTGAGAAAACTCTCAGACCAATACCACATTCCATGTGTAAATTGTTGTTCCGAATCGCTCTGTCAATTCACCACTATCGAAGCAGAGTCTAGCTAGAAAACTAGATGGAAAACCTATAGTTTTTCGCTCCTGACACTCAATATGGCCACCATCACCACCATGTAGTTAAGGAAGAATGAGATTCTGCTTCGATAAATGTTTCCTTTAAATAATTGCATTGAGCTATTAACTTGTATTACATAATTATTCTTGTAGTTTATTATCAGTTCTATATTTATCTTATTTACAAAATATAGGGTAAATTTGTGGGAGCTTTTTGTTCTTCCAATCTCGGTGATGTCTCACCAAATATCATGGGACCTAAATGTTCCATAAGTGGAACTGATTGTGATTTGCTGAGCTCGAAATGTAGCGCAAAGGATGGTGAATGTTTCGCATCGGGGCCAGGCCGTGATATGTTCGAAAGTACTGAAATGATCGCAACTAGATTGTATGAGGGCGCATTGGTAAGTTCACTATCCCAATGTTTGCATGTCTCTAATATATAAAAATATATTTTTAGCGACTTTTACACGACTATGGAGGTCGGGAAGTAACTGGTGATGTTGCCTTTATTCATCAATTTCTAGATATGACTAAGTACAACGGCTCAACGTACAATTCACTAACTAGAAAGTTGGACAAAGTTCGAGGATGTGAGCCTGCAATGGGTTATAGTTTTGCAGCAGGCACGACAGATGGTCCAGGAGCATTCAGTTTTGAACAAGGTACCCTCACAGACAACGCCATGTGGAATGCTGTACGAGATTTTATTGTACCGCCAACGGATGTGGATATTCTGTGTCACTCGCCGAAACCAATTTTATTAGCAACTGGGAGAGTAAACATAATGAAATATTGGATTTTGAAAGAAACTATATATGAGAATATATTTTTTAGGCCACTTTTCCCTACGAATGGCAACCGAAAATTGTACCCACTCAAATTCTTAAAATCGGTGATGTGATAATTACCGCTGTGCCTGGAGAATTTACCACAATGGCCGGCCGACGACTTCGAAATAAGGTGCGAGCGGTTGCTGCTGCAGCTGGAGGATCAGAGAATGACGTTATATTAGCTGGTTTATCAAACATCTACACGAGCTACATAGTCACTCCAGAGGAATATCAGGCTCAGCGGTATGAAGCTGCATCGACAATCTATGGACCACATACTCACACGATCTATATGGATCAGTATGAGAAATTAACAAAGTCCCTTATAAAAGGTGAAATGGTTAGTCCAGGTCCAGATCCTCCTTATATGAATGATCGAATGTTATCGCTTAACACTGGAGTTATCTTCGATGGCCATCCTATTGGCAAGGACTTCGGAACCGTAAAAATGGAACCAGAAGCTGCTTATTGTGTTAATAACACTGTTAGGGTCACTTTCATAGCAGGTAATCCCAGAAATAACATTTTCCACGAAAAGACATACTATGTGATAGAGAGGAAGGTGAATGAGGAGCGATGGAAAGTGGCGTTAACTGATGCCAATTGGGAGACTAGGTAAGAGACCAAAATAATTACATGTATACAGATGAATCTAATCCTTTCTATTGTTTAGATTTGTTTGGGAAAGAATTTCCACTATATTAGGCTTCAGTGATTTCCATATTTCTTGGACAATTGGGCCGAATACCTTGCCAGGAGAATATCGAATTCGACACTTTGGAAACTATAAATACATCTTGGGCGGTATATTCCCCTATGAAGGTGTGAGCCGCACTTTCACCGTGACGGATGAATAGACCGCTAGTCCAGAGACTGAGTAGTGGATCCTTCCACTTATATTTTATGAGAAAGACCAAATTTAGAGTAAAGTGATTAAGACATACGAAAAATACTTTTGCCGACATTTCATTCCTTTTAGAGAAGATACAAACACAAATGCCAGTTTTAATGTTAATAGTTCTGCAAGCTTTAATGTAATTGATATAATGATCTTTAAAAGAGCTGTTATGTATGTATATCTAAGAAAATAAAGAAAAAGACAATGATGACCATGAAAGCTTTGGTTTCCTTATTATAATCAGAACTGAGAAAACAGAGAGACATGTATGTCATGTCAGACATACTTTGGTTTCTCGACACGTTTCAGAACAACGAAAAACATGATATTCTTGGTAGTCTTTATTTTCCTTCAAGATTCTAAGAACTGCGGCAAATAAGCAGCTTTGGTACATCTCGACAATCGGATTAACGGATGAAGGTACTAAAATGAATAACCATAAGAGTCTGTACGGCCTAAACTGACGTACTTTGATTGGGTCTTTGTATTGGTTTTAGCCCTTGCGTCGCAACGATTGTCACAAAACCACTGGTATGCGGATGTTGCGAGATGGTTATCTTATCGTAGTTTAAAGAAAAACTTACAAGATCTGTTGTGCACAGATTCTTGATCCTATGACATTATAGGATCGAATTGACTAGCTCTTCAACCTCCAAAAAACTATGGGTTCCACGAAGCATATTGTTTTTTTGGTTAATTAGACAGGATCGTATAAATTACTCAATCCCAACTTGTAAACTACAAAGTATACACATTCTAAGTTCAAACACCGTACTGCGCCATCTATTGTATTACGTGCACATTTTTGCAAACTAATTTCCATAGCTACTCGCATACAACAACCAGTTTCACTATTCGGGAACAAATTCTCACGCAGTCCAAAGGAAAACGTCAAATCGAGATGTCATAACCATTTGTTGTGAATCAATCAGCTGTGTGTGAAGTCAAGAGAAAAATCGTAAAAGTTGTAAAATCCAGAAAACGAAAAAAAAAAACTCCTTTACACCATCGAATCCCACTCCAATTGACTCCAGCAAGATGTCGAAAGTGGTCAACTACATGGGCATGAGTATCGTTGAGCCCCAAGCACGCATAAAGCATTTGGCCAATTATGGTAACATGGTTGAAGTTGATCCAAATATGCCCGTACAACGGTGAGTCATGGGGAACCCTAGCAGAATTTTCTCCAAAGCAACAGTTATCATCTTATTTCAGGTATTTCCGTTCGGGAACCGAGATTCTTCGCATGGCAAATGTTTATCTCTCGGAAGGTAATCACGAGAATGCCTACATTCTTTACATAAAATTCATGACTCTGTTTATTGAGAAAATACGAAGTCATCCGGATTATAACAGTGTCCCGCCAGCGGTGAAGCAACCCATCCGAGCGAAACTTAAAGAAATCATTCCCGTAACCGAAAAACTGAAAGAGAAACTTCTCGTCCGCTATCAAAAGGAGTATGAGCAGTTTCTGGCCAACAAGGAGGCCGAAAAGGCACGAGAATTAGAACGGGAGAAACAACGTCAACAACAAGAGCAAAAAGACAAATCTGGTAGGATAGTTCCAGCGAACTTACAGGTTCAGATCGATCCCAATGCGCAGCCCAGCGCTCCAGACTTGAGTTTGCTGGATCAGGTGGTGTATCCAAATGATTTCCCCAGCGGAACTGGTGGTCGATCGAATTTACCCTATTCTGGGTTGCTTCTACCTGACTCAGACAAGAAGTCGGGAAAGTAAGTTGTGGTTGATATTCGAATGGTTTTTTTTTTTTCAATTTGAAACTTTTTGCAGACCTGCATTCGATAGGAGCCAAAAACCTGGTGGTAATTCATCGGAATCGCTGCTAGCCTCGGGTTCTCTTCGAACCGTTGTCATTCCGCACAACACGATGTCACTTTTCCTAAGTTTAGCAAGCAAAAATACTGCAAACAACGTGGAGACCTGTGGAATTCTCGCCGGACGACTGGCCCAAAATCGCCTACTCATTACGCATGTGATAATTCCCAAGCAGCAGGGCACTGCGGACAGCTGTAACACGATGAACGAGGAAGAGATCTTCGATGTTCAGGATCAACAAAATCTTATTACTCTAGGGTGGATCCATGTAAATTTAATGAAGCACTTAAACTTTTTAATTCTAAATCCACGTGTCTATTCAGACTCATCCCAGTCAAACGGCTTTTCTGTCGTCAGTGGACTTACACACACACTGCTCCTATCAAATGATGATGCCCGAGGCTATTGCTATTGTCTGTGCTCCAAAATATCAAACGTAAGTGTCATCAGTGTGCTGATCTCTATGTAACTCTCTGTCTCTGCAGATCTGGTTTCTTTTGTCTGACACCAAGTTATGGTTTGGATTACATTGCCCAATGTCGGCAAGCTGGGTTTCATCCGCATCCCAATGATCCTCCTCTGTTCATGGTCAGTTAAATTTTATTAATGGCTTCGTTTACAATATTGTTCTCTCTTCTCTTAGGACGCCACACATGTACAAGTCGATGAGAATTTAAGCGTTGAAGTGGTCGATCTTAGAAGATAGTCTGGTGCTAAGCATCAGGCTCTTAAGATCTCTATCAACTCAAACCAAAAAAAATATACATATATATAGTTATAGGGAAGCAAATGCAGATGCTGTTAACCCATAATGTTCAATGTTGTTGCTGAGCTGAAGCAAAAAAAAAATAAAACACCGAGAATCATCTCGAAAATTTAGAAGATAAACAAATAATGTGCTTTATACGGTGGCTTCTATACCATTTACATAGAAAACTGTATGAAAAGAAATAGTGGGGGGGTTGAATATTGTTTTTTTGGGATGCAGTCGCATTTATTTATATGAAAACTGTTTTATTTAAAATTTGATTTATTACCACGCCGCGATGTGATTTGTTTGTCAACATTTCTGTTCGAACTTATTTTGTGTATAATTTAAAAAAAAGACTTTGTTTGCATTTTAAACAAATAAATTACCTAAAAATGTGTTATGAGTATTTGTATGTATTTATTTCGTTTGAATTTAATCTAACTTCAAACAGTTCTCTATCGACGGTTGTAGACGGATCGTGTGCAGGTACAGACAAGTCCAAGGAATCCATGGCCTAGTTTCCACAATTATTCTTGTGCGCTACTGTTTAAAGTCTGACAAACATAAGACGCACAACACGAATGATTGTCAGAAACTAGAGCCTGGGTCTAGACCTGGGTCACCCCAAATATTCGTTTGTCCCCTGTAGGGTCTTTCTTTTGACGACCCGTTCTTGTGTTATTGGGTTTTATGAGCGTCATAATTGTCGCTACCATTTCCTTCGAAGAATGGCGATCTTTCTTGTTTCTGTTGTTGACATTGAGATCATACCTATGTACATAGCTGGCATTCGTTGTCAATTGTTACAACCCAATATAAAAGTGGTCAAAACATGCATCCTTGAGGAATCCGGTTTTGAACTGCAGTCACTGGACAACGCATGTACATATGTATGTGCAATTGCCTCATAGGTTTCCAGGAATCACGTATCACCCCAGATGAATTCTCTGCTTTTAGTATAAAAGGATTAGACAAAGTTCATAAAAAGCAGATGAAACGTACATGTATACATAATACGAGTATCTATTGTATAGGTAGGTATTCGAGGCGTTTTACGCTGTACCGTGATGGATTCGTACGTTCCGGACTCAAAGTTAGATTTGCATGACTCTTTTTTTAGTCTCTGGCTACTACTACTGTTTTAACAACTTCAACCCTTTCTTGAACATCCCTGCTTATTAACTCCACATGCTGCTCCCCATATTTTGCTTTTCTTTCACAAGTGCCCGCTAGAATAACATTACCAAAGCGAATACACCAAAAATTGTCGTACACGACATCAACAAACGTTTGACGTTCCTCCATTGCACGACAATTCTTTCCCCAACCACCCATTCGCAATGTTCTATCGTTCATGTTCCAACCGCCAGTGAGTGTGATTCATGCGAGTGGTTTTCCAGTGTTTCTCTGTGAGTCGAGTCGCGGAAATTTGTTTGCACGTCTTCATGTGGATTACCTGCAAAAGTACTTTGCTTGTTTTTTAATATTCAAATTAAAATATCAGACGAATGTAATTAGTCCCATAACTAAAAATTACATAGTCTCGCATTCACCCAACTTCTGTATCCTTTTCAATTACGTGAGCATACGTGTGAGTGAGTTTTCCTCGCAAAACAACGTGAAGTGTGCATAAGAATCGGATTTCCGTAGAATAAAAATCGGAAAAATAAAAAAAAAAAAATAACGGAAGGAAAGTGAAAATTAAAGTGAAGTGGTTTTTGCAATTGTGATAATGAAAAGTGCATTTTTCCCTGCCCAGTGGATTTTACCTGCAGTTCAATGTCAAGAGGTGAGTTCCGCAGTATGAATCTTTCCGAAGGTTACATACATTCTATACATATGTATGTATGTACATATTTTGTTTTTTTTTTTTTGCATGGGCTCTAATAAAAGGACCAGTCACCATCATCATGCTGATTGTACGTGATACAATCCAGTTATTTCGTTGTTGCTTTACCATCCATTCCTTAAATTTACGTGTTCTATTCATCAGTCATCATACCATCTCCTTTTAATAATAACAATAATATAAAAACCAACAACATTAGAACCTTTCCTATATTCAGATACATAGATACATGGAGAGAGAAGTTGAAGTTTGAGTTAATTCCAGGTGGGGATACGGATTTAGGCGATGGTGTGTCACTTTCGGAAATCCAATGTTAATAGTGTTGCCTAACTTGAATAGGTAATGATAACAACAAATCAATAAACAATAATATAGGAGCATCATCGGCATTCTGCCAAACTGGTTTCGTGCATTCTGATTAGATAGAAATTGGAAGAGTAGACTAATAAGAATCAGCTGGACAATGACCGGTGTGACCGGTGGGAGATGTTGGTACATAGTATAAGGCAATAATTTGATCATGAGACCATGTGATGTAACTTTCAGAGAACATTTGGCTGTGTGTAAGGTACACGACAATTAGTTTAAACAATCAATTGTTGTACATAACCTGACAAGTACATAAGTCGGGCATTGGTCTCTCATAGAACTTTATATGAAAAATACACGGCCTATTAAAAATTTGGGTCTCCATTAATAAGCTTCTGTAGATAGCCCGGTCGTTAACTAAGTGGCTTAAGTTGCGCACGTCAAGTCGATTGACGTCTGGTTTTACTTGCTGGCGCCATCTAAGGTGAGTACTTCCTCTACTGTGATGTCACTTCGGTTTAGATTTGAAAAGTATGAGCCGAAGCATTTATATCTAACCGCTATACTTGTTCTATCCATCTTAAACGACTTTTTTTTGCAATATTCCCTCCTCCAAAACCCAGCAACGCAAACGAGATCACAAATTGTCCCTCGAAGCGAGCGAGGATTGCCGTTTTCGAAAACGTCATCTGTGTCAAAAATTATTTTTTAAAATGTTCTTAAACGCAAACACCAAAAGTAATTTGTTCGAGAAAAAAGATCACGATTTTGAGCTACATTAGCATTGGCTGAATTCCAAAACGCAGTTCTGCCGCAGTACTACAACGTCAAGAATTCGAAAATCCAAACAAAAGCAGTGTTGCAAGGCATCATGCTTCAAAATGCATCATAAATGAATCAGCTACCCAAATAGCGTATCATGAATATCTATAATGCAAATATGAAGTTTGTGCAACTAATTGAACAAATTAGGCTTAATAAATTCAAGCATTTAATTTAATATATATGTAATTGCAATTCACAAAAGCATCGCATAGTGTTCCAAAACGTCAAAAATAAAAAAAACATCAAGAATGCATAGAAGTATCAATGCATCAAGATTTTGCATCATAAAAGCAATTAGCAGTCATGATGCGCATTTTTTTTGACGTTTTGGAATTCAGGCATTATGTTCGATAACGCATAACGATAAATTTTAGATGATATTCGCATATTTGCAATTTTTCCCTTGGCATTTCGCTTTTTCAATAAAAATAACTTTCGTTTGATGTTTGTTCGTTATTCGTCGCACAATGACGATTAATTCATGATCTAATCGACTATTTTTTGACGTTTTCGAAAATGGCCGATGTCTTTTTCCGGTTTAGATAAAGTTCAAGCTTCAGCGCCATAAAGCATGGATGATCATAGTCTTATGCAGGATTTCCTTAGTTGTTCGAGATAGGGCTCTACGCAAGAGTTATTCTTCGTTTAATTTATGATGAGATGTCATTGCTTATTGTCATCCTGTATAACCGAACGAGTTTGGCAGGTATGTACGTCAAAGCTCTCTCCGTTTAGCTCCTCTTTATAGATACTGTTATATGCTGTTTTTAAATAAATAAAAAGTTGGTGGGTATCGATTTGGACTTATTGGAGTTTTTCCAGTATCTGTCGGAGTATGATGTTCCATTTATCAAGAATATACTCATCTGACAAACTTTTTGAGATGTGTTAGTATGTTCTCTACCAAGTTATCTCTAGATAATGCGGCCTATAAGGAGCAGTCTTTTTGGTTTTGATCTTGGATATTGCTATCCTTACTTCTTTTTCGTCAGTTCGATGCAAGTTTTGTCTATCATGAATGGTTCGTTCTGCCTGACAGCGGGATTGTTGATCTTCGCTCCCGTTATACAGTTTACAGAAGAAATCTGTTCATATTCTCAGGCTCGACTAGTCACACGCAGGTTAAATATCAATCGAAATGTTTGTCAGGTGGGTTTACACTCCAATTTAATCGTATATGAGTTGTACCAAGGTGTGTGCGCGGTCCAAAAAGCCGCAACACGTCGTCTGTACTAATTGGGCCACATCGAGGGAATGCTTCGAGACGACAAGGAAGACCAGCATCTCGGGATCGTTGGATCGAAATTGGATCGTAAGGGTATATTGCTCTTAATACATATGTAAAGTTTGTAACACAAAAGACCCATGCACTTCTTACTTGAGTGCATTTTTTGTTCAAACCATGTCTTATGTGCATAGGTATATTCTGTAAAATCATTTTTAAGTTAAAACCTCAGACACCTAAACTATGTATGTAAGTATGTATATGCAAATCCCACCTCAACAAGCAGAAAACTTCAAAATGTGCTCCCATTGAAATCATGACATTTCCGTAACCTTGTTGAAGTGTCACAAAAAAATACAGGAATATGCCTAGAGTTAGGTCGATATAAGTATGTACATACATACATATATCGGCGTGATATTGAAAATACTATGAACGTCCAACACTCTTTCAACCCTCCGCCATGTGTACAGGAGGAAAGTTATACCTGGCTGGGTGTTATTGAATAATTTGTCTGTATCTATTTCGCTTGGGGATATGTCGATTAGTTCGTAATGGAATGGCTTAGGACTGATGAGTTGATACGGTTCTAATGAGATAATAATAATTGCCGATACTACTTTGGGGTGTTTAGTTAAAAGTGTATTAATTTTGAAATGTTTGTGAGCTTTTCACTTTTGTTGTTCTCTTTTGTTTCATCGTATACTTCTTGTTCATCGCAATTGCCTATATAGTACGTCCATAAGTTTTTGTTTGTGTTAAAGGATATCCGCAAAAGTAAATGCCAACTTTGAAACTGGTCATCTGTTTACTTTCAATTTTCCTCACTTTTAGAAATTCAATAGCTTTAGGATTTTACGTTCCTTTGACATCTTACACTCTGGAAAACATTCAAAAGTTATTTCTATTACTTGTGTCTTTACATTTAAGTTTTAATTCTAAAAAAATTCCTAGTTGTACGTCATGCTAGTATCTCTTTTTTTTGGAAGTTTCAAGTAGATTAGTCTGAAGTTTAGTAGGCTGAAAAAAAAAAAATAGGAATTTTCATGGGGTTTTCAAATCTTAAATAAAAAGGCAGCGACAAAAAAGTTGAGGGGAAGAATACAGCAACCATTTAAAAATTCTCCAGTTAATATGGAAAGCGAATTTTCCTATTGGATCAGAAAAGAAATTCAAGAAAAGAATTGGGGAGTGGAGCATTTATATCGTTTACTAAAGGAGATCAAAAAGAGGAAAACTGTTAACCGGAAAATCTTTAAGGTAATACAAAAATAACCTTTTCTAAATCTTAGACTCATTCTAATTAATTATACTTTGGTAATGTATAGCGATTGAGGTAACTTCATTATTTTGTTACTTTGTTGTGTAAAAATATTCGCTCTGTGAGCCAAACACATAGTACCTACTTTTGTGCAATACTAAGCTGTTTGAACTAGGTTGCCTTGGTATAAACGAAGAATTTTCAGGGACATTTCTCTGATACAAATTTTTTAATCCTCGCAGTGGGCTATGGTGTTGATGACTTCTTACATCATGTTAACAATTAAGTACCACTGCAATGGATTGTCAATACAGATGTACGAAGAATTTTTCTCTCAAACTCCTAATGCACTTTTATCTGACTTTGATTTTGTCCCATGACTTCCTAAAGGAAGAAGTCTTAAGCGGTAAAATTGGGAGCCCTTGCCGGCCAGAGCAATGTCAATTGTAGTGGAAGATGTGTTTACGGTTGCACCGTACAGTTGCAACTACATATCCTTCACAATTTTTGACAAACTCGCTGATAATGGTTGCCGATTAACCTCGAAAGATAGACATAAACACCCAATGACTTAAACTTACACCCAGGTAAAGGACTTGAAAGAAAACGTAAAACAAACCGCTCTTTATAAAAAAATCATTAAAAAAGTTTCAACGTACAAGTTAGCATGTATCACATCCCCCAGCCAGGCACTGAGCTACAAAAACCTATGAAACATAGCTCAGTTTTAAGGCAATAGAGATTTACATTGTCGTTCATATTAAGTAGGAATTAGACGTGTCTAAGTCTCTGTATTCGAGTCAGTATGCGTAGAGAAGGTACCGCTCACCATCGCTAAGCGACACTCCCATACTGATCGTTCTTAAACATATGTAGAAAGTGAGGGGCTGAAAATTCCTGTAATAATTTTCTTCTACCCTACAAATCTTCGTTAAGAAGACGGCTATAAAACTGCAGCCAGACTACAAATTAGGGAATCTTTTGAATTACCTAAAAAGACTTCAGTAGTTTAAGAGTGAGTTAAGTAAGAGTTACACTTCGTAACAGACTGAGATCCATATTACTGAGATTCGCCGTAGATTAAAGCCTTCTCTTTAGAACCCTCTTAGAACTCCTTAAAACATTCCATCAGCAAGAGATCTATTAAGGGTTTTTAAGTCCTTTTCATGTTCTATTTTGTATAGCGTTGTGCAGCACAAGCAAATTATGTGTTTCAGGGTATTTGTCTTGATAAATTTAACTTTCTTGCATTTAAACAGTTCTTACACCTCCGGCCCACTGGAACACATCTGGGATAGTGCTCTTAGATTTTCTCGAGGAGCTTATAAAAACAATCTGGAGGTATCATCCTTACAATCTTCCACTGGCAAATGATGCTTGATATGAGAGATTTGCATGTTGTTCATCTAGCGATAGACACATGTATTTTATTTGTTTGTAATGTAGAGATTAACTGAATATGGTTCATCCAGTTCTCGGAGTACTCCGTTCACATTTGAAGACCTCTAGTAATTTTTTTTCTAACGAAGATTTTTTTCAAAGTGTTCTTATGCGAAACATGAACCTGTTTGCTTAGTTCTATATAAAAATGTATAAAAGTGGAAAGATTTGTAGAGAAGCACTTAAAAAGATAGTTTGCTCTAAATGCTGGTACTATAGGACCTACATACATCTGGTACTACAGGACCTACATCTGGTAAAGAAAGAGCTGTATCTCATTAGGAAGAGTAGTACATAAAAAAATACCTTTTTGTTAGGCGTTTCTACGAACCTACAAGTTCAAATTAAAATTGAATGAATAGCGTGTCACATTTGAAAATATTTCTTGTTATTAACGTGCACGAAAAAGCACTATCAATGGTCGACACTGACATTTGCCTTAAATGAAATAAGGCACTTGAAATGCTATTCGTTCTCGCTACCTATTTATCCGGCAAACCATCATCATCACATTCTCATATAAATCGATAAATGACGTACACCGCGTCGTACCTAGTGGAAACTGTTTTTAAAAGTAGTCACGAGTGTCGTCTCCACTCTATTGGATTCCAATGAAAAGTTATATAAAGTTGAAAGTGGCAACAAAAAATGGATCCCTTGATCCCTTAAAGACACAATTAAACTATAAATTTTCGCATTATAAACAGACTGAACTCGTTTGCCCTTTTCCAGTGAAATGAACAAATTTTTCTTTATTATAATCACGTTTTGAATTCTGTGGTAACAGTGCTGCCTATTTATTTCAAAGGTACGTGCCACATTATAATTCTTCACAGAGGTTATAAAAATTGTATTGTTTTTCTTTCATAAGTCAAACACGCACCATGCCAATCGATAGAATATTGTTTATTTTTTTGGAAAGACATCTGGAAAAGAAATGATTTTGTTTTAATTCTCTTGGCAATAACTAAGAATAGATAAAAATTAAAGATAAACTTAAAAAATGGTTATACCCACCTCAGGTATTGATTGACGATTCTGCCTGCAGTTCAATGTTAACCATTATGTGAATCCACATTTTGGCATCGCATGATTCGGTATCGAGGTCAAATGATTCTTTCATTTTCAATGTTACACGGGGGTTTCAAAGTTTTTTTTCCTTGGTTATGGTTGTTCAAAATGCTGGTAGCTGGAAAAGATGAGTTAAAGCCAATTTCTTTGTTTATGAAACTGAGGAGTTAATACTGAGCAACTGAAAATGAACTTTACCTATAAATAATGAAACAAAGAAGATATCCCATCACTTTTCTTCTTTTTTAGTTCCTGTCACTTCGAAGATCTAAAGTCTTAACTATGTATGTCCAACTCTAGATTATTCTTCAATCGTTCTGAGCCAAGCCAAGTTTCATTTGAGTGACCCGCACTTCGGTGTGAAAATCCAACATTTTTTTAGTTTAGAGCAGAGTCTGAGTCTACAAAAAAACATGTTTGTATTGATTTCTTAGTTCAGATCGTTCAGAGTACGGAGTGCGTGTTTCTTGTTTCGTTCAGAGGGTGCTCAAAACGCGCTTCATCAAGTCAGCATTAATTGACTGAGCATACTGAGCAAAACAACCCGAGGAGGGTGCATTTGACGTTTGACAGAAGGTAAACCATTGGAAAAACCAAATCGAAATGGCGCTGAAGGTCTTGTTAATTAATTATTATGAGCTGTATATTATGTACATATACACAATTTCAGTGCGTTACAGGACATATAACATGAATCTTCCGTTTATTGGACAGTTATTCAAAACGCGTTTGATTTGTTCAGGCTATGCTTAGAGCTCTACTTGATTCAGGTGTTTAAGATAAGTTCATATAGTCTATTGCATGCTTGTTGTGTTATTCGTTGTAAGGTCTGAGTGGCGAACATCACTGATTAGTGATTACAACCAAAATGTAATACAGTAGGGGGTGAAAGTATACATACATCTTTACCGCACCAAACTTTGAGTTTCAAATTATTTGGACGTCTTACCGTTGTGTAAAACATCAGACTTAGTTCCCTCAAATATATATAACCATAGTCAAGAACGTGTATCCATTATTCTACAGCAGCTGATCTTTTTTAGGTGATTTCTGATGAGTTTTTCGTAAGCTTCAAGCTTCAAGAAGAATATCATTGATTTCGAGCAGAAATACTCGATTTTCTTATGCCCAAACCGCTCACCATGGAGCTAAGCTTCGATTAAAGTGAGCAAGGTTTTCTCGTTAAATTTTAATATAATTATTTCTATAGAACAATTTAACAATGTATTATTACAATTACCTTTCTTTGTGAAGTTTTCGTTTTAAAAGGTCTAATAACTCACTCGAGTATGAGAAGCCGGGCACTACCTTTTTAATGGTTTCAATTTCCGACAAAATGCTACCTCCACTCTATGAGTTGATCTATAGTTTGTAACGGATCTTAGAGACTCCTTAAAGGATGTTACTTGAAGCATTGATGACTGTAAAGTGTTTCTCTCAACGGTGTTACTTCCGTATCTGCTCGCTGTTTTCTTAGCTTGTGAAGCAAGAGCGTAAGGCGTTTATTACGCCTCACTGTACTTTTTGCCTCTGTATGCGGTATTGAAAGACTATAGCTCAACTTTTTGTTTGTGTTTATGTCTTATACCGACAAACTACTGTATAAACAGTCTCACTTCAGATTCGCGAACGGTTTCAGCTTGTGTACCAGAGAAGATCAAGATAGTGTTATTCGCCGGTGATTGGGACTCGCATCCAACCACATAATTTTAAGATGCCGATGTTATAGCCCTTCAGTTTCCATTTACGTTGGAATAATCTGGAAGTTTGGAGACCCGCCTTTCTCACGTCGAGAAGTCATTTATCGATAGCGAATGGTCAGGAACATAATATCCCTTTTTATGAAAGTCAATTACCCACATTTATTCTACTTTGTGGCGCCATTTCGAATGTACTCGTGTTCGTGATCTGCATTCAGCACAAACTTCTAGCATCTATACTTCTCTTTGAAAATCCTTTTTGTCTCTTGAAGATTACTACAAAGGTTCACTGTCATTTGAAATCATGTCGATTTGTAAAAATCATCGTGAGTGAGTAAAAAATCTTTTTCTATTCTTGGTAGCGATTTGAGCAGGATTTTCTTCGCCTTTTTCGTAACAAACAACAACGACCAACAATAAGACTTCGTCCTTTAACTAAATGAGATATTTCCTTTTGTGGCGGACGGAAATGGTGTTTTGTCCGTAGGCGGAAAAAGCATCCTTCAATTCGTTTTGAGCGCACAATTTATTAACACTTCTTTGGCATTTCCAGAGTACACACTTCTTTTCGCTGAGATTATACATATTTCAAAAGAATTATCCGTCTATTCGTCTGCACTGCTTGTAACCACTTTTTGCATTTGATGATCTGCTCAAAAGATGCGGATATCCTCCACTTATTTAAAGTTTTTGTGGATATGCATTTTCTATAAATATATTTAGAAGTTCGCATTTAATGGGTTTGTAAAAATAGAAAATCAGATTAAAGTCGCTGGTTGTTTTTTTTGTTTGCGTTTTTGCTCTGTATAATATTTTAAACAGATGCTTAGGAGTAAAGCTCTCCGTCCATCCGGTGCCATTAGAGTTGTTCCCTCACTAATTAGTTTGCATTTTCATGTTTCTCTTATTTTTCACACTTCTACTTTTGAAAGTGTATTCGGTACTTTCATTCTATTGTTTTTCTTGAAACTTTTTGGGGTATTTGTATAAGAGTCCTTTGTTTTGTTTTTAATTCTCAAGAGGATAATGTTTTAAACATAAATAAATGAATAGGTTGTATTGCGAAGGTTTGCAGGGCTGTGGTTTTAGAATATTTTCATTTATTTACAATAAAAGATGGAGAATGAAAAATAGTACAAATCAAATAAAGGGTTTTTGTGTTGCATTGAAGGTTAAAAGATAACGTGAACTTAAATATTGGGGAAGACAATGCGCTCCTTGCACTCTTAACTTTTTGTATTAAGTTCATAAATTTAAAACAACTTAACGCCGCTGGTGTGGATTTGTAGCCCTTTTGTCACATTTTTTTAGAACTCGATTCAAATTCGCGACGTTCATTGGTCATACTTTGGTCCAACCAAAGATTTCCCTTGAGGGCGCGTGAAATATTACAAAAAAAACTAGGTTGGGCCCACTTATTCCTAACTAATTTACATGAAATCGAACAAATTTATAAAGATCAATTACTTAGATATTCAAATTGTCTACATTTCACATAAACATTGTCTTTTGTCACGCGCACTTTTTTCATTAAAGATCAGATTTTAATAATATTTTGGAAGTAACATTCTCATACATTGAACGTAATTCAATAAAAAATATTTAGTTGGACACGCCCACTTTATTATGGATTAACTACAGAAAAGGATAACGCTTTGGCTCATTCGTTCCTAACGAATTATAGCTTTTTTGGGGGAGTTCTAAATATGTAGATGAATTGTAGACAATTTCCAGATCTATAAAAATCTACCTAGATTTAGGTACGTCGAAGTTTGTTCGTTTATAGCAGAGATCACGTAGATTTTGCACGCGCTTTACAAAATTTTCACAAAGGCTTCAATAAGAAAGGTACAGTAGTAAAGTTTTTAAAGAAAATGAACATTTTATTTCACGGAAATGAAGCAAACTAGTAAAACTCACAAATTAGACTTAATATTCGTACAAACATTCACTATGTACGTATGTTGTATATGTATATGTATTACCTTTAATTTAAAAATAAATTCCAACTCAATTAGAACAATTAAAAGCTAATCGTTTGTATTATCGGATGTCACATACGGATGATATTCCAGCGCGTGTATGACACACTTCTAATTAAACTAATGCCTCTGGAGATAAATATTGTATCTACTAACCAACTGACACCACCGGTTATGGCGACTTTCAGTGCATTTGCGGTTGATTGATTATTAAATTGTTCAACATGTGTTTGCACAGTACATTCATTAAGTATTATCGATAAAACTAAATTGAAATTCATTTCGAGTTGCAAATGAAAGCCTTTCTGATTTGTTGCAAAAACTGCAATACTCAGGTATGTAACTACAAAATCAATCTATTTTTTAATCTACACTGAACTTAAGCCGGATGTATGTATGTATGTGCTTCCCGCCAAAAGTTATTAGTATCTTTTCTCTAATGTATAGATATTTCGGTATGCATGCATATATGACGCCTACGACACGAATTATTGAATTGTGTATCACGCTCTTGACTTGTGTTCTATTCTTCGGTGTTGTTTGTTTAAATTTTGTTTTTCTAAACTTAAATATACATACATCTAGGTATATACGTAATTCAGTTGTAAATGTACGTAGGTATGCATAAGTTAAGCCCAGACACTGGATGGTGTCATAATACTTCTTATCTTTGTTTGAACTTAAAATAATCTATAGACTCTGATGTTGTCTACAGTCATATCTGTAAAAGGTGCTTGCAATTGTTTATTTGGCTTTGATTTTTAATATTCAATGACTATTATTTCCTAAAAAATCTATATACATATGTATATGGATGTACAATTTTTTTTTTTAAATTAATTTTTGGGGTATATTCTGTGAAGCGGTATTTCACGGTATGTCTGACATTGTGATGTACAGCTGATGGTGAATCACAAAAGTTGGAGTATTATAAGCGTCGTTTGTTATTATCTGCGGGACATCAAAACTTTGTTTCACTTGTGAGATTTTACATATGAAAAAAGTTAGGTAATTGTGCACACTTTTTTTGTTATAATAAATTAATTGTTTTGTGGATATTTATTTTATGATTTGCCTTAGTGGATTCCTTTTGTTATTAGTTGGGGAAGTATTTTTTTACGACTTTTGGTAATAAACGTAACGTTTTGGTTTGAACTGGCTTGAAATTCTAATGATTGTTTTCATTACATACATAGTATAAAACTGTTTGTAGCTATTTGCATACAAATACATCTGCCAGGTCTAAAAGTGATTAATCTTTTACAACAGATCTACGTAAAGGGCGTTTGAAAAGTCGTGTCTGTATGCTACCTTTTTTTTATTCCATCTCTGACGTTTGTGAAGTTGGTACATGCTATATTTTAACCGTGGATAGTTCGATCATGAGACCAATTGTTCACACAGGATTGACGGACAATTTGATACACTTTTCTGAACACTTTAGCGAAAGTTTTTTTTGACGTTTATTAGTTGGTAGAAATAGTTTTTTGACAACAAATTCTTTTTTTAAATCATTTTAATTGATTAACTATTGTACTATTGTTTACTTTATGAATTTCTCAGTTTTTAAATTCTTTTCCCACCTTTTTGTCGAGTGACAGCAATTGACGTTCTACTGTCAAAAATTTAAGATTTTTAGAAACTTTATTTCAAAAAATAGAAGCAGAAATTCTTTATTTGGGACAAAATGCAGCTACGATTCATACAACATTGAGCTGTTGCGGTTTAAGTTCCTAGGTCGTAATGGTGACCCTGTCTTTCAAACGATTCAGATTTTCGTTCTGGAAGTGATCGCAGTATTTCTTGGTCCAATAATTAATAATTTACTTACTTGTAGTAGATAATAAAATATATGGAAATCAACGCAATTACGTTTCAATAACATGAATTGTTTTTTCTTCCGATTAAGAATTTTATCGGTCTTTTATTCTGAGGCTTTTTCTTAAGCCCCATTTTCATCAATGTTTTATAGATTTAACCAACAGCAAATACATGACTGTTCATAATCCTTCCGTCTTTATTTTATTAGAGTCAATATTGAAGGATGATTTGCACCTCTCTCCTATTTGTTCCTTAAATCCGTCTTTCGTCCTTAATAAAGAATTTAATGTGACAGTGATGAGTCTAAAATAACGTCAGATTGTAATGGAATGGGTATATGTATATCTAAAGAAATGGGGCAACGAGAAGCCAGGGCATAATAATGCCGAACTCTGAGGCCTAAAAAACTTGCAGGAGTCTAAAGAGTCTAGTTTGTCATAGTATTGGACTACTTTCCACTCCTCTTCACATGGTACTACAGAATGAGTGTAACATAGCTCCTCCAAGCGTGGCAGACTTCTCTATCAGAGAAACCCGATTTAAGAGTCTGGAACATTATGGATCTTATTTCAAAGCAGATTTTATACCGATTATAGAATAACTTTGACAACTTTGACTAGTTAAGACAGTGTAATTTTGGGAGACATTATATCAATACATCTTTACTTTAGTTTAGCAGCCCATGTTGTAATAAATGGACAATGTTTGCACTGGCCCTGGGAAAGTTGCAGGAAAGGACGATCCACAAAAGGATACTTAACAATGTAACTATTTTACTTGGTCTCCATTCCTGAATCATTTATAAAGTTTTAACATAAATGTGTTAGCTTTTATATGTTGATAGAATATGTATGTTAGCCTTGCCAGCTTTGACACAGTGAGAGTCTATGGAATCGACCAGGGAATACACGGATGGTTTCATTTTATTTCCTTTGAAAATAAGAAATCGTATATCAGGTAACAATATCCATACGAGTAGTAAGACGTGGCCGCATGAAAAGCTAATATAACGCCTTGGTTTTTATTGCCAAAATAGTTCAAAACACTCCCAAATAAAGCTGGTCTGTGCCATGCACCATTAAATGAATAAGTAATTAAAAAGATATTATAAATAATTTTCACCCCTTTTTTACGAGTCCACATAAACAAACCAAATGACCATGGAAATTATTTGTCAAAGTCAGCTGGCAAAACTCGACATAAGTTCACATGCGTGGAACACTTTTCATTTTTTTTTTAGATATTCAGCTTTTCCGCTCCCTCACACTGATATAAAAATGAGATTATGTGATGTTTCTTATGTGTGTGCGAGTGTATGCTCCCCACTCAGTAACTTCTTATTGCTTTGCATTTTTAATCATCGCACCGCGAGAGCCAAGGCACTGTCTGTGTGGGGGATTTGTTTTTCACGAATCGAAATGAAAATCTCATTAGATTGTTATCAATACTTACTAGCAGGCAGAAACCACATATGTAGATAGATTACTGGGCGCTCTCTGAGCTAATTGTATGGTGTGCTGGTAGCCCATCACATCCCGTGATTTTCTGTAGTCACTCGCGCCTCGTTCTATCGACACGGTTAGCAGCGGCTATCAAGAGTGCAGCAATCATACATTTGTATCTTAACTTGTTCAGTCTGCACTGCATTTGAGTTTGTGAATATTGTTTTTTTTTTTAAATTGCAATCAAAACAAAAGCTTCCCCTGTGTTCCTAGAAAGATTGTTTTGTTTTTTTTTTTTATTTTTTTGAATATAGTCTGCTCTGGACTTTTACATTCCTCGTGTGGTTTAGTCGAGATCTAATATTCGCGGGCGTACTACTACTTCTGTATATATAAATATCTTTTACGAGACGAGTGCGCAAATTTGTTTTTTTTCAATATCGTCGTGATAGTAAGAGAAAAGTGTTTGTTCCACGGAAACAACCTATTAAGGTGCAATCGACATAAAAGCCAACGAAATTCCCACTTCCAGTGTTCTAGTGCATTGTGTGCACACTGTTGTATGTGCAGCGTTTTAGGTTGAACAAGAAGGATCATTTATTTCAATATGCCGGAAAGGGATTCCGCAGAGGTATGTGCACTAGCTGCTTATTACAGCACATCCTCTCCAATTGAGTGTGTTCGGCAGGGGGTGTTAAAAATGGCAGAGGGTGGCAAAAAAAAAAATAATAAATATAATTCACATCTTGAAAGCTTCTACTTTGGCTGGTGTATGCCGCTCCACCCGCGGTGAAAAGCTCATATACATAAGTACATACATACACTGGGTGACTTTGGAAAAGTCACCGGGAAACGAAGAAGCAGATGCATACATATGTAGATACATGTATAAGTGCTTGAATGTGGGTATCTGAAAAAATTGCCTCCTGCCAGCTACTTTTTTTTCTATTCGTCTTTCGTAGTTTGGATTGCGTTTGACTTGTTAATGATGTAATAATGCATGTGGCATGTGGTCGTCTTCCTTTTGTCTCTGCATAAAGAGCGACATAGAAGGGACATATGTACATTGTACATTCATTTGTGGAGGATTGTGTCCTTGTTTAGAAAAAATGCAGAGTTTTGTGTATTTTCAGTGAAATGTTCCTTAGAATTAGAGGTCAAATGTATGCCATGGGGCGGGTAGAAAGTTTTGCTATCAACTATATATCAACCTGTGTGCAACTGTTTGTGCTCCATAAAATGTGAGACTTAGCTGTAGACGATGACGAGAATGAGGTTCCTTGGCGCAGGAAATAGTCATGTAGACAGGAAATAGGAAAATGTTGATTGATGATAATGCCAATTAAAAGTTTCTATTAATGATTTGAACATTTCGTACGAATAAATTCGAGTACGATGTTCATCTGCCTCATATATGTATCATACATACTTCAGCCACGAAATTAGCACTGCTATATGCCCACACATTTTTCGATTTAGATTTTTAAGAAAGAAAATCACGAGATAACTGATTGTTTTCTTTGTAAACATAGTACATATTCGTATGTTTGTATGTTCCTATGTACATATGTATGTATGTACCTGATAGAAATATTTGTTTTGTTTTGTCAAGATTTTGTCAAAGATTGTTGACATCTTCGTTTCACGTCGTTGGTTTTCACAATTCATGTGATCTCAAGGTTAATCTGTAGCTATCCATAGAAAAATTCGTTTCATCTATTTTACTGGGCTAATTGAATTCTCCAAGGTTTTGTTTTAAATGACAATGACACCTGTAAAGCACTGAATTTTACTGGGTATAATCCCGGGGGCGCCTAATGCATTTCAAACTGAAATCTTTACCTTTCAGAGGTCAGTACCGACAATGTGCAATGTCATAAAAGAATCATGACTACAACTAAGACGGGAGATTCATGACCCAGTTCCAGATAAAAAAAAATCCACTTACGAAGCGTGGAGCCTCATTCTGGATGTGGGATACATAACGTCTTATCTTCATCAAAACTAAATTCGGGACTTAGCAAGAATACAGCTAAATCCACCTAAATCTTCACTAAATCGCCGAGAATTTTACGACTGCAAATCCCATCTAAATCCAACACAAATCGAACAATCCTTTTTTTCGTGTCAGTAAATGTCACTTTCGTGTGCTGACAAGGAAAATACAATGAAAATGAAAACGTCAAATGAATTGAAAAAAATTAAGCAATTCAGTTTCATTTAATTTTTTTTGGATGCGAATTTTAAGAGCCTGTTCATACTGGATTTTTTTTTTTGACATTCGAGTGTTCAGATTTTTACATAGTTCTGTCTGAACACTTCCGGGGATGTTTTTTGACTTAGTAGTGACCAAATACGTCAATATAGTAAATCCAAAATTCCGGTGGAGACACCTTACATACCTATAAAAGTTCATACATAGTTCGATAAATGGTAGGAATGGTCCTGCTGAATCAACCCGTTTCCTTATGATTTTTAATGTCGGTTTAGGTGGCGTGTTCACTAAGGTCGTGGAAAGATACTTTTCGTTGGATTATATATGTATGTGGTTCTGTTGAGGCTTGTGCATTCGTAAACGGAAATGTGTTGGGGGTTCTTCTACCTTTGTGTCCCTTTTCCATTCATGTAAAGAATTTAACACTCACGCACAAATAGTTGTGAAAAATTCGGCCATGAGCTCCGTTGCCCACTGACTTTACTAGACATCGACAAATTAAGAAAAAATTCTGTATCTTTCTTGAAAAAAATTGTGCTGAATTTAGTCAATTTTCAATTGATTGGCGTCAATAGGTTTGTTCCCTTACTTGAAAAATCGTAACAATTCGTCTATCCAAATTCGATTCCTTGTCCAACTCCGTTCCCTTACACAAGAAAATCATTAAAGAGAGAGAACAAAAGAGAGTAAAACATTTTCGCTCAGTGACAAAACTTACGACTTTTCTGTCAAACTCATTTAAATTTTTTTTTTCAGATTTCAGGCATTTTGAAGTGTTTACTTATGCAGACGTTTTTGAATAGCTAGTACTCGTTGTGTCGAAGGTTCCCAAACTTTTTCGTGGTTTTACCTCTCTGTGAGGTTTGTACCTACACTCTCAGAAATTAGCGAATCTATGATTTTTAGTGCAGAAAGTAAGGAAACAGACCTAATGGGAATCTTTTAAACAACCAGAACTACACAGGCAGCGTGGTACCGGTATCGGCTGAGAAGCCCAAAGCCTTCCAAACAATTCAAGTGCCCTTGTACAAAACTTTTACCAATAAGTCATAGACGGTGATTGAAGAAAACGTTATTGACGTACACACGATGAAGTTCTTTTGTACCTCAAAGTAAGTATGTAGTCTGTACCACAACTTTGCGAATACTACATTTGGAATAAAATCGCAATTACAAATGAGAAGAGTTTTAAAAAAAGAGAATATGAAGTTTCCATGTCAAATTTTTTTTATTGAAGTATCAGCTTTTGATGAATATACAACAATGCGCATCCGGAAAGGATATTCGATTTAAAATCAAAGACTGCAGCTTAATTCTTGAACCCACAACAACGATTGAACTTCAATATTTTTACTCCGTAGTACTCTTATTTGCTGGCAATGACATGTATGTAATTTTAAACGTTTTCCCGTTTTGTAGACTTTCATCTCAAGGTACAACCATATGGTTTCCTCGTATTAGTTAATTTTTCTGAGAAGAGTTGAAGCAGATATTTGATATGTATCTACACTTATGTATGTATGTATAGGCTAATGCTGAATTTAATAGAATTGTATAGATATGTACTATATGTATGTATGTCAATTCCACAGAAAAATTTAAAGATTCGTGAAACATCACATCAAAATAACGCCAATACAACTCATTCAATTTGAATTTATAAAGTCATGACAGGTAAATGTTCTTAACAAAAGTGCTTAACTTATTTTTAAAAAAGCATGGATTTGTTAACTTCGCATTTTTATAGGAAAGTACGTATTGTATTTACCTTACTTCGTTGCTGGGTTCGTTCACCCAGCAATTTGTCAGAAAAACTGCAGAGATGTACATACATACGTATGTATGTCAATTCGTTCTGTCATGAAATGATTTATTTGAATTGCCACTAAATCATTAAATACATTTTACACAATAACAAATTACAACAAGTTTACGAGTTTATAAAGAATTTCAATGATTCACTTGTCATTAAATCCAACGTAATACTTCACTAAGTGTCTTTAACACTCTATAACGTGATAGTAATTAGATACAAAAGTATTGTAGTGTGTAATGAAAGGCTTATTCGTGACTTAAAAATTTTGGAATTCATTAGAAACGCTCTAAGTCATACCTTCCTATGAACGTACGTACGTACATATATCCTCCTAGGAAATATAGATTATTTTATACTTTCATGTTCACGGACTCGCATATAGAAGCAAATTAAAAATATCTCTCGTTTGTCTCTTGCGAAGTAATAAAACTAAAAAGAGAACATAAACGTAAAATGAATGGAAAAATATTGAAAATAACAAATAAGGCAGACAATAGGAAAAAAAACGATGAGGAAAATTATGAAAATGTTGTTGCAATGGTTCCAAGGTCATTGTCATTCATTATCGCAATTTCTGCAAGTTTTTCATTCACTCAATGCACAAGCACATTCTATTTTGCATTATGGGGGTATTGGTGGTTATACACATACAAAACTTTTACACATTCATTAGACACACAAAGCAACATAAACAAATGAAATAACAACGTGGTCTATGTGCAGTGGGTAACAGTGAATCTATACGATTCCTTATGGAAATTTAATTACCTAGATGTTTTGAGAAGTGTTTTGGATTATCGAATTCTGGTTCAGTACGTTTTACCCATGTACATCTGGATTTAAAATTGCAAGAAATCCATATATGTATCTCCTTCGAAATCGGTGTATGTATGTATGTACATATATGTAGGTCGAACTTTTCATCATGCTGTGCAGTTTCCGCATAAATGCCCGATTTGTTATTTTTATCATCACAAAAATACATTTCGTTGTTGCAATTATAATTGGAGAAATACCAATCATTTCGAAGGCAGTATTACCAAAAGTTTCCTCAATGTCCTGAATACGATAGGATTGTATGCAACGGTCAATGGAAATGGTTGTCCTTGAAATTGTCTTTTGTAAAATGATATGAAATTCATCACTCCTTTCTTTAGCTGCAATTTCACTCGTTATTCAAGACAAGTGGGGATAAGCCCACTATAATCCTAGCAATTCCATAAAACCCATTTAGAATTGGTATTGTGACATTTTAAACAAACACATGATAAATTTTGTCTGATTCTGGTCACTTTCCTTTGTCTGCAAACAGCGTAATGGAAACTATGCTCAGATAACTACCACAGTGCTTCTGTGCTCCATTAAACTTATATGGTTTGACTAACTACTGGACTCGGTTTTGGTTGCAGCAGCTCGTCACTTGAGGCTGCCCATTACTGGCTAAAACATATTCATTTTGATTTGTATAACTCACTGGACAGTTGAATAATTTTTTTCGCCTTGCAAAAACTTCAACAAAATCAATCTTTGGGCCTAAAATTTTGAGGTAGAAGGATGAAATTGTATATCTGGGTTGCTGAGAAATAGAAGCAGTACAAGTGTAGACATTTTTGAAGTCCACCCACTGTCACGCCCACTTTTTCATAACTTTTGTATGTTGTAATAAATCGAACAATTTTATTAAAACAAAATATTTGTACAAGAACATCAGTTTTTGCCACGCGCAGTTCATAAGAGATACGTAGTAGGGAGGAAAGCGCATCATACGATCCGTTGCAGACGGATTGTAGATTTTCTATATGTTTTTGTTTTTGTAAAATATTTAACGATTCCGATTTCATATACAAATATGTCTAGAACTGCGTGTTATTTTAAATGGTCTTAAATTTCGTTTGTATTTTAAGAGTTTTCGTCGTTGTTTTTGGTTTAGACAAAGCGGAGGAAAGCGTTTCTTATACACATACGACGCGAAAAAATGTCTAGTTATTGTAGAACTTCACAGTTTCATAAGTTAATCGAAAACAATGTTATATTCAGACACAACTGTAAGTCAAAAGGAATATCTCTGTATATTTGATTTCATATATGTATATTGCTCAACCAGTTTGAACAACTTTTTTAAAGAAAACTCCGAAAAAAAATGTTGAACTTTCATAAAGTGTAGTACAAATTTCCATCAGCAGAGAAAGTGGGTCCTTGTACTTAACGTAATTCTGCCTAAGGTGTTCTTAATTACGCGCGATTAAATTCACTGGGGGCCGCTTTAAAACAAACAACAAACATCTGATGACGCTTTTACTTAACAACATCGGCATATGGTTGACTGATTGAAGGAGATTTACTACTGTCGCTGCTTAAGTTGCATCATCCGAGTGCTATTCTGTTGTCGAGTACAATTTCCCCATACATAAACTTTTGCAAGTACAGATTTACCCGGTAGAAAGAATAATGTTGTTATCAGCTCAGCGCGTTATTTTCCACATTTATTAACGTCATATCAATTAAAAGTTAAAAAATAATAAATATTTGTTCTGACATATTTTTTAGAGAAAATATTGTTGTCTTGTAGTACAATGACATTGTATGCATCGTTGATCCATGCGGTGTAGGTCAATGTTAAAGACATGTGTGTCGCATAAAGTATTTTAATGGCTATTACTGCGAAAGGTCGAGGGTAAAGGATATAAAAATAGTTTTTTGTGTTTGTGTTTAGAATGTTTATTTTCAAGAATGTTGGTGCCATCATTTAGACGACAAAAGTAGGTTAATGTTATTTTAAGGGCTTGTATGACAAAAGATATTTTCTCTGTAGAATGCATTCAGCAAACAATAAGACATAAGTCCTTTATGTCCCAATGTACTTTTGCTTTTATCGATGATTACCGAAGAGCTGGAAACGAACTATGAATGATCATAAATATAAGTCGTTTAAGAAAAGTTGGTGCAAAATGCATTCAAGAATGGTCCGGTGTTAGTGTTTCTATGATGAGAATATTTTAAATATTTTATGATGAGGACCCTCCTTCACAACATTGTAAATATGTACATACTTATGTGTGTACATGAACGAAATTTTGTGAAGTTTTTGCGTACGCCGACGAAATTTCCCGCGTTCCGATTTCTAGGCACTATGTAGTCAAACGTTTCTGATTGGTGTAGAGACTCAAATTTGACTGAAAAGTAAGGCAATTTTTTTTGAAGTAGTGGACTTGATTCGAAAGCAAAAAAATTCTCCCTTACTTTTCAGTCAGTTTTTGCAGTGTCAAGAATCAGCTGATCGGCAATATTTTATGTATTGTTCGGCTGTGCTTTATAATTTGAATGGATTATGTGCAATAAATAAACAAATTAATTTCCAAATAAATTGAAGGGAAGTGATCATCGAACTGATACAATAAGAGGATATGATTATTTGATCAATATGCGCTGTGTTTTCATTAAAATTTTATATAACAATAACATTCCAAGGTTGCAAGTGAAGCAGAAATTTTTTGAAAAAGTTAAGGGACATTGGTTTTATTATCGGCTATTTTTTCAATTAAGCCTTCTTTACAGTCACACTTTGTCCAAAGTAAAACCTGGAAATGAGGATGCGAGGTGTGACACTTGAAATGTCACCTACATTTTCAGTCAGTTTGCCGTTCCATTAGTTAGGCCTTACCTGCAAATGTAGTGTCTAGAAATCGGAACGCGCCCATTGTCATAAATGGCAGTACTCAGCAGGCTGTCACTAGTGCTGGTATTGAAAGGGAAGCTGCCAAAATGGGCTTGTATGCTGTCAACACAAAAGGAAGAACAACGTCCACGAATTTGACAGATTGACACACAGAATTGACAGATATAACTATGAACTCGAAAAAAAATTAGAAACTTATTGAATAGTCTTGTCCTGTACAAGTAAGTCAATCCTATATTAAACGTTGATCACTATGTTCTACTTGATGCCGCTAAATCATCACCTCGAGTCATGCAGAGTCTTAGATGGACCTTCAGACCTTCACCGACCTTAAGGGTATATTCCTTCGAAAAGCAAAACAAAAACAGAACACATAGTTAAATGAAGTGACAGACCTACACGGGACGCAGGGAGAAGGAGAAAATTCTTCATAATAGTTAGATTCACGCAAGAGGTTCGTGAAATAACTTTGAAATTATATGGCAATCGAGCCTAGAACCTGCCAGTTAGTATTCTAATGCTTCAATAGTAACGGTTAAGCCAAGATGCTAGTATGATGGAGCGTAGTTTGCAACCTATCTCCTATTTAGTATCAGACTGAGTGAAAGGGTTATTTTAGATTCATTTCTACATTCTGTATATTCTTATTTCGTCCGTTGTCCTTGAAACTTAATTTTGGCATAGAAACTGGATTTCATCTTATTCCTCTAAAATGGTTTTAGATCTGACTACGTTTGTTTATAGCTACTCGGCGTTAAACAAGGGACTTCCGACAAATGACTAGCTCATATTCATTGAGCAGCATTTATCCGCAAGGCTCTTGTGACCGGTTGCGTCAATTCAGTCTATTAAAACTATTCCCTTTTGGTTTTGTAAACATAACAAAGCACATAGGTTTCCTTAAAAAAAAGAATAATCCGTCTACGTGTACAATTTTATTTTATTTTCCTCCTTTTTTTTTTTAAATTAAGGTCACCCAACAAGTAAGTAACAAGAGTAAAAATAGAAATTCTTCTCATTGACAGCTGAAGTAAAAGCTATTTTTTGTTTTGTTCACCCACAGTGGCAGATAGTTCAACCTTTTAACACCTGTTGTCTGGCAGAGCAAGTAAGACTGTTAGGCGACAAGTGTATTTTTTTGTCTGATTACAAATTTATTGAACCCCATTGAAGAACAGCTGATACAAATTCCTAACAATAAAATTTTGTAAAAATAAAATTCTATATTTTGAAAATCAAACCTCAGGTAAAAGTGAATTATGTTAAAAATAGTTCGCATACGCCCCATACAACTACAAATTTTTCAATGTCAAAATAATGTTTATTTATAAATTAAAAGAAAAAGTCTAAATATAATTCTAATTCGAATTCTAATGATTGGAATGAACTTGTCCATTGAGAACGACTAGATTTGTGTTAATCGGAGTGAGGTTGAATAGGAAAATGGAATAAATTGGGGTATCAGGTCTGCTAAGTCTTCTTCGTTGCAACGAATTGCAAATTCTTCTGGATCTGGCATGTTGAAAGTAGCTCCGCAGGACTTTTCAAATTTTTATGCAATACAGGGACATGCTCGTCCGTGTTGCTGGTGCGAGTTTTTCGATTCATTCACAGGTATCATCAAAAAGTCACTCTTTATGTACATATATCACCTGCAATCGAATCACACTTCTTTCAGAAGTAGTAACACTAGGTTTCACAGTACACCAATAGTTTCGATGGTGCGGAGCAATGAACTTGTGATTGTTTCCGTTCTTGAATCTTGACATTATTGTCACTACTGTCTTTATTCACTCTCTACTCTCTATCTTCAATTGTCAAGGAATGTCAGCCTGTTTAAAATGAAAGCTCTTTATAAAAAAACCCTTTATTTGGCTAGACCCTGTTCACACATGACTAACGGACTGAATTTTTGATCACATTAACAGTAGAGGGAGGAAGCGGAGAGGTGACATGCTAAGGCAATCCGAATTTTCAGACTATTTGAAATTTCCAGGACGTTTTTGACGTTGGGAACAGTCCATCGCTGTCAGTCGACAAAAGGGTAACACAAAGTACTTCAAATTATTGTTAAAAGCAGGATACGTCAAAAAGTATTCGCGGAAGTGTTCAGACAGCACTATGAATCTGAACACGCAAATGTTATAAAAAATGACAGTCCACTAGTCCTGTGTTAACAGGGTTGTACGTTTGAACTGAAAGTATGCCTTAAAGGGTCCTATTTACCTAATTGGTACTTAACATACATATGTATATAGAATTGATATCCCGCCTACCTCCCGCGTGCTTACCTTATTATAAAATATTTGCCATATTCATGTGCATTTATTGACGTCACTGATAAGGCCAACCTATAATTAGCTTGACGACAGCGTTGCATCAGGCGACTGAATGAATTGTTATCTATTGTCATCTTATCTGTTGTTCACAGCGTACTTGTTAATTAGATAATGATTTTTGTCAAACCAATGCCATAATCAATACTCTAACTACTATGGCTTCAGGAAATCATCCAACATCAGTTAATTAAATTCCAATTCACCAGAAGCGAAATTCTGCTAATAATTTGACAAACCCTCTCCCGATCATGATTGACATCTGTGTGTTGACCACAGAACCGTCAAATTGCCGCCTAAACCGGGGCATACCCAAAAGATGACTAATTATGTCCGTCCACACTCTGTTGGTTCTCAAATCAGAATACTAAATCGCCGCAAAGAAAACTAAATTAATTTCACTCTCATAGAACGACATGAACCTCGTAGTGTTGCAAATACCAAACCGACACAACTGATTTCGAGCCAAACATTTGAAAATTTCATTTGCCACAGTCGTCGTCGTCGGTTAAATGTCGGCACTGTTTGCAGCGCGGATGACACCGTAATCAGAAAGGGAAATGAACAGATTCTAGATACTTTTTTTGTTCGTTGCTCTATGTGGGGGTATTTCTGTCTACTTTTTTGTTTTGTTGTTATTATTTTGGCTGTATTTGGAAAATGCTTTAGCAGCTGATAAGCGGCGAAGTTTTTATGCGGCATGGCTCAGTCGGCGATTGTACGTGTCAGAGTTGGGGTTTCCGTCAAATTGTTGTGCTTTGTGGTTGGGAAGGGTGTTTTCCTTTTTTTTTTTGATTTGTTAAAAAATCCTTGGGGACAAAGCGTATTCTACGTTCATTATGCGGACAAAAATTTTAGTGGAAGTGTGTTTCGCGCCAATCAAAATTCGCTTGTGTTACGTAATCATAAATCTAATAACCATGTTTTTTGTTTTGTTTATTTATCAGGGACCGTCACATTTGAAACGTGCCAATACAGATAAATTGAAGGAAATCTTCCTAAAATATGCATCTCTACAGAAGGATGGAGAGTCTTTCATGACCAGTGAGGACTTTGTGCGAAAGTTTTTGGGACTATTCACAGATGCTGCATTTAATGACGTGAGTTTATTTTGAATTTTACTACAGGGTGCTTAGTAAGTGGTTTAGGTAATATGCACATTTTATTTTTTTGTTGATAACAAAATTTTCAACGCTACGAAGTTGAAAGTTGATATTTTAGACTGGAGAAAATTCTGTGAATGATGCTATCTTATATAAATGATGAAAATAATTAAATGAGAAAAAATAAACAAACAACATTTATTGTTGCATAATAACTTTACTTCTGTAGTAAGTGCCTGCAACTTCAAAAGTGCTTTTAAACATACGCTTTACGCCTGTGAAATATGTCAGAAAATGTAAATCTTATGGCGTCCTAGTCTACTGTGTGATTACCGGCCTGAGTGTGGCAAGATCTAACCGGCAAGTTCTATATATCTGTCAAATTCTTAATCACTTAAAGAAAAGCAACTTGAAATTAAGAGACCGTAATATTTTTTACATATTCTGTACTGTTGTTTCCCACATAAATACACTCTGGAGCTTAGTTATTCATTCTTTTAGAACTCCCCAAGAGCCCTAAACTATGTATTTACAACTACAGTGCAAGGCTATCATATTCATATCCGCATTGAGGGAAATCTTTTTGAAACTACTTCGCCTAAATCCTGTCACTTGCTCTACCTTGAAAGCGGCTCTGAATTCGCTGTTTTATTTGTCGCCTTTGGGCATCTATAGGGCTTCATTTCAGTGGTCTAGTATTAGGACAGCACACTCCTCTATTTGTGGCTACAACACACCGCTTTCACATCTTTCTATACGGATGGATCGAAAATAGAATCGGGAGTAGCAGGAGGTGTCTTTCATCACTGTACCGTCTTCCAGGCGGAGATCATGGCGATCAAGAATTTCGTATTGTGGGTGAAACATAATGTAATACTTAACCGGCAAGTCCTTGAAATCATTCGCATTTAACTCAAAATGCCCTCAATGGCCGCTTACCACTTAACAAGATAAGTAGGTAAGTATTGGTGCGACAGGTCTATGGGACCTAGGGCCTAGCTTCGCGTAACTATTCGTGTTGTGAGTATTATATACACTGTGTCCAGGAAGTTGTACAACTTTACCGATCTTATCGGATCCTCCTGCTTAAGCTCAACGCTTTAAATTATGTAAATCAATCTTAGATGGGCAGTCGGCACTGTGTCCCTCATCTCCAGACAGATCTGAATCAGAAACGTCTACGAGACACCCTATGATTTCTGTAGAAGCTGTATGGATGAAGAAAAGGATGACACAATTCTTGGTCTTCTTTGATGTTTCTTGCCAGTAATTTATGCTTCGAACCGAACGCTTAAAACGCTTCTATACTCAGTGTTGCGTAATTCTCATTTAATTTCGGCAGATTAGCTAAGTGATACACAGGGTTACCATGAAATCAGTCATGCTACTTCGTTGCTTCTGTGTTCTGAAATTGAAATTTCCAGGTATAGACCTCTCCATACCTGTCTGCTTTGAATTTTTACGCTAGACCTGCCGCGTCCTACCACAATAAATACTTCAGTGCGTACAAATGTACTTATGTATGTATCTTAACCATGGATCTTATTCAATCATTTATTTTCATAAAAATCTGTTTAAATATATGCTCTAAACACCAAGAGGTCAAGGAGCTTTGGCGACCCGAAGAAGTGTGCACATAAAATCAAACATTTTCCTTAAATAAATCAGACACTGATTTTAGCAAGTCACCAACGAAACGATTATAAACTTTGACTGTTAAGGTCATAAACACGATAGATAGCCAAATAAAACCAGAAATAATAGGTTTTGGAATTTCTTATCAACTAATTTGGTAGTAATTATTATTTTCCATTGGGCAATGTTATGCGTTATTTTCCCCGTCATCTATGACCATAAAATAATTTAGTTACTATTTATAGGAATCGGTAAGACTGCTGGCCGGTATAGCAGACACAAGTAAGGATGGCCTCATTTCATTTGCTGAATTCCAAGCCTTTGAGGGATTACTCTGCACCCCTGATGCTCTGTATAAGACAGCATTTCAATTGTTCGACCGTAAAGGGAACGGTTCAGTATCATATGGTAAGTATAACTAGTATGAATTGGTTGTTATCAGCATAAATTGAATTTTCGTGTGATAACTTGAATTACTGATTAGGCTATGTGTGTGGTTTGACGTGTTTAGGTGAACTGTGATGAAATATCTATGGGGGGCGTAAAGTTCAAAAATCTAATAAAATTTGCAGCGGTTTTCAGATTTTTGAGTTGATAGTGATTTTTATTATTGGAAGTAATCGCGTTATGAAGTGGAGTTAACCATGGAATTGTTGCTTTGATGGAAGCATGGGTCTAGAAAACAAAGGTCGCCACTACAAACATGTTTGATAGGACAACATCCAATTTATTACCTTTGATTGGCAGAGAATTTGATGATTATATACGGGCTTTAGAGTTGGATCGCTTATGTCTATGTTAAATGAGTTTTCCAGACAGTAAAATGTACACTACCCTTTTACACAAACAAACCCAACCAGGTTGTAATTATCTACCCGCTTCTGGGAAGGACTATTCTTAGCTTAATAACATCGAGTCTTTGCATGGCCTTTACATCGATGTTCTTTTCAGAATTTACAGAATAGCTTTTATTAAGTACTTGACATTCACAAAACGGCAGTACAATCCGTGAATCTTTGTGTGTTTTGAGCCCAGGCAAAGTCTCTTTACCATTTTCGAACGCCATTCTATTAATGCCTGCATCTATTGACCTCCTCCCCAAGTATCTTCTAACAATGGTCTCTCTAAAAGTTTTGCTGTAAGCAACCTAGCCCTACCCAGTACAACATAATTTAAAATAACATCTTGAACATAAGCTCCTTTCGACTCTCGAGCGTCTGACAAACATCCGAGATAATAGTTGTGATAGAAAGCTTCTCAAATAACAAATTTCCCTTCGGGCGCAGAATTAAATAATAAGGCTGTTGTGAAGTTAAATTCTTTACACGAATGGAATGGCGAAGCTAGGTCCTTGCGCAAATATTTGTTTTTATTTGCAGATCCATGCAAACCTTATGTTTTTATGTTTATGTTTTGCACCATGTAACGATAAATTGACTGTTTTTTTGAGATGAGAGGTTCCGCATTAAATAAAACCATATATGTATGTATTCCTACAAACGACAAGCATTATTTGGGAGTAATCTCTTCTAGCGCTTTAAGAACGCTTTTATTGTTCTGAAAGTCGTCTGCAATTATCCTTGACTAAGTCTTGCAAGTGAATTCAATAAATGTAATACTTCTCGGAGCTGTTATTTTTGGTGCTAACATGCATACTTTACCCTAGCCCAGTGAGAACTCTTGTAAACGGAGTTAGGTTATTCTTTTCTTCATTCCCACTTTTATTGTACTGTAGGTACATACTGCTTCACTTTAGTCGGTATTCAGATACGTGGCTCGAGTCATTTATTCTGCAATGTAATGTTGTTTATAAGAAGTTTTTCTCTATCAATCCCTGAAACTAATTCTTTATCTCTTCTTACTTTTCAGCTGAATTTGCGGAAGTGGTACAAAAGACGGAACTACACTCGAAAATTCCGTTTAGCTTAGATGGTCCATTTATTAAACGTTACTTCGGCACGGTGAGTTTTATTTTTAAATAAAAGACTTTCGATCAACAAATAATTTTATATGTATATCCCACCTATAGAACAAACAACGCTCAATGAACTATGCTGAATTCACTCAAATCCTGCATGATTTTCACGAAGAATACGCAATGGAAGCCTTCCGTAGTAAAGATCCAGCCGGTACTGGATACATTTCACCACTGGACTTCCAAGACATAATGGTCAAAGTGAAAAGGCATTTACTCACATCGGATGTGAAGGATAATTTAGTTGCCGTAAGTTTAAGTTATCAAAGGAATGTACGCATCAAATGTTAAAATCCATAAAATAGGTAACCGAGGGCCACAAAGTCAGTTTTCCTTACTTCATGGCATTCACATCGCTTCTGAATAACATGGAATTGATAAAACGTATCTACCTGTATGCAACTCAAGGCAGTCGTGTGGAGCCAGTCACAAAAGATGAACTCCTGTATGCCGCACAAACAATGAGTCACATAACGCCTCTCGAGATTGATATTCTCTTTCAACTGACCGGCGCCTTACATCAAACTGGGTAAGCGATTAGCATCTCCAAAAATGTTACTCTTAGTTGAAAGATTGTTTTATAGTAGATCCATCTATTCTGTTTCACAACATTTAAGCTGAGTGGACTATACCCGCTCTGTATACCCATAATTATCCATTTTAATCGCGTTTAAGTAAATAACCGGTGTCTTTTATTGTCCCATTTTTTGTATCTTTTTCCACGCGTTCACACATAAAGGTGGTGGCGACGCAAAAAGATTGACATCAATAGGCAAGTTTTAAGTTGAAACCCGTCCCAAGTCCTGCATTTTTCTCGGAAGTATTTTGAGTTTGAAATCAAAATCAAATTTTTTTGCGTTTCATGAATTGGTATTGTTTGTGCTCCTCTGAATCTCCCCTTGTTATTGTGACACAGTATAGCATGTGGACTTTGAATAAACTTTTTATTTCTGTTTTATCTTCCAATTAGACGTATTGTCTACGGTGATCTGAGCAACATTGCCCCAGAGCACTACACAAAGCATATCACAACACGTTTGGCTGATATCAAGGCTGTGGATAGTCCTGCTGATCGATCGACATTCATTCAGGTATTGGAAAGCTCTTACCGATTCGTTCTTGGCTCTATTGCTGGAGGTGAGCTTAAAAAAAAAAACCATTACATAAGTTTGTTGAAATCTAAACAGAGCTTTTGTTCCTTTAGCTGTTGGCGCTACTGTAGTCTATCCAATCGATCTGGTAAAGACACGAATGCAGAATCAACGAACTGGCTCTTTTATTGGTGAAATTGCCTACCGGAACTCATGGGATTGCTTTAAAAAGGTTTTAAATTTTGGGAGAAATCGCTGAACTGTTTGCTAAATGAAAGTTTTTCACAGGTAATTCGGCATGAAGGCGTGAATGGCTTATACCGTGGTTTGTTACCTCAATTGATGGGTGTTGCCCCGGAGAAGGCCATCAAGCTGACTGTTAATGATTTAGTTCGTGACAAGTTTACCGATAAACAGGGTGTCATTCCGAAATATGCGGAAGTGCTAGCAGGAGCATGTGTTAGTAAATTTTGTTTTGTGTTTGTTTTTAGAGTTAAATAAAGTTCTTGTTTCTTTTAGGCTGGCGCATCTCAAGTTGTTTTCACAAATCCATTGGAGATTGTTAAAATTCGGCTTCAAGTTGCTGGAGAAATCGCGGGTAAGTTATTATGTAGCTTTAACTTGTCTTGTTTCGCCATTGTTCCAAGATCTACGAAATGTTCGAATGTAGTTGACACCTTAACAATTATCAGTAGATTCTTCAGGCTTTACTCCTGATCGCATTTTCAGTTCCTACGCTCCATTATGCCGAGATGTGGACAATGTTGCTCAAGTAAATATAAGCAAAAGCTATATTTTTCGATCTTTTGGATAACTATTGGTTCTTCGTTCTATAATCGATTTTCAATAAGCCGTTTCTACATCTTTTGCTGTAACCTATTTCTATCATACCCTTGTCAAGGTGGCAGTTGTTTAATGTGATTTGGATTACGACATTGTTTTTCCCAAGAATTTCGTTCCACAGTGTACGTTTACTTTAAAACGACTCTTATATTTCCAGGTGGCGCAAAAGTTCGTGCCTTATCTGTCGTCCGCGATTTAGGACTTTTCGGCCTGTACAAAGGAGCTCGTGCCTGCCTCTTACGTGATGTACCGTTCTCTGCCATTTATTTTCCCACTTACGCTCATACAAAGGCTTTGTTTGCCGATGAAGATGGGTAGGTGAATTCCTTTAGATATTAGCTTGAATTCATACAGATCCTTCTCTTTTGCAGCTATAATCATCCTCTGACACTGTTGGCTGCCGGTGCGATTGCTGGTGTTCCAGCTGCGTCTCTGGTCACTCCTGCCGATGTCATTAAAACACGGTTACAAGTCGTTGCTCGTACTGGACAAACTACATATAAAGGAGTCTGGGATGCAACAAAGAAAATCATGATAGAAGAAGGTCCTCGTGCTTTCTGGAAAGGAACAGCTGGTAAGGTTACATACAAATTTGAAATTTCTTTTTAATTTACTTCATTATTATTCAATCAGCTCGCGTCCTCCGATCATCACCACAATTTGGTGTCACACTTGTGACTTACGAATTGTTGCAACGTATGTTCTACGTAGATTTTGGTGGGTCTCAACCAACCGGTTCCGAAGTTAAGAAATCCACACCAATAGAAACTCCTGTGCATAGAGTAAATCCAGATCATATTGGTGGTTATCGTGCGGCTGTGCCTCTGTTGAATGGTATTGAATCAAAATTCGGTCTTTGTTTGCCACGTTTTGGCAGGCCAACATCAACAACCTCGACGGAATCATGATGATCTAATAACACTAGCATCGCCAGTTAAGATTTTTATATTTTTTAAAAGAAATTTTCTTTCTTTTCTTTTGCTAGGAAAACTAAAATTAATAAAATAAGTGTAAAGACCTAAACAAATTTACAAAACAGAAAAAAATATATAAATTAAGAAAAAAAGAGAAATCTAGTGAAAAATATTTAAAAAAAAGAAGAAAATACTGAACAATGGTTGAGCCATTTCAGCAAAAACCTCTTTGTAGAAAAATTATTTTTTTAAAAAGTTTTTCTTTTGCCTTTTTACAATTAAACTTACACCGAATACAGCAGCAAAACGTAGAAGAACTTAATAAATTATTATTATTATTATTTTTTTTTAAAAGCTTAAATGAAGTCCAATACTGTCCATGAGAACGAGTGGGAAAGGAAAACAAATTACATAAATAATGTAAAAATAAGCAGAAACGAGAATGCAAAACAAAAAAAAAAATGGATATTAGTTTCAGTGAAGAAATTTTTGTTAACTATAATTTATTGTTGATTGTGCCTAGCATTTATTTCATAAGTAAGTTGTAAAGTTTAAATATTAATGAACGAAAAATGTTAACAACTATGTACCTAGCTGAAACATTTAAGGAAATATATTAATTTTATTTTCGTTGAATTTTTAGTTTTCTTTTGTTTTCTGTTAAGTTTTGGTTTGGATTTGAGTTATTTGTTTAAAGTAATATAGTTTTTAGAATCAGATAGTAACTAAATACCAGAAAATTAAGTTGAATTGGAAATATGATTAGAATCCAAGCTTGGGGTATACATATTCCTAACCCGATCGACAGTGCACATACATGATTTACTCATGATGTTTCGGTGTAGAGCGTTTTCTTAAACTTTATGCTTTGATTGGAACTTGAAGTGCGTCCATTGATTATATTGTTTGTCAGGGGTGTTCAATCATGCGTGTAACTTTATAAACCTGGTTATATTTTAGGGACTACTTCAAAGCTATCAGAAAATACATGATGAATCTTTCTGCCATATAATTACTTTATTTACTCGAAGAGTTATTCCAGAAAGCAGTTAGAAGGTATTTTTCTGAAAGTTAGTGCCCAGCACAATCGAGGGCCTTGTGATATTAGACGGGTTAAGTTCATAAGCCTAGCGAAGGCTATACGATTGTTATTTTGGAGCAAACGTTTCTGTATTTTCTTGGCAAGCGGCTAAGCGCTACAGCAGCATGCTGTCTTCAAAAAGATGATAGCGGTGTAGTTCAAGTTCAAATTCTATTGAATAACATGTAACCGATAAAATATAATTTTAGGTTTCCTAGTCAAAAAACAAATTCATATTTTAATGAATCTGATTTTCATCATTAAGAATTTAACAAAGTTTAATTTTTTCGAGATCATTACATTACAATTTGGAAAACAACGAACTTGTGGAAGGAGTAACAATGCTGAATTCAAAATGAATTGTCATTAAATTTAGACACTTGTGTGGTATGCACCGGAGACTTGAAACTAGATCTAACTCCTGGAGTTCTAAAACCAACTGTATATACATATGTACTTAATGTACACACTTATGTACATCATCGTGAAGTGCACTGAATGTACATTTGTGTATCAATTCATATTACAAGTTGGTTTCAGGTCGCTTTCTACTGCTCGCCACTTAAGATTAGGTTTCCCTTTTGTGGTTTTCAGATTTCGGGTTAAATTAATCTGTCAACTGGTGCACGGTGTACCGAAGAAAATGGCTCATATAAGGCTCATTATAGGATTATCTATAAAATCCTTTTCTACTTTCTTGATTTAAATTGATAGTTACCTTGTGCTTAATTATTTAAGTATTGCTTTATACAATTCGTTAGCCAGCTACCTCTGAATTTGACATACAACTTTTGTTCAATTGATGATAGCCTTGAGAACATATTCTCCTTTTGTCATTCTGAGAGGATGAACAAGTTACACACTATATATAAGTTGAACTTAAGTTATACACCAAAGTCACACATGTCGCATCGACTGCAATTTTGTTCCTAGGTTTGCAGTCTCTAACACAGTCCCATAATATGTATACACAAATAAAATACTTGTTCAATAAACTGAAATGTTAATTAACATTACAATCTCCCTTTCTTATTGGTTTCGGGTATTACTCAGGATTCTCAGTTAATTCATTCATATTGAGGTCATAGAACACGCTCTGAACGAAAAGAGAAACCCACATTAGGTACTCTGAATGTTTAGAAGTAAAAAAAAAAAAACAAAAAGCGACTAAAACAGATGGTGCTAAAATCTATCCTTTTTCCTTTGTGTCAGCCCTAATAAAGTGGGCATGGCATATAATATTTTTGGGTTAAAATACTATGTTAACCTCGAACATGTGAAAATTGCACTCCATTTTTTTTAAAAGTAAAATTATGTAAAAATACTATACACGTATCCTGTTTTTTTTTTTTTTTTCAAAAGTGTAGATATGAAATTTAGGAATTTGTATACTCCAAAATGAAACTTGTTCAATTGTTTCGCCTATTAACTCTGAGAGACACTTTATTTTATATAGAAAATGTAATCCGATTCTGAAATGAATTGACATTTTTGGATTTTCGGATTGGGTCCGAGTGTTTTCAAGTCAGTATCAAATATTTTCGAAAGCTAGATCCTCAATGATTTCTGGCTAGATCGTTAAAAGAAATATCAGATATGATTAATATTAGGGTGCGATCTCAATCCCAAAATCCGAAATCGCAAAAACACAAAAACCCAAAATCCCGAAAATCCAGAGTTTCAAATATTGAATTTATGGAATTTTGAGTTTTTAGGATTTTGTCTGACTCTTCTTAAATTGCTTAGGCGTTTAGCGGGTAAAATAAAGAAAATAATATAAATTGCTTGAAAATGCCCAAAGAAATGGATATCATTGCTATATAGTTTATGGAGATGTAAGTACAATAGAAAACATCAAACAGCTAAGAAGAGACTAAGGAATAATTTCAATATAATAGAACTGAATCATAGATTGAACAACATTCGAATTATGACTTAATTAAAATCTTCATGCAAATATCCTGATGAATAGGCGTTATAGTTAGATATGTGAAAAGCTTTTGACCTAGACAAACAGCAGTGCCAGGAAGTATCTCTTATAAATACCAAAGAATTCAAATTTTGCAAATTTGGATAGGATGGGATAAGCCACCAATTCAACATAGGGCCTCAGTACATCAAGGTTGTAGAGGCTTTCTTTAATCGTATGCCTAACAGCCATCCACACTCATTTTCTGTCTTTCATCATATTTCATCTATCTCGAAAGACTAGTAGAGTAGATTTACTTCCCTTCGTTGCTATGAAAGCTTTACTGTGGTTTATTTAGAAAAGTTGTAAAAACAATCTAAGTTGCTTCTGAAAACTCAAACGTGTGACCGTGATAGATACTCATCCACTTGTTCACTTGCTTTGTACTATAGCCACGTAGAATTAACCCACTTGGTATTTCTATTTTTATTTTCATTTTGGTTTTTTTCGGAAACAACATGTTCTCCCACTAGTTTCGAACTATTTTTTATTTTTACTTCATTGCCAATGAATGCTTTTGTACGAAGACTGTTCTTTGAATTCATATGAAAAAAATGTATTTTATTTAACAGAAAAATAAATAAAAGTTAAGTTTTAGAAATATAAATACAGACTAATAATATACGTATATATGTAGGTGTACTGTTTTCACTATATATTTATTGATTTGCGTATAAATAAAAATATTAAATCGAAATCTTAATATTTCCATAAATATAAAAAGTTCCACAAAAAACTGATAACAAAATCTTCGTCCTCTCTGTAACTTTATATTTTTCTTCCCTTTTGTTATGAATTTTACAAGCTTTATATATAAATATATAGAATAAATTTGTTAAAATATGAAATATGCTAATTAATACCAATCAGGTACAAATAAATAAATTTTTAAATAAATATCACAATTGTAATATTTTAGGAATATGTTAGGTAATAATAAAGAAATAATAAATTTGATGTCCAAACATTGTTCACTGGGATATAATAATTGTTGTGTTTGTAAAATGTGATGATAATAATACCAAAAGAAATGTAAATCTTTCAAGTACAAGTAAATTAATAAATAAAATATCGCATTGATAGCCTTTGATTATTTTTTTTATGAAATATGTTAGTGAACTGAGAAGTATGTAGAAGCCTTACAATAAGTAGACATTTGGGTCAGTAGATTCTGTGAAGTATTGGAATTTTGGAATAGTTTAAGATCTATGAGTATCTTAAGGTGAGATATTTGATTGTAGTTTAGATCTTATGTTTCGGAGAACTTATCTCCTATTTCACTTCGCAGCCAATCAATTGTTTGCAAGTTATTTATGGGTAAAGTTGGTAATGGTATGAATTTACAGTAGTATTTTTTGAAATAGACATAAGACAGCTATCCGGTAGCTAATTTATCTTTTCTGAGTTCCATCATGTATATTTCAGCAGAGCCGAACCTAAAACGTCCAATACTCTTGTTCATGTCTTCCTTGCGTTTTATGTAAAAGGAGGAGCTACTCTTGCGTAGAGCATTTTGGACTTTGATGATACACACATATGTATGTCTGAAGGTTCAGTTTTGTTAGAAAAGGTTTTTTTTTGTTGATAATTATACCCTTAGATGTCTGACGCACTAACAACTGAACCACGGTGGCGTGCACTTCACTTTTCCGAAACTGATTTGATCGTAGTTGAGTGGGGCCACATGCGAAATTGGATCCAATGCTTGTAAGATGTTCAGCTTTGATCTGCTATGTTGTTCGATCGATGGTGGGTAATATATGTATATAAATCATCAGGTGACATGATGAGCAGCATGATGAGCCTTCTTGAGCTTACGCCAACGTAAAAGTATGTTTTAGTTTAATTTAGGCATGTTATGGTTCCAGATCAGGCGAGGTCGATGCTTAGATTTTATAAACTGTCTTAATTATTTCCTGAAAAAAACAAGTACCTTTAAAATATTTTAACGCTATAAACAACACAGATAATATTTTAACTGTTTTTGAAATATTGACTTGATAATCAACCTTATTACAATCTATTACAGCCATTCTATATTTATTATAAGAGAAGAAAAAAAATCTGCATTCTCTTCGTTAATGTTTTCCAGACTATTGCCAGAGCCGTGAAAAACGGTTGGTGTTTTTGTTAAGAGCATACGAACCTGAACCTCCCATGTTTAGTAGTCCAGTGCACTAACCACTGAGCCACATCGCCCACAAATAACCATATAAATTCTAAAGTGAATAATAAAAGCTGTCGTCTCCTTTAACAAATTGAACCATTCATGCACAAGCTCATGGCAACTGAACACAGTTAACACGCACTGATACCACCTTTCCATTTCTAATTCAGAAAAAGAAAATATTTGCCAAACCCTCTTCAAGTGGAGCATGAACATCTATCTAAATGAGATTCTCGCTTCACTTCCATATGAACTCCTACAATCAGTCTAACAAACCACTGGCATTTAAAATTCTATTTTACATAAAATATAAGGTAATTCAGTTTTCTATGGCATTACGATGAAAGTTTCCCCAGCTTTATCGGTCAGCTGGTTATAGCATAATTGCACCCTCATGTAACTGGTGACTTGCACATATCCATTCAGGCATTACTTACTCATTAAAGTTGCCACTGGCCATGGCCACAAGAAGCTAGCTAGGTCATAGTAATGCAACTACTTAAACCTGGATGAGTTCTGAGTGAACTTCAGTTCAATGTCAGACTGTTGTCCGTCTGTTAGTGATGTGCTAGTGCAAGTCCTTGCCTTCAAATTCGAACATATCTGAAGTGAAATGCATTTGAGTTGAGTTAGTTGTACGGGAATACTTTATTTTTTTTTCGTCGTGCGAGTTTCTGTGATGTATCTGAAGTGGATTCTCATTCTGGTTCTTATGAATAATTTATGTACGTGTAAAGGTGTGAAATATGACGCTGCCAATAGGAATTCATGGATAACGAGGATGCGAACGATACGAGGAGATGTTAAGGATTGTGTTAAGGTACGGAGAAGTGGAATTTTGAATTAAAAATGTATGTGGTATGTACGTTACATATTCATTTGGAATTCGTCGAATAGATAATGTAACGTATAAGATAAATCGAAGTCGATTGTGTTTACGCGACACATCTGTTCGATGTTCGAATTATATGGTTCGGTAGAATACTGACATCCTGTTTTAAAATGTGCTCTGTTGTTCATAAATGGATTTTGTTTTTTAAAGAGTATCGCATACATACAAATGTGCATATCTATGTATACATGTAAATAATATTTTTACATTAGTTTAAAGGTTATTAAGTCGTGGATACATGAAGGATATAATCCAAGAAAATTTCTACAAAAAGGAATAATATGTACATACATATATGTATATAACAAAAAATAAACAATCCTTGGATATAGTATGTTAAGTATTGTATGCTAATAGAATTTTGAACAAAATACAGAAGAAAATTGTAGTCCCTTAATTATATAACTTGTGCCAAACATTCATTTGTTATTTTTTGGGAAATACATAGATTTAATTGTTATTAGTTAAACAAAACCTTAATATACCTAAGATTTGTTTATAACTATGAGCTTCTACTTCAAATAAGTACATATTGAAAAAGTTTTCGGATTAAGAACTCGACTTTTTTCATTTCGATGGCACTACAGTGCAAGAAGAACCTGGACGTGACCATTAACTACGAAACGCTTTTGGTTACACAGTTTAAGTCTTCCCTTATCACATTTTTGCTCTGGATTGTTTTCTAACACCCTCTCAAAAACCTTTTTAAACATATGAGCCAAGGAATTGTTCTATTTTTAACCAGTTTCTCAGTGACGTATAGCTTTTTAATCTCTTTTTCCAAGCCCTATTAACATGAAGAAGACCACTAGGTTTCTGAATTATGAACATATTTTTTCTACATCAAAGTATTGTGATAGAGTTGATCGAGGGAGGCCTTAACCATAGTCTGTTTCAGATCAATTTTGAATTTCTTGCGCATGTTCTCTCTTAAATCCGTGTACATATGTACATATTTCTCTCAAAAAAGAGAAGTAAATGAGTGAAAGTCAAAAATGTTGTTGCCAGATGTAAAACCAGAGCTAAAGTGATGAAGAAAGCATGCGTGCACCATGAATTCATATTTGTTCAGTGATCTGTGCAATGACACATTACATTGAATCAGAATTAAGACAAAAAATAAATTCTCACAACCATTCGGAAGGGTCCTACTGTTTAATGACGTATCCGAAGAGCAATTTATTATTTGAGAAGCTTTTAAATGACAGCATTGCTCTCGGATGTTCGTCAGACGCTCGCGAGAGGTGGGACCGTGAAAGAAATTTTAAATGTTGTCTAGGAATTTAACGTGGAAACCTTTTTTTATATTTATGAAAACATGTCGATACTGTACTAAGGTGCAATCTTTCGCTGTACCACAGTCCATAAGCCTCCATGAAAAAATTTTACGTTTCAACACGTGAGTTTCACTGAAAAACAATTTTAAATCTGACAAAGTGCGTACGTAATAAAAGAGGAATGTACATACGCGTATTTAAATATATGTATATTTCAACCAAGGGCAATATTGCGGGGTCATTCATAGCAGTAATCTTTATTAAATGCTAAAAGATGATAGGAATTTAATGTTATTAAATTCTGTCTCTTCAAATTTATGTGAAATAATTGAGTAAAGAGCTCTGGGAATGTACGATGTAAGCTGAGACATTTTGACGTATGCATGGCGAAGGAAAAAGGAAAAGGGGCGTTATTCACTTGTCGAGAGAAGCTTCTTTTTGAGGCTCCTATGGCAGCAGATTGTTTTTGGTTTTTGGTATTTACGTTTTGTGTGTTTGATTAGTTTTTGATTTTCTACTGATTCGAAGTCTTTCTGTATGCAATTATGATTTAATAGCTCTTGAACTTGATCTGTTCAATGCTATGTAAATTAATCAAAACAATGGATTCTCTAGCTAAAGTTTGAGCAAAGGTCAAGTGTTATTATAACTGGAACTACATGAATAGTAAAATATGTTCGGTGTACATATGTATGTACATATGTATGCATGACTCGTCTCTTGGAGAAGAATGAGGTTGTGATAAAAAGGATATGGAAATAAAGCTAATAATTGCATACAGTGTAAGACAGCGTAGGTTGCATACGGCCAGGAAGGACAGTGAAAACTTGAAAATTTGTCTGGATTCCATGAATATGATATAAGATTGTAGTATGGGAAAACCTTTAAAATAGGATTTCTAAAGTTTCCTACACAACTAAGAGTTTAGAACTGCAGATGTTGTACTTGTACAATGCATGCATATAGTTGAACAAGTTATTTGGTTACAGGTTTTTTTTCGCCCTGAAGGACAGGATAAAAGCGGATACATTTTTACTAGTAAAAAAGTTTTCAAATATTTGAAAATATATAAAAAACAGAGTCCAAGAAAAGAGAATGAAGTAGTCGCGATCACATCATTCGTCGACGTCTGAATCATTTTCAATTTGTGCTCAATTTGTGCAAAGTGTATTCCTCTTTGGAGGAAATTTGTCGGAGCACATCACGGTGGCTTTTTATGAAATCGCTGGACTGTAGTCACGTTGATTTCAAATTCACTTTCATCATTAAAATGAGTTTGAGAGTTTCGAATTTCGATTGGGATTTACTTCTGACTAAAAAAGATACATACCTTAAAGTGGTAGTTTTCCTCTTTGCGATTAAAAGTGATCGCTGCCTAAGGATGTTTGTGTTTCTTTAATTTCCTACAGTTCTGTGCACTTTATGCTTCAAGCGGTCGGTCGGTCCAATTTTTGATGACTCGGTCCGGTATGTGCGGCTTTATTCCAGCTAAACCGTTTTTGATGTATGCCTCGAAATCATTTGAAGTATTTGGCTTATTAGCGTAGACTAAAGATCTGACAAGATCAATTCAGCTGATCAGCGCCGAATCGACCATTCTGGGTCTTCTTCGGTCATGTTTTCTTCATTTCACACCAATCTCTGTCTGGTTGGTGGCTTAAAGTCCAAAAGAGCGTATTCACGCTCAAATTTCTCCACGGTGCGACGAACTGCCTGCACACTGAAGCCATGATATCTTGTTTGGTATATCCTGTGCCTTGCTGAATCATCTGCATAAATTCAAAAGGTTTGTTTGGTTAATAAATAGTTAGGATTCCAACTTGTGAGGGTGCAAAAGTACGCACTACACCCATGATTTATGTATGTTTGCTTAATCGTGTGCTACTCGTCAGACGAGTTTTTATAACCTATCTGCTAGGGATTCTAACATCCAAAAAAACTATTGGACAAAGAGATACACATGTATCTGAATACATTATATTCACATTCTAAAAATACCTTTTGAATATCCAACAAATCCAGACATCAGGTTAGATTAAGTGACACAACTATTCCGGAGGGATTTACGGAATATTTTCCAACTACTTTACATTAATGCCTTAAATACCCATTCTGCCACGCATGAATAATATTTTTAGAAATCCTGTAATCTGTTTTCCCTGAAAAGTTGTCACTTTTCAACTGCCTCTCACTTTCAATACACGTTCGGTGGATACGAGTGTATCAGCATCACATTAAGTCGCCCCCCAAAGGCTACCTTCTCGTTTAAGCGAAAAAAACAAAAATAAACTGAAAACGTGATTGTTATTGCATGTAGTTACAAGCTACTACATCGCCATTCACTTTGACCGCCCGTGAGTTATGCGACGCGATAAGAGAACCAGAGCCCTTAGAGAAAAAATGAAAACCCCAGTTCCACCAAACAACCCTCGAGGATTTTTGAATATTGATTTCGGGCAGTGAGCTTGAAATGTTCACGTTTCAGCTTTAATCTGCAGAGCAAACGATTTGTTTTTTTCTGTCCATGAAAACCAGAGCTTGTTAGTTTATGTAAGCACGTTCGGTTGAACGTTAATTCCTGTTGTACAATAAAGACAAGCATTATGAAAAAAAAATTTAACGTTTTTCACAGACATCGAGCAATACCACTTGGAACTGCTTGAAACTATCATCCCTGAAGCTATTTGACGAAATGATGTCCTTAAAAGAGATTCCCATGTGGAGAGGAATTCGATTAGTTCGAATAACCGATTACGATGATGAGAGCCACAATGATCCAAGGTGAACTATAACTTTGATTAATTAGTGTTGAGATTTAATCCGTGTCTCATAACAGACGTAACGATTTGAAGAAGATACTAACTGATGTTCCTACACAAAGAGATGTCGAGGGTTTTGTGTATCTCGAACAGATTGCAAAGCGGATCACACGAGTTCTTCGAACACATGCCCTTCAAGTGAGCTTAAAGGAAATCTCCGAAGCCGTTATGGATGACAAAGGTAAATTATTCTGAGATATGCATTCGCATGTAAGTGGATCCTTCATTAGCTGGCATTTGATTTCAGGTAGGGCGTCTGAGGTGCATGGTACACCACGCCATCGGCGTCATCGGAATAACATGATGATTGCTATGGTGTTTGGAGTGACAGCATTGGGAGCAGTATTGGTGCCAATGGGATTTCAGATTCTTTCAGTGGTTAGCGGGAAAGCATTGCTTTTGGCTAAAATGGCTCTGCTGTTAGCTTCGATAAATGGATTGAAGAAGGTGGGAATACAAGTGATGGTTTATTTATTTGATGTTGAAGTTCCTTAAATAATCTTTCACAGGTTGCCAATAGTGGTGTACACTATGGACTATATCAAGTACCAGGGGAGCAATTTGGTTATGGATACTACGATCGAGGCGATACCCATCACCCTCGAAATATTCACGGTCTTATAGCGCAGCCAGTAGAGGTGTAGGTTTAGGAAATGGATTTCAAAAGCTTTGTGAACATAAATTGCATAATAAATTTAAAATTTGTGCTAAAGGGGGTTATTTAATGTTTTCCGTTGAATAATTTTCAGGTCTGAATTATACTCAGAGAGGTAAGTCAATCACAAGGGAAGCATAAAAATCAAAATTAACTTTGTGGGCCATTACTTCGTTACAGAAGGTGCGATTAATAAAAATTAAGGAGGAAGGAGGGAACAAATCTCAGATAAATAACATTGTTTGAGAAAAAGCAAACTAAAATTCTGATTTAAGGTAAGTACTTACATAATTTAAACTTCTAGTACTAGTCACTGGACTATACTATTGATAACCAATTTTTGATAATGATAACTTTGACTGATTTCATAAACGTGTCTTAAAAATTGGTCTGTTCGTGTACTCACTCAACATTTTATCCTATTAGCAACCTATTATCCTTCAATCATTTTATGGTGCTACGTAATGCATACAACTGTCATTTGTCGAAAATATAAAGGTATTTCACTTGTCTTTCCATTGAAATACCGTTAATTGGTTTGTTAAAGAAGTCACCGCTTTCCATTGTATTTTTCATGACTAAGTGAACTTTATACAATTTTGTGTGTAAATATTGCCAAAGTAAAAGTGGAACCAATTCTTGTGGATAATGCATGTGCATTGTATGTGTCATGAATACAAATATATTTACAAATAAATTTAGTCAAAATCTGTTCAGGACTGAGTCATTTAAACTTTCCGCATTAATGGTTTCCTATGTCATTACATCTGTCATTTATATTGACGCTGAGTTTGAGCACGATCTGTCAACAAGTTGATTGACAGCAGCCAAAAACATTAGTTAACTAGAATAAATATTGAGCAAAGGAATCAAAAGCATTTGAATGGTATAAAGCGTTCGAAAGCCATGAAGTGCCCCATTTGAGATTACTTGTGCCGCTAGTTACTGAAGAAAATATCGACGACACCTAGTTTGAGAGAGTTTTCACAAGAACTATTCATGTTTTGCGTGATGAAACGTGTCGCAACATGGCTTGTTTTAAAAGTGTTGAAAATTCTTCTCACGAATTCATTCTCCTAAGCGAATTTTTTTTACCAAAAACGATACCAATATGATCAAGCAAGCACTGTATTCTCCTGTTTCTTTCAACTCAATTTACCACTTCGTGAAGCCCGTTTTAACTCAATTGAAGCGTTAAAGGAACATTCGCTGAGAGCACTGAAAGCGATCCCGGAATATGGCTATACAAAATTTATGGATGACTGGATTATTCGTTGGAATAAATAACTGCTTCAAATGTAGTCTATTTTTAAGGTGAACAAATAAATTTGGGTGATTGATTGATTTGTTAAGTTTTTGCTTCCTCTGTCCCGCTCATGTTTTGACTGAATGTACAAAATAGAACTGTCAGGTAAAATTTTAACAATCTGATCAATCTGGTCACACTAACAAGTTCAGCATTTCCCTACATCCCAGCAGTTATTAGCCATTCTCTTTTCACCCCCAAATTCTATACAAAAAGCACATGTTTCCATTACACATTAAACTACCAAGGCAACAAGTGCTGTGTAGGCAACTTAACAGGCACCTTATTGCCGTTTTCTTCTCTGCTGCCACCGAACTCTCTGCCATATCCACACACCCACACACCCACTTCGTTTCATGCTTCCAACAGCACAGTAAACCACCCTTGTTGAGGGAAATCTGTAAGCTTTCTGCGAAAGGCATCCACTATAAAAGGATACGAGTCACTGATAACAACACCATTCCGTCGATGGTCTTCCATGGTTGAATTGGCTTCGTCGTCTGAGTGCAGTACCAGTATCGTTCTTCCGTTTTGCGTATCGTTATTCTCGGTTCAAAAACCATTAAGTCAAGAAAATTAAATTCAACCGCGCTACTGTGTTTTTTTTTAGACAAAAATAAAAAGGATTCAAGATTTAATCATTCCGTGTGACTCTCTCTGTTACTTTAAAGGCTCTGTTACACTCAACTAAAAATAAAAGTGGAAGTAACAATAAAATTGATTTAAGAACCAAGGAAATTCAATCGGTTAACTTATAATTACATTTCGAGAATTTTTTTTTCCATCTTGTAACCTCCTGCGTTATCCTGTTTTTTTTTTGTGTTAGATCGGCATTTTGTTCATTGTCCTGTGGGCCGTTTAGCTTGGTGTACGGTTACAAAAGTATCCGGAATTAGATAATAATTACGTTTCCTGTAAATTGTGTGTTTCTGTGAGAGTTTTGTATTTGTGAAGGATCAAAGGAAACAACGACGCGCAAACATGAAAGCTGTGCTGTTCTTTTCGCTATCAATTATAATCCTAGGTGTTAAGGTGAGTAATCGGGGTGATTATTTTGACGGGGGGTGGTTGTTAACATGAGCTGAGCTACAATGCCGTCTGAGGATTTATCTGCATTCTCAGATTACTTCTGACTCCTTCGTTGATGTTGGGCATTTTTTTCTAATTAACGGGGAATTGTTTCTCTGGTGTTTGTTTTGAGTATTATTGTGGGTTCATGACTGCTTGGAAAGGATGCACAGTGTTGGCTTTATGGGGAAATTTAATTAGGTTTTTTTTTGTATTTATCTCTCAGAACAGAGGTTTTTGATATCGGTTTTGTAATTACAAAATGTAAATCCTTAAAAGTGAACTTGTGCGATTTTCTTTTTAAAGGCTTTTTTTTAATATTGAAAGGGTCTTGGTAGTGGGTGGCCTCTTGTGCTTCCATGCAATTTGCAAAGTATTGGTTGGCTTCAAAGTTAAAATATAAAGAAAAGTAGAAACCAACTTTCTTAGTTTATTAATTAACTTATCCGACGGTATTATCTGTGACCCGACTGTTTTCCAGTGAAGGGTACGCAATAGCCTGCTGTGTACCCAGGGACTTGCATTTTGTCTTTATTAATACTTCCACCTAACCATGTATCCTTTCATCATGATGAAACCATTTTAAAATTTAATCAATTCAAATTCAAAGCGAACGTTTGAAGGGATAATGTATTAAGAATTGAGTGTATGGTGTAATTAAATTTCCTTGTGAACAATAAATTCCTGTAGGCATACAATATATTCAATTAACTGTTCACTGTTGCTGGTTAGGGGTATATTGGTTTACTATGGTTTTTTAATTCTTTTGCGATACTGTTTTGTAATCTTGTGATGAATAGTATCCACATATTGCCGACGGTCATGTAATGATGTGTGCGGTCCGTAGCAATTAGGATTAAAATGGAATTTAGGTTTTAAAATTCAATCCAAACTGACAAACACTCATAAGATTGGAATTTGTGTGAAATTTATATCATATGACTTAGAGTGTCATAGATGGCAGATACTACAATTTTAATTAACTCGTGTTGTTCCCAAAAGTATGGCCATTTTGTTTGTCAAACAAAACCGAAGAAAAATAACGATCTAAAATAATCATTCAAACTTTTTTCTTTTATCTAAGAGGTACATACTTTTGGATAAATGCATTTATCCCATTTCAGGAACCCAAAATTCTCGCGAAAAGTCCTTCTTGTCGAATGTTTAGAGATATAACTTCTTAGCAATTTATTCTAGATGGAAATTTGGTTCTATGGTGGCAAATATGTTCATGTTTTTAGAGTACTAATATTTCCCACTGACAGTGAGTAAAAGTATCACTTTTATCTGACACTGTCATGAAAGGCATTCGACAACCAATAACGTTTGCATATAATAATTCCTGAGATGGATGAATTCACATTTTATGGAATATATTTACATATTTATTATATAAATTACTCAATACTATCAACATTGGTACCAGTAACCTGTTGGTATAACTAAAAATTTTGCCAAAGTAAAACCCACTGAAATATGAACTAAACACTGGATTTGTTTTTCTAGTTCTAGTCCAGAATTGGTAATATTTGGCTTAAAATCCGAGAATATGCAGTTTTAATATGAATACTTTACGATAAATCTAGCTTTGTATCTCAGAAGTATGAATAACTTGTACCTTCATTCTTTTTTCGCATTCCGAAATATGGTTACAGTTTGTAAAATTGAAGGCATTCTAGCTCCGAAATGAAAATTCCACAATTTTCTCCACAATGCCATAATCTAACATTACAGGAGACTTCGGTCAATAAGATCAATTCTTAGTTTCTAATTTTCTCAGCGTGTCTATCGGCTTTGAGAAGCCCTAGAGATTAATAAATTTGGTTGCTACTTTTATGGCTTCCAAAAATGTTGTTCCAATTTTATGGGAAACATGGATGGTTAACAGAAAAGTTCACCTAGTCATAGAACTAAATTTAATTCCACTATTAGCACGATTAACAGGAGAGTAAAGCTTTATTAAAGACTACAAATTAGCTGCTTCACATTATTGTAACAGTCCTGGTCTAAATATTGGGATCATGAATTGTATGAATTTCGAATGCAAAAACTTAGAATTAAATAAAATTTGGAAACTTGAATATGTAAATAACCAAATCTTGAAAAAGAAGATCAAAGCATATTTTCTTTCTTTCTCTGCAAAAAAAATGAAACACATTTTGAAATGTAAACCCTTTCGAGATTCATACAGCTTGGAATTGTAAAATGACTGTGAAGTTAAGCTACAGTTAAACAATTTGACCGCTTTTATCCATTTTTATGTTTTAAAATACTTATTGGGTTATATCGTGAGACCGAAGACCATCTGATCATGATCAAGACTTAAGATGGCCCGCATCCTTGTAGGTATAAAATGCAAAAAAAAAAATTCCGAATTTCTTTTATTTGTTAAGTAAATTCATATTAAAGTTAAAAAAACTGATTTCTTTAAAACTGTATCCGAAATGTTTTGTAAACAAAAAATAATACCAGCTCTTTCACGCTACATGGATAGTAATAGTAACAAAATTCATGGACTGATCACTTAAATAAGTGAACTATGGTTAAAAGATTTAATGAAAGGAGGTTTCAAGTCCAAAGTTTTTAAAACTTTCCAAGACAAAATTATTTTTGTTCAAATGTTGATTAAATATTATTTAAACGTTTTTGTTGTACAACTTCTGAGCTTGTTAACTATTTTCTCTTACTAATCACTTCCTGTGACCATTTCTAAAAAGGGTCATCTCTTGATATATACTTGTTTTACCCTTTTAATCACTGCAACAACAGTATTCTCTCATCAAGCTATTTAAACTCATATTCTTGAAGATATAGAGTTTATTGAGTATTTCCGAGGTATCAATCAAAATAAGATTTTCAATTTTTTTTTATATGTATGTATGTAAAATTGACTGAAATACTCTTAAACTCTTGTAAAGTTATATAAATTGTAAGTGTTTATACATACATAAGAAAAGTATTTGTTCGATTTTAGACTATGTTTCTAAAGCTTGTCGTTGAACCACTTTAAAAAAGACTTAGTTAGAAAAAGCGTCATGATAATGTAAAACTTATTCTTCACGATAAGGGCAAAAATCGTCCAGCTGCTGGAACCAGTTTTCTAAATACCTTTTTATTCATAAAATACCAGTTGGTTCTGAACTCAAAATTGTCTGTGCATTTTTTTTTATTTAATCACGACAAAAATGAAAAGAATTCGTATGACATCCATTTCAAAATTCAGTAAAAAGCAGAATTGTGCGGCAGAATTTAGATAAGGAAAAAATTGATTCCACGAAGACATTAGCCAGTGTGAGGACACGCAAACTTAACTTAACGTCTTTTGGTATGTCTAAGTGGTATAAATTACTTGAAGTGATCATTTTTAAAATGGTATACACCCAACAAAACCGTTTGACCACAGGAAAAATAAGTCAATCTAAAGTATTGAAAAGTTATAAAGTTTTATGTATAATGCACTCTGATTTTAGCAACTCGAGCTAAACTAATTTGTACCGACCTTACATCTCCAATTCTAGGTTTTTTCGTCTGCATTTTTAATAGATTTTAGTAGAATTTTAATTTGAATACGAGAAGGTTATGAGAAAGACGTTTATATTTTTCAAAAGCCAATAAATTAACATTTATTTGGCTACCAAACTTTTGTTTGGCGTACACCACACCTGAATATAAACAAAGTAGAAGTTGTGATTGAGGTTTTCTTATGATTTCAGTAATTGGGGCGTATTCTAATTGATCAATAAATTGTATCTTTCAATGTCCCATTGGGTGGGTGTTAAACAACATTCTACTTATCTAACTTTCAACTACTTCTACACCTTCCAACATCTATATGAACTCAGTCATAATATATAAATGATTTATTCTAATTTTTCAAAGACTAAAATAAATCACAAATTTCACCATAAACAGGGTAAATATAGATTTATCTTATTTTCTATTATCAAATAAATATTACACTCATCGTTTAGATCTGCTTTAAGAAATCAGATTCATTATTCATCATACAAGTTCAATTGACTACTTAATTATTAATTCGTTAATATCCTTCTCAAAAAATTGTGTGGTTTTTGTGGTGTGGTTACCACATTTTTTTGCATTCTTTCACATCGCGTAAATAAGGATCTTCTAACAGATTTTTTAAGAACTTTACGAGAGTGGCCATAAAGTTTCACAACATGGTATTTTAAGGATAATATGAAGTCATAAAAATGTGTGATGCAGATGTGTGTACTAAGTAACTATGTTGCTTGCTCTAATGTAATGAAAGTGAATGTATCTGAATAAAAAAATAAGCTTACTGAAGATTATCCAGCTTTGACTGGTAAAATCTTACAAAAAAGTAAAAACATATCGCCTTTGACCAATAAGCTTAAATACTAAAGTTAATGGGATACTCATATTTCCTTAATAAATAATTTATCTCGAAAGAAAATTATCTTTGGACTATAAATATCTCTTCAACTTCTAAGAAAATATCTCGAAATAGTAGGCCCAAAACTATATACAATGTTTATTCAAAACAAATCAATTTCTTTCTATCACCTTTAAGATAAATTATCTTCCTGTTCACCCAAAGGAAAAAGGATATCTAATCTTATTTCTTTCTACTTAAAAGATGGTTTCATTAGAGAAACAAAAACTAAGTGTAGTCTGTTGCATTAATCTATATAATTAATCAAGATAACTTTTCGAAACTCTAATGGACTAGGACCTCGATTCTTCTGCAAGAACAAAATAGGGGCAATCTTCGCATAAAGTTTACTAAAGTGAAATTGCAAAGTTGGTAAGACTTATAGGGTTAGGTCCATGATTCACATTATGCATAAAGGACACAAGTGCATCCTTTTTTTATCCAATTATTTATTGAAAGTACAATGAGTGCGAATTTCCTATTCTAACTCCAAATGAACAACCGACGGCGTAATGTAATAACAAACAGGTCTTTGACTTTTTAATGGGGTACTTGAACTAAGCTGATGAGTATTACATTATCACTAGATTGTGTCAAATACTCAATGTAATAAATTGTTTTCCAAAGCCAATAATGATTAATAGATCAGCAAAGAAGGTTTGAATACAACACCATTGAGGCATTGTTAAAGAAAATGTTAATGCTCTCAAATGTGATGGATAACATTGAATATCAATAGATACTGCTCTTTTATAGAATTCAACTTAAACAATTTTCTATTTGTATTTGAAGTATTGTAAATGTCACAAGAGAGGGGAGTTTTGAGAGAGATTGTACGATAATTTTGTTGATATTATAAATTGCAAATTGATGAAGCGAGAAAAAGCATTTCGATTGATTACGTTTTGTAACCTTTCAGTGATTTTTAT